>OY728143.1:1393965006-1398965006 GCA_963277665.1 Viscum album | reverse complement strand
ATACATTTTCATCATAAAATACTAAATTAATTTATAAAATAATAATTTGGTGTCTATTTAAGAAATATGGTCTCAGAGGATATGAATCTTTTAATTCCATTAGTGTGTATCCATTTGATTTTTGATTTATATTAGACTATATTTTTTGGTATCAACATGGTGAATACCATTAAAAACTAAATTAATTTTTTTATTAATGGTCCATCATAATTTGAAAACATAATACATGTGGTCATTAAACCATATTTCAGAAAAATCAAAAAATTATGATGGAAATTATTTTTTTGAATTGTATACATTTTATAATATATTGAAATTAATTTAAAAATAGTTTTATATTGGATTCAAGGTGTTAAAACCCCAACCCTAGTATCCTGGATCCAGTGTGGACATTATTACATTAGCATAAGATACAAGTAATCAAATCCAAAATGATTGAATAGTTTAGTAGTCTTATTAAACTATATATATACGTGAAATGCACATTATATTTTAAAACAAAAAATACATAATGTATTTTATTTTGTAATTACATTATTCCCCTTAGCATATCCCTCCATATCAATAAAAAAACAACCCAATATCCTCAGAAAAAATAAAATATAAGAAATGAGTGAGCTCAGATGCTCATTAAAGGTAATTGTACATGTGAAGTTACGAATAAATAAGTTAGTTTAAATATTTAAAGGTAAATAACTGAATAATATTCCATTTATTCAATAACTTCAGCATAATATAGCAGGAATAAATAAGGATCAAATAATGACATAAATAATCACATGAGATTGAAAACGTAACCATAGATATTTTAAAAAATTCAATAATCGCATGGAATATCAATAACTAAATTTATAATAATTTAATGACTAATTATTGACATCTAAAACATATCATTGAGCCTTGTTTGAAGATATCTAAATAAATGGGTAAGTCCTCAGCCAAAACCAAATCTAGTTTTTCCCATATGATATATTAATGCATCAAGGGGCTATATCGGGCCCCGATAATTACAAAATAACTCCAATGAATTCCACATATTAAATGGGTGAAACATAATCAACAGAAACATTTATATTGAAAAACTATCATATGAAATGTTAATACTTACCCTAATCAATAATCATAATCATAAACCAGGTAGAGTAAAATGGTACACAGTGATAAAATTGTACATCCCTGGTCAAACTAATCATAAACCATCTAGATAAGTAATAAGTATAGTATAAATAAATCATAGAATAAATGAATATTAAGTAAAATATAGGTTTTATGTATTTTATGAATAGAAATACCATGAAAGGATCCATACAAACATTTTTTTCAAAAAATAACCTTTGATTTTTCAAAATGATCTTTTAAAACAAAAAGTTAAAAAATAATTTAAAAATAATTTTATTGAAAATAACATCTTAAAATAATTAAAATAATTATTAAAATGTTGATTGTTCCTGATAGCGGAAAATTATGTTCATTCTGTACATATTAAAAAAAACATCCCTTCGACATTTTTGGTAAAAATCCAAACATGTATTGTTTTGAAATTGACATGAAGATTCATTTAAAAACATTTTTTAAAATTTTAAAATGGGTAAAATATTATTTAATAAATAATTTTTATAATTTTAAAAACTCTTTTTAAACTTTTTTTAATAAACATAGGTTTTGAGTAAAAATGATTTCTGACCGAAGAGAGAAATAAACTCAGATTTTATTAAATAAGTTCTTAATAATTTTAAACAATAATGAGTGAAAAATGGTACTATTACATGAAAAAGTTAAATAATAACCATATTTTAGTAAAATAGATTTCTTTTATGATATAAATATAAAATAATTCCCTTAATATAGATGTAAAGGTAAAAAATATTGAATAACGATGAGATTGTGAAATAAACCCTTACCACTTTGGTAACTTCAGAATCGTAAGAACCATAAAAGAAATGAAATAAAATGAAACATTAAATGAAATGGATATAAATATATTAATTATATAAAATATAAATGGGTATTTATATACACTATACAAATGAAATAATTTTTTAATATTCCATATGTCTCGTGGAAGTAAAAGTGAGATGAGTAAACTTTACCTCTGGTCGGATTTCCTTCGTACATGTCTATACCTACTGAATAATAGTTTTAGGCATGTTATTAATTTGTAATAGAAACATTATAAAATATATAATATCCTATATGATTCTATTATAACATCTTACCACCCAATTGTTACTAATATTTCATTATTTTCAATATTTCATGGGCTAATTACCATGTTTTCTCATGCACATTTTTTCATGAATGTCCCAATTCTTGTGAATATGATATATATATATATATATATATATATCATCTATAGTATTATAATAATTTTATAAATTTAATATTTACTCATTATATACATTGTTATTACCAGTTATTAAATTTCTACGTGTAAAATGAATTGCATCGCTTCGTGGAGATGTTAGGTCATATGTACAGATTAGCGGTGTTGTCATTCTATTAACGAGTGGAAGGGTAAATAATTGGGTGATATATTTACTTTACATAATCTATATAATATCATATATATCACATATATTCATTAATTATATCCTTATTATATTCTATGTAAATAATAAGTGAAAAATGAATCACATTATTTCACGAGGTGGTAGTCTTTCGTAAACATGAGCGGCCTTATCCTGACTGAAATGGAATGAAGTGTAAAAAATTATATATGATATTAAAATTAAAAATTTATAATAATATAATAAATATAATATACATTTGGTAAATCTATCATTATTCCCCTCATTTAAAGGTGGTGATGGAAAATGAACTACATTAGTTCGTGAGGCGGTAGTCCTCTATACACATGATCAATGATTTCGTTTCCAATTTGATGGGATTGAACATGGATAAATATTATTATATAAAAATAATAAAATATTATTATATGGTAGATATGGGTTTTATTATATTGTAATTGTTAATACATAATTTAATTTTGAAAAATAGGAAATAAAATAAAAGATATTTGTTAAGATAATTTCCTTGTCTAAGAGAAACCTCGTTTAACATCTCCTTTTAAGGACCCTAGGGATAGAATTTTTGGAGGTCCGTAAGAAATAAAATATGTATAAATATGTTAGGGATATATTTTTTCTGGTCTTGGTCAAAAAAATGTCTTGGTATTTGTGAATAAGTGAGGGTACAAAGTGCCCTTTAAAAAGTGGGGAAAGGGAACGCTCTTGGAAATTACTTGGAAATTTCCCAAAATAATCCAAAATGATAAATTAATTACCATATTAAATGCTTCCAAATACACTTATATTAAAATTATGGATGTATGGGGTCTAAATATGGACCTAAAATAATATTTGTAAAAATTTTTAGTTCATTTATAATCTTTTCTTCTTAGTTTAACCCCTAGTAAACCCATTTTTACCTTAACCACGGTAATCAATTTTTATTATTTTCCCTATTAATTTTGGTCAAAAATTAAGTTTAAGTTATTAAATAATATAAATTATATTTATTTAAAAAATATAATACATTTTTTTCAAATTCAATTAATATAAGTGGCCGAATTTAATTTTAAAATTATATCCTTATACATGACGTAAAGAGGGTTTCCAATGAAAAAATTATCATAATTATATAAGGTTTTAATATAAAAATTCAATATGAAATTTATTAAAATTACCAAAATTAGTTAAATAATAGAATAATTGAACTAATTTTTCTTTTAAAACAATTTCAATTATAATTTATCTTTTTTAATAATTTAAATGAAAAGGAAATTTTCAATTAAAATTTAGTATTTTCAATATTCATTAAAAAATTAATCTTTTCAGAAAATTCAAAAAAAAACACCCAAAGATGATTTTGACATGTAGATTTAAAAAATGAAGCTTATTTTTTAAAATAATATTTTTATATGGTAAGAATTAATTTTAAATTATGTACACAAAGCGCGGCTAATCCCCCATTCAAAAAAATAAATTTTTTCAGAAAACATTTCATTCTCTTTCAAATGGTTCTTATTTTTATTTATAATAAATAGATAACTAATGAAAATGTTTAAAACTTAAATTTAAATAAATTATTGATTATTATTCATACCTTTCAAATTAATGGCTTGGTAATTACAATAATGTTTTAAATAATAATATTTTAATAGTGTAATGTGTTTCGTCTAAACTTAGAGTTGCGAGCATAACAAGCTATCAAATAAATTGAATTTACTTAAAAAGATATATATCAAAAATTATCATGGTGTTATATTTTCTTCTAATCTTGTTTATTTATTTCATACACTCTATCTAACATGATTTTCATATTTTAAATCTCATAGTGTTACATTTTACCCCCTTAAATAATTTTTTTCTTATATTTTAATCTTGATCACAATAATCATAGATCTGACATTTAAAAATTACATTATTTAAATATTATATCCTAATAATGGTTAAAAAATCCTCTTTATAATATATAATAGTAAGTACCAAGGACATATGTAATAATCACATATTGAGGTTTCCAAGTAGGATATTATAGGTGGGAAGTGAAGATATGGACATTGAAGAAAAGTGTAATGCCCAAATAATGATGGATGGTGATAGAGGTCATTGATCACAAGAAGGATAATGATAAAGGTAAATTCCAAAACCACAAAACCACCAATCTATGAGGATTTAATGAACCATTTTATTCATCTAATATGAATTTACTAGGATTAAATTTTTGTTTCAAGTTCATTTCCTAGATTTGAAGAATTCCTTTAACGTCAAGAATGAGAACATATGAAAGTATACTTACATGATATCTTTTTATTTAATTGGCACAATTTCATCCTTTTTTTTATTTAATCAATTCCTACTTCATCTATTACTCCAAGAAATGAATATCAAGTAATAATTTTTATTCTATAAGTACTAAAATTAACAATTAATATATTATTATGGAAATAAAATAATGATAAGTCATTCAACATATCTTTAGATATTTTCAAAGAAAAGAATGGTTAGAAAAAAGTTATCCAACAACACTCAAAATTAAACTCAATCCATTCCAAAAATAGTTAACCTGATTACTCATCCGAAATTTTTCTATTCTAATTAAAAGTCTAAAAAATTAAAGGAAGGTCACTAAATCTACATTATATTCCCCAGATAATATAAAGTGTCTCTTAATGTCACAATACCAATATTCAAATACCTTGATCACCACAAAAAATTAATAAAATCATGCATACTTCCAAATATAAAATCTCAGGTTGTTAGATATATTCTATAAATCAATACTTGTTGTAAACTCTAGTAAAAATGACATAAACCATCAAACCTCTAACCAATTTCATAGTCACCAAAACTATACCACAAACATCTCTTTATAATTATTCTATGAACATAGATCATATATTAATGTATATCGTCCCTCAATCGTTTGTTTTCCAACAAAAATTAAATTTCCATTGAAATAATTTTCATACTCATCATTACCATTCAACATATATTCTCAAATTAATTAAGAAATAATACTAGAGTATAATCTTAATATATTTAAATATTATTAAAACCATAATAATATTGATAAATTACTCCTATAACATAATTATTGAATAATAACACAAGAAAATTAATCATTCCACATAGTTTATAGTAATTGCATAATCTTAACCTTGATCCGTTAGATTATTTTGTGGTACATTCCCTTTATTATTAGGGAATTAATTTGCATAATTCCCCATATCCTTATAGTGGATACATTTCACATTGGATGATTCTTTATTTCCCTTATAATCATGAGCATATTGGCCTTTTTCTCCACATTTGATGTAAACTTATTTCCCTTTTAAGCATGTACCGAGGTGTTTCCTTGAAAAATTATAAAATGTTTCAAAATATTGAATTCCATTATTTCCTTTATCCATATTCTTATCTAACATTATCTTCTTCTATTACATCCCTTATAAGTCATAAGACTTGAAGAATTACTTTACTTTCTTGATATAACACGATACAATATGTTTGTATAACAAGAAATTTTGGGAGACTAGTTCCCTTTAGAGGGTTGTCTTAAGCCTATCAAAGAAAAGGTTAATATTTCTCTTTATATTTTGTACATAGTATACATCATGTATTTTTAACCATGTAAAGTTATCTTCGTACATAGAAACATTTCCATCTTCTTTTTTTCTTAGAATCAATATTTGTTTTTCTATATCTACTCATTTCTCACAAGGAAAATATTTTCCCATGAAGTGTACCTTGAAATCCTTCCACTCCATGATTGGTAATTCCTCCTCATAATTAGTGTTTTGAATTAATGACCACCATTGATCAACATATCCAGATTAATGATAAAATTCCATGACAACTTTATCCATTTCACAACTTCTCAGAGCGATAAATATCTTCTCTATGGAACTTATCCATTTCTCATCTAAAAATGCATTTGGAGTCCCATTTATTGATGATGGGTTTTGATTAATGAAGAATCATAACATCATTACACAGAATGGATGATCGGTAGGCTACTCCATATGGTAAACTTTATTACTCATAATCTATGTCAACTCACCAATATGGTTATAATTTAATCAGTTCCATCTCAACCTCCAGCTCCAGATTCATTATCCTTCCTAGGGGGTAATCTCTACATGGGGTAAACACACTGACATGATTCCCATTCCATACATTAGGTTCCATTTCTGAATAATGGAATACACTATATTTGTATTTTTTCCTTGGGGATATATTTATTTTAAAATCCTTCAAAATGGTCAGTAAAGTAAATGTAAATTATCCAAAGTATATCCCTTGGGATTTTTAAACTATGTGCATTGTCAATACTATTTTTGTACACTAGGTGATGACCAGGATAAGCCTAATGTGACCTTTCTAGAGTTATTACCCCTAGGTACATCTATTCTAGAACTACATCAACATGTAGTATCCTGATAGGGATGTATTGCTAAGAAAAACCACATAATAGATTCCTTATCCAAACTTTAGGATGTTATTCTATATATATCCTCAAATTCAATCATAGGGCTATGTTCCCTAATCTATGTCTAACTAAAACTAGTTCTCATGGTTTTTACTAAACTTTATCTGATACCAACTATAGTGACCCTGTCCCCAGTAACCTTCAGCCTATTTATACATTATTACATTAGCATAAGATACAAGGAATAACTTCCCAAAGTACCAAATAGTTTATTATACTTATTAAACTAGATATATACTTGAAATTTGAGTTTATTTAAAATGTTTTCTGAAAAAAAAATTAAAAATTCTTAGGGTAATTTTTTTTTGAAAATGGGTGAAAAAGGTGGCAGGCACATTGCCACAATTTGGTTTATGTCCAAAAGTGGTAGGCGTGCTTCCACCTTTTGGTTTAAGGTCAAAGGTGGTAGAGGCGCATCCTCATTTCACCCAAAAACTCAAAAAATTACTGTTTTAAATATTCTTTTTTTATATTTAAAATTTTTATTTTGTTTTACTCTGTTTATATATATATATATAATAAAACAAATTTTTTTACAGAATTTATCTGATATTTAATATTCAACAGTACTTCCATTATAGATGTTTGGATTATGTCAGAAATCCTCACCCAGGGCTCCCTTTTATAAGAGAGATTTCCTTGGAAATCATTCTACATTTCCGGCATGGGATTCAGGTTCTCCCTTTCCTGCATAGAACATTCTACATTTCTGATGTGGGATTATTTTTCAATTTTGTAGCTGTGAAAGACTATAAAATATAAACTATAAGACCAATATAAATAAACTTAAAACATGGATTAAACAAATAAGAAATACTTGAAAGAAAAAATAATATCATAAAAAATATCAATAAAAGCTAATTTATAAGCTTTCAGAACCACCTACTTGAAACTTAAAAATGATTCAAGTATGTGGCTTTGAAAGACTATAAAATATAAAATAAAATACAAATCTAAATGAAACTTAAAATATAAATTAAACATATAAGAAATAGTTGAAGATAAAAATAATTTTATAAAAAAAGGTTGATAAAAAATATTTTATAAGATTTCAAAACCACCAACTTGAAACTTAAAAATGTTTTAAGTATGTGACTTTGAAAACCTATAAAATATAAACTATAAGAACAATACAAATTAAAATTAAAACATGGATTAAAAATATAAGAAATAGTTTAAAAAATAATTTCATAAAAAATATTGGTGAAAAATAATATATAAGCTTTCAAAACCACTTGAAACTTAAAAATGTTTCAAGTATGTGGCTTTGAAAGACAATATAATATAAACTATAAGACGAATATAATTAAAACCTAAAACATTGATTAAACAAATAATAAATTGTCAATTAGTTAATTAGTAACATAATTATTAATTATATAATAATAAATTAGTTAATTAGTAATATAATTATTAATTATTAATAATTAATTAGTCAATTCGCAATATCATTATTTATTATATAATAATTAATTAGTTAATTCGTAAAATAATTATTAATTATATAATAATTAATTATTTAATTAGTAATATAATTATTAATAATATAATAGTTAATAAGTTAATTACTAATATAATTATTAATTATAATTATTTATTAAAATTATTATTTAGTGATTATTAATAATTAATTATATAATAATTAGTTAGTTAATTGGTAATATTATTATTAATTATATAATAATAAATTAATAAATTTGTAATATAAATTTCAATTATAATTATTCATTACAATTATTAATTATTATTTATTAATTATATATTATTAGTTATTAATTATATAAAAATTAATTAGTTAATTAGTAATATAATTATAAATTACATAATAATTACTTAGTTAATTAGTACTATAATTATTAATTATAATTTGTAATTATTAATTACATAATAATTAATTAGTTAATTAGTAATATAATTATAAATTCGTTAATTAGAAATATAATTATTAATTAGTTAATTAGTAATATAATTATTAATTAGAATTATTAATTCTTTATTATATAACAATTATTTAGTTATTTAGTAATATAATTATTCATTATAATTAATAATTACATTACTAATTAACTAATTAATTATTATATAATTAATAATTATATTAATAATTAACTATTTCATTATTATATAATTAATAACTATATTAAAAATTAACTAATTAATTATTATACAATTAATAATTATATTACTAATTAACTAATTAATTATTTTATAAATAATTATTAATATTTACTAATTAACAAACTAATTATTATATAATTAATAATTCTATAATTAATCATTATATTACTAATGAAAAATATTATAAATATTAATTATTAATTACCAATTACTAATTAATAATTAATAATTATAATGAATAATTATATTACTAATTAACTAATTGTCTATTATATTCTTAATAATTATATTACTAATTAACTAATTAATTATTATATAATAATTTTTAATTAATATTAATTAATAATTATAATGAATAAATATAATTTATATTATATTACTAATTGACTAATTATGAAATGGGTCTTGGCTCTATCTTTCTCAAAAAATTAACTAATTAATTATTATATAATTACTAATTATATTACTAATTTACTAATTAATTATTATATAATTAATTATTAATAATTAAAAATTAACTAATTTATAATTATATAATTAAAAAATATATTACTAATTAAATTTTTAATTATCATATAATTACTAATTATATTACTAATTAACTAATCAATTACTATATAATTAATAATTATATTACTAATTAAATAATTAAATATTAATAATGAAATATTAGTAATTAATAAATATATTACTAATTAACTGATTAATAATTTATAATTTATAATTAATAATTAATAATTAAATTGAATAATTTTAATTAATAATTATAAAGAAAAATTATATTAAATATTAACTAGTTAATTATTATATAATAATGTTTAATAATTACTAATTAATAATTATAATGAATAATAATAATAAATAATTATAGTTTATAAATATATTACTAATTAATAAATTAAATATTATATAATTAAAAATGATATTACTAACTGACTAATTAAATATTATATTTTATTTTTAATAATTACTAATTATTAATTATAATGAATAAATATAATTTATAAATATATTACTAATTAACTAATTACCTATTATATAATTAATAATTATATTACTAATTAACTAATTAATTATTATATAATTAATTATTAATAATTACTAACTAACTAATTAATTATTATATATTTAATAATTACTAATTAAAAAATTATTTATTATATAATTTAAAATTATATTACTAATTAAGTATTTCTTATATATTTAATCCATGTTTTAGGTTTCAATTATATTTGTCTTATAGTTCAAATTTTATAGTCTTTTAAAGCTATATACTTGAAACATTTTTATGTTTCAAGTAGGTGGTTTTGAAAGCTTATAAATTATTTGTCATTAACATTTTTTATGAAATTGTTTTTATTTTCAATTATTTCTTATATTTTTAATCCATGTTTAAATTTTTATTTATATTGGTCTTATAGTTTATATTTTATAGGCTTTCAAAGTCACATACTTGAAACATTTTTAAGTTTCAAGTTAGTGGTTTTGAAAGATTATAAATTATTTTTCATCAACATTTTTTACATAATTATATTCATTTTCAACTATTTATTATATTTTTAATTCATTTTTTAAGTTACATTTATATTTTTCTTATAACTTATATTTTATAGTCTTCCAAACCACATACTTGAAACATTTTAAAGTTTCAAGTATGTGGTTTTGAAAGCATATAAATTATTTTGTATCGACATTTTTTATGAAATTCTTTTTTTCAACTATTTCTTATATGTTTAATCTGTTTATTAATTTTCATTTATATTGGTCTTATAGTTTATATTTTACAATATTTAAAATCTAAGAACTTGAAACAGAATCCCACATCGAAAATACGGAATGTTCTGCGTAGGAAGGAGAGAACCTGAATCCCACATCAGAAATGCACAATGATTTCTTGGAAAAACTATCTTATAAAAGGAAGCCCTGGGTGATTGTTTCTGTTAGAATCCAAACTACTATAATGGAAGTACTCCTGGATATTAAATAACAGATAAATTCTACTGAATTTTTTTGAAATATATAAATATATAAAAAAATAAAATAAAAATAAAAATTTTAAATATTTAAAATAGTATAAAAATTTGTGTTTTGGGTGAGAGGTGGAAGCGTGCCTTCTGCTTTTCATACCCATTTTCAAAAAAAATAACCTAAGAATTTTTTTCAAAATATTTTTAAAAAAACATATTAAAAAACTCTTTAAAATTCACATTATATTTTAAGACATAAAATACACTATGTATTTTATTCATGAACCCTGTTATTCCCCTTAGTTTATCCCTATATGTCAATCATAAAACACTTACTAATATCTGAGGGAAAAAACTATAAGAAAGGTGTGATCACAAATGCTTAGTAAGGGTAAGCGTATAGTGGAAGTTATGAATAAATAAGGAATAATCAATATGTCAAGGAAAATAACTGAAACACGTGTCATTTAATCAATAACTTGAGAATAATATGGTGGGAAGAAATGATGATCAAATAATTTCATATAAATAATCACATGATCTTGAAAAATTCACCATGGATATTCAAACTAAATGAATAATATCCTAGAATATAAAAATCTGAATTCATAATCATGGAATGCATAATTTTATACATATAAAACATACCATCGAGGCCTTGTCCCAAGAAATCTAAATAAATGGGTAAAGCCTCAGCCAAAACCAAATCTAGCTTGCTTCAGGATACCTGTCAATGCATCAAGGGGCTATAGCGGGTTCCACCCATCACTTACTAAGTTCAACGCATTCCTCATTTGAAATGGGAGAAACATAATCTTTATAAAAATTTATTTAAAAACTAAAATATGAAATGTTAATACTTACCACTATTAGTGAACATAATCACAAACCATGCAGAGTAAAATAGTGAATGGTATTAAGAATGTATATCTTTAGTCAGACTAGTCAAAAACCATCTAGATAAATAATAACAATGATATAAATACAACATATCCTCATTAGATCATAAGTAAAATAGATATTTTATGACATTGATGAATATAAATATAATAAAAATATCCTTAAAAACATTTTTGAGAAAAATAACCTTAGAATTTGGAAAATCACATTTTAAAACAAAAATCTCATTAAAAAATGGAAAATAATTTTCATTTTAAATAAACTTTTAAAACTTGTAAAATGGGAATCAAAACATTGGTTGTTCATGATGGTGTAAAATTCAATTCATGTTATACATGTTAAAACAAAGATTCATTTCTCATTTCTGATAAAAGGAAAACCAGAATTATTTTAAAAATAACAAGAAAATTCCTTTCAAAACCTTTTTAAAGAGAAAAAATTGGTAAAAATATATTTAATAAATCATATTTAAAATGTGAAAAAACATTTTTTAAAAACATGGGTTTTGATGAAAAATGATCTCTGACCAAAGGGAGAAATAAATTCAGGTTTTTGTAAAAAAAATCATAATCATTTTAAGTAAAAAATAATTAAAAAAATTCACTATTGATTAAAAGTATTAATCAATAATTTTATTTGAAGGAAAAAAATTATTTTAAGGTATAAATATCAAATAATTATTCTGAGGGAGATGTAAATAAAAACAATCCTGAATAATGATGAGATTATGAAATAAACCCTTACCACTTTGGTATCTTCTGAATCATAAGCCCCATAAAAAATTACATCAAATTAAATAATAAATACCATTAATATAAATAGATTCATGATTTAATATATCATAGGTTAATTATATTCACCACACAAAGGAAATAAGTGGTGAATATGACATATGTCTCGTGGTAGTAAATGTGAGATGAGAAACCCTTACCTTAGGTATAATTTACTTATTATGTTTTTATACCTCCTATATAGTTGTTTTAAGCATGTTATTAATTAATACCAGATACGTACTCATATTTATAATATCATATATTATCCAATTATGACATTTTATGTTCCTTTTGTTAATAATATTCCATTGTTTTCATTGTTTTAGGTGTTAATTGTCTTGTTCTCTCATGTGAATTTTGTCATGAATTTTTTTATTCTTGGGAATGGAATGCATATATATATTATCTAAAAAATTATAATAATTTTATAAATATAATATTTACTCAGTATATAAATTTTTATAACCATTTATTAAATTTGGATATGGAAAATTAATCACATCGCTTCGTAGAGACGGTAAGTCCTATGTTCGCACGAGTGATGATATCATTCCCTAAATGAGTGGAAGGGTAAGGAAGTGGGTGATATGTTAATTTTATAAAATCAATACTATATCATATATATCACATATATTCATTAATTTTACCCTTATTACATTCCATGTAAATCGTAAGTGAAAAATGAATTGTATAATTTCGTTAGGTGGTAGTATGTTCTACACATGCCAGAAATTATCATATTTTAAATGAATATAACATAAAAAAGAATATTTGATATTAAAATTACATAAGTATTATATTATCATAAATATAATATAAATTTTTTAAATCCTTAATTATATCATACTTTGAAAAGTGGTTATGGAAAATGAACTACATCAGTTCGTTAGGCGATAGTCCGCTGTACACATGATCGATGATTTTGTTTCTAATTTTATAGAAGTAGAGATGGATAAATATTATTCCATCAACATAATAAAATCTCAATATATTTTAGATACTATTTAAATTATATTTTATGTGTTGAGGCATAATTTAAGGTGGAACAATAATAATGAAAATGAAATATGTCTGTTAAGATAATTACCTTCTCTAAGAGAAACCTCCCTTGGATATCCTATTAATGAACCTAGGGTTGGTATTTTGGGAGGACCAGAATCTATAGAATATTTATAGGTATTTTGGGGATATATTTTACCGGGGTTTTTTATTCAATTTTCTTGGGATGTGTGTATAATTAAGGGTATGAGTTTCTATTTTATAAGTGGGGAAAGGGAACCCTCTTGAAAATTACTCGTAAATTTCCTAAAAGATTCCAAAATGATAAAGAAATTCCCTAGGGAAATTATTAAAAATTTCCTTGTACTAGGGAGGAATAAGTTTGAAATATATCCATAAAATAATATTTTGTCATGTTGTTAAGTCATTTTTAACTCTTATATTCTTAGTTTAATCCTCGATAAACTCATTTTTACCATAACCACAGTAAATAATTCTTACTATTTCCACTATTCATTTTGGCCAAAAATTAAGTTGAACATATTATATAATATATATTATGATAATTAAAAATACGGAATCCATTTCTTAAAATTCAATTCATGGAAGTGGAAGAATTCAATTTAAAATTATACATGCAGAAGGGATGAAAAAACCAATTTCTTATGAGAATTCTCATAAGTATATAAGGTTTTAATATCAAAATTCAATTTAAAATTGATTAAAGATACCTAAAGTAGTTAAATTTAAATATAATGAAACTAATTTTATTTTAAAAACATTTTAAGATATATTTAAACATTCTATATAATTAAATGAAAAGTCATTTTTCTATTAAAATTCAGTATTTTTCAATATTCATTGAAAAATAATATTTTCAAAAAATTATCAAAAATTCTTCAAAAGTTGATTTTGATATATATGTTTAAAAAAATTATGTTTATTTTTTAAAATAAATTTTATAAAGTTGGTAAAAAATAATTTTAAATTATGTGCATAAAGAATGACTAACTCGTCATTCAGAAAAATATAGTTTTCAGAAAACATTTCTTTCTCTTTAAAATGGTTCTTATTTTTATTTATAGTCCATAGATAACCAAAGAAAATGTGTAAACCTTATATTTTCATAAATTATTTTGTCTTGTTTATACCCTATAAAATAATGGCTATGTTGTATTGGACACATTTTAAATAATAATATTTTAATAGAGTACTATTTTTTGTCTAAATGTGGTGTTTCATGCTTCGCAAGCTATCAAAGAAATTAAGTTTATTTAAAAATAAATATATTTGGAATTATATGGGTGTTATATTTTATTCTAAACATTTGTTTTGTGTGTCATACACACTATCGAACATGATTTTCCTATATTAAAATCTCAGGGAGTTACACATGGTATTTCGATTAGATTTAGTTACAAAATTAATAATGATTAATTTAGGTTTTATAATATCTAATAATTGATTAAATTTATTTCATGGATTAGTTAAATATTTCTTTTTATACATAAATACATTATCAATAAATTATTTTGAAACTAATTATGTTGTTGATCTAAATGTTATAATTACACCAAATTATTTATTTAATTAATTTTAGAACTGTTATTATAGTACAATAGTGATCTCAAGTCATATCTCTAATAGATCACTTTATTTCTATTTAATATTGGAATTAATATTAAAAAAATAACAAAATTAATTAAAATTTTAAATTGAAATGGGTGAAAATAAATAAAATTGTTACCACATAACCATGTAATGTTCCTCGTCTTTAATAAAAACTAATTTACATATAATATCTCTCTCTAAATACAATCATGTATTATTTATTTACTTTTTTATTATTAATTGTTCATCCATGTTTCTATGTTTTGTTTGTTTATTTTTTTTTAAATTCCAATCTCTCTCCTTTATCTTCATTTCGTAACTTCTTTTTATTCCACAAATTGTTTATCCATCATCCATTAATTATTACAAATAAATCTATTAATATTCATTTTATTTAAATCCTACTACATAAATATTTTTATTTCATTTAATTTATTTAATTTAATAAAATTATCACAAACAAAACATATTAAACAATTTAACATTCACTCCAAACAAAATTAGTTCTTGTGCTATAAATTTCATCAATTTCTTCCGGCGGTTATATAATTATCACTTCTTACAAATAAAATATCTAAATTATCAACATATAAAATCAAAATAAAAATATATACACTCTTATGGTTATTATTTTCCTTTCCTATCACTCCACACAACTATGACTTGTGCACTATCTTATTAGAGACACACAATTTTTTAATTGGATTCAAACCTTCTAGGTATATAAGTCATTGGTTAATCAAAAAGATACAAAGAATAAATTATAGGTATACTAAAAAATTGTAAGTCAAAAATATATTCTTGATGTCAAAATGTGACATCAAATATACATAAAAAATATGTTTCACATCGGAAATCATTTCCTTTAGTCTTAGGAGGTTTCTTTTATTTTCATATAGTTTTGGGAACTGATATTTTTTATAAAATCTTCCACCAATGTATAACTTGAAAGTTAGGTATAAATGAATGATTCAATATAGAAACGCACTCACTATGATGGAATAAAAATCATAGATATTTTAAGAAATAGTATAAACTAATCATAATTATTTCAATAAGTAGTTCAAATAACCAAAAATTCTATTAGAGCCACTAAGGATGTATTAGTATGAGTTTTATTCAATGAATGAATTTATCTTTACTTCGAATTTGTCACCCATTTTTTTCATTGGATTTATTTAGACTCATTTTAATTAAATTATATGTTTTAAATAGTTTAGTTGAACACCATGTAAGTTTTTGTAATAAATATTATTTTCTTATTTAAATGGGTAAAATTATAATTTCCTCTCTAATGAACTTTTAATTTGATAAAACTACTCCTAAATTGAGTTTAAAAAGGTATTTCATTTGGGTGGATATTTTGGTAATTTTATAATAGTTTTCAATTTTTTTGTTGTGGTGATTATATTTTAATTAAAATATTAAAATATATTAAAAAATATTTTCCCCTGAAAAATATATATCTAAAAGATCATATTTTATATGAAATGACAAAGAGGATATCATTTAAAATCACACTCGATATGGAGCACACCATAAGAGTTAGAGGAATCACTAGAGAATTAATAATTGATAGAGATAGTATATGGTTCATTAACCCAAATTATTCTATTATTTGTATTATAAGCCTTTAAATTCATATCTATTGTTCTATATTCTAGTATTAAATTCTTTCCATGAAATTCATACATTTTAGTATATGAACTAAAATAATTCCAATGGGATTGGGTTGATATTATTCAGATGAAATAATTAAGGTTAATATTATAGAGAATTTTGACACTCCTAAAATTTCATCTAATATTTGAAGGAAAATACTTTAGAATAATGATTTACCCCTTATATATTAAAGTTATAAGTTTGAATATGAATCATTTTTTATAAATTTTTTGAAATTTGGATATGTGGTAATGATGACATCTTAGAGATAATTTTGAGTGATAAATAATTATCTCTAGAGTTTTAATGACATAGAAATTTAATCAGGTTGAACGATTTTATATATAAATTTTAGTTGTTTAGATGTATCCATTGATATAATAATCTTATAAATTTAACAAACAAATTATAAGAGATCTTAGAGAGAATTTTAAGTGATAAAAAATTCACAATAAGATTTATATGAATTATTGATTGAATCTTGATAATTACTTTTAGGTTGTGAATCCATGTATTAAAATAAACCCAATATCTCTAGAATTTTTAGAATCAACATCTTGGATTTTGAAAAATCATAGACATAATTATAAATTTGTTTTTTTCTTAAAATTTAAATTTACCCTTTATCTTTTAGAATAAAAAAATATAAAATAATTGGATGGACATAACATGATGAGATAAATCCAAATATGTTTAATTTGTAATGATCAAAATGGAATATCTTTATGAATATTAGATCCAATTTAAGAGATAATATAGCATTGATCAGGAATGTATCTAAACCCATTGATTAGTAGAATTTTTAATATAAGGGAAAAATTATTGACCTTAGTAGACTTTAAATCTAGTATTTCATAAATTTCTAGGTTATTCAAAATTTTATGGGTATGTAAAATTATAACATTAAATAAAAATAAATATTATTAATAGTGCATAGATAAAGAGGGGAAATGGTGAAACATATGCGATATGCTATATAAGAAATTAAAAAATGACTGATTTAAAATAATAAAATTAAAAAAATAAAAATAATAATAATTTTATAATAATAATTTATTATAAATATTATAAGAATTTAATACATGCTAATTTAAATTTGAATATTTTTATATGTTTTTAGTTGGGGTGGTGCCCAAGTGGGAAGCATTGTAACATTCTGCCTTAGCGACTTGGATTCAAATCCATGTGGGGGTTATTTTTGAAGTTATTTTATCAATAATATAGAAGATAATTTTTTATTACTATATAATTAGAATTATTCAACCAAATTTATCCTTCAAGACATAAAATTGAGCTTTCAAGCTATAAAACTGGGCATACGGGCTATAGGAACTTTGGACCATCAATGAAATTTCAGACACATGGATTTTAAGCCACCATAGGGCCTTCAGAACATAAATCCTTTGATACAACATTAGTGGATAGTTGGGGACATGGAGAGACTAAAAAAATTATATCAACACAACAGGTTGGAAAGGTAGCATGACCACACACATGCATTTTTTAGTGTCCGACATTAAAATAAGGATGGGAATACTATATCCTATCAACCAACCAATATTCCCAATGTATTTTCAATGTGAGATTTATGGTTTACATTCTAGTGAAAATCAAGTAGTAGTACTGGTCATATGAGGTGATATAATAGGTAGGTGATACAGTGGGGCACTATACAAAGCATCATTGGGTGGGTGTCTTGAAAGCAAGATGGGTGCGCTGACATCTATCATATGACTCTCTATTCTTGTGATTATTAGGGTTGGAGGGGTTCCCTATAACAGTGTGTCAAAGGGAAGTATGACGCATCAATTTTGGTAGGGGTGGTGTTGAATTCATGCTGGTGACATGGCTCGATAACTATTATAAAGGGGTGACAAGGCATTCGACTGGTGACACAAGATGATGTAGTCTTCTCTATTGGGCCTTTGGAATACATTTTGGTCCTTCATGAAATGTAATGGAATTTTTAAAAATAGTATTTCAATCCATAATATGTAATGAAATAGGTTTGATTGGTGTTTGTATTTCCTTACAGGGAGGGATGAGGATTGACCCACTAAATTGTATGGGTGTGTGTATTTTTTGGTTATTTTTAATCTCCTATACCTATAATAATAATATTTATTAATTAAAAATTTATAATATAAATATATATTTACCATTTATTATTCATATTAAAAATTTATTATAAAATTATGTACAAATTTATATACCAAAATATTATTGAAAATGTTTATATATTTATTTAAAATGTTTTTAAAACTCGATAATAAATTTTTTATATAATTTTTTTAATGATCTATATACACCATACAAAATAGAGGGAAACCTGTTATAATTTTTTAATAATTATATATTAAATAAAATTTTTATATATGACTAATATGTTCATGCGTGTATTTGGAAAACAAAAAATATAGTTTTTAAGCCATTGTGTGCATTGGTATGAATGGTCCAACTTACTCATTTTTCAAATAAAATTTGATAATGAAGAATAATTTATAACCATTTGAATAGAGGATAAATATAAATTAATTATATTATTATTTATTGATGTATTAAATAATTAAATGGGATGAATTTATTGGACATTGATTTTCATTAGAGAATTAAATTAATGTTATAATGAGGATTAAATCAAGAGTGATGTCAATTGACCATGATAATTAATATATTTTCTTCACAATAGTTAATTTTTAAAATAATTGAAGAAAATAAATCATTATATTAATCATTTTCCTTATGAAAATTTTATTATTTTAAAATTTATTATTAATTTATTCGGATAAAATGGGTTTTATGTGCTATAATTTTTAAAATAAAAAGGTGGTAAATAATGGTCATGAAATTAATGTAATATAGTTTAATAATTAAAAATACATAAAGGAGATATATTTAAGGATTATCTATATTTAAATAATTATTTATCATTAGAATCATGAAAACATTTAATATTGTAAAAAGGATAGAGGTTAATTACTAAGTAATGATAATTATAAACTAAGATCTGGTGATTTAAATGATGTGATTTAAGTATTAATCCAGTTTAATTTTCTTAATGATATATATACATACATACATACATACATATATATATAATTATGTGGAATTAATTAATAAATTACATGTGAAATCAAAAGTATGTATTATGTAAATATGGTTTTAATATTAATTATGTGAACTATCAAAGAAGGATGATTATAAACATAATAATATAAAATAATATTTTAGAAAAGACAAAATATTCCCTTAATGAGATTATGAGTATTTAATAGTTGACTCGTGATTATTTGGAAGATAATAAAGAATAATGATATGAAATTTATTGATTAAATAAGTGAATCCCATTAGACAGTTGCAAATAAAATATGAGACTAATAGAGGATATTATGTTAAACTTTGAATCATTTATTATAATTTTGATTTCATTATGATATGTGGGTATTATTATTATTGATTCTAATATTGATATTAATAGTATGATGACATAATATGCTAAATAATCTAACTAAATTTTAGTTTCTATTTAATTTTATTGAGCTAAGGACTTGGAGATTCTATTAGATTTATGATATGGTATTATATAATATTACTATGGATGATTATTATGATTGATAAATGGATTGATTAATTGAGTGATATGTTTTCCTTATTTACTCTTCTACTTGGTGTGTGTTGTACTCTAGTGATAGGTGGATATCTTTAGTATATATTCTTTATAGAGATTTAACTTACACTAACTCTTTGACCTAATTTAGAGTGAGGTAATGATATTTAGTCTTTAAACCCATAATTTTGGGTGAGTCAACCAAGATATATAATTGTGGCTTTGGTATAAGATAAAGGGTGATTCACTTGAGTTTTTACATTCTATCTCTCCAATAGCAATGGTATTAAGGTGGATGAGGATGAATCAAGTACATATTTATTTTTCATCCATATATTTGGGTTTTAAGAAAAACTAGATATACATATATGACTCTAGTATGATATTTTTGTAGAAGTATTACTCCAGTATCTCAAGATTATGCATCTAAGGTGAATCATCATATGAGAAATATTATAAAGGGATGTGAGATGATGTTTTATATGTTATTTTGTTAGGTTACTACCATCCAAATATGGGGTAGATGAGTTGAAACATATATAGAGATATTTAAGGTGATTATATGGGTGGCTATAGTGTTAATTCTAGATCCACTCTATGATGTTTAGGTTTTTTAAATAATTATGGGTACCTAATGATTTTTAGTAGGATATTGTATATGGGGACCCTTCCCCTTGTGATATTTTGGAAACATAAATACCACATATATATATATATATTATTTAGATAGAATGTTAAAGACATGATTTTGTAATATTGATAAAAATTTATTATAAATATTGATATGATTCTTGATGATGCTTTTTTATATTAGTTTTGTCTACACTTTTTTTATATTTTGTGCACATAGACACTAGTTGTTCGTGGGGATGACTCACTACTCGAGATGACCATACTAATTATTACTTCCTACCCATACTTGTGTACTTGGGCCTTGATTCCTCCTTTGTACATAAAAATCAATAGATATGGATAATGGATAATCTTGGAGGATATGGATGAATAGTGAATGTGATAACTGTTATCTTGGAATCTTTATTGTAATGACCATATACATGTTGTATGTATTTATAATCACATTTCTATAAATTTTTCCAAGATGTGTTATATGTATACGGTGATTAATTAATTTTACAATACATTATATTATATATATGTTTTTATATTTATATGTGTTTTATTTCATGGATGATTGTTCATTTATATTATATTGAATGATGTTTCATAATATTAGGTGAAATGTTATTAGAGGTAATACCTCGCATCATTTTGTGTGGATACCTCAATGTTAGTCTCCCCTAACCTATTGGAGGTGGGCATGGGGAGTTCACTTTCTACTTTTTTAGGATGTAACAAATAAATAATTAACTTGAATTCACTTAATAATAATAAAACTAATCAATTAATCAAGGTTGACTAAAAATAATAAAAATATACTAACAATACAACCAATATTGAATTTTACTTTTATCAAGATAATAAATAATTTTCCATAGATTTTGAAAAAAACTAGTTAATTCATATCATTGAAATATAACCACATGAAATCTATTACCCAATTATGTAAGTAAATACAACTAAATACATATTATTGTGAGGTAAATTCATTAAATAGTATATTAATTTATGGAATTAAATACTAGGAAATTTGAATAATTGTGAATAAAAAATTCTGAAATAATGTAACCATAAAAATAATGCACAAAAATACTAACATATTTACTGAAACATAGTCATAAAAATATAAAATGTATCATAGAACAGTAAATTTATTTTGTGGAATATCAATCCTGTTGTAGAATTCCCCATGAACTAAAAGTGGGTACATTTTATACAATACTCGACTCTATAAATATGGTTCAAAAACACAAACATGAGTGAAGAACCTTATCAATAATCCTTTATGGTATAAAGTGACCACCACATGAAAGGGTCTAAAACATATGTAAAAATATAAACCTCATGATCTAGTATACATCATCTAATAACATGTTCATTACTCATGTTCCATTATATAGATTGAATGATTGGATTATGATAGAAGGAAGGTAAAATCAAATGTTTCCCCATAACATGGTCTGATGGATTCAATGTAAGGGTGAAAATAAACTACTTGAAAGTAACCTTGGTAATATATAATATTCCTTTTTAATGATTCCCCTAGTGGTTTATGGTAATGTGAGGAATATTTAAGAGTGGATTGTCTAAACATAAGAGTAAACTCAAAAGGGTTTCTAAAGTATGAATTGTTCAATAGAATATAATGTTGTGGAAGTTAATATCTTTGAAAAATTAGATGTATGCCCATAATTATATGATCCACATGGAAGTTATGACCATGGAAATATAAATATATGGTTAATAGTTCTACCAGTACATTACTACTATAAATAGTAGGATAGATCATTTTATTGGGAGAATCTATTTTAATCATCTTCTAATCCCATAATAAAAGTTTTACAGTGTTACCCATGGATTTGGACTCATATTTACACCATTTAGAACCACATTTTGTTCTTTTTATTTGTTTTTTATCATTATATTTGGTAGATATTTTCCATGTGAATTCAAAGGATAGTTTTTTGGTTTAGCTACTTAGGTGTCATGTGTCTTATATGTTTCAGTGCATCATAGCATGGGGATCTTTCTAATAATTTGTTTTCATCCAGTATGTTCTGGTGGACATATTCAATGGTATTATTAGAATATATATTCAATCCCAAAGTGTTTTATAAGAACTTTAATTAGGGATTTATGCACAGTTAGACTCTGATAAATATATAACACCCCAAAAATTTTATGGTATGTTTCTCTTAAATACTTTCAATTCATTAGATAGCTTATATTGCATGAATCACTCATTATCTGTGAAACAACACTTAGTTATTTATGGGATAAATTCATAACCTATCCATTAAACTTAAATTTTCATCTTTTGTGTTTTGAATGTTGAAAATGGACATACACGGTTGTGATCAGGGTGATATTTGGAGTCTGGTAGAATCAACATAATTATCAATGAATAGTAACTTACCTTTATGAATTTTAACTTACTTAATTAATAGTAACCTATACTTATTAATAATAATATGACCCTTATAAATGGTAACCTTACCCATGTAAGTATAAATAGAATTTAGGCACCTTAAAAATGAAGCTGGATATTTTAAGTGTTGGTATTCTTTGGTTAAATGCAGATTTTAATTAAAAATTAAATTACTCATATTTTGAAAATTATTTTCAAAAAATGGAATTCATTTTTGTATTCTACACATTGAAAAATTGTTATGGTGAATTTTTGTTATTTTTATGAAGTACTTGAATTTTTTAGGAATAGTAAAATACGATAATTTTCCGTATATATACATTTTATGATAATACACTATTCCTTGCATCATTGATAATGTAAGGACACTTGGTTAGAACCCAAATGAATTTATTACTATTTTTGGTCATAGAATCATCACTATTTATTGTCTTAGTAAAAATAATAAACTAATGATTAAAATATTAAAAAAAAACCTTCTCCCTTACACTATAAATATCACTCCTCACACCCTTATTCATTTACACATCTCAAGATTCGAGACTTACCTAAATTATGATCAAATATATCCCTAAGATCCTTCCCCACATCCATCATCCCTTGGTCTCCTCAAAATACCAAATCATCTCTCCTAAAGAGGCTCTCAAAGGAAGATATATTAAAGAGGTAAATTCTTCTTTTCAATTCTTTTGTTTTCTTTTCAAGTTCATTTATTATCTTTTCCATTCTCACCTCTTCTCATCCAAATGTTATAAAAAATCCAATACCTTATATGTACTGGAATTTTGTTATGATAATGGAATATTCCATCATCATCTCTTTTTTCCTCCTTTTATTCTATAAATGAAAACACTGTCCGAGATGTGTTAATTTATCAAGTTCAAGTAAGACGGGTTTTCAATTTTCAATACTATATTCATGAATATCCATGAAACCTTTTTAATGATTTAACCAGATAATAATATATTTATTTTATCTTATTTTAATTTTCTGGAATCCCTACACACATATAATATAAAATAATAATACCAAACAAGTTCATTGTGCAAAAAAATGTCGAGTTAACCCATGCGTTTATCATTAACTTTTATCTAATGAGTAATCATCAAGGTATATAAAAAAATAATTATTAGATAATTTATATATTTTTAATTTAAATAGTAATATATATTAATAATTCTATATTTTTAACCAATACTCAAACAAATATTAATTCATGATTACAAGTAAACTGATCATGAAAACCAAGGAAGAAAATGCTTACAAAATAATAAAATTGAACCTCTTAAACCCATAAAAAAGGCCATAAATGAACCTAATAAGGTTATAATAAACTAATTACATGTAGAAGAGTTTCTATAATTATTAATTAATTAATCTAAATTTTATTATCCAGTTCATTAAGATCAATCTAAGAACACATTCTGGCATAAGGTAAGGGGTTTCTCATCTCACTTTTAATTCCGTGAGATTTCCATTGTTTGCAACTTATTTCTTGTATGTGGTGTTTTTTAATTCCATTTGATCTATAATATCATTGTTATATTTATATTAATGGTATTCTATGATTCATTTTATGATTATTAATTTTTTATCATATGATTCGATTGATTACAATGTGGTAAGGGACTTTGTATCAATTTCTATTTCATTGACACATACTTTGTATTGGGAACCTATTCTTTCTTACATGGTGTATATACTTCCCCTTTGAGATAATTTTTTATTTGAAATTATAATTCTATTAAATATCCATTTTCTTGTATCATGGATATGATTATTTCTTTAAGCCATATACCATTCACATATAGTGTTTATTTTGAATGCTATTTTAATTGAGGAAATATTGATGAATCCATACCCTATATTAAATACAAATATTAAAAAGGCATATTATTATTGTATTAAATATATTTATAAATAATTAATTTGAATTTAAGTTATGGGCATGACCTGCTATATCCCCTTGATGTATCGACAGGTCTCATGAGAGAAATCAGTTAGCAAAAACCCTTTGAGTTTCTAAAAAAATAGAGTGGTTTATACCCATATAATTAAACCATTGTGATGGTATAATGGTTCATGTGACAAATAAATTACATCAAAATAATAATTACTCTCATTATTTGTAATTCAGTTTTTACTTTCTATGAGTTTTTCACTATGAGAGAATCTATGGAAGCATTTTTATTCTTAGTTTATTGATGGAATATTTTTTTCATTTATTAACCACGCCTTATCAGTTATGTAAAATTGATTATGATTCACTTATTTTTGATCCATGATTACACTATGTTTAACCATTACTAAGAATTTGATATCACCTTTATTCTATTTCCTTTCCTTAGATTATGAAGAATATAACCTTGAATAAGATTTCAAGGAGGTAGTTTATTTCAGTTTGTTATGTATCATGTTGTATTTTATATCTTTCATAATGTACTATGGATATCATATATGTAATCTGGTATTCCAAAAATGATAAACTAATCTACCCTTTGGGGTTTGATTTCTTTTAATCATGACAATATAATAAAATAATACACTGGATCCGGGTTTTTGGGGTCGAGGAATTACAATTGGTATCAGATAAAGTTTAGAATCAAACTTGTAAATTAGATTTAGGAAACATAGTTTTGGGGATATAACCCTAAGTTTGGATTTGAGGATAATCATATAAGAACATCCTAGAATTTTGATAAAGTGGGAATTATGTGGGTCTTCCTATCAAAAAATACATATTTGGATACTATAAGTGGATGTGGTCCTAGATTAGATGTACCTAGGAGTAACAACTCTGATAAGAAGTTCCAGGATTGACTATGGTAATCATGGTACACAATAATGGGCCTTACTACGCACCTGGTTTGACACTCACAGGGGATATTCTAAGGATAATTCACATTTTCTTTACAAACCATTATAAAGGATATAAAAGTAAATAAAAATAATGTTTATGATTATGAGATTAGTTGTCCATAAATTTTCAGATTATTTTAAGTGTTTTCTAGTTAGAAATTAGGAATTATGACCTAATTTAGTTTTTTCCATTTTTAGTGATGATTCTTAACTGAATAAGGGGAATAAATATCCACGGACAATGTAGGGATTACCCCACTGAGAAAGTCAACACAGTCAGTGTTGGAGCGGATCAGATCATGACCATATTGGGACAACTTACTTAGGTTGTGATGAATAACCATGTTACAACTGTATTGTATTGTTTTATATGATAAAATCCCCCATATTTTAGTGGGACTACTAATCTAGTGGTTGGTGAGTAGTGGATCAAGTCCCTTGAAAATATATTTCTGTCATTAAGATGCAATTAAAATTAAAAGGTAGTAGTGGATGTATATTTCCTCAAGGGTGATGTTGATCAAGGGTGATCCTTGATCTAGAATACCATGAAGGAAGAAGAAATAAAAGATATAAATTGGATAACTTTTATGGAAATATTCTTTGATAAATATTTTCCTCATGAACAAAGAACTGAAATGAAGAGGAAATAACTTAGCCTAACACAAAGGGAACCAGAGAGTGTTGAAAATTATGAGGCTACCTTCACAAGATTAGCCAGGTATGCTATAGATTAATTACATGATTCTAAAGAAAATATTGATCATTATTTTGAAGGACTTGCAATAAGTCTTTTAAGGGAACTATCTTTGTAGAAATTTTCATCATGTGATGAAATTGTGTTAGGTTCCATCAAAATAGAGAAGTATTTTCTAGATCAAATTTGTTCAAGAGAAACCAAGATAAGATGTTTTACACTGATAACCATGTAAAAGGTGAATCACCAAAGATGAAGAATGGAATGAATCAATTCCCATTATATGAGAACTGTGGAAAGAATCATCATGGTAAATACTTGAAAGGCATGGGAGTTTTCTATAAGTGTGGAGAAAAGGTTCATTGACCTAATGAATTCAAGTGTAATAAACAACTCAATGAAATTAATTTCTAAAATTGTAGAGATATGGGAAAATATGAAAATGAGTTTCTTAATCACCAAGGAAAATTTCCTCAGAAAAGTCCACAAGAGCTCGGGAAAGCTTATATGATTATAGCCATGGAGGTTAAAGTTCCTAATGATGTGGTGGTAGGTACTTTAATTGTTTCCTCAGACTTATCCAGTGCATTATTTGATTTTGGATGATCTAATTCCTTTATATCTTCCTATTTTTCCAAGAAAATTATCCATTTTGAATTTGGTTTAATAAAGGATTCATTAATCAAAACTACTTAGGGAAGTTCATTATAACAGAGATGTGTTAGTCAGTCCTCTTTGTGACACATACATGTACTTTAGTTACTGACCTTATCATCATACTTATTATTAACTTTTACATAATTTTTAGTATGAATTGGCATTCAAATTATGATGCGAAAATCTATTTCAAGAAAAAGGAAGTTGTAATTTTTGAGAATGATGTAGAATCCCTTGTCTTTAGAGAGAGAAACAAATCATCATCTAGATCTTATCCAAATCCACCTTTGGTAGTGATTCTAAATGAAATTCGTTGGGAGGAATATACAACATCATAAATGTATATTTAAATTGAATATGTACCTATTGTACAAGAATACATTGATATATTTCTAGAGGATTTACCTGGACAACCTCCAGAGTGGGAAGTTTAGTTCTCTATTGATTGAATTCCTGGTGTAAGATCTATATCAAAGACTTCTTATAGAATGGGCATTGTGGAATTAGTAGAACTCAAGAAATAAATAAAGTAATTGAGTGATAAATTATTTTTCCACCCTAGTGTTTTTCCATGGGGATCCCCTATTCTCTTTGCCAGGAAGAATGATGGATATATAAAGCTGTGCATTGACTACAGGGAGATTAATGAAATTATGATAAATAACAAGTATCATATTCCTCAAATTGATGATTTGTAACGCCCCGACCCCAGCTACCTAGAGTCGGTGCATTATTACATAACATTGGCATGATCACAAGAAAGATCAAATCTCGAAAGACCGATTGGTTTAGTAGCCTTGGAAACACTAGATATATTCATAAGTTTTACATTACATCATAAAATGAAAAACTACTACAACAACATAATTTTTCCACAGTCCACACTATAATCCCCTCATAATATCCCTGCAGGTCATTCATAACTTACATCTTCACATCCTGGGAAAAATAAAACATAGAAAAGGGGTGAGCTCAAATGCCCAGTAAGGATAACAATATAGCGGAACATTCAAAAATAAGCATAAAAATTTAAGGCAATGAATTACTAAAACAAAAGCCTTTTAAACTTGAACTTCAACATAGTATGGCAAAAGTAAAATGAAATAATTCCATTTACTTGTTCACATGGATATTCTACTAATCGAATAATCACATGAAAAATCAATAACCACTTTCATAATGTTGGAATGCATAATGCCAGACTATCATAACCACATAGCCAAGGCCTCGTGCCAAGACTACAAATAAGATTTTGTCAAGGCCTTGTGCCAAGACACTAGTTTGCCTCATGAGACCTACCGATGCATCGAGGAGCTATAGCGGGCTCCACCCGTCACTTATTACGTCCAATGCATTCCCATATGAAAAGGTTTAAACATAACATAAACATTCGTATTAAAACTAGCACACGAAATGTCAATAATTTCACAATAAACTATGAATGGTATAAAAATAGCACATCCACAGTCAAACATATCACAAAACCTTCAATACAATATAGAAGTTTTGTATCATAATAAATCAACTTCAAATAATCTTAAAATCCATCAAAGGATGTTGACATAGATGAAATCAAAATTCTTTTTAAAGAAATATCTCCTTTTATTTTGAAATCATTTAAGATCCATATAAAATAAAACATTTTCTTTGAAAATATTCTTATAAGCTTGTAAGGAAAGCTTTGAAGATTTTATAACGGCGTAAAATAACCGCACCCGCCGTATAAGTAAAAAAAACATTCTTACCTCAATTCTGTCAAAAAGGTTAAAAAGGACCTTGTTTTGAAAACGACGGAAAGATTCCTTTATAAACCTCTTATAAAAAGTCAAAAAAGGGTATAAATGACTTTAACCCATATTCTTGTAAATAGTAAAAATGTTTTGAAATACATTTTTAAGAAACATGGATGTGGATGATAAAGAGATCCCAGTAGATTATTACATATAAACAACCTCGGATAATGAAGAGATTGTGAAATAACCCTTACCTTGAACTTTTCCTTGGTTGGGGTAGGTTAACCTCCTGTATAATGGTGAAATAATTGTTATTAAATTATACAAGAATCATATATATTAATATGATATCATATATGATCTTTTAACATTGATTTATTAATAATATCTTAGAATTATCATCGTTTCGGGTGTTAACTTACTCATTTTCTTTTATATGTTTTGTTACATAAGCCATGTTTGTTGTATCTTATTCATATCCAGAATGATATTAACATTATTTTTAACCCTAAAATGAGAATAATACTTGAATGGATATGATGGAGAACGAATCTTATCGCGTTCGTGGAGACGGTAGTCCGTACGTACGCACGAACGCTACTTCCATTTAATTTTTATTTTAAAAGAATCAAATCCAAATGATACATAGGTATATTACTATTCCAGTATAATATAATATTTTATATATGTTACTTAAGTTCATTAACACCATCCTTTATACGTTCCATGTGTGGTATGAACGAGTCATATCATTTTAAGGGGGCGGTAGTCCGCACTTCCTCAAATGAAATTATCGTATGTATATACAACATGAAACGAATAATGGAATGAAATAAAATGGAATTACAGAAGCTTATATATAAAATATATATCATTAATATCATATTTAAGTACAGTTCCATCATAATGGCCACCATGAGAGGTGGTAAGATGTATTTGAACAATCATCGTTTCGTGAGGCGTTAGTTTGCCATCCACAGAAACATTATGTTCATCATCCATTAGATGGAGTTGTGTGTATGTGTAGTTTGAATCCTTCTTATAACAACATCCTAGTATATTGAGGATACTGGTGTTGTTACAAAAGAAATGAAATAAAAAGATTTTGGGGGTTGGAGAAGCAAAATAAATGAAAATACTTTAAGAGAAATTGTTACCTTTAATTTAGGTAACTCACTTTGGTTGGAACCAAAGGACTTCTTGAAATGCTTTCTGCCTAAGGGGAAGCTTCAAGGATGAGGAGAGGGATGTGGGGAGCTTAGTTGGGCAGAGTTTGGATGAGCCAAGTGGCTTGAGAGGTGTGAGGAAAAGAGAAGGAGGAGTGCCCTTTTATAAGAGGGGTGAGGGGCACCTTTGGAAAAGCTAGAAATATTAATTTATAATAAATTCATATTCGGTTTCTAATGGCTCCAAAGTTGACTATTCAAAGGTTAAGGTGGGGATAGGTCGAAAACCACTCAACCAATAGAATTTAGACAGGTTTGGGTACTTATATTAACCTTATCTTTAAGTATTAACTCTAAGTTAATTAGTTTCACTTTTACAATGTCTCTTTGTATTTTTATATAATATGGTTAATAAACATACTATATACATCCAAGCGACCCCCAAGTGGTCCATTAATGATTAACCTATCATAATATAAGTCTCTTGGCCGAACCTTAGATTTTTTAGGAATTTAATATCAATTAATAATATAATATTTGTTTTAAGAACTCTTTTATGTCAATTTTGACACTATTCAATAGTTGATTTTTTTGAAACTCATAACAGATTGATTACTTAGAACAAAGTCAATTAAATCAATCCTAATATATCATATTATCCTAGAAAATTACTTTAATTCATTAAAAGTTTCATATTATAATTTTTTGGGTATTTATAATATCAATTATGTTAATTTTTTACTATTTTAGTAATTACTGCATCATCATTGTGTCATAAATAAAATAAATTATTTAATGTCTAAAAATTATAAATAAAACATCATTATGTAGGAAATCTTTTTATCTTTCTAATGAATATTTATAATCGAAAATCCAACATGTATAACCCTATGTAAAAATTGTTCTTATAAAAGATGTAATCTTATGCCATTTTTATTTTTATTTTAACTTTATTAATATAATGTGTCCCTACCACATACAAGTGGCTCCAAGGGGTCCCCAAATTGACCCAAGGATGCCCATGGTCGGGTATGTGTCCACCAATAAGGTTAGGACACGTTTTAGGGTAATTTTGTATTATTATATTATTATTTTTTAACCCTTATTTACCGGATTTACCCTTTAACCATGGTAAATAAAATATTTACCGCAGTAATTATTCAAAATGTCTAAAAATAAAAGTTACCTATTTACACAATTTGAACATCCTGATTCCAAATATGGAATCCATTTTCCTAAATTCAAAACACAGAAGTGGCAGAAATTAATTTAAAATTAAATCCCGCTGTCAAAACAAAAAGCGTGTTTTTAAGAGATAATAACTATCAAAAGATTGACACTTGTTTATGTTCGGTTTAATTGTAAAATTATGTCCAATGATAAACATTAAATTGAATGGTAAAAATATATTCTAAATATACTTTAAAACCACTCAAATTCATAATTTATCACTATTAATTATTTTGATTAAAAAAGTTGTTTTTAATTAAAATTTAGTAATTTTCACTATTCATCAAAATATAAAAGTTATCCGAAAAGTACCAAAATTTCACCCTAGGATAATTTCGATATTCCGAATCCAAAAATGAAGTCCATTTTGAAATATAAAATATATATGATTTCAAAAAGTAGGTATTACTATTTACAACGGCTAGTTTAATTAGTTGTGGTGTGTGTTAGAACTCGAGGTTGCGTACAACACACGCTATCGCATTATTCGAAGGGAAACATACCGTAGAAGCTTGGGGTGTTACATTCTCCCCTCCTTCAAATAATTGCGTCCTCACAATTTCTAGGGTATTACTGTATAAAAAGACTCGGGTGGTTCTTCATCATAAGTTCCTCGGGTTCCCACGTTGCCTCTTCCATCTTATGATTTCTCCACAAAACTTTTACCAGACGCGTCGCCCGGTTTCTCAGCACTTGTTCTCTCGTATCAAGAATCTTGATGGGCTCTTCGCAATAAGACAGATCGGGTTCCAGTTCTAAATCTTCATAGGTGAGTACATGCGTTGGGTCAGGCATGTATTTCCTCAACAGAGATACGTGGAACACATCGTGAACTTTGGAGAGACTTGGCGGCATTGCCAATCGGTAAGCTACAGCCCCAATTCGTTCTAGAATTTTGAAAGGTCCAATGTACCTGGGACTCAATTTACCTTTCTTACCAAAACATATGACTCCCTTCCACGGAGATACCTTCAGGAAAACATGATCACCGACTTGAAATTCCAAATCCTTCCTTCGATTATCGGCATAGCTCTTCTGCCTACTTTGAGCTGCTTTAATGTGATTTTGGATTACCTTCACCTTTTCCACCGTTTCCTCCACCAGTTCTGGGCCTACAAGTTTTCTTTCACCAACGTCATCCCAACAGGTTGGTGTACGACATCTCTTTCCGTATAACGCTTCATATGGTGCCATCTGAATACTCGAATGGAAGCTATTGTTATAAGAAAATTCTACCAGTGGTAAATATTGATCCCACATACCCTGAAAATCAAGTGAGTAAGATCTCAACATGTCTTCTAAGGTCTGAATAGTCCGTTCTGATTGTCCGTCTGTCTGAGGGTGGTAAGCAGTGCTCAAATGAAGTTCAGTATCCAGGGATTTCTGAAGACTTTTCCAAAATCTTGAAGTAAAACGGGGGTCACGATCAGAAACAATCGATAGGGGTACTCCATGAAGTCTCACAACTTCATTAATATATAGTCTTGCTAGACGTTCCAGGGGTAGATCTTCTCTTATAGCAAGAAAATGTGCTGACTTGGTAAGACGATCAACAATGACCCATATTGCATCGTTCCTTCTAGGAGTCTTTGGTAGCCCCATGACAAAGTCCATCGTAATATTGTCCCATTTCCACTCTGGTATGGGAAGCGGTTGCATGACTCCTCCAGGCTGTTGCCTTCCAGCTTTCACTTGTTGACAAACCATACATCTTGACACAAAATCAGCAATCTCCCTCTTCATATTGTCCCACCAAAAATGTTCTTTCAAATCTCTATACATTTTGGTGCTCCCAGGGTGTATAGAGAAATTGGAACTATGAGCATCATCCAGCAATTCCCTTTTTAGATCAGGTATATTGGGAACACAAAGTCTCTTCCCGAATTTCAAAATTCCATCTTCATACACAAAGTCTCTCAATCTCCCATCATTCACAGCTTTAATCTTCTTTTGGAATTCTTCATCATCAGTCTGAGAACTCTTAATCCTTTCTATTAAAGATGGTTTGGCAACCATTTGAAAAAGCATTGATGTTTCACCTTCCCTGGTTATTCCCATGTCCATCTTCACTAGCTCCATGAAAATTGGATCCCTTTCAATTCTCATATTGTTCAAAACTCCATGGTCTTTTCTACTCAAAGCATCTGCCACCTTGTTTGCCTTCCCTGGGTGGTAGTGTATCGTACAATCATAATCCTTGAGTAATTCAAGCCATATCCTTTGCCTCATGTTGAGTTCTTTTTGTGAGAAAATATACTTCAAACTCTTGTGATCAGTATAAATCTCACATTTTTCACCATAGAGGTAGTGCCTCCATATCTTCAAAGCAAAGATCACAGCTGCTAACTCGAGATCATGAGTAGGATAGTTTTGTTCATGAATTTTCAACTGTCGTGATGCATAGGCAATAACTCTATCATTCTGCATAAGGACACAACCAAGTCCTTTCTTTGATGCATCACTATAAATAACGAACCCATCAATCCCCGATGGTAGAGTCAATATAGGAGCATTGACTAATCATTTCTTCAATTCTTCGAAACATTCTTCACACTCTTTTGTCCAAACAAATTTAACCCCTTTACGTGTGAGCTTCGTTAATGGGTTAGCCAATCGGGCAAAATTCTGGACGAAACGTCGATAATAACCTGCCAAACCAATAAAACTACGTACCTCAGTTATACTCGTAGGTGCTGGCCATTCTTGGATTGCCTTGGTCTTAGAAGGATCAACAGAGATTCCATCTTTAGAGACAATATGGCCAAGAAAAGAAATCTCCTGAAGCCAGAATTCACACTTGCTAAACTTTCCATATAATTCATGCCTCCTCAGAGTCTTCAAGATAATGCGCAAGTGATTTTCATGATATTCATAAATTTTGGAGTATACCAATATATCATCAATAAATACTACCACAAATTCATCGAGATACTCCTTGAAAACTCTATTCATCAGATCCATGAATACAGATGGTGCATTAGTCAATCCAAACGGCATTACAGTAAACTCTTAATGCCCATACCTGGTTCGAAATGCTGTTTTCGGAATGTCTTCCTTCTTCACACACAACTGATGGTATCCAGATCGAAGGTCAATCTTTGAAAAGTATTGAGCTCCATGCAGTTGGTCAAATAAATCATCAATACGAGGTAGGGGATACTTGTTCTTTATTGTTATAGCATTGATCTCCCTGTAGTCGATACATAACCTCATAGATCCATCTTTCTTTTTAACAAAAAGAACAGGGGCTCCCCATGGAGAAACACTAGGGCGAATAAATCCCTTATTACTCAATTCCTCTAGTTGTTTCTTTAGTTCGACTAGCTCTACAGTGGCCATTCTATAAGGGGTTTTCGATATAGGCCTTGATCCAGGAATCAAATCAATAGAAAACTCAACTTCTCGTTCTGGAGGATGTCCAGGTAAATCTTCCGGAAATACATCTACAAATTCTTTCACAATAGTTACATCCTCTATTTGAACATTCCTTTCCTCACCGACAGTTATTTCATTCTCTTCCTCCCCGATAATTGAATTAAGTTGAGCTACAGGGGGTGGATCTAAATAAGAATTAGGTGGTGACGATTCTGCTCTAAAAATAAGGTGCTCCTTATCATTATCATCAAGAATCGTAACCTCTTTCTTCTTACAATAAATCTTCGCATCATAGTCCGAAAGCCAGTCCATACTGAGGATTATATCAAACTCAATCATAGGTATGACGATGAAATCAGCAGATAAAGAAAATTTATGTGCTCTAATGGGGACTGATTCACAAAACTTTGTTGCAACGATACTTCCCTTAGGAGTTTTAACTGAAAACTCCCTTATTAAATCAAATTGGAAATATCTAATTTTCTTAGCAAACTGGGAAGATATGAAACAATGCGATGATCCAGAATCAAATAATGCATTTGCTAAACTTGAGGAAACCATTAAATTACCTGCCACCACGTCTTTCGGAGCTTCTACCTCAGCAGTAGTGATAGCATAAGCCTGGCCTTGATCCCTTGGCCTTTTCTGAGGTAAGTTCTCCTGACGCTTAGGACATGCATTTGCATAATGCCCCATCTCCCTGCAATTGTAGCACTGAACGTTGGTAGCTTCCTTCTTCCCCTTGCAATCATGAGCTTGGTGGCCTTTTTCACCACACTTGTAACAGACTCCCATTCCCTTCAGGCAAGCACCGGGGTGTTTCTTCCCGCACTTACCACAAGATGGATATTCAACCTTTCCCTTCTTCCCCTTATTTCCATTCCCAGATTGATCAGCAGGTCTCTTCTTCTCTTGCTTTGCTTTAAAGTCATACGACTTAGAGAATTCCTTTTCGGTCTTGATAGCACATGAGACAATGTCTTCGTACGATGAAAAGGATTGTGAGACTAATGCTCGACGGAGAAATGGTTTTAACCCATAAAAGAAACGATCAATCTTACTTCTTGGGTTGCGAATATAATCACCAGCGTACCTCGCTAACCTTGTAAAGTTAGCCTCATACTTTGTGACATTCTCATCCTCCTTTTGTCTCAGACTCAGAAATTGTCTTTCCATATCTGCTCGATGGTCGCGAGGAAAGTATTTTTCTAAAAACAGATCTTTGAACTCCCTCCATTCCATGTTTGATACTTCATCATCTTCCTTCATGTTTTGAATCAATGACCACCATTGATCAGCATCTCCAGTGAGGCGGTAAACTGCCATGGTAACTTTTTCCCTTTCACTACTCCCCAAAGCCTGAAATATTTTCCCTAGGGAAAATATCCATTGCTCAGCTACTAAGGGATTTGTACTCCCATTGAACGTTGGTGGTTGTTGTCTCATGAATCTATCTAACATTGATCCTCCACGCTGCGGATCAGGGTGCTCCATACGGGTAAGGTTATTATTCATAACCTGAGTAAGTTGTCCCAGTACGGTGATTAGCTGATCAGCACCAGTTGCATCACCAGCCCCACTATAATTATCTTGAACAGGAGGGCAATCCCTACATGGAGTGCGTGCATTGATACGGTTTCCATTTCTTCCACTAGGCGCCATTTCTAAACAATGTCATAAACTAGATCAGTTTATGAATCAAAATACATAATCCCATACTTATAAAACACTAAACATAAATTGAACTATCTATGGATATAATCCATAATCATAAATATGTTTTCTTTGAGGAAGTATATACTCATAAACCCTTCATAATGATTTGTAAAGAAAGTGAGAGTTATCCTAAGCATATCCCCCGGGAGTGTCGTAACCAAGAGTGCAGCAAGGCCCGTTGTCGTGCACCAGTTCCCGTTCGAGTCTAGCTCAAAGCGGTGTTTTCGGGTTTTACCCCTAGGTACATCTGTGCCAGAGCCGCCTCTACCTGCTCGTATCCAGACAGGGATGTATTGCTCGGAAAACTCACAAAGTCTCTACAATACCAAAATTCTAGGAAGTTCTTCTATACTAATCCTCAAAGTTCATCTTAGGTCTATGTGCTCTAATCAGAGTTTATCTAAATCTAGCTTCCAAGGTTTGTACTAAACTTCCTCTGATACCAACTGTAACGCCGCGACCCCAGCTACCCAGAGTCGGTTCATTACTTCGTAACATTGGCATGATCACAAGAAAGATCAAATCTCGAAAGACCGATTGGTTTAGTAGCCTTGGAAACACTAGATATATTCATAAGTTTTACATTACATCGTAAAATGAAAAACTACTACAACAACATAATGTTTCCACAGTCCACACTATAATCCCCTCATAATATCCCTGCAGGTCATTCATAACTTACATCTTCACATCCTGGGAAAAATAAAACATAGAAAAGGGGTGAGCTCAAATGCCCAGTAAGGATAACAATATAGCGGAACATTCAAAAATAAGCATAAACATTTAAGGCAATGAATTACTAAAACAAAAGCCTTTTAAACTTGAACTTCAACATAGTATGGCAAAAGTAAAATGAAATAATTCCATTTACTTGTTCACATGGATATTCTACTAATCGAATAATCACATGAAAAATCAATAACCACTTTCATAATGTTGGAATGCATAATGCCAGACTATCATAACCACATAGCCAAGGCCTCGTGCCAAGACTACAAATAAGATTTTGTCAAGGCCTTGTGCCAAGACACTAGTTTGCCTCATGAGACCTACTGATGCATCGAGGAGCTATAGCGGGCTCCACCCGTCACTTATTAAGTCCAATGCATTCCCATATGAAAAGGTTTAAACATAACATAAACATTCGTATTAAAACTAGCACACGAAATGTCAATACTTTCACAATAAACTATGAATGGTATAAAAATAGCACATCCACAGTCAAACATATCACAAAACCTTCAATACAATATAGAAGTTTTGTATCATAATAAATCAACTTCAAATAATCTTAAAATCCATCAAAGGATGTTGACATAGATGAAATCAAAATTCTTTTTAAAGAAATATCTCCTTTTATTTTGAAATCATTTAAGATCCATATAAAATAAAACATTTTCTTTGAAAATATTCTTATAAGCTTGTAAGGAAAGCTTTGAAGATTTTATAACGGCGTAAAATAACCGCACCCGCCGTATAAGTAAAAAAAACATTCTTACCTCAATTCTGTCAAAAAGGTTAAAAAGGACCTTGTTTTGAAAACGACGGAAAGATTCCTTTATAAACCTCTTATAAAAAGTCAAAAAAGGGTATAAATGACTTTAACCCATATTCTTGTAAATAGTAAAAATGTTTTGAAATACATTTTTAAGAAACATGGATGTGGATGATAAAGAGATCCCAGTAGATTATTACATATAAACAACCTCAGATAATGAAGAGATTGTGAAATAACCCTTACCTTGAAATTTTCCTTGGTTGGGGTAGGTTAACCTCCTGTATAATGGTGAAATAATTGTTATTAAATTATACAAGAATCATATATATTAATATGATATCATATATGATCTTTTAACATTGATTTATTAATAATATCTTAGAATTATCATCGTTTCGGGTGTTAACTTACTCATTTTCTTTTATATGTTTTGTTACATAAGCCATGTTTGTTGTATCTTATTCATATCCAGAATGATATTAACATTATTTTTAACCCTAAAATGAGAATAATACTTGAATGGATATGATGGAGAACGAATCTTATCGCGTTCGTGGAGACGGTAGTCCGTACGTACGCACGAACGCTACTTCCATTTAATTTTTATTTTAAAAGAATCAAATCCAAATGATACATAGGTATATTACTATTCCAGTATAATATAATATTTTATATATGTTACTTAAGTTCATTAACACCATCCTTTATACGTTCCATGTGTGGTATGAACGAGTCATATCATTTTAAGGGGGCGGTAGTCCGCACTTCCTCAAATGAAATTATCGTATGTATATACAACATGAAACGAATAATGGAATGAAATAAAATGGAATTACAGAAGCTTATATATAAAATATATATCATTAATATCATATTTAATTACAGTGTCATCATAATGTCCACCATGAGAGGTGGTAAGATGTATTTGAACAATCATCGTTTCGTGAGGCGTTAGTTTTCCATCCACAGAAACATTATGTTCATCATCCATTAGATGGAGTTGTGTGTATGTGTAGTTTTAATCCTTCTTATAACAACATCCTAGTATATTGAGGATACTGGTGTTGTTACAAAATAAAGGAAATAAAAAGATTTTGGGGGTTGGAGAAGCAAAATAAATGAAAATACTTTAAGAGAAATTGTTACCTTTAATTTAGGTAACTCACTTTGGTTGGAACCAAAGGACTTCTTGAAATGCTTTCTGCCTAAGGGGAAGCTTCAAGGAGGAGGAGAGGGATGTGGGGAGCTTAGTTGGGCAGAGTTTGGACGAGCCAAGTGGCTTGAGAGGTGTGAGGAAAAGAGAAGGAGGAGTGCCCTTTTATAAGAGGGGTGAGGGGCACCTTTGGAAAAGCTAGAAATATTAATTTATAATAAATTCATATTCGGTTTCTAATGGCTCCAAAGTTGACTATTCAAAGGTTAAGGTGGGGATAGGTCGAAAACCACTCAACCAATAGAATTTAGACAGGTTTGGGTACTTATATTAACCTTATCTTTAAGTATTAACTCTAAGTTAATTAGTTTCACTTTTACAATGTCTCTTTGTATTTTTATATAATATGGTTAATAAACTTACTATATACATCCAAGCGACCCCCAAGTGGTCCATTAATGATTAACCTATCATAATATAAGTCTCTTGGCCGAACCTTAGATTTTTAGGAATTTAATATCAATTAATAATATAATATTTGTTTTAAGAACCCTTTTATGTCAATTTTGACACTATTCAATAGTTGATTTTTGTGAAACTCATAACAGATTGATTACTTCGAACAAAGTCAATTAAATCAATCCTAATATATCATATTATCCTAGAAAATTAGTTTAATTCATTAAAAGTTTCATATTATAATTTTTTGGGTATTTATAATATCAATTATGTTAATTTTTTACTATTTTAGTAATTACTGCATCATCATTGTGTCATAAATAAAATAAATTATTTAATGTCTAAAAATTATAAATAAAACATAATTATGTAGGAAATCTTTTTATCTTTCTAATGAATATTTATAATCGAAAATCCAACATGTATAACCCTATGTAAAAAATTTTCTTATAAAAGATGTAAGCTTATGCCATTTTTATTTTTATTTTAACTTTATTAATATAATGTGTCCCTACCACATACAAGTGGCTCCAAGGGGTCCCCAAATTGACCCAAGGATGCCCATGGTCGGGTATGTGTCCACCAATAAGGTTAGGACACGTTTTAGGGTAATTTTGTATTATTATATTATTATTTTTTAACCCTTATTTACCGGATTTACCCTTTAACCATGGTAAATAAAATATTTACCGCAGTAATTATTCAAAATGTCTAAAAATAAAAGTTACCTATTTACACAATTTGAACATCCTGATTCCAAATATGGAATCCATTTTCCTAAATTCAAAACACAGAAGTGGCAGAAATTAATTTAAAATTAAATCCCGCTGTCAAAACAAAAAGCGTGTTTTTAAGAGATAATAACTATCAAAAGATTGACACTTGTTTATGTTCGGTTTAATTGTAAAATTATGTCCAATGATAAACATTAAATTGAATGGTAAAAATATATTCTAAATATACTTTAAAACCACTCAAATTCATAATTTATCACTATTAATTATTTTGATTAAAAAAGTTGTTTTTAATTAAAATTTAGTAATTTTCACTATTCATCAAAATATAAAAGTTATCCGAAAAGTACCAAAATTTCACCCTAGGATAATTTCGATATTCCGAATCCAAAAATGAAGTCCATTTTGAAATATAAAATATATATGATTTCAAAAAGTAGGTATTACTATTTACAACGGCTAGTTTAATTAGTTGTGGTGTGTGTTAGAACTCGAGGTTGCGTACAACACACGCTATCGCATTATTCGAAGGGAAACGTACCGTAGAAGCTTGGTGTGTTACATGATTTATTTTATCAAATTCATGGAGCCCACTATTTTTCAAATAATTACCTTTTATCTGGATATCATCATCTATGTGTGAGGAATAAATATATTCCTAGGACAGCATTTTGAACTAGGTATGGGTATAATGAGTTTTCAGTAATTCCTTTTGGATTGAATAATGCACCCTTTGTTCTCATGGATCTAATGAATAGGATTTTTAAGGAATATCTTGATGAATTTGTTGTGGTATTTATCAATGATATCCTAGTATACTCTAAAAGCTACGAAGACCATGATAATCACTTATAGATAATTCTAAAAACTCTTAGATGAAATGAATTATATTTTAAGTTTATCAAGTGTGAATTTTGGATTCAATAATTTTCTTTTCTTGGCCATATTGTCTCTAATTATACTATCTTAGTTGATCCTGTGAAGACAAAGTCAATCCAAGAATGCTCCATGCAAATGAACATAACTGAGGTTCATAGTTTTATTGTCTTATAAGGTTAATATCGGTGTTTCATTTAGAATTTCACTTGATTGGATCACCTTCTAACCAATATCACACATAAAGGGGTTATGTTTTTATGGATGAAAGAATGTATAGAATGATTTGGATAATTGAAAATAAGATTGTTCAATGCTCTAATTTTGACACTTCCTTATGGAAATGATGGATTTCTGAATACAGTGATGCATCAAAGAATGGACTAGGTTGCATCCTTATGCAAAATGATAAATTTATTGCTTATGAATCAAGGCAGTAGAAGAAACATGAACAAAATTATCCAACTCATGATCTTCAGTTAGAATCCATAATCATTGCTCCAAAAATATGGATACATTATCTCTATAGTGAAAGATTTGAGATATATATGGATCATAAGAGTATGAAATATATTTTTACATAGAAATAAATCAACATGAGGCATAGAAGATAGCTTGAGTTACTCATAGATTATGATTTTTCAATACACTACCACCCAAAAAAATAAAATAAGGTGGCAGATGCATTAAGAAGGAATGATCATGGACTTTTGACCCAGATGAGGATTGAGAGAGATCCTATATTCATGGATCTTCTAAATATGTATATGGAAATTGTAAAGTAAGGGGAAAATATTTTATTTCTCAAATTATTATTAAACAATATTTTTTAGAGATGATAAAAATATCTCAATATGATGATGAGACTCTACAAAAGAAAATTCAATCTTTTAAGGATGGATGATTAGTAGACTTTGTGTGTGGGGATAGAGTTATAAAATTTGGAAAGAGGTTATGTGTTCCATCAAAACCTGATCTAAAAATAGAACTATTATATGATGCTCATAGCTCAAATTTACCTATACACTCTATTATCACAAAGATTTATATAGATCTAAAGGACCATTTTTTGTGGGATAACATGAAGTGATAATTTGTTGACTTTGTGTCAAGGTGTCTAGTTTTTCAACATGTGAAGGTCAAGAGATAACATCCTATAGGGGTCATAAAACCTCTACCCATTCCTATGTGGAAGTGGGATGACATTATTATGGACTTTGTTATAGGACTACCAAGGACACCTATAAGGAATGATGCAATATGGGTAATTGTTGATCGTATTTCAAAATCAACACATTTCCTCGCTATAAGATAGGATTTTCCACTTGAGTGCCTAGAAAGGCTTTATAATAATGAAGTTGTAATACTTCATGGTGCACCTATGTCGATTGTGTCTGATCAAGATCCTCGATTTATATCAAAATTCTAGAAAAGTCTCGAGAAGTCTTTGGATACTGATCTCTATATGAGTAGTTTTTATCACCCCCAAACTGATGGAAAATTTGAAAGGACTATTCAAACACTATAAGACATGTTGAGATCATGCTCTCTTAACTTTCAAGGTATTTGGGATCAATACATACCTTTGGTGGAACTTTTCTACAATAATATTTTTCATTCTGGTATTCAAATGGATCTATATGAAGAATTATATGGAAGGAGGTTTTGAGCTCCAACTTGTTGGGATGAAGTTGTTGAGAGGAAACTTATAGGCTCATAACTTATCGAAGAGAAAACTACAAAGGTAAAGTTAATTCAGTCCCATATTAAAGAATCCCAAAGTAGGAAAGAGATTTATGTAGACAATTAGAGAAGGTATTTGAAATTACAAGTGGGAGACCATGTATTTCTAAAATTATCTCCAAGGAAGGGTGTCTTATGGTTGGTAAGAAAGGGAAAATGAGCCTCAGATATATCAGAACATTTGAAATTCTAGAAAGAATTGGAGTTCTAGTTTACTATTTATCCATTCCACCAATTCTCTCTAAATTTCATAATGTGTTCCATGTTTCATTGTTAAATAAATACATTACAGACCCAAATCATGTACTCACCTATGAAGAAATAGAGCTAGAACCAGATTTTTCTTACTGTGAAGATCGAATCGAGATTCTTAACAATATAGATAATGTATTGATAAATTGAACGACTCATCTAGTAAAGGTTATTTTGATAAACCATAAAATAATGTAAGCAATGTGGTAGCCTTGGGATGTTATAAAGAAGAAACACCCACATCTTTTTAAATGGATTCATACATGAAAAAAAAATTAGGATGAAATTTATGATGGTGGGAAGAATTTAACACCCCAAACATTTTATGGTATGTTTCTTTTAAATACTTTAAATTAATTAGATATCCTATATTGAATGAAAAACTAAGTATCTATGAAACAAAACATGGTTATTTATAGTATATAGTCATAACCAATCCATTAAACTTAAATTTTCAACTTCTGTGATTTGAATTTCAAAAAACAGACATACACGGCTGTGATTAGAATGATATTTGGAGTCTAATAGAATCAAAATAATTTTTGGTGAATAGTAACTTATCCTTATGAAAAGTAACTTACTCTTATGAATGGTAACTTACCCTTATTAATAGTAATATGACCCTTATAAATTTTAACCTTACCCATGAAAGTATAAATAAAATTTAGGCACTTTAAAAATGAAGGTGAATATATTAAGTGTTGGTATTTTTCGATTAAATGGTGATTTTAATTAAAAATTAAATTTATTATATTTAAAAAATTATTTCCAAAAAATGGATTCCATTTTTATAATCTACACTTTGAAAAATGGTTATGGTGAAGTTTTTGGATTTTTTCTGAAATACTGTCATTTTTGATGAATAGTAAAATACGATAATTTACCATATATATACATTTTAAGATAAGTACACTATTAATTTCATCATTGATGATGTAAGAACACTTGGTTAGAACTAATAAGAACATATTACTATTTTTTTCATGGAATAATCATTATTTCTTGTCTTAGGGGAAAATAATAAACTAATGATTAAAATATTAAGAAAACCCTCCTCCACTCCACTATAAATACCACCCCTCACACACTCATTTTTCACACCTATAAAGCTTCAATACTTGCCTAAATTCTACTCAAATATCTCCCTAATCTCCTCCCCCACGTCCATAATCACTTATTCTCTACAAAAGACCAAATCATCTCCCCAAAAGAGGCTCTCAAAGGAAGATATATTCAAGTGGTAATTTCCTCTTTTCAATTATTTTTATTTTCTTTTTAAGTTTCATTGTTATCTTTTCTATTCTCACATCTTCTCATATGAATGTTAAGAAAACTATAGTACGTTATATGTACTATAATGTTGTTATTATAATAGAATATTCCATCATCATCACTTCTTTTCCCCCTTTTATACTGTAAATGAAAACACGGTCTGAGATGTGTTAATTTATCACATTCAAGGAAGATGAGTTTTCAATTTGAATTACTATATTAAATACTGGTCATGAAACCTTTTAATGGTTTAACCAGATCATAATATATTTATATTATATTATTTAATGTTTTGTAATCCTTATACACTCATAATATAAAATAATAATACAAAAAAAGTTCATTGTGCATAAAACTACCAAGTTAATCCAAAAGTTTATCATTAACTTTTATCTAATGAGTCATCCTCATGGTATATAACCAAAATCATTATAAGATAATTTTTATATCTATAATGTAACCATTAATATATATTAATAATTCTTTATGTTTAACTACATCTCAAATGAACTTCCATTCATGAATACAAGTAAACCAATCATGAAAACCATAGAAGAAAATGCTTCCAAAACAATAAAACTGATCCTTTTAAACACATAAAAAAGGCCATGAATGAACCTAATAATGTTATACTAAATAAATTAAATTTATATTATTTTATTGAATTATTAATTAATGAATCTAAATATTATTATTCAGGTCATTAAGATCAATTGACAAACACATTCGGGCATAAGGTACGAGGTTTCTCATCCCACTTTTAATTCTGTGATATTTCCATTGTTTTCCACTTATTTATTGTATGTGGTGATTTTTTACTTACATTTTATGTATAATATAATTACCATTTTTATATTCATGGTATTGTATGGTTCATCTGATGATTATTAATTTTTGGTTATATGATTCAGTTAATTACAATGTGGTAAGGGACTTTGTCTCAATTTCCATTTCATTAAGACTTACTTGGTATTGTGCACCTAATATTTCTTATGTGGTGTATCTACTACCCCTTTGAAATTATTTTTTTTATTTTAAATTATAATTATCTTCAATATATATTTTCTTGTATCATGTATATGATTATTTTCTTAAGCTGTATACCATTTCACATACGGTGTTTATTTTGAATGTTATTTTAACTGGGGAAATATTGATGAATATGTACCCTCTATATAATATGGATATCAAAATTGAATATTTTTCTTGTATTAAATCTATGTATAAATAATTATTTGGACTTTTAGTGGTGGTGTGGGTTTTCTATATCCCTCTAGATTCATCGACAGGTCTCATGAGACAAATCATTTGGAGACAAACCCTTTGAGTTTGTTTCCAAAAAATAGATGGGTTTCTACCCATAGACTTAAACAATCTCAATGGTATAATGGTTCATGTGATAGATATATAAAATCCAAATAATAATCACTCTCTTTATTCAGTATTCATATTTTATATTCTTTGAGGTTTTCACTATGATAAAATCTATGGTTGCATTTTTATTCTCAACTTATTGATGGCATGTGTTTTCATTTATTCAACATTCCTTATAAGTTATGTATAATTTATTATGATTAACTTATTATTGATCCATGATTCCACTATGTTTAAACCTTACTGAGAATTTGAGCTCACCCTTATTATGTTTCCTTTCCCCATTTTATAAAATAGATAACCTTGATTATGCTTTCAAGGAGGCAGTTTATTTTAGTTTATTACGTATCATGTTGTATTTTATATCTTTCCAAATGTACTATGGGTATCATGTATGTAATATATTCTTCCAAAAATACTAAACTAATCGGTCCTTGAGGATTTTATTTCTTGTAATCATTCCAATATAATAAAGTAATGCACCGACTCTGGGTTTTTGGGGTCAGGGCATTACAAAAGTTGATTTAGATCTAGGTTTAGTATCATCATTCTAACCATTCCATTATAGGATATTTCTAGTGAGTAGTTACTAATAAAATTAAATTTTCCAAAACTTATTTGGGGTTCAAAACCTACCATAAGTTATTTCATCATATGAGGGTAATTTCTATGTGGATAAGTTTAATAATATGAATTTTGGGTTCTAAAATATGAAGATTGATGATTTTATACTATATAAAGACCTCAATATTCTTTTTATGGGTACCAAGCTAGAAGCGATGAATAATGAAGAATGTGATAGGTTATATAAAAAATAATAAGGGTTAATATGGATATAATTAGCACATAACAATGATTATAATATCTAAAAAGTAAAAAAATGATTTAGAACTTATGAAAACCATCCTGGATATATATGAGATGCCTTAAATAGTGATCAAGGTGTTCCTCTTATAGAGGTTGTTTGATATGATGATTTAAAAAGTTAAACCAGTGGTATATCATATCAAAAACTTCAAAATCATATAAATTCAATTGTAATTGGTGAAAGTGAACTTTGAAAATATGGGGTAAGTGTTTTTATTACACTCATAACTACATGAGTTGTTGGATGTTATGGTTACTGCAATGATAAATTTAAGTGGTAAGGTTACTCTTCGGTTTACAGATGTTAGGGAACTAATCTATAATTAAGAAATTCATTTAAATGAGATCCAGTAATATTCCAAATATTCCTAATGTATTGAATGAAGGTTAAAGGAAGTATAAGTAGGAGTAGAATTGTCTTGAAAGAATATGGCCCCATGTGTTGTCATTGTGGGAAGAAAGGTCAATTGAATAAATATTCTAATGATAAAAGAGTTAATTCTTCAAGATATACTTCTAGAAGTGGATCTATGAATCCTATATTTTATGATAAGGTTGGTATACTATTAAGTATCATTGGCACACTTTAGTCTAGGATTATAGACTTTCAATCTTAATTTCACTTAACATCTAATAGGGGAATGTTGTGGAACAATACTTATGGAAGATTCAATAAGGTGAATATTATGGATGATGAGGATCTTTAGATTGTTTTGAAGGGTGATTTTACCATTCAAAAAATGGAAAAAAATTGAAATTTTAAGGCATGTAAAGTATAATGAGATTAAGGAGGAACTTAATTTTCTTTGGACCAGTTAGAATACATAGGTTTTTTTATTGCATTTATGAATGGTTTGTGGATGATTTCATGTGGCTCTATGGTGGTGTCCAAAGGGGTGAAAAACTAAACATTATACCTCATAGGAGTTTCAAAATGTATTACATTTTTCTGGGAAATAATTTCTACAAATTTTTAGCAAGAACATCTTGGTTACTTAAGTGATAAAGGGATGAAGATACTATTCACTAATGGTATGGTAAATATTGGTGGTATGGAGTATAAAACACGTGAATATAGTATATTTGTTAATTAGTAGAATTTTTCCTTCCAAATAGATAATAAGGTACCAAAGAACTGAAACTTTTAATTGGATCATATATATTTATGGGGGTTATCTATGGTTTGTTCTCATAATGGATTCTTTTACTAAATTAAATTCATCGATGATGCGACACAAAAATTGTGAGTGTTATTTCTTAAGAACAATTTTGAGGTGTTCAGAACCTTTTTATTATAGAGGTCTATAGAGAAAATTGAGATTGATAATAAACATAAGTGTTTATGGTCTGATAATGGCGGAAGGGAGTTCTGGATGTTATAATGGTTGAAGTGAATATGATTTTAGGGTACTGTATCAGACACTCTGTAATATAAAGGATTTTTGGAGAGTATTAATCAAATATTGGTTGAAGAGGAAAGAAGTGTGAGAATTATATTGGGGTTCCCCAAGTTGTTTTGAGAGAAACTAATGGATTATAAAACATAATTGATCTACATGAGTCCCTATTCATTATTCAGGAAGGATCATCTATATGTTTTTTGTTTTATGGGGAAGGTTAATTTCACCCATATCATAGTAATTAGTTGACTCACTTATATCTATTTTGATTCCAAGGGATGGTAAAATATTAATTCTAAGTCCCAAGTTTGTTTCTTTTCAATGGTGTTGTGATAAGGAATTGGTTTTTGACTATAGAATAATGACTATAAAGAGGCTGTCTAAAGTATAAATGTTTTCTTTAATGAATAGATCCTTTACAAGGATTATAAATTAGTTTATACTCTGTATGAGATAAAATCATCATCACATGATGAATTTTAAATAATTATATTTCCATAAATTATAGATGTTTCAGATAATTTAGTTATTATGTCAGTACTATAAAGACAAGACTGTCTGAGAGATGTTTCAGAACATACTCAAGTTTTAATGGTTTTTTCAAGGCCAAAATTACCAAGATGATTTAGTACTACAGAATCTCAGGGAGAGTTTTGTAAAAAATATCTCCATATGATAAATCATTAGAAGTTGCAGTACCAAAAAAATCACAACCACAAAGGGAGATGCAAAGATCTAACATAGTTAGGATCCATGTGAAAAGGTATGATATTAATATATATTACATAATTTTAATAGATGATAAATAGACTAAGATCCTAAAATTGTCTATGAATTTAAAATAGTTTAATCAGTAGGATTTATCCATGACGTATGAGATAAATTCCCTATATGTATCTAGAATATGGGTGCTAATAGAAATCCTTAAAGGGGAGAATATTATTTAGAATAAATTGGTGTATTGATTAAAGGAGGAAGAAATTGTTAAATAGAGGTAAAAGGCGTGACTAGTTGTGAAAAGTTTTTAATAAATGGGATGTGTGGATTTCTCAAATATTTTATCATTGTTAATTAAACATAATAATATCTTAGTAGTACTTGGTATGGTTTATAGAGAGGGTTTTCATAAAGAATAATTGGATGTCAATAAAACATTCTTTCACGGGGACTTAGATGATTAGATCTGTATAGAGTAACCATATAGTTTTATAGATTTTCAAAACTAGGGCCTTGTGTGTAAGATAATTTAAATCCCTAATAGTTTGAATTAGGCACCATGACTGTTGGATCATAAATTCAATTCTTTCAGGGAAGGGATTAGGTTAATCTGGATCAATGTGAATCCTTTCAATTGTTGATCCTAGTGACTAAATTATATTTGTTTATAATAAGTTTGGGCATTACTATATGTTGAGTATATAATATTTCTTAGAGTATTATTATATAATTAGGAGTTAGAAATAGATAACATGATTTATTAGTCAATCCTACCTAGATATCTGATGATTTTTAATAATTTCATAATGTTCAAAACATGTACTAATAGTGGAGAGTGCATATTTTTTATAAAAATGAAGAATTGAATAAGTTGAAGTGTTGAATAACAGAATGGAAAATATATTTCATGAGAAATACTTGAGAGTGTTTTTTGGAAAGAATTACATGCATTATTTTACTAAGTGTTTGAGTTGGGAGTTTACGAAAAATTAGGCTAGCTTAAGACCAACCATGGGACCCAAATTCATGCACTAATTGGGTGAGAACTCAGGAAAACCATGTCCACCCCAAGGTGGAATTATAAGACCTCTTGCATAGTAGATATAGCCGACACAAGGTAGAAATATTGTTTCTTATGGTAAACATAAAGAGTAGGGTGCATGTAAAATAATGCATGAGTGGTGGTGGGTTATTATGGGGTGGTGTGACCCCTAAGGAGTGTGTGTTTAGTGTATCTAGGATCCAAACCAAGTGTCATTGCTAAGTGGTTTACAACATGGTGACAGTTATTATGTGTAACCAAGAAAAATAGAATTATAATGTGGGATCAAAGAGGTGCGATCACTATTACCTCATTAAAATTATATGCACATAACAACAACCATCCAATTTAAGAACTCTATATGTCTAATTATTCACACATTATCTTACTTCTTAGGCTCGCAAGATTGTCTACACAACCTATCGAAATAAGAATATCACAGTATATGGACTATCCTTTGAGGAATGAGCTACTCTGTGAACTGAAAATACCACATGAAGGGTTGTCCCCACTCTAGATGGACCTAGCACATATAGAAACACAAAGAAACGATGAGATTCTCATAGCAGATGAAGCTACCACACGAAGGACCAAAAGTTACAATTAGTTTCACATGGTCGATTAAATGATGTATTAGTAATGAAACCTTCCAAGTGATGAGTTTCTAACCAACCATATGATAAAAATTGGAGATAATACAAGAACACTAAGTGATTATATGGTTGGAGGACTAACTGTCTGATGTATGTAAGTGATTGTATGAGCTAATCCAACCTACCACATGAAGAAGTTCACATGGTAATTGGTTTTACAGTGTGTATGATGATCGACCATACCTTAGTTGATTAACCATTAGAGGAAAATATATGTTTTCATCAACATTAAACTAAATATTTAAAATTATTTGAAAAATTGAGTATCTAAGGTGAGTTTATACATTCTTGTGATGAGTTAAAAATTTATATACATTCATGAAGATCCACTTTCATTAATGTAACTTGATTTTTTAAAGGATAATAATGGTTCCCTTATTATCAAACCTTTATATTGTTGATGCAGGGAATAATGGAGGTCGCAAGACTTGTAATTTATATGTCAATGTATGAAAATTATAACTGAGATGTGCATATATGTTTCACACGAGAGAAGATATAATGAATACATGATAATTATAATATATCAACAAATTAAGTGGAATTTCATATACTACTTAAATAAAAAAGATGAATATATTTAATTTTATACAAGAGAAGAGAGAATCTATGATGTTCATGAATTATTTAAGGAGTTTTAAAAATATACATATTTGATTCCATGCATCATGATTTGAGGAAACTGTTAAGCCATGTATTGTTATGCTACATGAAGAAAATTTAAGGTTAAATGCAGTCACTAAAAGTGTAGTTTGTAGTTATTTATATACCATGTGAAGAAGGAATATGACCCAAAAAATTCAGGCATTTAAATTATTATGTGATAATTTAATATTTAATGATGAGAATTACATGAGTCTTTAAGAAGTTTTCAATGAAGATATTATCTCATATTTAAAATGTTATTAAATGATTAATTTAATGAATAATGATTCTCAATTATTAAGGGATTATAATGAAATGACTTGGTCAATTTTTGGGGAGGATTTAAAATGCTTTGAATACCAAGAATCATGACAAATTTAGAATTACCAAAAATCTTATTATTCAATGTAATGATAAATAAAAATGATTTTTATGTTATCAATCCTCTATTTATGTTTAATGTAGGTATCTAATAAGTTATTGATAAATATGAAGAACTCGCATATGTTATGTGACAGATTTTCTAGAGCTTGATAGTTTCTATTATCAAGGAGAGTAAAGAGTCTGAAGTCAGGATATAATTAAATTGAAGACAATAAATGTTGCATGGGTATTCTTAAGAATTATTTGGATTAATCAATATTTGAGTGAGTTATGAGACCATTAATGCTAATTAGAATGGGTTGATTGTGGTGTTCTTGAAGAAAATACACATGTAGACCTACTAATGCAAATCCTCATGGAGGAAGAGTATCATTAATAGGTGAAGGTGTTTGTTTTCTAGATCATCATTGAAAAATAAAATCCTCTTCGAGTGGATTATAGAATCTATAGGAACATAGTGGATTATATGTTGGGAAGAAATTGTTAAAGGTAACATAGTGGACTCCATGTTGATAGTACTATATTATCTATGGTTTTAAACAATTATTAAAGACAATGGAGAATCCATGTTTGGTGGTATAAACAATATGGAAAGGAGTCATATTTTAATCCAAAACTTGTAATTTTTTTTATAATATATTTTACATATTTATTGAATATTATGTGATGATTGAAATAAATTTTTTGAGTGTATCAAGGATGTTAATAATTTATGGAATCTTAATTAAAAGATAAACAATTTATAAAAATAAAACCACTCTTTCACCCCCCCAATCAGTGATCAATCTATCCTAGGGAACATCAAGTTATATTAGAGTCATGTTACCTCAAAAGATATATAAATATTTCTTCCTCAAAAATAATTAATAGTAAATCTATTAATAACCAAGGAGTTCCAACTTTATATGGTTCAAGCTACCATAGTAAAAGGAATAAGATGTTTCCTTATCTCTTTTCACTCATCCTATAAGTCAAGGATACTGCTAGTATAATTTTCCCCCTGTTTCTAAATATTCTCCCATGATTCAAGATGACAAGAGGAATATGGATATTTATGGAAAAGTACAATATTCCATCTTGATGTCTCAATCATATAAATTCTATACCAAATTCATGGGTCTTAATATTTCATAATAAATTTGAGAAAAAATTAGAATCATTTATTAGGGTAATATCAAAGTCAAGGAAGACAAATTAAAATTTTATAAGAGAATGTTTTAAGACATAAAAATGGACAATGATGAGAATATAGATGATTATTTCACCAGGTTAAATGAAATAGTCAAAAACATTTGAGTATTTGGATAGAAGTTGCAGGATTCAATCACTGTTAAGATGTTTTGAAAAAATTTCCTATAAATATTTTATTCCAACACATTGTATTTGGTAGAGATGCAAAGAGGGCATGTGGCCTGTGGGATTTTCGGGTATGGGGCAGATATGGGGTGGGGCGAGCCTAAAATTTTTGACAGTTTAATGTGCGGGCCAATGTGGGTTAATCCCGCGCGATTGCAGGTTAAAGCAGGTTGAGCCCGCGTGGGTGTGGTCTTGCCCGCATGCCTAATTTAAAATATATATATATATATATTATTTTTACAATATATGTTTCTTTAACATTTTTGTTTTTTTAATAAAAAAATATTGGTTAAACAGTGACATATGATTTATCACCATAATGGTCATATTAATTCACCATTTATTCACATGTGAATTTTAAATAGGCCTATATTTATTGTATTAATATGATATTATATTATTTATATAGTAATTATTAACCATATTCACATGGTGTGTCAACCATCTTTTTAAAAATGGAACTCATCGCCCCTGCACATGGTTTAAATTCTATAAGAGTCATTATAATCATAATATTTTTTAGGTCGATTTAATTTTATTTTGTTATTAAGAGAACAGGATAGAACCTCATGAAAATACTAATATCTTCCTCTAAAACTGATCGTTACCTAGAGAGACTTCATTCATTCATATGTTTAGTTGTTCACATCACCACACAACCAACATTATCATCTATCGCCCATCACCGATCACTCGCCTACTTTTTATCACAACAGTTCATCACCATATTGGTATCACCAAATTCCACCATAAACCCACAAAAAGATGTTCCAACACATCCTTTACAACTCTAGTTATTTTTCATTCATACTTCTCCCCACAAATACCTTTAATAATGATAAAAAATTCAGTATTTAAATGATTATAAATAGTTTTTTTAAAATGTGGGTAAGCTCGCGGGAAACCAGTTGGAAACCTGTGGGTTTATGCAGGGTGGGGCGGGCTTGAAATTTTTTTCACATTATATGCGGGCTTTTGCAAACAAACCCACACGGGCTGAAACCTTTGCGGGCTTGGCCCGCCCCGCCCCGGCCCACCCATTTCACATTACTAGTATTTGGAAGATAGGGAAGATGTAACTTTTTATAAACATAAAAATATCTTCATTGCCTATAAAATTAGGAAGGATACCTCTTTAAAAAGAAATACAAATATGAAATTTCTTCTGAATCCATGCAAAAAACAGAAAGTTAAAGAAAACGAAGATATTTAATAAAGTAATTAAAATGATGAGGAAGTTGAAGAAGTTATCAACCAAATCATAGAAATGTTAGAAAAGATATTAAAGAAAGATAAATGGAAAGGATAAGGTAAAAAAATTATAATATGTTATAATTTTAATGTTATTGGTAATATTGTAAAAAATTCATAAGAGGTAGGCTTAAGAATATAAATTGATGTGGAAGTGGTGAAAGTAAAAAATTTGAAGAAGAGTAAAAATAATATGAAGAAATTAATTAGTAAAAGAAGAAGTTTAATGAGAAATAACGAACAAGAAAACTCAAGTAGTTCATCATATGATGAGGTCAATTTATTTTCTCATGTTAAGAAATTATTGGACTCATTATATATTGATGATTTTGGAGAAGATAGTAACTAAAAATAGTGGGAGCTAAAAGAAAACTTGGAATCATGTATTAAGTTAATTACATAACTCAAGAAATAAAAGAAGAATTTAATGGAATAAAATCATATGTTTGATACTAAAAATGATGAATTTAGGAAAAATAATGTGGATGAAGAGAATAAGTAGTAATCTTGTGTTATTTAGATCGTGATTCACAAATGTAAATAGTCGAACAATGAAAAATGGTATATGAACTTGAAGAAAAATTAGTTACAAAGTAATAATAATTATTTGAGACATAGTCTATATGTATCACTATTAATAATGAGATGAACATGACTAGAAATTGATTCAAAAAATTAATTGAGGATAAAATAGGTCCTTATAAACATTATGAGAAGATAGATTCAAATAAACAAGTTAAATCTATAATTATTAAGTCTTACATTGTAACAATACATCATAAACATGATTCTGGAATGATCTAGATCCAATCTAAAATATAAATGTTTCATGAATTTTTCTAGTGTTGTTGTAAGAATAAACACAAATCATATTCTTATTGTTTAAATATGTCTCTAATAGGAATGAGTAAATAACCAAGGTGTAGTTTTAATGAGAATCTGGGGAAAAATATTAGAGGATACTACCTATGAACAGATATGCACCAAATCTGTCTAAAAAAATCTGATTTCAGATTCTGGAAGAAGTATATGGTAGGTACATTTTAAAAGGTCGTAAGGATAAGGTATGAATTAAAAGTTTTGAAGTAGATGTTACCTATTTTGTAAAAGGAAATATATTTCAAAATAAAAATAGTGTTAGATTATATAAAAAATATGATGAGGATGAGGATATCAAGAAAGAGTGCTTTTTTGTTTGCATGAATAAATTGAAATTAGATAAAAAATTAAAAGATTATAGAAAATTTATAAATAAAAAGGGAAATAAAATGCCCAAGAAAGTGAGTCCAAGGTATATTAGGAGGAATAAATAAGTATTGACTTAAATATTTAAAAGAAATGATAGATATTTGTGAATGTTGTACATGGTTTAATGGGATGTATGAATATCCAATCATACAAATAAGAAAGTATGAGGAGGATAAAATGGGCCAGAAAAAAATAGGTTACATTAAATTTTAAAGTGAAGAAAAATATTTAACAAAAATAATCAGTTCAATAAATAAAAAATAAAATTGAAGATATTGAAAAGAATAATAAGAACATGTTGAGAGAAAACCCTCAACTTGAATGTTAATTCTGAAGAGTCAAAGGGTTCCCTCCTTATTCCTTAATATTTTGTGTATTTCAAACTAACATGCAGTGAATTCATGTATAATTTTGAGGTAATTTCTACTAGGTAAGTTTGAAAAATGATTTATCATTGAATAAATCAACTATGATGAAGTGAAGGTGAGTGTGTCCATTTAAGGGTATAAAAATTATGGAAAAATGCTATCAAAATATATTATTAGTTACAATATATAATTTTAAGATGGAACCCTAAAATATGAGTAATGTGGTTTTATAATTACACATTCCACCCTTAATTTTAATTATTTGAAATGAATTATAAAGGGGGTGTAGTTTGATGCAAATATGAGGCAAAGGGGGAGTTTCATGATTTTTACATGATATTTTAATGTGTTTGTTGAGATGTGTGAACTATAAAATATTTTTCATAATAAATTTTTTCTATATATATTATATTTGATAAATATAAAATTTATGGGATTGGTATCACATGTATTGGATTTTATGGATAACCTTGATCACCTTGGTTATACACTCTTGTTTTTAACACTAGGTTTGTTGATATAGATTTAGAGTTGTCTAATTAAAGTCACTTTACAAAGAAATCCATATGGTATCTTCCTTATATCAAGAAATTAATACAGGATATTATTTAGGGTGAATAGTATGAGATTTTTTGAAGGATAAAAAGTAAGATGAGTAGACTCTGATATTATTAATGTTCATGTTGTTTTCAATAATAGGGAGAAAATTAATCTCATATATTGACATAAAAATATGTTTTTAAAGGTATAGATAAATAACACAATAGAGGAGATTACTGACCCCAATGAATGAATTGTGCATGTTATCAATAAGGTAGGGTGTCAATATGCGTTGAAGAGTTTATGGTTCTTAGAGGATTGTTTTTTATTCATGATATGGAGTTAGATTTTATGTTTATAATTCATTTCTCCCATAATACATGAAGATTGTTGATCTATTCATAAGGTTCAAAACATTTGATAATAATGGAGAGTGAACATTGTTTACAATATGAAAGAAGTGAAGAATTTGATGCTTTGATAGTGTTAAAAAATAGCATGAAAAAATATAGCAAGAAAATACTTGGGAAGGTTTTTTTTCAATTTCACTTATAATTATTACAAGTTTTTGAGTTAAAAGATTACAAAAAACAATAACTAGATCAAGGTCAATTATGGGACCCAAGTGTTGGAAACAAGATAGTTCTTTGGTGGAAGTGGAGTATGGTTTGTGTTTATTGTCAATCCTCGTTGGGTAGATCAAGGAGTGTTCAAGGAAGACGGTCTTTCATTTGAGGCTGAAAGTATTATTGAAGTTGTCACAGTTTCCCACTGTTTTTCAAATTTTTGGGCCTCAAAATCGGGAGTTTAATGAGATGTGGAATGGTGAAGGAAATCAAAAAAAGAAGGGAACCATTTAGAACATGACACAAACTACAAACCTTGTTCTGGGAATAATTTTTGGATCATGAATTTTGGTATACATAATGATGAACTGCGAACCACAAAGCAGGAATGGTATGTGGACCACATAAGAGGAATGGTTTGTGGAGTGAAGGAGGTTCGTAGTGAAGACTTTTGGTTCGTAGGAAGGCTCTTTTTACGTGGAAGGCATGATGGTTTCTGGGATGGAGTGTCATTCATGAAATCAAGGTGGAGTTTTTAGAGACCAAAAAGGGTGTCGTTTATAGAAATGAGGTGGTGATTTGTGTCGATGTGTAGGGATAATGGTGGTACGCAAACCCCGTAAGGAAAGTGTTTTTCGGGAGATGTGCGGTATGTGATGAAGGAGGTGTTGCAATTAAGATTTGGTAAATATTAGTTTAGCAGATTATATAGATTTATTTGCCTATATAATGAGCACTAATCATTTCATTAGGGTGTGTCTCTGAGATTAAAAATCTGAGAGAATTTGGTGAAATTTGGAAGTAGTTCATGGGGAGAAAACCCCACAGAGACTTTGACTAAAAATATAAAAATGATTTTGTGAAATCTAGAATAGTTATTAGAAGACAATACATGGAGGAAGAAGGACATTTTATAGGTAGACACGTCTGCATATGAGAGCTAGTATGTGGAAGAAGAAGAACTCGGTTTATATATTTCTTGCAATACACAGAGAGGAAGTAGAGACAGTATGTGGAGTGGAGACTGTTTGTGGAGTGGAAAAAGTACGCGGAGTAGGGGTTATTCACAAAAGACAGTTTACAGAGGTAGAATGCAAATTTGGATTGCAGAGGTAGTTTGCAAAGGTAGGATACTAAGCTGGTACGCAGTGAACACATAGTACGCAGTGTAGTGTAGTATGCAGAGGAAGAAGGTCATTTCATAGAGGAGCAGTTCTTGAACTATTTGTACATGGAAAAGTGAACTTCGTCTATGGATAATAATTTAAATTAAATATGGCATTCCTCTACATTTGAGAATTCATTTTTTTAATTTCAAACCACTGAAGTTACATTCAAGTCAATAAACCGAGTTCAGATTCTTCCCAACACAGTGAGAAAGGGGGAGTCAACAAAAGTGATCTGAGGGACATAGTGTGTTATCCCGAAAATCTTGTAAAGGAAGTATGCTTGGCACAAATTGAATATGATAAACTTTTTAATCCACAACTACTGAAGATTAGTGGACATTAGTATGACCAATAATTTATCAACATATGCTCCTTGGCTATAGCCCTTCATGGTGAACCAAGTAAACTTTATGTGTCTTTTCTTTGTATGTGATTGTTTTTCTCTTCACTTTCTCATTAGATATGTTTAACAAGTTCCTACCAATATGAGAAAAATATCCTTAAGTTTAAAAGAAAAAATTGACACCATCTACTGCCCAAAGGAAATTGACATGAGAAGGAATATATGTGAAAAGACATTCCCACTTATGAAATGTCAATTATGTGGCTCTCTAGAACACACCATATCATAATATTAAGAGGGACATAGATACTTGAATAGGGAATAACTAAGAATTCAATAAAAAATAATGAATTCATATCCTAATTCTTGTGAAATAAAAAGTTTCTATGAATATTGTTTTCAATGTTTCAACTTTGGCCACAAATCTATTAATTGTAGGTAGAGGAATGGTAGCAACAATTCATACAAAACTCAGATACAATTTAATACTCACCAACCCGACAATGTTTCTCTTACAAATATTTTTTCTCTTCTAGAAGAAGAATATGACTATGAATAACCTACTCACATGGAATAGATATTTGAAAGACCATATTTTTCCTTCACTCATTATAATATTTCATGGAAGGAAAAGAATAAAATTAAAAAATCCAACCTTTTAAAAGTAGCTCTCAAATCTACCAAGAACAGTAGCACTTGGATTCATGATTGTGGATTCTCATCCCATATGATGGGAAATTCATACCTATTAACTACTATCAAGAAAAATGTTAATGTAATAGTGATATCTGGTAATTATGGTTCTTTGAAGATCAAAGGTAGTGGAAGTATTGAACGGGACAATAGTGAGCTGGAGAAGACTAAAGTTCTTTATGTGGATGGGTTGTGTCGCAATATTCTAAATGTGATCCAACTCGGTGACTCATAAATTATAGTGACAATCAGTGGAAGGGGTGCACTATAAAAGGAAGAATAGAGAATTCTCTCATGAAAGGATGTAGAACAGATGGAAACTTATATGAGGTTGATAGTAAAGAGAAAATTTGTTTCATGATAGTTGAAGAAAAGAACAAATTGGGGAACTAATGGTTGGGTCACATCAATCAAAAAGATATAGAGAATATATCTAAACTAAATATATTCATGGATATCCCAAATATGAAGCATGAATGGGAGAACACTTGTGTTGCTTGCATGCGAGGAAAGTTGGTGTGTAGTTCACATCATCTAAAGAAAAAAAGAGCATCTAATATTCATTGTCTCATTCATACAGATATATGTGGTCCAATAAATGTTGTTGTAACATATGCAGAAAGGTACTTCATCTATTTCATTGATGATTATAGTATAATGGCTTCTATGATGGTTATACACAGAAAATGAAAAGTTCTTTATTTCATGAAAACTTATCACCAAATAGCTAAGAATAATACTGGATGGACAATCAAAGTTCTAAGGTCTGACAATGGAGGGGATTACACATCCATTAAATTTGAAAATTACCTATAGAAACATGGAATATAACATCTGGTGGATACTATGAGAACCCCATAGAAAAATTGAGTTGTTGAGCACCGGAATCGATAGGTCAATAGTATAGATAGAACTATGATGATTGAGAGTTGTATCTCTCTCCATTACTGGAAAGAGGTTGTTCAAGATGAAATATATATTCAAAACTGAACAGGTATTTATATGGTGGAAACCAAGACACCCTATGAGTTATGGCATGGAAAGAATCCCTCTTTAAAATATTTTTCATGTTTTCAGATTTAAATTCTTTATCTGAAACAAATAAGGAAATCAAGGAATGTATGGTGATGTTGCAGATGATGGATATTACATAGATATTCATGAATATAAAAGCCTACAAATCTCTCAATAAATGTATTGGAAAAATTATGGAAATTAGTGATGGGAATAAGATTGTATATAAAACCAAGAATGTTTCAGTAAATTCATCTGCTGATATGGTTGATAGTAAGAAAGAATGTGGACATGGAACTGATTAAAACAAAGAAGTAGAGGAAGGCATTCAAAACACTCAGGAATCATATCATGATGTTGACTTAGAAGAAGAATAAGAATAGGAAACCATGACTAAAGAAAATTCTTCTGAATCCCAAAGGATAAATATAAGTACAGAAATTGATCGATCCAACATCATTGTGGATTGGACTACACCCACTCAGACAAGGAGAATGAGGAATAATGCACAATATACATTCCTTTCAGTTGTGGAACCATCCTTATTTGAAGAAGTTACAAAGTATGAATCATGGGTTAAGGCCATGAATGAATAATTAGATTAGATCGATAATAACCCAACATGGGATCTATTTATGAGACCCAAAACCCACAATGTGATTGGTACGAAGTGGATTTTCAAAAAAAAAATTGGAGAGCATGGAAATGTGATTAGAAATAAGGCATGGATGGTGTGTAAAGGCTTTTAACATATTTAAGGTGTTGATGTTGAATAAACATTTTTTCCACTAGCTCAACTAGAGTCAATCAGACTGTTTATTTCCATGGAAATTCAAAGAGGATACAGAGTATCAAATGGATTTCAAGACATCTTTTTTAAATGGTGTTCTTGAAAAGGAAGTCTATATTGAACAACCAGTGGGTTTTCTTCTTGTTAATGATGAAATTGAGGTTTTCATATTAGTAAAGGCTCTATATGGTATGAAACAGCCACCATGGGCATGGTACTCTCAGTTGGATTCTTATCTGAAGAAGCTCAAATTTAAAATAGGATGAGTTGATCATAATCTTTATGTGAAAAAATCATAGAAAGATCAATTCTTGGTTCTAGTTTATGTATATAATATTATATTTGTAGTAGGAAGATAGGGATTAGTGGATAAATTTTAAAATCACATGAGATCAAATTTTTAAATTTATATGATTGGTGAACTCACATACTTCTTAGGGATACAAGTGATTTAGAAAAAAGCCTACACTTTCATTTTTCAGGAAAAGTATGCAAGAGAGTTGCTGAAGAAATTCAATATGCATGATTCCAAAGCAATGTAGACTCTGATTGTGGTTTGGAAGAAACTAGGAAAACATGAATATGGTATATCTATAGATCCCACAATGTACATGAGAATAATTGGAAGCTTATTGTACTTGACTGCAACACAGCTAGATATTTTCTTTGCAACATGCTTAGAGACCCACATTCAAATTAATCTGAAGGAGAAACATATGGAGGTATTGAAAATAATCATGAGATACATCAAGATACTCAAAATTATGGATTATTCTTTTAAAAAAGAAAATATAATAAACTTTCATAATTTTTTTATGCTGATTGGGCTAGAGATATGGTGGATAGAAAATCAACAAGTGGTGTATCATTCTTCAATGGAAATAAATGTATGGTCTAGTTGAGTAAGAAACTAAAAATCACTTCCCTCAATAATACTGAAGATGAATATATCTTTGCTACAAAGGTTTTGAATTAACTAATTTGGATGAGGAAACAATTAAATGGTATTGATGATGAGGTGAAACAGTTAATGGTGATTCCCTATAATAACAAGAGTTCAATTGTTGTTACGAAGAATCATGATCATCATTCTCGTATGAAACACATTGAAATAAAATATCTCTTCTTTAAGGAAAAGTGGTCCAAGGAATGATTAAAATGGATCATGTTGGTAATGATGATCAAGTGGATGACATACTAACCAATCCATTGTCATCACATGTGTTCGATAGGCGTTGGTTGAGCCTCAGTGTTCAACCACCTCATTGTGCATGAGGAGATTATGAAGGTTCCCCATCTCCGTAATTGTATTAAATACTTTAATTTGTTTGTAATTTTTTTTAGGTTTATGGGAGATATACGATCTAGGGAGAGTGTGATTAAAGATTTAAAAATCAAAATTTGATTCTTTGGGTTTATTTAAAATGGGGTAGAATGGAGAAATTCAATAATAATGTAATGTTTTTATGGTTGGTTGTAGGAAGATGAAGAATATAGAAATTCAAAAAAATGTTACAATAGGGGAGAATTATGAGTTACAAGACACAAGAACCCAATTCATGCTTCTATTTTTTTCACTGAGATTTTCTCATGTAGACTTAGAGTTTTGGATGTTCTGTTTCTCGCATATTAGGTGTTGTAGGTGCTTCATTTAATTTATCTACGTATTTCCAAAAACCCCAAAGTGGTGATTGTTGGAACCAAGACTATTCTTTACTGGAAGTGGAGTATGGTTTTTGTTTATTGTAAATACTCATTGGGTTGTTCAAAGAGTTTTCAAAGAAGTTGGTCTTGTGTTTAAGGCTAAAATCATTATTGAAGGTGGCGTAGTTTCCCAGTGTTTTCCAAATTTTTGGGCTTCAAAATAGGGATTTGAACGAGATGCAGACTAGTGAAGGAAATCAGAAAAGGGAGGGAACCGCATAGCACATGACATGAACTGTGAACCATGTTTCATTAATATTTCAAGGACCATGAATTTTGGTACTCTGAATGGAGAACCAAGATCCAGGAAGTAAGAACAGTATGCGGACTGTGTAGGCGGAACAGTTCGTGGAGAGAAGGATGTTTGAGGTGAAGAATTGCGGTTCATTGGAAGTATCATTGTACATGGAAGGCATGATGGTTAGTGGTATGGTGTGTCATTCAAAAAATCAAGGGGGATTTTTGAGAAACTATAAAGGGTTTTTTTGTACTAACAAGGTGGTGATTTGTTTTGACACGTAGGGAGAATGGTGGCATGCAGACCACGTAAGGAAAGTGGTTCGTGAGAGATGTGCGGCATGAGGTGAAGGCAGTTTCGTAATGATGATTTGGTAAATATTGGTTTAGCGGATTATATGGATCTATTTTCTTATATAAGGAGAACTAATCCCTTCATTAGGGTGTGTCTATGAGATTAAAAATCCGAGATGAATTTTGCGAAATCTGGAAGTAGTTCATGAGAAGAAAACCCCACAAAGACTTTAATTAAAAATCTAAAAGGAATTCCGTGAATAAAAGAATAGTTCATAGAAGACTTTATGTAGAGGAAGAAGGCTAGTTTACAGTAATATATGTCCGCATAGGAGAGATAGTACACAAAATAAGAAGAACTTGATCCACGGATTTCTTGAAGTACACGGAGAGGAAGCAGAGATATTCTATGGAGTGGAGATGGTTTACAGAGTAGAGGTAGTACATGGAGCAGGGTCTATTCATGGAAGGAAGTTTATGGAGGCCTAACAGAAAGGTGAATCTCAAAGGAGGTTCCTTAAGGTAGTATACTGAGCTAGTATGTGGTGCACACACAATATGCGGTGAAGTGCAGTACATGGAGGAATAAGGTCAGTTTGTAGAAGAGTAGTTCGTAAAGTATCAGTATGTGGAAAAGTAAACTTCATATGTCGGTAAAAATGGAACTTCAACAGAGAATTAATATACATTTTTGGATTAAATTTTTAATTCTAATCCATTTAAGTGACCTTAATGTTGATAAACTATGTTCAGATTCTTCCCAACATAGTGAACAAGGGGGAGTCAATAGAAGTGATATGAGGGATGCAATATGATATCCCAAAAATCTTTTAAAGGTAGTGTTCCTAAAATATAGTGATTGTGCTAAACTTTTTTACTCCATAACTGGTGAACATTAGTGGACTTTGGTACAACTAAAAACCTATCAGCATATGATCCTTGGACGTATCCCTTTGAGGTGAACCAAGTAAAATTGTTGTGTCTTTGCTTTGCATGTGATTGTTTGTTTTCTAAAAATTCCCATCAGACAGGTTTAACAAGTTCCTACCAACATGGGTAAAGAATACTTCAGTTAAAAATAAAAAATTGAAATCCTAATTCACCCCTCCCCTCTTAGGGTGTTCCGGCGTTCTTCACAATGTTCATCTATATATTAAGTGGTCAATTAGAATAACCACAACCATCCCAAGGTGGCATTAGAGGAGGCTGGTTATAGTGGATGCATCTTGTATAAGGTAATAAGGGTTTCATAAAATGATTATATAAAGTGTTTGGTGAAAGTATATGTGCACAATATTATTGGTAGATCAGTTGGGGGAAGGACAACTCATGAGTCACGGCTCTGTAGAGTGTTCAGGAGCTGACCTCAGTGTCATGGCCAATAGGTTTGCATCATTTTTAGAGTTATTAAGTTGAGACTGGGTAAACATAAGTATGATGTGGGATTAGAGAGTTAAAATAACTCTCACCACAATAAAATTTTATGAAACAAATGATAATCATCTGATGCAAGCGATCTAGGATGCCAGATCACCACTGTATTATATTCATCCTTGCGATCACAAGATTGACTGCACAGTATTCTACAAGACAAATATAACAGTTGATGGAATGAACATGGAGGACCAAGATTCCACATGAATTGAAACTTATACATTAAGGTTTTCCCCCATGGTATATGGACTTACCACATATACAAACACCAAGATGTTATGGGATTCTCAAAATAGATAAACTTACCACGTAAAGGAACTAAAGAAATCGTGAGTTCCATATAATCAGTTAAGAGACATTGTCATCCATGAAACCAACCACAATGTGAATCTTCATCCTAACATATGAACAAGAATGAGGCTACCACAAGAACACTAATTGAATATGTGGTCAATACATAGAGAAAAATATGAATTCAAGTGACTGGATGAGTTAATTCAACCTATATAATGAAGGAGGTTACATGGTAATTTGACCTAAGGTGTTTATAATGATTGACGACACCTTGGTTGATCAATAATGAGATAAAAGGTAGTTTTCTCTTTAACATTAAGTTGAATATTTCAAATGTAATGAAAAATAGAGTTTCTAAGTTAATTATATACATTCCTAGGATGAGTTTGCAATTTTGATACATTCAATTTGTTCCAATTTCAGGAATGTAACTTGATTATTTAAATGATAAGCATGGTTTCTATGACATTGATCCTATGAAATGTTAATGTGAGAAATAATATAGGTTACATGACATGTCACATGTACATTAATGGATGAACCTAGTGAGTTAAAGGTGAACATATATTTCAACTAAGAGAAGATATAGTGCATGGAAGATAATTTTCATGATATTCATGCATTATTTAAGGAGTTAAAATTGTATACCTATTTGATTCCATAGTGTGTGATTTGAGGAAAATATTAAGAAAATTATTTTTATTTTTAATAAATAAAATAAAAGATTAAATGTAGTCATTCAAAAAGTATGTTGAAGTGATTAATATACCACATGAATAAATAATATATCTTGAAACTTTTATGAATTTAAATGAGTATGTGATAATTCAGTATCACATGAGGAGAAGTACCTTATTATTCAAGAAGTTTTCAAAGAAGATATTATATAATATTTAATATATTAGGTGTTTGGGGGTAAGATTACATTAAACAAAGACACACCACATACCCAAGCAGGAAAGGTTGTCCATATCCCCCCCAAGAGATAGCCCACCCATCAAGCCTTATTTATTCAGTACATTGACCAAAGGCCTAGTGGGAAAGAAACCCATTACATAGACTGAAGGCCCGGTATTGAGTCATGTCTGCATCATACTGCCCACATCACCAAGCCTGCATCATGACTACATCACCAAATGCCAGTTTCATGCCTGCATCACCGCCTACCTGCATAAATTCTCCCCCACCCAAATTTGAACTTAGGTCTTATATAAGATTACAGGGAGACTTTACCCCATGGTGAATCCCTCAAATATATTTATTATATCATATTTAAAATGGGGTTAAATTATATATTCAAAAAATAATAAGTCTTGAGTTTTAAGAGATTTAAATGAGAATATCTTACTATGTTCTGATGATGATTTTAAAGGCTTTGAATGTTAATAATCACAAAGGATTTTGAATTATAAAAAATATTGGTAACTAAAAATAATGAGAAATAAAAATAATTTATCAGGATTTAATTCCTACATTTAAGTTGAATGTAGGTATTGAAGAAGGTATTGAGAAATATAGAGAACTCACATACATCATGGGAGATCATTCATTGGAGAAAAAGAACCAATGCATAAGTATTCATTAGAAGGGAATAGGTCATTCCAGATATGAGTGAGTTTTGAGACTACATGTTCTAATCATTATTTATCATTGTTGATGTTCTTGAAGGTTGTACACATGTTGTCTTACTAACCCATCTTTCCATGGAGAAGGACTTTCATAAACGGGGGAAAACACTACTACAAAACTAGATTTATCTAGTTCTAGGGTTTAAAAGTGCTAGTTAAAAGCATTATTAAACACCCACTTTCTCAATTATAGAAAAATCACTATTATAGGAGGCCCTTTATTAGTACTCATAAAAAATAATTGATAAATCCCCCCTTATCGGTGTTAGTAAAAAAGTGCTGATAAAAAGGGAATTTATTGGTGCTTGTAAAAAAGCAATGATAAAGGGTAAATTTAAAAAATAATCATTAAAAATAATATTTTAATATATATATAAGTATATTTATATTATATAAATATAATATATATTTTTAAAATATGTTTTAGATAAGAATAAATAGGAATTTACGCATAATATATATTTTGTGAAAATGGCTTATAAGGTAATATAAAAAATATTTTTAATTACTAATTTTATAATTATTATTGATTAATAGTCATTTAATAACAATTTCAAGATAAAAAAATCAAAAAAAATATTAAAAGATCTAAATTATGTTGAAAATGTAGCTTGAACTTCAAACAACCATAACTTTTGATCCAAGTGTCTGTTTAGGATATACCACATATCAAATCCAAACCTATGATGAGATCTATGTTGTAGAGGTATGAACTAAAATATATAATATTTTTCATTTTTTTCAACTCCCAAAAATGCCCAGTAGGCCAACAAAATAGATTTTTTAGTTGGGGTACCAAAATTTTTTAACATTCTATTGATTTTCAGCCTTGTTTAAGGGGTTCTTGTTTCCCTTTTTCAATGGGGATTATATTTATTGCCAAGTATTATATTCCTATTGATATTATGCTTTTGAAATTTTATCATTTTTCATAATTTATTGCTTTTTATAATCAAATATTTAACAATATATAAATATTTTTTATATATTCACACATAAAAATTTAATTTTATGAATAAATAATTAAAAAAAATTACATATAAAATATATTTCTCAATATACAAACCTCATCTAAATAAAAACTAATATCCATTTTAATGAATATATATAAATAAATATGTATTTAAAATATATATACATATATTTATATATATAAACATATATATAAATACATGGATAAAAAATTTAATGAAATATATATAAATATGTAGATAAATAATAAAATGTAAAAAAATGGTATAGGAGCGAGGAAAAGGCATTTATGTATAAGTTGGAGGACTTGGATTTGAAACTCACTATAGGTAGAAGCATGCACTCGGGGGTGGTATTATCTAAAGCACTGATTAAGGGGTGTGGGAAGTTCTAGTAAAGGGGATTCTGATAAAGGTGGGGGTGTGAAATTTTTTTAATACCTTTTATTAGTGGTTCCTTTATTAGTTCTTTTTAATGATTTTAAAGTGGGCCTTTATCATCACTTTTTATGAGCACTATTAAAGCTAACCCTTTAGCATCACTTACGTTATCAGAAATTCTATAGTGTTGTTAAAGGCCAGATTTGAAGTAGTGAAGTCTTTATTTTATATATAATATTTGAAGAAAGGAATTATTTTCTAGTGGACTTGAGAATAAGTGGGAATATAGTGGATTTTGTGTTAGGAAGAAATTATTAAAGGGAACCCAGTGGACTTTGTGTTGATAGGAATGGAATATCCTTGATTATAAAAAATTATTAAAGATAGTGGAGAATACATGTTGTGGATGTGATGATCATGAAACAGAGTAGGATTTTTTGTCAAACCTTATAAATATTATGTGATACTATCTTTAATTTATTAAATGAACACTAGGTGGGGACTTTGATAAATTATTTAGTTGATCAAGAACCTTAAGAAGTTCGAAAGGATGAATAAAAATGTAAAAAATAAATAAAAGAAAGACCACTAATTCACCCCCCCCCCCTCGATAGTCAATCCAACCCTAAGCACTTAATGTTTTATTATGGTAGTGATGGTGGGGTTTGATTTATCAGATGATGTTGGGCTAAATTCTACCAACATGTATTATACGCCTATTCAATACTCTTGATGATCTAATCGATGACATCAATATCAAGCGTTTTAGTAGGTATTGTAGCAGTGTAGATTTGACTACTGCCGCGGATATAAGAAACGATATTAGTGAAAACTTTGTTTATATGGTACCATAGTAATATATACTTTGTTTAAAGTGAGTTTGTAACTCTTTATACCTTACTTCCATTATTATTGTATCATAGTGGACCAACTGTGTTAATTTATAATTATAGAAATGTGGGTTACTATATCATCATTTTCTTTATAATATCATTTCAAAATAGTCTTTCAGTAACTTTATGTATGTGCCTTGTAATCTTATCCTAGATATAGTGAATTTTTCTACCCCTCCATGGATGTATGTTCTATTCCAGAATAATGTAAATATCTATGTTCACATTTTTATTATTCTTTTCCTTCTTCCATTTTCTATAATGCCCCGACCCTAGTTACCCAAAATTGGTGCATTATTACATAACATTAGCATGATACAATGAATCATGTGTCGAAAGACCGATCAGTTTAGTAGCCATGTAAGTACTAGATATATACATAATGTTTACATTACATCATAAAATTAAAAAAAAACATTGTGTCCCCTTTGAACACTCTTATATCCCTTAGCCTATTCATGCAGGTTAATTGTAATATACTTATTTGCATCCTGGAAAAAATAAAACATAAGAAATGGGTGAGCTCAGATGCTCAGTAAGGATAACAATATAGCTCAAACTGTCATAAATAAGAACAAACTTTTAAGGAAATATATAAGACTAGAACGCAAGACTTTTAAACTTAAACTTCAACATAATATGGAAAAGATAAATCAAATAATTCCATTTACTTATTGAAATGGATATTCTACTAGCCGAATAATCACATTTAATATCAATATCCAAATTCATAATGATGGAATGCATAATGGAAGACTTCATAACCACATAGTCAAGGCCTTGTGCCAAGACTACAAATAAGATTTTTTAAGGGCCTTGTGCCAAGATACTAGTTTGTCTCATGATACCTACCAAGGTATCTTGGAGATATAGAAGGCTCCACCCGTCACATACTAAATCCAATGCATTCCTCATATGAAAAGGTTTAAACATAACATAAACATTCGTATTAAAACTAGCATAAGAAATGTAAATAATTTATCTATAAACCATGAATGGTATAAAAATAATACATCCACAGTCAAACATATCACAAAACCTTCAATAAAGTATGGAATATTTTTAGCATAATAAATCAACCTTGATTATGAATAATATCTCGTAAAGGATTTTGACATAGTTGAAAATGATCAGTAAAAATCTTTGAGGAAAATATCACTTTTTCATGAAAACATTTAAAATTATCACTATTTATCAAGAAGTTATTTAAAATAGATTTTTGAGTCAAAGTGTCCCATACAAATTTTAAAATTTTAAAATGAATTTCAATTTTAAAGAATTGATGTCCATATAAATAAAACCTTAAAACCATTTTTAAAACATGGACATCAATGAGAAATATTTATAATAATAAATTTTTAAAACATTTAAAATGATATTTTAGTTAGAGTTCCTAACCAAATGAGAGATGCTTGAATAAAAAAAAATTGAGTTAATAAAAACATTATAATATCTTGATAATAAAGGGATTCATGATATACTATGTCAAAGTACTGTATATACACCAAATAAAAGTGAATTGGCGCATAACGAAAAAGAAGTATCAATGGAATGTAAGTTGAGGTGAATTCCTTTATAAAGACTATATCCTTAGGTTAAGGATAAATAAATGACATAATTATGTGCGAAAAATATAAATATATTAAATGTGATTGTATATTTAGTGTAAATAAATCAGGGGACATTCACACATATTCTTGTAAAAATAACACCAATGACTTGGATGTCTAACTCAATGAATGTAAATTGAGTTAAAATTACTGTTATCAAGTTTATATCAATGACTTTAGAATTTATCAATGGAGTGATTATGTATATCAAAAGTATATACATAAAAAGTGTATTGGAAAATACTACATAAGTAAATAAGTAGTGATTTTACACGTAATCTTGGTGTAAAGTAATCAATAAAGTTTGTGTAGAACCGAATGAGTGGAAATTAAAAAATAAAATTCCCTTACCGATTTGGTAACGTACAAAAAATGCACCCAATGAAAGAAGTATCATACAATGATGACATAAATACCCATAAATTAAATTATATGATACAAAAAATACAATTATGGGAAGTACATACACCACACAAAAGCTAATTGTGGAATATATAGCATGAATCTCACGAGAATAAAAGTTAGATGAAAACCTCTTACCTTGTTATTTTCCTTAGTATAGGGTAGGTTAACCTCCTGTATAATGGTTAAGTCATTGTTATTAAATTATAAAACAACTAAATACATATATATGATATGATATATGATATTATAATAATTCTTTGTTAATAATATTTCAGTAGTATCATCGTTTCGGGTGTTAACTGATTCGTTTTCGTTTATATACTTGGTTACGTAAGCCATGTCTATCATGGATATGATGTATTTGATTCATATACAGAATGATATTATGTTCATAAAAATTATTTTTAATCATAAAATGAAAATTATTCTTGAATGATTATGATGGGGAATTAATCTCATCTTGTTCGTGGAGATAGTAATCCGTACGTACGCACGAGAAAAAACACCATTATATTGATGGAGAAATAATAAGTAATTGGATGGTATATAATATATAAAGAATTATTATCATGTTATATTTATTATTTAAATCAGTTATACACATTATTATACCCATCCAAATAATGAAGTGTTTGAATAACAAACTACACCATGACGTGGGGATGGTAAGTTTGTACGTACGCACGTATGGTGACTTTGTCATTTGTAGGATGGAAAGAATAAAAAATATGGTTGTACCATATTTATAATAACATCATATTATGTAAAAGGAACTGGAGTTATTATTTTTTTATGGAAAAAAAAGAAATAGGAAGTGTAAGAAGAAAAGAACTTGAAAGAGGGTGGTGAAATTATTACCTCTTCCTCGGGTGTTTCCTTATTAGTTGATCAAAATGGCTCTTTATGTTGGCTTTCTGATCAAAGTAAGGACTCTAAGTTGATTTGAGGGAAGTTGGGAGGATATTTGGGCAGGTTTTGTCCGATCTAAATGGATTTGGAGGTGTGAAATTAATAGAAGGTAAAGTACCCTTTTATAAGAGAGGTGAGGGTAACTTTAGGAAAACCTAGAAATATTTTTTTATAATAAAATAATTTTCAGTTTCTAATGGCTCTAAAATGATTTATTTCTAAGATAAGGTGGGGATGGTTCTAAAAACTCTCAACCAATATGTTTTAGACAAGTTTAGGTTACCATTTTAACCTTATCTTTTATATTTAACTCTTAGATAAATAGTTTAACTTTTATTGTGTCTTATTGTATTCTTACACTATATGGTTAATAAACTTACTCTAAACCTCCAAGATAACCCCAAGTGGTTCATTAATGACATATATAATATTATTTAACCCATTTTCCTAACCTTTTATTATTAGTAATATTATATCAACCAATAATATAGTATTTGTTTTAAAAACTTATTTATGTCAATTTTGACATTATTTTGTATTTGGTTTTTGTGAAAACCATAACAGCATGATTATGTCGGAAAAAAAATTAATCAACCCTAATATGTCATATAAACCTAGAGAATTAGTGTAATTCATAAAAAGTCTCAAATTACATTTATTTGGATATTTATAATATCAATTATTTTAATATTACATTGATAAGGTAATTATTGCATCATCATTATGTCATAAATAAATTTAATTATTTAATGTATAAAAATTATAAATAAAATAAAATAATGTAGTAAATATTTTTATATTTCTAATGAATATTTATTGTTGAATCTATATTATGTATAACACTATATTAAAAATGGTTTAGTTATTAAACTTTGAATTTAACTCTTTTAACTCTTCTTGAAATAAAATAATAATAAATGTTCTAATCTAATCCATGTAGACCAAAGAGGATCATATTTTATTCCTAAGGTTGTTTTTGGTATAATTACACTTATCCAATAGAATTATGACATGTTTTAGGGTAATTATAATATCATTTTTACCCTTAATTTCCCTATTTAATTTTAACTATGGTAAATAAAAGTCAAAATTTATTATTCACCAAAAATTATTTTCATCTTATTGAACCACATTTCACTTACTAATGTCAACTGTGTCTCTCGGATTTTTTGAAATTCAACTCACAGAAGTGGTAAAATTAATTTTTATGCAAATTTTCAAATTCTCCAAAAAGGTGGGTAAAAGACGGTAAAAAGTTCAATAAAATTTTATACATCTACTTTTATTATAAAATTACTCCAAGAAATTAAATTAAACTTATTTATGTATTATATATCTATTTTTAATTAAAATAAATTTAAATAAAATAAATAATTATTTAAATAAAACATCGATTTTAAACTATAACGCGGTGTTTTCCACTATTCATCAAAAATTGAATGTTTTTAGAAAAATAAAAAAATTCACCCTAAGATAATTTTGATATTACAAATTCAAAAATGAATTCTATTTTAAAAAATTCAAAACATAGAAGTTTAATTAACTAATTTAAAATTAATTCTCATTTTCAAAACTGAAAATTGGGTTTTTAAAAAGTAAAAATTATCAAAAAATTGACATATGTTTATGTTAAATTTAAATTTGAAATTACTTATAATGACCTAATTTATATTAAATGATACAAATATAATCTAATTATACTTCCAAACCCTTCAAATTCATATATAACCCTATAAATTATTTCGATTAAAAATGTTGCTTTCAATTAAAATTTATTATTTTTCAGTATTCATCAAAATATGGAAGTTATCAGAAAAGAATAAAAAATTTATTCAAAATAAATTTTAATGTCTTGATTCTAAAGAAGAATTTAATTTCAATAAATTGAATATATAAAAGTGTCAAATTTTGGTTTTAATAAGGTTTTTCCATCAGAAGGTGGTAAAAATTCATTTTTTGAAAAATACTTCTTTTATCTGAAAAAATGAATTTGTTCTTATATTATGTATAAGAAACAAAAAATATGGATTATAAAATTATATGGAGTATATAAAATTAAAATTTTAGTTAATACTATTCATAACCACTTTTGAACTACTAGTTTAGTAAGTCATGGTGTGCTCAAACTCAGTGTTGCATGTAGCGCAAGCTACTAAATTACTTTAAGGAAAATGGCTTACTATGAAATCTTAGGGTGTTACATTCTTCCCCCCTTTTGGAAATTTCATCCTCACAATTTTAAAATTGGTCTTGGGAACTTTATTGAAAGTCCCAAATTGGAAAATTATTCAATAAAACTATCACATTAAAATAAATAAAGAGAAGTACAAAGTTCACTCGAGATAACCCAAACTAAGATTCCATGTAAAAAACTTGGATATAGAAGATAAACTAAGTGTCAAGTTCTGATGGAGAGTGATAGAAAACATGATCAGGAGAAAGTTAAAACAATAAAACCACAAACTTGTGATGGGATAAATGGACATTAGTTTCCCAGTAGGAAAAGTAAATGGACAATGTTTTTTTTATGTTCCATTTCATAAAGTTATGGAATTTATTTTTGATATTTACTAAGAACATAAAGAGATATACTTACTTTTTAAGTAGAGTTTTATCCTTTAATAAATTTCTACCACTAAATCCTCTTTTTTTCAAATTATGAGTATTCAATATGACTTGGTCACACCTGAAGCACTAGAATCAACTTCAAGAGAATCACATGATCCACAAAGGATAAACTATATATTTACTTTTTCTTTAGAGATTAACCAAAACCAAAATGGTTAGTACAAGATCATATGATCCCCAAAAAGTAAAATCCTTTAGAGAAAGAAATAATAATCTTAATTTCTAAAATTAAACCAACAATACCCAAAGTTCAATAAATACAATTCAAAAAATAATTGTCCTTATAATCCTTCAATATAATCCAAACTTATATTGAAACCCAAAACATAGAATAATTTGATTATGTAGTCTTCCACGTTAAATTGTATCTCTAAATAACATCGACTACTCTTAAAGTTACATAATTAAAATAATCACATATTCACTATGATAGGTTAATAATTTCCATAAATATCCCAAATCTCTATAAATCCACAATAAAAACAAAGATAAAAATCCAACATTACTCCTCAAATGAAATCTCATAGTATTCTATTTTCCATAGGCATATATTTTTCCCAACATAGTGAACATCTTCCAAAATAACATTTATCACTTAATCACCAAATCATTTCCTATACTATAGATATGCATTTGATAAGACATAAGATCCCAAATCAACTTATTATTGATTAATAAAATCATTTAACTAAAAATAATTAGTCACACTAACCAGGGACTTCACATAGTCCAATGGTAGGTGATAAATCCCAATCGCACTCTGTTTGTGTGTTCGATTACCAAAGCTTTGTTTGACGCGACAGGTTGTCACATGGTCTGCATGTTGTCCTTTTTCAAAAACTATATTATATAACATTTCCAAAATGAGAAAAAATCTTCAAAATAACCATAACAAAATTTCACCACAAATTTTATCTCATACCTCTCATTTTCATCCCAAAATTTAATAACTTGTAATTTCCTCAAATTCAAGGATCATATAAACCCAAATGGTTATTTATAACTATAATATAAAAGACAATTCTTCCAAAAATAGTATTTTCACATAACAAACTATAGGTTTACACATACAAGAGAAAAGTCTTCCAAAGTAATCCCATCAACAAAGAGAACTAATACTTTTAAAAATTTAACCATCCATTTATTTATACATAGGTTCTTCCATGACCAAGAGATTATCCTAAAGAATAAGGGATTTACTCAGGTAATTCCCAGGTCCCCTAAATTTATCGAAAATTACAATAAATGGATTCTTGGGATCATTTTTATTTTCTTCCATAGTACACTTCATTTTTTCCTAAAAATTCTTTACTTTATGTCTTTCTTTCCGACACATAAATCATTTATTTGTTCCATTGAGACACTTTCCTAGGTTTCTCTTTCCACATTAATTGCATGATAGAAATTTATCTTTCTTTTCTCCATGGTCTCCACTTCTAGAGCTCTTATCATTCACCACCTTTATCTTCTTTGTTGAGTCTAGGATTTGGTTAATATATATATGTTTTTTATCATATTTTTGGAAATTTGAATTGGAATGAACATGATATCTTTTACACCTATCAAAAATTCATTTCGTTGCTCATTTCCACCATTGTTCCCACCATCTACATTATGTTCAATGTTACTATAACTTCCTTGTAATCCAGGAATTGACTAACACAAGAAAGCATAATTTGAATCATAAAATCATTTAGAGAATATCATAACACTTTATTTTCAACTTAAAACACCTTAGGAAGGACCAAGTTTATTTATTCTCATCTAATAATAAAATCCTTCAAATAGGTTTGTAAATAAAAGGTTAATTATCCTAAGAATTTACCTCGGGAGTGTTGTAACCAAGAGTGTTGCAAGGCTCGTTGTCATGTACCAAGATACCTCGGGTCAAGCCTGAAACTCCTTGTCGTAGTTTTCACTCCTAGGTACATATGTGCCAGAGCCGCCTCTACCTGCTCGTATCCAGACATGGATGTATTTCTTTGAATACCCACATAATATTTACATTACCAAATCTTTTGAATGTTCTTCTATACCAATCCTCAATGTCTATCTTAGGGGAGTGTTTTCAAATTAGAGTTTTTTTTATAAATCTAACTTCCAAGGTTTGTACTAAACTTTCTATTATACCAACTATAACTCCCCGACCCCAGTTAACCAAAATTGGTACATTATTAGATAACATTGGCATTATATAAGGAATCATGTCTCAAAATACTGATCAGTTTAGTAGCCTTGGAAGTACTACATACATAAATATGTTTTACATTATATCATAAAATAAAAAAACAACATTGTGCCCCTTTGAACACTCTTATATCCCTTAGACTATTCATACAGGTTCATCATAGTATACTTATTTGCATCCTGGGAAAAATAAAACATACGAAAGGGGTTAGATAAGAAGCTCAGTAAGGATAAAAATATAGCAGAAACTATCATAAATAATAACAAACATTTAAGGCAATGTATAAGACAAGAACACAATACTTTTAAACTTAAACATCAACATAATATGAAATATATAAATCAAATAATTTCATTTACTTATTCACATGGATATTATACTAGTCGATTAATCACATGTAATATCAATAGCCAATTTCATAATGATAGAATGCATAATGTCAGACTTCATAACCACATAGTCAAGGCCTTGTTCCATGAATACAAATAAGATGTTTTCATGGCCTTGTCCCAAGACACTAGTTTGTTCCCTGAGACCTACCGATGCATCGAGGAGCTATAGAGGTCTCCACACATCACTTACTACGTCCAATGCATTCCTCATATTAAAAGGTTTAAACATAACATTAACATTCGTATTAAAACTACTATATGAAATGCCAATACATTATCTATAAACCATGAATGGTATAAAAATAACACATCCATAGTAAAAAATATCACAAAACCTTCAATAAAGTATTGAAGATTTGTATCATAATAAATAAACTTTGATAAATAATAATATCCCATAAAGTATGTTGACATAGTTTAAAATGATCAGTTAAAATCTTTGAAGAAAATAACACTTTACCATGAAAATATTTAAAAGTCTCACTATTTATCAAGAAGTTGTTTAAAATAGATTTTTGAATCAAAGTTTCCCATAACACTTTGAATCTTTTAAATGTAATTTCAATTTTAATAAATTAATGTACATATAAATAAAACCTAAAAATCATTTTGAAAACATGGACATTAATGAGAAAGATTTAGAAGAATAAATTTTTAAAACATTTAAAATGATATTTTAGTTTACGTTCCTAACCAAATGAGAGGTGCTTGAATAAAAATAATTGAGGTAATAAAAACATTATAATATCATGATAATAAAGGTATTCATGATATACTATGTCAAATTACTCCATATACACCAAATAAAAGTGAATTGGTGCATAACAACAATGAAGTCTCAATGGAATGTAAGTTGAGATGAATTATTTTATAAAGACTATATCATTAGGTTAAGGATAAATCAATGAAATAATTATGTGTGAAAAAAATAAATACACTCAATATGATTGTATATTCAGTGTAAATATATCAGGGGACATTCCCACATATTATTTTACAAAACAGCACAAATGACTTGGATGTCTAACTCAATGAATGTAAATTGAGTTAAAATTACTCTTATCAAGTTTATATCGATGAATTGAGAATTTATCAATGGAGTGATTATGTGTATAAAAATTATATACATACAAATGGGAGTTTAAATTACTACATAAGTAAATAATTGGTGATTTAACACATAATCTTTTAGTAAGGTAATCAATGAATTTTGCGTAGAACTGAATGAGTGGAAATTGAATTTGAAATTCCCTTACCAATTTGGTAACTTACGAAAAATACACTCCATGAAAGAAGGATCATAAAATGATGATTTAAATAAACATAAATTAAAGATTATTTTTCAAAAAATACAATCATGGGAAGTACATACACCTCACAAAAGGTAATAGTGGCAAATTTAGCATAAATCTCACAGAAATAAAAGTGAGATGAAAACCCCTTACCTTGTTCTTTTACTTAGTATGGGGTAGGTTAAACTCTTTTATAATGGTGAAATACTTTTTATTAAATTATAAAATAATCAAATACATAAATACTATATCATATATGATCTTTTTATATTGCTTTGTTATTAATATTTCAGTAGTATCATCATTTCGGGTGTTAACTGATTTGTATTCCTTCAAATGCTTGGTTACGTAAGCCATGTTTGTTATGGATATGATGTATTAGATTCATATACATAATTATATTATGTTCATAAATATTATTTTTAATCATAAAATGAAAATTATTCATGAATGATTACGATGGGGAAGGAATCTCATCGCGTTCGTGGAGACCGTAATCCGTACGTACGCACAAGTGATAATATCATTATATTGATGGAGAAATCCTATGTAATTGTATGGTATAAAATATATAAAGTATCATTATAATGTTATATTTATTATTTAAATCATTTATACTCATTATTATACCCATCCAAATAATGAAGTGTTTGAATAATAAACTACACCACGACGTGGAGACGGTAAGCCGTACGTATGCACGTTTGGTGACTTTGTCATTTATAGGATGGACAGAATAATGAATATGATTGTACCATATTTATAATAATATCACAGCATGTAGAATTTATTGGAGTTATTTTTTTTTATGGAAACAAAAAAGAAAGAGGAAGTGAAAGAAGAAAAGAACTTGAAAGAGGGTGGTGAAATTATTATACTCTTCCCTGGGTGTTTCTTATTGAGTTGATCAAAATGGATCAATAGGTTGGATTTATGATCAAATTAAGGACTCTAGGTTTATTTTAGGGAAGTTGGGAGGATATATGGGAAGGTTTTGGCCGATCCAAATAACATTGGAGGTGTGAAATTAAGAGAAGGGGAAGTACCCTTTTATAAGAGAGGTGAGGGTCTCTTTAGGAAAACCTTGAAATATTATTTTATAATAAAATCATTTTCGGTTTATAATGGCTCAAAAATTATTATATTTATCAGATAAGGTGGGGATTGGTCCAAAACCTCTCAAATAATAGGTTTTAGACAATTTTATGTTATCATTTTAACTTTATCATTTAGATTTAACTCTTAGTTAAATAGTTTAACTTTTTCTGTGTCTTCTTGTATTCTTACACTATATGGTTAGTAAACGTACTCTAAACTTCCAAGAGAACAAAAAGTGGTTCATTAATGAAATAAATAATATTATTTAATCCCTTTGGATGAACCTTATATTTTTAGGAATATTATATCAACCAATAATATAGTATTTGTTTTAAAAACTCATTTATGTCAATTTTGACATTATTTAGTATTAGGTTTTTTTGAAAATCATAACAACATAATTACTTCGAAAAAAATTATTTAATCAACAATAAAATGTCATAGTAACCTATAAAATTATTTTAATTCCTCAAAAGTCTCAGATTACATTAATTTATATATTTATAATATCAATTATTTTAATCTTTCTTTAATAAGATAATTACTGCATCATCATTGTGTCATAAATAAATTTTATTATTTAATGACTAAAATTTATAAATAAAATTAAATTATGTAGGAAATATTTTTATCTTTATAATAAATATTTATAGTCAAATTTATATTATTTATAATCCTATATTAAAAATGTTTTAGTTATTAAACATTGAATTTAACTCTTTTAAGTCTTCTTTAAATAAAATAATAATAAATAACCTAATCTAATCCAAGTGGACCAAAGAGGATAATATTTTATTCCTAAGGTTTTTTGGTATAATTACACTTATCCAATAAAATTAGGACATGTTTTAGGGTAATTATAATATCATTTTTTCCCTTCATTACCCTATTTACTTTTAACCGTGGTAAATAAAAGTCAAAAGTTACTATTCACCAAAAAAATATTTTCATATTTTTGAACCAAATTTTACTTACTGATGTAAACCATGTATCTTTTAGTTTTTAAATTCAACTCAAAGAAGTGGTAAAATTATTTTTTATGAAAATTTACAAACGCCTCAAGAAGGTGGGTAAAAGACAGAAAAAGGTTCAATAAAATTTTATACATCTAATTTTATAATAAAATGACTCCAATGAATTAAATTAAACATATATAGGTATTATATATCTATTTTTACATAAAATAAATTTAAATAAAATAAATAATTATTTAAATAAAACGTCGGTTTTAAACTATAACGCGGTGTTTTTCACTATTCTTCAAAAATTGAATGTTTTCAAAAAAATACCAATCATTCACCCAAATATAATTTTGATATTCCAAATTCGAAAATTAATTATATTTTCCCAAATTAAAAACATATAAGTTTAATTAACTGATTTAAAATTAATTCCCATTATTGAAACTGAAAATCAGGTTTTTATAAAGTAAAAACTACCAAAAGATTGACTTGTGTTTATGTCAAATTTAAATGTGAAATTATATATAATGAACTACATTGTATTAAATGATAAAAATATAATTTAATTATACTTCTAAACCATTCAAATACATAATCTAACCCTATGAATTATTTTAATATAAAAAATTTATTTTTCATTAAAATTTAGTATTTTTGAGTATTCATCAAAATATGAAAGTTATCAGAAAAGTACCAAAAATTTATTCAAAATAAATTTTTATGTCTTGGTTTTAAATAATAATTTAATTTCTTTAAATTTAATATATAAAAGTTTCAAATATTCCTTTTAAAAATTGTTTTCCATTAGAAGGTGGTAAAATTGCATTTTTTGAAAAATACTTCTTTTTTATGAAAAAAAATAAATTTGTTCTTATGTTATGACTAAGAAACACATAATATGGATTATAAAATTATATGGAGTATATAAAATTTAAAATTCAGTTTATATTATTCATAACCTCTTTTGAACTACTAGTTTGGTAAGTCGTGGTGCTCTCAAACTCGGTGTTGTGTGTAGTGCATGCTAATGAATTACTTTAAAGAAAATAACTTACTATGAAATCTTGGGGTGTTACATTTTCTCCCTTTTACTCTTCTATTTGGAATATATTATCGTTGGATATATTTCTATTTCCATAATAACTATAAGATGCTCTGTTATGGGAGTTTCATCATCCTACTTCTATATGTTAATGATATACTTATTTTTGGATAAGTGAAAAAAAGGTTCAATTATTTGAAGGGTGAATTCTCTGGGAGATTCTAAATGAATGATCTTAGCCCAACTAAATAGATTTTGGGTATGTGGATCATAAGGGACTTATGTTCTAATCCTTTTTATGAAATTCAATCTAAATACCTCAATATAGTTTTTTAATACTTTAGTATTAGTGAATTGAAACCTGTATCACTCATTTGGATGGACATTTCATGTTAAGAAATGAGAAGGCACCACAAATATAAGATGAGGTGTTGTATATGGTAAAGGTTCCATATTCATTGATAATTGAAATATTAATTCATTCTAAGGATCTCTCTCAACAAATAAATTTGTATTAAGTTTGATTCTATATAAGGTAAATTTTTAATCCTATAATATAACATTGGTATGTTCTGAAGTGGATTATTTAGTACTTAAAGGGTTCAGAAGGATTGGAACTTTTCTTTAGAATGGATGATTCATTGTAGGGTTTTTTTAATTGGAATTTGGTGGGGATTTAGACACATGGAAGAGAATCCCTGGTTTTGTGATTAGTTTTAAAGGAATGATGGTGAGTTGGATGTTTAAGATCAAATTGGTGGTTTTACTCTTGATAATATAATTAGAGTATATTTCATTTGTGGGAATTGGTAAGTTGATTATTTTGATTAAGAGGATATTAGAATATCTTAAAAGATGGAAAGATGGTGGGATATAATTTTTTATTTATAAAGTAATATTCTCTTAAAAAACCTAAAGTTTCATTCCAGGACTAGGAATATTTATCTTAAATATCACTTTATCCAAAGAAATAAGGGAAGAGTGGTTAAATTATGGAAGACAAGTGGAACTCGGAATCTATCAAATGTGCTGAAAAAGGTTTAATTCTAGGATGTGTTGATGTAGAGTTGTGCCTCGATTGGATTGGTATGGATATAATCATAGTTTTGGAACTGTATAGGTGAAAAATAAGTTTAAGTAGTATAATTGGTTTGTGGGTTCTGATGGAGGACTCAATGGTGAATCATAAAAAATAATTTTCAAGTGGGAGACTATTAGGTTTCATCCAAATTTCAAAACCATTTTCAGATAAGGTACTAATCTAATATGAGGAGGAAATCCAAAATAATTAATTATGGTGGATTAAATTGAAATTTTGGAATATAAGCTAAAAATTATGGATTTCCATAAGTTATAAATAATGTATAATCAGATAATGATATCCTAAAGTTAAAATTGAAAAATAACCCCCAACATGATTTGAAGAAGTTAGTGTTGAGGTATAAAGGAATTATATGAAATTCACTATGGGAATATGAAAGTGTCCTTCTAAAGGATTTCCCTAGTGGTTTCTAATATAGGTAGGAATACTTTATAGTTAATTATCTGAATTTAAGAGTAAACTTGTAAGGTTTTAAAAATAGTGCATTGTTCACTAAAATATGAAGTTAAGGTAGTGGATATCTTTTACTAAGTGGAGGGATGATCGTGAATATAGAATCTATGTGATATCACTCACAATGAAAATAATAATATATGGATATCATTTTCAACTACTAGGACATACTAAAAATAGTAGTATGGAACATATGATGGAGATAAGTTATTGTAATCATCTTCTAATACATTAATAAAAGTGTGGCAACATTCCCCTATGGATTTGGACTCATTTTAGAACCATATGAAAGATCATATTGTTCTTTTGATTTATTTTTTTCAATCATTTTCTTCAAGAGATATTGTCTATGTGTGTTTGAAAATCAGTGTTTCAGTGTAGTGACTTAGGTGTGGTGTGTATTCTATGTTCCATAACATAATATCATGTGGCTCATTCCAGTTCTTTTTTCAATCAATAAGTTTTAATTGAAATATTATGTGGGGTTATCAGAAGATATCTATGATCCCAAATCTCATATAGGAGTAACACCCAACATATGTGTATTAGTTTAATGCCAAGACTTTTTAGGATCTATACGAGGATTTCATGATAAGTGAAAACTATCACCTTTGGACTATATGGTAGAAACTATTTTTTTTAGAAAAATCCTATGAAATAAAATATTTCTTAGTAGTGATACAATTTTCTTAGTATGGGTTTAATTTTTGGTATGAATATACAATAACATAGGATATTTTATCAATTCATTATGATAAGATGAAGACTAATTAAAAATCTATTTCATAACACATGATATCAAAATTTGGGTTTCATATAGGGGTCCAAAAGTTAGGAAGAGATATTATTTTTCTTTTTAACTCATCAAACTACTCCTTATAATAAACGTAAAATAGAAAAATAAATATTTTATTGTAAAATTTGAGGAAATTTAAAGGAAAATATACTAAAAAAATAATAACATATTTTAAATCTCAAAAATAAACTGACCCAATCCTTTTACAAATTTTTTTATATGATTTTTAACATAAATAACTAATAAATACAAACCAAGGATCGAAATCCCTAGTGTATTTGGAATACTAGGTACATAAAACATTAACATGAAACTAAAAAATGTCTTCATTTTAATCTCTATAATGAAATACTAAAACACTATGATCTTGTAAAACATTATAGAATAACCTTGGTAATGCATTGGCAAAATGGGTGATCTAAAAGTCCAATTAAAGGAATGGGGATGATATTGAAGCATATCATATGATTCAAAAGGAATAACATGATATCATAAAATAGAATACTAAATAATAATAACATGGGATCATAAAATAAGGAACATTGTATCATAAGATCATAGAAACTATAATGACACTATTTTTTTGTATCATACTTTGAAATATATTATGAATTATTTTCATATCTAGGTGCTAAGATAGTGTGAGACTTTGAGGCTCTGTGATCCTAGAATTTATATTATAAAAATATTATATTTGTTAATATCATGCATGCATAATGTTTTATAAATAATGGGATATATCATAGATAATCCTTAGATCATAAATTGAATACCATGGTTGGTTCCAAAATTCAAGGTTTACCCTAGGCATGACTTAAGGTTGATCATCAATGGATTTCTGATTGAGACAATCATTAGAAGTGTATTTAATTAAAATAAAAAATTAAGTTTATTTATTTTATTTTAAATTACCTAATATAAATCCTCTATAAATACTATATTATGAAAAAATATATTGGGATATCCACATAACACTGTGTTTTTTAGAAGATATTTAGATCGTTTTTCATTGGTGGATCGGGATCAGACAATGAACAACTATCGAATTAAGGTGGATCGATAGAAATTGAACATAGATGATCATTCTCATCATTGGTGAATGTGTTCTTCACCAATAATCAATCCTAAATTGAGTTAGGGATCATAAATTTTTGGATTTTAATTTATTTAAAAGACTGGGCATGGATATATATATATATATATATATGCTTTTGAACTATGTTTTCCAACCCTTCATATGATCTCATTGATGAATTGAACTTTTTTATTAAATTTATTTTTTTTATTTCATGATCTCACCATAAATTACCCACTTCTCAATAATTATCCAAGAAATCTTGGCTTGTGATTTTTATCACACTTTTTTGGGGATTTCCCCCATCGTTCTTTGTATTATTTTTTATTGTCCTACAGGGTCATGGTTTGAAAATATCCGGGTGGGTTTGAGTGTGTTGAACCTACAGATTCATGGTAGTTGTGTGAATTATGATTGAGAAGGTGATTTTCAAACAAATTTATATTCGTTGTTGATATATGCTATGGTTTCTATAGATATGGGATTTGGGATGATGATGGGAGATGGGTAGTGCACGAGATATGGGACAAACCACCACGAGTGATTGGAATTCATTTTATAGCCACCAGAAGCTGGGAAATGATAACCGGAGGTGAACCCTACCAATTTCAGGTAGTCAACTACAGATATTCACCACACAAAATGAAAATCTAGAAACCATGTGGAAGAAAATGACTTTCTATGGAAAAGTCATCTATATGACATGTAGTCAAGGAACACATGCAGTGTAGCCCCACCCAACTATAGCGGCTATATTTTTAGGGGAGATAAGGATAACACACTATGTGGCTGGACCTACACATTATGTGACCCTCCCAGGGTGGCTAAGCCATGTCCCAGCTGCATATGACCAGGGCCCCATGTAAGAAGAAAAGACGTGTATTCTTGGAGTACATAGGCTTGGGTTGATACTCATACACGTCCAGGTACATGGTTAGGTATATGGGAATGTCTTGATGAACATGACTATGGCTAAGAGCACACAAGAATTCCTCGGGTGTTTGAGACAGATTTTGTGGGCCCATTACATTCCATGTACAATTACATATCCTATGATCCATTTCCAGAGGAGAACACGGCCATGTAGTATAGTGGGACCGCATGTCATGTGGACCCCATACATGATGTGTACCCCTATAAGAAACTTTAACCTTTTATATATCTTTCGTCCGGACTTGGATTTTGTCTCACAAGTAGCATATCTTGAGAATTTTTGTACATAGAATTTCATAGTATCCTTCATAGTGTATTTTGATATATGACTTGGAGTTTTCCAAGTGTAACGCTTCTTTAGGTGATTCTTAGTGATGTAAGTGATTAGCAAGGATCATTAGTGAGAGAGGTTGGGGTTGAACCCCCCCCCCCCACCACCACCATCATAATAGGATGTGGGTCCCCCATACTTTTTACCTACTTAGTAGAACCCACATGATGGACTTACAGTGTGGTTTTTATACCTACTTAGTGGAACCTCTCGATGGACTAGGGTGTGGGTCTTTTACCTACCTAGTGAAAACCCATGATGCACTAGGTTGTGGATCCTCTAACTATTGAGTGGCACCCTCTAAAATACTAGGCATTTGGTCCTCTACCTACTGAGTGTCCCCCCTGATACACTAGGGTGTGGGTCCTTTTCTTAGTAAGTAGAACCCCCCTGACACACTAGTGTATGGGTCCTCTTCTTATTTAGTGGTCCCCTTGATGCTATTGGGAATGGGTCCTCTATTTGATATTGTGTCCCCTCTACTGTTTGGAACAGTGGTGAGGTGTGGGTATTTCAAACTATTACCTTGACGGATACATGAGATGTCGGGCATCAGAGATAGACCCTTTAGAGCTATTGGAAAACTCATCATCTTGGACTGGTATGTGAGATGGAGATCCACTTTGTCTCTCATTTGGGTTTTTTTATGTAAATATATATGTGTTTTTGGTTTCCATGTCCCTCTTTCTTTAGGTTGATCTAATTACTTCTATCATATCATCTATTTATCCCACTTCAATTTTTGATAAATCCTATTGGGAATTTATATATCCACCCCTACATGGGTTTTCCTTGCACGTTTCATGTCTTATGCAGATGATAGATAGATAAATGATTATTCCAATAGATCATAGGGTTACATGGGTTCATAGACTATGTATGGTGTTAGGGATTAGAGATGAGGATTTGGTCCCTCAAATCTTTCCTTTATTCTAGTATTTTTAGTTTGGTACTTCATTTATGGTTGGTTGTGTATTTCCCCCCTTTTTACTTTGGTTTTATTGTTTCATACATTGATGTATTATCTAGAGGTGATTGCGTGCATGGTTTTACTCTAAATTTTATATCCCTTTTTATTATTCATCTACACTATCGCATAGAGATAGTTTAGTGCATGCATATAGTTATAATTGAAAAAGTACTCCCATGTATATTATTACTTATTAGTGCTTGTCTCCAAACCTTGGACTATTAAATGTGGGCTTGGGGTTATGGTGGCCTAACCATCCATCACCTAGGAAGGCCTCATTGGTTTGAGGCATTATAGAGTGGTATCAAAGGTAGTTTTTCCTTAGGTCGATGTAGAGAAGAACCCATAGTGAGGATTGGTTTTGAACTTAGGGTAATGGTGTTAAAGTTTCTTGAGTGTGGATTTCATGCTAGGGAACACAATGTTGGTGTGGTGGATGATGTCTCTATACACTATGAATCTGACTACCTACTTCTCAACTCATCATATTGAGATAATGGTTACATGTAACAGTGGTATATGCATCATATAGGATTGATTCTGATTACTATCTTTCTTAATTTATCTCCTTCTAAAAATATTCTCATTTTTTTGTAGTACATATTGATCACTTTTAGGATACCTCTACAAAAATATTCATCCATGTAATTGATTTAGGATCATGATGAAGGTCTGATTAGTGATGAGTCCTCAGTTAAAGGTTTATCTCCTGAGATATTTCCTCTAAGGGTAGGCAGTAGCACCCCTACCTATAAAGCATTATATTGTACCTATAGGGTAGGATGAGGTTCCACTAAGTATTAGTATGATAACCAAGTTATAGTACTATATTCCATTGAGGTTTCATGGTGATCCTGATCCTTATGAAGTGGAGTATTGGATTGGGTCAGTGATATGAGCCTTCAAGCTCGTGTAGACCCCAAATGATCAAATGGTTGCACTAGAAACCAGTATTCTAAGTGGATCAATAGGGAACTATAGATTCAATTCATGTGGGCGCATGATGAGTCAATGGTCTCATGGTCTAACTTCCAAAATATTTTTCTTGAGGATCATTACCCTCCGTTCTTGCAGTCAATTCAAATTCATGAGATTCTAGAGCCATAACAGGGTAGTATGATAATTTTTTAGTATGTCATGAGGTTCACTCACCTTATGCAGTACTCCCTCAAAATGGTGAGGGATGGTTACTTATGGAGGTGGAAGTTTGAGCAGTGTCTCCTTAGATATATATGTGAAATTTTGATCATCTTGTACATTACCACCTATGATGAAGATTATATTAGGAACTAGTGATGGAGAGATTCCTATCTAAGGGATTCTAGAGAGATAGAGCTGGTAGTGGGTATTATGGGGTTGACTCATCTATAATAGATTTAATGTGTCATTCATCAGGATAGTGGCATAGGAGGTATTCCCATGGATATTATCAGACATGTGGACTTGTATAAAAGGGTTTTTTCAAAGGAATAGGTTATCATAGACATGGGTTACAGTATTCATGTGATGTGAATGGTCACATGAAATGTGATTTTTGGACCCGATTTACCATAGATGAAAAGTAGAGAGGATATGGAACACTATAAATGAGGTAGTGCCATGATCAGGTATATCCCAAGCAAGGCTAGGGTGGAACCCAGGGGGTGGTGCTGATAGAGGAGTAGGTGGGTCTCCAAGGGGAAAAGTCATTCGATGATGTAATGATATGCTTTTACAACCACTACCAAGAGGCCCACGCCAAGCTCAAGGACCTAACTATCAGGGCCATGGGAAGCTACTGGCTATGGAGTCTTATGACCAAGTATCTCACAAGATGATATGATGTATGATATGTGTCAATTATATGACTTATCTCATACTTATAGACATAGTTGTGAGTCGTTCCTTCATTTCTATATCCCTTGTGTGAGAATAAGATCTTCCCATTGAGACCTTATCACAACATCTTTTTCTAGGGGTTTTAACTGGATTTTATTCCTTGATATCTCTTATCTTTATATGGTGTGAGCTATAATTTGGTGGAGAGAGTTTCACATGGGACCTCTTGGCCATCATTATAACCCTTATGATGTAATATTGGGTATAGAATAGTTTCCGAAGGTTCGAGCCTATATCTAATGTCATAATAGGCTATTGAGATTCCTTCCTCCTTTGTGGACCAGAGAGATATCAGTGATGAGTGAGTGTACCTTTAAAGAAGTAGGTTAACAATCGTTACCCGTCATTTTTCAAGTTATGCCTTGGTGTAGAAGACTCTTCAAGAATCTAGATTCCTTTTAAGGTAAAGAAATTTATGGATGTTTTCCCTAAGGATGTTCTAGGACTACCTTCGAGGTGATAGATGGACACATGTATATACTTTCACCCTAGGACCATGCTTATATCTTATATAGGATAAAGGATGGCCCCTATCAAGATCTATAAACTAAGGGTGTAGTTGGAGGACCTTCGAGAGAAGGTTTTTATTTGTCCTAGTGTGTCCCCTAGGCATATTTGATTTTTTTTTGAAAAGGAAGGATGGGAGATTTTATAATTATATTGATTATCATCACCAGAACCTATAAATAATCATGCAAAAATTAGTTATTTCCAAGGATCGATGGCATCTTTGATCAGTTATGAGGCACGATCTTGTTCTTAATGATCGATTTCATGTTCGACTACCACCCATTGAGGGTTTGCGAAACTTATATTCCAAAGATGACATTATCATGTCTCTATGAAAACTAGGAGTTCCTAGTGATGCATTTTTGTGTGATGAATTCCCCTATTTTGTTCATGGATTTTAGGAACAGGATCTTCCACCCATACTTGAAATGATTTTTGGTTGTCTTCATTGATGAAATACTCATTTAATTTATGTTAGTAGAGAACCATGTAGAGTACTTTAGGATAGTCTTATACTTACTCTTATATCACCAATTTTATGGTAAGATCTTGAAGTATAGTTTTGGATATTCGAAGTTCATTATATCGAGAATTTCATTTATGAGAATGGTTTAGCAGTGGACCCAACTGATATTGATGTAGTGCTTGATTGGGATCCACCCAATAGAGTTTCATAGGTGTATAGTTTTCTTGTCTTGGTGGGGTACTATAAGAGTTTCATAGAAAACTTCTCCAAAATTGTATCCCCCTTGACCACCCAAAAATGGAAAGGGAATTTTTTTACCTTGAACAAGTAGTATCATAGATCCTTCAAACATTTGAGGATACATTTGACTAGTGATCCTTTGTTGAGACTACCAAAAGAGGTAATATAGTACATATTGTATTTTTATGCCTCTAGAGTTGGTATCATCTATTTGTTAATGAAAAGGTAGTCAGTGATCATATATGGTTCGAGGTAGTTTAGAACCCATGAGAATAACTATGTGACTAATGACTTTGAGTAAGTAGTGGTAGTCTTAACACATAAGATGTTAAGGCGCTATCTTCTGGGAGATAACTTTTTTGTTTACTCATACCATTAGATTCTCATGTATGTATTTACACAGATATATCTAAACTTAAGATAGAGTTGTTGGTTAGATTTCCTATGGGATTGTGGATTTGAGATAGTCTATACTCCTAGGAAGGGATACATGATGAAATATTCTCTTAGCAATAAATCTCATTATCATTTAGTGGAGGATATGTTTGAGTATTTGTATTCTTTATAGCTAGCCCTAGTGGAAAAGAGGGGTGCAGGTAATCTTTAGTTGATGTTGTTGACTCCTCTGCTTTATATATATGTGAGGGAGGCTGATTTGGGATAAATTGGTTGTGAGGTTCTTTAAAACCATATATCCTTAAGAGATTCAACAAAAGGATTTTATAAAAGAGGGGAGAATATAATCATTTTCTAGAGATGGATGGTGGTTCCAGACACAATATGAGAATAGGTTATAAGGGAGTTTCACACTTCTCCTTTGGTTGTACATACTAGTGTAGGGAATATGTAAAGAGACCTTCAATGGCAGTTTTGGTGGGCTAGAATGAGTTTTAGTGTCACTGAGTTCATCTCTTGGTGTCTCACATGTCAAAATGTGAAATCTAGTCACCAGGTTCTAGTAGGTTTGGCATAACTTCTTGAGATCTCATAGTGCAAATGGTACAGTATATCCATGGACTTTGTGATGGGGATTATGTGGACAATAATGAAGGACCACAGAACACCCTGAGAGGAGAGGAGTGAATTAGGGTGTCAAATTTTTCTTTTTAAAGTTGTGGATCTTGTTTCTATGTTGGTAGGAACATGTTTAATCTTTCAGTCAAAAGAAAACAAAGAGATGACATAACACTTTTACTTTTTTCACTGTAAAGAACTATGTATAAGGAGTATATGCCGATAGTGTGTCAGTCGTACCTAAATACACTAATCTTAACTGGTTTTGGATTATAAGAGTTTGGTCACAATCACTCTATTCCAGGAACACTTCCCTTACAAAAATCCATTGATGTATCACCGCTTCCCTTGAAACACTTTTGTAAACATCCCCTAGCTCACTGCTATGAGAGAGTTGTAACTCATTTTATCGACTTGAAGGTCGCTTCAATAGATTGGCATTGAAGTGTTTTTCTATTTCCAAAATGATACACTTCTTATATAAAATCCAGATTAGATGCTCACTAAAATCCTAGACCACTCAACACTGATACATAAAACATCCCTTCACAAATACCCTTCTTAAAGATCAACCCTTTGCAGAGATCTCTGCCTCACAGAGCACAACCCTTCACGGGTCTCACTAACTCACAGAGCAACAACACTTTCCATAGCTCAGTGCCTCGAAGAGAAACCTACATCACAAAGATCACTGGGCCAACGTGGAACACCCCATCTTTTTTAATATCTCGTGACTTAAAAGCATTAGTAACATTCATGACTTTAAAAGTCTATTCGCAAAGATCAGGCTCACATAGAACAATTTGCTTCGCCGAGCACCCCTTGATACCTGAATTCAAAGAGATCCCAGATTTTCTCTCTGAAAATAATGTGGAATAAATATGGGTGGCCTCTTATTTATAGGAACAGTCAGACACGGAGCTCTGCTTCTTCAGGCATGAAATCCATATTGGCCAAAAAATTCTTTCCGGCACTTCCTCTATCTCGCAAAGCTCTGCTGAAATTTCAAGTTCTCAAATCTCGTTGTAACTGCAAAGAAACATTGTATCAAATTATAAATATTAATTTCATCAAAATCTTCATGACATTATTCACAAAAAACATGCCTTTTCATATAAATTAAATTTTGATTCTAGAATAATACCTTTCGCGAAGCTCAAAGATTAAACTCTCGTAATCGTAGAGCACACCGTATCAGTTATTTAAATCTTTTTGAAACACAAATAAAGAATCCCATATCTAAAAAACTCCTTCCTTTTCCATATTTTCATAAGGAATCCAAGAAGAACCAATTTTCACAATTCCATCCATTCTCTTAATTTTGGACCCAAAAAATGGAAAACACTAGGAAACAATATCACCTTTAAAACTTCTTTCATCTTAAACTATATGATCCCTTTCCTTGACATCTCCCTGATCATCCATGAGAGGATTGAAAAAAAAACACAAACCATGATCCTTTTTCAGAAAATAATAGCCTTGGTTCCAACAAATTAGTGTCCATGATTCCATCTGGGTGATTATTGATTGAATCATAAATCAGCACACTTTCTTTACATCAAGGATCAATGTTTAATGGAGATTATGGAATTTTTATACATATGGTAGATTGTCAAACTCCATGGGTTCCCTTAACAATTATCTCATACCATGATATTTGGTTTATGTCATAGTTATGGAGACGTTGGAAGGAGGTATTCAGGACCCTGCTAAGGATGAGTACTCTATTCCCCTCCCCGAACAGATGGACAGATCAAGTGAACTATTATAGTGTTAGAGGATGTGTTGAGAACTTGTGTTTTGGACTTTATCCAGAGTTGGGAGGATCAATTTCCATTGGTATAGTTTTCTTATAATAATATATGTCACTTTATGATTAGCATGTAACTTTTTGAGACCTTTTTCTAGATACCCTAGAATTATCTATTTTTCTAGATTAAGATTGGAAATACATATCTTATTTGGATATATATGGTGCAGGAGATGATGGAGAAAGTTATAGTGATCTGTGAATGGATGAGGAAAACCCATATTAGATCTAAATATTATGCATATCAATGTCTTAGGCCCTTGTATTTTGAGTTGGTAGACCATGTTTTCCTAAGATTCTCCCCGCGATGAGGATTTTGGAGATTTGGCCAAGGAGGAAAGTTATTCTTAAGGTTTATTGGGATTTTTGATATCCTAGAGAGGTTTAGTGAGGTTTCTTACCCTAAATACTTTCCCCCACAGACATCTTCTATGTTCCATAATTGAGGATATACATGCATGATCCTACACATGTCATAGAATGGGGAGATCTGGACATTGAGGATAGAGAAACCTTCATATAATACCCTATGGAGATCAAGGATCGGTAGGCAATGGTCCTATAATGTGATGGAATGAACCTCTCTGTTCCATTCCTTTTCAAAAAATCCAATGTTTGGGGTGTTCTATGAGGCAATGGTGACTCATTTCAAGAGTTTTACAAAAATCCAGTTTCTCCATGGATAGGTCTATCATGGGCTGTTTGGGCATTAGTAGGTAAGGCATCGGAAGGTCAAGCATCATTAGGTTGGGCATCAGTAGGTCAGGTTTTGGTAGCTCAAGCATTGGTAGGTCGGGTGTTAGTAGCTCGAGTATCGGTAGTTCAGGAATTGGTAGGTTGGGTGTCGGTAGATTGGGCGTCGGTAGGTCAGGTGTAGGTAGATCGAGCATCAGTAGGTCGGGTATCGGTAGGTCAGGCATGAGTGAGTGGTTTTGGTGATGGCATTGGTGATTTTCATCGGTGACTTTTGTCGGTGAGTTATGACGGTGACTCATGTTAGTGAGTCATGTCGGTGAGTCGTGTCAGTGACTTGCCATCGGTGGGTTGTTTCAGTATCTCACGTCGTTGACTCATTTTCGGTGGTTCATGTTATTAGCTAAACATCGGTACCTCATCCATTGGTGACTATTTTTGATAGTTTTCCAAAATTTTCAATTCTTTTGGGTTTTTTCTAGTTTCACCCCTTTAACATTTTATTTGATGTAAATCGAGTTTAAAACATCGTTTGAGCATTTCTAAAAGAATTTCAAAGGATATTAATTATATATTTAATATCATAATTCTCCCAGGACCTTGAAATAGTCAATATTCATGGTCTTGACCATGATTCTATTTTAATGGGTTTTTTAAACAGTTCCCTTCCATTGATATAGGATCTAGCTCTTCTAAGACAAGATCTTATCTTCCTCACATGTTTCTATTTTTGTCTCTTGGTGAACCCAGAGCCTTTATTCCCTATGTATTTTTGTGTTTTTTTATTGTCTTAAATTTTAGTTTACCTTAGAGTCACCTACAACTTACACAACCCTTTGTTTTGGCACAAGGAGGATTTGATAAACGACTATTGTTCTAGGTAGGAATTCCTTCATGTCTATTTCAATTGTGTATCATGTGAGGTGGGTGTATTGATGACTTCTTGTGGGTATGGTTGAAACCAATTTTACATAGATAATTTAGGGGTGTGGAAGATGATAATAATAAAGATAATTGGACCTATAACTTTAGTAATAAATGAGGGATGGTGTGATGTTGATGATGATTATTTTTTTTATCTGTTATCTTTGATCCCTGTTGTGAATCATATCGGTTGTATCCTTATAAAATCATGGTTGTTGGTGGTATTTTCTTGTTCATGGGTGATGATTTAAACTTTTTTTTATCCTCTGTTGAATGGATGGAAATATGAAAATATGGTTAATTATGTATACCTGGTTAAATAAACGGATTCCTGAAAATTAAACTTGAGTTGTGATCACCCCTAAATTATGAAAGTATGATTAAAGAGTAGTGTTGGTAAAATATAAATACACTATGTTTGATAGGTGTGGTTTTGAGATTTGTATGGTTCTATTTGGCTTTTGTAATGGTTGAAGTGGGTTTCATGTATAGGGGTGCAGGTGGTATAATGGAATCTTAGGTTGGAGACTTTGATTGATTATGCAACAGATGAACATGTTTAATAGTGGGTCTGCATCTGGGTTGTGTTATGGTTGTTGATCGTGGTCGGTTTGTGTAGTGGGACTGCAACCTGGTTGAGTTTTTTATTTTTCTATATGTGGTGTTTTTCGTGTATTGGGGCTACTGAGTATGGTTTGGGAGGGATAATTTTTGAAGAAGGGTGGTGTTACCTTGCATGGTCATTTTTTCCTGAGTTTCCAGAGACAATTGTGATGTGTGTGAGGGTTATGATGTAACTTGGGGTGTGTTTTGTTTGGTAGTTTCCTGGTTGGGGATGGAATAAATAAATGAATTAATTTTTTAATTCAGAGTGAAAATTGATTAAAGGAATTGGATTGGGTTATGAATGGGTTACGGTTGTTTGTGTGGTTGTGAATTTAGAGGTTTCAGTAAAGTGGATAGTTTTGTGGGCTGGTTGTTTTCTTATAAAATCCATAGGTGGGGCTGAGTGTTGGGTACCTATATGTATATACGTGCAGTTAATTATTATTTCTATATGCACCCCACCCATGTTGATCACTAAGTGTTGAACACCCCCACTGATATGGGAGAGGGTGTCTTTCCCAAAATCTCGTGGGGAATATAGAAGGCTAGTTTTGGTCTCTTTCTTGGTATGTATTCTAGTAATTGGTATCCCATAACTCTTCGGGTAGGTTGTGGTGGGGTTTTGAGGCCCAGGTGTCTATGGGTGAGGTGTTTTTTCCAAAGTGACTTCAAGATTAGATGTGTTGTGCTTTACCAGGTGTCTTCGGGATGAGGTTGTGGTTTTGTGGCCTAGGTGTATGTGGGTGGCATTTGATGTTTTTATAGCCCAGGTGTTTGCGGGATGGATGTGGTATGTGGATCAGGTGTGTGTAGGTAGGTTGTGGCAGTGGGTATTGTGGAAGAGCATGGTAATGTCAGGACATTCTCTATTAGGAGTGAGAAGTTAGACAGTTGTAAGTGGTGTGGGGTAACCTATCATCGATGAGCTTACTAATTTAATTTACTTTAATTTCATTATTTAGTGAGCATGACTTGGTGAGGTTGGTGTGGATTTCATAAATGTTTAGGTTATTTTGAGTTCCTGTTGTTTTCCTCAAAGGGGAATTAGTATGCTTCTCCCACTGTGAACAAGTGACTTTGTATTTTCCTACTGAGTAAACATGTATTCTCACCCTACGTATATAAAATTGATTTCAAGTTTCTAAAGAGATTATGTGGACTATTCTAGACCTTACTAGATCGAGTGTTATGATAGTTTTTGTGTCACTACTTATCTTTGTTCTTTGGGTATTTACTTTAGAGATTTTAATTTTATTTCGAGTAGTTTTATTTTAAACATTCACGTGGGATAGATTTTGGATTCTTTTATATATATTCCTTGGAGTTGTTTTCAGGTTTATACATATTATATCATAATCTTGGTTACTATATAAAGGTTAATGCCTCCCTTTTTTGTGATATTTTTATACCCTTGGTGTTGGTCACTACCACGGGGCCTACTAGAGGCAGGAATCAGGGGTCATTATCTCTTTTTCATCCTAAAGAAGGATGGTCGCAACAATTTGTCATTTTTTACCTCTTCTTGATGAAGGAGTGTTGTGATAGAATGGTATCATAGGTGATGGTTGATAGATAGGATGGATTTTGGAGTTAGGAACACTAAGGATTTAATGGCATTGTAGGGAAATAGTGTTATGTGATCTATGTGTGTGACATAGGCCAAGGAAGACAGGCTAGGGCATAGAATTTTAGGGCCCATTGTAATCTGATGCAAGGACTCTGAGTCTACCAAATTACAAAGGGGGGATACACTGTTTGTAGGGTATATACCCTAGGAAAGGTTCATTCATAATATTGAATTGTGTTCCTATTTTATTTTGGGAGTTTTTTAGAAATTAAAATAAATAATGAGTTAAAATTAGTCCTATATAAATTCCATGCTATGTGGGATTAAGAGTGACCTATTTACTTTTTTAGCTATGGTACTCAATCATCGTTTGCATGTGGTACAAGAAGTAGAGGCTCAACAAGATGACCCAGTCGACTGGTGGAGGATTAACCTAGTGGGAAAGGATTATTAGTTTCAAAAGACACTTCGTTCTTTCCAATGTAAGACTCTGGGAAAGTATGAAGGAAGAGTTTCAAATAGAGAGATGGAAAGTTTTATTGAGGATCTGGTGATCATTTTCAACTTGATTTGAGATCTAACAGAGTATTGGGTTATCTGGTGGTGATCTATATGTGGGTTTTTTTGCATCAAAGGTGGATGCTTTATCTAAGGGAGAGAAAGGAGGAGGATGTTCTATGGGTCGATTTTGAGAAGGAGTTCTGGGAAGAATTTATTTCTTCAACCATGACGGATGAGAAGTGATATGAGCTAATGTCCCTCAAATAGGAGAGTATCTTGGTATGGTGGTTGGGTATCAAGTTCAAGGATCTATTTTACTTTGTTTTAGATCTATTTTTGGATGATGAGTCTCAAGTGAGATGCTTAGAGGAGGCACTTCGACCTTTTCTCCAGTTTGCAGTTACTCCATTCACCTCTCAGACATACCTAGAGGTCTATAAGAAGGTGGAAGTGGTTGATAGGATAACCTCATGAGGATTTATACCATAATAGGGGATATAAAAGTGTTCAATGAAGGAAAATGATTCTAACATTTGGTCATAGGCGCCAGGGGATTTGAGGTTTAACCAGCGAGGAGTCAACCTCAGTAGTTTCAGTTTTGAACTTCTCATCCTCATGATTTTCCCATAGGCCTGGTATCAAGGTGTACCAATTTTGGAGGCTATAGGAACATTCAGATTCAGTGCCCAGTTTGAGCTCAGTATGGTGGAGTTGGTCAGGTTCAACGCCCGCCTCAAAATCAGTTGTCAGTCAGGCCATTTCAGTAGTAGGGACAACAGGCTCCTACACCACCGAGGGGATGCGAAGTAGGTGGAGGCTGACCTCAGGGTAGTCCCTAGGGACCTTGACCCATCCATGGTCGAGGAGGTGGTCATCAATAGAGGTTCCAAGGATTTTTTTGTGGTTAGTAGAACACCGTAGAGGTAGTAGTTCAATTAGGGTCGTAGATCGTTTGAGGTACGATCAGTGTGTTTAGTACTCCTGATTGTGCTTTGTTTGATTTTGGAGCTTTTTACTCCTTCGTTTCACCCACTCTGGCCTCCGTTTTGTGACTAGACATATAGGTGATTTTTGTTCCCCTAGTGTTTAGTACACTAGTCGGAGGTCAGACCAGCTTGTTTGATAATTTCCATGGATATAGACTGATGTTGGGGCTATATCAGTCTAGTGGGGATCTCTTCTTGCTACAAATGCATCCATATGATGTCATCCTTGGAACCAACTATTTGTTTTTTATTCATTTTATCATCAACTGCTTCCAGATTATAGTCATGTTTTTAAACGTGGATGGATAGTGTGTGGATTTCATTGGCGAGTGGAGTTGTCTGGTGGGAAACCGGCATGTGGGGCCTCTTATTTCTTTATTGTCTAAGATATTAGGGGAATTATTGGATATTGAAATGGTGTGGGTTCCCAGAGTTGTTGGAGAATTATTGTATGTCTTCCACAATGAGGTTGTGACTCTACCCCCTTAATGTGATGTTGAGTTCGGGATAGTGATGCAACTCAACGCTTCTCCAATTTCAATGGCTCCTTATCAGATAGTGCCTTATAAGTTTTGAGAGTTGTGGATCCAGATTGATGATATGATGAAGAACATATTTATCAGTCCTAGTTTGTCATCATGAGGTGATTTGGTATTTTTTATGAAGAAGGAAGATGGTGTCCTGAGGATATGCATAGACTAATAGAGGTTGAATCAAGTGATGGTCAAGAACCATTACCCTCTCCCACAGATAGATGATCATTTCAACTAGTTGAGGGGAGAAAGTTGGTTTTCTAATATCGATATACAATTTTTGTATCACCAGTTGAGGGTGAATGAGGGTGACTACCCAAATAACTCTTTCATTTTCAGGTATGGGCACTTCAATTTTTAGTCATGTCATTCGGTGTTACAAATGCACTATCCATTTTCATGGGGCTCATGAACTCTATCTTCTGTGAGTTCCTAGACCGGCCCGTCATCATGGTCATTGATGACATTCTGATCTAATTGAAGTCATAAGAGGAGCATACCAAGCATCTCATAACTTTCTTGGAGGTTCTTCAATGCCACCAGCACTATGGGAAGTTATCCAAGTGTAATTTTTGGACATTATAGGTGTAAATATATGTAAATGTGGTGTCTCGTGAGGTGATAGCAGTGGAAATGTAGAATGTTGAGGTATTTGTATCTCTGCTGGAACCTAAGAATGTGGCCAAAGTTTGTAGCTTTCTTGGTCCGACAGGCTATTACCGGATATTTGTACCCAATTTATCTTGATTTGCATCTCCATTGATGGATTTAACTAAGAAGGATCATTCCTTTGTGTGTAGTGATAAGTGTTAAGAATATTTCAGCTGTGTGAAAGGAATGTTATTCATTTCTCTAGTGATCCATTTTCCAGAGGAAGGGGTGATATTTTAGATGTTCTAGGATGATTCCCATCTAGGCTTGGGATGTGTGCTAATGCAGCAATAGGAATTGATCTCTTATGGTTCTAGGAAGTTATGTCCCCATAAATGTAACTATTACACCCATGATCTAGATCTAGTATTGGTCGTTCTTGTGATAAAGTTGTGGTGGAATTACCTCATTGGGGAGCACTTTGTGGTCTTCATGGATCACAAGATATTGAGGTACATATTTTCCAAGCAGGATCTAAACTTGCGACAATGGTGGTGGATATAGTTGCTCTGGGATTATGATTTTGATATCTCTTACACCTAAGGAATGGTGAATGTTGTGGCTTATTCTTTGAGTGGGGAGTCATAAAAAGAGGTTGTTTGGGAATCTGAAGATTCTTGGAAGGTGATATAGGAGTTGGCCGCCTTGCACATGGATGAAGGAATGGATGGTGGAAGAGGATGTCTATTTTAGATGATGGTGTAGTAATATCTGAGGTTTCAAGTGGAGGAGTCTTGGTGGGGAGATATAGAGGAAGAGGTGATGTGTAGTCACATTGACTAGGGTGATTCTTCAGAGGGATGGTCGGAGGATGGAAAAAATCATACATTGTTCCATGGGAAGTTGTTTGTTCTAGTGTAAATGTGTGTGGGAGTTATATAGCATCCCATATTTTTATTACATAACATTTCATTACATTTTACAAATAGAGGATCTTTAAAGTCTAGTGTCATGGAAATCAGGAACATAAAACATGAGAACAACATAAAACATCGTTCTAAACCACTTGTAAGGTTTCTTCATTGTTCAGCCTATGTTCATTATAGCATCTCATAACCTGGGAGCATACATAAAAGTAAAGGGTGACCATAAGGCCTAGTAAGGGAAACAAGAAAAACATTTTACATGTGAACTTGAGATACATCAATAAAGTCATGATAATTAACTTTAAGGCATGAGAAAGAGATCATGAGGAATATCATAATAAAAATGACGTGTTTAATAACTTGAATATGTGGCTAAAAAATTTAACTTAGACAATCATTTTCGTATCACCAAGGTCCATCCCCAAGGTGTCATTAAAAAAATTACCAAGTTTATTCACCAAGGTATCGTTATTATTGTAATCCCTAGAGATTACATCATTACCCAATGTATTGGAGTGCTATCAGGGAGCACCCTTAATTTGTCTTTATAATCATGTGATCCACATATATCATCATCAAACATTTCATAAATAACCCATATAGCATAAAAGAAATGGGTTTCATTACATAATCATAATGTTTTAAAAACTACTTTAAATACATGATCTTTATGTCACTTTAAACCCACAGAAAAAGGAAAGCGGGTTTCATGTATGTAAATCCCAAAATTAAAATAGAACATTTTGATATATTTGTGAATACCCTTTTAGAATAAATATATTTGAGTATTCACTTAATAAAATAATTTGAGAAAAAGAGAAAGAAGTTTTGAGACGAAAATTATGCAGCATAACGGCTATGTTACAGGGTTTTAGAAAACATTGAAAAGAGAGGAGACATGGTTCACCCACTCATAAATGACCCATAAAATAGTAGGGGTCAGAATGTAAAGTATTTAAGAACATGTTATTGAAATTTGAAAGACATACCATATGAAATGAACAACTTGAAAGGAAGACTAAAATAAGATTTCTCTTTTGAAAATTCGGCTGCCTAACGGTGTTACTTAAAACATCAAAAAATGAATTGATGAGATCAAATAGGATCTCTCATAATATGAACCTGAAAATGAAATTAATATAGATATATAAGATCATACCCCAACATAAGAAAAGTAACTTGAAAGAAATGGCATGAAAATAGAACTTGAAAAATGAGAAGGGTGGAAGAATCCCTTACAAAAATTCATCAGCCTAACAACGCCACTTAAACATTCATAAAATGAAATGATGAGAGAAATAGGGGGTATCTCATCATATTAACATGAAATGGACAGTAATATGAAAATTAAAATCCTCCAACCTAAAAACATGGAGCATAAAAGAAATGACATAAAAGAGAGTACTTGAAAAGAAAGAGAGAGGTAGGATCCCTTACCTTAAAACGTAACACTTAAAACAATAAGGTCGGGAACTTGAGAGATTATGGGAACCTTGGGAGGACTCTTTGGTTGGTAATGATACCAGAACTTCATTGAGGATGATTTTGGAATGGAAAGGATGAGAGAATGGCTTGGTATTTATAGGGGAAGTGAGGGGACAAGGCATTAATGGCCAAGCGACACCTCATTGGTGGTATTGGAAAAATCATGGGCTTGAACATGGTATTTTCCCAAGGTATTGGCTACATGGGACACCTAATACCTTATCTTACTATTCATAAGTCGACCAGAATTATTTCATAATTATTACATCCTTAATGATGTCATTAAACACCCGAAACTCAAAAACTGTATTTTCACTATTCACCAAAAATTCAACTTTCTGAGAAAAATCCCAAAATTTCACCTTAACCAAATATCGATGCTCTGATTTCAAAAATGAACTCCATTTTATGAAAATAATTTTCTAAATATTTTTAATTTAATTTTTAAATAAAAACTCTATTCATTGAAAATTCATTTTTTTCAGAAAAATCCACAAAAATCACCATAACCTAATATCAATGTTCTGAAGTCAAAAATGAACTCAATTTTATAAAAATAATATTATAAATATTTTTAATTTAATTTTTAAATAAAAAACACTATTCACCTAAAAATACTAATACTTAACCAATAATTTCTGAAACAGTTATTTACCTATTTTATTGAATCACATTACTTAATAAAGGTGCCTAAATTATATTAATACTTTATTTAAGTGAGATTACTAATCCATTTGGTCACATTACTAATCCTAAGCGTAAAATCCCTATTCATAAATTACTATTCATCAAAAATTAAGTTGATCTTATTAGACTCTAAATTTCATAATGAACACAACTATAGAAGACCATTTTTTGAAAATCATTACACATTTTTAATTATTTATGGTTTACATAAATAGTTTTAAAATATCCTTTTTCTAAAATTCATCAATAATATGCATAATATATTTATCTAGAAATTTAAAAATTCACAAACTTCATCATAAGAAAAATCACATTTTTTATTTAAATCAAAGGATTATACAAGGCAGTTACAGTCTCGTTACATATCCCCTTATAACACCAGCATAGGACCTAAGAGTAACGTGTGCTAGGGTGATATAATCTTGGGGCGGCTCGGCCAACATTGCCCGAGTAGTGATTTCTAGCAGCTTCAACTTCTCGTGAAGGCGATTCCATTCCAGCTTCACACGATGAAGTTCGGCTTGGGTTTGGTCCAGAGAAAAGTCTAAAAGTGCTACCTCCTTCTTGAGTTCTTTCATATGGGCTTCGATCGGCCCAAGACTACTGGATGGGGCCATCGAATCTTCTTTCTATATTAATTAATCAAGATCACTTGTATTTATAGTCAATAATCATAAAATTTATTTTCCAACGGTATTATTTTAATTATACTTATTTTATTAAATGAAATAGATTTGTTGCATATAAAATAAAATAACACACAATGTTAGGAAACAAAATTTATTCAAAATTTTGGGTCGTTACAATCTTCCCCCCTTAAGAAATTGTGTCCTCAAAATTTTAAAATTGGGCTTGGAAATTTCATTGGAAGTCCCACATCAGAAAAGAGTCAGTAAAACTATTACTTTAAAAGAAAGAAAAGTAAGTACAATGGTCACCTGAGTTAACCCATACTAGGATTCCACGTAGGAAAACATGGATATGGAAGATAAAAAAAAGGGTCAAGTTCTGATGGAGATTGATAGAAAACATGAGTAGGAGAAAGTTAACCACAATAAGATCAAAAAATTAAGATGTGTTAAATGGTATTTGATTACCCAGTTGGAAACGTAAACCAACAATGTTTTTGTTTTATGTTCCTTTTCATAATTTTGAGGAATTCATTTACTACATAGAATAAAAACATAAGGAAATATATTTACCTTCAAGTAGAGTCTCATCCCTTAATAAGTTTCCACCAAGACTAATCTTTTCTCTAGACAATTAGCATTCAAAAAGAGTTGGTCTCATCAAAAGCATAAGAATCATCTTCTAGAGAATCACATAATCCACAAAAAAATAACTATATTTTTTCTTTGTCTTTAGTCATCAAATAAAACTAAAAAGGTTAGTATGAGATCATATAATCCCCAAAAAGTAAAATCCTTTATAAAAAGAAATAAGACTATTAATCTCCAAAATTCAACAAAAGTTCCCAAAGTTACAGAAAGACCATGCAATACACAACCATCCTTAAAATTCATCAAAATACTCTAAACTACGATTGAAACCCAAAACTCAGAAGGATTTAATCACATAGTCTTCCACAATAAATCTTAACATTTATCTCCAAATAACATTGACTACTCTTAAAGTATTATACTAAAGTGTAATTAACCTATTCATATATTCTCTATGATAGGTTCATCATTTTCTAGAAATAACCCAAATCACCATATGTCCACAATAAATACATAAATTCTTACAAAAAAATCAACCATTCCTCCTCAATTTAAATCTTGTGGTATCTTTGGCATATAGTACTTCAAAATAGAAAACATTGTCCAAAATAACTTTTATCATTTAATCACCAAATCAATTTCCTATACAAAGGATATCCATTTGATATAAGTTTACAAAATAAACTTATTATTGATCTATAAAAATAGTAGGTGCATTAATCCGAAGGGCATAACAACAAACTCATAATGCCCATATCTTGGCCGAAAGGTATTTTTTGGAAAGTCATCATTCTTCACCCTCAATTGATGATAACTAGAACAAAGATCAATCTTAGAGAAGAATTCAGTCCCACGAAGTTGGTCAAATAAGTCATAAATTCTTGGAAGAGAGTACGTTGTTTCTTCACTATGATCCCATTCAGTTCTCTATAATCACTGTATAGCTGCATCGATCCATCCTTCTTCTTCACCAAGAGAACTGGTGCTCCCCAAGGAGACACTCTTGGTCGGATAAAATCATTCTCTAAAAGATCTTGGAGTTGTTTCTTTAATTCCTCTAGCTCCATAATTTTTATCCTATAGGGGGTCTTTGACATCGGATGAGATACAGGTATGAGTTCAATGGAGAACTCTACCTCTCTTTCTGGTGGAGGTCTAGGTAACTCCTAAGGAAACACATAAATGTATTCCTAGATTATGGGGAAATTTTCTAAAAGAATAAATCCTTCATGAGAAACTTATTTTATTTACAAATCTTTTAACTAAAAAGTATTTTATGTCTTAAAACATCATGCTTAGACAATTACATTTTTCTATAATTCCTTCATAATTATTTATAAAAATCTTGTGATTAACCAAGCATATCAGCCGGGAGTGTCGTAACCAAGAGTGCAGAAAGGCCCGTTTTAATGTACCAGTTCCTGTTAGAGTCTAGATCAAAGTGGTGTTTTCAGTTTTTACCCCTATGTACATCTGTTCCAGAGCCACCTCTACCTTCTTGTATCCAGACAGGGATGTATTTATTTGATAAACCACTTACTCTATACTCACCAAAATACCATGAAGTTTTTCTATAGTTAAACTTTTTTGTAGGGTTCTTCCTAAAGTTTTCATATCCTAATTTCTATAAATAACTAAACTATCCTTTGATACCAACTATAGCATCCCGCCTTTTTATTACATAACATTTCATTACATTTTACAAACAGAGGATCTTTAAAGTCTAGTGTCTTGAAAATTAGGAACATAAAACATGATAACAACATAAAATATTCTTATAAACCACTTGTAAGTCTTGTTAATTTTCCATTCTAAGTTCATTACAACATCTCATAAACTGGGAGTATACATCAAAGGAAAGGGTGAGCAGAAGGCCCAGTAAGGGAAACAAGAGAAACATTTTACATGTGAACTTGAGATACATCAATAAAGTCATGATAATTAACTTTAAGGCATGAGAAAAAGTTCATGAGGCATATCATAAGAAAAATAACGTGTTTCAAAACATGAATATGTGGCTACAACATTTAACTTAGACAATCATTTTCGTATCACCAATGTCCATCCCTAAGGTTTCATTAAAAGAATTACCAAGGTTATTCACCAAGGAATCATTAAAATTATAATCCTTGGAGATTACATCATTACCCAATGCATTGGAGCGCTATCAGGGTGCACCCATAATTTTTCATTATTATCATGTGAGCCACATATATCATCATCAAACATTTCATAAATAACCCATATAGCATAAAACAAATGGGTTTCATTTCATAATCATAACGTTTTAAAAACTGCTTTAAAGACGTGATCTTTATGTCACTTTAAACCCCCAAAAAAAGGAAAGAGGGTTTAATTTATGTAAATCCCAGAATTAAAATAGAAAATTTTGATATATATGTGAATAACCCTGTATAAGAAATATCATTGAGTATTCACTTAATAAAATAATTCGAGAAAAATAGAAAGACGTTTTGAGATGAAAATTCTGCAGCATAACGGCTATGTTACAGGGTTTTGGAAAACATTGAAAAGAGAGGGGACATGGGTCACCCACTCATAAATGATCCATAAAATAGTGGGGGAAGAATATAAAGGATTTAAGAACATGGTATTTAAATTTTAAAGATATACCATATGAAATGAAGAACTTGAAAGGAAAACAAAAATAAGATTTCTCTTATGAAAATTCGGCAGCCTAACGGTGTTACTTAAAACATCAAAAAATGAATTGATGAGATAAAATAGGGTCTATCATCATATGAACCTAAAAAGGACAGTATTATAGATATAGAATATCATACCCCAACAGGAAAAAACAACTTTAAAGAAATGAAATGAAAATAGAACTTGAAAAATGAGAAGGGTGGAAGAATCCCTTACAAAAATTCGGCAGCCTAATGGTGCCACTTAAACATTCATAAAATGAAATGGTGAGAGAAATAGGGGGTATATCATAATATAAACATGAAAAGGATATTAATATGAAAAATAAAATCATCCAACATAAGAACATGGATCATAAAAGAAAATACATAAAAGAGATTACTTGAAAAGAAATAGAGAGGTAAGATCCCTTACCTTAAAACATAAGTCTTAAAACTTGAAGGTTGGGACCTTGAGGGATTGGGGGGACCTTGGGAGGACTCCTTGGGAGGTAATGAGACTATAACATCGTTGAGGATGATTTGGTAATGTAAATCATGAGAGAATGGCTTGGTATTTATAGGGGAAGTGTGGGGACAAGGCATTAATGGCCAAGGGACACCTCATTGGTGGTATTGGGAAAACCATGGTCTTGCCCAAGGTATTTTCCCATGGTATTGGCCACTTGGGACACCTAATACCTTATCTTAATATTCATAAGTTGACCAAAATTATTTCATAATTATTACATCCTTAATGATGTCATTAAACACCTGAAACTCAAAAACTGTATTTTCACTATTCACCGAAAATTCAACTTTCTCAGAAAAATCCCTAAATTTCACCTTAACCAAATATCGATGCTTTGATTTTAAAAATGAACTCCATTTTATGAAAATAATTTTCTAAATATTTTTGATTTAATTTTTAAATAAAAACACTATTCATTGAAAATTCATTTTTTTCATAAAAATCCCCAAAAATCACCATAACCTAATATTGATGCTCTAAATTCAAAAAATGAACTCCATTTTATAAAAATATTTTTCAAAATATTTTTAATTTAATTTTTAAATAAAAAATACTATTCACCCAAAAAAAATAATACTTAACCAATAATTTCTGAAACAGTTATTTACCTATTTTATTGAATCACATTACTTAATCAAGGTACCTAAATTATATTAATAATTTATTTAAGTGAGATTACTAATAAATTTGTTCACATTACTAATCCTAAGTGTAAAATCACTATTCATAAATTACTATTCATCAAAAATTAAGTTGATCTTATTAGACTCTAAATTTCATACTGACCACAATTGTATAAGACCATTTTTGGAAAATCATTACATATTTTTAATTATTTAAGGTTTACATAAATATTTTTAAAATATCCTTTTTATAAAATTCATCAATAATATGCATACTACATTTATCTGGACATTTGAAAATTCACAAACTTCATCATAAGAATAAATCACAATTTTTATTTAAATCAAAGGATTACACAAGGCAGTTATGGTCTTGTTACATATACCCTTATAACACAAGCATATGAACTAAGAGTAAGGTGTGTTAGGGTGATAGAATCTTAGGGCGGCTCAAACAACATTGCCCGAGTAGTGATTTCTATCAGCTTGAACTTCTCGTGAAGGCAATTTCGTTCCAACTTCACATGATGATGTTCGGCTTGGGTTTGGTCCAGAGCAAAGCCTAAAGGTGCTACCTCCTTCCTAAGTTCTGTCATATGGGCTTCGATCGGCCCGAGACTACTAGATGGGGCCATCGAATCTTCCTTCTATATTAATTAATAAAGATCACTTGTATTTATAGTCAATAATCATAACATTTCGTTTCCAACAGTCTTATTTTTATTATAATCATTTTATTAAATGAAATAGTTTTATTGAGTATAAAATAAAATAACACACAAAGTTAGGAAACAAAATTTATTCAAAATTTCGATTCATTATAAGTTATCTGTGAGATTCATAGCTCACCCCTATCGGTAATCCCAGAAGTTTCTAAGATGTATTATGGCTTAAGAGAATATTTTTGGTGGCCCTTGATGGTGTAGGAAGTGTTGGAGTTTTTGGAAAAGTTCCTAGTGTGCCATCAAGTGATGGTTGAGAACCATGTTCTTGATGGTTTATTGTAGCCCTTGGATTTCCCCATGTAGAAGTGGGATGAAATATTGATGGAATTAATCATAGGACTACCTAGAGATTAGGAAGGTTGTGATACTATCTAGGTAGTGGCATACTAATTAATTAAATTAGCTCAGTTCTTAACAATTATGGAGTCGAGCATAGTGGATTCCTTGGAAAAAGGTATTTGGATGAGGTTGTGAGGCTGCATGGGGTTCTGAGGTACATCATCTCATATCGGGATGTGCATTTTACCTCACAAGTCTAGAGGGGGTTATTGCATGCTTTTGGAACTCAATTATGTCGCAACACTACTTTTCACCCTCATACAGATGGGAAGATAGAGCGGACCATCTAGATGCTAGAGAATATGTTTTAGGTGAGTGTTAGGTACTTTGGAGGATCGTGGGTATGAAACTTTCTCCTGATAGAGTATACTTATAATAATATCTATCACTCTACCATTAGCATGGAAATGTTTGAATCCTTGTACAGAAGATTTTTTTGTTCACATTTGTATTGGAAAGAGGTTGGGTAAATAGCTATTCTTGGACCAAATGTGGTGAATATCATGATGGAGAAGGTTCATCTCATGTGTGAGAGGATGAATCCAGCCCAGGACTGGCAGAAGTTTTATGTCGATCATAGGAGGAGGCCCTTGGAGTTTGAGCTTGGAGACCACATGTTCTTGAAGGTTTCCCCGTGATGTGGGTAGTGTAGGTTTAGTAAGGGTATAAAACATTCACCCAGGTTCATCAGACCTTTCAAGGTGTTGGGACAAGTTGGTGAGGTGGGATACCAACTGGCATTTCCACCACAGTTGGAGAGAATCCATGACATCTTCCACATCTCCCAGCTTCGCTGGTATCTACACGATGACTCCCACATCATTGACTGAGGATACAAGGATATTGAGGATGGCACAACGTTCGTGGAGCGGCTAATAGAGATCCATGATCATTGGGAGAAGGTGTTGCATGGATGGACCATTCCCTTGGCTCGTGTGTTCTAGAGGTATGGTGGCCTGAAGGAGAGTTCTTGGGAAAGGTATACATAGATGTGTTCCCAGTACCCAGAGTTGTTTTGTGTTTTTATTGTGCAGTTTTCTTTGTGATGTAATGCTTGAACCTTGTATATGAAATGAGTTTCTTCTTGTTCTCTAATGTGTGATAAATAAATTACATAGGGAGAGGGGAGGGTCTGATTTCTAATCGAGACACATTAGTGTGGATGTTATTAAACCCATGTGGGTGAGATTATTCCACCCAAATCAGATAATATTTTGACACAAAAGAATAAATTCCCTGATCTATGTGTCTGAACAGTGTGGTTTTTGTGCTTGTATGGAGTTTGTGTGGTTTTTTGGGGTAGTAGATATAGAAGGATGTGTTCTTGGATGTCAAGGCTTTTACTAACATTTGGAACCAACATGGTTCTTTATCATTGAGAGGTATCTTACGGGGTGGTTTATTCGGACCCCTCTTTCTTTGAGGATTGGTTTTAAATTCTCAAGGTTTGAGAGGTATCTTATATGATGGATTGATCCCCTCCGGTCTATTACTTTTCAAAAATACAGTGTTTGGGGTGTTCTACGAGGAAATGGTGACTCATTTCAAGAGTTTTCCTAAAATCCAGTTTTTCCATCAGTAGGTCAGGCGTAAGTAGGTCGGGCGTCGGTAGGTCGGGCATCGATAAGTCAGGCATCAGTAGGTCAGGTGTCAGTGAGTGGAATTAGTGAGTGGAATCAATGAGTGTAATTTTTTAGTGGAATCAGTGAGTAACGTCGATGAATTGTTTTAGTGAGTCACATCAGTGACTCGTGTCGGTGAGTCATGTCAATGAGCCACGTCAGTGACTTGCTGTCGGTGGGTTGCATCCATAGCTCTCATCGGTGATTCATTTTCAGTGGGTCTGTCAGTATCTTATGTTGGTGACTCACTATCGGTGGGTTGTGTTGGTAGCTCAATGTCGATGCCTAATCCATTTTTGACTCTTTTTGAAAGGCTTCCATAATTTCCAGTTCTCTCGGGTTTTTCCAGTTTCATGCCTTTAACATTTTATTTGATGTAAATTGAGTTTAAAACCTCGTTTGAGTATTTTTAAAGGAGTTTCAAAGGATATTAATTATATCTTTAATATCCTAACAATCTAGGGACCTCGAAATAGTCAATCCATGTGGTCTTAACCACAATTCAGTTTTAATGTCCATTTGAAACCGTTCCCTTCCATTAATGTAGGATCTGGAACTTTTAAGTTGAGATCTTATCTTCTCCATGTGTTTCCATTTTTTATCTTAATGAGCCCAGATCCTTTCTTGCCCGTAGAGTCATATGTTTTGTTTTTGCCTTCAGATTCAGCTTCCCTTAGAGTCTCCTACTACTTTCACGACCCTCTGCTTTAGCGTAAGGAGGATTTGTTGAATGACTATTGTTCCAGGTAGGAATTCCTTTGTCCCTATTTTAATTGTGTATCGTGTGGGGAGGGTGTACTAATATATTCTTGTGGGTACAGATCAAACCAATTTAACATAGATAAATGATGGGTGGATAAGATGATAATAATGAAGATAATCAGACCTGTTACATTAGTAATAAATGATGGGTGGGGTGATATTGATGATGAAATTTTTTTATCTATTATCTTTGATCTTTGTTGTGAATAATATGGGTTTAATCATTCTAAAAATCAGGGTTACTGGTGGTATTTTCTTGCACATGGGTGATTGTTTATAATTTTTATTGATCCTCTATTGAATTGATGAAAATATAAAAATATGTTTAATCACATATACCAGATTAAATAAATGGATTCCCTAGGATTAAACTTTTGCTATGATCACCCCTAAATTATGAAAGTGGAATTAAAGAATAGTGTTGGTCAAATATGAAGAAATTCTATTTTATAGGTGTGTTTTTGTGCTATGTATTGTTCTATTTGGCTTTGTAAATGGTTTTAGAGAGTTTTGTGTATGGGGGGTGTAGGTGGTATAATGGAATATCAAGTTAGAGAGTTAGATTAATTATAGAATAGATGAAGTTGTTGAATAGTAAGTTTTCATCTGGGTTGTGTTATGGTTGTTGAGAATGGTTAGTTTGTTCAGTGGGACTGTAACTTGATTGAGTTTTGTTTTTTTATTGGATGTGGTGATTTTCATCCATCGGGGATACCGAGGATGGTTTGGGAGGGATAATTTTTGAAGAAGTATGATGTTACCTTGCGTGGTCATTTCACCCAGAGTTTCCAAATTGAATTGTAAATTGTTTGTGCGTTATGATGTTACATGTGGTGTGCTTTGTTTGGTAGTTTCTTGGGTAGGGGTGCAATCAAAAATATATAAATTGTTTAATTCAGAGTGATAATTTGTTAAAGTAATTGGTTGGGGTTATGAATTGGGTTTCGGATGTTTGTGTGGTTGTTCATTTAGAGGTTGCGTCAAAGTGGGAAGTTTTGTGGGCTTGTTGTTTTTTAAGAAAACACATAGGTTGGGCTGAGTATTTGGTACCTATGTGTATATACTTTTAGTTCCTTGTGATTTCTATACACACCCGATCTATATTAAGAATTAAGTGTCTAACACACCCACTAATATAGGGGAGGGTGTCTTTACCAACATCTCAGTGGGAGGATGGATCGATGGTTTTTAGCTCTTTCATGCACCCTCTTATAGGCATTGGTATCCCAGGACTCTTTAGGTAGGTTTTTGTGTGGTTTTGAGGCCCAGGTTTCAGTGGGTGAGGTATGTTTTCTAAGGTGTCTTCAAGATGAGATGTGTTATTCTTTCCTAGGTGTATTTGGGATGAGGTTGTGGTTTTGTGGCCTAAGTGTCTATGAGTGAGATGTGATGTGGTTTTGGCCCATGTGTTTGTGGGTGGGATGTGGTATGTCGCATAGGTGTGTGTGGCTAGGTTGTGATTGTGGGGCTTGTGGAAGAGTGTGGTAGTTTCAGGGCATTCGTAGTTAGGAGTGAGTAGTTAACAAGTGGGAAGTGGTGTAGAGTACCCTATCATCGATGTTCTTACTAATTTACTTTACTTGACTTTTGTTATTTGGTTATCATGCCTTGGTGAGGTTTTGGTGGATATTATACCTTGTTTGGCGTTTTTGAGTTCTTGTTGTTTTCCCCCCACAGGGTAATTAGTATTCTTCTCCCACTTGTTTACGAGTGACATCATCTTTTCCTACTGAGTGTACTTGTATGCTAACCCTACATATATAAAATTGTTTTGAGGTTTCTAGGGAGATTAAATGGACCATGTTGGACCTTATTAGCTTGGGTGTCAGGATAGTTTTTGTGTCGCTGCATAGATTGGTTCTTTTGGTATTTACTTTGGAGATTTTCATTGTATTTATAATAGTTTTACATTAAACATGCATGTGGGATGGAATTTGGATTCATTTATATCTGTGTGTGTGTGTGTGTGTGCTTTGGATTTCTTTTACATTTATTCATCTTATCTTCTGATCTTGGTTACTATAAAAAGTTTATTGCCTCCCATTTTTTGTGATATTTGTATACCCTTAGTGTTGGTCGCCACCCCAGGGTCTACTGACGGTGGGACTCAGGGGTCATTGTATCTTTTTCATCTTAAATAATGAAGTTCATGACACTTTTGCCTCCCTTCCCTCATTTTTATGAAGTAGGGTTGTGACATGGGAGGTTAGAAAATTCCCTTGTTTCATGTGTTATAGTGGAACAAGAGCATGTTGTAGAGCTCTTCGGAGTAGGATATCTTGATGGAGGCTTAGTATCCAATTAATTTAGTTTATCTTGTTCTTTGGGGGAATAAAATCCTTGAATAGGGGAATCATGTGACCCTATTTGTTCCTATAAGAATCTTAAATACATAAATAAATATTTTTAGAGCCAGGTGCTAGGACGGTGCAAGATTCTGATGCCCATTGTGCTCGGAATTGATATTATAAAAATAATAAATATATTAATATCACGTGTATACATTTTTTCTTAAATCATGTGATATCTCTTGAGAGGATCCTCAAATAAAAAATTTATGACCATTTTTTATTCCAAAATGTAGGGTTTACCCTATGTGTGACCTAATATTAGTTGGTGTTAGACGTCCAGTTGAGGCATCCATTGGAAATGCATTTAATTAAAATAAATTTATTTTTTTTATTTTAAATTAATAGATCTAAATGCTCTATAAATAACCTCTTGTGATAGATCTCTAGGGTTATCCATATAACATTGGGAGGATTTTAGAATAGGTTCAAATCATTCCTCATTTGCGAATTAGGATTGGATGATGAACAACTATCAGATCGAAGTGGATTGACAGGAAGGGAATGAAACAGATCATCCTCATCACTATATAATGTTTTCTTCACCAACAATCAATCATAAATCATGGTAAGGATCATAAATTTTTTCTTCTGCTTTTGATTAAAATATTGATCATTAATATATATTTATCTGCTTTTGATCTTAATTTTCCTATCCTTCACATGATCACATTAATGAATTAAATTATTTTATTAAATTTATTATTATTTTGATATGATCTCACCTTAAATTAACCTCTTTGTAATAATAGTCCAATTACATGGGGCAAAGGATGTTTATCACCCTTTTTTGTTTTCCCCCGTCGTTATTTGTGTTCTTCACCATTGGCTTATGGAGTCGTGTTTCAACATTGTTGGGGTGGGTTTGAGTATGATCAAACCCTTAGATTCATGGAAGTTATGAGAATGATGATTCATAAGGTGATTTGAGGATGGATTGAGATTCATTACAGGATGCAAGTGATTGTTTCTATAAATCTAGTATAAGTGATAATGATTGTCAATTAATAGCACATGGTACGTGTGATGAACTACTTCGAGTGACTGATATCCATTTTCTGGCCGCCGGAGGCTAGGAAATGGTCATCGGAGGTAACCCCCACAAATTTTGGGTAGTCAAATGGAGATATTATTGATGAAAAATGTTGAAATAGAAACCACATGGAAGATATTTAATTTTTATGGAAAAGTGGACTACATGGTTTGTAGTCTAAGAACAAAATCCATATAGCCCCACCTAGTTCTGGTGTTCAGGGTTTTAGGGAGGATATGGATAACACACCACATGTCTGGGCCCACATGTTATGTGACCCTCCTCGAGTGGATGATTTTTGTGCAAGATGCACATATCCAAGGCCTCATATGAGATTACACGCCATGTATTATGTGATTACATGGGCATGGGAAAGTACACAGGCATGATCAGGTACACAGGCATGACCCGATGTACATGGGTATGTCCAATAGAAAATGGGAAGGCCATGGGTGGATGAGACACATGGTGTAGTCCCATTGAATGCTATGTATAGTGAAATTTCCTCTAATATGTGAACTTAGGAGAACATGGATAGGTAGCGAAGCGGTACCACATTCCATGTGGACCCCATACACACTGAGTACCCCTATAAGAAACTTCCACCTTTCATATCTCTGTTGTTTATACATAGATTTTTGGCCATGAGTAGCCTATCTTGAGTTTTTTTTCATGTATAATGTGATGGTATACTTTTTATTTTCTTTTGAGATGTGACATGGAATTGTCTAAGTGTGACACTTCTTTTTGTGATTCTTGGTGATGGCAATGATTTTCCATGATCTTCATTATTTGGGATTGTTTGTGTTTAAGTCTCCATTGGGGAATATTTCCATTCCATGACCATGTTTTCAAAAAAAATAAAAAAAATCACTAGTCTTCTATAGTTGTTTAAATTCATTTTTTCCATGTTTTTCTTTTAAAAAAATTATTTTAAGGGAGTTATTTTTTCATTTTCCCAGTGAGGTACTTCGTGAGTTTTCTGAAAAAAATATGAATGATTTTTTTAAAAAAAATTATACAGTGTGAGTATATTTTCCATACATCATAAAGAATTAATTCTTGGAATATTACTTTTCAATTTTATGTGTTTATTTCAAATAAAAAAACACCTTTAATATTTTCATAGTTTCTTTTTAATAGTGAATTTAAAAGTGAAAAGGATATTTTTCTTTGAAATTGTTTAATGATCTTTTTATGCTACTTTGATTCATAAATGTCAACAACTATTTATTTTAATTATTCAACACTAGTTATATGTTTTAATAATACCATCCTTTTACTTGTGACCCTTGAAAATATCAACATTCTTGTACGATGGATATGATTATTTCATAAACCACATACCATTTTTACATATAATGTTTACTTTTAATATTTTATGGTTAACTGGGGAAATTTTGATAAATCCATATCCTTTAATCAATTAAAATATTTTATAATAAGAATATTGATACATGAGAAATTAATAATTTGATATGTGAGGAATTATTTAGACCTGCATTGATAGGTGGGGCCTATAATTATATATCCCCTTTATGAATTGGAAGGTCTCAGGAGAAAAATTATTTTTTCAAATTAAATTTTTTTTTACTGATAGTTTTAAAAAATATTATGAATGGTATTAACAGTATATATATAATTTTCTAGATAAAAATACATCCAATAATTAATAATTTCCTTCATCAATAATTCATTTATTATTATCCATGATATTTTCTCCATGATATTATATATGGATTCATATTATGCACAAGTAATTGATTAAGTGACAATTGTTTCCAATTATATACATTTCCATAATTATTATGCCTTATCTTCTAATTATATACAAGTTATTTATTGAATTGAATGTTTGTTTGGTTATTTACCTTACCATATTGATTATGAATTATCGATTTAAGATAGATTCCACTGTATGTAACACTTAATAATCATTTTAACTCACCGTTATTTTGTTTCCCATCCTTAGGATATGAAGGATAATAATTTGAATGATTTCAAGGATGCAGATTACTTTAATTTGTTATGTTTTATGCTTAATTGTCAATGTAATAAGGGTACCATGTATGTATCTAGTTTTCCAAGACTACTAAATAGATCAATCCTTAGTGATGTGATCCCTTGAATCTTATAATAATGCAATGTAATAACTGTTGATTCTGGTCTTCTAGAGTTGGGGTTGTTAAAATAAAAAATAATATCAGGGATATGAAAATAAATTTCACAATAATTCATTCCTAAAAACTTCATAAAATCATAGTCAATTAGTTACTAAATTACCCCAAAAATTCATTTTTAAGAAAATAATATGATTTTTACATAATCAAGATAATGATTATTAATCCAGCATGGAATATTTAATCAAAAATACCCACGACATTTCATATAGTCACACATATAATATATTTATTAATTTATTATTACCTTGAAATAATCATGATATTTATATTATATGAATTACAAAATGTTTCTTTAAACTACTATAAGATTTCACATTCTTTGCATTCATGATTCACGCATAAACTAATATGAAATTATTTTTAAATTTAATAAAAAAATATAAATAATACCTTGAATATGTCATTCTTATCGTGAAATAATTAACTATCAACCTATCATATATAGCTACATGCTTTCATAACTTTTAGTAAATTTAGACATGCTCAACACTTCAGAAGATCACACATGTTACACAATAGGGACTCATAATTCTAACATGTTTTGTAATCAATGAAATCATATGTATAGGTTAAATTTAATTAAAAAACTTTATAAATCATAATTTTTACTTAAAAATTATATTTTATTTTGAGAAACATTATATTTTAAAACTTACTTCTAAAAATTTTTATTCAAACCCCTTTAACTGAAATAATTAATCAATAGGCTCATGATTAATTATAATGGTTTCTATAAACAAATCATGGTAAAACAATATTTTAATCATAAATAATAATTTTTAAAAATATTCAATCATTATACTTCTTATTAATATAAAATAATGAGTTTAATTACTATCTATCTCCTATAGATTCATTATTTATCATTCATAAAACCATTAGTTATGAATAATCATGTCATACTAAGGGAAGTAAATATAAAATACTTTTAAAATTTTATAAGAGAAGATGTAAAAACAAGCATGAATTACCTTAATAAAATAAAGGCATTATAACTATAAATACTGAATTATAATGGTATAGGTAAGAATTAATAAATAGATTAATCATAATCATGAATCAAAATCCAATCATAGAATGAAACCTATGAGAATGATGCATGTTCCCTTCTTAAATTTTTATCTACCACGTAATCAGTGTATTTCTACCTAAACATGTTTAATTTGTTAACAAGGTCCTTGCATTGAAATATAGGGTTCCCTAAATACTTATGTCCTAGCTAGTATACTCTGCCTACATCACATGCTAGGTTTATATGACACTATTTTGCAACCAGAACCATGAATTCCTCCCCTATTCCTACCTTCAAACACCACCTTATCTATCCACTAAAATCTCTAATACCATTTTTTCACAATCCAGCCTCACTGACGCTCTTCCTGGATTGGTAGAGGAGATAAGAGTGACCACTTGAATCCCACCTCCAATGTTAGTGTAATGCAAAGACTTGAAACATTGTTTTCTGTCATAGCCTCACCATTTCCATTATTATAGTTATTTCCATTTTTCCATATAAGAGTCACTATAGGTGAACTCCCATCATGTAAAACTAGGATAAATGGAGGTGGGTTATCCTGATAGGGTACTAAATTATGAGTATGAATTTTAAAATATCTAACCTCCAAACCACTACATATTTTCATGGAACTAATATTATCCTTATCCCTATGATTTATAATTGGATGAGAAGGAAACTACCCAAAACCTTGACTCTTCAACTCACTCATTTCACTATCTAGATGAATATCCTAGTCCAATGTATTATTTAGTGTGGTCTACTAATATTTAATGGTAGTATTAATAATCTCCACTCATTTGGGATCAGGTCTAGGGTGTATATTTTAGAATGTTCTATGAGGTTTTGTGACTAAATATAATTCTCGTGAAAGTACTTAGGATGTTTTTGTTACTAATTATAACTTTGGAACTTATAATACCAATATTGTTGCTTTTTTCCCTTAAACAATATCTATACCTAATTTTTTTAATATATGCATCCAAAATTCTTATAGAGTGAAAATAGGATATATATAAGCTAATAATGTAGAAAATGAATACCTAAAACACCACAATAACAAGCCTCGAATGAAACCTATAAATATGTGAATTGATTTTGAAAATGATTTTATGTATCATATATTTTATAGTGTATAAAAGTAGTAGTAGGGTTTGGGTGTGCCAAAGGTTGTTCCTGAGTGATCACTATTTGTCTAATAATAGTGGTTAGGTTACTAATTTTTCTAAATACAAAGTGGTTGTCTAAGGTGGGAGTTTATAAATCTTGATCTCCTCTCAGTGGGTACACTCCCTTAGATCTATTTTTTTGGAAATTTGAGTCATTTTTTATAATAAGGTTTTTGGACAAAAATTTGTGTCTTGTCTACTAGATCCCCTCTAACAACCATGTTTATCGTGATATGATCCATCAACACTAATCCCTCAAAAATATTTTGGAACAAAACTTATCACTAAAATGATATTGAGGTAAACTAGTACACAACCTCTTAAACCAATCTAAATAATCATGTCTTCTTTCTATCTCTCTCTATAGGGTCATTGAATCCCATATATCTCTTTTTTAATGGGATACATATGAGAATCTAGGAAAAAATTCACTTATTAAACATTTAATTCCCTATGGTTGTATATTTATAATGATAAAACTAATACATAGTTGTACTATCTAGTAAGAAAGGGATAATTCTTATCTCAATTTTATTTTTTTCCCCAGAGGTGTCATTGTGGAAAATACTACATGATATTACATAAGGTATTTATGTAGATCTTTTATTGTTAGACCATGAAACTTAGGTAAGAGATGAACTAAACTGAATCAAAGTTCAACCCCTGTAGTATTTTATGTGTTCTATAAATAGGTGGGGTGGAAATCTACATCAAGTGTGGACAACTACTTAAGTATTCTTGGATTTTCCATGGGTGCACTCACACTCTTTCTTGGGTTGGTTTCATTGATTTTCAATCCCTATAAAAACCACATGAATCTTTCCTACTATTTCAATAGCATTGATATCTATTTTAACTCTATCCCTTATCTTAAAAACCATAGACCTGGTATAAAAGGTTCTCTTTATCTGAAAATATATAGGTGTTAAGTTGTTATGTGTGGATCTAGTCATGCAATGTCCAAATAAGTTTTTATATTTTATGTTCTATTTCATTTTTTTAGTTTTTATTTTAATAAATAATTAAATTAAAACAGATATACTAAACTAATTTACCAAATTCTATAGTTAAATAAAAACTAATATTTCCTAGTAAACAATGCTAAATTTTGATTGCAACAAATAGTTATTATGAATTTATTAAATATTTAATTTTAAAGTCATTATTGTAGTATAGTCGCAACCCTATGTTTTCTATCTAATGAAGAACTTTATTTCTATATTAAAGTGGAATTAATTTAAAAAATTAACTAAATATATTAAAATTTGAAATTAGAATAACACCTATTTATGATGTGATTTTTTTATTAGTTTTAATTAAAATAAAAATTGAAATAAATATAAAAAACAAATTAAATTTTAGTCAGTCATATAACATTTCAAAAAACTAAAAATTCACTGATATACTGCACAACATAATTGATAATAATATAATTTCCTTTGACACATTATTTAACCACTTTATTTAACATTAATTGAGATTTCAAGTTAATAAGACTTAATTACTTTTTAATTTTGTTAATAATTATTAAAAATCATGAAAATTAATTAATCACACAATTTTAAATTAATTTTTAATTAATGATTATTTGTAAATCTTCAAACATTCCATCATTATATATCAATAATAATTAATATCGATAATTACCATCCTAAATTGAGTTCATCGATAGGGTTAAAAAATATGAATATTATTTAAATTATCCAAATGTTGTCATAAAAATAACATTAATTCCTTAGTAATCTTTGAAAAATAGTGTATATTAAATTAATTTTAGAGTTTCATGATTTTTTCATGTCAATATCCATTTTATATTATTCAAATCATTCTCAATAAGTAATATGATTCCCACCTTAATATCATGACATGAGAATTCATCAAAAAATCCAAATGACCACATGGATTCATGATCTTAACTTTAAAGAATTGGATGTGTTGATGATGGAATCTTAGGAATTCTCTGAGTAGTCATATTGAATTTTGAATTCCAAATGCCTCACATTTAGACCCTCTAGTACACTACTTGATACCCCTTTGAAGTTTCCACCCTCTATAAGTTTTCAACCACTCCTCCACACGTGACTCATCTCCCCTTGAATGTGATATATTTTTTCCATATTAATTCAAAATTCTCCCATGCAATAACATACCTTTTATTTTAATAATTTTATAAAAAATCTAAAATTATCATGACATAAACCATGATCGTTATCTTCTTATAAAATAATGAAATTTCATCTCTCTGCCTCCCTCTAAATTTAGTTATATCTTATTTATTTACTTATTTTTTAATTCTTCACATATTATCCGTTATTTCATGTTTTTTTATTATAATATCTCTACACTTTTTTCATTTTAAAACTTATTTTAATTTTAAAAATTATTTCTCTTTCATCTATTATTGAATAAAAATAATTAAATTTATCTTTATTTTATTGAAATCTACACTACATAAATATTTTTAATGATTTTAATGCATTAATTCAATAACAAATATCACAAATGAATTAGTTTAATTATCCATTTTAACCCATTAAAATATAAAAAATATAAATTCAAGGAAAATTGAAAATAATATTAAATTAAGGAAAGTAATTTCCATAAATTTTATAAAACATCAATGTAAGAGTGGAAATATATTGTAAGTCATTATGTAACCAGTTGTATATACCTTGGGTTTTTTATTAGAAGATTTATGTATGATCAAATGATTATATATTATATTATAATTATTATTAACATTTATATATATTTTAAATATATGTATAATGAAGGTAAAAATAAACACAAAGTGGATAAAACATTATTTCTCCATTAAAATATTTGAGGCGCTTTTCAATTAAACAAGGTTGTAACTTTCATTTATATCTAGAAACATAATATCATTCATGAAATGAATTCAATTTAAAATTTCTAAAAATGACAAGTTAAATAATCCATGTGATGATGATTCTTGTAATCCATTTTATTAGTTACATTCATCATTTTCTCTTGTAATATTCATTTGGGCCTTTAAATAGATGTGTTATATCCCTTTGAGACTTATAATGGTCAATATTTTTATTGTACTCTAAGAATTAATCAATAAAAATTAATAGATGTTAATAAACTAACCATATCTATATTTAACATCATTAATACCATCTCATCCCAAAATGAATATTGATAATTAATTAAAACTATTAAGTGAGGAGTTGAAAATTTTATAGAGTGATGATAAAATTATATACAATATAGTTACAAAAAAAAATACACTGAGATATTTGGTGTTGTGTGAAATTTATGACTTTCCATTATATAGTACGTTATCTGATGAATAATACATGAACCAATATCTTTTATTTATTTCAGGAGTGATAATAAAAAATTAATTATTATTAATGAAATTAAACCATGTTCTTTTACTATCATTAATGATTTATCTTTGCTGATCATCTATTTCATAGATATAGAAATAATTTACAATGGTAAAAATCAAAATAAATAGTCATACCACAAAAATATCTAGAATTAATAATTCCTAAATATTATTTTTGGTCTAATTATAAACTCTCAAAGAATACACGATTTCAGAAAATATTATAATTATAAAAATAAAAGTTTCTTTTAAGATATAACATACTAAAATGATTTTTTTATTCTTTCACAAGCTTGATGTAATGAAAATTGTTAATATTAGTTTTAACAATATTTTATATATAGTTAGAGACACATTTTAAAATAAAAAATATATTACCGAGGCATAGTTAGATCTTAGAAAAATCTATAAGAACACTAGTAAATACAATTATTTTTAATGTTGGAATTTTTTACGTCAGTTATAAAGTGAAATCTTTGTGAGTGATGTTGTAAATATATCTTTTAAATTTTTTATGTTATCCAAAGTAAAAAAAAACTTACTTCTATAGTGATTATCATTGTATAAAACATTCAAAACCCTCATGAAATGAAAAATATTGAAACTTTTCACATTCATTATAAAATAATATTAAAAAAATTAATTAAAGTTACTATTACAAATCATGTGATACAAGAAAACTGCATAAAATGGTAGAAATATCTAGAAATTTTAAAGTATAAAATTATAGCTACAAAAATTTTAAATTTTCATAATTAAAATAAAAAAAATTAAAAATATAATGTGATCAACTAAAAATGAATCAAATTGAAAAAATAATTAATCAATACTCCCTATAAGTGAATTAGATCATTATTATTATATGATTGATGATCCTAAAAATTCTATAAATTAAAAAAGAAATTATTTATCATTAAATGTGTATAAAATGATATGATAAATAAAAGGAAAAGTGATAAAAAAACATAACCTTGTTGAAATATATAACTATATAAGTTGTAATTATTTCATACATGAATCCTATCACATAATACCAACATTTGAAAATCACTTATTGATTTTGAAAATTCTATTTCAAAATAAGTTATCGATTGAAATAAACATTTTAATTATCTACTAAATTATATTCCTTGTAAAATAATTCACCTGTGCACACATATAATGTATATTTTTTGCCCTTATTCTTACCAACTTGTGATAATTATTTAATTCACTATTTTAAAATGATATGAAGTATTAAATAAAATATTAAATTATTATAATATATAGGCATTAAAATAATTAAACTTAATTCTTCAATACTGATTTAAAGTTTTCTCACATGTCACTATGTTTAGATAATAAATAATAAGCGGTGTTTTCTTTTAAAAAAACCCAAACACCATAAAATTTCAATTGATATAAGAAAATATAATTTGATTGGTTACTTAATTAATAGAAATTTCACTATAATGAAATATGTGTTTCATAACCATCAATATTGGGATGTATCCAACACTTAATTGCTTCATTATAAAATATTTAAAAAATATATTCAGTTTTATCTCTATCACACATTATCCACATTACTGATGAAATAAATTATGGGTCCATGAATCTATATACTAATTTCATATCATAGTGAATAAAAATTCTATAAATATGTGTAATAAAAAACAAATATAGAGAGTAATTTACATTAAACCAATATGATTGAAAAAAATATGATAATAAACTTACATGGAAATGAATTAAATCACATTTCGGCCTAATATATTTATAGTTATTAGATCAAAGATATATTTAGTACAAAACAATAGTAAATAATCTTACCCACAAATATCAGTAGTCATTTTCAGCTCATAAACATCAAATATCATAAATTCATATGATAATAATTTTGAAAGTCCTTTAAAATATATAGTATGAAAAGTTAAAGGGGAATTAAAATATTATTGTTTTGTATATTTCATGTACTTACCTATAAGGTATTCCTAGTAAAAAACATATATTAAAATTTTAAAGTAAATTTAAAAAAAATATTAAATAAAGGATATAATCTATGCATACTTTATTGGTAAGTTGTCATATGGTTCTAAATGGCTAAAGTAAAAAATGTTTTATAATCTCTCCAATTATAGAAAACTCATCAGTAAGGAATGATACTATGGATAATACATCTATAATATCTAGTATCATTATCCAAATCTAATATATATCCATCTACTGATGATCTGATTTGTGTCTAATAAAATTTATGATCTCATATGCTATGATATAATACTATATATTATCAACGTAAAACTTATAGTAGATGGGAAACTATGGAGTAAGTGGAGTAGGAGAGGGATATGTATGATGAAACTATATTTTCATGTATGAAAACATTGACTATACCATTAATATAATCATATCCTCCATCATATATCTAATATCCCAAAAATTATCTTTAAAAGATTCTATGGTTTCCTTATGTGCGTCCTCCTTTGATGAAGTGTTCAGACAATTGAATAGTTTTTTAATAGATACACTCACCTCATATCCTCACACATGACCCAAGTGTTCTTACATTACTAATTTAGTATCCAAAATATTCTTCCTACCCTCAGGTATGAAGGTATCATGTTTCCTCATTTCCTTAATGGATTCCTATAAGGAATATTTGAAAAAATTATTAGTGTTAAAAAATATAAAGAGCTTATAAATAACTTAAATTTATTATTATTATCCTATTAACCATAGCCATGGAATCTCCTATAATATATTTTACCTTATATTTAGTTCCATCCCTTTAACATTTTCATGTTGAGTTGGGAGGAATCTTTGTGGATCTTGAGGACTCATATCTCAATTTTTCAAACTTATTAACCATCATTTGTTCTTCAAGTAATAGATACCCACCATAAGATAAAGTATGAGTGTATACATTCATTATTAGGATATACTGACGATGTATACTTGTTTCTAATTAATTAAGGATAAAACGTTAATTTGATTATTTTTAGTGATTATATAAAAAATAACATCAATCAATTTTCATCTCACTTTATGAAAATGATTCATTACATTTACCACAAACAAGATTAGTTGATGTATATTTATCTAAAAAATCACATAATTGAAATATATTTTAAATTTTCATTTCACAAAAAAAATTAATCCTAAGTTAGTGTTAACATAAAATTAATATATTTCTTGGTAGTAAAAGATAAGTATATCATCTTGAATTATTTAGTGTCAGGTAAATCATATTTTATTTGAAAGTGAGAATAAAAAATTATCTTATATTTTTGAAAACATGTCATGATTAATAAACTAATAGTAAATTATATTACAAAAATGGTCTCCATAGTTTAGATAGTGTCATTTATTCAACTCTTCTCTAATTAGAAATAAAAATTCTTATTTTTTCTTAAGCTTTCATGTGGATTAAACTTTAAAATTTCTTCATATTTGGACATGTAGGATTACCATTAAAATTAAACTCAATTGGTTTCCTATAATCATTATTATGAGTAAGTGATAATTTTGGTGAATGTGTGATACCAAATTTACCAACCCTAGAAGCCTTAACTGTATAATTATGAGGCCCCTATGAAAATGAATGAGGAGGCTCCTAGACATAAGTATGTGGAGGGTTCTCCTTAAAAGATTTATATGACTCGACAGTTTAGTCTGGCATGTTTCTAAAAAACAAATTAACAAATAATTATTAAAATTTGATACAAATTCAATTTTTGACATATAAAATTGAATGAAAATGTAAAATTTTACAAACTAAATTAAACTAAACTTACTTTTTTATCATATTCATTAGAATAGTTAATTAAATGTAAAAAATGAAGAAAAAAATCAGAGATAAAATAACATAGATAAATAAAAACAACAATTAAGTAAAATTTAAAATGATAAAAATATCATAAAACTTTAATATTTATATGCAATTCATTTTTTAGTACTGAAAAACACTTTATCATGTTTTTTAAAAATATATGACTTAAATAAACAATATGATTTGAAATAATATATCTTACATTTTGTAAAATTTGAACGGTTAATCAGGAAATATATATATATATAACACTTATAATATAATAATATTAATAATATATTGATTTACCATATTCTATATTCATGATAATTCTATATGTAATGAACAATTTCTACTCCATGGTCATCAATATTCTCTGATAATATTTCTTTGGAAGTAAAGATCACACACAAGTCACAATAATTATAAAATTTATCATTACTAACTTATTGTTTTTTCCTTGAAAAATGATATATCCCTAAATATTTTATGGATCAAGAAAATAGAAACTTTTTCTTTTATGAGTTTACTTTTTAAAAGTCTTATATGTGTATCTCAATTTATTCAGATCTACTAGTGTCATTTCTAATTCATCATGTTTAATACTATTTTTACCGATAACCAATTTATAGATGAAATTAATAACTAAAAATTAATATAATAAATCTCCAATATATCTTAAATAACTACATAATATTCACATTATGTGGAGATTGGGTTTTGGTTTTTTTACAATCCAAAAATCTTTTTCTTCAACGAACACCAATACAATTCTATTCTAAAAAGAGCTTTTATTTTCCTAGAATTTGGTATAAAAATTATAGCTATTAATTTCATACCCATACAATATTATCACATTTAATATTGGGCCACCCAATAACTATCTCAATGTTTATAATGCATCATATCTACCACAAATAATCTTCTTAAACCATGGAAAAAGACATTTTTTTATTCTCATTTTGTATCTAAATATATTTCTTCGTTAAATAAAATTGTTTGAACTAATTAATATGTGTTTTAATATATGACTAAGCGTCATATTTTTTATTAAAGATCTATAAATTTTACTATATTATTTTTTTACATCTTAATGAAATTATTTTCAACCCATGAATCCCATTTCCCTAAAAATTTAATCATTCTTGGTGAGATGTAGGAAAACTAATATGCTCTACTATAGAAAAGTGGTATATAAAAAACTATAAATCCTCCTCATAAATATACTTCTCAAAATTGGATGATTCTAGTCAATGTAGAATATTAAAATATCCCTTTATTATCTTCATATATCTCTCAAAATTACTCATCCAATGTAAGTATATGAGACTATAAAGCTTTATTTCTTGCACCACATTAACCATTAAATGTAATATGATATCAAAAAAAAGGTGATGGAAAGTACATTTATAGATCAAAAAGTATATTAACTACATCGTTATATAAATTATTCAATGAATTCAAATCCATAAATTTCTTATAAATGGAATTAAAAAATATCATACCATGATGATAATTAATTTGTCACAGATGGGTGGTATTTCATGTAATGAAATTAGAAAGAGTTATTATATCATAACATGATAGTCATGCGATTTCATGCCTATTAACATTAAATTATTTAGTAGCATAAAGTTTTTTACATTTTAATAATTACCCAGAGACAACTTGATACATTAGAGGCACTGAAAAAAAATTTATTTTCTCCCATTTGGATAATATTTGACAAGCTGTAAGAAAGTATACTCATATTCCTTTATGAGTAAGAGCTAACTAAAAATATATTTGTGACTACCCAGGTAATTTTAAAATAAATATTTTTCATGTATTATGAATATTCATTGATTATATTTTATATATTTATATTCATTACATGAATATTAGGTATTTTTTAATCAAAAATGAAAAAACATTATTTCTAACCAAATTAAGATTCCTTGAATTATATGGTTTTATATAAATATATAATTCATAAATTTTAAGATTTTAATTTTAATAAAATTATATAATTTTTTAATTCATAATATCAAAAGTTTCTTAGAATTATTTATTGGTAATTTTCTAAAAAATTATTTCTTTTCGAATGAATAGTGAAATATACTGGTTTATATTGAAAATTATGTTTTTGTTTTAAGATTTTTAAAAGTTGATTTTTTTAGATGGTTTTAAAGTAACTTTAGTTAATTTATATTATGAATAATCGAATTAAGTTCATTAGAATCAATTTTAGTATTTATTTTAGTATAAAACTTTTTATACTTAAAAAGACATTTTTCTGGAAAACTGTTTTCCATTATGTTTTACATGTTTAATTTTAAGTTAAAATATACCAATTATATGAATTGAATTATATAAAATGGATTAAATTTTTTTAATTTTCCTAATTGATATTAATTAACATGTAATGCATTATTTTTTCATAATTAATAGTAAAATAAGTAAAAATCGGTTACCACTTTTAGAGATAAAACAAGTTTTTTAGAGGTTAAACTTAAGTGATAAGGGTGAAAATGACCAAAAATTTCTCTAAATCATATTTTTTGGCCATATTTAGACCCTTTACCATTTAATATTTATATATTATCTATTTGGGATCCATTGTTTTGAGTAATACATTAATATATTTTAATATTTTCATAAATACTAAGTGTGTCATGTCCCTCACTTATAAATAGAACCCCCTTCCTCTTCTTTACACACTTCAAGAGCCATTTGGTTCAGCTAATACCTATCCAAATCCCTTAATAACATCCATCCACACATCATATAGTTCTTAGTTTTTTAATAATATCAACCTTATAGATGTTGAGGTGTAAAGAAAAGGTGGTTGTCTGAAGAAGTGGTATAACTTTTAATTGATTATTTTAGTTTTATTTCTTCCTCTACCTACTTTTAAAATATTCTAAAAATTATGATATAATAAAGTAATTATATTAAATATACTAAGATGTTATTATGTTTTTTATTAACTTTAATAAATTTCCTATTTCATTAAATAGTAAATGAAACCAATGTTCATGTGTACGGCAGACTACCACCCCACAAATAGATTTAAGTCATTTTCCATCACTACCCCTCACAACTGATTATAATGATTGATTTAATGTGTGTGTGTGTGTGTGTATTATTAATTATATAATTATCATTATATAAATATAATATATCATTTATTTTCTTACCTTTCTATCCATTGAAAATGATAATGGTGTTTGTGCATATGTGTGTATTACCACCTCTATGAAGCGGTGTGATTCATTTTTCAGAACGACCTCACATTTTTTATGTATATAGGTTTATTTAAAGAGATAATATTATATTTATGATATAATCATAATTATATAAGTATAAAATGAAACTTTTTTCCAACATGTTTATTGAAAAATGAAAACATAACCCATGTGTATGTATGGAATATCGTCTTCATGATTATAACATAATTAATTTTTCCTAACCATATTACATAGTTATATATAAAAGTTTAATATTTTATAAATATGATAATTATAAAATTATTAGTATTATTAAAATGATATAATCATGATCTATTTGACTAAATTTAGCCTACTAAATTCATTTCAAATTTATGATCAAAACATTTGATGTAAACCTAATCAATTGAGTTATTAAGTATATCATAGATATAAGTGAAATAAAATGAATATTAAACTTGAAATGGGTTATTAATAAATTAAATAATTAACATAATTTTATTATCTAGGAAGATAAATAATGTACATTATAATTTGGACTCGAGGTAAGGGACACTTTACCTTAAAAATATCATTTAAAATGTTTTAAAGATTTATTTTATTAATATTTTTCTTTTATGTTCATATTCTTAAAATTATCTTATGGATTCATTGATCTGTCCATAAATTAATTATAGATGTATTTTTATGTCTCTTTTTACTTTATTTCCAAGGTTCTCAAAGGAATGTTTTTAGGTATTTTATACAGAATGTTTTGACTTTCTTTACAAAAGTAAAATGGGATGTTCTTTTTTGAAATATAAAACAACAATGAATTTTACAGCCACTATAACATTATTTTATTTTTTAATTACTTTATAATATTTCATATTTTATTTAAAAAAACCTCCTTACCTTTTTCAGGGTTATTTTAGTTTTGAAAATTGGGTTTTAAAGTAAAGAGGTATATCAATATCCAAAAATGTTTTTATTATGGTACAAAAGGATATCTTTATGATTTAGAAGATAAAAATGAAAGTTTTTAAGTGTTTCATTCATATTATAATCCTTTTACATTATTTATGAATTAATTTTGAACCTAATATATCTCTCTAATTCATTCGATAATCATTATGTTCTCCAAAGATATTTATTAGAAGTTGATGGTACACGTTATTCCATTTATATGGGTTCTTCTAATGTTTTTATGAAAATGATATCCCAATAAACATAAATTTATTATATACACTTTATAATGATTTTTCATGTAAATTATATTATTTAACAGGGTAATATAATGTTTTTTGTTTAAAATTATTGATTATTCCCTTTTTTTGGTAAAATGGTATGTTTTTAAGAAAAAAAATTGACAGTGTTCTCATGTTTTCTTAGAAACCATCATGATTGTGATTTTACCTTTATGTTTTCTAATCAGGTATTTTATAAAAAAAAATTGGGTAGTAAAGATGATTTAATGTGTAATTAAATGATTATTTGAGCTCAAATTTTAATATGTTAAAGGAAAACTATATTTTAGGATCTCGTGATTTTGAAATAAACTGACGAGTTTTTTCTTCTTCTTTTTATGTATAATACTAAGAATTTTGTGATAATACCATGATTTTAAATTTTTTCATATGGTTTAAGTATTTTTAGGAATAATTATGGAGTAAAGTTTAAAATCATGAAGATTATTTGTGAAAAGAAAACATGTTTCATGTTAAAAGTCGAGTATTCTTAGAATAGTGGAAATTAAGAGGAACTTTATAATTGTAATTTAATGGTTTTTTACATAAGAATTATGACTTAATTATATAAAACATTAAACTTGAAAGTTCATTCAGAATGAAAAAATTAATTATTGTTTAGAAAATAAATTATGGGTTGAATAAGGATCAAATAATTATAATTGATATCATATTAGGGTTTTGATAATTTTTGAGGTTCAAATAATATAAGTACCCTTATGAGATTATAATATATGGTTATATTGATGTATCATTTGAAGATCACCATGTTTATTCATCCATAATATTTTTATTGAGAGTATTTTTCAATAGGGTAAATAGGAAAGCTGAAGTATAAAGGAATCAAGTGGAAAAAATCCTTTTAAATCATCAACATGGAATCATTAGAATTGGAAATAAGCAATTTTTTTATATTCTTGTTTAGTTTATATAGGTTATAAATAGGGGTGGTATCCATGTGAGATAGAAACCAAATTCACTATAGAGGAACAAGTATATAGTAGATCATTTCATGAAACAATTCCCTCTAGTATTCATTGATCATTTGACTATGTGATAGATAAAGGATGGGTTAAAACCTTAGATAATATATTCAAAGTCATGACTATTTTATAATAAAAAAATAAATCTTTTTATTTATCATTTTGAAGGTGAAGTTTATCATTGGTGGTCAATGATTAATAATCTGGGAGAAAGAGAATAGATTTATTCCTTAGAATGGGATGAATTTTAGAATATTTTCCATGAGAAATATTTTCTAAAGAATGTTTGACTTGGGATGGAAAAAGAAATTCGTGTAATTTAAGTAAAAGAAGGAATATTTAGTACATCATATTAACTAAAATTCACTCGATTGGAAAGGCACATGAAAAAATTGTATTCAGGATCTTTATAGTGAAATTAATTAGTTTTACTCAGAATTGAAGCTAAGATATTTAATAGAGTTAGATTCTGATTAATTTAAAAGTTATGAGAATATTTTTTGATGTGTTGAGAATGTATAAATAGTGTTTTCAAATGATAATGTGTCCTCGAAAAAAAGTATAAAAAGATATATAGGTGGAAGTAAAATGGGAAAAATCAATCATGGATATCTGAAGGTGATAAAATCATATATTCACCTTGTGATAAGTTTGGAAAAAATCACCCTGGTGAATGTCTTATAAAATATAGGAAGTGTTTTGGATGTGGTATGGTTATAAATTTAGCTCGTGATTATAAATAAAATGATCATAGTAATGAACAAAAAAAATAACCAAATTTTGGGATTAAGATGTTTTAAATATAATGAAATGTTTTATTATGTGAGTACTTGTCCAAATGTAGGAGTAATTGATGGAAATCATCAAGATCACAAGAATAAATGTGTGGTTAAATCCTTTGTGACTACTTTAGAAGATATTTAACCATCCAAAATTATAGTGTTGAGTAAATTACTTGTTTATTCAGATTATTTCACTGTATTTTTTGATTCAAGGTGTACACATTCTTTCATTTCTATAAAATTTTCTGGTAAATTAGAAATTTCATCTCGTGAAATGAAGTTATAAATTTGGGTAAAAAATTATGTGGGTAGTGTTAAGAAAAAAAAAGAAGTTTTAATAATATTCGTATTATTGTTTGTAGAAAGGATTTACCTATAAACCTTATTGTATTTACCATTGTAGAGTTTTATGTTATTCTGGGTATAGATTATCTTTCATCTTATCATGAAATAAAATATTTTAGAGCTAAATAAGTTGTTTTTAGAATAATTTTTAGTTTGTATATAATAATGATTTCATACCTATGATAAAATATCAAGAATATAAGAAATTTATTAAATATAGAAATGAAATTTATCTTGCATGTATTAGTGAGAAGAATAAGACTATTCAATTTGGTTATGTTCATGTAGTGAATGAATATATATATGTATTTCCTGATGAATTTTTTGGTATTATACCTAATCGAGATATTGAATTTAATATTAACTTAGGGAAAAATGCTAAGATAATATCAAAACCTCTTTATCTAATGGATCAAGTATAACTTTTGGAATTGAAATGGAAGTTACAAGAGCTTCTTTATAATGAAATTATTGATATAATAACTTCACTATATGGTGCTTCTGTTTTTTTTAATATGGTTCCATGAGGATTTATATTGATTATTGAGCATTAGATAGCATCACTGTTAAGAATAATTACTTGTTTCCATATATAGATTACTAGTTTGATCATTTCTAAAGAGCTAGGTATTTTTTGAAGGTCGATATCAGGTATGGGTACCATCAGTTGAAGGTGAAGTATGATGACATTCTGAAGACTACATTGCAGACTAGGTATGGGAATTATGGGTTTATGGTTATTCCTTTTGAGTTGAAAAATACTACAATAGTATTTATAGACCGTACGAGTATATTTTTTAGGATTTATTTGATAAATTCATGGTTTTGTTTTTAATAACATCATGATATATTCTAAATGATATGATGATCATGAGAAACATTGTATATTTGTTCTAAAAAACTTTAAAGAGAATAATTTATATGGTAAATTTAGTAAATGTGATTTTTGGTTTCAATAGATCTCTATACTTGGATATATTATAAATAAATATACAATAACTATTGATCTAGCTAAAAAATTATTTAAGAGTGTTCAAGGCCTAAAAATGTCACAAAGATTCATAGTTTTCTTGGTTTAGTGGGTTCTTCCAACGTTTTATTGAAAATATTTCTAGGTTATCTATCCCATTAACTAAGATAACTTGAAAATGAGTTAAATTTATATAGATGATATGATGTGATGAATATTTCTATTAATTGAAGATAATATTAGTTAATAGTCTTGTTCTCTCTTTACCATCTAGAAATAGTTATTTTTTTTATCTGCAACAATTATTCTTTAAAGGGATTTGGTTTTTTTATAATGTGGACTGATTAGCTAATTACTCATGCTTCATGATAATTGAATCTTTATAAGATAAATTATCATATATATGACTTTGAATTGGCAGCTCTATGGTTTTCCTTCAAAACCTAGACACATCATTTATATTAAGTAAAGTGTGAGATATATAATGATCAAAACTTTTGAAGTATGTATTCACTCAGATTGAGTTGAACATGAGATAGAGAATATGTATAGAATTTATAAAGGATTATGACTATACGATTTATTACCATATAGGAAATGGAAACAGGGTAGTTGATTCTTTAAGTCAGAAAGATACTTCTTCAATAACAATTATATATTTGGAACAAGATCTTATGGTAAATGATTTGATGAATTTTGTTATAGAAATTAAACATTTAGGAAATTCCTCAATTTTTTCAGGTGTCAGGGTAGTGGTCATTGTCAAAAATAATTAAACAAGTTTATAAAGATGATTGAGTTTTATAAGAAAAGATAGAATTATTCCATTAGGGTATGTTTTCAGAGTTAAATTTTGATAAATAGGGTGTTATCATATTTGGAAATAGATTATGTGGGTCTTGTGATTCCTAATTGAGGAGATGATTCTTGAGTGAAGATCATGGTTCTCTATTTTCCATTCATCCTATAATTACTAAGATGTATGGAGACCTTTGGTAACATTTCTGGTGGTATGTAATTAAAAAATATTTTTTTGAATTTACCATGAAATTTTTTACTTGTCCATATGTTAAAGCATAATGACACTTACTAAAGGGTATGCAGAAACTTTTTCCAATGTTGGAGTGGAAATATAAAAATATGTCTCTAGATTTCATGGTTTTATTTCCAAATACATATCAAGGTAATAATATGATATGGGTTATTGTTGATCGGTTAACTAAATCTTTACATTTCCTTCCTATTAAAAATACTATGTCTTTAGATCATCTTTCTCAACTATATATCAAGTATTTATTCAGGTCACATGGTGTTCTACTTTCCATTATATCTTACCATGATCTTTAGTATACTTATAATTTTTGGGAAAGCCTTCAGAATTAATTAGGTACTAAATTAAATTTCATTATATCTTTTTATCCTCAATCTAACGAACAATAAAAGTGGATGGTTTATAATTTAGATAACATGATTCAATATTGTAAAATAGATTACCATGGAATTTGGAATCAATATCTTAAATTAGGTGAATTTTCTTATAATAATATTTTTTATTTTAGTATAAAGATGGAACCTTTTGAAGAATTATAGGGAAGGTGGTGTCAGACTCTAATTTATTGGGAAAACATTGGGGGAAGAATTTTTTTGGGAAAATAATCCATATAACAATTGTTTGATAAGGTCAATATGATTTAGTAATATATGAGGACCAATCATATCAGGTAGAAAAGTTATAAATATTATTAAAGGAAATATATTTCATTCAATGTAGGTGATCATGTTTTTCTTAAAGTATCTCCATGGAAAAGTGTTGTGTGTTTTGATAAAAATAGAAATTTGAGTCAGCACTTCATTAGAACGTATGAAATATTAGTGAATGTTTCATTAGTTGACTACTAAGTAACCATGACTCCAATTTTATCTGAGGTACATGATGTGTTTCATGTTTCATTGTTCAAAAAATACATTTTGGATGCATCTAATATTTTGATCCCTAAAGTAGTTCAGTTAAAAGAAAATTATTCTTATGAGGATGAATTAGTAAATATTCATGTACATAGAAGTGAGTATTTTAGAATAAAGTGATTTATAAGGTTAATTATTTTTTGAAAATCTATATGACTAAATAATAAACATGGGAATCAAAAAATTATATGACGGAAAGATATCCCAACTTGTTTAAATAGTAAATAAGATTTAAAGGACACAATTTTCAAAAGGGGGATGAATGTAAAGACCTAGGTATTGTTAAAATAACTCATTTTCCTATATTATTAATATTTTTTAGTTTTTATATATTATATTCATTATAAGAACATTATGTTATATTTTAGTTAAAAGGAAAAAACCTTTATTTAAAACCAAATTGGGTTTTCATGTTTTATATGGTTTCTTAAAATATAATTTATAATTTTTATAATTTTTATTTTAAAAAATAAATAATTTTTTTATTCATTATATTAAAATTATCATAGGGTAAAGTTTTTATAATTTTTTTAAAAGTTTTATTTTTTGAATGAATAGTTAAAATATTGATTTTTAATGAAAATTGTCTTTTAATTTCAAAATTTTAAAATGTAACATTTAATTTTAAAATGGTTTCAATGTAAAATTTGTTAATCTATATTATTAATAATATAATTAAGTTCTTTTTAATTAATTTTATGATTTATTTTGGTATAAAAACTTTCTATACGTAAGAATACAATTTTTTAGGAAAACAGTTTTTCAATGCTTTTGTGGATTTAATTTTAAATTAAATTATGCTACTTATGAGAATTTAATTTTATAAAATTGATTAAATCCTTTGAATCATCATAGCTAATATTAGGTAACAAGTTAAACTTATTTTTCCATAATAAATAATAAATGTAGTAAAAAACGTTTACCACGGTTAATGTTAAAACAGTTTTATAGGGGTTAAACTAAAGTGATAAGGGATAAAATGAACTAAAACATGTATAAAACCTATTTTATGTCTATGTATTAACCCTATATTATATTATATTAATAAATGATCCATTTTGGATCCATTTTTATTGAGTAATAAATTAATATATTTTAATCTTTTCAAAACTACCAAGTGTGTCCTTCCCTCACCTATAAAAAGACATCCCTTATTCTCTCATATCTAGCTTAAATATCCATTTTATTCTGAACATTAATGGTAAAATACCTTCATATAATCCATCCTCTCATCCTATAGGTCTTATTTTGTACATAATACCAATCTTATAGGCCTTAAAGTGTAAATAAAAAGTGGTTGTCTACAAAATAGGTATACCATTTAACCGAATGTTTTAGTTTTATTTCTTCTTATACATCCTTCAAAACTCTTATAACAAGTGTAATATAATAAAATTACTATCTCTCATATACCAAAATTTTATTATTTTTATTTCTTAACCATTATACATCTAATCTTCCATAAAATTATAAATGAAACCATTATTTATGTGTACGATGGAATACCACCTCTTAAACCGATGTAATTTGTTTTCCAAAACCTCCTCTCACATATAGTTATAATGATGTATTTTATGAGTATATATGATATGAATGAAATAATTATCTATTTTTAAAGATAATAAATCATCTATTTTATTACCTTTCTATCCATTAAAAAATGATAACATTGTCTGTGCATATGTGTGGACTACCACCTCTATGAAGTGATATCACTCATTTTTAATTACCGCCTCACATGGATGATATATATAAGTGTATTTGAAGATATAATATGATTTTTGATATTATAATTATTTAAAGGTGGGTTATTTTGAAAATACATGCTATAAGAAAACACAGTATGGGGACTCGACCCCACAACGGACACCCCAAGTCAAAACCACGACTGGGGCTGTGACCCCATGATCGGTGCCTCTAGTTACAATTAATGCTATAAGAAAACATGGTCCAGGGACTCAACCCCATGATTAGTTACTTTATTTTCCTCAAGTTCATTTAAAAATGGAAACGTTACTTATGCATACGTTTGACCTACCATCTTCATGATTATAACATGATTCATTTATCCTATTAGTACTATATTTATGGTTATAAAAGTGTAATAAATGTTCAAAAAATACAATTATACAATAATTATTATTCTTTAAACAATATAGTCAAGATACTTTTCACCAAAGTCAAACTAACAAATTCATTTTGGACTTATGAACTAAACATATCCCCAAAAATTTTGAAGTAAACTTAATCAATTATGTAATTAAGTATAACATGGATATAATTGAAATAATTAATAATATACTTGAAAAGGATTATTTAGAAATCAGAAAATTAACATAATTTTATTATTTAGGTAGATAAAAAATATACATGATAATTCAAACTTGACGTAAGGTCCACCTTACCATAAAAACCTCATTTTAAATTTTTTAATGATTTATTTCTGAATATTTTTCTTCTATATCCATATTCATAAAATTATTTTATCGATGTATTTATATGGACATAAATTTTTTATAAATAAAATTTAATGACACTTTTTAATTTCTTTCAAAGGTTTTCAAAAATAATCTTTTTATGCATTTTATACAGAAATTTTTGACTTTCTTTCTAAAAGGTAAAAAGAATGTTTTATTTTAATATATATATGACATCGATGGATTTTAATATCACTATAACCATTATTTAATGTTTGGATTACTTTATAATATTTTATTCTTTTTTCAATAAAAAAAATCATTCCTTTTGATCTATGTGTTTTATTTTGGAAAATTGGGTTTTAATGTAAAGGGATATATCAATATCTAAAAATGTTTTACTTATGGGTTTAGAAGGAAATTTTTTATGATATTAATGATGTAAATTCAATATTTTATGTGTTTAATGTATGTTATGGTCCTTGAACATTTTTTATGAATGAAGAGTTATTATTATATATATATAATGATGTTTGATCCCAATTTATCTCTCCAATTCATTGGGTAATGATTATGTTCTCCATAAAATAATATTAGAAGTTAACAGTGTTGGTTATTCCTTCTGTAAGGGTTATTTTAATGGTTATATGAAGATGTTGTCCCAAGGAACCTACATGACTTTTCTATTCTTTTTAATGAGTTTCTATGGAAATCCTTTTATTTCACATGGTAATATAATAATATTTTGTTTAAAAGGAATGATTATGCCCTTTTAGGGTAAAAAGGTATGTTTTCAAGAAAAAAAATTCCAAGGGTTCTCATGCTTTCTAAGAAAACCTCAAGATTATGATTTTTACTTTATGTTTTCTTATAAAGAGTTTTTTAAAAAACTTTTGGTATTAAAGATAAATTAATGTTTAGTTAAATGATTATTTTATATCAAAGCTAATTATATTAAAGGAAATCTCTCTTTTGTGATCTCATGGTTTTAAAATGGGATAACAGGTTTCTTATTCTTTTTAGGTCCCTTATTGGTCTTTTTTTTCTCATCCTAAATATTCAAAAAAATCCATAGGGTTTCAGAATTAATAGTAAAAATTATGATGTCAAGTTGAAAATCATGAATTTTCTTTACAAAAATAAAATTTATTTCATTTTAAATTTTTATATTGTGGGAAAAATAGATACTAAGAAGAAGTGTTAGAAATTTAATTTTTGGGTTTTCTAAATAAGAGTTAAGAGCAAATTCTTTAAAACCCTATACCATAAAAGATCTTTTTGAATGGAATAAAATGAATTATTGTTTAAAAATGAGATTATGGGATGATTAAGGATTGGTTCATTATTCTATTCCCATTGATATTAAGTTAAATATTGTATTTCAACCATCCTTAGTTATACCCTTAATATTTAACAATGTTTCTATCAAAAAATCATATATATTCTTCTCAAAAAGAATCATGTAAATTTTATGATTAGATTTATTATATCTCTGATATGGAATCTCAAAAAATATTAATTTTTTCTCTTTTATAATTTTTTCATTACCATATACTTGTGTCTTTAAAAATGTTTCATCAATGTTTTTTCACCTTATCAAAATAATTATTAGTTAAAAAAGGATTTAAATAAGTATCAAATTCGTGTGATCTATTTAATGCCTTGTTTAATCGTTTATAAGAGTGATACATAGATTAAAACATTCAATGACCCATGTACACTATTTTTCTCCCATGTTGTATTTAATAACAGGAAGTCCCTTTTCGTAAATTAGATAAGATTTATACATCATAACACTCTATCCAGACAAATCTTTGTATGTTGGGAAGTCATTTATAATAAAAATAATAAATTCATTAAATTAAAAATATTGTTTTTATAATAATCATAAACTCTGATAACTTCCTCCCATAATGATTTAAAATCATCAATTAATGGTGATAAGAAGAAATAAATATCATTTCAAGGTTTTTTTGGTATAAAAATCATTAAACTCGACATTATATATTTTACCTTCATAAAAAATCATGGAGATAAGTTATAAATTACAAAAAAAATAGGCCATGAATTTTGTCTTCTAATAAGTCTCATATATGGATTCATTCCTTTTATGCATAGTCCAAATCTGAGATTTCCTCCATCATTTCTAAATATAGGAAATTTTTGATCAGTTTTTATCCATTTTGTACAGTCAGTTAGATGATGTAATTATCTAAAACTTATCTAAATTACATCTTAAACTTTTTACATCATTTTAATTTTCAAATAAAATTTTCAAATGTGAAATTATATGATGATACTAAATTTAAATAGTAGAATTCTTGGTACTTTGAATAATTGATAGATAAACATGTGATTTTTCATTCAACTTATATTATGATTCCCCACATTTAGGGTTCTCTAATAAACCATCATATTAATTCTTAGATAACACGTAGTCATTATGACATACATTTATCTCATTATACACCAATACCATCATGAATAATATTTTTTCACACTACTACTTGAATCCGGAATATTTTTATCTTCAGGAAGTATGTATTTCAACAGTTATAGTAATTTTGTAATACCCTTGTCACTCTATCCATTCCTAACTTTTAATTAACCAATATTAACACTACTTATAAAACCATAAATTTTATAAATCCAAGACATAATGATTTTTCATTATCACTATATAAGAATGTGATCGTTACTATTTTATAAATTACTTCAACTTCAATATCACAAATAATTTTTACAATTTGATCTAAATTATCATCTTGAAAATATCCATCATAATTATATCTTGAATTATTCCCAAAATCTCCATGGAAAATTAGAGTAATATAACTCAAATTAATAAATTTCCAAATTAAATGATATTTTAGGTATATAATTCAAAACATTACCAAATTTAAACACTTTATACATAGAAAGAAAAATATATCATTATTTGGAATATTTCATTTTAAATTTTCCAAAAATGTGTCAACCCCTTCCTCATATTCATTACTTGTTCAGTATGAAGTAATAAAACTATAATTTATTATAACCTAAAATATATTATGCGAAGAATGTATGTTATTTTATTTTAATATTTTAAATTCAAATTTACTTTTATACAAAACAAATGAAAATAATAGTTAATAAATTAATAATATTAATAATAATACTATTATTATTATTAACACCAATATTATTAATATTAAAACTTTCATTAATAATAGTAATAATATTAACAAGGGTGTAGTTACCATATTATAAAGGTAACAAGCCTCTTCTATATGAAACAATTGAAGTTATCTTTATACCATTTTCCATAGTCTTCATCTCCCAATGGTTATCTGGTTCCTTCCTCCTTCTAAATTATATCTAAAAATCTATACAAGGATATAGGTACACCTACACAATAACTGATACACTTCCTCCACTGCATATATTCTTAAATTTCCATAAACTCTTTAACAACTCATAAAATGAAACATTGTCTCTAGACTTTCCTAAATTGCAGATCTTCTACATATTTTTTTACTACAAACTCAACTCAAATTTTATTCTCAAAATCATTGGCATATAGATAAAAAGATAAAATCTACCTCATATTTAGATTATTATATGATTTATCTCCCCGCCTTCATGTAGTGACCATTTTTTAGTTCTAAAAGATTTCATAGGCTCATATATCTTCTTATTCTATACTAAAAATTACAGGGGATTCTTATTATTATTCAAGATCTATAGTTGATTCTTAGTTTCTCTCTCTGCTCGCAACTATAGAAAATCGATTCAATTTTTTTCTATTTCTTCTTCCTCGAACTAATAATCATCTCGGCCGCATACGTAGCAAAATTAAATTCATTGATCATTTTAAATTTTCAATAAATGTAACATATGATGATAAAATCAATCATCTAGAAAAAAATTAGTATTATTAATTACCCAGATATAAGTTCTCATGATTTTCCATAGAATAATTTTTTAACTCAAGTAGAATTCCAAGAATACCCATATTTAATTATTATTAGATCTGAAAAATAGACTAAAATATATTCATTGGAATCGACTCTGTATTATTCTTCAACCCAAAATTTCTTGAGTGAAATCTGTATGTCAATCTACAATGATGTGTAGAAATATACAATAGTCATGTTTATAGCATGGAACTCGTTTGGTAAAATTCCTAGACATCCAACTCAAGTCCTTCTGAACACTCAAACCACCTTGAATCAATAAAATTTTTGTTTCGGTGTATGGATTGAGTTTCAATGTATTTTTAGCTTGCTTAATAAATGATCAGTCAAACACTTTATGAACAAGGAATATTTGATGGAATTTTATCTGAATTATTCTTGAAAATATGATTAATTCATTTTCAGTATCAAGAAATACATGAAATTAAATATACTCTTAATATTCCTCAAAAAAATCTCTAATCATGGCTTGAATAAGCTTCATGGTTTTGAGAACTCAAAATCACAACATAAGCATCATTATATTTTATTACCAGTTAATTTTGGAATTTTATCTTTGGTTTTACCTTAAAATCATCCTGATATTCATCTATCCTAGATCTTCCATGAATATCAGCTTGTCTACTTTATTTTCAGTGAATCAAAATAATTTTTTAATGTTTTCTTGTTTAATTTGAAATTCATGCATCATCCTAAATTATATTGTACTTCATTTGATTAAAATCTAGAAACTATAATTTTTTGTCTAGTAGAAACTTCCAATTTTTTCTTAATTATTGAATTCTTACATTGGGGACTTCTAAGTATTATTCTCTCCAAGTCCTATAATGAATAATTAATCTCATTTTTTAGGGTTACTCTATATTATATGACTTTAAAGTCATATGGTATCCAAGTCATATAATAAGGTTATATGCTCAGCACTCTAAAGATTGGCTCTGGTAAAGTATTGTGATCAAGGCCTACATTGCAGCATAAAGTCTTATAATCAATTCCTTGGTCAATTTTCAGAAAAAACTATGGTCATGTAGTGAATTATTATGGTATCCTGAGTCTTATGTTTGGAACCTAAAGTCTTATAATCATACTGAAGTTATACAATCCAATAATAAAATCCTTATGTTCAAGACTTTTTATTTTTTAGTGAACTCAAAAATTCCATATTTCTATAGATGGATTTGAACAGACTTTAGATTTCTATAGGGCCTCTACAACTTCTTCAAATAATATCAAAACATATATAAATGATTATTAAAGTTATTAAAAAAATTACAAACTCATTTAAACATATTCCTAATGTGTTATGACTTATAAAGTACTCCAAATAGAGTGTTCCAGTGAATATATCTACCAGTATAATTGAAACTCATATTTAATAAATATTGAGCTATATATAATTGCATCAAGCCTTCATCAAAGTGTTTTGTGTTCATATCAAAATATTTAAAATATTGTAAACTCGTAGGATGGACACTTCATCTTTATATCACTCTCCCAACTACTTTGAACATTGTTTTTTTTATATTTTTCACCACCATATAGGTTGTCTATCCATAGGTTTATAATATAGATCCTCTTCCTTCATCTCCTTCATTTAAAATATTGAATATAAATATTATTCACATTTAGAACTTCTCATAGACATAATTATCAACTCATATAATTTACTTATGTCATAGCCACTACAATGATGTTGCCTAACCAGATCTTTATAAGTAGTAGTTTCTTCCACTTCCTTTGGTTTGATCCTTTCTCTATCACCCAATATATCATCTTTCCATTATCACATTGAAAATACTAATTGAAAATAAATTCAATCAAACAAAATTTTCACTTAATTCTCCTCCTTTTTTTCAATTCTAAAAAATCTATATATACTTCAGTGGTTAATGTGATTCTTCACCCCTTAATTGAAAAAAATGAAAAGGGGAAGAGTGGTCTTCCCCTATTAATACAGCAAGGTTCATTTTTTCAATTTTATCTCCCCCTTTAATTTTTTATACCACTTGAGATGTATAGGAAGTTCTTCTTCAAATTCTTCTCCTTTTATGATATATATTGAAAGATATCAATGAAAAACCCTTCTAAATTTATTAAATTCAGATTCTCTCTTTATCCTTTCTTAATATTAATAGTATACACCAATACCATGAGAGTAAGAATAACTGCAATAATCACTACTTACCAATGAAAGTGATTGTAATAACTACAAAATAGAAACCCATAAATTAAATTTTTTTAGACCAAAGAACAAAATAAATTATTAAAACAATGAATTACATGAGTCTGAAAGTGGGGATTCTTTTATAATATCTCTCACAAAGAGGAAGTAAATCAACATGGAGGTCATCTAATCATGTGGTGATATGATTAACTACCATGTTTTCAAGACCATCATCCACCCTATTCGCTTCACGAAAGGCATGCGTAATAATGTAGTTGAAATCCATGAGTGAATGAAGATAGCCCATCCAGTGTGTTGTAAGAGTCCACGCAAGGTGCATCACTCCATTATAAATGGAATGAAAATGGTAGTCATGTCACTTTCAATACAAATGTTGTTCCAATTATGTTTCTTGGAGAAGGAAATATCAAAAATCATTCTCATCATTTCAGCATCTAGATCCAAAGATTTTCCACATGTACCATAGAAACATCCAAGAACCTGCCCGAAGTGATTTCTAAAAATAGCACTACAACCCAAAGGACGCGGGTTGCCTTTAAAATTCATGTCGACATTTGCTTTAATCTAGCCTAGGAGTGGATCTTTCTAAAACACTTCAAACGTGCATCTAGGTTGAGGATAAATACCATTAACCCCAAGCTGATGCAGAATCTCAAATTCATTCACTGTGTTGTTGTAAAAATACCTTTTGCATCGAAGCAGCTTCCCGAATGGCTATGAGGATTCACATCTGACCTGCATGAATAGTAAAAGAGTAGTTGTTATGAATAATAGCATTCCTATCATACCAGAGTACATGAAGAAGTTCTGAAACAGTAGTTAAAAAAGGTTCTTGATTTGCTGAGAGGCTTGAAGATCCAAACAAATTTGAAGACGAGACTTGATTGAGTCATTAAGTAACCGTCTTCACTCAAAAAGATCAAGCACATAATTCCACAGAGCAGTAGCAGTAACACAAGAAAGGAAAAGATAGTTAATTTCTTCGCAATGTCGATTACAAAAACAACATTTAGAGAAAAGTTGGATCCCAAAAGACTGAAGACAAGTGTCAGTGGGAATCCTCTTGTGGGAAATACGCCAAATCAAGGTGAATATTGAAGGTTTTACCCAAACTTTATTGAAAACAATTATCCAACTAAAAGTATTTTTAGAATTAATAAATCCATGGTTGTAAAAACATTTCGAGTCAAGAATGCCATTATGATTAGGTTCCAATATTAAAAAATCATCAGAGGTAGAAAAAGGATAGTATTCTAGGACATGATTGATATTGTCGGGATAATTAAGGCAGTGAGTGCTAAGAACCTCGTTGATAGTATAATTTGTGTGCTTAGGAGATTTATTAGGAGATATCATAGTTATGAGAGGAGCACCAACCCATTTTTCAAGCCATAAATTCATGGAAGAGTCTCCTCTCACCATCCATCTAAAGTTAGACATGATGTTGGAAAAATAATTCTTAATAGAATACTAAATGGAAGAGCTCATGTAATTCAAATTCTCCTTCTTTAGTTTGTCAATAAATCTATTTTTAAGGAAATAAATGGAGTGAGATGTGTTATGAAAAAGGTTCCAAGTGAGTGTGGCTTTTAAAGCATCATTAAAGAGTTTTAGATTTTTTATGCTGAGACCACCCTTCTCCAGAGGTTTGCAACAAGTAAACCAAGGGACAGTCACCAGTTTCCTTTCAAGCATACTTCTTCTCAAAAAAATGTTTTTGATGGCTATATTAATATGTTTAAGAAGATTAGTAGGCCATTTATAAATCATTAATGAGTATACCATTTTAGAAACAATAGTAGATTTAATAAGACAAATCCTACCGACCATAGAGAGGGTTTTTCCTTTCCAAGATGAAATTTGGTGGAGAATTTGATCAACCATTTTAGAAAAGTAACAAGCTTCAGTTCTGCCCAAAAAAATGGGAACACCGAGATAGTTAAAGGGGATAGATCCTTCCTTAATACCCAAATCAGAAATAATATTAGGTTTTCTATTAGCAGGAAACCTTTTTCCGAAAAAGGTAAAGGATTTGTTCCAATTAATTATTTTACCAGAAATATTTTCATAGTGTGAGAGGGCTCCTTTGAGATTTTGAATAGTCTGTTTATCCCCTTGTAAAAATGAATAATATCATCTGCATATAAAAGGTGCATGGGAACATTCAAATTATTAGAATCCTTAATCTGTTGAAGCTTGTTTATCTCGACCAAGCGAGTGATTAATCTACTTAGGTAGTCTTACAAAGTCACAAAAATAATGGAAGAGAGGGGTTAACCTTGTTTGACACCTTTTTTGAATTTAAAATAACCCTTAAGAGATCCATTATCAAGTATGGATATGCTTGATGAGTTGAAAATATTTTTAACTATATTGATGAAGGAATCATTAAAACCAATGTTTTGAAGGACCTTGAAAATAAAACTCCAATCCATAGTATCAAAATCCTTCCCGATATCAAGTTTAATGGAAATGTTACCTCCCCTGTTAGTTCTATTTAATAAGTTAATGCCTTCATAGGCAAGAAAAATACAATATTGAATAGATCTGCCTTTAACAAAGCCATATTGGTTCCAAGAAACTTTTTTATTTATAATAGAATAAATTTTATTGTCAATTAGTTTGGTGATAATTTTATAAAGGGTATTGATTAAAGTGATGGGTCAGAATTAGTGTAGTTCTATGACATTATCTGATTTCTCACTTTCAAAAATTTTGGGGTTGCACATAGGGATTTTCAACAAAGCATGGGAACCTACATTCACTTGAAAAAATAAATTAAAAAATTTAAAGTGTAAGGTCTTCCACATTTTTTGAGATAAACACTCCAAATTAATAATCATAATGCATATAATCTAAAAAATGAGAGAATGAAAACATACCTCATCATTTGGATCTTCAAGAGGATATCTGGATTTATAGACTCAAATAAATTTTTTGAATTTTTGAGATTCATAACCTTTTGGGTGTTCCCCCTCAAGGGATACTCTCCAACCATTAGCACCTTCAATTAAAAACATTAAATCATAAGTAAATTTATATGGTAATGAGTGTATCATCTAAGATTATTTAGTTAGATTAGTAGGTATAATACATATTTATCCACCCATAAACTTATTTCCTAGTAACTCCATTTTTAGAACTATTCATTTTATCTCCTCTCTTAAAAAACACTTTTAAGGGATAAGTGAGAACCTAAAAAACAAACATTCACAGTTCAAAACCATAAAATAAATCATAGAACCATTCAAGGAAATTTTAAAAGATGTAGAATTCTTCACCCTATAAAAACTCCAATCAATAGATGTTACCTTAATATTTGGATCAGCATTGATAAGGTATTCAAAGAGGTTGTAAATCTTTTCCCACATATAGATGTACTCTTCTAAGTTTATCTTCCCCTCATTGATTCCTCATTCCAAGATTTGATATTTCTTTCAAATACAAAATCTTTTCTCATCATTTGTATAAATTATGATATTTATCACATACATTCTATGAACCTATTTTTTATACATTGACAATGAAGGAATCCTCTAATAATAATTCTTTGGAGTGTAGGAGAAGAACCCCTTCTTCCTCAATGTTATCTTTATCACCTTCATCCTTCTCTCGAACATCTCTAGTTTCCTCCATTTCCAATAAAATGTTGATTAATTTTGTTTTACACCTCGGTAATCCTCAGCATAACAACTAGTATTTAAATCTTTCTCACGTGACTTACCAAGGTTCTATGGAACATATTTTACTAGATCTTTTGCAACTGGTCTTACCTCTTCCCCATATTTCCTTACTTTTCCTGCTGATATGGTCACCAAAGTTTTTGGTATATTAGAGTAGTCATTTAAGGGACATTTTTTTCTTTCCTGTGGTGGATATAAAATTTAAAAAATGAGGTTACGTTTTTTTCCATTCCTAAATCCTGATCCTACATTCAGGGTCATGTGTGGTTCCTGCTCAAATTCTTTCATAGGTTGAGAGTCTGTTTCTTCTTAACTCAATTCTAAATCATTGTAAGGTCTTAATATAGCCTATTTTGTTTTCATCTTGGAATATATGTACTCCATCCTTCTGGATCCACATTTTTCTTCTCAATACCTTTCAAAGATGAGAATTGATTTTATAGCTGAATTGAGTTATATAACTCATATTGGCATAAAGGTCTCCTCCTCATAGTAGTAGTTCCCTTCAAACTAGGGGATACTTGAATAGATTATAGTGGAATTGAATTATAATTGGTTGGTATGTAATTACCCCAGGTATCATTTGTCTATTCAAAATAAATCCCCTTTCTATCACCTCTAACCTTTATTGTATTAGAAAAATATAGATATGTCATAGTTTTTCTAGTTCCTCTAAAAACTTGAATAGATGAATTGAAGACACTCAAATCATGTCTTGAACTAGAAAGGATTCCTATGACCTTTACATCAGTATCCACAAGTATCAGTTCTTTCTAAATATAATCAGAAGGGGATATTATGTTACTATCTAGATGTCTAACTAAGAGAACACTAGGAGGAACAATCCCCAGTAAAGAAACAACCTCCCATTATTGGTTCCTACAACCGTGTCAGTGTTCTAAAAATAGAATGACCTATTCATTTTCAGTATGATAAGAAATCATTATAAGTCTCAAATACTACCTCTTATTTATAATGAAACTCTTCCCCAACCATAATCCAGACTTAATCCACTGGTGGTTTCAAAATATACACTTTAACACATTGATGAGGTGAAAGTGGGTGAAAAACTATCTGAATATAGGAAATGACCAACCATATTTCCATTCATGTGAATGATCTAGGGGTTTTGGAATGGAAGAGGAATGTTAGGAAAATGTACCCATAGTGTTGTTGTCAGGGCTTAACACTTTATATAAAAGTCATCGTACCATCAAAATAGGTAGAAATAAAATTTATTAAAGATATGAGGAGTACTAGTACAAGAAGTGACCAAATCCTCTATCAATGATAATCAAACCATGATGTATCTCTTGTCGAGAAATATAGCCATCATCCACTCCTGTAATCCCCAAGAAACAAACACAAATATATCAAAGGAGTCTACTGAGGGAAATTTCTAACTAAATCAAGCCACCAAGGTTAAGTTTAGGAGGGTCGATGCTTCAAAGAAATCTGATTGAGAAAGCGCAAGTTGAGGAGACCCATTAAAGAGATCTGTAACTTTAGAGATTAGTAAAATTTAATTAAAAGTTGATAGGAAATATAGGTTTTAGACTGGTGATAAAGGGTGAAGACGAGCCCCATAGGTAGACGAATAAATTACCACCCCTCTTCCAAGGGAGGGACTGAAACTATGGCCATCTCTACCTAGGGCATGGTCGGGGGTAGAAGTGGGGCTATGCGAATGGATCTTATCTCCTCTCTTGATTTTATGGTTTTGATCACCTTTGTGTAGCATGTATTTCTTTAAATTTTCCACATTATTATTAGATTTAATGACTTTATTCACCTTGTAAGTAAGGGATGTTTGATTCTTTTCTATTTTCTCTAATATCATAGCCTCTTCCAACTACTTAGACCATATTATTAATGAATTTTTAGGCTCATGCACTATTATATCCCTGGGTGTGGATTTCATTCTAGCTAGATCACTTTTAACACTATAGATTATTGTTTATTTTCCTTTGTTTCTCATTTTTATAGGAAATATAGTCATATATTTAAAAATATTATGTCATTCATGGTTGTGCCTTTTACACACCTATTTATAATTTTTAAATTTTCTCTTTTTGGGAAGCTTCTCTACATCTTCATCAAGAGTATCAATCACTAGATTAATCTTACTATCTCTCCCTTGTATGGAATACCTTCTTCATTTTACCTTTATATATATATATATATTTCTAGTCTATGATATATCCTATTTTTCCATAGTAGAATTTGTTATTTCTAATTGGTTTGATATCTTGGTTGTTTGTCTTCATTTTATTCATAGGAGGATTTGTTTCATCTCTCCTTTATACAGATTTTTCTCCAAAGGTCAGAATACTTTAATTATTTAACTAATTCTCATTAAATGGTAGTTATTTACTTTTTATTATCGATTGGATGATAATTAGTAATATTATAAAATAATTTATTATAATAATGACCACCTATCTTACACATATCATATAAGATCTTCAGTGAATAAAAATGTTCCTTGTGGATAGATTATTCTTCATCTATGTTATCTCCTTTGTTATAGTAGGTTGTCTACTACCTTTATCTATAATCCAATTATATTTAATCCTTATTGAAATTTTACACACTGATATATTATAAAAAAATTATATCACTATGTCCAAACCTCTAGCAGCACCTGCACCCTCCATTAAGCATTTGTTTTTTACCATTTTAGGTAATATATATCGATTTAATTACTTGATAATTTTAGATTGGAACAATATCTTTTTAGACTCTTTTTTGTGTAAAATTTTCTTGGTAATACTCACTTATGTATTTAACATATAGGTGTATACCCCAAAAAAATTCAAATCAACATTTTTATGTTTTTTACATTTGTCCTGCACTTCTAAAAAATCTAGATTTAGTGTGACCTGAATTTTTAGAGTTTTGGGATACCTTTTCATTCCATGAATATATATATATATATATATATATATATTTATATGTATGTATCTACATATATTCTAAGGTTATCTTTCCCACTATCATTAGTCTTATTTAATGTAAAACTCATTTCAGATACCTAAGTAGTAATACTTTCCTTCTCAGATATTTGGAAAGACTATGATTTTGTAGTATCCAGATATTTAAATTTAATTTCCAAATCAAGGAATTTTTTATTAAGATTCTGATTTTCATCCTCATTGGATCTCAATATTTTATCCCATTATTTCTTTACCTTCCCATATTAATCCTCATGCATCATTCTTATCTCTTGTACATTATTATCTATAACTTTCACTCTTTTTTATATACTCTACAACTGGGCTAACTTAACTTACATGTTGACTTTATTAATATTATTCAATTCATGGATCAATTCCAATAAAACCTCCTTAATTTTTCTTCAAAAATTTACCTTTTTCTAATTCTTTATCAATTAAGTAAATTATTTCATCACAATATAGGAATGATTCTTCATTGGCTTTCACTGGATTATTGATAGTGTTGTAGTGACTCATTTGTTTTTCCAATTCTTTATCCTCTTAATCTAGATATGATTTTTCATTAATTAGTACTATGATATATGAGAACATATATGTAAAAATCCCTTTAAGTAATGTTTTTATGTAATCATTAACCTCGGGATATATTTCTTTAGTAGATTCAACTAATCCACTTTCACAACATGAACTTGTTTCATTAGAGGAATAATAATCAACAAATTTAACTAATAAATCCTTGTTATTCTAATTGACATTAACTAATAGTGTTTCCACTAGTTTCTTAAAACAAATTATTTTATTTCTTTCCTTTTTCTTTGTCAAATTTTTAATATTCCTGGTAGAGACTTCTATGTTTTTTTGACAAGGTTGGAATTTTCATTTTCTATCTAAGAATCTTTTTCAAACATCTAAAATCTTCACTTCATGTATATTATATAAAAACAATTGGAAAAAAAATTAGAACTTATCATAGGGAACCTTGTTCTTATAATTCTAGTTTTAATGTTAATAATTGTCCTATCATAGTGAATCTATACTCTGATACCAATTAAGATACGCATTGGATCATGCAGACACACCTAAGAGTGGGGTGAATCATGTGTTATCCATTTTTTCAAACCAAATCTTATTTTTATCTTAACCTATAGCAACCCAATATATATATATATATATTACATCTTGTAGATGAATATTCATTACATTACACAAACACATTTTTGAGAATCGTAATGGTTTAGTGAATTTGGAGACAAGGTACACAATCTTCTTATTTATTGAAATATATTCATTGTTTCCCAAAAATATATTCTCATTTAGTACTCTTCATAGAAATACCCAACAAAAAAACCTTTCTTTATAACATGGGGAATGGAAACATAATAAAGGGTGGTATTGGATTATCAGTAAGGGTAAATAATTGATATGTCAAAATAACATGATAATATAGGTATGAGAACATGATAATAACATTTTAAAACCATATCATGCATATCATAGATCATAAACATGAGTCATGGAATAAATATTAGTAGATAATAAGGTATTAATCCTAATGGAATCAAAGAACATGATCTATGAGAGTATAACATTGGAATAAGTTATATATTTTTGTTATAAAAATAAGAATAGAAAATAATTTCCTTAATATTTCAAGGCTTATTGGGAAGAATATAATAATAGAATGGGTTTACTTAATAAACCATAATAGTATTCACAGTTCACTCTCTTGACTATCATAGTAGACAGATCCCATTACTAAACTGGGTTCACTCCCCATTTTAGTCATGTTTATATCATTAGATATGAATCTTTACCCAATTCATTAGGGGGATATATAGGTCGCACCCATCACATAATGATAATTATACAAAAAGTTTCCATAACATCATAAAATATTCATCATATTAGAACCCATGAAAAGAAATAGGTTTCATAAAAATTTAATCATAGTATGACTAGTGGAACAAAAAAATATTTCAAATAAATTTTATAATTTCATTATAACATAACCCATAGAAAAATAAGTGAGTTTAATAAGCATTGTGTCATCATAAAAATAAACCATTCATTGAAATAATGATAATGGTTTCCTTTGATCATATACACAGTAAAGCATAAGTATCAAAGGATGTCATCTTATATAGAAAATGAATTTGAAACATCGTTGGGAATATTTCTTGAGGAATATATCCTTTCCAATTTGAAAAACACTTTTTGATACATAAAATGTTTTCAAAATCATTTTATTTAAAAATATACTTGGAAACTTAAAAATTAAGGTTTTAGGATCGTTAAAAACATTTCTAAAAAACAAAATTTCTTTAAAAATATTTTTTAAAAACTAAACATTTTCAAAATCCTTTTATTTGAAAATAACATTAGGAACTTATAAAGGAATATTTATATCATCGATTGATCATGTTGGTGGTAAATTCCATTCATGTTGTTCATATTAAAATGAAAAATATTCCTTTCAAATTTTTGATAAAAGACAAATGGGTCTTATTTTAAAAAATAACTTGAAGATTCCTTTCAAAAAATAATTAAAAAATTCAAACATGGGAAAAATTTATTTAATAAATCATTTCTAGAATGTGAAAAATATTTTTATAAAACCTGATTTTAGAAGAAAAGGGTTTTCAGTCAAAGAGAGAAATAAAGATGATTTTTCTTAAAAACATTCTATTGAACTATTCAGTAAATAAAGAGAGGAAAATGAGTAAAAATATTTATTCTCATGACATAACCAGATTAGAAGAAAATTTATGAGTTTCTTGAGAGATCGATTATAAGATTTTATAATCAGAAGCATAATATAAATAGTATAGGATCAAAATTTTTATGTAGATGACAAAATACAAGAGGGGGTGAATTATAAGTTTAAAAATTTTCATTTTTAACCTTAGGGAAATATTTGTTTGAGAAGGTTAAAAAAAATTGATTCACTAAACCCTCTTCTATAAGGTTAATAAAAATACCTTAGGTCTAATAAATATGATTACCATAATGAAAACAATGTAAAAGTTTACTTAAAAAATATTCTTCCTTAAAGTATATATAATCTTAAATCATAGTTTACACAATAAGAAAATATATAATAAGTAACAAGTTATAATGATAAGAAATTGAATTAGAATTAAGAACTTATAACAAAAAAAGTATTATAAATGAAATATAATATTTTAACCAAAATAGAAGGTTATCCAATAACCTTTGATAAAAGTAAATTGATTTATACTTTCAAGAAATTTTGTCTTATCCACACTAGGGTATTCCCTTGGTCCATTAAATATCAGTTGTTTCTTCTGTCTTGCTATCCTCACAAGCCATCGATTAAGTAGTTAATTGGAACCTCTGTATTCCTTCTGCTTGGAATCCCTTGATTAAAGAATCAGATGCATAAATCTAATCTTAAAGAGACAACCTGAAAAAGTTTATTTAATATTGACACTCTCACTAAAGTATCATAAATGCAAGGAACAAGAAGTTCACACTCTAGTATCACGATAGAAAATTTACAGTATATATTCAAACACACCAAAACATTGAAATCAATCTTTACAAATGAAAAAGTTGACCTAGTATTTATAGGCAAGGAGTCCAATAGTCATTTAGATCTCCAACAATCATATTTTTCTTAAAATATTAGAGGGACATGTATGGCTGGAACTTATAATGGTCATAAAATAATAGATTAGATTACATCATTTAGTATAAGGGAAAAAATATAATGATAAACATTATTATGTAATATATGTATGATTATTATTATATGTATAATGAAATATAGAGTAATTAATCAGATTATAGTAAAATTAGGAATCAGATTCTAAGAAAGTATGTGAATCATATTTGAGGAACTGCGTAAATATGATTAAAAAATATAGGTGAATTATATTTATGGAAAGTAAATTAGATTCAAAATTTTGAATGAATCAAATTTAAGGAATGAAAATAAAATACAGATATTTTAGAGAATCATAATTGAGAAACATAGAAAATTGGATTCACAATTCTGAGTGAATTGGAATTAAGAAAGTGTTAATTGATTTTATGATTTTAAGCAAATCAGAATTGATAAATAGTGAGAATAAGATTTTCATTTCTGAGTAAATTGGAATTGAGAAACAAAGATAATAATATTCACAATTTTGAGTGAAATGTAATTGAGAAATAGCGAGAATTGGATTCACCATTTTGAGTGAATGTGAAATGACAAACATCGAGAATTAGATTCAAATTTCTAGGTGAATAGGAATTTAGAAAGTATAAGATTTTTATTATATGTATTGATCTAATTTTCATTGATCTTGGAATCTATTAGTTCTTAAGAAAATGTTTGTTAGAGATAGCTGGAAAAATAGAATAAAAAAATTAAAGTACATGAATTCAATTATTATCATGTTTAAATAAAATTCATTATAGAAGGAAACATTATTAAAGAAAATGTGTTTGTGACTTCAAAAACATAAAGGAAAAAAGAAAAGTCATAAGGAAAATTTTGACTAAAAAATCTCCCCCTTTTTGGAAAGACCAAAAAAATTATTAAGAAAATAATATTAAGACCAATATATTTGAACTTAAAAGAAATACTTATCTCCCCTCGTGTTTATGACTCTTAAAAGACTAAATACGAATAACTCCCTCTTAGGTTATAAAATCTCACTAAGGATCATATTATTATCTTTAAGTATTTTTCTTCTTATATTAAATAAATACATCCCCCTTACTTAATCATTTGTTTTTTAAGCATTATCCCCCTTACTTAAACATCCCCCCTGACTAATATTCTTTTTAGAACATTCTACCCCTTTGTAATTTTCAAAAAGGAATGGAGGAAAATATGTTGTGCCTAAAAAGGTTAGAAAATATATGTGAAAACAAGATGGATAATAGAATTTTTATATTGAATACGTTTTTAAAATAAAATATCAGAATTAAAAAAATAAATCCTTCTTTAGAAATAATGTTCTGGCTATGGCTTTCATCTTCTTCAAATCTTTATGATCATCTTAAAACATTACAAGGATCACTTCTTGATCCTCATTTTTCTTCTCAATAAAATAAATATTTTCTTATTGGTTTTTTAATATTATCCTCCTGAGACTTGAGTTTTTGTCCACCTCATCTTTGTAATCCTTCAACCTTCTGATCTCAATACCATAAATTTTTAACTTTCCAATCAAATATTTGACTTCTTGTATCCAAATATATTTGTCTTCCTTTAACTTCTCCGAAATACTATTTGAAAGATCTTTGAGTGAGTCTGTGGATTCTTTGAAATCATTCTTGACTGTCTCAAACATATCATCAAAAACCTTAAGATCCATACTGATCTATTTTGACCACTTTGTCATCTCCCTATATAATTTTTTATGAGAACCATAATATTTCCCAAAGTTTATGAATTCTGATTCAAGATTTATCAAATTCTCCATATGAATGGTTGTTGATTATGAATTCTAGTTTAAGAATTCTTGAATATGTTGTCACCTTGAATCAATATTTAGGAATTATGGAATATAATTTACTAGATTTTTAAATGATTGAGCGAAAAAGTCTTCTCACATATATGAGGATGACTTTTCTGATTCTAATGCATCTTTCTTGCGGCAAAATCAATATTTTTATTTTAATATGAAAGAAGATTGTGGCCACCGGCACAAGACAGATGCATCCAACTCCCCTAAGGGGGTCATAAATGGTGTAAGACAAGAGCATCCCCTTGTAAAAACGACATAAATACCATGGAAGGGACCTGATACTATTTTAAAAAACAAGCGGCTCCTCCTCCCTTCCCAAGCCGGCGATCGCATCAGCAGAGAAGTTAGCTTCCCTCAAAATGTGATGAACATGTTGTCCCTGACTTGTTTCCAATGATAACCTCCTGGCTAAGTAACAAATTAACCACGACACCTCGCAGCTCTCCTTGACCATATTGACCAAGGTCTCCGAATCAGACTCGATCACTTCAGCCTGCAACCCCAACCTCTTGCACAACGATAGTCCTATAAGAAGGGACCTCATTTCAGCTTCCAGAGAGCTTCCTGCCCCAAAAAAGGTGCTGAAACCCGCCAAAACAAAGCCACTTGAATCGCGAATGATTCCCCTGCCCCGCATAGTCCCACTCCTGTAGGAACCATCTACGTTCAATTTTAGACCATGCAAGGGGGTCCCCAACAAACCCATCTTCCACTCATCCTACCCGACGCACCGGCCGAATATGTCTGATTGAAGAACCTACATAAGGTGGCCGAGGACTATCCACCTTTGATGACTGAACCCAACTCGAGGCAAAGATCCCTTTCCCGTATCTGAAGAAGCCGAGCCGATGGGTGAGCGCCCCTCCTCGCCTGGTTCTTTGCCTCCCATAGAGACCAATAGATAGAAATGAGAACACAACCCAGGATTTTGGTCTTCATCGCATTGCCTCCTACCCCATTAAACCATGAGGACAGGAACTCATGAAGGGAAGCAGGTGTCCAGCTACCACTGGAATGGGAGATGAACACGGACCAAAGATGGCCAGCCCAATCGCTCAGGAAGAACAGGTGAAGGGTAGATTCTCTCCGTGGGTTCTCGTAGAAGATACATAGAGATGCCAAGGGAATGCCTTTCCTTTGAATATTTTTATCCGTCGGTAGAGCAACATTCCTAATCCTCCAAACTAGAAAGTTCATTTTAGTGGAAAACTCCTTGCACCAAATCTTGGAGGACCACTCGTCCAGGAAAGCATCAGAAATATGAAGTCGGTTGAAATATCTATTCTTTGAAATGTTTTCCTTTTATCAGAGGATATTGACAAATACATTCAGAACTGAGGAAAGAGGATAAAATTAGAACGGAGTCTTTGAAGGGTGGCAGCAGCTTGGGAAAAAATCTATGAAGATCGATGTGGTACACAGAGGGTCCCCTCATTTATAAAGGCGGTGAGATGATGGTTCTACTTCTAAGAATCAATCTAATGGTTGAATATAAATTGATTTCATCCAACAATTGAGATTAATCTGAAGAAGGTTTTATAGGTTCCGATCTTTTGAGTTACTAAGGAAACAAAATGGATTTAAGGAAGATGAATCTGATGAAGTTTTTCTTACAAAAAATTGAAATAACAACAAATAGAATTATAATTAAAAAGTAATAGGTGAGAATACGTGCCTTTCATATTTTTCAGTATTGGATAAGATTATTCTTAGAAATCTTAGATTCTGGAAAAAAATTATAACAATAAGAAAATTTAAAAAATTTAAGAAATATTTGATAATGTCAAAAAATTTTATGAGATTCCAAAAGGAAAATTAGGTTCTGAAAAAAAATTATTAAGGAAATGAAATGTACTCTCCCTATGAAAAGGAGTGACTTAATATAATGATATAGTTTTAAAAAAGTAGATGTGAATGATTACCTTATAATTATCATTCCAAACTTTTGTTTAATGTATTCAAATCAATCATAAGGTAAAGGTTTTATAAAAATGTCATCAAGTTGTTCTTGTGTTCTGATAAATTGAAAAATAATATCCCCTTTAAGTGTGTGATCCCTAAGAATGTGATGCCAAATTTCTATGTGATTTGAATGGGAGTGATTTTCATGGTTTTTTCTTAATGAATTGGAAATAGCATTATCACATAGTATCTGAGTTTTAGAAAAACTCATGCCATAATGAGTGAGTGTGTGTTTCATCTACAACACTTGAGCACAACAGCTTCCAACTACCACATATTTAGCTTCAGAAGTGTAAAGTGCTACTGAGTGTTGTTTCTTAAATTAATAAGAAACTAATTAATCTACTAAGAAATGACAATTTATATGTGTACTTTTTATATCCATTATACAGCCTCCAAAATTGGTATCTGAAAAAAGTTTAAGTTCAAAATCATTTCCAGAAGAATAAAAAAGTCCCAAATTCATAGTTTCCTTTAAATAACGTAAAATTATTTTCACAACTTTTAAATGGGATTATTTTTTATTTTATTTATATCTTTCACATAAGCATACTGAAAACATTAAGTTTGGATGATAGGATGTAAATTATAGTATTCGTCCTATCATACCTCTAAAAGTTTTTTGATTAACTGGTTTTCCATATTCATCAAGATCAAGAGTATTTGAGGTATCGATTGGAGTACAAATACTTTTATTATTGTCATATTAAAACCTATTAAGATGATATTTAATATACTTATGTTGATATATATAGGTTCTTTCTGGTTTTTGAGCAATTTGAAAACCAAGAAAGAATGTTAACTCACTCGTCATACTCATTTCAAACTCAAATTTCATAATATTTGAAAATGAATCAATTAAGGATTTCTGATTTGATTCAAAAATAATGTCATCAACATAAATTTGAACAATCAAAACATTTTTATTATCTTTCTTTATGAAAAGTGTTGGATCAGCAGTTCCCTTAACATAATTCTTTTGTAACAAAAATCATGTAAGTCTATCATACCAGACTCTAAGAGATTGTTTAATACCATATAAAGATTTGGTAAGTTAAAAAACATGTTCAGGAAGTTTTTTGTCTTTAAAACCAAGAGGTTGTTCTACAAAAAATTCCTCTTGAACATATCCATTAAGGAAATCACACTTCACATCCATTTGAAAAAGTTTGAAATTAAAGAATGAGGAAAAGGCTAATAGAATTAAAATAGATTCTAGTATAGCTAATGAAATATAGATTTTTTATTGTCTATTACTTCTTATTGATTATATACTTTAATAACTAATCTTTCTTTATTTCAAATAATGGTTCCATTTTCATCGCATTTGTTTCTAAAGACCCATTTTACTCTAATTACAGATATTTCTTTAGGTCTTCCAACCAAGTTCCAAACTTTTTTCCTTTATAATTCATTTAGTTCATCTTGCATAGATTTAATCCAATATTTATAACTTAAAGCCTCATTAGGAATTTTGGGTTTGACTTGTGAAATAAATTCTATATACTCTACTACATTTCTTAAGGAACTTATAATACTTATAGGTTGATTTACATCACCAATGATACTATCAATAAGCCAATTCCTAAGAAATAGCTGAGTTGGGTTTTGTAAAACATCTTCATCAACCTAAGGTAGAAATTCATCTGTATTTAACATTTCAGAAAATATTTCTTGAGTATTCTTCTTATTATAAGATTCTTCCATCAAGGGTTGATAATCAGTTTTTGAAAACACATTAGAAGTTGTAGGTTGGGATTGTTTGAAAAAAAAGGATCAGTTTCATCAAAATAAACATGTATTGTTTCCTAAATATTAAAAAAGTTTTTATTGAAAACTATATAAGCCATAGTGTTAGTAGAATATCCTAAAAATATAACTTCATAGGACATGGGTGAAATTTTATGTAAGTTATATTTTGTATTAAAAATGAACACTTTGCATCCAAATACTCTTAAGTATGAAACATTTGGTTTTTAGCCTGTACATAACTCATAAGGTGTTTTATTAAGAAATAGTCTGATTAAAACACAATTTATTGTATAATAATAAGTACTCACAGCTTTAACATGAAAAGAAATCAATTAGGTATTCACTCAACATGGTTCTTGTTATTTTTTGAAGAATTTAGTTTCTTCTTTTAACAACACCATTTTTCTGAGGAGTTCCTAGAGCTGATAAGTTATGTGTAATTCCTTTTTTACTACAAAAAGTTTCAAAATATGAATTTTAAAATTCTACACCATGATCACTACGAATAGTTATCAATGGAAGGTTTTTCTCATTTTTAACATCGGTTGTAAAAGTTTTAAAGAAAGAAAAATCTTCAGACTTCTTTGTGAGAAAATAGACCCATGTAAATATTGTATAATCAACAACTAGAACAAATACATAGTATTTTCCTATGATACTTCTAGTTTGTTTAGGATCAAAGAGATCCATGTGATCTAACAACAATTCATCAGTAGTTGAGACTTAATAGATTTAAATATTGACTTATGTTGCTTTCTATATTGATAAGGGTCATAGACTTTTGAAGAATCAAATATAAGATCTGGTGGATCCTTAATAAGTACTTTATTAGATAGTTTACATAATTTCCTAAAGTTACAGAGTCCTAATGTTATATTCCATAACCAATATTTATCTTCCATTGCACTGTTGTAAGGTATATAATGCCTCCTAAGGTCTTCTAAGTTAAGTGTCTAAACATTCTCATGCCAATGGGCAGAAAGAATGAATTCATCCTTGGAATTGTGTACAAAGAATTTTTCATTCCTAAAATTAACAAGGTAACCTTCATCACATAATTTTATTATGCTTATAAATTTGTGCTTAACTTCCTTAATAAATAAAACATTTTAAATCAAGGTTTTTTCAAGAAGAACAATGTTACATATACCAATGATCTTTACATGAGAATTATCTCTGAAGGTAACCCTTCTACCTTTAATTTCAATAATATTTTAAAATAATTATTTATTACAAGTCATATTCTGAGAACAACCACTATCCATGTACCATGTATTTTTGTTGGTACTTTATTTTTTTCCTAAAAATAAAATAGTTAGATTTTCATAATCCAAAATTTCTTGGATATGGAAATGTTAGAAGGTAAAATATTAGTAATAGACATATGTTTATAAAAATGGGATTTATGAAATCATAAAAAATTTATTTTATTTAAAGAAAATTTTTTGTTCCAATGTCCACCAATTTAAAACTTAGTGAAAAATGGGGAACTTTTGGGAACAAAATAGTTATTACCAAAGATAGGTTTTGAGTGAGAATATCCAATTCCAAAACTATTCCTTAGAGGATGAATTTTTTTATAAATTTCATCAAATTATTCCTTACTAGAAATACAATTTAATTAATGTTTTTTAAGAGAAATGATTTCAGATTGTTTTCTAATGACTAAATTTTTATCCTCATCAGTATTATTTTTAGAATTATATTTTTTCTCTAAATCATTTTTATCAGAAATAACTTTTTCAGGATCCTTAAGAAGATTGTAATTTTTAGAATTTACTTCTTCATGTTTTTGGAAATATAAATAATTTCAAAAGATTTTTCAACAGTATCTTTATAAATATCTAATACATCTTTTGTTAAAACATTGATTCTAGAATTTTTGTTATCAATTTTATTTTTTATCTTACTATTTTCATTTTCAAGAATCTTTTAAAATCTAGAGACTTTTTCAAAATAAGTTAAAGTATATTTTCCTAATTAAGATTATTTATTTGAATAAATATATCCATTCTCATCAGGATAGTTATAATTTATATAAAAAAAATTTAAGGACTCAACATTGTGTACCTTTTCTATGAAACAGTGATTATCAAAGGGTATTCTGTAAATAAGACCAATATTCCTGTGTCCATAAGATTCAATATCTAAAGATTATTCAGAAGAATCTCAACCACTTGAACTCCAAGAAACATTTACCTTTAAGATTTTCTTTCCTTTAGTATTGTATTACTTTTTTTGATACCTCTAATAATGCTTATATTTTATGTATTTTTTTCTAAGACTTGTAAAATTAGTCCTGATGCATCCTACTTTATTATATTCATAGCATGTGACTTATGAATATTTATTTTCCTTTTTATCCTTTCTCTTATATCTGTATTGAAAATCTTTCTTTCCAATAATCATTTTCATCCTTCACGCAATATTGGATAACTCATTTTTTGAATGTTCTGATTTACTTGATTCTGATTGTATCACATATTTCTTATTCTTTATTAACTTAAAAACTTTCTCAAGAGTCTTGGATTTTATCTGAATTGAGGTAGTAGTAAAATCAACACTTCTATTATTATTCTTTCCATTATCTACATCTCTCTTTAATTTGTTCTCATGTTGCAAGAGAGTTCCAAATAACTCATCAAGAGTTACAGTTGTGACTTTCCTTGTTTCATCAATTGCAGTTCTCTTTGGTTCTCATTCATTCAGTAATCTCATCATCAAATCCTTTATCTCCCATTTACTACAAACTATTTACAATATCCATGAATCTATATTGAACTTTATTTATAGGTTCTCCATATGGAAAAACAAAACCATGATAATCTTCTCTAATCATGGATCTTCTAGTCTCAATAACTTTATAACTACCAAAATGTGTAATTTCCAAATTCTTCAATATAATGTTGGTTGCTTCACAAGATGATATCTATTAGTATATATTATTGGTTATTAAAAAAATTAAAGTATTGTGTACCTTATAGTTAATCATATATTCCAATATTTCTTGATGGGTGAAAAGTCTCACTTCTTTATGAGAAATTTTATAACCCCTAGTAAGCATTGAAAAATTTTCAACACTAGTATTGATAAAAAATGTATTCATTATATCTATACAGTATTCATAATAATTTCCATAAAAAATAGGTGGTCTTGTACGATTCAAATTATCTATGGATCCGAAATTAAACTTGGTCATCTTTATAATAATACAAAAATTCTTTTTCCATGATACAAGTTAGTGTAGAAAAATATTTACAAATAAAAAGTCCACAAAATAAATATAAAAAACTTATCAAAGTAATGTAGTAAAATATATGAGTAATGGAAACCTCCTCTGATACCAACTCTAGGATCGAAATATGTATGTAGATGATACAATAAAATAGGGGGTGAATTGTAAGTTTTAAAACGTTCGTTTTTAACCTTAATTAAATATATTTTTAACAAAGTTAAACAAATATGATTCACTAAACCCTCTTATTTAAGGTTAAGAAAAACACCTTAGGTCTAATAAAGATAAATATTTTAATTAAAACAATACACAATTTACTTAAATAATATTATTCCTTAAAGTATATAGAATCTTAATTCATATTTTATACAATAAGAAAATTTATAATAAATAACACTTTCTATTGATAAGAAATTTCAATAGAATTAATAATGTGTAAAAAAACAAGTAGTAAAAATGAAATGTAATATTTTAACCCAAATATATGGGTATAAAATAACCTTGGATAAAAATCCCTTGATTTATACTTTCAATAAATTCTATCTTACCCACACCAGGGTAAGACCTCGATCCATAAAAGATAGGATGCATCTTATGTTTTGTTATCCCCACAAGCCCACGATTAAGTAGTTAATCGGCACCTCTGTCTTCCTTTACCTAAGAATCCCTCGATTAAATAATCTAACGCATGAATATAATCTTAAAAATAAAACCTGACAAGGTTTCTTTAATATTAATACTCTCACTAAAGTATCATGAATGCAGGGAACAAGCAGTTCACACTCTAGTATCATGAGATCAAATTTACAGCATGTAGGAACACACACACCAAAACACTAAAATCAGTCTTTACAAATCGTGAAGTGACCAGGTATTTATAGGTGATGAGTCCAACAGTCATCTTGATTTCCAACAGTCATATTTTTCCTAAAATATCGGAGAGACCTGTACAGATGGCACTTAAAACGGTCATAAAATAACATACTTAATGACATAATTTAACATAAGGGGAAAATATTATGACAATAATTATTATTCAATATATTTATGAATCCAATTATATGTATATGGAAATATAGAGTAATAAATAGGATTTTATTAAAATTAAGAATCGGATTCTAAGAAATCATGTGAATCAAATTTTAGAAACTACGTAAATCTGATTCAAAAACTAGGGCAAATTAGATTTAAGGAAAGTAAATCAGATTCGAAATTATTAATTAATTGTATTCGAGGAATGAAAATAGGATTCAAATTTTTTAGTGAATCGGAATTGAGAAATATATAAAATCAGATTCACAATTCCAAGTGAATTGGAATTAAGAAATTTTGAATTAGATTCATGATTCTGATCGAATCATAATTGATAAATAGTGAGAATCATATTCACATTTCGAAGTAAATTGTAATTGAGAAATAGTGATAATCGTATTAACAACTCTATGTGAAATGGGATTGAGAAATAGTGAGAATCAGATTCAAAATTATGAGTGAATCAGAATTGAGAAACAAAAAGAGTTAGATTCAAATTTCTGGGTGAATCGGAATTGAGAAAGTATAGGATTTTGATTAAAATTATTGATCTGATTTTTATTAATCTCAATATCTATTAGGTCTTAAGAAAAAAATTAGACTTAACTAGAAAAATAGCATAAAAAGATTAAAATTCATGGATTAAATTATTTTTATATTTAAATATAAATATTTATAGAATGAAATATTATTAAAAAGTGTTTTTTTAATTTCCAAAACATAAAGGAAAGAGAAAAGTCATAATTAAACTTTTGACTCAACAAACAATCCTGATAAATAATGAGATTGTACCATAAAACCATTACCACTTTGGTAACATTAAATCATAATCCCTATAAAATAATAACATTAAATGAAACATATAATATCATTATGATAAATAAATTCATGATATTACTTGTCAAAATGGTTTTATATATACCTTATAAAATAAGATAGGTGCATAACATGACATATGTCTCAAAAAAGACAAATTAAAAAAAATACCTTACCGATTTGGTAACTTTTAAGCTGTAAACACCATGAAAGATCCTAAAATGGATATGTAAATCCTAATAATTTTCATGATAATAATAATAAAATACATTCATGGGAAGTATATACATGACATAAAATAAATAGGCAGTGAATATGGCATGTGTCTCACAAAAGAAAAAGGTGAGATGAAAATACCTGACCACTTTAGAAAAATTTGAACCGTAAACCCCATGAAAGAGTGATACTAAAATGTATATGTAAACAAAAAAATTAATCACCAAAAAATAAATACATGGTCAGTATATACATCACATAAAATAAACACATGGTGAATATGGCATGTGTCTCATAGAAAATAAAAGTGAGAAGGAAATCCCTTATCACAAGTATAGAATTCTTTTGTACACATTTGAACCTCATGTATAATAAATACGAGTTTATTATAAATCAAATAAAAAACTATACTTATATATATAATATCATATATGATTTTCTTATTCCATTTTATAACCCTTTTGTTAATAATTCCATGTTAAGGCCATGTTTTGAATAATAACGGCTTTATTTATCATGTATATTTTGATTTCGTTATTTTTTTGGTCCTATTTCATGGATCATGGTTAAATAATTATAAAATTTCTGAAATTATATAAATATCACATATATTCTATATATATTTATTTATAGTAATCTATAAAATTTATATATAGAAAATGAAATACATCGTTCATAGAGACGGTAAGTCGTATGTACGCATGAATATTATCTCCATTTTCTAGATAGATTTAAAGAAATAATGGTAAATAATATATTACCATTAAAAATAATTTTTATGTCTTATATAACACATATTTTCATTAAACTCATCCTTATTACCTTCCATATAAAGCATGAATGAATAACATCGATTTGTGAGGTGGAAGTCTGCGTACACACAATAAATGTTATTGTATTCCCATAGAATGGAAATTAAAAAGGTGTATGTGATATAATAATTAAATAAGTATAATAAAATCATAAATTTAATATATAAAAATTCAATCCATCTTTCTATCTTTCCATGATAGGTGTTGATGGAAAAATAATAACACCGGTTTGCGATGTGGTAGTCTATCATACACACAACTGATGATTTTGTATCTAATTTAATATAAGTGGAGATGGTTGTGGGTCATTCCCTTAACCTAAAATAATATCAGTATATAGAAGATACTGATTTTATTATATCATAATTTTTTAATAATAATTTAATGATTTTGAGTTAAAAATAAAATAAAAACACTTGTTGATGAAATTTACCTCTTCTTCGAGTAACCTCCTTTGGTTTACATGAAATTCCCTCATTAGTTTGATTTATGACCAAAATAAGGATTATATGATGATATTAAGGAATTAGTTAATATATTTTGGAAATTATTGGCTGAAAAAATGAGTTTTTAGGTGCTAATAGGAGAGGATGGGTGTCCTTTTATAACAAAGGTGAGTGGTACATGTGAAATTGTTTAAAAGAAAAAGGTTTTCCCACATTTTTCTCATGGAAAAAGGATTAAAAATGGACTATTATGAATTCTTATACATAATAAGTTATAAATATATCCATAAAATATATTTTCTACAATTTTTTCATTATTTTTAACCCATATTTTTTTATTTTAAAACCCCGATAAACCCATTTTTACCTTAATCGTGATAAATAATTTTTACTGTTTTTAATATTCATTATGGTAAAAATATTATGTTCACCTTATTAGATAATATAAATAATTCTTATTCTAACTATATAATATATTTTTTCAAATTCTATACAAATATTTGGCAAAATTAATTTAAAATTTAACTTGTAAACGTGATGAGAAAGTGATTTTCCAAAGAGAAAATGTTCAAAATTTTAAGAAGTTTTTATATAAAAATTCAATATAAAATTGATTAAAATGTACTAAATTGGATTAATTGATATATAATTGAACTTTTTTTATTTTAATACCTATTTTAAAATAATAATTAACCTTACAAATTATTTAAATGAAAAATTATTTTTCAATAAAAATTAGTATTTTTAACTATTCATCAAAAAGTATATATTCTTAGAAAATTATCAAAATTCACCCTAAGATAATTTAAAAATTATTATTTAAAAAATGAATTTATTTTTGTCAAATTAATTTTCAAAAATTTTACAAATTTATTTTCAAAATAAGTGCACAAAATTCAATAAAATTGTTTTTTAGAAAAATATAACTTTTAGGCATAAATTCAGATTTATTATTATCTCATGCATAAAAAACACATAAGATAAATGGTAACCATTTGATTGAATATATAATATATAAATTAAATTAAAATAATTCACCAAGTGTTATTTATTTTATTTATTGATATAAAAGTAAATTTGTGATCATAAAAAATAAATTTTCAAAAAAATATTTTCTTTATTTTCAAGTAGTTTTTATTTTAATTTATAATTAATTGGTCAGCAAATAATTAATTTTATATATATTTTTAGACCATAAATTTTAATAATTTAGTTATTCATATTCATACCAACCATTCCAATGAATAAGTGATAACTATCATATTAAATAATAATATTTTAATACAGTGACATGTTTTTATTAAACTAAGTGTTTCGTATAAGACAAGCTAAACATGTTGTTGTGTGTAACACAAGATAATATCATTATTTTTTTAATTCAAGATAAAATCAGGGTTTCTTTTAATACAAAATATTTAAAAGAATAAATTTATTTGAAAATATATATATTTTACAAAATAACATGGTGTTACATTCAACCCCCTTAAAATAAATTACTTCCTTGTAATTTGAACTTGTGCTCTGTAAACAAGGGTTTAACATTTGAACATCCTTTTGTGGGAAACTCACATCATAAAATGTATTAATAAAAATCTGTTCAAAAATAGATAATGTTATTTGTTAAGGACATATATAATAACACATACTAGGTCTCCAAATAGGATAACATGGGTGGGAAGTAAATATTTGGACATGGAAGAAAAGTGTAATGTCTAAATAATGACGGATAGTTATGGAGATCATTAATCATAATAAAGTGAATGATCATGTGAAAATCAATAACTACAAAACCACTAACTAAAAATGTAGGAAAAGGTTCATTTATATTATCATAAATTATGGTAATGGGAAAATATTTTATTTCAATATAATTTTTTTAATGTTTAGAAATTTTCATAAGAAGATATACTTACTTGATTTTATTCCATTTTATAACCACAATCATATCCTTTGGTTGTGACTTGATCAATTTACACTTCATCTCTGACTATAAGAGATGAATTCTTCGTGTATAAATCACTAATAGATAATAATATCCATAAAATAATGATAATTAATTCTTTCTATCCATAATTATTTTCAAAAAAAATGGTTATCACTAGTTATCCAATATACATAAATCTCTATATAGTGAAGTAATACATTAATCTCTAAGACCTCATCCAAGTTTCATGTTAAACCATTCTATAAATGTTTAACCATAAGATTCATCCAAAATTTAAAAAAAATATTAATAAGAACACTAAAGTTACAAAAATAAACTTAACATTAATCCCCCAGATATCAATAAGTATATCTTAATGTTCACATACCAAATATGTGAATACCTTAGTCATATATTCTCCTCAAGCATGGTATTAACCAAAATTACCATAAAACCCCAATGAGAAAATAAATTATTCCACATTCCTTAAATAAAACTATAGATTATCGAATATATTTCATAGATCCAATAATGTTGTAAACTTCATCAATGATAATATATAAAAAAATTCCATAAAATCATTAATCAGTTCAAAGGTAATCAGTACTATACAGTTTAATTTATCTATATCAATCATCTCTTTATCCAAATTAAACACTATTTCCTCAACATTAAGAACATATTAAGGGTTATATTCCCTTAATAAAAATATATCATATCCCTTAAATCACTTTTATAGGTCATCCGTAACATTTATAATATTATTTAAACTCTTTAATTAAAAACTATTGTGGAATAATCCATTGATGTTTCAAGATTCTAATAAAAAATACAACTAATAAAAATATAATTATTTGAATCTGAATATATAAACACATCAATCATTCCACTTTCTTAATACACTATTAACCAGGATTAATCATCTTATTACTTAACCCATCATTACTTCTATATTTCATTTGTAGTCTCTTTATCGTTGACAATATAACCATTAATCATACAACCTTGATGATTATCTATATCATATTTCCCTTTAAAAAAATTATTTCTATAATTCCTATACATTACAAATTTTAAAAACTCAAATGTAGATGATATCTTAGGGATACCATTATTCTTATCCCTTTTGTTAACAAAACTTTTCATTTTTCCTCTATATTTACATGTTTTGATCCATTTTTTCCACACTAAAAAAACTTTGTGCCCCTCTAATACATTTACATGGGTGGTACTTCCCACACTCTTAAAATATAAAAAATAGAATCTTCTTTCTTCTATGGTCTCCACCACTCAAACTCTCAATGAACTATATCCTTCTCCTATTTGGTGTGTCTGAAATTTCATTGAGGTGTAAGTCGTTAATTATATATCATGATAACTAATTTGTAATAATCACAATATCATTCACTCCAGTCATCATCTCATTATGTTTATAATCAACACATTGTCTATTGCATTAAATGTTAATCTAGTTACTTCTTGTTCTTACCATTAACTAAATCCAAAAATCATAGTGTGAGTAACAATATTCATAGTGGGAAACCATATAATCATGAAAAATATCTGTCGGGGTGTCTAAATCATGAAACCTTGTTTTATATATATTAAAACTTATGATTAACCTATAAAATTCATGTTAATTATTTAAATTCTTTGTGATGGTATACAAATATTTTGTGAATTTCCAAAACATATTCCCCAGGAGTATCAAACCGGGTGTGCAGCAAGGCCCATTTTTGTACACAAAGTGATGATCAATTCCATATCAATATTCCCTTTTTAGATTTATTTCCCCTAAGTACCTTAGTTCCAGATCCATGTCCACTTATATTATATAGACAGGGATTTAATTTCTTGAAAATAACTCACTCTATCCTTTACCAAAATTCTAGGACATTATCCTATACTTTGAATCATCCATAAACTTATCCTTAGACATATCATTAGAAATATCCTTTTAAATTTCCCTCGGGATATCAATAATGTTTTCTCATTCTAATTTTCAAAGGTTAACTAAACCTATCCTCTTATACCAACTATAGAGATTCAATATTTTCATACGTAGATATTACATCTTCTAGTTGAATATTAATTACATTACATAAACACATGCCTAAGGATCATAATGGTTTAGTTAATTTGGATACTAGATACTCAGTCTTCTTATTTAGTGAAATATCTTAAATATTTCCCACAAAGATGTTCCCATTTGGTATTGTTCATATACATTCCCTACTTAAAACCTTTCTTCATAACCTTAGGAAAGGAAACACAATAAAGGGTTAACTTAGATGATCATTAAAGGTAAAAAAGGGATATATCAATATAACAAGAGCATATGGGTATGATAACATGATAATAAATTTTTTAAACTATACCTTTCATATCATAGATCAAAACCATGAGTCATTTCATAAATCATGGTAGTTAGTAAGACATTAATAATAATGGTATCAAAGAACATGAGTGATAATAGCATATCATTGGCATAAGACATAGATTTTTATCATACATAGAGGCATAGAAAATCATTTAATTAGTAGTTCAAGGCACATTTACAATACTATCATAGTGAAATGGATTCATTCCCCAAACCATTATAATAGTCAAGGATCAATTCAAAGACTATCACAGTTGATAGATTCATTTACTGATCTCGGTTCAATCCCCATTCCAGTCCAATTTATCTCATGAGATATCAATATTTACCCAATGCATTAGAGGTAGATATAGATATCACTCATTATATTATGAAAATTATATATGTTTGGGACACAAGACTATAAAACATTCATGATATTAGAACCCATGAAAAGAAATGGGTTTCATAAACATTTCATCATAGAATAACCTGTGGAACAAAAATAAGTTTCACAAAAATTTCATCATGTCATCATAATATAAACCATGGAAAAAGGAGTGGGTTTCATAAGAATAATTTCATAATAAACATAAAATATTCAGATAAATAGTAATAATGATATCTTTGGATCGTATCCCCATTAAATCATAAGTAACATCAAAGGATTTCATCTTAGATAAAAAATGATTTTGAAAGATCACTTGGAAAATTTCTTTAGAAATATATAATTTCCACTTCGAAAAACAAATTTTAAGTAATAAAACATTTTAAAAATACTTTTCCTTAAAAATAAATGTGTAAACTTATAAAGGATGATTTAAATATCATTTAAAACATTTTATAAGGAAAAAATATTTCTTTGAAAATCACTTTTTAAAAATAAAAAATCATAAAAAAATTTCCAAAAAAAGTTCTTTGAAAATAACTTTAGATACTTATAAAGTAATATTTAAATCATCTATTGGTCATATTGGTAGGAAATATTGATCTTATTGTATGTTTTAAAAAGACAAATATTTTTTCACATTTTCGATAAAATGTAAACAAGCCTTGTTTTGGAAAACAACATTGAGATTCCTTTCAAAATATTTTTTAAAAAGTTATAAAACATGTAAAATGTATTTAATAAATAATTAATAGAATTTTAAAAACATTTTTTGAAAAAAAAATAGAAAACATGGTTTTAGAAGAAATGTTTTTTCGACAAAAAATAGAAATCAAGATGATTTTTTTTAAAAACATTATTTTGAACTCATGAGTACATAAAGAGAGGAAAATGAATAGAAACATATATTATCATGACATAACCAGATAAGAATAAAATTATGAGTTTATTTATATATGGATCACAATATTTCATAATTATAAGCATAATCATAAACAGTCCTGATAAATGGAGAGATTATACAATAAAATCACTAGTACTTTGGTAACATTGAATACTTGTCCCCATGAAAAAATAACATTAAATAAAACTTTAAATATCATGAGAATAAATAAATTCATAATATTACTTGTCAAATGTGATATATATAAACCTCATAAAAGAATATAGGTCAATAACAAGACATATGTCTCAACAAAAAAAATTGAAAGAAAAATCCATTACTGATTTGGTAACTTTTCGACCATAAACTCCATGAAAGATAGATACTAAAATGGATATGTAATTATTTATAATTTTTTGTAGAATCATAAAAAAATAAATTCATGGTCATTATATACACCACATAAATGAAACAGTTGGTGAATATGGAATATATCGCACATAAGTAAAAAAGTGATATAAAAATCACTTTACCGCTTTGGTAACATTTGAATCATAAACCCAATGAAAAATAGATCCTAAAATGGGTATATAAATCCCTATAATTTTAATCATTATAAAATATATTCATGTATAGTATATAGACTACATAAAATAAACATGTGGTAAATATGGCATATATCTCACTAGAAATAAAAGTGAGATAGAAATCCATTACCATAAGTCTCGACATCCTTCATACACATTTAAAACTCTTGTATAATAAATATAAGTTTATTATAAATCTATTATAGAGCCATAATTATATATATCATACCATATATTATTTTATTATGACCTTTTAGAACATTTTTATTAATAATTTCATGTTAAATTCATGTTTTGAATAAAAACTTTTTTGTTTTCCATGTATGTTTTGATTTTGTTATTTTTTTGGCCCTAATACTTTTATCATGGTTCCATAATATCTATAATTTTAACCATTATATAAATATAATATATATTAATTGTATATTTATTTATATTAATCTATAAAATTTAAAGATATAAAATCAAATACATCAGTCATGGAGATGGTAGGTCATACATATGCAGGAATGTTGTTTCCATTTTCTCGATAAATTGAAAGAAACAACAGTAAATAATATATTAAAATTAAATAATTATTTTAATTTCATATATATATCACATATTTTCACTAAAATTATCCTTATTATGTTTCTTGTAAAGCGTGAACAAATCACATCACTTCGTGACGCGGTAGTGATTCGTACACACAGGCGACGTCATCGAATTCCCACAAAATGAAAGTAAGAAGGTATATATGATATAATTATTTTATAAGTATAATTATATCATAAATATAATATATAAAAATTTAATTAATAATTATATTTAGTTTTGAGAGTTGATGATGGAAAAATAATAACATTGGTTTGTGAGACAGTTGTCCACCATACACACAAATGATGATTTCATATCCTATATGATGGAAGTAAATACAGTTGTAGGTAATTACCTTAACATAAAAACATTTTAGTATATTTTATATAATAGGGTTATTATATCATCATATTTTAAAAATAATTTAAGAATTTAGAGGAAGAAATAATATAAAAATGCTCGTTGAAGAACATTACATATTCTTTGAGTAACATCATTACGTTGGCACCAAAAGCCTTCCTAGGTTGGATATTTGACCAAAATAAGGATTATAGGATGATAAGAGTGAATTAAGGAATTTATTTGTTCAGTTATTCTTCGATACATTTGGTTATAGAAGTGTGAATAGGATAGGAGAGGGGTGGCCTCTTATAAGTGAGGTGAGTGCTACACTTGTAATTTTTGAAAAGAAAAAGGTGTAACTACATTTTTCGCATGCCAAAAGGATATAAAATGGAACATTATCAATATTTAGACTTTATAAGGTGTAAATATAGCTATCTAATGGATGTTTTATAAATTTCGGTCCATTTTCTACCCACATCTTTTTAGTTGAACCCCCAGTAAACCCATTTTTACCTTAACTCATGTAAATAACTTTTATTGTTTTACTATTCATTATGGGAAATAATTAAGTTGAAATTATTATATAATATAAATTATAATGATTCAAAATATTTAATCCATATTTATAAATTTTATTCTTATAAGTGGTAAATTTTAATTTAAAACTAAACCCACAGACGCGATGAGAAAACGGTTTTTGAAAGAGAAAATGTTCAAAAGATTAAACAAAAATTATATAAAAATTCAATATAAAAATGATTCAAATGACCTAAATTATATTAAATGATATATAATTGAACTAATTTTACTTTAAAACCTGTTAAAAAAGGAACCATATAAATTTATTAAACAAAAATTCAGTTTTCAATAAAAAATGATATTGTTCACTATCCATCAAAAATTTAACTTCTCAAAAAGTTATCAAGAATTATACCTAAGAAAATTTCACATAATAATTTAAAAAATTAATTTAATCTTTTAAAATTAATTTTCTTAAATTTTAAAATTATAATTTTAGAATATTTTTTTAAAATTTGACAAAACTAGTTTTTAGAAAAACGATATTTTTAAGCATAAATTTGGATTTGTTCTTATCCCATTTATAGAAAACACATAAGATAAATATTAAAAATTTGATTAAACATATAATATATAAATTTATTTAAAATAGTTACCCAAAAGTGATTTATTTAATTTATTGTGATAAAACATTTTTGTGCGCATAAAAATTGACTTTTAGAAAAAGATTTCCTCTATTTAAAAATTGTTTTTATTTTAATTTCTAATTAGTTTTTCACCAAAGAATTAATTTTATATATATGTTTACACCGTATATTTTCATAATTTATTTACTCCTATTCATATCCACCGTTATAATGGCTAGATGTTAACTAATATATTAAATAATAATATTCCAATAGTATGACATATTTTAAATAAACTCAGTGTTGCATTTAATAAAATATAAACAATTATTATTGTGTGTAAAGAAATATAAACTCAGTGTTGTATGATATAAAAGATAAAATAAAGTTTTTTGGTTTAATGAAAATATCAAAAAGATTAAATTTATTTGAAAAAATGTATTATACAAAATCTCAAGGTATTACATAACCCCTTCGGTATTTTAACACATGTTATTAATTAAAGAAAATATAGATCTTGTTATATTTCTCATATTAGATCACAACCACATGAAATGAAAGTTTGTAAACAAATATTAGTGCAAGTTATTTTTAAAAGGTTCATCTTGATGTGGGAAACCTACTCCTTATCATTTCAACTCCCAATAATTCATAGGTTCTCCACTGTAATCGAATCACTAATTACGTTGTCTGGTAAAGGGTCATCTTAAAATATTTTTCCACCATATTACATAGGTTGAATTACTATGTTGCATAGGTAAAAAGCCTCCAATATATAAAACTAGTGAATGGATATTAATATTACTTTCCATAGTCTTCATCTTCTATTGGTTTTTTGCTTCTTTCCTCCTTATGAATGAAATCAATAACTCTATCCTAATAAATCACTACATCCATAAAATATTTGATACAATTCCTCAATTTCAAATAGTGTTTGACTTCCTTAAACAATTCAGTAACTCAATACATGCACATAATTTTTGTACTTCTCTATATTGTAGTTCTTCCTTGGAATCTTTTTTTAGAAACTCAACTCAAATTTTATTCTCAGAAACTCATATATATAGATAAATAGATAAACACAACCTTGACTTCAGCTTCTCAAACACTTCATATCCCACCTACCCGAGGTTACCTTATTTAAAGACTAGGAAATTGCATAGTCTTGGCTATCTTCTTCTTCCATAATATAAATTATAGAAATTAATTATTCTTTATCATGATCTAAAATTAATTCTTATTTTATCTCTATACACACATATATACATAGTAGATTACAGTTTTTTGAATTTATTCTTCCATGAACTAATAATCATATCACATTCATAGAAGGAAAATTTAAACAAAAACTTTCATTTTCAATGTTTCATAAATTGAATGCATGTTGAAAAAATAATCAATATAGAAAAAAGTAATATTATAAAATTACCATATTTGGGTTCCTAATATTTTCTTGTTATTTCATTTTTAACTCAAATATTATTCCAATAATAACCTTTTTTAATTATTCTTAGATCGAAAACATGACCATAAAATCATCAGAAAATATATTCAGTTGTATCGGTTAAATTTTTTATTTAACTTAGAATATATCTACTGAAATCATCATGTAAATATCTATATTTATACATAAATGTATAACACTTAAGTCTATAGTGTGAAACTCATTTAATAAAATTCTATAACTTTAAACTGTGTTCCTCTTGAACACTCAAGCATCCTTGGATCAAGATAATTTAAGAACTAGTGTATAACTTTTATTTTGATGTATTTCTAGATTTATTTATAAATGACCAGTCAAGAAATTTATGAATAGGCATGATTTTATGGAACATAATATTTATTATTCTTGAAAATCTTTTTAATTAATTTACAGCATTAATTAATAAATATAGTGGAATATTCTCCTTTAATATTCATCAAAATAATCTTGCATCATGGATTGGATAAGATTTATATTATTCATAACTCAAAACCATATTGTAAGCATCGTTATAATTGATTCTATGTTAATTTTTTAATTTTATATTTTATCTTACCTTAAAATCATCCATATATTCATATTTACTTGATCTTACATAAATATCATCTTCTCTACTCTGTTAAACTTGAATAAAAACATTTTTTAATGATTTTATCTATTATGAATAACCTAATATTCATCCCAAATGATCTTGTTATTAATTATATTTAAATTTGGAAAATCAAATTTTTCATCCAATAATAACCTTCAAAATTTTCTTTATATTTTGAAGTCTTATGCCATGGAATTCCAAGTCTTACACTCACCAAGTCCTACAATGAAGACTTGTTCTCATTTATATGGGTTTCTCTCTATCGTATGAATTAAAATTCATATATCCTCTATATAACATATTGATATTTTATGCTCGGTACTCTAAACATTGGATGTATTAAAGTCTAACAATTAAGTATTATGTTGTGGATTGAAGTATTATGATCATTAACTTTACCAAATTTTAGTAGACTCCAAAGTCATATGATGAAGTTTTATGGTAAGAAGAGACTTATGTTATACACCTATGGAATAATGATTATAATGAATTTATATGATCCAGTGGGTAAATTATTATGTTTAGAACCTATCCATTTTTTAGAGAACATTAAAATTATATATTTCAATATATGTATTTGAGAAGATTATAGATTACTCTAAGGATCCTACAACTTCTTTAAATCATCTCAGAAATTCCTAAATGAATATTATAATTTTTTTAAAAATAACAATCTTTTAAAGACATTCTTGAGGAGTTTCAATAAATTAAGTACTATAAATATAGTGTTTTAGTAAAAATATTTATTTACTCAGGTTAACATATTCTAAAACCAATCTTCATCCATATATAATCACACCAAGCCTTATTCTATGAGTGTTTAGATTCGTATCATAGAATCTGATATATTATAAACTCCAAGGGTGGATATTCCAACTTTATCTAGCTCTACCAACTACTTTGAACCTTATTTTCACATGTTATTCACATATGTGTAGGTTGTCCAGCCATAGGTCCTTATTTTCACATGTTATTCACATCTGTGTAGGTTGTCCAGCCATAGGTTCAGAAATTAGCTCCTCTTAATTCATCTCCTTCATTAAAACTATTGAAGAAAATGTTTCTTCACCTTCAACACTTATCATAGACATGAAGAACAACTCCTAAAACAGACTAAGTTCAAATCCACTACCTAGAATTTGTCCATCCAGATCATCATAGGTAATAGTAGCTTCAAATTCCACTGGGTGGATCCTTTATCCATAACCCAAAATATCACCTTTTCATTATCACATTGACAACCCTATTTGATAAAAAATAAAATCAAACACCTTTGGGAACATCATAACATCAATATAAAATATATATACAATCATAATAAGAATAAAATGATTAGTTTAAGGATAAACATTATAATACCATATATGAAATGCTATAGAGCTTAAAGAAATTTTTAGATCATTCTTAAAATTGAAAAATAGGGATAAATCATTGACGGATTAACCAATACAGTGAAATAAAGGGTCAAAAGAATCAAGTTTCTTGAAGTTAAAGTTGTAAAAATTAGGTAAAAATGGAATACTTATAATGGGATATGAATCTTAGTATTACATTGGGAATTTGGCTTACATTGGGAATTTGGCTTATATAGTGATCCTATAAAAATTAGTGGATTTCCTAGAGATAAAAAATATCTTATCACAATGATAAGGAAGGAGTAGAGATTAGTCACAAAAAAAGTAAATTGTGGTTGGTTTAAAGACCCAATAACCCACTCCTAAGAATATAATTAAGTTGGGAGATACCCAAAAGACCATTTAACCACTAAATAAGACACACAATTGTACACTAAAAATTAGGTGTAATTGGTGTGGGAAGTTGGGGCATACCCAAAACATGTGTTCCATAACAAATGGGTATTTCAATCCATAAGATTAAAGAATAAAGATGAATATAAATCAATAATATTGGTATGGTTTCAATTGATACTATCTTTTATGCTAAGGTTATGGATAAAAATCCATGTATTTATCATCAATGATGTGAATGATTTTTCCATGGGATACTGATAGTGGTTGTATAAAATAACTCAATGAGTCTCCAAACAAGATAAAAACCCAAAATAGGTTTATAGATTTACAATATGAGAATCATATATCATATTTATAGGAGTAACAACCATATAAACTATCAAATTATGTGAAACAAAAAATATAGGATCAATAAGAAAATGGATTATAAGGATTTTTAGTATTGATTCATTTAAAATAAATAGATTCTTATAGATTATTGAATATGTAAAGTGGATACACTTCCCTTATGATAGAAAAAATTGGATTATTTCAAGTGAATCAAATATAACAAGGAATGAGTTTTATGTTCTGAAAATGATGAGGTTTTAAAAATTATTAGCTTACAAAATGACAAAAAAAATGGAAAATACATTATAAGAATGAATTTATTGGTAATTGAATACCTTGGTCACAATTTTATTAGAATAATATAATTTTTTGAATCATGGAATGAAATAAACTTCACTGAGAATACTTTAATTATGAAGGTAAAGTATGTTGCAATTGTGATGTAAGGAAAGAACACTAAAGGGAATATCTACCTCATTAGTAGAGAAGTGGATTTTTTCTTTCTATTTAAGGAATATGAAAATAAATTATGAAATTAAAGGGATGGCCATTTGATCCAAAAATAATTAGAAGATTTGGTGAATTGTGATGGTGCACATGAAATCCTTAAGTTTACATGTTATCATACTCATACATGTAATGTTTATCAAAAAGGAAATATTATTCAAAATAAATATAGCCTAAAATATAAGAAATCAATAGGGTTGATGTAATTGGTTCGTGTTAATGTTTTGGGTATAATATAAATAAGGTATATTGATGGAAAGAGGTTCTATGTAATCCTTACTGAAGAATTTATAAAAAAAATAATGGTTAATATTAATTACTCAAAAAAATTCATAACAAATTATTAGAGATTGTAAGATAATACGCTTGGATAGAAAATATTGAAATTATGAATTTAAAATGGATTAAATTTTACTAGTATCCAAGTGAATGGTTAGGTTTAGAAATATGGGATAATAAATCAAGTTTAAAAAGTGATAAATCCTCAATAAAATGTTGTAGTTGATAGTAGGAACTAGATAATCAATAACATAGATTGAGAGATGATGATCAAAAATGAAAAACTAGGTAAGTTTTGGTAAGAATAATTCATAATATTGGTATATAACTCCAATATATATTTTTATTTAATGGGGAGGATATGATTACATATGAGATGTGGTATGGGAAGAAATTATATTTTAAGTATATTAATATATTCTAAAGTAAATTTTTTATTCTCGACAAAGTAAATAGGCACTAATAGTTAGAATATCAAAGATATGAGGGGAGTTTTCTTCTCTTATGATCAAATATAAAAGAATATAAATTATTTAACAAATGTATTAGAAAAAATATGGAAATATAACATGTGACAATTTTATATAATCAGTTTATTTATCTATAAAATGGTGAACAAATTCCTAAAGAAAGTGTTGCTGAGTTGAAAAGATCAGAGGAATAACTAGAAGATGGTATGGATTAGGATGAAGAAACACATGATTGGGATATAGAAGAATGGTTTTCAATAACAATTATGTCAAATTATAAGGCCTAAATTAATGAAAAACATTATTAGTGATAGGAAAACCCTAGTGAAAGAAATAATAATGAAGTCTCTATATCAAAGATCACTTATATCATAATTAGAGATAAAAATTTTTAGTGAGGTTGCTAAATATGAGAGTTGGATCAAGGATATAGATGAAGAGTTTGACCAAATTGATAAGAATGTGAAATGGGAGATTTTTTTAGGATGAATTGTAAAAAACATAATTGAACCAAGTGGATTTTCTAGAATAAGATGAATAAATAAGGAAAAATAATTTGAAATAAATCATGACTTGGGTGTAAAGTTTATTTTTAAATTGAAATAATTGATACAGAATAGATGTTTTATCTCACATATATATTTGAAATGATGTATAAATGTATATATATAGTGGTGAAAAAGAAATTTAGGGTATTCTAAATGAATGTAAAATAAAAATTTCTTAATAGAGTCCTTGAAAACGAGTTTTATATTGAATAACTAAAATGATCATTCATTTATAAAGATGAAAATAAAGTGTATCACTTGAGGAAGGAACTTTATGGGATGAAGAAAGCACTGAGATCTTAGTATTCCAAGATTGATCAATACTTGATAAATATTAGATTTCAACATGGAAAAGTTTATCATAATATTTATGTTAAGAAGAAGTATAAGTAAACGATAGGGGTGTTTATCTGCATAGATGAAATTTTATTTGGAATATTTAATAAGACTCAATTCATGTATTTTAAAAATTTTAAGAAAATAAATCTTGAAGTGTCAATGATTTGTGAGTTGATGTTTTTATTTACTTTTTCTGTGATATAAGGAAACCATGTAACTTTTATTTCTCAATACAAATATTCTAAATAGGTGATAAAAAGGTTTGGAATGCATAATATAAAGGATGTGATAACACCGGTTATTCCCTAAATAAATTTATCAAGATATGATAATGGAAAAAGGGGATGTTAATACAGAATATAGTTAAATCATAAAAATCATACTATAGATAACTTATTTAATAATAGATATTAACTTTGTATCTTTTCAAGTAGTGTGTTCTTAAGTTTTTTACAAATAAACCAACATGTTATAATTAGAAAATAAGACTTTGATATAATAATGATATAGTAGAATTTGTATTGTTTTATATAGTTTCATCTTTTTATAAGTTATTGTAATATATAATGATATATTGGACTAGTTCAGAAGATAAAATAAATTCTACATCAAGTAGTGTATTTTATCTTGTAAATATATGTATTTCTTTATTGATAAGAAATCATGGTGGTATTTCATTGAGTACTATGAAAGATTAATATATTATTCATACTCAATTTTTTATGCAACTTTGACTCAGGGTTTGGTTGCTTTCAAGGACTTCAATATTACACTAAAGTACTGGATTTAGATTATGATTTCATTCTTATTTTTATGAATGAAAAATAACCACAACAATGGAAGGTAACCTAGATAATCATAAAGTGTAATTAGTTCATTTAGGGTCACACTAAATTTCAACACACATGTTTTAAAGGAAACATAGTGACAGACTCTTTTGCTTTTAATAGTAATCAAGAAGAATATATCAGGATCTTTGTCTCTCTTACCTCTCTCCCCCTAACTTATAAAAATATTATACCTAATTATGCTTTGGGGATCTCTATCTCTCTCTCTAATTTAATATTTGTATTTTCAAGAAACACCACTTATACTTGTTTTTTAGGAACCCTCATGAAAATAACCAGATAAAAAAACATCATTACAAATAATAAAGCTTCCAAAATTCAAAATAAATAATAAAACATCAAAAAATCTGGATATCAAGATAACATGCTAGATTCAACATCACCATGAGATCAACACCTAATTCCACACTAGTATAACTGAATTAAATTCTAGAATATGAAAAAAATTATTGACTAAAAATATAACTCCATTTATCATGGAATACATCAATTAATGACTCTATATTTAGAGAAGACAGATGTGTCCTGATTTCAACTTCATGTTCATTTTTCTTTATCTTCTTTGAGATTATAGATTATGAAACAAAAATTAATGACAAGAAAATACTAAACAAAAATCATTAGAAATTAACTAAAAATAACAACTCCAAACTTCAATTTCAAGACAGACTGATATAAACCATATAAATTAATTTTGAATAGTTTCACTAATATTTCAACTATCCAAATTAACTCCTTCAACAACCAATGAGAAAAAACAAAACCATTAATAAAAATCAGTGCCATAACATCCCCCTAAAAATAAAATATAAGAAATAAATGAGTAGTAACCCAAATTCAGGAACTGATCTGACTAAAAAATAGAGATCCATGATTGAAAAACTTACAAAAACCCAACACCTAAAAAACATGCAACATTACAACCCTCAAATACCAAAATTTTATTGAACACCTGTCCCGTTAAGGAGGAGATAAGGATTATAGATATTTGGGTTAATTTTTCAAAATAGATAATGTTCCTCATTATTATATCTTGAGTTCAATGAATAAGATCCCCCACCATCCCTCATTCACTAAGTGAACCAGTATACCATACCACCTTATTGGGAAGGATCCTTGTGAATACTAGAATTATTGCCTTGGTAGATAATAAAACCAAAATCATCAAGCAGTATGTGTTTACCCTTCTTAATTGAAGAGATCTGGAGAAAAATTAGTAATGAGTAAACCACCATAAAGACCTATGAAATTATGATGGGTAAGATCCCCCACCTGAAAAAAATACAACCAAACACCTCAATATGATGAATACCACACTTTTAGTGGGGGGGGAGGAACCTATAGACACCTTTGGATAGATATAAGGAGATGTAGATGCTTATGAGTAGCCATTTATCTCTAGAAAAGACCATTTACTATCATAGGAATTAGACTAGACCATAGTATTATTAAGAGTAAAACTTGAGGTGATATAATAACCCATACTTTTTAGGAATAAATATTATATCATATTAAATTAGTATTCATTACATAAAATTATGATCCATTCTATAATTGTAAAGGTTTAGTGTCTTTATAAACTTGGATACATAAAAAATTGGTACATAAAATATCTATATAATCTCCCACTTAGTTCATCATAACTAGAACCCTTCTTAGAAATATCATACTTAAAACATTTCTTTATATCCTAGGGAAAAGGAAACATAGTAAATGGTGTTCTCAGATACTCAGTATGGACAAAAAATGAAGTATCAATGATATTTTAATCCTAACATTAGAATATGAGTATGAGAACATGATCCTAACATTTTAAAACCATACCTAGTAAATCATAGATCATAAATATGAGACATGTCATAAAACATGGTAGTCCATAAGACATGAATCATAAACGAATCAAATAACATGATCCCTGATAGAATAACATTAGAAAATAACATAAGTTTTTGGAATACACATATGCATAGAAAATAATTTAATTAGTAAAGGATCACTTCCAAGACTATAATTTTGGACTGGGTTCACTCCCCATTATATCATATCCTTAATCAAGGTTCACTCACAAGGCAAACATAGTGGACATATTACCTTATAGAACTAGGTTAAATCCCTACTTCATATATTTTTAACTCATGAGATATCTATATTTTTATAATAAATTATAGGGAAATATAATTTTATACCCACTCATCTCATAATTAAAATCATATATATTTTTTTCAAAATATCATAAAAAATTCCATTATATCATTATATCATAACCCATGTAAAGGAATCGGGTTTCCTAAAAATTTCATAATTTTATTATAGAGTAACCCATGGAAAATAAATGGGTTTCGTAAGTATCCCATCATCATAATCAGAAAACATATATAGAAATAATAAGGATAGTATCATTTGATCATATACCCATTAAATCATAAGTTATAATAAAGGATTTTATCATAGATGAAAAAAAATTAAAATATCATTGGAATATTTCTTGAGGAAAATGATCTTTTTGTTTTGAAATAACTAATTTAAATTCCAAATATTAAAGAAAACATTTTATTTTAAAATAAAAATGGAAAATTGTAAGGTAAGCTTAAAATAATTTAGAATCCAAGATACTGGGAAATTCTATTAATGTTGAGTACTTTAAAATAAATATTCCTTTCATATTTTCAATATAAATTCAAAATTACCTCATTCAGAAAATGACAAGAATATTCCTTTGAAATTTTTTTATAGAAATTAAAACATTGGTAAAAATTACCTTAAATGTTATTAGGAGAATATTAAAAATATTATTGATAAATGTTTAAAGAAAACATGAAAATGGAATAAAAATATTCCCACCCAATGAGGAAATAATTATAGTTTTCCTTATAAACATTTTCTCAATCATATTAAGTAAAAAAGAGAGGAAAATAAAACTATTACTTAAAAATTACAAGAATAAACATAGGATAAGAGAATAAAATTGGGTTTATCATACAAGGATTATATAACTTTACTTAATGGAAATTCAAGCATAGACAATCTTGATTAAAATGATATTGAAACATAGATCCCTTACCACAAATTCGACTTTCATCGAATTCCCTCTAACCCCCTATATAATAAATTAAAATTTAGCACACATCTATACCAAAATCATTTTAAAAATTATAATATAATATATTATCCACTTATAACTTTTCAACTCTCATTTATCAATAATTCCTTATTAAAATCATTGTTTCTGTGTGTTAATTGTTTCATTTTTTCATGCATGTTTTAGTTCAACAGTTTTAGTCCTTGTACTTTTATTATGGATCCATAATATATATAATTTTAATCATGATATAAATATCATATGTATTAATTATATACAAAATTATAATCATTAATAAAAATTATATATATAAAAATTATTTATATCGTTCATGGAGATAGTAGGTTATACATATACATGAACGTTGTTCTCATTTTCTAACAAAAAGAAAGAAAAAGGATAAATGATATTTTTTTCTTTGAAAAACATAACTATATCATAAATATCATATATAAACATTAATTTCATCATAATAATCAATCATTAATGAATTTTATGGAAAATGAATTATATCACTATGTGGCAGTGGTAGTCCACATATTCACACAAGTGATATATTTACTTCTCATTTTATAGAATAAAAAGTGGATAACAATGGTTAAACAATAATAATAACATTTACTTATATTTTTTATTCTGAATTTATTATTTTATGATAAATACAAAAGATTTATATGAGATAAAAGAAGAAATAATTTAAATAGGTCAGGTAGGATGATTACCTCTTCTTTAGTGGGCCTTTTTTAGATCCCTTATGAAGGACTCTTAAAATGGTATTTCAAGAATAAAAAAACATGTAATTAATGGACTGATAAATTTATAGGATAATTGGGTAGGTTTTTGCTGATATATGTGGCTCAAGTTGGTGTTAATAAGAGAAGATAGGTGGTGTCCTTTTATAGTGATAGAAATTATATAGTTGGAATTACTTAAAATATTTAAATATAATAAATTATTTTTTATGTGAAAGTGTTCCCAAGAGGACAAAAATTTAAATATAAGAGAGGTTAAAGATGATATATCATCAAACAAAAAAATTAGATAGGTTTACTTATCAATTTAAACATTATATTTTGGTTTAAACCCTTCATTGAACAATTTTCACCTTAACTATAGTAATAATTTTTTCATTCTTAAAGAGTTATAAATTTACATATAGGGTGAAAATTGGCTCACATAGGGTAAAGGAATGAAATTTTAGACCATATTACATCCCTATTTTCTTATTTAAATATTTTTATGATTTTAGATCATTTAATAATATATTATTTAACATAAAATATCATTAAATTAATTTTAATAATTATTCATATATTTTGAACTTAAAGAAACAAATATAGAAATAGAATTAGAATATAAACTTATAACATTTAAATAACATGATATAATTGTCAATAAATTTTTTGGAACAAAATAATTCATCCAAATTCTTTTAATTTTAATATTTTTAAAATTATTTAGTTGATTTTATTATTACTTGAACAAGTACAGTGTCGGTGTTGCGTAATAATTTAAGGTAATTATACAATCACTAAAAAGTAAAAATAAATTAACATCATAAAAATAAATTTATTGTTTTCAAAAATAAGCATTAAAATTTATTCATAACATCCTTTTATCTCTATGTGAACATATAAGATAGATTAAAAAGAAGAGAGTGGCATTTTCAAATCTTTATTTACTTAAAACAATATAATAGTCTTATGAAAAAAATAGAACCAAATTGACATATTTTTGGAACTTGGATGATCATGGAAAGACTACACTCAAACAATATGATAATAGAAATTTTTTTGGAGATTTATAGGCCTTATCTCATACATTTAACTCTACTTTACTCATTTACCTTTACCGACGTGAAAAATATTTACCATAGTTAATATTCATAATGATAAAAAGAAAAGGCTCCAATTTTAAAATTATGTACCTTATGATTCTAAATATGGAATAAATTTTTTGAGATTCAGTTTCTAGAATTGTAAGAAATAAATTATAATATAAATTTATAAAATTCAATGAAAAGCAATTCTTAGAGGAATGTGTTTTAAGTCTAAAAATGAACTTATACCAAAATCGAGTATAATGGTGATTACAATATAATTAATTAGATTATATATAATTAAATGAGAATTATTTTTCTTTAATATTAAATTAAAAACAAAATAAGACTTATAAATTATTTTATTTAATTAAAAATGATGGTTTTATAAAAATTAGTGTTTTCACTATTCACTAAAAAATTAATCTTTTTAGAAAAAATCTCAAAATTTACACTTAAGATAGTTTTGTTAATATGATTTCAAAATGTATATAATTTTTATAAAATTAAATTTATAAAAGTGGTAGAAATTAATTATAATATTTTCTCACAAAAAACATTAAAACCCATTTTTGAAGAAAATGTATTTTTGAAGCCTAAAATTACTTTACTAAAATTTGAGTTCTTATTTTGTGAGTATTAATAAATAAATTTGTATTTATTATGTAAATTATCCAAATATTACATATTTTTGTTACTCTTATTCATACCCACTAATTCAGCAGCTAGGTTATATTGGTGACATTTAAATAATAATATTTCTATAGTATTTCAAAATTCGTTGAAATCTTGGTGTTGTGTGCCATGAAATATATCAAAGAAGTCAAATTTATTTAAAGAAAAATATATCACAAAATCTAGGGGTGTTATATTCTACCCACTTATAAGTATTTTTTGCTTAAAATTTTGTCACTCCAATACAAAAAAATGGGCATATACCTATTTTATCACATCATCAGGTTCCTATGTAGATTATTTGAATTTTTTATTCCTACAGATAACTTTAACCAGATGAGAAGTATAGTTCCATTGAACATTATATCTATGATCAAATATTTATACCTATTGTTATTTATAGGAAAGATCATGATTTAGCAATACCTACTCTAGGTACAGTACATGTGAAGGTTTAAGTATGTACTTCCTTGGGAGAGAGATATATATAATAAATTGTGAGCTTGAGAGAGGTTTGGTGGAAGCTCCAATAAATAATTTAAAGTTCCCACTCTATCAAGAATCTTGAAGGTACCAACATACCTAGGTCTCAGTTTTCCCTTATTTCAAAATTTCATAACCTTGTTCCATGGATAAATTCACAGAAATACCTTATCACCAACCTTGAATTCCTTATCCCATTGATGATTGTTAGCATAACTCTTATATTTAAAATAATAATCCTTAATGTGATATTTAATCCCTATAACCTTATCAACCATTTCCTCTACAAGATCAAGTCCCAATAGTTTTCTTTCTTAAACTTCATCTCAGTATGTTGTAGTTTTCGACTTCCTTCTATATAGGGCTTCATAAGGAGCTATCTAAATGCTCGAGTGAAAGCTATATTTATAAGAAAATTTGACAAAAGAAAGTTGTCAGTCCCAAAAACTATTGAAATATAGATAATAGGGTCTCAACATATCCTCTAGGGTATAAATGGATTTATTATATTGTTCATCTATTTAAGGATGATAATAATTACTAAAACACAGCTCTGTATCCTGAGCTTACTGAAGACTTTTCCAGAATTTTTAGGTAAACCTCTGATCTCAATAAAATAAAATTTAGAGTGGTATGAAATCTCACCACTTCCTTAATTTATATCCTAAAAAAATTTCAAGTGATAATTCTTCTCTAATGGAAATGTAGTGTGTTGACTTTTTAAGGAAATCAACTAAAAACCAAATATCATTATATCCTTTAGACATTTTGGGAGTCCAACGATGAAATTCATGGTGATGGTTTCCTATTTCCATTTTGGTGTGAGTAATGGTTGCAACATCCTATTAAATGTTTATATCTCATCCTTAACTTACTGACATACCAAGTACCAAGTTACATACTCTATAATATCTCTCTTCATGTTTTCTCACCAAAAATACTCTTTTAGATTTATATATATCTTCATACTTCTAGGATGAATAAGGAATTATGAACTATGAGATTTATACAATAACTCCATCAAATATGGTATGAATTAGACACATACACAGTTCATGAACCTTATAATTCAATCAAAATCAAGGTTGAGATCAGGAGAATTTATCACCTTCTTTTGAAAATCCACATCTTCCTTCTACGCCTCTTTAATCGTTGCATGGATATATTGTAAAACACTCAATTGAGAAATATGGTATTTCTCCCCTTACTTCAATAATTTAAGGTTCATCCATTTCAAATAAGTGTATCCTATGTGATCCTCATCATAGATAAACTAGCATGATCCTTTTGATTTCAAGCATCTTCCACATTTATTTCTTTCCTATGGTAGTAATGTATTCAAAAATCATAATCTTTAATCAACTCCAACCATATTATCCGATACATATTAAATTCTTTCTAAGTGAATATATACTTTAAACTTTTATGATCAATAAATATTTCAAGCCTTTCTACATAAACATAGTGCCTAAGTATATTTAATCTAAAGATTACCACAACTAACATCAAATCATGAGTTGGGTAATTTTACTCAATAACTATCAATTATTGTTAAGCATAATATATGGCCATATCATTCTGCATAAGGAAACATCCTAGACCCTTCATTGATGCATCATTATAGATCAAAAACCCTTCTCCATTGTAGGTTAGTGTAATCCTATGTACACTTACTAACCATCTTTTTATCTCCTTGAAATTTTCCTCATATTTATATATCCCAAGGAACTTAACTCCCTTCCAAGTAAACTTGGTGAGTAGATTTGATAGATGTGAAAATTTATCCATACCGTGTCGATAATATAAAGTTAAACCAAGAAAACTATAGTTCTCAGTTATAGTGGTTGTTTGGGGACAATTTTCAATAACATCCATCATTGATGTATCCATCGATATACCCTCACTTTTTTTACCAAAAAATGAAACTTTTTGTATCTAAAATTCACACTTGGTAAATTTTTCATACAAATTATCCTTTATTAGGGTTTTCAATACAATATTTAAGTTACATTAATGTTCCTCCTTTCCCTTATAATATATAAGATTATCATCTCCTCAAACTGATCAAGGTAACCACTAAATACTATATTCATTAAATCCATAAAGATATCAAGGGTATTGGTAATTCAAAATGGCATCATTATAAATTCATAGTTTCCATACTTCATACAAAATTATTTCTTGGGCATGTCTTCAATTTTTACCCTAAATTGATATTATCTAGATCAAAGATCAATCTTGGAAAAATATTGAGCTCCTCTTAATTGATCAAACACATCATCAATATGAGGTTGAGGATACTTATTATTGAATGTGATATTTTTCAATTACTAATAATCAATACAGATTTTCATTGATCCAACTTTCTTCTTAACAAAAAGAATAGGTTCAACCCATGGTGATGAACTTTTACTAATGAATATCTTATCAATATTCTCTTAGATTTACTTCTTTAATTCCTACAAATAAATCTGGGACATCCTATATGGATTTTTTGGAATATTTTCAGCACCATGTATGAGTCCTATTAAAAACTAAAGTTCACAATTCAGAGGAAGACTAAGAAAATATTCTAGAAAAACATCAAAAAGATCGTGTATAATAGTTATATGTTTTATGTTTAGTTTCTTCCCAAAATTATATTATAAACACCCATTTTGAATAGTAATAAAATCTCATATAATGGATTTAATTTCCATTGGAAGTTCATATTTATCCTTGCACTAATAAACAATCATAGGTCGGTTCATAATACTAAATTTTACTTACCTTCCTTATAAATTGATATAATTATTATATACTGAAATCCAATCCATGCCCAAAATAACATTAAATTCAACTAGAGAAAGAATAATGAGATTTACAGGAATCATATTCCCATAAACTTCAATTAGAGAATAATAATAGACTTGAGATTTTATTATCATACCATTTAGATTTTTCATTATTAATTCAAAATTTAATTAATGATGTTGTAATGTGATTCCCTACAAAATTCATCAGTTATGAAAGTGTGGGTAGATCTATAATAAAATAATACATTAGTAGTTCTTGATTTGATGGTAAGTATACCTTTAACCACTTCATTATCATCCCCACATTGGTAATAGTGATCATATGAGATTTCCCTTGGTCTCTAGTATTAATAGGTTTCTGACATTGATCATCATCATTAACCTTTAGATTCGATAAATAGTTAGCATAATTCCCATACTCCTTTAATTTGAAACATTAGGGTATGGGTAGTGCATTATCTTGATCTTTTTCATTATTCCTTTCATTGACTAGTCTCTTTATATCACTTCAACATTATTTTTCTTGATGACCTTATTTTAAAAAAGTAAAATATTTTTCATTCCCTTATAGATAATTTCCACCATGTTTCTTTTCACTCTTTGAGCATAAATGATGTATTTCTGTATTCTCATCATGATTTTTATTATAAGAATTTAAATTTAATTCCATCTTTATTTTCTTATAAAAACCATGAGATTTATGGGTAACTCCAATCTCCATTTATACCTTGATATCACATCGTATGATTTCGTCATAGATATTGAAGTCTCTTATGGTTAATACCCTTTGGTGACTTTGTTCTAATCCATTGAATAATTGATAAATCTTACTTTATGGTTAAATAATAATACCCAAATCATACCTCACAATTATTGTAAAACATTACTCATAAGTGATAATGGATTCATCATCCTTATGATTTATCTCAAGGAATTCCTTCCCCATTTTCATATGAATAATATAATTATTTTACTTGTTGAAAAATAACCTTATAAACTCATCCCACTCTATAGAGTTAATTTTTTATTATTTCCTCATGTTCTTTATGAGAGTCCACCATTGATATGCATCACCTTATAAATGATAAATATCCAAAATAACTTTTTCATGCTCTAAACAGAGATATCAGAAAATATATTTTTAGTAGTACTGATCCATTTTTCAATAACTAGTGGATTAGCAGACCCATTAAAAAAGGTGGATGTTTCCTCATGAAGGAATCAAGAGAACATTATTCCCTTATTTTATCATGTGAAATATTATCATAATTTATAACTTAATAAATTAATATAAGTAAAGAAATAATATTTTTATTTCATATCATATAACATTTGGTAAATTAGGAGGACAATCATTTCATTATCTATCACATTGAGTATTAACATGGTTACTTAAAGTTCTATCCATTGAATAAAACCAAAAAGTATAGTATGAGTAACAATAATCATAGTGAGAAACCATATAATCCTGAAAAATCATTCATAGGATGTCTAAATCATGTTACCTTTTTCTTAATATCTAAAACCATTTGATTTACCAAGACCATCCATGATCATCATCTATTCAAATCCATCATAATGTTTCATAAAGAAAATATTAATTAATCCATGAATATACCATAGGAGTGTCAAGGATGATGTGTATTATTAGTCCCAGTAATCATTTTCTAGTGATGATATAGTTAACATGGAATCTTCTCCATTCAGAGTTGTTACCCCTAGGTGCAATTATACCATAACTGTGTCCAATTTTTTGTATCTATATAGGGATGTATTTTCTAGGAAATCCACACACCATTATTTACCATAACATAGGATGTTATACAATATTTAGGCTTATCCTAAGGGTCTGACTAAATTTTTGTCATACTGTTTTATAAAAATAACTAAACTTTTCTTTAATACCAACTACAGTGACCCATAATTTTTGTATATAAATATTACATCTTATTATATGAATATTCATTTCATAACATTATGATGCATGATAGAACTATAAAGGTATAGTATATTAGGAAACTTGGATACATAAAAACTTGTGAATAAAATATTTATATCATTTTTGACTTAGTTATTCACAACCCTTCATATATATACCATACTTAAATCCTTTCTTCATATCCTTGTCAAAAGGAAACATAATAATAGGTGATATCAAATTCTCATTAAGTATAAAAAATGGATATATCAATGATATCTTAACTATAGCATGAGAATAAGTGTATTAAAACATGATATTAACATTTAAAAATTGTACCCAATAAAATTACTGGCCAAAAATATGATTTTTGGCATAAAACATGGTAGTTTATAAGATATGAATCATAAGGTAAAAAAATAACATGAACCATGTCATCTTAAAATTGTCATTAGATAAGAGTTTGTGTTATATATATAATCATTGAAAATCATTTCCTTAGTCATTAATCACTACCAAGAATATCATAGTGGATTGGTTTCACTCCTCATTCCATAATATCTCTAGTCAAGGTTCACATCCAATACTATCATAATGGACATATTCCCTTATAGAATTGGGCTTACTCCCCATCCTAGTTATTATTATCAAATCAGATATACATATTCACTCAATTCATTAGAGTGGTATTTAATTCTATTCATACCCATATAATAATGAAAACCATACATATGTGTTCTAAAATATCATAAATAATTAATCAAATCTGTATATTATAACCCATGGAATAAAAATGGGTTTTAGAAACATTTCATTATAACATAACCCCTAGAAAATAAATGGTTTTCATAAACATCTCATAATAATAATAATAATAAACCATACAAATAAATAATAAGTATGGAATCATTATGTCATATCCCAATTAAATAATAAACATAAAATTATGTTATCATTGATGAAAAATTCATTTAAAAGATCACTAGAATATTTCTTAAGGAAAATACAATTTTCAATTTAAAATCACTCATATAAATTACAAAAAAAAATCTAAAATACTAAGGAAAACATTATATTTAAAAATAAACATGGAAACATGTCAATGAAATATAAAATCCTTGAATGTTCTAGGTGATATGAAATTCTATTCTTGCTCAGTATGTTCAAATAAGGATTCCTTTCACATTTTTGGTAAAAAGTAAAAAGTACCTTGTTTAGAAAACGATAAGAAGAATACATTGAAATATTTTTATAGAAATTAAAACATGGGTAAAAATTAATTTAAAAAATATTAGGATAATATTAAAATCATTCTTGAAATCATATTTAAAGGAAACATGAACATGGAAGAAAAATATTCTCAACCAAAGAGTAAATAAAGTATGTCTTTATTAAAAAAATATCGGTCATTTTAAGTACCAATGAGAATAAAATGGTATTATTAATAGAAAATTACAAGAATAAATAGATTAGTATAAAATTAAATTTTTTTATTTGATATTTATCATATAATTTTTCTCAATGTAAATTCAATCATAAACAATCCCGATTAAAATGATATTGAAACATAAATCTCGTACATCAAGTTTGACTTTCTTAGAAAGCACTCTAACTCCTTGTATAATAAATTTAAATTTATTATAAATATATACCAGAATAATTTAAATACTAATAATATCATATATGTTCCACTTATAACATTTAAAAACTGATTTATCAATAATTTCTTATTAAAATTAACGTTTATGGGTGTTGACTGTTTTGTTTTTTTTTTCATGGAAGTTTCGGTTTAGTGGTTCTGGTACTTGTACTTTGATCATGGTTCCATAATATAAAAGATGTTAATCATGATATAAATATAGTATATATTCAATATATATATATATTTATATTCATCCATAAAAGGTATAGATAGAAAAATGATTTACGCTATTCATAGAAATGGTAGGCCATATATACGCACGAACACTGTTTTCAATTTCTAATGAAAAGAAGGAAAGTTAAATAATATCTTGGAATTACATTAAGATAATTATATCATAAATATAATATATAAAAATTAAATAAATCATAATAATCAACCATGAATGATAGTTATGGAGAATAAATTATATTTCTACATAGAGGCGATGGTCCACACGTATGCACGAGAGATAATTTCACTTCTTATTTGATAGAATAAAGAGAGAATACTGGTAGTACCATAATCATAATAAAATTTAATTATATTTAAGATAAATAATTTATTATTTTATGATGAAAAATATATATTCAGTGGAGGTATAATAATTAATAAATTGAAATAAGTTGGGTAGGATGATTACCTATTCTTCGATAGACCTCCATTACATTCCATATTAAGGATCCTTTGAATGGAATTTTAAGAATAAAATATCTTATAATTAGTGTGTATAGATGTTTATAATAGAATTTTGGAGGTTTTTTTCTAGTTAGGTGTCTCAGTGTGGTGTGAAGAATAGAGGAGAGGTGGTGTCTTTTTATAATGAAGGAAAGGATGCACTTGGAATTAAATAAAATATTTAAACATAATAAATTATTTTTTATGTGAGAGTGAAACCAAGTGGAAAATATTTAGAATCTAAGAAAGTTTAAGGTTGAAATAAATTCAAAAAATAAAATTTTTATATGTTTATGTGGCATTTTGAACCTTATATTTTGGTTTAACCCCTTCATTAAACAATTTTAACCTTAACTGCAGTAAAAAAGTTTTCATTCTAAAGGAGTTATAAATTTACATATAAGGTAAAAATTTTCTCAAAAAGGTAAATAAATTAAATTTTAGACCATATACCATCCCACCTATCCTATTTCAATGATTTTATGATTTTAAATAATTTAATAATATATTATTTAACATAAAATACCATTAAAGTCATTTTAAGAACTATTCACATATTTTTACTTTAAAGGCCAAAATATTGAAATGGAGTTAAAATATAAACATATAAAACATCACTAATATATTATATTTATATATAAAATTCTTGAAACATAATAATTCAACCCAATTTTCTTAATTTAAATATTTTTAAAATTATTTATTTTATTTTTCAATTACTTGAACAACTATTATGTCAGTGTTGCATAAGAATTTAAGGTAATTATACCATCTGTAAAAATTAAAAATAAATTATCATAATAAAAGTAAATTAATTATGTTCAAAATAAACATTTATATTCATTCATAAAATATTCTCATACCTATTTGAACATATAAGATAAATTAAAAATAAGAGAATGACATTTTGACATCTTCCTTTAATAAAAATAATATAAAGGTCATTATCAAAGAAAAATGGCCCGAAATTGAAATATTTTATAAATAATGTATGATAATATAAGGAATAAAAACTTAAAATTGGATAAATTAAAGTTTTTTGGAAATTTATAGGCCTTATCTAATAGTTTTTACCCTGTTTTACCTGTTTTACTATTACCAAGGTGACAAATATTTTCTACAATTAAGATTCATAATGAACAAAAATAAAAGGGAACTATTTACCATTTTTTAAATATTGATTAAAAATATGTAATATATTTCTAAAGATTCGATTTCTATAAGTGTTATAAATAAATTATAATATAAATTCATAAAATGAAAAGAAAAACATTTTTTAAATAAATGTGTTTTTAAGCCTAAAAATGAACTTATATCAAAATCAAGTGTAATGGTGAATAATATGTAATTAAATAGATTATATAAAATTAAATGAGACTTATTTTACTTTAATATAAAATTCAAAACATAATTTTACTTATAAATTTCTTGATTTAATGAAAAGATAACAGTTTTACAAAAAAATGGTATGTTCCCTATTCATTGAAAAATTAATCTTTTTAGAAAAAATTCCAAAAATTTTACCTTAAGATAAAAATTTTATACTGATTTCAAAAATTATATATCTTTTATAAAATAAAATTTCAAAAATTATTAAAAATTAATTTTAATATTTTCTCACAAAAAAATAAAAGCCATTTTTTAAGAAAAAGTATTTTTGAAGCATAAAATAACTTTACTAAAAATTTAGTTATTATTTCCAAATAATTAGAGAATAAATTTATATATATTAATACCACAGTTCATATATTTCATATTTTAGTTAATCTTATTTATACCCATGAATTCAATGGTTAGGTTATAACTGTCACATTTAAATAATAATATTTCTGTTGTATATCACAATTAATTTAAAGCTCAATATTTCAAGTTAAGAAAGCTATCAAATAAATAAAATTTATTTAAAGATAAATATATCAAAAAATCTCAAGGTGTTATAGGTAATGTTACTAGACTCTATTTAAGTATCTTAATAAGAGTATGGAGCTTGCACTTGACCAGCTGATAATTCCTAAACTAGATCTTTCTCCATAGTTGAAGACGCGTCCACTTGAGAATCCCATTATTAGTGGTTAAATCATCCATTTCTACCTCCATTATGATGAAATATTTATTTACAATGGACTTAATAATAATAATTTTACGAAAAAAAATATCATCATAGTAGATTCATTATCAAAATCCATCTTCTCCACCAACTGATAGCCAAATTCAATGAAGAAGAGCACTAAAAAAATCCATTTCAATGAATAGAATGGCACATCGAGGATGTATCATATAAATAAAAAAAATCATAAACATGTAGTAATCAACTAATCCATTCACATATCCCCTTTAAGATTCTATGGTTCTGAAAAGTAAGTGGAAAGTAAGGAAGCTGAATCCACAAGGCTAAGCATTTATAATCGCATCCCTTTTAATAGTCTATTACCACTAGAATAGCTGAAATGGAATTTTATCACACCTATGAAACTCAAATTAATTGTACAAAGAAAAATTCTCATTATAAATAATATGGATATTGAAATTTAAATGATAAATAACCTTAAACATCGTTTCTTATTATATCCCCCATGAATAGTTGAGAAACCTTTTGAAAATGACCACTTAAGGTCGGTTGGGACTGAACCTCACCACCAATATGTGGGAGTGGATAGTTTCATCCTCATTGAATAAGGTTACAAGGATAAGGACAGTGATCCCTTAAGTTATTCTAATGCCTTCAATAAGATCTTAATAGATGGAAACTCTGTGAGAAGTGAGTTAAAGAAGAAAGCACTATCTAAAACCCTCGAAAACTCACATATGAAAATGTTTGAAGGTACTTATGGCCCTACATTAGCAGGATTCATGACTTTCGAATGATTCATCAATTCTACCGTGGGAACTGCTACGGTTTGTTCACCCCCAAGTGAGAACTCTCTTACCTCCCCTATCCCCTTTAATTTGGGGCCCCACCACTTTAGACCCCCATAAATTTATTTTTATTCACATATTGTGTTCAAAGGTTTTTATTAATTAAAATTTAATTTTTAGAGAGATGAATCAATAGCTAAAAGACATTATAGTTGAATTGTATTCTATTATTGTAATTATTTTTGATAACTCAAGTATTATAAATCATAGAGAAAACCATATCAATCATTCGATGAAAATGAATATTGAGATTAAATATCAATTAATCAAGGGGATTGTTTATAAAGGGTTGGTGGAAAAGGAATATGTGTCTACTCAATGAAAATTTGTAGATATTATGGAAAACATTCCTTCCAAATAAATTTTTGAGAATTATTGGTTATCTCTTACTGTTTAACTGTGTCTTTCCACTTGAATAGCTTAGAGAAGGAACCCCCACTTCCCTAAGATAATTTTCATTCCATATTTTTACTTGAAAAGTAATATTTATCAAGTAATTCATCATAAGGTATGTTTTATCACATGAGTTAATTGAGTTTAATAATTATCCTCTCTTGTATCTTTCAAATAATTACTCTATGGGTTCATTAAAAAAGGGTTATAATTACTCAAAATCATAAATAGAGATAATTGTTTCCTTATAATATATTAAAAAATAAAGGATATTAAGGGTTGTATCCTATAACACCCCAAACATTTTAGGGTATATTCTATTAAATACATTCTATTCATAGCCTATATTTAAAAAATCACTGAGCCTCTATTGAACAAAACTTGGTATTTATAGTAGATAGTCATAACCTAGCCGATAAACTTAAATTTTCTAGTTCTGTGATTTGAATTTTGAAAATCTGACATAACCAATTGTGTTTAGGGTGATATTTTATGTCTTATAAAATTAAATTAATTTTCATTGAATAGTAACCTACCCTTATGAATAGTAACCTACCTAATGAATAGTAAATTACCCTTATGAATGGTAATATTTGTCTTATTAATGGTAACCATACCTATGTAAGTGTAAATAAAATTTAGGCACTTTAAAAATGAAGATGAATATTTTAAGTGTTTTTATTTTTCAATTAAAAAATGATTTTAATTAAAAATTAAATTTATCATATTTAGAAAATTATTTTTGAAAAATGAAGTTCATTTTTGGATTTTAAATGTCAAAAAATGGTTAGAGTGAATTTTTGGTATTTTTCTGAAATAATTGAATTTTTTAGGAATATTAAAATACATTAATTTATCATATAAATAAATTATAACTTAAATTAACTATTCTTAGCATCATGAGTGATTTGAGCACCCAAATCTTGAACTTTCATGTATATATTACTATTATAGGTCATGGAATACTCACTATTTCTTTTCTTGAGAGTAAATAATAAAATAATGATTATAATATTAAGAAAACTCTCCTCCCCTCCACTATATAAACCACCCCTCACCCCCTCCTCCCATACCACTAAAGCTTCAAGCCTTGTCTAAATTTTTCCAAATACTCTTCCCAAGCCCTCTCCCCACGTCTAAGTCCTTTTGGTCTCACCAAAAGTCCAAAAACAAAGGTTTTAAGGAGTTTCTCAAAGAGGAGTACTCAAGGGGTGAACCTCTCTTCCTTTTCTTTCAATTTCTTTTACAAGTTCCATTATTTTGTTCTATATTCTCACCTCACCTCATAGAAATTCCATGATATTTATAGTACCATAAATTTACTGTATTTTCATTGTGATAATGGAATATTTCCTTATAATCTCCCTTTTTCACCTCATTTTATACTTTAAATGCAAACATCGTCCGAGATGTGTTAATTTACCACACTCAAGGAAGACGGGTTTTCAATTTGCACGACTATATTAAAGAATGGTCATGAAACCATTTTAATTATTGAACCAGATCATAATATATTTATTTTATCTTATTTAATGTTCTTTAATACTTTCAATTCATAATATGGAATAATAATACAAAACAAGTTCAATGTGCACAAAATTGCCAAGCTAAATTGAAGCCTTTGTAATTAACTTATTGAATGATTAATCCTCATGGTATATAAACAATATCATTATAAGATAATTTATATCTCTTTAATTTCACTAATAATATATATATTAAAAAATTCTTGATGCTTAACCACATTTCAAATGAACTTCCATTCATGAATACAAGTAAATGAATCATGAAAACCAAGGAAAAAATGCTTCCAAAACAATAAAATTGAACCACTTAACCCCATAAAAAGGACATTAATGAACCTAATAAGGTTATACCATATCAATTACATGTTTATGGGGTTTTCTAATTATTAATTAATGAATCTTAATTTGATTATTCAAGTCTTTAAGAATAATAAAGAACACCTTCGAGCATAAGGTAAGGGATATTTTAACTCAATTTCCATTCATGAGTTAAACATCATTTTCATTGGTTATTTTTTCCAAGGATATATGTGAATGGCCTATGGTTGTTTTATATTATCTATACACTTGTATTTTTTGGGTTTATATTTTTTACACAAAGCTATTCCATTGATTCATCCTCACTCTAATGATACGATCATTGTAAGGGATCCTCTCTCTCACTTTTGTTCAAGAATTCCCCCTAGGTTGTGCCCTTTTATTTTTAATTCCTAATGATGGGTTATGTTTTATGAACATCCCCCATACTTTCCTTATGATATATAAATAATTTCATTCCCCTTTACCTCTCATTAATCCTTCACAAGAACACCCCTTACTATGCTGAAATGTTTATAAGGGGTTTTCTCATCTCACTTTCAATTTCATGAGATTTATATTGTTCACCGCTTATTTCTTTTATGTGTTGTATGTGTACTACCATTTTTCATATAATATCATGATACCCTTTATATTCATGGTATTCAATGATTAATTTGATGGTTATTAAGTTTTGGTCATATGATTCGACTGATTACATTGTGGTAAGGGACTTTGTCTCAACTTCCATTTCGTTGTGACTTACTTTGTATTGTGCACCTAATAATCCTTATGTGGTGTAACTACTACCCATTTTAGATATATTTTCATTTGAAATTATATTTATATTAAATATAAATATTCTCATATCATGGATATGTTTATTTTCTAAATCTTATACCATTTTACAAACAGTGTTTATTTGGAATGTTGTTTTAACTGTGGAAATATTGATGAATTTGTATCCTCTACTCTATACGGATATTGAAAAGGCATATTGATCCTATATTAAATCAAATTAAAAAATAAAATTTTGGACATTAAGTGATTGGTGGGTCCCACTATAGCCCCTCGATGTATCGACAAGTCTCATGAGACAATCAGTTGGTGAAATCAGACGGGTTTATACCCATAGAACTAAACTGTTTTAATGGTATTATGGTAGCATGTTCTAGATACATGACATCAAATTAATAATCATTCTCTTTATTCATTATTATTTATTATGATCCATGAGTTTTTCACTATGAAAAAATCTATGGATTTAGTTTCATTCTCAGTTTATTAATTGTGTGATTTTTTCATTTATTCACCATGCCATATTGACTATGCCAAGTTTTTTATGATTAAGTTTTTATTAATTCATGATTCCTCTATTTTTATACCTTATTGATCCTTTTATATCACCCCTTTAATTTTTTTACCTTCAACAGGTCGTGAATAAGAGATCACTTATTGATTTTTCATAGATTCATTTTATTAGTTTTTGTTATGTATTGTACCTTGTTTCCTTTTCCAATGTAATTTGAGTTACCTATATGTATTAAGTTTCTTAAATACAACTAAACTTACCATCCTTTTGGGATTTCATTCTTTCTAACCATACTAATTTAATTAGTAATTCATCGGCTCTGGTTTAGAGGGTCTGGGGTGTTATAGTTGGTATTAGAGGAAGTTTAGTAGAAAACATGGAAACTAGATTAGAAATTATAGATTAGGTAATAAATCACTAAGGTAGTATTTGAGGATAAAAATACTAGATCATCCTGGTATTTTGGTAAGGAATAAATTATGTGGATCTTTCTAGAAAATACATCTTTGTCTGGATACAAATAGGTAGAGGTGGCTCTGGCACAGATGTACCTAGGAGTGAAAACTCTGACAAGGAGTTTCAGGATTGACCTAGGGTATCCTGGTACACAACAACAAGCATTGTTTCACTCTTGGTATTGACACTCCTGGGGGATATGCTTAGGATAATTTAAATTTACATTACAATCCATTATTAAGGATTTTAATGTAAATTTTTCCTCAAAGATACCATGTCTATGAGAATAGCTATGCATAGGATTTCAATTTATGCTAAGTACTTTTATAGTTGAGATTATAAATTATGATTCATAAATTAATCTAGTTTATGCCATTATTTAGAAATTTCACCTAATGGACGAAGGGAAATCAATACTTTTGGAAAATATAGTGATTTCCCTACTGAGCAAGTCAACACAATCAATGTTGGAGCAGATTAGATCATAACCATATTGGGAATACTTACTCAGGTTGTGACTAATAACAATGTTACACCTATGTTGGATTGTTTCATGTAGCATAAGGCCCCACATTTTAGTGGGACTACTAATCCAGTGGAAGTTTAGCAGTGGATCAAGTCCCTTGAAAAGATATTCATGGAATTAGGATGCAATGAACATGAAAAGGTAGTGCTGGTAGTGTATTGTCTCAAGGGTGACACTGATCAATAGTGGTCCCTGATCCAGAATACCATAGAGGAATAAGATATGGAATGGAGTACTTTTAAGGGAATATTCTTCCAAAAAAATTTCCCCCGTGAACAATGAACTGAAATGAAGAGGAAATTCCTTGGCATAAATGAAAGGGAAGAAGATAGTGTTGTAGAGTATGAGTATACCTTCACAAGACTATCTAGGTATGCCATAGATTATGTATTTTACACGAAAGATAATATCTATCATTTATTTTAAGGTCTTAAGAAAATTCTTCAAAGGGAACTTGCATCTCAAACATTTTCATAATATTATGAAATTGTATTAAGTGCCATCAAAATAAAGAGGGATTTTGATAGATCAAATTTGTTCCAGGGAAACCAAGATAAGAAGTGATACTCTGATAACCATGGAAAAATTAAAGCACCAAAGAATAAAAATGGAATGAATCAATTCCCATTATGTGAGAACTGTGGAAAGAATCATCCTAGAAAATTATTAAAATGAATGGGAGTCTACTACAAGTGTGATGAAAAGGGTCGTCGATATAATTAATGCAATGGGAAGAAACAATTCAATGATGTTTAATGCTAAAATTGTAGAGAGATAAGACACTATGAAAATGAGTATCCTAAGTGCCAAGAAAACTTGCCTTAGAAAAGGCCACAAGATCAAGGGAAAGCTTATTTGATTATAACTGCAGAGGTTGAAATTCCTAATGATGTGGTGGAAGGTACTTTAATTGTTTCCTCAAACATATCCAAAACTTTATTAGATTATGTATCATTGCATTCATTTATATCTTCTTAGTTTTCACAAATATTAGACATGTCCAATTTGATTTAATAATGGAGTTTTCAGTCAAAACTCTTAGGGGATGTATCATTACAACAAAGTCATGTTGATTATTCCCCCTCATGACACATAAACATGCTTTAGTTGCAGGCCTTATCATCATACCAATCACTAACTTTGATATATTTTCATTATGAATTGGCTATCAAATTATGAGGCAAATATTTATTTCAATAATAAGGAAGTTAAAATCTTTGAAAATGCTGTAAAATTCCTTATTTTTAGAGCAGAAACCTCTCCATCTGATTCTTATATAGATCCACCCCCAGTAGATCTATTGAATGTGATTCTTTGAGAGTAAGAGAACCCAATGTCTATGGTTGAGGAATGAAATATTCAAATTGAATATGTACATATAGTGTAAGAATACATTGATGTATTTCTAGAGTATTTACATGGACATCCTTTAGAGCGGGAAGTTGAGTTCTCTATTGATTTAATTCCTAGTGAAAGACCTATATCAAAGACTCCCTATAAGATGGCCACTGTGGAATTAGTATATCTAAAGAAACAACTAGAGGAATTGAGTGAAAAAGGATTTATTCAACCTAGTGTTTCTCTATGGGGAGCCCATGTCCTCTTTGTTAAGAAGAAAGATGGGTCCATGAGGCTATACATTGATTATAGGGAAATCAATGCTATTACAATAAAGAATAAGTATCCTCCACTGCGAATTGATGATTTATTTGATCAACTTAATGTAGCACAATACTTTTAAAAGATTGACCTTCGATCTGGATACAATTAGCTACATGTGAGGAAGGAAGATATTCTAAAGATAGCATTTCTAACCAGGTATAGGCATTATGAGTTTATAGTGATGCCTTTTTGGAATGACTAATGCACCCTCTATTTTCATGGGTTTAATTAATACAGTTTTCAAGAAATATGTTGATAAATTTTTTGTGGTATTTATCAATGATATCTTGGTATACTCTAAAATCTATGAATACCATGAGAATTACTTGAAGATTATTCTGAAAACTCTTAGAATAAATGAATTATATGGGAAGTTTAGCAAGTGTGAATTATAGATTCAATTAGTTTCCTTTCTCGGCTATATTGTCTCTAATGATGGAATCTTAGTTGATCTTGTGAAGACAAAGTCAATACAATAACGGCCTACACCAATGAACATAATCGAGGTACACAGTTTTATTGTCTTAGCAGGTTACTATCAGTGTTTCATTCAGAATTCTGCCCGACTGGATAACCCGCTAACCAAGCTCACACATAAAAGAGTTATGTTTTTTGGATGAAAGAATGTACAGAATGCTTTGAATAATTGAAAATAATATTGGTCAATGCTCTAATTTTTACTCTTCCATCTGTAAGTGATGAATTTGTAATATACAGTGATGCATCAAAGAATGGTTTGGGTTGTATCGTTATGAAAAATGATAAAGTTATTGCTTATGAATCAAGGCAGTTGAAGACTCATGAGAAAAAATATAGAACTCATGATCTTGAGTTATCAGCTATAATATTTTCTCTATAAATATGGAAATATTATCTTTACGGTGAAAATGTGAGATAAAAAAATATCACAAGAGTTTTCAATACATTTTCACACAAAAAAAACTCAACATGAGGCAAAGGATATGGATCAAGTTACTCAAAGATTACGATTTTTCAATACACTACCACCCAGGAAAGGAAAATAAGGTGGAAGATGCATTAAGCAAGAAAGATCATGGACTTTTGACCCAAATGAGAATTAAGAGAGATCTTATATTCATGGTTATACTAAAGATAGATATGGGAATTTTTAAATAAGGGGAAACATATTTCCTATTTCAAATGATTTTTAAACCATATTTACTAGAGAAGATAAAAATATCTCAATCTGATGATGAAAATATAAAAAAGAAAATAAATTTTGTTAAGGATGGGAGATTATAAGACTTCATGTATGAAGAAGGAGTTATGAAATTTGGGAAGAGGTTATGCATTCCATTAGTACTTGATCTAAAAAAAGAACTATTAGATGATGATCATAGCTCAAATTTCTCTATACACCCTGGTATCACAAATATTTATAGATATCTGAAGGAATATTTTTGGTGGGATAATATGAAGCGTGAAATTTTTGAATACGTGTCAAGGTGTCTAGATTGTAAATAATTGAAGGTAGCGATACAACATCCTAGAGGGGTGATGCAACCTCTACCTATTCCTATTTGGAAGATGGATGAAATTACAATTTATTTTGTCACAGGACTACCAAGTACACATAATAGGAATGATGCAATATGGTTAATTGTTGATCATCTCACAAAATCAACACATTTTCTTACTATAAGAGAATATTTTCCACCTGGGTTCCTAAAAATACTTTATATTAATGAAGTTTTAATAATTAATGGTTCACAACTATCAGTTGTGTATGGTTGAGATCCCTGGTTTACATCAAAATTCTGGAAAATTATCTATAAGTCTTTGGATACTAAGCTTCATATGAGTACTGCTTATCACCCCCAAACCGACGGACAATCTAAAAGGACTGTTCAAACATCGCAAGACATGTTGAGATCATTCTCTCTTTACATTCAAGGTATGTGTGATCAATACTTTATTTTGGTGGAATTTTCCTAAAAAAATATTTTCCATTATAGTATTCAAATGGATCCATATGAATCATTATATGGAAAAATATTTCAAACTCCAACTTGTTGGGATGAAGTTGGTGAGAGGAAACTTATAGGCCCAAAACTTATTGAAAAGACCATGGAAAAGGTAAAGAAAATTCAAGCCCAAATTAAAGTATCCCAAAGTAGGCAGAAGAGTTATACTGACAAGTAGAGAAAGGATTTAGAATTCCAAGTGGGAGATCATGTCTTTCTGAAAGTATATCCAAGGAAGGGTGTCTTAAGGTTTGGTAAGAAAGGGAAACTGAGCCCGAGGTACATTAGAACATTTGAAATTCTAGAAATAATCAGAGTTGTATCTTACCATTTAAAAATGCCTCTAAGTCTCTCTAAAGTTCACGATGTGTTCCATGTGCCATTGTTGAAGAAATTCATGTCATACCCAATGCATTTACTCACCTATAAAGAAATATAATTGGAACCTGATCTGTCATACTGTGAAGAGCCCATCGAGATTCTTGACACAAGGGAGCAGGTATTCAGAAATCAGAAAAATCATATGTTTAAGGTTATTTGGAGAAACCATAACATGGAGGAAGAAACAGGGGAACCTAAGTATGTTATGAAGAAGAACCGCCTATACCTTTTTAGAGGTCTTTACACATGACAAATTTTGAGGACGAAATTTATGAAGGGGGGAATAATATAATACCCCAAAACTTTTATGGTATGTTCTCTAAAATACATTCTATTAATAGCCTATATTTCATAAATCATTGAGCCTCTATTGAAAAAAACTTGGTAATTTATAGTAGATAGTCATAACATAGCTAGTAGACTTAAATTTTCCAGTTCTGTGATTTTAATTTTGAAAATTTGACATACACGGTTGTGTTAAGGGTGATATTTAAAGTCTGATAAAATTAACTTAATTTTAAATGAATAGTAACCTACCCTTATGAATAGTAACTTAATAATATTAATAGTAATATGACTCTTATGAATGGTAACTACACCTACGAAAGTGTAAATAAAATTTAGGCACCTTAAAAATAAAGATGAATATTTTAAGTGTTTGTATTTTTCAATTAAATAATTATTTTAATTAAATATTAAATTTATCATATTTAGAAAATTATTTTTGAAAAATGAAGTTCATTTATTGATTTTACACATCAAAAAAATTGTCAGAGTGAATTTTTTGGATTTTTCTGAAATACTTGAATTTTTGTGAATAGTAAAATACATTAATTTACCGTATAAATACATTATAATTTAAATTAACTATTACTAGAATCATTAGTGATGTAAGAACCCAAATATAAAACTCAAATGTATATATTACTATTCTAGGTCATGGAATACTCATTATTTCTTGTCTTTAGAGGAAATAATAAATTAATGATTATAATATTAAGAAAACTCTCCTCCCCTCCACTATATAAACCTCCCCTCACCCCCTCCCCCTCCCACATCACTCAATCTTCAATAATTGCCTAAATATTTCCAAATACTCTTCCCAAGCCTTATCCCAACATCCAGGGCTGGAAAATATCCTCAAAAGTTCAAAAACAAAGGACTTAAGAAGTTTCTCAAAGAGGAGTACTCAAGAGGTGAACCTCTCTTTCTTTTCTTTCAATTTCTTTTACAAGTTCTATTATTTTGTTCTTTATTCTCACCTCACCTCATCAAAATTAAAAGATAATTATAGTACCATAAATGTACTGGATTTTCATTTCTATAATGGAATATTTTGTTATAATATCTCTTTTTTCCCTCCTTTTATACTATAAATGTCAACATCGTCCGAGATGTGTTAATTTATCACACTCAAGGAAGAGAGGTTTTCAATTTTCATTACTATCTTCAATAATGGTCATGAAACCTTTTTAATGGTTGAACTAGATCATAATATATGTATTTTATCTTATTTAATGTTCTTTAATCCTTACACACTCATAATATGGAATAATAATACAAAACAAGCTCATTGTGCACAAAATCGCCAAGCTAAATCCAAGCGTTTATCATTAACTTATCGAATGATTCATCCTCATGTTATATAACCAAAATCATTATAATATCATTTTTGTATATTTAATGTAACTTATAATATATATTAAACAATTCTGGATGTTTAACCACCTTTAAAACAAACTTCCATTCATGAATACAAGTAAACGTGTCATGAAAACCAAGGAAGAAAATGATTCCAAAACAATAATATTGAACCTCTTAAACACAGAGAAAAGGAAATTAATAAACCTAATAAGATAATGCCATATAAATTAAATGTTTATGAGGTTATGTAATTATTAATTAATGAATCTGAATTTCACTATTCAAGTTGTTAAGAACAATCAAGAACACCTTCGAGCATAAGGTAAGGGATATCTTAACTCAATTTCTATTCATGAGTTAAACATCTTTGTCATTGGTTATTTCATTTGAAGGATATGTTTTAATGGCCTCTGATTGTTTTATAATATCTATAAAATTTTATTTTGTGGGTTTATATTTTTCACACAAAGTTATTCCATTGATTTATCCTCACCCTAATGATACGATCATTGTAAGGGATCCTCTCTCTCACTTTTGTTCAAGAATTCCCCCTATGTTGTGCCCTTTTATTTTTAATTCCTAATGATAGGGTATGTTTTTTTAAACTCCCCCATACTTAACTTATGATATATAAATAATTTTATTCCCCTTTACCTCTCATTAATCCCTCACAAGAACACCCATTACTATGCTGAAATTTTTGTAAGGGGTTTTCTCATCTCACTTTCAATTTCATGAGATTTTTATTGGTCACCACTTATTTATTTTAAGTTGTGTATGTGTACTTACATTTTTCATATAATATCATGATACCATTTATATTCATGGTATTAAATTATTCATTTGATTTTTATTAAGTTTTGTTCATTTGATTTGACTGATTACATTGTGGTAAGAGACTTTGTCTCAACTTCAATTTCGTTGTGACTTACTTTGTATTGTGAACCTAATAATCCTTATGTCATGTACCTGCTGTCCATTTGAGATCACTTTTCATTTGAAATTATATTTCTATTAAATATCCATATTCTCATATCATGGGTATGTTTATTGTCTAAATAGTCCATTTTATATATGGTGTTTATTTGGAATGTTGTTTTAACTGTGGAAATATTGATGAATCTGTATCCTCTACTCTATACAGATATTGAAAAGGCGTATTTATCTTGTATTAAAACAATGTATAAATAATTATTTGGACATTCATTGATGGTTAGGGCCCTCTATATCCCCTCGATTCATAGATTGGTCTCATGAGACAATCAATTGGCGACAAACCCTTCGAGTTTGTTTCAAAAAATCAAACGGATTTCTACCCAAAGAACTAAACCGTTTTAATGGTATTATAGTATCATGTGCTAGATACATGACATAAAATTAATAATCATTCTCTTTATTCATTATAATTTATTATTATCCATGAGGTTTTCACTATGAAAAAATCTATGGATGCAGATTCATTCTCAGTTTATTAATGGCATGAGTTTTTCATTTACTCCCCATGCCATATTGAATATGCCAAGTTTTTTATGATTCAGTTGTTATTTATTCATGTTTCCACTATTTTTACCCATTAATAATCATTTGATCTCACCCCTTTCATTTGTTTACCTTCAATTTGTTGTGAATAGGAGATCACTTATTGAGTTTTTGTGGATGCAGTTTATTAGTTTTTGTTATGTATTGTACCTTGTTACCATTCACAATGTAATTTGAGTTACATATATGTATCTAGTTCCTTTAAGACAACTAAAATAATAATTCCTTTTGGATTTCATTCCTTCTAACTATTCCAATATAATTATTAATGCACTGACTTTGGTTTAGAAAGTTCAAGGTGTTACATATCCTAAGTTGTGTTTCAAGGGGTAAAATGACTATTTGAGTAATGATTAGGGGAGAGTGCGTAGATTCTTAATCAGGGGGAGTATACAGAAGTTTATTTCAATCCTAATTATGTTATAAATAATTATTCATTTAATAGAATTAGTATAATGATATGTTTCATTGATTAATTTTTCATTTAAATATTTTTTCATAAAACTATCATGACTTATATAGGCTAAGTGGGTGATAATTTAATTATTGATTAAACTATCTAGAATATGTTTAAAATAGTAAAAGGATGATGTTTATGTAAATATATTAAGTTGTGAAGTGTTTTCAACAAACATAAAAGATTATAAATTTATAAAAAATATTTTTAGTTTTTTTAGGTTTCCCATATTAACAATAATCTTCAAAAACTAAATAAATCGTTGATATTAGAGTTTTATAATCATGAAATTATTGAATTAATTTGAATATATTTTTCCTTGAGAAGCAAAAAACATGTTGTAATGAAAACGGAATTATGCTATAATAATTATTGTGTGGTTCTGGGAATTGTGGTCAAATTATTGCATTGTGTTGATCAGTTTTAGGATGTAATTATTTTTGGATAAGTGTCATAGAATTGATAAATTAAATATTGCACTAAAATAAGAAAATACTATTATATGATATTCAACGTAAGATTAAATTTTGAGGAATGTTTTCTACACTGTGCATTACAGAAAAAATATTATGTTGCAAATTGAGGAAATGCAATTCATTTGGTTCCATGATAAGTTTAGTTATTTTATTACAAGTGGCCTAAAATATTTTTTGAATTTTGTTCATGAAATAAATTTTATAGTATGAATCAAATTTTGGTGATGAATTTTGGAGGACTACATACTTTCAAATAATTACACTGTGACGGTTTTTGTTATTCCATAATTTTTTTAGGCTGGTGGTGTTTAATGAGTTTGAATTTAATATCTAAATGGATATGATTTGTGATTAAAATTAAGAGTTTTTCTCTTGTCTTTGAATATATAAATGGATGATTTTCCCTATTATTTTTTATTAATACTAAAGTATTTAATGAATTAATACATATATATTTCTTATTAAAATTTTAGAGAAATAACTTCTCATATAGAGAAGAGAAAGTAATGTGGAATAGAGAGAACTAATCAGAGTTCAAGATAATTATAGAGAGTATTCTTTCTAAAAATATAATAATAGTTTGGATATAATTACTATATCATGATAAAATAGATCACTGTGTTGATAAAGACCTAGTATATTATTACATTGGTAAAGGTTTAATCTCTTATTTTGATTCTTAGAGATCAAAATTGTTCAATTGAGAGAGTAGTGAGTACTTATTAAGTGATATAGTAGTGATTTCTCATTTTATGAATGTTTATAAACCTAGAGGTGCAATGAGTTTATATGAAATTTGTAAAACAAATTGTAAAATTATTGAGGATTTTGATACATCAGTACATCACTATGTGTATACTGCTTGGACATTTCCCAATAAATATGAACCAATTAAAAATTTCTTGTTTCTATTTGTGTTTTATCACTTTCATATTTGGATAGATGGAGAGTAAAGTTTCAAATAAACATGAAACTAGGTCATTGGAAGGGGATGTTTTTAGTTGAAAAACCATGATTCATGCCCATTTCAGGCTATCCTTCTTAGTGTATGACTAATAAATATTCAAAATATTGGGGGGAAACTATAAATAAAGTATTATTTTAACTAATATTAAAGACCTTTATCAATAATATTTTAAGGAAAGTTTTTATGAATATGGAAAATGTATATTCTTTATTTATAATTTTATTCATCTATACCTCTTATGAATGATCATTGTAATGGGTTTTTATTTATAATTGTATTTTATTAGGTCTTATTTGATATATAACAAAAGACAAGAGTGGTTTTAGGAACACTAAATAATGTTTAGAAGAAATTTTAATTTTGATAAAATTTTAGAATTTTTTATGAACATACACTTTATAGATAGTGATATAGATATATCATTGAATATGATATATGATTGGCTCAAATGATTTTATCTCGACCATTTATTATGGTATTAAGGGAAAGAAAATGAGATATCACTGTATGTGATAGGTCAATATTATTATTCCAAAACAGAGCATATAACAAATTGTAAATATAGGATATCATGGGATGAATTATAGTTCAAATTAGAGGATTTGGCTTAACATGGAGAGAGGTATGGTAATATCTCTATTTTTGATTCAATACATAACTATTAATAGTAATGAAATAAAAAAATCATATATATATTATAGACATTGATATATTAATATCACTATTTTTGATATACATGAGTGATATAAGATATTTTTATAATATGTAGGCTAGGTTAGAAGTTTTTTCAGTATAATAGACTGTAATATGGTGATATCAAAACCAGTAGTATAAAAGTTGCTATTTTTTATTTTCATATATGAAATGAATTATAATTTATAAGTAATTTATAAATTATGCTAAATACGTTTAGGTAATTTAAGAATATTTTATAAGTTACAATTATAATTATGATTTTTTCATGACTAGTTATTATATATTTATGAAATATTTAAAAAATAAATGTTTAATATTAAGTGTTAATCATTAGTTCATCATTTAATACTGTATAAATTTTATAATTTTGTATAAAATTTTTATATTAAAATTAAAATGATATTTAAAAGTGTTTATAAATTATAAAATAAGGTGAATATAAAATGCTTATATGGGTTTCTATAAAAGGTTTATAAATTTTAAAATATTAAAGGTTTATATTAATGTTATATTTTTAAAAGTTATTTAGGTCATACAAGAAGTTTTCTTGGTGGATAAGACCAGATTTTAAATAAATATATAATATATGATATATAGTGACCATGACCTAAGTAGCTCGGAGTCGGTGCTAGCCTTATTACATTGGAATAATATATAAAGAATTATATCATGAAGGAATGAATAGTTTAGTAGTCTTGGTAAACTAGATACATAAATGATTCTTGCATTACATTTGAATACACAAATTACAACATAATTTTTTTTTGAGAATAAATTTATTCCATCTTGAATATTCTTGTATATAAGTTATAATAAACTTCATGTAATATTGAGGAAAGGAAATAAAATAAGGGTGATCTCAAATGATTGGTAAGGGTTAAGTATAGTGGAACCTATCATAAATCAATAATAACAATCAATATGGCTAGGTAAATAACAGAGATCGTGTTGAATTTAAATAACTAGATAAGGCATGATCAATAGGAAAAGGAAAATAACTAAAAACACATGCCATTTAATCAATAAACTTAAAATTAAATGCATCTAATGATAATTTCATAGTGAAAATATCAAAGATAATAATAACTAAATTATGAATGAAGGAAATTCTTAGTTATCGAATTTCATGTTTCCTAAGAACATAATACCTTTACCATCAAGATATACCCTCAAGATAGTTTAGAACAAACTAGGTGAAAACCCATTTAACTAAGTCTAGCCAACTAATTCATCACATGAGACCACCAATACATCGAGGGGATTTCATTAACTGGTCCTCAACCCATGTCTTTCATGTTCAATGTATTCTTTATATGTTGAATAATTGATTTAATTCATGAACAATGTGTCTTATCATTAAATATTCATATTGAGTAAAGGATAATGAATTTATTAATATTTTTCTATATAATAAATAACTTTAAAATTAAACACCTTTTGTAAAATTGGAATATAGTTTAGATAATAAAAATATCCATGATAAATAATTTTTACATTTTTGTGGAAATTTAATCTCCACTAGAAAGTGAATAATTCAAGGTAAAATTGTTGACTATAAAAAAGTAAATCCATAAATTGAATTTCAATTCTATCCTTGGTAAAAATTATCATAAACCATCAATGGTAATATTATGGATGGTATAAATAAAATATATACCCATTGGAGTAATAATAAAGTGTTTTTTCATTGATGAATAGAAATACTATAAAAATAGATTTTAAAAAATTCTTGAGAAAAATAACCTTTTCATTTAGAAGAATATTTTGAAAATACTTTTCTTTAAAAATGAATTTTTAAAAACATTTTATTAAAAAATATCCTCGTAAATTTTTAAAGTAATCTTCAAGTAAATGATGATCATGATGTCGGTTATTTTCATACATGTCAAAAAAGTTAAGAATAACATTCCTTTTTCACTATAAAAAGGTTGGGAAAGTTCCTTGTTTAGAAAAAAAAGATTCCTTTCACATTTTAATTAAAATTCAAATGGTAATTGTTTTGAAAATGACATAATATTCAATTTAAAACATTTTCTAAAGAGTAAAAATGGGTAAAAATGATTTTGATAAATCATTTTGAAAAGGATTAAAAATTGAAAAAAAATTATAAAACCTGGTTTTGGAAGAAAACATATTTCCAACCGAAAATATAAATGAATTCATATTTATATAAACCTAAGATTAACATATATGGTTATTTCATCAATTTAGATGAATATTCATCACATTACAAAAAATTCATTCTTGAGGACCGTAATAGTTTATTGTCTTTTGAAACTTGGAATAAAATATTCTAACTTGGGGAAAGATCTTTAATATTCCCCCCAAAGATATTCCCCTTTATTACTTATATTTAAAACCTTTCTTCATAACCTGGGGAAAGGAAACATAAGATAAGTGTGATCATATATGTTCATTAAGGGTAAACAAGTGATATATGTAAATATAACATGAGGATAAGGGTATTTGAACATGATCATAACATTAGGATATGATACCTTGCATATCAAATATCATAAACATGAGTAATGGAATAAATATTGATAGTTTATAAGACATGAATGATAAGTTAATCAAGATCATAATCCATGAAATCATAACATAGGAATAAAACACAGAATAGTGGCATACACATCTGATTATAACATTATGAATATATATAAATAGAAATAAGTACACTCGTTAAGTTAAGGACATGGCCCCCGCATGAACTTATGTACATGCAACTAGGTCCACGCATAACATTGTGAATATTTAATTAGTTTTACACATAACATTTTTAACATGTTATCAGATTCATGCATAAACATATAGACATGCAACCAATTCCATGCATAAAATTGTTAACATGTAATCAGGTTCATGCATGTCATTGTAAACATGTAATAAGGATCACTTATAACATTATGAACATGTAATCAGGTCCACGCATAAATTTATGGACATGCAACTAGGTCTATGCATAACATTGTGTGTAATCAGGTTTATGCATAACATTTATACTCATGATTCATCCATCATTACCCAATACATTGGAGAGAGATATAGGCCCCACGTGTCACATAATAAAATCATAAATATGTGTGATAGAAGATTATAAACAATCATCAGGTCATAACCCATTAATAAAATAGGTATTATAAACATTTCATCATATCATTATCTATGGAAAATAGATAGGTTTTATAATCATTTCATAAAAGAGTAACCTATGAAAATAAGTGGGTTTCAAAAGAATATAACTCGTAGAAGAGAAACATATATCATAAACATCATTCCATCAAAACATAATCCATTTAATAAATAATATAAATGGTATTATTAGATAATATCCCCAGTAAAACATAAATTATAACAAATTATATCATCTTATATAGATAGGTATTTTTGAAGGATCGCATTGAAATTTTATTAAGGAAAATATCCTTTATTTGAAAATCCCATTCATATAAACATTTAAAAAATCATTTTCTTATAAAGAAAGTTTTAAAATTTCATTTAAAACATTTCTTGTGCAAAATATATTTTTACACTTAAGAAATAATCCTTTTAAAAGATCAAGAATTTTGAAAACCTTTTTATTAAAAAATATCATTGATAACATATAAAGGAAGCTTGAATAAATTTTTAAAAACCTTTTTCCTTGAAAACTTATAAAATATTCTTGAAAAAATTTTAAAAACCTTTTCCATGAAAACATATAAAATTATCTTGAAAAATTTTTGAAACAAAAATCATTGAAAACTTATAAAAAAAGCTTCAAAACATTTAAAAAAATTAACATAAAAAATTGAAAACATTTTTAGAAAACATGATTTTTAAAGAAAATAGATTTATGAATGAAGAGAGAGATAGATTCATATATTCTTAAAAATTATTTCTTACTTATCTTAAGTACCAAAGAGTGGGAGAATGGAACCAATACATGATGATATAATGAATAATCACAGGAGAATAAAATTCATGATATTTCTTCAGATATGGATCAAAATATGTCATCAATTGAAGTATAATCATAAACAATATCAATAATATATGATATTGTCAAAATAAATAGTTACCACTTTGGTAACTTTGAATCATAATCCACATGAAATAATAAAATTACATGAAGCTTATAATATCATAAAAAAGAATAATATTCATGATATAACATGTCAAAGAGATAGTATGTACACCTCATAATTAATATAGGTTTATTTCAAAACATGTGTCTCAAAGAAGGTAAATTGAGACAAAAATGCCTTACCGATTTGGTAACTTTTGAAATATAAACTTTGTGAAAGAGTGATCATAAAATGGATATGTTAATAGAAATAAATATAAGTATAAGTGTCATAGAATATATTCATGGTAATTATATACACCACAAAAAAGAAATTATTAGTGAACATGACATGTATCTCACTGATATAAAAGTGAGATGAGAAAACCCTTACTAGTTGAGTAACTTTAGAATCATGGTCCCATGAAAGAATAACATAAAATGAAGCTTTGAATATCATTAAATAAATTAAATTAATGATATAACATTTCAAAGGGTATTATATACACCACACAAATAAATTCAGTGGTTTATATGCACGTATCTCATGGAGATATAAAGTGATATGAATTCTCTTACCTTAAGTCTTGACTTTCTTCATACATGTTCAAACCTCCACTTCATTGAGTAACTCCTTTTGTTTTTCACCAAAGGGAATCATTGATTGGATTTATTACTAAAGTGAGGATTTTATGTTTATAGAAGGTATTTTTGGAGCTTATTTGGGTAGGGTTTGGATGATCCAAATTGGCTTGATAGGTGTAAGGAAGTGAGGGGGTGAATTCCCTCTTATAGTAGAGGAGGAGTGGCATTCTTGTCAATATAAAAAGGTAAAAACTATTGAGAGGTCTCCCTCAAATCATGTTCTTTAAAATAATTGTTAAAATTATATCAAAGAGGGTAATTGGAAGAAATATTTCCAACCGATGGCTTTTGGACATGTTTCTACGTTATTTGGCCTCTTAAGATTAAAATTTAGTCCCTTATTAAGCTTAATTTTACCATAATCGTTGTAATTAATTTTAATTACATTCACTAATATTTTTGGTAAAAAAACTAATTTAACCTTTTTATATATTATAATTTTTTATTATTACAAATAAGGAATCTATTTTTCCAAATTACAATCACACAAGTGGTATGAATTAATTTAAATTTAATCATGTAGACGGGACGACAATACGGGTTTTTAAAGAAAAAATATTCAAAAGTTTGCTAAGTTCTTATATATAATTTCAAATAGAAATTGATTAAAATGACCTATATTGGATAAATTTTTGTATAATTTATCTAATTAAACATTAAGACTAATAAAAAATATAATTTAACTTTATAAATAAATTAGATGAAAAAGAAGTTTTGAATTAAAATTCAGTGTTTCCACTATTCATCAAAAAATGGAACTTCTCATAAAAATACCAAAAATTCACCCAAAGTAAATTTTTATATTACTATTTAAAAAATGAATTTTATTTTTTCAAATAAAAAATATAAAATTTTCAAAAATTATATTTAAAATGTGTTCTCCATTATAAGGTGGAAAAATTACCTTTTATAAAAATACATCATTTTACTCATAAAATTAGATTTATTCTTATTTTATACATATAAAAAATATTGTATGAGTATCAAAAATATTTATTGAATATATATTATAAAATTTTTATTCAAAAAATTAATCAAAATTGATTTGTCTAATTTATTGATATAAAACGGTGGTTGTACCTAGAAAAATAGTTTTCTTAGAAAAGTAATTTTTTTATTTCCAAATAGTTCTTACATTCAATTATACTAATTGATAACAAAATGATTCTTTTTATACACATGTGTAAATAATATTTTCAAAATTTAATTAATCTTATTCTTAACATCCATTCCAATAGATAGGTGGCAGGTGTAATAACAATTAAATAATTATATTAATAGTATATTGTAGTTTGGTAAAACTAGTCCTTACATGTAATGTAAGCTATCAAAGAGACCCAGTATTATATGGAATAAAATATAAATATATATTTTTAGTGTACTACAAGATAATATAAGTGTTTTTTGTAGTTCAATATTAACTTGGTGTTACATATAAATCAAGATGAACTTAGTTCTTTTATATAAAAAACAATATTCAGTGTTGCATGAAATGAAAAAAATCAAAAAGATTAAATTAATTAAAAATATATATTTCACAAAATCTCAAGGTGTCACATTCTACCCCCTTGAAATTATTCTATGTTATTAAAGGTTTAATACTTGAAAGTTCCTTTCATCGAAACCCACACCATAAAAATGAATGATAAAGCTTCCTTTAAAAAAGGAAAGTTAGAACTATAATAGTTACCCAAAGTAACTAATAACTATGTTTAAACATAGGAGAACATGTGTGGAAATTGAAAACATGGAAATGGAAGAGAAATCTAACTATCATGTTTTGATGGAGAGTGATAGAGGATATGTTTAGGAGAAAGTTAAAAATCACAAATCAATAACCCAAACAAGCTTGAAAAAGTTCATTGATATCATCAAAAATGATGATAACTTGAAAACATTTTATTTCAAGAACCATTTTCCTAAGTTGAAAAAAATTCAAGAAAAGATATACTTACATGTTTTGAGTACAACCTTACCCTTTGTTGTTCCTTGATCAACTTCCACTTCATCTTTTATTCCAAGAAATAAAGGTGAAATTTTCATTCTGAAATAATTTACAAATCATGAGATCCATACATAGAATGATAGGCCATTCCATATATCTTTATCACAAAAAAAATATTAGCACAAGTTATACAATATTCATAAATCCACATATGGAGAGATAATACTATAATCTCTAAAACCACAGCGGATGTTTAACATAACCCATTCCATAAATGGTTAACCTTATAACCCTTTAGAAATGTGGAAGTCTAAAACTTTATAAATAAGGTCATTAAATTTCTTAAAAACTGCATAGTATTGACCCCCTTTATATCATAAAGTATCTCTTGGTTGTCATGGTCCAAACATGTGAATACCTTCATCGTATATTCTCTTAAAACATGGTAATAAGTTGAATTACCATAAATCCTTTTGGAAATCATTCATGCTTTTTTTCAAATATTACTGAATATATTCCTTAAATCTAAGAAATTGTAAACTTCATCCATGATAACATATCCCAATTTTTAAACAAATATTATATTAGTTATGAGGTCATAAATACTATCCAATTTACTTTATCCATGTCACGACCCGTCCTCGGGGCCCGTGCCGTGACTACCCCAAGCCCACCTTCCATAGGCCAGGGGCTGGCGACTAGCACCAAGGCGTAAATCCCAACAAAAAGGGAAGGCATTGCCTTTGAAAAGTAAACAGGCACCACAAAGTAAGAAAGCGGAAAAGTAAACACTAAGTAAAAACTGTACAAGCTGTGCTGAAAGTAAAAGGGGCCGGAAATACAAGCCCAACTGTAAAGTACAACTGAAAGGAAAAACAGCAACTGAAAGGAAAAGTCGCAGTGTCGAGCCGCCCTCTGGAAGTCCCACCTAAAGGGTGGGTACAGATAGCCTCCACAGCTCCTCGGGTCCACCTGACCGCTCCGAGTACGTCCCGCCCAGTGGTCCACCTCCAGGTACCGTCCTGCTCCGCAAGCCTCCACCACGATCAGCGCTGTCTGTCGTCTGCAACCAACACAACGTAGTGCGGGCATAGCCCGTGCAGGGGTGAGTATAAGCTACTCAGTAGGGACCCCGAGACCCCCGAAGGTCTCCCGAAATCCACAAAGGATAATCCACAGAGGGAAGGTACAATCACGAAGCTATATCCGACATGGCTTAGGTATATGCCCATACATATACCTAAGTCATCAATTCCTGTTCGGCTCCAACGTCCGAGCCCAAGCACAACCCAGTCCACACCGGAAAGCAAAACGTAAACCCACACAGGATAGCACAACACAATCCACAAGGAGAGTAAACAGTAAATCCACACAGGATAGCTCAACACAATCCACAAAGGATAGTAAACAGAAGATTCAGCACACACAGGAATACATCATCGAAAAGGTGAAAGAGATGATCAGACATAGATACTGAATCATCTAAGCTGGGACCCACATAGGATACAAGACCAGCCGTCCTCATTGTTTCGTTTATGCTGGGACCCACATAGGATACAAGACCAACACGGCTGGGACCCACATAGGATACAAGACCAGCACAGCTAGGACCCACATAGGATACAAGACCAACTGTCTTCATTGATTCATCTATACTGGGACCCACATAGGATACAAGACCAGTATTGAATCATCTAAGCTGGGACCCACAGAGGATACAAGACCAGCACAGCTAGGACCCACATAGGATACAAGACCAGTTGTCTTCATTGATTCAACTATACTGGGACCCACATAGGATACAAGACCAGTATTGAATCATCTAAGCTGGGACCCACATAGGATACAAGACCCACACAGCTAGGACCCACATAGGATACAAGACCAGCTGTCTTCATTGATTCAACTATACTGGGACCCACATAGGATACAAGACCAGTATTGAATCATCTAAGCTGGGACCCACATAGGATACAAGACCAGCACAGCTAGGACCCACATAGGATACAAGACCAGCTGTCTTCACCATCGCAGTCCACTGATGATTTCTGCACAACTGTCGTCGCGGTCCACTGAGGATCTCTGCACCGTCGTCGAAGTCGCAGCCAGCACTAGGGTTCCCGCACACAGCAAGCTCGTTCGGGAGGGTCCGCTCCACGAGCCGAGAGGCCGATACATCAACCATCACAAAGTCTGAAGTTTATGTATCCAAAAGTTCTGTATCGTCAACAGGAACTCAACGTCGCAGACGGCGCGTCAATCGGACGCCCGGTCTGAGAGTTATTGGCTTTTTCGTCCCAGGGGCCCAGTTGGTTTTTAAGGCAAAACCAACCCGACCGTACTCCACCTGCGTCCAAACCTCGGGCGGATTGAGCCAAAAGATCCGTCTCACTTAGAGGAACTCAACAAAGCTGACGGCGCGTCAATCGAACGTCCGTAGCTCAAGATATGAGTGTTTTCTCTCCAAAGGCCCGGTTGGTTTCGTGTACGAACCAACCCGACCGAACTCAAAGTATTCCGAAACTTTGAGTGCGATATACTGAATTGACCGTCTCGATCCAAAGATCGCATCTCCACTGACGGTTTGTCAATCGTAGGTCTGTAACTCAAGTTATTGGCAAAAGACCGAAGTCGATTCGAAAATGGGGGGTCCGGGTTCGGGCCGACCCGGCCCGACCCCCCCCCCCCCCCCTGGGTCGGCCCGAACCGGGTCAACCCGAACCGGGTCGACCCGACCCGGGTCCGACCGGGGCCGGCACGGCCCAGTGCGGCGGCGCGGCCTGGGCACTGCTCGGGTGCCACGCGTGGGGGGCAAAGCCCCCGCCTTCCTCTGCTGGCGGCGCGGCAAGCTGTTGCGCCTTGGATTAAATGGCCCCCCCTCACGTGGGGGCCTTCCTTTGAGAAAAACGGGGGGGCGCCTGCCCCCCCCCCCCTTTGTGAAACCGGCGCCCCCACATTATGGGGGGCCAAACTAACCGCCTGGGGGAATTAAATTCCCCCGGTTTCCACCATCCCGGCCGGCCCGACCTGGCCGGCCGGCTTCTTGTCAACAGGACCGGTAGGGGCCGGTCCTCTTCCGTCTTCCGACACAGGCGGCCCGGCTGGCCGCCGGTCATCACGTCCCGCCGCGGCCCGGAACCGGCCACGGTCTTCGTCGTCCGGCGTGGTGTTACGGCACCGCGCCTCTCCGCCGCAGCCCCGCTCCGGCCGCGGCGCCTTCGGTTTCCTTCGATGCAGCGTGACGGCGTCGCGTTCATGATAATCTTTCCATGGCACGGCGCGACGGCGCCACACAATAATTTTCGAATGATATCTGCGTGGTGCGACGGCACCATGCCATCACGTTTCATCCGCAAGAAACATTCAAGAACAAAGGAGGGGGGTTCGGCCGTGTTTGTGCGCCCCCCCCCCCCCCCCCCTCTCGTTAAACGATAACACATAAACATTTATCCTCAAGATTGTAATGCTAGAACCAAGAACGAGAATAAATAAATTAAACAACAACAAACCCCTACCTCGGTTTCAAGAACGATGTTCGTCAACGACCCGCGGAAGACGAGCATCCCGGTGGTCGACGTCACGGAAAAAGGACGTCGATGTCGTGAAGCGAGGATTTGAAGCTCTTTGATGGCTATTTCGTCGCGGGAAACCGTCGTAGAATAGATGATGCGGAAGGAGACGTCACCGGTGTCGCGGGTATGGCGTCGCGGAAGACGGTTCCCGAGAAAGTGGCGTTCTTCGTCGATGTCCGAATGTTCTTCGCGTTCTTCGTCGAAGTTTGAAGAAGATGGAGAGAATTCTTCAAAACCTCTCAAGATGGCTAAGGAGACCAACCAAAAAAAATCTAAGGCTTATTTTATTCACACAATTAACAATTTGAATTTCAAAGGTTTGAAATTCAAACAACTCAACTCCATTAATTTAACCAAGTTGTCAAGTTAATTAAAGAGGGGTTATTGGGAGTTTAAAAAGAGAATATGAAGAGTTAGGGTTCGTGTGGGCCCCACCACACTTAATCCTCTCAAGGGAGGTTAAGTGGATGTGGGCCCCACCCTTAACTCCCTTTGGGAGAAGTTAACCAACAAGTTAAAAATAAAATGTGTTTCCACATTTTATTTAACTTCTTTTAATTTTTCCCAAAACTAACTTTCATTCCGCATAAAACGCAACCTCGGAAAAGGTCTCCTTAAGAGAATATCGGCGCTGCGAGCTCATCGGTGTCCTCGGATTTCAATTCCGAGCACCGGATCAAAAGTTAGAAATTCCCGCTCGTTCGTTCACTGAACGTACCCAACCCAAACTTCGTAAATTTATTCCGGGCACACCGGGCCTCGGAATCAGGTGCCGTCAGAAACCGCGCTCTTGTAAAATTCCAAAGAAAATTAAGAAAAAATTTCCCTTGAATTTTATGGGTCTTTACCATCCATATCATCATCTCTTTATCCATATAAAATATAATTTTCTTATCCTCAAGAACATGTTAAGGGTTACCTTCCCTTAATGTAACATTTCCATTAAATCAATTTTCTAGGTCATCGGTATCATTTAACACATTCTTGAAAATAATTGAAGAAAAAATTCTACAAATAATCCTTATATGCTTCATGATTCATAATCTTTGAATTTCAAAACATATTCAATTCAATCATCCACCTTTATTCACAAACCATTACTCATTATTCATAAACTTATTCCTTAATACATATTTCTAAGAATATGAAATATGAATAATGTATTACGGATCCCCAACCTCAATCTAATCATGTTTCTTATGTTTAATGTGAACAATACTAGAAGAAAATCCCATACCATTCACCTATCATTTGCAGTCTCTTTATCTTCAGTAGTATAAGGAATACTCATACTACCTTCTTGATTATCTTCATGAGATTTCCACTTATGAAATAAATTTTCATAATTCTAATACTTTCCACATATGAAACATTCAATGTTAACCAAGTTCCTTCTAGTTTCCGCCATTGGCTAAAACCAAAAAGCATAATGTGAGAAACACTTATCATAGCATAAATCCACATAATCATGAAAAATTACTTATAGGATGCCTAAATCATGACATCTACATTTAAATATATGACACCTTAATCTTATCCTTAGAGACATCCCTAGAAATATCCTTATAAATATTCATATGGATATCACTAATTTTTTATCATCCTAGTTTTCAAAGGTTGACTAAACCTTTCCTTTGATACCAACTATAGAGACTTAGGCTTAACATACATGGATATTACATCATTTTAGATTAATATTTATCAAATTACAAAAATACATGCCTGGGGACCATAATAGTTTACTATATTTGGAAACATGGAACAAAATCTTCTAACTTGGTGAAATATTTTCAATGTTCCCCACAAAGATATTCCCCTTTAGTACTTCTACTTAAAATCTTTCTTTATAACTTGGGGAAAGAAAACATAATAAAGGTGTGATATCAGATGTTCATTAAGTGTAAATAATGGAGATATGTAGTAATAACATGAGAATAAGGGTAATAGAACATGATCACAACATTAGAAGGCCATACCCTATATATCAAAGATCATAAACATGATTCATGGCATAAAGATTGACAATTCATAAGACATGAATGGTAAGGTAATCGATAACATAATCCATAAAATAAAAACATAGGAATAAAACATAGAATGGTTGAATACACATAATCTTATAACATTGTGAACATGAAAAAATAGAAACATGTTCACTCATTAAGTTAAAGACATGGAATCAGGCCCTCACATGAACTTATGGACATGAAACCAGGTCCATGCATAACATTGTGAACATGTAATCAGGTTCATGTATAACATTTTGAACATGTAATCAGGTTCACACATAAACTTATGGACATGAAACCAGGTCCTTTCATAACATTATGAACATGTAATCAGGTTCATGCATAACATTGTGAACATGTAATAAGGTTCACTCATAACATTATGAACATGTAATCAGGTCCATGAATAAATTTATGAACATGAAACCATGTCCATTTATAACATTTTGAACATGTAATTTGGTTCAATCATAACATTTATACTCATGCGTCATCCATAATTACCCAATGCATTATAGGGAGATATAGGTCCCACCCAACACATAATAAAATCATAAATGTGTGTTCTATAAGATTATAAAAAATCATCATATCATAACCTGATAAATGAAATGGGTATCATAAACATTTCATCATATCATTTTCTATGGAAAATAGATAGGTTTAATAATCATTTCATCAAATAATAACCTATGAAAAGAATCATATTTCAAAGTCATATAACTCGTAGAAGAGAAATGAGTATCGTAAACATCACTCCATCAAAACATAATCCATTCAAGAAAGAATATGAATGGTATTCTTGAATCATTTCCCTAGTAAATCATAAACTATAAAAAATTATGTCATCTTAGTTTGATAGGGATTTTTTAAGGATCACATGGAATATTTATTAAGTAAAATAGCCTTTCTTTAAAAATACATTTCATAAAACCATTTCAAAAATCCTTTTATAATAAATAAATCTATATAATTTCATTTAAAACATTTCTTGAGGAAAATAACTTTTTCCACGTAAAAAATTACTTTCAAAACATCAATCATTTTGAAAACCTTTTTCTTATAAAATATCTTTGAGAACTTATAAAGGAATCCTAAAGAAATTTTTAAAAAACCTTTTTTCTTGAAAACTTATAAAAGATCCTTGAAAACTTTTGAAAACTTTTTTCCTTGAAAACTTATAAAAGATACTTGAATACATATAAAAGAATATTGAAAACATTTTGAAAACCTTTTTCATTGAAAATTCATAAAAGAAGCTTGAAAAAATGTAAAACAGTTTTTAACATAAAATTTTTTTGAAAACGTTTTTAGAAAACATGATTTTGAAAGAACACATATTTATGATCGAAGAGAGAGATAAAGTCAGATTTTCTTAAAAACACTTTCTTAATTATCTTAAGTACAAAAGAGTGGGAAAATGGTATCAATACATGAAGATATCATGAATATAAATAGGAGAACAAAATTCATGATTTCTTGAGATATGGGTCATAATATTTCATCAATGGAATCATAATCATAAACAATATCAATAATCTATGAAATTATAATAATAAACTATTAACACTTTGGTAACTTTGAATCATAATCCTCATGAAATAATAACATTACATGAAGATTATAATATCATGAAAAGAATAATATTAAATATATAACATTTAAAATGGGTAGTATATACACCTTATAAATGAATATAGGTGTATATAAAAACATGTGTCTCAAAGAAGCGAAAATGAGACAAAACTACCTTACCGATTTGGTAACTTTTGAAACGTAAACCCCGTGAAAGAGAGTTTGTAAAATCGATATGAAAATACCCATAAATTTATGTATAATTATCATAGAATACATTAATGGTAGTATATACCGTAAAAAAATAAATTATTGGTGAACATGACATGTATCTCATGGATATAAAAAGTGTTATGAGAAAACTCTTACTACTTGAGTATCTTTAGAATCATGGACCCCATGTAAGAATAACATAAAATAAAGATTTGAATATAATTAAATAAATGAAATTAATGATATAACATTTAATAGGGTAGTATATACACCACATAAAGGAATCAAGTGGTTAATATGAAATATATCTCACAGAAATAAAAAGTGAGATTAAATTCTCTTACCTTAAGTCTTGACGTTCTTCGTACACATTCAAACCTCCTCCACTTTGAGTAACTCTTTTTGGTTTGAACAAAATGGATTACTTGGTTAGATTTTTTACCAAAGTGTGGATTCTAGGTTGAGATGAGGTATATTGGGATCTTATTTGGTTAGGGTTTGGATTATCCAAAGCAGATTGAGAGGTGTAAGGAGGTGAGGGGGCGAGTACCCTTTTATAGTGGAGGAGGAGTGACATTCTTGTAAATATAAAAAGGTAAACACTATTGAGAGGTCTACCTTACATCATGTGCCTAAAATAATTGTTCAAATTATATCCAAGAGAGTACTTGGTCGAAATATGTCCATACAATGGCTTTTGGACATGTGTCTAGGTCATTTTTCCTCTTAAGGTTAAATTTCAGTCCCTTATTAAGCTTAATGTTACCTTAATCATTGTAATTAATTTTAATTACATTCACTAGTATTCTTGGTCAAAAAATAAGTTGAACTTATTAGAAATTATAATTTATTATTATTCCAAATATATAATCCATTTTACCAAATTCTAATCATGTAAGTGGCAGCAATTAATTTAAATTTAATCCCATTGACGGGACAATAATGCAAAGTAAAAACGTTCAAAAGTTTGTTAAGTTTTTATATCCAATCTAAAAGAGAAATTAATTTTAATAAACTAAATTGAATTAATTTTTATATAATTGATCTAATTAAACATTAAAACCAATCAAAAATATAATTTAACCTTATAAAAAAAATAGATGAAAATGGAGTTTTGAATTAAAATTCATTGTTTTCACTATTTATATAAAAATAAAACTTCCCTAAAAAATACCAAAAATTCCCCAAAAGTAAATTTTAATATTATGATTTAAAAAATGAAGTTTATTTTTTCAAATAAAAATTATAGAAGTGTCAAAAATCATATTTAAAATAGGTTCACTATTAAAAGTTAGAAAAATTACCTTTTAGAAAAATCCATCTTTTTACTCATAATAATGGATTTATTCTTATCTTGTACCCATAAAATATATTTAATGAGTATCAAAAATATTTTTTGAGTATAGAATTATAAATTTTTTCTCAAAACATTAATAATAATTGTTTTATTTAATTTATTGTGATAAAATTATGTTTGTACATAAAAACATAGTTTTCTTGGAAAAGTAATTTATTTATTTTCAAATAGTTCTTACATTCACTTGTACTAATTCATACCTAAAGGATTCATTTTATATACATATGTAAATAATATTTTCACAATGTAATTAATCTTATTCATAACGTTCATTTCAAATTATAGGTGGAAGTTATAATAACATTTGAATAATCATATTAATAGTATATAGTAGTTGGGAAAAATTTGGCCTTGCATGTAATGAAAGATATTGAATGGACTTGGTATTGTGTGTAATACAATCCAAACATAGTATTGCAGGTACTAAAAGATAATATAAGTGTTGTATATAGTTTAAGATTAACTAGGTGTTATATATAACACAATCCAAACTTAGTGATTTTATATAAAAAACTATATTCAGTGTTGTGTTAAATAAAAAATATCAAAAAGATTAAATTAATTTAAAAATATATATTTCACAAAATCTCAAGGTGTTACAGTAATTTTTTTTAAAACATTTTCTCAATTAATTTAAGAACCCAATAGTGGAAAATTATACTATTACTTTAAAATATCATGAATAACCATATGATAATAAAATTAAATTTTTTGTTAACAATGATCAAATAATTTCATTTTATTGAAATTTAAGAATAAACAATATGGATTAAAATGAGATTGTGAGGTAAAGCCTTACAAAGATCATAACATTGATGTGAGAATCAACCAATGAATAGATTATGTATGTCAACTATAAATCTAAAAAAAAATAGTAAATACAATATAAGATAATCAAAAGTCATTGTACATATAATCTTATCATGTTATAATCAATGAAGTATAATTTTATCCTATTGAGTGGAAACTGAGTAAAGAAATCCATTACCACTTGGTAACTTTTAATAAAAATACCCTTAGATTAAATAATTCAAATTAAAACTTAAAATAACATTAAAAGTGTATTATTCATGATATTACATGTCAAATTTGTATTATATAAACCATATAAAAAATTAGGTGCATAACATTACAATATGCCTCAATAAAATGAAATTGAAATGAAATCACTTACCTTATGATTCTGTTTGGTTGAAAATGATTTAACTTCATTAATAGTGTTTTTAAACATGTTATTAACTTATTCTATAATCATATTAATATTTATAATATTATATATTATCCTTTTATAACATTTTATCACATGTTTGTTAATAATCTTTCATTATTTTCATTGTTTTGGGTGTTAATTTCCATATTTTGTCATGTGTGTTTCATCATTAAAGATTTGGTTATTTCATATATTATATAGTTATATAATATCCAGAATAATAATAATGACATAATTATCATATTTTTATATCAATTTAACTTTTAAAACCAATCATGAATAATGTTTATGAAAAATGGAGTATGTTAAAATCATGGAGACAATAGGACGTACATATGCATGAGTGTCATTTTCATTTTCCAATGATCATTATGGAAAGAAGGTAATTAATATATAATATTTAAAGAATAAAAATAATATCATATATAACTTATTATATAATTATATATATCATCCATGTGGTGCGGTGAGTAAAAGTGAGCCACATCACTTCGTAAAGGTGGTAGTCCACATGTTGACGAACGATGTAATCATCTTTACATGAGTAAAAAGGAAAGAAAACAATGATATATATTATAATTCTAGAATGATAAATATGAAATTAATATCATAGTTATGTCATTTATATTACAAATAATCATTAACTTTATCTTTATCACCTTCTATGTGAAGCATTAGTAAAAGACGAATCACATCGCTTCGCGAGGCAGTAGTCGGCCGTATACACGAACGACATTATCGTATCTCCTATGGAATTGAAGGTAAAAATATATATATGATATAGTGACTCATTAGGTATAAATATGTTATAAATATAATATATATACTTTATATCTATCATCATACCCAACCTTGGGAGGTGGAAATGTAAAATCAATCGATATTAGTTTGTGTGGTGGCAGTTCGCCATAAACATAAATGATGAATTAATAACCCTTTTTGTGGAATTGGATATGGTTTTAGGTCATGAAATTATTATAAAAATAACTTATTATATTAAAGATACTAATTTTATTATATCATCAAGGTTTAATAAAAATTTAAAGAGGTTTATAAAGAGATAAAATAAATACACTAATTGAACAACATTTCTTCTTCTTTGGGTATCCTCCTTTGGTTTGCACTAAATCTATCCTAGGTAGGATTTATAAGAAAATAAGGATTCAAGTATAAGGGTTGGTAAGTTGGGAAGTGATTTTGGAAGGTATTTTCCGAACAAAAGTGTTTTTATGGTGTGAAGAATATAGGAGAGGGGTGGCCTTTTATAAGTAGGTGAGAGGACACACTTGGTATTTTTGAAAAGAATTGAGTGATCCCTTGTTTTTCATATTCCATAAGAATAAAAATGGAATATTATAGAAACTTAGAGTTTTAATGGTTGAAATATGGACATCTAGTAGTTTTTAGAAAATTTTATAGATTATTTTTTCCCTTAACTTTTTATTTTAACCACCCACTAAACCTATTTTTACCTTAACCGTAGTTATTAATTTTTACTACATTCATTATTCATTTTTCTAAAAAATTGAGTATATATTATTATAAATTATAAAATATTATAATTCAAAATATGGAATCCATTTTTTAAATTCATTTCATAAAAGTTTAAAATTTTAATTTAAAATTAATCACACAGATGCGACGAGAAAAAAAGTTTTTAAATAGAAAGTGTCTAAAGGTTTAAAAAGTTTTTATATAAAAATTAAATAATAAAATGATTAGAATGAAATAAATTGTATTAACTGGTATAAATTTTAACTAATTTTACTTTAAAACAAATTTAAAATATAATTTTACATTATAAATTATTGAAATGAAAAGGCAGATCTCAAAATTCAGTATTTTTTCACTATTCATCAAAAAATGAACATTCTTAGAAAAATACCAAAAAATCACTTGAAGATAATTTTGATACCCTAATTTTAAAAATTAAGTTTATTTATTAAATTAAATATCATAAAATAGTTAAAAATAAATTTTAAAATATGTTCACAAAGCAAGATTAAATTATCTTTTAGAAAAATACACTTTTTTATATATATTTTTCTTTTAAGTGGTTATTATTTTATTTATAATCACTATATAGATAATAAATGTGTGTAAAATATATAATTTCATATGTTATTTAGTCATATTATTTCCCTCCATTTCAATAGATGTGATATAATTGTCATATTAAATAATAATATTAATAGTATATTGTCATTCGGTAAAACTCAACCTTGCATGTAATGAAAGATTTTGAATAAACTCATTATTGCATGTAATGCAAGATAAACGTAGTGTTGTGTATAATTCAAGATATTGAATATATTTAATTTATTTAAAAATAAATATATCATAAAGTCTCAAGAGTTATCTTTTCTTTTAATCTTGGTGTTGTGTGTCATACATGCTATCAAAAATAATGACCTTCTTTTAAAATATTATATGTTATATTCTACCGACCTTAAAAAAATTTAATCCTTGTAATTTAAACTTAATCTTGGTAGTATATGTTTTTAAATTGGGTGATATAATTTTTGAAAAAACCACATCATAAAAGGGTTAATAAAATATCTTCTTAACAAGGAGAAATGAAAGTACCAAGGTCCTATGTACTAACACATAACTAGGATTCTATGTAGGAGAAAATTGGTGGAAAGTTAAGATAAGGACATGTAATAAAAGAATAAATATTTATAGAGAGTAATAGTGGACATTTATCACAAGAATTTGAATGGTCAATGTAAATTTAATGGGCTTAAGACCATAAATCTGTGATAATTTAAAAGACCATCTGATTCATCATATATGAATGTAATGGGATAAAATTTTTGTTTCATGATAATTTTTCCTGAATTTAAGGAATTATTTTACTATATAAAAATATATGGAAATATAGATACTTGATATGGTTCTATTTTATAAGCATAATTTCATCCTTTGGTTGTTCTTTGATCATTTCCAATTCATCCCTTACTCCAAGAAATGAATATACAAAAATGAATTTTTTATGCCTAAAGCACAAAAATTAACTTTTAACAGATCATAAGATCCATAAAAGAGTGAAAAAAAAATTATTTTATCTCTACCTATTTTCTAAAACCAATATAGTTAGCACAAGTTATCCAAAAAATTAATCTATAAAACTCAAAAGTAACACCACTGGTTCATCATTAGTATTTATTTTTAAAATCATTTAACTAAAAATAATAACATATTTACCAGGACATCATGTAGTTTAGTGGTATATATGAAACCCTTATCAGTATTTTGTCATGTGCTTAAACCCCACCTCCTTTCTTAATGTGATGGGTTGCCACCCATCATACGAGTTGTCTTTTTTCTATAATTCCTATAATGTTCCCCAAAAAAATATGATGGACATCCTTAAAATAAAATTAATCATTAAAAAACATTTTACTATGGTTTTCAATACAACTTCTTCTTTTCAAAAAGTCTAATAATATTATTTTACTATTATTAAAATGTCATTAAAGATCATATTAACCCTAAAGTCTATCAATGCCTTCAAACTTATGTCTATAAAATATAAAGGAATTATTACTCAAATAACTTTTTTACCGAAATATATACTAAACCAATGGGTTTTATCACTATAAATTTCCCCCAAAATATCCTTTATCATTATATATTCAAACCAAAAAAAATTAAAAGTCTTTTTTAAGACCTTAAACTTATTATCAATCTCAAACTCATCAGCCCATGATAGTATCCATAACTCTTAAGTCAATGAATACATATATATTTTTAAAATTTAATAGAATCCTTAAATGTTTTCAGGATTCATATACCAAAATACCATTGGTAAAAAACACTTCTACAACATAATTTTATAATCCTAATAAATTCCTCAACCATTTAATTTCAACAAAGTTCATTCCATGTTCTAGTAGTTAACCTTTATAAGAGGTAATTGACTTAGATAATTCACTAGTTCTATGTATTTAAGAAAACTAACTATCTATGGATCCCTAGGATGAGATTTATTTCCTTCTATCATAATATTCATTTTTCCTTGGCATTTATTTGCTTTATTCCCTTACTTTCCACAAATAAAAAATTTTATCATTCCTTTGAGGCACCATATTTTCAATCTAATACACATTAGGTTAACCTAGGTCATCTATTAAAATCATTCATAATAGTTTATAAAGAAAATGCTAATTATCATAAGAATAACATTTGGGAGTGTCAAACCAGGTGCATAGTAAGGCCTATTTTTGAGCACTAGGTGATGATCGAGTCTAGTTCAATTCACCCTTTTTTAGAGTTATTACCCCTAGGTATATCTTTTCTAGAATTACTTCCACTTGTATTATCCTGATATGGATTTATTTCTAGGAAAAACCACATAATATCTGCATTAGAAAAGTATTAGGATGATATTCTATACTTATCCTCAAATTCTATCATAGGATTATAATATCTAATCTATGTTATCCTAAATATAGTTCCCAAGATTCTTATTAAAGTTACTTAGATACTAATTGTAGTGACCCTAACCCCAGTAGCCCAAAGTCAATTCCTACTATGTTACATTGGAATAATATATAAGGAATCATATCTTAAAGGATTTAATAGTTTAGTGGTCTTGGTAAACTAGATACATACATGAGTCTTACATTACATTTGAATACACAAATTTGTACATAATTGTTTTCCTAAAATAACTCCATTCCATCTATCATATCCCTACATATATGTCATAGTAAATTTCATGGAATCCAAGGGAAAGGGAACAAAATAAGGGTGAGATAAAATGATCATTAAAGGTTAAATAAATTCGAAGTTATCATGAATCAATAAGAATAATAAACCTAAAAAGTTAAATAACTGAGAAAATATTCCATTTAAGTAACTGGATAATGTATTATCAATATGGAAGGGTAAATAACTGAAATCAAATTCCATTTAATCAATAAACTAAAAATTCAATTCATCTAAAGATAATGTCATAGTTAAAATAACATAGATAATAATAATAATTGAATTATTAATAAAGGAAATGATTAATTATTGGACTTCATGTATCTTAGGAACATGAAAACTTTACCATCAAGATCTATCCTCAAGAAATTTTAAAACATACTAGGTGAAAATAAATTTAATTAATCCTAGCCAACTAATTCATCCCATGAGACTACCGATACATTAAGGGGATTGTATAAATTGGTCCCCAATCTATTTCTTACATGTCCAAATAATTCCACATATATTTAATAATCTATTTAATTTAGGAACAATTTTACTTATCATTAAATATTCATATTGATAAAGGATATGAATTTATCTATATTTCCCTGGAAAAAAAATAACCATTCAATTAAAAACAATATGTAAAAATGGTATATATTTTCTGAAGTAAACATATCCATAATAAATAATATTAACATTTAGGGGAAATTTAATCTCTATAGAAAAGTAAACAATTCAAGGGAAAGTAAATGACTATAAAAAAATAAATCAAGAAAATGAATTTCAATACTTCCCTTGGTCAAAATGATCATAAACCATCCAGAGTAATATTAAGTATAGTATGAATACAATATATATCCATTAGAGTAATAATAAATGGTTTTGTAATTGATGAATAGAAATAACATAAAAATATAGTTAAAACATTCTTGAGTAAAATATCCTTTTCATTTTGAATTTATTTTACAATCATTTTCTTCAAAAATTACTTTTAAAAACATTTCTTTTAAAAAGATCCTCATAAAATTAAAAAGTAGTCTTAAAATAAATTATGTTTATGATGCCCAGTAATTCCTTACATTTCATAAAATTTAAAAAGAACATTCTTTTTACACTATAAAAAGTTTAAGAAATCACCTTGTTCATAAAATGATAAGAAGATTCCTTTCACATTTTCAGTAAAAGTTAAATGGGCATTATTTTAAAAATAACATTTGATTCCTTTGAAAACATTTTTAAAGACTAAAAATCAGTGAAAATTACTTTTATAAATCATTTTTTAAATGTTAAAAACATGTTTAAAATTTTTTTATAGAACATGGTTTTGGAAGAAAATAGATTTTTGACCAAAGAGAAATGAAAACGAATTTTCATAAAACATATTATCAGTTAATTTAAGTACCAAATAGTGTAATAACGCAAATATTACATGAAAATGTCATTAATAACGATATTATAAGAAAAATAAAGTTTTTATTAACAATTATCAAATAATTTCCTTCCCTTTAAATTCAATAGTAAACAATCTAGTTTAAAATGAGATTATAAAGTAAACTCTTGAAAAGATCATAACATTTAAGTGAGAATAAATCAATTAATTTAATATATATATATAAACTATAAATAAAAATAAGACAATTCTAAATACAACATAAGATAATTGAAATTCATTATATCCATAATCTTAGCATGATATAATCAACTAAGTATAAGTGTAACTCAATGAGTGAAAATTGGGTTAAGAAATCCCTTAATTTTAATCCAAATCCCATTAGATGAAACAATTAAAATTGAAACTTAAAATACCATGAATAAATAATTATTCATGATAATTCATGTCAAATAGGTAGTATATACACTATATAAAATAAATTAGGTGCATAATATAACAATATGTCTCAATGAAATAAACGTGAGATGAAATCCCTGACCTTATGATTCCATTTGGTTGAAAATGATTTAATCTCATGTATAGTGGTTTCAAACATGTTATTTACTTATTCCATAACTATATTAAAATTTATAATATCATATATGTTCCTTTTATAACATCTTATCACCCATCCATTAATAGTATTTTATTATTTTCATTGTTTCGAGTTTTAATTACCTTATTTTCTCTTGTGTGTTTCATCATTAAAGAACCAGTTATTGCACATATTATATAGTTATATAATCTAAATAATAATAATCATGACATAATTAATATATTTTTTTATAAATTTTAATTTTAAAACCAATCATGAATGGTGTTTATGAAAAATGAAGTATGTTACGATAATAGAGACTGTAGGTCATATGTAAGCATGAGTAACGTTTCCATTTCCCAATGATCATTATTGAAATAAGGTAAGTAATATATAATATTTATAGAATGAAAATAATTTCATATATACCAGATTATATACTTATATATATCATTTATATGGTGTTTTTATGAAAAGTGAGTCGCATCGCTTCATGAAGGTGGTAGTCCACACGTACACGAACGATGTTAGCATCTTTACGTGGGTGAATATGAAAGAAAAAATGATAAATATTATTTTTAAAAAATTATAAATTTTTTATTAATATCATAATTATATCATTTATATCATATATAATCATTAAATTAATCTTTATCACCTTCCATGTGAAGCATTAGTGAAAGATGAATCACACTGCTTCCTGAGACGGTAGTCCGCCGTACTCACGAGCGATGTTATCATATCTCCTACGGAATGGAAGGTAAAAAATATATATATAATATAGAAACTATATAGGTATAAAAATTTTATAAATATCATATATATACTTTATATCCATCATCATACCCAACCTTGATAGGTGGAAATGGAAAAACGAATTACATTGGTTTGTGAGGCGATAGCCCGCTGTACACACGAATGATGATTTCATAACCCATTTGATAGAAGTAGATATGTTTTTAGGTCATGAAATTATTATAAAAATACTATAATAATTAATATAATTATTTAATTATATCAAAATGTTTTAATAAAAATTGAAGAAGGTGTAGAAAGAGATAAAATAAATACTCTAGTTGAAGAACATTACCTCTTCTTGAAATATCCTCCTTAGGTTTTCACTAAAGCCTTCCTAGGTTGGATTTATTCCTAAAATAAGACATCTGGGAAGAATTTAGGGACTTTTTGAATTTATTAAGGTAGGTATTGGCTGAACCAAATTGGTTTGAATGTGTGAATTAGATAGGAGAGGGGTGTCCTTTTATAACTAGGAGAAAGGACACACTTGGTATTTTTTAAAATAATTGAGTCCTCCCAGGTTTTTCATATGTCAAAATGATCATAAATAGACCATTATCTTAACTTATAGGTGTAATGGTAGAAATATTTTGAAAATAAATTTTTTATATAGATTTATAGGTCATTTTAACCTTTATCTTTTTAGTTTAACCTCAAGATAAACTTATTTTTACCTTAACCACGATAATTAATTTTTACTACGTTCAATATTCATTTTTCTCAAAGATTAAGTTGACCATATTAGATATTATAAATAATTATGATTCAAAATATTTAATCCATTTTTCTAAATTCAATTCACATGATTAGAAATTTTTAATTTAAAATTAATCTCACAGACATGATAAGAAAGCAAGTTTTTAAAGAGAAAATGCTCAAAAGTTTACAAAATTTTAATTTCAAAATTCAACATTAAAATGATTTTAATAAAATAAATCATATTAATAGATATAAATTTAAATAATTTAACTTTTAAAAAAATTCAAAATATAATTTTACATTATAAATTATTTAAACAAAAAGGCAGTTTTTAATTAAAATTCAGTTTTTTTCACTATTCATCAAAAATGAAATTTCCTAGAAAAATGTAAAAAATTCACACTAAGATAATTTTGGTATCCTGATTTCAAATATAAATTTTATTTTTTCAAATAAATTTTCTAAAAAATTTTGAAAATTTATTTTAAATTTTTTCTGCAAAGCGCGATTAGTTCATCTTTTAGAAAAACGCATTTTTTTCAAAAAATATATCTTTTTATTTTAAATTATGATTATTTTATTTATAAAAAATAGATATCTAATAAACATGTGTAAACTATATATTTTCATAATTTACTTAATCCTATTCTTTCCCTCCATTTCAACGGTTAGGTGATAATTGTCATATTAAATAATAATATTAATAGTATATTTTTTTCAGTAAAACTTCACTTTTCACATAATGAAAGACTTCAAAGAAACTATTTGTTTCATGTAACAGAATTTAAAAATATTTTTTTTTATAATTAAATATATTTAACAGATTTAATTTATTAAAAAATAAATATATCATAATGTATCAAGTGTTATCTATTCTTCTAAGCTTGGTATTGTGTGTCATACAAGCTATCGAAAACAATGTTCTTTTAAAATATCAGGGTGTTACAAGATATTTAAATAATTCTGATTGTTTAAATTATTTATATGAAGCGTTAATATGTATTTTAAAATTTGAATAATTCATTGTTTTATAAATCATATATTATAAATATGAAGAAACTCGTATGCATACCATGTAAATATGGAATATAAGTGTGGATATTTAAGATAAAATTTTATGTTATTTATATTTATATTATATGAAAAGTTCATATTTATCATAAATGAATTATAAATCTTCTATATTCATTATTTATAAAATTTTCTTTAAATATCATATTTAAATTTAATATTTATTTATTTATCTATTTTTTTCCTTATTTTTGTATATAAATTTTTTATATTATTCATGTTATTATTATTTATTTAAATTTTTTAATTAAATTCTATAATATTCCATATAATTAATTTAATTATTTTCATTCTAAGTTATAATATAATATTTAATTTACTACAACCATGGTTAGTGGTTTGTTGTTTATGATTCCAAATATTTTATTATAATTACTCTTAAATATATGGATTTTAAATCTTGTTGGAACATTATATCACTCTTGAGTAATGATCTATAGATAATGGGTATTTTTTTAACTTCTACTAGATTTTGGAATATGGTTTTTTCTGTAAAAGTGGGGTCTCACTACCTTTCACACGATATGTGCCCTTCAGTAATACTTAAGTTAGTTATAATTTTAATCATATACATAAAAGTGTTTCATGTATCATTTTCTTAGGAATCATAAGGGTACATGTTGAATATTATATTTAAAATTATACTATTGAATTATAATTCAAACCATTGATTTTATAAAGGTTTATACATTTATGGAATTAAAATATGTTAATTTGGTCTATTTACATAATATATATAAATTAAATCAAATATAAGCAAGAAAACATATATGAAAAGAATGAGGTGAAATGTTCATGATATGTATATTAAATTAGATAGTGAGATTATAAATATGATAATATTACAATATGGGATTAATTTCCTTTAAAAAATTAAAATAAAAGAAATTAAATTAAAATAGAAATAAAACAAAGAATGTAAGGAGAAGGAGGAATTAAGAATTTTTTAAATAATTTCAGATACAAATTTGATTATACAAGTGTATAAATATTATATCCTCAATTACTTGAGGTTTTATTTAATCTCATGGCTTTAGTGGTAGCCATGTGACCTAAAAATCAGTAACTACACTTGTTTTTTAATGGTTGTAACCCAATACTCTCACTTTTGTAGTAGTGAGCACCTAGGAAGAATTAAATAAATAGAGGATAAATTATTATAATATAGTCACAGTAATGAATATTCTCTAATATTATAATAATGAGAGTTACACCATTAAGAAAATATAGATAATGGCTGGATTATTGAATATTTAAAAAAAATGAAAAAAAATGTTTCAAATGAATGAAATCTTAGTAAAAAGTGATTCATTTTCCTTCATAATGGTGTATCTATAGATTACCAACCTTTCTTTGATGTTTTATATCCTTTGAAAATCTAATAAATTAATTTTAAGAAAAATATAGATAATAGAGCCTCTATTTTATAGTACTTTACTTTTTGGAAACTCAATGGGGTAGCTAGTACATAGGCACCAGGTGGCTAGTTTGAAGAACAAAGGGATCCCAACTTTTACCATGTACAATAAGTAGCTTGTAGGAGGATAACTGGTAGCTGATTTTCACTAGGAGCCTATTGGGTTCTTGATGCTCAAAACAGAATTAGGTTCTTCTAGAAACCTCTACTAGGTACCTAGAGATCCTTAGTTGGGTATCGAGTGGATAACTCCACCAGGGGTTCTCCTCAATGGATTTAAAATGTTTCTTTAAGATTTATATTTAATTCAATCAAGTTAAATATAAATAAATTATACCATTATAAAATAACTAAGTGTTTGTGGTCAGTAAAACCAAGTTAAGAGTGATAGATTCCAACATTATCTCCTTTTTTATAATCACAAATAGTTTAACAAGGTGTTTACAAAAATAAGATTCTAACAAATTTCAAAAAATATCATAATATTTAAAATAAAGTTAAATAACAAAGAAAAATAAGGTTTTAATTTGAATAAAATTTATAGAGTAAAATTTAGGATAAAATAGACATTAAAATGCTTAAAAAAACTAATAACACATAAATATTAGTCTATACATATACCATAATGTTTCATCTTTCTCCCCCATTCTAATTTTCAAAAGGAATAGTACACTTGAAGAAAATATTAATCAAAAAATATATAACTAAAATGAAAATTTTAAACATTGAATAAAGTTAAAATATCATACAAAATATAAAATTGTAAGAAAGATACAGTTTAAAAAACTAAGTTCTTAAAAGGGTAGTCAAGATATATATTAACAACACATAAAGTAAATTACTACTATGAAATTGGTGGTGGAAACCTCATCCTTTTGTACTATTATGACACAATGACCTAATAAGTCTTTTAATTCCTTTATCTATATATTCCTAGTGGTATTTATGGGTTTTATTTGATATTTCAATTTGTTTAAATTTTTTATCCACCAAGGATTTATAACCATTGAAGCTCTGATTTAGATCAGTAAATGACAGAATGATGTTATCATGAAGATTCTGTATTTCATTAATGAAAGTATAATACCCTATAAGTTGTACAGGGTAGTCGAGATAACCCCCAACATATGTTATCACTTCATAATCTTCTTATTTTTTGTCTACCACTTCTTTTTCTTTAGTTTATTCTTCTATTTCTTCCACTTTATCTCCTTCGTCCCTTAATTCTGCTTTTTACTCACCTTTCTCCTCATCTTCTTCATCCAAAGGCTAAAACTTAGAAATTTCAAGAGGCATGTGTTCTTTAAGTACTTCCTTTTGGAGGTGAGGAGAGTTTCCCTTAAGAATCCTAGGATAATATTAAAACCAATCTTGGTTTAATGGGTTCCATCAAATCTAAATAAATTACAAAAATATTCTATTGATATTTTTTCACATGATATTCCCTCAGTGATGGAACCCTTGATATTTATTTTAAAAATATGTAAGAGATGATAAAAAAACAACCAAATGATAGACCCTTAGACTAGTTAAGATGAGGGTAAGTATAGTTCATTTCATTAAAAACAAAACAAATGTGGTTTAAGAGGATGTCTTGGATAATAAAGAAAATAATATAGATATCAATGAATGTTATAGTATCATGGTCATCAATTCAGGGATAAATTTATGGTTGGATAATTATCTCAATTATATGGTTATCATATGATACTTTATTCATTTTTACTAGATATGAATCATTTTCCCTAGATTTTAGTTCAAAATATTGATCATGATCAAAGAATGTATCATTAAGGAAACCTCTTTGAGTGATAATATATGAACTTAAATGAGGTATTATTAAATTATTAGAAAATATACTCAATATATAACAATTTTATATCAAGAATTTCCCCATTTATATGAATTTCGAATAATAACTATAATTAATAAATTTATTCTAACAATTAATAAATGGAATAAAATAAATGAAGAAATAGAAATATTAGTTATTATTAAAGTATAAAAGATGTATAATTAAAATTGAATTCAAATTAAGATACATGTGTCAAGTAAGAAATTAAATAAAAAATGAATTCATGTATAACATTAAACATTACTGAAAAATGTATCAAATTCATTAAAATACATGTTTTTTGATCTGAAACTCAATTGAGTTCATATCCATGTAAGAGTTATAATATATTTGTACCAATCCCCTTTAATAAAAAAACATTCTTGAGTGATAGGCTTTGTGGATATGTCGTCTAGTTAGTGATCAATGCTTATAAACTCAAGAATTATGTAACCCTTTTGAAATTGATAACTTAAGAAGTGGTGACTATGGTTGATGTTAATAGTGAATGATTATTGAATGAGAATTATATAAATACTTATCACACTAAATGGGGATGTGATCATAAGATAAACCATAGTATAAAAGTGTGTTCTTTATCCAAATTATTTGAGCACAATAACTATCCACTGATATATATTTCATTTCTATAGTAGAAAGAGAAACTATGTTTTTCTTTTAACTATTCCAAGAGACTAAGTATATTTTGAGTATATGATAGGTCCTGCTTATAATTTTCTTATCTAGTTTACATCCTCCAAATTCAGCATCTGAATAAATTTTTAATTAATAATCTATTTATTTCATATAGAAAAATCCAAGATTCTCATGCCCTTAATATATTTAAAGATCCATTGAGGATCCATAGGGTGATATTCTTTAGTATTATCTTAAAAACTAATACAATGAAAAACACTAAACATAATTTCTTTCTACGTTATGTTAAGGTAAATAAATCTCCCCAATGTATCTTTTTAAATCTTATTTTCTACTCTTTTACTGGATTCATCCAATGTAAACTTTCATAAATCACCCATAGTTTTACTTATTTATTTAATGAGATCCCTGATAAAACACTTCATAAGTTCATTGGTGTATTTTATTTGGATTGGAAAATTACATCCTTATTTTGACTAATTTTAAAACCAAGAAAAAACTTTAACTTACACATAAAACTCATTTCAAATTATTTTCTCATTAAAAGAAAAAACTAAAATAAAATTGATTCCTTAGTTGAAACAAATATAGAATCATCAACATAAATATGTACAACTAATAAAACATTTGAAAAAATATTTAAAAATATGGTACACTTGAATTTACCTATTTTAAATTCATTATCTAAGAGTTATTTATTCATTCACTCATAACAATATTAAATAGTTTATTCCAATCTATAAATATCCTTGGATAACTTAAACACATGATTTGGTAATTTTTTATCCTCAAAACTAAAGGGTTTATCTACATAAACCTTTTCAGAAATAAAACCATTCAAGAAAGAAATATTTATAACCATTTAAAAAAATTAAATTCACAGTGATAGGATAATTCTAAAAAAAATTTAATTTATTAATGTCAATCAATGCGGTTAAAAGGTTTAACTATAATCAATACATTCTTCTTGATTATATCCTTTTACTATAATACTAGCTTTGTTTCTAACTATGTTTCCTTGCTCGTATAACTTATCCCTAAAAACCCATTTAGTAACAATAATGGGATGATCATAAAGTATACTAAAAATAGTAAAAACATAATTTCTATTGAATTTATTTATATTTTATTTCATACCAAGAAACAAATTTTTATTATTAATAAAATCATTAATATTTTTAGGCTCTAGGTTTGATTATTCTCAACCTCATTTAAAATAACCCTTATAGTTTCAGTAGCTTATTCTAAATCATCAATAACATTCTTTAAAGGATATTATCTAGATTTAATTCATGTATTCGGAAATGTACTTGATGGTGATTCTCCCTCAACGTCAATTTCTTTAGATAATTTTGGAACATTAACGGTTTATTTTTCTAGATCTTCCTCAACATCATCAATGTGAAGTTAAGGTTTAGTAAAATTCTCATAAAATTTGATATGAATTCATTATTCTATCATATTGGTCATCTTATTATAAATTTGATAATATTTACTTTAGTTAGGGTGCCCAAGAAAAATACATTCATCTACTTCGAGTTTAAACATGACTATGTTATCCTTAGTGTAAAGAATATATCATGTACATCCAAACACCTTAAAATAACTAACTTACCTTTCCAAAGTTCATAGGGGTTTTTCTTTAGAGAGGGTCATACAATGAAATGGTTAAGTGTATGGAATGCACTATTGACCACCTCAACCCAAAAATATTGAGGTAATTTGAACTCATTTAAATAATTTCTTGCAAGATCTTAATGTCCAATTCTATCTTCCCGGAAACCCATTCTTTTAGGATTTTAGGAGTGTGCAAATAAATGTTATAACCATATAAAATAAAAATTTCCTCAAAATAATTATTTTCAAAATCTCCCCCATGATCACTTCAAATGGATATGATTATATATTAGTTTTAATATTCATCATTCTTGGTAAATTTGATAAAATATTTACATGACTCATTTTTATGTGCCAAGAAGTATACCTAAGTAAATCTTTAATAATCATCGAAAATTAAAAACTATAAGATTTACCTTATATAATAGAAACTTAGATTAGGCGAAAAATATAAAATTATACATTATCAATGTTTTTTAAAGTGGATACTTCCATTTTGTATTTTAAGGAAGATGTATATTTCTTACCAATTTTCCAAGGATCAGACAAAATATCTTTTTAAAAATAGAATTTAGAAAAATCGTGTAAAAGTTTCTTTTGGTTGATCTTAACAAGTGTGTGTGTATTATAATGACCAAGGACTCTATTCCATATACATTGAACGTTGTCTTATAGAGAAAAGAGTTTTATATATTGTATAAAAAGTGATTCTAGATCAATGACATATATATTTTGAAAATGAGATATATATAAGAAAAGTTAACCCTTTGAATCAAACACATTATTTATATTATTCTCAGAGTAAAATCTAAAACCATTATCACATAATAGGATAATTATTAGAAAATTATGTTTTAGGACATCAACATATAAAACATATTTAATAAAAGTATAATTAATAAAACCAATGGTACATATACTGATGATCTTAATTGTTGAGTTATCACTAAAAGTGACATGTCCACCATTTAGCTTTTCTAGGTAGTTTAAATCATAGTAACCACCACATATATTCCTAAAGAATCCATAGTACATATAGCATGTATCTCCATGATGTTTTCTCTTTAATAATTTTTCATATAAAATAAACAATATAATAAATATTTTGGTTCCTAAATGAATTATATTCCACTAATGTTAGCTAAAAGTTATTTTGGAACCCATATTTTCTTTATTTGAGTGTATTTTATAGAAAACTCGTAGGTTAAGTGAAATTTATTTAGTCTACAATATCTAAAATATTTATAATTTTATTTATATATTAAATGACTAATTTTATAACAATAATTACAAAATTTATATTGAACCCATATTGTATTTATTTGATTTGTTAATAAAATTACAAAGTGATTCTTCCCATGACATTGTGATCCTAGAATTTCATCTAAATATTCTTAACATTGGGTGAATTTTGTGATATCCACCCAAAGTTATTTCTTAGTGGAATAAAATTGATCAATATTAGAATGTTCATTTAGTTTTAAGATCAATTTATCATTTTCTTTAGAGAGTTATTCTTTTTAATTAAAATTTAAATATATTTATTTTTATGATATTTTAATTTTAGGTAAAGTTCAAAAAATAATTCCAATAGTTGATCTCTATCAGTTTTAAGATCTCTATACTCTTAATAACTTAAATAATAAGATGATTTAGAAAAAATTATCTCATCATTTTCCATAATTTTGTCCATGAAAACTTTTGCACTATCATTAATTGATTCTAAGGAGGAGAAGGAGTCATCACTTTTAATTAATGTTGAAAATATTAAGGCTTTATTTATTTTATTATTCTCTTTGAATTTTTTTCTTGAAAATAAAACAATATGGTTTTATGTGACCCTATTTATTAAATTCATATAAAGTTACTTTATCTTCTCCTTTTTTATCACCATTTTGGCTCATTGAAAGGATTTATTTTTTCCGCATAAGCCTTTTTATCTTTTTCTCCAAGTAAGAAATACCAATGTCACTCTTGAAAGATATTTTCTCATTTAATTTGAAATAAATGGTATTATTTATCATAACCTCTTTATCTTCCTTTTCAACCTTCCTTTTTATTATAATCTCATAAGTCATAAGAGAACCTGTAAGTTCCTCCATATCCTTGTTTGATGTCCTTTTATTCTTGAATAATTATTATTGTGAGTGACCAAGAACTTGGAAACACCCAAATTATCTTCCTCACTATAGTTTCTAAAGATAGTTCATCATAGATAGATTTCCTTCTATTTAGGATGTTAGTAAAATGTGTAAACATTTCATTAATTGATTCATTAGAATGAGTACTATAATATTCAAATTATTGTATATGCAGAACAAATCTAGTGCCCTTGATTTTTTTTTCTTCATTGGTATTTGAAATAAAGAAGTTTCCATATTTCATGTTCATTTTGACAATTAGTGACATGATTAAATTCATACAAATTAATAATGAATAGAATTCATGGATTTTCCATCATCAAGTTCAAAAGAGGGTGTGTTATCAAGAGTCTATTTTCCCTCCACTTCTATAGTATGAGTATAGATATGAATCACAATTTTCAATACAGGATATCTAATACTTATAAAAATTTAAACATGTAATATTTGTAATACCAATAGTTCATTCCATCAAATAATGAAGCTTGATCCATTGAGAATCCTTCAGAAGCAATTTTGGCATCAATGATATATTCTTTCCTTCGTAATTATTACTTAAACCCAATTAAGGTTTAGAAATCAATGGTGGATCTAATAATAATTGTTGGTCCATTAATATGGAAAGTGGGGGGAACTTGATGAACCCACTTTGTGTGTGTTGTATTTTTTGTCAATAAAGGAAGCAATATACATGACAAGGTGCTTTGAAGAAGTTTGAAGTACCTAATCATATTGGTGAGATAAATCATTACATTTATAAGTAATGTGTGTTAAGGAGTAGTATTCGATGACACTTTGAAGTGATATTTGGTGAAATAAAGAAGATTGGAGATGTGAAATCAAGGAGAACCCAACCAAGGTGTGATGTGCATTTAAGTTACTATTATCAGTGTTAAAGAAAACATGGATGGTTTTTAGGAAGTTTTGTAGAAGACCTATGATCATTTAAAGAGACTCTGAGTTAATTTAAAGAAGTTAATTATCTGTTATAAGAGAATAAAATATTAATAATGATGATGTTGATATAATCAGGAAATCTGATGAAGAAAAATTAAATATAGTGGATAATGGAAAATAAATTTTCAACATGAAGTGCCTGGAGGTTGATGTCAAAATAAGAATATGGAAATAAACCAATATGTGTCTTTATGACAATTTGAAAAGAAATTTTAAACCATACAAACTTCTAAGGATGATTCTTATATTAAAATACCTCTATCTGGTGGAAAAAAATTATGTGATCATCCACTAATCAATATACTGTAGCCTCAAAAGGAAAGGTACCATCTACCTCTAAAAATAATATTTTTGCTAAAAAAATTTCCTTTAAAACTATAGGTTATAACTAAAAATATATAAAAATTTGGATGAGGAAAAATTTTGAGAAGCCCACCACTAGATACAGGGTGTCTAGAAGAAATATTATAAGCAATTTTATCCCAAGTAAAGCCCAAAAATGAAGAAAATTTCACAAAATATCATGTGTATAAATCTAGATAGTATGTAGTTCAAAGAAAGAAACTAATATATTTTGGTTATTTTTTGTTATAATAGATTCAAGAATATTTCATTATACTACTAGAATAATTTTTCCACCTATGGAAGAAAAGGAGAGCCACCATCAATGGGAGAAATCTTAAACTGAAGAAACATCCACAAACTATAAAGAAAAAACTGTCAAACTCAAAAAAAAATTGAAATGATTTGAAATGTCTATAAATTTTACAATTATAGTGTTAAAAATTAAGAGTAATCCCAGTATAAATCATTCAATCATTCAACAAAAACAAATGGAAATAGAATATTAAAGAATCTAGAGAATAGAGATAAGGAAACCTTGAGAAAGGATCATGAGAAAGATGATAAAAAGAACATTCTTAAGAAGTTTATGAATAGGGATGGTGAGTTATACTTGGGTAAAAAGTAAAAGAAAAATATAGAATCAAACACACTCAAGAAGATCGAGAAGGATTTCATGATAAAAGGGATATTTTTCTTCTACTATGGTAGAATAGGAAATACCATGGACCATTATAAATAAGCTATGGAATTTAAAATTAGTGAAATAAAGATGGAAAAATAAAGGATTGAATCAATCCATGAAGGAAATAAAAGTATTGGTCTATTGGAGGACATTACTAGGAAACCATATAGATAAACCAAAAATTATAAGCACATTAATAAAGTGTGTTTGGAAATGAATTTCCAAAGGATCGAATAACAACTGAGATGGGGGTTGAATCAGTTGTTCACTTTTATAAGTTTCAATACTTTTTAAAACTTAACCCCTATAACCTATTAATATTTATTTTCTTATTATATTTTTGTAAAACATCATGCATTAAAAATTAGTAAATAAATTAAAGAATGCAAGATTTATGTGGTTTGGCATTAGGGTAAGAACATACATCCTTTCCATAGCCACTCGCGTGGGTCTATAGAAATTCACTATTATGAATAAGTGAATACAACTTGAATCAACTCCCATTAGACACTATATATATCTTAATAAAAAATATTATACTAACTTCCATCATTTTACAATGTTTTATTATAAAAAAAAATTGATCCAAACCAAAGAATAAATACTTTTTTGAAAATGCTCCATAATTGATCAGTCTGAATCCATAGTCTGATTTGGTTGGATCTGATTCTCTCAATTTTATGAGGCTGGATCTGATTCTATCAATATTATAAGGTTATATCTAATGAACTTAGTATGATGAATTAATTATCAATCTATAATACTCAAACTCTTCTCAAATTCTCAATATCCTCTTACTCAGTCCGATCAACTCAATATGATTTTGTTAATACGGTCTTGCTAAATCTGGTAAACAAATATTTAGTTATCTGATCCTCCTTAGTAGATCTCTATATAGAAATAACTTTCACTTGATTTCTTTAGTTCTCTTCCTTTAACACTTTTTAAAAAGTTACAAAATGGATGAATGATTTGAGAAACAATTTATAGGTGACCAAGAAAAACAAAATTTGAAAATTTGAAAACTTTCTCTACTTACTCAAATTTCAAAACTCTAAAAATCACTCACATTTAAACTTCATCATTGACTTATTCAAACCTTCTCATATTTCAATGAGATTTACACACAATTGAATTTCAAGTTTGACCTCTACAACTTATTATATCGTTCGCAACTCATTTTGATGCATTTATTTATCAAATCATTATAGTAGTTTTCTTTATCATCTCATTATGATCTATTTTCTTCTCAACTCATTACGATATATTTACTACTCAACTCATTATGATCACTTTCTTTATCAGCTCATTATGATATGTTTCCTTCTCAACTCATTACAATCTATTTCCTTCTCAGCTCATTGTGATATTTTTCCTTCTCAACTCATTATGATCTATTTTCTTCTCATCTCATTATAATGAACTTACATTCCTTATGATGTGGTTGTTTTTCATTACTCTTTGTCACATCATTTTTCACTTTTTCTTCACTATTTAATATCAAAATAATTTTTTTTGTAAATTATTTAACAATTTTTGTGTTTGTGTTCATATCTTGTAAAATAATCATTTTTTTGTTTAAATCATGTATTTTAGTTATTATTTTTCTCAATTTAAATAATTCTCAAATTAAATAACTCTTTTTTTACTTTAATTTTATTTTGTTTTGTTTTTAATTAAATTTGAGTTTTTTATTATTTTTATTCATTAATCATTTCTTTTAAAAAATTAAAAATAATTTAATTATTATTTATTGAATTTAATTATTTCTTATGTAAATAAATAAATTTTACTCTTTAGTTTTTAGTTATTGGAATAATTAAATTTGTTTTAAAATTTTAATTCCATTCATTAAATACTTTTAATATCTTAATTATTTAACTTCATTAATTCTTTAATTTATTAATCTTTTAATTAATTTTTAAAAACAAATTTATTATTATTATTATTTAGATTAATTATGAATAAACTGTAAATCGCAATTATTTATTTTTTGATTTTAAATTTCTTTTTTTTAATGTTAATAAAAAAAATTAATTGTTAATTTAGTTCAATGATTATGTTTAATTAAATTAATCGGTTGATTGTTTCGTAACAATTGATTTATTTTGTTTATTATTTATGTTTGTAGGTACCGCCGTCAGTATCCCACCCAACGGTGACTCAAGTCACTATTGCCAACTTCTAGTGGTAACTCATCAGGTCAACCTCACTACCAGAACCACTTGGAGGTGACTCTTTGATTCACCACCACTCACCATTCCTTTCTAGAAACATTACCAGATTCTCCTCCCTTTTTCTCATTGCCAGTTCTTTATGGCAATGGCTCTTAAGCCACTGCTGCATTCTCACTCATCATAGCCACCATTATCCTCATCCAGTGGTGACTCCCGCGAGTCACTTCCAGCCACCTCCCTCCCACCAACACTTCTCACATCCCCCCAGTCACTGACACACCAGGACAATGGTGACTCCTGAGTCACCGTTATCATCCACCAATTGTCATTGTCTATCTCACCCTAGAATCATCACCATTTACCGCTCCTACTGCTCCTACTACTCATATCTCACCGCCAAACCACCATAGAAATAGAAGAAATCCAAATAAAAAAATATAACACAATTATAATTGAAATTCAACAATAGAATATTGAAGAAGAAGAACCAAAAAGAATCAAAATACCAGATAAGAACCCAAAGTCCACAATTTTTCATTTCTGAAGAAATTGATCGAAAATTAAAGTACCAAATGTGTACCAAATATAAAATCCCAAAATAAGAAGTCACTTCCATAGGAACTCTCCATATTTTAGAAACCCAAGTCATCATTTCTCGGTTATCTAATCCCATCGGATTCATTTCCCCTCTTCCTGAGCTAACGACCATTGTGAACCCTCAATCCGAGTGTCGTTGCCACCTTACCTTCTTCTATCACCGCTGATGCCCATGTGCCCTACCCAGTTCCCAACAGAGTTCCATGGTGTCTCCTCTTTCCACTGTTAGATTCCCCTATTCCCTTTCTACCTCTGTGCACCGATCAAGCTGACCCTTACCTTCTCTCTACTCTTGCTTGAACGAACCACCCACCCTCTCCCATGTTATTTCATTTTATTTTATTTTTAATTTATATTATATTTAATAAAATTTAATATATATTATATAATATATATAATTATAATAATATCTTATTTAATATAATTAATTCACTTAATATAATAATAATAATAGTATAATGTATTTAATTATATTAAATATCATTATATATCTTATTACTTTTGTTTATAATTATCAAGTTAAAATAATAGTAAATATTAACATGTTTTTATATATTTAAATATTTATAATTATATTAATTAATTAATATAATTAATGATATTAATGTATATTTTAATAATTATCAAAATTCTTTAAAAATCTTTCACACGCATGTTTCATTCTATTGTTCTGTAGGCGGAGCTGGAGCATAGAAGTTGGTCGAAATCTAAGTTGATTGTGGGACATCACATCAAACTTGTGAGGGGAAGGTGTAGGTCATTGCATGAGGATAGATGAACTTACTTAGATTTCACTCGAGCTCAATGACTATCATGTCAAATCATGCCACGTGGATTCTAATCCACTTCCTATTAGGAACTTCATTTTTCATTTTTTTAATTTTTTTTGAATAAGAGGGTCCTCTACTCTTCTCTCAGACGGGTGGTGGGACACTCCATGAATCATGTAATACTACACACTTCATAAACACCTCCTAGAGTGGGAATTCATCTTCGACCTAGATACGGGAACCTACGCCTCCATTTCTCTATCCTCCACTTCTTTCTTATTCTTTATTTTTCTCTATTTTTGTATTTTTCTTCCTATATGTAAATATAGTTGTGAGTTATTGTATTTTTTAAATTTAATTGTGATGTTTGTGATGTTTTCTTCTTCCTCCATAGTTTTGTTTTGTGATCTCAAACATCCAGAAATGGGGAACTAATTTTCGGGCAAGATCTATGTTATGAAACCTGACATGATCTAGAGATTTGAGAATCTACACGATCACTATTTTCTTCTTCTTCTTGGTAAACTGTGAAAGTGATTTAGGGTGCGCATGAGTGCATTCTTTAATTGTATCAACTTATACTTTCTCGCTTCATTTATTCCCCCTTACTTTCAAAATTTAATGAACTAAGAAAATGGAGTTGTGTTGTGTGGTCTGGTGAACTCAACTGAATCATTATGGATTGTGACATTATGTCCATAATGAGTCGGTTGAGGGATTCATTTTTCATATAGAGGGATATGCAGGTTCTGAATATATTATATGTTTGAGTGCTCACTTTTTATATGAGGGAGGTGTATGATGTGAGGCATCAAACATGTACTAAGTGAGGTTGAGAGTTATTGATTCATTTCTTAAGTTGATCGATGATAGGGAGTTGAGGGTGAATTTAATTGGATCTAGCCTATTTATCACTAACTTTTCTTCAATGTACTTATATCATTTTTCTTATTTCTTGTGATTATTTTCTTTATGTTTTTCTGAATTTATTTTTTTTTACTTTGTTTTGTTCCTCCTTCTTGGTCTTCTGTGTTCATCACTATTTAATCACCCTCTCTTTTTTTAACACAATTTTTGTTTGATTTATTTATTGTTTTCAAAATATATGAAAACATGAAAATATTTTTGGAAATACCAATTGGTAATTAAACAATGCTTCCTTGAGATAGACCCCAAGTTTATCCACTATGCTATATATTGGGTTTTATAAATGTAAACTTGATTTTTCTAGTGACAAATACACCGTCAAAATTTTGGCATCATTTCTAGGGAAGTAATGTTTTCCTAAGTGGTTTTCCATTTCTCTTTAAAAAAATTAAAAAAAAAAAAGATAACAAAATGTCCACTGTCATCTCTTTTGTTAATTCTGATAATGATTTGTATGATTTCTCTTATATGCAAACATTGTATTAGGATATAGAACTATTTCAATTTTGGTTATAGACCTAAGAAAAATGAGATATTTTAGATGTAATAAGGGTTGTGAAACATCACAATAAACAGTAATATGCAAAGAGATTCAATCAAATTAAGAAGTGTCAAGAGGGGAAGTAACTTACCAAGAAACATCTACTGGATACCAAGAGAATCATGGACTTCCTAAGACCTACCTACTTAATTTTATATGACCAAAAGAGAAAGGAATTACTCAAAAAACTCATTTGGGTTTCCACTTTTGGAAAGAAACTAAGAAGAAAGGGAAAAAAAGAAACATAAAGAGAGACCAGAAGATAAAGCTGCCTATTTTTGAGTCTGAAGAATCCTTTAACATGTTACAGGAAAGTCCTGATATACATCCATAATATGTCTTCAAGTGATAAAAGGAGATGAAACAAGATGATATTGAAGAATCTAGGCATAAACTAGGAGATCAATTTATTTTCATCACTTCATTTGATGATTTAATGTGCTCTAAATTGTCTAATTATTTTTCCATGATTCAACAGGAAAAACAAGAAGAATACATCCTTTCATTTTTCTTGGAGTACACCACATCAGAGATCATGTGCTTTGAAGAGAGTATGGAGGAGTTTGACTACATCACTCTTGCCATAGACATACACCCAACAGCTCTGGATACCCTTGTAGAAGAACAAATTGCATTGTTCAATGGAGTTGACATTTTTTTTGGAGTGCCTATTTTTGATTTTATTGAAGTTGATATTAATTATATTTATCCCAATACATGTATTAAAGTTGTAATAAACTTTTTTATTTCTTATAGAGTGGAAAATTTGAAGCCAAATCTAATGAGGAATTGTCGGAACTCCCAATTCTGGATAAAAATTCCAGTTTGGGAATTTTTGTTGAAGAAGAGATACTAGAGTTGTGCACCAGTCCAAAAGTGGATGTTGATAAATTTATTATTTTCATGGAAGAATTTGTTGAATGGACTATACTAGAGGACAAGTCAAGTCTAATAGTTTCACTCCTTCAACCTATGCACTCCCAATCTCAAACAGAAGAAGCAGGGAAGTATCCCTATATCCATTTTCCCTCTCCAGTAATCCACAAGAAGTACTCCAGTGCTAAGGAGAGGGATTTTTTTGAAGTTTCACAAGTGTTACTCAAAAATCTAAAAGTTTATGATATTGTAAAGAACAACATCTGGTGTTTCTTGAGCAAGAAGCTATATCCCCCATCAAACTGGGGTTGATCCACGGACTATCCATCTATGGACAGTCAAACTACAACACCCCCTGTGGGGTTATCCCAAGATTATCCATTTAAATCTACTTTAATTTATTTATGTTTTCTATTTTAATTGTTGTACTTTTTCTTAGTAGGTTAATAATTAGGCAGTCAATTCCATTTGGAAATCATTCAAGTCCAAGGGGACCAGTACACTGGAGATTGTAGATAAAATTCCCTAACTTAAACTTTGTTGAAATTATTTTCGGGCTTTAAATTTTGAAGACTAATGTAAATTTTTTTACTTATGTAGAAACATGAATGGAGAATCTAGAGTCCTTGTACCAAGAAATATGGGGAGGATTCATAGTAAAAAAATAGGATATGAGAAGCTTCCACTTCAGGGAAGCTCTATTTTTAACTTAAAATTTTTTAATTTATTGCATTCTTATTGCATGCTACTATGAATTAAGTGTGGGGGGGACTTCCCACTAATGTTTAAAACTTATGAATTTATGTTCTTTTTGGGTGATGGCATGCTAAAATCTAGAGTGTTGAAAAATTAATTGAAATGAATTGTGAAAAATGCGTACACCCACTGCATTCACCTTCATTTAAATTTTGCTGCTAAACATGATTTCTTATCAAGCTACTTCTTGAACTGATTTGAGAAATCATTTGTATGATTTTCAAATTTAAAAGTATGAACTTTCCAAAAAAACATTGTTCTTGATTACTGGTGGTGGTCGGTGGACTTTATCTTATACATAGGTTTTTGTTTCTTTCTTTTCATTTTTCTTTTTTTTATGTTGTAAACAATCTTTTGAACATTCATGCTACCCCTTCACAATCTTTTCATGCTGAATTTTCTATATATTTTGAACTAAGATTTCTCCAACCATGAGATTCAACATTTGGGATAATTTTTAGTTTTAAGTGTGGGGGAGAGGGGTCATTTTCTCACATCAATTCCCCCTGATTTTTTTTCAAAAAAATGGTCAGATGTTTTCAAATTTTTCAAAATTCCTTCAAAAAAATTCAATTTTTATTTCACAACTTGAAGTTCATATGGATTAAAATTGTACATAAATTATGTCCTACCAAGTGGATACCAACCTGTTAGTGGTTAAGGGTTGCACCGAGTCTGATGTTATTGAGGATATATGATTACTGAGTAAAGTATCACACTATGCTTATAGATTTTCTATTTAGGAACTTAGGAAGAGAGTGATATATGATAGATTTTTGTGAAATTAGGATCATGGTTTTAGGAAACTGGAAATTTTAACTGGATCTTAGGGGACTCATATTTTAATAAAAAAAATAACCTAATTGAACCTACTAAAATGTTAATTATTTAAGTCCTTTTTGACTGGAGTAAAAAAAGGGAAAATGAAATCCCACTATGATTTTTTGAGACAAGGTGCACTGGGTATGTTTTTGTTAATAAATAAAATACATTTTAAATTTCAATAAGTGTTATTCATATTGTTTTGTATAAGAAATATGGCTGGAAAAATAGAATAAACTGCTCTGTAAAAAATGAACTCATTAAGGTGAGGTGAATTTTGAACCCAAAAGAAGAAGGGAACAATTTACTTAATTAGAGATCATTTGATTTGTATCAATGAAGTGGTTCAAAAAAATTGGTCCTTGATTCTTAGAACCTAGAAAAAAGTAAAAAATTCAAGGTTCTTTTGGTTGAGGTTTTAATTCCACTTTATCTAGCAAGTCATCACTCCTTGAATTAGAACTTGAATTTGAATTTAAGTCTAAAAGTTAGTGTAGTTCATATAAGAGGCATGAAATATTTAACGGTGGATGAATATTTGTTTCCTTTGGTTTCTAGATTGTAATTGAAACTAGGAAATACCATTTTTTGGAGCACTCCAACAAATCTAGTCATGATTTTGTTCCTCTATATTAAAAGGCCTCGATATGCACATGTTGAACTGAATTTGACAAATCATACTTTCTATTTTACAAAGATAAGGAGCATTCATTTGTTTAAGTGCAAACAAAGATTTAAGTATGGGGGAATTTGATGTGGCTATTTTTCATTACTCTTTTCCACATCAGTTTTCACATTTTCTTTTCCTTTTAATATAAAAATAATGTTTTTTGTAAAATAATTAACAATTGTTGTGTTTTTGTTCATATCTTTTAAAATAATCATTTTTTGTGTAAATCATGTATTTTAGGGATTATTTTTTCATTTTAAATAATTCTCAAATTAAATAACTCTTTTTTGTTTTAAATTTCATTTTCTATTCTTTTTTTTAATTAAATTATATTTTTTCATTATTTTTAGTCATTCATCATTTCTATTAATTTTTTTAAAAAATAATTATATTATTAATTCTTTAATTTAATTAATTATTATGTAAATAAAAAAAATATATTTAGTTTTTATTTCCTTGAATAATAAAATTATTTTTATCAATTTAATTACATTCATTAAATACTTTTAATATCTTTATTATTTAATTTCATTAATTCTTTAATTTATTAATGTGTTAATTATTTTATGAAAACTGATTTATTATTATTATTAGATTAATTGTGAATAAAATATAAATTATAATTAATTATTTATTATTTTTTAATTTCTTTTTTTTTGAAATGTGAATAAAAATTTTAATTTTTAATTTAGTTCAATGATTTTGTTTAATTAAATTAATCTGTTGATTGTTTTTTAATAGTTAATTTATTTTGATTATTATTTATGTTTGCAGGTACCACCACCAGCATCCTGCCCAATGGTGACTCAAGTCACCATTGTCAGCTTCTAGTAGTGACTCATCAAGTCACTGTCACCGCTAAAACCACCAGATGGTGAGTCTTTGAGTCACATCCACTAATTGTTACTCTCAAGACACACCGCCAGCTTGTCCTCTTTTTATTATTTCCAGTTATTTCTAGCGGTGACTTCTGAGCCATTGTTGCATTCCCATTCATCATATCCATAATTATTCTCATCCATTAGTGACTCCCTTGAGTCACCAACAGCCATATCCCTCCCACCATCACTTCTTACATCCACCCAGTCACCAGCACACTAGGGCAACGGTGAGTCCTGAGTAACCATTGTTATCCACCCACTATCATCATTTCACTCACCTCAGAATCACCTCCATTGACCAATACTATATCACCATCGCACCAACGCATCAATTGAAGCAATAAAAATCAATAGAATATAACACATGTAGAATAGATATTCAATATTATAATATTGAAGAAGAATAATCGAAAATAATAAAAATACCAAATAAGAACCCAAAGTCCACAATTTTTCAGGTCTGAAGAAATAAATAGAAAATCAAAGTAATAATTTTTTACCATATCTAAAACTACTAAAGAATAAATCACCACTATATATCCTCTCTAGATTTGAGGAACCTAGGCCACTATTGCTCGTTGAGCTGATCCTATCTGAGTCGTTGCCCCTCTCCTCCAACCAGAAACTGCCGCAAACCCCCAATATGAGTGTCATTGTCACCTTTCCTTATCTAGTCACTGTTAATGCCCACATGCCCTACCCCCTTCCCATCCAAGTGCCTCGATGTCTCCTCCTTCCACCGCTAGAGTCCCTTGCTCCCCTGCTACCTCTGCACGGTGACCAAGCTGATCCTCACCTTCTCCCTTCTCCTGCTCGAGTGAACCACCCACCCCCTTCCCCTTTATTTCACTTTCCTTTTTATTTTATTTATATTATATTTAATAAAATTTAATATATATTATATAATATATATAATAATAATGTCATATTTTATCTAATTAATTTACTTGATATAATAATAATAATAATATAATGTATTTAATTATATTAAAAATCATTATATATATTATTACTTTTGTTTATAATTATCTAATTAAATTGATAGAAAATATTGACATGTTTTTATATATATAATTATTTATAATTATATTTATTAATTAATATAAGTAATGATATTAATATATATATATATATTAATAATTATCGTAATGCTTTAAAAATCTTGCTCACGCCTGTTTTATTCTATTTTTTTATAGGGGGATGGAGTAGGGAAGTTGGTCGAAAGCTAAGTTGATCATGGGACATTTCATCACACTTGAAAGGGGAAGGTGTGGGTCATTGCATGAGGATAGATGCACTTACTTAGAGTTCACTCGAGCTTAATTACTATCACATTAAATCTTTCCACATGGATTGGAAACTGTTGCCTGTTAGGAACTGCATTTTTCATTTTTCTTTTCTATTTTTCATTTTTTTAATAAGATGATCCTTTACTCCTTTCTTGGATGGGTGGGTGAATCTCTGCAAATAACGTCATACTACACACTCCAAACAATCCTCCTAGACTGGGAACATGTCTTCGACCTGGATATAGAACCCTTCTCCTCAATTTCTCCATCCTCTTATTCTTTTTTCTTTTCATTTTCCTCTGTTTTTGTGTTTTAATTTCTATCTATAAATACAATTGTGAGATGTTGTGTTTTTTTAATTTAATTGTGATGTTTGGGATGTTTGTTTCTTCCTCTATAGTTTTGTTTCATGATCTTGAATATCTAGAAATTAGAAACTAATTTGTGGGCTATATCCAGGTTATGAAACTCGACGTGATCTAGATATCTGAGCATCAATGTGATCACTATTTTCTTATTCACCTTAGTAAATTGTGAAAGAAAATTGGGGTTCTCATGAGCACATGCTTATACTGGATAGATTTATAATTTATCACTTCATTGCTTCTCCCCTTCCTACCTCAATTTATTGAACTGAGAAATGGAGTTGGGTTGTGCGATCTGGTCAACTCAACTAGATATTTTTATCTTGTAAAATCTTGGCCATAATGAGTTATTTGAGGGATTCATTTTGCATATAGAGGGATTCTTGGGAATTAAAGAAATTCTTTTTTTGAATGTTGACTTTTTAGGTGAGGGGGTGTATGATCTGATCCATAGAAGATGTATTGAGTGAGGTTGAGAGTTGTTGATTAATTTCTTAAGTTTATTGATGATAGGGAGTCGAGGGTGAATTGACTTGGATCCGTCCTAGTTATCAATAAATTTTCTTCTGTGTCCTTTTTTAATTTTTCTTGTTCCCTGTGATTGTTTTCATCTCTTTTCACATTTTTCTATTCCTCCTGCTTGGTATGTTGTGCTCATCATTGTTTCATCACCCTCTCTGTGTTTTTCAGCACTATTTTTGCTTGATTTATTTTTTGTTTTCAAAATAAATAAAAACACAAAAAGATTTTTAGAAATACCACTTGGTAATTTTTCACTAATTCCTTGAGAGTGACCCCAAGGTTAGCTATTGTGCTATATATTGGGTTTTATAAATGTAAACATCACATTTCTCATGACAATAATGTCACCACCTTATCAGAATCATAGTGACTGAATCGTAATAATAATGGAAAGTATTCAATGATGACTCTAATAAGAAACTTTGATATTTTTCAAACTTCATCATCTTTACACATTCTAAAACTTTGATAACTTCTGGGTATGGTACTAATAAGATGGATATTTTTTTGACTTATTAAATATATGAAATCTTTACGATTCGTCCATTTCTTTAATGGATTTTATCATGATAGTTTTCATTATTTGTGAGAACTTCTTGATCAACAAATCATCATCTGATTTGATTAGAAAGTTTGAGAACTTTCAAACTACTCACTTCACTTTCTTTAACAAACATCTTCAACATCATTAAAACATACATTCATAGAAATTTTAGAACCTGATTCACAAAACTTTTGTCTGGAAAATAAAAAACTTTTCTCCCCCTTTATGTTTGGGTTTAAATAATCAACAACTTTCAAATTTCATATATAACTCATTATGATGGACTAGGTCTGATTCTTTAATAACAAAGACATTATTATACAATGAGGTTAGTTGTCAACAAATAAAAAAAAACTTTGTTAAAATAATTTATCACAGTGGTTCTTCAATATCCCCCTTTGTATTTGTTGACAAACCTTGTTAATAACTTTTTCAAATCTCAGAATTTCTTCACAACTCAACTTTTGTAAACAACTCAAGTTTTTTTTTTGAATTTTATCAAAACATACCATTTCTAAAAAGTGAGTTTCCTAACACCACACTACTAGATAAAGTAATATTTTTTGAATTCCATACCTTAATGACAAACAAATGTTACAGCCATGTAAAGATAAACTTTCCTCACTTTTATCTTATCCTCTATAAATTTTCTTTTTCTCTCCCCCATTTTATGATAACCACATCTTTAAATACATAAAATAAATATAAGTAAAAACTTCTTACAAAGTATAAAGTTGTTAATTTCTTTACCCATTTCTCAATATAATTCAAAGCATAGTGGGAGTTATTCCTTATAAGGTTTTGGAAGTCATGGGACAAGGGTGAACATGAAGTTGTATACTAAATTCCACAAATATTTCTTTCAACATTTATTTTTTTAAAAATACTATCTATTTGATATTTTTTTGAGATGTATTCCAATATAACATCTATAGTAGAAACTTTCACTTTTATAAAGTTAAACTTTATATCAATGTGTTTTAATCTTGAATGTTGGACGGGATTTTTAGAAAGATCAATTGCACTCTGATTATCAAAAATTATCTTCAATGGTTTAAAAAAATTTACTTTCAAATCTTCCTACTGAACATTCATTCACAACATTTGAGTAAAATCCTAGGTTGCTTCAACATATTATGATTCATTTATGCTCAAATTTTCTGAACTTTGTTTCTTACTACGCCAACTCACACAATATTCACCGAAGAAAAACATTCTTCCTGAGGTTGATTTTCTATCATTATAATCTCCAACCTAATCAGTATCAGTAAACCCATGAAAATTAAACTCACTATTTCTTTTATATAATAACCCATGTTAAGTTTTTCCTTTGACATATCTCAAAATTCTCTTTTCTGCCAACATATGTGATTCTTTTGGATTACTTTGATGCCTGGAACACAAAGTCACAACATAAAAAATATTAGGTATTAAGGTTATAAGGTAAATTATAATTCCTATCAGCTTATGAAAATCTTTTTAATTCAAACTTTTTTCAGAATCATATTTACTCAACTTTGTGTTCACAGATATAGGAGTAGTAACTTATTTGGATTCTTCTATTCCAAACATAGTTAACAATTTCCTAGCATACTTTTATTGAGATAATAAAATGTATTTTTCTTTTTTTTTGAACTTATAAGACAAGGAAGAAAGTTAATTACCCCATCATTGACATTTTAAAATTATTTTTCATTTCTTCAGAAAATGTTTTACAAACATCTTATATATCCCTATAAAAAATTATATCATCCAGATAAACAATTATAATTAGAGTTTTGGATTCAAAATCTTTCACATATAAGTTACTATCAACTTTTTCTTTAAAAAAGTTCAACACTCTCAAACAAATTCCAAGTTTAGAATACTAGGAATATAGGAATTTTTTTAACCCATAAAAGGATTTCTTCAATCTAAAAACCTTATTTTCATCATTATCAATTTGAAACCCAAAAGTTTGTTCAATTTAAAATTGTTCCTCAATCTCACCATTTAAGAAAGATGACTTTACACACATCTGATGAATTTTTAAATTCTAATGTGCAGCCACTAAAAGAAACATTCTAATAATTTATAATCTTGAAACTACGGAAATTAATCTTCAAAATACACACCTTCCACCTATGTGTACCCTTTACAAACAAGTCTATTTTATTTCTTAAAATCTATCCATGTTCATTCAACTTGTTTCTATAAACCCACTTTGTTTCGATAACATTTTAAATTGTTGTTTATGGAACAAATTCTCATGTTTCATTCTTGTCAATCTGATATAACTCTTTATTCATAGCATTCACCCATCATTTGTGTTGAATGTATTCTGAAACTGATTCTAGTTCAAATTTTGAGATAAGTGAATTTTGATTTTCTAATATCAACTTCCTTCTTGTCTGAACTGGTGCCTTTCAATTTCCAATAATGTTTTCAGACTCAATATGTTTTTTTAAGGTAGGGAATTTCAAAGTTTCTTTCCCAAATTAACTTTCCTCATCACATGAATAATCTGAATCTTAATAAGGATGTTTTGACTTAATTTCATTATATTTGTAAATCTCCAATTTATCGTCCTCAACATTCTTAACAACTTTTGATAAGGAATTTTTATTTTCAATTACTTTCACATCATATGAGTCCATAAAATTTTTTAAACATTTGTTCCAACATTTGTAAATTCTTCTATTTGGTGAATAACCCATAAAATTTCTACTTAGCTTTCTCATCAATCCTTCCAAATCTGGATTTTTTATTTTAATTAAACATGGAATTCTAAATAAAATTAAGTACTTTAATGAATTTTTTTGTTACAACACATTTCATAAAGAGTCATGTTGGTTTTTGGTCTCAACAATCATCTATTTTGAACATGTACAGCAGTACTAACAGCTTATCTTCAATAGAACTTTAAAAGTTTTTATTCTGCTAACATACTTCTTCCTATTTCTACCAAACTTATATTCTTTATTTTTGTCACATTATTTTGTTAGGGATTATAAGGAGAAATATACTAATGTTTAATACCATATTTTATCAGATAATCTTTAAAATCATCACTGGTGAATTCAATACCATTATATGTTCTCAACTTCTTTATATAAACCACCATTTCTTTATCAACTTCTTTTCTGAGAAACATGAATATTTCTACAGCCTCTGACTTGTGTTTGATAAAAATGGTGTTTTTCATCCAAGTGAAATCATAAATAAAAGTGATAAATTAAAAATCTCCTTTTTTATTGATGTGTCGTCATCTCACATAAATCAGAATGGAAAAGTTCAAGAGGTCTAGTGGACTTAATCTTAACTCTCTTATGAATTTTTTAGTCATCTTCCCTTTCTAACAAGTAATACAAACATCTTCTTATCTTCTTTTGAATTTTGGAAAGTTTTTTTATAGCATTAACTTTAGAGTGTTTTTTCATGTTTTTCTATGCAATATGGCCAAGTCTTTGGTGCCGCAATTTGTTTTCATCTTCAGTACTTAAGAAATAGAAGTTGTTAAATTCTCCTATTTAGAAAATATTCCTATTTGTTTTTTCTCCTTTTGTAATCACTTTTCCATCTTTCACACTTTTAATGACACAATAATATTTTATGAATATTACTTATTTTACATCATCACAGAGTTTACTTACACTATGTAAGTTATGTTTTATCTCGTCAAAAAGTAAAACTTCCTTAGATTTTAATTTTTCTACTTTAATCTCGTCCATTCTGATTTTTTTGAATTTTAAGGAACTATCATTACCAAAATTAACTGTTCCTCCATCATTAATTTCAACTTGTTTCAATATTTTTATATCACCTTTAATATGTAAAGAACAACCGGTATCAAATATCTATGTTTTGTTCCTTTTAATTGATTTTAAAGTTATCTCAGCAACAAAATCTCTTTCTTGAACTTTCTACTTGCAGCTTGTTTTTTCTTTACTATTGTAAGAAATTTGTTCTAAAAGTAGTTTCATACATTTTTTGACATGATTACCAGCCTTATCACATCTTCCAAAAAATTATTTCATATATTAAAATTGATTTATTTTTGTAAAGTTTCTAACATCTTGAGAATTAACTTTTTCAACTTTCTATAATTTAGGAAAGTTTCTCATTCTACTTACATTATTTCTTTCACTTTTCTCAAATATTCTTCCAGATAGAGATAATTTTTTCCAAAAACTATAATCTATGTGCCTATAAAATACAAAACACCAGTAATAGCCAACAAATATAGATTTTATATTTAAGAAAAATATTTCTCTGTAGAAACTTTTTTGACATTGATAACTTTTTTCTACTTTAACATACTCAGTACATTGACCACTTTTTCTTTTTGGTGAGTTTTATACTTTTATAGATTTGATAGGTTTTTTGAAATCATTCCTATACCTAATATTTCCCAACACCTTTTTTGGAACCTTGAATGTTAAAATAATTAAATAAAACATTATTTTTTGTCAGGGAATATTTCACCCAATTCTCATATTGATCCTTCTTATAAACTTTACAGGTCTCAGATTTTTTTTATGAAACATTTTTGAACTTTACATTCATCATCCTCAAGGTACTTTTAGACTTAATAAGGTTTGATTGAAACTTTTTAAATTTTTATTCCTTAACTTACAACTTCTTACTGAGATCTTCAACCATATTTCAATTTTCAGAAATTCTAAGTTTGTAACTTAAAATCTCCTGAATGTATTCATCCTCATACTTTATAACAACTTTTATTCCTTAAGTAACTTATTCAAAATATTTCTTTATCATTATGATTTCTTTATTGAGAGATTTTTTTCTAAAGACATGCAATAATTTATATTTTGATCTGATACTCTCTATAAGATTCCTTACCTCTTTATTCTTCACTATTTGTGGAGTCTTCAACTTTATCAACTTTTTCGATGAAGGTTATCAATTTTTCTCAACTTTTATCTTCAGAAGAATTATTTTGAGTTGATTTTGATTCATATTTATTACTAAACATACTTCCCTTATTCCCAGTAAACTTCTTTTTGGATTTTTTGGATGACTTTTCTTCTTTAGAACTTTTGTTCCACTTTTTTCCTCATGGTTTTTCATCAGACTCATCTCGATATTCTCTAACTTTTTTCATGGGGAAATTCATAGCAAAGTGTCCAATTCCACCACACTCAAAAAAATTGGGATAAATTTTAACTTTATACTTTTCTATTTCTCTTCAATAGTTCTTGGATATAAGAGACATGATTTTATCACTTAACTCATCATCTTCGTTACCTTATAAGTCACAAGGATCAACATCTTCAAAATATTGAATTTTCAACTTTCTCATAGCTTCAAAATCCATTTAATATTTTATATTATTTTTAAACATTAGAGTTTTTCTCATTTAATAAGAAATAAGAAAGTTATGAAATTAATCAAGAGATAAATCATCCTTATCTTATAAAGAGTAAATTTTAGAATCAAACCCATCCGAGAAGATTCACATAAGTTTCTTCACAATTATATAATATTTCAGGAAATCTATAAATTCTCTGATATTGTAAAATATTTCATTTACTTTCATAAAGTATTCATCAATAGTTTTTTCATATCTCATTTTGATGTTTTCATACTTACTATGCCAAATTTGTACCTTTTCTATATTCACTTCAAAAATACTTTCAAGCTTGTCCTACATACTTTTTGAAGTATTGAGACCCATCACTTTATGATAAATGTTCTATGATAAGGATATAAGGATTTAATTCTAGAATTTCCATCAACTAATATATTTCTCTTATCAGAAAACATTATAGGAGCATCTTTCACAATAGGTGGTAAAATAATAATAGTAGCATCAATAAATTCCAGTCCAATAGATTAGAGATAAGAAATCATCCTATTTTTTAATCCATAATAATTTTTTCCATCAAATTTAGGAATTTCTTTACTGTTAAAAGAATTTTTATTATCCATGATAAGGATTCAACAATATAACCTAGGATTTCATACCAATTAAAGTACAAAGGATCAAATAATAATTGAGAAGGTGGGGTTTAATTAGTTCCTCACTTTTATAAGTTTCAATAATTTTCAAAAATTTACACCTACAACCAGTTAAGATTTATTTTTTAAAAAAACTTTTTGTAAATACTCATGCAAGTGAAATTAAGAAAGAATGTAAAGCACACAAGATTTACAATGTTCAGCCTTAGTATAATAACTTACATCCTTTCCTTAGAAACTCTCGTGGGTCTATGTAAATTCACTATTATGAAGAAGTAAATACAAATTGTGAAAAATCCTATTAGAAATATTTTATCTCCCTATATAAAATATTATACCAACTCCCATAAATTTATAATGTTTTCATATCAAACAATTGATACAAACAAAAGAATAAAGCCATTGTTGAAAATATTCCACAATTGGTCAGTTCAATTCCTTATTCTAGTTTGGATAGATATAATTATCTCAATCTGATGAGATGAGATCCAATTATATTAATATTATAAGTTCAAATCTAAGGAACTCATCCTGATGAATTAATTCTCAATATAAAATACTCAAATTCTTCTCAAATACTCAATACAATCTTACTCAGTCTGATTAACTCAACATGACTTCTCAATACAATCTTTCTCAATACGGTAAACAAAATTTCAACTATCTAATCCTCCTCATAAGATCTCTATCTAGAAATAAATTTCACCTTATTTCTTCAGCGCTTATCCTTTTCTAATTGTGTAAAATTTACAAACTAAACAAATAATTTGAGCAATTATTTAAAAACTACTCAGAATAACAAAAGCAGAAAACTTAAAAACTTTCCTCACTTCCTCAAATTTTAAAACATCAAAAATAAATTGCATTTAAACTTCATCTTTGACATATTCAAACCTTATCATATTTCTTCAAGATTTACACACAATTTAATTTCAAGTTTGACCTCTAAAACTCTTCATATCTTTCTCATCTCATTATAATGTGTTTCTTTCTTATATAATTATGATATGTTTCTTTATATACGCATTGTGGTCTATTTCTTTATCAGATCATTATGATCTATTTCATTCTAAGATCATTACGATTTGTTTCTTTCTTGTAAAATTATGATATGTTCCCTTCTCATCACATTACAATATATTTTCTTCTCATCTCATTATGATCTATTTTCTTCTCATATCATCAAAATCAATTTCCTTCTCAGCTCATTATGATTTTTTTACTTCTCAACTCATTAAGATCTATTTCTTTATCAAATCATTAAAATTTTCTTCCTTATCATCTCAATACAATGAAATTACTTTCCTTATTAGATTTACTCTAATTGAATCCTCATAATTATGGAAAGTATTCAATGATGACTCTAATAAGAAACTTTTATATTCTTCAAACTTCAACATATTTACACATTTTGACTTCTGATAACTCTTGGGTCTAGTAGTTCTGGATATAATGAAGACTTTATATTGACTTCTGGAATTGATGCAATATTTATGATTCCTCTATTTATTTAAATGATTTTATCATGATATTTTTCATGATTTGTGAGAAATTCTTGATCATCAAAGCATCGTCTGATTTTCTTATAAAGTTTGAGAAATTTCTAACTCCTCACTTAACTTTCTTCAAAAAAACCTCTTCAAAATCATTAAGAATTTAATTCATAGAAACATTAGAACCTGAGCCTGGAAACCTGTTTCTGGAAAACAAAAAAAAATCTCTCCATTTATTTTTGGGTTTAAAAAATCAGGAACTTTCAACTTTCTTACAAAACTCATTATGATGGATTGGGTCTTATTCCTGAATAAAAAAAACATTCTTATACAATAAAGTTAGTTTTCAACAAATACAAAAACTTTGTTAAAATAATTTATCACAAAGGTTCTTCACTCTCACCCTTTGGATTTATTGACAACCCTTTTTAATAACTTATCCAAATCTTAGAACTTTTTCACAACTAAACTTTTATAAAAAACTCAAGTTTTTTTTCACTTTTATCAAAACATAGTCTTTATAAAAAGAGATATTTATGACACCACGCTACTGGATAAAGTAATTTTTTTGATGTAATTTCATCCCTTAGTGAAAATATAAAATTTCATCCATGTAAAGATAAACATTCCTAATTTTTATCTTCTCCTCTCTCACTTCTCTTTTACTCTCTCCCATTTTATGATAACCACCTCTTTCAATTCACAAAAATAATGATAATTAAAAACTTCTTATAAAGTAAAAATTTGTAAATTTATCTCACCCTTTGTCAACTTAATCCAAATCATTGTGAGGTTTCTTCCTTATGAGGTTTAAAAATTCATGGGAGAAGTATGAACATAAATTTTCAGCCCCAATTCCAAAAATATTTCTTTTGGCATAAATTTTGTAAAAATATCAGCAATTTTATACTTTTTTGAGATGTTTTCCAATATTACATCTCCAGAAAAATCTTTTTCTTTTATAAATTGAAACTTTATATCAATTTGTTTTGATATTTAATGTTGGACAAGATTTCTAGAAATATCAATTACACTCTGATTATTACAAAGTATCTTCAATGGTTTAGAAACTTCTAATTTCAAATGTTCTAGTTAAACTTTCATCTACAACATTTGAGTAAAAACCTGAGTTACTGCAATATATTCAGATTCAACTATTCTCAAAGTTACTGAACTTTGTTTCTTACTATTCCAACTCCCACAACATTCATCCAAGAAAACTATTTCTCTTAAGGTTGATTTTCTATCATTATAATCTTCAGTCCAATCAACATCAGTAAAACCATGAATGTAGAGACCCAAAGCTTGATGAACATGGACATTACATTACTTTTGCGTAATACTTAATATATAACAAAAACAAACAAACAAGGACCGTAATAGTTTAGTGTCTTTGGAAACTCGGAACATAATCTTCTAATCGCGGTGAAAGATCTTCAACATCTCCCATAAAGATCTTCCCCTTTTTTTCTTACCTAAAATATCTCTTTATATCCTGGGGAAAATAGAACATATAAAGAGTGAGCTCAAATGCTTAGTAAGGGTAATCATGGAGAAAATAAAACAAACAATATACATTTGAACTTCAAAACATGAACATAATGTTTAAACGTCAAAATCATGAGTTGTGAAATAAATCTTGGAAGTACATAAGGCATAGATCATAAAGGAACATCAATCATGATAAAATAGAATGGGAATAAAACATTTAATTTTGGAAACCATTAAGGACATGATATGATTTCCATAGTATCCAAGGAATTGCTGCCAAGACCATCTTATTAGACAAAGTCCCTTTCTGAATCGAGTTCACTCCTCGTTCCAGTCCTGCATCACTAAACCGGATTAACTTACCGTTCCAGCTATGTCTATATCATTAGATATAAATCTTTACCCAATGAATTGGAGGGAGATATAGGTCTCACCCATCTCATATTTAAATCATTCTTACTTTTCCACAAAATAAACTTAAAACATTCATCAAAACCCAAAGAATAAAATGGGTTTCATAAACATCATCCCATCATAACATAATCTATATAAAACAAATGGATATTATTTCATCATAAGAGAAGTAAAACCATGTAAATAAAAGATACATTATATTTGAAACATACACATATGAAATAATGTCATCTTAGATGGAAAATGGTTTTGATAAAACACTTGAAATAAATTTTTGAGGAAAATATCCTTTCTTATTTAAAATCATTTTATTTTCACAAAATGCCATGAAATTTTAAAAGAAGAGGATTTTATTGAAAATAACAATAAAAACTTGTAGATTAAGCTTCTTGAAAATTAGGTGATATGAAACAATAAAAATCTGTTCATGTCGTATAAGTTAAAAAAACATTCTCCTCGTACGTTTAACGGAAAAGTCAAAAAGTACCACACGTGGTAAACAAAAGAAAGATTCCTTCCATGACACAAAGTAAAAGTAAAAGAGGGGTAAAAATGAATTTAAACATACATGGAATAATATTAAAAACTTTATGAAAACATTTTTATGGATATGGATGAAAAATATAACCCCAGTAAATACTTACGTATAAGCAATCTCACATAAAAAAAGAGATTGCAAAATTATCCCTTACCTTAGGTCTGATATGCTTCGTACGTATCCAAAACATATATATAATGATTTAAATAATTTCATTTAATTATTACAGAATCATATTCATTGTTATGATATCATATATGGTTCACTTATGACTTTATATTACCTGTTCTTTTGTAAATTCCATGTTAAAGTAGCGTTTTGGGTAAAATCGTTTTATTTATCGTACGTGTTCGGACTTGTTGTTAATGATATTATAACTAATTATATCATGATATAATTACTTCCAGAATGTAAATCATGATTTATATATCATATATATTCAGTATATATATATATATAATAGATAGATAAATGAAATGAGATACACCATTCATGGAGATGGTAGGCTGTACGTACGCATGAACGTTGTTTTCTTTTTCTTTATTGACTTGAATGGAAGTATGTAAATGAATTATATATATATACATAAATATAGTAGATTTATCATGTCATATATTTAATTATTATTCATTATATATACTTTATAATAATTCTTGAGTGGTTAACATGGAGAATGAATCTCATCGCGTCGTGGAGATGGTAATCTGTACGTACGCACGAGCGATGATATCATTCCCATAATTATTGAATTGAATTTTAGTGGATGATATAATATATCATAATCAGTATGATGTTATAATAATCATATATAGTTATTTTTTACACCATTATACCCATCCAAGTAAGGTGGTGGTGGAAAACTGATTACACCACAGCGTGGAGACGGTATTACGTACGTACGCACGCGCAGTGATTTAGTTTCCGTAGGATAGAGAGAAGGTAAAATAGGGTTGTTTCATATTTATAATAACATATCAGTATATAATTAATACTTATGTTATTAATTTATAATGAAACATCTAAATAAGAGGAAGTATAAGAAGAAAGAAACTTGAAAGAGTCGGTAGAAGAGATTACCTCTTCCTCGACACACCTCTTTTAAACTTCTTCTTAGGGAACTAGAGTTGGTATTTTGAGAATACCAGAACCACTATGATATAACTAGATAGGTTGAGAAGAATAATTGGTAGGGGTTGTCTGATATTCAATGCTCAAAATGGTGTGAAGATAAGAGGTAAGGGGTGCCCTTTTTATAAGGGAGAAGAGGGGCACCTTTGGAAAAACTTAAAATATTATTTTATAATAATGTCATATTTGGTTTATAATAGCTTCAAATTGATTTCTTTCTAAGATAAAGTGGGGATGGGTCGCAATCCTCTCAACCAATAGGTTTTAGACAAGTTTAGGTTACTATTTTAACCTTATCATTTAGATTTAACTCTAAGTTAAATAATTTAGCTTTTATCGTGTCTTCTTGTTTTCTTACACTATGTGGTTAATAAACTTACTATAACAAGAAAAACAAACCCCAAGTTGTTCATTATTAATATATATAACCTTATCTAAGTCATTTTTCCAAACCTTAGATTTTTAGGAATAAAATAACAATTAATAATTTAATATTTGTTTTAAAAACTATTTTATGTCAATTTTGACACTATTTGGTAATTGATTTTTGTGAAAATCCTAATAGCATGATTAGTTCGAAAAAAGTTAATTAAATAAATACTAACATGTCATATTAACCAATGAAATTATTTTAATTCATAAAAAGTCTCAAATTACATTTATTTGGGTATTTATAACATCAATTATATTAATATTTCATTAATAAGGTAATTACTGCATCATCATTGTGTCATAAATAAATTAAAATATTTAATAACTAAAAAATATAAATAAAATACCATTATGTAGAAAATATTTTTATATTTCTAATGAATATTTATAGTCGAATTTATATTATGAATAACCCAATATTAAAAATGTTTTAGTTATTAAACTTTGATTTTAACTATTTTAACTCTTCTTAAAATAAAATAATAATAAATGTCCTAATCTAATCCAAGTGGACCTAAAGGGTAATATTTTATTTCTAAGGTTTTTTTTGGTCGAATTAATCTTATCCAATAAAAGTAGGACATGTGTTAGGGTAATAGTAATATCATTTTTATCCTTAATTATCCTATTTACTTTTAACCGTGGTAAATAAAAGTAAAAAGTTACTATTCACCAAAAATTATTTTCATCTTATTGAACAAAATTTTACTCCTTGATATTAACCGTGTCTCTAGAATTTTAAAAATTCCACTCACAGAAGAGGTAAAATTAAGTTTTATGTAAATTTTTAAATTCTCCTAGGAGGTGGGTAAAAGACGGTGAAAAGTTCAATAAAATTTTTATATGTCTAAAATTATTATAAAATGACTCCAATGAATTGAATTGAATTTATATAGGTATTATGTATCAATTTTGACCTAAAATAAATTTAAATAAAATAAATAATTATTTATATAAAAAGTCGATTTTTAAATAGTAACCCAGTGTTTTCACTATTCATCAAAAATTGAAAGCTTTCATAAAAATACCAAAAATTCACCCTAGGATAATTTCGATATTCCGAATACAAAAATGAAGTCCATTTTGAAAGATAAAATTTATAAAATTTCAAAAATTGGGTATTACTATTCATAACGGCTAGTTTATATAATATATCATTGTTTAGTGAAACACGTTATTGTGTACTACACACGCTATCGAGGAAGGTCGCAATTGCGTGTAATGCAATACAAGTCAGGGCTACCTGTAGTGAAATATCCCTTTGGTGCTGCGTATAACATAATCAAAACTTATTTCATTTATAGATTAAAGAAAATCTATACTTAATGTTGTGTAGAATAATTTCCACAAAACGAACTAGAAATTGTGTACAACACGAGCCAAGAATAGTGTTGCGTATACTGCAAGATAATGCGGTGTTGCATAGAGTACAAGATAATTTTTTTGTACCGTACAACAGAAGATATGAAATAAATTAAAAAGAATATATCTTATAAAATCTCAGGGTGTTACATTCTACCCCCCTTAAAATGAATTTCGCCCTCAAAATTCACCGGGGTTATAAATGGTTTACTACTTGAAAGTTTTTTTCATGGAAACCAACATCGTAAAAAGGAATACTAAAACTTAATTTTAAAAAGGGAAGTTATAATCATAACAGTCACCCAAAGTAACTCAGTACTGGGTTTCTACATAGGACAATATGGGTGAAAATATGAATATAGAAGAGAAATATAACCATCAACTTCTGATGAAGAGTGGTAGAGGACATGGCTATGAAAAATCCAACAATCACAAAGACATAAATTTTTGATGATCTAAGGTACTATCTAATTCATCAGGTATAAGGGCACTAGGCAACATTTTTGGTTTTCAAGTTCATTTCCCTAAAGTTGAAGAAATTGGAATTAGAAGAAATGCTTTCTTGATTTTGGTACAATCTCACCGTTGGTCGTTCCTTGGACAATTTCCACTTCATCTCTTAAAGAAATGAAGTTGAATTTGTTATTCGTGAAGTGTTAGCAGATCATGTGATAGAATGATGGATCATTCTATCTGTCTCAAACAAAAGGTTAGAAAAAGTTATCAAAAATACATAAGTCTATCTATAGTGATATTAATCATATATGTTTCTTAAAATGGACTTATACTTCATATATCATACTGCTTAATATAATAAAACTATTGTATACTCACCAGGGACTTCCTGTAGGCTAGTGTTAAGCGATAAAGGCATGTCTCACTTCAGTTGTGGGTTCGATTCCCACAGCCTTGTCCGACGCGACAGGTTATCGCCCATCCTGTAGGTTGTCCCTTTTTCTAAAACTAAATTATAATAACATTCCTGCAATAAAATAGAAAAAAGTTCTAGCCTTATACAATACTATCTTATTTCTAACTTAATTCATTCCAATCTTTAGGCTTATCCAAAATACTTTTGTCCAAGCTCGTAGTATTAAGAAAACAATTACTAGAAATGTCATCTACCGAGCATGTGAATACCATCATTTATCCTCAATATATCATACGATATATCTTGTTTGTCACATTCCAAACATGTGAATACCTTATTCATGTATTCTCTTGAAACATAAATTATCATAGAACCAAAGTGAAAACATGAATGCTTTCAAAAGGTAACTCTTTCCACATACCGAAATCCCAAAAATTATATATAATCCAACCATGATATCACTTTGTCCTTATATCAGTCATGAGCTCATTAATACTATCAAACATTTCATTATCTACTTATCCCTTATTTATACGCATATTAGGTACTTTCCAAAAATATATGAATAACCTTTCATGGTTACCGGTACCATTCAACATATACTTTCAAAAACATAAGGAAAAACAATAGTGTAACAATCCTTAGATGTCTCATTATTTTATAATCCCATGAGATTACTTATACAACATTACTCTTGATAAACATGTAATCATTCCCCTACCTTCTTAAATAATTGACCGATCTTGAACAGATTTTTCATCTCACATATCATTTGTAGTCTCTTCATCATCATCAACATAAATATTACCCATACGACCATGTTGATTCTCTTCATGAGACTTTCCCTTAGGGAATCGGTTTGTATAATGCCCGTACATTCCACATTTAAAACATTTAATCATTGTTGATGTCATAGCAATACCATTATCCTTATCCATGGTGTTAACTGAACCTTTTCCTTTGCACTTACTGGCTTTGTGTCCTTCCTTTCCACACCCAAATCATCTACCAGTTCCTTTGAAACATTCTCCTTGATTCCTCTTCCCACATGATTTACATGAGGGAAATTGAACTTTCTTCCCTCTATGATCATCATGAAACTCTATCTTTCTCTTATTAGATGAGTCGGGATACTTACCAAAGTTGATATTATTGATCATATTGTGAGATTGCTGATTAGGTATAATAATGATGTTTTGACTTCCAAATCCCGTTTCATTTGTTTTCTCATGAAGAATATCATTCCATTGTCCATCCTATCCTCTATTATCGTGAATCTTCCTGTTTCCAGCCATTTTCTAAATTCCAAAATGAATAGTGTGAGAGGAAAAAATCATGCTAGGGAAAACTACATAATAAAAGGGGATTAACGTCAATATATAACATCTTATGTTAAATTCTAAGATCGTTACTGTAATTATAGGACTATAACCTATACATATACTTAACCTTAGGGACATCCCTAGACATACCTTAGAACTATCACTAGGGATCTCACTAAAGTTCTCACATCCTAGTTTCCAAAGGTTGAAAAAACCGAACCTCTAATACCAACTATAGAGACCCAAAGCTTTACGTACATGGACATTACATTAATTTTGTGGAATACTTAATACATAACAAAAACAAACACACAAGGACTGAAAATTTTTAGTGTCTTTGGAAACTCGGAACATAATCTTCTAATCACGGTGAAAGATCTTCAACATCTCCCATAAAGATCTTCCCCTTTTTTCTTACCTAAATCTTTCTTTATATCTTAGGGAAAATAAAACATATAAAGGGTGAGCTCAAAGGATCAGTAATATTAAGAATGGAGAAAATAAATCAAACCATATACATTTGAACTTCAAAACATGAACATAAAGTTTAAACGTCAAAATCTTGAGTTGTGAAATAAATCATGGCAGTATGTAAGGCATAGATCATAAAGGAACATCAATCATGATAAAATAGCATGGGAATAAAACATGCAATTGTGGAAACCATTAAGGATGTGATATGATTTCCATAGTATCCAAGGAATTGCTGCCAAGACCATCTTAGTGGACAAAGTCCCTTTCTGAATCGAGTTCACTCCTCATTCCAGTCCTGTATCACTGAACCAGATTAATTTATCATTCCATCCATGTCTATCTCATGAGATATAAATCTTTACCCAATGCGTTGGAGGGAGATATAGGTCCCACCCATCTCATATTTAAATCATTATTACTTGTTCCACAAAATAAACTTAAAACATTCATCATAACCCAAAGAATAAAATGGGTTTCAAAAACATCATCCCATCATAACATAATTCATATAAAACAAATGGATATCATTTCATCATAAGAGAAGTAAAACCATGTAAATTATAGAGACATTATATTTGAAACATACACATATGAAATAATGTCATCTTAGATGGAAATTGGTTTTGATAAAACACTTGAAATAAATTCTTGAGGAAAATATCCTTTCTTATTTAAAATCATTTTCTTTTCACAAAATGCCATGAAATTTTGAAAGAAGAGGGTTTTATTGAAAATAACCATAAAAACTTGTATAGTAATATTCTTGAAAATTAGGCGATATAAAATCATAAAAATATGTTCTTGCCGTATAAGTTAAAAAAACATTCTCCTTGTACGTTTAACGGAAAAGTCAAAAAGTACCATCCATGGTAAACAAAAGAAAGATTCCTTCCATAACACAAATTAAAAGTAAAATAGGGGTAAAAATTACTTTAAACATACATGTAATAATATTAAAAACTTTATGAACACATTTTTATGGGCATGGATGAAAAATATAACCCCAGTAAATACTTACGTATAAGCAATCTCGGATAAAAAAAGAGATTGAAAAATTATCCCTTACCTTAAGTCTGATATGCTTTGTACGTATCTAAAACTCCGGTATAATTATTTAAATAATGTCATTGAATTATTACAGAATCATATTCATTGTTATGATATCATAAATGGATCATTTATGACTTTATATTACCCGTTCTTTTGTAAATTCCATGTTAAAGCAGTGTTTTGGGTAAAATAATTTTATTTATCGTACGTGTTCGGAATTGTTATTCATGATATTATTATTAATTATATCATGATTTAATTAATTCCAGAATTTAAATCATGATTTAGATATCATATATATTCAGTATATATATATATAATATATGGATAAATGAAATGAAATACACCGTTCATAGAGACGGTAGGCCATACGTACGCATGAACGCTGTTTTCTTTTTCCTTATTGACTTGAATGGAAGTATGTATATGACTTATATATATATATAAATCAAGTAGCTTTATCATGTCATATATTTTATTATTATTTATTATGTATACTTTATAGTCATTATTGAGTGGTTAACATGGAGAATGAATCTCATCGCGTCGTGGAGACGGTAATCTGTATGTACGCACGAGCGATGATATCATTCCCATAATTATTGAATTGAATTATAGTAGATGATATAATATCTCAGAATCAGTATGATGTTATAATAACCATATATAGTTATTCTTTACACCACTATACCCATCCAAGTAAAGTGGTGGTGGAAAAACAGATTACACCACAGCGTGGAGACGGTATTCTGTATGTACGCACGCGCGGTGATTTCGTTTTCCGTAGGATGGATAGAAGGTGAAATAGGTTTTTTTCATATTTATAATAAAATATAATAATATAAGTAATACTTATGTTATTACTTTATAATTAAACAACTAAACAAGAGGAATTAGAAGAATAAAGAAACTTGAAAGAGTCGGTCAAAGAGAGTACCTCTTCCTCGACGCACCTCCTTTAAAATTCTTCTTAGGGAACTAGAGTTGGTCTTTTGGGAAGACTAGAACCTCTATGATATAACTATATAGGTTTATAAGAGGAATTTTAAGGGTTTGGCCGAGCTTCAAGTATCAAAAGGGTGTGAAGATAAGAGGGAAGAGGTGCCCTTTTTATAAGGTAGGAGAGGGGCACCTTTGAAAAAACTTAAAATATTATTTTATAATAAAGTCATATTTGGTTTATAATAGCTCAAAATTGATTTATTTAAAATATAAAGTGGGTATGTGTCTAAATACTCTCAAAAAATATATTTTAGACAAGTTTAGGTTACTATTTTAACCTTATCATTTAGATTTAACTCTAAGTTAAAAAATTTAACTTTTACCGTGTCTTCTTGTTTTATTACACTATATGGTTAATAAACTTACTGTAACAAGACAAAAAAAACCCAAGTTGTTCATTATTAATATATATAACCTTATCTAAGTAATTTGTCCTAACATTAGATTTTTAGGAATAAAATAACAATTAATAATATAATATTTGTTTTAAAAATTATTTTATGTCAATTTTGACACTATTTGGTAATTGATTTTTGTGAAAATCATAACAGCATTATTAGTTCGAAAAAAGTTAATTAAATCAATACTAACATGTCTTCTTAACCTATAAAATTATTTAAATTCATAAAAAGTCTCAAATTACATTTATTTGGTTATTTATAACATCAATTATATTAATATTTCATTAATAAGGTAATTACCGCATCATCATTGTGTCATTAATAAATTAAATTATATAATGTATAAAAATTATAAATAAAATACCATTATGTAGGAAATCTTTTTATATTTATAATGAATATTTATAGTCGAATTTATTTTATGTATCGACCTATATTAAAAATGTTTTAGTTATTAAACTTTGATTTTAATTATTTTAACTCTTCTTAAAATAAAATAATAATAAATGTCCTAATATAATCCAAGTAAACCTAAAGGGTAATATTTTTTTAATAAGGTTTTTTTGGTCCAATTACACTTATCCAATAGAATTAGGACATGTGTTCGGGTAATAGTAATATCATTTTTACCCTTAATTACCCTATTTACTTTCAACCATGGTAAATAAAAGTAAAAAAGTTACTATTCAACAAAAATTATTTTTATCTTATTGAACAACATTTTACTCCTTGATATTAACCGTGTCTCTCGTAATTTCTAAATTCCACTCATAGAAGTGGTAAAATTAAGTTTTATGTAAATTTTCAAATTCTCCTAGGAGGTGGGTAAAAGACTGTGAAAAGTTCAATAAAAATTTTATATGTCTAAAATTATTATAAAATGACTCCAATGAATTACATTGAACTTATATAGGTATTATGTATCAATTTTGACCTAAAATAAATTTAAATAAAATAAATAATTATTTATATAAAAAGTCGGTTTTTAAATAGTAACCCATTGTTTTCACTATTCATCAAAAATTGAAAGTTTTCAGAAAAATACTAAAAAATCACCCTAGGATAATTTCGATATTCCGAATCCAAAAATGAAGTCCATTTTAAAAGATAAAATTTATAAAATTTCAAAAAGTGGGTATTACTATTCATAATGGCTAGTTTATATAATATATCATTGTTTAGTGAAACCCGTTATTGCGTACTACACATGCTATCGAAGAAGGTAGCAATTGTGTGTAATGCAATACAAGTCTGGGATGCCTATAGTGAAAGATCCCTTTGGTGTTGCATATAACATAATCAAAACTGATTTCATTTATACATTAAACAAAATCTATACTTAATGTTGCGTAGAATAATTTCCACAAAATGAACTTGAAATTGTGTGTAACACAAGCCAAGAATAGTGTTGTGTATACTGTAAGCTAATATGGTGTTGCGTAGAGTACAAGATAATCTTGGTGTACCTTACAACAGAAGATATGAAAGAAATTAAAAAGAATATATCTTATAAAATCTCAGGGAGTTACATTCTACCCCCCTTAAAATGAATTTCACCCTCAAAATTCGGTGGGGTTATAAATGGTTTACTACTTGAAAGTTTCTTTCACAGAAACCCACATCGTAAAAAGGAATACTAAAACTTCATTTTAAAAAAGGGAAGTTAGAATCATAACTGTCACCCAAAGTAACTCAGTACTGGGTTTCCACATAGGACAACATGGGTGAAAATATGAATATGGAAGAGAAATATAACCATCAATTTATGATGAAGAGTGGTAGAGGACATGGCTATGAAAACTCCAACAATCACAAAGACATAAATTTTTTGATGATCTAAGGTACCATCTAATTCATCAGATATAAGGGCACTAGGACAACATTTTTGGTTTTCAAGATCATTTCCCTACAGTTGAAGAAATTGGAATTTCAAGAAATGCTTTCTTTATTTTGGTACAATATCACCGTTGGTCATTCCTTGGACAATTTCCACTTCATCTCTTAAAGAAATGAAGCTTAATTTTTCATTCGTGAAGTGTTAGAAGATCATGTGATAGAATGATGGGTCATTCCATTTGTCTTAAACAAAAGGTTAGAAAAAGTTATCAAAAATACATAAGTCCATCTATAGTGAGATTAATCATATATATTTCCTAAAATGGACTTATACTTCATATATCATACTTCTTAATATAATAAAACTATTTTATACTCACTAGGGACTTCTTGTAGGCTAGTGGTAAGCGATAAAGGCATGTCACACTTCGGTTGTGGGTTCGATTCCCACAACCTTGTCCGACGCGACAGGTTGTCGCCCGTCCTGCAGGTTGTCCCTTTTTCTAAAACTACATTATAATAACATTCTTAAAATAAAATAGAAAAAAGTTCTAGCCTTAAACAATACTATTTTATGTCTAACTTAATTCATTCTAATATTTAGGCTTATCCAAAATACTCCTGTCCAAGCTCATAGTATAAAGAAAACAATTACTATAAATGTCATCTACTGAGCATGTGAATACCATCATTTATCCCCCATATATCATATGATATATCTTGTTGGTCACATTCCAAACATGTGAATACCTTAATCATGTATTCTCTTGAAACATAAATTATCATAGAACTATAGTGAAAACATGAATGTTGTTAAAAGGTAACTCTTTCCACATACAAAAATCCCAAAAATTCTATATAAACCAACCATGATATCACTTTGTCTTTATATCAGTCATGAGCTCATTAATACTATCAAACACTTCATTATCTTCTTATCCCATCTTTATACGCATATTAGGTGCTTTCCAAAAATATCTGAATAACCTTTCATGGTTACAAGTACCATTCAACATATACTTTCAAAAACATAAGGAAAAACAATAGTCTAACAATCCTTAGATGTCTCATTATTCCATAATACCATGAGATTACATATGCAGCATTACTCTTGATAAACATGTAATCATTCCACTACCTTCTTAAACCATTGACCAATCTTGAACAATTATTTCATCTCACATATCATTTGTAGTCTCTTTATCATCATCAATATAAATACTACCCTTATGACCATGTTGATTCTCTTCATTAGACTTTCCCTTAGGGAATATGTTGGTATAATGCCCGAACATTCCACATTTAAAACATTTAATCGTCGTTGATGTCGTAGAAATACCATTATTCTTATCCATGGTGTTAACTGAACCTTTTCCTCTGTACTTACTAGCTTTGTTTCCTTCCTTTCCACACCCAAAGCATCTACCAATTCCTTTGAAACATTCTTCTTGATGCCTCTTCCCACATGATTTACATGAGGTAAATTGAACTTTCTTCCCTCTATGATCATCTTGAAACTCCATCTTTCTCTTATTAGATGAGTCGGGATACTTACCAAAGTTGAGATTATTGATCATATTGTGAGATTGCTGATTAGGCATAATAATGATGTTTTGACTTCTAAATCCCCTTTCATTTGGTTTCTCATGAAGAATATCATTCCATTGTCCATTGTATCCTCCATTATCGTGAATCTTTCTGTTTCCAGCCATTTTCTAAAACCCAAAAAGAATAGTGTGAGAGGAAAAAATCATACTAGGGAAAACTACATAATAAAGGGGGAGTACCGTCAATATCTAGCATCTTATGTTAAATTCTATGATCGTTACCATAATTCTAGGACTATAACATATACATATACTTAACCTTAGGGACATCCCTAGACATACCTTAGAAATATGGCTAGGGATCTCACTAAAGTTCTCGCATCCTAGTTTCCAAAGGTTGACTAAACTGAACCTCTGATACCAAATGTAGAGACCCAAAGCTTTACATACATGGACATTACATTAATTTTGTGGAATACTTAATACATAACAAAAACAAACACACGAGGACCATAATAGTTTAGTGTCTTTGGAAACTCAGAACATAATCTTCTAATCGTGGTGAAAGATCTTGAACATCTCCCATAAAGATCTTCCCCTTTTTTTCTTACCTAAAACGTTTCTTTATATCTTGTGGGAAAAGAAAACATATAAAGGGTGAGATCAAATGCTCAGTAAGGGTAAGCATGGAGAAAATAAATCAAACCATATACATTTGAACTTCAAAATATGAACATAAAGATTAAATGTCAAAATCTTGAGTTGTGAAATAAATCATGGCAGTATGTAAGGCATAGATCATAAAGGAACATCAATCATGATAAAATAGAATGTGAATAAAACATGTAATTGTGACATCCATTAAGGACATGATATGATTTCTATAGTATCCAAGGAATTGCTGCCAAGACCATCTTAGTGGACAAAGTCCCTTTCTTAATCGAGTTCACTCCTCGTTCTAGTCCTGTATCACTGAACCGGATTAACTTACCATTCCATCCATGTCTATCTCATGAGATATAAATCTTTACCCAATGCATTGGATGGAGATATAGGTCCCACCCATCTCATATTGAAATCATTATTACTTGTTCAACAAAATAAACTTAAAACATTCATCATTACCCAAAGAATAAAATGGGTTTCATAAACATCATCCCATCATTAGATAATCCATATAAAACAAATGGATATCATTTCATCATAATAGAAGTGAAACCATGTAAATAATAGGGACATTATATTTGAAACATACACATATGAAATAATTTCATCTTATCTGGAAATTGGTTTTGATAAAACACTTGAAATAAATTCTTGAGGAAAGTATCCTTTCTTATTCAAAATCATTTTCTTTTCACAAAATTCCATGCAATTTTGAAAGAAGAGGATTTTATTGAAAATAACCATAAAAACTTATATAGTAAGCTTCTTGAAAATTAGGTGATATAAAACCGTAAAAATATTTTCATTCCGTATAAGTTAAAAAAATGTTCTCCTCGTATGTTTAACAGAAAAGTCAAAATGTACCACGCCTGGTAAATAAAATAAAGATTCCTTCCATAACACAAAGTAAAAGTCAAATAGGGGTAAAAATGACTTTAAACATACATGGAATAGTATTAAACACTTTATGAAAACATTTTTATGGACATGAATGAAAAATATAACCCCAGTAAATACTTATGTATAAGCAATCTCGGATAAAAAAAGAGATTACAAAATTATCCCTTACCTTAGGTACGATATGCTTCGTACGTATCTGAAACTCCTCTATAATGATTTAAATAATTTCATTGAATTATTAAAGAATCATATTCATTGTTATGATATCATATATGGATCACTTATGACTTTATATTACCCGTTCTTTTGTAAATTCCATGTTAAAGCAGCGTTTTGGGTAAATTCATTTTATTTATCGTACGTGTTCGGACTTGTTATTCATGATATAATTATTAATTATATCATGATTTAATTAATTCAAGAATGTAAATCATGATTTATGTATCATATATATTCATTATATATATATATATAATATATGGATAAATGAAATGAAATACACCGGTCATGGAGACGGTAGGTCATACGTACGCATGAACGCTGTTTTCTTTTTCCTTATTGACTTGAATGGAAGTATGTATATGACTTATATATATATATATAGATAAATAGAGTAGCTTTATCATGTCATATATTTCATTATTATTCATTATGTATACTTTATAGTCATTATTGAGTGGTTAACATAGAGAATGAATCTCATCGCGTCGTGGAGATGGAATCTGTACGTACGCACGAGCGATGATATCATTCCCATAATTATTGAATTGAATTAGAGTAGATGATATAATATCTCAGAATCAGTATGATGTTATAATAATCATATATAGTTATTCTTTACACCATTATACCCATCCAAGTAAAGTGGTGGTGGAAAAACATGTTACACCACAGTGTGGAGACGGTATTCTGTACGTACGCACGTGCGGTGATTTCGTTTTCCGTAGGATGGATAGAAGGTGAAATAGGTTTTTTTCATATTTATAATAACATATCAGTATATAATTAATAATTAAGTTATTACTTTATAATGAAACAACTAAACAAGAGGAAGTAGAATAATAAAGAAACTTGAAAGAGTTGGTAGAAGAGATTACCTCTTCCTCGACGCACCTCCTTTAAAATTCTTCTTAGGGAACTAGAGTTGGTCTTTTGAGAAGACTAGAACCTCTATGATATAACTATATAGGTTTAGAAGAGGAATTGGCAGGGGTTGTCCAAGCTTCAAGGCTCAAAAGGGTGTGAAGAGAAGAGGGAAGAGGTTCCCTTTTTATATGGGAGGAGAGGGGCACCTTTAGAAAAACTTAAAATATTATTTATAATAAAGTCATATTCAGTTTATAATAGCTAAAAAATGATTTATTTAAAATATAAAGTGGTTATGTGTCTAAATACTCTCAAAAAATATATTTTAGACAAGTTTAGGCTACTATTTTAACCTTATCATTTAGATTTAACTCTAAGTTAAAAAAATTTAACTTTTACCATGTCTTCTTGTTTTCTTACACTATATGGTTAATAAACTTACTGTAACAAGCCAAAAAACCCCAAGTTGTTCATTATTAATATATATAACCTTATCTAAGTCATTTTTCTGAAGATTATATTTTTAGGAATAAAATAACAATTAATAATATAATATTTGTTTTAAAAATTATTTTATGTCAATTTTGACACTATTTGGTAATTGATTTTTGTGAAACTCATAACAGCATTATTAGTTTGAAAAAAGTTAATTAAATCAATAATAACATGTCATATTAACCTATAAAATTAGTTAAATTCATAAAAAGTCTCAAATTACATTTATTAGGGTATTTATAACATCAATTATATTAATATTTCATTAATAAGGTAATTACAGCATCATCATTGTGTCATTAATAAATTAAATTATTTAATGTATAAAAATTATAAATAAAATACCATTATGTAGGAAATATTTTTAGATTTATAATTAATATTTATAGTCGAATTTATTTTATTTATAAACCTATATTAAAAATGTTTTAGTTATTAAACATTGATTTTAATTATTTTAACTCTTCTTAAAATAAAATAATAATAAATGTCCTAATATAATCCAAGTGAACCTAAAGGGTAATATTTTATTAATAAGGTTTTTTTGGTCGAATTACACTTATCCAATAGAATTAGGACATGTGTTAGGGTAATAGTAATATCATTTTTACCCTTAATTACCCTATTTACTTTCAACCATGGTAAATAAAAGTAAAAAAGTTACTATTCACCAAAAATTATTTTTATCTTATTGAACAAAATTTTACTCCTTGATATTAACCGTGTCTCTCAGATTTTCTAAATTCCACTCATAGAAGTGGTAAAATTAAGTTTTATGTAAATTTTCAAATTCTCCTAGGAGGTGGGTAAAAGACGGTGAAAAGTTCAATAAAATTTTTATATGTCTAAAATTATTATAAAATGACTTCAATGAATTACATTGAACAAATATAGGTATTATGTATCAATTTTGACCTAAAATAAATTTAAATAAAATAAATAATTATTTATATAAAAAGTCGGTTTTTAAATAGTAACCCATTGTTTTCACTATTCATCAAAAATTGAAAGTTTTCAGAAAAATACCAAAAAATCACCCTAGGATAATTTCGATATTCCGAATCCAAAAATGAAGTCCATTTTGAAAGATAAAATTTATAAAATTTCAAAAAGTGGGTATTACTATTCATAACGGTTAGTTTATATAATATATCATTGTTTAGTGAAACCCGTTATTGTGTACTACACACGCTATCGAGGAAGGTCGCAATTGCTTGTAATGCAATAAAAGTCAGGGCTGCGTGTAGTTAAATCTCCCTTTGGAGCTACATATAACATAATCAAAACTTATTTCATTTATACATTAAACAAAATCTATACTTAATGTTGCGTAGAATAATTTCCACAAAACAAACTTGAAATTGTGTGTAACACAAGCCAAGAATAGTGTTGTGTATACTGCAAGATAATACGGTGTTGCGTAGAGTACAAGATAATCTTGGTGTACCATACAACAGAAGATATGAAATAAATTAAAAGGAATATATCTTATAAAATCTCAGGGTGTTACATTCTACCCCCCTTAAAATGAATTTCTCCCTCAAAATTCGGCGGGGTTATAAATGGTTAACTACTTGAAAGTTTATTTCACAGAAACCCACATAGTAAAAAAGAATACTAAAACTTCATTTTAAAAAGGGAAGTTAGAATCATAACAGTCACCCAAATTAACTCAGTACTAGGTTTCCATATAGGACAACATGGGTGAAAATATGAATATGGAAGAGAAATATAACCATCAACTTCTGATGAAGAGTGGTTGAGGACATGGCTATGAAAAATCCAACAATCACAAAGACATAAATTTTTGATGATATAAGGTACCATATAATTCATCAGATATAAGGGCACTAGGACAACATTTTTGGTTTTCAAGATCATTTCCCTACAGTTGAAGAAATTGGAATTTGAAGAAATGCTTTCTTGATTTTGGTACAATATCACCGTTGGTCATTCCTTGGACAATTTCCACTTAATCTCTTAAAGAAATGAAGTTTAATTTTTCATTCGTGAAGTGTTAGGAAATCATGTGATAGAATGATGGGTCATTCCATCTGTCTTAAACAAAAGGGTAGAAAAAGTTAACAAAAATACATAAGTCCATCTATAGTGATATTAATCATATATATTTCCTAAAATGGACTTATACTTCATATATCATACTGCTTAATATAATAAAACTATTTTATACTCACCAGGGAATTCTTGTAGGCTAGTGGTAAGTGATAAAGGCATGTCGCACTTCGGTTGTGGGTTCGATTCCCACAGCCTTGTCCGACGCGACGGGTTGTCACCCGTCCTACAGGTTGTCCCTTTTTCTAAAACTACATTATAATAACATTCTTGAAATAAAATAGAAAAAAGTTCTAGCCTTAAACAATATTATCTTATGTCTAACTTAATTCATTCCAATATTTAGTCTTATCCAAAATACTTCTGTCCAAGCTCATATTATAAAGAAAACAATTACTATAAATGTCATCTACTGAGCATGTGAATACCATCATTTATCCCCCATATATTATACAATATATCTTGTCGGTCACATTCCAAACATGTGAATACCTTAATCATGTATTCTCTTGAAACATAAATTATCATAGAACCATAGTGAAAACATGAATGTTGTCAAAAGGTAACTCTTTCCACATACCAAAATCCCAAAAATTCTATATAAACCAACCATGATATCACTTTGTCCTAATATCATTCATGAGCTCATTAATACTATCAAACACTTCATTATCTTCTATCCCATCTTTATATGCATATTAGGTTCTTTCCAAAAATATATGAATAACCTTTCATGGTTACTAGTACCATTCCACATATACTTTCAAAAACATAAGGAAAAACAATAGTCTAACAATCCTTAGATGTCTCATTATTCCATAATACCATGAGATTACTTATACAACATTACTCTTGATAAACATGTAATCATTCCACTACCTTCTTAAACCATTGACCGATCTAGAAAAATTATTTCATCTCACATATCATTTGTAGTCTCTTTATCATCATCAATATAAATACTACCCATACGACCATGCTGATTCTCTTCATGAGACTTTCCCTTAGGGAATCGGTTTGTATAATTCCCGAACATTCCACATTTAAAACATTTAATCGTTGTTGATGTCGTAGCAATACCATTATTCTTATCCATGGTGTTAACTGAACCTTTTCCTTTGTACTTACTAGCTTTGTGTCCTTCCTTTCCACACCCAAAGCATCTACCAGTTCCTTTGAAACAGTCTCCTTGATGCCTCTTCCCACATGATTTACATGAGGGAAATTGAACTTTCTTCCCTCTGTGATAATCATGAAACTCCATCTTTCTCTTATTAGATGAGTCGGAATACTTACCAAAGTTGAGATTGTTGATCATATTGTGAGATTGCTGATTAGGAATAATAATGATGTTTTGACTTCCAAATCTCATTTCATTTGGTTTCTCATGAATAATATCGTTCCATTTTCCACTGTATCCTCCATTATCATGAATCTTTCTGTTTCTATCCATTTTCTAAAACCCAAAAAGAATAGTGTGAGAGGAAAAAATCATGCTTGGGAAAACTACATAATAAAGGGGAGTAAAGTCAATATCTAATATCTTTTGTTAAATTCTATGATCGTTATCATAATTCTAGGACTATAACCTATACATATACTTAACCTTAGGGACATCCCTAGACATACCTTAGAAATATTGCTAGGGATCTCAATAAAGTTCTCACATCCTAGTTTCCAAAGGTTGACTAAACCGAACCTCTGATACCAACTGTAGAGACCCAAAGATTTATGTACGTGGACATTACATTAATTTTGTGGAATACTTAATACATAACAAAAACAAACACACAAGGACCGTAATAGTTTAGTGTCTTTAGAAACTCAGAACATAATCTTCTAATCGTGGTGAAAGATCTTCAACATCTCCCATAAAGATCTTCCCCTTTTTTCTTACCTAAAACTTTTCTTTATATCTTGGAGGAAAAGAAAACATATAAAGGGTGATCTCAAATTCTCAGTAAGGGTAAGCATGGAGAAAATAAATCAAACCATATACATTTGAACTTCAAAACATGAACATAAAGTTTAAACGTCAAAATATTGAGTTGTGAAATAAATCATGGCAGTATGTAAGGTATAGATCATAAAGGAACATAAATCATAATAAAATAGGATGGGAATAAAACATGTAACTGTGGAAACCATTAAGGACATGATATGATTTCTATAGTATCCAAGGAATTGCTGCCAAGACCATCTTAGTGAACAAAGTCCCTTTCTGAATCGATTTCACTCCTCGTTCTAGTGCTGTATCACTGAACCGGATTAACTTACCTTTCCATCCTTGTCTATCTCATGAGATATAAATCTTTACCCAATGAATTGGATGGATATATATGTCCCACCTATATCATATTGAAATCATTCTTACTTGTTCCACAAAATAAACTTAAAACATTCATCATAACCTAAAGAATAAAATGGGTTTCATAAACATCATCCCATCATTACATAATCCATATAAAACAAATGGATATCATTTCATCATAAGAGAAGTGAAACCATGTAAATCATAGAGACATTATATTTGAAACATAAACATATGAAATAATTTTATCTTAGATGGAAATTGGTTCTGATAAAACACTTGAAATAAATTCTTGAGGAAAGTATCCTTTCTTATTCAAAATCATTTTCTTTTCACAAAATTCCATGAAATTTTGAAAGAAGATGATTTTATTGAAAATAACCATACAAACTTATATAGTAAGATTCTTGAAAATTAGGTGATATAAAACCATAAAAATCTGTTCATTCCGTATAAGTTAAAAAAACATTCTCCTCGTACGTTTAACAGAAAAGTCAAAAAGTACCACGCCTGGTAAATAAAATAAAGATTCCTTCCATAACACAAAGTAAAAGTCAAAGATGGGTAAGATTTACATTAAACTTACATGTAATAATATTAAACACTTTATGAAAACATTTTTATGGACATGGATGAAAAATATAACCCCAGTAAATACTTACGTATAAGAAATCTCGGATAAAAAAAGAGATTGCAAAATTATCCCTTACTTTATGTCTGATATGATTCATACGTATCCGAACCTCCGATATAATTATTTAAATAATGTTATTGAATTATTACAGAATCATATTAATTGTTATGATATCATATAGGGTTCACTTATGACTTTATATTACCCGTTCTTTTGTAAATTCCATGTTAAAGCAGTGTTTTGGGTAAAATCGTTTTATTTATCGTACGTGTTCGGACTTGTTGTTCATGATATTATTATTAATTATATCATGATTTAATTACTTCCAGAATGTAAATCATGATTTATATATCATATATATTCAGTATATATATATATATATATAATAGATAGATAAATGAAATGAAATACACCATTCATGGAGAAGGTAGGCTGTACGTACCCATTAACGTTGTTTTCTTTTTCCTTATTGACTTGAATGGAAGTATGTATATGACTTATATATATATATATACATAAATATAGTAGCTTTATCATGTCATATATTTCATTATTATTCATTATATATACTTTATAATCATTCTTGGGTGGTTAACATGGAGAATGAATCTCATCGCGTCGTAGAGACGGTAATCCGTACGTACGCACGAGCGATGATATCATTCCCATAATTATTGAATTGAATTAGAGTAGATGATATAACATCTCAGAATTAGTATGATGTTATAATAATCATATATAGTTATTCTTTACACCATTATACCCATCCAAGTAAGGTGGTGGTGGAGAAACAGATTACACCACAGCGTGGAGACGGTATTCTGTACGTACGCACACGCGATGATTTCATTTTCCATAGGATGTATAGAAGGTGAAATAGGTTTGTTTCATATTTATAATAACATATCAGTATATAATTAATACTTATGTTATTACTTTATAATGAAACAACTAAAGAAGAGGAAGTAGAAGAATAAAGAAACTTGAAAGAGTCGGTAGAAGAGATTACCTCTTCCTCGATGCACCTCCTATAAACTTCATCTTAGGGAACTAGAGTTGGTTTTTTGAGAAGACCATAACCTCTATGATATAACTATATATGTTTAGAAGAGTAATTTTCAGGTTTTTTCCAAGCTTCAAGGCTCAAAAGGGTGTTAAGAGAAGAGGTAAGGGCTGCCCTTTTTATAAGGGGGGAGAGGGGGGCCTTTGAAAAAACTTAAAATATTATTTTATAATAAAGTCATATTCGGTTTATAATAGCTAAAAATTAATTTATTTCAAATATAAAGTGGGGATGCGTCTAAATCCTCTCAACCAATATATTTTAGACAAGTTTAGGTAACTATTTTAACCTTATCTTTAGATTTAACTCTAAGTTAAATAATTTAACTTTTACCATGTCTTCTTGTTTTCTTACACTATATGGTTAATAAACTTACTCTAACAAGCCAAAAAACCCCAAGTTGTTCATTATTAATATATATAACCTTTTATAAGTCATTTGGACGAACATTAGATTTTTAGAAATAAAATAACAATTAATAATATAATATTTGTTTTAAAAATTATTTTATGTCAATTTTGACACTATTTGGTAATTGATTTTTATGAAAATCATAACAGCAATATTAGTTCGAAAAAAGTCAATTAAATCAATACTAAAATGTCATATTGACCTATAAAATTAGTGAAATTTATAAAAAGTCTCAAATTACATTTATTTTGGTATTTATAACATCAATTATATTAATATTTCATTAATAAGGTAATTATCGCATCATCATTGTGTCATTAATAAATTAAATTATTTAATGTATAAAAATTATAAATAAAATACCATTATGTAGGATATATTTTTATATTTATAATTAATATTTATAGTCGAATTTATTTTATGTATAAACCTATATTAAAAATGTTTTAGTTGTTAAACCTTGATTTTAACTATTTTAACTCTTCTTAAAATAAAATAATAATAAATGTCCTAATATAATCCAAGTGTACCTAAAGGGTAATATTTTATTCCTAAGGTTTTTTTGGTCGAATTAAACTTATCCAATAGAATTAGGACATGTGTTAGGGTAATAGTAATATCATTTTTACCCTTAATTACCCTATTTGCTTTCAACCGTGGTAAATAAAAGTAAAAAGTTATTATTCACCAAAAATTATTTTTATCTTATTGAACCACATTTTACTCCTTGATATTAACCGTGTCTCTCGGATTTTCGAAATTCTACTCACAGAAGTGGTAAAATTAAGTTTTATGTAAATTTTCAAATTCTCCTAAGAGGTGGGTAAAAGACGGTGAAAAGTTCAATAAAATTTTTATATGTCTAAAATTATTATAAAATGACTCCAATGAATTACATTGAAATTATATAGGTATTATGTATCAATTTTTACCTAAAATAAATTTAAATAAAATAAATAATTATTTATATAAAAAGTCGGTTTTTAAATAGTAACCCATTGTTTTCACTATTCATCAAAAATTGAAAGTTTTCAGAAAAATACCAAAAAATTACCATAGGATAATTTCGATATTCCGAATCCAAAAATGAATTCCATTTTGAAAGATAAAATTTATAAATTTTTAAAAAGTGGGTATTACTATTCATAACGGCTAGTTTATATAATATATCATTGTTTAGTGAAACCCGTTATTGCGTACTACACACGCTATCGAGAAAGGTCGCAATTGCGTGTAATGTAATAAAAGTTAGGGTTGCATGTAGTTCAAGCTCCCTTTGGAGCTACATATAACATAATCAAAACTTATTTCATTTATACATTAAACAAAATCTATACTTAATGTTGCGTAAAATAATTTCCACAAAACGAACTTGAAATTGTGTGTAACACGAGCCAAGAATAGTGTTGTGTATACTGCAAGCTAATACGGTGTTGCGTATAGTACAAGATAATCTTGGTGTAACGTACAACAGATGATTTGAAAGAAATTAAAAAGAATATATCTTATAAAATCTCAGGGTGTTACATTCTACCCCCCTTAAAATGAATTTCGCCCTCGAAATTCGTCGGGGTTATAAATAGTTTACTACTTGAAAGTTTCTTTCAGAGAAACCCACATCGTAAAAAGGAATACTAAAAATTCATTTTAAAAAGGGAAGTTAGAATCATAACAGTCACCCAAAGTAACACAGTACTGGGTTTCCACATAGGACAACATGGGTGAAAATATGAATATAGAAGAGAAATATAACCATCAACTTCTGATGAAGAGTGGTAGAGGACATGGCTATGAAAAATCAAACAATCACAAATCCATAAATTTGTGATGATCTAAGGTACCATCTAATTAATCAGATATAAGGGCACTAGGACAACATTTTTAGTTTTCAAGATCATTTCCCTAAAGTTGAGGAAATTGGAATTAGAAGAAATGCTTTCTTGATTTTGGTACACTCTCACCGTTGGTCATTCCTTGGACAATTTACACTTCATATCTTAAAGAAATGAAGTTGAATTTTTCATTCGTGAAGTATTAGCAGATCATGTGATAGAATGGTGGGTCATTCTATCTGTCTCAAATAAATGGTTAGAAAAAGTAATCAAAAATACATAAGTCCATCTATAGTGAAATTATTCATATATGTTTCCTAAAATGGACTTATACTTCATATATCATACTTCTTAATATAATAAAACTATTTTCTACTAACCAGGGACTTCATGTAGGCTAGTGGTAGGCGATAAAGTCTTGTCGCACTTCGGTTGTGGGTTCGATTCCCACAGCCTTGTCCGACGCAACGGGTTGTCACCCATCCTATAGGTTGTCCCTTTTTCTAAAACTATATTATAATAACATTCCTGCAATAAAATAAAAAAAATTCTAGCCTTAAAGAATACTATCTTATGTCTAACTTAATTCATTCCAATCTTTAGGCTTATCGAAAATACTTCTGTCCAAGCTCATAGTATAAAGAAAAAAATTACTAGAAATGTTATCTACCGAGCATGTGAATACCATCATTTATCCCATGTATATCATACGATATATCTTATTGGTCACATTACAAACATGTTAATACCTTAATCATGTATTCTCTTGAAACATAAATTATCATAGAACCATTGTGAAAACATGAATGATATCAAAAGGTAACTATTTCCACATACCAAAATCCTAAAAATTCTATATACTCAAACCATGATATCACTTTGTCCTTATATCAGTCAAGAGATCATTAATACTATCAAACATTTCATTATCTCCTTATCCCGTATTTATGCGCACATTAGGTTCTTTCCAAAAATATCTGAATAACCTTTCATGGTTATTGGTACCATTCAACATATACTTTCAAAAACATAAGGAAAAACAATAGTGTAACAATCCTTAGATGTCTCATTATTCCATAGTACAATGAGATTACTTGTACAACATTACTCTAGATAAACATGTAATCATTCCACTACCATCTTAAACCGTTGACCGATCTTGAACAATTCTTTCATCTCACATATCATTTGTAGTCTCTTCATCATCATCAATATAAATACTACCCATACGACCATGTTGATTCTCTTCATGAGACTTTCCCTTAGGGCATTGGTTTGCATAATGCCAGTACATTCCACATTTAAAACATTTAATCGTTGTTGATGTCATAGCAATACCATTATCCTTGTCCATGATGTTAACTGAACCTTTTCCTTTGCACTTACTCTCTTTGTGTCCTTCCTTTCCACACCCAAAGCATCTACCAGTTCCTTTGAAACATTCTCCTTGATGCCTCTTCCCACATGATTTACATGACGGAAATTGAACTTTCTTTCCTCTATGATCATCATGAAACTATATCTTTCTCTTATTAGATGATTCGGGATACTTACCAAATTTGAGATTATTGATCATATTGTGAGATTTATGATTACTTATAATAATGATGTTTTGACTTCCAAATCCCGTTTCATTTGGTTTCTCATGAAGAATATCATTCCATTGTCCATCATATCCTCCATTATCGTGTATCTTCCTATTTCCAGCCATTTTCTAAAACCCAAAAAGAATAATGTGAGAGGAAAAAATCATGCTAGGGAAAACTACATAATAAAGGGGGAGTACTTTAAATATCTAACATCTTAGGTTAAATTATAATATCGTTACTGTAATTCTAGGACTATAACCTATACATATACTTAACTTTAGGGACATCCCTAGACATACCTTCGAAATATCTCTAGGGATCTTACTAAAGTTCTCACATCCTAGTTTCCAAAGGTTGACTAAACCGAACCTCTGATACCAACTGTAGAGACCCAAATCTTGATGTACATGGACATTACATTACTTTTTCAGAATACTTAATACATAACAAAAACAAATACACAAGGACCATAATAGTTTAGTGACTTTGGAAACGTGGAACATAATCTTCTAATCGTGGTGAAAGATCTTCAACATCTCCCATAAAGATCTTCCCTTTTTTTCTTACCTATAACCTTTCTTTATATCCTGGGGAAAATAAAACATATAAAGGGTGAGCTCAAATGCTCATTAAGGGTAATCATGGAGAAAATAAAACAAACCATATACATTTTAACTTCAAAACATGAACGTAAAGTTTAAATGTCAAAATCTTGAGTTGTGAAATAAATCTTGGCAGTACGTAAGGCATAGATCATAAAGGAACATCAATCATGATAAAATAGCATGGGAATAAAACATGTAATTGTGGTAACCATTAAGCACATGATATGATTTCCATAGTATCCAAGGCATTTCTTCTAATACCATCTTAGTGTACAAAGTCCCTTTCTGAATCGAGTTCACTCCTTGTTCCAGCCTTGTATCACTGAACCGGATTAACTTACCATTCCAGCCATGTCTATCTCATGAGATATAAATCTTTACCCAGTGCATTGGAGGGAGATATAGGTCCCACCCATCTCATATTGAAATCATTCTTACTTGTGCCACAAAATAAACTTAAAACATTCATCATAACCCAAAGAATAAAATGGGTTTCATAAACTTCATCCCATCATAACATAATCCATATAAAAAAAATGGATATCATTTCATCATAAGAGAAGTTGAACCATGTAAATAATAGAGAAATTATATTTGAAACATATACATGTGAAATGATTTCATCTTATATGGAAAGTGGTTTTGATAAAACACTTGAAATAAATTCTTGAGGAAAATATATTTTCTTATTCAAAATCATTTTCTTTTCACAAAATGCCATGTAATTTTAAAAGAAGAGGATTTTATTGAAAATAGCAATAAAAAATTTTATAGGAAGCTTCTTGAAAATTAGGTGATATGAAACCGTAAAAATATGTTCATGTCGTATAAGTTAAAAAACATTTTCCTTGTACGTTTAATAGAAAAGTCAAAAAGTATCACTCGTGGTAAACAAAAGAAAGATTCCTTAAATAACACAAATTAAAAGTCAAAGAGGGGTAATAATTACTTTAAACATACATTTAATAATATTAAACACTTTATGAAATTATTTTTATAGACATGGATGAAAAATATAACCCCAGTAAATACTTACGTATAAGCAATCTCGGATAAAAAAAGAGATTGCAAAATTATCCCTTACCTTAGGTCTGATATGCTTTGTACATATCTGAACCTCCTGTATAATGATTTAAATAATGTCCTTGATTTATTACAGAATCATATTCATTGTTATGATATCATATATGGTTCACTTATGACTTTATATTACCTGTTCTTTTGTAAATTCCATGTTAAAGCAGCGTTTTGGGTAAAATATTCTTATTTATCGTACCTGTCTGGACTTGTTGTTCATGATATTATTATTACTTATATCATGATTTAATTACTTCCAAAATTTAAATCATGATTTATATATCATATATATTCAGTATATATATATATATATAATAGATAGATAAATGAAATACACCGTTCATGGAGACGGTAGGCCGTACGTACCCATGAGCGTTGTTTTCTTTTTCTTTATTGACTTAAATGGAAGTATGTATATGACTTATATATATATACATAAATAGAGTAGATTTATAATGTCATATATTTCATTATTATTCATTATATATACTTTATAATCATTCTTGAGTGGTTAACATGGATAATTAATCTCATCGCGTCGTGGAGACGGTAATCTGTACGTACGCACGAGCGATGATATCATTACCATATTTATTTAATTGAATTGGAGTGGATGATATAATATCTCAAAATCAGTATGATGTTATAATAATCATATATAGTTATTCTTTACACCATTATACCCATTCAAGTAATGTGGTGGTGGAAAAACTGATTACACCACGGCGTAGAGATGGTATTCCATACGCACGCACGCGCGGTGATTTCATTTTCCATAAGATTGATAGAAGGTGAAATAGGGTTGTTTCATATTTATAATAAAATATCAGTATATAATTAATACTTATGTTATTAATTTATAATGAAACAACTAAAGAAGAGGAAGTAGAAAAAGAAAGAAACTTGAAAGAGTCGGTAGAAGAGATTACCTCTTCCTCGACGCACCTCCTTTAAACTTCTTCTTAGGGAACTAGAGTTGGTATTTTGAGAAGACCAGAACCTATATGATATAACTAGAGAGGTTGAGAAGAGTAATTTTCAGAGTTTTTCCGAGCTTAATGGCTCAAAAGGGTTTGCAGAGAAGAGGGAAGGGGTGCCCTTTTTATAAGGGAGGAGAGGGGAACCTTTGGAAAAACTTAAAATATTATTTTATAATAAAGTCATATTCGGTTTATAATAGCTCCAAATTGATTTGTTTCAAATCTAAAGTGTGTATGGGTCGAAATAATCTCAATAAAATAGGTTTTAGACAAGTTTAGGTTACTATTTTAACCTTATCATTTAGATTTAACTCTAAGTTAAATAATTTAACTTTTATCGTGTCTTCTTGTTTTCGTACACTATATGGTTAATAAACTTTCTATAACAAGCCAAACGAACCCCAAGTTGTTCATTATTAATATATATAACCTTATCTAAGTCATTTGGCCGAACCTTCGATTTTTAGGTATAAAATAACAATTAATAATATAATATGTTTTTTAAAAACTATTTTATGTCAATTTTGACACTATTTGGTAATTGATTTTTGTGAAACTCATAACGGAATTATTAGTTCGAAAAAATTTAATTAAATCAATAATAACATGTCATATTAACCTATAAAATTAGTGTAATTCATAAAAAGTCTCAAATTACATTTATTTGGGTATTTATAACATCAATTATATTAATACTTCATTAATAAGGTAATTATTGCATCATCATTGTGTCATAAATAAATTAAATTATTTAATGTCTAAAAATTATAAATAAAATTCCATTATGTAGGAAATATTTTTATATTTCTGATTAATATTTATAGTTGAATTTATTTTATGTATAACCCTATATGAAAAATGTTTTAGTTATTAAACTTTGATTTTAACTATTTTAACTCTTCTTAAAATAAAATAATAATAAATGTCCTAATCTAATACAAGTGAACCTAAAGGGTAATATTTTATTCATAATGTTGTTTTTGGTCGGATTACACTTATCCAATAGAATTAGTACATGTTTTAGGGTAATATTAATATCATTTTTACCCTTAATTACCCTATTTACTTTTAACCGTGGTAAATAAAAGTAGAAAGTTACTATTCACCAAAAAATATTTTTATCTTATTGAACCACATTTTACTCCTTGATATTTACCGTTTTTCTCTGATTTTAGAAATTCCACTCACAGAAGCGGTAAAATTATGTTTTATGTAAATTTTCAAATTCTCCTAGGAGGTGGGTAAAAGACGGTGAAAAGTTCAATAAAAATTTTATATGTCTAAAATTATTATAAAATGACTCCAATGAATTACATTGAAAATATATAGGTATTATGTATCAATTTTGACCTAAAATAAATTTAAATAAAATAAATAATTATTTATATAAAAATTCGGTTTTTAAATAGTAACCCAGTGTTTTCACTATTCATCAAAAATTGAAACTTTTCAGAAAAATACCAAAAAATCACTCTAAGATAATTTCGATATTCTGAATCCAAAAATGAAGCCCATTTTGAAATATAAAATTTATAAAATTTCAAAAATTGTGTATTACTATTCATAACAGCTAGTTTATATAATATATCATTGTGTAGTGAAACCTGTTATTGCGTACTGCACACGCTATCGAGGAAGGTCGCAATTGCGTGTAATACAATACAAGTTAGGGCTACGTATAGTGAAAGATCCCTTTGGTGTTGCGTATAACATAATCAAAACTTATTTCATTTATACATTAAACAAAATTTATACTTAATGTTGCGTAGAATAATTTCCACAAAACGAACTTGAAATTATGAGTAACATGAGCCAATAATAGTGTTGCTTATACTGCAAGCTAATACGGTGTTGCATATAGTAAAAGATACTCTTGGTGTACCGCACAACAGAAGATATGAAAGAAATTAAAAATAATATATCTTATAAAATCTGAGGGTGTTACAATGAATCTTCATCTCACTATTTCTTTTGTGTAACAACCCATGTGAAGTTGTTCCTTTAACATATCTCAAAATTATTTTTTTTTCCAACATATGTGATTATTTTGTATTACTTTGATACCTGGCACACAAATTCATGGTATAAACAATATATGGTCTTAAGGTTTTAAGGTAAAGTATAATTCCTATGAGCTTCTGAAAATATTTATGATTCAAATTTTTTCTGGACTCATCATTTCTCAACTTTGTGCTCACACATATAAAAGTAGTGACTTATTTGGATTATTTTATACCAAAATTCTTTTATAATTATCTAACATACTTTTCTTGAGATAAGAAAATATATTTTTTTTAACTTATAAGCTAAGGAAGAAAGTTAATTCTCCCAACATTGAAATTTCAAAATTATTCTTCATTTCTTCAGAAAATGTTTTAAAAACATCTTCTCTATCCCCAAAAAAAATTATATCAGCCACATAAATAATTACAATTACAGTTTCAGAGTCTACATCTTTCACATATAACTTTCTATCAACTTTTCCTTTAGAAAAGTTCAATATTCTCAAAAAATTGTGAATTTTAGAATACTAGGCATGCAGGTCTTATTTCAACCCATACAGGGATTTTCTCAATCTAAAGGCATTGTTTTCATCATTATCAAGTTGAAAACTTCAAGGTTGTTCAATTTAAACTCTTTCCTCAATCTCATCATTTAAGAAATATAAATTTATATCCATCTGATAAATTTTTTAATTATGATGTGTGGTTCCTAAAAGAAACATTATAATAATTTATAATATTGCAACTGAGGAAACATTTTCTTCAAAATCCACACCTTCCACTTGTGAATAGCCTTTAAAAACAAGTTTGGATTTGTTTCTTAAAACCTCTCCATGTTTATTCAAATTTTTGCTATAAACTCACTTTGTTCTGATAAAATTTTTATTTATTGTACATGGAACAATTTCTCATGTTTCATTATTCTCAATCTGATCTAAATCTTTATTCATAACATCCACCCATTCTTTATATTGAATATATTCTGAAACTGATTCTGGTTCAACTTTTGAGATAAGTGCAGTTTGATTTTTTTAATCTCAACTTTCTTATTGTCTGAACTGGTGCCTTCTGATTTCCAATATTTTTTTCAGACTCAATATGTTTTTTAAGGTATGTAATTTCAATGTTTTTTTCCCAATTTAACTTTCCTCGTCATGTGAATTTCTTGAATCATGATAAAGATGTTTAGATTTACTTTTACTACCTTTTAAAATCTCCAATTTATCTTCCTCATAATTCTCAAAAACTTTTCTTATGGAATTTTTATTTTCAATTAATTTCACCTCATATGAGTTCACCAACTCTTATAAACAATTGTTCCAACATTTTTAACTTATTTTATTTGGTGAATAACTGATAAAATTTCCTTCCTTAGCATTCTCATCAAACTATCCCAAATCCAGATTTTTGACTTTAAGTAAACATGGAATTCCAAAAACTTTGAAGTAATTCAATGATGTTTTTTTGTTATACCAAATTTCATAATGATCCATGTTGGTTTTTGGTCTCAATAAGAATATATTTTTAACATTTATAGTTGTACTAATAGCTTCTCTCTAATATAACTTTGAAAGTTTGTATTCTTATAACATAATTCTAACCATTTCCACTATACTTTTATTATTTATTTCTATAACTCCATTTTGTTGTGGATTATAAGGAGCAATATACTGATGTTTGATACCATGTTTTCTCATGTAAGATTCAAAATAATTTCTGGTGAATTCGGTGAAATTATCTATTCTCAAATTCTTTATATAAACCCCCATTTCTTTCTCAACTTATTTTCTAAAAAACTTAAACATTTCCACAGCCTCTAATTTGTGTTTTAGAAACATAATGTTTTTCATCTAAGTGAAATCATCAATAAAAGTTATAAATCACAAATCTGCTTCTGTTGATTAATGTCTCATCAGACCAAATAAATTAGATTAGATAAGTTCAAGAGGTGTGGTAGACTAAATCCCAACTCTCTTGTGACTTTTTTAGTCATCTTCACTTTCTGACAAGTAATAAATAAATCTTCTTATCTTATTTTGAATTATGTAAACTTTATAATATAATAAACTTTAGAAAAAAATTTATGATTTTTTATCCAATATTTCAAAGTCTTTGGTGCTACAATTTGTTTTCATCTTCAGTACTTAAGTAACTGGATTTGTTAAATTCTCTTATTTGGAAAAGATTCTCACTAGTTCTTTCTCCTTTTGTAATCATTTTTCTATCTTTCAAAATTTTGGTAACACAATAATATTTTGTGATGATTAATTATTTTCCATCATCAAAAATTTGACTTCCACTAATGAAGTAATGTTTTAGCTCATCAGCAAGTAAAACATCCTTATATTTCAATTTTTCTGCTTCAACCTTAGCCATTCTGATTCCTCTAATATTTATGGATATATCATTACCAAAAGTAACTACTTCTCCATAACAACTTTAAAAATGTTTCAAGATTTTTATATCACCTGTCATATATGAAGAACAACCATTATCAAGTATCCATATTTTGTTTCTTTTACTTGGTTTTAAAGTTGTCTCAACAACAAAATCTCTTTATTCAACTTTATTCTTTTTAGATTCATTTACTTTACTATTGTAAGAAACATGTTCTGGGAGGAGTGTCATACATTTTTTGACATAATGACCAGAATAATTACATCTTTCACAAACCTTTTCCAAACTTTCAAATTAGTTTCTTGTTTGAAAGTTTCTAACATCTTGAGAATTCACTTTTTCAACTTTCTGTAAGTTAGGAAAGTTGCTTATTTTACTTCCACTATTTCTTCCACATTGCTCAAATATTATTCAAATTAAAGATAAGTTGTGCCAAAAATTATATGATATGTTCCCATAGATTTCAAAAAACCATAAATATCCATAAAATCTTGATTTTCTATTTAATACAGATCTTTCTCTGTAGAAACTTTGTTGAGGTTGATAACTTCTTTTAGCTTTAACATACTCAAGACATGGACCATCTTTTCTTTTTGGTGAGTTTTCTACTTTTGTAGATTTGATAGGTTTCCCACATCCTTTATCCACCCAATCTTTCCCAAAACCTTTTCTAGAACCTAAAATATTAAAAGAAGTAGATAAAACATTATTTTTGGTGAGTTAAGAGTTCACCCGATTCTCATATTGAGCCTTCTCAGCAAATTTAGAAGTCTTAGATTTTATTTTTGAAGATTTATTGAAGTTTTCATTCATCTTACTCAAGGTACTTTTAAACTCAATAATTTTTTATTAAAATTTTTTAACATCTTATTCCTTAACTTCCAACTTATTATTGAGATCTTCAACCATCTTTTCATGTTCAGTAATTCTAAGTTGGTAACATAAAATCTCTTGAAATTATTAATCCTCCTACTTGATCACATATTTTCTTCCTTAAATAGCTTCTTAAAAGTATTTCTTTATCATTATAATTTCTTTCTTGATAGATTTGTTTTTTCTCAACATATAAAAGAAGTTATATTCTAAGTTGATACTCTATATAATATTCTTCACCTCCTACTTCTTTTCTATTAGAAGAGTCTTCCACTTTCTTAACTTTTTCAATGAAGGTTCTTCTAAACTTTCATCTTCTAAATAATTTTATCAGTTGAGTTTGATTCATCTTTATTACTCAATATACTTATATTGTTCCCAATAAACTTCTTTTTGAATTTTTTGGATTACTTTCCTTCCTTAAAACTTTTGTTTCACTTTTTCCATTGAGGTTTTTCATCAGACTCATCTCAATATTATCCAACTTTCTTCTTGGGTCAATTCATAGAAAAGTGTCCAATTCCACCACATTCAAAAAAATTGATATGAATTTTACCTCCATAATTTCTTCATCTACTTTGATAGTTCTTAGATATAAGAGACATGATTTTATCATTCAACTCATCATCATATTTACCTTCAGATTCATAAGGATCAATATATTCAACATCTTGGATTTTAAAGTTTCTTATAGCTTCAAAATCCATTTCATCTTTCATATTCTTTAAAAACATTGGATATTTTCTCATTTCATAAGCAATAATAAAGTTATGCAATTCATCAAGAGATAAATCATCCTTGTTTTCTAAAGAGTAAATTTTATAATAAAACTTGTTCAGGCAGTTTTGAATAAGTTTCTTTATAGTTATATAATCTTTTGAGATATCTCTGAATCCTATGATGTTTTAAACAATTTCATTTACTTTGGTAAATTATTCATCAATAGTTTCTTCATCTCTCATTCTGATGTCTTTATACTTACTATGCCAGATTCTTTGCTTTACTTCCTTCACTTTAGTATTCACTTCAAAAATACTTTTCATATTTTCCCACATACTTTTTTAAGTATTGAGACCCATAACCTTCTTATAAACCTTCTCTGATAAGGACATAAGAATTTGATTTCTAACCTTTCAATCAAATTTTATATTTCTCTTATCAGCAAACGTCTTGTGAGAATCTTTCTCAATATGTGGAAAACCAATAGTAGCAGCATCAAAAACATCCAGGCCAAGTGATAGGATATAAGAAATCATCCTATTTTTTCATCCATAAGAATTTACTCGAGAAAATATAGGAATTCCTCTACTGTTGACATAATTGATATTATCCATGATAAGGACTCGACAAGGAAACCTGGGAACTGATACCAATTAAAGTTCCAAAAGATTTAATAACAACTGAGAAGGGTGGGTTGAGTAAATTTTTTACTTTTTTAAGTTTCAATACTCTTTAAAACTTAACCCATGTAACCTATTAATATTTATTTCTTTATCATATTTTTTGTAAATACTCATGCATGAAAAAGTAGGAAAGCAAGTAATCACACAAGATTTATAAGGTTCATATTTAGTGTGAGAACCTACATCCTTGACATAGCCACTCCCGTGGGTCTATGGAAATTCACTATTATGAATAAGTGAATACAAATTATTCCAAATACCATTAGACACCTTATATCTCCTGATAGGAAATTGTCACGACCCATCCCACGAGGCCCAGATGTGACTACCCTAAACCCGCCTTCCATAGGCCAGGGGTTGGTGACTAGCACCCGAAGGCTTTTCCCGAATAGGGAAGGCATTGCCTTAGAGATCTGTACACACTCAGAGATGGAAACTGAAGTAAACAACCAAAAAAGGTAAAGTACAACCATGAGAGTAAAGTACAACCACAAGTACAACTATAAACTGAAAACAGTGGTTCGGAATACAAGCCCTAGAAACCGAAGGAAAGTAAACAGTTGTCGTGTCTGCCCTGGAACTCTAATCGGAGGGTGGAAGTTGTAGGTATAAAGTCGAAGAAGATGGTCTCGACTACTCCCATCACACTAAGCTCCACCAAGTCCCAAACCTCCAAAGTTTGCCTCGGAGCATCAGTAGTCTACACCAGACACACATGTGTGGGCAGAGCCTGTGCAGGGGGTGAGTATAACAATACCCATTAGGGGACCCCAAGACCCCCAAATGTCTCTTAATAATCCAAAAAGGAAAAAATCACAATAAAATACAACAAAGTTAATATCACAAGCATGATCTAAAAAATGAATTAAAAACCAAAAGAGACAGCTCACTCTAATGGTATAACTTCAAGGTTACTGGGATAATAATGAATAGTTGTAAATCCAAATAATTCTATCAATAGTAACTCTACTACAGACCTATATAGGTCACTGTATGCTGACTCATATTGGTCGCTAGATTCTGACCCATATTGGTCACTGGTGTTGAGCTGAATTAGTTTCTAGATGTTGACCCATATTAGTTGTTGGTGTTGACCCGTATTGGTAATTGGTGTTGACTCTTATTGTTCGTTGGTGTTAACCCATATTGGTTTCTGATGCAGAGGTAGGGATGATTATTCATACATCTTGATCATCACACTCTGGAGTTTCTGATGTTGACCCGTATTGGTCACTCTTCTTCCTCATGTCATAGCTAGCCACTAGATTCCCACACAAAGCACGCCTGATCTCCGGAAGACTTTGCACCTCAAGCCATTGGTCCTTTTTCAATAGGTACTAAGTCCCTTAAAAATAATACCCATAGGATTGCCCCGTCATGGGGGTCCCAACGTGACAGATGGTGCGGTGATCGAACGCTCAGTCTGTGAGATATGAGAACTTTTTTAAAAAGGGAATGGTTGGATTCAAGTCTGATCTAACCCAGGTCACACATAAAACTCCATAAAAACTCACTTATAGTATCTCCAAAGTACCTTCTTATCATAAGGGTCCTTATTCCACAGATGGCACGTCGATTGGATGCTCGGTATGTTAGTTATTGGCTTTTACTGCCGAGGGCCCGGTTGGATTCAGAGTCGATCCAACCCATCCATACTATAACTTTCTCCAAAAATATCATGAAGTATCCTAAAATTACTATATAACTCCAAGGTTCCTAGAACCGTAGACGTCTGGTTCACAAGTTATGTCCCTTTAAGCGTTTTTTGGCCCGAGAGGGGTCTGGGTCCGGTCTGACCCGGTCGGACCAACCCGGTATGACCCAACAAGGTCTGGGTCTGACCCGGCCTAGCCCAAACTAGCCTGGTCCATAGTGGGCTCAGCCCACTGGGCCGCGGTGGGCCTGGTCTGCTAAGCCACGGATCGGCCTGGCCCGCCGGGCGACATGGCCCAGCATGCTGGCACGCCCCGTGCGGGGTGCACAGTTCGCCTACCGAACTGCTCAAAGGAGCCGTTTGGCCCCTTCAATCAGCATCACCACATGGTCCGCGAGACGCGGGTCTCCCTACCTTCACCGCATCTTCAAGTCGTGGACTCTTCAATGTGGCACGCGACAGCACACCACCTCCACCCCTACGGCTGGCCGTCAGTCCAACCACTACGGCGCCGCGCTCCTTCACAGCTGGTGAGTGTTGGTCGCTGGTCTCGTCGCACTGGCGGAGCTTCCGCAGGGCTCCGGTGATGCTCTGAAGATTCTTTTCCATTCCCGTCTGCACCTATATGCCTCTTGGTCTTTCTTCGTCCTAGCGTGACCCTCTGTCTCATGTTGTCGTCGAATTGGGAAAATTGTCCACAAAGAACAAAACAAAAAGACAAGTGGTGGAGGGTCATGGACTTCTTCATTTGGCCCGCACCCTCTGTGTTAGCGTTATAACAATAGGGGGTAATTATTCATCCCATTTTAATAATGTTGAACCCCATTCAAATCCCCCGCAACAACCTCCCTCAAATACAATAACGAGGAATAGAATTGAGGGAAATTATTGAATTAAAATACAACCCCTACCTCTTGATTCATTGGGGACGTCTTGAATAGCGGTGCTTCCACGTTCGAGGGTATTGCGGATGAAGGAGAAGGTTCGTGTGCATTGGTGTTCATCATCCGTTGACCTTTAAATCGATCCTACAACAAGAATCCTCAATTCTCCACTCTCCGTCGGTGGAAGGTGTGGCGTCACTTCGTCAGGGGTTCCTCGCTTGATGAAGTCATGCCAAAACCCCACCCTGAGCTCCATTTAAATATGAGGGGGAAAGACAGGAAATGCTTTGAGGAATTAATGAAATTCATTAATTGATGTAATTATTATGCCTCATTAATTTATGTAATTAAAGTGCCTCATTAATTAACGTGATTAAAATGTCTCGTTAATTATGTGATGGGTGGTTACGCAACCACCAAAGTGAAACCTTGCAATTAACACCCCATAATTAAAGGTATAACCACCTCTATGGTCCCCTCCATTACCGGTCAAAAGGTGGTAGGAAAAAGAAAAATAAATAAATAACAATTTATGTTATTTTATTATTTCTTTAAAAGTCACAAAAACTATCTTTTTCTTCTGACCAACTATGGTCTAAGTGAATCTTCCCTTAAGAGAATCCCAACACTACTGATTCAATGATGCTCTCATATTTCAATTCCAAACACCGGTTCAAAAGATAAAAAATTCCACCTGTGTGTTTACTTAATGTACTAAAAAAAGTTCAGAAATTCATTATAGGCGCATCGGGCCTCGAAATCATGCGCTGTCAATTTTCACAGACTCGTAAAAATCTCAAATAGTTAAAGAAATTTACATTGAATTTTTGGGTCTTTACAGAAATATTATATTGACTCCCATTAGTTTAAAATGGTTTCTTATAAAAAAATTGAGCCAAAAAAAAAGAATAAATACTTTGTTTAAACTGATCTATAATTGCTCATTCTAAATCCTCAGTCTGATTTAGATGGATCCAATTCTCTCAATCTGATGAGGTTGGATTAGATTCTCTCAATATGATGAGGCTGGATTTGATGAACTCAGTTTGATAAATTCATTCTCAATCTATAATTCTCAAACTTTACTCAAATTCTCAATATGATCTTTCTCAGTCCGATCAACTCAATGTGATCTTCTCAATACAATATTTCTCAATCTAATAAAAAAACTTTTAGTTTTCTAATCATCCACATGAGATCTCTATTTGGAAATAATTTTCACTTGATTTTTCTAGCTCTCTACATTTTATTCTTGTGTAAAAGTTAAAAAATGAACAAATTATTTGAGAAACTATTTATAGAGGACTTCAAAAAATAAAATCGGGAAACTTGAAAACTTTCCCTGCTTTCTCAATTTCAAAAATCTCTGAAAATCACTCACATTTAAACTTAGCCTTTGACTTCTTAAAACCTTATCATATTTCTCTGAGATTAATGCACAATGTAATTTCAAGTTTTACCACTATAACTCTTCATATATTTCTCATCTCATTATGATGTTTTCTTTTTCTCATATCATTATGATATATTTATTTATCATCTCATTACGATTTGTTTCCTTCTTAGCTCATTATGATATGTTTCCTTCTTAGCTCATTACAATATGTTTCCTTATCAACTAATTATGATTTATTTCCTTCTCAGATCATTATGATTTATTTCCTTCTCATCTCATTACAATATCTTTCCTTCTCAGTTCATTATGATATGTTTCCTTCTCAACTCATTACAATTTGTTTCTTTCTCATCTCATTATGATTTGTTTCCTTCTCAGATCATTACGATTTGTTTCTTTATCACCTAATTATGATATATTTCTTTCTCATATAATTATGATTAACTTAATTTCCTTATCAGATTCAGTCTGATTTAATCATCATAATTATGGAAAGTATTCAATGATGACTATAATAAGCACCTTTTATATTCTTCAAACTTCATCGTCTTTACACATGCTAACTTCTAACAACTTCTAGGTCTAGCACTTCTAGATACAATAAAGAATTTTTCTTGACTTATGTAATCAATGAAATCTTTATGATTCCTTTATTTCATCAAATACTTTTATCATGATAGTTTTCATGATTTGTGATAACTTCTTGATTAGAAAATCATCATCTGATTTGATTCGAAAGTTTGATTACTTTCTAACTCCTGACTTCAATTTCTTCAATAAACCTCTTCAACGTCATTACAAATTACATTCTTAGAAACTTCAGAACCTGAGTCCCAAAACCAGAGTCTATAAAATAACCCCCCCCATTATAATTAGGTTTGAACAATTAGAAACTTTTAACTTTATTACATAACTCATTATGATGGATTGGGTTTGATTCCTGAATGACAAAAACATTCTTATACAAGAAGGTTAGTTTTCAACAATTAAAAAAACATTGTTAAAATAATTTATTACAAAGGTTCTTCAATATCCCCCTTTGTATTTTTTGACAAGCCTTGTTAACAACTTTTCCAACTCTCTGAATTTTTTCACAACTCAATTTTTTTTAATTTTATCAAAACATATCCTTTCTCAAAAGAGAGTGTCATGAGATCACACTATTGGATAAAGTAATGATTTTTAAGGAATTTAATTCTATGGTGACAAGAAAATTTTTCAACCATGTAATGATAATATTTTCTCACTTTTATCTTCTCCTCAATCACTTTTATTTTTCTCCCCCCCATTTTATGATAACTACAACTTTTGATTTATAAAATAAATATAAGTAAATATATATTACAAAGTACAAATTTGTTACTTTTTCTCCCCCTTTTTCAACATAATCCAAAGCATGGTGGGGTTCTTCCCTGTGAGGTTTCAGAAGTCATGGGAGGTGGATGAACATGAAGTTATAGCCTCAATTCCAAAAATATTTCTTTTGGTATGTCTTTTGTAAAAATATTAGAAATTTGATACTTTGTTCAGATTTATTCTAGTACAACATATCCAATAACAACTTTCTCTTTTATAAAGTGAATCTTTATATAAATGGGTTTTGATCTTGAATGTTGGAAAATATTTTATAAATACAAATTGCACTCTGATTATCACAAAGTATCTTTAATGGTTTAAAAACTTTTATTTTCAAATCTTCAAGATAAACTTTCATCCAAGACATTTGAGTACAAGCCCGAGTTGCTACAAAATATTTGAATTTAGTTCTGCTCAAAGTTATTGAACTTTTTTTCTTACTATTTCATCTCACACAATATTCACCCAAGAAAATTTTTCATCCTAAGGTTGATTTTATATCATTGAAATCTCGAGCCCAATCAGTATTATTAAACCCATGAAACTTCATCTCACTATTTATTTTTTATAAAAACCCATGTGAATTTTTTCCTTTGATACATCTCAAAATTATTTTTGCTTCCAACATATGTGATTATTTTGGATTACTTTGATACCTGGAACACAAAGTCACAACATAAATAATATCAGGTCTTGAGGATGTAAGGTAAAGTAAAATTCATGTCAAATTCTGAAAATATTTTTGATTCACACTTTTTTTGGACTCGCCATTACTCAATTTTGTGCTCATGGATATAGGACTAGTAACTTCTTCAAATTATGTCATTAAAAACTTCTTTAATAATTACCTAGAATACTTTTCTTGAGATAAGAAAATGTATTTTTCCTTTTTTTGAACTTATAGACTAAGGAAGAAAGTTAATTATCCCAACATTGACATTTCAAAACTATTCTTCAATTATTTAGAAAATATTTTACAAATATATTCTCTATCCCCATAAGAAAATTATATCATCCACATAAACATTTACAATTATATTTCTAGAGTCAATATCTATCACATATAATTTGGTATTAAATTTTCCTTTAGAAAATTTCAACATTCTCAAACAATTTTCAAGTTTATAATTCCATGAATTTGGGGATTGTTTCAAACCATACAAGGCTTTATATGATCTACAAACCTTGTTTTAATCATTATCAAGTTGAAAACCACAATGTTTTTCAATCTAAACTTCTTCCTAAATCTCACCATTTAAGAAAACTAACTTTACATCCATCTGATAAATTTTGTAATTCCGATGTACGACCACTAAAAAAATATTCTAATAATTTATAATCTTGCGACTAGGGAAAAATTTTCATCAAATTACACACCTTACACCTATGAATGGACTTTGCAAACAAGTATGGCTTTGTTTCTTGAAACCTCTCCATGTTAATTCAACTTGTTTCTATAAACCCACTTTGTTCTGATAAAATTTTTATTTTTTGTCCTAGAATAAGTTCCCATGTTTCATTATTCTAAATCTAATAAAAATATTCATTCATAGAATCCACTAATAATTTTTTTTGAATAGCTTCTAATACTAATTCTCGTTCAACTTTTGAGATAAGTGTAGTTTGATTTTTTAATGTAAAATTTCTTATTTTCTGAACCAGTGCTTTCTGATTTCCAATAATGTTTTCAAACTCAACATGTTTTTGTAATGTAGTTAATTTCAATGTTTATTTCCCAATTTAAATTTCCTCATCACGTGAATTTTTTAAATCTTGATAAGGATATTTTTCCATACTTTCACTACTTTTAGAAATCTCCAGTTTACCCTCCCCAGTATTCTCAATAAATTTTGTTAAGGAATTTTTATTTTCAATTAATTTCATATCATATGATTCCACCAAATTTTGTAAACATTTGTAAACTCTTCCATTTGTTGAATAGCCCATAAAATTTCCTTCCTCACATTTCTCATCAAACTTTCCCAAATCCTGATTTTTGATTTTAAGTAAACATGGACTTCCAAAAACTTTGAAGTACTTCAATGAAGGCTTTTTGTTATAACAAATTTTATAAGGAGTCATATTGGTTTCTAGTATCAACAAGAATATATTTTTAACATATACAACATTACTAATAGTTTATATCCAATAAAACTTTAAAATATGGTATTCTACTAACATACTTCTTTCCATTTCCACCAAAATTCTATTATTTCTTTCTTTCACTCTATTTTTTTGTAGAATATAAGGAGCACTATATTGATATTTGATACTATTTTTTCTATGATAAGATTAAAAAAAATTGTTGTTGGATTAAATACCATTATTTTTTGTCAAATTCTTTATATAAACCTCTATTTCTTTATCAACTTCTTTTATAAAAAATTTAAACATTTCTACGGCCTATGAATTGTGTTTCATAAATATGATGTTTTTTATCCAAGTGAACCCAAAAATAAAAGTGATAAAGTAAAAATCTCATTTTTTTATTGATTTCTAATACAACCACATAAATTAGAATGGATAAGTTCAAGAGATCTAGTAGACTGAATCTAAACTCTCTTATGAATTTTGTTAGTCATCTTCCCTTTCTGACAAGTAATACAAACATATTCTTCTATTCTTTTTAATTCTAGGAATTTTATAATAGTATCAACTTTATAATGTGTGTTTGTGTTTTTCTACCCAATATATCTAAGTCTTTGGTTCCACAATTTGTTTTTATCTTCATAACTTAAGTAACAAGAGTTGTTAAATTCTTCTATTTGTAAAATATTTATACAGGTTCTTTCTCATTTTGTAATCACTTTTATGTCTTTCATACTTTTGATAAAAAAGAATATTTTGTGAAGATTAATTATTTTACATAATAAAAATTTTACTTACACTAAGTAAGTTCTAATTTATCCTATCAACAAGTAACACTTCCTAATATTTTAGTTTTTATGCTTTAATCTTAGTTGTTCTGATTCCTCTAATTTTTAAGGAACTGTCATTACCAAAATTAACTTCTCCTCTATCATGACTTTAAACATGTTGAAATATTTTTATATCACCTATCATATGTGAATAACAACCACTATCAAGTATCCATGGTTTGTTACTTTTACTTGCATTTAAATATTTCTCAATAACAAAATATCTTTCTTAAACTTTCTTCTTTTCCACTTCCTTTTCTTTAATATTGTAAGAAACTTTTTTTGGAAAGAATGTAGTACATTTTTTGGAATGATGAATAGCCATATAACATCTTCCAAAAACTTCTTCCGAACATTCAAATTTATTTCTTGTTGAAAAGTTTTTAACATATTGAGAATTTAAGTTTTCAACTTTCTGTAAGTTATTAAAGTTACCCATTCTACTTCCATTATTTATTCCACTTTGCTTAAATCTTCTTCCAGGTAAAGATATGTTGTAACAAAAATTATAAGATCTATACACATATATTCTATAACACCATAAATATCCATCAAATCTTAATTTTCTATTTAAGAAATATCTTTCTCTGTAGAAACTTTGTTGAGGTTGATAACTTCTTTCAGCTCTAACATACTCAGGACATGGACCATCTTTTCTTTTTGGTGAGTTTTCTAATTTTGTAAATTTGATAGGTTTCTCACATCATTTCTCCACCAAAGATTTCCCAACACCTTTTTTAGAACCTTAAATATTAAAATAATCTGATAAAACATATTTTTTGGTTAGTGAAGATTTCACTTGATTCTCATATTGAGCCTTCTCAACAAATTTAGAAGTCTCAGTTTTTATTTCTGAAGCTTTGTTGAAGTTTTCATTCATCTTCTTTAAGGTTATTTTAGACTCAAGAAGTTTTGATTTAAACTTTTTAACTTATTCTTCCTTAAATTTAAAATTCTTACTAAGATCTTCAAAAATATTTCCCTTTTTAGAAATTCAAAGTTTTTAACTTAAAATCTCCAGAATGCATTCATCCTCCTTGATGACATCTTTTATTCCTTCAATAACTTCTTTACAATATCTCTTTATCATTATTATTTCTTTCTTGAGATATTTTTTTTCTCAAGGCATGTAATAGGTTTTGTTATGATCTGATACTCTCTATAATATTCTTAACCTCTTTCTTTACTATTTGAGGAGTCTTCAACTTTCTCATCTTTTGCAATAAAGGTTCTAAATTTTTCTAAACTTTAATCTTATAAAGAATTGTTTTAAGTTGAGTTTAATTCATCTTTCTTACTCAACATACTTCTCTTGTTCCAAGTAAACTTATTTTTGGATTTTTTGGATGAATTTTCTTCATTAGAACTTTTTTTCCACTTTTTCCATTAAGGTTTTGCATCAAACTCATCTCAATATTCTCTAACTTTCTTATTGGGTAAATTCATAGAGAAGTGTTCAATTTCACTACACTAAAAACATTTGAGAGTAATTTTACCTCCATACTTTCATCTTCCTCTTCAATATTTCTTGGATATAAGAGACATGATTTTATTATTAAACTCATCATCCTTTTTACATTTAGAGTCACAAGGATCAACATCTTCAACATCTTGAAATTTCAACTTTCTCATAGCTTAAAAAAGTCATTTCATCTTTCATATTATTTTTAAGCATTGAAGTTTTTCTCATTTCATAAGCAACAAGAAAGTTATACAATTCATAAAGAGATAAATCATCCTTGTCTTATAAATAGGAAATTTTATAATCAAACATGTATGGGAAGTATTGCATAAGTTTATTCACAATTGTAGAATCTTATATGACATATTTGAATCCTCTAATGTTGAAAACAATTTCATTTACTTTGGTGAAGTATTAATCAATAGTTTCTTCATCTATTATTCTGACGTCTTCATACTTACTATGATATATTTTTATATTTTCTTCCTTCACTTTGGTATTCACTTAAAAAATACTTTACATCTTGTCCCACATAGTTTTTAAAGTATTAAGACCCATAAAATTCTAATAAACATTCTCTGATAAGGACATAATGATTTTATTTCTAGTATTTCCATTGACTTATACATTTCTATTATTAGTAAATGTCATAGGATTATCTTTCTTAATAGGTGTAAAACCAATAGTAACAACATCAAAAAATTCTAAGCTAAGAGATAGGAGAAAATGAATCATTCTATTTTTCCATCCATAATAATTTTTTCCATAAAATGCAGTAATTCCTCTATTGTTGAAAATTTTGATATTATCCATGATAAGGATTCAACAAGGGAACTTGGGATCTAATACCAATTAAAGTTACAAAGGATATAATAATAATGGATAAGGGTGTTAAAATCAATTTTTCACTTTTATAAGTTTCAATAATTTTTAAAACTTAACCTTTGTAACATGTAAAGATTTATTTCCTTATCACCTTTTTGTAAATACTCATGCATGTAAAATTAGGAAATAAATTAAAGCACATAACATTTACAAGGTTCGGTCATAGTGTGAGAACCTACATCCTTTCTATAGCCACTCCTGTGGGTCTATGGAAATTCACTATTATGAATAAATGAATACAACTTGTGCCAACTACTATTAGACACCTTATATCTCCCAATAGGAAAGATTGTACGGACTCCCATCAGTTTACAATGTTTTATTATAAAAAATTGATCCAAATAAAATAATAAAGACTTTTTTGAAACTAAACCATAATTTCTCATTCTAAATCCTCAGTTTTATTTTTTTGGATCCAATTCTCTTGGTCCGATGAGGCTATATCTGATTATCTCAATACGGTGAGTCTAGATCTAATGAATTCAGTCTGTTGAATTAATTCTTAATATTCAATTCTCAAACTCTACTCAAATTTTCAATATGATCTTTCTCAGTCCCATCAACTCAATACGATATTCTGAATAATATTTTTCTCAATCTGATAAAAAAATCAACTTTCTATTCCTCCTCATGATATCTCTATCTGAAAATAACTTTCACTTGATTTCTTCAGTGCTCTACCATTTCCACTTGTGTAAAAGCTATAAAATGAACAAATGATTTGAGAAAATATTTATAGGAGACTCAAAAAAACAAAAATAGGAAACTTGAAAACTTTCTCTGCTTCCTCAAATTTAAAAACTCTGAAAATAACTCGCATTTAAACACCATATGTGACTTCTTTAAACCTTCTAATATTTCTCTAAGATTTATCCAAAATTGAATTTCAAGTTTTACCTCTACAACTCTTCATATATTTCTCAGCTCATTATGATGTGTTTTTTTCTCAGATCATTATGATCTATTTCTTTATCAGCTCATTTTGATCTATTTATTTCTCAGCTCATTATTATATGTTTCCTTTTAATATCATTACGATATGTTTCCTTCCCTGCTCATTACAATTTGTTTTCTTCTCAACTCATTATGATATATTTCCTTCTCAGAACATTATGATTTTTTTCTTGTCATCTCATTATGATATGTTTCCTTCTCAACTAATTATGATCTATTTCCTTCTCTACTCATTATGATCTATTTACTTCTTAGATTATTAAGATCATTTTCCTTCTCATCTATCTATGATTTGTTTCCTTCTTAGCTCATTACGATATGTCTCCTTATCCTCACATTATGATGTTCTTACTTTCCTTATCAGAGTTAGTCTAATTGAATCCTCATAATGACAGAAAGTATTCAATGATGTATCTAATAATAAAATTTGATATTCTTCAAACTTCATCATCTTTACACATGCTAACTTCTGAAAACTTTTGGGTCCAGTACTTTTAGATATGATGGAGATTTTGTATTAACTTCTATAATCAATGTAATCTTTACGATTCCTCCATTTTTTTCAAAGGATTTCATCATAATAGTTTTCATGATTTTTGGGAACTTACTAGGGAGAAAATCATTATATAATTTGATTAGAATGTTTGAGAACATACTAACCTCCAACTTCACTTTATTCAACAAACCTTTTTATTATCATTACAACTTCCATTCTTAAAAACTTCAGAACCTAAGTCTGAGAACCTGTGTTCAAAAAACAAAAAACTCATATCCCCATTTATGTTTGGGTTTGAAAAATCAACAACTTTCAAAATTCTTATAGAACTCATTGTGATAGACTGGGTCTGATTCCTGAATAAAAAAACATTCTTATACAATAAGGTTAGTTTTCAACAAATAAAAAACTTTGTTAAAACAATTTATCACAAAGGTTATTCAAGAAATTTGTCTAGATAATTTGTATGAAGAAAGTGAAATGGAAACCCAAGAGAAGGAAAGAGACAAAGGGAAAGAAAATATTATATGTTAAGGAGAAAAAAATTCCGTGATATGTTGTGAAAAGGGGATAACCTAATATCTCATGAGGATTTGTGTGGGTGGTTCAAGTATACTAGACACAATTGGAATAATTAAATCACAATCATACCAACCTAAGAGTAAATCCTTAAGAAAATGAAATATATACCAAGTTATGCTTGTCCTTGATGGCTCATGTTAAAAGAAAAATCCCACACAATGAGAAAATAAAAATACCCATGTTTCCTAAAGAAAACATAGATTTTATAAACAGTTATGCATTAAGAGTCCATTTGAACTTAGAGATAAATTTTAAAGTGAAATTTGGTTGAGAATAAATTCTCAATCCATCTAATAAAATTATTGAATGAGGGGGTTCCACCTTATTCCCAAATTATTTGTGTTGTATTTGTGTGACTAACTACTCATGGATTTAAAGGCGATGTTGGTTCTCAAATTGAGGGATATTAAAGTAAATTAATCATAAATAACTTTTTAAAATCTAAATAAGTAACCAAATTAGTATTATGTATCACTTGGAATTCAAAATAACTTCTTAAGTAAAAGTATACCTTGATGAAGTATAGATGGATATCATCTCTTGAGGGGGGTTAATCTTGAGAAGCTTCTAGTAAATTATCATTTCTATGAAAATATAAAATTTCTAAAAGGATCTTGGAAAGGTTTGTATAAATTTTCTATCATCCATGTATATAAAATAACAAGGTCTAATATTAATGGGGATAATTAAAATTAATCAATGATAAGAAAATAAAGAATCCTAAAAATTTCTAGGGCTAATCACAAAACTCAAAACCTTATAAGATATGTTATAGAATGTTCTAAAATATGTGTTAAGATGAGTGAATTAATTTCATGTTTAAATTCTTAAAAATAAATATCTATTAATTGGTTTCAACTGGTTTATATTGAAAAAAATTTACACAATCCCTGAGGAAAATAATTGAAAATGGTATGAGATAGTATCATATTCTATTGACTAATGTACATTCTTGATGTCTAAATCAGACCCTATTGTTTTCTACACTGATCATGGGTCAATTAGACTTGAAGTGGAAGGTTTTATGGCACATTTCTTAATAATTAAGTAATACCATCTTATCTTATATGATTTTTAATTATTTTCAATAAGGGGGAGATAAATGAAATTGATAATTGGAATTGAAAACAAATATAGAGGGGAGATTAATGAACCCACTTTGTGTGTGATGTATTTATTGTCAATAAATGAATAAATATATATGATAAGGTTCTTGTAAGTTGTTTTAAGTCACTAAGAATATTGGTGAGAAGAATCATGGTCCTCCAAAGTGAATTGTTTTAAGAAGGAGTTCAACCTAAACCTTGGAAGTGATATTTAATGAAATAAAGGATATTGAAGAGGTTAAATCAAGTATAACCCATCCAAAGAGTGATGTGCATAGAAGATACTATTATCTATCATTAAATCACTTGTATGATGTTTTTGGAAGTGTTGTAGAATCCTTAATATCATTTTAAGAGCCTGTTTGTTAATTTGTAAAAGTTTAGTAGTTATGTAAAGGTAAATCTAGAATTATATTAGTTGTATAAAGGTATTTTTTAAATTTAACTATGTGTGTAAAGTTAATATAGGAAATCAGTAAGAAGTATAAAATTACTCATAAGTAGTGTAAAGGTTATTCTATAACAAAAGGAGATGCAGAAGAGTCATTTTAGACTTGGTGAATGTTGTTGTGGCTTATGTGTGAGGGTGCTTCAAAAACTAAGAGCTACATAAGGTTATACTTTTTTATGCATGAATATGTGTTGATATATGTTTCAAGGTAATGATAAAATCCATGAACTACATAAAGGTGGTATATATGTTGTTCTACCAACATAAATTTAAATTGATGTCTACATCAAGGTAGTCTGTAATTTTCACTCATTAATCAAGGTAACTCTAGAAAACCTACATCCTATATAAAGTCATCTATAAATTACACTTCCTGTGTAAAGGTCATATTGGAGCTACATCAAGGTCACCATTAACCAACATAAGGGTAATGTTGGTATTTGAGTTGAAACCACACCACAAAGAGGAGCTACACACTATAGTCCAAAGTTGAAAAATGGTGAGTTAGAGGAGACCACACCATAGTGATGACCATGGTGAGTTAACAAACCACCTGTGATAAATGACGATACACAACCACATTTTAGTCGATTCCATGGTGATTGGTACTTTCCGGAATCCATGTATTTTGAGGAAATTATAAATAAACAAAATTATTTATACTATTCCTTCACTAAAGATACATCACAATTCATTTTCTCATGATTTTATTAGGAATGAGGTTGACAGTGATGAAGATGATAAATTGGAAGGATACTAAAGGTTTAGTTCAAAGAGTTCATGTGATGAGTGTCAAACTTTGAGTTTTTAAGTGTATGACTTTGATGACAATATGACTTTAAATATAATTGTACATATATGATATGTGCATGAATTTTAAGAGGAGCATACATTTTTTATTAGAAGTGTATAACTTTGTCCATATGACTTGTTTTTATGAATTTAAAGAGGAGTGTATGACTTTGATTATCACATGACTTATAAAGTCCTATGATAATACTTAGAGTAATCCTTTTCTAAAGTATTATGATATCTAAATGTGATGATGCTTCACCTCACTCTCAAGATAGAAATATCACGAGGTTATAAAATAGATGGGATTCAATTAGTGTTAATATTGAGAAAAATAAATGAGAAGTGGGTGAATAATAAAAAGGATCTTAACACGGAAGTGTTCAATGAATAAGGAGAACATCATGTTGAAAAATGAGGATTTTTATCCATAAAATTAGTATACATAATTTACATGGATACATGGATTATTTATAAGAAAATTATTCAGAATATATTTATGAACAATAATAAATCAAGTCTTTAGGGAGATTTAATGGAAACTGTGAGAATGGAGGAGTTTGAGAATATTGAGTCTTCATGAAGATAGAAGAATAATGATACTTAGATCCTGTAATTTGAGGATATTCAATGTGAAAGAATATGAGTAAATATATGTACACAATATAGTTAATATATAGAATAAATATAAGATGAGATAAAGGTCTTGAAACTCTCAATGGTTTATACCTATACATATTCAATAAGTTGAAAGAAAGAAAGAAGTGAGAGAGTTTATACTATACCAATTGAATATGAGAGTTATCAATGAAATTGAGAGAGATATAACCAATTCTATATAAATAGAATTTTATATATACACTGAAGAAGAATAAGAAGTGGACTATCATTTCATTTAGAAAATCCTTCTTGTATACTAAATAAGAAAGAAAAAACAAGTGAGTTCGGTTGTACTTCATCAGACAACACCCATACTAAAAAGGTAAGGATTCTATCCTACAACATAGATATGTTGTAGAAGTCTAAATAATACTGAGGCATCCCATTGGAGTACTCTAATACTAATTTTTTAGATCACGTAGCGATTTTTACAACATTGAGGAGGGTTGGTGAATTAGTGTTAGTATATTTTTATCCCAATTTATCTTTTATACCTTTATTACCTCTTCACTTTTTCAAGGAGTATCATTATTTCTCTATATCTCTTTTTTCATTATAAAAGAATATATGGAATTATAAATTATCATAAGAGAACACGGGGATTTTTTTATAAGGTTTATCTTCCTAATAATGACCACATCCTTGGTTTATTGTAGTTATTATCCCACTAGTTCTATGTTATATGCTATTGTTCACTCTGGAATTATTATTGACCACTTGATTTTGTTCTTCCTAGGGAAATCACCGATATTTTGAAAATGACTCGCATTAAGTTCTAGTCCACACCCTTATTATCTTGCATGTTCTTTGACCTACTAAGTGTTTTCCCAATAATTATGGTGTAAATACTATAATAGGGGTGAGAATTATAATTTTAAAATTTGAACATACAATTTTTAAACCCTTGTATTTTTTATTGATAAAATTTAGGAAATATTGATCAATTCAAATATTATAGGTAAAAAATCAACAGAAATATAAAATATATAAAATAATGCAAACATAGTAGAAATAAGTTTATCAAAATTATAGAAGAATCCAAATGAATAATTAAAGTAACAAATATTGAAAATTTTATCCATTGTAATTTCAAAATTGAATACAATGGAAATTAATAAAAAATAACACAACTATAAATAAAAATGGTACATAGATAACTGGTTAGAAAACCAAATACTCCTTTAAAATATATATAAAAACCCACATTTTAAACCAAAGTGTAAGGTGGATATTTAGATCAAATCTAATTTATCCATGAAATTAAATATATTGTAAGGTATCTCAGATATTATACCTATTAGAAGATTTGTCTTCATATCCCCAGAAATCCTTGACTTAACCTGTTGGTAGGTCTAGTGTTCTATCCCCAAACACTTTATCTTCCTATCCCAAGAAGTACTCAATCATTTAGAATTGGTAATTGAAAAATTATAAGATAAATAAAAATATTTTTAAAATAATATCCTCACCAATCATAGCACTTAGTAAAAAAATTATAATGAAAACAATTACACTGATCATAAGCACTCTAAACAATAAGCAATTACAAATCTTCAAAACGAAAAACTTTCAGAATGCTTGAACACTATTATGTGTATTCTATTTTCTATTTACAATTTGTGAGGTTGATCCTCCATTTACATATAGTGTTGCAATAAAATTCAATGGTACAATTCCATAAATCTTGGAGTCATTTGTAACAATATCAGGAGCAACTTATTCATCTACTGACGATATTAGCATGTTGATTTATCTAATGATGGAGTTATTTGTCACACCTACAATTCTATTGAATTTGATGGATGTATCCTGGTATGAAATTTCATATCATGATATTTTCACAAACTTAATTTATCTAATAAAAAAAAATTTCAATTTTTGAATGTACTCTTTCAAAATTTTTAAGTTCTCTAGAATTTCAGTTAACAAAAATTCATGTTGCGCAATCAGAACAACTAAAACAAAGTTCAATTCAAATTAAGTTCATGGGAACTATATTTTTATTTCCAAAATAAATAAATCAAGTGATTCATTGAATCAATAATATACTACTTTTTCAAATAAAAAAACACACAAATAAATTTGAAAAAAAAAATAAATGAGTTTTAAAGAAGACTCCCTAAATTCTAGTAGAGAAAATTTCTATTTATTTTTAATTTATACATGTTTTGTTCATATCACTTACAAAATAAATTTGGTAGTCATAAACAGGAAATAAGATAAAAAATACCCCCACCCCCATATAAATATATACTCCTTCAAAATATTTTAACTTTCTCAAATTTTTCATATATTTATCCCCCTTTCTTGTTTTTAAAAATATATAAAAAAGGAAAAATAAAGAACTCAAAATATTAAAAGCCAAGATTACATTAAAGGAAAAGTAAAAACAATCTTAAAATAGAAGTTCATTTCTCTTAAAAATTTCCCAATCATATGTTTTAGTTGCTTCATATACTTTTATATCTCTCGATATTTAAGAAAAATCTATTTAACATGGTCGAGAAATCAAATTTTCCAATATTAATTCCATTTAAACCATGATTTATTATATTATAGTATATTCTTATTCGATGAGTTTGTATCTTGAACTTCATCTTCTCTACTAGGATCTAGGATCTTATTATGTATTTATTCATAATAGTATACATACTTTTTCATTATCAATATTTTAACTTTTCCATCTTCACCATTGATCCATGATACTTTTTTAGATGCATATGATGATCACATCATTTTGATAGATGAAACTCTGATCTTAAAAGATAGCATTTTTTTATTCATATGATAATCTCTCCCATATATTCTTACATTGAAAATCATTTTAGTATCAAATATGAAGTAAAAGATGTGAACATGAGTGTGACTAAAAGCCTTGAGTTTGTAGTCCATATATAGGAATTTGAAATTGATATCATCAAAAAATGTTTCCTTTATTGTATAGATGGTCTAGAATGATTCCTATGAAAATATTTCTCCAAAAAATATGTCTTATGAATTATTTAAGAATTAAATTTGTCATTTATTATAAAAAAATATATTTCTTACTTTTAAAACTAAACATCCCCCAATAAGAAGTAATTTAAGTGAATAAAAATATTTAATGATATTATCTTCTAGGTGTTCAATTTAGTTCATATTATATTGATAAATATACTCCATAAGATCAATGATTATTTATTGAATTTCCTCCCTACTAATCAGTTAAGAAGATTTTTCTCTTCATAAATTTCATGATATTTAAATTTGATAAAATAAAAATTTAAAAAATAATGAAAAATTGATGAAATAAAAATGAAAAACTAGAGAAATGAAAATTAAAAACTAAAAAAAATGTCACTCCCCTCACTGGATGATGTTTTTAATGTTAAAATATTGATTTAATAAGAATTCAATTGAAGATCACTTTAGGTTGATCATTCCTAGCTACTATTTAATGAATTTGAGTCTATTAGAATTTAAAGATTCTATAAAATTATAAGCAATTTAATTTTCATTTCTGATGAAGTCAATAAATATATCTCTTTTTTGTGTGTCATTTCTTAGAAAATGATGTCATATATCTATGTGTTTTTCTTATGTCTGATATTATGGGTTCCTAGAAAAAGATATTGCACTAGTATGATCATAAAGGATTTGAGTTCAACTGAAATTCACACCAAAATTTTTGAGTGTGTGTTACATCCACAACACTTGATCACAACAACTTCCATCTATTATATATTTAGCTTCAATAGTGGAAAGTCCTACCAAATGGTTCTTTTTGTTGGACCATGAAACTAAATTTTCTCCTAATAAACAACATATTCCATAAGTACTTTTTCTATCTATCTAAAATCTAAAAAGTGAGAACTTTAGTGACTTTTAAGAACAAAATCATTTATAGAAGAAAATAAAAAAAAAGTTCAAAATTTTCTTTAAGGTAATGTAAAATATGTTTTACCACTTTTAAATGTGATTCCTTCATATTTTCTTGAAACCTCACCCATATACATATTTAAAACATAATTTATGGTCTAATTTCTATAAAATATAGTAAACTTCCAATCCTACTTCTATAAAATTTTTGATCTATTGATTTACCATATTCATTAAGATCATGTTTGATAGAAGTTTCTACTAAATTACATATATTAGATGAATTTTCAAAACCAAAACATTTTATTAATTATTTTAAATATTTATATTAGGTTAAAATATTTACATCTAATTTTGGAGATATTTAAAAACCAAGGAAAATGTGAATTCATCCGTCATGGTCATTTAAAACTCATTTTACATAATTTTAGAAAAAATATCAGATAGATATTTTTGATTTGATTTGAAAAAATTTCATCTATATAAATTTAAACAATTATGGTTCCTTTAAAAACTTTATTTATAAAAAGTTTCATCTCAACACTTCCTTCAAAAAAATTATTTTTGAATAAATATATGGTTAGTTTATTATACCATGATATTGGGGCTTGTTTAAGACTATAGAGTGCTTTGGTAAGTTTTTATATATTTTTTGGAAATTTAGTGTCTTTAAAACCAAGTGGTTGTTAAACATAAAATTATTCTTGAATAAATCCATTAATAAAATCACTTTTAATACCCATTAGAAATAAATTAAAATTAACATATACTGTAAATCCTAATAATATTTGGATAGATTATAATTTTGTTTTAAGTGAAAAATTTTCACCATAATATATGTCTTCCTATTAAAAATAACCCTTAGAAACAAGTATTTATTTATTCTGAAAAATAGTTCCATTTTCATGACATTTTTTAAAAAAAATTACTCAAATTACTAGAAAATATTTAGGTCGTTCAATGAAGATCCAAACTTGATGCCTTTCAATTTGATTGAGCTCTAATTGCATCCCCCCTATCCAACTTTCAACACCTAGGGAATCATTTATTTTAGGTTCAAATTGTGATAAGAAAGCATGATGCTCACATCAATTTATGAAGTAAATTCTAGTTTAAATGGTTTTATTACATCTCCAGTAATATTATCAGTACGATAAATCTTTAAGATCGTCCAATATTTAGGAAAAGTGGTATTTTTATCTTTAACTAACTAATTTACATCTTTCATTAAAGTGATTTCTGAATATTGAATATTTAATGATCTAATTTTTAAAAAAATTATTGTTGGTATTTTTGAATCAACTTTTGGTAAAATTATAGATATATTTTCAAATACTTCATTTAGAGAATAATATTTTCGAGGTTTTATAAAAACAAAAAGATCATATTTTTTAAACTTTATATGAACCGATTCTCCCACAATATTTTTTCTTTTATTGAAATATCTATGATCCTTACTGGTTATAAAATAACTAATAAAAATTTCTTTATCAGTTATAGGATCATATTTATGTAATTGATATTAAGTATTAATAACCAATACTTTACATCCAAAGACTCTGAATTAAGAATGTTCTGGCTATATTCCGGTCTATAATTCATAAGAAGATTTATTAAAAAAAAGGTCGGAGTGAAACTAGATTTATACTATAAAAAATATTACTTAAAGCCTCATACCAAATATGTATCACATAGAAAAGTTAGAGTAATTTTATGAATAATTCTATTTCTCTGTTTAACTACATCATTTTTTTGTAGTTTTCTAATTGTTGAAAAATTAAGAGTAATACCTTTCTTACTATAAAAATTTTCAATATCTGTGTTCACAAACTCACCACCATGATCAATTTAGTTAGTAACCAAAGGTAGGTTTTTCCCATTCTTAGTAGAATCATTAAATGCTTTGAAATGATAAAGTTCCTTAGATATTCATGTGTAAAAATAAACCCAAATAAATCTAGCATAATCATCAACCAAGTAATAAACAGTGTTTCCCCCAATACTTCCATTTTGTGTTGGACTAAATAAATCCATGTGCACTAACTATAAAGATTTGGAATTTGTGAATTAATTTTTAGGTTTAAAATTGTACTTATGTTTCTTAACAAGTTAAAAAGGATCACAAACTCTAGTTGAATTGAACTTAAGTTATGATAGATCCCTAATGTATTGTTTCCTAGAATGTTTTGATAAATTCCAAAAATTACAGTGACCTAATATTTTGTTCCAAAACCAAGATAAAACTCCAATTTTACTTAAAAAAGGTATATTTTAATTAATTAAGTCTTCTAAGTCAAGTGTGTAAACATTCTCATGTCAATATGAAGTGTGATTTGAGTTATTGATGTTGTTGTTAATGGTTTATAGTTTTTTTCAAACTTTCTTGAGAATAATTGAAAGTGTTTGAGATTTTTTTGAGGTTTTTAGATATTTTTTGAGATAATTAGATTTGACATCAAGGTTTTTTGGAAGGATATGGGTTTACCTAAGAAGAATCTGGAATCATTGTATTGGATGTTAAATTTCTAGCAAAGAAATTTATCCTACAAGGCCAGTATGTGTGATAATTCATCTCCACGAATGGGTCATATGATACTTAATTTTATCATATTTTAAAAATTCAATTCATCTACATATAGGGAAGTGATTATGATATTTCAGACCATGTACGATTTTTTGAATCACATATAACTATTGAGCCCAAAAAATTTCGAAGTAATTTATCATAAAAGATAGTGGAATATATCAGTTATCCTGCCCATATGATATTTTTCTTATGTATAATTTTTGTTAAAGTAAAAAATTCAGAAGGAGTTAGTGTTTTAAAACTATATGTGAGAAATTTGAGCTCGTATGACCTTTTTTAATCTCATATGATGTTTTGATCCATGTATGAATTTTTCAGATTTTATAAAGTTTTTTATGGGTTGATGAAAAAATTGAAAAAGTAAAATTTCATATGTCGTATGATGTTTTAATTATTAATTATTGAGTCTCAAGAATTCCAATATTTTGACATTTTTTAAATCATATGATTCCAAATTTGTGCCTTGGGGATTAAAATATCACAATTTGATTATGATTCGAGCAATATGAAGAATCCATCATACCCACATAATTAAGAACATGATATGTTATGAGATCAACTGAATGAAGATGAACCGAGATGAGTTTGAGTATGTCTATGATGAAGATTGAAATATTGAATCTGTAATGTAATAGGGGTGATGATTTATTTTTATTAAGTTCCTAAAACACTAATAAATAGTGAATTGATTTAAACTAAGTGTTTTGAATACTGGAGATATGTTCTGTGAATGGTTGTGTTATAATTTTCTACTTCAATCTAAATAAGGAATAATACAGTTTAAGTTGTGTTGATCCATTTGTGCACGGATTCGTTTTTTCTAAAACAAATTGGATATATATTCTACTACAAATCTGAGGAAGAAGACGAGGGTAGTTTTTTTATTTTGCATGAGAATGTGGGGAAGTATACCAAAGTGATGGTCTTTAATGAGTCTTGGGAATGAAGATCAAGGAAACTCAAAATATTCAAATACTTATGGCACTTTCTTTTTGAAGTCTCAAAAGAAATTATCATATACCAATTTGGGTATATGAAATAGATGTATGGATTTAATGTGTCATCTAACTAGAAACATTTCTTCATGAAGAAAGAGAAGTTTTGGTCATTTAGATAAACTAAAAAAGTCATCAAGCCTAAGTAGTAGTGAAAAGTGTAAGAACTCGAATCTTCTTTTCAAGTATGGATCTTGTTTTCAGGTGTTTTGAGGAAAAATGGGATAATTTGGAAATTTTATAAGTACACTCGGTGTACTTAGGAGTACACATCGTGTACCAGGTTGTCGCGGGAATCTGTGTACTGGTTGTGTAATGACCGAGTACATGGACGTGTGAGGTGACCTGGTGACTGCCTAAAGTAGGGACCGGTTGAGGCATGTATATGGAATGTATATTAAATGAAAATGTCATTTACTTTTTCTTTTATTTGATAAATTGGACTGCAGTCACGTCTAATCCCCAGAAACATCTTTTTCTAACCTCATCTCATCCAGGAGAGACCGAGAGTTACGATTATTCTCTGAGACACCAATCCATCATTTGTTCTCTGAATCGAACTCTGATGGGTGGGTTGGAATCCCACCAGTGATTCCTTCATTCTTCTAGAGCCTATCCTCCTGATTTATCCTCTTTCTTGAGTTATTTAAGGTCAAACATTTTTTAAGTTTTTATAGATATATGATGTTCTAGGTCAATTATAGGGCTGATTTTTAACTATATCAATCATACAACATTGAGGTAGGTGGTTTTTTTCCTTTCATTGTTTTTCTTTGAGTTTTATATTCCAAAGTGTCGATTACCCATGTTTTGGGTATTTCGGGTTAAGGAAATTGAACCCTATTTTATCTGCCTTAGATTGATTATTCGATTAAGGGTTTTCTAATATGATATTATGTGAAATTTCATGTTTAAGTAACACCCCATGTGTGTGTTTCCTTGTTTTAATGTTTAGGGTTGTTTAGTCCAGGTTTCCTATGAGGCATACCATGTTTCCTTGCCTTGCTTGATAGGATGGAACTGTTTGACTTTTGATGCTTGTTAAATTCTTGTGATATGCATTGTAATTTTTTATCCATGTATTAGTTAAGATTACTTTGGGGTTCTTAATATCATTTATGCATGATTGAATTACATAGAGCTATGAGAACCTAGTGTAGTTAGACCACATGGGGAATTGACATTGAGTGCTTCCTCAGAGTGTCTGTTATATTTCACACTATGAGACCACAGGGGGGACTGACGGTGAGTGATCACTCAGAGTATATATAGTTTACATTATGAGACCACAGCGGTAATTGATGTTGAGTACTTTTCCAGAGAGTCTGTAGTTATTCAGGAATGATCATAGGGGGAATTGGTGGTGAGTGATTCCTCAGAGTGTCTTTGCCTTTTTATTGTATTACATGGCCAAAGGGGTTAGACTGTGTGAGCTACCGAGAGGGTTAACTTAAATATTGAATGTTTGTGATTCGTTTTCCAATCCAAAACACGAGATTGGATTCAGTCCTGTCAGGTAGTCTTCTAAGATACCTATTGTAATACTTGATTAAATGATGAACATTAAATGCTAATGAATGTAAATGGAAACTATAGGATTTGGTTACTTTTTTGTACTCCTAGTTTCTTTACTGCATTTCCATTATTACCTACTATATATACTTACTAATAGTTAGGCTCAGATACTATGGTGGTTGCCTACTAGGATTCATATCACACCCTATTTAGGTCATGTTTTTGGGCCCGAACAAAATATATGGTTGCAGGTATAGATAAGGGAAAGATCCCTTCTTCATCAGGTACATGATTGATGTGGAGCTGTAGAGCATGGGACCAAGATAAGGCTTGTGATGTTTTTGGAGTTTACTTGTTTTCTTTTTTATTTTGGTTTAGTATTTTATTTCCAACATTGTGACTTTTTTGGATGCTTTCCTAGACATATGTGACATGCATCATTTATACATGTGCTCCAATTGTTTATTTACTTCAGTCTTCTACTGTTTTCTTTTTGTTTGGTATTACTGCTTTTGTTACTATTTATTATTTTTTATTCTATTATGTATACTCTACCAATTAGGAAATAGTTTCCTCACTATCATACCCAAGGCCCTTGCTACTATTCGACAGCCTTTGGTGTTCGAGGAAATACTCTTGAGGCCATGTGACCAACTGGGTACGGGGCACTGTTTGGTAGCACCCAGAACTGGGTCATTATAAAGTGGTATCATAGAGGGTTCTTTTTTACGTTGTCTTACTGTTTGGAGTCTATAGATTGGGATAAGAGGGAATGGGTAGTTGGTAATAAGTTTTCCCTGGGAGTAGCTAACCCTGTACAGAGAAAAGCCAATTTACCTTGATTATTATAATTTTTCTGGATTTTCAATTGTTACTGTTGATTTTATTTCACCATTGCTTGATTCACATGATTTGTAAAGTTATAATTGATATTATTGAGGTTTTATTTCTATTGAAACCCAATTAGATGAGGTCATTCCATCTCATGCATCATATCGACACTTGATAAGGATCACATGTCATGCATTCTTGTCATGTCATTTATGGTACATTGCTAATTTCATGTTGTTATGATAGATTTTGTGCTAGATGTGATTAGCCACTAAATGAGTCTAATATTAATTGATAATATACATAATATTCATGTTCTTTATTATTAATAAACACCATTTTAGTTCATTTTACACTTTGAACATCATTTCACATTATGATTGTAATACCTTCTTAAAATGCACTATTATGTGGTACATTTTTGAACATCATTTGAAGTAACGAATGATTCATCTAATTTTAAGGAATATAATTATATATATTTTAATTTTATATTATTTTTAACTGGGTATTAACTTCAATGTTAACATTTTTCATTAAAGTATCAATGAAATATTCATAAAGGATGATGTAGATATTTGGCAATGAAAGGAAGCAATTCTGGAGAAGGCAGATTGGACATCAGCCCACTGATGAGAATGTGTGGCCCAACATAAAATCCCAATGAATCCCATATTTAGTGGGATGCTATAATACATGTATAGGAACAAATAAATCATCAGTATCCAATGCTAATTCGGCCTCCATGGTGTCCATTTAGGCGGCCCAAGTTAGAGATAAAATTTTGGGCCAGATTCTACGGCCCAGAAAAACAACCCACTAATATGATCATATCTCGAAATAAACAAATTAAAATGGGCCCAAACTTTACAAACGGTTAGAATAAATAAGTATATCCATTTTCTTATTCTATGTCCCACTCTGATTCGGCAATATAAAAGGTCTTCCAAGCGCATCTGTTCTGTGAAGGAAAGATGGCTGCCACCTCGGGTCAAGGGTGGAAAATCAACTCTCTCTTACTTTTCACCCACCTATGGCCTACCACAATTAATCGAGGAGACTTTTACTATTGGAGGCTCGACCCAAGGGCTCAAAAATTCCTATTTAATGCAGTGGTGTTTGAGTATTGAGGAATCTAGGTTTCTTGGTTTCATTGTAGTGTTATGTTGTCGCTTTGTGTTTGTAATCGCATTTCTTTCTCATGTAAGTTGTTTAATTCACCTTAGTTTCTTAATAAAAGTTCTCCCTTTACTCTTATTCTGTTATTATACTTATCAAGTTGATACCGATGGTTCAAGGTGTGAATTTATTCACACCATACTTTGTGATATTTATCACACAATGGAGGAGTGATCGATTTTTGTTGTTGTTTTTACTTCTTCAATTTCACCCTCGTAAGTCTAATTCCTGCTTCCGTTCAAGAAATGTCATCAATGGAGGGATACATATTTTATGGTTTGATCCAAGGGAGTATCAAGGGGCTGGATTGGATGTTATATATCACCCCATTAATTTATAATCACTTCTTTTATTGAGATTTTTATTTGATGATTTTTAAACTCCATCGTCCTTATTGAATTTAAGGTCACACATTTCAAGTGCTAATACGAACCTCTACCTTGGAGTGCTCAAAACTTTGATCATTCAATTTTATAGGTGATTAGTATTAGGGTGTGTATGCATTAAATTAGTAAGCGGTGATTTCGTTTGATCTTCTTAAATGAATCCATCTCAATTATAAGAAATTGAAATCATTAAAAAAAGGAATTCATTCAATCCACCCTGAGCGATAACCAAGGATCAACTCATTACCATAATTTGAATTAACTTAAATCTGTTAGTGATCCTTTAAAATCATCCTAAAAAAACCTAAGTTGGGCACTTCATAGCCAAAAACAATCCATATAATGAACGTGTCTGTAGGTACTTCTTAGGTCTCTGAGGATTCGACAACCCAAACTAGACTACAAGGACCGTCCTGCCTTCTTTTTTTGGGTAAATTTGAGCGAGAATCAAATTTTGGCGTTGTTTCCAAGGACCCAAGTAAGTCATCTAAACACCCATTAAATTATCCCCCATTTCTTCTTTTCTCTTCCAAAATCTCTTATCTTGTCCCTTTCTCGTTTTTTTTCTTTTGGTGCATGTCCGCCTACACCCGCGATCAATCAAACCGTCTAGTTAGGGTGGATAGTCCTGGGGTTGGGGATTCAAGTACACCGAGGGAACTCATTCCATTAGATCCTAATCTTTCTAATACTCTATAGTCCAAAATTGAGCCCATTTCAATGGAAGGTATTCAAAGAAACCAACTCATAAACCCGGGTGGAAACCAAAATGGAAACCCAAATGAGGCAGCCCCAAACTTGGGGAATGCAATTGATCAAACCATGAATGACTACCTCAAACCTTCCTGGACCAATGCCCCCTCATGCATTAGACACAACTCCCTAGGAGATTCCAACTACATCTTTAAAACCCATGTCCTAAACCATCTTCCCACATTCCATGGAATGGAGTCCGAGATTCCTTACCTTCACATTAAGGAGTTCAATGACATTGTAGAAACCATGTGTCCCCACATCAACTAGAATCAGCTAAGATGAGGTTATTTCCTTTTTCTTTAAAGGATCGAGCTAAAAATTGGCTAAACAATTTTAGACCACCATCCATCAACTCTTGGTACCAACTACAAAGAGAATTCTACAAAAAATACTTTCCCCACCATAAAACAATTGCACTTTAAAAGAGTATCCAAAACTTTTTTTGAAAAAGAGGGAGAGTCATTCTATGAAACCTGGGAGAGGTTCAAAGACACTCTAAACAAGGTTCCACGCCATGGTTTTTCTATTCCTGAACAAGTGATAATTTTCTATGAAGGTTTGGGTCTGGGGAACAGACAATTCATTAACATGATTTGTAATAGAACCTTTAAAAACAAAGCCCCAAATGATGCTTACGAGTATCTAGAAATCCTTTCTGAATAAAACCAAACTTGGGGAAATTCACCTTATTCTGAAAAGCCACAAAGAAATACTGGAATTCATACACTTAGAGAAGAGGAAATCCTCAGGGCTAAACTCGCAGCACTCTCTAGGAATGTTGAAGAGATAGACCTTAGGAAAGTCCATGAAATCAAAACTTTTGACCCTATTTGCACAATTTGTGACAAACATGACCATAATACAGACAACTGCCCAACCATTCCATCAATCAAGGATGTTATTTTAGGAGGACCCCTAGCAGAAGTAAATGCTTTGAACTTTCAAAATCCTCAATACCAAAACAACTTCAACCCAGGGTATAATGACCACCCAGGCTTCCGCTGGAAAGATAACCAACAACCTAGAAAACCACAGGGACAAAATCCTTACCCCCATCAGAACTACCAAACCCATAACTAGTTCCAAACACAACCTATCCAATACCAACAGCCACCGGTCCATTTTCAACAAACCATACCACCTTTAAAATATCCCCCCGGGATAAACCAATCTTCTCAAGCACCAACCCAAACTGTTCCACAAATCCTACTAGAACAATTGTGCAAAAAAATGGAGAGGATGAACTAATAAGTATCTTCCCTAAAACAAGAACTTCAAACCATCAAAACTGGAAAGGCACCCATGCCTACTCAGGTGGTTCCATCCTCAACTTCAAGGGGAGAGTCTAGTTGTGCTCAAACAACTCATGAACAACTAAAGGCTGTGACTGTTTTAAGAAGTGGGAAATCAATTGAGAAACCTGAACAACTAATTCAGAACCCACCTGAAGATTCAAACTTGGATGAAAATTCAAATGAAACCCAAGATCAAACTGAGGAAACTGATAACAATGTGAAAGAAACAATTCTTGAAGAAACAACCCCACAACCTGCACCATTTCCTCAATGCATGAGGGGGAAAACCAAGCCTGAATTGAGTGAAACATTGAGGGAAATATTTTCACAAGTCAAGTTGAACATACCCCTTCTCGATGCAATTCAAACCATACCTGCCTACTCAAAGTACCTTAAGGACTTGTGCACTTTTAAAAGAAAATATTCACATAAAAACCATGTCCTTTTGGCTGCTAATGTGAGTACCACCAGTCAAGGGACCATTCCTCCTAAGTTGAAAGACCCGGGTTTCCCTTACATCAATGTTGAACTTGGAGAGAGAAAAGCTGTCAAGGCCTTGTGTGACCTAGGTGCTAGTGTCAATCTCATCCCATATGTTGTGTACTGCCAGTTAGTCCTAGAAGAGCTTCAACCCACATCAGTCAAAATTTAACTTGCTGACCAAAGCATTAGGGTTCCAAAGAAGATTTTAAAGGATGTTCTGGTAAAGGTTGAAAACTTCATCTACCCTACTGACTTCATTGTCCTTGATAATCATCCAAACTTAGGAAATAAGCTACAAACCCCGGTTATCCTTGGTCGTCCCTTCCTTGTAACAATCAACTCTGTTATCTGAGTCCAAAATGGGAACATGACCATCACCTTTGGGAACATGAGTCTAGACTTTAACATCTATAATGCAAGCTCGCAAATAGGGGATGATGAGTACATTCATGAAGTAAACATGATAGGAAGAATTCATAATGAATCCATAGAACATCAAGGAATATTTGATGAATGTTTAAGTCAGGATGAGATTGATTTCCTTTGTTCATATGAAGGAAGTTTATCTCCTTGGCTTGAATCATTTTGAAAGTGCTCTTAGGATGAAGTCTTAGGTCCAACAATTAGTGAAACCTTTCAAGAAACCACTTTCATGGAGACCACTCCAACTTCGTTCCCTAAATATGATCAAGACAATCTAGTAGCTGAAACTTCTACATGTGGGGAATCAATCCTATCTAAAACTTTAGGAAATAAAATTGATCTTGATTCAATGTCCCAATCTTATGATGAAATTCTGAACCAACCTGATCTTGAATTGAAGGAACTTCCTACTGCACTAAATTATGCCTTCCCAGGGGACAATCAAACACATCTATTGTCATTTCTTCTTCTATTGAATCCAATCATGAGAGGATGCTTCTATATGTCCTTAAGAAACATAAGAAATCCATTGGTTGGAACCTATCTGATATTCCAAAGATTAGCCCACTTATTGGGACTCATAAGATTGTTTTGGAATCTGATTCAATGTCGTGTCATCAACCACAACGACAACTCAATCCTAATCTCATGGAGGTAGTAAGGAAAGAACTTCTGAAATAGTTAAAAGCTGGTATAATATATCCCATAGCTGAGAGTGAATGGGTGAGCCCAATCCAAATGGTTCCAAAAAAGGCTAGAATCACAGTGATAACCAATGAGGATGGAGAGATTCTTCCAACAAGGGTGAGTAGTGGATGGAGGGTCTGCATTGACTATAGAAAGCTAAACTCATTCACCAAGAAGGACCATTTCCCCTTACCATTAATTGACCAAGTCCTTGAGAGAGTGGCAGGTCATGCCTTCTACTGTTTCTTAGATGGGTACTCGTGGTATAATCAAATTGAGGTCTCCCTAGAGGATCAAGGGAAGACTACATTCACATGTCCATTCGAAACCTTTTCTTTCAAACACATGCCCTTCGGGTTATGCAATGCCAATGGAACCTTCCAACGGTGCATGATGGGAATCTTCTCAGACATGGTAGGGGATTTTCTAGAGGTCTTCATGGATGACTTCTCTGTGTTTGGGGATACATTTGAGGGATGTCTTAGGAATGTAGAGAGAGTCTTTTCAAGATGTGAAGAAATGAATCTAGTCCTAAACTGGGAAAAATGTCATTTCATGGTTAAATAGGGACTAGTTTTAGGTCATCTGGTCTCAAGTAGGGGGATTGAAGTTGATAAAGCCAAGGTTGACATCATTCGTCACCTTCCATCACCCAAAACTGTCAAGGAAGTGAGGTCTTTCTTAGGACATGCTGGTTTCTATAGAAGATTCATTAAGAACTTTAGTTCAATATCTCGTCCCCTTTGTGCTCTCCTAGTAAAGGATGCTCCATTTGTTTGGATAGAAAGCTTTGAGGGTTTATTCTCAACCCTCAAATCCTCTCTCACCTCTCCTCCCATTATGAAATCTCAAAATTGGAATCTTCCTTTCGAACTTATGTGTGATGCCAGTGACATTACTGTAGGAGCTGTGTTAGGACAACGTTGTGATAAAACTCCTTATGTCATTGCTTATGAAGAAAATCCTTAAATGATGCCCAAATCAACTACACCACCACTGAAAAGGAGTTACTTGCTATTGTGTTTGCCTTAGAGAATTTTAGGTCCTACCTCTTAGGATCCCCCATCACTATGTTCACTGACCATTCTGCACTAAAATACCTCTTCCAAAAACAAGATGATAAGGATAGACTGATTAGGTTGGTCCTTCTCTTACAATAATTTGACCTCACAATCAAGGATAAAAAGGGTGTTGAAAATGTTGTAGCTGATAACCTCTCTAGGATGGAATTCAAAGACAACTCAAATCACCTTTATGTGTCTGATTCATTTCCTCATGAACTCCTATACTCTGTGAGTGACTGTCGTTGGTATGCCTACATAGCCAATTTCTTAGTTATAGGAGTCATTACAAAATTCTTAGGGACTCAAGATCGAAGGAAATTCCTTTATGATGTTAGACATTATGTGTTTGATGATCCATACCTCTATAAGTTCTGCCCTGACCAAGTCATTAGGAGGTGTGTCCCAGAATCTGAACAAGAGTCCATCCATAAATTCTGTCATAGTAAGGCATGTGGAGGTCACTTTTCCTCTAAGAAAACATCTTCTAAAATTCTTTACTATGGTCTCTTCTGTCCCACCCTCTCAAGGGACTCCTACAAATTTTGTCAAAGTTGTCCTTGTGTCAACAAGTAGGGTCCATCACAAAAAGGAATCAAATGCCACTCACTCCTGTCTTAGTGGTTGAAATATTTTATTGTTGGGGAATTTATTTCATGGGACCCTTCTCAAACTCTAGGGGATACCTCTATATCCTTTTAGATATTGATTATGTCTCAAAATGGGTTGAAGCCATTCCCACCAATTCTAATGACCATCATGTTGTGATCCGATTTCTGAAAGAGCACATATTTTCTCGATTTGGAATTCTTGGGGATATCATTAGTGATCGTGGAATTCATTTTTGCAATCTTCCATTCCCATAACTCATGGAAAAATATGGAATTTCTCACAAATTGTCCACTGCTTTCCACCCACAGACCAATGGTCAAGCTGAGTTAGCCAATCGTGAAATCAAACAAATTCTTGAGAAAACCTTCAATCCTTTTAGGAAAGATTGGTCTGAGAAACTCTTGGATGATCTTTGGGCATATCGTACAGCATTCAAAACCATCCTAGGAATGTCACCATATAGGTTGTTTTATGGTAAATCATGCCATTTTCTAGTGGAGATTGAACATAAGGCCTTTTGGGCAATTAAGAAAATGGATTATGACCTTTCATTGGCTAGAACAAAAAGGAAATTAGATCTCAATGAACTGGAGGAACTAAGGATGGAGGCTTATGAAATTCAAGGATCAATAAATCTAGATTTCAGTCCTACCAATCTAGGAATATCATGGTCAAACATTTTGAACCGGGAAAACTTGGCTATTGTATAGTTCAAAACTTCATTTACACCTGGGAAAGTTAAGGTCTAGATGGTCAGGACCTTTCATAGTGCATCATGTATTCCCCCATGGGGCAGTAGAGATTTAAGATCCCACAAGTGGTTACATTTTCAAGGTCAATGGTCAAAGGTTAAAACCATCCATTGAATCATTCAATAAACAGGAAATAGAGGTTGAGTTAACTGATCCAACCTATGAACTAGGAAAAAATTGATAGATTTAGGGTCCATGTCGGGCTAACGACATTAAACAAAGTGCTGCATGGGAGGCAACCCATGGTTTTTAAGTTTCCTATCATTTTGTTGTTTTAATAAAATTTATATTTTAAATAGGACTAATTAATAATTTTTATATTTAAAAAAAAAGACTGTTGACATGTTCTTCTATTATGAGTATGGATGGGTATGAAAGGGGAGAACCATATTCATCTGTGTCACGCGGTGTGATCCCTGAGTAATACCTTACCCATAAAATTAAAAGAAGATAATGTATCATTAGTTTGATTTAAAAAAATAGAAAAAAAGGAAAAACCATAAAAATGATGATACTTGGAATTAAATAAGGCATTGTGTTGTTTGTTTTGTCTGGTTTGTTCTTGTTTTTATGGTTCAGGTACTATTTTGGGTGATACATGTTCAATCAAGGAGGTGCCTACATCCCCCAAGAGATCAAAGGACTAAATTGGAGCGGTAAGAATTTCAACTTCAACCACTAGGTGACTTCATTCCATGATCCTCATTTTCAATTTCCTTTTTGAACTTTCATTCTCTGCCTCTACCCCCTTCTAAATTTTCTTTTCTTTAAACACTGTCGATAGTGTTATTTTAAGTTGGGGGGGAAATATAAAATAAAAAATTCTTTTGTGTCAAAAAAAATGAGTTGAAAAAAAATTGTGTAAATGGAAGGAAAAATTCCTTTAACTTTGAACATGGTAATACACATTGCACACTTTGAAACTAAATATCAAATAATTTAGCATGCCCTGATTCTGATTTTAATCCTTGTATAATTTCATGAGCATAGATTTTAGAAAGTGTGGTTTTCCAATGTGACATTTCATTTTTTATATTTTCATCCAAATAAAAAAAATATCACAATGCACATCCTTTGAATAGTGGGGTATTAGTTTGAGTTCATGGGGTCTCCCAAATAAATAGCATAGGTTTGGTGATAATTTTAGTTTTAGTATGAATATTAAATAAAAAAATAACAAAAAATTAATAAATTTGCGCGTAGAGTAATGAAATGACCTAATGCGTGGATTTCGGCACTTGGGGATCGTGACTCCATAGTTGTCTGGCCCAGAGTTAGTAATTTTATCTCTATTTTTGGTAATTTGAATTTTTTTTTTGACTGAGTTAACTTGAGATTATGCCCGAGTATGTGGTATTCACTTGGTTCCCTAAAGTCTTTGATCCTGGGAGTCATCGGAAAAGTCTCACTATAGGGGTTGACTCTTTTGAGTGCAATTTCAATTACCATGGAAAAATTACAAAAAAAACCCAAAAAAAACCAAATATATATATATATGATACAAAAAAAAAATTGAATACTCATCTTAATATTGAAATTTGATTCCACCTAGCGCTTCTGTAATTTCCCCCTTGAATAAAGATAAACACCCATGTCTATTTTGATTCACAACACATCCTCATACTTAGTTGATATTGGATGAAATATCACAATGAATTTGAACAAAGGAATGGGCTTGGGATTGGGATATTCTTATGAAACTATCTTGTATTAAATTATTTTGATGGGTTTCATGATTGTTTGGTATAAGGGTTTTTGGTGATCATTGTGTATTAAAATGTTTTTGGAAAAGGGAATTCGAATTTCATTTTTGATGAGATATATTTTTCTCGGGACTAGGAAAACTCATGTTGGGGGGTGTGATTATCCACTAAATGAGGCTAATATTCATTGTTAATATACATAATATTCATGTTCTTTATTATTCATAAACATCATTTTAGTGCATTTTACACTTTGAACATCATTTCACATTATGATTGTAATACCTTCTTAAAATGCACTATTATGTGGTACATTTTTTAACATCATTTGAAGTACCCAATGATTCATCTAATTTTAAGGAATATAATTATACATATTTTAATTTTATATTCTTTATAACTGGATATTCACTTTAATATGAAAATTTTTTATTAAAGGATCAATGAAATATTCATAAAGGATGATGGAGATATTTGGCAATGAAAGGAAGCAATTCTGGAGAAGGCAGATTGGACATCATCCCACGGATGAGAATGTGGGGCCCAACATACAGGCTCAATGAATCCCAAATTTTTTGGGATTCTAGAATATATTTATAGGAACAAATATCTCTTCAATATCCAATGCTAATTCGGCCTCCATTGTGTCCATTTAGGCGGCCCAAGTTAGAGATAAAATTCTGGGCCAGATTCTGCAGCCCATAAAAACATCCCATTAATATGATCCTATATATGAATCCACAACTCCAAATGGGCCCTACATTTACAGAAGTTTATAAGACATACTGAGATCCAGTTTCTTCTTATATTTCCCACTCTGATTCGGCCATCTAGAAGGTCTTCCAAGTGCGTCTATTCGGTGAAGGAAAGCTGGCTTCCACCTTGGGTCAAGGGTGGAAAAATCGACTCTCCCTTACTTTCCACCCACCTATGGCCTACCAAAATTAATTGAGGAGACTTATACTGTTGGAGGCTCGACCCAATGTCTCAAAAATTCCTATTTATGTCAGTGGTGTTGGAGGATTGAGGAATCTTGGGTGCTTGGTTTCATTGTAGTGTTATGCTGCCGCTTTGTGTTTGTAATCACATTTCTTTCTCATGTAAGTTGTTTAATTCACCTTAGTTTCTTAATAAAAGTTCTTCATTTAATCTTATTATGTTATTATACATATCACGTTGATACCCTTGGTTCAAGGTGTGAATTTATTCACACCATACTTTGTGATATTTATCACACAACGGAGGAGTGATCGATTTTTGTTGTTGTTTTTACTTCTTCAATTCCACCCCCGTAAGTCTACTTCCTGCTTCCGTTGAAGAAATGTCATCAATGGAGGGCTAAATATTTTATGGTTTGATCCAAGGGAGTAGAAAGGGGCTATATTGGATGTTATTTATCACCCCATTAATGTATAGTCACTTCTTTAATTGAGATTTTTATTTGATGATTTTTAAACTCCATCGTCCTTATTGAATTTAAGGTCACACATTTCAAGTGCTAATACGAACCTCTACCTTGGAGTGCTGAAAACTTTTATCCTTCAATTGTATAGTTGATTAGTATTAGGGTGTGTAGGCATTAAATCAGTAATTGGTGATTTCTTTTGATCTTATTAAATGAATCCATCTCAATTATGAGAAATTGAAATCATTAAAAAAAGGAATTCATCCAATCCACCCTGAGTGATAACCTAGGATCAACTCATTACCATAATTTGATTTAACTTAAATCTGTTAGTGATCCTTTAAAAACATCTTAAATCAACATAAGTTTTCCACTTCATATCCAAAAACAATTCATATAATGCACGTGTCTGTAGGTACTTCTTAGGTCTCTGAGGATTCGACAACCCAAACTAGACTACAAGGACCGTCCTACCTTCTTCTTTTTGGTAAATTTGAGTGAGAAACAAATTTTGGCACCATTTCCGAGGACCCAAGTAATTTATCTAAACACCCATTCTATTCTCCCCCATTTCTTTTTTTCTCATCCAAATTCTCTTATCTTGTCCCTTTCTTGTTTTTTTTTATTTTGGCGCATGTCCGCCAACACCCGTGATCAATCAAACCATCTAGTTAGGGTGGATAGTCCTGGGGTTGGGGAGTCAAGTACAAAAATGGAACTCATTCCATTAGATCCTAATATTAATAATACTCTAGAGTCTAAAATTGATCCCATTTCAATGGAATGTCTTCAAATAAACCAACTCATAAACCCGGGTGGAAACCAAAATGGAAACCCAAATGAGGCAGCCCCAAAATGCAATTGATCAAACCATGAATGACTACCTCACACCTTCCTGTACTAATGCCCCATCATGCACTAGACACAACTCCCTAGGATATTCCAACTACATCATTAAACCCCATGTCCTAAACCATCTTCCCACATTCCATGGAATGGAGTCCGAGATGCCCTACCTTCACATTAAGGAGTTCAATGACATTGTAGAAACCATGTGTCCCCCACATCAACTAGAATCAGCTAAGATGAGGCTATTTTATTTTTCTTTAAAGTATCGAGCTAAAAATTGTCTAAGCAATTTGATACCATCATCCATCAACTCTTGGTACCTACTACAAAGATAATTCTACAAAAAATACTTTCCCCACCATAAAACAATTGCACTTAAAAAGAGTATCCAAAACTTTTTTTGAAAAAGAGGGAGAGTCATTCTATGAAAAATGGGAGAGGTTCAAAGACACTCTAAACATAGTTCCACACCATGGTTTTTCTATTCCTGAACAAGTGAGAATTTTCTATGAAGGGTTGGGTCCGGGGAACAAACAATTCATTTACATGATGTGTAATGGAACCTTTAAAAACAAAGCCCCAAATGATGCTTACGAGTATCTAGAAATCCTTTCTGAACAAAACCAAACTTGGGGAACTTCACCTTATTCTGAAAAGCCACAAAGAAATACTGGAATTCATACACTTAGAGAAGAGGAAATCCTCAAGGCTAAACTCGCAGCACTCTCTAGGAAGGTTGAAGAGATAGACCATAGGAAAGTACATGAAATCAAAACTGTTGACCCTATTTGCACAATTTGTGAAAAACATGACCATAATATAGACAACTGTCCAACCATTCCATCCATCAAGGTTGTTATTTTAGGAGGACCCCCAGCGGAAGTAAATGCTTTGAACTTTCAAAATCCTCAATACCAAAACAACTTCAAACCAGGGTATAATGACCACCCAGGCTTCCTCTGGAAAGATAACCAACAACCTAGCCAACCACAGGGACAAAATCCTTACCCCCATCAGAACTACCAAACCCATAACTAGTTCCAAACTCAAAATATCCAATACCAACAGCCACCGGTCCATATTCGACAAACCATCCCACCTTCAAAATATCCCCCCGGGATAAACCAATCTTCTCAAGCACCAACCCAAACTGTTCCACAAAGCCTACTAGAATAACTGTGCAAAAAAATGGAGAGTATGAACTCAGAAGTATCTTCCCAAAAAAAAGAACTTCAAACCATCAAAACTGGAAAGGAACCCATGCCTACTCAAGCGGTTCCATGCTCAACTTCAAGGGGAGAGTCAAGTTGTGCTCAAACAACTCATGAACAACTAAAGGCTGTGACTGTTTTAAGAAGTGGGAAATCAATTGAGAAACCTGAACAACTAATTCAGAACCCACCTAAAGATTCAAACTTGGATGAAAATTCAAATGAACCCCAAGATCAAACTGAGTAAACTGATAACAATGTGAAAGAAACAATTCTTCAAGAAACAACCCCACAACCTGCACCATTTCCTCAATGCATGAGGGGGAAAACCAAACCTGAATTGAGTGAAACATTGAGGGAAATATTTTCACAAGTCAAGTTGAACATACCCCTTCTCGATGCAATCCAAACCATACCTGCCTACTCAAAGTACTTTAAAGACTTGTGCACTTTTAAAAGAAATTTTTAAAATAAAAACCAAGTCCTCTTGGCTGCTAATATGAGTACCACCAGTCAAGGGACCATTCCTCCTAAGTTGAAAGACCCGGGTTTCCCTTACATCAATGTTGAACTTGGAGAGAGAAAATTTTTCAAGGCCTTGTGTGACCTGGGTGCTAGTGTCAATCTCATCCCATATGTTGTGTATTTCCAGTTAGTCCTAGAAGAGCTCCAACCCACATCAGTCACACTTCAACTTGCTGACCAAATCATTAGGTTTCCAAAGGGGATTTTAAAGGACGTTCTGGTAAAGGTTGAAAACTTTATCTACCCTGCTGACTTCATTGTCCTTGACAACCATCCAAACTTAGGAAATAAGGAACAAACCCTAGTTATCCTTGGTCGTCCCTTCCTTGCAACAATCAACTCTGTTATCCGAGTCTGAAATGGGAACATGACCATCACCTTTGGGAACATGAGTCTAGACTTGAACATCTATAATGAAAGCTCACAAATAGGGTATGATGAGGACATTCATGAAGTAAACATGATAGGAAGAATTGATAATGAATCCATAGAACATCAAGGAATATTTGATGATTGTTTAAGTTAGGATGAGATTGATTTACTTTGTTCATATGAAAGAAGTTTATCTCCTTGGCTTGAATCTTTTTCAAATTGCTCTTATGATGAAGTCTTAGGTCCAACAATCAGTGAAACCTTTCAAGAAACCACTTTCATGGAGACCACTCCAACTTCTTTCCCTAAATCTGATCAAGAAAATCTAGTAGCTGAAACTTATACATGTGGGGAATCAATCCTATCTAAAACTTTAGGAAATAAAATTGATCTTGATCCAATGTCCTAATATTATGCTAAAATTCTGAACCAACCTAATCTTGAATTGAAGTAACTTCCTGCTGCACTAAAGTATGCCTTCCTAGGGGACAATAAAACACATCCTATTGTCATTTCTTCTTCTCTTGATGTCAATCATGAGAGGATGATTATAGATGTCCTTAGGAAACATAAGAAATCCATTGGTTGGACCCTGTCTGATATTCTTGAGATTAGCCCACTTATTGGGACTCATAGGATTGTTCTGGAATCTGATTCAAAGTCATGTCGTCAACCTCAACGGTGACTCAATCCTAATTTCATGAAGGTAGTAAGGAAAGAACTTCTGAAATTGTTAAAAGCTGGTATCATATATCCCATAGCTGAGAGTGAATGGGTGATCCCAATCCAAGTGGTTCCAAAAAAGGCTGAAATCACAGTGATAACCAATAAGGATGGAGAGATTCTTCCAACAAGGGTGAGTAGTGGATGGAGGGTCTGCATTGACTATAGGAAGCTAAACTCATTCACCAAGAAGGACCATTTCCCCTTACCATTCATTGACCAAGTCCTTGAGAGAGTGGCAGTTCATGCCTTCTACTGTTTCTTAGATGGGTACTCGGGGTATAATCAAATTGAGGTCTCCCTAGAGGATCAAGGGAAGACTACATTCACATGTCTATTTGGAACCTTTGCTTTCAAACGCATGCCATTCGGGTTATGTAATGCCCCTGGAACCTTCCAACGGTGCATGATGGGAATCTTCTCAGACATGGTAGGGAATTTTATAGAGGTCTTCATGGATGAATTATCTATGTTTGGGGATACATTTGAGGGATGTATGAGGAATATAGAGAGAGTCTTGTCAAGATGTGAAGAAATGAATCTAGTCCTAAATGGGAAAAAATGCCATTTCATGGTTAAAGAGGGGCTAGTTTTAGGCCATCTGGTCTCAGGTAGGGGGATTGAAGTTGATAAAGCCAAGGTTGACATCATTCATCACCTTCCATCACCCAAAATTGTCAAGTAAGTGAGGTATTTCTTAGGACATGCTGGTTTCTATAGAATATTCATCAAGGACTTTAGTTCAATATCTCGTCCCCTTTGTGCTCTCTTAGTAAAGGATGCTCCATTTGTTTGTTCTTGTTTTTATGGTGCATGTACTATTTTTGTAGATACATGTTCAATCTAGGAGGTGCCTACATCCCCCAAGAGATCAAATGACTAAATTGGAGCAGAAATAATTTCAACTTCAATCACCAGGTGACTTCATTCCATGATCCTCATTTTCAATTTCCTTTTTGAACTTTCATTATCTACCTCTACCCCCTTCTAAATTTTATTTTCTTTAAACACTGGGGACAGTGTTATTTTAACTTGGAGGGGTGTAAGATAAAATAAAAAATGTTTTTGTGTCAAAAAAAATGAGTTGAAAACAAAATTGTGTAAATGGAAGGAAAAATTCCTTTAACTTTGAACATGGTAATACACATTGCACACTTGGAAACTAAATATCAAATAATTTAGCATGCCCTAATTCTGATTTTAATCCTTGTATAATTTCATGATCATATATTTTGGAAAGTGTGGTTGTCTAATGTGATATTTCATTGTTTATATTTTCATCCAAATAAAAAAAAGATCACAATGCACATCCTTTGGATAGTGGGGTATTAGTTTGAGTTCATGGGGTCCCCCAAATAAATATCATAGGTTTGGTTATCATTTTAGTTTTAGTATAAATATTTAATAAAAAAATAATAAAATAATAATAAATTTGCGCGTAGAGCAATGAAATGACCTAATGCGTGGCTTTTGGCACTTGGGGATCGTGACTCCATAGTTGTCTGGCCCAGAGTTAGTAATTTTATCTCAATTTTTAGTAATTTGAATTGGTTTTTGACTGAGTTAACTTGATATTATTCCCGATTATGTGGGATTCACTTGGTGCCCTAAGGTCTTTGAGCCTGGGAGTCATCGGCAAAGTCTCGCTAAAGGGGTTGAATCTTTTGAGTGCAATTTCAATTACCATGGAAAAATTGAAAAAAAAAAACAAAAAAAACAAAAAAAATATATATATGATAAAAAAATTTGAATACTCATTTCAATATTGAAATGTGATTCCACCTAGAGCTTCCATAATTTCCCCCTTGAATAAAGATGAACTCTCGTGTCTATTGTGATGCACAACACATCCTCATACTTAATTGATATTGGATGAAATATGGCAATTAATTTGAACAAAGGAATGGGCTTGGGATTTTTGATCTTCTTATGAAACTATCTTGTATTAAATTATTTTATGGGTTTCATGATTTTTTGGTATAAGGATTTTTGATGATCATTGTGTATTAAAATTTTTTTGGAAAAGGGAATTCGAATTTCATTTTTGATGAGATATATTTTGCTCGGGACTAGGAAAACTCAAGTTGGGGGGTATGATTATCCAATAAATGAGGCTAATATTCATTCATAATATACATAATATTCATGTTCTTTATTCTTCATAAACACCATTTTAGTGCATTTTACACTTTGAACATCATTTCACATTATGATTGTAATACCTTCTTAAAATGCACTATTATGTGGTACATTTTTTAACATCATTTGAAGTACCCAATGATTCATCTAATTTTAAGGAATCTAATTATACATATTTTAATTTGATATTCTTTTTAACTGTATATTCACTTCAATATGAACATTTTTCATTAAAGGATCAATGAAATATTCATAAAGGATGATGGATATATTTGGCAATGAAAGGAAGGAATTTTGGAGAAGGTAGATTGGACATCGGACCACTGATGAGAATATGGGTCCAAACATACAGGCCCAATGAATCCCAACTTTCGTGAGATGCTAGAAAACATTTATAGTAACAAATCACTATTCAGGATCCAATGCTAATTCGGCCTCCATGGTGTCCATTTAGGTGGCCCAAGTTAGAGATAAAATTTTGGTCCAGATTCTGCGGCCCAGAAAAACATCCCACTAATATGATCATATCTCTAAATCCACAACTTCAAATGGGTACTTATTTTACATAATGTTATAATAAATCCTGAGAGACACTTTATTCTTCTATTTACCACTCTGATTCGGCCATCTATAAGGTCTTACAAGCACGTATGTTCGGTGAAGGAAAGCGGGCTGCCACCTCGGGTCAAGGGTGGAAAAATCAACTCTCCCTTACTTTCCACCCAACTATGGCTTACCACAATTAATTGAAGAGACTTTTATTGTTTTAGGCCCAACCCAAGGGCTCAAAAATGCCTATTTAAGGAAGTGGTGTTGGAGGATTTAGGAATCTTGAGTGCTTGGTTTCATTGTAGTGTTATGTTGCCGCTTTGTGTTTGTAATCACATTTCTTTCTCATGTAAGTTGTTTAATTCACCTTAGTTTCTGAACAAAATTTCTTCCTTTACTCTTATTCTGTTCTTATACTTATAAAGTTGATACCTTTGGTTCAGGTTTTGAATTTATTCACACCATACTTTGTGATATTTATCACACAACGGAGGAGTGATCGATTTTTGTTGTTGTTTTTACATCTTCAATTCCACCCTCATAAGCATACTTCCCGCTTCCGTTAAAGAAATGTCATCAATGGAGGGATAAATATTTTATGATTTGATCCAAGGGAGTATCAAGTGTCTGGATTTGATGTTATTTATCACCCCATTAATGTATAATCACTTCTTTAATTGAGATTTTTATTTGATGATTTTTAAACTCCATCGTCCTTATTGAATTTAAGGTCACACATTTCAAGTGCTAATACGAACCTCTACCTTGGAGTGCTCAAAACTTTGATCCTTAAAGTGTATAGGTGATTATTATTAGTGTTTTTATGCATTAAATCATTAAGTGATTATTTCTTTTTATCTTCTTAAATGAATCCATCTCAATTATAAGAAATTGAAATCATTAAAAAAGGAATTCATCCAATCCACCCTGAGCGATAACCTAGGATCAACTCATTACCATAATTCGAATTAACTTAAATCTGTTAGTGATCCTTTAAAACCATCTTAAATCAACCTAAGTTGGACACTTCATATCCAAAAACAATCCATATAATGCACGTGTCTGTAGGTACTTCTTATGTCTCTGAGGATTCGACAACCCAAACTAGACTACAAGGACCGTCCTACCTTCTTCTTTTGGGTAAATTTGAGTGAGAATCTATGATTAACCAATAAAAACATATATTTTAATTACATTTTAATGGTATTAAATGTAAATTTTTGATCTTATGGGCCTGAGTTAGTGGATTTTGATTTTGAACATACATTCTCATCATTTGTGCACTTCATGCCTAATGTACACCAATTTAGGCCCAACCAGTCATCTAATTCTAAGGAATGTAATTATCCATATTTTAATTTTATATTTTTTGAAATTTATTTTCACTTAAATTTAAACATTTTTAATTCAGGGATCAATGGATTATTCATAAAGGATGAAGGATATATTTTCCAATGAAAAGAAATAATTCTGGAGAAGGCAGATTGGACACCAGCCTACTGATGAGAATGTGGGGCCCAAAATACAGACCCAATGAAGCCCAAATTTCGTATAATGCTATAAGACATATATATGAACAAATCCTTATTCAGTATCTAGTGCTAATTCGGCCTCCATTATGGTTATTTATGCAGCACAAATTAGAGATAAAATTCTAGGCCAGATTCTGCGGCCCAGAAAAACAGCCCAATAATATGATCATATCTCGGTATACACAACTCCAAATGGGCCCAACATTTACAGCCAGTTAGAATACAGCCTAGGATCCATTTTATTCTTCTATGATCCACTCTGATTATTCCATCTAGAAGGTCTTACAAGTGCGTTTGTTCGGTGAAGGAAAGCTGGCTTCCACCTCAGGTCAAGGGTTGAAAAATCAACTCTCCCTTACTTTCCACACACCTATGGCCTAACAAAATTAATTGAGGTGACTTGGACTGTTGGAGGGTAGACCTATGGGCTCAAAAATTCCTATTTAAGGCAGTGGTGTTGGAGGATTGAATAATCTTGGGTGTTTGTATTAATTGTAATGTTATGCTGCCACTTTGTGTTTGTAATTGCATTTCAATTTCCATGTAAGTTTCCTTTTTGTACTTCTTTGTTCTTAATCAACATATTTATATTCTGTTCTTCCCATTTCTTTCATTAAAACTTTATAATCACAAATCACAGTGATATATCTTTGTTGTGCTGAATTATTTCACACATAGGTGTGAATTTCATTCACACACACGGAGGAGTGCTCGTTATTTCCGCGGTTTTAATTTCTTCAATCTAATTCTTGTAAGTCATCTTCCACCCACCATTGAGAGTATACCATAAATTGAGGTCTAAAACTTTAATGGGTTGATATTAGGAAGATATAAAGGCTAGATTGAATGTTATTTTATGAACTAATTTTTGTTAAATGGTTAACTAATTTAAGACTTCCATTCTTCAGTTATTTCCACTCTTCATCTTCACTGTGTTTGAGGAAGATAAATCCAATTACTAAAAGGACCATATACCTTGGAGACATCATGAATTTGGTTCTCTAAGTGTGTAATGGATTATTAATTTAGTTTAGTTTCATAAAACCATAAAATGATGAAGGTAGTGTTATTTTGAAGAATGGATTCATCAAGAATTAATTAAACCAAAATTGTCTAAAGAAGTAAAATTCATTCAATCCACCCCTAGAATAATATTAAGATCAAACCATTTTTATTTAATTGAATTCACTTATGTTTATTAGTTTTCTTTAAAACCATTAAAAATCAGAACCAAGTTGGCCACTTCATAGCCAAAAATCCACCTCATAGGTTGTGTGTCTTAGGTATCTTCTTAGGTCTTAGTGGATTCGACAACCCAATCTAGACTACAAGGACCGTTCTACCTTCATATCTTGGGTAAATTTGAGCGTGAATCAAATTTTGGCACCATTGTCGGGGACCAAGTAAGTAACTTATACCAACAACTTTCTTTCCTCACCTCCATTCCTTTATTCTCACCCAAGATCTCTTATTTTTTCCCTTTCTCGCTTTTTTTTTCTTTTGGCGCATGACCGCCTACACCCGTGATAACTCAAAAAGACTTGTTAGGGTGGAAAGTCCTAGGATAAGGGAGTTAAGTGAACCTAAGGGTTTTTTTAAACTAGAACCTAATACCCTAGAGTCAAAAATTGAGCCAATTTCAATGGAGAGTCTTCAAAGAAACTAAATCATAAACTCGGGTGGGAACCAAAATGGAAACCCAAATGAGGCAACCCCAAACTTGGGGAATGCAACTGATCAAACCATGAATGACTATCTCACACCTTCCTGGACCAATGCCCCCTCATACATTAGACACAACTCCCTAGTAGATTCCAACTACATCTTTAAACCTCATGTTCTAAACCATCTTCCCACATTCCATGGAATGGAGTCCGAGATGCCCTACATTCACATTAAGGAGTTCAGTGACATTGTAGAAACCAGGTGTCCCCCACATCAACTAGAATCATCTAAGATGAGGCTATTTACTTTTTATTTAAAGTATCGAGCTAAAAATTGGCTAAACAATTTGAGACCATTATCCATAAACTCTTGGGACCAACTACAAAGAGAATTCTACAAAATATTCTTTCCCCAGCACAAAACAATTGCACTTAAAAAGAGGGAGATTCATTATATGAATCATGCGAGAGGTTAAAAGACACTCTAAACATGGTTCCACACCATGCTTTTTCTATTCCTGAAAAAGTGAGAATTTTCTATGAAGGGTTGGGTCTGGGGAACAAACAATTCATTGACATGATGTGTAATGGAAACTTTAAAAAAAAGCCCCAAATGATGCGTACGAGTATCTAGAAATCATTTCGGAACAAAAACAAACATGGGGAACTTCACCTTATTCTGAAAATCCACAAAGAACTACTGTAATTCATACACTTAGAGAAGAGTAAAGCCTTGGGGCTAAAATTTCAGCACTCTCTAGGAAGGTTGAAGAGATAGACCTTAGGAAAGTCCATGAAATCCAAACTGTTGACCCTGTTTGCACAAATTGTGACAAACATGACCATAAGATAGAAAATTTCCCAACCATTCCATCCATCAAGGATGTTATTTTAGGAGGACCCCCAGCGGAAGTAAATGCTTTGAACTTTCAAAAACCTCAATACCAAAACACCTTCAACCCAAGGTATAATGACCACCCAGGCTTCCGCTGGAAAGATAACCAACAACCTAGACAACCACAGGGAAAAAATCCTTACCCCCATCAGAACTACCAAACCCATAACCAGTTCCAAACTCAACCTATCCAATACCAACAGCCACCGGTCCATTTTCAACAAACCATCCCACCTCCAAAATATCCCTCTGGGATAAACCAACCTACTCAATAACCCAACCAAATTGTTCCACAAAGCCTACTAGAACAATTGTGCAAACAAATGGAAAGGATGAACTCAAAAGTTTCTTCCCTTAAACAAGAACTTCAAACCATCAAAACTGGAAAGGCACCCATGCCTACTCAGGCGGTGCCATCCTCAACTTCAATGGGAGAGTTAAGTTGTGCTCAAACAACTCATAAACAACTAAAGGCTATGACTATTTTAAGAAGTGTGAAATCAATTGAGAAACCTGAACAACTAATTTAGAACCCATCTGAAGATTCAAACTTGGATGAAAATTCAAATGAACCACAAGATCAAACTGAGGAAACTAATAACAATGTGAAAGAAACAACTCTTCAACAAACAATCCCACAACCTGCACCATTTCCTCAACGCATGAGAGGGAAAACCAAGCCTGAATTGAGTGAAACATTGAGGGAAATATTCTCACAAGTCAAGTTGAACATTCCACTCCTCGATGCAATTCAAACCATACCTGCCTACTCAAAGTGCATTAAAGACTTGTGCAATTTTAAAAGAAAATTTTCACATAAAAACCAAGTCCTTTTGGCTAATAATGTGAGTACCACCATTCAAGGGACCATTCCTCCTAAGTTGAAATACCCAGGATTCCATTCCATCAATGTTGAACTTGGAGAGAGAAAAGTTGTAAAGGCCTTGTGTGACCTAGGTGCTAGTGTCAATCTCATCCCATATGTTGTGTACTACCAGTTAGGCCTAGAAGAGCTTCAACCCACATCAGTCACACTTCAACTTGCTGACCGAAGCATTAGGGTTCCAAAGGATATTTTAAAGGAAATTCTGGTAAAGGTTGAAAACTTCATCTACCATGTTGACTTCATTGTTCTTAACAACCATACAAACTTATGAAATAAGGAACAAACCCCAGTTATCCTTGGTCGTCCCTTCCTTGCAACAATTAACTCTGTTATCTGAGTTCGAAATGAGAATATGACGATCACCTTTGGGAACATGAGTCTAGACTTGAACATCTATAATGAAAGCTCAAAAATAGGGGATGACGAGGACATTCATGAATTAAACATGATAGGAAGCATTGATAATGAATCCATAGAACATCAAGGAATATTTGATGAATGTTTAAGTCAGGATGAGATTAATTTCCTTTGTTCATATGAAGGAAGTTTATCTCCTTGGCATGAATCATTTTCAAATTTCTCTTATGATGAAGTCTTAGGTCCAACAATCAGTTAAACCTTTCAAGAAACCACTTTCATGGAGACCACTCCAACTTCCTTCCCTAAATCTGATCAATCCAATCTAGTAGCTGAAACTTCTATATGTGGGGAATCAATCTTATCTAAAACTTTAGTAAATAAAATTTATCTTGATCTAATGTCCCAATATTCTGCTGAAAATCCAAACCAACCCGATCTTGAATTAAAGGAACATCATTCTTTACTAAATTATGCCTTCCTAGGGGATAATCAAACACATCCTATTGTCATTTCTTCTTCCCTTGAAGCCAATCATGATAGGATGATTCTAGATGTCCTTAAGAAACATAAGAAATCCATTGGTTAGACCCTGTCTGATATTCCCGGGATTAGCCCACTTATTGGGAATCATAGGATTGTTCTGGAATCTGATTCAAAGCCATGTCATCAACCTCAATGGTGACTCAATCCTAATCTCATGGAGGTAGTAAGGAAAGAACTTCTGAAATTGTTAAAAGCTGGTATCATATATTCCATAGCTGAGAGTGAATGGGTGAGCCCAATCCAAGTGGTTCCAAAAAAGGCTAGAATCATAGTGATAACCAATGAGGATGGAGAGATTCTTCCAACAAGGGTGAGTAGTGGATGGAGGGTCTGCATTGACTATAGGAAGCTAAACTCATTCACCAAGAAGGACTATTTCCCCTTACCATTCATTGACCAAGTCCTTGAGAGAGTGACAGGTCATGCCTTCTACTGTTTCTTAGATGGGTACTCGGGGTATAATAAAATTGAGGTCTCCCTAGAGGATCAAGGGAAGACTACATTCACATGTCCATTCGGTACCTTTGCCTTCAAACGCATGCCCTTTGGTTTATGCAATGCTCCCAGAACCTTCCACCGGTGCATGATGGGAATCTTCTCAGACATGGTAGGGGATTTTCTTGTGGTATTCATGGATGACTTCTCTGTGTTTGGGGATACTTTTGAGAGATGTATTAGGAATTTAGAGAGAGTTTTGTCAAGATGTGAAGAAAATAATCTAGTCCTAAACTAGGAAAAATCCCATTTCATGGTTAAAGAGGGACAAGTTCTAGGCCATCTAGTCTCAGGTAGGGGGATTGAAGTTGATAAAGCCAAGGTTGACATCATTAGTCACCTTCCATCACCCAAAACTATCAAGGAAGTGAGGTATTTCTTAGGACATGATGGTTTCTATAGAAGATTCATCAAGGACTTTAGTTCAATCTCATATCCCCTTTGTGCTCTACTAGTAAAGGATGCTCCATTTGTTTGGACAGAAAGCTGTGACGGTTCATTCTCAACCCTAAAATCCTCTCTCACCTCTCCCCCCATCATGAAATCTCCAAATTGGAACCTTACTTTTGAACTTATGTGTGATGCCATCAAATTTTCTGTTGGAGCTGTGTTAGGACAATGTTGTGATAAAACTCCTTATGTCATTTCTTATGCAAGAAAATCCTTAAATGATGCTCAAATAAACTACACCACTACTTAAAAGGAGTTACTTTCTATTGTGTTTGCTTTAGATAAGTTTAGGTCCTACCTCTTAGGATCCCCCATCACTGTGTTCACTGACCATTCTGCACTAAACAAGATGCTAAGGCTAGACTGATTAGGTGGGTCCTTCTCTTACAAGAATTTTACCTCAAAATCAAGGATAAAAAGGGTGTTGAAAATGTTTTAGCCGATCACCTATCTTGAATGGAATTCAAAGATAACTTCAATAACCTTTATGTGTCTAATTCATTTCCTGATGAAAACCTATACTCTGTGAGTGACTGCCCTTGGTATGCTGACATAGCCAATTTCTTAGTTACAGGATTCATTCTAAAATTCTTAGGGACTCGAGCTCGAAGGAAATTCCTTTCTGATGTTAGACACTATGTGTTTGATGATCCATACCTCTATAAGTTCTGCCCTGACCAAGTCATTAGGAGGTGTGTTCCAGAATCTGAGCAAGAGTCCATCCTTAAATTCTATCATAGTGAGGCATGTGGAGGTCACTTTTCCTCTAATAAAACATCTGCTAAGATTCTTCAATGTGGTCTCTTCTGGCCCACTCTCTCAAGGGACTCCTATAAATTTTGTCAAAGTTGTCCTAGGTGTCAACAAGTAGGGTCCATCACAAAAAGGAATCAAATTCCACTCACTCCCATCTTAGTGGTTGAAATATTTGACTGTTGGAGAATTGATTTCATGGGTCCCTTCACAAACTCTAGGGGATACCCCTACATACTCTTAGCTGTTGATTATGTCTCAAAATGGGTTGAGGCCATTCCCACTAAGTCCAATGATCATCAAGTTGTGATTTGATTTTTGAAAGAAAACATCTTCTCTAGATTTGGAATTCCTTGGGCTATCATTAGTGATCGTGGAACTCATTTTTGCAATCTTCCATTCTCATCACTCATGGAAAAATATGGAATTTCTTAAAAAGTGTCCACTGCTTACCACCCACAGACCAATGGTCAAGCTGAGTTAGCCAATCGTGAAATAAAACAAATTCTTGAGAAAACTGTCAATCCTTCTAAGAAGGATTGGTCTGAGAAAATTTTGGATGTTCTTTGGGTATATCGTACAGCATACATAACCATCCTAAGAATGTCCCCATATAGGTTGGTTTCTGGAAAAGCATGACATTTACCTGTTGAAATTGAGCATAAGGCCTTTTGGGCAATTAAGAAAATGGATTATGACCTCTCATTGGCTGGAACAAAAAGGAAATTAGATCTCAATGAACTAGAGGAACTTAGGATGGAGGATTATAAAAATTCAAGGATAAATAAAGCTAGAGTTCAAGCCTACCAATCTAGGAATATCAAATCCAAATATTTTGAACCAGGAAAATTTGTGCTCTTGTATAGTTCAAAAATTCATTTAAATCCGGGAAAGTTACGGTCTAGATGGTCTGGTACATACATAGTGCATAAGGTGTACCCCAATGGGGCAGTAGAGATTTAAGATCCCACAAGTTGTTACATTTTCAAGGTCAATGGTCAAAGGTTAAAACCATTCATTGAATCATTCAATAAATTGGAAATAGAGGTGGAGTTAACTGATCCAATCTATGAACTAGGAAAAAATGATAGATTTAGGATCCATGTCGGGCTAACGATGTTAAAAAAAGCGCTACATAGGAAGCAACCCATGGTTTTCATGTTTTCAATATTTTTGGAATAATTTTTTTTTATTAATCATTTTGATATTTAAAAAAAATATACTGTTGATCTGTTCTTCTATTATGAGTATGGATGGGTACGAAAGGGGAGAACCATATTCATATGTGTCACGTGGTGTGATCCCTGAGTACTACCTTACCCAGAAATTAAAAATAAGACAATGTATCATCAGTTGATTCCAAAAAAAAGGAAAACCATAAAAATGATGTGACTTGGTATTAAATAAATTGTTGTGTTGTTTGTTTTGTTTGTTTTGTTCTTTTTTTTTGGTTTAGGGACTATTTTTTTGGTGATATATATTCAACAAATGAGGTTCCTACATCTCCCATGAGACCAAAGAGTGATTTGGGAGCACCAAAATCATCATTATAAAGCCACCAGGTGAACTTGTTCCATGCCCTTTCCAACTCATTTCCCCCCACCCACTTCTCCTCTATTTTATTTTTATGAAACTAGGGACAGTTTCATTCAAAGTTAGGGGGTGTGGAAAAAAAATGTTTGTTAAAAAAACAATGATAAAAAAAAGTAAAGTAAAATTCCTTTATCATTCATATAATAACATATTTGCTCACATTAAAACTACATAGCAAATAATTTTTATTTCCTTGACTCTTAATTTAATTCATGATTAAGTTTAAAAGCATTTATTTTGGAAGTTTGGTTGTCCAATGAAAATTTTCATCATTTTTATTTTCATCCATTAAATCAAAATGCCACAATTCACATCCTCTAGACTGTGGGGTACTAATTTAAATTTTTGGGGTCCCATAATAAATAGAATAGGCTGGTTTGAATTTTATGAATAATATGAGTATTCAAAAAAATAAATAAAATAAAAAATAAATAAAATAAATAAAATAAAAAATTTCATGTAGAGCAATGGATTGATAAAATGTGAGGCTTTCGGCACTTGGGGATCGTGACTCCAGAGTTTTCTGGCCCTGAGTTTTTTACTCTATCTCTATTTATGGTAATATGAATTTGTTTTTTATTAAGTTAACTCGAGACGATGCTCAAGTATGTGGGCTTCACTTGGTTCCCTAAGGCCTTTGAGTCTGGGAGTCATCGGTAAAGTCTTGCTATATGGGTTAATTTGATTAACTGCAATCTCAATTACTATGGAAATATTGCAAAAAAAATCCAAAAAAAAAGGAATTAAGAATACTCATATTAGGATTAAATGTGATTCCACCTAGCGCTTCCATGATTTCCCCCTTGAATTAAAATGAACCCCCATATATATTGTGATTCACAACACATCATTACACCTATCATTTTGTTGTTTTAATAAAATTTATATTTTAAATAGGACTAATTAATAATTTTTATATTTAAAAAAAAGACTGTTGACATGTTCTTCTATTATGAGTATGGATGGGTATGAAAGGGGAGAACCATATTCATCTGTGTCACGCGGTGTGATCCCTGAGTAATACCTTACCCATAAAATTAAAAGAAGATAATGTATCATTAGTTTGATTTAAAAAAATAGAAAAACAGGAAAAACCATAAAAATGATGATACTTGGAATTAAATAAGGCATTGTGTTGTTTGTTTTGTCTGGTTTGTTCTTGTTTTTATGGTTCAGGTACTATTTTGGGTGATACATGTTCAATCAAGGAGGTGCCTACATCCCCCAAGAGATCAAAGGACTAAATTGGAGCGGTAAGAATTTCAACTTCAACCACTAGGTGACTTCATTCCATGATCCTCATTTTCAATTTCCTTTTTGAACTTTCATTCTCTGCCTCTACCCCCTTCTAAATTTTCTTTTCTTTAAACACTGTCGATAGTGTTATTTTAAGTTGGGGGGGAAATATAAAATAAAAAATTCTTTTGTGTCAAAAAAAATGAGTTGAAAAAAAATTGTGTAAATGGAAGGAAAAATTCCTTTAACTTTGAACATGGTAATACACATTGCACACTTTGAAACTAAATATCAAATAATTTAGCATGCCCTGATTCTGATTTTAATCCTTGTATAATTTCATGAGCATAGATTTTAGAAAGTGTGGTTTTCCAATGTGACATTTCATTTTTTATATTTTCATCCAAATAAAAAAAATATCACAATGCACATCCTTTGAATAGTGGGGTATTAGTTTGAGTTCATGGGGTCTCCCAAATAAATAGCATAGGTTTGGTGATAATTTTAGTTTTAGTATGAATATTAAATAAAAAAATAACAAAAAATTAATAAATTTGCGCGTAGAGTAATGAAATGACCTAATGCGTGGATTTCGGCACTTGGGGATCGTGACTCCATAGTTGTCTGGCCCAGAGTTAGTAATTTTATCTCTATTTTTGGTAATTTGAATTTTTTTTTTGACTGAGTTAACTTGAGATTATGCCCGAGTATGTGGTATTCACTTGGTTCCCTAAGGTCTTTGAGCCTGGGAGTCATCGGAAAAGTCTCACTATAGGGGTTGACTCTTTTGAGTGCAATTTCAATTACCATGGAAAAATTACAAAAAAAACCCAAAAAAACCAAATATATATATATATGATACAAAAAAAAAATTGAATACTCATCTTAATATTGAAATTTGATTCCACCTAGCGCTTCTATAATTTCCCCCTTGAATAAAGATAAACACCCATGTCTATTTTGATTCACAACACATCCTCATACTTAGTTGATATTGGATGAAATATCACAATGAATTTGAACAAAGGAATGGGCTTGGGATTGGGATATTCTTATGAAACTATCTTGTATTAAATTATTTTGATGGGTTTCATGATTGTTTGGTATAAGGGTTTTTGGTGATCATTGTGTATTAAAATGTTTTTGGAAAAGGGAATTCGAATTTCATTTTTGATGAGATATATTTTTCTCGGGACTAGGAAAACTCATGTTGGGGGGTGTGATTATCCACTAAATGAGGCTAATATTCATTGTTAATATACATAATATTCATGTTCTTTATTATTCATAAACATCATTTTAGTGCATTTTACACTTTGAACATCATTTCACATTATGATTGTAATACCTTCTTAAAATGCACTATTATGTGGTACATTTTTTAACATCATTTGAAGTACCCAATGATTCATCTAATTTTAAGGAATATAATTATACATATTTTAATTTTATATTCTTTATAACTGTATATTCACTTCAATATGAAAATTTTTTATTAAAGGATCAATGAAATATTCATAAAGGATGATGGAGATATTTGGCAATGAAAGGAAGCAATTCTGGAGAAGGCAGATTGGACATCATCCCACAGATGAGAATGTGGGGCCCAACATACAGGCTCAATGAATCCCAAATTTTTTGGGATTCTATAATATATTTATAGGAACAAATATCTCTTCAATATCCAATGCTAATTCGGCCTCCATTGTGTCCATTTAGGCGGCCCAAGTTAGAGATAAAATTCTGGGCCAGATTCTGCAGCCCATAAAACATCCCATTAATATGATCCTATATATGAATCCACAACTCCAAATGGGCCCTACTTTTACAGAAGGTTAGAAGACATACTGAGATCTAGTTTCTTCTTATATTTCCCACTCTGATTCGGCCATCTAGAAGTTCTTCCAAGCGCGTCTATTCGGTGAAGGAAAGCTGGCTTCCACCTTGGGTCAAGGGTGGAAAAATCGACTCTCCCTTACTTTCCACCCACCTATGGCCTACCAAAATTAATTGAGGAGACTTATACTGTTGGAGGCTCGACCCAATGTCTCAAAAATGCCTATTTATGTCAGTGGTGTTGGAGGATTGAGGAATCTTGGGTGCTTGGTTTCATTGTAGTGTTATGCTGCCGCTTTGTGTTTGTAATCACATTTCTTTCTCATGTAAGTTGTTTAATTCACCTTAGTTTCTTAATAAAAGTTCTTCATTTAATCTTATTATGTTATTATACATATCACGTTGATACCCTTGGTTCAACGTGTGAATTTATTCACACCATACTTTGTGATATTTATCACATAACGGAGGAGTGATCGATTTTTGTTGTTGTTTTTACTTCTTCAATTCCACCCCCGTAAGTCTACTTCCTGCTTCCGTTGAAGAAATGTCATCAATGGAGGGCTAAATATTTTATGGTTTGATCCAAGGGAGTAGAAAGGGGCTGTATTGGATGTTATTTATCACCCCATTAATGTATAGTCACTTCTTTAATTGAGATTTTTATTTGATGATTTTTAAACTCCATCGTCCTTATTGAATTTAAGGTCACACATTTCAAGTGCTAATACGAACCTCTACCTTGGAGTGCTGAAAACTTTTATCCTTCAAGTGTATAGTTGATTAGTATTAGGGTGTGTAGGCATTAAATCAGTAATTGGTGATTTATTTTGATCTTATTAAATGAATCCATCTCAATTATGAGAAATTGAAATCATTAAAAAAAGGAATTCATCCAATCCACCCTGAGTGATAACCTAGGATCAACTCATTACCATAATTTGATTTAACTTAAATCTGTTAGTGATCCTTTAAAAACATCTTAAATCAACATAAGTTTTCCACTTCATATCCAAAAACAATTCATATAATGCACGTGTCTGTAGGTACTTCTTAGGTCTTTGAGGATTCGACAACCCAAACTAGAATACAAGGACCGTCCTACCTTCTTCTTTTTGGTAAATTTGAGTGAGAAACAAATTTTGGCACCATTTCCGAGGACCCAAGTAATTCATCTAAACACCCATTCTATTCTCCCCCATTTCTTTTTTTCTCATCCAAATTCTCTTATCTTGTCCCTTTCTTGTTTTTTTTTATTTTGGCGCATGTCCGCCAACACCCGTGATCAATCAAACCATCTAGTTAGGGTGGATAGTCCTGGGGTTGGGGAGTCAAGTACAAAAATGGAACTCATTCCATTAGATCCTAATATTAATAATACTCTAGAGTCTAAAATTGATCCCATTTCAATGGAATGTCTTCAAATAAACCAACTCATAAACCCGGGTGGAAACCAAAATGGAAACCCAAATGAGGCAGCCCCAAAATGCAATTGATCAAACCATGAATGACTACCTCACACCTTCCTGTACTAATGCCCCCTCATGCACTAGACACAACTCCCTAGGATATTCCAACTACATCTTTAAACCCCATGTCCTAAACCATCTTCCCACATTCCATGGAATGGAGTCCGAGATGCCCTACCTTCACATTAAGGAGTTCAATGACATTGTAGAAACCATGTGTCCCCCACATCAACTAGAATCAGCTAAGATGAGGCTATTTTATTTTTCTTTAAAGTATCGAGCTAAAAATTGTCTAAGCAATTTGATACCATCATCCATCAACTCTTGGTACCTACTACAAAGATAATTCTACAAAAAATACTTTCCCCACCATAAAACAATTGCACTTAAAAAGAGTATCCAAAACTTTTTTTGAAAAAGAGGGAGAGTCATTCTATGAAAAATGGGAGAGGTTCAAAGACACTCTAAACATAGTTCCACACCATGGTTTTTCTATTCCTGAACAAGTGAGAATTTTCTATGAAGGGTTGGGTCCGGGGAACAAACAATTCATTTACATGATGTGTAATGGAACCTTTAAAAACAAAGCCCCAAATGATGCTTACGAGTATCTAGAAAGCCTTTCTGAACAAAACCAAACTTGGGGAACTTCACCTTATTCTGAAAAGCCACAAAGAAATACTGGAATTCATACACTTAGAGAAGAGGAAATCCTAAAGGCTAAACTCACAGCACTCTCTAGGAAGGTTGAAGAGATAGACCATAGGAAAGTACATGAAATCAAAACTGTTGACCCTATTTGCACAATTTGTGAAAAACATGACCATAATACAGACAACTGTCCAACCATTCCATCCATCAAGGTTGTTATTTTAGGAGGACCCCCAGCGGAAGTAAATTCTTTGAACTTTCAAAATCCTCAATACCAAAACAACTTCAAACCAGGGTATAATGACCACCCAGGCTTCCTCTGGAAAGATAACCAACAACTTAGCCAACCACAGGGACAAAATCCTTACCCCCATCAGAACTACCAAACCCATAACTAGTTCCAAACTCAAACTATCCAATACCAACAGCCACCGGTCCATATTCGACAAACCATCCCACCTTCAAAATATCCCCCCGGGATAAACCAATCTTCTCAAGCACCAACCCAAACTGTTCCACAAAGCCTACTAGAATAACTGTGCAAAAAAATGGAGAGTATGAACTCAGAAGTATCTTCCCAAAAAAAAGAACTTCAAACCATCAAAACTGGAAAGGAACCCATGCCTACTCAAGCGGTTCCATGCTCAACTTCAAGGGGAGAGTCAAGTTGTGCTCAAACAACTCATGAACAACTAAAGGCTGTGACTGTTTTAAGAAGTGGGAAATCAATTGAGAAACCTGAACAACTAATTTAGAACCCACCTAAAGATTCAAACTTGGATGAAAATTCAAATGAACCCCAAGATCAAACTGAGTAAACTGATAACAATGTGAAAGAAACAATTCTTCAAGAAACAACCCCACAACCTGCACCATTTCCTCAACGCATGAGGGGGAAAACCAAACCTGAATTGAGTGAAACATTGAGGGAAATATTTTCACAAGTCAAGTTGAACATACCCCTTCTCGATGCAATCCAAACCATACCTGCCTACTCAAAGTACTTTAAGGACTTGTGCACTTTTAAAAGAAATTTTTAAAATAAAAACCAAGTCCTCTTGGCTGCTAATATGAGTACCACCAGTCAAGGGACCATTCCTCCTAAGTTGAAAGACCCGGGTTTCCCTTACATCAATGTTGAACTTGGAGAGAGAAAATTTTTCAAGGCCTTGTGTGGCTTGGGTGCTAGTGTCAATCTCATCCCATATGTTGTGTATTTCCAGTTAGTCCTAGAAGAGCTCCAACCCACATCAGTCACACTTCAACTTGCTGACCAAATCATTAGGTTTCCAAAGGGGATTTTAAAGGACGTTCTGGTAAAGGTTGAAAACTTCATCTACCCTGCTGACTTAATTGTCCTTGACAGCCATCAAAACTTAGGAAATAAGGAACAAACCCTAGTTATCCTTGGTCGTCCCTTCCTTGCAACAATCAACTCTGTTATCCGAGTCTGAAATGGGAACATGACCATCACCTTTGGGAACATGAGTCTATACTTGAACATCTATAATGAAAGCTCACAAATAGGGTATGATGAGGACATTCATGAAGTAAACATGATAGGAAGAATTGATAATGAATCCATAGAACATCAAGGAATATTTGATGAATGTTTAAGTTAGGATGAGATTGATTTCCTTTGTTCATATGAAAGAAGTTTATCTCCTTGGCTTGAATATTTTTCAAATTGATCTTATGATGAAGTCTTAGGTCCAACAATCAGTGAAACCTTTCAAGAAACCACTTTCATGGAGACCACTCCAACTTCTTTCCCTAAATCTGATCAAGAAAATCTAGTAGCTGAAACTTATACATGTGGGGAATCAATCCTATCTAAAACTTTAGGAAATAAAATTGATCTTGATCCAATGTCCCAATATTATGCTAAAATTCTGAACCAACCTAATCTTGAATTGAAGTAACTTCCTGCTGCACTAAAGTATGCCTTCCTAGGGGATAATAAAACACATCCTATTGTCATTTCTTCTTCTCTTGATGTCAATCATGAGAGGATGATTATAGATGTCCTTAGGAAACATAAGAAATCCATTGGTTGGACCCTGTCTGATATTCTTGAGATTAGCCCACTTATTGGGACTCATAGGATTGTTCTGGAATCTGATTCAAAGTCATGTCGTCAACCTCAACGGTGACTCAATCCTAATATCATGAAGGTAGTAAGGAAAGAACTTCTGAAATTGTTAAAAGCTGGTATCATATATCCCATAGCTGAGAGTGAATGGGTGATCCCAATCCAAGTGGTTCCAAAAAAGGCTGGAATCACAGTGATAACCAATAAGGATGGAGAGATTCTTCCAACAAGGGTGAGTAGTGGATGGAGGGTCTGCATTGACTATAGGAAGCTAAACTCATTCACCAAGAAGGACCATTTCCCCTTACCATTCATTGACCAAGTCCTTGAGAGAGTGGCAGTTCATGCCTTCTACTGTTTCTTAGATGGGTACTCGGGGTATAATCAAATTGAGGTCTCCCTAGAGGATCAAGGGAAGACTACATTCACATGTCTATTTGGAACCTTTGCTTTCAAACGCATGCCATTCGGGTTATGTAATGCCCCTGGAACCTTCCAACGGTGCATGATGGGAATCTTCTCAGACATGGTAGGGAATTTTATAGAGGTCTTCATGGATGAATTATCTATGTTTGGGGATACATTTGAGGGATGTATGAGGAATATAGAGAGAGTCTTGTCAAGATGTGAAGAAATGAATCTAGTCCTAAATGGGAAAAAATGCCATTTCATGGTTAAAGAGGGACTAGTTTTAGGCCATCTGGTCTCAGGTAGGGGGATTGAAGTTGATAAAGCCAAGGTTGACATCATTCATCACCTTCCATCACCCAAAATTGTAAAGTAAGTGAGGTATTTCTTAGGACATGCTGGTTTCTATAGAATATTCATCAAGGACTTTAGTTCAATATCTCGTCCCCTTTGTGCTCTCTTAGTAAAGGATGCTCCATTTGTTTGTTCTTGTTTTTATGGTGCATGTACTATTTTTGTAGATACATGTTCAATCAAGGAGGTGCCTACATCCCCCAAGAGATCAAATGACTAAATTGGAGCAGAAATAATTTCAACTTCAATCACCAGGTGACTTCATTCCATGATCCTCATTTTCAATTTCCTTTTTGAACTTTCATTATCTACTTCTACCCCCTTCTAAATTTTATTTTCTTTAAACACTGGGTACAGTGTTATTTTAACTTGGAGGGGTGTAAGATAAAATAAAAAATGTTTTTGTGTCAAAAAAAAATGAGTTGAAAACAAAATTGTGTAAATGGAAGGAAAAATTCCTTTAACTTTGAACATGGTAATACACATTGCACACTTGGAAACTAAATATCAAATAATTTAGCATGACCTAATTCTTATTTTAATCCTTGTATAATTTCATGATCATATATTTTGGAAAGTGTGGTTGTCTAATGTGATATTTCATTGTTTATATTTTCATCCAAATAAAAAAAAAGATCACAATGCACATCCTTTGGATAGTGGGGTATTAGTTTGAGTTCATGGGGTCCCCCAAATAAATATCATAGGTTTGGTTATCATTTTAGTTTTAGTATGAATATTTAATAAAAAAATAATAAAATAATAATAAATTTGCGCGTAGAGCAATGAAATGACCTAATGTGTGGCTTTTGGCACTTGGGGATCGTGACTCCATAGTTGTCTGGCCCAGAGTTAGTAATTTTATCTCTATTTTTAGTAATTTGAATTTGTTTTTGACTGAGTTAACTTGATATTATTCCCGATTATGTGGGATTCACTTGGTGCCCTAAGGTCTTTGAGCCTGGGAGTCATCGGCAAAGTCTCGCTACAGGGGTTGAATCTTTTGAGTGCAATTTCAATTACCATGGAAAAATTGCAAAAAAAACAACAAAAAAAACAAAAAAAATATATATATGATAAAAAAAATTTGAATACTCATCTCAATATTGAAATGCGATTCCACCTAGAGCTTCCATAATTTCCCCCTTGAATAAAGATGAACTCTCGTGTCTATTGTGATGCACAACACATCCTCATACTTAATTGATATTGGATGAAATATGGTAATTAATTTGAACAAAGGAATGGGCTTGGGATTTTTGATCTTCTTATGAAACTATCTTGTATTAAATTATTTTATGGGTTTCATGATTTTTTGGTATAAGGATTTTTGATGATCATTGTGTATTAAAATGTTTTTGGAAAAGGGAATTCGAATTTCATTTTTGATGAGATATATTTTGCTCGGGACTAGGAAAACTCAAGTTGGGGGGTATGATTATCCAATAAATGAGGCTAATATTCATTCATAATATACATAATATTCATGTTCTTTATTATTCATAAACACCATTTTAGTGGATTTTACACTTTGAACATCATTTCACATTATGATTGTAATACCTTCTTAAAATGCACTATTATGTGGTACATTTTTTAACATCATTTGAAGTACCCAATGATTCATCTAATTTTAAGGAATCTAATTATACATATTTTAATTTGATATTCTTTTTAACTGTATATTCACTTCAATATGAACATTTTTCATTAAAGGATCAATGAAATATTCATAAAGGATGATGGATATATTTGGCAATGAAAGGAAGGAATTCTGGAGAAGGTAGATTGGACATCGGACCACTGATGAGAATATGGGTCCAAACATACAGGCCCAATGAATCCCAACTTTCGTGAGATGCTAGAAAACATTTATAGTAACAAATCACTATTCAGGATCCAATGCTAATTCGGCCTCCATGGTGTCCATTTAGGTGGCCCAAGTTAGAGATAAAATTTTGGGCCAGATTCTGCGGCCCAGAAAAACATCCCACTAATATGATCATATCTCTAAATCCACAAATTCAAATGGGTCCTTATTTTACATAAGGTTATAATACATCCTGAGAGACACTTTATTCTTCTATTGACCACTCTGATTCGGCCATCTAGAAGGTCTTACAAGCACGTATGTTCGGTGAAGGAAAGCGGGCTGCCACCTCGGGTCAAGGGTGGAAAAATCAACTCTCCCTTACTTTCCACCCAACTATGGCTTACCAAAATTAATTGAAGAGACTTTTATTGTTTTAGGCCCAACCCAAGGGCTCAAAAATGCCTATTTAAGGAAGTGGTGTTGGAGGATTTAGGAATCTTGAGTGCTTGGTTTCATTGTAGTGTTATGTTGCCGCTTTGTGTTTGTAATCACATTTCTTTCTCATGTAAGTTGTTTAATTCACCTTAGTTTCTGAACAAAATTTCTTCCTTTACTCTTATTCTGTTCTTATACTTATAAATTTGATACCTTTGGTTCAGGTTTTGAATTTATTCACACCATACTTTGTGATATTTATCACACAACGGAGGAGTGATCGATTTTTGTTGTTGTTTTTACATCTTCAATTCCACCCTCATAAGTATACTTCCTGCTTCCGTTAAAGAAATGTCATCAATGGAGGGCTAAATATTTTATGGTTTGATCCAAGGGAGTATCAAGTGTCTGGATTTGATGTTATTTATCACCCCATTAATGTATAATCACTTCTTTAATTGAGATTTTTATTTGATGATTTTTAAACTCCATCGTCCTTATTGAATTTAAGGTCACACATTTCAAGTGCTAATACGAACCTCTACCTTGGAGTGCTCAAAACTTTGATCCTTAAAGTGTATAGGTGATTATTATTAGTGTTTTTATGCATTAAATCATTAAGTGATTATTTCGTTTTATCTTCTTAAATGAATCCATCTCAATTATAAGAAATTGAAATCATTAAAAAAGGAATTCATCCAATCCACCCTGAGCGATAACCTAGGATCAACTCATTACCATAATTCGAATTAACTTAAATATGTTAGTGATCCTTTAAAACCATCTTAAATCAACCTAAGTTGGCCACTTCATATCCAAAAACAATCCATATAATGCACGTGTCTGTAGGTACTTCTTATGTCTCTGAGGATTCGACAACCCAAACTAGACTACAAGGACCGTCCTACCTTCTTCTTTTGGGTAAATTTGAGTGAGAATCTATGATTAACCAATAAAAACATATATTTTAATTACATTTTAATGGTATTAAATGTAAATTTTTGATCTTATGGGCCTGAGTTAGTGGATTTTGATTTTGAACATACATTCTCATCATTTGTGCACTTCATGCCTAATGTACACCAATTTAGGCCCAACCAGTCATCTAATTCTAAGGAATGTAATTATCCATATTTTAATTTTATATTTTTTGAAATTTATTTTCAATTAAATTTAAACATTTTTAATTCAGGGATCAATGGATTATTCATAAAGGATGAAGGATATATTTTCCAATGAAAAGAAATAATTCTGGAGAAGGCAGATTGGACACCAGCCTACTGATGAGAATGTGGGGCCCAAAATACAGACCCAATGAAGCCCAAATTTCGTATAATGCTATAAGACATATATATGAACAAATCATTATTCAGTATCTAGTGCTAATTCGGCCTCCATTATGGTTATTTATGCAGCACAAATTAGAGATAAAATTCTAGGCCAGATTCTGCGGCCCAGAAAAACAGCCCAATAATATGATCATATCTCGGTATACACAACTCCAAATGGGCCCAACATTTACAGACAGTTAGAATACAGCCTAGGATCCATTTTATTCTTCTATGATCCACTCTGATTATTCCATCTAGAAGGTCTTACAAGTGCGTTTGTTCGGTGAAGGAAAGATGGCTTCCACCTCAGGTCAAGGGTTGAAAAATCAACTCTCCCTTACTTTCCACACACCTATGGCCTAACAAAATTAATTGAGGTGACTTGGACTGTTGGAGGGTAGACCTATGGGCTCAAAAATTCCTATTTAAGGCAGTGGTGTTGGAGGATTGAATAATCTTGGGTGTTTGTATTAATTGTAATGTTATGCTGCCACTTTGTGTTTGTAATTGCATTTCAATTTCCATGTAAGTTTCCTTTTTGTACTTCTTTGTTCTTAATCAACATATTTATATTCTGTTCTTCCCATTTCTTTCATTAAAACTTTATAATCACAAATCACAGTGATATATCTTTGTTGTGCTGAATTATTTCACACATAGGTGTGAATTTCATTCACACACACGGAGGAGTGCTCGTTATTTCCGCGGTTTTAATTTCTTCAATCTAATTCTTGTAAGTCATCTTCCACCCACCATTGAGAGTATACCATAAATTGAGGTCTAAAACTTTAATGGGTTGATATTAGGAAGATACAAAGGCTGGATTGAATGTTATTTTATGAACTAATTTCTGTTAAATGGTTAACTAATTTAAGACTTCCATTCTTCAGTTATTTCCACTCTTCATCTTCACTGTGTTTGAGGAAGATAAATCCAATTACTAAAAGGACCATATACCTTGGAGACATCATGAATTTGGTTCTCTAAGTGTGTAAGGGATTATTAATTTAGTTTAGTTTCATAAAACCATAAAATGATGAAGGTAGTGTTATTTTGAAGAATGGATTCATCAAGAATTAATTAAACCAAAATTGTCTAAAGAAGTAAAATTCATTCAATCCACCACTAGAATAATATTAAGATAAAACCATTTTTATTTAATTGAATTCACTTATGTTTATTAGTTTTCTTTAAAACCATTAAAAATCAGAACCAAGTTGGCCACTTCATAGCCAAAAATCCACCTCATAGGTTGTGTGTCTTAGGTATCTTCTTAGGTCTTAGTGGATTCGACAACCCAATCTAGACTACAAGGACCGTTCTACCTTCATATCTTGGGTAAATTTGAGCGTGAATCAAATTTTGGCACCATTGTCGGGGACCAAGTAAGTAACTTATACCAACAACTTTCTTTCCTCACCTCCATTCCTTTATTCTCACCCAAGATCTCTTATTTTTTCCCTTTCTCGCTTTTTTTTTCTTTTGGCGCATGACCGCCTACACCCGTGATAACTCAAAAAGACTTGTTAGGGTGGAAAGTCCTAGGATAAGGGAGTTAAGTGAACCTAAGGGTTTGTTTAAACTAGAACCTAATACCCTAGAGTCAAAAATTGAGCCAATTTCAATGGAGAGTCTTCAAAGAAACTAAATCATAAACTCGGGTGGGAACCAAAATGGAAACCCAAATGAGGCAACCCCAAACTTGGGGAATGCAACTGATCAAACCATGAATGACTATCTCACACCTTCCTGGACCAATGCCCCCTCATACATTAGACACAACTCCCTAGTAGATTCCAACTACATCTTTAAACCTCATGTTCTAAACCATCTTCCCACATTCCATGGAATGGAGTCCGAGATGCCCTACATTCACATTAAGGAGTTCAGTGACATTGTAGAAACCAGGTGTCCCCCACATCAACTAGAATCATCTAAGATGAGGCTATTTACTTTTTATTTAAAGTATCGAGCTAAAAATTGGATAAACAATTTGAGACCATTATCCATAAACTCTTGGGACCAACTACAAAGAGAATTCTACAAAATATTCTTTCCCCAGCACAAAACAATTGCACTTAAAAAGAGGGAGATTCATTATATGAAACATGAGAGAGGTTAAAAGACACTCTAAACATGGTTCCACACCATGCTTTTTCTATTCCTGAACAAGTGAGAATTTTCTATGAAGGGTTGGGTCTGGGGAACAAACAATTCATTTACATGATGTGTAATGGAAACTTTAAAAAAAAAGCCCCAAATGATGCGTACGAGTATCTAGAAATCATTTCGGAACAAAAACAAACAAGGGGAACTTCACCTTATTCTGAAAATCCACAAAGAACTACTTTAATTCATACACTTAGAGAAGAGAAAAGCCTTGGGGCTAAAATTTCAGCACTCTCTAGGAAGGTTGAAGAGATAGACCTTAGGAAAGTCCATGAAATCCAAACTGTTGACCCTGTTTGCACAAATTGTGACAAACATGACCATAAGATAGAAAATTTCCCAACCATTCCATCCATCAAGGATGTTATTTTAGGAGGACCCCCAGCGGAAGTAAATGCTTTGAACTTTCAAAAACCTCAATACCAAAACACCTTCAACCCAAGGTATAATGACCACCCAGGCTTCCGCTGGAAAGATAACCAACAACCTAGACAACCACAGGGAAAAAATCCTTACCCCCATCAGAACTACCAAACCCATAACCAGTTCCAAACTCAACCTATCCAATACCAACAGCCACCGGTCCATTTTCAACAAACCATCCCACCTCCAAAATATCCCTCTGGGATAAACCAACCTACTCAAGAACCCACCCAAATTGTTCCACAAAGCCTACTAGAACAATTGTGCAAACAAATGGAAAGGATGAACTCAAAAGTTTCTTCCCTTAAACAAGAACTTCAAACCATCAAAACTGGAAAGGCACCCATGCCTACTCAGGCGGTGCCATCCTCAACTTCAATGGGAGAGTTAAGTTGTTCTCAAACAACTCATAAACAACTAAAGGCTATGACTATTTTAAGAAGTGTGAAATCAATTGAGAAACCTGAACAATTAATTTAGAACCCATCTGAAGATTCAAACTTGGATGAAAATTCAAATGAACCACAAGATCAAACTGAGGAAACTAATAACAATGTGAAAGAAACAACTCTTCAACAAACAATCCCACAACCTGCACCATTTCCTCAACGCATGAGAGGGAAAACCAAGCCTGAATTGAGTGAAACATTGAGGGAAATATTCTCACAAGTCAAGTTGAACATTCCACTCCTCGATGCAATTCAAACCATACCTGCCTACTCAAAGTGCATTAAAGACTTGTGCAATTTTAAAAGAAAATTTTCACATAAAAACCAAGTCCTTTTGGCTAATAATGTGAGTACCACCATTCAAGGGACCATTCCTCCTAAGTTGAAATACCCAGGATTCCATTCCATCAATGTTGAACTTGGAGAGAGAAAAGTTGTAAAGGCCTTGTGTGACCTAGGTGCTAGTGTCAATCTCATCCCATATGTTGTGTACTACCAGTTAGGCCTAGAAGAGCTTCAACCCACATCAGTCACACTTCAACTTGCTGACCGAAGCATTAGGGTTCCAAAGGGTATTTTAAAGGAAATTCTGGTAAAGGTTGAAAACTTCATCTACCATGTTGACTTCATTGTTCTTAACAACCATACAAACTTATGAAATAAGGAACAAACCCCAGTTATCCTTGGTCGTCCCTTCCTTGCAACAATTAACTCTGTTATCTGAGTTCGAAATGAGAATATGACGATCACCTTTGGGAACATGAGTCTAGACTTGAACATCTATAATGAAAGCTCAAAAATAGGGGATGACGAGGACATTCATGAATTAAACATGATAGGAAGCATTGATAATGAATCCATAGAACATCAAGGAATATTTGATGAATGTTTAAGTCAGGATGAGATTAATTTCCTTTGTTCATATGAAGGAAGTTTATCTCCTTGGCATGAATCATTTTCAAATTTCTCTTATGATGAAGTCTTAGGTCCAACAATCAGTTAAACCTTTCAAGAAACCACTTTCATGGAGACCACTACAACTTCCTTCCCTAAATCTGATCAATCCAATCTAGTAGCTGAAACTTCTATATGTGGGGAATCAATCTTATCTAAAACTTTAGTAAATAAAATTTATCTTGATCTAATGTCCCAATCTTCTGCTGAAAATCCAAACCAACCTGATCTTGAATTAAAGGAACATCATTCTTTACTAAATTATGCCTTCCTAGGGGATAATCAAACACATCCTATTGTCATTTCTTCTTCCCTTGAAGCCAATCATGATAGGATGATTCTAGATGTCCTTAAGAAACATAAGAAATCCATTGGTTAGACCCTGTCTGATATTCCCGGGATTAGCCCACTTATTGGGAATCATAGGATTGTTCTGGAATCTGATTCAAAGCCATGTCGTCAACCTCAATGGTGACTCAATCCTAATCTCATGGAGGTAGTAAGGAAAGAACTTCTGAAATTGTTAAAAGCTGGTATCATATATTCCATAGCTGAGAGTGAATGGGTGAGCCCAATCCAAGTGGTTCCAAAAAAGGCTATAATCATAGTGATAACCAATGAGGATGGAGAGATTCTTCCAACAAGGGTGAGTAGTGGATGGAGGGTCTGCATTGACTATAGTAAGCTAAACTCATTCACCAATAAGGACTATTTCCCCTTACCATTCATTGACCAAGTCCTTGAGAGAGTGACAGGTCATGCCTTCTACTGTTTCTTAGATGGGTACTCGGGGTATAATAAAATTGAGGTCTCCCTAGAGGATCAAGGGAAGACTACATTCACATGTCCATTCGGTACCTTTGCCTTCAAACGCATTCCCTTTGGTTTATGCAATGCTCCCAGAACCTTCCACCGGTGCATGATGGGAATCTTCTCAGACATGGTAGGGGATTTTCTTGTGGTATTCATGGATGACTTCTCTGTGTTTGGGGATACTTTTGAGAGATGTATTAGGAATTTAGAGAGAGTTTTGTCAAGATGTGAAGAAAATAATCTAGTCCTAAACTAGGAAAAATCCCATTTCATGGTTAAAGAGGGACAAGTTCTAGGCCATCTAGTCTCAGGTAGGGGGATTGAAGTTGATAAAGCCAAGGTTGACATCATTAGTCACCTTCCATCACCCAAAACTATCAAGGAAGTGAGGTATTTCTTAGGACATGATGGTTTCTATAGAAGATTCATCAAGTACTTTAGTTCAATCTCATATCCCCTTTGTGCTCTACTAGTAAAAGATGCTCCATTTGTTTGGACAGAAAGCTGTGACGGTTCATTCTCAACCCTAAAATCCTCTCTCACCTCTCCCCCCATCATGAAATCTCCAAATTGGAACCTTACTTTTGAACTTATGTGTGATGCCATCAAATTTTCTGTTGGAGCTGTGTTAGGACAATGTTGTGATAAAACTCCTTATGTCATTTCTTATGCAAGAAAATCCTTAAATGATGCTCAAATAAACTACACCACTACTTAAAAGGAGTTACTTTCTATTGTGTTTGCTTTAGATAAGTTTAGGTCCTACCTCTTAGGATCCCCCATCACTGTGTTCACTGACCATTCTGCACTAAACAAGATGCTAAGGCTAGACTGATTAGGTGGGTCCTTCTCTTACAAGAATTTTACCTCACAATCAAGGATAAAAAGGGTGTTGAAAATGTTTTAGCCGATCACCTATCTTGAATGGAATTCAAATATAACTTCAATAACCTTTATGTGTCTAATTCATTTCCTGATGAAAACCTATACTCTGTGAGTGACTGCCCTTGGTATGCTGACATAGCCAATTTCTTAGTTACAGGATTCATTCTAAAATTCTTAGGGACTCGAGCTCGAAGGAAATTCCTTTCTGATGTTAGACACTATGTGTTTGATGATCCATACCTCTATAAGTTCTGCCCTGACCAAGTCATTAGGAGGTGTGTTCCAGAATCTGAGCAAGAGTCCATCCTTAAATTCTATCATAGTGAGGCATGTGGAGGTCACTTTTCCTCTAATAAAACATCTGCTAAGATTCTTCAATGTGGTCTCTTCTGGCCCACTCTCTCAAGGGACTCCTATAAATTTTGTCAAAGTTGTCCTAGGTGTCAACAAGTAGGGTCCATCACAAAAAGGAATCAAATTCCACTCACTCCCATCTTAGTGGTTGAAATATTTGACTGTTGGGGAATTGATTTCATGGGTCCCTTCACAAACTCTAGGGGATACCCCTACATACTCTTAGCTGTTGATTATGTCTCAAAATGGGTTGAGGCCATTCCCACTAAGTCCAATGATCATCAAGTTGTGATTTGATTTTTGAAAGAAAACATCTTCTCTAGATTTGGAATTCCTTGGGCTATCATTAGTGATCGTGGAACTCATTTTTGCAATCTTCCATTCTCATCACTCATGGAAAAATATGGAATTTCTTAAAAAGTGTCCACTGCTTACCACCCACAGACCAATGGTCAAGCTGAGTTAGCCAATCGTGAAATAAAACAAATTCTTGAGAAAACTGTCAATCCTTCTAAGAAGGATTGGTCTGAGAAAATTTTGGATGTTCTTTGGGTATATCGTACAGCATACATAACCATCCTAAGAATGTCCCCATATAGGTTGGTTTCTGGAAAAGCATGACATTTACCTGTTGAAATTGAGCATAAGGCCTTTTGGGCAATTAAGAAAATGGATTATGACCTCTCATTGGCTGGAATAAAAAGGAAATTAGATCTCAATGAACTAGAGGAACTTAGGATGGAGGATTATAAAAATTCAAGGATAAATAAAGCTAGAGTTCAAGCCTACCAATCTAGGAATATCAAATCCAAATATTTTGAACCGGGAAAATTTGTGCTCTTGTATAGTTCAAAAATTCATTTAAATCCGGGAAAGTTACGGTCTAGATGGTCAGGTACATACATAGTGCATAAGGTGTACCCCCATGGGGCAGTAGAGATTTAAGATCCCACAAGTGGTTACATTTTCAAGGTCAATGGTCAAAGGTTAAAACCATTCATTGAATCATTCAATAAATTGGAAATAGAGGTGGAGTTAACTGATCCAATCTATGAACTAGGAAAAAATGATAGATTTAGGATCCATGTCGGGCTAACGATGTTAAAAAAAGCGCTACATAGGAAGCAACCCATGGTTTTCATGTTTTCAATATTTTTGGAATAATTTTTTTTTATTAATCATTTTGATATTTAAAAAAAATATACTGTTGATCTGTTCTTCTATTATGAGTATGGATGGGTACGAAAGGGGAGAACCATATTCATATGTGTCACGTGGTGTGATCCCTGAGTACTACCTTACCCAGAAATTAAAAATAAGACAATGTATCATCAGTTGATTCCAAAAAAAAGGAAAACCATAAAAATGATGTGACTTGGTATTAAATAAATTGTTGTGTTGTTTGTTTTGTTTGTTTTGTTTGTTTTGTTCTTTTTTTTTGGTTTAGGGACTATTTTTTTGGTGATATATATTCAACAAATGAGGTTCCTACATCTCCCATGAGACCAAAGAGTGATTTGGGAGCACCAAAATCATCATTATAAAGCCACCAGGTGAACTTGTTCCATGCCCTTTCCAACTCATTTCCCCCCACCCACTTCTCCTCTATTTTATTTTTATGAAACTAGGGACAGTTTCATTATAAGTTAGGGGGTGTGGAAAAAAATGTATGTTAAAAAAACAATGATAAAAAAAAGTAAAGTAAAATTCCTTTATCATTCATATAATAACATATTTGCTCACATTAAAACTACATAGCAAATAATTTTTATTTCCTTGACTCTTAATTTAATTCATGATTAAGTTTAAAAGCATTTATTTTGGAAGTTTGGTTGTCCAATGAAAATTTTCATCATTTTTATTTTCATCCATTAAATCAAAATGCCACAATTCACATCCTCTAGACTGTGGGGTACTAATTTAAATTTTTGGGGTCCCATAATAAATAGAATAGGCTGGTTTGAATTTTATGAATAATATGAGTATTCAAAAAAATAAATAAAATAAAAAATAAATAAAATAAATAAAATAAAAAATTTCATGTAGAGCAATGGATTGATAAAATGCGAGGCTTTCGGCACTTGGGGATCGTGACTCCAGAGTTTTCTAGCCCTGAGTTTTTTACTCTATCTCTATTTATGGTAATATGAATTTGTTTTTTATTAAGTTAACTCGAGACGATGCTCAAGTATGTGGGCTTCACTTGGTTCCCTAAGGCCTTTTGAGTCTGGGAGTCATCGGTAAAGTCTTGCTATATGGGTTAATTTGATTAACTGCAATCTCAATTACTATGGAAATATTGCAAAAAAAAATCCAAAAAAAAAGGAATTAAGAATACTCATATTAGGATTAAATGTGATTCCACCTAGCGCTTCCATGATTTCCCCCTTGAATGAAAATGAACCCCCATATATATTGTGATTCACAACACATCATTACACCTAATTGAGTTGGATGAAGTATGATGATGGATTTGATCAAAGGAATGGGCTTGGGATTGGGATATTCTTTTAAATTTATCTTGTTTTAAATTATCTTGATAGGTTATAAAGATATATTTGTGTGCAGTTTACATTGTGATCACTGTTTGTTATAATGTGTTTGAAGAAAGGAATTCAAATAAAATCATTGAATTATTTTCTCGGGACTAGAAAATCTCAAGTTGGGGGGTGTGATTAGCCAATAAAAACATATATGTTAATTACATTTTAATGGTATTAAATGTTCATTTTTGATCTTATTGGCCTGAGTGAGTGGATTTTGATTTTGAACATTCATTCTCATCATTTGTGCACTTCATTCCTAATAAACACCAATTTAGGCCCAATGAGTCATCTAATTCTAAGGAATGTAATTATCCATATTTTAATTTGATATTTTGTGAAATGGATATTCACTTAAATTTAAAAATTTTCATTCAGGGATCAATGGATGATTCATAAAGTATGAAGGAGATATTTGGCAATGAAAAGAAACAATTCTAGAGAATGCAGATTGGACACCAGCCTACTGATGAGAATGTGGGGCCCATAATACAGGCCCAATGAATCCCAAATTTCATAGGATGATATAATAAATATATAGGAACAAAGAATTCTTCAGGATCAAGTGCTAATTCTTCCTCCATTATGGTTATTTAAGCAGCCCAAGTTAGAGAAAAAATTCTGGGCCAGATTCTGCGGTCCATAAAAACATCCCACTAATATGATCATATCTCGGAATAAACAACTCTAAATGGGACCAAATTTTACAGGCGGTTATAATGCATCCGAGGATCCATTTTTTTCTTCTATGTCCCACTCTGATTAGGTCATCTAGAAGGTCTTCCAAGCACGTCTGTTTGTTGAAGGAAAGTTGGATGCCACCTCGGGTCAAGGGTGGAAAAATAAACTCTCCCTTACTTTCCACCCACCTATGGCCTACCAAAATTAATTGAGGAGATTTGGACTATTGGATGCTCGACCCATGGGCTCAAAAATTCCTATTTAAGGCAGTGGTGTTGGAGGATTGAAGAATCTTGGGTGTTTGGATTAATTGTAATGTTATGCTGCCACTTTGTGTTTGTAATCGCATTTCAATATCCATGTAAGTTTTCTTTTTGTACTTCTTTGTTCTTAATCAACATCTTTCTATTCTATTATTCCCATTTCTTTCATTAAAACTTTATAATAACAAAGAACAATGATATATCTTTGTTGTGCTGAATTAGTTCACACATAGGTGTGAATTTCATTCATACACACGGAGGAGTGCTCGTTATTTCTGCGGTTTTAATTTCTTCAATCTAATTATTGTAAGCCATATTCTGCCCACCATTGAGAGTATACCATCAATGGAGGGATAACCCTTTAATGGGTTGATCTTAGGAAGATGCAAAGTTTGGATTGAATTTTATTTTATGAAAGAATTGTTGTTAATTGGTAAACTAATTTAAGACTTACATTCTTCAGTTATTTCCACTCTTCATCTTCACTGTGTTTGAGGAAGATAAATCCAATTACTAAAAGGACCATATACCTTAGAGACATCATGAATTTTGTTCTATAATTGTGTAGGGCATTATTAATTGAGTTTAGTTTCATCAAACCATAAAATGATGAAGGTAGTGTTATTTTGAAGAATGGATTCGTCAAGAATTAATTAAACCAAAATTGTCTAAAGAAGTAAAATTCATTCAATCCACCCCTAGAATAATCTTAAGATCAACCCATTTTCATTTAATTGAATTCACTTAGGTTTATTAGTGTTCTTTAAAACCATCCAAAATCAGAACCAATTTGGCCACTTCATAGCCAAAAATCCACCTCATAGGTTGTGTGTCTTAGGTATCTTGTTAGGTCTCAGTGGATTCGACAACCCAATCTAGACTACAAGGACCATTCTACCTTCATATCTTGGGTAAATTTGAGCGTAAATCAATATTCATGCTATTATGATAGATTTCATGATAGAATGTCTACTATTTTGATAGGGTATTGTAATACGCAAAGTTTTATTTGGATGGAAGAAAAACTTTGGTCCCTGAGGTGTTATGGGCCATCTTGGATTGGAATTTAGTGGATTGTGTTGAACTTTAATTGAATTCTTTAATGATATGATATGAATATGATGTCAAGATTTGATTCGCGGGAATTATGGTCCCCCACGGATCGGAATTTGGAACTTTAATGATTTTTTTAGTGTTTTTATGGGGATCTAGAGTAGTTTCTGAGGCTTACTATCTGAAAAAACCTAGAATACACATTGTGTGATGATGAATAGATGCCATGTATCCTTCTGTTCGGGAAGAAAATTTTTTTATTAAGTACACGTCGTGTAGTCCTTATCTGTGTGACTGATTGTGTGAGAAGAGACACGGGGTTGGGAAATGTTTGGTGGAACAAGCCGTGTACTGGGAGTACATGTCATGTTGAAGATACCATATATCTAGTCGTGTGACTAATGACACTGGTGGATGAACTTTGGGTAGTACATGCGGTGTCCAGCATGAACACGCCGTGTGGAAGTCGACCGTGTCTCCTATCATGTGACCAACTACACGGGTCAGTAAAATCCTTCTAGTACATGTCGTGTCTGACTTAAACATGCTGTGTAGTTTTGTTATAATGGAACCATGTAGTTCTAGCCATGTGTAAGAACTTGGGCAGGAGGGAAAATTCAAGTACACGCCATGTTACAGGATGAACATGTTGTGTATAGGGGTGTTACACAACCAGTTTTGGTAGAAGTACATGCCCATGTTGAAACCTAAGGGAACACATCGTGTGGAGGTTATACACATCGTGTAACCCTGTTTTTTAAAATTTGAATGTTTTCTTTCTCATGTTCCCTTCTTGAACTTATAAGTTTCATTTCTGGTTAATCTTGAACTAAGGTGTGCACTTGACCTTGTAGATTCATGCCACTGAGGCATCCTTCGGTTGTATGCAGATATAGGGTAACGATCAGATACCGTAAATAGTAGATCAAGGACTACCAACAGATCCTCCCATCATGCATGTCTTGGCACCAGCTGTTATAACAGACATAGGTGATGAGGCGCAGTTCTGTGAAGGTTTTATGAGGATGATGCAGACCTTCCAGGGGACACTGCATCCTACCCCATCTATGGTAGAGTTGACATGAGTTTTTCAGCAGCAGCACCATCCCACCTTCTTAGGGAATGGAGGACCTCAGGATACAGAGTCATAGTTAGATTTCATGTTGTATATATTTGATCATCTCGAGATTCCTCTAGAGATGAGGGTGAATCTTTCTACTTACATGCTTTGGGATTCCTCCAAGAGATGGTGGGATGTGATATCATAGGTGGGCTGCCAGTTGGTTATGGCTTGGGATGAGTTTTAGTGAACCTTCTATGACTACTTCTACCTAGATACCTTGAGGGCCGACCGAGCCCAAGAGTTCATGATTTTAGAGTAAGGTAATCTCTTGGTTATGGATTATTTTTCTCACTTCACATAGTTGCAGTGCTTCACACCCATTCTAGGGGGTGATGAGTTATTTCTTGCAAGAAAGTTTGAGGATGGTCTCTGACATGACATCCAATCCCAGGTGAACATCTTCATGTTGACTTCCATATCTTCTATAGTCAACTAGGTGATGATCAACGAGCACAACCTGAGGGATTCTAGAGCTATGGGATAGATAGGTTCAGCATCTAGAGTTATTACTCTTCCGACTGATAGCAGGAAGCGTCGTAGGGAGTCTACGCATGGAGATCTGAGAAGGCGGGATTTTCCTTTAGGTAGCTAGGTGGTGTGCTACCATTGAAGGAAGGGTGTACATAAGGAAACTCGTTGCCTGAGAGACCCGTTCAAGTTCCTATCTTGAAGAAATATGGGACATCTTCAGCGTTTCTATAATTCCATCCTTCTAGTAGCTAGTGAGGGAGGATCTGTTTTGACTTCTCGTACCGGAGTAGGAACACCAGTTCCACATCAAACTGGGGGCTGGAGTTTTTTAGGACATCTAGGCTGAGGTGGTGGTCATGGTCGTAGTGGTCAAACATAGGTTTTTCAATAGTCATAGGGTGTCTTAGCTCAGGGATCTCAGATAGCTTCACAGGGTCGTGGAGCGGGTCAAGCTTTTGCGCTGGAGGAGACCCAGAAGGAGAAGGTCTCAGACCCTCTAAAATTAGAGGTATGATTTTGGTTGCCTTAGTTTTAGCTTCTGCTCTTTTTGATACAGGAGATTCCCATGGTTTTATATATGTGCCTATTTTGGAGAGCCTTAGGCTTTGTATCTCTATATTTTCTAATATCTTAACATTGGACACTTCGTTGGGGACTAGAATATCTAGTGTACATTAGTGTAAGGAGTTCCCTCTTGAGTTTGGTGGGTGTCACTTCTTATGGAACCTTTATATCTTAGAGATTACGGGCTATGACCTCATTCTTGGAATGGACTGGTTAGTTCCCTTCTAGTATATTGTCGATTTATATCATTGTAGGGTGAGTTTTACATCACTAGAGGTTGTATTGTTTTTACATAAGGGTGAATGGGATGTCTAGGAAAGTAGAGCTAGCCCTGAGCATCACAGGTTGAGAGTTGTTACAGCCCAGATTTCTAGTCTTTATCTGGATGATTAGGGGACTTCACAGATGTACTTTCCTCTAGTTTTCAATCGTTTCTGGGATTTCTTTACAGAAGAATTTTTAGGTTTGCCTCCATAGTGAGAGGTATAATTTTCTATTGAACTTGTGCCAGGGGTATCACTGGTGTCCATTCCTCCTTATAGTATGGCTAAACCAAAGTTACAGGAGCTCAGAATCAGTTATAGGAGTTACAGGTGAAGGGTATCATCCAAAACAGTACTTCTCCTTGGGGTTTACCTTTTCTTTTTGCGAAGAAGGTGGATGGTACCCTCAGACTTTGTGTGTATTATCGAAATCTAAACTAGTTGATGTTCAAGAACCGATATCCCTTGATGAGGATTAATCATTTCTTTGATCAGCTTCAAGGATCCCGGGTGTTCTCGAAGATTTACTTGAGATCCTATTATCATCATTTTCATGTTATACCATCAGATATACCTCTTAAATTCTTTCAGAGTAGGTATGGTCTATATGAGTATGTGGTTATGTTGTTCGGTCTCACGAACGCATTGGTAGTTTTCATGGAACTGATGAACCGAGTGTTCCATCCATACTTTGACTCCTTTGTGGTTGTTTTTTTGTATTATATCTTGGTGTACTCTCACACTCGACATGACCCTACCACATATCTTCAAATCATTTTGAGTACACTGAGAAAGCATCATTTATATGCTAATCTCTCAGAATTTCACTTTTGAATGGACCAGATTCACTTCTTGGGTCATGTTATCTTAGTGACAGGAGTATCAGTAGACCCATAGAAAGTAAGATAAGTAGTTTCTTGGGAGCAGTCAAAGAACATATTTGAGGTACAAAGTTTTCTGGGACTATCTGGTTACTACAGATGATTTATATAGGACTTTTCACGCTTAGTATTGCCACTGACGGGCCTGACTAAGAAGGGGGAGAAGTACTTGTGGATAGATTCATGTGATTCATCCTTTCAGGAGCTGAAAGGAATGTTAATTTCAGCATCGATGCTGATTTTTCTAAATACGGGAAAGAGTTACACTATTTACTATGATGCATCAGGTATTGGGTTGGGAGAAGTGCTTATGTAGGGGGAAGGAATCATTACATACGGGTCTCGGTAGTTGAGGATACATGATAGGAATTACCCGACGCATGATCTCGAGTTGGCTACAGTTGTGCATGCTTTGCATTTTTTGAGACATTATATTTTGTGAGAGCATTTTGTGGTTTTAAATGAACAAAAAAGTCTCAAGTATATCTTTAATCAGTGTGATCTGAATTTGAGATAGTGAAGGTCGATTGAGTACCTTAAGTCTTTTGACTTTGAGATTTCCTGCATGTCTGGGAAAGGCAACGCAGTCGCTGATGCATTGAGTAGGAGGACTCAAATACATGTAGTTTAGGAAACCAGTAGTGAGTGGAGGCTTATGAATATATTCTCTGAGATGCATTCGAAGGTGAAAAACTAACAGGGGAATACATTTATTTCATATTTTGTTATTATCTCTACTCTATTTAATCAAGTGAAAATGAGGTAGCTATCATATTCGGAAGGCCTAGCCCTATAGGAGAGTGTGATAGGAGAGTACCCTACTCCTAGATGGACCATAGGTGAGGATGATATATTAAATCTTCATGGACACATAGGGTGTCAGTAGACATACGTGAGGAGCTGATGTGGGATTTTCATTCCTCAGTTTGGGTAGTTCATCCTAGTGTCACCAAGATGTGTCAAGATTTACACAGTCAGTATTGGTGGTCAGGTATGAAGAGGTATGTTTCTAGTTTTGTGATGTGTTTTTTCACCTATCAGTATGTGAAGGTAGAGAAAAAATGACTAGCATGTATTTTACAGTAGTTACCCATTCCTGAGTGGAAGTGGAATGATGTCGTAATGGATTTTGTGATAGGTTTACCAAGGTCGCCTCGAGGTAATGATACAGTTTGGGTTATCATTGACAGACTCAAAAAGGTGGAAAAATTCTTACTGATCAAGGATACCTTTAGTGTTGATGATCTTGGAAGTTTTTACATCTGATATATTGTATGGTTGCATGGGGTTTTTCACTCCATAGTTTCAGATAGAGACGTCTGCTTTACTTCTTGTGTCTGGCAGGGACTATAGAGGGATTTGGGTACACAGATACTTCTGAGTACATCTTACCATCCCTAGATTGATATCCAGTCATAGTGCACAATTCAGGTGTTGGAGGAAATCCTTCAATTATGCGTCCTAGATTTTGGAGGTTCTTGGTAGAAGCATATACCTCTGGTGGAGTTTTCCTATAATAATATTTTTCATGAAACTATTCAGATATCACCATATGATGATTTTTGCGGTAGGCCATGCTGATCAACTCTATGTTGGTTGGAGATAGGAGAGACAGTTATGTTGGGACCTCATATTGTCCATGAGACCATAGAGTAGGTGGAGTTGATTCAGAAGAGGATGGCTACTACATAGTCTCGGCAGAAGTCTTATGCTGATCGACGGAGACGACCTCTGGAGTTCGAGGTCGAAGATCAGGTTTTCTTGCGCAACGAACTGAGGTTGGGACATAGGAGGATTAAGATACAAGTAAATATTTCACCGAGATATGTTGGACCATTTTAGGTTTTGGAGAGAGTCGGTCTGGTTTTCTATCGGTTACAGTTACCTCAGAGGTATCAGGCTATGCACAATGTCTTCCACGTTTCTCAGCTATAGAGTTACTTATCAGACCCATCTCAAGTTTTTTAACTTGGGTAGGTTGAGTTAGTGGTGGAAACATCATTCGAGCAGCATCTGAAACACACGGATGATTTTCACCTATCGACAGGTCAATGTTCTGATGCTCTGCTAATGTGTATAGCAGCACTCGGGTCGAATCCTTGGAAATAAAACTTTTTAATTGTCATTTGTTTTTAGTTGATTTTATTCTGATTGGGGGGTTTTTTGCAGAGCTTAATTGAAATGATTGATTTCTTATCATTGATTTAACAAATTGATAAAGATTGGGGTGAGTTCATCATTAGGTAGTTAAGCTTGTGAAATCATTGAGCCTTACTTTATATTGCATTAAATTAACACCCACTTCACAAGATAACATTGATTGGAATTCCTAAGTGTTAAGGATTTAATTCAAGAATTAACTTAACTTAAGGTTCTAATATCAATCATATCTTGTTTATGGTGGTGTATTTATGGTTCCAATAATCCATGGAAACCACACGTTAAACAAAACAAGTCATTAATCCATGACATGTTAAGTCCAACATACACAATGTTAATTCAAAGAATATTCATCGAACAAATACTCTCAATCACTTAACATCCCTAAATTTTGAATCACCCCAATAATAGATTTACTCATCCATTTGGGTGTTTAATAATCTGGTTATAATGATTATGATGTTAAATTAAGAAGAGAAGAAAAATAAAGGGATAAGAAAAGAGTGGTGCGTCGAACACACACACACGAACAATGATGATAATTAAAAACGGACTTCCGATTGAATGAGGAAGCAAAATAAGGGAAGGGGGTTAAACTGTATTTAAACTATTTTAAGAACATTAATATTAAAATACATATGTTTTATGATAATAAGATATATTTAAGAAGAAACTTTCATTAAAATGAAATTACAAAAGAAAGACTTATAAGATTACAACAAACAACAATATAAAAGTAAATGAAAAAAAAGAGAGGAGGAAGGGTATCTCAAGTTAAAACTTGAGTATGTAAGGTCCTCCTAATCCTTTTTCAAGGCTTTGTTAGTTCAAATATGTACTCCTCTCTTCTGAAATGTCAACCCCTTTGAAGGAGAGGGGGGATGCATTTATAGCCCAAGGAAGTGGACTGTTTGCATTCCCAATCTGTCCCTCCACTTGGATCGACTATTTGGACATACATACAGCCTAATATCGAGATATCTAATTATTAAAAGTTGTAGATAATAATTTTTTCCAACCTCTATCAAAATTTGGAGTCATTTGGACCTATGTAGCCAAAGTTATGACCGGTTTATTAAACAATTTTAATCTGTCCATTTCAGTCAAATATTTTTGAAGTCCAAAATGTGAAATCGTTTTTGAATAGGAATATTCCTTCAAAGCTGAATGATTTCTTCAAAACAAAAGTCATCCAACTGTATATCCTATTTCACACTTAAAAATCTCAGTTATATTTGATGATTACATCATGAGATATGTCATGAATAGTGTCTGTATTTTAATTCCTGGCCAGAATGGTGGGCTGGACTTCAAGGCATTAGTTGGGCCCCTTTTTCTTATAGTTGGACCTTCAAATTTTTATCCATGATTCCTTTGGATAATCTAGAACATATAGTGGAGTTTAAAAAAATTTTGGCATTGAGATTTAGACCAGTAACTCAATCATAATTGATGGTCCAGTTTCATCACAAATTATTTGAGTTTTTTTGTGTTGACCATATGGGCCTTTAAATGGCAGAATTGGCCCATGATTCCTTCTAATGATATGTGAGAATTGAATAAAAAATCCTAAAAAGCCAGAACCACACAATTTTAATCATTATGATGAGAGTTATAAATAAAATAGTAAAATGACTCAATTGGACTACTTCAAAAAATGCTCAAAAATTATACTTAGTATTAAAACATTCATATTTCACACAAATTATGCACATTTCATATAAAATCAGTAAAGGGGGTATATAATAAGTCATGAAAATATTAATAACATCAAATCCCCCACAATTAGTCTTGTTAATTTCCTCATGTGCAAAAAATATAAAAACATAACAAAATCATTTTCACTCATCCATTTTGAATTCTACCACAAGTTGTTACAGAAACAATGTTACAAACCTAATTCATTTTTTCATGCTCAAATTTAGAAATGGAAAATGTGGAAACCCAAAACTCACACCTCTCAATATGATAAAATCCATTTGTGGAGGCTCACTCTTTCACCAACCAAAAGTGAAAATCTTAGAGTTTGAAAGAGCTCTAAGCTTCTATTCCCTATCCTAAAGTGCTCAAAAATCAAGTGGTCTTTTTAGGGGGGTTTTATGTGGCTATGGGACGGTAGGAATATAATGTTCAAGAGAGATAAAAATAGGGGTAAAACACCAACATGGAAAAATCAATGCATGCATTTTTTTTAATGGGACAAGAAAAAAATGGAAACACATATTTATGAGGGAATGAAAATGTGAAATAAGATACAAAAGTGGAAGGAAATATAAAGGTAATGAGAAGATGGAATATTTACAAAACACAAAACTTCTCCCAATGACATAAGAATATAATGAAAGTTTTCTTTTTTTCTCTTTTTTTTTATTTTTTTCGAAATTTGAACTTAAAATAGATCTCACACTCATATCCCAACCCATGATTGATATCCTCACCACATTAATTATAATAGTTATAACAAGATCATAGGCTTATAAATAGTGATTTTTGACCTACCCAAGACACAACCATTTTTTTTATTTTTTTCATCTTTTTTTATTTTTTTTTAACACTTGTAAATAACATTTACAAAATTACATAAATTTAAGTACATTACATTCCCCAAAACTCACTGAATGAAAGCCTCTCCCCCACACTAAAATGGATGTTTTCCCTCAAGCATATGATAACATGGTGAAATCAACAAAGGGTACCCATAATAAAATCCATTCCCCCACACTTAAATTTCAAAAAAAATATGGAATGAAAAATCTATATTGGTATTGGGTGGTATAAGGTATTGGGATTGTAATGTGGCTAACAAAAAAAAGGTTTTCATAAGCGCGAAGGGGCTTTCAAAAGGAGGATTAATGTATGGTTAAGGGGAGGCTATTTGGCTATTGTGATTATTATGTGGTTCAAAAAAATCCTCTATCATATTAATGCACAATAAAGTAGGAAATTTATTTCAAAGGTCCACAAAATCAAGACTCACAAATGGGAGTCAAAAACACACATTTTGAAAAGATGGCCATAGGTGGCCTTGGAATGAAATCAAATGTTGTTCCTCGCGGGTGGGGAAAATCATTTTCCAAATAAAAAATTGAGCATTAAAAATGTGTTGGTTTTGACACAACATTATTTATCCAAATTCATGATGAAAATAAAAAAAATTTGAGATTAAAACATTCTTGTTGACTCCCCAAAAATGTTGGACAAAATTTCAAAACTTGATGGTGAGTAAGCATGACTCTTGATTTTTTTTTTGTATTTTTTTGTTATGATTCTTTTTTTTAGATTTTTTTTAGTTTTTAATAAAGATACACTCACACAAAAGAGAAAGATAAAAATAAAGGGTTTGAAAAAGAAAGTGGTAAAAAAATGAAAGACAAAGGAAGAAGAAGAAAGAGGTGAAGGGAGGAAGAGAGAGAGATAGTTAAAGGGAAAGAGGTGCCCCCTGCTTTGGATTTGGTGGGTTTCCATCTCCATCTAGTGGTGGGTTGACTGCAGAAATTGGTGATCCAATGGAAGTCGATGTTGATCCAGGATTGTGCGTCCTCTCATGGTGATGCTTTAACCGATGTCCATTAACAATGAATGTCCTTTTAAAAGAGAGTTCTTGGACTTGCACTGCACCAAACAGGTAAACATTAGTAATAACAAAAGGACCTTCCCAGTGAGAATTAAGCTTACCTGGGTGAAGCAGAAATCGATAATTAAAGAGAATTACCTTATCACCTTCATGTAATACCTTTCTCAGGATGTGTTTGTCATGGAGTGCCTTGGATTTTTCTTTGTAGAGATTATAATTCTCATAAGAATCAAGTCTAAGATCCTCCAGTTCAGCCAATTGCAACAATATTTCTTCACCAGATTTTTCACAATCAAAATTACAGGTTTTTATAGCCCAAAAAGACTTATGTTGGATTTCAACTAGTATATTACATGCTTTAACAAAAACTAGCCTAAAAGGAGACATCCCAATGGGTGTTTTATAGGCAGTTTGATAAGCCCAAAGTGTTTCACCAACTCATTCAGGTCAGTCTTTTCTGGTGAGTTTTACAATTCTCTCGATCACTCTTTTCACCTATCTATTAGAAAGTTCAGCCATGCCATTTGTTTGGGGGTGATATTCAGTTGAAGTTTTATGTACAACCCTATTCTTTTTCAAAATAGATTCTATTGTTTTATTACAAAAATGAGTTCCTAAGTCACTTATCAAGACACGTGGTGTGCCAAATCGGTGGAAGATGTGTGTCTTTAGGAACTCACTAATGGTATGTGAATCATCCTTTCTAGTGGGTTTGGCCTCGACCCACCTAGAAACATAATCAACTGCAAGAAGAATGTATGAAAATCCATTGGAATGGGAAAATGGTCCCATGAAATTGATGCCCCAAACATTGAAGATCTCATAGAAAATTAATGGTTTTTAGGGAATTTAATTTCTCTTTGAAATTGTGCCAAAATTTTGGAAAGTGGGACATGATTGAAAAAACTCATGTGAGTCCTTGAAGAGTAAAGGCCAAAATAATCCAAAGTCTGGAACCTTTTGGGAGGTCCTTTGTGGTCCAAAGTTGCCACCACCAGGCATTGAGTGACATAATTCTAATATGGAAGAATGTTCATTTTCATCGACACATCTCCTTATTACCATGTCAGCCCCAGTTTTCCAAAGTTTATTTTCTTCCCAAAAAAAGTATTTTGAATCACTTTTCAACTTCTTTTTTTTCTTTTGAAAAAATTTCAGGAAAAACACCAAAAACCAAGTAATTTACAATTGGTGCATACCATGGTATTTTTGGAGTGAGAGATGAAAGGTGCTCATTTTGAAATTCTGGATCAATTATTTCAGAATGAGAAGAATTAGAAATTCTACTCAAGTGATCAGCCACAGTGTTTTCTTTTCTTAGTCTATCTTTTATTTCAAGGTCAAAATATTGGAGCATTAGGATCCATCTTATTAGACTTGGTTTGGAATCACTTTTCTTGAGTAATAATTTTATAGAAGAATGGTCTGTGAAGATAATGATTTTGGCACCTAAGAGATAGGGTCAAAATTTATCTAAGGCAAAAACAACTGCTAAAAGTTCTTTTTCAGTAACAATGTAGTGAGATTGAGTTTCATACAATGTTTTTGAGGAATAATAGATAATATGAGGAATTGTTTCTTATCTTTGACCAAGAACAACCCCAACAGCTCTATTAGAAGCATCACACATCAAATAACAGGGTAAGGAACAATCTAGGGGTTGGATTATTGGGGTGGATGTAAGAGCAGTTTTGAGTTCAATGAAGGATCTCTTTCAAACCTCGTAGAAATTTAAAGTGACATCATTTTGGAGCAACCGAGTGAGTGGGAAGGAAATCCTACTGAAGTTATGGATGAATCGCAGATAGAAACCAGCATGACTGAGGAATGAATGGATGTCTCGAACAGAAGTGGGTTCAGGAAGTGATTGGATCACTTCAATTTTGGCAGGATCAACTTCAATACCATCTTTTGAAACTATGTTCTCTAGAACAATCCCATTTGCAACCACGAAGTGACATTTTTCAAAATTTAACACAAGGTTACACTTGAAACACTTTTTAAGGACTAGAGAGAGTGAATTCAAGCAAGATTCAAATGACTCACCATAAATGGTAATGTCATCCATGAATACTTCCATGTAGTGTTCAATGAATTCAGAAAATATACTCATCATACACCTCTCTAATGTTGCAGGAGCATTGCAAAGACCAAAAGGAATTCTCCTATATGCATATGTCCCAAAGGGGCATGTGAAAGTAGTCTTTTCTTGGTCCTGAGGTGCGATTGGGATTTTTAAGTAGCCGGTGTATCCATAAAGAAAGCAATAGTGTGACTTTATAGCTAATCGTTCTAGCATTTGATCAAGTAATGGAAGAGGGTAGTGATCTTTTCTTGTTTCAACAGTCAATTTCCTATATTCGATGCACACGTGCCATTTGTTCTTCACTCGAGTTGTGACTACCTCTCCGTGATCATTTGTGATAACAGTTATCCCACCCTTCTTAGGTACAAATTGAATTGGACTAACCCATTCACTATCAGAAATTGGGTAGATAATACTAGCTTGAAGAATATTGGTGATCTCTTCCCTAACTACCTCAAGGATGAGTGGATTGAGTCTTATTTGTGGTTGTCTAATTGGTTTGGATGATTCCTCAAGATGGATGTGATACATGCAAAGGGAAGGGTTGATTCCTGGTATGTCATATAGGGTCCAACCTAGGGCCTTTTTGTTTTCCTCTAACAACTGAACAAGTTTGGACTCCCCAGTTTCAGTAAGTGAAGAAGAGATAATTATAGGATATGAGTGATCATGGAAAAGGAATGCATATTTCAGGTGTGTGGGAAGAGGTTTCAGATCAGTCTCATCTTTCATTTTTGGGTTAGAAAAATCAGTAATGGAGGACAGGACTTCAGTTTCTTCATATTCATTTTCCTTGATATTGTCCAATGTGGAGCAGTAGAGACCATAGTTGATGTGGAATTCAAGAGAGTTTTCAAGTTCCTCTAGATTGGTAGAGTATATGAATGAGAGGTCAACATCAACTTCACCATTTATAACTTGGATAATCATGTTGCAGATTTCACATGATCCTTTATCATCAGAACTGGATGAACATGATGGAATGAGTTTTAATTGACTCTTAGAAGTTTCCTCGAAAGCATGGATTGAGAATGCAGAGTAATCCTTAGATGGGTATCGCATGGCTTGGAAAATGTTGAATTTTACCATTTGGTCACCAAATTCCATGGATAAGATGCCGGAATGGACATCAATTTTGGTTCTAGTAGTCATGAGGAATGGTATTTCTATAATTATGGGAGATCGAGAAGATTTCGTCTCACCTTCCATGTCAAGGACATAGAAATCAGCTGGGAAGATAAGATCACTAACACGAACAAGGACATCCTCAATTATACCCTCAGGACTAGCAGTGCTTTGATTGGATAACTGAATGAAAACACCTGTTGGATGTAAGGGACCTAGAACAAGGTTGGAGAATATGGATTTGGGCATGACATTAATTGAGGCTCCTAAGTCTATGAGTGTATCATCAAAGTTAGAACTTCCAATTTGGAATAAAACCGTAAAGGTCCCTGGATATTTGCACTTTTTGGTAATATACTGTTGAGTGGAAACATTTTCAAAGGTCCTAAGTTTCCTCTTTTGGGTGAAAAATTCCTTAATAAACTTGGCATACTTAGGAATTTGTTTGATGGCATCTAAGAGAGGAATTTTGACTTCAACATGTCTAAACATGTCGAGCATTTCAGGATCAGGTTCAAATGACTTCTTTGGCTTAGAGACAACTTGTGGAAAAGGAATTGTATTCCTAAGTGGACTGGAAGGAGGTGAGGGAATGGATTTAAATTCCTTTTCAAGTTTCTTTTTCTTTTCATTTTCTAGGTCAACATTAAAAGGAGGTTGGAGGACTTATCTTGAGGCATATCAATTTTCTTTCCCGATATAAGTGCAATTTCACTTACATTACCCTTGGGTTTGGGTAATGGTTGAGCTGGGAGTTGGGAAGAATTAGATGGTTGCTGCTAACTAAGGTGGGATGCAAGTTGACAAATTTGTTTTTCAATGTTCTTGAGACTAGAATGGGTGAAGGAGGAAAGATCTTCAACAGTGATTTACCATGGTTTCTTGGAAGAATAGGCTTGTCCCAGAATGGGATTACCTTGATTTTGGTTCTTGGGAAAACGATTGTATTGGTTTTGGAATTGGGGAGGCTCATTGGGATAATGGAATCCAGGAGGAGGATTGTTCCTTTGATGTTGAGGAAAAAAAGGATAAGTTTTCTTGGAAGTTACCAACACCTTGAACATATTGGAATTGGTTTGGGTTTTGAGGATATAATTGAGGGGGATGAGATGCAGGATTCCCATATCTCAAGTAAGGGTTATATGTAGAAGAGAAAGACTCAGAATGGGATTGGTTGAAGTTTCTAACAAACTGACCTGATAGTTCAGGGTTGGTGTTCCTCTAAGAATATGTTTCATTGAGATTCATTGGTCTAGATGAATTGGATTGATCCTCTTGAAGTTTTGGACATGTGTCAGTTGGATGATATGGAGAGTTGTAGATTCCACAGTTTTTTATAGGTCTAGGAAATATTTATTATGGAGAAGACAAGGTTGGGGATTTCGATGCCACATCTAGTTTCTGCACAAGACCTGTAAGTTCACTCATCTACTCGGTCATCTTGTTTGGCTCTATCGATTGATTATCTTAGTCTTGTTTTACTTGATCATGTGCTCGAGTATGGAATTGTTTTGTGTTTTTATCCATGTTTCTTATAAGATCTCTTGCATCTACAGGAGTTTTATCAACAAGAGCACCACCACTAACGCCATCAATGAGAGTTCTCTCCATAGACAATAACCCTTCATAGAAGTATTGGATCAGGAGTTGATCAGGGATTTGGTGGTGTGGGTATGTTGCAACAAGGTTTTTGAACCACTCCCAGTATTTATGGAGTGATTCACTTGGAAACTGATGGATTCCACTTATTTCATTTCAGATAGAAGCAGTACGAGAAGCAAGAAAGAATTTCTCTAAGAAGAGTCACTTCATATAATTCCATGTGGTTATGGAACCAGGAGTTAGGTAGTAAAGACATGACTTATCAGTGTCATCTAGGGAGAAATGAAATGCTCGGAGTTTGATTTGTTCCTCAAAAACCCCTTTAGGCTTCATGGTAAAGCACACCACTTGGAACTCTTTAAGGTGGAGATGTGGATCCTCACCGACTAGCCCGTGGAAATGAGGGAGAAGATGAATCAAAACCAATCTGAGTTAGAAGTCAGCTTCTATGTTTGGATATTGAATACCAATAGGTTGGTAATTCATATCAGGGGAATCAAGTTCTTTTAGTATTTGTTCCCTAGGATTGACCATATCTAATTCAACTAGTTGTATGAGGACTGGGTCTTGAATTTTTTGATTTTCTCTTATCTTACTCCTAACTTGGCGAAGTGTTCACTCAATTTCAAGGTCAAACAAATCCGAGGGATTATTTGGAAGCTACGGGGAATTAAGAGAGATGTTGGAAGGAAAAGGAATATGGGTTTTTCTTTGTGTTTTTCTGTTTATGATTTTTATGAGAATACGGGTTTTTCTTTGTTTTTTTTTAATCAATTTGTTTTTTAAATTTTGTTTTTTTTTTTGTTTTTTTTTACAATAACCAGAAAATAATGAATACTTAAAGCACCATCCCTGGAAATGAAACCATTTGAAATGCATGGCCGATTGTTTCCTATCGACCGGTCAAAGTTCCAATGCTCTGCTAATGTGTATAGCAGCATTCGGGTCGAATCCTCGACGATGATACTTTTTAATAGTCGTTTGTTTTTAGATGATTGTATTTTGATTGGGGGTTTTTTCAGATCTTAATTGAAATTATTGATTGATTATGATTGATTTAACAAATTGATAAATATTGGGGTGAGTTCATTGTTAGATAATTAAGCTTGTGAAATCATTGAGTCTTGCTTTATATTGCATTAAATTAACACTCACTTCACAAGATAACGTTGATTGAAATTCCTAAGTGTTAAGGATTTAATCCAAGCCTTAACTTAACTTAAGGTTCTAATATAAATCAGATCTTGTTGATGGTGGTGTATTTATTGTTCCAATAATCCATGGAAACCATACGTTAAACAAAACAAGTCATTAATCCATGACATGTTAAGTCCAACATACACAATGTTAATTCAAAGAATATTCATCGAGCAAATACTCTCAGCCACTTAACATTCCTAAATTTTGACTCACCCCAATAATAGATTTACTCATCCATTTGGGTGTTTAATAATCTGGTTATAATTATTATGATGATAAATTAAGAAGAGAATAAAAAGAAAGGGATAAGAAAAGAGTGGTGCGTCGAACACGCACACATGAACAATGATGATAATTAAAAATGGACTTTCGATTGAATGAGGAAGAAAAATAAGGGAAGGGGATTCAACTGTATTTAAACTATTTTAAGAAAATTAATATTAAACTACAGAAGGTGGATGAGAATAAGAGATATTTAAGAAGAAACTTGCATTAAAACAGAATTACAAAAGAAAGACTTATTAGATTACAACAAAGAACAATACAAAAGTAAATGAAAAAAAAGAGAAGAGGAATGGTATATCAAGTGAAAAATTGAGCATGGAAGGTCCTACCAATACTTTTTAAGGCTTTTTTAGTGCTAATATGTTCTCCTCTCTTCTAAAATGCCAACCCCTTTGAAGAAGAGGAGGGGGTGCATTTATAGCCCAAGGAAGTGGACCGTTTGCATTCCCAATCTATCTCTCCACTTGGATCGATGATTTTGACATCCAGAAAGCCTAATATCGAGATATATCCTTCTTAAAAGTTATATATAATAATGTTTTCAGACCTCTATCAAAATTTGGAGTCATTTTGACCTATGTATCCAAAGTTATGGCTGGTTTATTAAAAAAATTTAACCTGTCATTTCAATCCAATATTTTTGAAGTCCAAAATTTGAAAGGGTTTTTTAATAGGAAGATTCCTTCAAAGACAAATGATTTATTCAAAAAAGTCGGACTCCTATATCTCCTCTTTCACACTGAAAAATATAATCTCTATTTGATAATTACATCATGAGATATGTCATGAATAGTGTCTGGATTTTAATTCCTAGCCAGAATGGTGGTCTGAACTTCAAGGCATTAGTTGGGCCCTTTTTTCTTGTAGTTGGACCTTAAAATTTTTATCCATGATTAATTTGGATAATCTAGAACATATGGTGTAGTTTCATAAAATTTGGGCTTCGGGATTTAGACCATTAACTCAATCATCATTGATGGTCCAGTTTCATCACAAATTATTTGGGTCTTCTTGTGTTGACCATATGAGCCTTCAAATGGAAGAATTAGCCCATGATTACTTCTAATGATATGTGAGAAATTGAATAAGGAATCCTAAAACATAATAACCACAGAATTTTAATCATTAGGAAGAGAGTTATAAAAAAATAGTAAACTGGCTCAATTGGACTACTTCAAAAAATGCTCAAAAATTATACTTAGTATTAAAATATTAATATTTCACACAAATTATGCACATTTCATATAAAATAAGTAAATGGGGTATATAATAAGTCATGAAAATATTAATAACATCAGAATCCTGTCTGGATTATTGATTGAAGTGTGAAGGTTCTCCATGGATGGTTTGTTCCTCTGGTATGGGTGATATGGCAGCACGGGCGAGTACAGGATGAGATTTATAAGAGGGAAGCCGATGTACGATCACAGTGCCCGGAGCTATTCGAGAATTCGTCTTCTCCACCTTATTAGGAAAATTTGGGGATGAATTTCTTTAAGGGGGGGAAGTTTTTAAGAATCTAGATCTTCTTTTCAGGTATGGATCTTGTTTTGGGGTGTTTTGAGGAAAAGGGGGAGAGTTTGAAAATTTTATGAGTATACATCGTGTACTTTGGAGTACACATCGTGTTCCAGGTTTCCGAGAGAGGCCATATAATGGCTGAGTACATGGCCATGTGAGGTGACCTAGAGACCGCCTAAAGAGGGGTCCAGTTGAGGCATGTACACGGTGTTTACATTAAATGAACATGTCGTGTACTTTTTATTTTATTTGATAAATCAGACCAGGGTCACGTCTAATCCCCAAAAATGTATTCTTCTAACCTAGTCTCGTTCAGGAGTGGCAGAGAGTGACTATTCTACTCTGAGCCACTAATCTGGCATCCATTATCTAAATTGAACTCTGACGAGTGCGTTGAAATCCCACTGGTGAGTTCTTCCTTCTTCTAGAGCCTCTCCTCCTAATTTCTCCCCTTTCTTGAGTTATTCAATGTTAAATGTTTTTGAAATTTTTGTAGATTTATGATGTTCTAGGTCAATTAAAGGGATGAGATTAAACTATATCGATCATACAACATCAAGGTAGGTGGTTTTTTCCTTTCGTTGTTTTTATTTTAGTTTTATATTCCAAAGTGTCGATTACCCATGTTTTGGGTATTTCGGGTTAAAGAAATTGAACTCTATTTTATCTTCCTTAGATTTATTATTGGATTAAGGGTTTATTGATATGATATTATGTGAAATTACATGTTTAAGAAACACCCCATGAGTGTGTTTCTGTGTTTTAATGTTTAGGTTCGTTTGGTATAGGTTTCCTATGAGGCATACCTTGTTTCTTTGCCTTGCTTGATAGGATGAAACTGTTTGACTTTTTATGCTTGTTAAATGCTTCTGATATGCATTAGGATTGTTTATCGATTTAGTATTTGAGATTACTTTTGGCTTCTTAATATCATTTACGCACGATTGAATTGCACATGGCTGTGAGAACCTAGGTAGTTAGACCATAGGGGGAATTGACGTTGAGTGATTCCTCATAGTGAATGTTATATTTCACACACAAGACCATAGATGGGATTGGCAGTGATTTATCCCTCAGAGTGTCTATAGTTTACCTTACAAGACCACAGGGGGAATTAACGTTGAGTGATTACTTAGAGATTATATAGTTATTCAGGAAAGACCATAGGGGGAATTGACAATGAATGATTCCTCAGAGTGTATTTTCCTTTTTATTATGTTACTTGGATAGAGGGATTAGAATGTGTGAGCTACCGAGAGGGTTAACTTAAATATTGAATGTTTGTGACACATTTTCCAACCCAAAGCACAAGCTTGGATTCGGTACTGTTAGGTAGTCTTCTGAGATACATTTTTTGATAATTTATTAAATAATGAACATTAAATGCTAATGAATGTAAATGTAAACTATAGGATTTGGTTACTTTTGTGTACTCCTAGTTTCTTTGTTGCATTTCCATTATTACCTAATATATATATTCAATGACAGTTAGGCACAGATCTTGTGGTCGTTTCCTACTGAGATTCGTCTCACACCCTATCTAGGTCATGATTTTGAGCCCAAATAAATATTATTATTGAAAGTATAGATAAGTTAAAGATCCCTTCATCATCAGGTACATTATTGATGTGGAGATGGAGAGCGTGGGACCAAGATGAGGCTTGCGATGCTGCCAGATTTTACTTCTTTTCTTTTTTATTTTGGTTTAGTACTGTATTTCCAACATTGTGACTTGTTTGGCTTCTTTCTTAGACATATGTGACATGCATAATTTATATATGTTCTCCAATTGTTTATTTACTTTAGTCTTCTATTATTTTATTATTGTTTGGTTTTACTGCTTCCACTAATTTTTATTATTTATTATTCCATTGTGCATACTTGACGAATGAGGACATAGTTCCCCACTATATGCATATGTCCCAAAGGGGCATGTGAAAGTAGTCTTTTATTGGTCCTGAGGTGCGATTGGGATTTGGAAGTAGCTGGTGTATCTATCAAGAAAGCAATAGTGTGACTTTCCAACTAATCGTTCTAGCATTTGATAAAGTAATGGAAGAGGGTAGTGATCTTTTCTTGTTTCAACATTCAATTTCCTATAGTCAATTCACACACGCCATTTGTTCTTCACTCGAGTTGTGACTACCTATCCGTGATCATTTGTGATAACAGTTATCCCACCCTTTTCAGTTAACACTACTGGAAAAGAAAGTTATACCAGCGGTTAAAAATTGTTGGTATAGGCTGGAAAACCGTTGGTATACCCTTTACCAACGGTTTTCCAAACCTTTGGCTAGTAAGCCGTGAGGAAAGACTTATACCAATGGTTTGATCCAAACCGTTGGTATATGGGTTATATAAATTTAATCCACTGTATACCAACGGTTTATAACCGTTGGTAATGAATTTGAGGAAGTATTATACCAACGGTTTAAAACCGTTGGTAATGTGATTTTCAGGAAAACCTATACCAACGGTTTAGAACCGTTGGTATTGGTTTTCCAGCAACACCTATACCAACGGTTATAAACCGTTGGTATTGGATTTCCAAAAATCCAGACACCTATACCAACGGTTTAAAACCTTTGGTATAGTGTTTTTTCAAAATCCCAGCACCCTTATACCAACGGTTTATAACCGTTGGTATAGAGTTTTTCCAGAACTGCACACAGCAGCCCCCCTCCCTCCAGTAGCCCCTCCACTGTACACCTGCATACAGACTTGAAACAGACTTGAAAATGGATTTTTCAGCTCATGTAAATGAAAAATCCATTTTCATGAAAACCCATTACAAAACCATCTCATGTTATGCAATTACATGAATGCAAACTAATTTTAAAACCAAAATGAACATGGTGTATTATCAATGAAAACTAATTTTAAAACCCAACTCACTAAACTAAATGACAATATAGAAACACACAACATCCAATATCTTATCACCTCAATAATACTCCTTGGCATGAAATATTATATAAAATAATTTTAATGTAATATTAACATGTAATGATATATTGAATGTGAACAACTAATTGATACAAGAAATAAAAGTTGGAATAAATAATTTACACATTATTAAAGATATTAACCTTCAGTTGAGGTGTAATGAGAAAATCTATAATCAAATGCATTATGAATCTGAATAAAACCTGAATGTGCGAATATTATAATGCGAGACTGAATAAAACATGATAAAAAATCATTAGTTAGAGATTCCAAGCCAAATAATGACCAAAAAGAGAGAAATAAAAAAATTTGGCTTGCTTCAGATCTATCATTGATCTGTTACATGGGGCCAATGAAACATAAGGATTTATTAAGATCGTAATGTGATATTAGACCACTAGATTGAAGAAACCAATGATTTTGGTGCTTGGTTGAGATAGAAACAAGATCTATGGTGTGATAATCAAACTGTAAGAACCCAATTCCCCATTTCCATGCATGGATTTTGTATTCAGGTTGCTTTGAGGAAAATGTAACATTGATGTCCTTTCCAAACCACATACAGGTCATGTCTCAGCCATGTACCAAGTCATGTTGTGTTGTGGTCGTGCCTCTTAAGGTGAGGCCCAGTAAAAGCTTATACACAATGTGTATTGTTAAAGGAAATGTCGTGTATTTTATTTTTTATTTTATATAAGGGGGAGGGGTCATGTCTCATTTACATAATTAACTTCTTTTGACCTTGGTTCATCCAAGTTCGGCCAGGAGCGACAATTATTCTCTGAGCCACTGATTCTCCTATCAATGTTCAATCAGAACTCTGGAAGGTGCATTGGGATCCCAACCAATGAGTTCTCCCTTCACCTTAATCCTATCCTCCTAGATTCCTCTCCTCATTTTATAGATATATATTTGATAATTTATGAATCTTTTGTGGATTTTCAATGATCTAGGGATGAATCAAGATCCGATATTCAACAATATTGTTCTCACGACTACGAGGTAGGTGGGTTTGTGCCTATATGTTGTTTTTATCAAGAATTATATGTGCCTAAAACTCATATACCCATGTTTTTGGGTATACATGGCTTGGAATTACACCGTGATTATCATATGATATTGGTTGATTAGGTTATTAAGGTTATTTCTTTGAGATAGGGAACCACAAGGTTGTGTTTCCCTTGATTAATTTGTTAGAGCTATTGACCCATGACGCCTTAGATGAATACTGCTTTCCATGACTTTTTTTGTTTAAGATGGATTATTGATTATTAAAAAGCGATGTGATAGTAAGATTACATGAGGTGATTTGATTGTTATTATTCCATGTAATAGTTATATTAGATGAGGTATGTTGATAATAGTCTACGATGTAATAATTTAAATTAACATGAGGTACTTATTTTTACCTGTTAATAGATTAATTACATATGATACATGTGGGTGAGGATTGTGATATGTCTGAGGGAGAGACTGTGATGCCTGAGGGAGAGGATGTGTTTTTTTCCTGAGGTCAAGACAGTGACATGCGTTTAGGCAAGATATTGATGTCTCCAAGGAAAGTTTTAGCTATTCTTTACTTCAATATTTAATGGTTTTTGATTTCTTTTTATACTATGTTTACCTTTGTACTTTTTTTATACATGTATATTCACTAAAATTTGGGCACAAATCTTGTGGTGGGATGCCTACTGGTATTATGTCTCACAACCTATTTGGTTCATGCTTTGGGACCAAGAAGATTACACTGAAAAATCCATTTTCATTTTCATGTAAATGAAAAATACATTTTAATTTGTGACTCGTGCATGTCACAAATGACCCATGGATCGTTTTCCTAAAGTTTCAACAGAATCTGAATGCGTTTGGTTGGTTTTCCGTATGCTGGTAGTTGTTTTCACTTAAAATCATGTCCATTTCAAATAAAAGTGAGACCGTTTGAGTGGTACCAGCCACACCGTGCCTCAGATTGATGCGGGGTTGACTCGTACACGACACAAATTACCCATGGATACTTTTCCTAAAGTATCAATAGAATACGAATGTGTTTGGTCCGTTTCCCGTATGTCAGTTGTTGTTTTTACTTAAACTGTTGTCCATTTCAAAGAAAAGTGAGGACACTTTGAGTGGTGTCGGCCACACCACGCCTCAGATTGAGGAGGGGTTGACTCGTACACGTCACAAAATGACCCATGGATCATTTTCATAAAGTATCAACACAATCCGAATGCGTTTGGTCGGTTTTTCTGTATGTCGTTTATTTTAATTAAAAACGCATTTATTTTAAACAAAAGAAAGACACTTTTAGGTGGTACTGGGCACACCGGACCTCAGATTGAGGCGGGGTTGACTTTTACATCTCACAAATGAACCATGGATCGTTTTCCTAAAGATTCAACAGAATCCGAATGCGTTTGGTCAGTTTTTCTGTATGTCGGTAGTTGTTTTCACTTAAAATCCTGTCCATTTCAAATAAAAGTGAGACAGTTTGAGTGGGTACCGGCCACTACTGTGCCTCAGATTCAGGTGGGGTTGACTTGTACATGACAAAAATGACCCATGGATACTTTTCCTAAAGTATCAACAGAATCCGAATGCGTTTGGTCCATTTCCTGTATGTCAGTTGTTGTTTTTACTTAAACTATTGTCCATTTCAAAGAAAAGTGAGACACTTTGAGTGGTGTCGGCCACACCGGCCCTTGGATTGAGGTGGGGTTGACTCGTACATGTCACAAATGACCCATGTATTGTTTTCCTAAATTTTCAACAGAATCTTAATGCGTTTGGTCGGTTTTCCGTATGTCGTTTATTTTAATTAAAAGTGCATCCATTTTAAACAAAAGAAAGACATTTTTAGTGGTACCGGCCACACCGGCCCTTGGATTGAGGCGGAGTTGACTCTTACATGTCAAAAATGACACATGGATCATTTTCCTGAAGTTTCAACAGAATCCGAATGCGTTTGGTCGGTTTTCCGTATGCCGGTAGTTGTTTTTACTTAAAATCTTGTCCATTTCAAATAAAAGTGAGACAGTTTGAGTGGTACCGGCCACACCGTGCCTCAGATTGAGGAGGGTTTGACTCGTACACGACACAAATGACCCATGGATACTTTTCCTAAAGTATCAACAGAATTCGAATGTGTTTGGTCCATTTCCCGTATGTCAGTTGTTGTGTTTACTTAAACTATTGTCCATTTCAAAGAAAAGTGAGACACTTTGAGTGGTCCCGGCCACAACGCACCTCAGATTGAGGTGGGTTTGACTCTTACACATCAAAAATGACCCATGGATAGTTTTCCTAAAGTTTCAACAGAATCCGAATGCGTTTGGTCAGTTTTCCGTATGCCGGTAGTTGTTTTCACTTAAAATCCTGTCCATTTCAAATAAAAGTGAGACAGTTTGAGTGGTACTGGTCACACCGTACCTCAGATTGAGGAGGGGTTTACTCGTACACGACACAAATGACCCATGGATACTTTTTCTAAAGTATCAATAGAATCTTAATGTGTTTGGTCCATTTCCCATATGTCAGTTGTTGTTTTTACTTAAACTGTTGTCCATTTCAAAGAAAAGTGAGACACTTTGAGTGGTGTCGGCCACACCGGACCTCAGATTGAGGTGGGGTTGACTCGTACACGTCAAAAATGACCCATGTATCATTTTCCTAAAGTTTCAACAGAATCCGAATGCGTGTGGTTGGTTTTTCGTATGTCGTTTATTTTAATTAAAAGTGCATCCATTTTGTCCCTCGTTTGAACTTGTACTTCCAACTCTGTGAACCTTTTATCAGATTGTCTTGCTTTATCTTTGACCTATTCCAACTCAGTCATACTATAATGGATACCTGGAGAGGACCAATACCTCGTCGGGGCTATATTCTTACCAGGTCGGCAGCGTACTCGACCAGAGTGCTCCTCTCCCAAAACCTGATATAAATGATCGTGTGGCCCAAAATTTTCAGGCTCCTGGGCATCAAGAGCCTCTAAAGAAGCCTGTTAAAAATATTAATAGATTAATAAATTTCAAAATAGATATTAAACTTTGAAATAAACAAATTAAAACTTACAATCTTTTCTTGGGTTGATTCATTTACCGCAGTTCCATCTTTTTTTATTCTACTCGAGCAAAACAATTTTGCTTGAGGGATACGTCCTTCAATATTCAATTTTTGCTTCTATAATGACATTGAAACAATATAAATTGCAGGTATAATCATATATTCAATATTCAATAAATCACATAATTTAAGTAGGAAAAAATAAAAAGGGAAAGTCCTAAAGAAAAATTATAAACAACTATATTGTTCCAGCTGTCTCTCATGATCTGACATAGTTGTGTGGCCCAAAGTGTGGAGGTATTGCTTTGAATCAATGTTTTTTTGTTTTTATCAGAAGATTCCTAAATAATGTTTAATAATAAATAATATTATATTAATAAAAAATATGAAAACTCTGATTTAAATACCTCAAATGAGATTAATACCTTAAATTTGGCAGTCACCCAATGGGTAATCATTTGGAGATATTGCTCTATCGGGCATTCATCCACGATAGGTAAAGTATCTAAATCCGTGCCCACCCTCTCACACCATCCAACATACAGTTCATGCTTATAATCTCTCCAAAGCTCTCCCAACTCTTTTAAACGCGCTGGTCGTGCACCTTCGCCATCAGGGAAGTTAAACCGAAGCTGAAACCCAATAGATTAGTTCATATAAATAAAAAAAATACTACATTAAATCCAATAGATTTTTTACCCATATTTGTGCCCACGCATTATCTTTGACTTCGTGTGGCAGTTGTCTCCAAGAGAGAGGGCTGACCGGAATGATATCGGAGTATTTGGCTAGCATCGCCAAAAAACCCCGACATTCCTACCCAGATTTCTCAATCATTTGTCCATCAGCATTATATTCAACCATCAACTGTGTCTGGAGGTTCCATACCACATGCAAGCGAGTACGCCCCCTCCCCCGCCTCCTATCTGTAGATGAATCTGTTATTAAAGAAAAATAATATCAGTACAAGTTATAATAAAATAAATTTTGGTATAAAAATTTGATAGAGTCAGATAAATATACCTGTGGTAGTCAGATCAATGGGCATCACTGGATGTGCAGAAGCTGAAGGAATATCTTGTACAGGTAGAGTGTTCCTCAGTGTACACTCCTCAGCCGCATACTGTGTCGCATCAGGAGTCGAAGAAGGTGGAATATAATAGCTCGGGGATAATGAACCAGAAGCAAAAGATGATGGCATAGACGTCTGGCCAACTGGTAGTGTAAACATCGGAGGTCTAAATATCTCGTGTGTCCCTGGAGACACACCAGGATCAAAATGGGGTGAAGAAGATACGTCTGTGGTGGTGGATCATCTAACTCTCGCCCCATGAGCTCTCATACCACCGGCCTCAGTACCGGGCCCACTAGATGATCGTCCATCTCTGACACCACCCCTCCTCCTACCACCAGCCACTCTACTGGGAGAAATATCAGGCTCCTCGTCAGATATCTCTCATCTAGGGGGTCGATCCTGAAAAAAAGTTTAACACATAAGTAAACACATGATATTATAAGTTATTGAAATATTTATATTTTAAATAAAATACTCAAAACAGGGATGAGTGGAGGAACACCCATCTGTATCATGCGATGATTATTATCTGTCATCTTTTTTCGTCGCCTCTCTTCAATGGGTGTCATTTCCTGCAATGAAAACAAATATGGAAGTAATTAAAAACAGATAACTAATGTGTAACCCAAAAAAAATATAGAAAAACCATTCTGATAATAAACATAAAGTAAAAGAAGATTTATAGTGGTTTGAAGGTAAGCACAAGGATACACACTCTGAATGATGTAGGTGAAACATGTAGGTGAGAACATGACTGTATGATTCTATATATTTCCCACCACAACCTCAGGTTCACAATCAACTCTGACAATTGATTTATTGGTGTCATCATTTGTAATAAACGGATTGCTTCCAATTGCAGTAGGGATAGTGTCAACTTCATCATCACCATCATCAAAAACATGTCTGGGATTTACTTCAATAATTACACCGAATTTAGGATGATGATGATCTTTGACATAAAAAACTTGTTTCACCATTGATGCCAATACGTATGGTTCATTGGTGGCAAGAGTACGAGTCATGTCAATAACTCGAAATCCAGAATCATAAATAAAGGCGCCTTTCCTCGTCATTGAATCAAACCATTGACATTTCATCATCGTGACTCGACCATGTGAGTAATAATCCAAAATTATTATTTTCTCAACGACTCCATAATAAGAAACATTTTCAGAACGAGGTCTAGTATCTGATGAACTGGCATAACAGTCAGTTATGGTAGTTAGCATAACACCATTATGTTGTGTTCTCATGTTTCTTGCTCGTTCAGTGATAATCAATTTGTATCCATTGATCACAAGTGATTTACAAGCACGAACCATGGTATTAGGACCAAAAGCCAAAGCTCTTGTTTCCTCAGAAACAGAGTCAGTAGGAAAACTCGATACCTGAAATATAAACAAATAGTAAACTTAATTACATATTATTTTTATTTAGTTATTACAGAAATATTTTTACCTTCAATTTCAACCAAGCAGAAAACCCTTTGCTATGCAAAGTCTCTTTCCTTCTCAAAGATAAAGAACAATGCTTTCTATATATCAATTCTTTATGTTCTCTGTAGATAAAAATAATAATAGTTTAACAAATATTTAAAATTACAAGAGATAAGATAAGAGATAAATGTACAATTTACTTACTTGATATACTCATCGAACAAATCAAAATTGAACAACACTGTACGATGTGCCATCTCTCGCTCTTCAAGGCTTAATGTCGTCAATGTATATGATCCCAGAATTCCTCCTGTCTGAGGAAGTGATGGAAAACTGGGTTCAATTTTCCCATACTGTTCTTCTTCATTTCTCATTGGTTTGTTTACTCTCGTAGTAAGATCAGACAAATACATTGCGCAGAAATCCATACATTCTTGAGCCAAGTAACCGTTCACAATAGAACCTTCGGGATAATTCCTGTTCCGAACATATGATTTCAATGTTCACATGTTTCTTTCAGTTGGATACATCCAATAGAAAGCAACGGGTCCTCCAAGAAGTATTTCTGTCGGAAGATGGACAGTCAGATGCAACATGCATGTAAAAAATGATGGAGGGAATATTTTCTCTAACTCGCACAAAATTAATGGTGTCTCTGCCAACAGTTTTTGCAAGAAGGATTTGGATAGACTCTTAGCACAAAGATCTCTAAACAAATAGCACAACCAAATAACTGAGACTCTAACATTATTGGACAAGAGATGACGGATTGATATTGGAATTAACTCATACAAAAGGACGTGATAATCATGAGTCTTCAAAGATTTCAGCTTCAACTCTTTTCTATTGACCCGTTTTGATATATTTCTTGAATAGCCATCAGGAACTTTAATAGTCTCTAGCACTTCCAGAAATTGATTTTTTTCATCAGGTGTCATCACATAAGAAGCACATGGAACTTGCCATTTATTTTCACTGATACAGACAGGATGCAATTCTGGTCTGATCCCCCAATCTACCAAGTCACGCTGAGATCGTAAATCATCTTTTGTCTTCCCCTTGACATTTATAAGAATCGAAAGCAACATTTCACATATATTCTTTTCAATGTGCATTATGTCTAAGCAATGACATAACAAGTTGGTTGACCAATAAGGCAACTCAAAGAATATACTTTTCTTCTTCCAATTGTAACAAGTATCATTGGAAACATTTTTCCTCTTTCTAGATTTCATTACACCCTTCCCAAATGAATAACTGAAATCTTTCAATTCATTAAGCACATCAGTTCCATACATACGCTGAGGTGGAGCGTCATTCTCTATAGTATTGTAACATCTTCGACGATTGTTTCTATATGGATGGTTCATTGGAAAGAATCGTCGATGTCCCATAAAACTAAAACTACGATGATATTTCAGTCTTCTCGATCGAGTATTCTTCATAAAAACAGGATATGAAAATTTTCATTTAGTGCTCTATCCATACATCATTGCATAAGCAGGAAAATCATTGATCGTCCACATAAGCGCCGCATGCATCTGAAATATGTCTTTCGAACATGCATCTTATGTGGGAACACCCACATCCCAAAGAAGTTTCAACTCTTTTATTAAAGGTTGGATGTATACATATATATCATTGTCGGGATCAGAAGGGCCATATATCAGTATACTCAAGAAAGTGTAAGGATTTTTCATACACAACCAAGGGGGAAGGTTATAAATGTGTATGAAAACCGACCATGTGTTGTGCGAAGTAAGCATCTTCCCAAATGGATTAAAACCGTCACATGAAAGACCCAGTCTCACATTACGCACGTCGGCTGCAAATTCAGGATATCGAGCATCAAATCTCTGCCATGAAAATCCATCTGCAGGGTGAACCAACTCTTCATTATTATTTTTTCTCTCAGTGTCCTTCCATCGCATTTTTTCGGATATTTCATCAGACATGAAAAGGTTCTGTAATATGGGTATCAATGTAAAGTGCCACATTACTTTTTGTGGCACACGAGATGGTGATCCATCATCTTTTGGATTCCATTGGGAGGTTCCACATTTGATACAATCATTTCTTTCAGCAGTTTCCTCCCAAAATAAGTTGCAATCATTCGAGCAAGCATGATTTTTTTTTTTGAGAATCCAAGTTCATCAACTAACTTCCATGCCATATAGTGGTTTGAGGGAATATCTGCATCATCTAGAAGTAAGTCCTTCAAGAAGGTAAGAATGTAATCAATTGCAGTATTTGAAATCTCATACATAGTTTTCCCATGAAACAATCGGATTAAAAATTCCAACTTTTTCATTTTACCACATTGCCGATATACTGGAGTCGTCGCAGCATCATTCAATTTTTTTACCCTATCAACATCATCATTTTCATTGGACGCATCATGTGTTCTTGTATCGAAATCCTGTTGGTTGGACATCCTTTCCTTCTCATGATACCGAATAAATGGAAACCGATCATATATCAAACTCTCCAATTCTGTCTTATCATTTGGATCATCAACATTTTGAGATTCCATTTTCTCTCCATTGTGATACCACACATAATAGTTTGTTTGGAAACCATATTTGGTTATATGATATCTAACTGCGTCACGACTCAACCAAGGTCTTCCAACACAATTAAAACATGGGCAATGTATGCGACCACTATCTGAAGCCTTGTCAAATGCAAAATCTAGAAAGCTGTTCAAATTATTTTGAAAATCGGTTGAAATCTGATCAGTTTCGTACATCCAACTTCTGTCCATTTTGTAAAAAAACTGCAATAATTAATTTCAAAGGAATTCAATAATATTGAAGTATAATCAAAAAAATATTTAGGTAAATGACAATTGTTTACTTTATATAAAAGCATAACTGACACATTACTCTATATGAGAATCATATTAAGAAATACAACAAAATACAGTGTATATAAGAAAATAAGATACATAATTTCTAATGCCTATATTCAAGGATTGCCCAGTAAGGGGTGAGGGGTGTCTAGGGGGTGGGTCCGTCCGGGGGGTCGGAGGTGTCCAGGGGGTCGGGGGGTGTCTAGGGGGGTTGGGGTGTCTAGGTGGGCAGGCTGTCTGTGGGGGTGGTCAGGTTATCCAATGGGGTAGGGGGAGTCCAGGGGGGTGGGCGGGCTATCTAAGGAGGTGAGCGGGGTGTCCAGGGCTTGGGTGGGTCTGTCCAGGGGGTACAGGGTGTCCAGGGGGTGGGCTGTCCAAGGAGGTGAGCGGGCTGTCCGGGGGGGCTGTCCAAGGAGGTGAGCGGGCTGTCCGGGGGGGTACAGGGTGTCCAAGGGGGGTGCGGGGTGTCCAGGGGGTGGGCGGGCTGTCCAAGGAGGTGAGCTGGGTGTCCAGTGGGTGGGTGGGGCTGTCCAAGGAGGTGAGAGGGGTGTCCAGGGGGTGGGTTGTCCAAGGAGGTGAGCGGGTTGTCCGGGGGGGAGCGGGTTGTCTGGGGGGGCTATCCAAGGAGGCGAGCGGGCTGTCTGGGAGGGTACAGGGTGTCCAAGGGGGGTGCAGGGTGTCCAGGGGGGGTGGGAGGGTTGTCCAAGGAGGGTGAGGGGTGTCCAGGGGGGTGGGAAGGCTGTCCAAGGAGGTGAGCGGGGTGTCCAGGGGGTGGGTGGGGCTGTCCGGGGGGGTACAGGATGTCCAGGGGTGGGCTGTCCAAGGAGGTGGGCGGGCTGTCCGGGGGTGGGCGGGTTGTCCAAAGAGGTGAGCGGTCTGTCCGGGGGCGGTACAGGGTGTCCAAGGGGGTGCGGGGTGTCCAGGGGGGTGCGGGTGTCTAGGGGGTGGTGGGGTCGTTCGGGGGTTGGAGGTGTCCAGGGGGTCGGGGGGTCGGGGGGTGTCTAGGGGGGTCAGGGTGTCCAGGTGGGCGGGCTGTCCGTGGGGGTGGTCAGGCTATCCAATGGGTTAGGGGGAGTCCAGGGGGGTGGGCGGGGTGTCCAAGGAGTTGAGCGGTGTGTCCAAGGGGTGGGGTCCCATTTAAATATAAATTTAGTGAAATATTAGTAGAAACATTTAAAATTAATTGTGAAATATGATTTAAAGTGTATAAGTTAAAATGAAATATCAAATAAAAACAAATTGAATTTGAATATTGAATGTTTAAATTAAGTCTCGGCCCAGATTAATAGTTTTAGTGGGAAAAAGGAAGTGTCACTAGTTGTTTTTATGATTATATTCCATTACATCTCTAGTTTTAGGAGAAGTTTGTGTTTAATGACCTGGTTTAAAGTGTGAATGAAATGTCCTATAATTTTGAGATACGAACTATGATATTTTTCACCAACGTACATTTTTGATGAGATATTGTGAGAGAGACACTTTAAGGGAAGTCATTGAAATGTTGTATGATCCATGGATGACGTGTTAATATTGACCTATAATACTGAAATTATGAATCAGACACTATTTATATATTAGAATCTGAGGGAGGTCATGGGCGAATAGGATAGAATTATAGACTATTGAACTAGTATACCGACATCATGTGGTAGGATTTTTTTGGGGATTCCTATGAGATGAGTAACGGTCATGATTGAAGTACTGGTTTCTCAGTTTTCCTACAACAGTGTGGAAGAGGGGGAATTAAGAACATTTCATGTGATCATGACCCAATAGAGCCTCAACCATGTGGAAGGATAGTCAACATGAAGTGTTTCTGCTAGACCATCCCTCTAGCAGTGACTTGTGATAGAAATATTCGAAAACAAGTTTTGGAATTGTTTTAATAGCTCAATATCATAAATGAATATATATAAGTGATGTTTGATCATGTTGTTAATGTGGTGGTTGTGGTTTTTTCATCCATGCCATAATTACACTGAGAAATCAGTGTGTTCCTATTCCAAACAATGAGGTTTTATTACATGTCCATGGTTCATGAAATATCTATTATGTAAAACCTACCCACATGGAGAAGGGTGGAACACGATCTAGAGTGAGAGGTAAGATCAAAGTAGCCTCTACTATTAAATCCTCTCATTTTGATACTGATGCATCACATGGATTCATATCCTCACATGTGGTGAAAATCCTATATCTCATTATACTGTCTTCAATGAGTGTAATGATTCTAGAAATCTAAAAACTGAAATATTAGATAAAGAAGAAGAGGAACCTGAAGGAGGTCGAAGATCCAAACTGGTCCGGCAGAAGGAGCTCCAAAATCGCCTAAATCGGCTGTTGCTGCTCCCGTTTAGGGTTCTGTCTCCGAATGGGGGAGAGGACGCGCGGCTGGAAATTAGGGGGAAACTTGTGCCAATGGTTTTTAAAACCCGTTGGTATATGGCTCCCCAACCACACCTATACCAACGGTTTAATAAACCGTTGGTAAAAACCTCCCCATCCACATTTTTTCCAACGGTTCTCATTGAACCATTGGTAAAAATCACCTTAAACACATCATTACCAACGGTTCGCTATAGCCATTGGTAAAACCTTCTGTAAACCATCCTTTACTAACAGTTCTATGAAACCGTTGGTATGTAAGTGTGGGAAAAAACCCACATTCCAGTAGTGTAAAACTTGAATTGGACTAACCCATTCACTATCATAAATTGGGTAGATAATACTAGCTTGAATAAGCTTATTGATCTCTTCCCTAACTACCTTAAGGATGGGTGGATTGAGTCTTATTTGTGGTTGTCTAATTGGTTTGGATGATTCCTCAATATGGATGTGATTCATGCAAAGGTAAGGGTTGATTCCTAGTATGTAATCTAGGGTCCAACCAAGGGCCTTTTTGTTTTCCTCTAACACTTGAAAAATTTTAGACTCCTCAATTTCAGTAAGTGAAGCAGAGATAATGATAGGATATGAGTGATCATGGAAAAGGAATGAATATTTCAGGTGTGTAGGAAGAGGTTTCAGATCAGTCTCATCTTTCATTTGTGGGTTAGACAAATCAGTAATGGAGGAAGGGACTTCAGTTTCTTCAGATTCATTTTCCTTGATATTGTCCAATGTGGAGCAGTAGAGACCAGAGTTGATGTGGGATTCAAGAGAGTTTTCAAGTTCCTCTAGATTGATAGAGTCTATGAATGATATTTCAACATCAACTTCACCATTTATAACTTGGATAATCATGTTGCAGATTTCGAAAGATACTTTATCATCAGAACAAGATGAACATGATGGAATGAGGTTCAATTGAATCTAATAAGTGTCCTCGGAAGCATGGATTGAGAATGAAGAGTAATCCTAAGATGGGTATCGCATGGCTTGGAAAATGTTTAATTTGACCAGTTGGTCACCAAATTCAATGGATAAGATGCCTAAATGGACATCAATTTTGGTTCTAGAAGTCATGAGGAATGGTATTTCTATAATTATGGGAGATCGAGAAGAGTTCGTCTCACCTTCCATGTCAAGGACATAGAAATCAGTTGGGAAGATAAAATCATTAACATGAACAAGGACATCCTCAATTATACCCTCAGGACTAGTAGATATTTGATTGGATAACTGAATGACAACACCTATTAGATGTAAGGGACCTAGACCAAGGTTGGAGAAGATGGATTTGGTCATGACATTAATTGAGTCTCCTGAGTCTATGAGTGCATCATAGAAGTTAGAACTTCCAATTTTCCATGGAACCATAAAGGTCCCTGGATCTTTTCACTTTATGGGAATAGACTGCTGGGTAGAAACATTTTCAAAGGTCCTAAGTTGCCTATTTTGGGTGAAAATTTCCTTAAGAAACTTGGAATACTTAGGAATTTTTTTGATGTCATCTAAGAGAGGAATTTTGACTTCAACACCTCTAAACATGTCAAGCATTTCAGGATCAGGTTCAAATGACTTCTTTGGCTTAGAGATAGCTTGTGGAAAAAGAATTTTATTCCTAAGTGGAATGGAAGGAGGTGAGGGAATGGATTCAGACTCCTTTTCAAGTTTCTTTTTCTTTTCATTTTCTAGGTCAACATTCAAAGGAGGGTTGGAGGACTTATCTTGAGGCATAGAAATTTTCTTTCCCAATCTAAGTGAAATTGCACTTACATTACCCTTTGGGTTGGGTAATGGTTGAGCTGGGAGTTGGGTAGAATTGTATGGTTGATGCTGACTAAGGTGGGATGCAAGTTGACCAATTTGGTTTTCAATGTTCTTTATCCTAGAACGGGTGAAGAATTCAAGATCTTCAACAGTGCTTTACCATGGTTTCTTGGAAGAAGAGGCTTGTCCCGGATTGGGATTACCTTGATTTAGGTTCTTGGGAAAGTGATTGTATTGGTTTTGGAATTGGTAAGGATCACTGGGATAATGAAATCCAGGAGGAGGATTGTTCCTTTGAGGTTGAGGAACAAAAGGTTAAGGTTGTTGGAAGTTACCAACACCTTGAACATATTGGAATTGGTTTGGGTTTTGAGGAGATAATTTATGGGGATGAGATACAGGATTCCCATATCTCAAGTTAGGGTTATATGTAGAAGAGAAAGGCTCGGAATGGGGTTGGTTGAAATTTGTAACAAACTGACCTGATAGTTGATGGTTGGTGTTCCTCTAAGCATATACTGCATTGAGCTCCATTGGTCCAGATGAATCAGATTTATCCTCTTGAAGTTGTGGACATGTGTCAGTTGGATGAGATGGAGAGTTGAAGATTCTACAGTTTTTGACAGGTTCAGGAAACATTGATTGTGGAGAAGACGAGGTTGGGGATTTTGATTCCACAGCTAGTTGTCTCACAAGACCTGTAAGTTCACTCATCCACTCGGTCATCTTGTTTGGCTCTATCGATTGATTATCTTGGTCTTTTTTTACTTGATCATGTTCTCGAGTATGGAATTTTGGTGTGTTTTCATCCATGTTGCTTATAAGATCTCTTGTAGTTGTAGGAGTTTTATCAACAAGAGCACCACCACTTACGGAATCAATGAGAGTTCTCTCCATAGACAATAACCCCTCATAGAAGTATTGGATCAAGAGTTGATCATGGATTTGGTGGTGTGGGTAGGTTTCAACATGCTTTTTGAACCTCTCCCAATATTCATGGAGTGATTCACTTGGGAACTGACGGATACCACTTATTTCCTTTCAGATAGAAGCAGTACGAGAAGCAGGAAAGAATTTCTCTAAGAAGAGTCACTTCATGTCATTCCATGTGGTTATGGAACCAGGATTTAGGTAGTAAATCCATGACTTATCAGTGTCATCTAGGGAGAAAGGTAATGCTCGGAGTTTGATTTGTTCCTCAGAAACCCCTTGAGGCTTCATGGTAGAGCACACCACTTGGAACTCTTTAAGGTGGAGATGTGGATCCTCACTGGCTAGTCCATGGAAATGAGGGAGAAGATGAATCAAATCCAATTTGAGTTCGAAGTCAGCTTCTATATTTGGATATTGAATACCAAGAGGTTGGTAATTCATATCAGGGGTAGAAAGTTCTTTTAGTGTTTTTCCCTAGGATTGACCATATCTAATTCAACTGGTTGGATGAGGACTAGGACTTGAAATATTTGATTTTCTCTTATCTTCCTCCTAACTTGGTGAAGTGTTCGCTCAATTTTAGGGTTAAAAAATATGATGGGTTGTTCGGGAAGTTACGGGGCATTCAGAGAGATATTGGAAGGAAAAGAAAGATGGGTTTTTCTTTTTTTTCTTTTTATGATTTTTATGAGAAGACGGATTTTTCTTTGTGTTTTTTTAATCAATTTTAAAAAAAAATTGATTTTTTTACAATAACCAGAAACTAATGACCACTTAAAGCACCATCCCTAGAAATGGTTCCATTTTAAATGCACGGAAAATTGTTTCCTATCGACTGGTCAAAGTTTCGATGCTCTGCTAATGTGTATAGCAGCACTCAGGTCGAATCCTCAGCGATGATACTTTTTAATAGTCGTTTGTTTTTAGTTGATTGTATTTTGATTGGGGGGTTTTGTAGAGATTAAATGAAATGATTGATTGATTATGATTTATTTAATAAATTGATAAATATTGGGGTGAGTTCATTATTATATAATTAAGCTTGAGAAATCATTGAGCCTTACTTTATATTGCATTAAATTAACACCCACTTCACAAGATAACGTTGATTGCAATTTCTAAGTGTTAATGCTTTAATCCAAGCCTTAACTTAACTTTAGGTTGTAATATCAATCAGATCTTGTTGATGGTGGTGTATTTATGGTTCCAATAATCCATGGAAACCATATGTTAAACAAAACAAGTCATTAATCCATGACATGTTAAGTCCAACATACACAATGTTAATTCAAAGAATATTCATCCAGCAAAACTCTCAACCACTTAACATCCCTAAATTTTGACTCACCACAATAATAGATTTACTCATCCATTTGGGTGTTTAATAATATGGTTATAATTATTATGATGATAAATTAATAAGAGAAGAAAAATAAAGGGATAAGAAAAGAGTGGTGGTCGAACACACACACACGAACAATGATGATAATTAAAACGGAATTTTGATTGAATGAGAAAGAAAAAGAAGGAAAGGTGATTCAACTATATTTAAACTATTTTAAGAAAATTAATATTAAACTACATAAGGTGGATGATAATAATAGATATTTACTAAGAAACTTGCATTATAACATAATTACAAAATAAAGACTTATAAGATTACAACAAAGAACAATACAAAAGTAAATGAAAACAAAGAGAAGAGGAAGGGTATCTCAAGTGAAAAATTGAGTATGGAAGGTCCTACCAATCCTTTTTCAAGGATTTGGTAGTGCCAATATTTTCTCCACTCTTCTGAAATCCCAACCCCTTTGAAGAATAGGAGGGGGATGCATTTATAGCCCAAGGAAGTGGACTGTTTTCATTCCCAATCTGTCCCTCCACTTGGATCGATGATTTAGACATCCAGAAAGCCTAATATAGAGATATATACTAATTAAAAGTTATATATAATAATTTTTTCCGACCTCTCTCGAAATTTGGAGTCATTTTTACCTATGTAGCCAAAGTTATGGCCTGTTGATTAAACAATTTTAATCTGTCCATTTCAATACAATCTTTTTGAAGTCCAAATTTTGAAAGGGTTTTTGAATAGGAAGATGCCATCAAAGCCGAATTATTTCTTCAAAAAAGTATAACTCCTATATCTCCTATTTCACACTGAAAAATCTCATCACTATTTTTTTATTACATCATGAGATATGTCATGAATAGTGTCCGGAATTTAATTCCTGTCCAGAATGGTGGTCTGGACTTCAAGGAATTATTTGGTCCCTTTGTTCTTGTAGTTGGACCTTAAAATTTTTATCCATGATTAATTTGGATAATATAGAACATATGGTGTAGTTTCATAAAATTTGGGCTTCGGGATTTAGACCAGTAACTCAATCATCATTGATGGTCCAGTTTTATCACAAATTATTTGGTTCTTCTTGTGTTGACCATATGAGCCTTCAAATGGCAGAATTAGCCCATGATTCCTTCTAATGATATGTGAGAAATTGAATAAGAAATACTAAAACACAAGAACCAAAGAAATTTAATTAGTAGGATGAGAGTTATAAAAAAATAGTAAACTGACTCAATTGGACTACTTCAAAAAATGCCCAAAAATTATACTTAGTATTAAAACATTAATATTTCACACAAATTATGCACATTTCATATAAAATCAGTAAAGGGGGTATATAATAAGTCATGAAAATATTAATAACATTATAATCCTATCTTTATTATTGATCGAAGTGTGAAGGTTCTCCATGAATAGTTTGTTCCTCTGGTATGGGTGACATGGCAGCACGGGCGAGTACAGGATGAGATTTATAAGAGGGAGGCTGTTGTACGATCACAGTGCCTGGAGCTATTCGAGGATTCTTCTTCTCCGCCTTGTTAGGAAAATTTGGGGATGAATTTATTTAAGGGGGGAAGTTTGTAAGAATCCAGATCTTCTTTTCAGGTATGGATCTTGTTTTTTGGTGTTTTTAGGAAAAAGGGAAGAATTTGGAAATTTTATAAGTACACATCGTGTACTTAGGAGTACACATCATGTACCAGGTTTCTGTGAGAAGCCATGTAATGGCTGAATACATGGACATTTGAGGTGACCTAGAGACTACCTAAAGCGGGGGCCAGTTGAGGCATGTACACGGTGTTTACATTAAATGAACATGCTGTGTACTTTTTCTTTTATTTGATAAATCGGACCAGGGTCGCGTCTGATCCCCAAAAATGTCTTCTTCTAACCTCGTCTCATCCAAGATCGGATGAGAGTGATGATTCTTCTATGAGCCACTAATCTTCCATCCATTATCTGAATCGAACTCTGACGAGTGCGTTGAAATCCCACTTGTGAGTTCTTCCTTCTTTTAGAGCCTCTCCTCCTGATTTCTCCTCTTTCTTGAGTTATTCAATGTTAAATGTTTTTGAAATTTTTTTAGATATATGATTTTCTAGGTTGATTAAAGGGATGTGATTCAAATATATCGATCATACAATAATGAGGTAGGTGGTTTTTTTCCTTTCGTTGTTTGTCTTTGAATTTTATATTCCAAAGTGTCGATTACCCGTGTTTTGGGTATTTCAGGTTAAGGAAATTTAACCCTATTTTATCTTCCTTAGATTTATTATTTGATTAAGGGTTTATTGATATGATATTATGTGAAATTATATGTTTAAGAAACACCCCATGAGTGTGTTTCCTTGTTTTAATGTTAAGGGTCGTTTGGTTTAGGTTGCCTATGAGGCATACCTTGTTTCCTTGCCTTACTAGATAGGATGGAACTGTTTGACTTTTTCTATTTGTTAAATGCTTGTGATATGCATTAGAATTGTTTATCCATTTAGTAGTTGAGATTAATTTTGGATTCTTAATATCATTTACGCACGATTTAGTTTCACATGGTTGTGAGAACCTGGTGTAGTTAGACCATAGGGGTAAATGACGTTGAGTGCTTCCTCATAGTGTCTGTTATATTTCACACACGATACCGTAGATGGGATTTGTGGTGATTTCTCCCTCATAGTGTCTATAGTTTACGTTACAAGACCACAAGGGTAATTAACATTGAGTGCTTTCCTACAGAGTCTATAGTTATTCAGGAAAGACCATAGGGGGAATTGACAGTGAGTGATTCCTCGGAGTGTATTTTCCTTTTTATTGTATTACTTGGACAGAGGGGTTAGAATGTGTGAGCTACCAAGAGGGTTAACTTAAATATTGAATGTTTGTGATTCATTTTCCAAGCCAAAGCACCAGCTTGGATTCGATCCTAATAGGTAGCCTTATGAGATACATTTTTTGATACTTTATTAAATGATGAAAATTAAATGCTAATGAATGTAAATGTAAACTGTAGGGTTTGGTTACTTTTGTGTACTCCTAGTTTCTTTACTGCATTTCCATTATTACCTGCAATATATATTCACCGATAGTTAGGCACATATCTTGTGGTGGTTTCCTACTGAGATTCGTCTCACACCCTATCTAGGTCATGCTTTTGAGCCCAAAAAAATTATATGGTTGAAATTATAGATAAGGTCAAGATCCCTTTATCATCAGGTACATGATTGATGTGGAGATGGAGAGCGTGGGACCAAGATGAGTCTTGTGATGCTGCTAGAGTTTACTTGTTTTCTTTTGTATTTTGGTTTAGTACTGTATTTCCAACATTATGACTTGTTTGGTTACTTTATTAGACATATGTGACATGAATCATTTATATATGTGCTCCAGTTGTTTATTTACTTTAGTCTTCTATTGTTTTCTTGTTGTTTGGTATTACTGCTTCCACTACTTTTTATTATTTATTATTCCGTTGTGCATACTCTATGAATGAGGACATAGTTTCCCAAATATCACACCCAAGGCCCTCGCTGCTAGTCGGCAACCTCTGGCGTTCGGGAAAATGTGTTTGAGGCCATGCGACCAGCTGGGTATGGGGCACCGTTGGGTGGAACCCAAAACCGAGTTGTTACAGAAAGTGTGCAGGTGAGAAAAATATATTTGGGAAATAAAATAAGTGAGCCTGGTTTGAGAAGTTTGTATCTTATCATCTACATATTCTTGAGCTCAAGCATCCATGGATTTTATTTTTTGAGTTTAATAATAGAGAAGTATATCTATATCAGATTTTGTAACAAGTGAGAATGTTGTCATGAATATTCTAAAGGATCATGTAGAATATATTCATCAATTTCTGAAGAAACCCTGGGCTTCAAGTGATCTTTCTCATTTTTCATGATTCCTTGCAACCAATGGGATACTTAGTATGACCAATGGAATGTTGTGTAAATTCTAATGAGATGATAATAAACTAGGATACAGTATGATACCTAAACTATTCACATTAATTTGATCATAATGATCTAGTAGATAAATTTTGGGTTGGTGGTAGTTGAACACATGAAGGAGCAGGAACCCACACTGGGTCTAAAACTTGTAAAAATTATTTTTTCCTTGTCTTGTTTAATTATTCATTCCATATGGGTAAGGATGAGTAAAATAATTGAGTGGATTGTGTCTTAACTATAAGAATGGGATTATTTTTTTAAAATAGATTTTAAAATACAACCACCACTAATTCATCCCCCCCCCCATTGGTGCATTTTTTATTAGGGAATTTCAAGTAGTATCATAGCCATAGGTCCCCTCTATTAGATCTCTAAATAATTTGTGATGGATAATATTAATTCATTCATTAGTAGAGGTTTTATAACCTTATATTCCATGAACCACCATGATTAGAATAATAAGATTCTTCCCTTTCACTTATCACTTGGACTTGAAGTTGTTAATGTAGTTACATATGGTTTCCCACCAACTGAAAAATGTGATCATATGAATTTCACTGATAAAAGGAACTTAGAGACTACTAGAAAGGAAATAAATTACATTATATTGTAGTTATATGATAAATTATTGAATAAGGTGATGGGTTTAAAAACTAAAAATGAAATATGGTATAATCTTGAGAGTGTCTTTGCAGGAAATGTTAAATCCAAAGAAGCTATGATACAAATTTGGAGAAGTTGGTTTGAAGACATCAAGATGAAAGATTATGAAAACATTTATGATTTATTTATAAGGTTGAATGAAATTTTTAGTAACATAAAAGTTTTTAGGGAGAATATGGGTGAATCCAAAATTGTTAAAAAGTTGATGAGAAACTTTTCAAATAGGTTTTATCATATTATTTCATCTATAGAAGATAAATAATGTTTCCCTTAATTAGATACACAACATTATCATTAAATATAAAATGATAAATTATCCATCATTTAAAACAAAATCCAAATCTTAAATGGAATTTGAATCCATAAGGAAGCTAAAGATCAAATTTGAAGCTGCTAAAGAATCAAGTAACAATAAAAGTGAAGATAATGATGTTGATGAACATAAGAGAGTCATGTCACTTTTCACAAGGAACTATAGGAAATGAAATGGAAAGTGAAAATGTAATTTCTCAATAAAATGATTCATTTGTGGTGATATTGAAAATTTTTGCATTAATTTTCCAAATAAGAAAGGTAAATAGTATAATTATGAGAATGAGAAGCCTTAAAATAAGAGATTAAGGAATTATAACAAAGAAGCCTCAAAATTAGGTGAAAATAAGAACAAGTTTCCAAGAAGAAATATATCAATATAGGAGGAAGAGGATGAAGTCTCTTATAGCTTCCAATCAGATGAATAATTTGATAAAAATTTCATAAATTTCATGTATCATGTAGTGAAACATGAGGAATATTCTAGTAGTAAAGGTGAAGAAGATGAAATATCATGTATGGAATATATGTTGAAATCTGAACTCAAGAAATTCCTAGAGCATAATACACAACTCAAGAAAGAAATTAAACTCTTAAATAAATAGGATGAAAATAAGGATAAGTTTTATGATAAATTTTCCAAAAATTAAGTCACTTATATTGAAGAAATTAAAATATTCAAGATGCAAGTTGAAAAATATGACATGATTATGAGAGATATTAAGGATAAATTCAAGTTTAATGAATAAGATATTAACAAGACACAATAAAAATACCTAAAATCTGAAAGATAATTGAAGAAGATGAAACAATATTATAAAAAAACTATGGAGATCAAGGCTAATTTAGAAAATTCTGTTGAAAGTTTGAACTCAAAAAAATATAGGTTAAAAAATTTTATAATATGTTTGATTGTAAACATGTTTTACCAAAACATTTGGGTTCAAATTCAAAATTAGTCCATGTATGGACTAATAAAGGTTGAGAGAAACATTCTCCTTCATCTAAATAAGAGAAGAAAATATCAAGAGATGCAATCTCCCCAAGGATGAAGCAAGGCAGCTCAGTTCCAGTGTAATCATATCAAAATTCTATCCAGAACTCATATTTTTATAGAAGACCCAAATTTAGTGGGTAATTTTGGTTTTATTGTATTTTAGACAAAAGGAATATACATTATAGAAAAATATTTCCTTACTAGGAATAAGATATGAAGCAAGGGGGTAGTTCTGATAATGTAAGGAGGTGTTCATAGAGAAATAAAACTGTTTGTAGAGAAATATTTTATCCTCCCAAACAAAATAGTTTTGAGAGCTTGGATTAAATATATGGAATATGAGAACAATGGGGCCATGGTGATAAATATTGTATTACTATTTTTATTATACAAATTACTTATAATGAGAAGGGTAAATTAAAATTACAGTTAGATCAAGAAGAAATATCATTCATTATTGAGGTTTCCTTAAAGTCTAGAAAGAGAGGAAATCAATAGATCTTGGATAGTGATTATTTTTCACACATTCCAGGTGATTAAAATCTCTTAAAAACATTAAAAATCTGATGGAGGTATAGTGACCTTTGGAAATAAAAATTCTCTTAGAATTCAATGCATTGATTCTTCAAAGGTTGAATAAAATAACCTCAATTGCAAGGATGTTCTTTACATACAAGGGCTTAAGAACAATCTCTTGAGTGTCATACAATTATGTGATAAAGGTAAATAATTTTAATTAAAGAAATACTAATATATCATAAAAAGTTATAAATATGGAATTATCATCACAAGATAAATAAAAAGTGTAAACCTATTCTAAATAGGTGATCTAACTAACTCGTGATACTTCAGCTCCAAAGAAGAAAATTAATTATGGAACAAGAGACTTGGCCACCTTAGATAAAGGATTCTGGGATGAATCACATATAATAACACACTAAGAGACCTTCCCCAACTTAAAAAGGGAAAAATATGTGGTTTTTTAAACATATAAAAAGAGGAATATGGTATAATATATACAAAAAATAGTAAAAATTCAGTCATCAAGACCACTTCAAATTATTCATTCAATTTTATGTGGTCCCATGAGAAATTATTCTACCAAAGGTAACTTTTATTTCATTACATTCATCAATTATTTCACTTTAATGACAACAGTCATGTTCATGAATCCCAATTCTAAAGCTGTTGACTTGTTCAAAATATTTAGAAGAAAAGTTGAGAAAGAGTTGGTAGTGTATTTATTAAATCTAATAATAGATAATAGTAAGGAATTCACATGAAATAAATTTGAAAATTATCAAGAAAATCATGGAATTAAACATCAATTTAGTGCTCCCTACACTCCACAACTGAATGGAAAAACTAAGATAAATAATGGAATCCTAGTCAAAATGGAAAAAATAATGTTAGTAGAGAAAAAAAAATTAATGTTTTCTAGAGATAAGTAATGTACACATCTTTCCACATTAATAATATATTCTTAATGATACCTAAGGAAAAAACACCTTATAATATTTAGTTCCATAGAAAACCTACTATAAAATATTTCAAAGTTTTTTGGAAGCCCATATTTTATAAAAATCAATGGAAAAATCTGGGAAAATTTAAAGGAAAGGAAGATGGAGGCATTTTCATAGGTTACATTTTGATTGAAATTGGGTATAATTTTTTGGAAGAAATGATTTAAAAAATCATCGACTATTATGATGTTATAATCATTGAAAAATAATCCAAGATAGGATGTTTGGTTTTAATAGAAGATAGTTTTTCAGAAGTGAACAATGAGAAAAATTTAGGGAATTAGGCTATTGAACCAGCAGAAAAGGTGTAGAATTTTGAAGTGGTTAATTCATATTAGACTTCTTATGCTAATAAATATGCTAATTTTCAAACTATAAGACATCTGAAGCAAAATAAAAATTTTATTATTGATAATATAACTGGTAATTAGGAAGCACCAATCCAAAATAGAAGGAAGCTAAGAATTGAGAACCAAACTGCTCTTTTCACAAATTAAACCAAAATTTATTTTAAAGGTTGTTAAACCATAAGATTGTGTTTGTAACATGAACATATATTTGGGTTAAATTGAGAATCAATCCACTTAGAAGCTTGTACCAAGGCCAAAAAAACAAAAATGATATTCTCACTAAGTAGGTTTTTAAAGAAAAAACTTAATGGAAAGGAGAGGTGTCAAGAAACAAAGCCTAACTTGTTTGAAAGGGATACTCTCAAATAGAGGGAATATGTTTTGAAGAAAAATTTGCTCTGATTTCAAGGATGGAACCCATCATGATGTTATTAGTAAGGACATCTCATATAAAAAATATAGTTTTCCAAATGTATGTGAAGTATGCATTCTTCAATAGATATCTTAAAGGGTAATTTTTTATTGAGTAGTCTAATGGGTTTATTCTTAATAAAGATGGAATCATTGTTTGTAAGTTAATGAAAGCATTATGTGGATTGAAATAGGCTTAAATTAATTTATATTCCAAACCATATGGATGCTTGAATAATATAATTTTTACAAAAGAAAAGTTCGAGAATGACTTGTATGTGAAAGAAGATTCCATAGGTACTCTCATTATTATGATCTATGTTGATGACATAATATTTATATGTGATCAAGATTATCTTTGTAAATAATTTTCAAACCAAAGGAAGCATAATTTTGATATGACTTTTCTAGAACATATGAGTTTCTTTTTTGGATTAAAAATTTTACAAGGATATGATTGTATATTTTCAACTCAAGAGAAATATGATAAATAGTTATTAACAAAGTTTGGAATGAAATATTCAAAAGACTTTTCCACTCCCATTGTTATTAGAACTAAATTAACTAAATATGAATCGGGAAAGAGTATCAATGAAAAAGTATTTCATAAGAATCATTAGAAGCCTACTCTACCACACCACATCAAGGTCATATATTCTATTTGTAGTGACACTATGTTCTTTATCCTAGGGTGGTCCAAAATAATCTCATATTTTAGTAGTTAATGTGATTATGCGATATATTAATGGAACACTCGGTAGTGTCTTATTTTACAAAATTTTATTGGACCTAAAATTGAAGGTTTACATCGATGTAGATTGGGATGAAGATTGCACTGATAGGAATCCCACATATGGAAGATCATTTTTTATGGTGAGAGTTGTGTAAGCTAGAACAATAAGAATAATTAGTCGATTGATTTAAGTACACCTGAGGTCAAATACATCACAATTTCACATTCCTACACACAAATGTAGTGGATTCAGCTACAACTGGCTGACATGAAAGTGATTTTTAAGAAATCATTACAGATTTATTGCAACAATATGACTATCAAAGATCTCTCATATAATACTATGCATATATCTAGATCGAAAAATATTAACATTGGGTATCATTTCATCAAAGAAATGGTGTAAAGTGGTTATTTAAATATTTATTATATTTTCACCAAGAATCATATTGTAGAAATTTTTATAAAGGAAATATAAAGATAGATATTAGAAGAACTTAGGCTGAAACTTATTTTTTATCCTTCTCCTCTTCCCTAAGGCAGTGTGAAAATAACCACCCCCCCACCACCACCACCACTACCACCACCATGATTTTGATTATATTGAAAAGGAGGGATAAATGGTGCCATAACTCTTTAATAAAGGGGGAGATAATTGTTATTGGAAGTGTTCAGTGTGAAATTTGATTGACATGGATGTATGAGGTGTGATAGAGTTCATCTATGTCACTCGACCACAATTGCTTATCACTAAGGGATGTAATTTTCTCAAAAACATATCTTAACCTAATTGTGTGGTGAAATACTATTATCATGTGAGATAGGATATTATTTGATGATTCTCATTGTTGTTGATAGATTCTGAGACAAATTTTAGTTTATTTTAAAGAGTTTAATGAAATTTATAAAAAAACAAAAGGGTGATATTGAGGTACCCTTGGAGTTATTGATGATTTTTTACAAGATTTCATATCTTTTTAACCTTTCTTGAGAATTAATGAAAGTTTTTGAGATGTTGTTGGGGTTGTTTGAAATGATTTTGAGATGATCATATATGACCTAAAGGGTTGTTGGAAGGATCTGGGTTGAGATGATAAGAATATAGAATCATTGTGTTGGATGTAGGATTTATAACAAAGTAATTTATCCCACAAGGCTAGTGCATATGATAATTCAGCTTCATAGATTTTTTATATTATATTAAATTTTATCATATTTATAAAAGTTAATTTATCTACATGGAGGGTTGTAGGTAAGATATTTTAGACTGTATAAAATGTTTTGAATCACATATGAATTTTGAGATCAGAAATTTACCAAGTAAATTATCATATGAGATAGCCATGTATATCAATTATCCTATTCATAAGATATTTTTTGTACCAAATTTATGTCAAAGTAAAAAATCCAAAAGTTGTAATTTTCTTGAATTTTCATGTAAGATATTTGAGAACATATGAATTTTGTGGAGCTTGTATGATGTGTTGATCCATAGGTGAATTTTTAGCTCATATGTGGTTCTAAAAAGGTTAATGAAAAAATAAAATAGTAAAATATCATACACTGTATAATATTTTACTTAGTAAAAAATTGATTTTCCATAATTCTTATATTTTGATGTTTTTTAAATTGGATGATGCTATAGTTATTCTTGGATGATTAAAATATAAAAATTCAATCATGATTCAAAAAATATTAATAATCCATGATATACACATAATGAATAACATAATATTTTATGAGATAAATCTAATTAAGATAAATAGAGATGAACAAGATTTTTTCAGTGAATAATATCGATATATTAAATCTAGAATGCAATTAGCACAATGATTTTCTATTCTTCAGTTCCTAAAATCACTTGAAAATAGTGCATCGATTCAAGAAAAGTGTTCTAAATATCATATATATGTTTTGATAATGGTTGTGCCTTAGTTTTATACATCATGTCAAAGGAAGATGTAGATAGTTTAAGTTTTTTTTATCTAGTTAACTGAAGTTTTTATAACTGTTGGGTATTTGTGATGTGCATAGATATATTTTTTCTAAGATTTTGTGGATATATTTTCTATTATTATTCTGAGGAACAAGATGAGGGAAATTTTTCTATTTTTTATGAGAACATGTGGAAGAAGAACCATGTGATTCTATTTAATGAGTCTTGAGTGTTATACCCCTCACTCTCTTAGTGTTTTAATGATCACAAACATCATTTAGTGCTCTAACCATTTTATTTCATGTATTTTTAGTCTTCATCTTTGAGTATGTTCCTAGGGAGTTTATTAGATGAAAAATTTATTCAAGAAGGGGTTAGAGGTAGATTTTAAAGGCCCTCACTGGGTAGTATCACTAAATATCTAGAACCCTACCACCAACTAGCGGAGGACCAAACTGATGCAATAAGCCCCTTCTAGACCCACAAACTACCTGGTGGAGGGCCAATATCTAGTAGATGGAGTGCCAACACCTTTCCAGTGGAACCTGTATTTCCCAAGTGAACTTTAATTAGTCCATCGGCTAGCTGGTGGCCCCTAGTAGCTAGCCAGTGAGGTTTTTTCAGAAAGAAAAAATAGTCATTTTTAATAGTTTTCACCGGAATTTATTTCTTTCAAATGGTTTTATTTGACCCCCAAGGCCACAAGAATCACCATGGGGCCTCTGGAGGATATAAATATGCCCCAAGATGGCTTAGACACCAACAATTACTATATTGGTAATTCTTGAGCTATTTTGATCCACTTTATTGTAATTATTACCCTCTCTCACATTTACATCTCTTTCTCCCAGTTTAATTTTTCCATTTCCTTATAAGAGATTGAGAGTGGATTATAAAGGATTTTTATGAAGAAAACCTCCTTCCTCTTCTTCTCCACGGGTTCTTAGTACCACTAAAGTGAGAGTTCTTGTATTTATTTCTTTTTTGCTTAAAATTAAGAGTTTTATTGGGTTTCTTACTTTCTTCGCTTAAAAAAGGGTTGTATTAGGTTTATTTTTACACCATTTAAAATCAATTTTCTTCTCTCTTTTTGGTTATCATGGATACCATTAAATCTAATGGATTAATACAAACCTCTCAATACTATTGATGGGAAGATACATAGGGACTCATTTTAAGTATTGGATAAACCATTTTATCATCTTGCCTTATCATTTTAATTTTTTTCACTTTATCTTTAAATATATATGTCATTATACTTACTCTTTTAATTCATATATATTGTTCTTACTCTTTTAAAATTATTTAAATCTCTTTAATTTCATCTATGTATTTATTTTAATATTTAAAATTCATTTCACCCCCACCCGCCTCTTATCATCCTACTCAGACCAACATTGGGAAGAAAGTTCAAAGAGACTCAAAATAGTTAAATACTTATGGCTCTTTATTTTGGTAGGATTGAGACACCTTGTCATATAAAAATTTGGGTATATAGTGGTAGTAGTATATGGTGGGGGTTAAGCCTAAAAGTAAGACGCAAGGTTAATGTCCTTCATATTCATAATACCCTACTGTGATGGAGGTAGATTGGATATTGATATTACATATTTTTACTAATTCCAATACAAGATGTTGTACTTGAGCGTAGGTTGGGGGTAGGAAAGGTCGCGACCCAACCCACATCAGACTCGATTTAATTATACATAAATATATGGAAGGGATGGAAGCTTCATACGTTCTATGTTGGGATAAGAGAGTGACAAACCAGTGAGAAGTGTTTGTGGGGCGCCTATGATTATATTCTTATGATATTATGTTATTACATTTTATGTGACACTTGGCGAGTGAGCCTTGGTGAGGCTGGGAATTGGCAGTTGACCTTGTAGGTGCTTGTTGGTTCTACTACTTGTTCATTGGGGCATTAGTATGCTATTCTCACATTTTCATGAGAGATCATGTGGAGTATCCTACTAAATATACATGTTATGTTTTCCCATATATATATATATATATATTGTTTTTCAGGTAACCAGGATGGATTTGATGACTTAGTTAGACCATACTAGCTCGGAGTGGAGAGATTATATTGGTGATACTTCTTAAGAGTCTTTTAGTACTTTATTTTGGGGTACTTCATGTATTTCATTTCATGAATTATGGGATTTTATTGTCGGTGTTGATAAGTGTATTATATCTTACCTCTTGTCCTTAACTTCATATATTGAGGGTGATGCCTCCTATTGGGTGTTATATACTCTCGGTGCTAGTCACCAACTTGTGACCTATTGGAGGTGGAATTTCGGGGTCGCTCTCTCTCTTCTTTACCCATAAAACATATGGAAAACAGATATTGGTCTTACAATTAGATAATATCAGGATAAAAATAATTCTCCAGTGATTGACTTAAAGTAGCAACTTAAGTTATAGAGAACATGATCTATTGAGGTAAATCTAACGGTTTCTTGGACCTAGTCAATCATACATACAGTGAAATGGTATTGAAAAATACAAGTTGGAACAATTCAAGTTATGAATTGTTTCCAATGTCATATGGCATAATCTCTCCAGGTTATCATTTTTGGAAAATGGGAGGATATTAAGTTGTGAGTTGAGTTCCATACACTTCAACAATAGATCAATCACGTATGCCATGATATGTACAAGAATTGATATTGCCAAATTATACTTTATAGTACGCAGATATCAATTATATCTAGGAGAACTGCAAGTGAAGGAGTAAAAAATATCATATTGTACTTCAGAAAGTATAAATGATATGTACCTAGTATGTAGAGGAGAAGCATACTAGTTATGGTGGGACATAAACTAGTCTTATTAAGATCAATTTGATCTAGTATCATAGTTAAGCTAAGATCTTGAGTAAGATAGGCTCATATAAGCCAGTGGTAGCCATACCTACAAATATTGAGTATGTTGCAACTTCTAAGGCAACTAAGAAGCAGTTAAACGCAATGTTTTGTTCTAGTTCTTGGAATCGCGCCTAGTAAAGAATTTTCATAATGTAAATTATAATATTCTTACTAGACAATATGTAAAGTTATGATAGTGGACAAAAGTGATATACTCAGGGATACCATCTCTTGATAAGTTTTACTTGAGGAGATGAGGTCACATATAGTAGAATTGCCACGCGGTGGAAACATGGTGGAGCTATCAGCTAAATCTGTTACTCTGTAGAAACATGATCTTCATCATGTGAGTAGCTAACAAACATGGTTTTCAAGTTGGATCTAGTTCAAGTGAGAGTGTTGAAATAGTGGGTTCCCTAGACCCAACTATGAAATACTTTTGATTACCAGATCATGCATACAGTTAGATATACATGATGTATTCTTACCATTATAGTGTATAATTTTATATGTCCACTATTTAATGGTAATATCCTAGATCAATTGTCATATCAAAAATTTATAGCAGTTCTTATACTATAATGAGAACCTTGAGATACAATGACACTAATCATAAACTAAGGTCATATGGTCTAGATGCATCATACTGATTGGACATAGTTGATGTTTGACTATCAGGTGATGGAGTCTCATAAGCATTGAGACTTCTTCTCATGAAGTTCACACTTGGTGATATATAGTAGTGAGATTATGAGGACAGATTCTCTAATAGGAAAACCACATGTTTCATGTGTCATTGGTTGTTTCTATCTATGGACATGTTTATTGGTCTCCTGACTTGAGACCATTATCAATGGGTGTCATTTGATTGTGTACTTTGATGCAAGAAAAAAACCATGATATTGAAATCATGGAGAGGTAGATTTTGTTGGGTACTTCTTCGGTGGAATGTCATTGGTTGAATGGTCAAGAAAGGATTTGTTGCTTCTGGGTTATGGAAGTTGTATATCTCAGACCTAGTTGATCAGGATGATGCTACCTTCAAAAGTCTTCGGCCAAAGCAGTCGAAAGGTAAATCCATCTGGATATATCAACAAATAATAAAGTAATAAAATGACGATGACATAAGTGTGCATCCTCCTTTATGATACATTTAAAGACAAAGAGCTTATATTACATAGTAAGTGTTCGTAGGTTGGTCGTCGTTGTTGTGACAATCCTTATCTCTTTAAAGACCTTAATGAGTTGCTAGACTTTACTCTCGGTATGTGTATTTTATTACTGCTATCGATATAAGGGTTTAGAGGGTCACACACAATAGTGTATTCAAGAATCCACCATGTTCATTTGAATAGGAATTTTGGACATGGTGGGCCCCACCATGGGGTCTGAGTGTTGTCCAAAGTATTGATCACCAAAGAAATAAATAAATTCATTATTATTCAAGTTATGAATAATTGGGATTGAATTTATTTACTGTATTTATGAGCTAAGTAAATATGAGAAAATATTATTCAAATAAATATTATTTTAATATTCTATGTTCGTTTAATGTTAAGCGGGAATGACGAGTCTAGTTAAATGACTCGGTTTTTATCACGTAATATATTTTATATATATTACAAGTATGTGATAAATTATTAATAATATTTATGGTGTATTTTAGTTCCTCATAATTATTATTTAGTGGATGTTGAAATAAACAGGGGTCGGGGAACCCAACCGGGTATTTAAAAACTCCACTATAAATAGAGGGAGAGACTCTCTCACCATGTGACTATTCATTCATTTATAATGAGAGCCTCTCTCTTCTCCTGATTTCTAGAGAGGGTGTCTCTCTCTTTGAGTGATGACCCCAGAAGACCTTTAAGTAATGAAGGCAGAGGATCGTGGTGATCGTCGGGGCATCGAAGGCATCGTCGGATCTTCATGCTAACACCCAGAATTCGACGATCGACGTTCCAAATAATTGTTGAAGTGTGTGTGGATGATCTAAAGGGTTATTGTTATAGATCCTTTGAGAAATGATCGCCATCGACAAGTTACAGTTGAGCATGACTTCAGATCTGAACAGGTATGCATTCTGTTTTATTTTACATGGTCTTTTAATTTATGCAAGATCCTCAGACCATATCAAGGCTCATATCATTGGCGACGACAAGTTCTGTCATCTCGTTGATGAAAATTTTAAAATATCCGACCCATCAGCTTCTGTTGCGGGCCCCAGTACCTTCATAGTTTTCCCAAACCATGCGCCCTCTTAGTGAAAATTGTGCAAACCCTGTTAGTGAGGGTTTTCCCAATTAGAGCACGATTTAACAAACTGTGCGCCATCTTAGTGAAAATTGTGCAAACCCTGGTAGTGAGGGTTTTCCTAATTAGAGCACGATTTAACAAATCGTGCGCCCACTAAGGAGAAATTGTGCACCTCCACCAGTAGGTGCGCACTATTAGGGTGCATGATTTGACAAACTATCCCTACCCAACTAACCGTGCACACATAATTCATTTATTTTGGAAATTAACTTAAAATTTTCCAAACCCCCATTTAGATACCCCCTCAAACCTAAATCAGGATTTGGAGAAATTCTAGGTCTTTGGAGCTCTCAAGAACCAATTTTGGCTCCTCCAAACCTCTTAAAAAGCAAATCAAAGTGTGTCGCTCGTTGTTCGATTATTTCCTGATAAGTTTTTTTTACTTGTTCCTTCTCTCCCGCTCTCTTCTTCTCTCCTCCCTAGGGTTTATTGGATCTCCATGTTTTTGGAGGATCTAATCCCTGCTGTTTTAGATCTTGAATCTAGGGTTTATTCTCAAATCTTCATTGTCGACGTTCTTCATTGGAATTTTCCGTTGTGGGCATTGTGAGACGTGATCACCTTATTTCGGTAGGTAGTTTTGTTTAAGATTTTCCAATTGATTTAAACCTAAATTTATTGATTTAAATTAAATTTATTTATTTGAATTTAATTACTTTCAATTGGTTTGTTAAAAACTAATTTTATTTAATTGGAGATTTAAATTTGATTTGATATGAAATTTGGGAGAAAACCCCAAATTCCATTGAATTGTGACATGTTTGTAGAAATTGATGGAAAATTGTGAAAATTAAATTGTTGAATTTAAATTGTGAAATTGATTTATGAAATTGATTTAAAATTTTTATTTGAAAAAAATGACTTAAATTGTTTTGATGTAAACTCATTGGTTTTATCCTAAAAAAAGACATGATTTGATTAAACCCCCATTTTGGGTTTTAAATGGAAATTGACATATTGAAATGGGGAATGAGGTAAATTATATTTTAAATAGTTTTGAAATAAATTTTCCACTATTTACTATTGTTTGATCACATACAAGTATATGTGGTTAGTGATTTATTAGGGAAAACACACTAGGATGGGAATGCCCTAGAAACGGATTGATGCTTTACAACTTTAACATAAAATTTTTGGAATATCTTATCCCTAGTGGGATATTGGTTAGTTTTCTCTATCCAGTGTTAGAGAGACATGTGTGAACATTGTCATTGTCATTATATGAGTGTGTGCGGATCCCATAACCTGTAATTATTGTATCTCTTGGTAGATGATCATGTTTCTCCTTTGTGATTATTTTAAAATATATTCCATTGTTTGTAATAAAATTTACACGTGGCTTGTGAATTTATATAAACTATTTTATATAAATGTTAATGATTTGTTTTAAATATGTTTTTGAAATTCCATGCATGTTTATTTAAAATTTAAATCTTTATTTGGTTAATTATTTTGGCATCTTCTTACGAAATCCTTGGTGATACCCTACTGGGATTTTAACTCACACCCTACATGTGTCTTTGGAAGTTTGTAGATTTCCTCCTGGCATATTTAATCAAGGGTAAAGCACCACTTAGAGATGGTAGTTGTTGTTGATATTTGGGCTTGAGATGCTATGTTTATTAGGACTTGGGTTGTTTATCCTATTTTCTGGTACTTTTTTGTTGTACTTTGGGTTGGTTATACCTGTTGGACTTCCATTACAGTTCTCCCTATGGAATTTTCTTTTGTGCATACTGACTTGTATCTCTTTTTTCTGTTGTATTTTTGGAAAATTTGTTCCTACTTTAATATTGTGTGTTTCTAGATGCTTGTCGCCAACCCATGGGGATCAGGAATGACCTTCGAGCTATATTCAGACCGACTTGGTTATCAGGGTACCAGGGTATTCGATCTGGTTTTTGACATTTATGAAATTCATTTTATCCATCATACATAGGAATAGTTAGATAAATAAAACATTTAAAATCATCAAGCATTAAATGAAATTTCATTTTAAGAAAAATCACAAAAAAACCTCCCTCGATTCTATTTCAATCATTTCATAAGTCATCGCCTACGACAGTGGATGCTCAAACAAGCCTTAAGGTGTCATTCGCATGCCCTAGTAACTAAAACAAAGAAGAATAGAAAGGGAATCCCTTAGGGATTTTAAAATCAAATGAGAAATTCTGGAAAATCACTTTTAATTGATTCTGAGGATCTCACACTATTAAGCCACATAGTTTGGTAAATTGTGAACCTACCATGTAGTTGGCACTGCACAAGAAAAATGACCTCAAATGGTTTCCCTTGGAGACCCTGCACCGTTTTTCTAACTGTGCACTAATCATCACTAATATAAAAATTATTTATTGTGTCGGATATTTCATGTTAGTTATTTATAACTAATGTTAAAAATTCATGTAAATTACTTTATGGCGTTGATTATATAATAACAAATGTGAAAAAGTAATTTAGCTGCTTTATCAAATCGTTTATTTTATAACTGATGTTATATACCATTTAAAATGTTATGAATCATCAGTTTGAATAATTTTGATGTTATTCAATCTCGCAAAAGTAGACTTGTTTCTCTTACGTCGAAGCCCTGACCCTCATTTCCTTGATCTGAAGGACTCCAATCTCGGATTTCCATTATCATGCATCCTCATTTTTTTTCAGCCTCATTGTTTCACATTCAATCTTCTCATCTCTCAATTAATCCTTACATATTGATCCTCTCTTTTAGTCGTTCAATGGTGCAGATGCAATAACTCTCATTTTTTTTGATTTCATAGACTCAAATATCACATTACCATCTTCATAGACCCTCAGGTTTTGTCAGCCTCATCATCACGCATTTGAATATAGATATAATCTTCTCAAATCTCGGATTATCATCTTCATATACCTTATTTACCCATTCATTTAAGTGAAAAGGTGTTTGGATTGATTATATATTAATGTTCTATGTTAGATCATAAATTTACATAATATATCTTAATGTTATGGTGTTTCTACTATATGGAAATGTGTTTTCACTGAAGTGTTTCACAGATGTTCATACTGCATCACATCTTAAATTTATGCATTGAATCTCTTAATGTTGCTTATTTGGATGATGTTTGTGAATCGTTCATTATTTATGCATACGCTTCTATGTATATGGATAATTATTAATTAGTGTTATGCATTTTTTAGCAACTTAGTAATCTTAAAATATAATATATACATACATTTCAATTTGCATACAGTTCAATATACAATATCATATAAGTAATGCATATGCATATAAACACTTTTCTTATGATGTGAGCATATTATTATCTTGAAAATCATATATTAAATATGAATTATACATATTATGAGTTACTATCTATATAATTTTGACATTATTGGTGAATACACAATAGGAACTGTCAATTAGTTCCCTTACATATGTTTATTATATTCTTATAGATATATTTTAGGTTTTGACTCTATTTGGACTAATTAACCCATTTGGTACAAATAATAATAGATATTGATGTGCCTCCTATACCTGTTCATGCTTTAGGTTACATTAATTTTTAAATTTAGAGGATTATCCCACTGAATTAGTAGATTTTCTCTATTATATTTTCATGGAATTACACAAGCATCTCATGGTATTTACACTAAAACCATTTTTCTCCCCATAAATTTTGATTTTTATTGTACTAAATGAAGTAGACTGAAATATTTAAAATGTGGGTTATTAGTGTGTTACATTCAAATAAAACATGTTGTCATAGAATACATAGTTAGTAATATGCTTTGAAAAAATTTCATAATACATCAGGCATAAATAATATATAATATTAATTCTGTATATATATTTATATATATAAATATGTACTGCATTACAAATTCATTTGTTTGAACTCTACTATACGATTATATTATAGTATTAATTAATTTTTCTTTTAATAATTGTTGGTTTTTTCATGCAAAAAAATTGTTAAAAAATTCAATGATAAATTTTCAAATCAGAATGGAAAATGCACATTTGATTTGGATTCTGGTCAATAATATTCAATTTCAAGTTTCATCTAATTTCATTCAAAAGAAAATGAAAAACGAGAGAATGGTCTAACTATATTTTCTTTTTTAAATTACGTACATGTATTTATTTTTATGATTTATCAATAATATTTAAACTTATATTTCAATATTGTATATAATTTATTATTATATTTTCAAATATGTATATATTTTTTTAAAATTTCAAAATTTGTTACTTCAAAATTATGACATCTTTGATATAAATTTACTTTATTTTCTATTTGATTATTGTTTAATCATTTCAATTAACATTCAATTTCATCTCTAATGTTATTAAATTTTTAAATATCATATTCACCATTATTGAAAATCATAGAAACATTTTACTGATGAATTATATCGTAAGTGTGTATTCTTAATTATCATTGAAATAATATATTATTTCCCCCTCTTACTAACTTTTATCACCACTATATTCTTTTGACAAGATATTTATTCTTTATATTTGTTATAGATAGTAATGAATTGAAGATGGATTATGATACTTCGAATAAGTGGTGAATATTGAGGATGATGTTGATGTTTTTTTGGAATTTTCTAAATAAAATGTTCCAAACAATTACATGTTTTTCTATCCATACCTGAAATGTTTGAATATGAAAAAGTTGAAAAGTAGAGAGATCAAAGATCATTTAATTTAAAATGATTTTAATCCTAGTTACAACCCTTGGATTTGGCATGGTGAAACTGGGTAGAATTTCAGATCTATTGATGATGTTGATTTTCAAGATGATAACTCTAATCAAATTGAAGAAATGATTTGTGATATTGAAGTAGAGGAAATTGAGAAAGAACTGACAATTGAGTGTTTAAATGGTGATACTGAAAAATCATTATATCTAGTTTGTACAAAATTTATGGTTTTATCGACAATGTTAAGATTGATTAACTTGAAGGCGAAACATGGATGGAGTGACAAGAGTTTTACAGAGTTTCTACTGTTTTTGAAAGATGTTATTATTGAAGACAATGATATTCTATATTCACATTATAAAGTGAATAAAATATTATGCCTGATGGGATTACGGTATAAAAAAATACATGTCTATCTGAATGTCGGTGTGCTATATAGGAATAAATACGAGTTTCTTTTGAGGTGACTTAAATGTGGGACATCAAGATATAAGTTAAAATAAAAATCACAGACTGATTTAGTAGTTACAGAGACCCCTACCAAGAAATTTTGGTATCTTCTTATAATTCCTTGTTTGAAATGTTTATTTGAAGATTTACATGATGTATAAAGGTTATGATGACATTCAGATGAACGAATATGTGATGGAAAATTAGGGAATCTAGTTGATTGTCCACAGTGGAAGAAAATTGATTAGTAGTTTCCTACATTCTGAAATGAAGTTAGAAATCTCAAACTTGGAATGTGTTCGGATAGAATGAATCCATAGAGAATCCTTTGCATCACACATAGTTCATCAGCTATTTTATTGGTAATTTATAACTTATCTCCTGAATTTTGAATGAATCAAAAATATGTCATGTTGAGTTTAATGATATCTAGACCAAAAAACCTAAAAATGATATTGGTGTTTTATTGTCTCCATTAATTGATGATTTGAAACTTTTATTGGAGGAAGGTATTAGGGTGAATTATTCTTATAAAATGGAATATTTTCAACTACATGTAACGATTATGTTAACTATAAATGAATTCTTAGAATATAGAAATTTTTCTGGATATAGTGTTAAGGGTCATAAATCTTGTCCAATTTTTGAACAACATACTTTATATTATCAACTGTATCATGAGAGAAAAATAGTATACATGGGTCATATAAAGTTTTTGTCTATGGATCACTCTTATAGAAGATTAAAAAAGGAATTCGGTGGCTCAAAAGAATTTGATATTTCTCCAAAACCTTTATTCACTGATCAGTACATTGAGAGGGTGCAAAACATTGATGTTACATTCAGAAAGATGCATAAATCAAGTAATGATAGAAATATTTGGAAGAAATAGTCAATATATTTTGAGCTACCATATAGGATATATCATGAGGTGAAACATAACATTGATGTCATGCATGTGGAAAAGAATATTTGTGATAACTTAATTGAAAAATTGTTAGATATTAAAGGAAAGACTAAAGATGCATTGAATATAATATTGGACTTACTCTGAATGAGAATACGTCTGGAGTTATCTCTCACTTCTGATGGAAGGTGATCATTTTTTCCCCTTACTTTTCATACATTATCCAAGAGGGAGAAAATTAGTTTTTGTTAGTTTCTTCATGATATCAAAGTTCTACAGGGTTATTCTTCAAATTTAAAAAAAATGTGTCTTTAAAGGATTTGAAGTTGATAGGTTTGAAATGTCATGACTTTCACGTCATGATGCAACAAATCCTACCAGTTTCATTGTGTTAAATATTGTCTATCCATGTCAGAATGACTATCATGAATGTGTTTTATTTTTTTAATTCAATTTGTAATAAGATGATTGATCTGAATGCTTTAAACAATTTGGAGAACAAAATGGTTTCTATACTTTGTCAATTGGAAATGTATTTTCCATCATATTTTTTTGATATCATGGTGTATTTAATGGTTCATTTGGTGTGAGAAATAATGATTTTAAAACCTACATATCTACGTTGGATGTATCATTTTGAAAGGTATATGAAGATATTGATGGGGTATGTTAAGAATCCATATCAACCTAAATCCTCTATTGTTGAAAAGTATATTTCTAAGGAGGTTGCATAGTTTTATACAAACTACTTTTCTACAGTGGAGCACATAGGGTTACCTACATCTCTCCATAAATGAGTTAATTATTAGGGAAAGAGGATTCATGGATTGAAAGTCAAATCGTTGATAGGTGAATAGGTAAAAAAGATATATTTATATATATTGAACAATATAGATGATGCTCATACATATATAACATTGCATATTAATGTGTTGAAACAATGTTATCCAAAGGAGAAAGATATGTGGATTTTGAATGATCATAATAAAACTTTTTTTCCATGGTTTAAAGAGACTATGCTTGGTAGATCAGATACATCGAAGACATTGATATGGTTAGTGGGGGATCCAAGTTTAAATTTGATAACATGGTATGAGTATGACATTAATGGATATACATTTCATATGAAAGATAAAGACAACAAAAGTGTAGTTTATAATAGTAGTTTATTGATGTTTATAGAAGAAATTCATTTTTTGAGTGTCAAATAAAAAAACCCAATATCCTTATCAAGTGCATATTATGGAGTCATTGAAGAAATATGAGAGGTTGATTACATCAAATTCTGTGTTTCGATGTTTAACTGCAAATGGATCATCGGTAACAATAGTGTCAGACATGATGAATTTGGAATAACACTAGTTAATATGAATAGATTAGAATACACAACAGATCCTTTTATAATAGAAACACATGAAAAATAATTTTTTTATGTTCTCGATCAATCTAGTATACGGTGACCTATTGTTTTAAAAGGAAAAACATTATGTTTGAGATGATAAACTTAACGAAGATACTGATTTATGTGAGATCTCTACTTCCATGGAAAGATTAACAAATACTATTTATGATCACATCATAGACATGGTTTATGCCATACAAAATTATCATGATGAAGGAATTTGAGAAAATAGTCCTTTAGTATATTCCTAATATTACAGGTAATATATGTTTATTTCTCATTTAATTTTTTAAATTTCATAAAATTTTATATATTTTAATTTTATTTTTCTCAGACATATGTTGTTTATTATTTTGATACTTTCTCTCTGGTTGTGAAGATGACATCTCTCTAATTATTCATCTCTATTGTCACTCATCATTATTGGCCTCTTCATCAACTTGATATCAAAAATTCCTTTATACATGGTTTTCTTAAAGAAGAGGTATATCTAAACATCCTCCTGGGTTTTGTGCCTCAGGAGTCGATTCTCATGTCTGTCGACTTTGTCACTCTCTTTATGGACTCAAGCAGTCTTCTCATGCATGGTTTGGATGATTCTGCACAGTCGTCACTACATTTGACCTATCTTAGAGTATGAAGGACCACACTGCCTTCTACTGCATTTTGTCCTCCATTTGTATCCTACTAGTTGTCTATTTTGATGATATCATTATAACTATGAGTAACTGAAATGACATTTCCCATCTAAATGTGTATCTTTATCACCAATTTCAAACCCAAGATTTGGGTCTAACATACTTCTTTAGCATTGAGGTCTCTCATTCTCCAGACACTACCTTCCTTTCCCAATGGAAATATACTTTGGATATCTTGTAGGATGTTTGTTGGACTCAAAAAACTACCATTGACACTCCTCTTGAACCTGGTGAACATTCTATTTATGACAACACAAAACCATATTCTCACCCAGAGAGGTACCATCATCTTATGGGAAAACTCAATTATCTCACCATGACTTGTCTATACATTGCATTTTTTGTTAGTAAGGTTAGCCAATTCATGGAAAACTTAACAAATTCTCAGTGGGATTTTGTCATTTTCATTGAAAAATACATTAAGAAAGACCCTACCCATGGTCTTAGGTATTCACATCATGATCATTTGAATATTGAGGTCTTCTGTGATGATGACTATGGTGGCTGCTTAGCTACCTAGAAATCTACATCTGGCTTTGTTATTTTTTTGGTAGGTAACTTAATCTCATGGCGCAAAAAGAAATAGACTGTTGTCTCTTGGTCTAGTGTTGAATCAAAATACCGTGCGATGACCATGATCACTACTGAGATCCTTTGGATTCGTCATCTCCTCTATGATATTGGTTTCCATTCATAGAAGTCTGCTCATATTTGGTGTGATAATCAGAAATACATAAAGATTTTTTCTAATCTAGTCTTTCATGAACACATGAAACATATTGAGGTGGACTTCCACGTTCTTCTTCATCACCTCAAGAAACACCATGTTAGTTTTATCCACCTACTGATTACATATCAGCTTGCTGACATCTTCACCAAAGTCATCCTGGGAGTTTGAATGGACTATCTCAGTACCAAGCTGGGCATCCACGACATCAACAACCCAGCTTAGGAGAGTGTATGGTTTGTTTGGTGTCTTCTTTATTTTTTTTGGGACTCCTGTTCCAAGCTATCATGTACTAGATTTATGGGGAGTGTTGAACCTAGTTAATTGTATTTTCAGGTAAATGGTATTTCTGAGTCTCACATCATATTACTCCAACTTGTAATTCTTTTCTTTATCTATAAAATAATATTTCCACCTCTCATTGAGGTAGAGACTTCAAAAATTTCTACAAACATGTTCATATAAAATCAATGAAAATTGCAAAAAGTTAGGCCACTGATCATTCTATATTATGTTGTGATTGTAATGATACTTATTTATATGGTTTTTTCATTATATTCTTAAAAAAATTAAGAATATAAAAAAATATCATGTCATACAGAATTATTTTCACTTTATCATTCATTCATACATGCTACATTTATAACATGGAAGTGGAATTATAACTAACCCCTTAGAGATAAATCTAAAAGTTATCTATGGTCGACCAATCATCATGGAAATACATGGGTTATAGTGACATGCTTAGATCAATGCGAGTGAGGAGTTGTATGGAGATACAAAGTTCACTCATGATACACAAGTGAGACTCATTGCATGGATGACTCACTTTAGTATACTATATATTTAAGGGCCTAATTTTCAAAATCCATCCCCTTGTTTTTTCAGAGGCTTGAAGGTGTCAAGTAGAAGTTCATATGGGTTATAGAGGCTAGAGGTAATTTTTGGTCATCTCAAGGGCCACTATGTTGTAGGAGTGGACATGGTGTTGGACGTTTTGAGTTCCAAGGAGTTATGAGAAAAGGCCGACTATTTTGAAACCCATTTGGAGGCTTGAGCATGGAGGCATGATGTGGTGTGGTTTTTTCCTTGGGTGTTTTGGAGGTTGGTCATGGAGGACAGTTGTTTTAGAGCTAGGGTGCACCATGACTAGTGAAACACTCATGGTGGTTAGTCTTTCGAATAGGGCGTCCACCTGTGTGAAACAGGCATGTCAAAAACACCCAATTTTCAAGGCGTGGTGTGTGTTGAGTTCTACCTTTGGGAAACGACCAAGGGGAAACTCCCAATGCATTGGGTGTGTCACCGCACGAGGGTTTGGTGAGGCCAAGCGCACAAGGCAGGAGGAAAACAGTGAGTGGAGTTTCACCATGTCGTGGTCTTTAGTGTGGTGAGGCAAAACAATGAGGGACTTTTCTTTACGCCTTGGATAATGGTCGTAGAATTTGTTTGGGGGTCAAAATTCCATGCACCACACTGTAGTGTATGGTGCAGTGCCGGTCAAAGCAGCTTGATATGGTTTTTAAAATGCATGATCTATGAAGATTTAAACACCATTGGCGTAGTGGGAGTCATTACGCCATAGTGGAGGCCTACAAGGCTTCCTAAATAGAGGTTTGACTTTCCATTTTTCTTCTTCTCTCGAACCCTAGTTGACTCCTAGTCCCCCCACCACTATCCAACCATCTTATTTGAGAGTCTAAACACTTTGGATTGTCTGATCGAAGTTTTTCAAATCAAGGTACTCTATTTTCTCCTCTCCTCTTCATTTCCCTTGTTTTTCTTCTTTTTCAAAGAGGGTTTTTTGGTCGAGTTCCTCTATTTTGGGATGATTTTAAAGCAATACCTGATGTTTTTTGTTGTGGATAGGTCCTAGTGATATTTTCTTCGGTTTTAGCGGTGTTTCATCCTTGATCCTTTCATTCTTGAATGATAATTTTTTCCTTGATGCTTAAATTGAGATAAGGGATTCAAGACTCCATATTTTGTTTATGTCATGGTATTATCATGATTTTGGTTATTTGGGTAATTAGTATGAATTAACCTAAAAAAGATAAATGACCAGAAGGTGGATGGATGGGAAGGTAAGTGTTACGTATGTTGTTTAACTATATTCCTATGTTATTTCATGTGATGATTTTATTATTTCTTTTTGGTAAAGGCATGAATAAATAATGAAGAATATGATGATAAAATAGTTTTATGACCTAAGAGAATGAAGTGTGGTGTGAACCTTTATGTTATGTGAAAATCAAACACCCCTTAAATTTAAGAACTGTTGCATACTTGCTTATTGATATGAGCCCTTTACTACCATGAATTGAATCCCATGAAATCCTTTCTTGTTGTTGTTCTTAAATATTGGATCACCTTGCATAATTTAATGAAAATTAATAATGAAAATAAAATTTGGTGTTTTCATAATTTTTTCTGAAGTGATGATGGTACTGACCCTTATATTGTGTATGCATAGAAAGTTAGTGATGTTGTTGTGTGGGTGTGTCAATGATATGTGGTGTGTGTGTGTGGATGAAGATGTTGTGACAATGGTAATGTGTATGGTTGAGAAAATAATGTGTTAGTTTTGGTGTCTGGTTTTCATGGTGTGTGTGGTAGTGATAGATGATGTGATGTGGGATGGTAATAGTGTGTGGTCTATTTCACAGGATGGATGAGATTCATTAGGTGTTGGTTTTGCAATGTGAAGCTTTGTTAGAAATTTTTGATGGTATGGGGTGTAATTGACTAATATTGAACACAAAATTGGGTTATTGGGATGGAATTGACAATGTAGTGAATGTTTATCAATTAGACTCTAATAAATGGAAAGATGGGTCTCGAATAGTCAGGGTGTTGGATTTTGAGTGGTTTTCCACTAAATATGGGTAATAAAAACAAGAAAACATGATGTAGAAGATTAATGGGAATCTATAATTAGTTTAATATATTGTTAATTGAGAAGTTGTGGCTAGTTAGTTGATTGTTATCATGTGGTATATGGGTGGTTGTGTTATAGATACAAAAATGGTTATTGATGGGTAATGGTGATGAAATGGCAGGACTTCCTCCTACTGTATTTTTCTTGTGATTTCTTTATATACCCCAGTCGATTCAGATAACCTTACTAATGCCCAAATGTTATGGGTTTCAGGTGTTTTCCCCAAAATCTATGTTGGAAAGGGCAGATGAATGACTATCCCCTCTTTCCCACTCTCCCTTTAGAAGTACTACATGGTGGTGGTGGTACATGGTGGGGGTCATGCCTAAAAGGAGGATGACACAAGGTTAATGTCTTTCATGTTCATAATACCCTACTGTGATAGAGATATATTGGACATTGACATTGCATATTTTGACTGATACAACATATGATGTTGGACCTAATCATAGGTTGGGGGTAGGAAAGGTCGTAACCCAACCCACATCAGACTCGATTGGATTCTATATAAATATATGGAATAGATGGAAGCTCAGGACATTCGATGTTGGGACACAAGAGTTACAAACTAGTGATAAGTGATTGCGGGGTGCCTATGATTATATTATTATGATATTATGTTCTTAAATTTTCTATGACACTTGGTGAGGCTAGGAATGGGGAGTTGACCTTATAGGAGCTTATTGGTTCTACTACTTATTCCTTGGGGAATTAGTATGTTATTATCACATTTTCATGATATATCATGTGAAGGATCCTACTAAGTAGACATGTTATGTTTTCCCATATATATATAAACTATTTTTTAGGTAACTAGGAGGTATTTGATGACTCGGTTAGACCATACTATCTTGGAGTGGATAGATTATATTAGTGCTTCTTCTTAAGAGTCTTTTAGTACTTTATTTTGGGGGAATTCCTATATTTCATTTCATGAATTATGGTGTTTTATTGTCAGTGTTGATCAGTGTATTATATCTTATCTCTTGTACTTAACTTCATATGTTGAGGTTTATGCCTCCTATTGTGTGTTATATACTCTCGGTGCAAGTCACCAACTTGTGATCTATTGGAGGTGGACTTCTAAGGACTCTCTCTCTCTCTTCTTTACCCATGCAGGAGGGGTACCGATTGGGGGGGTCATTCCAAAGTGATATCAAAGATGATGGTTGAGAAATAGGATGAAGCTTGGGGAATAAGAACTAGTTAAGACCGTAAGAGTTGGTAGGGAAACAATATTAGTTGAACCTAGTGTATGATGTACACAAGGGATATTGGATAAGACATAGGATTTTAGCCCCCCCCCCTTGTGATCTGGTGTTAAGACTTTAGGCTTACCAAACTCAATACTTGAAGTGATGATGCTTGCGGGATATAGACATGTGAAAGGTAAATGCATCATGATTTTTTGTGCTTGTGTTTGAACCGGGGTAATTTTGGGGAAAATGAAATAAATCTAAATAAATGAATTTGATTATATAAATTCCATACTATCAGGTTGAGGAGTTTCTCTTTGTAGATATTCCAACTAATTTTCTTTTGCACATGGTACAGGTTGGTGAGGTTAAACTGGATGATCTGTTTGACTCTCAAAGGATCAACCTAATGGAGGAGGATGAGTTGCGATAGAGGATGTTGTCTGCTTTCCAGCATTAGATTTTGGCGAAGTATGAGGGGAGAATCTCAGACTGAGAGATGGAACACTCATTGGAGGAGATGTAGATCGAGTTTGTTTTGATCCATGCTTAGGCTAAGTATTGGGTTTCATTGATGGTTGGTTAGATGAGAGGATAATCTAGTCAGTAGTGGATGTTGTATCCTAGAGAGCAGAGCGGGAGGAATCACATGTCTCCTAGATAGATTTCCAGAAGGAGTACTGTTCATATTTTCTATCTTCTATGATGAGGGTAGTGAAGTATCAAGAGTTTCTCTCCCTTCAGTAGGATATCCTGAGCGTGCAAGATCTGTGTATTAGGTTTAAAGACCTTCATTTCACTTATGGACTCTTTCTTGATGATGAATACAGAGCGTGGTGCCTTTAGGAGGCGTTGTGCTCAGCTATTAGTAATTTGGTAACTCCATTTACATTGCCTATGTACTAGGAGGTGTAGAATAAGGTTGAGTTGATTGAGAGGATGAATTAACAGTGAGTATTACCACGAGAGGGAGGCCAATAGGTTCCCTCAAGGAGCATAAATTTAGATGGAAGATCCCGGACTTCGGGGAAGTTGAGGTTCTGATCAACTGGAATTCAGTCGCAACAGTCCATGTTGCATTTTTATGGGACTAATAGTTCTTGAGCGACTACTAGGGGCTCTATGATGGTGTGTTATTCCTATGGAGGTAGAAATCATTAGAGATCATAGTGCCTGACTATCCTGGGAGGTCAATTTGAATAGACTTTTTAATTATGAACCTTTCATGATATTGTTTCAACTGATCATTATCACCACTTTTAATGCCATTATTCTAGTTACAATGTTATAATTATAAAACTTTAATTTATTACATTTAATTGATTCCAAGAATAAAAAGTTTAGAATCCCTTAGAATTAAAATGTAATAGGTGATAAATCACCATAGAATAATTTATTTGGATATTTTAGTAGGTGTATTTATATTTTATAAATGATCTAAAGCTATAATTTGAAACACTTGAGGAAATTTCATTGAGCTCATTGAAATCAGAGACTAATAAGAAGAACATAAGAATAGAGTTTTTAGGAACTTACCTTGCACTCGGAATCAACAACCTTGATGACCTGACAAACAAGACAAATGGAGATCGAGAATACTTGCACAATATGGAAGATAATGGGAAGAATAATGGAATATCAGGAAAGAGAATGAGAGGACTGGTGACGAACAAGACCAAGAAGGGGAAAGGGAAGATTCATCAAAGGGGAAATTCGTGCACTAAATCATATCGGTAAGGAAGGAGAATAAGAAAATAAAGGAGAATCTACTACTAAAATAGGTATTAATTAATGTAGGTTTTTATAAAACCACCAATAATATTTATTATATATGCATTTTTTTTAAAAAACCACCTATTATATTTTTTTAGTTTTCAAACCACCACTTATAATTCTTTACATGTTGATTATATTAAATTACCGCTAATAAATAAGTAGGAAACTCCAGATTTTTAATTATTAGTGGTTTTTAAAAACGTTCAATAATAAATCACTACAAATCATGGTTTTTCTTGTAGGGTAATCTCCAAACACTTTCCACCAATGTGGATTCTTGGGTCATTTGTATCACTTTTTACCGGGTTTTCCTTAAAGTAGTATGGTTGGATCATCACATACTAGAGGCTCTCTGGTGTTGTTGAATGCATCTAAGGGAGAATGATCTCTTAATCATAAGAAAAGATACTCTCATCCTACCAAGAAATCTTAGAGTGGTCCCAAATCTAGGAATTTATATATATCATAGTAGGAACTCGAGGAATCTAAAGATGGGTCAATGACCTTCAGATGTACGTTGTTTATTAATTCCTCTATGGCCTTGGACTTATTTAACATCAGTGCATCCCATTATTTTATCTCATATAAGTTTATTTATTCTTTGGGATTATGACCTGAGTTAATTTCATGTAAGATAAATCTCTCCAATCCTTTAGGAAGGAGGAGAGAGTAGGTTTTTAAGTACCCCAAGTTCCATGTAGTCATTATGGATGTCAACATAGTTTGGAATTTATTATTTTGTAACCTAGATATCTTGGACCATGTTTTTGGAATGGATTGGATGGTTAGAACTAAAGTTCATATTGAATTCTACTAGTAGAAACAATAATGTCTTCCATGGTGAGTGGGATCCATGATCAGGTAGGGACAGGCATGTTGCTCCAGATTATGGATCGATTTCAGGCTATCCAATACTCTCTTGGATGTTTTTGAGCAGAGTTTAGATAGATTTTCCAAGGAGAGAAAATGTTTCCATAATGGTATGACAATACATTGGAAACCTAACTTCCCAAAATACCTGAAGGTAAAGTGAAAGCTTTGTTGAGAGTCCATATAAATTATTTATGTTATAAAAATCAATTATTTTATTTCAAAAATGTATATGATACCATAAATATTATAAAATTGTTGGGAATATGTATAGAAGTTCATAAATGAGGTAAAATAGATAAAGGGGGGTAGAGGTCTATGTTTGAGAAATCAAGAAAGGGTTACTGATTTAGAGTAAGAGATGTTTGAAATACCCTTGTTTGATGGATATGATGATGAACTAAAGTTATGTTATAATTTATATCATTTTATATAGTTTGAAAAGTGAAGAATAATTGGTGTGTGGGGGCATTAATGGAATAAAAGTTGGTTTTTAGTATAGAGTGTTCTTAAAATCCATTATATAATATGATGTGAAAAGTAAGGTGATGAAGGTATTATGATTTTTTGATGAGATAGAAATAAAATACTTTATCCATATATTAAAACATGAAAATTTTTCTTATTTTAAATATTATTTTCAGATTGTTTGTCAAGAATTTTAAATAGTGCATCCCTAAGTGTTTATATAAAATTTCAGGCTCCATTGATTGGAGGGAAAAAAGAGTCAAGTGCTCTCCTTTTCCTCTCATCTGATCACCAGCCCGAAACCCTAACCCATGTCATCTCTCATTCGATGGATTGTACTCTGGTTGATCCTTGGTTTGCATGAGTGGTACGATCTAAGGGAATCTGCATCCTCAGAGAGCAGACAGAGGCTCACAGTGTCTGCAGTCGTGTACAGAAACAATAGATCCTTCTTCGAAGACCTTCCTACAATGCCAAATTCATCTTCCTTGGTATCAAATAATCTTTGTTTCTCTTCACCAATCCAATCCTCTCAATTTCCCCAGTCACCTACACCTCTCCAACTACTCAGGGGCATATTCCCTCATGTAGAGTATTTTCTTCTTCAAAGGGATCTAGCCCAATGTGGGAATGATTTAGTCAATACTCAAGATTCATAAATGGTTGGCATAGGAAAAAGATCCACAAGTACATGTGGAATATGAATGTTCCAGAGACACATACTATGTAGGAAGCTTAAAAACCATGGTGATGGTTTTATATTCACCGTGGTCGGTGATACATTGTTCATTGAGAATAATAATTCCTACAAGTAAGTAGTATATGACAATTAGCTAAGATTGAAAAGACTAATAAAATCCAATAATGGATTCCATGTATCAAAGTGAAAAGGGGCTTATAAATTGAATATTGTGGTGGGTATTCAAGTGAATTGATACATGGGTGGTACAAGAGCAGTTCCAATAAGGCTTCATTGGTTATACCAAGTCGAAAAACCTAAATCCATTAGAATTTTACTTGTCATATCTAACTTCTAAGATCATTAAATTGGACATTGGATTTCAAGATCATCTTTCATGGAAGGTGTCTAAACGACGCAACCAGAAAGGGATGATGACGTCATATGATTCCAATAAGGGTTTCAAGTTACGGAAATCCAATTCTAGATTAAAGTAAGTAAAAATATCTTAAAACATTCATTTGGAATGAATCATTTTCATGTGTTTACCAAAAATTAGTGGTAGAACCATAGTTTTCCAAGAGAAATATGTTTGGAAACATATGAAAAATAGATATTGGTTTTACAGTTAGTTAAGATCATGATAAAAATAATTCTCCAGTGATTGACTTAAAGTAGAAACCTAAGTTATAGGGAAAATGATTTACTGATGTAGATATAATGGTTGCTTGGACCTATTAAATTGTACATACAGTGACATGGTATTGAAAAATAAAAGTTATAACAATTCAAGTTATGAATTGTTGCCAATTTCATATGGTATAATCTCTTTAGGTTATCGTGTTTAGAACATGGGAGGAGATTAAAGTTGTGAGTTTCATTCCATACGCTTCAACGATGGATCAATCACGTATTCCATGATATGTACAAGAATTGATATTTCTATGATATACTTTATAGTAGGAAGATATCAATTATATACAAGAGAAATACAATTGAAGCAGTCAAAACTATCATATTTTACTTCAGAAAGTATAAATGATATGTACCTAGTATGTAGAAGAGAAGGATACTAGTTATGGTGAGACACAAACTAGTCTTCCTAAGATCAATTTGATCTAGTATCACAATTAGGCTAAGATATTGAGCAAGATAAGCTTATATAATCCAATGGTATCCATACCTACAAATAACGAGTATGTTGTAGCTTCTAAGGCAGCTAAGAAGCAGTTAAATGCAACGTTTTGTTCCAGTTCTTGGAATTGCACCTAGTAAAGGATTGTTATAATGTAAATTATGATATTATTACTAGACAAGATGTCAATCCATGATAGTTGACAAAAGTGATATACTTGGGGATACCATCTCTTGAGAAGTTTTACTCGAGGATATGAGGTCGCATATAGCAGAATTACTACGTGGTGGGAATGTGGCAGAGCTAGTATCTAAAGTCGTTACTTTGTAGAAACATGATCTTCATCATGTGAGTATCTAAAAAATATGGTTAGAAAGTTGGATCTAGTGCAAGTGTGAGTGTTGAAATAGTGGGTTCCCCTAGACCCAACTATGTAGTACTTTTTATTACCATATCATGTATACAGTTATATATACATGATGTAATCATATAATTATAGTGTAGAATTTTCTACATCCACTATTTAATGGTAATGTCCTAGATTAATTATCTTATCAAATGGTTATATCATTTACTAGGCTATAATGAGAACCTCGAGATACAATGACATTAATCTTAAACTAAGGCCATATGGTTTAGATGCATCATACTAATTAGACACTATTGATGTTTGACTATCAGGTGGTGGAGGCTTATAAGCATTGAGACTTCTTCTCATGAAGTTCACACTTGGTGATCTCTAGTAGTGAGATCACGAGGACATACCCGCTAATAGGAACACCACATTTTTCATGTTTCATTGGTTGTTCCTATCTATGGACATGTGTATTGGTCTCCCGACTTGAGACCATTACCAATATGTGTGTCATTTGATTGTGAACTTTAATGCAATGCAAAAACCATGATATTGAAATCATGGCGAGGTATCTTGTTTTGGGTGCATTGTTGGTGGTATGACATTGGTTTAATGGTCAAGAAATAATTTTTCGCTTCTAGGTTATGAAAGTTGTATATATCAGGCTTGGTTGATCAAGATGGTGATACCTTCATAAGTCTTTGGCCAAATCAGTCAAAAGATAAATTTTTCTGGTTAGATCAACAAATAATAAATAAAGAAAAGGATGATGACATAACTGTGCGTCCTACTTTATGAGATATTTAAAGACAAATAGCTTATATTACACAGTCAGTGTTCGTAGGTTGGTTGTCGTTGCTATGATAATCCTTATCTCTTTAAGGGCCTTGATGGGTTGCTAGTATCCGCTCTTGGTCTGTGGATTTTATTCACTGCTATCGAGATAAGGTCTTAGAGGTTCACACACAATAGTGTATTCAAGAATCCAAGTTATTTAGTTGAATAGGTATTTTGGACATAGTGGGGCCCACCACGGGGTCTGAGTGTTTTCCAAGGTATCAATAGCCAAAAAAATAAATAAATTCATTATTATTCAAGTTATGAATAATTGGGATTGAATTTATTTAATGTATTTACGAGTTAAGTAGATACAATAAAATATTATCTGAATGAATGCTATTTTAATATTCTATGTTCGTTTAATGTTAAGCAGGAATGACGAGTCAAGTTTAATGACTCAGGTTTTATCACGTAATATATTTTATATATATTACAAGTATGTGATAAATTATTAATAATATTTATGTTTTAGTTTAATTTGTCATAATTATTATTTAGTGGACATTGAAATAAACGGGGTCGGGGAACCCAACCGGGTATTTAGCAACTCCACTGTAAATAGAGGGAGAGACTCTCTCACCATGTGACTATTCATTCATTTAGAATGAGAGCCTCTATATCTTCCCACTTTCTATAGAGAGACTCTCTCTCTTTGAGTTATGATCCAAGAAGACCTTCAAGTAATGAAGGTAGAGGATCGTGGTGATCGTCGGGGCATCGAAGGCATTGTCGAATCTTCGTGCTAGCACCCGGAATTCAACGATCGACATTAAAACAAATTTTTGAATCCTATTTGGATAATCTAGAGGGTTCCTGCTATGGATCCTTTGAGCAACGATCATCATCGACAAGTTACAGTCGAGCGCGACTTCAGATCTGAACAGGTATGCATTCAGTTTTATTTTTCATTCTCTTTTAATTTACGCAAGATCCTCAGACCATACCAGGGTTCAGATCATCAGCGAAAACAAGTTATGTTATCCCGTCGATGAAAATTTTAAAATATCCAACCCATCGGCTTCCACTATGGAACTCGGTACCTTCATAGCTTTCCTAAATTGTGTGTCCTGCTAGTGCAAACCATGCAAACCCTGGCAGTGAGGGTTTTCCCAATCGGAGCATGGTTTGAAAAAATATGAACCCACCAAGGAGAAACCGTTCAACTCTACCAGCAGGGGCATATGGTTAGGGTGAACGGTTTGAAAAACCATGTGGCCCTATCCCATCTAACCATGCACGCATAATTCTTTTATTTTGGAAATTAATTTGAAATTTCCCAAACCCCCATTTAGACACCCCCTCAGACCTAAATCATGATTTGAAAAAAATCATAGGTCTTTGGAGCTCTCAAGAACCAATTTTGGATTCTCCAAACCCCTTCGGAAGCGAATCAAAGCATGACACTCATTGTTCGATCTGTTCTCTGTAAGTTTTTTTCTCATTCCTTATCTCCCACTCTCTTCTTCTCTCCTTCCTAGGATTTTTTGAATCTCTATGTTGTCGGAGGATATAATCCCCGCTGTTTTAGATCTTGAATCTAGGGTTGATTCACAGATATTTATTGTTGACATTCTTCATTGTAGTTTCCCGTTGTGGGTGTTGTGAGATGTGATCTTCCTGTTTTGATAGGTGGTTTTGTTTAAGATTTTCCAATTGATTTAAACCTAGATTGATTGGTTTGAATTTAATTTATTTCATTTGGTTTATTAGAAAACCAATTTCAATGAATTAGATATTTAAATTTGATTTGACATGAAATTTGGGTGAAAATCCCAAATTCCATTGAATTGTGGCATGTTTGTGGAATTTGATGAAAAATTATGAAAACTAAATTGTGGAATTTAAATTGTGAAATTGAATTGTGAAATTGATTTATGAAATTTATTTCAAATTTTTATTTGAGAAAAAATTATTTAAACTATTTTGATATAAACTCTTTGGTTTTATCCTGAAAAAAGACATGATTTGATTAAAACCTCATTTTGGGTTTTAAATGGAAGTTGACATATTGGAATGGGAAATTAGTTAAATTATATTTTAAATAGTTTTGAAATAAATTGTCCATTATTGACTGTTGTTTGAGCACATGCAAGCCTAGGTGGTTAGTGATTTGTCTAGGAAAAACATGCTAGGATAGGAATGCCATAGAAATGGATTGACGTTGTACAACTCTAACATAAACTTTTTGGTATATCTTATCCCCAGTGTGATGTTGGTTAGTTTTCTTTGTCCAGTGTCAGAGAGACATGTGTGCACATTTTTATTATCATCATATGAGTGTGTGGGGATCCCATAACCTGAAACTATTGTATCTCTTGATAGATGACCATGTTTCTACTTTGTGATTATTTTAAAATATACACCATTTTTTTGTAAACTATTTTACACGTGCCTTGTGAATTTATATGAACTATTTTATTTAAATGTTTATTAATACATTGTTTAGAAATATTTTCCATCATTTGAAATGTAAAACATGATTTGTTTTAAATATATTTTTGAAATTTCATGCATGTTTATTTAAAATTTAAATCTTTATTTGGTTAATTATTTTGGCATCTTCTTATAGAATCATTGGTGATACCCTACTAGGCTTTTATCTCACACCATACCTGTGTCTTTGGACGTTTGTAGATTTCCTCCTGCCAGATTTGAGTAAGGGTAAAGCACCACTTGGAGGTGGTAATTGTTGTTGATATTTGGACTTGAGTTGTTGCGTTCATTGGGACTTGGGTTGTTTATCCTGTTTTTTGTTACTTTGTGGTTATAATTTGGGTTGTTTATATATTTTTTACTTTTGATACAGTTCTCCCTATGGATTTTTATTTTATGCATACTGACTTGTATCTCTTTCTTATATTGTGTTTGTGGAAAATTTGTTCCCACTTTCATATTGTGTGATTCCAGATGCATGTCGCCAACCTATGGGGATCTAGAATGCACTCCGGGATATGTTAGTACTGACTTTATTATTAGGGTACTAGGGTATTCGGGCTGGTTTGAAACATTTATGAAATTCATTTTATCCATCATACATAGGAATAGTTAGATAAATAAAACATTTAAAATCATCAAGCATTAAATGACATGTCATTTTAAGAAAAATCACAAAAACACCTCCCTTGATTCTATTTAAATCATTTCATAAGTCATCATCTCTGATAGTGGATGCTCAAACAAGCCTCAAGGTGTCATCTTCATGCCCGAGTAACCAAAACCCCTGAACCCTAAATCTGAATCCCAACAAACTTAGGGTTCATAGGAGAGAGAGAAATCAAAGGTGAAAGGAATAATGAGGAAACCAAATGGGAAGAGAGAATATTACCTTTAGAAATCATAATAAACAAGGTGTAGGATCATTAGAACTAAAATGAGTAGTAATGGGATCTCCCTCTTGTATTATTAATTTGGAAAATTAAGAGGAAGAGAAAGGGAATCCCTTAGGGATTTTAAAATCGAATGAGAAATTCTAGAAAATTGCTTTTAAGTGATTCTGAGCATCTTACACTGTTAGGGTGTATAGTTTGGTAAATCATGCACCTACCATGAAGTTGGAACTGCACAAAAAAAATGACCTCGCATGGTTTCCCTTGGAGACTCTTCATGGTTTGTCTAACCATGCACTAATCATCACTAATATAAAAATTATTTATTGTGTCATCTTTATCATGTCAGTTATTTATAACTGATGTTAAAAATCCATGTAAAATTCTTTATGACATCGGATATATAATAAACTATGTGAAAAGGTAAGTTAAAGGCTTTATCAAGTCAGTTATTATACAATCGATGTTATATACCATTTAAAATTTTATGAATCATTGGTTTGAATAATTTTGGTGTTATTCAATCTCATGAAAGTATACTTGTTTCTCTCATGCAGAAGCCCTAACCCTAATTTCCTTGATCTGATAGACTCCAATCTCAGATTTCCATCATCATGCATCCTTTGGTTTTTTTGGCCTCATTGTTGTGCATTCGATATGCCCGTCTCTCAATTAAGCCTTACACATTGATCCTCTCTTTCAGTCATTCAATGGTGCAGATTCCATAACTCTCATTTTTTTGATTTCATGGACTCAAATCTCACATTACCATATTCATATACCCTTAGGTTTTGTCATCCTCATCATTGCACATTCAAATATATATCTAATCATCTCAAATCTTGTATTATCATCTTCATATACCTTAGTCACCTGTTTATTTAAGTGAAAAGGTGTGTGGATTTCATTATATCTTAATGATATATGTTAGATCATAAATTTCCACAATATATCTTAATGTTTTGGTGTTTCTACTATATGAAAATGTGTTTTCACTGAAGTGTTTCACAGATGTTCATACCGCATCACATCTTAAATTTCTGCATTGAATCTCTTAATATTGCTTATTTGGATGATGTTTTTGAATCACTCATTGTTTATGCATACACTACCATGTATATGGATAATTTTCAATTAGTGTTATGCATTTATTAGTGACTTAGTAATCTTAAAATATAATATAACATACATTTCAATTTGCATACAGTTCAATATACAATATCATATAAGTAGTGCATATACATATCAACAGTTTTCTTATTATGTAAGCATATTCTTATCTTGAAAAATCATATATTAAATATGCAGTCTACATATTATGAGTTAGTATCAATATAATGTTGACATTATTGGTGAATACACAATTGGAACTGTCAATTGGTTCCTTTACATATCTTTTTTATATTCTTATAGATATATGTTATATTTTGACTCTATTTAGACTAATTAACCCATTTGGTACAAATTATAATAGAGATTAATGTGTCACCTATCCCCAGTCATACTTTTGGTTACATTAATTTTGAAATTTGGAGGATTATCCCACTGCATTAGTAGATTTTCTCAGTTATATTTTCATGGAATTCCACATGCATCACATGGTATTCACACTAAAATCATTTTCCCCCATAAATTTGGATTTTTATTGTACTAAATAAAGTATTGCTGAAATATTTAAAATGTGGGTTGTTACTATGTTACATTAAAATAAAACATGTTGTTATAGAATACATAGTATGTAATATGATTTGCACAATTTTCATAATACATTAGGCATAAATAATAAATAATATTAATTATATATATATATATGTACTGCATTACAAATTCATCATTATAATGTTTGAACTCTACTATATGATTATATTATAGTATGAATTAATGTTTCTTTTAATAATTTTTGGTTTTTTCATGGAAAAAATTGTTAAAAAATTCGATGATAAATATTCAAATCAAAATGAAAAAATGCACATTTGATTTGGATTCTGGTCAATAATATTCAATTTCAAGTTTCATCTAATTTCATTCAGAAGAAAATGAAAAATGAGAGAATGGTATAACTATATTTTCTTTTTTAAATTACTTCCACACATTTATTTTTATGATTTATCAATAATATTTAAACTTGTATTTCATTATTGTCTGGAATTTATTATTATATTTTTAAATATGCATATTTTTAAAAAAATAAAAATTTTGTTACTTTTAAATTATGACATCTTTGATATAAATTTACTTTATTTTCTATATGATTATTTTTTAATAATTTCAATTAAAATTCAATTTCATCTCTAATATTATTAAGTTTTTAAACATCATATTCACTATTATTGAAAATCATAGAAACAGTTTACTAATGGATTATACCACAAGTGTGTCTTCTTGATTATCATTGAAATAATCTATTATTTCCCCCTATTACTCACTTTTATCACCACTATATTCTTTTGAAAATATATTTATTTTTGATATTTGTTATAGATAATAATGAATTGAAGTTAGATTATGACACTTCAAATAAGTGATGAATATTGAGGATGGTGTTGATGTTCTTTTTGAAATTTTCTAAATGAAATGTTCCAAATAATTACGTGTTTTTCTATCCATGCCTGAAATGTTTTAATATGAAAAAGTTGAAAAGCATAGAGATAAAATATCATTTAATTTATCATTATTTTAATTTGAGTTACAGCCCTTGGATTTGGTATGGTGAAACTGGGCAGAATTTCAGATCTATTGATGATGACAATTTCAAAGATGATAACTCTGGTCAAATTGAATAAATGATTTGTGATATTAAAGTAGAGGAAATTGAGAAAGAACTAAAAATTAACCATCTGTATGGTGATACTGAAAAACTATTGTATATGGGTTGTACAAAATTTATGGTTTTATCGACAATGTTAAGATTGATTAACTTGAAGACGAAACATGGATGGAGTGACAAGAGTTTTACAGTGTTGCTATAATTTTTGAAAGATATTCTTCTTAAAGATACTGATCTTCCAGATTCACATTATAAAGTAAAGAAAATACTATGCCTGATGGGATTATAGTACAAAAAAATACATATTTGTCTAAATTTTTGTGTGCTATATAGGAAGGAATACTAATTTCTTTTGACATGTCCTAAATGTGGTACATCACGATATAAGTTGAAATAAAAATCACAGGCTGATTTAGCAGTTACAGAGACCCCTACCAAGGCATTTTTTTATCTTCGTATAATTCCTTATTTGAAATGTTTATTTCAAAATTTACATGATGTATAAAGGTTAAGATGACTTGTAGATGAACAGATATGTGATGGAAAATTAGGGCATCCAGTTGATTGTCCATAGTGGAAGAAAAATGATCAGTAGTTTCCTACATTCGAAAATGAAGTTAGAAATCTCAAACTTGGATTGTGCTTGGATAGAATGAATCCATATCGAATCCTTATTATAACACATAGTTCATGACCTATTTTATTGGTAATTTACAACATATCTTCTAAATTTTTTATGAAGTAAAATTATGTCATGTTGATTTTAATGATCTCTGGACCAAAACAACCTGAAAATGATATTGGTGTTTTATTGTCACCATTAATTGATGATTTGAAAATTTTATTAGAGGAAGGTATTAGGGTGTATTATTCTTATAAAATGGAATATTTTAAACTACATGTAATGATTATGTTAACTATAAATGACTTCCCAGTATATTGAAATTTTTTTAGATACAGTGTTAAGGGGTATAAAACTTATCCAATTTCTGAACAACATACTTCATATTATCAACTATATCATGAGAGAAAAATATTATACATGGGTCATCAAAATTTTTTGTCTATGAATCACTCTTATTGAATATTAAAAAAAAGGAATTTAGTGGCTCACAAGAATTTGATATTTCTTTAAAACCTTTATCTACTAATCATTACTTTGAGAGGGTGTAAAACATTGATGTTACATTAGGAAAGACGCATAAATCAAGTAATGATAGAAATATTTGGTAAAAATGGTCAATATTTTTTGAGCTACCATATTGGAGATATCATGAGGTCAAACATAACATTTATTTCATGAACATGGAGAAGAATATTTGTGATATCTTGATTGAAACATTGTTAGATATTAACGGAAAGACTAAAGATGAGTTGAATGCAAGATTGGGCTTACTCTCAATGAGAATATGTTTTGAGTTATCTCTCACTCCTGATGGAAGGTGATCATTCCTTCCCCTGACTTTTCATACATTATCCAAGAGGGAGAAAATTAGTTTTTGTCAATGTCTTCGTGATATCAAAGTTCTACAGGGTTATTCTTCAAATGTAAAAAAATGCGTCTTTAAAGGATTTGATGTTGACAGGTATGAAATCTCGTGATTTTCACATCATTGTGAAATAACTCCTACCAGTTGCATTGCGTGAAATATTGTATATCCATTTCAAAATGATTATCATGAAGGTGTGTTATTTTTTCAATTCAATTTTTAATTAGATGATTTATCTGAATGCTTTGAACAATTTGGAGAACTAAATGGTTTATATGCTTTTTCAATCGAAAATGTATTTTCCTCCATCTTTTTTTGATATCACGGTGTATTTAATGGTTCATTTAGTGTGTGAAATAAAGATTTGTGAACCTATATATCTACGTTGGATGTATCCTTTTGAAAGGTATATAAAGTTATTAAAGGGGTATGTTAATATTCCATATCGACCTAAAGACTCTATTGTTAAGAAGTATATTTCTGAGGAGGTAGCAAAGTTTTGTACAAACTAATTTTCTACAATGGAGCACATAGTTTTGCCTAAATCTCTCCGTGAATGAGTTAATTATTGGGGAAATAGGATTTATGGCTTGAAATTCAAATCCTTGATAGGTGAACAGATAAAAAAGGTATATTTATACATATTGAATAACATAGATGATGCTCAGCCATATATAAAATTTCATATTAATGTGTTGAAACAATGTTATCCAAAGATGAAATATATGTGGATTTTGAATGATCATAACCAAACTTTTTTTCCATGGTTTAAAGAGACTATGCTTTGTAGATTAGATGTATTGAAAACATTTAGATGATTAATGGGTGATTCAAGTTTAAATTTGATAACATGGTCTGAGTATGACGTTAATGGCTATACATTTCATACGAAAGATCAGGACAACATAAGTGTAGTTCATAATAGTAGTGTATTGATGTTCACTGAAGAAATGGTTTTTTTGAGTGCCAAAGACAAAAACCCAATCTCCTTATCAAGTGCATATTATGGATTCATTAAATAAATATGGGATGTCGATTACATTAAATTTCAAGTTTCAGTGTTTAACTGTAAATGGATTATCAGTAACAATAGTGTCAGACATGATGAATTTGGAATGACACTAGTTAATCTGAATAGATTTGAATACACAATTGATCCTTTTATAATGGAAACACATGAAAAATAAATTTTTTATGTTCTTGATCAATCCGGTATGTGGGTAATTATTTTTTTAAAAGGGAAAAAATAGTATGTTGGTGATGATAAAATTGATGAAGATATTGATTTATGTGAGATCCCTACTTCCATGGAAATATTAACAGATAATATTGATGAGTACATCATAGACATAGTTTGTGCCATATGGAATGATCATGATGAAGGAATTTGGGAAAACAATACTTTAGTACATTCCTAATATTACAGGTAACATATTTTTATTTCTCATTTACTTTTTTAAATTTCATAAAATGTTAAATATTTCAATTTTATTTTCATTATTAAAACATGTATTATAACTAATAAATTAAATTTTTTATATTGGTTTAGTTTTATTTAGATTATCATGTTTACCCTTACGTAACTTATCTATTAATTGATTTTGTTGATAAATAATTCTTTTAAATATAATATGTCAAATAAAAACAAAAATATTTTATAAGAGTATATTCAAAAAAAATATATTTTTGAGTGTAAAAAATGATTTATTAGGTTGGAGCATTTTTATCATTGACACACCATTTTTTGATTTTTTTTTCATTTATTTATATGTTATTTCATCTCTCATTAATGTTGTAAGCATTTTAGTTAACTATAAAAAAATATGAATAAAAATATGTTAAGTTTAGTTTAGTTTACTTTTTTTTGATAATTTTTCATTTTTTATTTACATTTGTATGTAATAGTAGGATGTGTATATTTGTGTATTAATAGTTTTTTGCTTTGATTTGTAGGATAATGATAGATAAATCATTTGATTCACCACATACTTCTAGAGATGATCGTACTCATACCTCCGAGGAGGAATGTACACATGCTCTTTTTGATGTGTCTTATCCTTATTTACAAGAGACATCTACTTCCATTAGGCCAAAGAAGAGTTCAAGGGTTGGTAAATTTGGTAACACACACTTACCAAAATTATCAGTTGCTTATAGCCAGGACCAAAGGATACTAGTATACTTTGATGATAATGATATTCCAGGAGGTCCAAATTCAAAACAATTCAAGACTTTTATAGTAATTCAAGGTAAAAGAAAAGATAGTATTTTGATTGATGATTGGAGAAGTGTTGAAAAACTAAAAATATCTCACTTGTGGGAGACCATTTTGGTATGCTCGTTTTTTATTATTTTACTTATCTTGAAATGTTTATAGTAATGTATGTTTTCCCTCTTATTATCATATGACATATGATATACTCGATATTGGAGGATCCAGGAGAAATTGTTTATTATTAGTTTCTAGGAGATAGAGGGATTTTAAATCAACCCTCACATCATATTTCATTTTTGGGAATAGACAACCTCATAATACATGTGATATATATCCATTATAGATGAAGATATATGGAATCAATTTGTTGAAAGTAGACAATGAGAAACATTTTTGGTAAGTGTGATGTCATCTTTTAGAAGTTTTTTTATAGTAATGTTCTTATTAATGATTTATTTGTTCTTAATTTACAACAATTGAGGAGATCTCATCAGGATATCCAATCTAGAAATGTATACCCTCATACTTTATCTCAGGGAGGGTATAAATTATTAGAAGAACAAATGATAGCTGGAAAAATTAAAAAACCGAGAGCTGAGTCTTCAGGCTCTATAGAGCATCATGGGGTCACTATATAAGATATTATCACTAGACTAACAATAATATCATTACCTACATATGAGGTTAGTACAGCTGGAAAAAGTATCAGACACTTTTTAGTTTGGTCATCTAGACTTATTCGACATATTATCATGAAGGTATGCAGATGTTTTATCTTTTATTTCATTTTTCTATTAAATTTGTTTTAACATTTTAAAGTTTATATATTTATTTATTTTTTTACAGGAATAATTTAAAGGTAAAGAAATATTGTATAAACAACAAAAAATACAAAGTGTTATAACTTCATATACAAATTAAACTAGTCTTGATAGATTGTCAACATATTCAAATTTTTTGTTGGATGTTTAAGAGATTCCAATTGAAGATGGTGTTTGCGGGCATGCAATGACTATGATTCTTTTGAAAAATGATATCATGGAGCTTGGAATTAGAGATTATTTGGGAATCAACATGATGCAAGTATTTTCCATGTAAGTTGATTAACAAAAATTTTCTATGAGTTTAATTTATTGAAAATTTATACTTATGTTTGTTTTTGTATTTGGTATCTTTATATAATTTGTATGCATCATTAAAAGACATAGGTATATGGGTTTATGTACCCACAATTTATTTCACCTATAGCGAAGACAATGACTGATGTATAATAAATAGTTTATATTGTTGAAAGATTTTATAAGAATGTATTTATTCAGTGCTAAATGTTTCTGTATCTTCACAAGTATGAAACATATATATCATAAAGTGATATATATCTTAACACAATAACCACTAACATTAAATTTTCTTTTTTATCAGTTTTCATTGGGTGTTGTGTATTTTCTTTCCAAGGGATAAGACACTTTACTGGCTATGCACTATCAATGGTGAAGTGTGAGAAAATTTTATAAATATATTGTATACGTATGCTTGAATTTTTTTAATACTTTTTTATATTATAATGTCTTTAAAATTTATTGTATTCATATTATTTTCAAATGGGACATGAAATTTCTTTATATAGATCACAAGAAAGAATTGCGTCAAGATCAGATATGTAAAAACAAAGATAAATTTTCATTTATAATTACTAAATTTTGAATATATTACTTAAAAAAATTGTTTTGAATTAAAAAATTATCTTAAAGATCATTATAAAAAACAAGAATGCATAAAGGAATATGGATACTATGTTTTAAGATCTTTGTATGAAATAATTTCAACTGGGACAATTATGAAGTACCATAAGGTTAGATTTCATTATAAACATTTCCTTAATATTTCATTTGTTTTATTCATAATACATGTTAAATTCTTTCCTTTTAATTTGTAGATTTTTGATGGCCTTTGGAATTATAGTACACAGGAGTCAAGACACTTGCAAATTGAATGGGCGAATCATTTCACAAGTTTTATTGGATTTTAGTTTATTTGTGTTATATATTTTAAACTTGAAATTTCAAATTGTAAGTGTGTTTTACTGGATGTTTTTCCAGTTTTTCTGTTGGTTTTCTTCTCTTGTCTACTGTGGAGAGGAGAAATCAAAAGAAAATTATTAAAAAAAAATCGTTTTTCACATCAGTTATGAAATAACCAAGGTGAAAAATCCATCACTATTGGTTTTTCAGGTCAGTTATTCAATACTCGATGTGGAAACCCACACATTAATTTATTTACAATGTCAGTTTTTATTAACCAACTTTAGAAACTTATTTACAATATCACCTGCAATAATGTCATCAAATAACCGATGTTAAAAATAAAAAAAATGAAATGAAAAAGTATTTTTTGCACTAGTATGTGCTAAATGACACTATCAAATTATAGAGCCATATCGCACGCTTGTCGCACAGTTTGTCTAATTGAGTGCAAACCGTGTGTTAGGAAACTCATCCTGGAAGGGTGAACCCACACAATCTCTACATAGAGTCGTACAAACCGTGCACAAACCATGGAGTTCAAACCATGCATGTTCAAAATGAACAGAAAACTTCCCCACGTAAAGGTACCCGCATGATTTCTCCTGAACGGTGTGCCCCAAACCGTGCGTAGAAGGAAAAATTCCAACAAAAGAAAATCCCAAGCTCTAAGCTTATAAACATTTAAATTGCCCCAAATTTAATTAAAATAATATAATATAAATATGCCTATAATGACATGGCGTGTGATAGTTTTCCTCTCAACTATATATATAATTGACATGATTGCCAACCTAAATAGCTAAAAAATGAGATAAACACTTGAGTGGACTCAAATATTAGTGAAATGGGGATCCTATTATACTAATAAATATAATTTAAATATGATATTATTATTTTAGCAGCAGTATATTCAATAAAAGTACTTATTCATACTTTTAAAACATGATACTCATATGAAAAATATTTTTAAAGATTAAAATGACAATTAATACAACCTTGAACTTATCTTTGAGATCTTTTCTAGAAAGAGAAAATCTAAATGGTAGCAATGTTCTTGATTGGTATCAGAACTTGACAAATTTTCCCTGACAAGAAGAGAAACTTTATTCATTAGAGTAAGTAATTCATCATAATACACCCGCTAATGAAGCTAGTCAAGAGGGAAAATATGATTATAGTAAGCATAAAAAGGATTCTCTTGATATATCAACATTCATGCTTGTTCCCAGGGATCCTAAGTTTCAAAATCAACATGAAAATATAGATTCTTATGGAGTGATAGACAAACTAAAGAGACTCTATTCAAAACATGAAAGGCGTGAGAGGTATAAGGTTTCTAAGGCATTTTTTCGATAAAATATAACTTATGCAACTTTACTCTCCCCTCATGTTCTTAATATGATTGAGTAAGCAAATGACTTGGATAGTTTACGATCACCGCTCAGGTTAAATCTGGCTGCAAATTTCATCCTAAAATCATTTTGGGATAGGTTTTATCAATTCACTATTAACTATGTCACCAATGAGTTTAATAAAACTTTACAAATCTCTTTAATGTGTCTAGGGTAGCTAGGTATGAAATGGGAGCTATGTGCTCAAATTCTATAATTATTGTACAATAAAATAAGGGTAAAATTTTTATTGTAAGAGATGTTTAAAATACCCTCGTTTGATGGATATTGTAACATCCCAAGTAATTAATGAATAATAGATATTTTTATCTATGTCTATTAATGAACTAGATAGTGTTTTAGAGGCTTAAAATGAAAATAAATCCAATCTTAAGCATGGAATACACTAATATTTTTAAAAGATTGTTTTACTGCCTTTGATGGCAAAACAATTTTGAATCTATCTTTTGAAAATTTTATAAACTATGTTTGTCAAAATAAACTTATTCTTTATGATTGGTACATCAAAATTTACTTTGTGTCAATTTTTGGTATTTTTCGGACAATGTTCATTTTTTAATGAATAGTGAAAAATACTGCATTTTAATTCAAAACTGCTTTTTAATCTAATTTATTTATATAATTAGATTATGATTTGAATTGGTTTTGAAGTGAAATTAGAATATATTTTTACCATTTAATTCAACGGTGGTCATTGGAATCAATTTCACTTTGAAATTAGACTTAAACTGGTGTCAATCTTTTGATACTTATTGTTTTATAAAAACACGCTTTTTGCTCTGACAGCAGGAATTAATTATTAAAGTAATTAATTTGAATTATGTGTTTTGAATTTTGTAAAATAGACTTCATTTTTTAATTCGGAATATCAAATATATCTTAGGGTGAATTTTTGGTAATTTTCTGAAAAACTTCAATTTTTGATGAATAGTGAAACCACTAAGTGGTACTTATAAAAACTGATTTTTCCGTTTAAATGAAATTTTTCCATCATTGTGTTTTGAATTTCAAAAATCCGACATACATGGTTGTCATTAAGAAGTAAAATGTGGTTCAATGAGATTAAAATAATTTTTTGGTGAATAGTAACTTATTAAGTTTTTAATCGCGATTAGGGGTAATTAGTGTAGTTTAAGGTAAAAATAATGCTTTAATAAAACAAGATGAGCTTGAAACATGTCCTACCCTCATTTTTTGTGTCATGGACGACCAAGACAATCCATGGGTCAACTTGGGGACCCCATGGATCCACTTTGGTTGGGAAATGACATAAATAACTTTTTATTTAATGTAAAAGTAAAAATGACACAAACATAATATGTTTTACGAAAACAATTTTTACATGGGGTTATAAAGATCAGATTTTTAATTATAAATAGTAATTGGAAATCTAAAAATATTTCCTACATCATAGTATTTTTTTTATAATTTTTAGACTTTAAATAAATTAAATTATTTATGACATCATGATGATGCAGCGATGACCTCATTATTTAACGATTTAAATAAAATGGAAAGATAATGAAAAATATAAAACCTACACATGGCCAAAACCAATTGGATGAGTGTATTTCGAACCCTTATCACCTTATCCATGAATTATATCAATGTGGGACCTTTTAAAACTGAAACACATTTTCAAATAAAGTAATATTTCTTTACTTTCCAAAAGTGCCCCTCCTCTCCTCTTATAAAAGGCCCCCACCTCTACCTCATTTCACACACTCCTCAAGCCTTTGGCTCGGCCAAACCCTGCCCATTTACTCTCTCCAAATCCCTCTCCTCATCCTAGAGGATTCCCTTTGGGAATAATCCTTTCAAAGGAATCCTTTAGGATCAAATCAAAAGGAGTTACACTTTTAAAGGTAATTCATTCTCTCATGTTCATTTGTTTTATTTTGCTTCTCCAACCCCCTAAACTCTTTTTATTTATTTCTTTTGTAACAACACCAGTATCTTCAATATAATAGGATGTTTTTATAAGATTTATTTGAGTTACACTCTCACACAACTACATCAAATGGTTAAATAACATACGGTTTCCGTGGATGGCGAAATTCTGCCTCCCGAAACGATGATTGTTCAATACTCATTTAACACCTTCAAAGGTGGCCATTATGATGTCACTATTTTTATATATGATATATAATATGTTTATGTTTTCCTTAATCTTCTGTTTTTTTTCATTTTGGGCATACCTTTATGGTTTCCATTATGGGTAAACACGATATCTTCATTTTAGGAAGTGCGGACTTCCGCCCCCTGAAAGTGATTTGATTCGTTAATACCATATGTGGGATGTGTAAAGGATAAATTTAATGATATTATATATGTTATTATACTGGAATTATAATATACTCTTATATCATTATGATTCCATTCCAAAAAATATGAAATAGAAATGGAAGTAGCGTTCATGCGTACGTACGGCTTACCGTCTCCATGAACGGTGTATTTTATTTCTTACCTCTAAATGTGATGTAATATTATAAATACATGTATATGATGAATATATATGATATATATGATTATCCAAATCATTAATATCATTCTGGATATAATGAACCTTTGACCAAATTAACAACATGTAAGTGTAAGAAGTCTATTTTTGACTTAAGAACCAAATACCTACAAAATGAACACTATTAACTTAAATGATTACATGATGTTCATAACATGGTATAAAAGGAATAATGAACTTGAAAAAGGTTCATAAGCAAGTAGATATTAACTCAAGTTTATTATTCAGGAGATTAAAGAACGGTCGGGTCAAGTCGGATATGAGGTATGGGACTTCGTCTCAATCTCCTTTCATTGAGGCATATTTTATTTTATACACAACTTTCTTTTATACGGTGTATAAACCCCTTTGACTTTTCCATTTATTCAAAAGTAATCTTGTTTATACGAAGCGTTTACTAAACGACAAAAGGGAATGTTTTTGCCGTACATATGCGGCGACAAGGACTTCTCCACCGTCGTGACCGTTATTTGAGTTTCGGCTTCCTCTACAAGCCATACCTTCTTTTTAAAAGAAAAATAAATACCATGTTTTACTTTTCTTTTATTTTGGTATTGAAAATGGTTTTCACAATGTTTTTTTTGTGTTGTATTGATATCTTGTGATTGAAATGTGGAAATGTTATGTTTCCTTTATGCATGTTTTATGTGATACGATTATGTTATGGTTCTTGGGAATTATTATGAAGACGGGTGGTTCCGTGATAAACTAAGGGCGGGTGAGCCCGATATAGCTCTCCAATGCATTGGGTAACGTGAAGGAGTGAAACGTTAAGGTTTCTCCGAAGAGATTTAGGGAATATACTGTGATGGGTATTCCAAACGTAACCAAGAGGGTTACTCCCTACGTAAGAATGTTATGAATGCCTCAAGTTACCTTTATGTCTTATGATTTCAATGATTTACTCATGATTTGATGAGGTATGTTAATGTGCTTATGTTTAATGGGTAAAGTATGATTTCACTCTTATGTATATATGTACCCATGTTTCCTTTCCATGTTTTTATAACCCATACTGAGCTTTTTATGCTCATCCCAAGTTTTTTTGAAATGTTTTTCACAGGTCAAGGGAAAGGTACATGATATGATGATAGTGTCAAGGAAGTCTCAATAAATAATCCATGTTTTATTTTAAATGTGTTTCCATTGATGGGAATGAAGAATACTATCTTTATGTAACCACTTTGTTTATATGTGGAATGTAATGCAAGTTTTATGATCTAATTCTCTAAAACTCTAAACCCGAAAAGATCCTCAATGTGTAATCTTGTAATAACTCAAGATTAAGTAAGGTTTAAGGATGGGGCCTTATAGTTGGTATCAGAGGTCGGTTTAGATAACTTTAGGAGTTAGAATTCTATTAAATGATTATCCAAAAAAAATTGAAATGATATAGCATTTAAAGATTACCATGTTGCTTCATCTAAGACATGTTTGTTCAGAATGGTTTTCCGCAGAGGAAACAGGGAAGCAGTGCTAGGAAGGCATACAGAAGGAAATAACCTTCCGAATCAGCATCCCGAGATGGTCGGAATTGGAACTGAACAGTTTGTTGCAGTAATGGCGCAGTTGACTCAAGCGATAAATGGTGGTGGTATCTATGCACGAGATCAGCCAGACCAACTGCAGAGGAAATTTCAGTGGTGGAACATTTCATGAGGCAACATCCACCATCATTCAGAGGATCATCTGACCCTGTGCTAGCTGAAGGGTGGATTAAAGCACTGGAGAAGATTTTTGATGTCATGGGGTGTTCAGACAATCAAAAGGTTAGTCTTGCTATTTACTGTTTGGAGGGTGAAGCAGATCAGTGGTGGTATATGGTTAAAAATATCAGGGACGCTGATGAGATTGATTCTCTCGACTGGGATGAATTCAAAGGTATGTTTCTTGAGAAGTATTTTCCTAAGGCTGTTCGACTTAGGATGGAAAAGCAATTCTTGGAATTGAGGCAAGAGGAAGACTCAGTGGCTGCCTATGAAGAAAGGTTCACTCGATTGGAAAGGTATGATCCAAATTTTATCCGAGACCTTGATAGTAAAATCAATCATTTTTACTCAGGATTAAAGCCAAAATAACGAAGGGCATTAGCTTCTCGTGAGTTTAAAAGTTATGAAAAGCTTGTTCGATATGCTGAGAAGGTGGAAATGGAGTTTGCCGATGACCAAGTGTTCTATAACAACCAGCAGAAGAAGAGACTGAGGTGGTAGGAGAAAGGTAAGAATTCTTCAAAAAATTCTGATGGTAAGAGAACTAAGTTTCCAGTTTGTGATAAATGTGGAAAAAGGCATGCTGGGGAATGTCTTCTGAATTTTGGAAATTGCTACCGATGTGGTAAGATGGGACATAAGGCTCGTGATTGCACTGAAAAGGATCAAGGTGAAGGTAAGAACAAATTTGATTTACAGTTAGTGAAATGTTATAAGTGCAATGAGATGGGTCACTATGCAAACGAGTGTCCGACAAAGAGCTTGAGTGATGGGAAGCAGTTAGACTACAAGCAGAAAGGGGTGGTGAAATCCTTTGCAACTACTTCAGCAGATGTTGGGCCATCAAATGAAGTTGTATCAGGTACTTTGTTTGTTTTTTCAGTTTATGCCAGTGTGTTGTTTGATTCGGGGTCTACACATTCTTTCATCTCTGAAACCTTTTCTAGTAAAATGGGAATACCATCTCAAGAAATGACTCCTGAACTTTTGGTAAAAACACCTGGGGGAAATGTTGAGGCAAAAAGAATTTATAAGAATCTTCCTATCCTTATATGTGGAAAGAACCTACTTGAAAACCTTATTGTTCTACCTCTAGTAGAGTTTGATGTTATCCTGGGTATGGATTGGCTCTCTATTTACCATGCTAAGATTGACTGTAGAGCTAAAGAAGTTTCTTTTTAGAAAGACTTTCAGTTTGTTTACAAGAATGAACCCTTACTTTTGATAACATATTAAGAGGCCGAGAAACTTCTAAAAGATGGAAATGAATGTTACCTTGCACACGTCGTTGAAAATAAAGGAACTGTTCAGATTAATGATGTGCCAGTGGTAAATGAGTATCCTGATGTTTTTCCTGATGAGTTGCCTGGAATAATACCAGATCGGGAAGTTGAGTTTACTGTTGACTTAGTTCCTGATGCTAAGCCAATTTCAAAACCCCCTTATCGAATGGCACAAATTGAACTTTTAGAGTTGAAGGAGAAATTGCAAGATTTATTAGAGAAAGGTTTCATTAGACCTAGCACATCACCATGGGGTGCTCCTGTTTTGTTTGTTAAAAAGAAAGATGGTTATATGAGACTTTGCATTGATTATAGAACCTTGAATAATATCACTGTTAAGAACAAATATCCTTTGCCTCATATCGATGATTTGTTTGATCAGCTCCAGGGAGCTCAGTTTTTTTCAAAGATTGACCTGAGATCGGGGTACCATCAGCTGAAGGTAAAGGAGGCAGATATTTCGAAGACCACGTTCTATACGAGATATGGCCATTATGAATTTGTAGTAATGCCTTTTGGGCTAACCAATGCACCTGCTATATTCATGGACTTAATGAATATAATTTTCCATGAGTTCTTGGATAAGTTTGTGGTGGTTTTCATTGATGATATTTTGGTGTTTTCTAAAAGTAAAGAGGAGCATGAAAGACATTTAAGGGTTATCTTGCAAACCTTAAAAGAAAATAAATTGTATGGTAAATTCAGAAAGTGTGAGTTTTGGTTGCAACAAATTTCTTTCCTTGGTCACATTGTTTCTAAAGATGGAATAATTGTTGATCCTGAAAAAACAAAAGTTGTGGAAGAATGGCCAAGACCCACAAATGTAACCGAGATTCGTAGCTTCCTTGGTTTGGCGGGCTATTACTGAAAGTTTGTTAGAAATTTTTCACGGTTATCTAGTCCAATGACTAAGCTAACTCGGAAGGGTGTTAAGTTTATCTGGACAAAAGAATGTGATGATTTCTTTCAGGAATTGAAAAGAAGATTGGTGAATGCTCCAGTTTTGGCACTACCTTCCAGGAATGGTGAGTTTGTTATATATAGTGATGCTTCATTGAAAGGACTTGGTTGCGTCCTAATGCATAATGATCAGGTAATTGCTTATGCTTCACGATAGTTGAAAACTCATGAGGTAAATTACCTTACACATGATTTGGAATTAGCTGCTGTTGTTTTTGCTTTAAAAATTTAGAGGAATCATTTGTATGGAGTAAAGTGTGAAATATATACCGATCACAAAAGTTTAAAGTATATATTCACTCAGAAAGGATTGAAAATGAGACAAAGGAGATGGATAGAATTAATCAAGGATTATGATTGTACAATTCATTACTATCCGGGAAAAGAAAATAAAGTGGCTGATGCTTTGAGTCGAAAAAGTAATGCTTCATTAACAATGTTGCATTTGGAACGTGATCCTTTGGTTAAGGATTTGATGAACTTTGGTATAGAAGTTGTTGGTGCAGGAAGTCCTTCTGTTTTTTTTCAGGTATCAGTGAGATCATCTCTATCAGATAGAATCAAGCAAGCACAGAAGCAAGACAGTGAGTTGCAGAAAAAGGTAGAGCTGGTTAAGAAAGGTAAGTTTCCTGAATCCAACATTGATAATGATTGTGTTTTGAGATATGGGAAGAGATTGTGTGTGCCTTGTGATTCACAGTTGAAGAGAGAGTTGTTATGTGAAGCTCATAGTTCTCCGTTTTCAGTTCATCTGGGCAGTACTAAGATGTATAGAGATCTGCGGGAGTATTACTGGTGGGATGGAATGAGAAGAGATATTGCTGATTTTACTGTGAAGTGTTTGACTTATCAGTAGGTTAAAGCAGAGCGGCAGTTACCGAAAGGGATACTTCAGCCTTTACCAGTGCCAGAGTGGAAATGGGAGAATATATCCATGGACTTTGTTGTTGGATTACCGAAGACATCTCGAGGTAATAATGCAATCTGGGTTATTATTGATCGTTTGACCAAATCTACTCATTTCCTTGCTATACGAGATACTTTCTCTCTTGATTAACTTTCCCGTTTGTATCTTAAAGAGATAGTCAGGTTACATGGAGTTCCTCTCTCCATTGTATCGGATCGTGATCCCTGGTTTACTTCTAACTTTTGGAAAGGCCTTCAGAAGTCGTTGGGTAATGAATTAAATTTTAGTACAGCTTTTCATCCTCAATCAGATGGGCAGTCAGAACGAACAATTCAGACATTGGAGGATATGCTACGAGTTTGTTCTATGGATTATCAGGGAAGTTGGGACCAACATCTTTCTTTGGTTGAGTTTTCATATAATAACAGTTTTCATTCCAGTATACAGATGGCACCATTTCAGGCATTATATGGGAAGCGGTGTCGAACTCCAGCTTTCTGGGATGAAGTAGGTGAAAGGAAGTTTATGGGACCAGAATTGGTAGAAGAGATGACAGAAAAAGTTCAGTTGATTCAGAAACACATGAGAACAGCTCAGAGCAGGCAGAAGAGTTATGCGGATAACCGGAGGAAGGATCTATCTTTCGAGGTAGGTGATCATGTTTTTCTCAAGGTTTCTCCTTGGAAAAGTGTGATGAGATTTGGTAAGAAAGGAAAGTTGAGTCCAAGGTTCATTAGACCATACGAAATTCTAGAGAGAGTTGGATCAGTTGCATACCGAGTGGCTTTACCTCCAAGTTTATCTCAGGTACACAATGTTTTTCACGTTTCGATGTTGAGAAAGTATATGCCAGATCCATCTCATGTTTTGAGTCCAGAGGTAGTTCAGCTGGAAGAGAACCTATCTTATGAGGAACAACTGGTCCAGATTCTTGACCACAGGGAGCAAGTGTTACGGAATAAGGTGATTCACCAGATAAAGGTTTTGTGGAAAAACCACATGATTGAAGAGGCAACATGGGAATCTGAAAATGCAATGAGGGATAAGTACCCCCATTTATTCGATAAGTAAATAAATTGCGGGGACGCAATTTTCTAAAGGGGGGAAGGATGTAACATCCCAAGTAAGTAATGAATAATATATATTTTTATCTATGTCTATTAATGAACTAGATAGTGTTTTAGAGGCTTAAAATGAAAATAAATCCAATCTTAAGCATGGAATACACTAATATTTTTAAAAGATTGTTTTACTGCCTTTGATAGAAAAACAATTTTGAATCTATCTTTTGACAATTCTATAAACTATGTTTGTCAAAATAAACTTATTCTTTATGATTGGTACATCAAAATTTACTTTGTGTCAATTTTTGGTATTTTTCGGACAATGTTCATTTTTTAATGAATAGTGAAAAATACTGCATTTTAATTCAAAACTGCTTTTTAATCTAATTTATTTATACAATTAGATTATGTTTTGAATTGGTTTTGAAGTGAAATTAGAATATATTTTTACCATTTAATTCAACGGTGGTCATTGGAATCAATTTCACTTTGAAATTAGACTTAAACTAGTGTCAATCTTTTGATACTTATTGTTTTATAAAAACACGCTTTTTGCTCTGACAACGGGAATTAATTATTAAAGTAATTAATGTGACTTATGTGTTTTGAATTTTGTAAAATAGACTTCATTTTTGAATTCGGAATATCAAATATAGCTTAGGGTGAATTTTTGGTAATTTTCTGAAAAACTTCAATTTTTGATGAATAGTGAAACCACTAAGTGGTACTTATAAAAACTAATTTTTCCGTTTAAATGAAATTTTGCCATCATTGTGTTTTGAATTTCAAAAATCCGACATAAATGGTTGTCATTAATAAGTAAAATGTGGTTCAATGAGATTAAAATAATTTTTTGGTGAATAGTAACTTATTAAGTTTTTAATCGCGATTAGGGGTAATTAGTGTAGTTTAAGGTAAAAATAATGCTTTAATAAAATAAGATGAGCTTGAAACATGTCCTACCCTCATTGGTTGTTTCATGGCCAACCAATACAAGCCATGGGTCAACTTGGGGACCCCATGGATCCACTTTGGTTGGGAAATGACATAAATAACTTTTTATTTAATGTAAAAGTAAAAATGACACAAACATAATATGTTTTACGAAAACAATTTTTACATGGGGTTATAAAGATCAGATTTTTAATTATAAATAGTCATTGGAAAGATAAAACGATTTCCTACATCATAGTATTTTTTTTATAATTTTTAGACTTTAAATAAATTAAATTATTTATGACATCATGATGATGCAGCGATGAGCTCATTATTTAACGATTTAAATAAAATGGAAAGATAATGAAAAATCTAAAACCTACACATGGAAAAAACCAATTGGATGAGTGGATTTCGAACCCTTATCACCTTATCCACGAATTATATCAATGTGGGACCTTTTAAAACCGAAACACATTTTCAAATAAAGTAATATTTCTTTACTTTCCAAAAGTGCCCCTCCTCTCCTCTTATAAAAGGCCCCCACATCTACCTCATTTCACACACTCCTCAAGCCTTTTGCTCGGCCAACCCCTGCCCATTTACTCTCTCCACATCCCTCTCCTCATCCTAGAGGATTCCCTTTGGGCAGAATCCTTTAAAAGGAATCCTTTAGGCTCAAATCAAAAGGAGTTACACTTTTAAAGGTAATTCATTCTCTCATGTTCATTTGTTTTATTTTGCTTCTTCAACCCCCTAAACTCTTTTTATTTACTTCTTTTGTAACAACAAAAGTATCTTAAATATACTAGGATGTTGTTATAATATTTATTTGAGCTACACTCTCACACAACTACATCAAATGGTTAAAGAACATACGGTTTCCGTGGATGGTGAAATTCTGCCTCCCGAAACGATGATTGTTCAATACTCATTTAACACCTTCAAAGGTGGCCATTATGATGTCACTATTTTTATATATGATATATAATATGTTTATGTTTTCCTTAATCTTATGTTTTTTTTTCATTTTGGGCATACCTTTATGGTTTCCATTATGGGTAAACACGATATCTTCATTTTAGGAAGTGTGGACTACCGCCCCCTGAAAGTGATTTGATTCGTTAATACCATATGTGGGATGTGTAAAGGATAAATTTAATGATATTATATATTTTATTATACTGGAATTATAATATACTCTTATATCATTATGATTCCATTCCAAAAAATATGAAATAGAAATGGAAGTAGCATTCATGCGTACGTACAACTTACCGTCTCCATGAACGGTGCATTTCATTTCTTACCTCTAAATGTGATGTAATATTATAAATACATGTATATGATGAATATATATGATATATATGATTATCCAAATCATTAATATCATTCTGGATATAACGAACCTTTGACCAAATTAACAACATGTAAGTGTAAGAAGTCTATTTTTGACTTAAGAACCAAATACCGACAAAATGAACACTATTAACTTAAATGATTACATGATGTTCATAACATGGTATAAAAGGAATAATGAACTTGAAAAGGTTCATAAGAAAGTAGATATTAACTCAAGTTTATTATTCAGGAGATTAAAGAACGGTCGGGTCAAGTCGGATACGAGGTATGGGACTTCGTCTCAATCTCCTTTCATTGAGGCATATTTTATTTTATACACAACTTTCTTTTATACGGTGTATAAACCCCTTTGACTTTTCCATTTATTCAAAAGGAATCTTGTTTATACGAAGCGTTTACTAAACGACAAAAGGGAATGTTTTTGTCGTACGTATGCGGCGACAACGACTTCTCCACCGTCGTGACCGTTATTTGAGTTTCGGCTTCCTCTACAAGCCATACCTTCTTTTTAAAAGAAAAATAAATACCATGTTTTACTTTTCTTTTATTTTGGTATTGAAAATGGTTTTCACAATGTTTTTTTTTTGTGTTGTATTGATATCTTGTGATTGAAATGTGGAAATGTTATGTTTCCTTTATGCGTGTTTTATGTGATACGATTATGTTATGGTTCTTGGGAATTATTATGAAGATGGGTGGTTCCGTGATAAACTAAGGGCGGGTGAGCCCGATATAGATCTCCAATGCATTGGGTAACGCGAAGGAGTGAAATGTTAAGGTTTCTTTGAAGAGATTTAGGGAATATACTGTGATGGGTATTCCAAACGTAACCAAGAGGGTTACTCCCTACGTAAGAATGTTATGAATGCCTCAAGTTACCTTTATGTCTTATGATTTCAATGATTTACTCATGATTTAATGAGGTATGTTAATGTGCTTATGTTTTATGGGTAAAGTATGATTTCATTCTTATGTATATATGTACCCATGTTTCCTTTCCATGTTTTTATAACCCATAATGAGCTTTTTATGCTCATCCCAAGTTTTTTTGAAATTTTTTTCACAGGTCAAGGGAAAGGTACATGATATGATGATAGTGTCAAGGAAGTGTCAATAAATAATCCATGTTTTATTTTAAATGTGTTTCCATTGATGGGAATGAATAATACTATCTTTATGTAACCACTTTGTTTATATGTGGAATGTAATGCAAGTTTTATGATCTAATTCTCTAAAACTCTAAACCCGAAAAGATCCTCAATGTGTAATCTTGTAATAACTCAAGATTAAGTAAGGTTTAAGGTTGGGGCCTTATAGATATGATTGATGATATGAAGTTGTGTTATAATTTATTACATTTTCTATTGTTTGAAAAGCGAAGAACAATTGGTGTGTAAAAAGAAGTTTTTTTCAATGGAATAAAATTTGGTTTGTAGCACATAGTTCATGTTCTTAAAATCCATTATAAAATATGGTGTGGAAAGTAAGGTGATGAAGGTATTATGATTTTTTGATGATATAGAAATAAAATACTTTATCCATATATTAAATTATGAACATGTTTCATATTTTAAAGAGGCAATGATGGTTGGGATCAAAATAAGGCCCTAATTCCAGTTAAGGACTTGCATTAGTTTAGAATAAATTTAAATCTCATTTCAATTTAAAATTCATAATGTTTGTGATCCATCATTGAAGTTTTTCATATTTTTTTGATCAAAGTTGACATTAAATGTTTGTTTTGATTGTGAATCGTCATTATCCCTATTTTAAATCTTATTTTGAGATTGTTTGTCAATAATTTCAATTAGTGCATCCCTAAGTGTTTATATAAAATTTCGGGCTCCATTGATTTGGAGGGCAAAAAGAGCTGGGCGCTCTCCCTTTTCCTCTCATCCGATCGCCTGCCCAGAACCCTAACCCCTTTCGTCTCTCGTTTGATGGATTGTACTCTGGTTGATCCTTGGTTTGCATGAGCGTTACGATCTGAGGGAATCTGCATCCTTAGAGAGTAGACGGAGGCTCACAATGTCTGCGGTCGTGTGCGGAAACAAGAGACCCTTCTTCGAAGACCTGCCCGCAACGCCAAATTCGTCTTCCCCCGTATCAAAAAAGCTTCGTTTCTCTTCGCCGATCCAATTCTCTCAATTTCCCCAGTCGTCTTCGCCTCTCCAATTGCTCAGGGGCATATTCCCTCGCATGGACGATCAGCTTCTTGAAAGGGCTCTAGCAGAATGTGGGAATGATTTAGATTCTACAATTATGAGTTTGCACAAACTCCATTTAGGATCTGAAGAAGAAATCCCGCGGTCTGTAGAAGAAGTTGATGGACAGATTGTAAATGGTAAAGTGGCCTCTACTGGAGAAACGGCACCCTCTGAGAAATCATCAGCCTCAAGAAACCTTCCTCCAGATAGTGCAGAATGGGTGGAATTCTTTTTGAGGGAAATGAAGAGTGCTACCAGCATGGATGATGACAGAACACATGTCACAGGGTTGATTGAGATTTTAGATAAGTCCATCAGTGCACGTACTGGCACTGAATTAGCACAAGATGTTCACAGAGAGAATATGTCGATGAAGGGTCAGATTGAAAGTCTGATTCGGGATAATGCTATATTGAAACGTGCAGTGGCAATCCAACACGAAAGGCAAAAGGAGTATGAAAACATGAATCAGGAATTGCAGCATCTGAAGCAGTTGTTGTCTCAATATCAGGAGCAGTTGAAAACACTGGAAATGACGAAATATGCATTGTCAATGCATCTGAAGCAAGCGCTGCAAAGCAACTCCATTTCGGGGCATTTTCATCTGAATATGTTCTGAGGCGTCCTGTTTGAAGGGGAAGGTTTGTTTGTATGGTTTTCTTATTTACAGTGTTGGGGTGTTAAATTAAGCTAGCTGCTGCATTTGAGCAATCGAACACTGTTATGATGTTGTAGAAATGTAGTGTTTTGATGGCTGCTGAACCAAACAAGGTTTTTGTTTCATAAGATTCATAGAAAATTTTCAAGTGGAGGCCATTTTAAACAATAGTAAGTTTAAATACTTCATAATATTGGACATTATGAAGTAAAGTTATTTAGATAGAAGGTTCAAGTGTTGAACATAAGGATTGATAATCCTAACATCACCATTATTGAATTATTCTTTCTTCAAGTATGTAATCTCACAAGAGTTTAACAATAGGGTTGATTTGTTAGATGGATACATGGTGATATAACAAATAGTTGAATAATGATGTAGGTGATATAACAAATATTTGAATGATGATGTAGTAGGTTCTAGATTATGATATAACATGTTCTTATAAAATCAATGAAAGTAGCAAAACATTAGTCCACCGATCATTCTGTATTATGATGTGATTGTAATGATTCTTATGTATATGGTTTTGTCATTTTATTTTAAAAAAAAATTAAGAATATGAAAAAAGTATCTTGTTATGAAAAAGTATTTTCACTCTATCATTTATTCATGAATGCTACGTTTATAACATGGAAGTTGAATGATAAATAATGGAACACTCCAAACTTCCATCGTATGTTTCTCTTTGAATAATACAATAGTTTGCGTTGTACACAACTTCGAGTTTTAACACACCACGATTAATCAAACTAGCCGTTATGAGTAGTAATACCCACTTTTTGAAAATTTATAAATTTTATTTTTCAAAATGGACTTCATTTTTTGGATTCTGAATATCAAAATTAGCTTATGGTGAATTTTTGGTATTTTTTTTGAAAATTTTAAATTTTTGATAAATAGTGAAAAATACTGCGTTTTTGTTTAAAACCGACTTTTTATTTAAATAATTATTTATTTTATTTAAATTTATTTTAAGTCAAAATAGATACATAATACATATATTAGTTCAATGTAATTCATTGAAGTCATTTTATAATAAGATTGGATGTATAAAATTTTATTGAACTTTTTAACGTCTTTTACCCACCTTCTAGGAATGCTAGTAAATTTGCATAAAACGCAATTTTACCACTTTTATGAAATGAATTTTAAAAATTTGAGAGACAGTTGATATCAGTAAGTAAAATTTGTTTCAATAAGATAAAAATAATTTTTAGCGAATAATAACTTTTAACTTTTATTTACCACGGTTAAAAGTAAATAGGGCAATTAAAGGTAAAGATGATATTATTATTACCCTAAAACATGTATTAATTTTATTGGATAAGTTTATTTCGACCAAAAATAATATTAGGAATAAAATATGATCATTTTGGTCTACTTGGATTAGATTAGGACATTTATTATTATTTTATTTAAAAAAGAGTTAAGTGTTAAATTCAAAGTTTCATAACTAAAACATTTTTAATATAGGGTTACAATAAGATAAATCCGATTATAAATATTCATTAGAAAGATAAAAATATTTACTACATAATGCTATTTTATTTATAATTTTTAGACATTAAATAATTAAATTTATTTATGACACAATAATGATGCAGTAATTACCTTATTAATGAAAGATTAAAATAATTGATATTATAAATATTCAAATAAATGTAAATTGAGACTTTTGATGAATTCTAAGAATTTAATAGGTTAATATGACATGTTAGGGTTGATTAAATGAATTTTTTTCAAAGTAATCAAGTTGTTAGGACTTTAACAAAAATCGGATACTAAATAGTGTCAAAATCGACATAAATGAGTTTTTAAAACAAATAATATATTATTAAATGATATAATAGTCCTAAAAATTTAAGGTTCGGCCAAAGGACTTATATAATAATAGATATGTCATTAATTAACCATTTGGGGTTCACTTGACATTTTATAGTAATTTTATTAACCATATAATATAAAAATATAAGAAGACATGATAAATGTTAAACTATTTAACCAGGAGTTAAATATAAAAGATAAGGTTAATATGGTGACCTAAACCTGTCTAAAACATATTAGTTGATAGTTTTTCGACTCATCCCCACCTTATCCTCGAAATAAATCATTTTGGATCCATTATAAACTGAATATTATTGTATAATAAAATAATATTTCAAGGTTTTCCTAAAGTAACTCACATCTCTTATAAAAGGGTACTTCCCCTTCTCTCAAAATCACACATCCAAATCCATTTGAATCGGCCATTACCTTCCCAAATATCCTCCCAACTACCCTCCCTTTCGACCTAGAGGCCTTACTTTGATCATAAATCCAACCTAAGGAGCCATTTTGATCAAATCAAAAGGAAACACCCGAAGAAGTGGTAATAATTTCACCACCTCTTTCAAAGTTTTTTTCTTCTTCCACTTTCTCTTTGTTGTTTCCATACCAAAATAATAAACTCCAGTACTTTATATATACTATGATGTTATTATAAATATGGTACAACCATATTCATTATTCTATTCATCCTATGAATGACAAGTCACCATACGTGCGTATGTACGGCTTATCGTCTGCACGTCGTAGTGTAGTTTGTTATTCAAACACTTCATTATTTGGATGAGTATAATAATGAGTATAACAGATGTAAATAATAAATATAACATGGATTCTGTATATATGATATATCATCCAATTACATACGATTTCACCATCAATAGAACGATATTATCGCTCGTGCGTATGTACGGATTACCATCTCCACGAACGCGATGAGATTCATTCCCCATCGTAACCATTAAAGAATAAATATCATTTTATGATTAAAAAAATAATGTTTAAGAACTCAATATCATTCTGTATATGAATCAAATACATTTTATTCATAATAAACATGACTTACATAACAAAACATATAAAGGAAAACGAATCAGTTAACACCCGAAACAATGATACTATTGAAATATTATTAACAAAATAATATTAGAAGATCATATATGATATCATATTTATGTATGTGGTTCTTGTATAATTTAATAACAATCATTTAACTATTATACAGGAGGTTAACGTACCATCGACCAAGGAAAAGTACAAGGTAAAGATTAATTTTACAATCTCTTTATTATCTGAGGTTGTTTATACGTGATTATTTACTGAGACCTCTTTATCATTCACATCCACGTTTCTTAAAAATGTACTTCAAAACATTTTTACTATTTTCTAGACTATGGGTTAAATTCATTTATACCCTTGTTTGACTTTTTATAAAATGTTTATAACAGAATCTTTCTATCGTTTTCCAAACCAGGTACTTTATGACCGTTTCGACAAATTAAGGTAAGAATGTCTTTTTTAACTTATACGGTGGGTGCGGCTATTTTCCACCGTTATAACATCTTCGAAGCTTCCCTTACAAGCTTATAATAATATTTCCAAAATAAATGTTTTCTTTTATAATTATGTGACTTTTAAATGGTTTCAAAATAGAAATAGGTATTTCTTTCAAATAGTTTTCATTTCATATATGTCAACATCCTTTGATGGATTTTAAACTTGTTTGAAGTTGACTTATTATGATACAAATATTCCACATTGTATTGAAAGTTTTGTGATATGTTTGACTGTGGATGTGTTATTTTTATACCATTCATGGTTTATGGATAAAGTATTGACATTTTGTATGCTAGTTTTAATATGAATGTTTATGTTATGTTTAAACTTTTTCATATGATGAATTCATTGGACTTAGTAAGTGACGGGTGGAGCTCACTATAGCTTCTTGATGCATCAGTAGGTCTCATGAGACAAACTAGTGTTTTGATACAAGGCCTTGACAAAATCTTATTTGTAGTCTTAGCACGATGTCTTAACTATGTGGTTATGAAGTCTGACATTATGCATTCCATCATTATGAAATTGGATATTAATATTACATGTGATTATTCGACTAGTAGAATATCCATGTGAATAAGTAAATGACATTATTTGATTTATCTTTGTCATATTATGCTTAAGTTTAAGTTTAAAAGACTTGTGTTTTGGTCTTATAAATTGCTTTAAATGTTTATGCTTATTTATGAAAGTTTCTGCTATATATATTATTATCCTTACTGAGCATCTGAGCTCACCCCTTTCTATGTTTTATTTTTCTCAAGATGCGAAAAAGTATATTATGACTGAGCTGCAGGGATAGTCTAAGGGAGATGAATGTGTTAAAAGGATACACAATGTTGTTGTTTTTCATTTCATAATGTAATGTTAAACTTATGTATGTATCTAGTACTTCCAAGACTACTAAACTGATCAGTCTTTCGAGATTTGATCTTTTGTGATCATGCCAATGTTATGTAATAATGCACTGACTCTGGGTAATTAGGGTCGGAGCATTACAGTTGGTATCAGAGAAATTTTATTACAAACCTTGGAATCTAGATTTAGAAAAACTATGATTAGAGAAAATTACCCTAAGATGGATTTTGAGGATTAGTATAGAAAAACTTCATAGAATTTTGGTAATGTAGAGATTTTGTGAGTTTTCCAAGCAATACATCTCTGTTCGGATATGATCAGGTTGATGCGGCTCTGACATAGATGTGCCTAGGAGTGAAAACTCTGACAAGGAGTTTCGGGCTTGACGTGAGGTATCCTGGTACACGACAACGAGACTAGCTGCACTCTTGGCTACGACACTTCCGGGGGATATTCTTAGGATAATTCACATTTTCTTTAAAAACCATTATGAAATATTTGTGAGTATATACCTTATCAAAGAAAACATTTTTATGATTATGGATTATATCTATAAACTGTTCAATTTATGTTAAGTGTTTTACTAGTTTGGAATTATGTATTGCGAATCATAAACTAATCTAGTGTATGCCATTGTTTATAAATGACGCCTAGTGGAAGGAATGAAAACCGTATCAATGCACATAATCCATGTAGGGATTTTCCTCCTACTTGAGATAATTATCGTGGAGATGGTAATTCAACTGGTGCTGATCAGCTTATCACCATACTGGGACAACTCACTCAGATTATGAATAATAATCTTACCCGTATAGAGCACCATAATCCACAATGCGGAGGATCAATGTTAGACCGCTTCATGAGGAAACAACCACCAACATTCAATGGAACTACAAATCCATTTGTAACTGAGAAATGAATAAGTTCTTTAGAGAAAATATTTCATGCTTTGGGGAGTAACGAAAGGGAAAAAGTTGTCATGACAGTTTACCGCCTCACGGGAGATGCATATCAATGATTGTCATTAATTCAAAACATAAAGGAAGATGAAGAAGTATCAAATATAGAATGGAGGGAGTTTAGAGAGCTTTTCTTAGAAAAATACTTTCCTCATAACCATCGAGCGGATATGGAAAGATAATTTCTAAGTCTGAGGCAAAAGGAGGATGAAAATGTCGCAAAGTATGAGACTAACTTTACAAGGTTAGTAAAACATGCAGCATATTATATATGTAACCCAAGGAGTAAGATTGATCGATTATTCGATGGGTTAAAACAATTTCTCCGCCGAGCATTAGTCTCACAATCCTTATCATCGTACGAAGATATTGTCTCGTGTGTTATCAAGACAAAAAAGCAATTCTTTAAGTCTTACAACTTTAAAACAAAGCAAGAGAAGAAGAGATCTGCTGAACACTTTGGAAATGGAAATAAGGGGAAGAAGAGAAAGTGAATATCCATCATGCGGTAAATGTGGGAAGAAACACCCCGGTACTTGCCTGAAGGGAATGAGAGTTTGTTATAAGTGTGGTGAAAAAGGCCACCAAGCACGTGATTTCAAGGGAAAGAAAGAGGTTGTCAATGTTGAATGCTACAATTGTAGAGAAAATGGGAATTATGCAAATGAATGTCCTAAGCGCCAAGGAAAATTACCTCAAAAAAGACCAAGGGAGCAAGACCAAGCTTATGCGATTACTATTGCTGATGTTGAAGCTCCGAAAGATGTAGTGACATGTAATTTAATGGTTTCCTCAAGTTTAGTCAATGATTTATTTGATTCTGGATCATTGCATTGTTTCATATCTTCCCATTTTGCTAAGAAAATTAGATATTTTCAATTTGATTTAACAGGGGAGTTGTCAGTAAAAACTTCTAAGGGAAGTATCATTGCAACAAAGTTTTGTGAATCAGTTCCCATTAGGGTATATAAATGTTCTTTGTCTTCTGATCTCATCGTCATACCCATGATTGAATTTGATATAATTCTCGGTATAGATTGTCTTTCAGAGCATGATGCGAAAATTTATTTTAAGAAGAAAGAGGTTATAATTTTCGATGATGATAAGGAGTACCCTATCTTTAGAGCAGAAATGTCACCATCTGATTCTTATCTAGATCCATCCCCAGTAGCTCTACTAAATTCAATTATTGGGGAGGAAGAGTGAACTAACTATGGGTGAGGAAAGGAATGTTCAAATAGAGGATGTAACTATTGTTCAAGAATATGTTGATGTGTTTCTAGAGGATTTACCTAGACATCCTCCAGAACGAGAAATTGAGTTTTCCATTGATTTGATTTCTGATTCAAGGCCTATATCAAAGAACCCTTATAGAATGACCACTGTGGAATTAATGGAACTAAAGAAACAACTAAAGGAATTGAGTAATAAATGATTTATTTTCCCTAGTGTTTCGCCATGGGGAGCCCATGTTCTTTTTGTTAAGAAGAAAGATGGATCTATGAGGTTGTGCATTGATTACATGAAGATCAATGCTATAACAATAAAGAACAAGTATTCCCTACCCCGCATTAATGATTTATTCGACCAACTTCATGGAGCTCAGTATTTTTCAAAGATTGACCTTCGATCTGGATATCATCAGTTGTGTGTGAATAAAGACAACATTCCGAAAACAACATTTTGAACCAGGTACGGGCATTATGAGTTCACAGTAATGCATTTTAGACTGACTCATGCACCCTCTGTTTTCATGGATCTAATGAATAGAGTTTTCAAGGAATATTTTGATGACTTTTTAGTGGTATTTATTGATGATATCTTGGAATACTCAAAAAAACTACGAACATCGTGAAAATTACTTGCGCACTATTCTAAAAACCCTAAGAAAAAATGAATTATATGGGAAGTTTAACAAATGTGAATTCTAGCTTTAGGAAATTTCTTTTCTTGGTCATATTGTCTAAGGATGGAATCTCTATCGATCCTTCAAAGAAAATAACCATACAAGAATGGTCAGCACTGACGAGTATAACTGAGGTACGCAGTTTTATTGGTTTAGCAGGTTATTATCGGTGTTTCATCCAGAATTTTTCCTGATTGGAAAACCCATTAACCAAGCTCACAAGTAAAGGAGTTAAATTTGTTTGGACAAAAGAGTATGAATAATGTTTTGAAGAACTGAAGAGAAGATTAGTCAATGCTCCTATATTGACTCTACCATCAGGGAATGATGGGCTTGTTATTTATAGTGATGCTTCAAAGAAATGACTTGGTTGTGTCCTTATGTAGAATGATAGAGTTATTGCCTATGCATCACAACAGCTAAAAATTCATGAGAAAAACTATCTCACTCATGATCTTGAGTTAGCAGCTGTAATATTTGCTCTGAAAATATAGAGACACCATCTCTATGGTGAAAAATGTAAGATTTGTACTGATCACAAAAGTTTGAAGTATATTTTATCACAAAAATATCTTAATATGAGGCAAAAGCGATGACTTGAACTACTCAAGGATTATGATTGCACTATACACTACCACCTGGGGAAGACAAATAAGGTGGTAGATGCTTTGAGCAGAAAGGATCATGGAGTTTTGAACAAGATGAGATTTGAAAGAGATCCTATTTCCATGGATCTAGTAAAGATAGATATGAGAATAACCATGGAAGGTGAAACATCAATAATTTTTCAAATGGTTGTCAAACCATCTTTACTAAAAAGGATAAAGAGTTCTCAGATTGATGATGAGGAGTTTCAAAAGAAGATTAAAGCTCTGAATGATGGGAGATTGAGTGACTTCGTATATGAAGATGAAATTTTAAAATTTGGGAAGAGACTTTGTGTTCCCAATATACCTGATTTAAAAAGGGAATTGTTGGATGATGTCCATAGCTCCAATTTCTCTATACACCCCGGTAGCACTAAGATGTATAGATATTTGAAGGAGTATTTTTTGTGGGACAACATGAAGAGGTAGATTGCTGATTATGTGTCAAGATGTATGGTTTGTCAACAAGTGAAAGTTGGAAGACAACATCCTAGAGGAGTCATGCAACCTCTTCCCATACCTGAGTGGAAATGGGATGATATTACGATGGACTTTATCATGGGACTACCAAAGACTCCTAGAAGGAATGATGCAATATGAGTCATTATTGATCGTCTTACCAAGTTGGCACATTTTCTTTCTATAAGAGAAGATTTACCACTTGAACATCTAGCAAGATTATATATTAATGAAGTTGTAAGACTTCATGGAGTACCTCTATCAATTGTTTCTAATCGTGATCCTCTTTTTACATCAAGATTCTGAAAAAGTTCTCAGAAGGCCCTAGATACTGAACTTCGTTTGAGTGTTGTCTACCACCCTCAAACTGATGGACAATCAGAACAGACTATTCAAACCTTAGAAGACATGTTGAGATCTTGCTCACTTGATTTTCAAGATATGTGGGATCAGTATTTGTTGAGCGGAAAAGAAAGGAGTGATGGCAAGAGGGGGGGTGAATTGCCTTTTAAAAAATAATTAACAATTTAAAATCAAAGTTAAAAGTGCAACGGAAATAAAAGAGGCAAGACACACAACTTGATAACGGAGTTCGGCTTAAACCAAAGCCTACGTATCCTCTCCCAACTAAACCGTTGAGAGATTTACTACCGCTTGCTTTTTAATGGTTTTAGCAAGAAACCCACTAGACTTTAAGGTTAGTCTAGAACCTATTACAGCTTGCTTTTATTGGTTGAGCAAGAACCCACTTTCTTTCAATGGTTGAGCAAGAACCCACTAGCCTTCTAACAGGTGAAGGCTAGCTCACCTATGTCTCAAGCCTTTTAAAGGAAAGGCTTGACCAACCTCTTCACACCTTGAAGGTGGTGTGAAAACCCAAAGAGAGGATGAGAGAAATAAATGGGGGTTTGTAGGCACAAACCCAAATTGATGCTCAAAATAAATAAAATAATAAAAACCGTAAAGAGGAGAAGCCTTGGGCTCCAAAGGATTGATGGAGTTGATGAAGAGCGCTCCCAAGATTCTTTGATGGTGCTCCTCGGATGTGGAAATGTGTTGGAGCAATTGGGGTTCCCTTGGAGGAATGCGCCGGAGTTTCTCCAAATGATCAAAAATGTGTCCGTGGGCTTCCTTGAGTTTCTGGGGCTTCCTAGTACTTTATTTATAGAGGGGGAACCCTCAAATGGCCTTTGGGAGTCTTCGGAGCCGTTGGAGAGGCCTTCAGAGCCGTTGGGAGTCAAAAGGACAAGCCTGGTCAAAGCCCAACGGCTAGTTTGACTGGCTCCACCGGCTAACCGGTATAGAGCCACCGGTTGGCCGGTGCTTGTAAAAGGGAGAGGCATCGGGCTCAGGCACCACCGGCTGGCCGGTGAGGAGGCCACCGGTTGGCCGGTGCTGAGGCAGTGGCTGACATTATTCTGTCTGGGTTCCACCGGCTGGCCGGTGGTGGGACACCGGTTGGCCGGTGGTCTGGACAGAGGGATGCCTTCTGTCCAGGCTCCATCGGCTGGCCGGTGGTCTTCCACCGGTTGGCCGGTGGACTGAAAACCAGTCCACTTTTGCTTTCAGCCTTCTTGCCCCAATTCCTTGGCAATCTGAAATTATGCCTATCAACCAAAAACACTTAAAACAATATTAGATAAATAAGAAAGTGATTGTGATCATGAAAATTAAACCACGAGGGGTACGAGAGGTACAACAATCTCCCCCTATTTTGATGATCACAATCAACAAAACAAACAATGTAAAAGATTTAAAAGTAAAGCAAGCATGAGAGAAAGATTTCCCCCAATCAACCAAGAATTTCTCCCCCTTTGTGATTATCAAAATAGCACGGGGCATAAAACATGATTGAGGGAAGGATTGAAAAACAAGATAGAGATTTTAAACCAATTGAGATTTTTGAAATTTGAATTGAAAGTTTTGAATTGAAAATTTTGAATTGAAAATTTTGAATTGAAAGTTTTGAATCGAAAATTTTGAAATGAAAGTTTTGAAAGTTTTGAAATTGAAAACAAAAAGGCTTAAACAATCCTAACTTTCCCTAAATAAAAACAACAAATTACCGGGGAGAGGTTTTTCAAACCGAGACAAATTTTGTCCCGGAGAGACTCGCTAAAGGGGATTTTTCAATCCACACTTGTCTAGTGGCGGGTCTTCTCCTATAAAATTCATCATTGAAGAAAAAAGTTTCGGGCCTTCCATACCGGGCATTTTTGCAATTGCACTCATAAATTAAGTGCCCGGGTTTTTTGCAATAATTACAAAATTTAAATTGGGAGCTCCCCCTTACAAAAATAGTAGGAGCATGGGAAGAGGAAGCTTACTTGGAATAGCCAAGTCCTTCGGTGGTTCTAGATATGTGTTGGGAACCTAGCAATTTGGTCAAATTTTGTTCACCTTGGGTGAACTTGGAAAGAGAATCCCTTAGATCTTTGATTGTTGATTCCATAGAATCAACATCGGGAAGGTTTTGGACTTTGAGGGACAACTCCTCCTTTTCTTTGAGAAGTTGTTCCTTTTCGGAAGAAAGTTTTTTGAAATTCTTTTTTAAAGCAATGAATTTGGAAGAAAGTTCGTGAAAACCTTCCTCCAATTGATCTCTCGCATGTTGGAGATCCTCATAAGATAAATGATTGAAAGAATTTGAAGAACTAGAGGATGAGGAGTCGGAAGAGGTTACCTCATGAAATGCCATTAGGAATTTTTTACCGTTGTCACTTGAGGAGGAGGAGGATGAGGATGTGGAGCTATCACTCCATGTGGCCTTGAATTCCTTCTTCTTTTCCTTTTGCTTGGCCTTTTTCTTGGTGAGTGGACAATCGGGCTTGTAATGGCCTTTCTTGCCACACCCATAGCATGTTACCTCGGGCTTGGATTTTTCGTTGGGGTGAGCCTTGCGGGATTTCTTCTTTTTGTGCTTCTTCATGAATTTGTGCATCTTGCGGGCAAGATTCTCCATTTCTGAATCGCCGCTTGAAGAGGAAGAAGATGAGGAGGAGGAGCTTTCTTCTTTTTGAGCTTTGAAGGCGATGTTCTTTGTAACTTTGATTGGTTTGCCTTCCTTTTCAGCTTGCCTCCTCATGGTGATCTCGTAGGTCATGAGGGATCCGATGAGCTCTTCGACCGGCATGTTCTTGATGTCTTTTGCTTCTTGAATTGCCGTGACTTTTGGTGGCCATGAGCTTGGTAAGATCCAAAGGATCTTCTTGACCATTGTTTCTGCAGACACATCATCACCAAGAGACTTTCTACCATTGCAAACATCAGTAAAACGTGTAAACATATCAGAAATATTTTCAGATGGATGCATGGAAAAAGACTCAAAATCTTGACGGTACATGTCCAATCGAGTATCCTTGACTTTGTTGGTCCCCTCATGGGTAACCTCCAATAGTTTCCAGATTTCATGTGATGAGGTGCATGTGGAAACTCGATTGAATTCATTACGATCAAGGCCGCAATGAAGAGCGTTCATGGCTTTGCCATCAAGCTCGAAATTTTTAATGTCGGCTTGAGTCCATTTGGATTCATCGGGAGAAGAAAGAGAATAACCATGCATGACAATTTTATAAATAGGATAACCAATGCTTCTAAGAAAAGTAGTCATGCGGGTTTTCCAATAGGTATAGTCGGTTCCATCAAAGAATGGAGCACGACCCAAAGAATATCCTTCGGGGGCGAAAGAAGTTGAGGCCATCACAAAGGATCTTGAATTTGAAACCGGTGAAGGTATTACTCAAATTTTGCCTCTGATACCAATTATTGAGCGGAAAAGAAAGGAGTGATGGCAAGAGGGGGGGTGAATTTCCTTTTAAAAAATAATTAACAATTTAAAATCAAAGTTAAAAGTGCAACAGAAATAAAAGAGGCAAGACACGCAACTTGATAACGGAGTTCGGCTTAAACCAAAGCCTACATCTCCGCTCCCAACTCAACCGTTGAGAGATTTACTACCGCTTGATTTTTAATGGTTTTAGCAAGAAACCCACTAGACTTTAAGGTTAGTCTAGAACCTATTACAGCTTGCTTTTATTGGTTGAGCAAGAACCCACTTGCTTTCAATGGTTGAGCAAGAACCCACTAGCCTTCTTACAGGTGAAGGCTAGCTCACCTATGTCTCAAGCCTTTTAAAGTAAAGGCTTGACCAACCTCTTCACACCTTGAAGGTGGTGTGAAAACCCAAAGATAGGATGAGAGAAAGAAATGGGGGTTTATAGGCACAAACCCAAATTGATGCTCAAAATAAATAAAACAATAAAAACCATAAAGAGGAGAAGCCTTGGGCACCAAAGGATTGATGGAGTTGATGAAGAGCGCTCCCAAGCTTCTTTGATGGTGCTCCTCGGATGTGGAAATGTGTTGGAGCAATTGGGGTTCCCTTGGAGGAATGCGCCGGAGGTTCGCCAAATGATCAAAAATGTGTCTGTGGGCTTCCTTGAGTTTCCGGGGCTTCCTAGTCCTTTATTTATAGAGGGGGAACCCTCAAATGGCCTTTGGGAGTCTTCGGAGCCGTTGGAGAGGCCTTCGGAGCCGTTGGGAGTCAAAAGGACAAGCCTGGTCAAAGCCCAACGGCTAGTTTGACTGGCTCCACCGGCTGACCGGTACAGAGCCACCGGTTGGCCGGTGCTTGTAAAAGGGAGAGGCATCGGGCTCAGGCACCACCGGCTGGCCGGTGAGGAGGCCACCGGTTGGCCGGTGCTGAGGCAGTGGCTGACACTATTCTGTCTGGGTTCCACCGGCTGGCCGGTGGTGGGACACCGGTTGGCCGGTGGTCTGGACAGAGGGATGCCTTCTGTCCAGGCTCCATCGGCTGGCCGGTGGTCTTCCACCGGTTGGCCGGTGGACTGAAAACCAGTCCACTTTTGCTTTCAGCCTTCTTTCCCCAATTCCTTGGCAATCTGAAATTATGCCTATCAACCAAAAACACTTAAAAAAATATTAGATAAATAAGAAAGTGATTGTGATCATGAAAATTAAACCACGAGGGGTACGAGAGGTACAACAGTATTTACCTATGGTAGAATTTTCCTATAACAATAGCTTTCATTCAAGTATTCAGATGACACCATATGAAGCATTGTATGGAAAGAGATGTCGCACACCAACTTGTTGGGATGATGTTGGTGAAAGAAAACTCGTAGGCCCGGAACTTGTTAAGGAAACAATGGAAAAGGTGAATGTTATCCCGACTCAAAGTAGGCAAAAGATCTATGTCGATAACTGAAAGAAGGATTTGAAATTTCAAGTAGGAGATCATATTTTCTTGAAGGTATCTCCATGGAAGAGTGTTATACGTTTCAGTAAGAAGGGTAAATTGAGTCCCATGTACATCAGACCTTTCGAAATTCTAGAACAAATTGGAGTTGTAGCTTATCGTTTGACAATGTCGCTTAGTCTATCCAAAGTTCATGATGTGTTCCATGTATCACTGTTGAGAAAATACATGTCTAACCCAACGCATGTACTCACCTATGAGGAAATTGAACTGGAACCTGATCTGTCTTATTGTGAAGAGCCTTTCAAGATTCTTGATACAAAAGAACAAGTGTTGAGAAACCGGGCGACTCGTCTGGTAAAAGTTCTATGGAGAAATCCTAAGATGGAAGAGGCAACGTGGGAACATGAGAAACCTATAATGAAGAACCACCCGAATCTTTTTATGCAGTAGTATTCTAGAAATTTTGAGGATGAAATTATTTGAAGGAGGGAAGAATGTAACACCCCAAGCTTCCACGGTACGTTTCCCTTTGAATAATATAATAGCTTGCGTTGTACGCAACTTTGAGTTCTAGCACACCACGACCAATCAATCTAGTCGTTATGAATAGTAATACTCACTTCTTGAAATTTGATAAATTTTATTTTTCAAAATGGATTTCATTTTTGGATTCAGAATATCAAAATTAGCTTATGGTGAATTTTTGGTATTTTATGAAAACTTTTAATTTTGATGAATAGTGAAAAACACTGCGTTATTGTTTAAAACCGAATTTTTATTTAAATAATTATTTATTTTATTTAAATTTATTTTAAGTCAAAATAGATACATAACACCCATATTAGTTCAATGTAATTCATTGGATTCATTTTATAATAAGAGTAAATGTATAAAATTTTATTGAACTTTTTAACGTTTTTACCCACCTTCTAGGCACGTTAGAAAATTTGCATAAAACGTAATTTTACCGCTTCTGTGAATTGAATTTCAAAAATCTGAGAAACATGGTTGATATCAGTAAGTAAAATGTGGTTCAATAAGATGAAAATAATTTTTGGTGAATAGTAACTTTTGACATTTATTTACCACGGTTAAAAGTAAATAGGACAATTAAAGGTAAAAATGATATTATTATTACCCTAACACATGTCTTAATTCTATTGGATAAGTGTATTTCAACCAAAACCAACCTTATAAATAAAATATGATCATTTTGGTCCACTTGGATTAGATTAGGACATTTATTATTATTTTATTTAAAGAAGAGCTAAAATTGTTAAATTCAAAGTTTCATAACTAAAACATTTTAATATAGGGTTAAACATAATATAAATTCAACTATAAATATTAATTAGAAATATAAAAAGATTTCCTACATAATGGTATTTTATATATAATTTTTAGACATTAAATAATTAAAGTTATTTATGACACAATGATGGTAGAGTAATTACCTTATTAATGAAAGATTAAAATAATTGATATTATAAATATCCAAATAAATGTAAATTGAGACTTTTGATGAATTACAAAAAATTTATAGGTTAATATGACATGTTAGGGTTGATTAAATGAATTTTTTTCGAAGTAATCAAGTTGTTAGGACTTTGAAAAAAATCAGATACTAAATAGTGTCAAAATTGACATAAATGAGTTTTTAAAAGAAATACTATATTATTAAATGATATAATAGTCCTAAAAATATAAGGTTCAGCCAAATGACTTAAATAATAATATACATGTCATTAATTAACCACTTGGAGTTCTCTTGACATTTTATAGTAAGTTTATTAACTATATAATATAAAAATATAAGGAGACATGATAAATGTTAAACTATTTAACCAAGAGTTAAATCTAAAAGATAAGGTTAATATGGTGACCTAAACCTATTTAAGACCTATTTGTTGAGAGGTTTTCAACCCATCCCCACCTTAGCCTAGAAATAAATCTTTTTACATCCATTATAAACTGAATATAATTATATAATAAAATAATATTTCAAACTTTTTCTAAAGTGACTCTCACCTCTCTTATAAAAGGATACTTCCCCTTCTCTCAAAATCACACATCCAAATCCATTTTACTTGGCCAACCTCTACCCAAATATCCTCCCAACTACTCTCTCTTCGACCTAGAGGCATTACTTTGATCAGAAATCCAACATAAGGAGCCCTTTTGATCAAATCAAAAGGAAACGCCCGAAGAAGAGATAATAATTTCACCACCTCTTTCGAAGTTTTTTTTCCTTCCATTTTCTCTTTCTTTGTTGTTTCCATACAAAAATAATAAACTCCAGTACCTTATACATACTGTGATGTTATTATAAATATGGTAAAACCATATTCATTATTCTATCCATCCTATGAATGACAAGTCACCATACGTGCGTACATACGGCTTATTGTCTCCACATCGTGGTGTAGTTTGTTATTCAAACACTTCATTATTTGGATGGGAATAATAATGAGTATAGAGAATGTAAATAATAAATATAACATGTTAAGAATTCTTTATATATGATATATCATCCAATAATATACGATTTCACCATCAATAGAAGGATATTGTCGCTCGTGCGTACGTACAGATTACCGTCTCCACAAACGCGATGAGATTCATTCCCCATCGTAACCATTCAAGAATAAATATCATTTTATGATTAAAAAAATAATGTTTAAGAACTTAATATCATTCTGGATATGAATCAAATACATCTTATTCATAGCAAACATGACCTACATAACAAAACATATAAAGGAAAACGAATCAGTTAACACCCGAAACGATGATACTACTGAAATATTATTAACAAAGCAATATTAGAAGATCATATATGATATCATATTTATGTATGTGGTTCTTGTATAATTTAATAACAATTATTTAACTATTATACAGGAGGTTGATGTATCATCGACCAAGGAAAAGTACAAGGTAAGGGTTAATTTTACAATCTCTTTATTATCCGAGGTTGTTTATACGTGAGTATCTACTGGGACCTCTTTATCATCTGCATCCGTGTTTCTTAAAAATGTATTTCAAAACATTTTTACTATTTCCTAGACTATAGGTTAAATTCATTTATACCCTTATTTGAATTTTTATAAAAATTTTATAAATGAATCTTTGCGTCGTTTTCCAAACAAGGTACTTTATGACCGTTTCGACAAATTAAGGTAAGAATGTCTTTTTTAACTTTTACGGCGGGTGCGACTATTTTCTGTCGTTATAACATCTTCGAAGATTCCCTTACAAGCTTATAAGAATATTTCCAAAATAAATGTTTTCTTTTATAATTATGTGACTTTTAAATGGTTTCAAAATAGAAATAGGTATTTCTTTCAAATAGTTTTCATTTCATTTATGTCAACATCCTTTGATGGATTTTAAACTTATTTGAAGTTGACTTATTATGATACAAATTTTCCATATTGTATTGATGGTTTTGTGATATGTTTGGCTGTGGATGTGTTATTTTTATACTATTCATGATTTATGGATAAAGTATTGACATTTCGTATGCTATTTTTAATACGAATGTTTATGTTATGTTTAAACCTTTTCATATGAGGAATACATTGGACTTAGTAGGTGACGGGTGGAGCCCGCTATAGCTACTCGATGCATCGGCAGGCCTCATGAGACAAACTACTGTCTTCGTACAAGGATTTGACAAAATCTTATTTGTAGTCTTGACATGAGGTCTTTATTATGTAGTTATGAAGTCTGACATTATTAATTCCATCATTATGAAATTGGATATTGATATTACATGTGATTATTCGACTAGTAGAATATCCATGTGAATAAGTAAATGACATTATTTGATTTATCATTGCCATATTATGCTGAAGTTTAAGTTTAAAAGTATTGTGTTTTAGTCTTATACATTGCTTTAAATATTTATGCTTATTTATGAAAGTTTCCGCTATACTGTTATCTTTACTTAGTATCTGAGCTCACCCATTTCTATGTTTTATTTTTCCCAGGATGCGAAGAAGTATATTATGACTGACCTGTAAGGATAGTCTAAGGGAGATGAATGTATTAAAATGGGACACAATTTTGTTGTTTTTCATTTCATAATGTAATGTAAAACTTATGTATGTATCTAGTACTTCTAAGGCTACTAAATTGATCAGTTTTTCAGGATTTGATCCATTGTGATCATGACAATGTTATGTAATAATTCACCGACTCTGAGTAACTAGGGTCGGGGCATTACAACTAACCCCTTAGAGATAAATCTAAGTTTTCCTTGGTCGAGAATCATCATGGAAAGACATGGGTTATGGTGACATGCTTAGATCAATGTGAGTGAGGACTTGTATGGAGATAGAAAGTTCACTCATGAGACACAAGTGAGACTTGTATGGATGACTCACTTTAGTATACTATATATGTAAGGAATTGAATTTCTAAATCCCTCCCCTTGTTTTTCCTGAGGTTTGGAGGTGCTGAGCGGAAGTTCAGAGGGGTTCTAGAGGCTAGAGGTAAGTTCTGGCCCGTTAGGTCGGAATAATACAAAGATACACAAAGTTGGGGTGAATTGTGTCTTTTCAATAATCTTGACAGATTTTGGCTTTTAACTTTCTTTGAGATTTATGCAGATATAAAATGTTCTCTTATATAAGTAGTTTGAGCAGTAGATAAACAAAGAACACGTCAATTTTTATAGTGGTCCAGGGCACAAAGATCATCTATCCAATCCACTGACACTCTCTGTGAATTTGGTGATTTTCACTAGAAAAATTCTCTTATCATAAGACCTTCACAACTAAGTGCAGACAGTTGGTACATTTACAATAAGCCTTCACAGAACCTTTTGGTTCTTTTACAGAGACCAGTTTCTCCACAGCTTAGTCTGAGAAGCTGATACTCTTCCACGATTGAGTCCAAGCAGTCAAAACTCCAATAAATCAAAAGAGTTTGATCTGATTGAATTAACAGGTTTTTTATCACAATTGCAGTAGCAGTTGGAAAGAATATGCTCGAATAGATCCTGACTACGAATGATCTTCAATATAAATAGTAACAAAAAAACAAATAATAGCAATTACACAACAACATGAGGTTAGAACATGTATATCTCTAAAGTGTAGCTTTTTTAGAAATAACAGTCACTCGATCTTTTGTTTTTCTGTAGTAGTTCTGTATTAAAAAAGATATTGCATATATGTAGTCATACAAAAAGAGAAAAAATACTCTTGTTGTTTATATAGTAATCTTGGATTTTTTTTTCAGTTGAGCAGATCCAAAAAATTTCATTTGACAAATTGAAATCATTCAAATTTAAATCATTTAAGAGAGTTGTAACTTTCCTTAAAAATAGGAGCGATTTATTCTATTGAATACGAGCCTTTAAATCGTTTATAAAATAGTTAGAAAATGATATTTACTTATATCGAGACCATTGAAGTAATAAAGAAAAATATTTTTAATTTAAAATTTGATGCTAAATAATCAAACATAGGGTTCCTTTATGTGATGATAAAAACTCCAATATAGGGTTGACAGTGCACGGTTGATCATAAGAGTTGGGTTGATGTACCATACGTTTATTTCCTCAAATGTAGGGTTCTTTACAAATGTAGTGTTGTTTATTCATACTTTCCATTTTCTCAAACTTAGGGTTCCGGAAAAACAAAGGGTTGATAAATAATTTTTTTCCAACAGCGTAGGGTACATGATCTATACATGTTATTTCAAACATTGGGTTTTTGAACCATACGTTACACTTAAAAACAAACATATGGTATGAATAGTGTTTCCAGAATACGTTCTAAATAGGTTCAGAATATTTTAACAAATATTATAACTTGTAGATAAGATAAACTTTCTTGGGAGATACATTCCTGAAAAATACTTAAGATTTATAGAGTATTGTTGAGACAATATATGTCCAACAATCTCGCCTTTTTTTATGACCACAAAACCCATAACATAACTTATAGAAAATATAGGAATTGTAAACATAGTTGAAACAATATCTTTAAAAAGATATAAAGATCATAGTTATAAATTTACATAGCATATCCATTCATTTTTATATAATAAAAATTGGTAATAGAATCAAGAATGTTGTGTTTACTTAATTTTCTCCCCTTTTTGTGATATCAAAAAAAGAAAGTAGATGAAAATGGATTAAGATGAAAATGAGATGTGTTCTGGCACTAGAAATGAACAAAAAGAATGATAATAAACAGAATTAAATTAAACACAATAGTTTCATAAAAAGATGTTTATGATTACAAGATTCATATTGGCCGAGAAAGGTTTAAAAAGTGGGGGTGGCTGAATGTGAAAGGGCTGGTTCAAAAGAGGTGTCAAATTCTGATGAAACTTGAATAGTCTGAAAAACTTCCTTCAATTATGTCATCTATCCTCTTAAAATTTCAGTAATATTTTCAGCCAATTTTCACATTAAAATATTTGAATCTTGACCAATCTTTAAACTTTCAACCTAATTTACTTTCAGAACTTCATGAATTGTTTCCTCTGACTGAACAAATTGAGATAACACTATACCAAACTGATTGAGAAGAGTCCTTATGTCGGGCTCTCCTGAAGTTAGCTTCTAAATAAGATCTTGTTGATTGTCCAACAAAACATTGAGTGATGCACTGTCACATTGAAGAGTATGAAGTCGATCATTGAAATTATACATAACAACAATAATGGCTTCAAACCTTCTAACTAAATCTGGAGAAGTTTGAGATGCTGATGTAGATGCTCTGGATTGATTGATACTACTTTTGACAGATTCAAAATGACTCCCCAAATATCTTTTTAAATCTTTGAAATCTATTTTTGAAATAGACTCTGCTTGGAGCATTCTAAACAGATTAATTATTTCTCTATGAACTTCAAAATCTCTTCTTGAAACCGAACTTTCACTGAGATTATGCAGCTGAGACTGAACAGATTCTAATTCCTCTATGAGAACAGTTGTGTTTGTTAAATCTTTCAAATATTTTCTTGTAGCCTCCGATTCACTTTGAAAACTTGAATTTTCTTCTTGCAACTTGTTAAAATGAAAAATAAATGCTTCAATTCAATTGTTCAAAGAATTGGAACATTTTGCTTCTTGAGTTTGAGATGGTTGGCCTCTGTCAATCGCGGGTAAGCATTTTTCTTTATCTTTCTCACTAGAGGCAGAAAATCCAACCTCAAGGACCTATGTAGTCTCAATAGGTTCAAAAGTTCCCTTATTCAGGGAATCAACTATAACATAAATTTATTGATTATTAGCTAACCTTGTAGTGTCAGCTACTACTAGTTGAGCTTGCTCATTTCCTTGAGCATTTTTCTAAACTTGTGCTTCAATAGGAGTTCTGATTTTCATCTTGATTGATAAAAAGAGCCTCTTGTTCTTCTTTGTTGTCTGGTTGAGCAATTTCACCAGTTGTAGCTTCCCCTGCTTCTGGTTCTTGAACTACAGTATCATGGGCTATAGTTTTATCCCTTTGTCTAGGCTGGATGACAAGGGCCTCATCATTTGCTTCTTCCAAATTTTCTTCAAGAGATTGAGGGACATCTCTTATAGTTTCTGTATTAGAGACATTATATCTGATTCTGCATCTTTTTGTTTGAACTACATCATCTATTCTAGATTCTGTAACTTCTTATCAAATTTGGACTGCAACAACAGATCCCAAAATTCCTTACCCTCCCTGAGCAATAGGACCATATCCTTATTGGTCTTCTGCACCAACAAGTAACAATTTTCCTAGTATTGTACTCTAGAAGAAACCTATATTTTTTCAGGGTTTCAACATTTAAAATTTTATTGTGATGAGACTTGGTGTGCATTTGTACATCTCAAATCGTGCCTTGTGTATAACATCAAAGAAATTATCCTTCCATAAGGATAAAAAGAGATTCTTTCATCTTCCTGGAAATAATGATGCATGTACCTTAACATGTATCTTGTGAAATTAAACTTAATGTCCCTCATCATTAAAAAAATTATATACATTTCTGGATAAAGAATATTTTCGATATCAGTTATTAGAATTATTGTTGACTGACTAAACTTGACCAAAACTTTCTGGTCACCCTCTAGATCCTTAACAATCATTTTTTCTTATTTGGGTGGAAGTGAAGAGAAATGACATAATATCCTCTGATTATGTTATTGATTTCCAATCGACCGAAGATTGAAACGAAAAATCCCTTCATGTGGACACTTAAAAACTTCATCTATTTCGACTGAAGAGATTAAAAAATCCATATCATTTACCCGAGATAGAATGACATCCTATGTGCCACCAAAACTGAAATGAACATTTTTGAAGAACTCTCTTACTTCTATATCGAAAATAAACTCAGTGTTTCCGTCAGTAAAAAGAAATTCTAAACCTTGAAATCTAGAGAATTTATCAGAAGAAGACTTGTCTGATGGATCCATTCGAAATCCATTACCTTTTCTTGAAGAATTTTTCTGTAGGTGACACGTTGTCGCTTTGTTCCGCTTTGTTCACCTGTATCTATTTTCTGAATCATCTAACATTGTTACGAATCTGAAGTTTGAAGGTTTTGGATTCTAGGTTTTCGAATTAAAAACTAGAGCTCTCGAATTCGGAAGGGTTTGAATATTGAGAGTGAAAGTGAAAGAGAGAGAGAGAGAGAGAGAGTTTTCTGATGGTTTTGATAAGGCTGGTTCTGTTTTCTTGATTCAATTACTCAGTGTAATAATTAATTCTTTATTTTGAAAAGACAAACTTTTTCAAAAATGAAATAAATTCTTGTTTTATTTAAATGATAAATAAATAAAAAATTACCAAATAGAATGAAAACTGTTAATATAAAATTTAACAAAACAAATTAATAAACATTTATTTAAAATTAAATATTTATAACCTCCATAATAAAATTAAAACTAATAGTGAGAAGTGGTTTAGTAAAAATATCATCAAGTTGATATTCAATATTTACAAATTCGAAAGATATATCATTTTTAAGAACATGATCTCTTATAAAATGATGTCTTATATCAATATGTTTGGTTCTTTAATGAATTATATAATTTTTTGGAATAGAAATTACATTTGTATTATCACATAAAATAGGAATATTATTAAAATTAAGTCTAAAGTCTAGTATGGTGTGTCTCATCCACAACACATGTGCACAACAACTGCTAAAAAATATTTTTTTTTTCTCAACTGTTGACAGAGCAACTGAATGTTGTTTTTTTCTCGACCATGAAACTAAAGATTTTTCTAAAAAAAGACATGTTCCTGATGTGCTTTTTCTATATAATCTACATCTTCCAAAATCATCATCTGAATATGAAATTAAATTAAAATCAAAAGTTTTTGGGTAAAGTAGAGATTGAAAAATATTTCCTTTCAAATATCTGAAAATTCTTATAGCATCAGTAAGATGATATTCTTTTGGGTTTGACTGAAATCTAGCACATAAACATACAAAAACATTATGTTTGGTCTACTAGCAGTAAGTTACAATAAACTACTAATAACTTATTGTCAACTGGTTTTCTAGCTTCATCCAAATCAAGTTTTACATTAGTACGCATGATAGTTGTGTATGTCTTACTATTTTCTAGACCAAACTTTTTCAATAAATCAATAATGTATTTACTTTGATTTAAAACATTTCCATAGTCTTTTTGATAAATTTGAAATCCTAGAAAAAAAATTTAATTCTCTCATCATACTAATTTCAATTTTTTTTCATAATGTTTGAAAAATAATTATAGATTTTTTTATTTATTGAACCAAAAATAATATCATCTACATATTTTTGTACTAATAATATATTAGAAAAAACAATTTTATTAAAAAGAGTAAGATCTATTAACCCTACAGAAAATCCAATTTCCAATAAGAAGGAGATTAATATTTCATACCAAGTCATAGGTGATTATTTAAGTACATAAAAAAAATTTAGTAAGCTTAAAAACTGAATTTAGTAGATGATGGTTTTCAAAACCTGGTGATTGTTCAATATAAACTTTCTCCATGAAACATCTATTTAAAAAACCAGATTTAACATCCATCTGATATAATTTGAAATTTATATGAGATGCATAAGTTATAAGGATCCTAATTGCTTTTAATCTAGTAAAATGTGCAAAGGTTTCATTACAGTTTATTCCTTCTTCCTGGTTGTATCCTTTTGCTACTAATCTGGCTTTATTTCTAGTAATTATCCATTGATCATCTTGTTTATTTCTAAAAATCCATTTAGTTCCTATTACTAGATAATTGGTTGGTCTATCAACTAATTATCAAACTTTATTTCAACTGGATTGATTAACTTCTTCTTGCATAGACAATAAGAAACTTTTATAATTTAAACCATCCTTTATAGTCTTGGGTTCTAATTATGATATAAATACATAAAATTTAGCGAAGTTTCCTACATTTCTTCTAGTTTTTACTCTTGTATCTAGATTTATTATAATAGTTTCTAAAGGATGATCATTTAAGGTTTTAGATTATTTAGTTAACACACTTTCAAGTTCATTTGCTTCATGTTCTTATGGATTGGACTGGATTGGACTGAATTTCATTTTCAAAATCATTCTTGGGTGATTCAAGCCTCATGTTGTCTAAAGAGTCAAAAATTTCATCTGTTTGATATTTCATTTTATCAAAAGGACCACTTTCATCAAACTTTACATGAAATAATTCTTCAATAATCCTTGAATTTTTATTATACATACTATAGGCCTTAGAAGTAGCAGAATATCCTAGAAATATTCCTTCATCAGCCTTTGGATCGAATTTACCAAATTTTTCTTTAGTATTCAAGATATACACCTTCTATCCAAATACTTTCAAGCACCTTACTTTAAGTTTTCTATTATTGTAAAGTTCATAGGGTGTCTTTTTAATAAGAGGTCTTATTAAAACTTTATTCATGGTATAACAAGTCATGTTTACAGTTTCTGTCTAGAAATATATAGGAATATTGTATTCATTTAACATAGTCATTGTCATCTCTTGAATAGTTCTATTTCTTATTTCAACAATTCCATTTAGTTGAGGCGTTCTTGGTACAGAAAGAGTGTGTTTAATACCTAATTTTGAGCACAAATAATTAAATTCTTGATTTTCAAATTCTCCACTATGATCACTTCTTAATAAAATTATTTTAAAATATTTTTCATTTTGAACAATTTTACAAAAGTTTTCAAAAACAGTGAACACATCACTTTTAAGTTTTAGAAAATAAACCCCTGTAAATCTTGAAAAAATCAACAAGTAATACATAAAAATACAATTTTTCTATCAAACTTCAACCCTTTATGGTCCAAAAAAATCAATATATCAACTTTTTTATTGATTTGAAAGATGATTTGTGTTGTTTTCCAATTTAGCATGCATCGCAGAATCAATCATTATCAAATTTAAGACTAGGAAAACCAGAAACTAAGTGTTTCTTAGACAATTTATATAAAGTAAATATATTGCAGTGTCCAAGTATTCTATGCTAGATCCAAGACTCATTTAATCTTAACAGTTGAACAATTCAATTTTTGTTTACACATGGAATTAAGATCCAAATCATAAACATTTTTAGTTTTAGGTGCTCTAAATTTAAGCAATTTATCTTTGAAAAAAGAGCAGTAATTGTTAGAGAAATAAACATAAAAACCATCATTACAGAGTTGATAAATACTTATTAGGTTGTGCTTTAACCCTTTAACATACAACACTTTTTTGATTGAAATTGTACTTGGATATCCAACCAACCCAACTCCAACTATTTTCCCTTTAACGTTATCTCCAAAGGTGACTAGTCATCCATCCAGTTTTGCAAGTGTATGAAAATTTGAAGTGTCTCCACTCATATGTCTTGAGAAACTACTATCCATATACCATACAACATTTTTGTTCATGTGATCTTTTACCTAAAAAAGTATTTAAATGAGAGTTTTTTTTGGTACCCATATTTTTTTGGGTCCATCTGTGTCATCAAGCAAATATCTAGGAATCCCGATTTGCCTTATTTTACCAAAATTTATATTACTTGCTGCAGACATATTTTTGGAAATAAAATCTTTTTTAATTCCACTTATCTGAGGATTTATTAACCAGTGGTTATTAAAATAATGACCTTTTATTCCATAATAAAATCAAGTATTATTTTTAGAACTTGGCACATAATAATTTTTATATAACTTTGATTTTTATATCTTGTTTAGTATTCCATATTTTTCTTTTTTAATAACAATTTTTCCAAGAATCTCATTTAGAGATTTTTCTTCTTTGGTTAAAATACTAGAAACACTTTTGAATGATTCTGCTTTATCTTGTAATTATTTTATTCTATTTTCATGAACAATACAATTTGATGTAGATACATTAAATTTTTCTTTTAATTATTGATGTTTTTTTAACATTTCATCCTTTCTACTTAAAACAAAATTATGAATATTATTTAGTAACTTATGTTTTTTTAGTATAGAATCATATTTTTCTTTAAGCATCAAGCAATAAGTATCTAATTTTCCACTTAAGCAGCTATCAGAATCAGAATAATAGTAATAATAATAGGATTGTACCTAATCTTCTTCCTTAGCCATAAAGTGTAGAACCCCAGGACACCCTGAGAGGGGAGGGGTGAATCAGGGTGTCAACTTTTTGTTTTAAAGCGATGGATCTTGTTCCCACATTGGTAAAAACTTGTCAAAACTGTATGATTGATATGATCATCAATCAAACATTCACATGCAAGGAGCTGACACAACACTTTTACTTGGTTCGCCACTAAGGGCTACGTCCAAGGAGCATACGCCGACAGGTTTCCAGTCGTACTTAATTCCACTATTCTTCACTAGTTGTGGATTACAAAGGTTCAATCACAATCACTTTGTCTCAGGCACACTACCTTTACAAATGTTCAGGGATAGCTCACTGCGTCCCTCGCCTCACTCCCGTTGACTCCCCCTGACTCACTGCCTTGGGTGAAGTCTCACTCAGTTTATAGACATGAAGGTATCTTCAACAGATTTGCATTGAAGTCTTTGTCTTAGTCCATCATGAGACATTTCTTGCATCAAAGTCCTGGATTGATGCACTTGAAAGCCCTGAACACACAAACCAGATATTCAGAGCATCATCACAATTGTACTACCCTAAATAATTCACAATCTTCAGTTGGGCACATTTTGTTTTCTTCTTCTTCTTATTCTCTTCCTTTAATTCTCAATACCAACACCTAAGTGTATCGATATACTTCCTTCCTTTGGTGCATATCTGAGATTAGTTGTATGTATCATTCTTCTTCTCTTCTCAAAGCACAATGAGGGTGTTAAACACCAGTTGTGTGTGTTTGGTACTACTTATCTTCATAAAACCGAATGGTTCACAGTACTTCCTTCTTCACGAAGCTTCTTCGAAAGTGCTAATCACCTGTTGAAGGCTTGAGAGACCCCCAAATTTTTCGCGCATCATTTTATGTGTATTGCGTGCAACTTTTATGCCACACGTGCAAGATTTGACTTTTGTCATGAAACACCTCTTGCGTGCACCTTCAATCTTGCGTGCAACTCTCTTCTTGCGCGCAACTTCTTTTATGCCATGCACGCAATATTTTACTTTTGTCGCGAAACACCTCTTGTGTGCACCTTCAATATTGCACGCAACTTCTCCTTCTTGCATGTAACTCTATTTCTTTCACACACTCCCCTTTACTTAAAATTATTTTTCACCTCAGAGCTTGGGATTTCTCTAAGTGTCAAGCTTAACAAATGTGAGGGGGTCACCTTTTATTTATAGACCTTTTCGACCCCCACACGCAAAAACCTTGATGTGTTGCGCAAGATCCTAAAGCGTCGTGAAAACCCCCATTTTACGTCGCATTGGGCGCGTAAGTCTCTTTCTCACCAACCTAATCTTTCACACACTTCTTGAATATTTTGTACACTTCCTTTTCCATTTTTCAAAGTTTTTTCCTCGGATCATGCCTTGCGCACAAGTTTCCTTCTCACAACTCTATCTTTCATGCACATCTTCAAATCTTTCATACGCAACATTCCTTTTCAATTTTTCAACATTCTGACCCCAAAATATGCCTTGCACGCAAGTTTCCAAACCACCCTAGATCTTGCACGCAACTTCCTTTTCCAAAAACATATTTCTCCATTTTCCGATTTTGAGGCCCAAAAATTTGGCAAACATTGGAAAACGGCGCCACCTTAGATCTGTTCTTTTTGTGCTGCCTCCAGATCATCCATTCCTTTTTCATGATTCTCTTTACTACATTCCATGACCATTCATGCTTCTTTTCTTTGATTTGTCTTCTTCAACAACTCTTCTTATTTCATCAAAAACTCCACTATCGTGATATATATCCATTGATAGATCATCTTTAGCATCGTTAGAGTTTCCATGGAAAGTACTATAGCATCCCTTTCGTCCATCGGTATCTTTCCTTGTAATAAGAAATATATATGAATGGAAGCACCTTTACTCCCCTTTCCTTCATAAGGCTTGCATCATAATTTCTCTTAACTTATGATATTTGTGAAATACAAATCAGCAAAGTATCATCTGATTTAGACACAATGTGAAATGCATGGCTATCTCGGAATGTCGAGCCCTTCCACACACTCTCTTCTTATTCAACCATCATTCCATACTTCATGAAAATCATATGATTCTATTCTTCAAGTAAGCTCTTGCATGGTTCTGATGCAATAAGGAAGAATTACATGGTCTTCTTCAAATCCTCATTCTTCTTCAATCATCCTCATATGGATGATACCTCAAAATTCCTCCATTTCATTGGAGTTCTTCTAGATCTCTTCTATTTTGATCTTCATTGACAACTATTGACAAAAAATACAACCTTATACAAAAAGTGGTCCCAAAATAAATCATGTGTTTGCTTTCATATTTTTTGGCTCTTTTTATGAGTCAGATTTGGAAGAGTTGTTAGAGTCTTCAGACACTCTCCAAGTACTCTTCATGACTCTTTTCCCTTTATTCTCATAATCATTTTTCTTCTGATTTTTTTCATCTTTCTTCTTTCTTCTTTTAACTGGGGAAATTAGGTCTGATATGGACCATTTTTTTGCAATCATAACATCTTACTTCTTTAGATTTTTTCTTGTCTTTCTTGAAGGATTTTTTGAAGCCTATTTTTTTCTTATAGAATTTGCTAAATTTTCTGGATAACTATGCCAGTTCTATTTTAGAATTTGAGCTATCTGAATCTATTGAGATTTTAACATCTTATTTCAATTTCTTTTCATACTTTTGAGATGTTTCTTTAATGTAGTATTTTTCATTTTTACTATCCTATGATCTTCTAATTTATCTTGCATCTCTGCTCCATACATCATTAGAGTTCCAATTAATTATTTTATTATCAAATCTTTGAATGGGTATTTTTTTTAAAGTTGGGGTCAAGACCCTTGAATTTAGAAAAATAACTCTTAAAATGGGAAAGAGGAACCCATTACAAGAATGGAAAAATCCAAAATTCACTAGTCAAAATGATCCTACAAGGCCAAAAAAGGAAACATCCATGCAGGTGCATGAAAATATCATCACCCCCTTCGTGAGACAACACACCAATGAGACCAGTCAAAAAAGTGTGTCACCCCCTATGTCAAGAAGTTGCACCGTGATGGAAATACAACGAGGTAGAGAACCTCTCCAACCAATATGAAAATGGTGAGGAGATCCGGATGAAAGGTGTCGACACACCTTTCTCTATTTTGATACACTCACTCGACAAAGCATTAGAGGAATCTCTGTAGTGTCAACCTGATGCAATGCAAGCAATGACTGAAACCCACTGAGAAAATGTCTAAGAAAAGAACCCATTTGTCCATCACAATATGATGCATGATTGATGATGGGTGTCAATACACCCATCCCTCAAACGAGGTCTCCCACCCAACGGTACCAACAACGTATCACCATCCAAATGCAATGAGAGAATCAATTATCTGCAAGGAGACCCGATTCAATAGAACATGCATAATCATTGAGACCAATACAGAACTGGATGGATTCTAGAGAATCACACCTAATAAATGCAACATCAGAACACCAAAAGCAATGCAACAGAACAATGTGCACAAAATGCATAAACATCACCACATCCACATAAAACATCCCAAGAAATCCAACATTGCCGCACCAGACACTCCCTCAACATAAATATCTGAGGTGGACCAAAACCCCAAGTACCTCATGTCCTCAACCAGATTGGCTAAACTTTATGCTCCCTGGATAATGCTCCAAAATAATCAGAAGAGGCTGAACCTTAACCCACATGATTTCCTCACCGGAGCAAGTTAAAATCATGATTCAAGGCAGATTGCCTTCCACCTGACAAAGAACCACCAGCATCATCGACCCGCTGAACTCGACCGCACAATCCCAGAAGGCATAAACAAAACATCCCCATCTGAGTCAAGCTCCCTGCAAGGTTGATACAAATCGTCTCTGAAGAAGCCGAGAACTCCGTAGATTCCATCCTCATCTATCACCGCTCGAACGAGTGGAAACCGCGTAGGGAGGGACAAATCTGAAAAGGTACAGTAAAGGGGGGTCGCGCAGCCGAGAAAGAGGGATGCTAGAGATGTCGAGGCCATAAGATGATGGAGAAGCAGAGAAAGATAATGGGAGGCAAAAACCGAAGAAGATCCAGGAATGAGGGAGATGAAACTTGGTGACATCACAAGATCAGTCCTAAGTGGATGAGAAGGAGTGAGATGCAACAAAAAACCAAGAGCGAAGATAGGGAACAAATGAACACTGAAAGAAGACGCCAAGGCTGGAGTGAGAGATGGTGCTCAGATGAGGGTCTCATAGAAATGCAGAACCCTAGAATCACTGATCTCTAGTGATGATTGTCTTATAGCTGCAGATATCTCATTCCATTTTGAGAGTAGTACTCTAAGTACTTTCAGTACTTGATCTGATTGAGTAATTTATGATCCTAAAGCAGCAACATCATTGACTATTTCTTTCAATTGCCCATTCATTTGGGTGATTCTTTCACCATCATACATTCTGAAGGTATCAGACTTTAGTTTTGCAGTAGCGTATCTTAACTATCTGACATTATCAGTTCCTTAATATGTAACAGCAAGCATCTACCATATTTCATAAGCAATAGGACATTGTGATACTTATTGAATTCGTCTCGTCCAAATCCACAAATGATAGCATTCATTGATTTTGAATTGATGTCATACTCATCTTCTTTTTCATTATCCCATGTTTCTGTTTTTTCAAGTATTACATATGAAGTGATAATCTTTATATATACTTTAAATCCAATATTTTTTAGATAGATGATTATACGGGATTTTCAACATCCATAGTTATCACCATTTAAGTATGAATCATGTATCATTGACATACCTTCTCTAGGATCAACCGTTGATATCTATCTTTGAATAAACCTTATATTTTGAGATTGCTAAAGCTTTATCTTATTTATCCAAAAAAGATCTCATTTGATATCAAATGTTAGATAAGAATAATACAAAGATACACAATAGGGAGGTGAATTGTGTCTTTTTAATAATCTTAACAGATTATGGCTTTTAGTTTTCTTTGTGATTTATGTAGATATTAAATCTTCTCTTCTGTAAGTAGTTTGAGCAACAGATAAATAGTAAATAAGAATATAATGATTTTTATAGTTGTTCAGGGCACAAAGACCCCCTAGTCCACTCCACCAACGCTCTCTCTGAGAGTTTGATGTTTTTCACCTAAAAGGTCCTCTTATCATAAGATCTTCACAACTGAGTGCAGACAATTGATTCCTTTACAATAAGTCTTCACAGAGCCTTATGAATCTTTTACAAGGAACCAGTTTCTCTATAGCTTAGTCAGAGATGTTAATACTCTTCCACGATTGAGTCTGAGCAGTTGAAACTTGAATAAATCAAAAGAGATTGATTTGATTGAATTGATAGGTTCTTAATCACAGTTGCAGTAGCAACTAATAGATTACGAATATTTTTCTTCAAAGATGAATTTATTCAGGAAAGAATAGCTTCAAAGAGATCCTGATTACGAATGATCTTCAATATAAATAACAACAAACAAACAAATAGTATAAGTTACACAACAACATGAGATTAAAACATGTATATCTTCAAAGTGTAGCTTCTTTAGAAACAATAGAGTCACTCGATATTTCTTTTCTGTTGCAGTTTTGTATTAAAAAAGATATTACATATATACAATCATGCAGAAAGTGAAAATAATATTTCTCTTTATATATAAATCTTGGCTTTCTTTTGGTTGAGAATATCCAAGAATGTTGCCTTACAGATCACAATCATACAAAATTAAAGTCATTTAAGAGTCATAAATTCCTTTAAAAACAAGAGTGATTTAATCCGTTGAATATGAGCCTTTGAATCGGTCATAAAACAACTTTAAAATGATATTTACTTCCATCGAGATCATTGCAGTAATTATGAAAAATATATTTAATTTAAACCCCGATGTTGAATAGTCAAATGTAAGGTTCCTTCATGTGATGACAAAAACTCCATCGTGGGGTTGACAACATATGGTTGATCACAAAATTAGGGTTGATGTACCATACATTTTTTCCTCAAACTTAGGTTTCCTTATAAATGTAGGGTTTTTTATCCATACTTTCCATTTTCTCAAACATAGGGTTCCATCCAAACGTAGGGTTGATAAACAATTATTTTCCAACAGTGTAGGGTACATGATCCATACATTTTATTTCAAACGTACGGTTTCTAAACCATACGTTATGCTTAAAAACAAATTTAGGGTATGAACAATGTTTCCAGAATATATTTTAAATGAGTTCAAAATATTTTAATAAATATTAAAACCTTTAGATAAGATAAAATTTCTCAAGAAATATATTCCAGAAAAATACTTAAATTAATTTCATCAGTAAAATAAATAGGGTATTTGTAAGCATCAAAATTAATAATATTTATAGAGTATTTTTGAGACAATACATGCCCAACAAGGCCATCTTGAGGGCCAACATGCAGTAGGAGTGGGCGTGGTGTTGGTTGTTTTGAGTGCTAGGGAGTTGTGAGAAAAGGATGGTTGTTTTGAAACCCGTTTGGAGGCTTGAGCATGGAGGCATTCCAGGGTGTGGTTTTGGCCTTGGGTGTTTCAGAGGTGGGTCATGGAGGCTAGTTGTTTTGGAGCTGGGGTGCACCACGACTAGTGAAACACCCGTGGTAGTCGGTGTTTCGCATGGGGTGTCCACCTATGTTAAAAAGACATTCCAAACACCCAATTTTATAGGCATGGAGTGTGTTGAGTGCTACATGTTGGAAACGGCCAAGGGGAAACTCCCAAGGCATTGGTTGTGTTGGCGCACGGGGGCTTGGTGTGGCCGAGCGTGCGAAGCGGGAGAAAAAAGTGATTGAGGTTTCACCACATCGTGGTATTTAGTGCTGTGAGGTGAAACAATGGGGTACTTTACCTTACTTCTTGGTTGATAGTCGTAGCAATTGTGTGGGGGTCAAAATTCCATGCAGCATGTCGTAGTGCATGGCGTGGTGTCGGTCAAAGTAGATCAACATGGTTTTTAAAATGCGCAATCTTCTGAGATTCAAACACCTTAAAATCAAATATCCCCTTTGACCGGACACACCATGGGCATAGTGGGATTCATTACGCAATGGTGGATTCCTTTGGGGCTTTCATTATAAATAGAGGGCCGACTTTACCTTTTTCTTATTCTCTCAAACCTTAGTTGACTTCTAGGCCCCTCACCACTCTCCAACTGTTTTCTTTCAGAGCCTATACACCTTGGATTGTCTTACCGATGTTTGTCAAATTGAGGTACTCTCTCTTCTCATATCTTGTTTGTTTCCCTTGTTCTTATTCTTCTCAGATATTTGTTTGTTGTATTTCCTCTGTTTTGGGATGAGTTTTGAGCAAGACCCGATGATGGTTTGTTGTTGATAGGTTCTAGTGATATTTCCTTTGGTTTTAGTAGTGTTTCATCCTTGATCCTTTCGTGCTTGAATGATGGTTTTTTCCTTGAATCTTGAATTGAGGTAGGGGATTCATGTATCCCTCTTTTTTTCTACAAATAATGGGATTATCATTCTTTTGGTTATTTGGTTATGAATTAACTTAAAGAAGATAAATGATTGGAAGGTGGATGAATGTGAAGGGAAGTGTTACGTATGTTGTTTAACTATATTTATGCATTATTTCATGTGATGATTTTATTGTTACTTTTTGATAAAGAAATGCATGAATAACTAATGAAGAATATGATGATAAAATTGGTAGAGAACCTAAGAGAATGAAGTGTGGTGTGAACCTTCATGTTTTGTGAAAATCAAACCCCTCTTAAATTTAAGAATTGTTGCATGTTTGCTTATAGATGTGAGCCCTTTACTACCATGAATTTATTTCCATGAAAGCCTTTCTTGTTGTTGTGCTTAAATATTGGATCACCTCTCATAATTGAATGGTAATTAAAGATGGAATTAAAATGGGGTGTTTGCATAATTGTTCTGAAGTGATGATTGCACCGACCCTTATATTGCATATGCCTAGAAATTTAGCGTTGTTGTGCGGGTGCGGCTTATGTATGTGGTGTGTGCATGGATGAAGATGTTGTTTCAATGGTTATGTGGATGGATGAGAAATGAATGGGATAGTTTTGGTGCCCGGTTTTTATGGTGTGTGTGGTAGTGACAAATAATGCGATGTGGGGTGGTAATAGCATGTGGCATGTTGTGTGGGATGGATGAGATTCATTATGTGTTGGTTGTGAAATGTGAAGATTTGTTAGCAATGTTTGATGGTAAGGGATGGAATTGACTAATATTGAACCCAAAATAGGGTTTTTGGGATTTTTTGAACTCAATTAATTGTATTTCCAGGTAAAGGGTATTTTTGAGTCTGACATCAGATTATTCCAACTTGTAATTCCTTTCATCCATCTATAAAAGAATGTCTCTACCTCTCCTTGAGGTGGGGAATTTACCATTCTACATTGTATTAGAGGAGGTTCTACCCTAACCCTAGCCCCACGTCTTTTTTTTCGGCAGACACCTAGCTATTCCCCCCATTGGGGGGCAGTGGCCTCCATGGGTAGGGAGAAATAAGTCCTTCGCCATCACCCCTACCGGCATCTCCCACCCTGCAAAGACCCTCATGCGCATAAACCTTCCAACAGACCCCTCCCTGTGCACAAGATGACCCTCCGTGATCTCACTCGGTTCCGCTAATCACTGTGTTTGCGCCGCCTGAGCACCTGACCCTGTTTTCTTGCGCCAACGGATAACCTCGGTTGTCCTGACCGTCTTGTCGCTTCCCCACACACGTCGTTCTCTTGCAGTGATGACCCTCTCGGCACAATGTTTATGTGTGTGATAACCTCTCCCCACGTGATGACACCCATCCCTGTCGCCCTGTATGTGTGACGTAACCCCCCATTCCCGCACGCTTATTCGTGTGCTAAACCCTCCCTATCGCCCTCTCTGTGCGACACAACCCCCATTCCCGCACCAACCCTCTTTTGCATCAACCCTCTTGTGTTCCAACCCCATAGTGCACCAACCCCCCCAGTGCACCACCAGCTGCACGACTTATTCCCTACTTCATGCTACACTAGCAGTTCGATGACCCTTTTTCTTGCGCACCACCTGCTCAGCCTCCCTCCAGATCTCCTTTCTCACACACACTTGCTGCAACATGGATTCTTAAACTCTATCAGTTTCTCCACTACTCTTTGTTTCATACCTTTACTATCAATTAGAATTCAGGGTCTGCAAAGATGAACATCGAGTCTGCTAGTCGGACACTGTTTCACCTTGGCATTTTGGGTTCATAAAAATGGGCATCATATCACCTGACCGTTGGGGTTCACAAAGATGGGTGCCATATCACTTGACCTTTTAGGTTTGCTAGTCGGGCACCATTTCACCTGAATATTTTGAGGATATTTTTTGGTCGCTGTTTCATCTGACATCTTGAAGTTAGTCAACTATTATCATGTGGTATATGGCTGGTTGTGTTGTAGATATAGAGATGGTTATTGATGGGTAATTCTGATGAAATGGCAGGATAAATGAGTTATTATAGGTATTTTTGTGTGCACCCTAGCATGAGATTTGTGCGTGACTATCTATCATTATATTTTTCTTGTGATTTCTTTATGCACCCCACCCGATTCAGATAACCTTATTGTTGCCCAAATGTTTTGGGTTTCAGGTGTTTTCCTCAACATCTATGTTGGCAAGGAAAGATGGATGACTACCTCCTCTTCCCTGCTCTCCGTTCGGTAGTAGTATATAGTGGGGTTCATGCATGAAAGTAGGAGGGAATAAGTTTTATTCCCTTCATGTTCATAACACCTTACAGTGATTGAGATATATTGGATATTGATATTACATATTTTGACATATTCCAACATAAGATGTTGTACCTGAGCGAAGGTTGGGGTAGGAAGGGTCGTGACCCAACCCACATCACACTTGGTTGGATTCTATATAAATATATGGAAGGGATGGAAGCTCAGGTTGTTTGATGTTGGGACACTACAGTGAAAACCCAGTGGGGAAGTGGTTGCAGGTTGCCTATGTTTATATTCTTATGATATTATATTCTTACATTTTATGTGATACTTGGTGAGGCTGTGAATGGGTAATTGACCTTGTAGGTACTTGTTGGTCCTACTACTTTTTCACTGGGGCATTAGTATCCCCTTCTCACATTTATTGAGAGATCATTAGGAGTATCCCACTGAGTATATGCAACGGTTTATGCCCTCCTGGTCCATTACTTTGCCGGTTTTGAGCATTGGAGGTGTTTGGGGAAGGTTTCGGGAGTTTTTGCTAGAAGTTGGAGGTGCAACAGAGCTCATATAGGAAATGCACGTCGTGTATAGTTTACATGATGTGAAAGTTGGTTTCACAGTTTTTCCAGGGTTGGTTCATGATGTCTATATTTTTAGGGTTAAATAATGAAAAGGTGGTGCATTTTTCGGTGAAATCGAACCTTGATGATTACACAACATGAAAGGGGATTACACATCATGTAAATCCCCAATGAAATACAGTTTTAAAAGTTCTTTTCTGGGTGAATTTTCATTCATTCATTTGTGGATTCTTCTTCCTCTCGTTTTGGGAAAACCCTAGGCGCCCTGAGGAGTTCTTCAAACCCTATTCCTCCCTCTTTGATCTGTTGGTCTCGGTGGTTGTTCATTGGAAATTTTTGGTAATACCTTACTCCTTTGATGGTTTTCTCTCATTATTCTTCGGGGTTTCACTATGGTGGTGCAGTTTGGTTTGGGTTTTGTGTTTGGGATTCGTTTTAATGGTCTTTGGGTGGAGTGTAGGCTGGTCCGTAGTTTCTTATGATGCAATTGTGGTTACCATCACTTATTCTTCGTCATGTGGCATGCGATGAGTCGGTAAAGCTTCTTTGAGGTAGGGATTTCCTCACTTTTCTTTATTGTGTGTTATAAATAAGGAATGAGAGCGACATGTCATACGAAATTGGGGTGTGAGAGTGAAATACGAGTGGTAAAGTGGTGTGGGATACCCTTGTCGATATACTTCTTGTTATATTGTATTACTTGACTTGCGTTATTTGGAGATCGTACCTTAGTGAGGCTCGATAGGATGATTTGGTTGACTGTCAGGGGGTCAACCCATTGGAGGAGGATGAGTTACGACAGTGGACATTGTGCGCTTTCCAGTGTTAGAATTTAGCGAAGTACGAGGGGAGCGTCTCTAACTTAGAGATGGAACACTTATTGGAGGAGATGTAGATCACGTTTAGGTTGATCCGTGCCTAGGATAAGTATTGGGTTTTTCTTCTGGTTTGTTAGATAGAGGAGTATCCCATCAGTATTGGATGTCGTATCATAGAGAGCATAGTGGAAGGAATTAAATGTCTCTTGGATTGATTTCTATAAGGAGTTCTATTCAGAGTTTCTATCTTTGATGATGAGGGAAACAAAGTGGTAAGATTTTATCTCCTTTTAATAGGGGAGGTTTTAATGACCCTGACTCCAGTAACTTGGATCTGATACCTTGTTTTTTACATCGGCATAGATACAAGGGGTCAAAACCTGAAGGATCGATTAGTTTAACAATTTTAGAGAGTTAAGTACATACATGATACCCATTTTACATAGGGAAATAAAATACAAAGCATAGTAATGGAAAACATTTGACATCCTTGAACTCATTCCATTAATTCTTCTTCATATCATTGGGAAAGGAAACAAAATAAGGGTGAAATAAAATTCTAAGGGGTTAAGTATAATGAAAATGACCATGAATCAATAAACATAATCAACATAGTAATATAAATAACTAAACACATATGCCATTTAAACAACTTGGCTATCATGATAAGATAAGAAATAATCAACATGACAAGGTAAATAATTGAAAAAACATGTCATTTAATCAATAAAATGACAATGAAATACATCTAGAGGTAATAACATTGCAAAACTCTCATGGATAATATTAACTGTATTCTTAATGAAGGAAATACTTAATCATTGGAAATCATGTTCTCAGACACATGATACCTCTAATATTAAGACCTTTCACAATAAAATTTAAAACTACACGTAAAACCCTATTTAATTTGGAAAACTTATTTGTCTCATGATACCCATCGATGCATCGAGGGACTATCTATAATCGGGCCACACTTGTAACGGCATGTCCAAAGAATTCATCATATATCGAACAATAAATTTAATTCGTGAATAATATTACTCATCAACCCATTTAATTCTTCATTATTTTCTCTATAGTATTAAGAATATGGATGGGTTCTTTATAGTAAGACGAGGTTTAAATTCCATTTTATCAGAGGTGAGCACATGCGTTGGGTTTGACATATACTTCCTTAACAATGATATACGAAACACATCTTGTACTTTTGAGAGACTTTGTGGCATTTACAAATGATAAGAAACAACTCTAATTATTTCAAGTATTTCAAATGTTCCTATGTACTTAGGTCTCAACTTTATCTTCTTAATGAAACTTATACCACCCTTCTATGGAGACACTTTCAAGAAAACCTGATCTCCCACTTGAAATTCCAAATCTTTCCTCTGATTATTGGAATAACTCTTTTTCCTACTTTGAGCTGATTTAATGTGAGGATGAATATCCTTTACCTTTGTTGTTGTATCTTAAACAAGTTTTAGTCCCATGAGTTTCCTTTCACCAACTTCACCCCAATAAGGTGGAGTTTGACATCTCTTTCCATATAATGCTTTATACGACGCCATTTGAATACTTTAATGGAAATAATTGTTTTAGGAAAACTCTACCAAAGATAAATACTGACACCACATACCTTGAAAGTCAAGTGACCATGACCTCAACATGTCTTCAATTATTTGAATAGTCCTTTCAGATTATCTATCAGTTTGAGGATGGTAGGTAGTGCTCAAATAAAGCTCGATATCAAGATCCTTTTGAAGTCTCTTTCAAAATTTTGATGTAAATCGGGGATCATGGCTAGACGTGATCGAAAGAGGTTTGCTATGAAGTCTTACAACATCATTAATATAGAGCCTTGTGAGATGATTAAGTGGTAAATCTTATCTTATAGTTAGGAAATGTGCAAATTTGTTTAGATGATCAACGATAACTCATATTGCATCATTCTTTTTAGGAGTATTTGGTAGTCATGTGATAAATTCCATAGTAATTTCATCCTATTTCCACACAAGAATAAGAATTGGTTGCATGAATCCTCTTGGATGATATCTCACAACATTAACTTGTGAAAAAACCCAACATTTGGACATATAATCAACAATTTCCTGCTTCATGTTATCCCACAAAAAAATGTTCCCTCAAATACCTATACATATTTGTGCTACCAGGGTGTATAGAGAAATTCAAGCTGCGAGAGTCATCCAACAATTCCCTTTTTATCTTAGGTATATATGAAACACATAATCTCTTTCCAAATTTCATATTACCATCTTCAAAAATGAATTCTGTCGATTTCCCATCATTCACAACTTTAATTTTCTTCTAAAATTTCTCATCATCTGATTAATAACTTTTTATCTTTTATAATAAATATGGTTTTGTAATCATTTAAAAAATTGGTGATGTATCTTCTTCTTTAATAATTTCCATATCCATATTTACTAGATCTATGAATATCAGATCTCTCTCAATCCCTATTTGGGTTAGAACTCCATGATCTTTCCTACTCAATGCATCTGTTGTCTTATTTTCTTTCCTTGGGTGGTAGTGTATTGAGCAATCATAATCCTTTAGTAGCTTGAGTCATCGCCTTTGTCTCATATTGATCTCTTTCTATGAAAAGATGTATTTTATGTTGTTATGATCTGTGTATATCTCACATCCTTCACCATAGAGACAATGTCACTATATTTTCAAAGAAAAGATTACAACTTCCAACTCAAGATTGTGGGTTGGATAATTCTATTTATGATTATTCAACTATCTTGATGCATATGAAATAACTTTATCATTTTGCCTTAGGATATAACCATGTCCCTTATTCGATGCATCACTATATATCACAAACCCATCATTTTCAGATGGTAGAGTCAAATTGGAGAATTGAGTAACATCCTCTTTAGTTCATCAAAATATTATTCATATTCCTTTTTCCAAAAAAAATTAACTCATTTTCATGTAAATTTGGTTGACGAGTTAACCAATTGGGAAAATTCTGAATGAATCACTTATAATAACCTGTCAAACTAATGAAACTACATACCTCAGTTATTTTTGTTGGTGTAATTCATTCTCTTATGGCCTTTGTCTTCACAAGATCAACCAAGATTCCATCCTTGGAGACAATATGGCCAAGAAAAGAAACTTCTTGAATCCATAAACCACATTTACTAAATTTCTCATATAACTCTTTCCTTATAAGAGTCTCAACCATGATTCACAAGTGATTATCATGGTCCTTATAGCTTTTAGAATACACCAAAATATAATCAATGAATACCACAACAAAAATCATCAAGATATACCTTTAATACTTTGTTCATTATATCCATAAAAACAGAGGGTGTATTAGTCAATCCAAATGACATTACAGTAAACTTTTAATGTCCATACCTCATTTAGAAAATTTTCTTTGGAATGTCTTCATTCTTTACCCCCAATTGATGATACCTATAATGAAGGTTAATCATTGAAAAATATTGGGCTTTATAAAGTTAATCAAATAAGTCATCAATGCAAGTAAGATGATACTTACTCTTTATTATAATAGAATTGATTTGTATATAATCAATACACAACCTCGTGGATCCATCTTTCTTCTTAATGAAGAGAATAGAGACTCCCCATGGTGAAACACTAGGGCGAATAAACCCATTATCACCGAACTCTAGTTATTTCTTCAATGCCTCTAGTTGTTTCTTCAACTCCTCTAGTTGTTTCTTCAACTCCACTAAATCCACAATGACCATTCTATATAGATAATTTGATATTGGTCTTGCATAAGGGATTGAATCAATGGAAAACCCAACTTCATGATCTGGGAGATGTCTAGTTAATTCCTTGGGAAATACATCAATGTATTCCTGTATAATATGTACATACTCAATTTTAAGATTACCGTCTCCATCCCTAAATTTTGTCTAGTCTTCTTCCCGAAGAATCTCAATTAATGCACATTTTATTATTATTCACAACAAGAATTTTCTGCTTCATGTTCTTTATCCAATTCCATTAACACATAGAAGAACAAATTCAATTAAACATGCATCAAACATCATTTGATTCCCATAAAATGATAAGAAATGCCAGATTTATTAAACATGCCTCTTTAATTCTTTAGGAATCCAACAAATTACTATATTTATGTTATTTAACCATTTTTATCAAAATAACATGATGAACCAATAATAACAAACATGTTAACAAAACATAAATATAGATAGCACATTATCTAGTTAAATAGGAGGAAAATCGTTATCACTGTGAAATAACACATGTGGTCACTAACCATAAACCACAATTTCATTAATCTAGTTTATCATTTATTAGGGTTAATTCCACCACCACACAAAAAAAACTAAATCATGGTCAATTTTCAATTGTACATAAATAAAAAGAGAAGAAACAGATCCAATACCTGAATGATTTCAATGTTCTTTATGATAACGTAATAATATTGTGGATCTCTGATCACCCCTATAACAAACAAAGCTAAACCCCTCAAAGAAAATCATGCCACAATCGTTCTAATAAACATTAAAAGAAACTCAATCAGAATGGTGTAGATAAAACTCCATAACATTGAAAGATAGAATGGGGGAAACAAGATCATTTGGAGAAGAAATCGCAAGAAAATTGAAAAAAATCACCTCGAATCACCACAGATCAACCCTAGAAGGTGGGGGTTGATTTCGATCGAAAGGGGATTCCAAGGCCTTTGAAATGAATTCTTGGGAACCTAGGGTTTTAGAAATAAACTTGAGAAAAAATTGGGTTCATAGTGGGTTTGGGTATTTATAGGAATTTTACAAAACACAACACCGCAACACGGTCCCCTTGACCATGCCGCAGAACCGACTGAAATAGGAAGGACTAAGGTGTAGCGCCTAGGACCACGCCACAAACAGCCTAGTCAAACCCATGTCCAAAGAACATGGTAAAGACCAAGGTGAAGATCCTATATTTTCAGAAGAGGACCATGTCACAATCTCCTACACCACATTGTAACACCCATTCAACAAGAAGGGAGGTTATGCCGCAACCCACCTCCACAGTGTAGTTGCCTCGAAAAAGGCAGAACACCCCTCGAACCCCAACATCACAGCAGGCCTCTCCACGTTGTAAGACTCATTCGGCCTATTCCACAACCCTGGTCCATAGAACAACTATTCCAAAATTAGAAGTGGCTTCAAAATCCTATTCTTGGGACCCTACTTTGCAGCTGGGATCTCCACATCATATTGGTTCACCTTACGGTGTATCCCAAGGCTTCATTCCATATAACCCCCTTCAACTGAAATTTCACAACCTAACTCCCCTACTCAACCATGATCCTCCTCTCAAAACCTCCAACACCGCATACACACAAAGGAAATAGATATTAGGATTAGAACCCTTACATTAAATACCTCTCAAAATATTCCTATTCTCAATAATTCAAAACCAAACCCAGAGGGAAAAGAAGGAAAATGGGTTGTATGAATAACCACCCCACGGGATGCCTCTTAATAATATCTCTAGCATAGGAGCTCAAACACCTATCTTATAAGAACCAAGAAAAAAACCAAGAAACGGAAACAACCAACTCCTAAACACTCTCTTGGGTAAGATACCTCTCAAATAAGAGTGATAATACCAACAAAACATCGATAAGAAACCATCTCATAGGCCAAAAAAGGTCAATAGAAACAAAAGAGCATTTCTACAAGAGAAGAGTTAAAGAAAAAATAGCTTAGGGTATTGGGCCCACATCTATGACTCATGTTCCCAGGTTCTCTCCTTCACACCATTGTGCCACCATAAGACATGAACTAAGGGAATAGAAAACCCCTAAAACACCTTCTCATGATAGTCCTAGATCTCTATAGACTGCTCCTTAAAGGTCGCATCATTGTCAATATCGATCTTGCCTCAATTAATGAAATGTGATTCATCATGAAGATAATGAAAAATCTATAACACATGGAAGAAATCATGTGTCTAGCTCATCCTTTGGGGGAATTCTATCTGATACTCCATAATTCCAACACAAGCCAAAACCTCATAAGGCCCAATAAAGCATGGAGAAAGCTTACTTCCGTGACTAAACCTCTACTACCCATAATGATGAGTCACCTTTAGAAACACATGATCTCCAACATCTAACTCCAAAAGTCTACTCCTATGATAAATATAGTAATTATGATGAATGTGTGTTGCCTTCATCCTCTTGTGAATCACCATAACCAACTTTGTTGTACTCTTTCACTACTATAAAACAGGCATTTAATAGCACTGGTATTTAGCAGCGCTAGAAAAAAGCGTAGAAAGCACTGATAAATTTAACCATTTATTAGTGTTTTTTTAGCACTCATAAAGGCCTCCTTTATCAGTGCTTTATTTTTAGTGCTGATAAAGGATACCATTCATCGGCGTTTTATTTTTAGCACTGATAAAGAGTACCCTTTATCAGTGCTATATTTTTAGCGCTTATAAAGGAGTCCTTTATCAGCATTTTTTTAGCATTGATAATGGTCCGAATAAATAAAATGAAATAACTAAATAAATAAAAAATAAAAGATGGGTATTTAAAAAAATATTACAAATTTTATTAATTAAATAATTATTGATAAAATGAATAAATTGATTATACTATATATAAATTAAAAATACTAATAAATAGTATGTATTAAATATATATATATATATATATATAATGAAAATTAAACAAATTAAAAATAAAAATAAGTAAATTGAGAAAAATATTAAACATTTTATTAATTAGATGATTATTGATAATGTTAATAAATAGTATATATTAAATATATAGATATATATTAATGTATATAAAAATAATTTATGTATTATAAAATATTTATGCACTTTACATTAAATAGTCACATGTTTAGTGAATAATGGTTTATAATTAAAAATTAATATGAATTAAAAATACTGACTAATTGCATGGAGTAATAGATATATAATTGAATGTCATTTGATTTTTCAATTTAACATAGATCAAATGTGTGTTATATTGATTTCACATATTCATAATTAATGAATTTTTATATACAATGCACACACAAAACTTATTCATTTTTGCAATATTATTAAAGTGTACTTATTTTTAATTTATTCAATTTCACTCATTTTTAACATGCATGCACTTAAAATTAGATATTCATTAATAATGTTAAAAAGTTATTTGTAAAAAAGATATTTATAAATAAAAATAATCATAAATAAATATATTTAAAAAATGTACATAATATATTTATAAAATTATATATTTATAATTATAAATAAAGAAATATTTTTTTAAAATTATTTATATAATTATAAATAAATAATTATATATATAAATAATTATTAAATTTATAATAAATTTACATAAATAATGAATATATTTACTATATTTATATTCATATATATTTATTAAATATATATATAAAGATATAAATTTTATTTTTTAAAAAAAATTAGAAAATTATAAATAAACAATTATATATTAAAATAATTATAAATATATAATAAATATATTTAAATAAGGAATATATTTACTATATTTAAATTTTTATATATTTATTAAGTATATATATATATATTTACAATTTTTTTATTGATAATTATAATTATAAATCCTTTATCAATGCTTAAGTAATAAGCACTGATAAATATATATTTTATCAGTGCTTAAATAAAAAGCGTTGATAAAAGTTTCCTGATCTAATTAAAAAAACCTAACATGTTGCGAATCTATCATGATATCAGATGCTTTCCACAGAAACCACCAATTATCGGTGCTCTTCCTCGGTGAATCAAAGCTCGAATCACACAAACCCACTTTGAATCACACAAACCTACTACCTCTAGTTCCTCAAACATCATATGCCATCCGGTGTTCAGAAAACATCGAGGTAGGCCTGAAGAAAACATCGAGATCTGGATCTGAGGGTCTCAAATTTTCTTCAACTAGCGGTTGTGTTTTCCTCTGTAGGTTCTGATTTTCTTCCTGTATTTTTTGTTTCAAGATCTTGATCCAAGGGTTTTCGATTTTCCTTCGCAGGTTCTGATTTTATTCATGTATTTGTGCTCTAATTTTTGTATTCTGTTTTTCTATTGTTTATGATCTATTATTTTCCTAACTACTGTTTTTGGATATCCTGTTTTGGTATTTTTAAATTGTTGTTTTGAATCAATTTGATTCGATATCTACATCTATACCCCAGTTTGCTTCACTGTTTTGAATCAATTTCATTTTTATGCTCCGAGAAAATTGATTTAGCAAACCAATTCTCAGTCTAATGATGGTGCAAAGCAGAAAAAGAAGCTGGTTTTATGCTATTCATGTAAGGGAATTTATTTATTTAATTTTTTTTAATATTCTGATGTAAGATTTTTTCCTTAAAAATTTATTTTCTCATAATTGTGTTGTTTTATTTTAAGAGAAATCTTAGTAAGGGTGATACCAAATTTTTTTATTTTTAATGGCTCTTTATTTTTAAAATTAGTATGGTGTTGTATTTATTTTACTATGTTGTGATATTCTACTGTAAGAGTTGCATATATTTTATCAATTTAAGTTTCTTATATATATATATATGTAAATATATATATTTTTATCTATTTATATGTGTTTTCAAAACTTATAATGTAAGAGTGATTTTATAATTATTTATTCACAAATTATGGTTCTGGATTTCCAAATTAGGAAGATATTATATTTATTTTCATTAAAAATTGTGTTTAAATGTGCATTTGTTTTTCAATTATGTGTATTATAAATTCCATTATATATATATATATATATGTGTGTGTGTGTGTGTGTGTGTGTGTTTAAATGTGTATGGGTAGACGTTGCAAGGGTTGGTGTGTTTTTCTCCTTTATTTCTGATATATCTTGTTGATGTGTATTATTGCTTTATGACAACTTGTTTATGGACCTCCCTAGAATCTCAAGGATTGGTCAATGCGTATTAGATGTCCTCCCTATAATCCTTAGGTTTCTACATCATTTGTTCCAAAAAAATATAATGAAAGTTATCAAATTCTATATATTAGAAGTTATTTTTAGGTATTCATCATTTTAGGTCTATATATACATTTAATTAACAATAATAGAATTTATACTTAAATAACCAATAAAATATTATAAACTCATGTTACTTTCAAAATAATAAAATTAGGTAACTATATATACATTTTTCTGAAATAATTAAACTTTATAAAATTTAAATAATAATATTTTATACACAATTACCCAAAATAATAATTAATATAATTAATATAATTTAAAAATTATTATTAATAGTATTTTTTTAGTTTCATTAGAAAAAATAGTATTATATATATATATACATTGAATAATATATTATATATTTAAATAAATTTAAATATGATAAATAATATACATATATATATATAATTATATTCAAATAAAGTCACTAATATAATATATATATATATAATATATATATATATAATATTTAGGTATATTCACTTTATTTATTTATGTATCGAATGAGCAGTGACCTCCATTTTATAGTTTTTGATGGTGGAAGACGTGAACCTCGTTCAGTTTTGTTGCCTATCGAGGTAAGTGTGAACGAAGTACATACCTCCATCGACCTCTTTTTCCAATCATATAAAACCCTAACATTTTTTTAATAAAATAAAACCTTTTAAAACCCAAGTTTTATCAAATAAACAATATAAAAAATCCTCAAACAATTATTTTATTAAATTTTTATTTGGATCCTTGTGCATAAATTCGAGGATAAAAATGAAAGTAATTCATTATTAACTCCACCTCCACGTCAAATCAAATAAATTAATTTTAGTAACATACACTCGTTAGCTGAAGTTAGGTTGTAGAAACCCAAGACCCTTGGGTTGCACATCACTACAGTTGTGTATTCTGATTCTTTTGTCTCTACCCTCTCCATTTCTTTCCCGCCCTTCACTCTATCATTTCTCTGGTTGTGTGGAGCTTTTCTCTAGAAGGAGTTGGTGATAATATAGGTGTAGAGTTAATAACTAGTGTCAATGGTTTAATTCTCACAAATGGTAGGAATTTCCCCTTTTAGAGAACACAATGAAGTAAATGGGATGCATTTCCCCTTATACTTCATTGTGTTCTCTAAAGGTGCAATGCGTCTCATTTGTGAGAATTACACCATTGACACTAGTTATTAACTTAACACGTCCATTTCCACCAACTCCTTTCATTGAAAATATCCACATAACCATAGAAATGATAAAGTGAATGATAATAAAGAAATGGAGAGGGTGGAGATAGAAGAATTAGAATACGCAACTGCAGTGCTGCACAGCCCGGGGGTCTTGGATTGCTATAGTGTAATTTCAGTTGATGAGTTTATGTTGCTCAAATTAATTTATTTGATTTTATGTGGAGGCAGAGTTAATGATGAATTACTTTTATTTTTATCCCCGAATTTTTCCATAAGGATCCGAATAAAACTTTAATAAAATAATTGGTTGAATATTTTTTTATAGTGTTTTTTTGATAAAACTTCATTTTTTAATAGGTTTTATTTTATTAAAAAATTATAGGGTTTTATATGATTGAAAAAAAAGGTTAATGGAGGTGTTTACTTCATTCACACTTAGGTAAATTATCCATAAGTCATTTGAGATGTGTAGAAATCATATGTACCTCAATTTGACGTACGGTGTGACCGATATGACTCAATGTGTCTGTTATCAGTTTAAAATTGACATTTTAGTTCAAAAAACTTCACTCACCAAAAACAAATCAAACACACTTGTATTTTCTTTATAATTTAGGGAATCGATTCATAACTCCTTTTTGATGCGTAGGAATCGGTCTCATGTCAAAATGATACACGATGTTATTAGTATAGGTCAAAGTATATGTTTCGAGTTTAAAATGACATTTTAGTAAAAAAAACAAGTGACGTACTCAAAAATGAGAAAATTAATTTGGATTGATTTGATACTTTAGGAAAAAAATATATAAGTAATTTGAGACGTGTAGGAATCATCCGTACCTCAATACGATGCACGATGTGACTGGTATGACTCCAAGTGCGTCTTTTTATTTAAAAATGACTTCAATTTTAATTAAAAGGAAAATTGACCTACTCAAAACTGAGAAAACGCATTCATATTATTTGATACTTCAGGGAAATGATCCATAAGTCATTTGTGATATGTAAGAATCATCTTCACCTCAATATGATGCACGGTGTGCCTGGTATAACTCAATGTGTTAGTTATCAGTTTAAAATCAACGATTTAGTTCAAAAAATGCCACTCATTGAAAACCGAGAAAACATGATTGGATTTTGTTGATAATTTAGGACATTGATTTATAAGTCATTTTTCACATATAGGAATCAATATCACGTCAAACCAATACACGATGTGATCAGTATGATTCAAAGTGTGTGTTTCTAGTTTAAAATGACATTTTAGTAAAAAAGAAAAGTGATGTACTCAAAACTAAGTGAACACATTCGTATTGTTTTGATAATTTATGAAAACGATCCATAAAAAATTTGGGACATGTAAGAATTAGACTCAACTCAATCTGATGTATGGTGTGCTTGATATGAATCAAAGTTCATCTTTTATTAAAAATTGACATCAATTTTAGTAAAAAGGAAAACTCACCTACTCAAAACTGAGAATTTTTTTTTATTGTTTTGATACTTTATGAAAACTATCCATAAGTCATTTTTGATGTATAGTAATCATATGCACCTCAATTTGATGCATGGTGTGACCAGTATGACTCTGAGTGTGTTTTTTCAATATATAATTATCATTTAAGTTTAAAATGCGCATCACATTTCCAAAACTGAGAAAATGAGCCTAGATTGTTTTCTATTAATTTAAATTTTGTATTAATCTAGGATGACCCTTTCATTGGGACATCACAATTAGTTCATGTTGGTCTCAATGTAGACAATTTTTTATACGTTAGATGAGACTACAAAGAGGGGATTTGGATTCTCGATGGAGGAACCAAATCCTATAAACCTTTAAAAAAATAAACAGAGTTCAATGAGAAGGTAAAAAAGTTTTTTAATACATTATGTTTTTACTCATAATATAATATATTCTCTACTGCATTAACATAATCTAAATTAAATGTTTGACTACTCATGCAGACAATATCTTCTACACATGATGATGTTACCAATCTCTCAGAAGAACAAACTATAATGAAGGAAACCCTTTGGAAATATGTAAAGGTAATGTTATGACATACCTTCTCTATTTTACTAAAAAATTATATAATGAAACTTTGATTTAATTTTCATTATTCCTTGTAGGGTTCATTTATTTTAGAATATTTCTATCCATGTGTCATGTCTTTTCAATAAGAGCAATGACACTGTCTCTGCTCAATCATATAGGCAATATTTATGTTTTCATAGTAAAATCATTGCCCATAGAATTAATGTATTGTTTCATATTTATGTTTAATTTATTTCTTTTTAGTATTACTTACATAATAATTTTTTTCCTATACAGGTGGATTCTTTTGTTCAAGTTGGGGTGGTCTGTCCATCTTTCATGCCTTTCTACATCAAAACTTCCACATAATTCTTCTCCCACAAAGCCTTTTCACCCCTACAGTGGTGCATTTATTACTTTCTTTCAATTTCTCTTCACCGCCTTTATAGGAAGAGCAACAAAACTGCCTCTACTTAATTACAGAGGTAATCTTGATGTTTTCATGGTAAAATTATTGTCCATAGAATTAATTTATTGTTTCATATTTATGTTTAATTTATTTCTTTTTATTATTACTCATATAATAATTGTCTTCTTATATAGGTGGATTATTTTGTTCAAGTTGGGGTGGTCTGTCCATCTTTCATGTCTTTCTGCACCAAAACATCCACAAAATTCTTATCCCTCAAAACCTTTCACCCCTACAGTGGTGCATTTATCACTTTCTTTCAAGTTCCCTCTACTGCCTTTGCAGGAAGAGAGACGACGCTGCATCTGCTCAATTACAGATCTAATCTTTATGTTTGCACAGTAAAATCATTGTACATATAATTAATGTATTGTTTCATATTTATGTTTAATTTATTTCTTTTTAGTATTACTCACATAATAATTTTTTTCTTATATAGGTGGATTTTTTTGTTCGAGTTGGGGTGCTCTGTCTATATTTCATGCCTTTCTGCACCAAAAATTTCAAAGAATTCTTCTCCCTCAAAACCATTCACCCTTGTAGTGTTGAAATTTATCACTTTCCTTCAAGTTCCCTCCACTGCTCAATCACAAATGCAATCTTAATATTTACACAGTAAAATCAGTGTCCATATAATTAATGTATTATTTAATATTTATGCTTATTTTTTTTAGTATTACTCATAATAATTGTTTTCTTATACAGGTGGATTATTTTTTTCAATTTGATGTAGTTTGTTCGAATATTCTCATGTAGTGTTGGAAGTTCGACAAAGAAAGTCAATGTAAATTGTGGTAACATTGATAGTTAGGATTGTTTTGAGACTTTGGGACATGTAGGATTCAACCAAACATCAATTCCACAAATTATGTAGCCGGTATGACTCAAAGTACATCTTTATATTTAAAATTGACATTAATTTTAGTAAAAAATACAACTGAATCAATGCATCCATTATCAGTTTAAAATCGACATTTAACTTTAAAAAGTTTAATTCACTGAAAAACAAGCAAAAGTGCTTGCTTTGTTTTTTGATAATTTAGGGAATCGATTCATAAATCAATTTTGACATGTAGGAATCAGTCTCATTTCAAACCGATAAACGATGTGATCTATATGAGTCAAAATTCATGTTTCAAGTTTAAAAAGACATTTTAGTAAAAAAGACAAGTGAAATACTAAAAATTGAGAGAAAAAAAATAATATTGTTTTGATACTTTAGGAAAATAATCCATAAGTGATTTGGAATGTGTAGGAATCATCTGCACCTCAATATGAGGCACAGTGTGACCGGTATGACTCCAAGTGCATCTTTATTTAAAATTGACTTCAATTTTAGAAAAAAAAACTAACCTACTCAAAACTAAACAACACACATTCATATTGTTTTGATACTTTATGAAAATGATCTATAAGTGATTTGAGATGTGCATGAATCAGTCACACCTCAATCCTACGTATGGTGTGACCGGTATGACTCCAAGTGCCTGTTTTTATTTAAAATTGACATCAATTTTAGTAAAGAGGCCAAATGTCCTACTCAAAATTGATCAAATGAATTTAAATTATTTAAATTTTATTTCCCCAACACTATATTCCTAGAGTCGATGCATTATTTTAATACATTGGCATGATTACAAGGAATAAAGTCCCGAAAGACCAATCAGTTTAGCAATCTTGGAAAATAGATTACATACATGAATGTTACATTACACTTTCTAACATACAACACAAAAAATAATAATTCTTAGAGAATGCCATTGTTCCATTAGCTTAACCCTGCATCTCAAACATAAAACACTTCTTGGGATCCTGGGAAAATAAAACATAAGAAAGGGGTGATCTCTGATGCTCAGTACAGGTAAATAATTTAGCGAAATCTATAAACTTTTAAAGAAATATGTGTAATAAAAACAATAGACTTTTAGACATAAACATGAACATAATATGGAAAAAATAAACAAAAAATTACCATATAAACATGAACATGGATATTTTACTAGTCGAATAATCACATGTAATAACTAATTTCACAATGAGGGAATGTATAGTACCATACTTTAATTTCTGTGTCAAGGCCTCGTGCCAGGACCTAGGGGATAACTGTAACCGGACCCCAACCCAAAGATTCTATGTAACCAGACTCCCACCCAGAGAGACTCTGTAACCGGACTCCAACCCCGAGAGCCTCTGTAACCGGACTCCAACCCGGAGAGCCTCTGTAACCGGACTCCAACCCAAAGAGCCTCTGTAACCGGACTCCAACCCGGAGGGTCTATTGTAACTGGAACCTAACCCGGAGGGATTACTTTTATCGGTCCCTAACCCAGAACATACTAGTCCTACACATTCATCTTAATAAGAGGTTGAAATATAACATAAATATTCGTATTAAAACTAGCATATGAAATGTCAATACTTTAACCATAAACCATGAATGGAATAAAAATAACTAATCCACAGTCAAACATATCAAAAAACCTTAAATACAATATGGAAGATTTTTATCATAATAAATCAACTTCAAACAAGGGTAAAATTTATCAAAGGATATTGACATAGATGAAATCAAAACCATTTGAGAGAAATATCTCTTTCTATTTTGAAATAATTTAAGAGTCACATAATTATAAATAAAACATTTATTTTGAAAATATTCTTATAATATTTTAAGGGAAGATCTGATGATGTTATAACGGCGGAGTATAGCCGCACCCGCCGTATAAGTTAAAAAAAACATTCTTACCTTAATTTTGTCGAAAAGGTCATAAAGTAACTTGTTAGGAAAACAACAGAAAGATTCCTTTCAAAATATATAAGGTCAAATAAGGGTATAAATTACTTTAACCTATAGTATAGTAAGTAGTAAATTTTTTTTGGATTATATTTTTTGGAAAACACAGATGTGGATGATAAATAGGTCCTAGTAGATAATTACATATAAACAACCTTGAATAATGAAGAGGTTGTAGAATTAACCCTTACCTTGTACTTTTCCTTGGTTGAGGGTAGGTTAAACTTCTATATAATGGTGAAATAATTGTTATTAAATTATTCAATAATCATATACATTAATATGATATCATAAATGATCTTTTAATATTTCTTAATTAATAATATTTTAGTATTATCGTCGTTTTGGGTGTTAACTGATTCATTTTACTTTATATGCTTTGTTACGTATGTAATATTTTTTATGGATAAGGTGTATAATATTCATATTCAGAATGATATTAAGTCTTTAAACATTATTTTTTAATCATCTAATGAAAATTATTCTTGAATGGATACGATGGGGAAGGAATCTCATCGTGTTTGTGGAGACGGTAATCCGTACGTACGCACGAGCGACAATATCGTTCTTTTGATATTAAAATCGTATATAATTGGATGGTATATCATATATATAGAATAATTATCATGTTATATTTATTATTTACATCATTTATACATCATTATTATACCCATCCAAATAATAATGTATTGAATAACAATTACACCACGACGTGGAGACGGTAAGTCGTACGTACGCACGTATGGTGACATGTCATTAAAAGGATGGATAAAATAATGAATATGATTGTACCATATTTATAATAACATCATAGAATATAAAAGATACCAGAGTTATTATTTTAGAATGGAAAAAACAAGGAAAGAAGAAGTGGAAGAAGAAAAAAACATGAAAGAGGTGGTGAGATATTTACCTCTTCTTCGGGTTCTTCCTTTTGATTTGATCAAAAGGCCTCTTTAGGTTGGATTTTTTGACAAAATGAAGGCCTCTATAATTAAGAAAATATAGTTGAGAGGGTATTTGGGTAGGGGTTGTCCGAGCCAAATTGTCAAGACCCATCCCCCAGGGCTCGTGCCGTAAATACCCCAAGCTCGTCTTCCGTAGGCCAGGGGCTGGTGACTAGCACCAAAGGCGTAATTCCCTAAAACTGGGAAGGCATTTCCTTTATAAACTGGAAATACACACAAAATAGTATGAGATGGAAGTAAAACACTAAGTGAAGCTGTATACAAAAGAAGTGCTGAAAAATAAAAGGGTCGGAAATACAAGCCCAACAGGAAAGTACAAGTACAACTGAAAAGAAAGTACAACTGAAGAAAAGAAAAGTAGCTAATGGGTCATCCTTCGGGGTTCCTATCTAAATGGTAGGTATAGATGGCCTCCTCAGCACTCCACGTCTGTCAGTCTCCACCGGGTACTGAATCGTCGTAAGGTCCACCACCGGGTACCGTCCAGTCCTACTACTTAGCCTCAGTCAGCGATGTCCGTCGTCTGCATCCAACACAAAGAGGTGAGGGTATAGCCCGTGTAGGGGTGAGTATAACGATACTTAGTAGGGACCCCAAGACCCTCAAGGTCTCAAAAAATCCAACAAGGATAAACCACAAAGTATGAAATCGACAGATAATCCCCACTTAGGTATATACCCATACATATACCTAAGTTATCAAGTAATCCATCTCATTCATGAGGAAACACAAGAGTTTCTAACTCAGATCACACAAGTATACAACTTATATAGAGAGATAGGTATGATCATATATAGCCACTAAATCATTAGAGTTGTCGGACCAACACATGATCCAGGACCAGTTATTCTGTCAGATCAACACATGATCCAGGAATAGAAGTCATAACTGTCAGACCAACACATGATCCAGGAACAGTCATCAGAGCTATCGGACCAACACATAATCCAGGACCAGCTATTCTGTCGGACCAACACATGATTCAGGAACATAAGTCAAAACTGTCGGACCAACACATGATCTTGGAACAGTCGTCAGTGCACAGCCAGCCACAGGGTTTCCACAAAGCACACTTGATTCCGAGAGGGTCCACTCCCCAAGCCAAGTGTCGACACGTCAACTGCCAAAAATCCCATGAAGAAGTATCTCCAAGGTCTGTCTCATCATAGGTATCTCAATTCAATAGACGACGCATCAATCGGATGCCCGGTCTGTGAGTTATTAGCTTTTTAGTCCTGGGCGCCCGGTTGGATTCGTATATGATCCAACCTTACCGTAACTCAACTATACCCCGAACTCCAGTGGGGTATACTCAAAAAGACTATTGCGCTCCAAGAATACCAGCGTTGTTGATGGTTTGTCAAACAGTCGTCTGGTGCCAAAGTTATGGCCAAAGTAAGAAATGGGTCAATAGTGGGCCCGGGTCCAGTCCGACCTGGTCGGACCGACCCGGTCTAGGTTGACCCGGTCAGACTCACTGGGTCTGACCTGGACCATTGGGCGGGTCAGCCTATTATGTTTGGCCCGGTCTGCTGGGCCCGGCCCAGTGGACCGCGAGGGTGGTTTGGCCTGGGCTAGGGTCCAGTTCGGCCTGGAGCGTTGCGAGGGCGCGGCCCGGTGCGGCTCAGTGCGGCTCGGTTCAGAGGGTGTGATCGGGCCGATTCGACCAGGGTGCTGCGAGGGGAACTGGGACGCTGGATCAGCCGGGAGGCCGCAAGGGGACCAGTTCGGCCGGCTCAGGAGGCCGTGTGGCCCGGTTCGGCTGGCTCGGGAGGCCACAAGGAGGGTCGGTTCGGCCGACACGGGAGGCCGTGAGGAGGGCCAGTTCGGCCAGCTCAGGAGGTCGTAAGGAGGACTGGATCGGGGGCGCACGGGTCACACAGAGGCTAGCTCAGGGGTGGTCGGGCAGCAACTCGTCCAGGAAAGCCGCAGACGGCCAGGCAGTGGCTCGGCCAGGCAGGCCGCAGGCAGCCGGGTGCGGCCAGGCGGGCTGCCAGGCGGGTAGCGAGGCAGCGGCCGATTAGGGGTGACACGTGGTCGGGTGGGCCGCAGGTTCGGCAGGGTGCGGGCCGGTTCGGGATTCCGCCGGGGCGCGTGGGTGGCGCGGGCGACCGGATAGCCGAGAGGCCAGGCCGGTGCAGGTTCGTCCGGGGAGCGCGGGGCACTGTGGGGGCGGCGAGGTTCACGGAGGTCATGGGTAGCACGGTTTTTGTCGTTGCTACCTCTATCGACTCATCATTTTTACATCGCCACGCCGAAGAAACATCACAAGAGATCGGTGGAGGGAGTCGGGCCATGTTAGTTGGCCCGCACCCTCCGTGTTTAGAGGTTGATAACAATTGGCTTATCAATAGAAGAATATGCTCGACAATTCACCCACAACAATTCCTTTCTAATCATTGAAGGAGATCAGAAAAAGGAATATCAACATGTAATAAACCCCTACCTTTGATTCGTCGTTCATCGTTCGTTGACGGAGTCGCAGAAGGTAGACGAATGAGCTCGTCATTCATCGCGTCCACCACGTAATCCCAATCCAGAGCCACGTCGGCTTGTGGAAGATTCTCTACGTCGGTAGATGCTTTAAGGAAGAGGTCGAAGAAGAATCATTGTCGGCATTCTTCGTTGGAAGAAGGCATTATTGTTTCTTTGTTGGGAGCTTTTCTCCCTTCTCCCAGATTCCAACAAAAGAGAATGCCCACCCAAATAATAATAATATATTGCCTATTATTTTAGATGTTGGCACATAATTCAAATGGAGAATTAAATTATGTGGGCTCCCCTTAATTAATCCACGAAATTTGGCACATTAATTGGGGAGTTGGAACAAATTCAAACACTAGGGGAGGTGGAGAGGCTCTCCCTCATTAATGAAGGAGAGTTGAGAGGTTATGATCTCAAGTGGTCCCCACGTCGTAACCTCTCATGGGAGGTTATGTTCGGGTGGGCCCCACCACCATAACCTCTCATGGGAGGTTAGGGTGTGGATGTCCCACCTTCAACTCCCAAGTGGAGGTTTTAACCAAAAATCACTCACATGGTAGCTTAATATAAAATAAAGTGTTGTACACTTTATTTTACTTTTTTTTATAAAAATCCAAAAACTAAATTTTATTCTCAACCAACTGTCATCGAGGTGAAAGTCTTCTTAAGAGAATACCAGCGTTCCAAGTTCAACGGTGCCCTTGGATTTCAGTTCCAAGCACCGGTTCAAAAGTTATAAAATTGTGCTCGTACATTTACTGGACGTACCCGATCAAAACTTCAGAACTTGATTTCGGGCACACCGGGCCTCAGAATCAAGCACCGTAAATTTTCATGGACTCGTAAAATTCCCATGTATTTAAGAAAAAAATCAACAGAAATTCTGGGACTTTACATTCTCCCCACCTCAGGTCTTTACATTCCCGTAAGCTACAACTCAAACTAAGGGAACAAGAGGGGGTACTGAGCATGCATCTGAGCCTCCTGCTCCCATGTGCTCTCCTGGAGGTTCCCGTGCTGCCAGCGAACGCGCACCAGAGGTATCAACCGTCCATGTAGGACCCGCTCCTATCGATCCTCAATCTCCATTGGGATCTCAATGAAAGTCTCCCTATCATCGATGTCCATATCTCCATGGTCGATGATGTGGGAAGGGTCATGCATGTATCTCCTCAGTTGAGATACGTGGAAGATGTCGTGCACCCGGTGAAACTAAGGTAGAAGAGTCAGGCAGTAAGCCACCTCGCCTACTCTGCTGAGAAACTGAAAAGATCTGATGAATCTATGAGATAACTTTCTTCCTTGGCCAAATCTCTGTAGACCTCATCTAGGTGAGACCCATAGGAAGACATGGTCGCCATCCTCGAACTTTATAGGTCTTTGTATCCTATCAACATACGACTTATGTCTGCTCTATGCAGTCTTAATCTGCTCCTGGATGATCTTCACCTTCTTCGTGGTAGCTCGTACCATCTCTGGTCCCACCAGTGCTGACTCCCCAGGGTCTGTCCAGCACAACGGTGATCTGCAAGGTTTTTCGTACAATTCCTCGAAAGGTGTCATCCCGATGGTGGAGTGATAGATGTTGTTGTAGGAAAACTCCACCAACAGTAAGTGATCCTCCCAACAGCGAACAAAGTCAAGGATGCATGCACGGAGCATGTCCTTGAGATTCTGAATGTTCCTCTCAGTCTATCCATCTGTCTGAGGATGGAAGGTAGTGCTCAGACGTAGTTTCATCCCGAAATCCTCCTGCAACCCCTTCCATAGCCAAGAAGTAAACCGTTCATCATGATCAGAGACAATAGATAAAGGTACTACATGTAGCCGCACAATCTCCTGCACATAGAGGAGTCCCATGCTCTCTACTGAAATCTTCTCTCTAATCAGTAGAAGTGGTCCGACTTGGTGAGTCGGTCGACAATCACCCAAATCGAGTCGTGGCCCCTAGATATACGTGGAAGACCCATCATGAATTCCATGGATGTCCCATCCCACTTCCACTCTGGGACCTCTAAAGGTTGTACCAAGCCTTCTGGTACCTGGTGCTCCGCATTCACTTGCTGACAAGTGAGGCATCGAGAGACAAACTCTGCTACCGCCTTCTTCATACCTAGCCACCAGTGTTGTCATCTGAGATCCTGATACATCTTCACCACTCCTGGATGTACTGCTAGAGGGGACATGTGAAACTCCCTCAACACTTCCTCCTAAAGTGACACCGGCACCATAGTACGTCCTCTGAAGAGGATGATGTGCTCCCCACCTTCAGAAAATCCATCAGGTGTCTGTCCTGTGGATATCTGAGCACGTCGTGTCTCGCAGTCAGCCTCCCCATGCTATGCTTCCCTGACTCACTGAAGGAGTGGGGGAGTGACTATAAGAGACTGTAGAAAGGCTTATCTGTCTCTATCCACAAAGGATATCTGTAAGTTAGTAAGCTGCTCTATCGCCTCTCCTAGAATCTATATACCAGATCTCCTAATGAGAGCATCTTCTACAACGTTCCCCTTTCCATGAGTATAGACTATCTCGAAGTCATGTCCCTGGAGAAACTCAAGTCATTGTCATTTTCTCAGATTCAGGTCCTTCTGAGAGAAGATATACTTGAGACTTTTGTGATCAGAGTATATGGTAAAACATTTTCCCATCAGATAGTGTCACCAAATCTTCAAGGAGAAGACCACTGCTGCTAACTCCAGGTCATGGGTAGCATAGTTCTGCTCGTGTTGTCTCAGCTGCTGAGAACCATATGCGATCACTGCTCGCTCCTGCATTAGGACACACCCGAGTCCAGTCCCTAATGCGTCGTAGTAGACTACGTACCCTATACCTTCCCCTAGAATCCTCAAGACGAGGGCACTAGTCAGCCTCTGCCTCTGCTCCTGAAAGCTCTGCTAGCATCTCTCCGACCACATGAAGGGTTTCCCCTTCTTCATCAAGGCTGATAGGGGTGCTGCAACTCTGGAGAATTCTAGAATGAATATTCGGTAGTATCCATCCAAACCCAGGAAACTTTGTACCTCCATCACACTCCTGGGTGGCTCCCAAGCAAGTATCGCCTTAATCTTCGCTGAATCCAATGCAACTCCAGCCTCCGAGATAACATGTCCCAAAAAGTGAACCTATCGAATCCAAAACTGTCACTTCGAGATCTTACCATAAAGCTGGTGCTCTCGGAGTGTGTCTAGTACTACCTGAAAATGGTAGGCATGCTCCTCCTCAGTAGTCGAGTAGATCAGAATATTGTTGATGAATACTATGACAAATCGATCGAGGTATGGCTGGAAGATCCTATTCATGAGTCCCATGAACACTACTGGAGCTTTGGTTACGCCGAAAGGCATAACCAAGAACTTGTAGTGGTCGTACTGACACCTGAAGGACGTTTTCTGCACATCCTCATCTCGAACTCTGAGCTGGTGATAGCTTGATCTGAGGTCTATATTCGAGAACCATCGTGCTCCCTTCAGTTGATCAAAGAGGACATCAATCCTTGGGAGTGGGTACTTGTTCTTCACGGTCACCTGGTTCAGGAAAAGGTAGTCGACACAAAGCCTCAAGATTCCATCCACCTTCTTGGAGAACAGAATCAAGGCTGCCTAGGCAGAAACACTGGGCTGGATGAATCCCTTCCCCTATAATTACTCTAGCTGTACCTGCAGCTCACGAAGCTTTGTGGGAGCCATCTAATATGATGGAGTATATATCGGTGCCATCCACAGGTACAGGTCAATATAGAAGTCCACCTCTCTGTGAGGAGTTAGTCCTGGAAGATCATCATGGAAAATACCCACGTACTGGTCCACCACAATAGGATAAGTCGGACTCTCCACATCTACTGCTCTGAGGGTAAGGCAGGCCAACTGATGAGTGATTGGTTGTACCCTTCTCTGAGTAAGTCCGTCCTGTGTTGCAAAGGCACCCTTCTTGTCAGTGAAGGTAAACTTGGTCCCATCTGTGCAGACAAACCGCACCTTGAGCCTAATACAGTCTATTTGAGCATGGATTATAAATAACCAGTCCATACCCAAGACGACATCGTAAGGCCTCGACGCCACTACTAGGATATCCCAGTCGAATCTCTCACCTTCTAGAGTAAGCTCGCACTACTGGCACCAGTGCGTAATTACCAAATCATCTCTCGTAGGAGTCTCTAGCCGTAAGGATCAAACTAACGTCTCCTTCAGAATCTCTGAGCTCCGAACGAGGTATGTGGCAATAAAAGAGTGACTGACATCTAAGTCTATAAGAACTAAAACTAAGGTGGAGTAGGCACAGATCATACCTCAAATAATCTCCGAAGCACTATGGTCATATGCCTCAGCTGCCTGGAGCTGATCTCTCCCTTTTCCACCTGTTCCCTACGGTCGGGGTGGACCTCCCGGTGGTGGTGGTGGTAAAACCTCATAACGTCGTCCACTGCCAGCTGCATTTCTAGCTCCTCTACCACGTCCGCCTCCTCCCTGCGGACCGCCTCAATCGAACCTATGCCTCTATCTGAGAGGTCCCTCAACTATTTGTTAATCGTCTGTACGGCGGGTTAGATAGTCACGAGCCATGTGACCCTGCCCGCCGCAAGTGTAACATTACCCGCTCCTAGCATGACTGGCTCTGTCCCGTGTGCCCTGCACAACTGAACCTGTATCATGTGGTCGTCTACCGGAAGGCCTGGTCTGCTTGGACCTCTGCAACATCTGTCTACTACCAGCTGTAGTAGACTCCACTGCATGTCGACTAGTGATGGGTCTCGCTGCTGGTGACTGATCAGCAAATAAACTCTCCACTATGAGGGCTCTCTCTAACACCCTCGCCTGCGTCGGGATGCTGAGTGAGATCATCGACACTCTAATCTCCCGTCTGAGCCCCTGCTTGAAATTCTGGGCCCTGAAGAAAGGCTCTCGCACCATATCTATAGATTATCACGAGAGTTTGATGAACCTCGTTGAGTACTGTGCTATTGTCATGCTGCCCTACTGCAGATGAAGTGGCTCATGTATCCGCACCGCACGTAGGGTGGCTGGGACAAACTCCGTCCGGAACAGGCTCTTGAAGTCTACCTAGAGTAGTGTCGCCTCGTCATGCACCTGAAGCATCAGGCTCCACCATATTCCTACTACTACCTGAAGGAGACTCGCATCAAGGATCACCATGAAGTCTACTGGTGTCCCTAGTAGCCAAAAGACTCTCACCACAGCCTCTAGCCAATCCTCAGCTGGTTACGGGTCCATCTCACCCCTAAACCTAGGCAGCCTCTGGCGCTGGAACTCGTGCAGTGTGCTCAAGTGGAGTGCATCGTCTGCTGCTAGGGTTGGTGGTATCGGTGGCCCAACGATTAGTGGTACCTATAGAGCCTCCGTTATGATGGGGCCCTGTACTAAGGCCTCGTTGCTCGGTGGGCTGCCATCTTGTACAACTCTCGGAACCCTGGCTAGCAGTCTGCGTGGAGGCATCCTGAAAAAAAATAGGTGCGTCATGGTCAATAAGTTATACCTGGTGAGCTGACTCAAAAAGATCACAAAGAAAACTCTTGAAACACACACGCAATCAATGTTTTCATGCACTGAGTCGGAAATCAAAAGTCAGGGTCCTGGTGTATGGATACGTTGGCCGCCGCACCAACACTGGACTCCCTGGACTGAAAACCACACTCAATACTCTTAACATTGTTTCCTTACAGAAAAGAAAGATCAGATCCCTAAGTTCTGCGGTAGAACCGACTCCTCTGATACCAATTTTTCATGACCCATCCCTCGGGGCCCATTCCGTAACTAGCTCAAGCCCGCCTTCCATAGGCTAGGGGCTGGCGACTAGCACCAAAGGCGTAATTCCCTAAAACTGGGAAGGCATTGCCTTTATAAACTGGAAACACACACAACAGAGTACGAGCTAGAAGTAAAACACTAAGTAAAGTTGTATACAAAAGAAGTGTTGAAAAGTAAAAGGGCCGGAAATACAATCCTAATAAGAAACTACAAGTACAACAGAAAATCAAGTACAACTGAAGAAAAGAAAAGAAGCAACTAGGTCGTCCTCCGGGGTTCCTACCAGAAGGGTAGGTACAGATGGCCTCTTCAGCACTCCACGTTCGTCAGTCTCCACCGGGTACTGACTCATCGTAAGGTCCACCTCCGGGTACCGTCCAGTCCTATTACGCAGCCTCAGTCAATGTTATCCATCAACTACATCCAACACAACGAGGTGTCGGCATAGCCCGTGCAGGGGTGAGTATAACGATACTCAATAGGGACCCTGAGACCCTCAAGATCCCACAAAATCCAACAAGGATAAACCAAAAAGTATGAAATCGACAGATAATCCCCACTTAGGTATATTTCTATACATATACCTAAGTTATCAAGTAATCCATCTCGTTCCTAAGAAAACACAAGAGTTACTGACTCATCTCACACAATTATACAACTTATGTAGAGATATAGAGATGATCAGATATATCCACTGAATCATCAGAGCTATCGGACCAACACATGATTCAGGACCAGAAGTTAGAACTGTCGGACCAACACATGATCCAGGAACAGTCATCAGAGCTGTCGGACCAACACATGATCCAAGACTAGCTATTCTATCAGACCAACACATGATCCAGGAATAGAAGTCAGAACTATCGGACCAACACATGATCCAGGCACAGTCGTCAGTGCATAGCCAGCCACAGGGTTTCCACAAAGCACGCTTGATTTCGGGAGGGTCCACTCCTCAATCCAAGTGTAGACACGTCAACTACCACCAATTCCCACTAATAAGTATCTCAAAGGTCCATCTCATCATAGAGATCTCAATGAAAAAGACGGCGCATCAATTGGATGTCTGGTCTATGAGTTATTAGCTTTTTAGTCCTGGGGGCCCGGTTGGATTCGTGTATGATCCAACCTGATCGTAACTCAACTATACCCCGAACTCCAGTGGGGTATACTCAAAGGGACCATTGTGCTCCAAGAATACCAGTGTCGTTGACGGTTCGTCAAACGGTCGTCTGGTGCCAAAGTTATGGCCAAAGTAAGAAATGGGTCAATAGTGGTCCCGGGTCTGATCCGACCCGGTTTGGGTCGACCCGGTCAGACTCCCTGGGTCTGACCCGGCCTGTTGGGCGGGTTAGCCTGTTATGTTTGACCTGGTCCGCTGGGCCCATCCTAGCAGACTGCGAGGATGGTTCGGCCCAGGCTCGGGACAAGTTCGACCCAGAGCGTCGTGAAGGCGCGGCCCCGTGCGGCTCGGTGCGGCTCGGTCTGGAGGGTGTGGCTGAGCCGGTTTACCCAGGGCGCTGCGAGGGGTGTCAGGACGCTGGCTCGGTCAGGAGGCCACAAGGGGGCCGGTTTGGCCGGCTCGGGAGGCTGCATGGGGGCCGGTTCGGCCAGCTCGGGAGGTCGCGAGGAGGGTCGGTTCGGCTGGCTCGGGAGGCCGCGAGGAGGTCCAGTTCGACTGGCTCGGGAGGCCGCGAGGAGGGCCGGCTCGGGGGTGCTCGGGTCGCCCAGAGGTCGGCTTGGGGGAATCCAAGAAGCGGCTCAGCCAGGCGGGCGGCTAGGTAGGCAGCTAGGCGGCGGCCGGTATGGGGTGACGTGCGGCCGGGCGGACTGCGGGTTCGGCAGGGTGCGAGCCAGCGCGGGGTTCCACCGGGGCGCGTGGGTGGCGCGGGCAGCTGGATGACCGGGAGGCCGGGCCGATGCAGGTTTAGCCGGGGCGCGTGGGGAACCACGGGGCGGCGCGGTTCACAGAGGTCGTGGGTAGTGTGGCCTTTGTCATTGCCGCCTCTGTCGTCTCATCGTTGTTACATCACCACGCCCAAGAAACATCACAAGAGATCAGCAGAGGGATTCGGGCCATGTTAGTTGGCCCGCACCCTCCATGTTTAGAGGGTGATAACAATTGGCTTATCAAGAGAAGAAGATGTTCAACAATTCACTCGCAACAATTCCTTTCTAATCATTGAAGGAGATGAGAAAAATGAATATCAAATGTAATAAACCTCTACCTTTGATTCGTCGTTCGTCGTTCATCGACGGAGTCACAGAAGGTAGACGAATGAGCTCATCATTCGTTGTGTCTGCCATGTACTCCCAATCCCAAGCTGCATCGGCTCGCGGAAGATGCTCTACGTCGGTAGATGCTTCAAGGAAGAGGTCAAAGAAGAATCGTCTCCAGTGTTCTTCGTTGGAAGAATGCGTTCTTCGTTCTTCATTGGGAGCTTTTCTCCCTTCTCCCAGATTCCAACAAAAGAGAATGCCCACCCAAATAATAATAATATATTGCCTATTATTTTAGATGTTGGCATGTAATTCAAATAGAGAATTAAATTACGTGGGCTCCCCTTAATTAATCCACGAAAGTTGAGTTGGCACAAATTAAAAAACTTGGGGAGGTGGAGAGGCTCTCCCTCATTAATGAGGGAGAGTTGAGAGGTTATGATCTCGGGTGGTCCCCATGTCGTAACCTCTCGTGGGAGGTTATGTTCGGGTGGGACCCATCACCATAACCTCTCATGGGAGGTTAGGGTGTGGCAGTCCCACCTCCAACTCCCAAGTGGAAGTTTTAACCAACAATCACTCACATGGAAGCTTAAAATAAAGTAAAGTGTTGTACACTTTATTTTACTTTTTTTTATAAAAAACCAAAAACTAACTTTTATTCTCGACCAACTACCATCGAGGTGAAAGTCTTCTGAAGCGAATATAGGCACTGTGAGTTCAATGGTTCCCTCATATTTCAGTTCCGAGCACCGGTTCAAAAGTTATAAAATTCCGCTCGTACGTTTACTGAACGTACCTGGTCAAAACTTCAGAACTTGATTCCAGGCACACCGGGCCTTGGAATCAAGCGCCGTAAATTTTCATGAACTCGTAAAATTCCCATGTATTTAAGAAAAAAAATTCCACTGAAATTCTGGGTATTTACACAAATGGATTTAAAGGTGTGAATTAGAGTGAAGGGGAAATGCCCTTTTATAAGAGGGGTGAGGGGCACCTTAGGAAAAGCTAGAAATATTATTATATAATAAAATAATTTTCGGTTTCTAATGTCTCCAAAATGAATTATTTAAAGTCTAAGGTGGGGATGGGTCAAAAACATCTCAAACAATAGGTTTTATACAGGTTTGGGTCACTGTATTAACCTTATCTTTTAGATTTAACTCTTAGTTAAATAATTTGACATTTACCATGTCTCTTTGTATTTTTATATTATATGGTTAATAGACTTACTATAAACTTCCAAAAGATCCCCAAGTGGTTCATTAATGATACACCTATCATTATATAAATATTTTGGCCAAATCATATATTTATAAGATTATTATATCAACCAATAATATTGTATTTATTTTAAAAACTCATTTATGTCAATTTCGAAATTATTTAATAATTGATTTTTGATAATGTCCTAACAACTTTATTACTTAGAACTAAATACATTTAATCAACCCTAACAAGTCATATTAACCTATAAAATTAGTGGAATTCATTAAAAGTCTCAAATTAGATTTATTTGTATATTTATAATATCAATTATTTTAATCTTTCATTAATATGGTAATTACTGCATCATCATTGTGTCATAAATAAATTTAATTATTTAATGTCTAAAAATTATAAATAAAATACCATTATGTAGGAAATATTTTTATCTTTCTAATTAATATTTATAGTTTAATTTATATTTTGTTTAACCCTATATTAAAAATGGTTTAGTTATTAAACTTTGAATTTAACTCTTTTAACTCTTCTTTAAATAAAATAATAATAAATGTCCTAATCTAATCCAAGTGGACCAAAGAGGTTCATATTTTATTCCTAAGGTTTTTTTTTCAAATTATACTTATCCAATAGAATTAGGACATGTGTTAGGGTAATAATAATATCATTTTTACCCTTAATTACCCTATTTATTTTTAACCGTGGTAAATAAAAGTAAAAAGTTACTATTCACAAAAAATTATTTTCATCTTATTGAACAAAATTTTACTTACTAATATCAACCATTTCTCTCATATTTTTGAAATTAAACTCACAGAAGTGGTAAAATTAAGTTTTATGTAAATTTGCAAATGCTCCTAGGAGGTGGGTAAAAGACGGTAAAAAGTTCAATAAAATTTTTATATATCTAAAATTATTATAAACTAACTCCAATGAATTACATTTAACTTATATATGTATTATGTATCTATTTTTACCTAAAATAAATTTAAATAAAATATTTAATTATTTAAATAAAAAGTCGGTTTTAAACAATAACGCAGTGTTTTCACTATTCATCAAAAATTGAATGTTTTCAGAAAAATACCAAAAATTCACCCTAAGATAATTTTGATATTCTGAATTAAAAAATGAATTTTATTTTACCAATTTCAAAACATAAAAGTTTCGTTAATTAATTTAAAATTAATTCTCATTGTTAAAACCAAAAAGCATATTTTTAAGAAATAATAATTATCAAAAGACTGACAATTGTTTATGTCCAATTTCAAATTGAAATTACTTACAATGACCAACATTGGATTAAATTGTAAAAATATAATCTAATTATAATTCCAAACCATTAAAATGTATAATTTAACACTATAAATTATTTTTATTAAAAAAAAAAATTTTAGTTAAAATATAGTATTTTTCACTATTCACCCAAATATGAAAGTTATCAGAAAAACACTAAAAATTTATTGAAACTAAATTTTTATGTCCCGATTATAAATAAGAAGTTTATTTTGTCTAATTTAATATATAAAAGTTTCAAATATTTGATTTAAAAAGGGTTCGCCATTAAAAGGTGGTAAAATTGTATTTTTTGAAAAATACTTCTTTTATCTGAAAAAAATGAATTTGTTCTTACATTATGTCTAAGAAACTCATAATATGGTTTCTAAAATTATAAGGATTATATAAAGTTCAAAATTCAGTTAATACTATTCATAACCACTTTTGAACGGCTAGTTTGGTAAGTCGTGGTGTGCTTGAACTCGGTGTTGCGTGTAGTGCAAGCTATTTAATTACTTTGAAGAAATAACATACTATGAAATCTTGGGGTGTTACATAAATACTTTAGTAAAATGATACATAAGTCATTTTTGATGTGTAGGAATCAGCCTCACCTCAATCTGATACACAATGTGATCGGTACAATTCAAAGTGCATGTTTCAATTTTAAAATGACATTTTAGTAAAAAAGACAAGTGACGTACTCAAAATTGATAAAACACATTTGTGTTGTTTTGATACTTTAGGAAAACGATCCATAAGTTATTTGAGACATGTAGGAATCAACCACACCTTAATCTGACACATGGTGTGATCGGTATGACTCAAAGTGCTTCATTTTATTTAAAATTGTCATTAATTTTAGTAAAATGGACAACTATCCTACTCAAAATCGAGAAAACACATTCATATTGTTTAGATACTTTGTAAAAATGATACATAATTCATTTTTATGTGTATAAATCATCCACATCTTAATCCAATACACGATGTGTCTGGTATGAGTCAAAGTGTCCGTTATCAGTTTAAAATCGATATTTTAGTTCAAAAAGTGTCACTCACTAAAAACCAATCAAACGTGCTCGGATTTTTTTTATAATTTTAGAAAATGATTCATAAGTCATTTGTGATGTGTAAGAATTAGTAAAACATCAATCTCATACATAATGTTATTGATATGAGTCAAGGTGCATCTTTCAATTTTAAAATGACATTTTAGTAACAAAAGACAAGTGACGTACTCAAAACCAAGAAAACACATTCAGATTATTTTGATAATTTAGGAAAATGATCCATAAGTCATTTGAGATGTGTTGGAATCAGTCGCACCTTAATCTGATTCATGGTGTGACCGGTATGACTCTATGTGCTTCTTTTTATTTAAAATTAGCATCAATTTTAGTAAAATTAACACTTTATGTTTATTTATTTATTTATATTATTACTAACATAAAAAATGTTTTCTTATATAAGTGTATTATTTTTTTAATAAGTGGTTGTTTTTTCAGCAATAGAGTGAGTTGGTTTAGGATTAAAAGATGAAATAACATTGATATTTTTGAATGTATGTAATAATTTGTATTTATGTAATTGTATAAACTAATGTTTGAAATGTCTATAATATATTGTTTTTCTTGTGTTTTTGTTATAAATTTCATTTCATTTAAATAATATCTTAGGAATTGTTTTTGTTGATATATGGTGTGTTTCTGGTACTGCGGTGTGTTGTTATATCACACTACAGTGGTGCTGCAATGTGTTATTACATCACACTGCAGTGGTGCTGCAGTGTGCTATTACAGCACACTTTAGTATGACCCTTTATCAATGATTTTAAAAGCACCGATAAAGAACACATTTATCAGTGCTTTTATAAGTGTGGATAAAGTTATACTTTATCATCACTTCTATAAGCACTGATAAAAGACCCTTTATTAGTGCTGATAAATGGTTTCTTTAATAGTGCTAAATTAAAGTGCTAATAAATTGTTCCTTTATCATCACTTTTAAAAGCACTGATAAATGTCCCATTTATCAATACTTTTTTCAGTGCTGATAAAGGACCCCTTTATCAGCGTTTTTTCACCCCTGATAAAAGACCAGGGATTTTAACCTCACTCATGTAGTCAATGATTTTCTAGCACTAATAAAGGAGATTTATAGCGCTGTTAAAGGCCTATTTTGTAGTAGTCTGTACTTGTTCTGGCCCAAGAATTGTTAACTCCCCAACCCTAGTCCAACACAATGAAGGATAGAAATATTGACCATACAAAGTTCAAACAGGTTCATACCAATGGTTAAGTGAAAATAATTATTGTAATAAAACTTGACCAAATATAATTGTCTCATCCACAGACCTCCAAAATCTAGGATACAAGAACACAACATATCTTCCAGAGTTTGAATATTCCACTATGTATGACCATCTGTATGTGGATGGAAAGCTATGATGAGGAATAATTGAGATCCAAAATCATACCGAAGACCTATGGAAACTTTAGAGGTAAAATGAGGATCATGATCATAAATGATTGTCCTTGAGACCCCATAGAGTCTCACAACCTCCTCCAAGTACTGCCTCAACAAAACCTCCGCTGAGCTAAACTCATTAATCACTATAAAGTGGAATGTTTTTTTTTCAATAAATCTACTATCACTCATATAGCATCAAAACATCCTTAATTATTGAGGAAAACTGGTAATGAAGTCCATTGAGATTTCCTCCCACTTACACTAAGGAACATCTAATGGATAAATAAAACCATTGGGAACATGGTGCTCAGCCTTCACCTTCTAGAAGACCAAACATCAAGACACAAACTCTACAACTCTACACTTCAACCTAGACTACCAAAACTTCCCTCTAAGATCTTGTTACATAATTGTAATGTTGACATGTTCCACTAAGGATGATCTATGGAAATTACAGAGAACCATCTCATGAATCTCTAAGGGAAAAAATCCTCTTATGGAACAACACCTGATTTTGTACATCTTAAGACCAACCATCACCGGTATCATAAAAGACAACCCAATATCTCTTGACCTCCACCTTAGAATCTCCCAACTAGGACTTATAACAAATATGACTATACCATCATTTGGAATATAAAACCTCTATCTCTAACCTCCCCCATATCAAGATGCATAGATGAGAGATCTTCCATCAATCTCCATGATTCTTCAGATTCATGGACGGCATCACTGTGTGACTTCCTACTCAGTGCATTGGCCAAAACATTTCCCTTTACTAGTGTATACAAAATATCAAAGTCACGATTATACAAGAATTCCATCCACTATCATTATCGTAATTTTAATTCAATCTGGGATAAGACATACCTCAGACTCGTATGTTTAATAAAAACCACAAAATGATCTCTAATGAGGTAATGTCTCCATAAATTCAAAGAAAAAACAACTTATATCAAATCAAGATCATTAGTGGAATATTTACACTCATGGGGACATAATATTATAGAACCATAAGAAATAATTGATCTTTTATATGTCAAAACAAATTCCAATCCAAGACATAAAGCATCACAAAAAACCTCAAACTAAACTATCTCCTCTAAAAAAGTAGAACTGGAGCACTGGTCAACTTCTCTTTCAGGTACTCAAAAGCTATCTGAAACTGATAAGTCAACAATACTGAATGATCCTTTCTAGTTAAAGTTTTTAGAGGAGTTGAAACTCTAGATAAATCAACTATAAACCTCCTATAATATCCTATAAGACCAAGGGAATTTCTCACCTCTACAATGGTCTTGGGGGATTCCCAAGAAATGAATGGATCGATCTTAAAAGGATCCACCACTAATCCTTGTTAGGACACGACATTCCCTAAAAATAATAATTTACATTACACAAACTCACACATTGAAAGATTCCCAAATAGATAATAAAGATGACAAAGAACTTCCAAAATTTCCCACAGATGCTCTATATGCTCTTCCTTGAATGCAGAGTACATGAGGATGTCATCGATGAAAACCACTACAATCTGATATAAGAATTATCTAAACACTGCATTCATCAAATCCATGAACATGGATGGAGGGTTTTCATATCAAACAAAAGTAAAACAAACTTCAATAACATTTGAAATAGGTCTTTATAATATCCTCATCTTTCAACCACATCTGATGATATCCCTACCACATATCAATGTTCAAGAACCAACAAGATCCTTTCAGATGATTAAATAAATCATAAATCTATGGAAGATGATAGTGGTTCTTCATTTCCACTTGATTCAAGCAATGATAATCAGTAAAAAGATAAAAAAATTCTATCATCCTTCTTCATAAAAAAAATTGGTTCACCCCAAGGTGAAACACTCAGATGAAAAAAAACATTACTATAATAGATCATTAAGCTATACCCGCAGCTCTCACAACTCATAGGGAATCATCATATATGGAGACATTGAGATCGTAGAAATTTCCTACTATATCTATATCCCAAACACAATATCCCATCAAGGGGGTAATGCTACAAACTCTTCAAGAAAAACATTAGGGTCCTCTTATATAACCCTAGGAAACAATATCGGCTGAACCTTTGATGAGATCAGAATCGGATCATTCATCAAGGGAGGCAAGTATTAAACATTACTCCTACCCATATGGGAGTCTAACTCACTAAGGAACACGGAAGAATCTCTTATATCATTATAAAATTCAATATGATTCTTAAAGAAATATATAATATCCTACACTGAATACAACCATCCTATAATGAGGATGATGTCATAGAGATATATCTGTAAACATAGGAAATCTCCCCAAGAGCAGTGTTTCCCTAACACTAGCTCATAGTCTCTATATACTTCATAAAAATAATATTGACCTCCAAATAGTAGATCTAATATCAATATCATTGGATGTCTCTCCACCTCAAGTCCCAAACCATAGACTAGGGATGATGATGTGAAAAAGTGTGTAGTAGATATGAAATAAAACAATGTATACACCCAAGTAAGAAACAAGGAAAGTGTACCTAGAATGATGTCTTGATCTCCTAGAACTGTCAGCAATAAAGTATAAATATGACCATGACCTACTTCATACCCTCTCTGACCTTGATGAAGACCACCTCCTTGGCCATGCCCTACTCTCAGAAGACGAGGAGAATCTTGGGGCTATCTTTTTCCTACTCTATATCCTCTCTACTAATCCTAAGATGGAGCATCCTAATACTACTTCCTCAACTGAGACTGTCTCAATAGAGGAATTTTAAGTGGAATATATGGTTCACAATGCCTTCTTATAAAGTTTGGGCACTCTCACCACTGATGAACTCGACCTCCACATGAAAAAATCATTTAATGCCCCATAAAAGACTTGAGATCTACCACTGTAACACCCCAAGGTTTTTTAAAAAATAAATAGAAATGCATAAAACTTTGTTTTAAGTAGATATTTATAACTAGACTTTAAAATTAATTTTTCCACTTTTATGTTTTTAATTTCAAAAAACGGTCATCTACAATTGTGTTCAGTAAGTTATTTTGATCATAATAGAGCCAACTTGTTTTTTTTGGTGAATAGAAAAATACCCTTATAAATAGTAATATGAACCTAATAAATATTAAATTTTACTATTATTTTATTTTCTTAAGGTTTGAATATAATGAAATTTTGGTTAATTTTTCAATGTGATATAAAATCAGTTATAGTTTTAAATTTGTTAATTTTTGAATTAAGTATGATTTTATTTAAAAATTAAATTAATAACATTTAGAAAATTATTTTTAAAAAATGGACTTCATTTTTTAATGATACACTTCAAGAAATGGTAAGGGTGAATTTTTGGGATTTTTCTAGAATTCTTGAATTTTAGATAAATAGAGAAATACGGTAAAATATTGTATATTCAAATTATCAGTAAAATACACTATTTAAAAGTGATATAATCCCACTTGGTTCGAAATAACATGAAATTATTACTATTTGGGGTCATATTAATTAATATTATTCATAGTCTTGAGCAAAAATATTATAATAATGATTAAAATAATGAAAAAAACCCGCTTCTCCACTATAAATACCACTCTCATTCCCCTCTTCCTCCCACACCTATCAATACTTGAGACTTACCTAAGTTCTACCCAAAACTCCTCCCAAGGATCTTCCCCAAATCTTAGAGCTAATAGTCTCACCAAAAGTCCAAAACCAAAGGCCTTAAGAAGGATCTCAAGGAGAAGAGATCAAGAGGTAAACATCCTCTTTTATTTTCTTTGTTTTCTTTCATTTTATGTTATTATTTTTCATTCCCTTTGTATTATGTTGAGATATTTCATACCATATACACATTAATACCAATATTATGTAATAATTATGAGAGACCACTTTTCTCTCATCAAATTATTCTATGAAATTTTAAGTGATGTCGTTAGGCTGCTGAATTTTCAAGGGATTTCTCAAATTTTCTTTTATTTTGAGTTCTTTATTTTCTTCTTCTTTCATCACATCCTCTTATACAAGAGGAATTAAAGCTCCAGAATATTTTATATTCTGGATGTTCTCATTTTCATGAAAAAATCCTCATTAATCTTCTTCTCCTCCCCCACTTATTCAAAGAATTAAAAACATTGTCTGTGATGTATCAAATTACCGACATCGTGGACGATGTGATTTAAATCTGCTTTAATTACTTCAAGGATGGTCATGAAACAATTTTTATGGTTGAAACATGTTATAATATGTGTATTATTTCTCATCCATGGTTCTGGAATTATTTTTTACACATGGTTTTTATTTATAAAATAAAATGAGGTCGTTATTATCAAAGAACCACTAAAATGATCTGAACGAACATCATTAATGTTTTAACTTAAGAATCATTCTCATGTAAGAATTAAAAATTATAAATGGTATAATTTATGGTTATGGAAATATTTAAATACTAATTCATTCAAATTATAGAGTTTCACTTCCAATCAACAAGAACAATCCATCATGAACCGATCATGAAAATCATGTAAAGAACTCACCCAAAACAGTGCAAGGAACAAAATACTAACAATTAAAGGATAAAATTATGTAATGAAATGATCATATAAGGTATTATAAAGATGGATATGTTTCTTTAAGATATTAATAACACTATTTTAACCATTATACAGGAGTTTTAAATGATTTGGAAGTAATACAAACTTGAGTTAAGGGAAATCTTAACCCAATTTACATTCTTTGGGTTAGCCTTCTACTTCATTATTTATGTGATGTTTAAATTGTTTGTGTAATGAATTATGATTAAATTATGTTTAATTATGTGTATTTTCCAAGTATATACATATTACATCCACTCTATTAAATACCCCTTCAATTATATGATATTTATAAGGGAATTTCCTTTTAAAACCTCTTTTAAAAATTCTATTTTACGAAATTCAAAAGTAATGTTTTTATGTAATTATTCTTGTTGTATGATTATGTTTTAGTTCTTGGAAATTATTTAAGATGAAGTTTGGGACCTATATATCCCTCCAATTCATTGGGTTTGTGTAATTTGGAGGTTGGTCGTATGGTTATTCCAAGTGTAACTGTGATGGTTACACAAATTGTAAGGTAGTCGTGAGGGTTACAAATTATAAGGTAGTCGAGAGGGTTACAAGATTATGTAAGTAATTCCACAATATAACTTTATGATTATATTTTTGTTATTATGTTTTGTTTGTATCTTTTGTAAATACCATGTTTCACAAATTAAATATATATGGGTGACAAGTATGTCTTTTGAAAATGATTTCATACGTTAGAAGTGTTCATGGACTAATGTGTTATTTCCTTATTTTTATATCCCTTACTGAGATTTTGTGCTCATCCAAAGTTTTTAAATGATTTTCATAGGTTATAAGGATGTGTAAGATAAATAAGTAAGCCAAGTTAAATGTTTTAAGATTAGTCAAAGAACTCATGTTTTATGTGAAAAGTTTTATATTTTGCAAGAAATGAATACTATTTTTATGGTATCAACTCTGTAATAATGTATAAGTTTATGAATTTTTATGTCCCAATTCTCTAAATCTCTAAACTTGAAATGATCCTCAATGTAAAAAGGAAATTATTTCTTGTCTAAAATCAAGATTATGTAATGTAATAAGGTCGGGTCTTTATAGTTGGTATTAGAGGATGGTTTAGAAAACTTTAAGGTTTTGGATGATGTTAATATAATACCATAAACGTTTTTTTACTCTAGGGTCAATTTGGAATGATATATAATTTAAAGATTACCATGTTGATTCTACTAGGATATGTTTTTTTAGAATGGTTTTCCACAGAAAGAACAAGGAAGCTGAAGAGGAGAGGCACCAAAAGAACGACATCCTTCCGAATCAGTAGCCTGAAATGATAGGGATTTGAATTGAGTAGTTTTTGATAGTAATGGCTCAGCTAATGAAAGAAATAAATGGTGTTGGAATCCATGCAAGAGAACAACTAGAGGTACCACAACAGAACATGAAAATAGTGGAAACATTTATGAGAAAACACCCTCCTAATTTCAATGGATCTTCTGACCCAATAGCAGCTGAAGAATGGATTAAAGCACTTGAAAATATATTCGATGTTATGGGATGTTCAGACAATAAAAAATTAATTCTTTCCATTTATCATTTTAAAGGTGAATCTGATCAGTGGTGGTCAATGGTAAGTAATATCAGGGATAGAGAGGATTTTTATGCCTTATAATGGGATGAATTTAAAAGTATTTTCCTTGAAAAATATTTTCCAAAGGTGGTGCGACTTAGGATGGAGAAGCAATTCCTTGAATTAAAATAGAAGGATTAAGATTCAGTGGTTGTGTATGAAGATAACTTCACCCAAATGTCAAGGTATTCTCCAAATATTATTCTAGATCTTGATAGAAAAATCAACCACTTTTAATCAGGACTGAAGCCAAGGTATCGAAGGGCATTGGCCTCCTGTGAATTCCAAAGTTATGAGAAAATTGTCCAATGTGCTGAGAGGGTAGATATGGAGTTTGATGAGGATCACATGCATTTTGGAAACAGAGAGAATAAATGGCCTAGATGGCAAGCTATGGGTAAGAATCAATGAAAGAAATCTGATGCTAAGAAAATCCAATTTCCAATTTGTGAAAATTGTGGTGAGAAGAACCTTGGGGGATGTCTTAAAAAAACTGGAAAGTGTTTTAAATGTGGTAAGTTTGGACATATGGACCAAGATTGTAATGAAAATTATCCTAAGACTAATCCTAATAAGAAAACTGTAAAGTGTTTTAAATGTGGTGAGATGGGTCACTATGCAAATTTCTACCCAAATAGAGATCCAAATAATGGAAAGAATCCAGACTATAAGCAGAAATGTATTGTGAGATCTTTTTAGACTGCGTCAGCAGATGACGATCCATACAATGAATTTGTATCTAGTACTTTGTTTGTTTACTCATATTTTTCTAAAGTTTTGTTTGATATGGGGTCTATACACTCCTTCATCTCTGAGAAATTTTCTGGTGAATTGGAAATATTACCTCAACCAATGATACTACAACTTATTGTTAAAACACCAGGGGGAAATATTATAGCAAATAGAAATTATAAGAATATTTCTATTGTGGTATGTGGAAATAATTTACTTGCAAACCTTGTTGTTTTACCCTTATTTGAGTTTGATTTTATTCTGGGAATGGATTGGATTTCTGCTTATCATAATAAGATTGATTGTAGATCTAAAGAAGTTGTTTTTCAAAAAGAGTTTCTGTTTTTATATAAGAACAAAACCATACAATTGATAACATATCAGGAATATGAGAAACTGTTGAAAGATGGAAATGAAAGTTATCTTGCTCATATTTTTGAAAACAAGGGAAATGTTCAGATTGATGATGTGCCTATGGTAAATGAATACCTTGATGTTTTTTCTAATGAGTTATCTGGTGTCATACCTGATCAAGAAATCAAATTCACAATTGACTTAGTTCCTGATGCTAAGACAATTTCAAAACCCCCATATCATATGGCTCAAATAGAACTTCTTCAATTGAAAAATAAGTTGCAGGATTTTCTTGATAAAGGCTTTATTAGTCCTGAAACTTCACCATGGGGTGCTCCGATTTTATTCGTTAAAAAGAAATATGGTTCCATGAGACTTTGCATTGATTATAGATCTTTGAATAACATCACTATTAAAAACAAGTATCATTTTCTGCATATCGATGACTTGTTTGATCAGCTCTAGGGAGCTCAGTACTTTTACAAGATTGACTTGAGATCCAAATACCATCAGCTGAAGGTAAAGGAGGATGAAATCCTAAAAACAGCCTTTCATACAAGATATGGGCATTATGAATTTGTTGTTATGCCATTTGGATTAAGTAATACACCTGCTGTATTCATGAATCTTATGAATAGAATATTTCATGAGTTCTTGGATAAGTTTGTGGTTGTGTTTATTGATGAAATTATGGTATTTTCTAAAAATAAATAGGATCATGAAAAATATATAAGGGTTGTTTTACAAACCTTAAAAGAAAATAAACTGTATGGATAATTCAGCATGTGTGATTTTTGGTTGCAACAAATTTCTTTTCTTGGGAACATTGTAAATAAGGATGGAATAACAGTTGATCCTTCCAAAACAAAAGTGGTTGATGAATGACCAAAACCTACAAATGTTACATAGATTTTTATTTTTCTTGTATTAGTAGGTTATTACTAACATTTTGTTAAGAACTTTGCATGGTTATCTAGCATGATAACTAAGTTAACATGAAAAGGGGTTAAATTTATTTGGATAGAAGAATGTGATGTTTATTTTCAGAAACTAAAGAAGAGATTGGTGAATGCTCCAGTTTTTCCCTTGCTTCCCTGAAATAGAGAGTTTGTAATCTACAACGATGCTTCTTTGAAGGGACTTGGTTTTTTTTTATGCATAATGATTAGGTAATTGCTTATGCTTCAATAAAACTAAAACCCCATGAGTTAAATTATCCCACACATGATTTGGAATTGGCATCTGCGGTTTTTACTTTGAAAATTTGGAGGAATCATTTATATGGATCCAAATGTAAAATATATACTAACCATAAAAGTATGAATTATATATTCACTCAAAAGGAATGAAACATAAGGCATAGAATATGGATTGAACTGATAAAGGATTATTATTGCATGATCAATTACCATCCCGGAAAAGAAAAAAAATTGGCAGATGCCATGAGTCGAAAACATCATGCATCATTAACCATGTTACGTTTGGAAAATGATCCCAAGATTAATGATTTGATGAATTTTTGCTTATAAGTTGTTGGTGATGGAAATACCTCTATTTTGTATTAGGTTTCAGTGCATTAATCATTATCAAATAGAATCAAGCAAGTGTAGAAGGAATACCATGAGCTACAGAAAAAGGTAGAATTGGTTAAAATGGGTAAGTTTCTATAATTTAACCTTGATAAATATTGTGTTTTAAGATTTGGTAAAAGGTTGTGTGTGCCTTGTGTTTCTTAGTTGAATAAATATTTATTGTGTGAAGCTCATAGTTCTCCATTTTCAATTTATCTCGGCATTACTAAGATATATAGAGACCTTCATGAGTATTATTGGTGGGATGGAATGAAAAGAGATATTGTTGATTTTACCATGAAATGTTTGACATGTCAACAGGTTAAAGCAGAGTGGCAGTTACCAAAGGGGATACTTCATCCTTTTTTAGTGCCATAGTGGAAGTGGGAGAATATATCCATGGAATTTGTGGTGGGACTACCTAATACATCTCGTGGTAAAAATGCAATTTGGGTTATTTATGATTGGCTAAAAAAATCTGTACATTTTCTTTCTATTCGAGATACAATATCTTTGGATCAGATTTCTCAACTGTACCTCAAGGAGATTGTCTGGTTACATGGAGTTCCTCTTTCCATTGTATTTGACTGGGATCCCAAGTTCAATTCTAACTTTTTGGAGAGACTTCAGAAGTCATTGAGCACAAAATTAAATTTTAGTACAACTTTTCATCCTCAATCATATGGGCAGTCGGAGATAACAATTCATACATTGGAGGATATGCTTCGAGATTGTTCAATGGACTACCAGGGAAGTTGGGATCAACATTTTCTTTAGTTGAGTTTTCTTATAATAATAGTTTTCATTCCAGTATACAGATGGAACATTTTGAGGAATTGTATGGAAAGCGGTGTCGGACTCCATGGTTTTGGGATGAAGTCAGTGAAAGAAAGTTGATGGGACCAGAATTAGTAGAAGAAGTGGTTGAGAAAATGAATATGATCTAGCAGCACATGAGGACAGCTTAGAGCAGGCATAAAAATTATGTAGATAATAGAAGGAAATACTTCTCTTTCGAGGTAGGTGACCATGTTTTCCTTAAAATATCTCATTGTAAAAGTGTGATGCATTTTGGTAAGAAAGGGAAGCTAAGTCCGCAGTTCATCAGTCCTTTTGAAATCCTGGTGAAAGTTAGAACAGTTGCATATTGAGTAGCTTTGCCTCCGAGTTTTTTGTAGGTACACAATGTTTTTTATGTTTCGATGTTGAGGAAGTATGTGTCAGATTCATCACATGTCTAAATCCCAAAAGCAGTTCAGCTGGGAGAGAACCTTTCTTATGAAGAGAAACTAGTTTAGATCCTTGATCGAAGAGAATAGGTATTTCTGAATAAGGTAATCCACCAGGTAAATGTTTTTTATAGAAACCACATGGTAGAAGAAGCAACATGGGAGTCTGAAAATACTATGAAAGAAAGGTACCCTCACTTGTTTAATAAGTAAATAAAATTATGAGGACGCAATTTTTAGAAGGTGCGGATAATGTAACACCCCAAGGTTTTTTAAAAAATAAATGGAAGTGCATGAAAATTTGTTTTAAGTAGATATTTATAACTATCCTTTGAAAATAATTTTGCCACTTTAATGTTTTGAATTTCGAAAAACAGTCATCAATAATTATGTTCAGTGAGTTATTTAGAGCCTAATGGAACCAACTTGTTTTTTTTGGTGAATAGTAACATACCCTTATGAAAAGTAATATGAATAGTAATATGACCCTGATGACTAGTATTATGACCCTGATGAATAGTAAATTTTACTATTCTTTTATTTTCTTAAGGCTTGAATATAATGATATTTTGGTTAATTTTTCAATGTGATATAAAAGCAATTATAGTTTTAAAATTGTTAATTTTTGAATTAAGTATAATTTTATTTAAAAATTAAATTAATAATATTTAGAAAATTATTTTTAAAAAATGGAGTTCATTTTTTAATTCTACATGTTTAGAAATAGTAAGGGTGAATTTTTTTTATTTTTCTGAAATTCTTGAATTTTCAATGAATAGTGAAATACTGTAAAATATCGTATATTCAAATTATCAGTAAAATACACTATTTATGACATAATGAGTGATGTAAGCCCACTTGGTTGGAACTCACATGCCATTATTACTATTTGGGGTCACATGAATTAAGATTATTCATAGTCTTGAGAAAAAATATTATAATAATGATTAAAATAATTAAAAATACCCCCTCTCCTCCACTATAAATACCACCCTCATTCCCCTCTTCCTCCCACACCTATCAAGCCTTGATCCTTACCTATGTTCTGCCCAAAACTCCTCCCAATTATCTTCCCCATGTCCTAGAGCTTTTGGTCTCATCAAAAGTCCAAAATAAAAGGCCTTAAGAAGGATCTCAAGGAGAAGAGATCAAGTGGTAAACATCCTCTTTTATTTTCTTTCTTTTCTTTCATTTTATGTTATTATTTATCATTACATTTGTATTATGTTGAGATATTTCATTCCATATCCCCCTTACTTTCCATATTATTTAATAATGATGAGAGACCCATTTTCTCTCATCAAATTATTTTATGAAATTTTAAGCGACGCTGTTAGGCTGGCGAATTTTCGTAAGGACCATTTCTCGATTTGTGCGTGTCATCCTTGCGCAGGGGCCAGGCTAATCTTCTCTGTATCATTCCATTTTTTCTTTTATTTTGAGTTACTTTATTTTCTTATTTTTTTCCTCACCTCCTCTTATCCAAGAGGCATTAAAGATCTAGAATTTTTTATATTCTATATGTTATCATGTTCATGGAAAATTATTCATCAATCTTCTTCTCCTCCCCCGCTTATTCAAGGAATTAAAAATATTGTCTGTGATGTGTCGAATTACCGACATCGTGGACGATGTGATTTCAATCTACTTTAATTACTTTAAGGATGGTCATAAAACCATTTTTATGGTTAAACCAGGTTATAATATATTTATTATGTCTCATCCATGGTTCAGGAATTCTTTTGTAGACATGGTTTTAATTTATAAAACAAAATGAGGTCATTATTAACAAAGAACAACTAAAATGGTCTAAACGAACATCATTAATATTTTAACTTATGAATCATCCTCATGTAAGAATTAAAAATGATAAATGGTATAATTTATGGTTCTTGAAATATTTAAATACTAATCCATTCCAATTCTGTAGTTTCACTTCCAATTGACAAGAACAATCCATCATGAACCGATCATGAAAATCATGTAAAGAACTCACCCAAAACAGTGTAAGGAACAAAATACTAACAATTAAAGGATGAAATGATGTAATGAAATGATAATATAAGGTATTATAAAGATTTATATGTTTCTATAAGATATTAATAACACTCTTTTAACCATTATACATGAGGTTTAAATTATTTGGAAGTAAGACAAACCTGAGGTAAGGGAATTCTTAACCCGATTTACATTGTTTGGGTTAGCCTTATACTTCATTATTTATGTGGTGTTTAAATTGTTTGTGTGATGAATTATGATTAAATTATGTTGAATTATTTTTATTTATAGAGTTTATATATATTCCTTCCACTATATTAAATACCCCTTTAATTATATGATATTTATAAGGGACTTTACTTTTAAAACCTCTCTTAAAAATTCTGTTTTACAAAATTCAAAAGCAATGTTTTTATGCAATTATTCATGTTGTATGATTATGTTCTAGTTATTGGGTGTTATTTATGATGAAGGTTGGATCTATATCTCCCTCCAATTCATTGGGTATGTGTAAGTTGGAGGTCAGCTGTATGGTTACTACAAGTGTAACTGCGATGGTTACACAAATTGTAAGGTAGCCATGAGGGTTACAAATTATAAGGTAGTCAAGAGGGTTACAAGATTATGTAAGTAATGCCCCAAGATACCTTTATGATTCTATTTATGTTCTTATGTTTTGTGTGGATCTTGTGTAAATTTCATGTTTCACAAAGTAAGTATATATGGGTGACAAGTATGTGTTTTGAAAATGATTTCATACATTACAAGTGTTCATGGACTAATGTGTTCTTTCCTTATTTTTATATCCCTTACTGAGCTTTTTTTATCATCCCAAGTTTTTAAATTATTTTAATAGGTTATAAGGATGTGTAATAAAAATAATCAATCCAATTTAAATGTTTAAATATTAGTCAAAGAAATCATGTTTTATGTGAAATGTTTTATATTTTTCAAGAAATGAATACTATATTTATGGTATCCACTATATAAAAATGTGTAATTTTATAAATGTTTTATGTACCAATTCTCTAAATCTCTAAACTTGAAAATATCCTCAATGTGAAAGTAAGTTAATTCTTGACTAAATTCAAGATTATGTAATGTAATAAGGCCAAGTCCTTATAACCACCCCTATATAAATGAGATAGTGAGGGATTGAACCTACCCCTAGCTCTATGAAATCTCTTCTATCTAGGAAAATGTGAACTACAGACCACTCTTATATCCAGGAAACTAGGAACCCTATACCACAACTCCTTTTCATGAAGAATCTTGATGACTCCCCTCTCATGAAGACATGATTCTGTCAAACATATTATCAACAACTCATGGTCTCTATAACACCTCGAGATACATCAGCATCATAAATGGAGTGACTTGATGCTAGATCTCTAGACATAAAGCATCCTCAAAATTCATCACCTTGGACTATTTATCTTGAAATAGTTTTGAATCATATCATATAAAGGTCTTTAAACAGGTCTCAAACTTATACACATTAGAACTCCATTGTCAATGGGTAAGTAGTTCCTAGTAAAAAGCCACCTTTGTGGTTGAAGAAAGAAACTATGCTCAAAACTGGTCCCTTAACTTCTCCCATGAAACCTCCCACTCCTCATGAATCCCTAAGAACAAGATCCACCACTGCCTCTCTGCTCAAAAAAAATTCTACAACCAAAGTAACCATATTCTTCTTATAAGCATGGATCAAATTGAAATATATCTCAACATATTCCAACCAATCCTCTGTCACTGAGTCCGAAGAGGACCCCTCGTACTTTTGCAGACTCTAGTGCTTAAATTATTAGAGTTTCCTCTAAGTGTGTTCATCATTGACCTATAATATGTGGTGATCTGATGGCACATCCTGCTGAACATCCTATACATGAACCTGATGGGGATTTTGACCTGAAGCCATATCTATAAAATAAAAAATGGTTAGGGAATACTAAACCTTGAATATGGAACACTAAAGACTATTTATTTATTTATTTTATTTATTTAAGGTTTAACCTAATCCCAAGTTCTATCCATTCAAAACATAGGTGAAAAGAAGAATGATGCATGATCCTTTCCTAGTTTTATACCATACAACCAATATCACTTCACTTAGTAGAATTGTAAACTTAAAAGTGTATACATGAAATCATAGGTGGCCTAAATACTCATTTATCAGTTGATATCCCTTGTTTATGCTTCTCGATAAACTTAGATAACATTAATTCCCTACCAAACCATGTATTCCTCACCCATGCCTAACTATAACTCCATCATATCCCTCTACATGAACATTTTATACCACTCTAACATGACCCCTTCCCCACAAAGGTTCCCCTCTTGGGATGGTATTGAGAGAAGGGAGATAGTGATCGCCTGAATCCCACCTCCAATAGGTCATGGGTTGGTGATAAGTACCAAGGGTATAATGAACATACAAATTTGAGGCATTACCTTCTAAAAGAATATGAGGATCGAGATATAAGACAAGTAAACCAATCAAATCCTGCATAGGTATAGTAAGTAAAACCCAAGTATATGCATATAAGGTCATAAAAAACTAATCCAGCTAAAATAGAACCACAATTACCAAAAGATAAACTTGGTTGTGACCAAAAATCCCAAACAGATCATGAAAAGCCATGATCTATTAATATCCATACCAATCTACAAACTACTCCTACTAACCTAAAAAAGCAGTTTATATATACATGGGGTGATCATAACATGTATACTCAGTAGGATCCTCCTCAGAGCCTCTCATGAAAAAGATAAAGAAATCATGTTAAAGCCCAGTGAATAAAAACCAAAACTAACTCAACATCTAAATAGGTATACTATGTTCTTAGTCTTGCCATGGCTATCTCTCACCAAGTAACATGAACAAGATATTATATATTATAATAATGAAATAAGGGTAACCCGCTACCACTTACCCATTGGTTTGTCGCTCTTCCCCAACATCGTACATCCTGATTCATCTCCCCCTAGAAGAATCCATAATAAAGAAATTTAGTCTAAGTATCATAATATGCAACTCATGCATCACATCATCTCATCATCTTATTCCACATCTCTAGATAGTAACTGAGTAGTTTCTAGGAGCCACCATAGTCCTTATTCCATGTATCATACATCAGATATTGTACCTCAATACACCACAACCCATACACTAAGTAATGTACCTCAAGTCATCATAGATCATACATGACATACCTATAACAATCCTTAAGATACTATATCTAGAGTTACATGTGTTTGAAATAACCACAAGACATTAAAACCTTCTACAAACATATATGAGGAAAGATAACAATTGTGTATACTAGAATATAACACTACCAAGAGAAGATAGTGGGGCCATAGGGGGTAGTCAACCATCTGTCCCTCGCCAACATGGATGTTAGGGAAAATACCCTCCTAGAGTCCACTGGGTATCAGTCGCCTTACCAAAAATGGTTGGGTAGAATATGAAATAATAAAACATATAGAATATAATATAGCTCACAACCACACTATGAGTATATCATAGTATTGGGATCAACTATAGTTATCGTCTCTTGGACACCCAACTGCCACCTCTAAGATCTAGATATTCTATAAGCACACAAATACTTAAGAAGATGGTCATTAAATACAATATTTTCTTTCATCATTATAATTCACTTTAATTAATTCATTATCTATTAATTAACATTACTCTAAATTATAATTCATTAACCATTAGAGTGAAGTCCATGCCCTTTAGGAATAATCCAATATAGTCCACAGATTCTCAAGATTAATATATTTTTTTATTCTAATAAGCACCAATCCTTTGAGTTAAAACATTTATTAATCATTACCATTCCACAATTCTGGGTAATATTGACAACATCCTAATCAACAATAAATTGATTCATAAGCTTGCACATTCAGATGCCTCAATAAATGGGGAAAGGAATGTAGATAAACAGCCAACCCATCCATCCAGTCCTTAAGAAGAATATTAACCAAGCATCCTAGTTTTAAGCATAATAACAGGTCAGCCCAGCTTCAACCCATTCCATCAAACCTGATTACATACTTGATATCATCATGCATATCACCATGAATCTCTCCATCATAGGAGTCAACTACTACCACAAACCCTGACCTCCCTGCCCAAATCTCACCAAACCATCAGCCATCCCAGGATCACATCACATCGTATAGAAAAACACACATCCAGAGCAACACAGAAGGCAAAAAAAAACACCATACAAGAACTACATTACAATTAGGCCCTAAAAACAAGGAATTCAGACAATACATGAAAATGGGATCACTCAACCCTAAATGCAAGGGAATCATCCATTACAATAAAATTAGCACACTCAACCCTAAACATTTATCTTTATCAAACAAAAAGTTTTATCCCATATTGAATTAACTGATTTATTATTATATGTTACAACTATAGGTAATCTAAGTCATCATCTATAACAAGCTATTTAATTATTAAAACATTCTCTCTAGTATCAATTCCAGTTACAAAAAACATTAAAAGAACAATTCTCATTTAACACGCCATTTATTAATTTCAAAACAAGTATTACAAGATTCATGTTCTTTAGCTAATTCCATTAACACGTGGAAGAATAAATTCAATTAAACATGAATCAATCATCATTTTATTCCTATTAAATTATAAGAAAGAATGAATTTTTTAAACATGCCTCTTTAATTCTTTATCCATCCAAAAAATTACTGACTTTATGTTCTTTAAACATTTTCATAAAATTAACATTCTTACCCAAGAATAATAAGCATGATAACAAAGCACAAACATAGATTTCACACTATCTAGTAAAACAAGAGGTGAATCATTATCACAGTGGAAGAACACATGTGATTACTAAGAATAAACCACTATTTCATTAATTCAGTTTATCCTTTATTAGGGTTAATTCCACCACTTACCAAAGAAGCTAAATCACGATCAATTTATGATTGCACATAAATAAAAGGATAAGAAATGAATCCCCTACCTCAAGGATTTCAACATTCTAGATGAGAACAGAACAACAATGCAGATCTATAATTTCTTCTTCTACAATGAAATTTATGCCCTTCTAAGAATTCCAGGCCACAAATGCACCAAAAGACATTAAATGAAACTCCATAATAAAGATAATGATCAAATTCCATAACGTGGAAAGATGGAATGGGATGAAAAGATATTGAATGGATAAAAAACCAAAATAAAAGAGAAATAACTCACGTTGGATCACCATAGATCAATCTCTATAAGGCGGGGGTTTATTGTAATCGAAAGGGACTCAAAGGCCTTTAAAAAAGAACTCTTAGAAACCTAGGGTTTGGGAGAGAAACTTGGGAGAAAAGTGGGTTCAGAAAGGGGTTTGGGTATTTATAGGCATTTTTTAAAACACAATACCATAGCACAACCCCCTTAACCATGCCACAAAACCAGCTGAAACATGAAGGACTGCGGTGAAACACATGAGACCATGCCACAACCTTCCTTGTCAAATCCATGTTTGAGGAACATAGTGAAAACCACAACACAGAACCTATATTTTATGAAGTGGACCATGCTATAGTCTTCTACACCAAGTTGTAGGACCCATTCTCAAAGATGGAGTCTATGTAACGGCCTACCTCCCTGGCACAGCTGCCCTAAAAAAGGCAGAACACCCCTTGAACCTCTACTGCAAAAAGTCTCTCCACACCGCAGGACTCAACTGTTCTACGTTGTATCTAAGGGTATAATTTTGTCCTGACCCAAACTGGATCGGGTCAGGCCAAGCCCGCCCTCTAAAAAATTGGGTCGCGGAGCAATATTTGTGTCGGCCTGAACAACCCCATGAGGTGGCCTGAGCACGGCCTCAGGCCAGGCCGGGGATTTTTAGGTCGGGCCATGGGTAGGTCCTTGTGGACTTTTTTTAAACATTTGTTTAACATTTTTTAACATTATTTTAAAACATTTAATTTTTTGAATCATTTTTTGAAAACATTTTTAAAAAAAATGTAAATACATTTTGAAAAGAAAATAAAAAAGTTTATAATTTTTTTTTTCAAAATGTTATTTAAAATGTTATATAAAAAAATTAAAACGTTTTTTGACAAAAAATTCAAAACATTTTTAAAAAAAAAATTCCCAAACATTTTTTAAAAACATTTTTTTCAAAATGTTTTTTAAAACCTTTTATCAAAACATTTTTTAAAACTATTTTTGAAAAAAAAAATTGAAAAAAAATTTTCAAAAAAAATTTAAACATTTTTGAAAATGTTTTTGTAAAATCATTTTTTATTATGTTCATTTAAATGTTTTTGTAATATTTATTTAAACATTTAAAAAAAATTATTTTGTAAAAGTTTTTTAAAAAATTAATTTCAAAACATTATTTCAAACATTTTTCCAAAACATTTTTTGAATACTTTTTTTCAAAAAGTCTTTTGTAAACAATTTTTTAAATAATTTTTTAAAACGTTTTTGTAAAACATTTTTTGAACATTTTTTAAATTTTTTTTAAAATAATTTTTTAATTTTTTTAAGGTTTTTGTAAAAAAAATAACATTTTTTTGTAAAAAGGTTTTTCAAAATTAAAATATTTATTTTCTTTTTTTATTAACAAATTACAATGAAAAATTTTTCATTTAATTTTCAATCATTTTATATGTTTTAAAATGTTTATTTTCTTTTTCTATTAACATTTTACAATTAAAACATTTTTCATTTAATTATCAATCATTTTACATACTTTAAATTATTCACTTCATACATTTCACAAGAACCACAAACCTCACATTTGTATAATAATTATAATAGTTTCTTTAATTTAATAAAAATCTAAAACATAAACCAATTCAAAAAATAATGAAAGGTCTGATAATATATTTCAAAACATTTAATTAAAAAAATGAATATGCATCGAATTCCCTGTGTAAATAAATATCAATCATCATAATAAAAAAATTAATAATAATTATAAATCATAAAATAGACATAGAATAATTAATTTCATGTTATTTTAAATTAATAATTGAATGAAAATTAATTTTAAAAAATTAATATGGCATTTGGCTATTTTTCCTAAAAAAATAAATATAGAATGATATATATATATATTAAGGATTTTGATTTAAAATGAGGCGCACAACCTAGGTCGGTTAGTCCACGTGCAACCTTGGAAGCTTGTGGTATGGGTTTTGAGTCTTCATACCTGCAGTTTCCCATTTTTTTACGGAAGGCTTTTACAGGACAAGATTTATACGGGCCAACAGACAAGCTCCAGCCGGCCCAACCTGCGCACATAATCTCAGGCCCGACCTAATGGATCATGAGACCGAGCCTGGACTGGACCGAGTCGAACTTTGTGGGGCTGGGCCACTTGGAATTTTGTGTCGGGCCAGTCAGACTTTTGGGACACCAGGTAGAAATTACACCCTTTTCTGTAACCCTGCTTTACATTTTAGCTTTGCTAAAATTGGTCGTGGATCCAAAATACACCTCTTGGGTCTCTACACCATAGTTGGGTTTTCCATGCTACATCGGTCCACCTTACAATGCAGCCCATGTCTCCTCACCTTAGAATCCCCTTTTTCTGAAATTTTACAGCCTAACTCTACTACTCCACCCCTAGCCTCCTCTCGACACCTCCAACACCTCAAACACACAAAGGAAAGGGATATTGGTATATGATCCCTTATATCATCATTCAATTAATGGTGATTTTTTAATTTCTCAATACACAACCTATTTTTATTTTTTAAGAGGGCTTATAATGAATACAATGTATGAAAATCATGAACCTCTCCCCAAATATCTCAAGAAAGCTCAATCACACTTATCAATTTTGATACATATTTCCCTTCCACCATAGCACCATCTCCCCCACACTCATTTTTTATAATCATGTAAAATATTTAGAGCAGGGTGGGTAAGGATTAAAATGGTCATGTGATACAGCTCTTCCCTAACAAGGATATTCATGGATTATACAACCTTAAAATGGATTAATGTAAGGTGAGTACAATGATAAAGAGTTAAAAAATAAAATTTCTCAATCATATTAAAAGTGATTATGTCCATTCATAGCTTAGATAATAGGCTAATAAAGTTCTAGAAGCAAGCATGCCTGAGTTTCTCAAGAAATACAATATAAAAATATTTAGAAATATTTTTTTAGAAATACTCTCAATAATGAGCACAAATGGCTATGAAAATTACTCATGGAAATTCATATGAATAATAAAATCAATTAACACAAATATCAGAAATTCAAGTAACTTTAAATCTTAGAAACAAATCATTTAAAAAATTAATTAGTCCCTCTAAATCAAGACTTATCAAATCTAAATCCTCATGTTTATATTTACTTTTTTTCCTCTCATATGTATCATCAAAATATATTGAAAATGATATTTAAAAACATGGAATTTTGATTTTCCTAAAGAGTTTATGCCTCTGATATCAATGATTAAAGAAAGAAACAAGGCAGGGCATGCAATTTGCAGTTAAAGGCTTTAAAAAATTTAAAATAGCAAGGAAAAATAAAATAAAGAAATTGAAACTCATACTCTAATTCCATTGATGCTTCAAACTTGGGCTACATAGGTTATTTATGCACTAGGTTCATGATGTGAATTGGAATCTCATGACATGTGTTTGTTCTATAGACTCTTGTTATATTTCCTTACGATATCTTGATGAATCTAAAAAATTAAAATACACAAGTTAAAGTACATACCTTATTAAATGAAAATTTAAAAATATATGGTTAGGGTGAAAATACCAAAATTAAAAATTAAAAATCTTAAAAAATTGGTTGCCTCTCAGAAACACTTTTGTTTAACGTCATTAGCTTGACCTTACCTCTTTCAACTTAGGTAACAGATGATTGAAAATATTGTACCTGGTCAGGGTTTACAAACGGCCTTAGCAGCACTTTGTCTATATATGTGGATCTATTTCATTCTTCTAAAAATATATTTATTCTTCTATGCAGTAAAATATTTTTAATCTCCATTAGGTCTGTCCACCAATTCTTTTTCAGATCAAAAAATCCAAGATTGGGGTCATGCACCATCCAAACCTACTAGCCTTCTTAAAAGTTTTGTGTGGAAGTTATCTCTCCATCACTAGTGATCTATTTTTTTTATTTTTTATAACTTTATTTTAGATTTTTCTTCTTCTTAAACATAGAAATCATGTATATTTTGATGTTCTTATAAAATATAAATCTCTTAAACTTCATACCTTTTCCTTCTTTAAAATCATCATCCTTCATGTCATTGTTCTTCATTGCTTGGTGTATGTTGAAACTTAATTGTTTACTTCCCTCTCTTAGACATAGATCGCCACTTTGTATGTCGATTGGTGATATTTTGGTTGCTAATAATGGTCTTCCAAGAATAAGAGGTGTTCTATCCTCTTCCATATAAAGCACCTAAAAGTCTACATGGAAGATAAAATTATCAACTTTAATCAAAATATCTTCAATCGGTACTCATGGGAATTTTACTATTAGATCTGCTAATTGAATTCCAACTCTTATTGGCTTTAGGCCCTCTAGTATCAGGATCTTAAAGGTGGTGTATTACATGATATTGATACTCACACCAAAATCACATAGAGATTTCCAAAATTTATTGGACCTAATAAAAATAGGAACTGAAAAACTACTTAGTTCTTATTGGTTCTTAGGTAGGTCTTTAACATCACAGCAGAAGACTCTCTCATGAGTGATATTGTTTCAATTTCTTCCTTCTTTCTTTTTTTCATCACCAACTCTTTCATGAACTTTGATTATGTTGTAATTTTTTCAAAGGATTCAGCAAAAGGAATATTAATATGAAAATTTTTAAATTGTTCTAGAAACATACCTTTATGTGCTTCTAGCTTTACCTTCTCTAGTAATAATAAACATTTATTGTATGGAATTGGAGGTTTCTCCATTATTTCTTATTCTTAAGCTTTATCTTTCTTCATCTTTTTCAGAAATTCTACTTCCTTTTCATCTTGTTTTTCAAGTTGTCTACTACTTGATTCAGGATGGTCTTTGGAAAATTTTACACCACTTAATGTTATAGCTTTCAAATATCCTCATGGGTTTGCTTCAGGGAATCCTAATGATACTCATATTAGCCTATCTCTAAATTTCCCAATGATTTATCCAACTTAAATCTCTATATTTCATAGTTCAGACTTCTGGTTCATTGATTATTCCTTTATCTCTATGATCATAGCTCTAATTATGGTCATATGTGTGGACAATGTCTCTTCCAAGGTATGAATATGACTTGAAAGTGAAGGGAATTAAGGTTCTTGTTGTTGGTATCCTTGTTCCCTTGATTGGTACCCTTGATCTTGTGGTTTTTACAGCCTCTACCCCTAAAATTGATTTTATCTATTATAATAAAAATAATTAGCATCTTCAATATACGAACCTTGGGTGTTTTGGAGAGCCATAATTGCATCCATATTTCCTATAATGGTTTCTATTTGGGAAACCATCTAGCTTTTATACACCATTTTTACCCCTCACCTTTGGGTTCCTTCAGACATCCACTGAAAACTGTTACTAGACATCTCATCTAGAAGGTTGTAGCTTTCCTCAGGGGAATTTCTCATCAATGATCTGCCTATTGTAGAATCGACGATGGATCAGTTTTCCTATGAAAGGACCTTATAAAATTTTTGGATTAGTAACTAAATTTTGATACCATGATGAGGGAATTTTTTAGTTATGTCTTTGAAATATTCCCAATCAATGTCAAGATACATGTCTTCAAACTGATTAAATTTTAGAATATTTACCCTTATGTCAATGGATTTTGAAGGAGGAGAGAATCTAGTTAAGAAATTTATTTCCAACTAATCCCATGTGGTCATGGAATGAGTGGGAAAACTCTGAATCCATTTGTGATCTCAACATATATCAATGAAAAACTAAAAATATTAATACTTACAATGTCAACTAAGAAGTTTTGGAATTGAAATGTGTCATAATGTTTGAGAAAAATTCTAAAGTGTGATTCCATATTTTCTTATGGTAGTGAAGATAATTGCACACTATTGATAATGGCTGATTTGATCTCAAAGTGGTTGGATACGATAAGGGGAACTAGGATGCTCGGTTTCAGTCTTGTGTTTGAAGAAATCCCATAGTCAATGAGGGTTCATAGATATGTATCTCTTTATGGTCCCCCTATAACCTGATGTTTTCTACTCTAACCATGGTGTATTCTACCTTATTCTTCCTCAAAGTTTTTTCTAGCTCAGGGTCGCAAGTGAGGATTTTATTCACCTTTTCTCAGGTACATTGGGTGTTCATAAAAATATTGAAATCAAAAATTCAAAACATGATCACACCCAACATAAAAAAGGGAAATTTAAATAAACATAAATAAAATAAAAATTCAAAAAAATCTAATTTTACTTGGTCATCATCCTCAAAAATGGTGCAAGAAATTTGATGGCATATAGGGCGTCGTTACTTTCCTAAGGGGCTAACCAAATTTAATAATTTATAGAAATACTCAAACAAATTAAACTAGTCTAATAAAATATAGATATTAGTAAGTTCAAGGTAGAACCTATGAGACAGTGTAAGTAGTTTTTAGGAATTTAAAAGAAAAAAATTGATTGAAGTTGTTTGGATAAAAGAGAGGGAAGAAGTATATTAAGTTTTGAAAGTAGTTTTAGGAATTTTGAAAGTGGTTTATAGATTTATGGTTCGAGTGAAAATTAATTTAGAAATTAATTTTGTTTTTCAAGATTGGCGTTATAATTAAGACAAGGGAGATCCTTGGTCTTGGTTTCCCCTCATTAACATAAAAAACCGAACTTTTCAATGGCCATGTACTTTAGGGCATTAATGAATTATGTTTTCCCCCATACAGTTTTTAGAAATATTTACCATTGAAAATTCAAAGGTCATGATATTTTTTACCACAATTAGTATCACAAATTAAAAGGTTAATTTCCAAATTCAATTCAACGATAATGAGATAGAAAGAGGAAAGAAATTGAAATTGATTTATTATTTCGGAAACCCAAATACGTGAATAAAATAATAAAATAAAATCCACAGAACCTTCCCCATTTATCAACATTACCCAGCATAAAGTAGAAATTATCCCCTCATCTTAGTAAAAATGGAATAAGAGGGAAGGTGAAAAAGAAAAGGAAACCATAATTAAAATCACGGAGTAGAACCAATAGAGGACTCTGTAGCGTAGCACCTCACCCCATACTTTGATCTCCATATTAATGATCTATAGAAGAACCATAGATATTTATTTATAGGAATAATAGGTGCTTAGATAGGCTTTAATTCCCTATAAATGATGTCATTAATGAGTCCCAAGTCAATCTTGGTAATGAATGGTGGTTTTAAGTCAAAAAACATAAGACTCTATTGAATTCCACACATAAACATAACTTTATGGGGTTGTCTGTCTATTTTCAAGCTATGAAAAATAATGTCACACTGTGAATCTTTGGGTTCCACCTTCGAGTGTTTTTTTTATATTCTTTGTCTTCACTTCATGAGTTTTTTCACTTTCTAAGTACCATTCATGACATGAATATTCATTATCCAGCACATTAACCTCTATTTCAGCATGTTTCTTCAGTTTTAAGCCTTAAAAGAATCCCATGGACATACTATATCATGGAAAACCATCTCACGATGCAAATCTTGATCTGTTTATCTCATGTTTCTCATTTTTGAACAATCGGTGTATCCTACCATAGATGAACAAATAATTATATATCTAATAAAGAATTAACAATTTAAATCACAAAAGTAATATATTTTAATATCAAAAGGCAAGTATTAAATGTAAGTATCAACAACCACTTTAAACTCACTTCCAAAAGTCACTTGAAATATACATTTCCAAATATCTTTAAAGTAACTTTAATAATCAATATAAATGATGAAAATACACTCAAAATGGAACCATATCAATAATGGATCAAATAAACACCACACACAAACACTATGGTACCACCTGAGTTGATCAAACCATAGAACACAAACAAGATAAGCATAAATCCCCTATTTGATGTCATAAAAACACTAGGTATCATGGGATGTTACCCTAAGAGTACTAGGACTAGGATACCTTGAAATGTTCTGTCGCCCTAATGGCGGTTTTTGGTTTTGTCCTACATCTCTATCCAGAGGGGGTGTCACATCTGATTCACTTGTATCACTAGTGGTGGGTAGACCTCATCCCATCTAGTTAAATCTACCTGAGTTCCAAGGGTTTCCTATGAAGTAATAAATAGGGGGTAATAAAATAAAAAAATCACAAAATCAGAATCAAATTCAATAAATCTCACCTCACCTATGAGACTCTCGTAAAAAATTATATCGATCACATATCAACCATATCATGAAATAAGAATAAGCATGCACTTGAATACATAATCCACATCAAAGCATTAAACAAAATCCCCCTCAAGGTCAATGTTCAATATGGGGCTCGAGTGGGTCTCAGATGCATGTCATTTGAAAAAACCATTCAAGGTACCAAACATGCCTCTATCAAAAAATGGACCTAGAATACTAAGTCCTTTCCTTGTAGTTTTAAACTCCATTTCAAACCTCTCTTTAAAACCATTCCCTTGAAATTCATTTCCAAATATTTTTCTAAAAAAAATCTTCAAATCCATTAAAAAACCTCCCTAAAATCAACTCACTTATTTATTTAAAAACCCCCACTGGTTTAAATCACCTCTTCCCCATTTATTTAATGTCCTAAATAGATTCAAATCAGTTCAAACAATAAAATTTATTTAAAAACAAACCCTTTAATATTTTCTAAATACTTGGAATCTCAAGTACCACTTGAAATACCTAGTAAAGGATTTTTTACAATTGAAAAACCCATAATTTTTTTTATCAAATTCATTTTATCCACCATAAATAGGCATAGTTATATAAATAAAACATTTAAAATCCTCAAGAATTAAATGAAATGTCATTTTAATAAAAATCACAAAAAACCGCATCTGATTCTATAACAATCATTTCACAAGTCATCTCATAGGGTAGTGGATGCTCAAACAAGCCTCAAGGAGTCGTCTGCATTCCCAAGTAACCAAAACCTATAAGAATGAAACCCCTGAACCCTAAATATAGACCCCAAAAAACTTAGGGGTCACAGGAGAGGGATAAATCAAAGGGGAACGAAAGAAGGGGAAGGATGAAGGAGGAAACCAAATTTGAAGGGAGAGGATTAATTTTATAAATTGCAAGAAACAAGGTGGAGGTGTCTTGGAAGTCAAAGGAGGAGGAAGGGGATCTCCCTCTCATATGCTTAACATGGAAAATAAAGAGGATGAGAAATGGAATCCCTTAGGGATTTTACAATCGAATGGGAAATTCTAGAAAATCACTTTTAAGTGATTCTAAGCAGCTCGCACTATTAGGCCGCATAGTTTGGTAAATTGTGCACCTATCATGCAGTTGGAACTACACAAGAAAAATGACCACACAAGGTTTCCCTTGGAGACTCTACACAGTTTTTCTAACCATGCATCAATAATCACTAATACAAAAAGTATTTATCACTTAAACTTTCTCACATCAGTTATTTATAATCGACATTAAAAAGCTATGTAAATTTCTTTATGACATCAGTTATATAATGAACGATGTGAAAAATATGGGTATGTTTCTTTTTCACATCTATTATATAATAACAAATATGAAAAATAAATTTACCTACTTTATCACATCGATTATTATATAACCAATGTTATATATCATTTAAAATTTTATGAATCATCGATTTGAATCATTTCAATGTTATTCAATATCATGAAAGCAGACTCATTTCTCTTACATAGAATTCTTAACCCTTATTTCCTCAATCCAATGGACTCTAATCTTGGATTTCCATCATCATAAATCTTTAGGTTTCATCAACCTCATTGTTGCGCATTCGATATACTCATCTCTTAAGTAATCCTTACACATCGATCCTCTCTATCATTCATTCAATGTTGTAGGTGCCTTAACTCTCATTTTTTTCTATTTCATGGACTCAAATCTCACATTACCATCTTTACAAACCCTCGTTTTTCATCAGCCTCATCATTATGCATTCAAATATAGACCTGATCATCTCAAATATTGGATTACCATCTTTATATACCATAGTTACCCACTGATTTAATTGAAAAGGTGTGTGGATTATATTATATATTAATTTTCGATGTGGGATAATAAATTTTAACATTATATATTAATGTTACGGTGTTTATAATATATGGAAAGGAACTTTCACTGAATTATTTTATAGATGTTTATACTACATCACATCTTAAATTTCTGCATTGAATATCTAAATATTGCTTATTTGGATGATGTTTATAAACCATTCATTATTTATATATACACTACCATTAATATGGATAATTTTCAATTAGTATTATGCATTTATTAATTAATTAGTAATATTAAAATGTAATATATACATACATTTCAATTTTCATATAGTTCAATATATAATATCATATAATTAATGTATATGTATATCATCACTTTTCTTGGGATGTGAGCATATTATTATATTGAAAAATCATATATTAAATATACAGTCTACATATTATGAGTTACTATCAATATAATATTGACATTATTGGTGAATACACAACATGAACTATCAATTGGTTCCTTCACACATCTTTGTTATATTATGCTAGATATATGTTAGGTTTTGACTCTATTCGGACTAATTAACCCATTTGGTACAAATGATAATAGAGATTGATGCACTGCCTATCCCCAGTCATACTTTAGGTTACATTAATTTTTAAATTTAGTGTATTATCCCATTTCATTGGTAGATTTTTTTATTTTATATATTCATGGAATTACACATGCATCACATGGTATTCACATTAAAAGCATTTTTCTCCCTAAAAAATTGGATTTTTATTGTATCAAATGAAGTAGACTAAAACATTTAAAATGTGGGTTATTATTGTGTTACATTCAAATAAAATATGTTGTCATATGATACATAGTACGTAATATGCTTTGCACAGTTTTCATAATATACTAGGCATAAATAATATATAATATTAATTATATGTATATATATATATATATGCACTGCATTAAAAATTTATCATTGTATTGTTTGAACTCTACTATAAGATTATATTATAGTATTAATTAATGTTTCTTATAATATTTTTTGGTTTTTTCATGCAAAAAAATAGTTAAAAAATTCGATGATACATATTCAAATCAAAATGGAAAATTCGCACTTGATTTGGATTCTGGTCAATAATATTCAATTTCAAGTTTCATATAATTTCATTCCAAAGAAAATGAAAAATGATAGAATGGTATAATTATATTTTCTTTTGTAAATTACTTACATTCATTTATTTTTATGGTCTATAAATAATATTTAAACTTATATTCCATTATTTTCTAGAATTTATTATTATACTTTTCAAATACGCATATTTTTTTTAAAATTTCAAATTTTTGTTACTTTAAAATTATAACATATTTGATATTAATTTACTTTATTTTCTATTAGATTTTTGTATAATCATTTCAATTAATATTAAATTTCATCTCTAATGTTATTAACTTTTTAAACATTATATTCACTATTATTGAAAATCATAGAAACATTTTATTGGTGAATTATACCACAAGTGTTCCATCTTGATTATCATTGAAATAATTTACTATTTACCCCTATTAATCACTTTATCAACAATATATTATTTTTACAAGATGTTTATTTTTTATGTTTGTTATAGATAATAATGATTCGAATTTGGATTTGGAACTTCAAATAAGTGATGAATATAATGAAGGTGTGGATGCGTTTTTGGAATTTTTTAAACAAAATATTCCAAATAACGATATGTTTTTCTTTCTATGCCTGAAATGTTTAAATATCAAGAAGTTGAAAAGAATAGAGATCAAAGATAATTTAATTTTCCATTCTTTTAATCTGAGTTACAACCCTTGGATTTGGTATGGTGAAACTGGGCAGAATTTCAGATCTATTGATGATGAGGATTTTTAAGATGATAACTATGATCAAATTTAAGAAATGATTTGGGATATTGAAGTAGAATCAATTGATAAAGAACTGAAAATTTAGAGTCTATATGGTGATATTTAAAAACCATTGTATCTGGGTTGTGCGAAATTTATGGTTTTATCGATAGTGTTAAGATTGATTAACATGGAGGCGAAACATGGATGGAGTGAAAACGGTTTTATAGAGTTTCTACAATTGTTGAAAGATATTCTTCCTAAAGACAATGATCTTCTAGAATCATATTATAAAGTGAAGAAAATACTATTCCTAATGGAATTAGGGTACACAAAAATACATGTCTTAATGAATGATTGTGTGTTATATAGGAAGGAATATGAATTTCTTTCAGGGTTCTCTAAATGTGGGATGTTGTGGTATATATTGAAATACAAATCATAGTCTGACTTAGTAGTTACAATGACCCCATTTAATTCATTTTGATATCTTTATATAATTCCCCATTTGAAATGTTTATTTGAAAACTCACATGATGTAAAAAGGTTAAGATGGAATTCAGATGAGTGGATATGTGATGGAAAATTATGGAATCCAGCTGATTGTCCATAGTGGAAGAAAATTGACTAGCGATGTCATATATTCGTAAATGAAGTTAGAAATCTCAGACTTGGACTGTGCACAGATGTAATAAATCCATATTTAAGTCTTAGTAGCACACAAACTTCATGACCTATTTTGTTGGTAAATTACAACTTATCTTCTGAATTTTGTATGAAGTTAAAATATATCGTGTTGAGTTTAATGATATTTTGACTAAAAAAACTCAAAAATGATATTTATGTTTTCTTTTCACCATTAATTGACGATTTGAAACTTTTATGGGAGAAATTTATTAGGGTGTATGATTCTTATAAAATGGAATATTTTCAACTACATGAAATGATTATGTTCACTATAAATGAATTTCCAGTATATGATTTATTCTGGATATAGTGTTAAGGGGTATAAAGATTATCTAATTTATAAACAACAAAAATTCATATTATCAACTACATCATGGGAGAAAAATAGTAAACATGGGTCATCAAAAGTTTTTGTCTATAGATCACTCTTATAGAAGATTAAAAAATGCATTCAATGGCTTAAAAGAGTTTGATATTTCTCCACAACCTTTATCCACAGATTGGTATTTTGAGAAGATGAAAACATTTATGTGACATTCTAAAATACACATAAATCAAGTAATGATTGAAATATTTAGAATAAACGATCAATATTGTTTGAGCTACCATATTGAAGATATAATGAGGTCAAACATAACATTGATGTCATGCATGTGGAGAAGAATATATATGATATCTTGATTGGAACATTGTTAGATATTAAAGAAAAGAAAAAAATATGGGTTGAATGCCATATTGGACTTAATCTCAATGGTAATACGTTTGGAGTTAGCTCCCACTCTTGATGGAAGGCAATCATTCCTGCCCATGATTTTTCATACATTATTCAAGAGGGATAAAATTAGATTTTTCATTATCTTCATGATATCAAAGTTCTTCAGGGTTATTAATCAAATGTAAAAAAGTGTCTTTAAAGTATTTGAAGTTGATATGTATGAAATCTTATGATTTTCATGTCAGGTTGAAACATCTCCTACCAGTTTCATTGCATGAAATATTTCCCATCCATGTTGGAATGATTATCATGAAGGTGTGTTATTTTTTAAATTAAATTTTAATAAGGTGATTGATCTGAATACTTTGAACCATTTGGAGAACGAATAAGTTTCTATACTTTGTCAATTGGAAATGTATTTTACTCCATCTTTTTTTTTTGATATCATGGTGTATTTAATGGTTCATTTAGTGTGAGAAATAAATATTTTTGGGACTGTATATCTACATTGGATGTATCATTTTGAAAGTTATATAAAGATATTGAAGGTTTATGTTAATAATCCATATCAACCTGAAGACTCCATTATTGAGAAGTATATTTCTAAGAAGGTTCCAGAGTTTTGTGCAAGATACTTTTCTAAATTTGAGCACATTGGTTTGCCTATATCTCTCCATGGGTGGCTTAATTATGGGGAAAGGTGATTCGTGGATTGAAAGTCAATTTGTTGATGGGTGAACAGATAAATAAGGTACATTTATACATCTTGAATAACATAAATGTTTCACATCTATATATAACATTGCATATTAATGTGTTGAGACAATGTTATCCAAAGAATAAAGATATGTGGATATTTAATGAGCATATTTTTTTACCATGGTTTAAAGAGATCGTGCTTGATAGATCAGATGCATCAGAAACATTGAGATGGTTAGTGGGTGGTCCAAGTTTAAATTTGATAACATGGTCCAGGTATGAAATTAATGGATATACATTTCATATGAAATATCAGGACAACAGAAGTACAATTAATAATAGTAGTGTATTGATGTTCAAAGAAGCAATGCATTTTTCAAGTGACAAAGACAAAAACCCAATCTTCATATCAAGTACATATTATAGAGTCGTTAAAGAAATATGGGAGGTTGATTAAATTAAATTTCAAGTCCCAATGTTTAACTATAAATGGTTTATCGATAACAACAGTGTTAGACGTGATGAATTTGTAATGACACTAGTTAGTCTGAATAGATTGGAATACATGGTCGATCCTTTTATAATTAAAACACATGAAAAACAAATTTTCTATGTTCTTGATCAATCTGATATGCAATGATATATTATTTTACAAGGAAAAAAATAGTATGTTGGTGATGATAAACTTGACAAATATGCTGATTTATGTGAGATCCCTACTTCCATAGAAAGATCAATAGATAATATTAATGAGCACATCGTAGACATGGTTTGTGCCATATAGAATGATCATGATGAAGAAATTTGGGAAAAAAATCCTTTAGTACATTCCTAATATTACAGGTAATATATGTTTATTTCTCGTTTACTTTTTAAAATTTCATAAAATATTAGATATTTTAATTTTATTTTCGTTATTAAAACATGTATTATAAGTAATAAGTTAAATTGTTTGTTTATATTAGTTTAATTTTGTTTAGTTTACAATGTTTACCCTTACATAACTTATCTATTAATTGATTTTATTGAAAAATAGTTATTTTAAATCTAATATGTTAAATAAAAACAAAAATATTGTACAAGAGTATATTCAAAAAATATTTTTTTGTGTAAAAAATGATTTAATAGGTTAGATGATTTTTACTATTCACACACCATTTTTGGATTTGTTTTCATTCATTTATATTTCATTTAATCTCTCATTAATGTTGTAAGCATTTTAGTTAACTATAAAAAATATGAATAAAAAAGTGTTAAGTTTAGTTTAGTTTAGTTTTTAGTTTGATACTTTTTTATTTTTTATTTACATTTTTATGTAATAGTAGGATTTGTATATTTGTGTACTAATTGTTTGTTTCTTTGATTTGTAGGATAATGGTAGATCAATCATTTGATCCACCACATACTTCTAGAGATGATCGTACTCATACCTTTAGGGAGAAATTTACACATGCTCATGTTGATGAGACTCGTCCTTCTTTACAAGAGACATCTACTTTCTTGGGGCCAAAGAAGGGTTTGAGGGTTGATAAATGTGGCAGCACACATTTACCAAAATTATCTTTTTCCCATTTCTAGGACCAAAGGATACCAATGTAATTTGATGATAATGATGTTTGAGGAGGTCGAAATCTAAAACAATTCAAGAATTTTATAGCAGTGCAAGCTAAAATCAATGTTAGTATTTTGATTGATGATTGGAGAAGTGTTGAAAATTTAAAAATATATCACTTGCGGAAGACTATTTTGGTAAGATTGCATATTATTTTTTTTACTTATTTTTAAATTTTTATAGTGATATATGTTTTACCCCTTCTTATCATATGACATATGATATACCTAATATTTGAGGAGTCATGAGGAAATGTTTATCATTGGCTGTAAGGAGATGGAGGGATTTTAAATCAACCCTCAAATCAGATTTCATTTTTGGGAATAGACAAAATCATAATACATATGATATATATATATATATATATGAAGATACATGGAAGTAATTTTTTGAAAGTAAATGGTGAGAAGTATTTTTGGTAAGTGCAATGTTATTTTTAGAAGTTTTTTTATACTAATGATCTTATTAATAATTTATTTATTCTTAATTTATAGTAATTGAGGAGATATCATCATAAAATACAATATAGAAATGTATACCCTCATACTTTATCTTAGGTAGGTTATACATTATTGAAAGAACAAATGATACCTGAAAATTTTCAAAGACTAAGAGCCGAGTCTTCAGGCTCTACAGAGGTTGGCCCTCCTTCCCCTCCGATAGACATGAAAAATAGAAGAGGTATTTGATGATAAAAAAATAACAATATATTATAGAAGATTCAATAGTTATAGTTTATATTATTGCAAGATGTTTACTTTATTTATTAATTTAAGTTAAATCAATTCTTTATATATTGTGATTCATTACGGATTTTTTCAAATATTCCATATAGGTTTTTCTTGAGGAGAAGAGCACACATGGGGTCTTTATAGCTGAGGTTAGGAAGGATATTTTTGTAAGAACCTGGTTTTTTCTATAAAAGACTTTGGAATATTATTGATGTTATTTCAGAGCAGTGCCTTCAGATGGCATGCGATTCTGAGCCCCGGTGTGGCCGGAATTAAATTTCTAGTGCGTTCACACTGGGCACGCCAAATAAATAGAATAAATCCTAAATGGTAATTCGGATCCTAAATCTGAGAGTAAAAATGGTTCTGAAATGGGGTTTTTACCCTAGGAACGACATAGAACATGTCGGCGCGGGACGTTGGGACCCCTCGCCCGTTGACAGAACATTAAACAGATAAATAAAATAATTAATTTATTCTTTTAATGGTTAAACTCAAGTAACTCTTAAACGGTTGCTCGGATGGGAAAAATGAGGGCACCGTTGAGTCCGGAACATTCTGTTTACCCTAGGAGGGGTGTAAGTTTCCCGGGCGTGGGCTTTTTATGAAAAATGCCACCAGGGGTGTTTTCGTAATTTAGCGGCCTCGGGCGTTAAGTTTTATAACTTTCGAACGGAGGCTCGAATTAAAATTCTGAGCCCTTCGTTGTGCTTGGGAGGAGGCGTTTACCCTAGGGGAGGCTTAACCTCGACCCCGTTGAGGGTTCGGGTACGAGGCCTACGGGTGGGGGTTTAAGTGTTTTCTATTTAAACACCACCCCCACCCTCTTCTCCCCCCCATCTTCCCTAGCGCAAACCCTCCCAATGACGAAGGAGGAGATCCTCTCCTCTCCTCAACCTCTCCACGGTTGTGTGGTGCTCCGGCGGACCTTCGTGAAGCCACGGGCTACGCCCAACGAGGTAGGAGGTTACGTTTCTTGTTTTTGTTTTTCGCATCTCCTTCGAATTGAATTACTTGCATCTAATTGCTGCCAATTTTTTGGTCGAATGAAATTTTTTATTAGAGCACGATTTGAGGTTTCCATCACCCTTTTAGGATCAAAAATTCGAGTCCCGGGGCGTCCGGGGTGGCTCCAGGAAGTTTCCCGGCCGTTTTTCTCTTTTTCAGGCGGTTCTAGGGTGGTCCAGCAGGCTTCTAGCGGTCCGGGACAGCGGCAAGAGGTGGTGGGATTCGGCAGTGGTATTCGGAATGGTGAGGCGGCGAGCGGCCAGGTGAGGCGGCGGTCTTCAGCCAGGCGAGGCGGCGGCTCCAGGTGGTGAGGCCGAGCTCGCTGGGGGCGTGACGAAGTGGGGTCGCGGCACGCGACCCCGTGCGGGGACAGAGACCCACGCTCGGTGGGTCTCCGCGAAAGACCGTGGCTGGTCCTCATGGTCGGTCGGCGCTGCGTGGACCCAGGGTCCACGGCCGGGCCGGCCCAAACCGGCCGGTCCAGCCAAGGGGTTCGCCCCCTCCGACTTCGGACACCCGTAATTTTTTCTACGGGTGTCCGTTTTGTGTGTCGTCTATAGAAGTTTGATCCTTGGCTCGAGGTGAACTTTTTGAGATGGTCTTGGGTATTTTTAATTCCCTATATGAGGGGCTCAGTGGCACGACACGTACGTTAAGTGGATTGGTGTTTTTTTGGGAGTTCTTGTTTTGGATGGCGCGGACACATCCGATGTCCGATTTGAGCGCCGCCAATGGCATTGGGACCCTGGTGTCGAGGTGGAGCTTTCCAAGGTGGTTTTAGGCATTGAATCCGGAGTTGAGGCATGGGCCCCATGGCCCGTCTTTTAATCTGTGTGCAGTGCTTTACAACTTTTTCATCGAATGTCCGTTCGGGGTGTGCAAGCAGTCGATTTTGGGTGCTTTTATGAGGGCATTGCAATGGTGCAATCTGCCCACTTTAATTCTACATGATGGTGAGGGCCCCACGAGGGTCGTTTTGGGAGTTGGCGATGATTTCTATCTTTATCACCGGGTGTCCGTTTCATACAAGTGGATAGTCAATCTTGGGTACTTTTGCGAGAGGATCGTAACGGTGTGATCCGTTCATTGCGCTTCGAGACCGAAATGTGGGTCCCACGTAGCACCGCTCGTGTGCGGTTTGGCGAGATTTATCTTTTTCTCCTAATATTTGTTCCACTCAAGTGATTAGTCAATTTGACATCTCTTCCCGAGGTGATCGTAATGGTGTGATGCGCCCGACTGTTTTGGGGGTCAAGACTTGGGATCACGGGACGTTGTTCAGGTGTAAAGCGGTGTTGGCGACTTTTCCATCGGATATCCATTTGAGGCGAGTAAGTAGTCTATCTCGCATGTTTTTTCATGATGATTATAATGGGGTAATCAGTTTTTGTGAGTGGAGCCTCTTACATGATCTTATTAAACGTGGAAGCATGAAAGGTGCTCCGGTGGTGGTTCTTCCTGTGGTGTTTGTAGGGAACCCTTGGCGTGTAATTTTGTTCACTCCCATGTGAGTGAAGTAGATGTTTAGGGAGATTTGGTTGGCCATTCTAGGGCCGTGGAGGAAGCAGGTTGGTGAAACTGTGTTTTCTCCCTTCGCATTGACGTTGGGTGTCATGTGCACAATAGCCTTTGGGCTGGAAATGTGGTATACTCTGGGAGTATATGGGAATTCCTGGAGGTACGTGTTGTGGTTTGTACCCAAGGACGTTTGTGTGCTTGGTTCAGAGATGACATAGGTCCACACATCGTCTGGGCCCCTTGTACATGTCGTGTTCTGCTTTACATACCTTTGACCTCTCATGACGCAGATGGTCCTTCTGTTAACGATGGTTTAGACTAGCAGGGTTTTTGTGGATTCTAGTGTGACCAATACTTTACGCGGGCATCGATCCTCTACTTAGGAGGTTTTTTCTAGTAGGGATGGCCAGAGCAGTTCCAGGTTTACCCTCCAATAGGGCTGGGCAGTGGGTCGTCTGTCAACTTATTCCAGTTATACCCTCGAGTAGGGCTGGGCAGTGGGTCGCCTATCGATTTATTCCAGGTCTACCCTCCAACAGGGCTAGGCAGTGGGTCTCCTGTCTACTTATTCCAGGTCTACCCTCCAGCAGGGTTGGGCAGTGGGTCTCCTGTCGACTTATTCCAGGTCTACCCTCCAGAAGGGCTGGGCAGTGGGTCACCCGTCAACTTCTTCTAGGTTTACCCTCCAGCAGGGCTGGGTAGTGGGTCACTTGATAATGTATTAGGGTTTACCCTTTATCAGGGCTGGGCTGTGGGTCACTCGTTGGCATTTCAAACTCAGGCCTTCTTATGAGGCCAGTCGGTGACTTTTCTCTGTGACAACCGGAGCAGGACCCTTGGTTGTACGGGTCAGTGATGTGACAGCTTTGACTTTGAGAAGACCTCTCGACTGTGTGACAGTGATGAGGTGTGGTTTGACTAACCCCAAAACTCTCAAGTACTAGGGGCACTTTCCCATCGAGACGCGTCCTTGTGATGTGACCTAAAACCATGCGGGCGAGTCAGTGCCACCCAAAGCAGATAGTGTCAAGGTGCGGTGATTTGAGCCCCTTGACTTGCAGTTCGGGGTAGATGGGTAGGATGCTGGGCATCAATGGTGTTTACTTCTGGGACTGTTGGCTACTCACTTTCTTGGGCTGAGCTACGGGACATAGATCCCCTTACGATCTTGTTTGGGTTTCTTGACAGAGCATATATATGTATATACCTTGTTCCAGTACCCACTCCTTGGGTTTGGTTACTCTCCTTCCAGGAGAGGTGAAGAAGCGCGAGTATGCCACGTGCTTTTCGTGTCTAGCTTCTCATAGTTGGACGAGTCTTATCTCTTGATATAGGTAGCAAAGACTCGACGAGAAGTTCATCTTCTCACCATTTCTAGCTCCTTGTGTTTGGATGAGTCTACTTCCTTCCTCTTGCTGGGTTAATCTGTACTCTTTACTGCACTCTTGGTTATACTCCTTTACTTTTCCCTATTCGATCTACTGCTCACCTCTTTAGTACCTCCTTTGCTGCTCCCTCGAGCCTTCGGGGCATCCTACTGAGTATTTTTATACTCACCCCTGCTTGGGCTTTGCCCGCACTTGGTGTGCCCTTGCAGACGACGGACAGGTTGGTTGTGACTTCAATGGAGCTTAGGAGTCCGGGAGCTTGGACCGTGTGTGGTGGTCATAGTCGGGTTCGAGGTGTGGTACTCTCCCAGCTATTTACTTTTGTTTACCTTTTGTCGGGTTGTGGCACTTTTCTGGTTGGGCGCATGTTTTGCCCCTTTTCTTTTCAGTTTATCTTCAGCACTTGCTTTGTACTGTTTATAGGTTGATGCACTTTGTGGTTTGTTTATAGCATTTGGTACTTTACTTTTCTTTCTACTCTGTACTTCTACATTGAGTGGGCTACGTGTGTGTGTACAGGTATTTAGGTAAAGGTCTCCCTAAGTTTTTTATCCTTCGGCGCTGGTCGCCAGCCCCTGGCCTATAGAGGCGGGCTTGGGGTAGTTGCGGATCGAGCCCAGGTAGGGTCGGGTCGTGAAAAAGTGGTGTCAGAGATGTTTCGTTCCTTGGGACATTGTTCGGACATCCCTAAAAGGGAATTGGTTAGGATCTAGGGCAACAGTGTCAACATGTCTCGAGAGCGGCTCTCAGGCCAGGGAGTCCAGTGATGGTGTGGCGGCCGACGTATCCATTCACCAGGACCCTGATAAACCGCTTGTCGACTCGACATTCTGAGACACTCGTTTCACGTAAATTGGTTTGTGCATCACACAAGATTGAGTCTTGATTGTCCTTCTAGAGTCAACTCCCCATTGTTGTTATTGTTATATACACATATGCTCATCTGACTGCGACACTCCATGATAATATTCAGGATGTTTCCGCGAAGACAGCCAGCTAGGATACCAACTTTGGTTCATGAAGACGACCTTGTGAGCGACGAGGCCTCAGTCCAGGACCCATCATGTGAGTCCCTTTCACCGGGTGGGCCGGTAGCTGCACCCCCACCTGGTGAGCAGTAGACAGATTCAGTAGAGCAGACTGAGCTTGAGCGCAGGTTGAGCGCGCTTTGTGAGTTCCAGCGACAGAGACCGCTGAGGTTCAGTGGTGATCCAGACCCTGAGGCAGTAGAGGTTTGTCTAGATACAGTGGTTTGCCTCTTCAGGCTTGCGCAGACACCAGAAGATCTGATGGTGGCTTTGGCCACCGGCCTTTTCCGCAGAGCAGCGGGGTGTTGGTGGAGTCTGGTGACTCAGTTACTCGATGAGTCATCACTTTCGTGGGATAACTTTCAGCAGATGTTTCGTGATGAGTTTTACCCCTCCTTCTTACGCTCCGTTCGGATCCAGGAGCTCCTGCAGTTTCAGCAAGGAGGGATGACGGTGACTGAGTACGCGACTAGGTTTGCGGACCGCGCACGTTTTTACCCAGACTTGGTCCATGACGGCAGCTTCCGAGCACAGAAGTTTGAGCAGGGTCTCCGCAGAGAGATTCATGTTATCATAGTAACCTTGGTCATTTCCACTTATACCGGGAGTGCTAGAGCAGGCGCTGGTGACAGAGAGCTTCATGTCACGCTCTACAGTTGGTGGTGGCAGTAGGCACAATGGAGCCGAGACATCTGTCGCAGCTAGCGGGCATCGGCAGACAGAACCTCGACGTAGGTGGCTTTCCGATAACCGGACTCAGGGGCGTGGTCGTACACCACAGTGGCGTCGGAGGGCACCGGGGTAGCCCAGAGAGTGCCAGTACTATGCTTGCGATGGGTGAGGTCACCTGGCGCGGGACTGCGCAACCAGGCATGCTGAGAATATTGGGCAGGCAGCGGGTGCACCACCATGACAGAGGTAGTGTCATGATCAGATTAGCGCCCAAAGAGGTGGTCCTTGCAGAGGAGCGGGAGGAGATGGAAGTGGAGGACGACCTTATGATGTCTTCCCATCACCACCAGGCGGTCCACGTCAGTCTCCGGGAGCTGACAGTTGGGACCACGGATACCCGCGAGCTTTGGATGTCTACGATCCTGCAGAGCATGAGGTGATAAGAGGTACTCTCTACAGCTCTTCTACTTCTTGTAGTAGAATTGTTAGACTCTATATGTGAAGTTCTTTTCTCTCTTCTCCTTGTTTGAGGTGTTACCAGGGTGACGCAGGGTGTCGGTTAAGCCATGTGTTAGTGGAATAGAAGGCGTAAAACCTTTCTCTTTAGTCGATGGTGGCGAATACTTCACCTTTCGAGCGTGCAAGAGAGTCTTGGTCGTGGGACATCGACTATGAAACCTTGCGTGATCAGATATCCTTGGGTGTTTCACCATATGGATATTCTGAAGGAGGGAATCACTGGGCTTTGTCCCAGGTCCAAACGGTGATTCCAGTCGCAGCGTGCAGCGTAGAAGTTCGGCCGGAGGAAGCGATGAATGAAAAGTACTGACACCTATTTTCAGCCTAGAATATAAAACGAAATTTCAAGGGAAAAATTTCATGAGGGGGAAGAATGTAACGACCCTGATTTCTATCAAGGGAGATTCCCGTATTATAATTATGTTATATAGTATAATCACATAAAATCACATTAATAACATAATACACACTTTATAAATGATGAATTAATGAAATAAAAGGCATTTCTAGAAGTTAAGGAACCTCTATCGATGAAATAGTAACTTGACCTTTGGAACAGTAATGTGACTCTTATAAATAGTAAATCAAACAATGTAATAGTAACCCCACCAATTAAAGTATAAATAAAATTTATCGATCTTATAAGTGAAAATATGATATAATTATATCATAGTATAAGTAAATAAATATTTTAAAAATTATTAATTAAGTGTTGGTATTTTTGTAAGTCATAAATATTTAATTACAACTATATGACTAATTTAATAGTTTTAAAGAAAATTTATTTTTATAAAATTTATTCATAAATTAGTATTTTTATTTCTTATGGTTATAATATAATTTTATGAGACCTTAATTAAATTTTCAAAGTGTTATAAAATCAATTATAATTTTAAAATCTGTATTTTTCAAGTAAATTATGATTTTAATTAAAAATTAAATTTATCATATTTTGAAAATTATTTTCATAAAATGGAGTTCATTTTTGAATTCTACATGTCAAAAAATAGTTAGGGTGAATTTTTGGAATTTTTACGAAATACTTGAATTTTTGTGAATAGTATAATACGGTAGTTTATGGTATATATACATTATAAGTTAAATACAATATTCATTGAGTCATGGCTGATGTAAGAAACATTGTTTCAAACTCACATGATCTAATTAATATTTTTAGTCACAATAATCATCACTATTTCTTGTCTTGAGCAAAATAATAAACTAATGAATTAAATAATGAGAAAACACCCCTCTCCTCCACTATAAATACCACCCCTCACCACCTCTTCTACTCACCCCTCTCAAGACTTGCGCCTCATCCAAATTATGATAAAATCTTTTCCCAATACACTTCCCTAAGTTCAAGAGTTCTTTGTCTCATCAAACAACCAAAACCTCTTTCATAAGGAGGCTCTCAAGGAGGATAAATTCAAGAGGTAAATTCCTCTTTGCGTTTCTTTTATTTTCCTTTAAAGATCTTTCTTTTCTTTTTATCTCCTCATATCCCCTCATCCAAATGGTATGATAACTCCAATAACTTACATATACTAGAATCTTTTTATGCTAATGGAATAATTCATCATCATCTCTCCTTCCCCCTCCTTTTATACTAAAAATGAAACATCGTCAGTGATGTGTTAATTTATCACATTAAAGGACGATGAAGCTTTCAATTTCCTTCACCGTTTTCAAGGATTTTCATGAAACCATTTTTATTATTGAACCATATTATAATATATGTATTATATATTATGTAATTTTCTAGAATAATTTCGTATACATGATATTAATTTATAAAACAAAATGAGTTCATTGTGAACAAAAAAACTGCCAATTAATCCAAACGGTTATCATTAAAGTTTTATCTAATGATTAATCCTCATTACATAAAAATAAATGATATATAAGATCAATTTAACCATTTTAAGATCATTAATAACATATGAGTTCAATTCTGGATAATTACCCCCACTCTACATGACCATTCGTACATGTATACAAGTAAATTGATCATGAAAACCAAGGAAACCAACACACCCAAATGATGAAATTGAATCTCTTAACCCATCAAAAGGACATAAATGAAATTAATAAAGTTATAATAAATAAAATACATGTAGAAAGGGTTATTTAATTATTAATTAATGAATTTAATTTGATTATTCAGGACATTAAGATCAATCAAAGAACACCTTCAGACTTAAGGTAAGGGTATCTACCCGAACCTCCATTATTCTTTCAGGTTACTCTTCCTGTATTTTACCCAAATTAAATTCTATTTTATTTTTATTTACATATTATAAATTATTTTTATATGTTCCAAACTCATGTATCGATATCCATTCATCCTTCTTTTCAGGGATATACATGTTTTTAAAAGGTTCTCTACTCAATTCTTCCCGATAAGTAAGCACGGTATAAAGGAACTTCCTGGATTCTCACCCATTTTTAAGTGCACTCTATAATCTGTTTTAAGCTACCATTATTTTTCTAAAATCACTCATTTTATTATGAAAACTTTCTTGGTTCACTTCCGGTTTTATATAAAAGATTATTACCTTTTATGCTTTAAAATATCTTTATTATTTTCTTTAAACCGCACTAAAATGTTTTAATTGTAAAGTTTCTTAAATACTATTTTTACATGTAATCATTTCAGTTTGACTTCAATTATCATGATATATTCCTATTTTATTTTATGAATGTCCATTTATGATTTAATTCTTTTATTTCAAAGACACTTTTATGATACGACCATTTATTGTACTTTATGACATGATTATGATACCCAATTCTTACCACATGTAACCCTTATGTTTATGTTTGATTCCTTATGTATGATTCTTAATGTGGTACACATATTCATGAACATGTTATGATGGGTGCGACCAGATAGTGCTTCAATGAATTGGGCAATGTTTAGTCTCATGAGACGTTATGTGCAATGATCTTGGTGGTTAGCCTTGACTAGTGCTCTATGTGCAACGATATTGGTGGTTAGCCTAGAATTGTGCTCCTCTATGTGCAATGAGCCTTTAATCATGCTAAAGTAATGTTTTATGTTTCTGTTACATTACCATGAATCCATTATTATATGATCCCATGTTTTATATGGTATGATTCCTTATATCTAATCATGTTACATGCCTTTTTATATCATTATGTTATGTCTTCTAACACTTGTGCTAAGATTCATTCTTAATTTTATGCCCTTACTGGGATTTTATCTCATCTCTTTATTCATATTATCCCCAGATTATCCTATGCAGATGTATGAGCACAGTGGAAGTTAGGAGATCAATATGGATATTAAATAAAATTTGTTTTTATGATGTTTAATTATGTACCTAATCTTCCAAGACACTAAACTTCATGATCGTTGGCTTGAAATATGTTGTTTAATTATTCCTAAAATTATGTAATGATATGTGTAAAAGGATGGGGTTGCTATAGTTGGTATCAAAGGCAGGTCTAGTTATTTTTGGAGATTAGTACTAGAGAACTTTAGTAAGAACCTTAGGGGTAAGACTAAGTATATGAAAACATCCCTAAATTTTGGTAAGTATAGTGTAAGTGGTTTATAGAGAAAACACGTCCCTTTATGGATACTACATGTGGACGTGGTTATGAAACATATGTACATAGAATTAACAACTATGACAAGGTGTTCCGAGCCTGACTCGGGGTAACCTGGTATACGACAACGGGTCTTACTGCACACCTAGTTTGACACTCCCGGGGGATATGCTTTTGTGAATTCATAAGCTCATTACGAACCATTATTAAGGGAACAAAAAAATGCCCATAAGAAAATATATGATAGGAAATAGGTCATGGATAAACTATATTGAAACCTTGAGAATCATAAGTTAGGATATACTTTTCCTTTACAAGTTTATCCTTTTATGTTCAAAGTTTCCTTTTATGCTTATTAGCTAAGTATTCAAGCCCCCTAATTGCACTTTATTATTCTTAGTTAATGGTGGGAAATATAAGAACACATGCCAACAATCAATGTGATAGGCAATGTGATGATTTTCTTAATGATATGTCAAATACAATGAGAATGAGTGCTCAAAACTTTATGACAGTATTGGCTCAACTGGCTCAAATTTTGAATAATAACTTGAATCATGTGGAACACCCTCCTTCTTTAAGGAAAGAGAAAGTTACTGTTGAATCCTTCATGTGGAAAATGCCTCCCATGTTTAGTGGATATTTCAACCCCCTCCTCGCATAATAGTGGATTAACTCCATTGAAAAGGTATTCTCCATCCTTCAATGTTCCGAAGAAGAGAAAGTTGTGCTGGAGGTCTATCGTTTTGATGGGGAAGCTAATCAGTGGTGGATACTGTTAAAAAACATGAAGTCCAAGGAGGAAATTGATTTCAGAGATTGTGAGGAATTCAAGAAAATGTTTTTCAATAAATATTTTTCCCAAACCCTGGAGTTTAATAAAACTTTACAAATCTCTTTAGTATGTTTAGGGTAGATAGGTACGAAATGGGAGGTCTGTGCTCAAGTGCCATAATTATGGTACAGTAAAATAAGGGTAAAAGTTTTACCCAAAAAAAGAAAAAAAGAAAAAGAAAGCCCGAAGAATCCACACCTATTTCTTTGAAACTGGAAGGAGTTTCCAAGGAGAGGCCATGTTTCCATCATGGCATGACAATACATTGGAAAGGTATTTATGTTATAAATACCTAAAGGTGAAGCAAAAACTTTGTTGAGAGTCCATACAAAGTATTTATGTTATAAAAATCAATTATTCTATTTTAGAAAGGTATATGATACCATCAATATATTATAAAATTGTTGTGCATATGTATATAAGTTCATAAACGAGGTAAAATTGATAAAGGGAGATATAGGTCTATGTCTAAGAAATCAAGCAAGGGTTACTGCTTGATCATAAGAGTTGTTTGAAATACCCCTGTTTGATGGATATGATTGATGATATGAAGTGTTATAATTTATTTCATTTTCTATCGTTTCACAAGCGAAGAACAATTGGTGTGTAAAAAGGGCTTTTTTAAATGGAATAAAATTTGGTTTGTAGCACATAGTTCATGTTCTTAAAATCCATTATAAAATATGGTGTGGAAAGTAAGGTGACGAAGGTACTAGAATTTTTTGATGAGATAGAAATAAAATACTTTATCCATATATTAAATTATGAAAATGTTTCATATTTTAAATCTTATTTTCAGATTGTTTGTAGAATGTCAAATAGTGCATCCCTTTATATAAAATTTCGGGCTCCGTTGATTTGGAGGGCAAAAAGAGCCGGGCGCGCTCCTTTTCCTCTCATCCGATCGCCAGCCCGGAACCCTAATCCCTGTCGTCTCTCGTTCGATGGATTGTACTCTGGTTGATCCTTGCTTTGCATGAGCGGTATGATCTGAGGGAATCTGCATCCTCAGAGAGCAGACGGAGGCTCACAATGTCTGCGGTCGTGTGCGGAAACAAGAGATCCTTCTTCGAAGACCTGCCCGCAACGCCAAATTCGTCTTCCCCGGTATCAAAAAAGCTTCGTTTCTCTTCGCCGATCCAATTCTCTCAATTTCCCCAGTCGTCTTCGCCTCTCCAATTGCTCAGGGGCCTATTCCCTCGCATGGACGATCAGCTTCTTGAAAGGGCTCTAGCAGAATGTGGGAATGATTTAGATTCTACCATTATGAGTTTGCACAAACTCCATTTAGGATCTGAAGAAGAAATCCCGCGTTCTGTAGAAGAAGTTGATGGACAGATTGTAAATGGTAAAGTGGCCTCTACTGGAGAAACGGCACCCTCTGAGAAATCATCAGCCTCAAGAAACCTTCCTCCAGATGGTGCAGAATGGGTGGAATTATTTGTGAGGGAAATGAAGAGTGCTACCAGCATGGATGATGCCAGATCACGTGTCACAGGGTTGCTTGAGATTTTGGAGAAGTCCATCAGTGCACGTACAGGCACTGACGCAGCACAAGATGTTCACAAAGAGAATATGTCGATGAAGGGGCAGATTGAAAGTCTGATTCGGAATAATGCTATATTGAAACGTGCAGTGGCAATCCAACACGAAAGGCAAAAGGAGTATGAAAACAGGAATCAGGAATTGCAGCATCTGAAGCAGTTGCGGTCTCAATATCAGGAGCAGTTGAAGACACTGGAAATGACGAACTATGCATTGTCAATGCATCTGAAGCAAGCGCAGCAAAACAACTCTATTTCGGGGCGTTTCCATCCGGATGTGTTCTGAGGCGTCCTGTTTGAAGGGGAAGGTTTGTTTGTATGGTTTTCTTATTTACGGTGGTGGGGTGTTAAATTAAGCTAACTGATGTATATGAGCAATCGAACGCGGTTATGATGTTGTAGAAATGTAATGTTTTGATGGCTACTGAACCAAATAAGTTTTTTGTTTCATAAGATTCATAGAATTTTTTTAAGTGGAAGCCCTTTTAAACAATGATAAGTTAAATACATCATAATATCAGACATTATGAAGTAAAATTATTTAGATATAAGGTTCAAGTGTTGAACATAAGGATTGATAATCCTAACATCACCATTATAGAAATATTCTCTCTTCAAGTATGTAATATCGAAAAAGAGTTTAACAATAGGGTTGATTTGTTAGATGAATACATGGTGATATAACAAATAGTTGAATGATGATGTAGCAAGTGCTAGATGATGATACAACATGTTCTTATAAAACCAATGAAAGTAGCAAAACATTAGGCCACCGATCATTCTGTATTATGATGCGATTGTACTAATACTTATTTATATGGTTTTGTCATTATATTCTTAAAAAAATTTAAGGATATAAAAAAAGTATCATGTCATACAAAAGTATTTCCACTATCATTCTTTCATGCATGCTACATTTATAACATGGAAGGGGAATGATAACTAACCCCTTAGAGAAGATATGAGTCTATTGCAGTGGTTGAGAGCTTTCTTCCTAGGGTTTCCTAGGGTTGGCGGCTCCAGGGACCATCCTTGGCGTTTTGGATCTGCGACGAAGGTTTGTTCGAGGGTTTTCTCTTGAGTTTCCTCTTCTGGTTCAGCGATTGCAGAGTTTTCTTTGGATTTCAAGGTGGTTCGATGAACCCCTGTTTCAACGTCTTCCTTTCGGCTGGTTGCCCTCCTTCAAGGGAGGTGCTCTACTCCGTCTGTGTGCCTGATTAGGGTTCCTTGTGCTTGGATTTGCGTTTTTCTGGACCCTCTCTGGTTTTGCGGCCCGCTGTTTAGGCACCGAAGGTTGTGCGTGTTCGTCTCAAGGTTGCGCACCCGCGGGTTTCTGTTTCTTCCCCTCTGGTTCCCCATTTGGTCTTCTTCGGGGAGTGGTTGTGCCATCTTCGGCTCGTGAGAACGGGGAGTCGTTTGCCGATGTAACTTGGTTTGCGAAGGTCTTGGAGTGTGAAGAGTTTGACCGCGTAGGGTTGGGACTCGCGGAGGGTTTGTCTCGCGAAGAACGTGGTTCACGAAGGCATGAGGGCCCAATTGGGCTCGTGATGCTTTGGGAGTGTGAAGTTTTTTATCGTGAAGGGTGGGGAATTGCGAAGGTGCTGTCTACACATGTTTTGGTTCGCGAGGATATAGGGGTGCGAAGAAGCTGGTTCATGAATGCAGAGGCTTGCGAAGGAGCTTCCTTGCGATGGAAGAGATCGCGTAGGGGCTGGTCCGCGATTGGTGGGATTGCAAGGGAGCGGTGGGTGTGCGAAGAGCTGGTTTGCGAAGGGAGTGTTTGGTTCGTGAAGGAGCTGGTTCACAAAGTTTTTTTTTTCATTTGCAGGGTTGATTCGCGAAGGAGGGTCACAAGAAGCTAGTTTGCGAAGGGAGATTCGGGTTAGCGCAGGGGAGTCATTTTCGCGAAGGAGGATTTCATTGGGCCCGTTGAATTTTGGTTCATGTTGGGATTTTGGTTCGCGCAGTGGAGCTTTGTTCGCGAGTGGGGAGTTTTGCGGGCGCAGGGCTCTCGGTTCGCAGAAGGGAGTTTACTCTAGTTCGCGCATGGAAGTGTTGGTCGCGTTGAGGAGTTTCGTACGCGAAAGGGGTGGGCTCGTGAAGGGTTGTGCTTGGGAGCCGATGCTCCCCCCCCTAAACCGTGATTTTTTTGACATGGAATCCGACCTGGTGAATCAGTGGAAGAGTCTTTCGTTGACTGATAAAGTAAAGCGTTGATTGCCACACGAAAAGATGAAGACGTCTTCTTGTCACATCGCATGTCGCTCCTGGTGGTTGGGAAATTCTTAGCAAAACGCTCATCAATCAGGAGGCCCTTAAAACTACTCTGCAAAATTTATGGAGATTGGAGGATGGCGTTGTCATACGGGAAGTGAGAGAGGGCTTTCTTGTCTTCGATTTTTTTAATAACAGAGTTAAAGAAAAGGTTCTCAAAGGTAGGTCGTGGTCTTTTGATAACCAGCTCATTCTCATAGATGACTTTCAAGGTGGGGACGATATTCAAAAAATTAAACTGACCTACTCACCTTTCTGGATACAAATCAAAGGAATCTCGTTTCATGGTAGAACGAAACATGTTATGCGGGAAATTGGAGAACGCATTGGCAAATTTCTGGACTGGGATCGATCTGACCCCATTCACTGGGGACCCGTGATGCGGATTAGAGCCTTAATTGATGTGACACAACCACTAATGAGGGGTCTCTTCTTAGCAATTGAAGAGTCTAACATCTGGATTTATTTTGAGTTTGAAAAGCTTCCAATTTTTTTGTTTTTTCTGTGGGTGTATTGGACACCTAGAGAAAGATTGTGACTCGAAGAAGGAGAATGAACAAGGCAACATCATTCTGCAATACGACCCTTGGCTTTGCGCAAAAACTGCAGGATCTGCGATCATTTCCGAGGCGGAAAAACAAAAGGATCGTGACCGACTTGCGAAGGCCTTCTCTAAGCGGGCTGAACCAAAACATAATAATGTCACCATGCTTGGACCACCAGATTTTTCTAAGGCTAATCAAGAAGATCAGCGGGCAGAAGGAGGGCTTTTGTGCACCACAATGGTCGTGGTCAGAACTGGGGAAATGCACGTGAGTCCGAGTACGGACCCAACTGTCATATCAAATCGGGTTCCTGCTTCTATGAAAGACAATGTCTTATCGCCATTTGGACTGATGCCAAAATGTAAGGAACCGCCAGACCCAGTTTCCGAGCCGAAGCAACTTTGCATCGAATCACCAGAGCCCGCTCTTGGTCCAGATTTTGTTGCTCCAGGTATCACCTCCATAGACGAAACTGATACGATAGGGATAACGTCATCATGACCTTTAAACCATCAGATGTGGAAAATGATGAATCACGGAGATAGGGGCGGTGATCCCATTAATGCTAAGCCCGAGAAGCATAAACGACAATTAGAGAATTGTTAGTTGACTGAAAGCCTTCAAAAAAGGTGGAAAGCGGCGGGTGACAAATAGTTCTTTGAAGTTTCAGAGGCGGAGGCAGGTATGTCCCAGTCTCGCCTAGAGCAATGAAAATCCTATGTTGGAACCGTCGGGAGTTTGGCAACCCACGAATAGTTCGGATGTTCCAGCGTCATTGCGCACAAAGTCGTCCTGATATGGGTTTTCTGTCCGAAACCATATTAGAAAACAAGGACAACACTGGTATCACGTACAAATGCGGCTTTTAGGGCTGCTTCCCGGTTCCCCGCCAAGGCCACTTAGGGGGACTGTGTCTTCTTTGGAATGATAACATTGACGTTAGAATCACCTCGTACTCTTCGAATCATGTGGCTGCATCCATCCATGACGACCTCTCTCCGCCATGGACCTTTGTGGGTTTCTACGGATGACCCTCACAAAGTGATAAATGGAAATCTTGGGACCTTCTTTATTCACTGCGACGAGGAATACATGGCCCTATCCTCTTTGGCGGTGACTTCAATGAGATTTCGTTCCAAAATGAAAACACAGAGGAGCATGTCGGTCCTTTGCCTCAATGTCAGGCTTTAGGGATGCAATTTCTAGAGCGGATTTAGCTGATCTGGGCCATGCAGGCAGCCCCTTCACCTGGTTTCAGGGGAACACAGAATGCACGTGCATTGCAGAGCGTCTGGACAGATTTATGGGGTCGACGGAATGTACCAACATTTTCAAGATGTTTCATATCGCCCACCTGGCGCCGAATTGTTCGGACCACTGCCCTATTGTTATCGACTTCTCTCATAGTGGCCGTAACCCAAGATATGAGAAACCCTTTCAGCTTGAAAGCTTCTGGGCAAAAGACTGTGAGTGCGAAGAAGTTATCCGATCATGTTGGAAGAGTGGAAAAGCATATATTGGTTTTAACCTCCAGTGGCTACCAATCTGAGGTCATGGAGCAATAAAAAAATTTGTCAACCCAACAAGCAATATGACTCCTTAGAGAGACAACTTACCGCCCTTCTTGCTCGGTCCCCAACTGATGGTTTTCTCTCCATAATTGGTGTTATCCAAAGCGAACTGGATGCGGATCTTCGCATTAAGGAAAGCTTTTGGGCAATGCGCGTGCGTGAATCCCACATTAAAGAAGGGCATGCAAACACCCGATACTTTAATTAGAAGGCTTCTGCTAGGCGTCACAAAAATAATATTTCGTGCCTCTCTCACCCTGATGGCAGAACTGTGTTCAATATTGAAGGTATCCATGATATTATTTCATGTTATTTTCAAAAACTCTATACTGCAGGAGATTCCACCATTTCTTCTAAGGTTGAGTTTTGCATCAAACATGTGATCACGGATGAGATGAATCGTCAGCTCACAAAAGATTTCTCGGATGATGAGATTCTTCAGGCTCTTAAACATATCCATTCCACAAAAGCCTCGGGTCCCGATGACTTCCATACTCTTTTCTTTAAGCAATACTGACACATTCTCGGCCCTGATATGTGCGCTCTTATGAAAGGTATTTGGGCAGGGGAAATCAACATCTTCTCTATTAATGAGACAATTTTTACCCTCATCTCAAAGATTAAGAAACCCCTCTTGGCTTCGGACTTCAGGCCAATCAGTCTCTGCAATGTCTCCTACAAGATATTCTCAAAGGTTTTGGTCAATCGTTTGTGCACGTGGTTACCTGCTATTATCTCTGAAAATCAAAGTGCATTTGTAGCAAAGAGGCTTATCACAGATAATGTCATTGTGGCCCATGAAGTGTTTCATTCTATGAAAACGCGATCTGCTGCGAAAAGAGGTTGTGGCCTAGAAACTGGACATGACCAAGGCCTACGATAGAGTGGAGTGACACTTTCTTCGGTTCGTTATGACAAAAATGGGTTTCTGCTCAAAATGGACAGATTCGATCATGCAATGTGTTTCGTCTGTCTCTTTTCGGATTAACGTCAATGGTGGACTCACCTAGGGCTTCTCACCCACCCGAGGCCTTCGCTAGTGAGATCCCCTCTCCCCCTTCCTCTTCATCTTGGTGACTGGTGTTTTTTCTAACCTCATTTCCTTGGCCAGCTTCCTCTAATTTGATTCATGGGGCAAAGATTTGTCGGGACAACCCACCTGTTTCACATCTTTTCTTTGTGAATGACTACCTGTTATTCTCTAGAGCTACTCATAATGAATGTCTCACTATCTGTCATGTGATCCGCCTTTACGAGAGAGCCTATGGACAAACGATCAATCAAGGCAAGTCGGAAATCTCTTTCAGTTCTGGTGTCCCACCGACCAACAGAGCAGAGCTTTGTCTCACTACAGGTATTCAAATGGTCGATAAACACAATAAATACCTTGGACTTCCCACGTTAGTCGACCAATCAAAAAAATAAATCTTCTCATCTACGATGAATAAAATCAAGAAAAAAAATTCAAGGTTGGACTCTGAAAATAATTTCTAAAGCGGGTAAGGAAACTCTCATCAAGGTCGCTCTTCAGTCTATCCCCAGCTATATCATGTCCCTGTTTAAGCTTCCTAGTGCGATTGTTGACCAAATTCACTCCCCCATTGCTAACTTCTGGTGGGGTCATAATAATGGAAGAAACAAAATACATCAGATTGCTTGAAAGTCGCTCTGCACCCCTAAAACAAGCAGCAAAATGGGATTTCGAGACCTTCGTCTCTTTAATGATGCCCTTTTGGCCAAACAGGGTTGACACCTCATGACTCGTCCATCTTCTCTATATGCACAGATTTTTCGTGCAAAATATTTCCCCCACTCGGATTTTCTGAACTCCTCTCTTGGCCCTCGCCCCAGCTTTCTATGGAGAAGTCTTTGGGGATCACAAAATTTACTTAATAAAGGGTTGGGTTGGAGGATTGGGGATGGTACAAAAGTTAACATTTGGACTGATCCCTGGTTGATTGATAAAGATGGTATGCGGACTACTTCCCCAGCCTTTCCTGGCTATGAGAACGCCACTGTTCGTTGCTTGTTTGACGATCATGGGACTTGGTGGTGTATGGAAAAAATCAATTCATGGTTTAACGAAAGGGTCAAAAGGATTATTCTTAGCATCCCATGTGTGATGGATGCGGGGCAAGACTGTTTCTTTTGGAGCAACGACATTTCTGGATCTTATACGGTGAAGTCAGAATATATGCTCGCTCTCGATGCTCAGTTCGAAGGGGGGGGGGCTTTGGAAAACTCTTTGGCATCTTAATGTCCTCTTGAAAATACGCTACTTCTGGTGGCAGGTTTGCACTGGTATCCTCCCCACTATGGACTTCCTCGCTTTCTACCATGTTACGAACGATAAGCAATGTCCCCTTTGCTGGGGGGGGGGCTTTGGAAAACCCTTTGGCATTTTAATGTCCCCTTGAAAATCTGCTACTTCTGGTGGCAGGTTTGCACTGGTATCCTCCTCACCATGGACTTCCTCGCTTTCTACCATGTTACGAATGATAAGCAATGTCCTCTTTGCTCGAGTGTACTGGAATCTCCTCTGCATGCGATCATCTAGTACCCGGGGGTGGGGGAGATCTGGATTCCTTGGGGCTCTGGTATGGAGTTTATGCTGGATACAACGACATACCTTCCAACACTACTGATGTTGTGGTCTTCTTCATTCACTGTTGATAAAGTTGCATCATTGTGCATCGTGACTTGGATCATCTTGGTTTGACGAAATGACTTCATCTTTAATCACACATCTAAGCCTTCCAGGTTCTGGATTGAACAAGCTTCCTCTTGCATTGATGGGTGGAATAGGGACTCTGATCAGCATGGGCACCTTGACACTCATATAACTGTTTCACGAGGGTGCCCTCCCCCGGAAGGGATCCTTAAGATTAATGTTTATGCGTCTCTCTCTACGGATGCAGTTGTTGGAATTGGTCTTTTGGCCCGAGACCATCATGGCCAAATCATTGTTGGCAAACATGAATCAAAGCACGCCCTTTGGGAGCTCGTTGTTGCTGAAGCCTATGTTGTCCTTATCGGGCCAACTTTTGCAAAAGATTTTGGATGAGAAGTTATTCACATTGAATCAGATTATCTCACAATCATCAACGCTATCAGGCTTCATGATGATGGCCTCCAATCTTTTGGTTTGCTCATCAGGAAAATCCAGTCTCTCAATCAAAGCTTCACAATCTGCTCCTTCTCTTTCATCAAAAGGGACGGAAATGAAGCAGCCCATCATCTGGCTTCTTGTGGCCTTTCTGGCACGAATCAACTCTGACTTGATCATTTTCTTTTATGGTTACATGACTTTTTAACTGTTGATCTTCATGATTAATATACCATCTTCATTTTGTCAAAAAAAAAAAACTAACCCCTTAGAGATAAATCTGTAAGTTATCCTTGGTCGGCAATCATCATAGAAAGACATGGGTTATGGTGACATGCAAAAGATCAATGCGAGTGAGGACTTGTATGGAGATACAAAGTTCACTCATGAGACACAAGGGAGACTTATTGTATGGATGACTCACTTTAGTACACTATATATGTAAGGGCCTGAATTTCTAAATCCCTCCCCTTGTTTTTTCCCAAGGCTTGGAGGTGCCAAGCAGATGTTCAGAGGGGTTTTAGAGGCTAGAGGTAAGTTCTGGCCATCTCAAGGGCCAACACGTCGTAGGAGTGGACATGGTGTTGGCCATTTTGATTGCTAGGGAGTTGTGAGCAAAGGATGATTGTTTTGAAACTCGTTGAGTGCTACTTGTGGGAAATGATCGAGGGGAAGCGCCTAAGGTGTTGGGTATTGTTGCGGAAAACATCAGGAGCAACGAAGCGGAAAAACAGACCACAAAAGAGTAAAAGAGAAAAATAATAGAAGAACAAGAACACAAAGATTTACGTGGTTCGGGAATAATCCCTACGTCCACAGAGGCATAATTTCACTATATGTCGGGAGCCCAAATTACAAGGAGATTTCTCAAAGTTTCTCACTAAGGAACCCTAGCCCAAAATAGGCTACAAAAGGAGGAAGACGATCCACACCAACCGCACACGAAGTCCGCATCGCTACAGTGAAAGACGGCCACCCAAGTCAAAAGTGCTACAATGACTGTCGGCTGGAAGTCCAAGGAGCTACATTGAATGACGACTGGAAGTCCGCATCGCTACATTGCCTTGTCGGTGTCGATTGACCAGTTCTGCTACAGTGAATGGCGGCTGGAAGTCTGCACCGCTACAGTGCTCTGTCGGTGTCGGCCGGTCTGCTCTGCTACAGTGGTCAGCATTGCTACATTTCCTCTAAATTTGAGTTAAGGGCCTTCGGTCTCCGGACCCCCGGAGCAGGGGCGCGTTGCCCCCTGCAACCCCCAACGAACTCACAGTAGAGCTCGACCCGTGGAAGTTGCGGTCTGGTGCGTAGTACGAGCCACAAGCATTCGGCCCAAACATCATCCAAACCAGATCGGGCTACACCAATCCAACAGGTATGTCAGCGCACGAGGGCATGGTGAGGTCGAGCGCGTGAGGCAGGGGGAAAACAATGAGTGGGGATTCACCATGCCATGGTATTCAGTTTGGTGAGGTGAAACGACGAAGGACTTTGCCTTATTCCTTGGTTGATGGTCGTAGCGGTTGTCTGGGGATCGAAACGCCATGCAGCACGCCGTAGCGCATGGCGTGGTGCCGATCAAAGCAGCTCGACATGGTTTTTAAAATGCGCGATCTCCGAAGATTCAAACGCCCTAAAATCTGATCTCCCCTTTGACCGGACACACCATGGGTGTAGTGGGAGTCATTACGTCGTGGTGAAGGCCTCAACGCTTCCCCTATAAATAAAGGGTTGACTTTCCCTTTGCTTCTTCTCTCTAATCCTAGCTGACTCCTAGCCCCCTCACCACTCTCCAACCGTCTTCTTTGAGAGTCTAAACACCTTGGGTTGTCTGATCGAAGTTTGTCGAATCGAGGTACTCTCTCTTCTCCTCTCCTCTTTGTTTCCATTTTCCCTTGTTCTTGTTCTTCTTCCCGGAGGTTTGTTTGGCAGAGTTCATCTGTTTTGGGATGAGTTTCGAGCAAGACCTGATGAGTGTTGTTTCATCTTTGATCCTTCCGTGCTTGAAAGATCTTTTTTTCCTTTAAGCTTGATCGGGGTAGGGGATTCAAGACTCCCTCTATTTATGCAAATCATGAGATTATCATGCTTTTGGTTATTTGGGTAATTAGTATGAATTAACCTAAAGAAGATAAATGACCGGAAGGTGGATGAATGGGAAGGGAAGTGTTACATATGTGGTTTAACTATATTTCTGTGTTATTTCATGTGATGCTTTTATTATTGCTTTTTGGTAAATAAAGGCATGAATAACTAATGAAGAATATGATGATAAAATAGGCAGAGAACCCAAGAGTATGAAGTGTGGTGTGAACCTTCATTTTATGTGAAAATCAAACCCCACTTAAATTTAAGAGTCGTTGGATGTTTGCTTGTTGATACGAGCCCTTTACTACAACAAATTGATTTCCATGAAAGCCTTGCTTGTTGTTGTACCAGCCCTTATATTGTGTATGCCTAGAAAGTTAGTGTTGTTGTGTGGGTGTGGTTATGATATGTGGTGTGTGTGCGGATGAAGATGTTTTGGCTATGGTGATGTGGATGATTGAGAAAGGAATGGGTTGGTTTTGGTGCCCGGTTGTCATGGTGTGTGGTAGTGATAGATGATCCGATGTGGGGTGGTAATATCGTGTGGCCTATTGCGCGGGATGGATGAGATTCATTAGGTGTTGGTTGTGTAATGTGAAGCTTTGTTAGCAATGTTTGATGGTATGCGATGGAATTGACTAATATTGAACCCGAAATGGGGTTGTCGAGATGGAATAAACAATGTAGTAAATGTTTATGAATTGGACTCTAATAAATGCAAAGATGGGTCTAGAATAGTGTGGGCATTGGCTTGTGAGTGGTTTGTCATTAAATATGGGTAATAAAAGACAAACATGATGGGGAAGATTAAGGGAAATCTGGAATTTGTTGAATATACTGTTAGTTGAGAAGTTGTGGTTGGTTAGTCGACTGTTATCGTGTGGTATATGACTGGTTGTCTTGTAGATGCAATGATGGTTATTGATGGGTAATGGTGACGAAATGGCGGGATAAATGAGTTGGTATAGTGCTATTTGTGTGCACCCCTAGGATGAGATTTGTGTGTGACTATCTATCATTGTATTTTTATTGTGATTTCTTTATGTACCCCACCTGATTCAGATAACCTTACCGATGCCCAAATGTTTTGGGTTTCAGGTGTTTTCCCCAGCATCTATGTTGGTAAGGGCGGATGACTGTCTACCCCCTCTTCCCTACTCTCTCTTCGGCAGTATTACATGGTGGTGGTCATGCATGAAAGGAGGAAGACACGTGGTTGATGTCCTTCATGTTCATAATACCTTATTGTGATGGAGATAGATTGGATGTTGATATTGCATATTTTGACTGATTCCAACACAAGATGTTGGACCTGAGTGTAGTTTGGGGTAGGAAGGGTTGCGACCCACCCCACATCAGAATCAGTTGGATTTTATATAAATATATAGAAGGGATGGATGCTCATGACGTTCGATGTTGGGACATGAGAATGACAAACTAGTGGGGAAGTGGTTGTGGGGCGCCTATGATTATGTTCTTATGATATTATTGTTTCCTCTGGAATTGGGGATGACCTCTTGATTGAAGGTTCAAATATTCCAATCGGTTTCTAATGGGTTTGTTCGTAGAACTGGAAACATCCAATGATTCCATATCCATTTAGACCTATTTTTCAAAGGTAGGTGCTCATTAGTTGTGCACTGATGAGGCTTAGGAATTTGCATTGGTCGAGAGGATGAAAGGTCGGACTCATCACACCTTTTTGAGGGGAATTATTGTTTACTCTGGGACTCTCTTTATAGATTTAAGTTTTGTTCGTGAATCCTTATTACATTACCAGGTATAAAATGTGATTTCCTTTAAATCTGACAATCCACTAGTACAAGAATGACCTTTAGCGGCCGCCAAAAGCCGTCGCTAAAGGCCTATAGCGGCCGCCAAACGACGGCCGCTTTTACCCCGTTGCTGTTACTATCAACGACCGCCATATGGCGGACGCTGTAGGCAAGCCGGGATGGGCTTTAGCGGCCGCCATATGGCGGCCGCTATTAAATTTTAATTTTTTTTAAAAAAAATTCAATTATACATTAATATACAAAAAAATCTTGACTGTCATTTTCCAAGCTCCGCATCTATCATCACATATAACTGCATAACAAAATTTAATAACAAACTTAGTACCGAATAAAACCTAGAAAACAAATATTTAACTTCAAACTTACTGTAACAGATCTAAAGTATTTGATTTTCAAAATAATATTCATAAATTTGATTACCGTTTTATAAATTTAAAATCATTAATTCTACTGTTCTAATTGGATTGTTGTCCTGTGATTTCAGGTCAATCTGATGTCGTCCGCTAAGAGTTTGACCGTTAGACGCCAGTTTTGGCCGTTTATGACACCAGAATGACGTTCTCGGTCACCACGGGCACACGACACGTCACCACCACAGGCACACGGCACGTCTGATTGACGTGTCGTCTGCTCGACCACATCACAATTCACTCACCCTTTGATGTCGTCCGATTTCATGCCATTCGGACATCGTTCGACCAGTTTGGACCCCCCCACGCGCGTTTATCAAGAGCGCGCAACTCTTAAAGAACGCATAATGAGCCCTACCGCGCAGACCGCACGTCCGATTGACGTGCCGTCTACGCGTGCACGTCGCGAATAATAATTGGATTGTTGTCCTGTGATTTCAGGTCAATCCGATGTTGTCCGCTATGAATTTGACTGTTAGACGTCCGTTTTGGCCGTTTATGACACCATAACGGCGTTCCCGGTCACCGCGGGCACACAACACGTCCGATTGACGTGCCGTCTCCTCGACCACATCACAATTCACTCACCCTTTGATGTCGTCCGATTTCAGGCCATTTGGACATCGTTCGGCCAGTTTGGACTCCCCCCCACGCGCGTTTATCAAGCGCGCGCAACGCTTAAATAACGCATAATGAGCCCTACCGCGCAGACCGCACGTCCGATTGACGTGCCGTCTGTGCGTGCACGTCGCGAATAATAATTGGATTGTTGTCCTGTGATTTCAGGTCAATCTGATGTCGTCCGCTAAGAGTTTGACCGTTAGACGTCCGTTTTGGCCGTTTGTGACACCAGAACGGCGTTCCCGGTCACCGCGGGCACACGACACGTCCGATTGACGTGTCGTCTCCTCGACCACATCACAATTCACTCACCCTTTGATGTCGTCCGATTTCAGGCCATTCGGACATCGTTCGGCCAGTTTGGACCCCCCACGCGCGTTTATCAAGCGCGCGCAACACTTAAAGAACGCATAATGAGCCCTACCGCGCAGACCGCACGTCCGATTGACGTACCGTCTGCGCGTGCACGTCGTGAATAATAATTGGATTGTTGTCCTGTGATTTCAGGTCAATCTGATGTCGTCCGCTAATAGTTTGACCTTTAGACGCCAGTTTTGACCGTTTATGACACCAGAACGGCGTTCCCAGTCACCGCGGGCACACGACACGTCCGATTGACGTGCCGTCTGCTCGACCACATCACAATTCACTCACCCTTTGATGTCGTCTGATTTCAGGCCATTCAGACATCGTTCGGCCAGTTTGGACCCCCACGCGCGTTTATCAAGCACGCACAACCCTTAAAGAACGCATAATGAGCCCTACGGCGCAGACCGCACGTCCGATTGACGTGCCGTCTGCGCATGCACGTCGCGAATAATAATTGGATTGTTGTCCTGTGATTTCAGGTCAATCTGATGTCGTCCGCTATGAGTTTGACCGTTAGACGCCCGTTTTGGCCGTTTGTGACACCAGAACGGCGTTCTCGGTCACCGCGGGCACACGGCACGTTCGATTGACGTGCCGTCTGCTCGACCACATCACAATTCACTCACCCTTTGATGTCGTCCGATTTCAGGCCATTCGGACATCGTTCGGCCAGTTTGGACCCCCCCACGCGCGTTTATCAAGCGCACACAACCCTTAAAGAACGCATAATGAGCCCTACCGCGTAGATCGCACGTCCGATTGACGTGCCGTCTGCGCATCCACGTCGCGAATAATAATTGGATTGTTGTCCTGTGATTTCAGGTTAATCCGATGTCGTCCGCTATGAGTTTGACCGTTAGACGCCCGTTTTGGCCGTTTGTGACACCAGAACGGCGTTCCCGGTCACCGCAGGCACATGGCACGTCCGATTGACGTGCCGTCTGCTCGACCACATCACAATTCACTCACCCTTTGATGTCGTCCGATTTCAGGCCATTTGGACATCGTTCGGCCAGTTTGGACCCCCTACGGGCGTTTATCAAGCGCGCACAACCCTTAAAGAACGCATAATGAGCCCTACCGCGCAGACCGCACGTCCGATTGACGTGTTGTCTGCGCGTGCACGTCGCGAATAATAATTGGATTGTTGTCCTGTGATTTCAGGTCAATCCGATGTCGTCCGCTATGAGTTTGACCGTTAGACGCCCGTTTTGGCCGTTTGTGACACCAGAACGGTGTTCCCGGTCACCGCGGGCACACGGCACGTCCGATTGACGTGCCGTCTGCTCGACCACATCACAATTCACTCACCCTTTGATGTCGTCCGATTTCAGACCATTCGGACATCGTTCGGCCAGTTTGGACCCTCCACGCGCGTTTATCAAGCGCGCGCAACCCTTAAAGAACGCATAATGAGCCCTACGACGCAGACTGCACGTCCGATTGATGTGCCGTCTGCGCGTGCACGTCGCGAATAATAATTGGATTGTTGTCCTGTGATTTCAGGTCAATCTGATGTCGTCCGCTATGAGTTTGACCGTTAGACGCCCGTTTTGGCCGTTTGTGACACCAGAACGGCGTTCCCGGTCACCGCGGGCACACGGCACGTCCGATTGACGTGCCGTCTGCTCGACCACATCACAATTCACTCACCCTTTGATGTCGTCCGATTTCAGGCCATTCGGACATCGGTCGGCCAGCTTGGAGCCCCCCACGCGCGTTTATCAAGCGCACGCAACCCTTAAAGAACGCATAATGAGCCCTACCGCGCAGACCACACGTCCGATTGACGTGCCGTCTGCGCGTGCACGTCGCGAATAATAATTGGATTGTTGTCCTGTGATTTCAGGTCAATCCGATGTCGTCCGTTATGAGTTTGACCGTTAGACGCCCGTTTTGGCCGTTAATGACACCAGAACGGCGTTCCCGGTCACCACGGGCACACGGCACGTCCGATTGACGTGTCGTCTGCTCGACCACATCACAATTCACTCACTCTTTGATGTCGTCCGATTTCAGGCCATTCAGACATCGTTCGGCCAGTTTGGACCCCCCACGCGCGTTTATCAAGCGCGCGCAACGCTTAAAGAACGCATAATGAGCCCTACCGCGCAGACCGCACGTCCGATTGACGTGCCGTCTGCGCGTGCACGTCGCGAATAATAATTGGATTGTTGTCCTGTGATTTCAGGTCAATCCGATGTCGTCCGCTAAGAGTTTGACCGTTAGACGACCGTTTTGGCCGTTTGTGACACCAGAACGGCGTTCCCGGTCACCGCGGGCACACGGCACGTCCGATTGACGTGTCGTCTGCTCGACCACATCACAATTCACTCACCCTTTGATGTCGTCCGATTTCAGGCCATTCGGACATCGTTCGACCAGTTTGGACCCCCCCCCCCCACGCGCATTTATCAAGCGCGCGCAACCCTTAAAGAACACATAATGAGCCCTACGGTGCAGACCGCACGTCCGATTGACGTGTCGTCTGCGCGTGCACGTTGCGAATAATAATTGGATTGTTGTCCTGTGATTTCATGTCAATCCGATGTCGTCCGCTATGAGTTTGACCGTTAGACGCCCGTTTTGGCCGTTTATGACACCAGAACGACGTTCCCGCTCACCGCGGGCACACGGCACGTCCGATTGACGTGTCGTCTGCTCGACCACATCACAATTCACTCACCCTTTGATGTCGTCCGATTTCAGGTCATTCGAACTTCGTTCGGCCAGTTTGGACCCCCCCATGCGCGTTTATCAAACGCGCGCAACACTTAAAGAATGCATAATGAGCCCTACCGCGCAGACCGCACGTCCGATTGACGTGCCTTCTGCGCGTGCACATCACAATTCACTCACCCTAAAAAGATACAAATATTGAAAGAGTTCTTGGGCTTCTCCCAAGAAACAACTGTCTGGAGTTTCTCTCCATCCACTGACACACCTTCCTCTGAAATTATTTGACCCAATAACTATACCTATATAATCAATACAAAACTGACATATATATAGCTTGACGTATAGTCAATAAGTGTAATCTGTATGATGTCAAGATGTTGGGTATGATCATAATCACTCTTGGAGTGCACGAAGATGTCATCCACAAATATTAAAACAAACTAATCTAGGTAAAAAAAGAAAATTATATTCATCAAGGATATAAAAAATTCTAAAGAATTCATTAAGACAAATGAAATTACCTCATGCATGGGGTTCATTCTCATCTGGATCACCAATATCACTGTGATGTCCACCAGATGTATTCGGAGCCTACAATATATATCAATATTATGTATCTTAAACATATCAATAAAATTCAATCTGAGTATGGTTTGTTTTATTGTTTACCTGTGGCGCCACTTGTTGCGTCGTCATTTCATCGATACGTGATGACATCTGTGACAACCTCTCCTCATACTCTGCACGTAACTGCTGAAACTGTGAATCAAAATGGCGCTGCATATCCTGCATGGAAGCATCTATCTCAGCCTATGTGCGCATCCCTGACTCTCTGCATGCACTCATCACATCTGCTCTAACAACTGCACGTCGTGGGACACCGCCGCCATAAGTCAAAGAATAACCATGACCGTCACGCCCCACAACACGGTGAAATATTTCATCTCTACGCACAATACTACGACGTTGCTCCTCTGGCAACTCTGCTAACTGAGCGTCAAACTGAGCCTGTAGCATATAATGAATCAATGAACAAATATGCATAATTTATATAAAATAAAAAATACATTTATTAATTAGTAAATAATTTTCTTACTATAACACCGGCAACATCGGGATCACCCGCCCTACGAGTCCTCATCCATATGGACATCCGATCGATTGGCTCGCCACGTTGGTGTAACTATACTAAAGGGGTTCACCATGTTATACTACAATATTTTTAAAATATGAATGAAATAGTGAATTCTGATCTTACATCATGTCTGAGCTGTGACACATGTCGAGTGCCAAGTCTGGAAGGCGTGGCCTGCATCGCCTGATTATGTGAATGACGAGCAGACTCGGTCTACATTCAACGTATTTACTTAATAGACATTTGAAAAATTAGTCATTTATAGATTAAAAGTAATAAATCTTACCATCGCTGCCTCACTCGACCAAAACGCAACCAAATCCTGCCACTGCGCAGGAAGAATGCCCGGAGGGACTCGCTGTAGAATGTCTGGCACACCCGCAAATGGTGTCCAGTGATCTCTCTTCACCCTTGACTTGTAATCCTTCCATAATTTTCTGCATTTCGACATACAAACAGCCCGAAACTCATCTGGACATGATGTCAAATTATCCTGTTAAAAATATTGTCAGTAGATGGGACAATAATAATAACAATATCATGAAAAATTAAACATTGTATTTACCTGAACCTCCCTCCATAATCTGTCCATCGTATCCTGAGGGAAAGAACTCAAGTCACGAGTCGTCAGAGGGAATCTGTGTGAGTCTCGTATCATATGCCCAAACTGACGACTCAATGCAGTATCACCATCTCCAACTGGATGAAATGTGTCGTCAAATAACACATCCAATCGGGCTCCAGAGTTCCAGGATCGAACCCCTCTACCAGGACCCCTGCGTCTGCTGGAAGAAGCAGTAGATCCTGATAAACATAAATTCATAATTCAATTACAATATAAATTAATGATTAGAAACAGTTAGGGAAATATAAACAGAAAATTGCAATCAATTAATTTAGAAAAATGAAAACATACATACCAACAACATCAGGTGAACCACTATGACCACCCTGTGACATACCTGCATTAAAAGAAATTATAGTTAAATCAAGCAATTTTTATACATATATAACTGATAAATATTTTTACAAATAATAACTAGGAATATAATTACAATTTCCACTAATCATGCAAGTCTATCGTATCTCCTTCAACCGTCTCTCTGGTCCATTGTATATCTTCATCTCGTACAACTACTGTTGTTTGGTCAAGTGTTTGATCAGGAAATGCGACAACTTCAGGTTCCTCTTGGTCAATCAGAAAAACCCCTCTTCTAGACATTTTCACCACAACTTTCCAATCAGAATCAATGCCGACAAAGTAAACTTGTTCTGCCTGCGATGTCAGTATGAAATGCTCATTGCTAACCCAGTCATCTTTATATAGCATATTGTTAAAGTTTACTAATGTAAATTGGAAGTTATCAACTTTCGTTCCACGAACTGGATCGACCCAATCACACCTTAACAATATGTGTTTTAAGCCACGATCATAAATAACCTCAATAATATCTCTCAACAATCCATAATAATAACCCGCACCAACAAAAGAACAACCAACGCCACTATTTTGTGTGGCTCGGTTCATGTCAACATCGCTAATACAAAATCAGAATCCGTTAGCATCCAAAGACTTGTAGCGACGAGCTGTAATAAATGGATCATCAGCTAGTTGGTTGAGTTCTTCGCTCACATGCTGGGTTAAATCACGTAATTTTTGAATCTGCAAATTTCACATATATAGTTTAATGGATAAAGAATTGTGAAAATACAACTTAGTTGCGCTATAAAAATATTAAATCAATTATACGTACATGAGTCTTGAACCACTCATGAAATGTGTTGAAATGATGTTTTTGGATTTGATACTCAGTTGCACGGGGCCTTTCACGTTTCAACTTAGCGATATGCATCCTAAATCACAACACAATATAAGGTAAGCAATAAAATAAATATAGAAACAAAATACACATCAACTATGAAACTTACTGTATCAATGGCATAACTGATGGAGTGTTGAACAACACATATCGATGAGCTTGAACCCACTCGTCGTTCCGCATATCAAATGTTATTCCTTCTCCAATTGGACCCTCGTCAGTCTGGGATGGTTTATCTATCTTTGTTTCAACCTCATCAATATATGAAGCACAGAAATTAGTACACTCATCCATTAAATATCCCTTGGCAATTAATGCTTCTGGACGAGCTATGTTGCGCACATAGCGTTTCAATGTATTTAAGTATCGCTCTATTGGATACATCCACCTGAATTGCACGGGACCACCAGCAATGACTTCACCAGTTAAATGCACGGTCAAGTGAATCATGACATCAAAAAAAAGGCGGCGGAAAGAGTTTTTCTAGGTGACATAGTGCAAGTACAATCTTATCCTGTAGCTTTTTCAAATCACTCATGCGATGATTCCTAGAACAGAGCTGTCTGAAAAAATTAGAAACTCCAATCAACGGCTCAACAACCTGGGAAGGTAAGCAATCACGAATTGCTATAGGAATTAACTGTTGAAGCAGAATATGATTATCGTGACTTTTCAAACCCTGTAATGTCATGCTCATCATATTCACGCGCTTCGAAATATTAGAGCAATAACCATCTGGCACCTTAACAGTCTTCAAAATTGATAGAAATGTTTGTTTCTCTTTTTTACTCATTGTGTATTGTGCAGCAGGCATGTATGCCCGATTACCTTCACCCAGCTGTAAATGTAAAGGTTTTCTCAATCTCATTTCTTGCAAATCACGTTGAGCATTAGCACTGTCCTTTGATTTCCCCTTGACGCCTAAAATGGTGCACAAAATATTATCACATACATTTTTTTCAATGTGCATCACATCTAAATTATGCCTTAATATTATATTTCCAATAAGGCAATTCAAAAAAAATACTTCGTTTCTTCCAATTATGACTTCGCTGTCTATTTGCAGCAGGAATAGAAGGCAATGCAGGAACCAATAAATCTTGAAAATCATACATTGTACGGATGTTTTCTTCATCAATTTGTGCACAAATTTCAACCCCAGACAGTATTTGTGGTGATGGGTCAAACTCTCTATTCCCATCAAACGATACACGGTCTTTTCTGAACCTGTGCAATGGAGGAAGAAAGCGTCTGTGACCAAGATATGCCCACTTTCTACAGTGCTTAAGCCATATAGATTTCTTACTCTTATTACAACAAGGGCAAGCAAATTCTCCTTTTGTACTCCAACCTGATAAGTTAGCATACGCTGGGAAATCATTAATTGTCCATAACAAAGCGGCCCGAAGTCTAAACATTTCATTTGTTGCCGAGTCAAAAGTCATTACACCATCGTCCCAAAATTCTTGCAGCTCATCAATCAAAGGTTGCATATAAACATCGATTTTATCACCAGGTCCTCTCGGTCCATCAATTAGAATTGACAGTAACAAAAAAGGTTGCTTCATACATACCCATGGGGGAATGTTGTATGGAACCAACACCACTGACTATGTACTATGTGTCTCACCAACCATGGACCTAAATGGGTTAAAACCATCTGCTGCCAAACCCAGTCGAATATTACGATCATCTCGGGAAAAGTCTGGGTGTCTCTGATCAAACTCTTTCCATGCCAAAGAATCTGTCGGGTGAGTTAATTTATCAACCTCTTTCTTTCTCTCTGAATGTCAAGTCATCAATTTAGCAATTTTAGTGGGCAAGAAGAATCTCTTCAGTCTCGGTTTCAGTGGGAAATAACGCATCTGTTTAGCGGCAACTTATTTCCCTTGATTCAAGACTCTCCCAGGAAGAATCTGACTACCTTGATTAATCTCATTGGTCTTCCACCTGGATGTATAGCAAACAGTACAATTATTTAATTGCGCATTCTCTTTTCTGAACAACATACAATTATTGCGACATGCATCAATTGTATCATATGTAAAACCAAGATCATCGATTAACTTGCGAGCTTGATAGAATGACTCTGGAATCTTCGCTCCAGCAGGGAGTACCTTCTTCAATAATACCAACAACATGTCGAATGAGGTGTCTGACCACTGGTTCAAGGCCTTCAGGTGTAACAATTCAACGATGAACGACATTTTACTAAATTTAGTGCATCCAGGATATAATTCAGTACGCGCATCGTCAAGAATTTCAAAGAATTTCAATGCTTCTCCATCTGCAGAAGAACGAGGATTACTCAATCCAACGTCGTCATTTACGACATTACTGTCTTCAGATTGAAACTGACGCATCATATCATTCAACATTATGTTCATCGGATCAACTGTTCCCGAATCAACATTCATATGAATATTTTCTGAGCGATGACATGAAACAGAATCTTCTCCATGACGCGTCCATGTCTTATAGTTTTTCAAAAACCCATTCAAAAACAAATGTTCTCTAACACTATCTCGTTTGAAGAGGTATCTATTTGCACATTTTCTACATGGACAACTAATCATATCGCTTGTAAATTTGTTGGTGAAATCCATAAATCGCTTAATCCCCTCATAATATTTAGCTGAAAATCTATCTTGCATATCAATCCAACTCCTATCCATATTTGTATTTAATAGAAATCAAAAGTGAAATATCTTTTTAAATTCTAAAAAAAACACATATCATTAAAATTTAAAAACCAAATTTGGATAAAAAACATTACCTGCGGAGGACTCGACTGCGGGTAACGGGGTCTGACTCGATTGCGGATCCATGACGGCGCAGTGAATTGACGACAGAGGTTCGACGACCGGACTCGAAAGGAGCGGAACCGTTGGACCGCGTGGAGGGTTCTACACGGCGGGGCACAATGGACCGGAAGGGTCCAATGGAGGCAGGAGGACTTGCCGGAGGGATGCAACGGGGCCGCGAGGGGACGACGGCGGCGGGGCTATCCAAAGGTGCAGCGCGGGCAGGGGTGGGGGTTGCCGGGTCGCGGGGGTGTCGGGGTCACGGGGGCGCAGCGTGGAGGCAAGGCGGTGGGGGCGCCGGGGTGCAGCGCGGGCAGGGGGTGTCGGGGTCACGGGGGCGCACCGTGGAGGCAAGGCAGTGGGGGTTGCCGGTGGCGCAGCACGGAGGCAAGGGGGTGGGGATCGCCGGGGGTCGGGGTCGCCGGGGGTCGGGTCGCCGGGGGTTGCCGAGGTCGCCGGGTGGTCGGGGGTCGGGGTCGCCGGGGGTCGGGGTCGCCAGCGGGGTCGGGGTCGCCGGGGGTCGGGGAGGGTCGCCGGGGGTCGGGGAGGGTCACCGGGGGTCGGGGAGGGTCGCCGGGGGTCGGGGAGGGTGGCCGGGGGTCGGGGTCGGGGAGGGTCACCGGGGGTCGGAGTCGCGGGGTCGGGGAAGGGGGGGTCGCGGGGTCGGGGAGCGGAGGGAGGGGAGGGAGGGGAAATTAGGGGTTTTTTAGGAAAAATTGCAGCGGCCGCCATTTGGCGGCCGCTATAGATGCCCCGCCTCTAAAACCAGATTTTCTAGTAGTGATCAATGATTGATCTGAAGGAAATTTAGAGAATCTTTTATATGTATTCGAGGTTCTTCATCGATAGAGAATCATCTGTATTTGTTAGAGATTCTTAGTTGATGGTATCCTTAAATACATAAAAGTCTCTTGGTCATTACGATGACCATACTGGTTTTAAAGCCACTCAGTGGGGCACTTGAAGTTTATTGTCATTCAGGAGGACATGGATTATTTCAGAGTTGGGATCGTACCCGCTGGTGGGATACCTACGTATCCTTTGTTTTGGAAAAGGAATCAGAACTCACGTAGTTCGAGTAAGGGAGTATGATGTTTCTACATGATTGATGGCTCAAAGAAAGATGTCATGATTACTTTTACACTCTAAGCTCACGTGAGTCATGCTCGGTGTGAGAAACAAGAGCTATTAGTGAAACCAGACAATTGTGTCATGCAATGAAGATGCCCAAGTTAGTAGGGGACTTATGATTGGGTTTTACTCCTGAGAAGGAAGCCCAGATCAAAAGGAATTATGACTGGTTAAGAGAAATTAAGGGACTTGGGGCTTACTCCTAAAGAGGATGCCCATATTTGAGACTGGGGCTTATTTCTGAAAAGGAGGCCCAGGTTAAGGGACTTAAGGTTTGGGGCTTACTCCTGAGGAGGATGCCCATATTTGAGACTGAGGCTTACTCTTAAGGAGGAGGCCCAGGTTAAAGGAATTAAGGTTTGGGGCTTACTACTGAAGAGGATGCCCATATTTGAGACCGTGACTTACTCCTAAGGAGGAGGCCTAGGTTAGGGGACTTGGGGCTTACTCCTGAAAAGGAGTCCCAAATTAATGAGGATTTGGGGCTTACTCCTAAGGAGGATGCCCAAATTAATAAGGATTTGGATTGGGGCTTACTCCTGAAAAGGAGGCCCAGGTTAAGGATTCTCTCATCTTAAAGGATGAGGTTGAATGAATGAACTCTCTAACTTTAGTGACATAAAGTTGTGAAAATCACTAAGTTTTGAGAGATATTCCACAGAACTCCTTTCAGATAAGGAATCTGGATCAAGAAAACATGCCATAAATGGCTTTGAAGAGTGTTTTGAAGGCTGAATCTTGAATAGGAGAGGTGGAATGACATAAGAGGGGTTAAATGGGCTGGAAGGGCACCCAAAAAGAGAGGGGCACGCAAGTCCTGGCAGGCGCGCAGGTATTGCGTGGGCGCGCAAGTATTGGTCGCACAGGTATACCTGTGCGACACATGGGTACTTGCGCGATCCTTGACCTGTAGAGTAATACTTGGACGATTCTTGACCAAAGCCTTTAGAATCATCCTGAGCTACTTCCAGAAGAGTGGCACGCAAGTTTCAATGAATAGGTAAGGAGGCGCGCAAGTGTGTTCATTTCCCTTAAGGGTAAAACATTTAGGCGCGCATGTGTTAGTGATTTCTAACACTTAGACCTTTCATTCTAGGTAAAGAATTACCTTAGAAGTGTTCAGAAGACTTGAAGAAGAGACTTGGGCGTTCAAAGCTCTATATCTGAATTCTGAAAAAAATTCTCCCCTCAAATGGGGGACCCACAGTTTATAGGCTGGAGAAGACCCCGGGCGGTTATCACTTAGGTCGCGCAAGTGACTTGCGCGACCATTAGTCGGCGAGCAAGCATACTTGCGCGACGGTAAGGGAACTTGCGCGGCTCATGTGCATTTGAAGCCTTGTTCATGCCTTTATCAATTTTTGATGTTTTCTTCAAAAGATGAATCAATTTGTGCTAAGTCATTTCCCTTTCCATTCCTTTAGACAATGTGACGAAAAGGAGTGTCAACAAAAGTCCCCCCTCAGAGTTGGATCCGGAAGAATAAGGATGTGACTCTGAGGAAAAGAAGAGAAACCAAAGGGAAATAGGCGACGAAGGAGGAAGTCCACCGCTAAACACTTTATCAACAGTGGTAAGTCCTTCGGATAATCATGAATTTTAAACCATGAAAAAGATTGCTCATTTTCCTTGAGATTGCAGGGGCTTCTTCAATTTCCCCTCTGAGGGAAAGGACTGGTCTTCCTTTAAGGACCACGGAGGGTTCTGTAGAACAAATGCAAATTCAAGTTGACTTGGATGCTTCTGAAAAAGAACCAACATCTATTCCCAGTACTGCTCATACTGCTGTTACACATAGAGAAGAACCTACACCAGAATCATTGGCGGCCGCAGCAACTGAATCTTCCATCCTTCCTGAAGAAGCTGTCCAGGGTCAGGGGCCGCAGAATGAGGGTCGCCAAGAGGACACATCAAATGCTCCCACTGGTGAGACTAATCAGGATTTTGAAATATCATTGGATAAAATGATGAATCGTGACATGTCTTTCGAAGAATTTTATGATCATGCTAAGTTATCATGTGATTTAGAAGACCTTGGGCGTGAGTGTTATCCTTCGCCCAGTAAATTTTCTTATAATTTACGCTTCTAATCATGACTGAAAATAATATGCAGTTCCATCCATAGAAGCTGCTGAACTGCTAATGCCTGAAGAGGGTGTGGACATTGATGTCAACCCTACCATTATAGAAACATTAGCTCAAGTGGAGCTAAACCCAGTAAACCCTCATGAGACCCATCTTGAAGACCCTGTTGAAATTGGGAAAGATGGGGAGGAGTCTTCTCAAGCTGCTGATCTACTGTTAGGTAATGATTGAACCGAGTTTTCAAGATAGACAACCAACTTCCATTATTCTATGAAATTAACCATACTTTTAATTGATCAAACAGGGCTATCAACTTTAATGGCTAGAACTGGAGGTGAAGTCTCAACCTCCGCCCAAACAGTAGTAGAAGGTGAAGCAACTAGGGTCAGGGGGGGAGGAGCAGAACAGGGCACTTCCTTAAGTGCATTAATCCCAGATTACATGCCCCCCTGTGATGATGATGTTGAATTAGACCCAGAGGTACTTAAGGCGCTCAACTTTTCACGACGTAAGGCATGGAACAACATATGGAAAATCATATATCTGAGGTGCCTTTAAAAGAGTTATCATCGAAGATCCCTCGATTGTCGTCCTTGTTCGTCATGCTAGGACTTGGCGGTTTTGGATATGAAAAGATCCATGCCGCGGTGAAACAAGTCATTTTAAGAAGGGAACAAGAGCAAAAGTGTCGTGAAGATCTGACCAGGGTGAAGCTGTCAGCCAACATCAGAGAATTTGAGGCTGCAGTATCCCGAGTTGAGGCTGACTATGCTGCCAAGATGAAGGACCTAAAGCATAAGATCAAAGATAAAGTCGTCCAGCAGATGCACCTTCAGCAACAGTTAGACGCTGTTACTGGGGAACTTGACCAACTCAATAATTCACTGGAGGGAGCTCAAACGAATGGTATGAAATCCATCACGGATGCCAAGAAAGCACTCCATCTGGCTGAAAAGAGTGAAGTTGGTCGGGTGCATGAGCTTCAAGTAGCTGCTGATGAAGCTCAGGATGTTGTTCATCAAATGAAGACTTATGTTGATAGCCTCTTGTAATTTCTTGGAAAAGAGAAGAGACTCCAATCTGTGGATGTCCTTCTAATTCTTGTGCATCAAATGGAAAGATTGATTTCATCTTCAATCACTTGTGCACATATTTTCCTATTACCTGCTTTAAATTTTACCTAAGCCAATGGGCCTAGTAAGCATAGTTTGATTTTTACTAGGATTATTATAAATAACCCTACAAACTTTGAATCTTTTAATTGCTCAATATTACCTAAATCATACAAAATGTATGTTTAGTGAGCTGGAACTTGACTTTTATACGGAGTTCCCTTGTCTTTTGTGGGCAGTTTAAAGTCATGCACGTCAGACATAAAGAAGCTAATGTTTAAGGTCGAAATAGCTTTGACCAAATGAATTAGAATTGACTCAATTCCTTGAAAACTTATCTGAAAATATTTTACCACACTCAAGTATGAAGGAAAATATGTAAACTAAAACTAAAGAAAATTTGAATCTGAGGAATGATATGAAAAAGAGCTAAAAAGACATTAGAAGAAGTAGTTCCCAAGAATGAAGTTATCATTATTTAACAAACCCGTTAGGGGGTTGAATTATGCAGGGTCATTTAAGGGCATTGACTGTATAGTCAAATAAATAGCATCTTTTGGCTGACAGGTCCATTATGTAGACTACTTATGCAAGGCCGTCTAAGGGCACGTGTTGCATAGTCAGGCAAAAGAACTCTCAGAAATTTACTTTTCTACTGCTAAGAAGCCAGTGAAAGTTTATGGGGATTCAACTTTTCCAAAGTATAGAGTTTGCTGTATGGAGAGAGGTACTTGAATATGGAGAAGATATTTCCAAATAGGTTTGTCTAAGAATTGGATGAATGTTACTCCTACGAAGGTCTGGCCCAAACGTAGGGAAGGAAAATATAAACCATAGACTTGAATACTTTCAGATCATGAAAAAGAGTATGAGACAGATATGTTAAGGATATCCATTTTTTTTCGGATCCCTACATATTGTCATTAAGACAACCAAGGACAAAAAAGATTTTCCTCCCAAGAATGAAGTTACCACTATTTGACAAACCCGTTAGGGGGTTGAATTATGCAGGGCCGCCTAAGGACATTGGCTGCATAGTAAGTGGGCCAGTATACAAACCCAAACTGAAAGTAAAGTACAACTGGAAGGGAAAACAACAACTGAAAAGTAAAGCCGCAACGTCGAGCTGTCCACTGGATATCCCACCTGAAGGGTGGGTACAGATAGCCTCCACTGCTCCTCGGGTCCAGCCGACCGCTCCGAGTACGTCCCGCCCAGTGGTCCACCTCCAGGTACCGTCCTGCTCCGCAAGCCTTAACCACGATCAGCGTTGTCCGTCGTCTGCAACCAACACAACGTAGTGCGGGCATAGCCCGTGCAGGGGTGAGTATAAGCTACTCGGTAGGGACCCCGAGACCCCCGAAGGTCTCCCAGAATCCACAAAGGATAAACCACAAAGGAAAGATACAATCACGAAGTAACATTCGACACTACTTAGGTATATGCCCATACATATACCTAAGTCATCAATTCTCGTTCGGCTCCAACATCCGAGCCCAAGTACAACCCATTCCACACAAGAAAGCAAAACGTAAATCCACACAGGATAGCACAACACAATCCACAAAGGAAAGCAAAACAAGATTCAGCTCACACAGGTATACTTCTTCGAATGACGATAGAGATGATCAGATATAACCACTGATTCATCTAAGTCGTCGGACCCACAAAGAATTGATAGGTACTAACCCCCGCAATGACCCACAAAGGATCTGACCCACAAAGGATCGATAGGTAACTAACCCCCGCAATGACCCACAAAGGATCTGACCCACAAAGGATCTGACCCACAAAGGATCGATTGGTAACTAACCCCCGCAATGACGCACACAGGATCGGACCCACACAGGATCTGTAGGCGTTGGCCCACACAGGACCGCTGAGCGCTGACTCACACAGGATCGGACCCACACAGGATCTGTAGCACTGACCCACGTAGGATCGCTGAGTGCTGTAGTCGTCGCCGCCGAATCCACTGAGGATCTCTGCACAGTCGTCGTCGTCGCAGTCGCAGCCAACATTAGGGTTCCCGCACACAGCAAACTCGTTCGGGAGGGTCCGCTCCACGAGCCGAGAGGCTGATACATCAACTGACACATAGTCCAGAGTTGATGTATCCAAAAGTTCCGTATCGACAACAGGAACTCAACGTCGAAGACGGCGCGTCAATCGGACGCCCGGTCTGAGAGTTATTGGCTTTTTCGTTCCAGGGGCCCGGTTGGTTTTTAAAGCAAAACCAACCCGACTGTACCCCACCTGCGTCCAAACCTCGGGTGGAGTAAGCCAAAAGATCCGTCTCACTTTTAGGAATCCAACAAAGTCGACGACACGTCAATCGGATGTCTGTAGCTCAAGATATGAGCGTTTCCGCTCCGAGGGCCCGGTTGGTTTCGTGTACGAACCAACCCGGCCAAACCCAAAGTACTCCGAAACCTTGAGTGCGATATACCGAAACGACCGTCTCGATCCAAGGATCGCATCGCCGCTGACGGTGCGTCGATCAGAGGCCCGTAACTCAAGTTATGAGCAAAAGACTGAAAAGGTCCGAAAACGGGGGGTCTGGACCCGGGCCGACCCGGCCCCACCCCTCCTGGGTCGACCCAAACCGGTTCGACCCGACCCAAGTCCGGGTCCGGCCCGGCCAGGGTGGCCCGGCCCGGCCTGGGCGCGACCCGGCCCGACCGGTGGGTTGGCTCTGCCGGTTACGGCCGAGCGGAGCTGGGGGAGTGCTGCCCCCGCGTGAGAGAACTGCGGCCCCGCGTGGGGCCGCCCTTGCCAGTGGACGCGGCCGGGCCGCCGCGTCCTGTACTCCTCCGGTCCTGCACGGTCGCGGGACCGCGCTGCTGCCGCCGCGACTTCAGTCGCGGTGGTTCTCCACGGCGGCGCGCCGGGCGCCGCCTCCTTCCGCCGCCGGCGCCGCCATGCCGGCGTGGCGCGCCGGCGGGACGCTCCGCGGACCACCGGACGAGTTCCGGTGGTCGGAAATTCACGCTGTCTTCGCCAAAGGTCCTCCCGGGGTCCGTCCTTCACTACGAGGACCCCGCGTCACCCGTGCGGCCTGCTTTGTCGACGTCCGCCATTTCGCACACCAAGAACGAAAGGGGCGGTGGGTTCGGACTTGTTTGTTAGTTCGCACCCACCGCGTTAGCGGTTTTAAAAGTCTCACAAAAATTTTAATCATACGCTGCGGGTATAAATCACAAAGATTTAAGTCAAACAAACCCCTACCTCGTCGTTGTCGTCGGACGTGAGTTTTTCGCGGGATTGACCATCACGGAAGAAGAGGATCGTCGCGTCGCGGAAGGGGCGTCGCGTTGTCGCGGTACACGGCGTCGCGTCGACGATCTCCGAGGGTTAAAGAAAACACACAGATTTAATTTCACGATTTAAATCCATGTTGAGGATAAAATCCAAAAAGGAAATTTAAAAGATCCGTAATCCCCTACCTCAAACGGTGTTGATCAAAGATTGTCGCGGGGAAGGATTGTCGCAGAAGAACATCGCGGGAGGAGAATCTTCGGCGTCGCGGTACACGGCGCCGCGTCGTTGATCTCCGAGGGTTCGGAATTCTTCGTCGCCTTTCGTCGGAGGCCGGCGTTCTTCGCGTTCTTCGCGTTCTTCGCGAGGGAGGATGAATAACTTAGAGTTTCTATCAATCCTCTCAACAAGCCACCCACAAGCAAAACGTGTGTTGGTCTTATTTTATTCCATGCCAACAATTTGAAAAAACAAGTTAAGAAATGAATCATTAATTCGGTGAATTAATGGTAACGTCTTAACTGTCCAATTAATAGGGGCGTTAAGAATTTAGAAAACGCACCAGTTGACTTTCATTAAAGAGGAGTTTTCGCGGGTGCGTTACTTAGAGGAAAGGAAACGGTGAGGCTCATGCGGGCCCCACCTCACAAATATCCTACCAAGATGGTAGGATATTTTGGGTTCCACCCTATCCGCTTCAACTTAGCTTAAGTGGCTTTAAGTGGCTTTAAGTGGCTTTAAGTGAAATAAAAATAAAGTTGTCGCACCACTTTATTTTATTTCTTAACTTAACCCCAAAAATTAAAAACCACACCCGAGCAAACGCAACTCCAGAAAAGGTGTTTCTAAGCAAATATCGGTGCTGCGATTCCATCGGTGCCCTCAAAATTTGATTCCGAGCACCAGTTCAAAAGTTAGAAAAACCCGCTCGTTCGTTCACTGAACGTACCCGAGCCAAACTTCGGAAAATGATTTCGGGCACACCGGGCCTCGGAATCAGGTGCCGTCAGAAACTGCATTCTTGTAAAATTCCAAAGAAAGTTAAGAAAAAAAAATTTCCTTGAATTTTACGGGTCTTTACAGTTCCTGCTTCCTTTTCTCAACTCCTCGAATCATATTTGTTGATTCTGAGGGTTGGGTTAAAAGAGTCCTCAGTCTGGTAAGCTGGGGTGGCTCTTGACATGCTATGTCTGAGACTTTCTTAAAAGCTCTCCTGATCTTGCGGACCTTAGTCCGGAAATTAGCTGGATGCATCAATCGATATCCACTTTTATCACCCGGTTCAAAAGACCGTTGGATGATTTCTGACACTTCTATCACTTGATGATGTGTTTGCTCCATACGAGAGGCATGTTCAGTATTCTCATTTGCTTGATGCAGGAGTAATTCAACAACTTGTTCTCTGTATTCTTGATTTTGAGAAGAACTAGTTGAGGCCTGTTCTTGGGCAAGCTTTTGATTACAAACAAAACCCATTGACTGTGGCCGACCACGGGCAATAACATTGCATGAGACCATTTTCGGCGGGCTTTGCTGACTGGAGAGTACAGTGAAATGTAGTGCTCCATGAACACCCCATCCTCTAACATGAATACCAGATGGGGCATTGACAATTAACTTGTGCAATCTTCTTAGTGCGCCAAGACATGAACGTTGAAGGGCTCTCTGCTGCTTTTCAGCCTTCGGATATCGAGAGACTGATAGAGATGCCAAATCAATCTGACGTTGTAACCCTTCTATTATCTTAAGATGATTTTCATATTCATCATAAGATAATACTTTCTTTTTCAACTGACAAAGAGTTTTCCATATGTTAAGACGAATATCATGAATTCCATCTTCTGTCAACATCTCTGGAATGTCATACTGAGAGTCAGCCAGAGGCCAAAAAATGACTGGCACTTCACCCTTCGCCAGTTTTTTTCTCATGTTCAGCATTTCCTCTTTATCATTCAATGAAGATTCTTCTACCTGATTTGACCAGAGCTAGTGTTTCCTTGTTGCTTCGTCGGATTCAACAAGATTGGTAGAGAAATCATTGATCAAACTAGAAGATGCATGACTTAGGGGTGGTTCGGAGAACGACCTACACCCTGGGATATCTTCTTGTTGAGAAAGTATTTCACCTGCTAGCGATGAAGCATCACACATGACTGGTTTCGCATTTGCAAGTGTCTCAAGATAAGAGGGCTTTCTCGGCACTACATTTTCCACTAAAGCATTTTCCGGGCAATGTGCATCACTAATGCGGAGAGGACTTTCGCTGCAAAATTCATCATCATGGGGAGGACCACCATGGTGGGTTACAGCAAAAGATGAAATCTCTTGCTCCTTGGTCTTCTGGCCACATAGAGGGTTATTATAACTCTCATATGAAGATGAAACTTCAAGATCGACCGAACTGTCATGAAGCAAGCCTTCATGAGGATGTGTCTGTTGAAGACCTTCTGAATTAATGTTCCCGCTATTGGGAACTGAGGGAGTAGAATCTTGGATTCCAACAGATAACTGTCTGAGGGCTTCAAGAACTCTAGCATCGAGCAAGGCCTTGTTACAGATTGGCTCTTGATCTCTTGATTATACTGGGTGGGTCTTCTTCTTAGACGCTTTCTTACTCGCCTTGGAAACCACTTGTTGACGAAAGTGGCTACTCTGAGCAGGTTTATGTGCCTGATCAGGAGAGATGGACATGTTAGGCTGACGATCTCTACTCAAATCAAATGTATGTGTCTGACTTGGTTGTCCGTATGATATGGGGGAGTATGCCCCACAACCCTCTTGGACTGGAACAAATGTGTGTGTCTGTTCCGGAGTGAACTGTTGATGTGTCACCCCACTGGTAGGGATATATTTATGTGTCTTTCCCTGAGATGCTGCTGAAACTGTTATAATATCCTGGCACATATCCAGAATATGAGCATGGATTTGCTTCTGCTCTTTCACCATTGACAGAATGTGCTTGGTGACTTTAACTGCCGGAACGGGGATATAAATCCATTCCGTGATTTGAGTAGGTATGTGTGTCTGCTCTTGTCCTCCTTTTCCTGTATGCTCTTGTCCTCCTTTTCCTGTCAGTGAATCCTGAGAGTACTCAAGTGTGGGGGCAGAGAGTTGAGTCTGCCTCCTATTTGTCACCGGAGCTTTCCGACTGACTTCTCCGAGTGCTACCAAGCGAGACTGTTGGTAGGCTTGATCAATACTAGCAGATGTATGTGCCTACTGATTGCACTTCGCCGAACGTGGTTGACGAGATTCATCATATGTAGTCAGACGAGTCTGTTGACTAGCTAATGATGTATAAACAGGTGTATGTTCCTGCCTATAGTACTCCGTCGGAATTGCCTGGCGGGATTGGCGTGATGCTTCCAGACAAGTTTGCTGGACAGCGGAATTAAAACGGACTGGTGTATGTGCTTGCTCGTTGCTTGTCACCAAGTTAGGTTGGTGGACTTCTCCGGAGATAGCAGAGATGAGAACCTGCTCACTGTTGACTGGATTTCGCCTCTGGTGATTCGTCTTGCCTGCTCGGGTTCGAGGAACCTGAGCCGAACACCTGGAGTCGATACCCTCATCATGTTGAGGGCGCACTACCGCACGAGTCTGGCGGCGATTGTTGATGGGAGCCCTCGGGAAGGATTTCTACTTCCTTGAATTAAGTCCCTGAGGGACCTGCTCATTCACCTCCCCAGAATATGGGAGGGAATGGTGATTGCGTTCAGGGGATAACGACCCGAAACGGTTGGAGACGGTAGTTAGCACCGCCTGCTTCTTGATCGCTTGTCATCGCTGTCCGGACGACCAGGGTGAATTGTTCACTTGGAGGGCTTGTCGAGCAGCCTCCAGAGTTGGAATGGTACCGTGTTGACGGTACTCCTTAACCAGCGCATTTGATACCCAGCGTTGTAGACGCTGAGTAGGTGATGTCGTCCTCAGAGCGGACGATGATCCAGTAGGAGTAGCAGCAGTGACATTTGCAGCAGAAGTTTTCACAGCAGAGGTATTCACAGATGTGAACTTAAGAAAAGCCATTCTGGAAATGCAAAAGATCTTGGAAAAGAGTGTCTGTTTGATATAACAGACATAATCAAGATAAGTTCGGCCACAACATATTTTGGATGAGAAAATATGTCATTGATTGCTTTGTTGGCCCTCTCATTGAGTTAAAATAGGGGCCTAACAAATAAGCAAAGTATCATTTAAACTTGGTTAAGGATTCACGTCGGGTTCACCATTTTTTGTTTCCTCTGGAATTGGGGATGACCTCTTGATTGAAGGTTCAAACATTCCAATCGGTTTCTAACGGGTTTGTTCGTAGAACCGGAAACATCCAATGATTCCATATCCATTTAGACCTACTTTCCAAAGGTAGGTGCTCATTAGTTGTGGACTGATGAGGCTTAGGAATTTGCATTGGTCGAGAGGATGAAAGGTCGGACTCATCACACCTTTTTTAGGGGAATTATTGTCTACTCCGGGACTCTCTTTATAGATTTAAGTTATGTTCGTGAATCCTTATTACATTACCAGGTATAAAATGTGTTTTCCTTTAAATCTGACAATCAATGATTGATATGAAGGAAATTTAGAGAATCTTTTATATGTATTCAAGGTTCTTCATCGATATAGAATCATCTGTATTTGTTAGAGATTCTTAGTTGATGGTATCCTTAAATACATAAAAGTCTCTTGGTCATTACGGTGACCATACTGGTTTTAAAGCCACTCAGTGGGGCACTTGAAGTTTATTGTCATTCAGGAGGACATGGATTATTTCAGAGTTGGGATCGTACCCGCTGGTGGGCTACCTACATATCCTTTGTTTTGGAAAAGGAATCAGAACCCACATAGTTCGAGTAAGAGAGTATGATGTTTCTGTATGATTGATGACTCAAAGAAAGATGTCATGATTACTTTTACACTCTAAGCTCACGTGAGTCATGCTCGGTGTGAGAAACAAGTGGTATTGGTGAAACCAGACAATTGTGCCATGCAATGATGTGGGGCTTATGTATGTATAACTGCCCAAATAGATGAGGATTAAGATTTACTTCAGGGAAGAAATCCATGAACAGGGTCCATAAAGGTATATGTGCTTCATGGAGATTTGGATACTCTAATCTTGGGGTTTACTCCTAATGAAGATGCCCAAGTTAGGAGAGGACTTATGATTGAGTTTTACTCCTGAGAAGGAAGCCCAGATCAAAAGGAATTATGACTGGTTAAGAGAAATTAAGGGACTTGGGGCTTACTCCTAAAGAGGATTCCCATATTTGAGACTGAGGCTTATTCCTGAAAAGGAGGCCCAGGTTAAGGGACTTAAGGTTTGAGGCTTACTCCTGAGGAGGATGCCCATATTTGAGACTGAGGCTTACTCCTAAGGAGGAGGCCTAGGTTAAAGGAATTAAGGTTTGGGGCTTACTCCTGAAGAGGATGCCCATATTTGAGACTGGGGCTTACTCCTAAGGAGGAGGCCCAGGTTAGGGGACTTGGGGCTTACTCCTGAAAAGGAGGCTCAAATTAATGAGGATTTGGGGCTTACTCCTAAGGAGGATGCCCAAATTAATAAGGATTTGGACTGGGGCTTACTCCTGAAAAGGAGGCCCAGGTTAAGGATTCTCTCATCTTAAAGGATGAGGTTGAATGAATGAACTCTCTAACTTTAGTGACATAAAGATGTGAAAATCACTAAGTTTTGAGAGATATTCCACAGAACTCCTTTCAGATAAGGAATCTGGATCAAGAAAACATGCCATAAATGGCTTTGAAGAGTGTCTTGAAGACTGAATCTTGAATGGGAGAGGTGGAATGGCACAAGAGGGGTTAAATGGGCAGGAAGGGCACCCAAAAAGAGAGGGGCGTGCAAGTCCTTGCGCACGTATACCTGTGTGACACATGGGTACTTGCGTGATCCTTGACCTGTAGAGTAATACTTGGGCGATTCTTGACCAAAGCCTTTAGAATCATCCTGAGGTACTTCCAGAACAGTGGCGCACAAGTTTCAATGAATAGGTAAGGAGGCGCGCAAGTGTGTTCATTTCCCTTAAGGGAAAAACATTTAGGCGCGCAAGTGTTAGTGATTTCTAACACTTAGACCTTATTCCTCTTGTTTAGACCTTCTATTCTAGGTAAAGAATTACCTTAGAAGTGTTCGGAAGACTTGAAGAAGAGACTTGGGCGTTCAGAGCTCTATATCTGAATTCTGAAAAATTCCCCCCCTCAAATGGGGGGCCCACAGGGTCTATTTATAGGCTGGAGAAGACCCCGGGCGGTTATCACTTAGGTCGCGCAAGTCACTTGCGCGACCATTAGTCGGCACGCAAGCATACTTGCGCGGTGGTAAGGGAACTTGAGCGGCTCATGTGCATTTGAAGCCTTGTTCATGCCTTTATCGATTTTTGATGTTTTCTTCAAAAGATGAATCAATTTTTGCTAAGTCATTTCCCTTTCCATTCCTTTAGACAATGTGACGAAAAGGAGCGTCAACAATTATATTCTTACATTTTATGTGATACTTGGTGAGGTTGGGAATGGGTAGTTGACCTTGTAGATGCTTGTTGGTTCTACTACTTGTTCACTAGGGCATTAATATGCTCTTCTCACATTTTCATGAGAGATCTTGAGGAGGATCCTATTGAGTATACATGTTATGCTCGCCTATATATATGTTGACTTTTTTTAGGTAACTAGGATGGATTCAGTGTCTGAGTTAGACCGTACTAGCTTGGAGTGGAGAGCTTCTTTTGGTGTCGCTTCTTACGAGTCTTTTAGTACTTTATTTCAGGGGACTGCTTTTATTTCATTTCATGAATTATGGGATTTTATTATCAAGGGATCTTAGTTTATTTTATATGATGTGGTGTTGATCAGTACATTCTATCTTATTTCTTGTTCTTAACTCCATATATTGAGGGCAGTGCCTCTTATTGTGTGTTATATACTCTCGATGATAATCACTAACATGTGGCCTATTGGAGGTGAGCTTCAGGGGTCGCTATCTCTTCTTTACCCGTGTAAGAGGGGTACCGGTTGGGGGGGGGTCGTACCAAAGTGGTGTCGAAGATGATGGTTGAATGATAGGATGAAGCTTGGGGAATAAGCACCGGTGAGGACTGTATGGGTTGGCAGGGAAACAATATCAGTTGAACCTAGTGTATGATGTACACATGGGAGATTGACTAAGACACAGGATTTTAGGGCCCCCCGTGATCTGATGCAAAAATTATAAGCTTACCAAACCCACTACTTGAAGTGATGTTGCTTGCGGGGTGGAGACATGCAAAAGGTACATGCATCATGCTTTGTTGTGCTTGTGTTTAAACCGGGGTAATTTTGGGGAAAATGAAATGAATCTAAATAAATGGATTTTATTATATAAATTTCATACCATCAGGCTGAGGAGTTTCTCATTTCTTGTAGAGATGCCTTCTAATTGTTTGCATGTGGTACAAGTTGGTGAGGTTCAATTGGATGATCTGGTTGATTGTCAAAGGGTCAACCTAATGAAGGAGGATGAGTTGCGGCAGAGGTTGTTGTGCGCTTTCCAGCATCAAAGTTTAGTGAAGTATGAGGGGAGCGTCTCCGAATTAGAGACGGGACATTAGTTAGAGGAGTTGGAGATCACGTTCATTTTGATCCGGGCCTAGGCTAAGTATTGGATTTTGCTGATGGTTGGTTAGATGAGAGGAGCATCCCGTCAGTAGTGGATGTCGTATCAAAGAGAGCATAGCGGAAGGAATTAGATGTCTCCTGGATAGATTTCTAGAAGGATTTCTGATCAGAGTTTCTATCTTCAATGACGAGGGCAGCACAGCGGCAAGAGTTTCTCTCCCTTCAGTAGGGGATCCTGAGCATGCAAGAGCTCTGGATTAGGTTTAAAGACCTTCTTCATTTCACTCATGGCATCCTTCCTGATAAGGAATCCAGAGTGTAGTGCCTTGAGGAGGCGTTGTGCCCAACTATTAGATATGTGGTCACTCCATTTACATTGTCTATTGGTTGCGCCCAAATTTACCCAAGTTTTATGGTGTAAGCGGTCTCTTTGTAGAATATCTTGGGTTATCGAATCCTTAGAGACCTAAGAAGAAACCTAAAGAAATATACATTCGATGATGGTGATTTGGCTATGAAGTGACCAACTTGGGTTCGAATTGATTGGATTATAAATGATTTTGAGATACTAAATGAATTCAATTTAAAAATAACGAGTTGATCCTCAGTTATCGCTTAGGTTGAATTGGATGAATTTCTTTTTAAATTATTTCAATGTCTTAAATTCGAGCGTTTCCTTCAACGAAATATGAAGTTCTCAAATCACTCATGGAATTTTGAGTCTTCACAATCCTAAGGCTAATCACCTATACACTTGGAAGATCATATTCATGAGCACTCTAAGGTAGAGTATCTTTTTAGAACTCTGGATGTGTAGCCTTAAAATTAGTGAGATTAATGGAGAAGACACATCATTGATTGAAAATCTCAACAAAATAATTGATTAAGAATTATTAAAATGAGAAATAACATCCAATCCATCACATTGCTACTCCCTTGGATCAACCCACTAGAGGGTTATCCCTCCATTGATGCTATTCTATCAATGGAAGCAGGTAGTAGACTCATGATGATGGTACTCACATTAGCTGTCAAAAGGACTTGGTTTTTGCATGAAAACTTTCTTTTGAATGTACACAAGTCCTTCAAATACTTGGAGTATACAAGTATGATTTGTATTACATCAAGAAGGGGTATGTTCACACATTGAAGGAATGGAGCGGGTCACGAGATTGTTTTGGGAGGTGGTGGTTCCTCAACATTATCAATATGATTTTCAGATTCAATGAGTTTTTCATCATCATTTTCATGAGAGATCGAAGCATTGGATGTATTAGGAATGGTTGGTTCATGTTTTTCAATAGTTTCCCCACTCCTTAAAATAGTCACCGCATTGAGTTGTTCATGAGAGCTTTGTGTGTAACTAGATTCTCCCCTCAAGGTTGAGGGAGGAACAACATGAGTAGGAATGGGTGCCTTTTCAATTTTTATTGTTTTCAGTTCATGTTTAAGTGATGAGGCTTCTGAGTTCATTTTTTCCATTGGCTTACACAATTGATCAAGGATTGGTTGAGGGACAGATTGGGCAGGGGCTTGTGCTGGTTGGTTTACCCCAAGAGGATACTTTAGTTGTTGGATGGAATGTTGATTAGGTTGCTGGATAGGTTGTTGGAATTGGACTGGTGGGTGTTGGTATTGGACTGGTTGTGATTTAAACTGTTATGTGAAATAACAATCACTCCACCATTGTGTGATAAAATTCACAAGTGTTGGTGTGAATAAATCCACACCTTGATTCAATGATATCAATGTGAAAATGAAAAAAATAAAATAAGAGAAGAAGAAATTTTATTAATAATTGAACGTGAACGAAAAACTTACATGAGAGAAATTGATGATGCAATTATAAAATGAAAGTGAGAAATTACAATTGAAAGTATAAAACATGGATCTTAATTCTCTTCATCACAGGCTCCTTATATAGGCATATTAAGAGCCTTAGGTTGACCCCCAACAATCAATTCCCTCCCCATTAATTGTGAGAGTCAAAAGGAGGGTGAGAAAATCAAGGGAATTTGGACTTTTAAAAGTTGACCAGAAAATTCGGCCAGAATCATCCCTCTTTTTGACATGTGAATTTGAAACTCAATATGGCTGAATCATGGATGGTCATGGAAGATAAATATCTTTGTCTATGTTTCCTATAATAACTGTCAAAATTTCAGGCCAATTGGATCATCCATTCAGATGTTATGCTCAATGTGGTGGGTTGTTTTTATGGGCCTTCAAATCTGGCCCACAAATTAAATGTCAACTTCATCTCCCTGGATCTCCTTGAAAACTTCAGAATTAGCTCCGGCCACGGTTGAATTAAATGATCCTTATAATTTTCTCTTTCTACAGTTAAAATTTGAGCTTCATTGGTCTTGGATTGTGGGCCCCACTTTTGTTTGATGGGCCTAAGGCCCATTATACCTTGTCTAGGATTTTTTGCGTTCATTGCAAAAAATCTTCATGTTCCCTTGGGATTCATACATTAATCCTAAAAGATAAAATATTTCAAACAAAGTGATCAATCATATCCCAAAATATCAAATTCAAAAAATGAATATAACTTTCTCCACAAACAGATGATTGATTGGGTCCAAATTTTCATTTTAAATATGAATTGCACTTGTGATGATAAATGAAATTCAATTTATATAATGCAATAAAACTGATGTTTATGGACTTTAAAACACATGAATATTAAGATATAATCCATGAATATTAGCCACTTTCAGTGGCTAATCACACTCCCAACTTGAGTTTTTTTAGTCCTGAGCAAAAAGTATCTCAAAAATATGAAATTGAATTCCTTTTTCCAAAAACATTTTAACATACAATGCTCACCAAAAGATATCATGCCGAACAATCATGAAACCAATCAAAATCATTTCAAACAAGGTAGTTTCACAAGCATATCTCAGGCTCAAGCTCATTCGTTTGTTCAAATTCATTGTCACATTTCATGCAATTTCAATTAAGCATGATGACATGTTGTGTATCTCAAAAGACATGGGGTCCATTTTCTTGTTCAAGGAGAAACAAATAGAAGTGCTAGGTGGGAATCACATTAAACCTTAAGATGAGTATCCAATTTTTTTGATGTTTTTTTTGAACCATAATAGATATAAAAGGACCAATTTCAGACAAGACAACTATGGAGTCACGATCTCCAAGTGTTGGACGCCACACATTTTTCCAATTTCATGATCTATAATAGATATGTAAGTTCAAACTCCGGGCAAGACAACTATGGAGTCACAATCCTCATGTGTCGAACACCACACATTTGGACAAAACATTGCTTAATGCGGTCTTTTTTATATATTTATTATTGGATACTCAAATTAAACTGAAAGTGAGCTCAAACCCCATGCTATGATGAAAGGGATCCAAGAACTCAAACTTACACCCAAAATCCAAAAGATGTGCATTATGGCATTTTGATTAAAAGGATGAAAATGCTAGCAAGGAAAAATCACATCGAACAACTGTACTTTCCAAAAACTATGCTCATTAACGTAAACATGCCTTAAAATCATAATCAAAGTATTCAAAATCATTTTACATTTAGTTTTCAGGATTCCCAATGTACATTAACATATGCAAGGATAATGAATTGATTTTTTTTATAAAATCTCAGATTTTCACTCCCCCTAACTTAGAATGACACTGCCCTTAGTGTTGAAAGATAAGAGAAGAGAAAGTTCGGAATTTGGAAGAAAGAGAGAGAGAATGTGATTTGAAATGAATTCATGAAACAAAATCACCTGGTTTGAAGTTGATGACCCTTCAATAAGCAATTGATCACTTTGGATTAATGACACAAGTGGACTCCTCAGGGATGGTTGAAGGTAGGTTTGAATTCTAGAAAGAAAGGGTTGTATTTGGAAATATTAAAATACTGAACCTGCTAAATCTCACACACAAGAGACGTTAGATCACATTGGAAACCCCAAGGGTTCTCCCTTAACAAAAAAAACACACACAGAATCAACGCAGTAGCCGAGTTGTCTCTCGGGGAGCGCTTAGTTTAAAGTCGTTAGCTCGACTTGGACCCCCCAACTTACCAATACCAATTTCAACATCTCAAGGATTATATTTCTCACTACAAAAATTAGATCGTGATTGAATTTCCATTGGCTTTTTGGGAAGGTTTGGAAATTGATTCGAGAAAAATCACATCGATCCCAGTGAATGGGCTAATCCCATGAATATAAAAAATGGTTCATCCAATTCCTTTTTTAATCTTTCTTAATACATCAAGGAGAATTTTCTTATCATTATCTTTGAGAGAGGATGGAATGAAAATTGTATGATATTTGTTATCCCCTATGAATGAGTACCTGAGAGAGTGAGGATGAACCTTTAATTCGAGCTCAGGTTGGCTAATAGTTTCATACATAAGCCAAGATCTTGAATTGTACTCAGTTTCAGTTTCCAAATAGGTCAGCATAATTGGTTCTTTTTGAACAGATGTTTCAACCACCAAATTGGCCAGATGATTTTCAGAAATGGGTATGGACTCGATGTTTATGGTTTCTTCCAATGGTTCAGTGATCAATGATCATGAAAAATCACTATTGGAGCCATTTAAAAGAGAATCAAGTCATAGATACAAGTTTCACTCATGTAAATACAAGAAATTTAATTCCTCTTGACTTAGACATCCATCATCAATTCCATAATCATTTTCAGGTTCATTTTCAATAGTACTTATCAAATTCACCTCATGAACTTCCTCATCATCACTAACATGAGAGCTCAAGTTATAGATATTGAGATCAAGGCTCATGTTTCCAAAGGTTATTGTCATGTTCCCATTCCTAACACAGATGACTGAGTTGATTGTTGCTAAGAATGGATAACCAAGAATGATGAGGGTTTGCTCCCTAGAACCTAAGCTTGGGTGACTGTCAAGGATAATGAAATCAGTCGGGTAATGAAAATTTCAACTTTCACTAAAACATCCTTCAAGATTCCCTTTGGAATCCGAACACTATGATCAGCGAGTTGAAGTGTGACAAGAGTGGGTTGGAGTTCCTCAAGACCTAACTGACAATACACTATATATGGAATAAGGTTCACACTAGCTTCTAGATCACATAAGACCTTGATCAATTTTTTCTATCCAAGTTCAACATTGATGTAAGGACAACCCGGGTCCCTTAACTTCGGTGGCATGGTTCCTTGGATGGTGGTACTCATATTAGCTGCCAAAAGGATGTGGTTTTTGTCGGAAACTTTCTTTTGAATGTACACAAGTCCTTCAGATACTTGGAGTATACAGGTTTTGTTTGTATTACATCAAGAAGGGGTATGTTCATCTTAACATGTGAGAAGATTTCACTCAATGTTTCATTCATTCTAGGTTTGGAATTTCCTCTCACGTGTTGAGGGAATGGAGCAGGTTGCAGGACTGTTTTGGGAGGTGGTGGTTCCTCAACATTATCAACAGGATTTTCAGATTCAATGATTTTTCCATCATCATTTTCATGAGAGATTGAAGCATTGGATGTATTTGGAATGGTTGGTTCATGTTTTTTAATGGTTTGCTCACTCCTTAAAATAGTCACCGTATTGAGTTGTTCATGAGAGCTTTGTGTGTAACTAGATTCTCCTCTCAAGGTTGGGGGAGGAACAACGTGAGTAGGAATGTGTGCCTTTTCAGTTTTTATTGATTTTAGTTCATTTTTAAGTGATGAGACTTCTGAATTCATTTTTTCTATTTTCTTACACAATTGATCAAGGATTGGTTGAGGGACAGATTGGGCAGAGTCTTGTGCTAGCTGGTTTACCCCAAGAGGATACTTTGGTTGTTGGATGGAATGTTGATTAGGTTGCTGGATAGGTTGTTGGAATTGGACCGGTGGCTGTTGGTATTGGACTGGTTATTATTGAAACTAGTTATTTGTTTGAAAATTTTGTTGAGGGTAGGGGTTGAGACATTATTGTTGTGTTGATTATTGATTTTCATTCTAACAGAATTCTAGATGGTCATTGTATCTTGGATTGAAAGTGTTTTTTTACTTTGGATTTTGATTGTTAAATCGATTAACCTATGTTGGTGTTCCTCCTAAAGGAACCTCCTTGATAGAAGGAATGGTTGGGCAATTGTCAGTCTTATGGTCATGTTTGTCACAAATTGTGCAAACAGGCTCAACAATTTGGGTTTCGTGGACCCTTCTAAGATCGATCTCTTCAACCTTCCTAGTGAGTGCAACAAGTTTTACTCTAAGATTTTCTTCTCCTCCAAGATTATGCATTCCTCCAGATTTGGGTGGCTTCACGTAGTAAGGTGTTGTTCCCCATGTTTGGTTTTGTTCAACAAGATTTTCCAAATACTTGTAAGCATTGTTTGGGGATTTGTTTTTGAATGTTCTATTACACATCATGTTAATAAACTATTTTTTACCTATCCCTAACCCTTTATAGAAAATTATCACTTGTTCTGGAATTGAGAAACCATGGTGTGGTACCATGTTTAATGTGTCTTTGAACCTTTCTCGTGTTTGGTAGAATGCTTCTTCCTCTTTTTCAAAAAAAATTGGATGCTTTTTTTAAGTGAAATTGTTTTGTGATGGGGGAAGTATTTTTTGTAGAATTCTCATTGTAGTTAGTTCCAAGAGTGAATGGATGTTGGTCTCAAATTTTTTAACCAATTATTTGCTCGATCTTTTAGAGAAAAAGGAAAGAGTCTCATTTTAGCTGATTCAATTTTATTTGGTAGGCACATGGCTTCAACAATGTCATTGAATTTTTTAACATGAATGTAAGGCATCTCAGACTCCATCCCATGAAAGGCTGGGAAGTGGTTCAGGACATGGAGTTTGAAGACATGTTGGGCATATCCTATGGTAAAATGCCTAATGCATGAGGGTTCATTGATCCAGACAGGTGTGAGGTAGTCATTCATGGTCTGGTATGGAACAATTACCATGTTAGGGGCTTGCTCATTTTGGCTTCAAATTGGGTTCCCTCCCTGATTTATGATTTGGTTTTTTGGAAGATTCTCCATTTTATTGAACTTAATTTTAGAATTCAAAGTCTTAGAAATACTAGGATCTATGTGAAGGATTCCCCTAAATTCACTGAACTCCTCACCCCTCAAGTTTTCCAACCTAACTAGATGGTTTGAGTTGTCACAAGTGTAGGTGGACATGCACAGAGATAATAGAAATTGGGGTGAGAAAAGAGAAATGGGGGATAATAGAATGAGTTTCTAATATGAATTACTTGGGTCCCCAGCAATGATTCCAAAATTTGGTTGTGTCCAAATTTACCCAAATTTTATGGTGTAAGCGATTGCTTTGCAGAATAGCTTGAGTTATCGAATCCTCATAGACCTAAGAAGAAACCTAAAGACACATACATTCGATGGTGGTGATTTGGATATGAAGTGGCCAACTTGGGTTCGAATTGATTGAATTATAAATGATTTTGAGATACTTAAGTGAAGTCAATTTAAAAATAATGAGTTGATCCTTGGTTATCGCTTAGGTTGGATTGGATGAATTTCTTTTTAAATTATTTCAATGTCTTAAATTCGAGCGTTTTCTTCAACGTAATATGAAATTCCCAAATCACTCATGAAATTTTGAGTCTTCACAATCCTAAGGCTAATCACCTATACACTTGGAGGATCATATTCATGAGCACTCCAAGATAGAGGACCTTTTTATCACTCAGGATGTGTAGCCTTAAAATCAGTGAGATCAATGGAGAAGGCACATCATTGATTGAAAATATCAACAAAAGAATTGATTAAGAATTATTAAAATGGGAAATAACATCCAATTCATCTCATTGCTACTCCTTTGGATCAACCCACTAGAGGGTTAGCCCTCCATTGATGATATTCTATCAATGGAAGTGGGTAGTAGACTCATGATGGTGCAATTAAAGAAGAAAAAAGTGAAATAACGACCACTCCACCGTTGTGTGATGAAATTCACAAGTGTTGGTGTGAATAAGTTCACACTTTGATTCAACGATATCAATGTGATATTGAAAAGAATAAAATAAGAGAAGAAGAAATTTTATTAATAATTGAACGTGAATGAAAAACTTACATGAGAGAAATTGACGATGCGATTACAAAAATGAAAGTGAGAAATTATAATCGAAAGTATAAAACATGGATCTTAATTCCCTTCACCACCAGATCCTTATATAGTAATATTAGGAGCCTTAGGTTGACCCCCCAATAATCCATTCCCTCCCCATTAATTGGGAGAGTAAAAAGGAGGGTGATAATATCAAGGGAATTTGGACTTTTCAAAGTTGACCAGAGAATTCAGCCAAAATCACCCCCCTTTTGACGTGTGAATTTCAAACTCAATATGGCTGAATCATGGATGGTCATATAAGAAAAATATCTTCATATAGGTGTCCTCTAATATCTTTCAAAATTTCAGGCCAATTTCATCATCCATTTGGATGTTATGCTCAATGCGGTAGGTTGTTTTTATGGGTCTTCAAATCTAGCCCACAAATTAAATGTCAAATTCAGCTCCCTAAATCTCCTTGAAAAATTCAGAATTAGCCCCGGTCATAGTTGAATGAAATTATCCCCATAATTTTATCTTTCTACAGTTAAAATTTGAGCTTCATTAGGCTTGAATTGTGGGCTCCACTTTTGTTTGATGGACCTAATACCCATTATGCTTTGTCCCGGAATTTCTGCGTTCATTGCCAAAAATATTCATCTTTCCTTAGAATTCATCCATCGATCCTAAAAGATAAAATGTTCCAAACAAAGTGATCAATCATATCCAAAAATATCAAATTCAAAAAATGAATATAACTTTCTCCACAAAGAGACGATTGATTGGGCCCAAATTTGAATTTTAAACATAAATTGCACTTGTGATGATAAATGAAGTTCAATTTATATAATGCACTAAAATTGATGTTTATGGACTTTAAAACATATTAATATTAAGATATAATCAAGAAATATTATCCCCTTTCAGTGGCTAGTCACCTATGTACCAGGAGATGCAAAAGAAGACTGAGGTGATTGAGAGGATGCATCAACGGTGAGGATTACCTCAAGAGGGAGGCAAGTAGGTTCCCTTGAGGAGCATAGCTTTGGATGGAAGATCCCAGACTTCGGGGTAGTTGAGGTTTTGATTAGCTTGGATTCGGTCGCAACAGTTCATGTTGCATTTTTTTGGGACCAATGATTCTTGAGCTTCTATTGGGGACTCTATGATGGTGTGTTATGCTTGTGGAGGTAGCGATCATCATAGATCACAGTGCCTGACCATCCAGGGAGGTCAGTTTGGTATGGGTAGTCATGTTCCCTTCCAGCCTCAGCAACAGATCCCTCAGAGGCAGTTCCAGTTGTTGGGGCCATCGACATATCTTCAACAGCTAGGGCCACATGCTTATGTTCTTCTAAGAGGCGACATAGATGGTAGATGACAACCCTGTGATGATTCTTGTCCTCAGCAAGTATATCGTATTCATGGGGGTGGTTTCCATTGGGCCATAAAGTCCATGGATCATGTCATGACTAAATTCATTCCTTAGAGTTACCAGTGTCGGGCGAGCTAGACGTCATGCGAGGTGCTATCTGCATGTTTTCTACTTGGCTATATGACTTTTTTGATTTGGGAGATATGTACTCCTTCGTTACACCCTCCATATTCCATGCATTGCGACTTGAGGTGGAGAGACTTCTAGTTCTTTTAGCATTGACTACACCAGTTGGAGGTCGAGCTAGCATATATGATGTGTGCAGAGATTGTGAGATAATGCTAGGGTAGCGTCACTCTTGAGGAGATTTTCAATGTTAATGGATACAATCATACGACATCACCCTCAATGTGGACTGGTTGTATTCGGTGTAGGCTATTGGTCTCCACTGATGAATGGAGGATGAGAGACAGAATAAGGGAGGACATAATGGGAGCACAAAAGGAAAAAAACTGGTATTTCATGAACCATCAGCTTGAAATTGAAGTTGTAAATGAAAAGCATGCCACTAGTGAGTGAAGAAGAGAAGAAAATCAGATTAAGTAAATTTTCTTAGGCAATTGCATCGAAGCATGTCAACATAGTGGATTAGGCTCCAAGTGGGAGATTGTTGGATTGGTGTAACCCGATTCGTTCTGGATGATGATTGAGCCGAATGCTTCCGGCCTATACCGTGCACTAAGCTACAACATCGCAGTCCGAGCTCTATGGTGAGCTTGTTGGGGGTTGAAGGGGCAACGCGCCCCCGCTCCGGGGATCTGAGGGCTGAAGTTCCCCGACATAAATTTTGAGGCAGTGTAGAAACTCTGACCGATTGTAGCAAACCTGGTCGGCTAACACTGACAGGGAACTGTAGCAGTACAAACCTTTGGCATGATTACTCTATCTCCATAGACTTCCAGCTGTTGTCCATTGTAGCACCTTGGACTTGGGTGGTCGCGACACTGTAGTGATGCGGACTTCCATCCACCTTTTACTGTAGCACAACAGAATTTCTATGTGGTTGGTGGAATAATGCTTCTTCCTCCTTATTAGCCCATTTCGGGCTAGGGTTTTGTGTGTGATTGAGAACTCTAAAACTCTCTATAATTTTGTGCTTCCGACTATAATGAAATTTCTGTTTATCCGTGGATGTGGGGATCATTTCCCAAACCACATAAATCTCCATGTCTTGTGTTCTTCTTCTTTTTTTGTTTCTAATTTTTCATCATCTGCAAACCTCTTCTATAGTTACGACTCCCGATGTTTCCGCAACAACCGGTATCAAAGGTTGAGTTCAGATTTCTCATTTTGAATGATGGTTATGGAATAAGGCAATGTGAAGATTGACCACTTCGATTGAACTAACTTGAACTACTAGAGGATGCAGATTGAAGACTATCTTTACCAGAAGAAAATGTATTTTCTGCTTCTGGGTTTAAAGCCAACAAACATGGAGCAGTCGGAGTGGGAGCTGCAGGATCGACAGTTTCTAAGAGTTGTGCACCTTACATTGGAAAAAAAACATGGCGTTCAATATCAGAGAGGATAATACGACGATTGGACTGATGAAAGCTCTCTCAAATATGTACGAGATGCCTTCTACATCAAAGAATGTCCACTTGATGTGGAGATTGTTCAATCTGAAAATGGTTAAAGGGAGAATTGTTGCAAATCACATCAACGAATTCAACATCATCATAAGTCAGCTGACATCTGTGGAAATTGCATTTGGTGATGAGGTATGTGCACTGGTTTTACTATCTTCATTACCTGACAGCTGGGAAGCGATTGTAATATCTTTGAGCAGTTCTTCAGGGGAATATCAAGCTGGTTCTATAGGATGTATGGGACCTGATCCTTAGTGAGGATATCTGAAGAAGAGAATAAGGCAAATTCCCTGGTTCTTCTTTGAATGTAGAAGAAAGAGGAATATTTCCACAATGAGAAAATCACATAAGATGATCAAAGTTAAGAGGAAAGATCAGAGACAAGGAAAAGGGGACTGGTCCTACCTACTGGATTTGCGGGAAGAAAGGACATGTCAAAAAAGAGTGCAGAGAAAAATGGAAGGGACCTGAAACCAGTGGAGAAAACACGATGATTGAAGGAACTGATAATGTGTTGTTGCTGAGTGTGGATAGCCCTATGAAGTCTTGGATTTTAGAAATAGGGGTGTCTTTCCATTCCACATCAAAGAAGGGTTTCCTGAACAATTTTGTTTTTGGAAATTTTGGAAAGGTATATCTTGTTAATGATGAACCCTTGCAAATGATGGGGAAATGAGATGCACAGATCAATACCAATAGTGGGAGTTTGCTGGTTTTGGAAAACATGAGGTATATCCCTAGCTTAAAAAGAAATATTATTTATGTCGGGCAGCTTGATGATGCAGGTTTCAGTACCATGTTTACTGGTGGTTCCTGGAAGATTACTAAGGGAGCTATGGTCATAGCTCAGGGAGAAAAGAATGAGACCTTGTACAACATGACATAAATAAGGATGGACATGCTTGCATTAGGAAATGTTATCAGGGATTCAAAATTGTGTTACTACAGGCTAGACCACATGAATGAGAAGGGGATAAAGGTTCTAGTGAAAAAAGGACTGCTACCAGAGCTAAAGTCAGTGGATTTTGGCCCTTGTGAAGACTGTGTTTTTGTAAATCAGAAGAAGGTGTATTTCACAAAAGGAGGCAGAACACCAAAGGCTAGGAAGTTGGACCTGGTGCACACAGATGTTTGAGGGTCTGCACTAGTATATTCCCTTATAGGGACATAATATTATGTGACATTTATTGACAACTCAATAAGGAATGTATGAGTTTACTTTCTGAAAATAAAATCTGACAAGTTTACGATGTTTTAGAAGTGTAAGATCATGGTGTAGATTGAGTTAGGATCAAAATTGAAATACTTGAGGTCAGACAACGATGGAGAGTATAACAGTCTGGAGTTCAAAGAATTATGTTCCAATAATGGAATTTGGTGGGAGAAGACTATCTTAGGAACACCACAAAAGAATGGTGTTGTTAAAAGGATAAATAGGACACTAAATGAACATTCCAGGAGCATGAGGCTGCACTCGGGGTTACCCAAGACCTTTTGGACTGATGCAGTGAACATGACAATATATCTCATTAACAAGAGTTCATCTGTACCAATGGGAGAATGTCTACCCAAGGATTTCTGGTTCTGTAAGGAGGTAAGACTCTCACATTTACAAGTCTTTAGCAGTTTGTCATATGTTCATATTGATGCTAATACAAGGGACAATCTTGATGCTATGTCCAAACCACGGTTCTTCATTGGCTATGGTGCTGCTGAGTTTGGTTATCACTTTTGGGATGATCTCAATAAGATGGTCATCAGGATCCAAAATGTGATATTTAATTAAGGTGTCACGTACAAGGATCATCATGTAGCTGAAGATGAAAATGAGAACAAAGAATCAAAGTGCAAAGAGCAAGTGGATCTTGAAGGTGTACCCAATCATGAGACACCAGAACCAGTGAATCCTACTCAAGTGGAGTAGAGGAGATCAACAAGGGTGAGAAGACCTGTGCAGAGGTATTCACCATCCTTACATTACTTGTTATTGATTGACGGTGGAGAACCAGAATGTTTTGAAGAGGCAATGTAGTTGAAGGATTCGAGAAAGTTGGAGTTGACTATGAAGGATGAAATTTCTTCACTACATGACAATAATAATTGGGAGTTGACACATCATCCACAAGGGAAGAAAGTATTGCAGAACAAATGGGTATACCGGGTCAAGGAAGAACATGATGGAAAGAGGAGGTTCAAGGAAAGGTTGGTGGTGAAAAGTTTTCAACAGAAGGAGGGAGTGGATTTCACTGAAATTTTCTCACTTGTAGTGAAGCTTACCACCATTTGGGTGGTTAATAGTATTGTGGCATTAGAAGACCTGTATCTTGAGCAGCTTGATGTGAAGAAGACTTTCCTTCATGGAGATCTGGAGGACATCTATATGCAACAGTAAGAGGGATATGTTGAGTCTGAGAAGGAAGACATGGTGTGAAAACTCTATAAGATTTTGTATGGGTTGAAGTAGGCACCCAGGTAGTGAAACAAAAAGTTTGATGCATTTATGACTAAAAATTCATAAAAATGATGTGGCATTGATCAATGTTTATACATCAAGTATTTTTATGGTGAATATATTATATTGCTTTTGTATGTGGATGGAATGCTCATTACATGATCATATATGCAGAATATTGATGAGTTAAAAGGGAAGTTGGATGAGGAGTTCGAAATGAAGGATCTTGGAGAAACTAGAAAGATTTTGGGGATGAAGATCAAGAGTGACCATGTAGCTGTAACCTTAATGTTATCATAGACTAACTACATTGTGAAGGTTCTGAGAAGATTCAGTATGCTAGAAGCAAATCTAGTCTTTATTCCCCTGGCGTTCCATTTCAAACTATCAAAGGAGCAATCACCAAAGACGACAGAAGAGGTTGAGTACATGGAAAAGGTTACATACACATCAGTTATTGGAAGCCTGATGTATGACATGGTCTGCACTTGACTTGACATTGATTATGTAGTGGGAGTTGTGAGCAGGTACATGGATAACCCTGGAAAGCAATATTGGGAAGCTGTAAAGTACTGAGTTATTTGAAGGGCAACAAGGAGGTATCTCTCTGCTTTTGGAAAGTAAATTCATTGTAGGGGTATGTGGATGCTGACCTTGGAGGTGGCGTCGATAGTAGGAGTACCATATGTTATGTATTTACCTGTAGAGGAACTGCAGTAAGTTGGATATCACAATTGCAGAAGGTGGTGTCTTTATCCACCACAGAGACATAATACATTGTTGTAACAGAAGTTGGGAAGGTGGTGGTTTGGTTGAAGAACTTCTTGGATGAGTTGGGAAGAAAGAGATAGGAGAACATATTGCATTGTGACAGTCAGGGTGCAATACATCTTGTAAAGAACCTAGTGTTTCATGCCCAGACGAAGCACATTCATTTGAAGTATCATTTCATTAGAGGTTTGATACAGGATGAGTTACTGAAATTATAGAAGATTTGTGGAACCAAAAATCCAGCAAACATGTTGAAAAATCCGATGGTAATACAGAAGTTGAGGCACTACTGTGCCTCGTTTGTTCTCCACTGATGAATGGAGGATGAGGGGAAAATAAGGGAGGGCATAATGGGAGCACAAAATGAAAAAAAACTAGTATTTCATGAACTGTCAGCTTGAAATTGAAGTTGTGAATGGAAAACACGTCACTGGTGAGTGAATAAGAGAAGGAAATCAGATTGAGTAAGTTGTCTTAGTCAATGTAATCGAAGCAGGTCATCATAGAATATCAGGCTCCAAGTGGGAGATTATTGGATTGGCGTAATCCGATTTGTTCTAGATGATGATTGGGTTGAATGCTTCTGGCCCCTATTTCGCACCAAGCCGCAACTTCGTGGGCTGAGCTTCGTGATGAGCTCGTTGGGGGTTGCAGGGACAATGCGCCCCTACTTCAAGGTCCGAAGGTCCCCAACCCAAATTTTTGGGAACTGTAGCGACTCTGACCGACTGTAGCAAAGCTAATCGGCCAACGCCAACAAGGCACTGTAGCAGTGTGAACCTTTGGCACGACTACTGTAGCTCAGCAGACTTCTAGCCGCTAACCACTATAGCACCTTGGACTTGAGTGGTTGCAACACTATAGTGATGAAGAATTTCAACCACCTTTTACTATAGCACAATAGACTTTCTGTGTGATTGGTGGAATAATGCTTCATCCTTTTCATTAGCCCATTTCGAGGTAGGGTTTTGTGTGTGATTAAGTACCCTGAAACTCCCTGTAATTTTGGGCTCCTAACTATAGTGAAATTTTTGCCTCTCTGTGGATGTGGGGATCATTTCCTAAACCACGTAAATCTCTATGTCCCATGTTCTTCTTCTTCTTTTGTTTCTGATTTTTCTTCATCTACAAACTTCTTCTGTCATAGTGAATCCCGATGTTTTCACAACAGTACTTACACCCTACTAGGGCTGTCTAATCGGCACCTGAATAGATTTCATGTTTACAGTATAGGATAAGGGCAAGATCCCTCTATTAGATGACTAAGTTGGGGTGGAGCATGGATGAGGGAACAAGACGTGATGTCGGGACCTGCTTGGGGAGTTGTCAGTGTGTCTTTATTTTTGGGTTTTTATTTAGACACTTGAAACATATATGACATGACATATCTACTACTTTAGTTTTGGATATTGTATTCTTGTTTTTGTCATTATGTGATACTGGTATTATTTTGGTTATAGCTGTTATAATTTGGTTATTGTTTATTTATTTTGTTGTTGTGCTGCTTTGATAAATAGGGTATAGTCTCCTCATGTTATATAATTCATCATCGCTGCTAGTCAGTAGCCTATGGAATATGGGGAGGCATGCCTGAGGTTACGTAACCAACCATCTCGGGGAACCAACATGTGTCACTTGGGTTGGGATGTTACAAAGTGGTATCAGAGGAGGTTTTCTTTTCCTTTCATTTGTCTTGCTCTTTGGGAAAGGTAGACAAGAGACTTGGATGAGTCAGGCCTTGGTCAAGAGTTTGTGTATGAGAGTAACTAAGCCACATATGGGGGTAAAACTGCATACTCAGGGTGGGATTTTTGTTATTGATGTTTGTTGTTATGGTTGAATGTTATTTCACCTTGAGTGATGCACTTGTTGAGTGATGTTGTTTTCTGATATTTTTGCATCGTGGTCCGAAATGGCATGAGAGTTGTGTCAGAATGCATCATTTTAGGCACTCAGGACTTATTGTGACATGCATCATTTTAGGCATGCATAGAAAATCAAGTTTTGGGATAAATTGTTTAAATGAAAAGTGTTTTTCTTGTTTGTGTAATTCAAATGAAAGTGGTGCCTAATTTGAAATTGAAATTGAAATTGAAAATGATGTGAAATTTGGAAAAATGGAAATGGATAAAAGGTGTCTAATGAGAATCTTGTTTATGAAAATGTTTACCCTTTGTTAGTCGTGACCCAGGTGAGGGATGGTTGAGGGTAAAGTTAGTGCCTTAGTTTTGATCATGTGGAGTGGTATGGGGGAATGATTTTTTATGGATTTATTTGAATCCCTCTTGTTAAATGTGATCATGTTGTGTTGTGGGTATTAAGACGTGTTTTTGACATTGTAGAGATATGCCTTCATGATGATGCTTGTTGATAGGAAGATAGGAGGACATGGTTGGAAATGTGTCTTCAATACCGAAACCAGAGGCTCTGATAGTTGCTGGTGAGGAAGTTGGAGAAAAATTATGTGAGAACTTTTCTCAGTTTATGTAGTTTATGGAAAGAGACTTAGGGTGGGTTGTGAAGAGTATGTCAGAATTGACACTATAGTTCCAGTTGCAGCACCCTTCGACATTCATTGGAGAGGGTGGGTCTGAGGCAGCTGAGTTCTGGATTGAGTCTATCTAGATGATCCTTGACCACCTGAAGACTCCTGCTGATAAGAGAGTAAAATTGGCTACTTATATGTTACGTGGTCAGGAGAAGTGTTGGTAGGACATCCAGACTCGAGATGGACAACTTGAGAATATGGCGTAGAAGGAATTTCAGGAGAATTGTTACCACACTTTTACCCTGAGACGCTCAGGCAGGAGAGGGTGGCAGAGTTCATGTGGCTGACCCAGGAGAGCATATCCATGATAGACTATGCAGAACACTTTACTAATTTGCATAACTTTGTTCCAGCATTGGCAGGGGATGAGGATATTATGGAAAAGTAGTTTCAGGATAGACTCAAATGTGAGATTAAATCTCAGGTTAATATCTTTTGATTGAAAAAGTTTTCAGAAGTGGTGAATCGGGCTCTCATATCTAAGGGGAACTTGAAGGAGGCTTCCAGTGGAATGCATTTAGTATTTGTTGGACAACCAGTAGGTATGTCTTCTGAGAGTAGGAAATGTCTCTTTGAAAACATCAACTTGGGTGATAGTAAGCATAGTGGCCAGGGGGAAGGGTAAGTTACTTAGGACATTACCTGAGTGATCTTTCACCAGTGTGGTAGATCGGGTCACATCCGTAGAAAGTGTCCCCAGTTACCAGTAGAGTACCGAGCTTGCGATATGATGAGACATCTACAATGGTTCTACAGGGACCCACGATAGATGGATAGTGATGGTGCAGCTAAGCAGAACCAGAGTACGAGAAGAGGGTATTCTATACCGTACCAGTCTAGCAGTTATAGTTCTATTGGCTATGGAGGTCGAGGAAGTGGATGTGGTACTTCTGGGCAAGAGCACTCATACAACAGAGTGGTGTATCTCAGGGGACTGAGACTAGATCATAGGGAAGATGAGAAGGACAGTTGCATGCAATTCATCCTATAATTGTGGATAGCGAGGCTGGACCATCAACAGTGATAGGTACTATTCTTGTAGCTTCTACACTTTTTAGTGCCTTATTTGATACTGGTGTCTCTCATTCCTTTATATCTTCACAACTTGTGAATGAGCTGAGTTTGACGGTAGAGTTTGTGAGTGGGGTAATGACGATCTATACACCGTTAGGAGTATAGTCGAGAGACATCTATTTGTGCAAAGGGTGTTCTCTTGAGATTGGGGAGTATCATTTCCTATGGGATCTTTACATCCTTGATATGTCAGGATTTTTTGACTTAATTTTGGGTATGGACTGGTTAGTAGAATAGTGATTCCATGTAGATTGTTACCATAGGAGAGTGACTTTTACGTCTCCTAAGGGTGGTAATTATGTTCACCATGGAGAGTGGGATATCCAAGCAGGCCATACAGGGCCAGTTCATCAGCAACTGGGGGAGCTTACTACCCAGGTTGCAATTCTTTTTCTGGATTATGGGGGTGTGAAGCAGGATGTGTTTCCACCCATAGTGGACAGCTTCCTGGATGTGTTTCCCGAGTACTTCTCAGGGCTGCAACCTGAGAGAGATGTGGAATTTACAACTGAGCTCATGCCTAGAGTTGAGCCGGTTTTCATTCCACCTTATCGAATGGCACTAACAGAGCTTCAGGAGCATAAGATTCAGCTGGAAGAGTTGATGGATAAGGGGTTTATCTCTCTGATTACGTCGCCTTGGGGTTTTCTAATTTTGTTTGAAAAGAAGGTCGATGGGACATTGCGCTTATGTGCTAATTACCAGATGTTGAACCAAATGGTAGTGAAGAACCAATATCATATTCTATGAATCGATGATCTCTTTGACCAGTTGAGGGGATCTTGTGTATTCTTAAAGATCGACTTGAGATCAAGGTATCATTAGTTGAGAGTTCGACCTTCTCATATATCACAAACAACCTTCAGAAGCGGGTATGGATTATATGAGTTTTTCGCGATGTCGTTCGGGTTGATGAACACTCCAAAAGTGTTTATGGTCTCGATGAACCAAATCTTCCACACATACCTAGATCAGTTTGTGGTCATGTTTGTGGATGAAATCTTGATGTACTCCAAGACTCATAATGATCGTGCCCAACATCTTGATATCGTCTTGATTACACTGAGAGAGCATCAGTTGTACATCAATCTATCTAAGTGTCAATTCTGGATTGATCAGGTACATTTCTTGGGTCACATCATCTTTAAGGAATGTGTGTCAGTGGACTCAGAGAAGGTGCAAATAGTTGTTTCTCGGGAGCAGCCCAAGAATGTTTTTGACATTCGTAGATTTTTGGGATTAGAGTGATATTATCGGAATTTCATCCATGAATTTTCCTGCTTGGCATCACCACTTTTGGACTTGACCAAGAAGGGAGTTAAGTTTGAATGGTCTGGAGCATGTGAGAATGCTTTCTGGGAGTTGAAGAAGCGGTTGACTACCACTCCAATCCTAATCCTACCCGAGCCAAGGGAGGAGTATACGGTGTTTTGTGATGTTTGAAGAGTAGGGCTGAGAGTAATGTTGATGCAGGTGGATCGAGTTGTGACATATGGGTCACAACAGTTGATGTCACATGAACAGAATTACCCTATGCATGACCTCAAGTTAGTTGTAGTGGTGTATGCTTTGAAGTGTTGACAACATTATCTGTTGGGTGAAAAATTTACTGTGTATACAGATCACAAGAGCTTAAAGTATATCTTTTCACAATGATACTTGAATCTCTGGCAGTTGAGATGGTTGGAGTATATGCAGTCATTTTACTTTGAGCTTGCATATCCACCTGGGAAGGGAAACAGTGTTGTTGATGCTTTGAGCAGAAAAACACAGACTCGGGAAGTTTAGGAGTCTAGTTCTGAGTAGAAGATAATGACTTTTTTGGCTGAGATTCATGTGGTGGTATAGGAGGGCCATGAGCAGATGACCCTCATCTTAGTGACAGTTGAGTCCACACTTTTGAGCCAGATCAGTGAGAGGCGGTATGAGGATCTAGGGTGTTTGGCCTTGAGTGAAATCATTAAAGGTGGGGAGTCACCTTCTGATTGGACTATAGATGAGGATGATATCATCTATGTTTGGGGTCGTTTTATTGTGCCTACATGTATGCGAGCATAGTTGATGTGTGAATTTCACGCCTCAAAGTGGGCGGTGCATCCGGGTTTGACCAAAATGTACCGTGACCTACCTCGACAGTATTGGTTGTTGGGTATGAAAAAGGAGATTGTAGGGTTCGTGACACGATGTTACACCTGTCAACAGGTGAAGGCCGTGCATCAGTGACCCGGTGGTTTACTACAGTCGTTTCTCATTCCGGAATGGAAGTGGGATGATGTTACCATGGATTTTTTGGTGGGTCTCCCGAAGGCACCTCAGAAGAATGATGCTATTTGGGTGGTTGTGGACCAATTGATGAAGGTAGTGCATTTCTTTCCTATACAGGAGACTTTCTTAGTAGATCAATTGGGTGACTTGTACGTTCGGGAGATAGTCCATCTACATGGGGTGTCACAGAGTATAGTTTCAGACCATGACACACGTTTCACTTCATGCTTCTGGAAGGGCCTACAGAAAGCATTGGGTACCCAGGTATTGCTGAGTACGAATTTCCACCCACAAACAGATGGCCAGTCAGAACGTACCATAAAGGTTTTGTAGGATATGCTACGAGCATGTGTCCTAGAATTTGGTGGGTCTTGGGAGAAGCACTTGGTGCTCATTGAGTTCGCCTATAACAACAGTTATCAGACGACTATTCAGATGAAACCATATGAGGCTCTTTATGGTAGGCCATGCAGATTGCCTCTATGATGGATGGAAGCAGGTGAGTTAGAGTTTTTGGGATCGAATCTTATATAGGAGACGTCGGAGCAGGTTCAGTTGATTCAGAAACGTATGGATACAACTCAAAGTATTCAGAAGTTGTATGTTGATCGACGTTGACGACCCATTAAGTTTACAGTGAGTGGTCGTGTGTTCCTTCAAGTTTCACCTAGATTGGGTCACCATAGGATTCAAACACAATACAAGTTGGTGCCCAACTTTGTTGGACATTTTTGAGATTATGGAGAGTATCAGGTCAGTGGCATACCGATTGACTCTTCCACAGAGGTACGGTGTTATGCATAATGTTTTTTACATGTCACAACTTTGGCGGTATCACCCCGAACCTTCCAATGTGATCGATGTTGGTGATGTTGAGCTTGAGACTGATGCATCCTTTAAGGAGCATCTAATATGTGTTATGGATCACAATGAGAAAGTGTTGTGGGGAAAGACCATGTCGATAGTTTGGGTATTGTGGCAACATGGTCGTGTTCAGGAGGAAACATGGGAGAGAGAAGCAGATATGAGGGCTCAGTGGACTGACCTTTTTTACCTTTGAATCTTAGAGATTCTTGGGAGTACAGTTTGAGGACGAACTATTATAAAGTGGGGAGATTGTAAGATCCGGTTCTTTTTTCAGGTAGGTTCCCTTTTGAGTTTTCTCTTTTGTTCTAGGGTTGGAGAGGGTTTGATTTTGGTTTGGAAGGCTTTGGAGGTGGTCAGATCTTTTATGTAACATTTTTGGGCTGAAAAAAAGTCTCTAGAAAATTTACATGTTGTGTAATACTATTACATGCCGTGTAATATTTTAATCAGGATAAAATCGCCTAAGGAGACAGGTTTTTCGGCAGAAACCATTAAAAAGAATTACACGCTGTGTAATTCCCCGAGAAGCAAATTAAAAGGTCTTGTGCGGTTCATTTTGGTTGCATTCCTCCATGCAACCTTCCTTCTCTCAACCCTAGGGCGACTCTCAACAATTTTGGAGTGATTTCTTCATCTTTGATCATCGAAAATTGGTGTTTGATTCCCATTTTTTGTCCTAGATCTCTTTTATCATTGTTGATTTGACCGTTCTATGTCAGTTTGGGGAATTTATGTTGGGCGAACGTCCGTCAACAATCATGAGGTAGGTGGTATCAATTCACAAATTCTTGATTTCAATTACGTGTATGTAATTGTGAAATTTTCTATTGCACGTTTAGCAATTTCATCTTAAATTGGATTAATTAATTGGTTAATTAATTAATGGAATCATGAAATTGGTTAATGGAATTGTCATGTGATAATAAAATGGGTTGGACTTGGACAACTGAATTTAGTAATTATGGTCATGAATTGATGATTAATGTGATATGATTTGATTGATTGTGGGAATTAAGGGATGGTTGGATTAACCTTAAAGGGTTAATGGTTTTATGATTAAATGTTGATAAATGGTTTAATGGTAAATTGTTCATATTATTCCATGTGAATTAAAGTGATGAGCCTTGTTTGTTTAATGAATTGAAAATGTACACCTTAATGAGAATGTTTAATAAGAAGGTTAATAATGCTTAACCTTGATGTATGCGAACACTACGGGAAAAACCGTTATTTGCGATGAGTTATTTACAACATGAATAAATCCCGTCGAAATAGTCCGTCGAAGAGGTTATTAGCAACGGGAATAGGCGCCCCGTCTCAAAAACTTATGTGCGATTGACGCGGTTTGCGCGCGAAAGGGTATTTGTGATGGGTAGGCACCGCCCGTCGCAAATGCCGGGAGGCGATAAGACCGAGTTGCGACGGGGGATCCCCCGCCGCAACTAGTTCGACCCCCAGAGGGTATTTGCGACAGGCCCCGTCGCAAATACCCGGCAGCGGTAACATGCTATTTGCTACGGGATGTTGTCCTGCCACAAATAGTGTGTCGACAGGTTACTTATTGTGATGAGACTCGTCGCAAATAACCTTTTAACCGCCGACCGTAATTAATGCGGCTGAAGGTATTTGCGACGGGACCTGTCGCAATAAATACTATTAGCGACGAGATTCTCGTCGCAAATACTCCGATCACAACTAATCTAACCTATATATACCCCCTCCATTTTTTCTTCTCTCCTCCTGAATTCTTTCTTCCTCTGCTTCTATAAACTCTAATTTTAGAGTGAAATTTTTTTAGAGTTAGTTTTTTTTATGAAGAAGTTGTGAAGCCGCCTACAATTATAAGAGATCAAGTTTAAAGCTATTTATGTTTTATTTAATTTAGTATTTATTTCATTTCTTTATATTAATTTTAATTATTGTTGATTAGTTGTAATTAAGTTAGATTTAAATTATTTTGTCATCAGCATTTATTTGTAATAATAAAATTAAATTATTAGTACTAATTCTTAGTAATTAGTAATAATTAATAATTATTAACGATAATTAGTAATGTATATAAATAGTTAGCGGTAATTAGTAATTAGTAGTTTTTTTTTGCACTAATTAATAGTAATTAACACTAATTAGTAATAATTAGAAATAAAAAGTAAAAATTTAAAAAAAGTAATAAATATTAACAATAAGTAATAAATAGTATTAATTAGTAGTAATTAGTAATAAATACTAATAAATAGTAATAAATACTAATAAATACTAATAAATAGTAATAAATACTAATAAATACTAATAAATACTAATAATTACTAATAATTACTAATAATTAGTAATAAATACTAATTAATAGTAATAAATACTAATTAATGGTAATAAATACTAATAAATAGTAATGAATACTAATAAATAGTAATGAATACTAATAAATAGTAATGAATACTAATAAATAGTAATAAATACTAATAAATACTAATAAATACTAATAAATACTAATAAATACTAATAAATACTAATAAATACTAATAAATACTAATAAATAGTAATAAATACCAATAAATAGTAATAAATACCAATAAATAGTAATAAATACCAATAAATAGTAATAAATACCAATAAATAGTAATAAATACCAATAAATAGTAATAAATACCAATAAATAGTAATAAATAGTAATAAATACTAATAAATAGTAATAAATACTAATAAATAGTAATAAATAGTAATAAATACTAATAATTAGTAATAAATAGTAATAATTAGTAATAACTACTAATAAATAGTAATAACTACTAATAAATAGTAATAAGTAGTAATAAATAGTAATAAGTAGAAATAAATAGAAATAACTAGTAATAAATAGTAATAAACAGTAATAAATAGTAATAAACATTAATAAATAGTAATAAATAGTAATAAATAGAAATAAATAGTAATAAATAGTAATAAATAGTAATAATTAGTGATAATTAGTAACAATTAGTGATAATTAGTAATAATTAGTGATAAATAGTAATAATTAGTGATAAATAGTAATAATTAGTAATAATTACTAATAATTAGTAATAATTAGTAATAAATACTAATAAATAGTAATAAATACTAATAAATAGTAATAATTAGTAATAATTAGTAATAATTAGTAATAATTACTAATAAATAGTAATAAATACTAATAAATAGTAATAAATACTAATAAATAGTAATAAATAGTAATAAATACTAATAAATAGTAATAAATAGTAATAATTAGTAATAATTAGTAATAGATAGTAATAAATAGTAATAAATAGTAATAAATACTAATAAATACTAATAAATACTAATAAATAGAAATAAATAGTAATAAATACGAATAAATACTAATAAATAGAAATAAATACCAATAAATAGAAACAAATAGTAATAAATAGAAATAAATAGTAATAAATACTAATAAATACTAATAAATACTAATAATTAGTAATAAATACTAATAATTAGTAATAAATAGTAATAAATACTAATAAATACTAATAAATACTAATAAATACTAATAAATACTAATAAATTGTAATAATTAGTAATAAATAGTAATAATTAGTAATAATTAACAATAATTAGTAATAAATAGTTATAATTAGTAATAAATAGTAATAATTAGTAATAAGAAGTAGTTGTAATTATTTATCTTCTGTTTTTGGAAAGTGTTTTTCTAATTTTAAATTATTAAAAAACAGTAATGATTTTATATTTTGTAGAAAAATATGGAACAAGGAAGTCGACAACAATCATTTTTAGATGATCGTGCTTGGATAAATCAGCGCAGAAATCTAAACGGTTTTGGTTTAAATCCTGTATATATTGAGGGTGTTGAAGCTTTCTTATCATTTGCATCTTCAAAACCAGAATTTGTTTCAGAAGGCACAATTAAGTGTCCTTATAAAAAATGTGTTCTGAGAACGTTTGACACATTTGACAAGGTTGGGGGACATCTCTTGCGGTTTGGTTTTCTACTAGATTATGTTTTTTGGTATCAACACGGTGAACGCAGTTCCAGAAAAGATACTAATAACTTGATTCTGGATCTATCACGGTTTCAAAATTTAGTACATGATGTTGTAGGTCCATCTATTCAACAAACTAAAACTCAGGATGCTATTTATTTAACTCTTGAGTTGGCACCATCTGAATTTTATGAGTTGTTGAGGTCTGCTGAGGATGCATTATATCCTGAATGCAAGATAAACAAATTAGAAGCGATTGCAAAATTTATGGCTATTAAATCAGATAATGCAATTTCAAACAACTGTTTTGATTAGATATTTTCTTTGGTTAAAACACTGTTACCTGAAGGAAATGTGTTGCCTACAAATTACTATGAGAGCAAGAGGCTGGTTCGTAATCTGGGCCTTAGTTATTAGAAGATTCATGCATGTGAAAATTATTGCATCTTATATTCTGGTGAAAATGATCCATTGGATAGTTTTTCCATATGTGGACAATCAAGGTATAAAGAAGCTCAACCGGGGAAGTTTGGATCGATTCTTGTGAAACGATTGAGATATTTCCCCCTTACACCCAGGTTGCAACATTTGTTTATGTCTCAGAACACAGCGTCAATGATATCATGACACAAAATCAATATTTCAACCAATAAAAGCTTGAATCATCCATCTAATGGTGATTCATGAAAATTTTTTGACCAACTGCATCTGTCTTTTTCTTTAGAAGCCCGAAACGTGCGATTGGGTCTTTCTACTGACTGTTTCTGTCCATTTGGTTCTTATGGTAGTCAGTATTCATGTTAGCCTATCTTTATAACTCCGTACAATTTACTTTCATGGATGTTGATGAAGGAGTCCTATATCTTTTTGACATTATTAATCTCGGGAAATCTGAAAAAGAATATTGATGTTTATTTGAAACCATTGATTGATGAGTTAAATTTATTGTGGAGTAATGGTGTTAGTATATATGATGTTGCTGCGAAACAAAATTTCATATTAAAAGCTGCATTGATGTGGATGATTAGTGACTTCCCGACATATGACATGTTATCTGGATAGAGTACACATGGTCCAAAATCATGTCCTTACTGTATGAAAGACAACAAAGCCTTTATGCTCGTCAATGGAAAAAAACCTTACTATTTTGAATGTCATTGGAGATTTCTTCTAATCGATCATCCTTTTCGGAGGAACAAATCTCATTTCAGAAAAGGCACAATTGAAAGAGATGAACCTCCAAAAATGATCTCAGGTCGAGAGTTAAAATCAGTTGTATTTTCATTATCTCCCATCACATTTGGGCCAATTGTAAACCAACAAAAAATTCATGGCTTTGGGAAAGAGCATAATTGGATAAAATAGAACATCTTTTTGGGATCTTCCATATTGGTCTGATTTGTTGGTCCGCCACATGTTAGATGTCATGCATATTGAGAAGAACTATTTTGATAATTTATTTCATACATTTTTGGATACACCAGGTAAGACTAAAGATAATGTAAAGACACAATTAGATCTTGCCCAAATTTGCAGACAACAGAAACTTGAACTGTTTTAAAATGTCAGATCACAGAGCTTAATGAAGCCAAAAGCAGCTTATACACTTTCCAAAGAGATTCACTTATTATTTTATCAGTGGATTGCAGATTTGAGACTTCCAGATGGCTATACTTCCAATTTGGGCAGATGTGTTAAGAATGGTCATATTACCAGATTAAAAAGTCATGATTTTCATGTTATAATGGAAAGAATTATGACGATTGGATTCATAGGTTTGTTGAATTCTATGATTTGAGATTCGATAACAGACACATCATATTTTTTTCGAGACATTTGTGTGGTGATAACAGACTATGATGCACTAAGTAAACTGGAAGAAGATGTTGTTTTCATTATATGTAAACTGGAAAAAATCTTCCCATCAGCTTTCTTTGACTCAATGGAACATCTGATATTACATTTGCCACATGAAGCTAAATGTGGAGGTCCGGTACAGTTTTTATGGACGTACCCATTCGAGATATGCATGCAAAAATTGAAGAAAAAAGTACGTAACAAAGCATCAATTGAAGGCTCAATTGCTGAAGCTTATTTACAAGAGAAAATTGCTTTTTTTCTCTCTCGTTATTTTGAATCTGAATATCCCTCAAAACACAATCGCATGGGATGGAACAAGGGGAATGTTGATGATGAAATGGACAATCAATTATCATTTTTTAATTAGCCAGATCTTGGATTCGGTGGAGTTCATGAACAATGGTTTTTAGATGATGAACATCACAGAGCTCATACATATGTTCTACTCAACTGTGAAGAAATGACATCATTTGTACTGTGAGTGCTTCTATCACTTATTCTATAATTTATGTTACAGTAAGTAAACTGATTTTATTTTTAGGTTATATGATAATCATATCAAGAAATAGCTTCAACAAATTACAACAGTTTCTCTTGAAGAACGTCGACAGAAAATTTTTTCTCAATAGTTTCAAAAACTGGTAACATAAATTATTGAAGGTTTAATATATCAATTCATTTTATTATTTATTATATTGATAATTGTTTTAAAAAAATTTAGGTGTCTCAACATGCTGATAAAATTGATAAGTGACTGTGTATATTGAGTAACCCACTATTAAAAATGGTTAAATCTTATAATGCATATGTGGTGAATGGTTTTTGATTTCATACACGTGCATATGAGGAATAAAAAAAACAATGAATAATGGAGTTTTCTTGAAAGGTTCACGTCATAGAGAAACTGAAGTTGACTTTTACGGTATGCTGGATGAAATTATTGAAATGTGTTATCTAGGGAAAAATTACATAACAATGTTTAAATTTCGGTGGTTGGATACTGAAAGAGGCTTACGTGTTCATCTGATTCATGGAATCATCGATATTAAATATAAAAGTCTTCATGTAGTAAATGAACCATTTTTATTGGCTCAACAGACACATAAAATATATTACGCAAAGTATTGTGCTACTTCAAAAGACCTGAGTGATTGGTGGAGCATAATAAAAATGAAATCTCGGAAAAATCAGTTTACTCAAACTGAATATGGTTCTAATGAAGTACAATGAATTGAAATTTTTCAAGAGACTACTCAAAATCCATCTTTTTTGCAAAGAGACATGAATATCGATGATGACACCCCACAATTAAGGGTCGATGGTGACAATGATGTTAATAATATTACAAATGAATTTGAAATGGAAAGAGATGATGAAACTGAAAATCATATGGATATTGATGACACCGATGATGAATATGAAGACATTGACATCTTCAGATATGAAGATAATGATGAAGGTGAACATTGACACACTTAAATGCTGGTTATAATCATAACTAATATATATCTATATGTAATAGTTATTTTCAACTATCTGTTAACAATAATCATTTTGTGTTTCAGATGGACCCTGATCTATTTTATGAGTTGGAGGAGGTTGAGCTACCTTTGGATGAGGAGGATTTGGGATCATCTAACCCTTAGCCTACTGACGGTTCAGGGGGTATGCAGAGGGGGCACGATCTTGCGCGACTGATGATTCCTGACCCTATCCCCGAGCGGCGTCCACATCTTGGTTTTGATACACGCATGCGGAGGTATTATAACCTGTGTATTTTAGTTAGATTTAATTAATTTATTTATATACTAATTTTTTGATTATTTGTTCTTTTTTCATAGTTTTATGCATGTAGCTGTTGGACAGGGGAGCACTATCTTGCGCAATTATTTTTCTCATCCATGGATCACATGAGAACAGATTCCCATTGATGTGCGGCTTGGAATGTTCAATCATCGGCTGGTACGTAAATAAATAATATTTATTTAGAAATTTATTTCATTAATAACTTTATATTATAAATTAATTATATGGTTTATGGTATCCCATCGATGATAGCATGAGTGACGCTATCCACGAGGCATGGGAGGTGTCTATGCGTGAGCGTTTCTGTTAGTTTTTACACAATTTGAGAATGACAGACATTAAGAAAGTAGAAATGACAGTATTTGATGATTCATGTAGAGCCCATCGACCAGAGTACATTTCATCTCATGTTTGGGATTGATTATGTTCACATTGGTTGAGTGGTGGATTTTAGAGGAGATCTTCATTAGGCCGACAGAACCGGGGAATACAGGAGGTGACACATCGAGCTGGTAGTCGTACATTTAGTACGCATAGAGAGCATCTAGTAAGTATCTTTTTTAAATATTTTATACAACATTAGGTTGTACATAGCAAATCTGGTGGTAATGGTCACGTTCTCCCCTGGAGTGCTCCCTAGAGCGTAGTCTTCTTCCCCCTAGGGTTTCCTCGTGACGGCACAGCTCCTTTCGTCCCGTCTCTTTCTCTATTTGCCTTAAATTTCTTTCCCCTTAAGTTTCATCATGACGGAACTTATCCTTCTGGCCCATTTCTTTTTCCGATTCATTTGCTCTGCTATGCTTTCTCTCCCCTCCTTGGATTCAGGTTTTTGTTCTGTTGAGGTTCATTCATCTTTCATGGTGTTGATGTCGAAGGCAGTTCGCTGTAGAAGCCTCATCCCCCTCAAACCTTCTCTGATCTTGTGTCCCACCGCGCCTCTCTAAGTCGTATTTGGGGTGGTGGTTCATCTTGGTTTTGGGATTTTTGGTTTGTCGGTCAACGGTTTTCAATCGCGCTCCTACATCGGCTTGTTCTCCTCTTTGGCTCTTGTTTTTTCTCATCGAGATGTCATCATTCAGAGCCCTCTGTCGTTCAAACCTCTACCCTGACTTCAAGTCCCTCAGCTCCTCTCCTGGTTAGATCTAGAGCGGTGGATTCTTATAGGTTTTGGGAGGTGAGTTTTGATGGCCAACGGTGCCCCTCACACGACATACTCGGTGTTTCCTCTTCCTTGATGTTCAGGTTTCGGCATCATCACTGGGTTGTTTTGGTTTCTTTTAGATTTTTTCTTCAAGTCATCTATGAAGGATTTGTGCTTCTTCTACTATGATTTGTGTTGAGCGTTCTCATGTGGTGAGTTCATTCTGTAAATTAGGTGTTTTGGGGGACGACGACTGACTGTCTCAGGCGTTCTGGTGTGGCATTTGGATGGTGTGGATGATGGATGATGTTCTGTAGGTATGGTGTTTGATGGTGGTTATGTTTTCTGGTGATGGGTGTAGTGACTGTGATGACGGTGTTAAGAGGATGGCATGACAAAAGATCGACGTTTGGCAGGGATGGCGATGTTGTGATGATGCCTACTGTGTTGTGATAATGATGGTGTCAGTGAGTTTACCGACAGTGCGTGATTTGCGGGATTTAGTTCCCGAGGTTGTGCCTTTTCTGTTTTGAATTTTGAATTGGGACCCAACTTTTGAATACTGGTATTGTATGGTGTAACGTGTTTCCCACTTTTCCAAGAGGGTTTTATAAAAATACAAAAATAAATTGATTTGGGTATACAACATTCAATATAAACAGTTTAATTTACATTCATATAGGCAGTCGAGCATCCTGATATTACGGAGTACGACGTTTATCGGAGGATGTACAGTGATCCAGCCACTGGAGAGATTAGAGGTGATCACCAGCATCAGATTGTGGTCAATATTATTTCTTTTTCAGTTTGAAAATTAGCTGTATATAATATTTTCACTATTTAAATTTTAAATTGAAACTGAAGGAGTCGTATGAGGCCGCGACCTCTCAGACACGGGCTGAAAGTCAAGCCGAAACGGCTGATCAGACTAGTGCCCACCATTTCAATGAGGCGTCACGAATGCAGGCGACCCAGTATGCCTTCAAGAAGGATCGAGTAGTTGGTATCGGCTCTCATTTGACTCTTGGGACTTATTATGGTATTGTTTCAATGTCGGTGTCCAGCTCGAGGGGAGCTCGTGGAGAGATATCATCTTCTGGCTCACAGTATCAGGAGCAGTTGTGAGCTCAAACTGAGCTTATAGAGAGTTTGTAGAAGTAGTAGGAAGAGATGCGTCAGCAGCAGCAGCAGCAGCATGAGGAGGACATGCATCGATGGCAGCAGCAACAACAACAACTGCACGAGGAAGACATACGTTGATGGCAGCAGCAACAACACGAGCAGATGGAGTACATGCGTCGTCTGAATCATAGTTTAGGGATGGAGTTTTTTCCACCATCTCCTCCAGCTCCTTCAGAAGACTATCTCCCCCCCATTGATTTTTTTTGTTCTGTTAAAAACATTTGAATTGAACATTTATTGTAATATGAACTATTTACAGTTTTTGTCTTTTATATTGGTGCGAATATTGCATAATTTTTTTAACATTTTAATATTTTATTATTTATTATTAGTATTATATTTTTTAATGTTTGTTTATTTTACTAATAATAATAATAATAATATTTTATGATTTTTTTTAATATTGAGAATTTTAATATTTTTTATTTATTTTTTTTATTATTTTAATAATTTTAATATTATTTTTTTCATTAATCATATTTTTTTTATTAAGTATTTGAAAATATTGATAATTTTAATATTTTTTATTATTTTTATTATTTTTATTATTTTAATAATATTAATATTATTTTTTTATTAATCATAATTATATATTTTTTATTTTATTAAGTATTTGTGATGGGGCCTTTTATGACGGGGCCCATTGAAAATAGATTATATATATATATATATATAAATTTTTGTGACGGGTTGTTTTACTGTCACAATAACTTTGTTGCGACAGGCCCGTCACAACAGGTTTATAACATATAAGCTATTTGTGATGGGACGCCAACTCGTTGCAAATACTTTTTGCGACAGGACCGTCACAAAAGGTTCTTGTATATATAATGTATTTAATCGGAGATCTATTTGCAATGGGACTGCTTCCCATCGCAAGTAGTATTTTTTGCGACGATCCCGTCACAAAAAATACTAGTTGGGATGTCGTTTTCTATAATGGGCTATTTGCGACGAGACCCCGTTACAAATATCCGAAATTCCAATAGTGTAAATTTTGATATATGTAATATTGTGATATATGTTATATACATGTGTGAGACATGAACTGATGATTCAAAATCCGATATGTGATTGATTGATATACATGTGTGGGACATGAACGGATGCTTCAAAAGTCCAAAGGTTATAACAACTGGTTGTGGGACATAGACTGATGCTTTAAATACCCATGGGGTGCTAGACATGGTGTTATAGGACTAAAATGTTGGCATTGGATTATGGTTCCAAGTAGTCATGATATGAAATTGGATTGAAATGATAAATGAAAACACATGAGTTATGTGATATCCCTTGGGGATGGTTCAGACTTTGGCATGGGCTGAAACATGTATTGATGGTTTGGGTGTCATCGTGAACCCAATGAATTTATGTAGTTAATTAAAGAATAATCAAAAGTGATAATTGTTTACTTTATTGTACCTTATTCTTTATATAACTACATACACTATTATTGCACTACTACAAAACATTCCTTTAACAGTGCTAGAAATGACCTTTATTGGTGCTAGAAAAGCGTTGACAATGTGAGTGGCGTTAAAAGCCAAAGACTTTTATCAATGCTGAAAAAGTGCTAATAAAGGGGTCATTTATAAGTTATTTTATTTATCACTGCTAAAGGAATCCTTTATCAGAGCTTATAAAAGTGCTGATAAAAGACCATACTGTAGTATGTTGTTATAACACACTGTAGCACCAGAAACACACCAGATATCAACAAAAACAAGTCCCAATATAGAATTTAAATGAAATGAAATTTACAACACAAATACAAGAAAAAAACTATATTATAGACATTTCAAACATTGGTTTATACAATTACATAAATAAAAATTATTACATACATTCAAAAACAATCCTAACTATCAATGTTACCATGATTTTCATTGACTTTCTTTGTCTAACTGTCAACACTGCATGAGTAGTTTCAAACAAACCACCTCAACTTGAAAAAAATAATTCAGCTGTATATGAAAACAATTAATATGAGTAATACTAAAAAGAAATAAATTAAACATAAATATGAAATAATACATTAATTCTATGGACAATGATTTTACTATGAAAATATCAAGATTACCTTTGTGATTGAGCAGTGAGGGAAACTCAAAGGAAAGTGATAAATGTCAACACTATAAGAGTGAAAGGTTTTGTGGGAGAAGAATTCTATGGAAGTTTTGGTGCATAAATAGATGAAAGATGGACAAAGCACCTCAACTCGAAAAAAAGAATTCACCTATATAAGAAAATAATTATTATGTGAGTAATACTAAAAAGAAATAAATTAAACATACATATGAAACAATACATTAATTCTATAGGCAATGATTTTACTGTGAAAACATCAAAATTACCTATGTCATTGAGTATAGGTAGCACCATTTCTCTTCCTGAAAAGGCAATAGAAAAAACTTGAAGGAAAGTGATAAATGCAACACTGCGGGGGTGAAAAGGTTTTGAGGGAAAAGAAGTCTGCGGAAGTTTTAGTGCAGAAAGGGATGAAAGATGGACACAATACCCCAAATCGAACAAAAGAATCCACCTGTATAAGAAATCAATTATTATGTGAGTAATACTAAAAATAAATAAATTAAACATAAATATGAAACAATACATTAATTCTATAGACAATGATTTTACTATGCAAACATCAAGATTACCCTTGTGATTGAGCAGAGACAATGTCATTTCTCATCTTGTAAAGGCATGACACATGGACAGAAATCTTTTAAAATAAACAAACTCTACAAGGAATAATGAAAATTAAATCAACATTCTATTATATAATTTTTTGGTAAAATAAAGAAAGTATATCCTAACATTATATTTGCAACTATCCAAAGGGTTTCCTTCATTATAGTTTATACTTCTGAAGGATTGGTAACATCATCATGCGAAGAAGACATTGTCTGCATGACTAGTCGAATATTTAATTTAGATTATGTTATTGTAGTAGAGAACATATAATATTATGAGGAAAAACATAATATATTAAAAATCACTTTTACCTTCTCATTGAACTCTATTTCTTTTTTTAAAGGTTTCAAGGATTTGGTTCCTCTTTTGAGAATCCAAATCCCCTCTTTGTGGTCCCCTCTAATGCACAAGACATTATCTACATTGGGACTGACGTGAACTAATTGTGATGTCCCAACGAAAGGGTCGTCCTCGATTGAATTTTCATCTGACACAACATTTGTTTTAGTCTCCAGCAAGACAATCGACCAATTCTTGTTTGTTGGATCAGAGACATAAAATACTTACACTGCTTGTGATTCCATTATGAACTACTCGTATTTTTTCCCTTTTATATTGAAATTCACCTTCACAAAACCCATTTCATCAAATTTCACTCCATTGTTATTGTCAAACCATTTTCAATGGAAAAATGGCATTTGAAATGTTGTATAATCCAACTCGTATATCTGTTCGATAATGCCAAAATATGTCATATTTGCATAAATTGGATTTATATCCTTGGAACTTGATATGTGCATCGCTTCAGCCATAAGAGTAACACCACTATTTTGCATCATACTAAATTCATTGTGTTCTTTTTTATAGAACATATAACCATTGATTACAAAACCGGTGTAACATTTGAGTTTGGTCCTCTAATTAGCCATTGAAGTCGTTCGGTAATTGAATTCCGATTTTTAGATAACTCATTATAAATTTGATCTATGAACCATCCTATAAACTATTGATTATGTGTATTTGATATCTATCCTTTAGCCCTTGATGGATTCAAATCTCTAAGAATTTCTTTGTGGGTTTCAATGTATGGATCAACATCTTCACTATTATGTAATATGTAAAGATGTGCTTGCTCATGCTCTGTTAAGGTAATTGTAACAACATCTCTTTCAAAAATCCCTTCACCCATAAGGTATTTGTTGTGACGAGACTTTGAGAGATCAATTCTTTCAGCATCTGATAAGTAATCGGTACAGAATTCAATAGCTTCTTCAACAATATATCGTTCTGAAATACAACCTTTTGGCTGACTTCGATTCTTGACATACCCTTTCAAAATCTTCATATACCATTCAATGGGGTACATCCATCTGTAATGGACATGACCACATAGTTTAACCACTCTGACCAAGTGAACCTCCAGGTGGACCATTATAACAAAGAATGATGGTGGGAAGAACATCTCTAATTCACATAATATGACTGTAATCTCCTTATTCATTATGGAAAACTTCGTCGGGTCTAAAACTTTACTGCATATGACTTTGAAAGAAAAGTATGGTTAATGTATGTCGTATATTTTGAGGAAGAATGCAAAAAAAAACAACAGACATTAAATCTTGCATCAAAACATGACAGTCGTGTGATTTTAGTCCTTCTAACTTCAAATTAGTCATCGAAACGACATTCTTGATATTCGATGAATACCCCTGTGGAACTTTTACACTAGTAAGGAAAAGGTAAAATTGCAATTTTTTCTATCTGGATAGATTGAAAGCTGTTGGAGGAAGAAAAGTATGCCTTTTACCCTTCATTGGTGCCAACTCTTACTTTATACCCATTTCAATCAAGTCCAACCTAGCCTTGATGTCATCTTTCATTTTTTCAGAAACATTTAGTAGTGTGCCAATAACACTATCAAATACATTTTTTTTCTACATGCATGAAATCAAGAAAATTTCTGACATAAAAACAAATCCAATACGGTAAGTCAAAGAAAATTTATCTCTTCTTCCAACTTAATTTTGTAAGGTTTTTCAAAAATGGTTTACCAAAAATAGTGTCAATTTTTTTTACTTTTTATACAGTTGATTGCTTATTGCTGGAGATGATGATATACCTTGTTCGATATTCCCATCGAATGTTGTAATCCAGGATCGGTATTTATGTCATCGAGGTAAAAAAAATTGATGTCCTAAAAACATAGTCTTCGAGGAATGTTCCAACTGAACTGAGTATGTGCATTTTCACAAGTGGGACACCCCAATATTCCTTTAATGCTATAGCCTGATAAATTTCCATTAGCAGAGAAGTCATTTATTGTTCTGTACAATATGGCCCTCAATTTGAATTCTTCACTTCTATGAGCATCATACATTTTAACACTTATATCCCACATCAATTTCAGATCTTTGATCAATGGAGCCAAATAGAAATCAATATCATTATCAGGTTGCTTTGGTCTAGATATAAGCAGAGACAACATAATGTATTTGCGCTTCATGCATAATCATGACGGAAAGTTATAATTTACCAACATGACAGACCATGTATTGTGAGTACTAATTTATACACCAAAAGGATTTATTACATCCGTAGATAATGCAAGATGAAAGTTTCTCAGCTCATCTCGAAATTCAGGAAACTCGTAATCTATTTTCTTCCACTGAGGATAATCTACTGGATGATGTAGGTTTCTATATTTAATTCTTGCATATGCATGCCATGTTAATTTTCTTAGGGTTACATGACATCCATATAGTCTTCTAAACCATGGAATGATAGGAAAGTACCATACAAATTTCGAATGACTTGATTCATTTTTCTTGTATCGATTTGTGCCACACTTAGGGAATTTTATGAGTGATTCATGGTCCTTGCGAAACAATATGAAATCATTTGAATATGCATGTATTTTTTTAGAGATCATGGCCACTGAACGTAACATTATTTTAGCATCATATGTTCGGCACAGTAGTTCATTTTCTTCTGGTAGCATATCTTTTAGAAGACCAAGTAGTTCTGTAAAGCTGGTGTCACTCCATCCACTGCCAGCTTTGAAATTATATAACTTCAATACAGCTGACAATGTTGTGTATTTAGTACAACCATTATATAATGGTTTCTTGGAATAGTTATTTAAATCCTAAGGAAACGTTGGACAATCACGAAGGTCATCTTTAATTTCCATTTTCATTTCTTCCATGCGATCTCCATCATATTTTACAAAGGTATTCATATCAAATGATTCATAAACCGTAATATCATCCCAATCAATGTCAACATTCAGTTTTCCCCATGTTTAGTCCAATATTTATAGTTTTGATCTATTCTGTGACAAATCAAATGTTTTTCCAACTCTTTGAGACTAATTTGTCTTGAATGACAACAATGTAAACACGGATAAAGGATTTTAGAAGGGTCGTCTACATGCTCTCTTCCAAACTTGATGAACTCTTTAACTCCATCTTCATATTCGTTTGTAAAACGATTAGCGTGAATCCATTTTCAGTTCATATCCATCCTATTGGGTTCATAAAAGATTAATTTTATAAAATATATAAGTAAATACACATAATATATTCATTATCAAAAGTGAAAGTTATGGACAATTCTAATGAGGGAAATATGGATCATTTCTACTAGAATATATGAACGCCTAGATATTCCAAATCCAACAATAAGGGTTGTTGGAATTTGAAAAAATAGAGGGAGATAAAGGCAGATAATAAATGATATTATCACTAAACTTTATAAGTGTAAATCAGAAGATGGATAGTGTAATGACCATATCCTGAATTACTCAAACAACACCAAGTCAGATCATCTTATGACCTCTAACACACCTCAAAGTCACTAAAGGATGATTTAAACTTTGGGTGAAAAAAACCATAAATGGGAGGTGGTCCCCCCCCCAAAAAAATAGAAACAATTAGTACCAGAGGTCAAACAAAATTCTAGCATGACCCTTGAGGTCAATGGACATACAGACCCAAAATCATCATTACCTGATATATGCATACCTATTAGACAAACAACTATGAAAATAAATGACGCAATAGCTATATAGACACACATACATGTCGCAATAGTATAAAAACTCACTTATAGTCTATAAGAAATATCAAATAGATAAAAACATGATATTCAAACATAACATGAACTATAATGGAATCATAATGATTCAAAAAGTGAAGGTTTGATGTGATAAAACCTCATGTGCTTAACTGGGGATGACCCCTTTGAATCTCATCCATATGAAAACTAAGGACCATAGTGAATTCTAAGAGGAACTAGAACTTATTATACATATAACCAATAGAGGAACATACATCACTCCACTAACTTGGTTCCTAAAAAATAGAATCTTAAGCTGTATGTCCACTGAGGTGTCCATGAAAGGTGTAAACATATATATAATCATTAGGGAACCACCAATGTGCCTCAAATAAGTAGTTAATAAACAAGAATATACATGAAAATTTGTCCCTCTCACTCGGTTGGGGTGGTAAGGGTGGGGAGGGGTTTAGGGCATGGTCACAGGGTCAAGTCCCCGGGCTAGTGATTTGCCTATATTTTCTTTGTCGCGGTGTATGTCGCTTTCATAGTTGTACCCAATTTTTAAAAAATAATATACATGAAAATTTCTACACATTTATACACATATATGAAAAAAAATATTTAGTAAGAAGATATAAAACATAGCAGTAAAACAAAAATGAATAAATCCAAAGTTCAATGTCAGATATAAACAATAGATCATACATCGACAGTCAATACAAACAATAGATAACAAATCATTCCATAAACAATAGATCACAAAAAAAAAATCATAAACAATGGATCATAAACAAATCATAGAATAAGAAATCAAAAACAAAACCAAAAATACACAAAGAAAATAGAAGACCTACCTCGCTAGAGTAAAGACCCATATTTTCCATGTAAATTCTTTTTTTTAGTTATATGGAATTATTACGAGTCTGTGAAAATTGACGGCACGTGATTCTGAGGCCCGGTGTGCCCGTAATGGATTTATGAACTTTTTTTAAGGTATGTTCAGTAAATGCACGAGCAGCATTTTCTAACTTTTGAACTGGTGCTCAGATTAAAAAACCAAGAGCACCATTGAATCTGCAGCGCCAGGATTCGCTTAAGGAAGGTTTAACTTAGACCGCAGTAGGTTGGGAGAAAAAAATAGATTTTGGACTTTTAAAAGAATAATAAAATAACAAAGTTATTTTTTTTTCTTTTTTTTTCTTTTCCTCCAACGGATAAGCGGAGGTGGTAGGACCAACAGCATGTCAAGCCATTATTTGGCTTGACTCCTCAATCTTTGTAACAACATTGTTGGAATTAGGAAGGTTCATTATTAAATGAACCTCATAAATTACCAACGGTGTTACCCACCTCTTCCCCCTCCTATTTATATAGAGCTTGGAGAGGGGTATTGGCACAAATTCACCAAGCGATAAAGCTTTGGAAAAGTACCGTGATGCCAACCACTTGTAGGATGGGTCTGGTTCCAGCGAGCAATGACAAATGCCACCGAATCACAAACCGACGAACACCAACTCCCCCTCAAGTGCATACGTTCTTCAATAAATCTTGAGGTAGGGATTATTTCTTGTCTAAATTCAAGAGTTGTTGAATTAGTATACTACCCTCTTACTATCAGGCTAACACGGAGGGCACGGGCCAAACAAACAAGGCCCGAACCCTCCGCCTTTTGTTGAAATTTGGCATGTTCTTCGCGAGTAATTTATTTGGGTTGGATGAAACCCAGAACGATGGGTTTAGCGACGAAGAGGGCGTCCCGGGGAGTCTATTGGTAGCTTCAGGTGGAAAATTGGGCCACCAGAGCTCACCCGGTGACCCGCAGAAGACTGCGAGTGTGGCACCGGCATGACAACACCGGCGACCGACACCGGCAGGTGACGATGGCGGCCAACAACGGCTGGTCGCGAAGTAGATGGTGGAGTGTCGTCATGCATCACTGTTAGAGAAGGTTGTGTCTGAAGCCGCGACGGGTGGAGACGGAGGCCGGAACGGGTCAGCTGTAGAGGAAGGGGCGGCGTGCGTGCGCCGCCAGAAAAGGTGGTTGCGGCTCATCAGTCGCGGCGGACGTAGGGAGTGTCCAGCACCGTTCGGCTTCCAGAGACGGACCGGCATGTAACAGCGTGCTGCAAGAGAGGCTGGACGCGGCTCCGATGTCACGGCAACAGGGACCTGCTCCCTGCGGGTCCCACGGGAGACCAGGCGGCGCCACATGGCACCCCCGCACAAATCGAATGGCTAATTCCGTTCGGGAAAAAAGGGGGTCGTGCCTTCAACGGGCCATACCCCTACGTCGGTTGGGCCGTGCGAGCCCAGCGGGCCAGGCCGCGTGAGCCTAGTGGATCATGTGAGCCCAGCAGGTCGCGCCCCTCCATGGGTCGGGTTGCGCCAGCCCAGCGATCTACACCGCCCAAGAGGACCGGGTCGATCCATAGCCCAACCCAACCGGGGTGGCCTAGGCCGGTTCAGGCCAGGCCGGGTCAGACCCAGACCGGTTTGGGTTGGGCCAGACCGGACCCGGGCCCTCCCAGGCCCAATTTCACTAAAAGAGCCATAGCTTGTGAACCGAGCGTCCGTTTGCCGAACCTTCTGTGGTTCTGTGATCCTTGGAGTGAGACAATCCTTTTGGTATACTCCACTTGAGTTTTGGAGAAAGTTGGAGTACAACCGGGTTAGATCAAACCTGAATCCAACCGGGCCCTCGGTACTAAAACGCTTATAAGTAACAGACCAGGTGTCTGATTGATGCGTCGTCTATCACGTTGGAACCCTTACAAAATCGAGGTCCTTTGGGATACTTCTTCATGGAACTTCATGGCGGTTGAGGTACGACTGATGTCTTGAGTAGCATATCCTCCTGGAATTAAGCGTGCTTAGTGCGGGAATCTCATGGCTGGCTGTAACCTGAAGAAAGAACATTGATCCTATGTAGTTCAGCACATAGAGATCCTGTGCGGGTTAGTATCTATCGATCCTGTGTGGGTCAGTGCTATGAGATCTTGTGTGGTTCAGCATCTATCGATCATATGTGGTTCATTAGCAGTGCCTCTTGACAGAATAAGATGATCTAGATTTACGACTAATCATATGTACTTCTGTACTTGAGTTATATACCTGGTGTGAGCTAAGTCTTTACCTTTGTGGTACTTTTACCTTCATGGTGTTACCTTTGTGATAATTTTACCTTAGTGGTGTTACCTTTGTGGTATTCTTCCCTCATGGATCAGTTGTGCAATGGCTTAAAAGTTGGAGCCTTATGAATCCTCATGTATGAGATGAGTATATTTTGATAACTTAGGTATATATATTGGCATATACCTAAGTAGAGTTGATGACTACTTCGTGCTTTGTGATTGAGGTCTTGTTTTGTGGTTTTTCCTTTGTGGAACTTTGGGAGACCTTCGGAGGTCTCGGGGTCCCTACTGAGTATTTTTATACTCATCCCTGCACGGGCTACGCCTGCACCTTGTTGTGTCTTGTGCAGATGACGGACAACGTTGATTGAGGCTGAGGGAGCCAAGACTGGACAGTGCTCAGAGGTGGACCATTTAACGTTACGTGACGCAGTGACTACTGATTGTGAGTTGTACCTACCATTCAGGTAGGATCCTCGGTGGATGTTCTAGGAGTTGTTTTCTCTTTCAGTTGTACTTGAACTTTCCATTTGGGCTTGTATTCCGATCCATTTACTTTCAGTACACTTTTTACTATAGTAGTTTACTTCGTGGTTGCTTCTTGTTTTGTTCTTGGATTGTGTGTTTGTACTGGTTTAAATGAAATGTCTTCTCATTATAGGGATACGTCTTTCTGGTGCTTGTCACCAGCCCTTGACCTATGGAATGTGGGCTTCGTGTAGTCACAGAACGGGCCCCGGGGGACGGGTCATGACAAAGTGGTATCAGAGGATTCGGTTATACCAAAAAACTAGGGCTCTGATATTTTCAATGTGGCAATAGTGTTAAGTGCTATGAGTGTGGTTTTCAGTTTGGGGAATCCAGTGTTGGTGTGGTGGATGATGTATCCATACACCAGGACCCTGAATTATGATTTCCGACTCAGTGCATGAAAACACTGATTACGTGTGTTTTGAAAAGTTTTTCTTATGTTTTCTTCGAGTCATCTCACCAGGTATAACTTATTGATTATGGAACACCTGTTTTATTTTAGGATGCTACCACATAGACAGCCTGCCAAGATTCCTGAGAGAGTACAAAATGAAGGCCCACCGAGTGATGAGGCCTCGGTGCAGGGCCCTCTTACAGTGTTAGCACCTTCGGGTGGTGTACCAGCATCACCACTACCCATTGGGCAGTCGTTTCCACCAGCCCCATTAGCAGAGGGTGCATGCCAACTGAGCATGTTGCACAAGTTACAACGGTAGAGGCCTCTGAGGTTCCCATGTGAGATGGATCCACTAGCGAGTGAGGACTGGCTGGAGGTTGTGGCCATAGTTTTTCACTTAGTTGGGACACCAGCTGATCTGATAGTGATCCTAGCTATCAGTCTCTTCTAAGGAGCAATTGGGAGATGGTGGAGTCTGACACTTCAAATACACGATGCGATGACCCTCACCTGGACAGACTTCTAGGGCCTTTTCAGGGTAGAGTTTGTCCCAGCAAGCCTACGCTCAGTGCGTATACAGGAGTTGTTTCACTTACAACAGGGCAGCATGATCGTGGCCCAATACTCGGCAAGGTTTACTGATCTCTCCCGCTATTCCACCTACATGGTACGAGACCCTTTCTTCAGGGCTCGAACCTTTGAGTAGGGTCTCCGACAGGAGATCATAGCATCGATGATATCACTCAGCATTACGACGCAAGATGGGGTGATAGAGCGAGCACTTTTAGTGGAGATCTTCCTAGTTGAGCAGGCACCGACAGTGAGAGACACCACCGGACGTCAGGTAGCAGAGTCATATACAGCAGGCAGTAGATGGATGACACAGGGGCCCAAGAAGTCCAGACCTTTTGGTGGATGACCTCAGGATACAGGGTTAGTGGTGAGGGGCTCATGGGATAGAGGAGGACAGATGAGGAGCAGGCAGTGCTACTCGTGCGGCGGGTAGGGTCACATGGCTCGTGACTGCCCAACCCACCGTATGAACAACCAGCAGACGATTGAGGGACCGTTGAGGTAGAGGTAGAGGTTTGAACAAGGAACTACGCAGGGAAGCATACATGGCAGAGGAGCTGGTCGTGCAGCAGGCGGTGGGCGGCGATTTGAGGTTCTACTGCCACCACCTCCAGGTTGTCCACCCCAACTACAGGGAGCAGGAGGACAGGGACGAGCTCATCTCTAGGCAGTTGAGGCCTATGACCACAATGCTCCAGAGATGATTAGAGGTACGATCTGTGTCTACTCCACCCCAACATTAGTACTTATAAACACAGGTGTCAGTCACTCTTTTATTACCACGACCCTCCTTTGGAGCTCAGAGATTCCAATGGATCTGTTGGCTCGATCCTTACAGCTAGATATTCCTACGGGAGGGGATTTGATGATTACACATTGGTTCCAGTAGTGTGAGCTTACTCTAGGAGGTGAGAGCTTCAGCTAGGATTTTCTAGTAGCAGTTTTGAGGCCTTACGATGTCATCTTGGGTATGGACTGGTTATCTACAGTCCATGCTCAGATTGACTGTTTTAGGCGCAAAGTGCGGTGTGTTTGCGAGGATGGGATTCATTTTCCTTCACTTGTGAGAAGGGAACCTTTGTAGCATAAGATGGATTTACCTGGAGGAGGGTGTAGCCGATCACACATTAGTTGGCTAGCCTTACCCTCGAAGCAGTTGATGTTGAGAGTCTGAGCTATCCTGTAGTGGTGGACTTGTATGTTGATCTCTTTCCTGATGATGTTCTGGGACTACCTCCATGCAGAGAGGTGGACTTCTACATCGACCTGTACCTCAGGACGGCACCGATATCTACACCAGCATATCTGATGGCTCCCACGGAGCTTCATGAGTTAAGGGTACAACTGGAGGACTTGCAGAGGAAGGGGTTCATAAGGCCCAGTATTTCTCCATGGGCAGCCCCGATTTTGTTCACCAAGAAGACAGATGGGGGTTTGAGACTCTTTGTAGACTATTGGCACCTGAACCAAGTGACTATGAAGAACAAGTATACATTTTCGAGGATTGATGATCTCTTCGATCAGCTAAAGGGAGCTCGATGGTTTTCGAAGATAGGCCTCAGATCAGGCTATCATCAGCTTAGGGTACGAGATGAGGATGTGTAGAAGATGGCCTTCAGATGTCGGTATGTTCACTCTGAGTTCTTGGTTATTCCATTCAGCATGACCAATGCCCAAAAATTTTTATGGGACTCATGAACAGGATCTTCCAGCCATACCTCGATCACTTTGTGGTGGTCTTCATCACCGATATCTTGATATACTCGACGTCGGAGGAGGATCATGCCTATCACCAGCAGATAGTTATAGATACACTCTGAGAGCCCTAGCTTTATGATAAGCTCTCAAAGTGCCAATTCTGGATACGAGAGGTCCACTTTCTGGGACATGTTATCTCAGAGGCTGGAGTTGCAGTGGATCCGGCAAAGATGGAGGTTGTGCTAGCTTGGGAGCCACCCAGGAGTGTGACCGAGGTGCAGAGTTTCCTAGGGTTGTTGGGTACTACCAGAGATTCGTGCCTGACTTTTCCAGATTTGCGACACCCTTTTCAGCTTTTAAGAAGAAGGGACAACCCTTTGTATGGATGGAGAGATACCAGAAGATTTTTCAGGATCTAAGGCAGAGACTGATGAGTGCCCCCATCTTGAGGCTACCAGAAGAGGGTGTTGGGTATGTAGTCTACTACGATGCATCAGGGACAGGACTTGGATGTGTCCTGATGCAGGAGCGAGCAATAATCGCTTATGGTTCACGATAGCTGAGACAACATGAGTAGAACTACACTACCCATGACCTGGAGTTAGCAGCAATGGTCTTGGCCTTAAAGATGTGGTGGCATTACTTGATGTGCGAACGTTTTACAGTCTACTCTGATCACAAGAGTCTCAGGTATATCTTCTCACAGAAGGACCTGAACCTGAGACAATGACGTTGGACAGATTTCCTTTAAGACTATGACTTTGAGATAGTCTACACTCCTAGTAAGGGGAATATAGTAGCATACACACTCAGTAGGAGGTCTGGTCTACAGTTGCTGAGTGAGGCGACAGAGTAGCTAGCTGCGTTGCAGATATCCTTTTTGGATATAGATGGAGTAGCTTACCTCCAGTCTATGACTCAATCCCCCACTTCTTCATCGAGTTTGGGAGGCACAACTTGGGGACATTGACTGCGAGGCTCAAAGTGCTCAGATATCCTCAGTATAGGCACCTGATGGATTTTCTAAAGGTGAGGAGCACGTCATCCTCTTTAGAGGATGCACCATGGTACCAGTGGCACTACAGGAGGAGGTATTGAGGGAGTTTTATATGTTCCCTCTGGCGGTACATCCTAGTGTGGAAAAGATGTACCAGGACCTCCGACATCAGCACTGGTTTCCAGGGATGAAGAAAGAAGTGGCAGAGTTTGTTTCAGGATACCTCACTTTTCAGAAAGTGAAGGCCGAGCATTAGGTTACAGCAGGCTTAACGCAACCACTAGAGATGTCGGAGTGGAAGTGGGATGGTATCTCTATGGACTTTGTGACAGGGATTCCACGTATGTCCAGGGGACATGATTCCATCTGGGTGATCGTTGACTGACTCACCAAGTCAGCCCACTTCCTACCCATCCGAGAGTAGGGATCAGTAGAGGGATTGGGACGCCTCTACGTACAGGAGATAGTACAAATTCATGGGGTTCCATCAATGATCGTCTCTAACTATGAAACATGTTTTACAACCCAGTTGTGGAAGGGATTACAGAAGGCGTTCAGGACTCAGCTACATTTGAGAACCGCCTTTGATCCTCAGAAATATGGTCAAACGGATTGGACCATACAGACATTTGAGGACATGCTTCGTGCTTACGTCCTAGATTTTGGTCATAGTTGGGAGGGTCACTTTCCCTTGGTGGAGTTTGCATACAACAATATCTATCACTCCACCATCGATATGGCACCGTTTGAGGCTTTGTACAGTCGACCTTTTCGATCACCTATATGCTGGATAGACCCAGAAGATTCAACACTTATGGGTCCAGAGTTGGTACGGGCTACCACTGAGAAGGTGCAGATCAACCGAGAGCGGATGAAGACTGCACAGAGTAGACAGAAGTCTTATGATGACAAGAGACAGAGACCTCTGAAGTTCTAGGAGGGGGACCATGTATTCTTGCGAGTCTCCCTTTGATAGGGACTATAGATATTTGTTCGAGGAAAAAAACTTTATATGAGGTTTATCAGACCATTTCTGATACTTTGGATGATTGGCGAGGTGGCATACCGCTTGGCATTGGCACCGCAGTTGGAGAGGGTGCACGACATCTTCCACATATCCCAGCTGAGGAGATACATGCATGACTCATCTCACGTCATCGACCATGGCGAGCTTGACTTTGATGATGGGGCGACGTTTACGGAGGTTCTAGTGGAGATTGAGAATCAACATGAGCGGGTCCTTCATGGATGATCAATACCTCTGGTGCGTGTTCGCTGGAAGCACGGGAACCTCCAAGAGAGCACATGGGAGTAGGAGGCTTAGATTCATGCTAAGTACCCACATTTGTTTCCTTAAGTCTATGTTGTGGCTTTCAGGGATGAAAAACCCTAAGTTGGGGAGAATGTAAAGACCCAGATTTTCCATGTATTTTTTTAATTATATGGAATTATTACGAGTCTGCGAAAATTAAAGGTGTGTGATTCTGAGGCCCAGTGTGCTCGGAATGAATTTCTGAACTTTTTTAAGGTACATTAAGTAAACGTGCAAGCAGCTTTTTCTAACTTTTGAATAGGTGCTCGGATTAAAAATCTGAGATCACCATTGAATCCGCAGCGCCGGGATTCGCTTAAGGAAGAATTCACTTTGACCACACTAGGTCAGGATAAAAAGATATATTTTAGACTTTTAAAAGAATAAAAAATAACAAAGTTATTTTTTTTTTCTTTTCCTCCAACGGAGCAGCGATGGTAGGACCAATGACATGTCAAGCCATTAATTGGCTTGTCTCCTCAATCTTTGTAACAACACCATTGGAATTCGGAAGGTTCATTATTAAATAAACCTCATAAATTCCCAACGGAATTACCCACCTCTTTCCCCTCCTATTTATATGGAGCTTGGGGAGGGGTATTGATACGACTTCACCAACCGACGAAGCTCTGGAAAAGTACGGCGACATCAACCACTTGGAGGACGGGTCCGGTTCCAGCGAGCGGTGACGAACACCACCAAATCACGAATTGACGAACACCTACTCCTCCTCAAGAGCACACGTTATTCAACGAATCTTGAGTTTGGGTTTATTTCTTGTGTAAATTCAAGAGTTGTTGAATCAATATAATACTCTCTTTCTATCAAGCTAACGTGGAGGGTGTGAGCCAAAAAAACAAGGCTTGAACTCTCAGCATTTTGTTTAAATTTGACGTGTTCTTTACGATCAATTTATTTGGGTTGTACAAAACCTAGAATGATGGGTTTAGCGATGAAAAGGGTGTCCTAGGGAGTCCGTTGGCACCTTCGGATGGAAAATAGGGCCACTGAAGCTCACCCAGTGACCCGCGGAAGATCGCCAGCGTGGCACCGACACTGCAGCACCGATGACCGACATCAGCGGGTGACAGGGGCAGTCGACAATGGTCGGTCGTGGAGGAGATGGTGGAGCACCGTCGTGCGCCGCTGGTAGAGAAGGCCACGACTGAAGCCACGGCGGGTAGAGACGGTGGCCGGCACGGGCCGAATACAGAGGAAGGGGCGGTGCGCGTGCGCTGCCGGGGAAGGTGGTTGCGGCTCATCAGTCACGACGGACACAGGGAGCGGTCGGCACTAGCCGGCCGTTAGAGACAAAGCGGCGCGTAATGATGCATTGCTGAAGAGGCTGGTCGTGGCTCCAACGTCGCGGCAGTAGGGAATCGCTCCCTACGGGCCCCACGGGAGACTAAGCGGCGCCACGTGGCACCGCCGCACAAACTGAATGGCTAAGGTCATTCGGGAAAACTGTGGAGGTGGTCCCCCCATTCCAGCTAGGGTGGGCCCTACTCCAGTAGGTCACGCCCCTTCGCGGGCTAGGCCGCGTAGGCCCAGTGGGTCGCGCCCTCCGCAGGCTAGGTCGCGCCCCTCAGTGGGTCGGGCCACGCCAGCCCAGCGGGCCGGGTCGGTCCGCGGCCTAGCGATTTGAGCCCGCCATGGGCCGTCCCAATTGGGCCAGCCCAGGTCGGTTCGGGCAGGGCCGGGTCAGATCCATACTGGGTCAGGTCGACCCAAACCGGGTCGGGTTGGCCTAGGCCGGGTCGGACCGGACTCGGGCCCTCCCAGGACCAGTTTTGCTAAAAGATCCATAACTTGTGAACCAGGCATCCATTTGACAAACCTTCCATGGCGCTGGGATCTTTGGAGAGAGACAGTCCTTTTGGTATAATCCACTTGAGTTTTGGAGAAAGTTGGAGTACGACCGGGTTGGATCGAACCCGAATCCAACTGGGCCCTCGGTACTAAAATACTTATAAGTCACTGACTGAGCGTCCGATTGACGCGCGATCTATCATGTTTCAACTCTTACCACATGGAGGTCCTTTGGGATATTTTTTTTGTGGAACTTCGTGGTGGTTGAGGTACGACCGATGGCTTTAGGAGAGGATCCTAACGGAATCAAGCATGCTTAGTGCAGGAACCTCCTGGCTTGCTGTAACATGAATAAAGAACATCGATCCTATGTGGGTCAGCATCTATCAGTCCTGTGTGGGTCAGCGCTTAGAGATCCTATGTGGGTCAGTATCTATCAATCATGTATGGGTCAACGCCAAGTGATCCTATGTGGGTCAACATCTATTGATCGTGTGTGGGTCAGCAGCAGAGCCTCTCGACAGAATAAGATGATCTAGATTTATGATTAATCATCTGTACTTCAGTACTTGAGTTATATACCTGGTGTGAGCTGAGTCTTTACCTTTGTGGTACTTATACCTTTGTGGTGTTACCTTTATGGTGTTACCTTTGTGGTACTTTTACCTTCGTGGTGTTACCTTCGTGGTGTTACCCATGTGGCATTCTTCCCTCGTGGATTAGTTGTGCAAATAGCTTAAAAGTTGGAGCCTTATGATTCCTCATGTATAAGACGAGTATATTTTGACAACATAGGTATATGTATGGGCATTTACCTAAGTAGAGTTGATGACTACTTTGTGCTTTGTGATTGAGGTCTTGCTTTATGGTTTTTTCTATTGTGGAACTCTGGGAGACCTTTGGGGGTCTTGAGATCCCTACTGATTATTTTTATACTCACCCCTGCACGGGCTACGCCCGCACCTTGTTTTTTCTTGTGAAGACGACGAACAATGTTGATCGAGGCTGAGGGAGTCAGGGGTGGATGGTGTTCAGAGGTGGACCATTTGACGTGACTTAACGCAGTGACTACTGATCGTGAGTTGTACCTACCCTTCAGGTAGGATCCTCAGTGGACGTTTCAAGAGCTTTTTTATATTTTAGTTGAACTTTTACTTTCCAGTTGGGCTTGTATTCTGGCCCCTTTACTTTCACTACACTTTTTACTACAGCAGTTTACTTTGTGGTTGCTTCTTGATGTGTTCTTGGATTGTGTGTTTATACTGGTTTAAAGGCAATTCCTTCCCGTTATAGGGATACTCCTTTCCAGTGCTAGTCACTAGCCCCTGGCCTATGGAAGGTGGGATTGTGGTAGTCACAGCAAGGACCCTGGGGGACGGGTCATGACAAAGTGGTATCAGAGGAGTCAGTTATACCGAAAAACTAGGAATTTGATATTTTCCATGTGGAAATAGTGTTAAGTGCTATGAGTGTGGATTTTAGTTTGGGGAATCTAGTGTTGGTGCAGTGACCGAAGTATCCATACACCAAGACCCTGAATTTGGATTTCTGACTCAGTGCACGAAAACACTGATTGCGTGTGTTTTGAAAAGTTTTTCTTATGTTTTCTTTGAGTCGATTCACTAGGTATAACTTATTGACTATGGCACACCTGTTTTCTTTTAGGATACTGCCATGTTGATAGCCATCCATGATTCCCAAGAGAGTACATGATGACGACCCACTGAGAGATGAGGCCTCGGTGCAGGGCCCTCTTACGGTGTTAGTGCCTTTAGGTGGTGTACCAAAAGCACCACTACCCATTGGGAATCTATTGCCACCAGCCCCACCAGCATAGGGTGCACGCCAACTAAGCATGTTTCACGATTTTCAGTGGAAAAAGCCTTTGAGGTTCTGAGGTGAGATGGATTTGCAGGCGGCTGAGGCTGGCTGGAGGCTGTGGCCAGATTTTTTCGCTTAGTTAGGACACCGGATGATCTGATGGTGATCCTAGCTTCCAGTCTCTTCCAGCGAGCAGCTGGGAGATGGTGGAGTTTGACACTTCAAATCCACGATAAGGTGACCCTCACCAGGGTGGACTTAAAGGGCCTTTTCAGGGAAAATATTATCCCAGCGAACCTATTATCGGTGTGTATACAGGAGCTGCTGCACTTACAATAGGGCAGCATGATCGTGGCCCAGTTCTCGGCGAGGTTCACTTATCTCTCCTGCTACTCCACCGACATGGTACGGAACCCTTTCTTCAGAGCTCAGACCTTGGAGTAGGGTATCCAACGAAGATCAGAGCATCGATTATATCGCTCATCATTCCGACGCAGACTGGGGTGCTAGAACGATCACTTTTGGTGGAGAGATTTCTAGCTGAGCAGGCATCGACAAAGAGAGTCACCACTGGATGTCAGGTAGCAGAGTCATTTGCAGCAGGCAGTAGACAAATGATGTAGGGGCCCAAGTAGGCCATACCTTCTGGTGGATGACCTCAGGATACAGGGTCGGTGGTGACCGGATCACGGGACAGAGTGTAAGGGTTGGTGTCCTCAGAACCAACTGTTTTGTACTTTGATTACATGAATGTTCACTTATTATATATTGTTCATTGTTCTGCATGACTATAATATAATAATGTCCTGGAATATTTGTTGCATTAATAAGGTCATGGCATATCCCCGCTATGATGAGAACCTTGAAATGCTATAACAATATTCTTAAATAAAGTTTTGCGGTTGGATGACATACTATGATAGGACACATAGTATACAGACCTTCATGTGCGAGTACTCGTAAGAAGACGAGACTCTCTCTCATGGAGTTCGCACTTGGTAATCTCTAAGATGGGAGATTATGAGAACAGACCCGCCAGTAGCAATTCTGCATGTATTGGTGTCATCAGACATTGCTATCTACGAGCGTGTGTAATGGTCCTTAGACTGTAAGATTATCATTAACTCATGTCATGACTCGTGCACTTAGATTTACTGACGAAAACCGTCATGCAGACAGTTGGCAGGAAGTAGGGTATGTTGGGTATGTCACGAGTGACATTTTGTTAATGGATAAGTCGAGGAAGGATTTATCCCTTCCATTTATGGAAGTTGATATCTCGGCCCTTTGATTGAAATAGAACTGTCTCATTAAATTCCATGGTCATGGTGTGAACGATGAGTTTATTTCAGGTAGTCAAAGAACGAAAGATCAAGCATATAGGTTTATGACACTACCATGAAACTTGCTTGATGAGATATCGATACAAAGGGATTAAATTACACAGTAAGCATTCGTATGAGGTGATACGTCAATGCGGCGTCAACTTCTTTCTCTTGGGTGCCTTGACCCGTTGCTAGACAATAATCTTGGACTTTAAGCAAGCCCGCCTAATGCCAACGAGAAAGAGGCCTAGAGGGTCACACACTAAGTGTATCCAAGTATCTCAAGTTGAATAAAGATTATTCCCGTACGTGGTTTAATAATTATTCAAGGAAGCCTAAGTTGTTTTAAATGATGGAGGAAAAATAAAATAAAACAAGTACACACCGTGTAGTTTTATTTTGGAAAGGAAATGAATAGATGAAAACAAGATATACACGCCATGTACATTTAATGTACACGCCGTGTAGTTTTCAATGAAAAACAAGTACACGCCATGTATTTATTATTACACGCCGTGTAGTTTTTCCAGTCAGGATTTTGAGGATATAATATCGTTTTATTAAATGATATTTATTATAATCAGCGTGAATTCATGTCAAGGAATTAATTATTCGACATGGGGGTTTTCAATAAGAGTTAATGAAATAAATGAAACGCGTAACGTGTTTATTTATTGTCATAACTCTACAACCTCAAACTCGATTATAAATATCCTCACAACCCCAACTCTTTTCCTACACAAGAGAATCATTGTGCACAACATCTCTGGAGAATTCTTTCAAGGCCGAAAGAACCTCTTCCTCCAAGAATTCTCTCAAGACTGAGAGAGATCCTCTTCCATCGGATCAAGATGATCTAAGGTGGACAACGCAAGCAAAGGCTTCTCCATGCTTTCAGCTGGAGAATCCTTTGGAGACGTCCAGAGATACAAGGTACACGTGTGGATCACTGCTAGAGGGAGTCTACACTTGGCTTTTGCGATGCAACGATGGATCACATCGACAACGTGATCAAGAACATAAACAAAGAAAGAACACCCAAAAGGTATTTCTTTATAATTAATTAAATTAATTATAATCAACCTGTAACAATCCTTGTTTGTGGTTCCGGGACAAACCATCTTCTTTGTCTTTTTCTGTGATTAGATCCGTGGAGACTGGTGTTTATCGTCATATTGATCCAGGATTGATCATTTCTAATGACAAAAAGCCAAGTGGGCACATCCACCCACGCGCTTCCACTGCGCCCGGAACCTTCAAATGGTATCAGATCCAGGTTACAACATTGATTATAGTTATTTAATTTTCGTTGATAATTTACGCATTTATATTTGATTCAATTTGAAATATATCGTTCTATTAATTTGAATAAATGAGATCTATTCTTCCTCCTTCGTTTCTCGATTCATATCATAGAAATGACTTTTTAATTTTAATTTTGATTAAAATAAAATGAGGAATTCATCCAGAGGAGTTGCTCTTTCTGTCTGTACAACACAGGATTACACGGCGTGTAATTAAAACTACACGTCGTGTACTTAGGTTCAATGAACCGGCACTGGTCTGCCAAACCACGCCGTGTGAATTGATTATGCCTAAGTATTAATCACGCCGTGTTGACCAGAATTGAACGACGTGTGGGAAACGGAATACATGGCATGTATGTTGGAACAACACGCTGTGTAGTCCGTTTTGGCCCAAGTGAAACTGTGTACAAGGATAAGTCACGTACCGCGTACATGGGATCGTCAGGCCGGTTACCGCGTAACAAGGAAGTACACGCCGTGTATGATTTATCTACACACTGTGAACTCCAAAATTTCTAAAGTAAAGAAAACACGCCAAAGCCCCGACGTGTACTTTGGATAAAGGGTGAAAAGAAATACACGCCGTGTAATTATAAACTACACACCGTGTACTTTCCAGAAATGGAATTTCACCAGGTTTCCTCCAATGTACAAAGACCCGTACAAGGAATATGGATGAGAAGAATCTCAAGGAAATTCAGAAAGGAATTTAAGATAAAGAATTGATTAATTATAAGATCATAATTAATTGAATTCGAGTGCGACTTATTTTAAATGAAAGAGCGATTAAAATAATTTGAATTCTAAATATGTGTAAATATCATTGCATGCTGTGGATGATCATGAGTTAGACCAAAGACCCTTTGTATGTGTATGGTTTCATTTAAATTTATTTAATTTAAATTTTTTGTCCTGTGATCCTTCTTCCAATAAAATATAGGGCCTACGTGCCCATGGTTTATTTAATGTAAACCCATGTAATGGAGGATCTCCCAAGCCAGAGGAGACGGTTCAAATCCCAAAGCCGAGGCGAAACAGACGCAAGAAGATACAAAGGTGGACAGGTGGGAGCTGAAAAACATGAACCATCAGGTTCAAGGTGTTTTCCCTAGGTCAGGGTTAGCTTATCAAAATTGCTAGATAGGCTAACCAAATAGAAGCTCATGATCATGCCATCTTATTTTATTTCTATCTGATTGCGTGGTTTATTTATTATGTATGTGTTGTTGCGATCACATAATTAATAAAATGAACAAGCATGCAAAGATGGAATAAAATAAAAACCGGACTATGCGTAAACATTATCGGAACATGGTTAATCACTTAATCAAGCATCACTTAATATTAAAAAGCATGTGATAATGAAAAAATATGCTTAAAGAATAAAATCCCTCAAATACCATATTATGTCAGACCAAGCCTTCCGTTACTTGATTAAGGGCAAGACTCAATAAAAATATGTGTTTGACCAACCCTTGTTGGGACACTTACTTTTATAAAGGAAGCCCTTATGAAAGGTTTCGGGTTGACTTAACCATATTACATCAAGAGAAGTATCCCTTGCTAGACTTGGTGTTATATTGGAGGTAAGAGTTGAGGAAATCCAAGTCAGGATTTCAGGATTGGGGAGTCCACTCAACAGATCAAGGAACTGTAAGCTCACAGTTGTCAAAGACCTGCCTACCTAAATACCTTCAAATAGCTTGACCAACCCTTGTTGGGGTTATGCGAAGGGAAATATGGATCCTTGCCACTAGAATGTCAAAGAAACTGGAAATTCCGAGTTCAATGGTGAGGGCCATTGGGACTTGATAAAATAGTGGGAGAATTAATAATTTTATTATTATTTTTCATAAAATGTAATCAAGAAAGTACTAATAAATCTGCTCTTTTAAATTGTAGAATCAAGATGACAAACTCGTCAACCACATTTTCTCTGCGATCAGTTCTGGATAAAGACAACATCCTCACTGGCAGTAACTTTCAGGAATGGTTTAGGCACCTTTGGGTTATCCTACACCATGAACGAAAGTTTTACCTGTTGGAGTCCTCACTTCCTAATTCCCCAACCCCAGGGGCGAGTGATGAAGATTTCCTAGTCTATGATCAACATCTGAACGATGCACTCGACGTTCAATGTTTGATGCTAACATCAATGTCTAGTGATCTCATGAAGTCTCATGAAGACATGGATGCCTATAGCATGCTCGAGCATCTCCGTGGTCTATACCAGGATAGAGCAAGATAGGAAAGGTTTGAGGTCTCCAAGGCTCTATTCCAGAGAAAGCTTGGAGAGGGTGCCCCAGCCGGACCTCATGTAGTCAAGCTCATTGGCTACATTGAGCGCTTAGAGGTTCTAGGTTTTAAACTCCCCGAAGAACTGGGTACCGATCTCATTCTTACATCACTCCCCCAGAGATTCTCAAACTTTTTTGTTAATTTCAACATGAACAACATTGAGAAGTCTCTATCTGATCTTCTTATCCTTATTTTCCAAGTGGACAATGACATGAAGTGTGAAAATCCTTCTTTCCTTATGGTGAACAAAAGGAAAGGGAAGGTGAAGAGATTTAATTCCAAAGCTTCTTCAAGGCCTTCCAAGAAAAGGAAGATCAAAGGGGAGGCAAAGGAACAGGATGTTGTTTGTTTCGCATGTGGCAAGAAGGTCCATTGGAAGAAAAACTGCACCCAGCCAAGGAAGCAAGGGGAAGCTTCAGGTGCGTTTGTTATTGAATGCAATCTATCTGTTTCTACTAATTGGGTATTAGATACTACTTGTGGTGCTCACATCTGTATCCAAATACAGGAACCAAGTAGATTCAAGAAGATTGATCGAGGGGAGGTAGATCTACGAGCAGCCAACGGAGCCAGACTTTCTGTTGTAGCTTTCGGAGACTACCACCTCACGTTTCCAACTGGAATGATCTTGGTGTTAAAGGGTTGTTATTATGTGCCTTCTGTTACCAAAAACATTATTTCAGTATCTAGATTAGATACTGATGGATTCATATTCAAGTTTGTAAGTGGATGTTTCTATTTTTATAAAGATAGAATTTGTTTTGGTAGGGCACATTTATATAACAGCCTTTATGTGTTAGACTACACAAACCAAGTAATGGCAATCGATAACAAAGTTAATTCACATGACTCATACCACACCCAACTTTGGAATCACTGGATAGGTTATGTCAATGAGAAATGTTTGACAAAATTACATCAAGATGGGTATTTAGATTCTTTCGAACTAAAACCACTTGGTGTATGTCATGTGTGTCTACAAGGCAAAATGACCAAAGCCCCATTTAGTGGGAAAGGTGAAAGAGCTAAAGAGATTCTAGAATTAGTTCACACAGATGTGTGTGGACCATTTCCAGTTGAAGCAAGGGGTGGGTTCTCGTACTTTACAACTTTTACTGATGATTTTAGTAGATATGGATATATCTATTTAATGAGGTATAAGTCAAATTCTTTTGATCGGTTCAAAGAATACAAGAATGAAGTTGAGAACCATCTTGGTATGAAGATTAAGAAACTCCACTCAGATAGAGGAGGAGAATATCTTAATCAGGACTTCATTGATTTCTTACAGGAGTTTGGGATTCTATCTCAACTCACTCCTCCTTACACACCGTAGTGGAATGGTGTAAGTGAAAGGAGGAACCGCACCCTGTTAGACATGGTGAGATCAATGATGAGTCATGCAAGTCTTCCATTATCCTTTTGGGGATATGCATTACAAATAGCAGCGCACATACTAAACTAAGTACCAACTAAATCGATAAATGGTATTCCATACGAGTTATGAAGTGGACGCAAAGCCATGTTATTGAATTTACATGTGTGGGGTAGAGAAGCATTTGTTAAGGCCTCTTCAGGTAACAAACTCGCGCCCCGAGGCACAAAGTGTATCTTTATAGGATATCCCAAGGAAACAAGGGGATATTACCTATACAACCCCTCAGACAAAAAGGTTACAGTGGAAAAACACATCATATTCCTTGAGAGGGAGCACATCTCTAAAAGAGATAGTGGGAGCGAGATAGACTTCGATGAAGTTGAGGCTCAAGATACACATGAGTTGGTACAAGAACAGATTCCACAAAGCCCCGTGGAAGAACAATCTATTCCAAAGACACAAGAACTACGTAGGAGTATGAGAGAGGTGAGAGAACCAGAACGATATGGTTTTCTTGTCACTGAGGATGGTGACTCATTATTGGTTGACAATAATGATTCTCTTACCAACAAGGAAGTAGTTGAAGGCACAGACATTTACAAGTGGAATGAAGCCATGAATTCTGAAATGGATTCCATGTACCAAAACCAAGTCTGGATTTTGGTAGATCCTCCAGTTGATGTAAAGCCTATTAGTAATAAATGGGTATTCAAGAAGAAACTGGACATGGAGGGGCAAGTCATCACCTATAAGGCATGACTGTTTGAAAAAGGTTTTAGACAACGTCAAGGAATTGACTATGATGAAACCTTTTCACCGGTTGCGATGTTGAAATCCATCAGAATCCTATTGGCCATTGCTGCTTATCATGACTATGAAATTTGGAAAATGGATGTCAAAACAGCTTTCCTTAACAGGAACCTCCGGGAAGATGTCTATATGACACAACCTGAAGGGTTTGTGACTCCAAAGGATGCCAACAAGGTGTGAAAGTTACAGAAATCCATTTATGGATTAAAGCAAGCATCAAGGTCATGGAACATTCGTTTTGATGAAGCTATTACAGAATTTGGCTTTGTTAAGAACGAATGTGAGCCTTGTGTCTACAAAAGGTTTAGTGGAAGTGCAGTCGTTTTCCTAATAGTATATGTTGATGAAATATTGCTAATTGGAAACGAAGTACCTGTCTTACAGTCAGTTAAGGCGTGGTTGCATAAATGATTCTCCATGAAAGACTTGGGCGAGGTGACATATATTCTTGGGATCAAGATCCATCATGATAGATCCAAGAGAATGTTGGGCCTGAGTCAAAGTACATACATTGACAAGATACTGAAGAGATTCAGTATGGAACAGTCCAAGAGGGGATTGTTGCTAGTGTCACATGGCATTCATCTTTCCAAGAAAATGTGTCCTCAGACACATGAGGAAAGAAAGAGGATGGCAAGGATCCCTTACGCATCCGCGATTGGGTCATTCATGTATGCTATGATATGTACGAGGCTAGATGTTGCTTACGCATTAAGTGTGGTAGGCAGATATCAAGTTGATCCAGGATACCGCCATTGGATGGCAGTCAAGACTATCCTTAAGTATCGGAGGCGTACTAAGGATATGTTCCTGGTTTATGGAGGATATGAGGAACTAGTCATCAGAGGACATGTAGATGCTAGTTTCCAGACTGATCAAGACGACATGAAGTTGCAGACTGGATACATATTCAGTTTGAATGGAGGTGCAGTGAGCTGGAAGAGCTCAAAACAAAGTGTGGTGGCAGATTCTACAGCGGAGTCCGAGTATATCGCAGCTTCTGAGGTATCTAAAGAAGCAGTATGGATGCGAAGTTTCGTCCAAGAGCTGGAAGTTGTACCGAGTAGTAAAGATCCTATCACACTCTATTGTGATAATACTGAAGCGGTGGCACTTGCAAAAGAGCCAAGGTCACATCAGCGGACAAATCACATACTTCGAAAGTATCATCTCTTGAGGGATTTTTCTCAGAGTGGTGAAGTTGTTGTGAGCAGTATTTCCACGGAAGACAACGTGGTGAACCCATTGACTAAAGCCTTGACTCAGCAGAAACATGATCATCATGTGAGGTCTAGCGGACTAAAAGTCGTAGGCAGTTGTCTCTAGTCCAAGTGGGAGTTTGTAAGGGTTAGTGTCCTCAGAACCAATTGTTTTGTACTTTGATTACATGAATGTTCACTTATTATATATTGTTCATTGTTCTGCATGACTATAATATAAAAATATCCTGGAATATTTTTTGCATTAATAAGGTCATAGCAGATCCCCGCTATGATGAGAACATTGAAATTCTATAACAATATTCTTAAATAAAGTTCTTCGGTTGAATGACATACTATGATAGGACACATAGTATACAGACCGTCATGTGTGAGTACTCATAAGAAGATGAGACTCTCTCATGGAGTTCTCACTTGGTAATCTCCAAGATGGGAGATTATGAGAACAGACCCGCCAGTAGCAATTCCGCATGTCTTGGTGTCATCGGACATTGCTATCTATGAGCGTGTGTAATGGTCCTTAGACTGGAAGATTATCATTAACTCATGTCATGACTCGCGCAGTTAGATTTACTGATGAAAACCATCACACAGACAGTTGGCGGGAAGTAGGGTACGTTGGGTGCATCATGAGTGACATTTTTTTAATGGATAAGTCGAGGAAGGATTTATCCCTTCCATTTATGGAAGTTGATATCTCGGCCCTTTGATTGAAATAGAACTGTCGAATTAAATTCCATGGCCATTGTGTGAACGATGAGTTTATTTCAGGTAGTCAAAGAACGACAGATCAAGCATATAGGTTTATGACACTGCCATGAAACCTTCTTGATGAGATATTGAGACAAAGGGATTAAATTACACAGTAAGCATTCGTATGAGGTGATACGTCAATGCGGTGTCAACTTCTTTCTCTTGGGTGCCTTGACCCATTGCTAGACAGTAATCTTGGACTTTAGGCAAGCCCGCCTAATGCCAACGAGAAAGAGGCCTAGAGGGTCACACACTAAGTGTATCCAAGTATCTCAAGTTGAATAAATATTATTCACATACGTGGTTTAATAATTATTCAAGGAAGCCTAAGTTGTTTTAAATGATGGAGGAAAAATAAAATAAAATAAGTACACGGCATGTATTATTAAATGTACACACCGTGTAGTTTTATTTTGGAAAGGAAATGAATAAATGAAAACAAGATATACACGCCATGTACATTTAATGTACACACCGTGAAGTTTTCAATGAAAAACAAGTACACGCCGTGTATTTATTATTACACGTCGTGTAGTTTTTCCAGTCGGGATTTTGAGGATATAAAATCGTTTTATTAAATGATATTTATTATAATCAGCGTGAGCGCATGTCAAGGAATTAATTATTCGACATGGGGGTTTTCAATAAGAGTTAATGAAATAAATGAAACGCATAACGCGTTTATTTATTGTCATAACTCTAAAACCTCAAACTCGATTATAAATATCCTCACAACCCCAACTCTTTTCCTACATAAGAGAATCTTTGTGCACAGCATCTCTGGAGAATTCTTTCAAGGCCGAAAGAACCTCTTCCTCTAAGAATTCTCTCAATACCGAGAGAGATCCTCTTCCATCGGATCAAGATGATCTAAGGAAGACAACGCAAGAAAAGGCTTCTCCATGCCAGCACCCGGAGAATCGTTTGGCGACGTCCAGAGATACGAGGTACACATGTGGATCACCGCTAGAGGGAGTCTACACTTGGATTCTACGACGCAACGACGGATCACATCGACAACGTGATCAAGAACATCAATGAAGAAAGAACACCCAAAAGTTATTTCTTTATAATTAATTAAATTAATTATAATCAACCTGTAACGATCTTTGTTTGTGGTTCCGAGACAAACCATCTTCTTTGTATTTTTCTGTGATTCAATCCGTGGAGACTGGCGTTTATCATCGTATTGATCCTGGATTGATCATTGCTAATGACAAAAATCCAAGTGGGCACATCCACCCACGCACTTCCGCTGCGCCTGGAACCTTTAGTTTGGGGAATCTAGTGTTATACCGAAAAACTAGGACTTTGATCTTTTCCATGTGGCAATAGTGTTAAGTGCTATGAGTGTGGATTTCAGTTTGGGGAATATAGTGTTGGTGCAGCGACCGACGTATCCATACACCAGGACCTTGAATTCGTATTTATGACTCAGTGCATCAAAACACTGATTGTGTGTGTTTTGAAAAGTTTTTCTTATGTTTTCTTTGAGTCGGCTCACCGGGTATAACTTATTGAATATGGAACACCTGTTTTCTTTTAGGATACCGCCATGTAGATAGCCAGCCATGATTCCCAAGAGAGTACACGATGACGACCCACCGAGAGATGAGGCCTCGGTGTAGGGCCCTCTTACGGTGTTAGTGCCTTTAGGTGGTGTACCAACAACACCACTACCCATTGGGAATCCGTTGCCACCAGCCCCACGAGCAGAGGGTGAATGCCAACTAAGCATGTTGCACGAGTTTCAGTGGAAAAGGCCTTTGAGGTTATGAGGCGAGATGGATCTGCAGGCGGCTGAGGCTGGCTGGAGGCTGTGGCCAGAGTTTTTCACTTAGTTAGGACACCGGATGATCTAATGGTGATCCTAGCTGCCAGTCTCTTCCAGTGAGCAGCTGAGAGATGGTGGAGTTTGACACTTCAAATACACGATAAGGTGACCCTCACCTGGGCGGACTTCAAGGGCCTTTTCAGGGAAAAGTTTGTCCCAACGAACCTATACTCGGTGTGTATACAGGATCTGTTGCACTTACAATAGGGCAGCATGATCGTGGCCCAGTTCTCGGCGAGGTTCACTTATCTCTCCTGCTACTCCACCGACATGGTACGGGACCCTTTCTTCAGGGCTCAAACCTTGGAGTATTGTCTCCAACAGAAGATCAGAGCATCAATGATATCGCTCATCATTCCGACGCAGACTGGGGTGCTAGAGCGATCACTTTTGGTGGAGAGATTTCTAGCTGAGCAGGCATCGACAACGAGATCCACCACTGGATGTCAGGTAGTAGAGTCATCTGCAGCAGATAGTAGACAAATTATTTAGGGGCTCAAGTAGGCCATACCTTCTGGTGGATGACCTCAGGATACAGGGTCGGTGGTGACCGGCTCACGGGACAGAGGAGGACAGATGAGGAGCAGGCAATGCTACTCATGCGGCGGGCAGGGTCACATGGATTGCGACTGCCCGACCCGCCATACGGACGATATAACGACCCATACTTTACATACATTGTTAATACTTCAAAATTTAAGCACACTTATTACAACATATGACAAAACCACAAAGGACCGTATAGGTATAGTGTCTTTAGAAACTGGGAAGTATAAACAACTGGTTCATAAATCTTCTACAGTGTCTCCCATTTATTTCATCATATCTAGGGTCCCTTTTAGAATATTCTACTTAATATCCATCTTCCTGACCTGAGGAAAAGAAAACATACAAAAAAGGGTGAGCTCAAATGCTCAGCAAGGGCAAATAAAGGAAATAAAAATCATATCATATCTTCTTGAAAATCATAACCTGCAAAAGAGATCATAATATCTTAACATGGAATAAATCATAGAAGTGAAAATGAGATCCCCATAAAACTTGAAACTTTGTGGCATGCACACATAATCATGGAAAATCATTTCTTGTTAGTCATGACTCATTGCCAAGACTATCTTAGCGGACAAAGTCCATTTCTGAACCGAGTTCACTCCTCGTTTCAGTCCTGTATCACTGAACCGAAATAACCTTCCGTTCCAGCCATGTCTATCTCATGAGATATAAATCTTTACCCAATGTATTGGAGGGAGATATAGGTCCCACCCATCTTATAATGAATCCTTTCTTATGTGTGCCACATAATCATAAATCATACATCATCACATAACACATGTAACAAAAATGGGATTCTTGAAACATCATGACATCATAAAACAAATCATATAAGGTAAATGACTTCATAAAAATAATTCCCTCAAAACATAATCAAATCAATGTAATAATAGGGATAAAAACAGAACCCTATATTATCTTAGATGGAAAATAATTTTGATAAAACATTTGAACTCCATTCTTGAGGAAAATATCCTTTCTACTTCAAAAATACTTTTCTTTTCTTAACATGTCATACAATTATAAACTAAAAGAAGTTGATTAAAAATAAACTTGAAAAATTATAAAGGAATATTATTGGATATAATGTTTTAAAAATCCATTCTTTCCATATAAGTTAAAAAAAACATTCTTCGTACTTTTTTCAGAAAAGTCAAAAAGTACCTCGTACGAAAAACGACAAAAGATTCCTTTCATATCTTTTACAAAAAACTTACCGACGGGTAAAATTGGATATAAACTATTGTAGAAGGATGTAAATAATATTACACATTGAGGGAACATGTATGTGGATAATAAAATACACCCCAGTAATTACCAAAGTAAAAACAATCTCGGATAAAAGTGAGATTGTGATATTTCCCTTACCTTAGGTCCGATTTGCTTTGTACGTGTCCAAAGCTCCTGTATAATGGTTTAAATAATGTTATTGACTTATTACAGAATCATACATATTGATATGATATCATATATGGTCATATTCTTAGCTTCTTATTAGTAATATTTCATTGTTACTTGTTACTCGGGTCTTTATTGCCTTTTGTTCTTATGCGTGTTTTGCCGAATAAATTCTTATTATTCTTTTAAGGTTATAGATACCTTATATCCATAATGGTATTAGTGTAACATATATCATATTTATTCATTCAATTTATTTATATAATTTCTATGTAGTGATGATCATGTAGAACGAGTCGCATCACATCGTGGAGACGGTATTCCGTACGTACGCACGAGCGATGATATTGTTCCCATGATCGTGGAATTGTATTTAAGTGTATTTATATTATTTCAGTATCAATATCACTTTATAATAATCATATATAGTTACTAATTACACCATTATACCCATCCTTGTAAGGTGATGGTGGAAAATAGATTACACCACGGCGTGGAGACGGTATTCCGTACGTACGCAGGCACGGTGATTTCATTTTTCCGTAGGATGGATAGATAGTGAATTAGGGTTGTTTCATATTTATAATAACATATCATTATGTAATTAATACTGATGTTATTACTTTATCATGAAACAACTAAATAAGAAGAAGTTGAAGAAGAAAGAAATTGAAAAGATCGGTAATGGATATTACCTCTTCTTTGAAACGCCTCTTTGAATCCTCTACTTAGGGAACTAAGATTGGTCTTTTAAGAAGACCAGGACCTCTAGGATTATTCTAGGGAAGTGCAGAAGGGATTTTGGAAGGGTTTGGCCGAGCTTGAGTGCTCAAATTTGTGTGAGGAGGAGGGGGAGGAGGTTCCCTTTTATAAGGGAGGAGAGGGGCACCTTAGGAATATCTCAAAATATTATTTTATATTAAAGTCAAAATCGGTTTATAATGGTTCCAAAGGGTCTTATTTCAAAGTTAATGTGGGGATGGGTCGAAATCCTATCAACCAATAGGATTTAGACAAGTTTAGGTTATTATTTTAACCTTATCAATTAGATTTAACTCTAAGTTAAATAATTTAACTTTTACCGTGACTTTTTGTTTTCTTACACTATATGGTTAATACACTTACTATAACATGCCAAACAAACCCCAAGTTGTTTATTATTAATATATATATCCTTATCTAAGTCATTTGGCTGAACCTTAGATTTTTAGGAATAAAATAACAATTAATAATATAATATTTGATTTAAAAACTATTTTGTGTCAATTTTGACACTATTTGATATATGATTTTTTTGAAAGTCATAACAGAATTATATGTTCGAACCAAGTTTATTAAATCAACACTAATATATCATAGTAACCTATAAAATTAGTTTAATTCATAAAAAGTCTCAAATTACATTTATTTGAGCATTTATAACATCAATTATGTTAACATTTCCTTAAAAGGGTAATTATTGCATCATCGTTGTGTCATAAATAAATTAATTTATTTAAAGTATAAAAATTATAAATAAAATATCATTATGTAGGAAATATTTTTATCTTTCTAATTAATATTTATAGTCGAATTTATCTTATGTATAACCCCATATTAAAAATGTTTTAGTTATTAAACTTTGATTTTAACTATTTTAACTATTCATTAAATAAAATAATATTAAATGTCATAATCTAATCCAAGTGGACCTAAATGGTCATATTATATTCATAAGGTTGTTTTTGGTCGAATTACACTTATCCAATAGAATTATGACATGTTTTAGGGTAATAGTAATATCATATTTACCCTTAGTTACCCTATTTACTATTAACCGCGGTAAAAAAGTAAAAAGTTACTATTCACCAAAAAATTATTTTTATCTCATTGAACCACATTTTACTTACAGATATCAACCGTGTCTGTCGGATTTTCAAAATTCCATTCACAGAAGCGGTAAAATTAAGTTTTATGCAAAATTCAGTTTTTAACCTACCACTTAGTGGTTTCACTATTCATCAAAAATTGAAAGTTTTCAGAAAAATACCAAAATTTTACCCTAGGCTAATTTTGGTATTCCGAATCCAAAAATGAAGTCCATTTTGAAAAATAAAATTTATAAAATTTCAAAAAGTGGTTATTACTATTCATAACGGCTAGTTTTAATAATATTTTAATAGCATATCGTTGTTTAGTGAAACTCGGTATTGCGTACAACACAAGCTATCGAGGAAGGTCGTGATTGCGTGTAAAGTAAGTCAATCTAGTGTGTAGTGAAAGATTCCTTTGATGATATATATATAACATAAAAAAAATATTACTCATAAAAATCTCGGGTGTTACATTCTACCCCCCTTAAAAAGAATTTCGCCTTCAAAATTCGTCACTTTGTAACAAACAGATGAGGATACTTCTCCCTCATCATATCCTCAAGCTCCCATGTAGCTTCTTCAAGTTGGTGGTTCCTCCATAAAACTTTCACCAATCGAGTGGTCTTGTTTTGTAGGACTTTTTCGCTACGATCCAGAATCTCTATCGGTTGTTCTTCATAAGAAAGATCTTGCTCCAGCGGTACAACTTCTGAGCTGAGTACATGTGAAGGATCAGGTATGTACTTTCTCAGGAGAGATACATGGAACACATCGTGAACTTGAGAGAGATTCGGTGGAAGCGCCAATCGGTAAGCTACCTTCCCAACACGATCCAGTATTTCGAAAGGACCGATATATCTAGGGCTCAACTTCCCCTTCTTTCCAAATCTCATAACCCTCTTCCAGGGAGATATTCGTAAGAACACTTTATCACCCACTTCAAACTCTAGGTCTTTTCTTCGGTTGTCGGCATAACTTTTCTGTCGACTCTGAGCTGCTCTTATGTGTTGTTGAATAGATCTGACCTTTTCTGCCATTTCATCAACGAGATCAGGTCCTAATAGCTTTCTTTCCCCAACTTCATCCCAGCAAGTTGGAGTCCTGCATTTCTTTCCATAGAGAGCTTCATAAGGAGCCATCTGAATACTGGAGCGAAAGCTATTATTATAAGAAAATTCCACCAAAGGTAGGTGTTGATCCCAACCTCCTTTGAAATCCATAGAGCAAGCTCTCAACATATCTTCTAGGGTTTGAATTGTTCTCTCAGACTGACCATCTGTCTGAGGATGATAAGCAATGCTGAAACTCAACTCTGTATCCAGAGTATGCTGAAGACTTCGCCAGAACTTCGAGGTAAATCTCGAATCCCGATCAGATATAATATAAAGTGGTACTCCATGCAGTCTTACCACTTCCTTTACATATATCCTGGCAAGCTGATCTAGAGAGAAATCCTCTCTAATAGCAATGAAGTGTGCAGAATTTGTAAGACGATCAACTATGACCCAGATAGCATTATTGCCTTTGGATGTTTTAGGAAGTCCTGTGAAAAATTCTATAGTGATGTTTTCCCATTTCCATTCGGGTATGGGTAATGGTTGTAACATCCCCTTAGACTTCTGTCTCTCATCTTTAACTTGTTGACAAACCAAGCATCGAGAGACATATTTAGCAACATCTCTTTTCATGCCATCCCACCAGAAGTACTCTTTCAGGTCCCTATACATCTTCGTGCTTCCAGGATGAATAGAGAATGAAGAACTATGAGACTCATCCAGCAGCTCCTTCTTTAATTCAGGGATGGGAGGAATACAAACCCGATTCCTGAACTTTATTATCCCATCACAATCAAGGTTGAATTCAGGAACATTTCTCACCTTCTTTTGTAACTCGACATCTTCTTTCTGTGCCTCTTTAATCTTCACATGTATAGATGGTTGAACATTCATTTGAGAAAGATAAGATTTTTCCCCTTCCATTATAATTCCAAGATCCATCCTTTGTAAATCCATAAATATTGGATCTTTTGTGATCCTCATCATGGATAAACTAGCATGGTCTTGTCGACTTAATGCATCTGCCACCTTGTTTGCTTTCCCAGGGTGGTAATGGATTGAGCAGTCATAATCCTTAATCAGCTCCAACCATCTTCTTTGACGCATATTCATCTCCTTTTGTGTGAAAATATACTTTAAACTTTTATGATCAGTATAAATATCACACCTTTCACCATAAAGGTAATGCCTCCAAATCTTTAATGCAAAGATTACGGCAGCTAACTCCAAATCATGTGTTGGGTAATTTTGCTCATGGATTTTCAACTGTCGTGAGGCATAAGCTATCACCATATCATTTTGCATAAGAACACACCCCAATCCCTTCTTGGATGCATCACTGTAGATCACAAACCTTTCTCCACTACAAGGCAATGTGAGGACAGGTGCACTGGATAACCTTCTTTTCAACTCCTTGAAATTCTCTTCACATTCCTCTGTCCAAACAAACTTAACTCCTTTCCGAGTCAACTTGGTGAGTGGATTAGATAATCGTGAAAAATCTTTTACAAAACGTCGATAATATCCATCCAAACCAAGAAAACTTCAGATCTCAGTTACTGTTGTTGGTCTCGACCATCTTTCGATAACCTCTGTTTTTGCTGGATCCACAGATATCCCCTCTTTTGAGATTATGTGACCCAAAAATGAAACTTTTTGAAGCCAAAATTCACACTTGGTAAATTTGGAATAAAGCTTCTCCTTTCTTAGGGTCTTCAATATAATTCTCAAGTGATCTTCATGCTCTTCCTTGATCTTTGAATAGACAAGAATATCATCTATAAAGACTACCACAAATTGATCAAGATAGTCTCTAAAGACTCTATTCATTAGATCCATGAAGATAGCAGGGGCATTAGTAAGACCAAATGGCATCACTATAAATTCATAGTGTCCATACCTTGTACGGAAAGCCGTCTTTGGTATATCCTCCCTTTTGACCCTTAATTGATGATACCCTGAACGAAGATCAATCTTGGAAAATTATTGAGCTCCACGTAGTTGGTCAAATAAGTCATCAATGCGTGGGAGAGGATATTTGTTCTTGATAGTGATCTTGTTAAGTTCTCTATAATCAATGCAGAGTCTCATTGATCCATCTTTCTTCTTAACAAATAGAACAGGTGCTCCCCAAGGTGACGCACTAGGGCGTATGAATCCCTTATCAAGATTCTCTTGGAGTTGCTTCTTCAATTCCTGCAACTCAATCGGGGCCATTCTATAAGGTGTCTTTGAAATAGGCAAAGCACCCGGTACGAGTTCTATTGAAAACTCAACTTCACGATTTGGTGGAAGACCCGGTAATTCCTCCGGAAAGACCTCATCAAACTCCCGTATGATGGGCATATTCTTAATCGTGAGTTTCTCACCAACCATTTGAGATAAATAACCTTCATTTAGTGGAATCAATACCCATAAAATGGAAGTAATTTCCACTGGAAGGTTATGTTCATCCTTGCATTGATAGACGATCATAGATTGATCTGGAGTATGAAATGTGACGTCCCTTCTTTGGTAATTGATATGAGCTCCGTATAAAGAAAGCCAATCCATGCCAAGAATCACATCGAATTCCACTAAAGGAAGGATCACAAGATTTGCAGGAAGCACTTTCCCACAAACTTCGATCGGAGAAGAATTATAAACTTTTGATGCGATTGATGTGCCATTAGGTGTTGTCACAGCTAACTCAACATCTAATTGTTGAGGTAATACGGTGATACCCTTAGAAAATTCTTCATAAATAAAAGAGTGGGTGGATCCAGAATCAAATAAAACATTTGCTAATTTAGAGTGGATGGTAAGTGTACCTTTCACCACTTCGTTATCGTACTCCACATCGCTGATAGAAATTGCATGTGACTTTCCTTTGTCTTTAGCCTTAAGAGTTTGTTGACGTCGACCATCATCATCAACCCTTGGATTTGGGCATTGATTGGCATAATTCCCCATCTCCTTGCACTTGAAACATTGAAGTGTAGTAGGTTCATTTTGTGTATCCCTTCCTTTGTTTGCATAATTAGACATCTTCTTCCCATTATCGCGGCATTCAAATGCCCGATGACCTTCCTTTCCACATTTGAAACATTTACTTGTCCCTTTAAGACAACTCCCTCCATGTTTCTTTCCACACTTTGAGCATAAGGGAAAGCTCATCTTCTTTTCAGTGTGCTCTTTAGATTTTCCTTTGAATTCCATTTTCCTCTTCTTATCAAACCCATATGACTGATGGGTTACTCCAATCTCCATCTCGACTTTGAGATCACATCGAACGATTTCCTCGTAGCTATTGAAGTCCCTTATGGCTAACACCCTTCGAAGACTTGGTTTTAAGCCACTAAAGAATCGATCGATCTTACTCTCAGGTTGGATAATAATACCAGAAGCGTACCTTGCAAGTCTTGTAAAATTTGCTTCATAGGTACCAACAGATTCATCATCCCTTTGCTTCAGTTCAAGAAACTCTTTCTCCATCTTTGTTCGGATAATACTAGGGAAGTACTTATTGAAAAATAAGTTCTTGAACTCGTCCCATTCTATGGACTCAATTTCATCCCTTTGCCTAGTATTCTTAATAAGATTCCACCATTGATCAGCATCTCCTTCCAAACGATACACTACTAGGATGACTTTATCATGTTCAGAACATTGAAGAACTAAAAATATCTTTTCAGTAGTACTAATCCATTATTCAGCAACTAATGGATCAGTAGACCCGCTGAAAGAAGGTGGACGCTGCCTCATGAAGGATTCAACAGAATGTTGCTCCTTCCTTTGCTCGTTTGGAAGTACTGCATGATTCATAGCTTGAGAAAGTTGTGTGAGCATGGCTACAAGATTTTTCATTCTAGCTCCCATATCGTTTGGTTGCTCAGGGGGACAATCATTGCATTTCCCATCGCATTCTGCATTAACACGGTTCCTTCGGGTTCCAGCCATTGACTAAAACCAAGAAGAATAGTGTGAGCAACACTAATTATAATAGGAAAACCACATAATTCAAGAATAAAATTTTCATGCTTAAGGTCTTATCCTAGGTTATTCATGGTCATTTCTAAAACACTAAGATTTTGTTCTATGCTTAGACTTATCCTTAGGGTTCTTACTAAGGCTTTCACATCCTAGTTTCCAAAGGTTGACTATACCTTCCCTCTGATACCAACTATAACGACCCATAATTTACATATATTGTTAATACTTCAAAATTTAAGCACACTTATCACAACATACGACAAAACCACAAAGGACCGTATAGGTATAGTGTCTTTAGAAACTGGGAAGCATAAACAACTGGTTCATAAATCTTCTACAGTGTCTCCCATTTATTTCATCATATCTAGGGTCCCTTTTAGAATATTCTACTTAATATCCATCTTCCTGACCTGGGGAAAAGAAAACATACAAAAAAGGGTGAGCTCAAATGCTCATCAAGGGCAAATAAAGGAAATAAAAATCATATCATATCTTCTTGAAAATCATAACCTGCAAAAGAGATCATAATATCTTAACATGGAATAAATCATAGAAGTGAAAATGAGATCCCCATAAAACTTGAAACTTTGTGGCATGCACACATAATCATGGAAAATCATTTCTTGTTAGTCATGACTCATTGCCAAGATTATCTTAGCGGACAAAGTCCATTTCTGAACCGAGTTCACTCCTCGTTTCAGTCCTGTATCACTGAACCGAAATAACCTTCCGTTCCAGCCATGTCTATCTCATGAGATATAAATCTTTACCCAATCCATTGGAGGGAGATATAGGTCCCACCCATCTTATAATGAATCCTTTCTTATGTGTGCCACATAATCATAAATCATACATCATCGCATAACACATGTAACAAAAATGGGATTCTTGAAACATCATGACATCATAAAACAAATCATATAAGGTAAATGACTTCATAAAAATAATTCCTTCAAAACATAATCAAATCAATGTAATAATAGGGATAAAAACAGAACCCTATATTATCTTAGATGGAAAATAATTTTGATAAAACATTTGAACTCCATTCTTGAGGAAAATATCCTTTCTACTTCAAAAACACTTTTCTTTTCTTAACATGTCATACAATTATAAACTAAAAGAAGTTGATTAAAAATAAACTTGAAAACTTATAAAGGAATATTCTTGGATATAATGTTTTAAAAATCCATTCTTGCCATATAAGTTAAAAAACATTCTTCGTACTTTTTTCGGAAAAGTCAAAAAGTACCTCGTACGAAAAACGACAAAAGATTCCTTTCATATCTTTTACAAAAAACTTAACGAAGGGTAAAATTGGATATAAAATATTGTAGAAGGATGGAAATAATATTACACATTGAGGGAACATGGATGTGGATAATAAAATACACCCCAGTAATTACCAAAGTAAAAACAATCTCGGATAAAAGTGAGATTGTGATATTTCCCTTACCTTAGGTCTGATTTGCTTTGTACATGTCCGAAGCTCCTGTATAATGGTTTAAATAATGTTATTGACTTATTCCAGAATCATACATATTGATATTATATCATATATGGTCATATTCTTAGCTTCTTATTAGTAATATTTCATTGTTACTTGTTACTCGGGTCTTCATTGCCTTTTGTTCTTATGCGTGTTTTGCCGAATAAATTTGTATTCTTCTTTTAAGGTTATAGATACCTTATATACAGAATGGTATTAGTGTAAAATATATCATATTTATTCATTCAATTCATTTATATAATTACTATGTAATGATGATCATGTAGAACGAGTCGCATCACATCGTGGAGACGGTATTCTGTACGTACGCACGAGCGATGATATTGTTCCCATGATCGTGGAATTGTATTTAAGTGTATTTATACTATTTAAGTATCAATATCACTTTATAATAATCATATATATTTAATCATTACACCATTATACCCATCCTTGTAAGGTGATGGTGGAAAATAGATTACACCACGGCGTGGAGACGGTATTCCGTACGTACGCACGCGCGTTGATTTCATTTTTCCGTAGGATGGATAGATAGTGAATTAGGGTTGTTTCATATTTATAATAACATATCAGTATGTAAGTAATACTGATGTTATTACTTTATCATGAAACAACTAAAGAAGAAGAAGTTGAAGAAGAAAGAAATTGAAAAGATCGGTAATGGATATTACCTCTTCTTTGAAACGCCTCTTTGAATCCTCCACTTAGGGAACTAATATTGGTCTTTGAAGAAGACCAAGACCTCTAGGATTATTCTAGGGAAGTGGAGAAGGGATTTTGGCAGGGGTTGGCCGAGATTGAGTGCTCAAATTGGTGTGAGGAGGAGGGGGAGGAGGTGCCCTTTTATAAGGGAAGAGAGGGGCACCTTAGGAATATCTCAAAATATTATTTTATATTAAAGTCAAAATCGGTTTATAATGGTTACAAAGGGTCTTATTTCGAAGTTAATGTGGGGATGGGTCGAAATCATATCAACCAATAGGATTTAGACAAGTTTAGGTTATTATTTTAACCTTATCAATTAGATTTAACTCTAAGTTAAATAATTTAACTTTTACCGTGACTTTTTGTTTTCTTACACTATATGGTTAATACACTTACTATAACATGCCAAACGAACCCCAATTTGTTTATTAATAATATATATATCTTTATCTAAGTCATTTGGCTGAACCTTAGATTTTTAGGAATAAAATAACAATTAATAATATAATATTTGATTTAAAAACTATTTTGTGTCAATTTTGACACTATTTGATATATGATTTTTGTGAAAGTCATAACAGAATTATATGTTCGAACCAAGTTGATTAAATCAACACTAATATATCATAGTAACCTAGAAAATTAGTTGAATTCATAAAAAGTCTCAAATTATATTTATTTGAGCATTTATAACATCAATTATGTTAACATTTCCTTAAAAGGGTAATTACTGCATCATCGTTGTGTCATAAATAAATTAATTTATTTAAAGTATAAAAATTATAAATAAAATATCATTGTGTAGGAAATCTTTTTATCTTTCTAATGAATATTTATAGTCGAATTTATCTTATGTATAACCCCATATTAAAAATGTTTTAGTTATTAAACTTTGATTTTAACTATTTTAACTATTCATTAAATAAAATAATATTAAATGTCATAATCTAATCCAAGTGGACCTAAATGGTCATATTATATTCATAAGGTTGTTTTTGGTCGAATTACACTTATCTAATAGAATTAGGACATGCGTTAGGGTAATAGTAATATCATATTTACCCTTAGTTACCCTATTTACTATTAACCGCGGTAAAAAAGTAAAAAGTTACTATTCACCAAAAAAATTATTTTTATCTCATTGAACCACATTTTACTTACTGATATCAACCGTGTCTGTCGGATTTTCAAAATTCCATTCACAGAAGCGGTAAAATTAAGTTTTATGCAAAATTCAGTTTTTAACCTACCACTTAGTGGTTTCACTATTCATCAAAAATTGAAAGTTTTCAGAAAAATACCAAAATTTCACCCTAGGCTAATTTTGGTATTCCGAATCCAAAAATGAAGTCCATTTTGAAAAATAAAATTTATAAAATTTTAAAAAGTGGTTATTACTATTCATAACGGTTAGTTTTAATAATATTTTAATAGCATATCGTTGTTTAGTGAAACTCGGTATTGCGTACAACGCAAGCTATTGAGGAAGGTCGTGATTGCGTGTAAAGTAAGTCAATATAGTGTGTAGTGAAAGATTCCTTTGATGATATATATATATATAACATAAAAACAAAATATTACTCATAAAAATCTCGGGTGTTACAGACGACCAGCAGACGATCAAGGGACCGTCGAGGCAAAGGCATAGGTTTGAATGAGGAGGTCCATAGGGTGGCAGACGTGGTAGAGGAGCTAGTCGTGCAACATGAGGTGGGTGGCGATTCGAGGTTCTACTGCCACCACCTCCAGGTGGTCCACCCCGACCACAGGGAGTAGGAGGATAGGGACAATCTTAGCTCCAGATAGCTAAGGCCTATGACCACAGCACTCCAGAGATGATTAGAGGTATGATCGATGTCTACTCCACCCTAGCTGAAATACTTATAGACATAGGTTTCAGCCACTCTTTTATTTCCATGACCCTCATTTGGAGCTCGGAGATTCCGATGGAGCCATTGGCTCGATCCTTACGGCTAGAGACTTCTATGAAAGGGGATTCAATGATTACACACTGGTGATAGTAGTGTGAGCTTACTCTAGGAGGTGATAGCTTCGACTTTGATCTTCTAGTAGAGGTATCGAGGCCTTACGATATCATCTTGGGTATGGACTGATTATCCACATTTCATGCTCAGATTCACTATTTTACTCGCAAAGTGCAGTGTGTACGTGAGGATGGGATTCATTTTCCTTCACCGGTGATAAGGGAACCTTTGCAGCACGGGATTGACTTACCCAGAAGAGGGTGCATCCGATCACACATCAGTTGGCTAGCCTTACCCTCGGAGTAGTAGATGTTGAGAGTATGAGCTATCCTGTAGTGGTGAACCAGTATGTCTATCACTTTCCAGATGATATTTTGGGACTACCCCCATGTAGAGAGGTGGAATTCTATATTGACATGTACCCTGGGACAACACCGATATCTACACCAAAATATTGGATGGCTCCTGTGGAGCTTGGTGAGTTACAGGTATAGTTGGAGGAATTACAGAGGAAGGGGTTCATAAGGCCCAGTGTTTCTCTATAGGAAGCCCCGATTTTATTCGCCAAGATGGCATATGGGAGTTTGAGACTCTGTGTGGACTATCGATGCCTGAACTAGGTGACCATGAAGAACAAGTATCCACTTCTGAGGATTTATGATCTCTTCGATCATCTGAAGGGAGCTCGATGGTTTTCAATGATAGACCTCAGATTAGGCTATCATCAGCTCATGGTACGATATGAGGATGTGTAGAAGACAAACTTTAGATGTCGGTATGGACACTATGAGTTCTTGGTTATTCTATTTGGCATGAAAAACTCCCCAGTAGTGTTCATGGGAATCATGAACAGGATCTTCCAGCCATACCTCGATCCCTTCGTAGTGGTCTCCATCGATGATATCTTGATATACTCAGCATCAGAGGAGGAGCATGCCTATCATATTCAGATAGTTCTAGATACACTCTGAGAGAACCATCTTTATGGTAAGATCTTGAAGTGTCAGTTCTAGATATGGGAGGCCCACTTTCTGAGACACGTTATCTCAGAGGCTGGAGTTGTAGTGGATCTGGAAAAGATAGAGGTTGTACTTTCTTGGGAGTCACCCAGGAGTGTGACCGAGGTACGGAGTTTCCTAGGGTTGGTTGGGTACTACCAGAGATTCATACCTGACTTTTCCAGAGTTGTGGCACCCTTGTCATCTTTGACAAAGAAGGGATAGCCCTTCGTATGGACGAAGAGATACCAGTAGAGTTTTCAGGAGCTGAGGCAGAGACTGACGAGTGCCCCCATATTGAGGCTACCAGAAGAGGGTGTTGGGTATGTAGTCTACTGCAACACATTAGGGACCAGACTTGGATGTGTACTGATGCAGGAGCGAGTAGTGATCACTTATGGTTCACGATAGTTGAGACAGTATGAGTAGAACTACGCTACCCATGACCTGGAGTTAGTAGTAGTGGTCTTCGCCTTGAATATGTGATGATATTACTTGATGGGTGAACGTTTTACAGTCTACTCTAATCACAAGAGTCTCAGGTATATATTTTCACAGAAAGACTTGAACCTAAGACAACGGTGTTGGCTAGAGTTCCTCCAGGACTACAACTTTGAGATATTCTACACTCCTAGGAAGGGGAATGTAGTAGCATATGAACTCAACAGGAGGTCTGGTCTATAGTTGCTAAGTGAGGCGACAGAGCAGCTTTCCACATTGCAGATATCCTTTGTGGATAGAGATGGAGCAGCTTACCTTCAGTATATGATTGTCACTCCCCCACTTCTTCAACGAGTTCGGGAGGCATAGCTTGGGGACATTGACAGCAAGGCTCGACGTGCTCTGATATCCTCAGGACAGGCACCTGATAGATTTTTTTAAGGTGGGGAGCATGTCATCCTCTTTAGAGGACGCACCATGGTACCAGTGGCGCTACGGGGGGAGGTGTTGAGAGAGTTCTATAGGTCCCCTCTGGCGGTATATCCTAGTGTGGCGAAGATGTATTAGGACCTCTGGCATTAGCACTGGTGGCCAGGGATGAACAAAATAGTGACATAGTTTGTTTTATGATGCCTCACTTGTCAGCAAGTGAAGGTCAAGAATCAGGTTTCAGCAGGCTTAGCGTAACCACTAGAGATACCGGAGTAGAAGTGGGATGGTATCTCCATGGACTTTGTGACAGGGCTTCCATGTACGTCCAGGGGACATGATTCCATCTGGGTGATCGTTGACTAACTCACCAAGTCGGCCCACTTCCTACCATCCAAGAGTATGGATCAATAGAGGGCTTGGGACGCCTCTATGTATAGGAAATTATACGACTTCATGGGGTGACATCGACGATCGTCTTTGACCATGACACATGTTTTACATCCCAGTTGTGGAAGGGATTACATGAGGCATTCGGGACTCAGCTAGGTTTGAGCACCGCATTTCATCCTCAGATGGATTGTCAGATGGAGTGGATCATACAGACACTCGAGGACATGCTCCGTGCTTGCGTCCTAGATTTTGGATGCAGTTGGGAGAATCACTTGCCCTTGGTGGAGTTTTCATACAATAACAGTTATCACTCCACCATCGGTATGGCACCGTTTAAGGCCTTGTACAGTCAACCTTTCAGATCACCTCTATGCTAGACAATCCCAGGAGAGTCAACACTTATGGGTCCAGAGTTGGTACGGGCTACCACTGAGAAGGTGCAGATCATCCGGGAGTGGATGAAGACTGTACAGAGCAGACAGAAGTCTTATACTGACAGGATAAAGAGACCTCTGGAGTTCTAGGATGGGGACCATGTATTTTTTCGAGTCTCCCCTCGACGGGGTCTATGGAGATTTGGCCGAGGTGAAAAACTTTCACTGAGGTTTATCAGACTATTTCTAATACTTCAGAGGATTGGTGAGGTGGCATACTACTTTGCACCGCCACCGTAGTTGGAGAGGGTACACAACATCTTCCACGTATCTCAGCTGAGGAGATGCATGCATGACCCATCTCACATCATCGACCATAGCGATTTGGACTTTGATGATGGGGCGACGTTTACGGAGGTTCCAGTGGAGATTGGGGATCAATAGGAGCGGGTCCTTCGTGGATGATTGACACCTCTGGTGCACTTTCACTAGCAACACGGGAACCTCCAGGAGAGCACATGGGAGCGGGAGGCTCAGATTCGTGCTCAGTACACCCATTTGTTTCCTTAAATCTATGTTGTGGCTTTTGGGGATAAAAATCCCTAAGGTAGGGTGAATGTAAAGACCCAGATTTTCCATATAATTTTTTTAATTATATAGAATTATTACAAGTCTGTGAAAATTGACAGTGCATGATTTCGAGGCCCAATGTGTCCGGAATGAATTTCTAAACTTTTTTTAAGGTACGTTTAGTAAACGCGTGAACGGCATTTTCTAACTTTTGAATTGGTGCTCGGATTAAAAATCTGAGAGCACCGTTGAATTCACAACACCGGGATTCGCTTAAGGAAGGCTTCACTTCGACCGCAGTGGGTTAGGAGAAAAGGATAGATTTTGGATTTTTAAAAGAATAATAAAATAACAAAGTTATTTTATTTCTTTTTTTTCTTTTCCTCCAACGGACAAGCGGCGGTGGCGGGACCAACGACATGTCAAGCCATTAATTGGCTTGACTCCTCAATCTTTGTAACAGCACCGTTGGAATTAAAAAGGTTCATTATTAAATGAACCTCATAAATTCCCAACGGTGTTACCCATCTCTTCCCCCTCCAATTTATATAGATCTTGGGGAGGGGTATTGACATGGTTTCACCAAGCGACGAAGCTCTGGCAAAGTACTGTGATGCCAACCACTTTGAGGATGGGTCTGGTTCCAGCGAGCGGTGACGAATGCCACCGAATCACGAACCGACGAACACCAACTCTTGCTCAAGCACGGACATTCTTCAAGGAATCTTGAGGCAGGGTTTATTTCTTATCTAAATTCAAGAGTTGTTGAATCAGTATACTACCCTCTTACTATCAAGCTAACACGGAGGGCGCGGGCCAAACAAACAAGGCCCAGACCCTCTGCCTTTTGTTGAAATTTGACGTGTTCTTCACGAGCAATTTATTCAGGTTGGACGAAACCCAGAAAAGTGGGTTTAGCGACGAAGGGGGTGTCTCGGGGAGTCTGTTGGCACCTTCGGATGGAGAATCGGGCCACCGGAGCTCACCCGGCGACCCACGGAAGACCGTCGGCGCGACACCGGCACGACAGCATTGGCGACCGACGTTGGCGGGTGACGGCGGCGGCCGGCAACGACCGACCGCAGAGGAGATGGCGGAGCATCGTCGCACACCGTTGGCGGATAAGGCCGCGGCCGAAGCCGCGGCGGGTGGAGATGGTGACCGGCACGGGCCGGCCACAGAGGAAGGGGCAGCGTGCGTGCACTGCTGGAGAAGGTGGTTGCGGCTCATCAGTCGCAGCGGACGCAGGGAGCGGCCAACACTAGTCGGCCGCCAGAGATGGAGCGGCGCGCAACGGCGCGTCTCCGAAGAGGCTGGTCGCGGCTCTCATGTCTTAGCAGCAGGGACTCGCTCCCTACGGGTCCCATGGGAGACCAGGCGGTGCCACGTGGCGCCGCCGCACAAATTGGACGGCTAAGGTCATTTCGGAAAACTGAGGGGCTCCCCCCGTGCCAGCTAGGGTGGGCCCCGATCCAGCGGATCGCGCCTCTAGTGGGTTGCGCCCCTCCATAAGTTGGGTCGCACAAGCCCAGTAGGTCGGGCCGCGCGAGCCTATCAGGTCACGCCCTCTGCTGGTCGGGTCATGCCCCTCTATGGTCGCACCAGCCCAACCAGCCGCACCGCCCAGGCAGGCCGGGTCGGTCCGCGGCCCAGGCCGGTTTGGGTCGGTCTGGGTCAAACCCAGACTGGGTCGGGTCAACCCAAACCAGGTCGGGTCAGGCCAGACCGGGTCGGACCGGACCCGGGCCCTCCTAGGCCCAGTTTCACTAAAAAAACCATAACTTGTGAATCGGGCATCCATTTGACGAACCTTCTGGGGCATTGAGATCCTTTGAGCGAGACAATCCTTTTGGTATACTTCACTTGATTTTTGGAGAAATTTGGAGTACGTCCGGGTTGGATCGATCATGAATCCAACTGGGCCCTCGGTACTAAAACACTTATAAGTCATAGACTGGACGTCCAATTGATGCATCATCTGTCGCTTTGGAACCCTTACGACATGGCAGTCCTTTCAGATACTTATTCGTGGAACTTTGTGGCAGTTGAGGTACAACCGATGGCTTGAGGATCAGATCCTCCCGAAATCAAGCATGCTTAGTGTGGGAATCTCGTGGCTTGCTATAACGTGAAGAAAGAACATCGATTCTATGTGGGTCAGCATGTATCAATCCAGTGTGGGTCGGCGCTTAGCGATCCTATGCGGATCAGTATCTATCAATCATGTGTGGGTCAGTGCCAAGCGATCCTGTGTGGGTCAGCATCTATCGATCATGTGTGGGTCAGCAGCAGAGCCTCTCAACAGAATAAGATAATCTAGATTTACGACTAATCATCTGTACTTCGGTACTTGAGTTATATACCTAGTGTGAGCTGTGTCTTTACCTTTGTGGTACTTTTACCTTCGTGGTATTCTTCTCTCGTGGATCAGTTGTGCAAATGGCTTAAAAGTTGGAGTCTTATGATTCCTCATATATGAGACGAGTATATTTTGACAACTTAGGTATATGTATGGGCATATACCTAAGTAGAGTTGATGACTGCTTCGTGCTTTGTGATTGAGGTATTGCTTTGTGGTTTTTCCTTTGTAGAACTCTGGGAGACCTTCGGGGGTCTCGGGGTCCCTACTGAGTATTGTTATACTCGCCCCTGTATAGGCTACGCCCGCACCTTGCTGTGTCTTGTGCAGATGACGGACAACGTTGATCGAGGCTGAGGGAGCCATGAGTGGACGGTGCTCAGAGGTGGACCATTTGACGTGACGTGACGCAATGACTAATGATCGTGAGTTGTACCTACCCTTCAGGTAGGATCCTCAGTGGACGTTCTAGGAGTTATTTTCTCTTTTAGTTGTACTTGTACTTTCCAGTTGGGCTTGTATTTTGACCCATTTGCTTTCAGCGCACTTTTTACTACAACATTTTACTTCGTGGTTGCTTCTTGTTGTGTTCTTGGATTGTGTGTTTGTACAAATTTAAAGGTAATGTCTTCCCGTTATAGGGATACGCCTTTCCAGTGCTAGTCACCAGCCCCTGACCTATGGAAGGCGGGCTTGGGGTAGTCACATCACGAGCCCCGGGGGACGGGTCGTGATAGCTAGGTTGAAGAAAATCCGAGACCCTCTTCGAAAACTCTAACTGTAATCGAACACCGAATGTCGGATGAGATGTTGGAGAAACTGGAGGCAGCCGAGTGGTGTGATTCGACCTTCGATTCACCAAGGAGGAGTGTCGGTAGCGGGTGGCTTCTGCAGAAAGCTTCTATATCGCAACGAGTTCACAAATGGTTACAGTTTTTAAAATAGATCGGGACACTTTTATTAGCGCTTACAAATAAGCGCTGATAAAGATAGGTATTTAGCAGCTCTAAAAAAACACTAATAAAATAAATATTTATCAGCGCTGATAAATATTAATTTTATAAGCGCTTATTACTAAAGCGCTGATAAATGATTTATAATTATAATTATAAATAAAAAATTATAAATATTTATATATACTTAATAAATATATATAAATATAAATATAGTACATATATTCCTTTTTAAATATATTTATTATAATTTTATAATTATTTATTTATAATTGTAGAAATATTTTTAAAAAATAATATTTATATCATTATACATATTTGTATAATTATACATATATATATTTAATAAATATATATAAATATAGATATGGTAAATATATTCATTATTTAAGTAAATTTATTATAAATTTAATAATTATTTATATATATATAATTATTTTTTATAATTATATAAATACTTTTTAAAAAAATATTTATTTTTTAATAATTATAAATATATAAATATATAAATATATAAATATAGTAAATATACATTTATAAATATTTTTATTTATAAATATTTTTTTACAAATATTTTTTTAACATTATTAATGAATATCTAATTTTAATTGCATGCATATATGTTAAAAATGAATGAAATTGAATAAATTAAAAATAACTACACTTTAACAATATTGAAAAAAATGGATAAATTTTGTGTGTGCATTATAATATATAAAAATGCATTAATTGCGTATATGTGAAATCAATATAACGCACATTTGATCTATATTAAATTGAAAAATCAAACGACATTCAATTACATGTCGAGTACTATGCAATTAGTCAATATTTTTAATTTATATTAATTTTTAATTATAAACCATTATTCAATAAATATATGACTATTTAGTGTAAAACGCATAAATATTTTCTAATATATAAATCATATTTATATACATTAATATATATCTATATATTTAATATATACAATTTAATAAGATTAATTATCATAATTATCTAATTAATAAAATGTTTAATATTTAATAATGTATAATCAATCTATTCATTTTTATCAATAATCATTTAATTAATAAAATTTGTAATATTTTTTTAAGAATAAATTTTTTATTTTTTTATTTCATTATTTCATTTTATTTATTCGGACATTTATCAATGTTAAAAATAAAGCGCTGATAAAGGATACTCTTTGTTAGTGCTAAAAAAAACGCTTATAAATATGTCATTTATTTGCGTTTTTTTCTAGCGTTGATAAATATCAGCACTGTTAAAGGCATGTTTTGTAGTAGTGTTGACTATATATTGTTTTAGATGCATTTTGGTGATGGCCTACTGAGTTGTACTCACACCCTACTCAGGTTGTCTGATCGTGAACCCAAGGAATTTATGGTGTTCAAAATGAACTGAAAACTTCCCCACGTAAGGGTATCTGCACGATTTCTCCTAAACAGTGTTCCCCAAACCGTGCGTAGAAGGAAAAATTACAACAAAAGAAAATGCCAAGCCTGAAGCTTATAAACATTTAAATTGCCCCAAATTTAATTAAAATAACATAATATAAATATGCCAACAGTGACACAGCGTGTGATAGTTTTCCTCAACCATCTAGGAGTTGTATATGATATAATTGACATGATTGCCAACCTAAATAGCTAAAAAAATGAGATGAACACTTGAGTGGACTCAAAGATTAGTGAAATGCGGATCTTATTAAACTAATAAATATAATTTAAATATGGTGTTATTATTTTAGCAGCAGTATATTCAATAAAAGTACTTACTGCATACTTTTAAAACATGATACTCATATGAAATAATTTTTAAAGATTAAAATGACAATTAATACGACCTCGAACTTATCTTTGAGATCAATTTTAGAAAGAGAAAATCTAAATGGTAGCAATGTTCTTGATTGGTATCAGAACATGATAAAATTCCCCCAACAAGAAGATAAATTTTATTCATTAGAGTAAGTAATTCGTCATAAGACACCCACTAATGAAGCTAGTCAAGAGGGAAAATATGATTATAGTAACCACAAAAATGGATTCTCTTGATATATCAACATTCATGCTTGTTCCCATGGATTCTAAGTTTCAAAACCAACATGAAAATATAGATTCTTATAGAATGATAGACAACTTAAAGAGACTCTATTCAAAAACATGAAAGGTGTGAGAGGTATATTGTTTCTAAGGCTTTTTTTGGTAAAATATAACTTCTGCAACTTCATTTTCCACTCATGTTCTTAACATGATTGAGTAAGCAAATGACTTGGATAATTTGCAGTCACCGCTTAGGTTAAATCTGGTTATGAATTTCATCCTACAATCGTTTTTGGATAGGTTTTATCAATTCACTATTAACTATGACACCAATGAGTTTAATAAAACTTTACAAACCTCTTTAAAACATCTAGGGTAGCTTGGTACGGAATGGGAGGTCTGTGCTCAAGTGCCATAATTATGGTACAATAAAATAAGGGTAAAAGTATTACCCAAAAAAGAAAAAAAAAGAAAAAGAAAAGGAAAGCCTGGAGAATCCACACGTATTTCTTTGAAACTGAAAGGAGGAGTTTTCAAGGAGAGACAATGTTTCCATCATGGCATGACAATACATTGGAAAGGTGTTTATGTTATAAATATTTGAAGGTGAAGCGAAAACTTTGTTGAGAGTCCATATAAAGTATTTATGTTATAAATATCAATTATTCTAATTCAGAAAGGCATATGATACCGCATATGTATAGAAGTTCATAAATGAGGTAAAATTGATAAAGGGAGATAGAGATCTATGTTTTAGAAATCAAGCGAGGGTTATTGCTTTAGAGTAAGATATGTTTGAAATACCCTTGTTTGGTGGATATGATTGATGATCTGAAGTTGTGTTATAATTTATTTCATTTTCTATTGTTTGAAAAGTGAATGACAATTGGTGTGTAAAAAGGGTTTTTTTTAATGAAATAAAATTTGGTTTGCACCACATAGTTCGTGTTCTTAAAATCCACTAATGTTTTATATTTTAAATCTTATTTTTGGATTGTTTGTCAAGAATTTCAAACAGTGCATCCCTAACACAACGTTTGGTGAGATTTTAGTAAAAGAAAAGAAATGATTTGATAGTTTATAAAAGAAAAGAAAAGAAAAGGAATGATTGTGATTTCTCTCATTGTGTTTGGATCAATAACAGTAAAAGAAAAGAAATGATTTGGATTTATCTTTGTCATGTTTGGTGACAATTTTTAAAGGAAAAGAAAAGAAACACTTTTGATGCAAATGACATAAATAACCTTTATTAAAAAATAATACATACACACGGGATGAAGAGACATACTTGTTCAAGATAAAAAAAACAACCATATATTAGATCCCCACGAACACCACACCTGCCAGCATGTTTGCCCGACATCAACAATTTATGTTAAATGACACAAATAACATTTAAAAAAAATGTATTTCTATTACCTTTTTTATAACAAATCAAAAAATAATTATTTTGATTTTAATCAATCATTATATTTCATATCGTCAAAATTAGGTATACATTAAACTACGAACATATGTTGATACAAATTTTAAAATTTTAAAAAATTAATTAAAGATAATCAAAATTATTTATATAATTTATTAATTTAAAATTATTAATTCAAGGTAATGAAAATTACTAATTCAACATAATTATTATTTAAAAATAATTACTAATTCAAAATAGTTATTAATCCAGATTTATTAATCAAAATATTTATTAATTCAAAATTATTTAAAAATTATTTATATAAACTATTAATACAAGATAATCATAATTATTCATAATCAAAATTATCTATAATCAAAATTATTTATAAATTGTTTATGATTATTTATATACACATAATTAGTTATAATAATTTTTTTTATATACACATTATAAAAAAATTTAAATCTGATTTTTAGTATTACTTATAAATTAAGTTGAATTTAGAAAAATCATTATTTATTATTTATAAATTATGTTATGAATATGTTTATATAAATAAAAAAAGATAATATGGGGAATTTATAAAATATCTAAAATGGCGGAGGGTTTCCGTCGGAATCGTCCCGATTTTGGGACGATTCGAAATGCGAATAAAACATGGACAGGGGAGAAATCCGTTTCTCTCCATTTCTGCGCTCTGCATTTCTCTCTGCCATTCTAAGATCGCCAAACAGGGGAAACGGATTTCCATCGTTCCATATCTTTTCTTTTCCTTCCATTGGAGTGCAGCCAAACGAGCACTAAGTGTTTATATAAAATTTCGGGCTCCATTGATTTAGAGGGCAAAAAGAGCCGGGCGCTCTCCTTTTCCTCCTCTCATCCGATCGTCAGTCCGGAACCCTAACCCCTGTCGTCTTTCGTTCGATGGATTGTACTCGGGTTGATCCTTGCTTTGCATGAGTGGTAGGATCTGAGGGAATCTGCATCCTCAGAGAGCAGACGGAGGCTCACAATGTCTGCGGTCGTGTGCGGAAACAAGAGATCCTTCTTCGAAGACCTGCCCGCAACGCCAAATTCGTCTTCCCCGGTATCAAAGAAGCTTCGTTTCTCTTCGCCGATCCAATTCTCTCAATTTCTCCAGTCGTCTACGCCTCTCCAACTGCTCAGGGGCATATTCCCTCGCATGGACGACCAGCTTCTTGAAAGGGCTCTAGCAGAATGTGGGAATGATTTCGATTCTGCCATTAAGAGTTTGCACAAGCTCCATTTAGGATCTGAAGAAGAAATCCCGCGATCTGTAGAAGGAGTTGATGGACAGATTGTAAATGGTAAAGTGACCTTTACTGGAGAAACGGCACCCTCTGAGAAACCATCAGCCTCAAGAAACCTTCCTCTAGATGGCCCAGAATGGGTGGAATTATTTGTGAGGGAAATGAAGAGTGCTACCAGCATGGATGATGCCAGATCACGTGTCACAGGGTTGCTTGAAATTTTAGAGAAGTCCATCAGTGCACGTACTGGCACTGAAGCAGCACAAGATGTTCACAGAGAGAATATGTCGATGAAGGGGCAGATTGAAAGTCTGATTCGGGATAATGCTATATTGAAACGTGCAGTGGCAATCCAACACGAAAGGCAAAAGGAGTATGAAAACGGGAATCAGGAATTGCAGCATCTGAAGCAGTTGCGGTCTCAATATCAGGAGCAGTTGAAGACACTGGAAATGACTAACTATGCATTGCAAATGCATCTGAAGCAAGCGCAGCAAAGCAACTCCCTTTCGGGGCGTTTCCATCCGGATGTGTTCTGAGGTGTCCTGTTTGAAGGGGAAGGTTTGTTTGTATGGTTTTCTTATTTACGGTGTTGGGGTGTTAAATTAAGCTAGCTGCTGCATTTGAGCAATCGAACGCGGTTATGATGTTGTAGAAATGTAATGTTTTGATGGCTGCTGAACCAAACAAGGTTTTTGTTTCATAAGATTCATAGAATTTTTTTAAGTGGAAGCCGTTTTAAACAATGATAAGTTTAAATACATCATAATATTGGACATTATGAAGTAAAGTTATTTAGATAGAAGGTTCAAGTGTTGAACATAAGGATTGATAATCCTAATAGAAATATTCTTTCTTCAAGCATGTAATCTCACAAAAGAATAGGGTTGATTTGTTAGATGGATACATGGTGATATAACAAATAGTTGAATGATGATGTAGCTAGTGCTAGATGATGATACAACATATTCTTATAAAATCAATGAAAGTAGCAAAACATTAGGCCACCAGTCATTCTGTATTATGATGCGATTGTACTGATACTTATTTATATGGTGTTGTCATTATATTCTTAAAAAAAACCAAGGATATAAAAAAAGTATCATGTCATAGAGAAGTATTTTCACTTTATCATTCATTCATGCATGCTACATTTATAACATGGAAGTGGAATAATAACTAACCCCTTAGAGATAAATCTGTAAGTTATCCTTGGTCGACAATCCTGAGAAAGACATGGGTTATGGTGGCATGCTAAGATCAATGTGAGTGAGGACCTGTATGGAGATACAAAGTTCACTCATGAAACACAAGTGAGACTTGTTGTATGGATGACTCACTTTATATACTATATATGTAAGGGCTTGAATGTCTAAATCCCTCCCCTTGTTTTTTCTTGAGGCTTGGAGGTGCCGAGCGGAAGTTCGGAGGGGTTCTAGACGCTAGAGGTAAGTTCTGGCCATCTCGAGGGCCAACACGCCGTTGGAGTGGGCATGGTGTTGGCCGTTTTGAGTGTTAGGGAGTTGTGAGCAAAGGGTGGTTTTGAAACTCGTTTGGATGCTTGAGCGTGGAGGCATGCCATGGTGTGGTTTTGGCCTTGGGTGTTTCAGAGGTTGGTTGTGGAGGTCGGTCGTTTTGGAGCTGGGTTGCACCACGACTAGTGAAACACCTGTGGTGGTTGGTGTTTCGCATGAGGCGTCCACCTGTGTGAAACTGGTATGCCAAAACACCAAATTTGTTATGTGTGGTGTGTGTTGATTGCTACCCGTGGGAAATGACCGAGGGGAAACGCCCAAGGCGTTGGGTGTGTCAGCGCACGAGGGCGTGGTGTGGCCGAGTGCGCGAGAAAGGGGAAAAGCAATGAGTGGGGTTTCACCGCGTCGTGGTCTTTTGTGCGGTGAGGTGAAACAACGAGGGACTTTGCCTTACGCCTTGGCTAATGGTCGTAGCGGTTGTTTGGGGGTCGAAGCGCTATGCACCACACTGTAGTGCATGGCGTGGTGCTGGTCAAAGTAGCTCGACATGGTTTTTAAAATGCACGATCTTCGGAGATTCAAATGCCTTGAAATCAGATCTCCCCTTTGACCGAACACACCATGGGCGTAGTGGGAGTCATTATGCCGTGGTGGAGGCCTTCAGGGCTTCCTCTATAAATAGAGGGTCGACTTTCCGTTTTGCTTCTTCTCTCAAACCCTAGCCGACTCTAGGCCCCTCACCACTCTCCAACCTTATTCTTTGAGAGTCTAAACACCTAGGATTGTCTGATCAAACTTTGTCGAATCAAGGTAATTTCTCTTCTCCTCTCCTCTCCGTTTTCGTTTTCCCTTGTTCTTCTTCTTCTTCCCGGAGGTTTGTTTGGTGGAGTTTGTTTTGAGATGAGTTTCGAGCAAGACCCGATGATGGTTTGTTGTGGATAGGTTTCGGTGAAATTTCTTTCGGTTTTAGTGGTGTTTCATCCTCGTTCCTTTCGTGCTTGAACGATGTTTTTTTTCCTTGAAGCTTGATCGAGGTAGGGGATTCAAGACTCCCTCTGTTGTTTATGCAAATCATGAGATTATCATGCTTTTGGTTTTTGGGTAATTAGTATGAATTAACCTAAAGAAGATAAATGACCAGAAGGTGGATGAATGGGAAGTGTTACGTATGCGGTTTAACTATATTTTTGTGTTATTTCATGTGATGCTTTTATTGTTGCTTTTTGGTAAATAAAAGCATGAATAACTAATGAAGAATATGATGATAAAATAGGTAGAGAACCCATGAGTATGAAGTGCGGTGTGAACCTTCATTTTCTGTGAAAATCAAACCCCGCTTAAATTTAAGAACTGTTGGATGTTTGCTTGTAGATATGAGCCCTTTACTACCATGAATTGATTTCCATGAAAGCCTTGCTTGTTGTTGTGCTTAAATATCAGATCACCTCGCATAATTGAATGATAATTAAAGCTGGAAATAAAATGGGGCGATTGCATAATTTTTTTTTTTTGAAGTGATAATGGTATCGGCCCTTATATTGTGTATGCCTAGAAAGTTAGTGTTGTGTGGGAGTGGTTATGATATGTGGTGTGTGTGTGGATGAAGATGTTTTGACAATGATGATGTGGATGGTTGAGAAAGGAATGAGATGGTTTTGGTGTTCGATTGTCAAGGTGTGTGTGGTGGTGATAGATGATGTGATGTGGGGTGGTAATAGCGTGTGGCCTGTTGTGTGGGATGGATGAGATTCATTAGGTGTTGGTTGTGCAATGTGAAGCTTTGTTAGCAATGTTTGATGGTATGAGATGGAATTTACTAATATTGAAAATGGGGTTGTTGGGATGGAATTGACAATGTAGTAAATGTTTATGAATTAGACTCTAATAAATGGAAAGACGGGTCTGGAATATTGTGGGTGTTGGCTTGAGAGTGGTTTGTCATTAAATATGGGCAATAAAAGACAAGCAAACATGATGGGGAAGATTAATGGAAATCTGGAACTGGTTGAATATATTGTTAGTTGAGAAGGTGTGGCTAGTTAGTCGACTATTATCGTGTGGTATATGGTTGGTTGTGTTGTGGTTACAACGATGGTTATTGATGGGTAATGGTGATGAAATGGAGGGATAGATGAGTTGTTATAGGGCAGTTTGTGTGCGCCCGTAGGATGAGATTTATGTGCACTATCTATCATTGTATTTTTCTTGTGATTTCTTTATGCACCCCACATGAATCAGATAACCTTATCAATGCCCAAATGTTTTGGGTTTCTGGTATTTTCCCCAACATCTATGTTGGTAAGGGCAGATGGTTGGCTACCCCCTTTTCCCTACTCTCCATTCGACAGTAGTACATGGTGGTGGTGGTACATGGTGGGGGTCATGCACAAGGTTGATGTCCTTCATGTTCATAATCCCCTTCTGTGATGGAGATAGATTGGATTTTGATATTGCATATTTTGATTGATTCCAACACAAGATGTTGGACCAGAGCATAGTTTGGGGTAGGAAGGGTCGCGACCCAACCCACATGAGACTTAGTTGGATTTTATATAAATATATGGAAGGGATGGATGCTCTGGATGTTTGATGTTGAGACATGAGAGTGACAAACCAGTGAGAAAGTGGTTGTGGCCTATGATTATATTCTCATGATATTATGTTCTTACATTTTATGTGATACTTGGTGAGTGGACCTTGGTGAGGTTGGGAATGGGTAGTTTACCTTGTAGGCGCTTGTTAGTTCTACTACTTGTTCACTGGGGGCATTAATATGCTCTTCTCACATTTTTATGAGAGATTATGAGGAGGATCTTATTGAGTATACATGTTATGCTCACCTATATATATATATATATATATATATATATATATATATATAAACTGTTTTCAGGTAACTAGGAGGGATTTGGTGTCTAAGTTAGATTGTGTTATCTTGGAGTGGAGAGCTTCTTTTGGTGTCACTTCTTAAGAGTCTTTTTAATACTTTATTTTGGGGGATTGCTTTTATCTAATTTCATGAATTATGGGATTTTATTTTCATGGGATCTTGGTTTATTTTATACGATGTGGTGTTGATCAGTATATTTTATCTTATCTCTTGTCCTTAACTTCATACATTGAGGTTGATGCCTCCTATTGTGTGTTATATCATCTTGGTGCTATTCACCAACCTGTGGCCTATTGGAGGTGGGATTCAGGGGCCGCTCTCTCTTCTTTACTCGTGTAAGAATGGTATCAGTGGAGGGGGGAGGGGGTCGTGCCAAAGTGGTATCAAAGTTGATGGTTGAGTGATAGGATGGAGCTTGGGAAATAAGCACCGGTGATGACTGTATGGGTTGGTAGAGAAACAATATCAGTTGAACATAGTGTATGATGCACACATGAGAGATTGGCTAAGACACGTGATTTTAGACCCCCCCCCCCGTGATCTGATGCAAAAACTTTAAGCTTACCAAACCCACTACTTGAAGTGATGTTGCTTGCGGGGTAGAGACCTGTGAATGGTACATGCATCATGCTTTCTTGTGCTTGTGTTTGAACCAGGGTAATTTTGGGAAAATGAAATGAATCTAAAAAATGAATTTGACTATATAAATTCCATACCATCAGGCTGAGGAGTTTCTCCTTTCTTATAGAGATGCTAGCTAGTTGTTGTTTGCACGTGGTACAAATTGGTGAGGTTCAGTAGGATGATTTGGTTGACCGTCAGAGGGCCAACCTAATGGAGGGGGGTGAGTTGCGACAGAGGACGTTGTGTGCTTTCCAGCGTCAGAGTTGAGCGAAGTTTGATGGGAGCGTCTCCGAATTATAGATGGAACACTAGTTGGAGGAGTTAGAGATCACGTTCAGTTTGATCTGTGCCTAGGCTAAGTATTGGGTTTTGTTGATGGTTGGTTAGATGATATGAGAATCCCATCAGTAGTGGATGTCGTATCAAAGAGAGCAGAACAGAAGGAATCAGATGTCTCCTGGACAGATTTCCAGAAGGAGTTCTGTTCGAATTTTCTATCTTCAATGACGAGGGCATCGAAGCAGCAAGAGTTTCTCTCCCTTCGGTAGGGGAGCCTGAGCGTGCAAGAGCTCTAGATTAGGTTTAAAGACCTTCATTTCACTCATGGCATCTTTCCTGACAAGGAATCCAGAGCGCGGTGCTTTGAGGTGGCATTGTGCCCAACTATCAGATATGCGGTCACTCCATTTACATTGCCTATGTACTTGGAGGTGTAGAAGAAGGATGAGGTGATTGAGAGGATGCATCAACGGTGAGGATTACCTCGAGTGGGAGGCCAATAGGTTCCCTTGAGGAGTAGAGCTTTGGATGGAAGATCCTAGACTTCAGGGCAGTCGAGGTTCTGATCAGCTGGGATTCGGTTGCAACAGTTCGTGTTGCATTTTTCTAGGACCAAGAGTTCTTGAGCGTCTATTGGGGGCTCTATGATGGTGTGTTATGCTTGTGGAGGTAGCGATCATCAGAGATCACGGTGTCTGACCATCCAGGGAGGCCGGTTTGGTGTGAGTAGTCAGCTGGGCAGAAGGCTTATGTTCCTCTAAGAGGCGACATAGATGGTAGATGACAACCCCATGATGATCATTGTCCTCAGCAAGTAGAGCGTATGTGTGGAGGTGGTTGCCATTGGGCCAGAGAGGCTATGGAGCATGTCACAATTAAATTCATTCCTTAGAGTTTCCAGTGTCGGGCGAGCTAGATGTCATGCGAGGTACTATCTGCATGTTTTATACTTGGTTATATGACTTTTTCATTTTGGGAGCTATGCACTCCTTCATTACACCCACCCTAGTCCATGCTTTGGGACTTGAGGTGGAGAGACTTCTAGTGCCCTTAGCATTGACTACACCGGTTGGAGGTCGAGCTAGCATGTATGATGTGTGCAGAGATTATGAGCTGATGCTAGGGTAGCGTCGCTCTTGAGGAGATTTCCTATGTTAATGGATACAACCATACAACATCATCCTCAATGTCGACTGGTTGTATTCAGTGCAAGCTATTGTGGATTACTTTAGGAGGCATGACATATCCTACAACGCTGATGGAGAGCATGTTGTGTTTGTTAGTGAGTGAGACCCTCAGATGGGTCGGAAGCATGTTGAGTCCTTATCTTCCTTGAGGGTTGAGATGATGTTGACTCAAGTGGAGGATCAATCGGTGGTGTTTCCCCGAGTTATGGAAGAGTACCCTGGTGTTTTTTCAAAAGAGTTCGTAGTTCTACCCCCTTGATGAGAGATCTAGTTTAGGATAGAGTTCTAATTGGGCATTGCTCCCATGTCAATGTATATGTATATGATAATCCCTTCTGAGTTGCAATAGCTACACATTCTGATTGATGATCTTCTGCAGTGAGGATTCATTCGGACTAGTGTGTCACATTAGAGTGCTCCATTTCTGTTTGTAAAGAAAGTAGATGATGGTTTGCGTTTGTGTATCAATTATCATCGCTTGAATCAGGCAACAATGAAGAATCGTTATCCTCTTCCACATATTGACGATTTATTCGATCAATTGAATGAAGTTAGTTAGTTCTCAAAGATCGATTTGTGGTCAGGATATCATTAGATGCAAGTGAGGGATTATGATATCTCGAAGGCTGTTTTCAGATGTCATTATGGATATTATGGGTTTGTTTTGATGTCGTTCAATGTGATGAACACTCCAATTGTGTTCATGAGACCGATAAATGTAGTGTTCCATGATTTTTTGAATCGATTCATGGTGGTTTTTATTGATGACATCCTTATATTCTTTGAATCTGAGGAGGATCATACAGAGCATTCACAAGCTATTTTGGAACGCCATCAGCAGCTGTTTGGGAAGCTGTCGAAGTGTGATTTCTGGGGCCGTGAGGTTCGTTTCTTGGGACATATTTTGTCTCGGCATTAAGTAGCCATGGATCATTTGAAGACCGAGGCGGTTTTTTCTTGGGAAACCCCCAAGAACATTGCAGAGGTGCATAGTTTCCTTGGTCTTGTTGGCTACTAAATGAGTTTTATAACCAACTTCTCTCAGATTGCCACTCATATGACAGGTTTGACTAGAAAGGATCAGGTGTTTGTGTGGACAAACCGGTGCTATACTGCTTTCAAGTATTTTGAGATGTTGTTCAATGCTCTGGTTCTTCATTTTCTAGAGGAGGGCGTTGTGTTCAAGGTTTATTGTGATGCTTCCCATCTTGGCTTAGGTTGTGTTTTGATGCAGCAGAGAGAGGTTATCTCTTATGGGTCTCGACAGTTACAACCCCATGAATGCAACTATTCCACCCATTATCTTGAGCTTGCTATGGTTGTGTTTTGCTCCGAAGTTGTGGTGGAATTACCTCATCAGTGAACATTTTTTGGTATTCACAAATCACAAGAGCTTGAGTTATGTCTTTTCTCAGCGCGACTTGAATATATAGAAGTGATAATGGGTGAAATTCTTGCAGGATTATAACTTTGAGGTTTCTTATACACTAGGAAAAGGGAATGTTATGGCTGATCCTTTGAGAAGGAAGTCATACAATGATGTTGTGTGCGAGTCTGGTGATGTTTGGAGGATGGAGGCGGATATTTCCACGATACACCTTGATATGGGAGCAGTTGATGGTAGATGGTGTTTTATCAGATGATGGTACAATCATCTCCGGTGCGAAAGGTGGAGGACTCCTAGCTAGGGGATTTTGAGGTTGAGGTCTGGCGAGACCGAGTTGTTCGTGGCGATGCTCCTGAGGGATGTTTAGCATCGATTGTTGTTTCAGGGTAGGCTCTTTGTTCCTTCGATGATGCGTGACGTGGTTCTCCGTGAGTTCCACGATTCACCTTTGGCGGTACATCCTGGTGTGGAAAAGATGTATCATGCCTTGTGGGTTCAGCTTTAGTGGTATGACATGAAGAGACCCGTTGCAGAGTTTGTCTCTCGATGTTTGGTTTTCCAGAGGGTGAAGGTTGAGCACCCTATTCTTGGTGGGTTACTTTAGCGGCTTGATGTTCACCCAATAGAAGTGGGAGGACATTTCAATGGACTTCATCACTGGGGTGCCTAAATATCAGGGGGTTTGTGTTGCGATATGGGTGATCGTGGAACACTTGATAAAGTCATCTCGCTTCTTAACGATTAAGGAGTTAAGCTCAGTGGATGTGTTGTCAAGGTAGTATCTGAAGGAGGTGGTGAGACTTCACGGGGTTCCAAAGACGATCATCTCTAATTGCGATCATCAGTTCACCTACAAAGTTTAGAGAGGTCTCTAGCATGCTTTTGGCTCTTTGTTATGCCTTAACACTACTTTTTATCCGCAGATGGATGGTCAGACAGAGCGGACTATCCAGACTCTAGAGGACATGTTGTGCATGTGCATTCTGGATTTTGGAGGTTCGTTGGTAAGGTAACTACCCTTGGTGGAATTTTCCTATAATAACAGTTATCACTCCACTATTGGTATGGATCCGTTCAAACCACTGTATGGATGACCTTGCCAATATCCATTGTGTTGGACCGAGGTTTGAGAGTTGGTTGTTCTTAGATCAAAATTGGTGAAGAGCATGATAGAAAAGGTACATATGATCCACGAGTAAATTAAGGCAACACGAGATCATTAGAAGTTTTATGCTAATCATAGGAGGAGACATCTGAAGTTTGACGTTGGAGATCATGTGTTCTTGAAGGTATCTCCTCATTGTGGGCAACGAAGATTTGATCACGGGAGTAAGCTCTCTCCTCAATTTGCTAGACCTTTTGAGGTGTTGGCGCGTGTTGGTGCTATTACAGATCGGTTAACACTTCCCACACAAATCAGTTAGATACATGACATGTTTCTTATGTCACAGCTTTACCAGTATCTTCACGATGACTCCCACATCATTGACTGGGGCGAGATGGATATTGAAGATGATGCAACCTTCAAGGAGAGACTCATTGAAATCCAAGACCATCAGGAGAAGGTGTTGCACATATGTGTTATACCTTTGGTCTGTGTCCTGTGGCGACATGGTGGTCTAAAGGAGTGCACTTGGGAATGGGTGGCACAATTGTGAGCTAAATGTCCTGAGTTGTTCGATGTTGGCCTTTGTTGAGATGTTTTATAAGTCCTTTGCTTGTTTTATGATATGACAGTTGATGTTGCGTGTTTATGCGCTCTTACCTCATGTTGTGCTGGTGGTGTTTCGTTCTGGAGAGATCCTTTAGAGGTATCTTGTGGGGTGGTTGTTCGAACCTCTTTCCTTCCATTTCCAAGTTTTGTTTAAATTCTCTAGGGTGAGAATTATTTGAGAGGCATATTATATAAGGACCCAGATTTTTAAATCCCCACCCTTATGTTTTCACGGGGCTTGGAGGCCTCGAGTGGAAGTTCAGAGGGGTTCTAGAGGTAAGAGGTAAGTTCTGGCCATCTTGAGGGCCACCACGTCATAACAGTGGGTGTGGTGCGAGATGATTTGAGTTCTGTAGAGTTGTGAGTGAAGGCTATCCATTTTGAAACCCTTTTGGAAGCTTGAACATAGGGGTAGGCCATGGTGTGGTTTTAGCCTTGGGCGTTTTGGAGTTTAGCCATGGAGGTCGGTTGTTTTGGAGTTGGGGTGCGCCACGAGCAATGAAACATCTGTGATAATCATCATTTCGCATAGGGTGCCCACCTATGTGAAACGAGCATGCTGAAATACCCAGTTTGCTTGGTATGGTGCACGTCAAGTGCTACCTCTGGGAAACAGTTGAGGGGAAGTACCAAGGTCATTGGGTGTTTCGGCGCATGAGGACATGGTGGGGCCGAGAACACAAGTCAGGAGTAAAATTGCGAATGGGGTGTCACCACATCGTGGTCTTCAGCGTGTTGAGGTGAAACAGTGAGAGACTTTTCCCTACACCTTGGAGGATGGTCGTTTGAGTTGTCTGAGGGACAAAAGGCCACACACCATGTCATAGTGCATGGCGTGGTGTTGGTCAATGCAGTTCGATGTGTTTTTTAAAATGCATGATCTCCGGAGATTCAAACTCCTTAAAAATGGATCCCCCCTTTACTGGATGCAATCACCATTGTGGGGGCCTTCAGAGCTTCCTCTACAAATAAAGGGCTGACTTTCCCTTGTTTTTGGTTTTTTACCTTTTCTCTCGAACCATATCTGACTCCTAGGCCTCTCACCACTCTCCAGACATCTTCTTTGAGAGTCAAAACACCTTAGATCATCAAATCAAAGTTTCTTGGATTGTGGTTTTAAGATCCCGTTCTTTTCCCAGGTACGTTCCCTTTTGAGTTTTCTCTTATTTTCTAGGGTTGGAGAGGGTTTGATTTTAGTTTGGAAGGCTTTGGAGGTGGTCAAATCCTTTATGTAAAATTTTTGGGCTGAAAAACAGTCTGCAAAAAAGTTACACGTTGTGTAATACAATTACACGCCATGTAATATTTTAATCGGGATAAAATCACCCGAGGCGACGAGTTTTTTGGTGTAAACCATTAGAAATAATTACACGACGTGTAATTGAATTACACACCATGTAATTCCCTGAGAAGAAAATTAAAAGGTGTCGTGCGGTTCATTTTGGTTTCATTCCTTCATGCAACCTTCCTTCTCTTGGCCCTAGGGTGTGACTCTTAGCGGTTTTGGTGCGATTTCTTCATCTTTGACTGTCACGGATTGGTGTTTGATTCTCGATTTCGATCCTAGATCTCTCCTTCCATTGTTGATCCAACCATTCTACATCAATTTGGAGAATTTCCGTTGGGCGAATGTCTGTCAACGATCTTGAGGTAGGTTGTCTATTTATCAATTCTCAAAGTCTTGATTTCAATTACGTGTATGAAATTGTGAAATTTCTATTGCACATTTAACAATTTCATCTTAAATTGGATTAATTAATTGGTTAATTAATTAATGGAATCATGGAATTGGTTAATGGAATTGCCACATGACAATAAAATGGGTTGAACTTGGGCAATTGAATTTGGTAATTGTGGTCATGAATTGATGATTAATGTGATATGATTTGATTGATGATGGGAATTAAGGGGTGGTTGGATTAACCTTAAAGGGTTAATGATTTTTATGATTAATCGTTGATAAATGGTTTAATGGTAAATTGTTCATATTATTCCATGTGAATTAAAGTGACGAGCCTTGTTTGTTTAATGAATTGAAAAAGTACACCTTAATGAGAATGTTTGATAAGAAGGTTAATAATGCTTAACCTTGATGTATGTGAAATTGTGATATATGTGATATTATGATACATGTGATATACTTGTGTGAGACACAGACCGCTGCTTCAAAATCCCATATGTGATTAACTGATATACATGTGTGGAACATGAACTGATTCTTCAAAAGTCCATATGTGATAACAATGGGTTGTGGGACATAGACCGATGCTTCAAATACCTATAGGGTGTTAGACATGGTGTTCTGGGCTCAAAATGTTGTCATTGGACTGTGGTTCCAAGTAGCCGTGATATGAAATTGGAATGAAATGATAAATGAAAACCCATGAGTTATGCGATATGTGGTATCCCTTGGGGATGGTTCAAACTCCGACACGGGCTAAAGCGGGTATTAATGGTTTGAGTGTCATCGTGAACCCAAAGAATTTATGTGGTTAATTAAAGAATAATGAAAAGTGATAACTATTTACTTTATTGTACCTTATTTTTTATACAACTGTATACATTGTTATTGACTGGATATTGTTTTAGACGCTGTTGGTGGTGGCCTACTGAGTTCTACTCACACTCTACTTGGGCTGCATGATCTGTACCCAAATAGACTTCATGTTTGCAGGACAGGATAAGGAAAAAATCTCTATATTAGATGGCTGAATTGGGGTGGAGCATGGATGAGAGAACCAGACGTGATGTCGGGACCTACTTGGGGAGTTGTCAGTGTGTCTTTATTTTTTGTTTTTTATTTAGACACTTTGACACATATATGACATGCCATATCTATTGCTTTAGTTTTGGATATTGTATTCATGTTTTGGTCATCATGTGATACTAATATTATTCTGGTTATGGTTATTATCATTTGGTTATTGTTTATTTATTTCGTTGTTGTGCTACTTTGATAAAGATGGTATAGTCTCCCCATGTTATATAATTGACCCTCGCTGCTAGTCAGCAACCTCTGATGTACGGGGAGGCACGCCTGATGTCACGTAACCAATCAGCTCGGGGCACTGACATGTGACACCCGTGTCAAGACGTTACAAAGTGGTATCACAGGAGGTTTTATTTTATTTTGTTTTGTTTTACTATTTGGGAAAGGTAGACATGAGACTTGGATGAGTCAGGCCTTGGTCAAGAGCTCGTACATGGGAGTAGCTAACCCATGTACGGGGGTAAAACCAAGTATTCAGGGTGGGATTGTTGTTATTGATGTTTTCTGTTACATTTGAATGTTTTTTCACCTCGAGTGACACACTTATTGAGTGATGTTGTTTTCTGAGATTTTTGCATCGTGACTCGGAATGGCACGAGAGTTGTGTAAGCATGCATCATTTTAGGCACTCGGGACTTATTGTGACATACATCATTTTAGGCACACACACCAAAGCAAGTTTTGGGATAACTTGTTTAAATGAAAAGTGTTTTTCTTATTTGTGTAATTCAAATGAAAATGGTGCCTAATTTGAAATTGAAATTGAAAATGATGCTAAATATGGAAAAAATGAAAATGGATAAAAGGTGTCTAATGAGAATCTTGTTTATGAAAATGTTTACCCTTTGTTAGCCATGACCCAGGTGAGGGATGGTTGATGGTAGAGTTAGTGCCTCGGTTTTGATCGTGTGGTGGGGTATAGAGGAATGACTTGTTATGGATTTATGTGAATCCCTCTTGTTAAATGTGATAATGTTATGTTGTGGGTCCTAAGATAGCAGGGCCAGAGGGGCTAGTTAGTCTTTTGTCCCTTGCCAACTTGGATGTTAGGGAAAACACCCTCTTAGAGTCCACTGGTTGTCAGCCATCTTACCAAAAATGGTGGGGCAACATATGAAATCATAAAACATACATAATATAATATAGCTCACAACCACACTATGGGTATTATCCTAGTCTTGGGCTTAACTGTAGAAATCGTCTTTTGGCCACCTAACTGCCACCTCTAAGTGCTAGATATCGTACATAAATACTTAAGAAGACATTCATTAAATACAATCTTTTCTTTCACCATTCCAATTCACGTTAATTAATTCACTATCTATTAATTAACATTACTCTAAATTAGAATTCATTAACCATTAGAGTGAAGTCCATGCCCTCCAGACATAATCCAACCGAGTCTACAGATTCTCAAGATTAAATTCCTTTTTGCATTCTAATAAGCACCAACCTCATGGGTTAAAACATTTATTAATCATTATCATTCCATAATTCCATGTACTCTTGGAAATATCCCAATCAACCATAAAGTGACACATAAGCTTGCACAACCAGCTGCCTCAAGCAATGGGGAAAGGAATGTAGATAAACAATCAACCCAGCCATCCATCCCTTAAGCAGAACATTAACCAAACATCCCAGTTTTAAGCACAATGACAGGCCATCCCAGCTTCAACCCATTCCATCAAACTTGATTGCATCCTCGACACCGTCATGTATATCACCACGCTTCTCACCATCATAGGAGTCAACTATTTCCACAAACCCGGACCTCCCCACCCATATTTCACCAAACCATCAGCCATCACAGGCTCACATTGCATCGCATAACAAGGCACACATCCAAAGCAACACAAAATGCGGTAAAAAAACACCATACAAGGTCTACATAGCAATTAGGCCCTAAAAACAAGGTATTCACCCATTACATGAAAATGGGATCACTCAGCCCTAAATGCAAGGCAATCGTCCATTACAAGAAAATGAGCACACTCGACCCTAAACATGTATCTTTATCAAACAACATGTTTTATCCCATATTAAATTAACTGATTCATTATTACAGGTTACGACTATGGGTAACCTAAGTCATCATCTATAACAAGCTATTAAATTATTAAAACGTGCTTTCTAACAATGATTCCAGTTACAAAAAACTCCAGAAGAACAATTTTCATTTAACATGACTTTTATTATTTTCACAACAATCATTATCGGCTTCATGTTCTTTATCCAATTCCATTAACACATGGAAGAATAACTTCAATTAAAAATGAATCAAGCATCATTTGATTCCCATTAAATTACAAGAAAGAAAGAATTTGTTAAACATGCCTCTTTAATTCTTTAGCCATCCAACAAATTACCAACTTTATGTTCTTTAACCATTTTCATCAAATTAACATTCTTACCCAAGAATAATAAACATGCTAACAAAGCATACATATAGATTGCATACTATCTAGTAAAACAAGAGGAGAACCATTATCACGATGGAAGAACGCATGTGATTACTAACCATAACCCACTATTTCATTAATTCGGTTTATCCTTTATTAGGGTTAATTCCACCATCGCCCAAAGAATCTAAAGAACGGTCAATTTATGATTACACATAAATAAAAGGAGAAGCAATTAATCCCCTTCCTCATGGCTTTCAATATTATTGATGAGAACGAAACAACAATCTGGATCTTTGGTCACTTTTTCCGCAAGGAAAGGTATATCCCTCTAAGAATTCCAAGCCACAAACGCACCAACAAACATTAAAAGAAACTCCATTAGAAAGATGAAAATGAAATTCCATAACATGGAAAGATGGAATTGGAGGAAATGAGATCGAATGGAGAAAAAACCAAAAGAAAAGAGAAAGAACTCACCTCAAATCACCACAGATCAATCCCTATAAGGTGGGGGTTTATTCTGATAAAAAAGGGCCTCACAGGCCTTCAAAAAGAACTCTTGGGCACCTAGGCTTTGAGAGAGAAACTTGGGAGAAAATGGGTTTAGAAGGGGGTTTGGGCATTTATAGGAATTTGCACAACACAATACCACGACACAACCCCCTTGATTGCACCGCAGAATAGGTTGAAACTATAATGCAACATAAGGGACCACGCCATAGCCTGCCTGGTCAAACTCATGTCTGAGGAACATAGTGCAAACCACGATACATATTGTGATAATCGGGCCCTAGTGACAGCACAACCACCCCGCCTTAACATGGTTGTTGGGTCCTGGCCCATTAGGTACCACCAGTTGCCCCACAGACACGTGGGGCCCACCCCGGGGTCCACTCCATTAGAAAGATGACAATCAAATTCCATAACATGGAAAGATGGAATGGGAGGAAATGAGATTGAATGGAGAAAAAACCAAAAGAAAAGAGAAAGAACTCACCTCAAATCACCACAGATCAATCCCTATAAGGTGGGGGTTTATTCTGATAAAAAAGGGCCTCAAAGGCCTTCAAAAAGAACTTTTGGGCACCTAGGCTTCGAGAGAGAAACTTGGGAGAAATGGGTTTAGAAGGGGGTTTGGGCATTTATAGGCATTTGCACAACACAATACCACGGCGCAACCCCCTTGATTGCACCGCAAAACCGGCTGAAACTTTAAGGACTACAATGCAACATAAGGGACCACACCATAGCCTGCCTGGTCAAAACCATGTCTGAGGAACATAGTGCAAACCACGACACATATTGTGACAATCGGGCCTTAGTGACAGCACAACCACCCCGCCTAGGTACCACCAGTTGCCCCGCAGACACGTGGGCCCCACCCCAGGGTCCACTCCATTAGAAAGATGACAATCAAATTCCATAACATGGAAAGATGGAATGGGAGGAAATGAGATCGAATAGAGAAAAAACCAAAATAAAAGAGAAAGAACTCACCTCAAATCACCACATATCAATCCCTATAAGGTGGGGGTTTATTCTGATAAAAAAGGGCCTCAAAGGCCTTCAAAAAGAACTCTTGGGCACCTAGGCTTTGAGAGAGAAACTTGGGAGAAAATGGGTTTAGAAGGGGGTTTGGGAATTTATAGACATTTTCACAACACAATACCACGGCACAACCTCCTTGATTGCACTGCAGAACCGCGACACATATTGTGACAATCGGGCCCTAGTGACAGTACAACCACTCCGCCTAGGTACCACCAGTTGCCCCGCAGACACGTGGGGCCCACCCCAGGGTCCACTCCATTATAAAGATGAAAATCAAATTCCATAACATGGAAAGATGGAATGGGAGGAAATGAGATCGAATGGAGAAAAAACCAAAAGAAAAGAGAAAGAACTCACCTCAAATCACCACAGATTAATCCCTATAAGGTGGGGTTTATTCTGATAAAAAGGGGCCTCAAAGGCCTTCAAAAAGAACTCTTGGGCACCTAGGCTTTGAGAGAGAAACTTGGGAGAAAATGGGTTTAGAAGGGGGTTTGGGCATTTATAGGCATTTTCACAACACAATACCACGGCGCAACCCCCTTGATTGCACCGCAGAACCAGCTGAAACTTTAAGGACTACAATGCAACATAAGGGACCATGCCATAGCCTGCCTGGTCAAACCCATGTCTGAGGAACATAGTGAAAACCACGACACATATTGTGACAATCGGGCCCTAGTTACAGCACAACCACCCCGCCTTAACATGGTCGTCGGGTCTTGGCCCACCAGTTACCACCAGTTGCCCTGCAGACACGTGGGGCCCACCCCAGGGTCCACCCACATGCCTGAATGGGTCATCTGACTAATAATAGTCCCCACAGGCCAATACATGTCCTTTCCAGTGTGCTTTGTCCTCACTCACACACACTCTGAGAAAATTCCCAGAAGGTCCCCCATCCTGATCACTACTCCAAGCCAGCACACTTAACTATGAAGTTCTAATCAGACAGGCTTCTGAAAAGGAAGATGCACCTTGTTGACATGAGTTATATCATTTAGTCATTTAACCCTTTATCATTTGGGGCCCACCCCAGGGTCCACCCACATGCCTGAATGGGTCATCTGACTAATAATAGTCCCCACAGGCCAACACATGTCCTTTCCAGTGTGCTTTGTCCTCACTCACACACACTCTGGGAAACTTCCCAGAAGGTCACCCATCCTGATCACTACTCCAAGCCAGCACGCTTAACTGTGAAGTTCTAATCAGACAGGCTTCCGAAAAGGAAGGTGCACCTTGTTGACATGAGTTATATCATTTATTCATTTAACCCTTTATCATTTGGGGATGTTATAATCACCCCCCTTTAGAGCACAACGCCCTCGTTGTGAGCCCTACATCTCAACCCAGGCAGTGCGCCGCACTTAAGGCTGGGTTCCTCCTCTGATACCAAATGTGACAATCGGGCCCTAGTGACAGCACAACCACCCCGCCTTAACATGGTCGTCGGGTCCTGGCCCACCATGTACCACCAGTTGCCCCGCAGACACGTGGGGCCCACCCCAGGGTCCACCAACATGCCTGAATGGGTCATCTGACTAATAATAGTCCTCAGAGGCCAACACATGTCCTTTCCAGTGTGCTTTGTCCTCACCCACACACACTCTGGGAAACTTCCCAGAAGGTCACCCATCCTGATCACTACTCCAAGCCAACACGCTTAACTGTGAAGTTCTAATCAGACAGACTTCCGAAAAGGAAGGTGCACCTTGTTGGGAGAAAATGGGTTTAGAAGGGGGTTTGGGCATTTATAGGCATTTTCACAACACAATACCACGGCGCAACCCCCTTGATTGCACCGCAGAACCGGCTGAAACTTTAAGGACTACAATGGAACATAAGGGACCATGCCATAGCCTGCCTGGTCAAACCCATGTCTGAGGAATATAGTGAAAACCACGACACATATTGTGACAATCGAGCCCTAGTTACAGCACAACCACCCCGCCTTAACATGGTCGTCGGGTCTTGGCCCACCAGTTACCACCAGTTGCCCTGCAGACACGTGGGGCCCACCCCAGGGTCCACCCACATGCCTGAATGGGTCATCTGACTAATAATAGTCCCCACAGGCCAATACATGTCCTTTCCGGTGTGCTTTGTCCTCACTCACACACACTCTGAGAAACTTCCCAGAAGGTCCCCCATCATGATCACTACTCCAAGCCAGTACACTTAACTATGAAGTTCTAATCAGACAGGCTTCTGAAAAGGAAGGTGCACCTTGTTGACATGAGTTATATCATTTAGTCATTTAACCCTTTATCATTTGGGGCCCACCCCAGGGTCCACCCACATGCCTGAATGGGTCATCTGACTAATAATAGTCCCCACAGGCCAACACATGTCATTTCCAGTGTGCTTTGTCCTCACTCACACACACTCTGGGAAACTTCCCAAAAGGTCACCCATCCTGATCACTACTCCAAGCCAACACGCTTAACTGTGAAGTTCTAATCAGACAGGCTTCCGAAAAAAGAAGGTGCACCTTGTTGACATGAGTTATATCATTTATTCATTTAACCCTTTATCATTTGGGGATGTTATAATCACCCCCTCTTTAGAGCACAACGCCCTTGTTGTGAGCCCTACATCTCAACCCAGGCAGTGCACCACACTTAAGGCTGGGTTCCTCCTCTGATACCAAATGTGACAATCGGGCCCTAGTGACAGCACAACCACCCCGCCTTAACATGGTCGTCGGGTCCTGGCCCACCATGTACCACCAGTTGCCCCGCAGACACGTGGGGCCCACCCCAGGGTCCACCAACATGCCTGAATGGGTCATCTGACTAATAATAGTCCTCAGAGGCCAACACATGTCCTTTCCAGTGTGCTTTGTCCTCACTCACACACACTCTGGGAAACTTCCCAGAAGGTCACCCATCCTGATCACTACTCCAAGCCAGCACGCTTAACTGTGAAGTTCTAATCAGACAGGCTTCCGAAAAGGAAGGTTCACCTTGTTGACATGAGTTATATCATTTATTCATTTAACCCTTTATCATTTGGGGATGTTACAATCACCCCCCTTTAGAGCACAACGCCCTCGTTGTGGGCCCTACATCTCAACCTAGGCAGTGCACCACACTTAAGGCTGGGTTCCTCCTCTGATACCAAATGTGACAATCGGGCCCTAGTGACAGCACAACCACCCCGCCTTAACATGGTCGTCGGGTCCTGGCCCACCATGTACCACCAGTTGCCCCGTAGACAGTGGGGCCCACCCCAGGGTCCACCCACATGTCTGAATGGGTCATCTGACTAATAATAGTCCCCAGAGTCCAACACATGTCCTTTCTAGTGTGCTTTGTCCTCACTCACACACACTCTGGGAAACTTCCCAGAAGGTCACCCATCATGATCACTACTCCAAGCCAAACACGTTTAACTGTGAAGTTCTAATCAGACAGGCTCCAAAAAAGGAAGGTGCACCTTGTTGACATGAGTCATATCATTTATTCATTTAACCCTTTATCATTTGGGGATGTTACACATATCCTATATTTTAGGAAGAGGAACATACTACAGTCTCCTACACCACGCTACAGGACCCATTCTTTAAGATAGAGGCTATGTCACGACCTACCTCATCGACACAACTATTCCAAAAAAGGCAAAACACCCCTCAAACCTCTATGATGCAATAAGCCTCTCCACACTTAAAAACTCAACTAGCCTATTTCACAACCCTACTCCACATTTTATCTTTCCTAAAATTGGTTGTGGCTCCAAAATCCACCTCCTGGGACCCTACGCCACAGTTGGGTTCTTTATGCTACATTGGTTCACCTTATAGCTTCACCCATGGATCCACACCATAGAATCCCCTTCATTTGAAATTTCACCGCCTAACTCCTCTACTCCACCCCTAGCCTTTTCTTGACACCTCCAACACCTCAAACACACAAAGGAAAGAGCTACTAGTATCTCAGCCCTTATATCACCGGTGAAACAATTGTGATTTTTGAATTGCTCAAGACACAACCTATTTTTCTTTTTTTAAGAGGGTGTGAACCGAATACAATGCATGGAAATCATAAACCTTTACCCAAATATCTCAAGAAACCTCTATCACACTTGTCAATTTTGATACACATGTCCCTTCCACCATAGCACCGTCTCCCACACTAATTTTTTATAATCATGTAAAATATTTAGAGCAGGGTGGAAAGGGGTAAAAATGGTCTTGTGGTGCGGCTCTTCACTAACAAGTATATTCATAGATTCTACAGCCTTAAAAGGGATTAATGTGAGGTGGTTCCAAGGATAAAGGTTTAAAAAATTAAATGCCTCAATCATGTTAAAAGTGATTATGTTCAGTCATAGCTTTTATAATATGATAATAAAGTTCTAGAAGTAAGCATTCCTGAGTTTCTCAAGAAATATAATATAAAAATAATGGTAAATGTTTTTTTAGAAATCCTCTCAGGAATGAGCACAAATGGTTATGAGAATTACTCATGAAAATTCATACGAATAATAAAATCAATTAACAAAAATATTAGAAATTCAAGTAACTTCGAATCTCAGAAAAAAATCATTTAAAAATTAACCAATCCCTCTAAATTATGACTTATCAAATATAAATTCTCATGTTTATATTTACTTATTTTTTCTCTCATCTTTCTCATTCAAATATATTGAAAATGATATTTAAAAACATGGCATGATGATTTTCCTAAGAATTTTATGCCTCCTAGATCAATGATTAAAAAAATAAACAAGGAAGGGCATGCAATTTGCAGTTAAAGGCTTTAAAAAAATTAAAATAGCAGGGAAAAATAAAATAAAGAAATTGAAACTCATACACCACTTCCATTGATGCTTCAAAATTGGGTTGCGTAGGTTTCTTCTACACCAGGTTCATGACATGAATTGGAATATCATGACATGTGTTTGTTTTATAGCCTCTTGTTATGTTGCCTTGCGATGTCTTGATGGACCTAAAAAATAAAAATACACAAGTGAAAGTGCATGCCTTGTTCAATGAAATTTTAAAAATATTTGGGGAGGTTGCTAATGCCAAAACATAAAATTAAAAATCTTAAAAACTTTTGTTGCCTCTTGGAAACACTTTTGTTTAACGTCATTGGTTTGACCTTACCTCTTTAAGCTCACGTGACAAATGATTGAAAATATTTTACTAGGTCGGGGTCTACAAATGGCCTCAGCAGCACTCTATCCACATATATGGGTCTCTTTCCATCTTCTAAAAATAACTTCATTCTTCTATGGTGTAAAATATTCTTGAACTCCATTGGGCCTATCCACCAATTCTTTTTCAGAGCTGAAAATCCAAGCTTCGGGTCATGCACCATCCAAACCTACTGGCCTTCTTAAAAGTTTTTTGTGGAAGTTATCCCTCCATCGTTAGTGATCTTATTTTTTTAGTTTTTCTCTTTTCCCTTTAGTTTTTGATTCTTCTTCAACATAGACATCTTGTATCTTTTGATGTTCTTCTAAAATAGAAATATCTTCAAATCCATACCTTTTTCTTTCTTTAAAATCATCATCCTTCACGTCATTATTCTTCATTGCTTGGTGTATGTTGAAACTGACTTGTTCACTTCCCTCTCATAGACATAGCTCACCACTTTGTACATCGATCGATGCTATTTCGGTTGCAAAGAATGGTCTTCCAAGAATAAGAGGTGTCCTCGCCATTTCCTATCAAGCACCAAAAAGTCTACGAGGAAGATAAACTTATAAAATTTAATCAAAATATATTCAATCAGTCTTTGTGGGAATTTCACTATTGTATCTACTAATTTAAGTTTAACTCTTGTGGGCTTCATTCCCTCTAGTCTCAGGATCTTGAAGGTGGTGTATGACATAATATTTATACTCACACCTAAACTTCAAAGCTTTCCATAATTTATTAAACCCAATTAAAATTGGAATTGAAAACTACCTAGGTCTTATTGGTTCTTAGGTAGGTCCTTTGACACCATAATAAAACACTCTCTCGTGATTGATATTGTTTCAATTTCTTTCATCCTGATTCTGTTCATCACCAACTCTTTCATTAACTTTGAGCATGTTGGCATGTTTTAAAGGGATTCTACAAAAGGAATATTAATATTAAACTTTTTAAATTGTTCAATAAACTTACCTCTCTGCGCTTCCAGATTGTATGGCTTTACCTTCTCCAGAAATGATAGACGTTTCTTGTATGGTGTTGGAGGTTCCTCACTTGTTTCTTCTTCTTCTTCAGCTTTATCTTTATTCATCTTTTCTAGCCAGTATACTTCCTTTTTAGCTTGTTTTTCAAGTTGTCTACTACTTGATTCAGGATGTTCTTTAGTGACTTTTCCACTTCTTAATGTTACAGCTTTCAAATCTTCTCATGGGTGTGATTTGGGGCATCCTATAAATACTCCTCTCGGTCTATCTCTAAGTTTCCCAATGATCTATCCAACTTAAACATCTAGATTTTATAGTGAAGACTTCTAGTTCATTGATTATTCCTTTATCTCTTTGATCAGAACTCTGATTATAATCATACATGTGGCCAATGTCTCTTCCAAGGTATGAATCTGACTTGAAAGTGAAGGTCCTTGGGGTTCTCATTGTTGGTATACTTGTTTCCTTGGTTGGTACCCTTGATCTTGTGTTTGTTGCAGCCTCTACCCCTGAAATTTATTTTTTCTATTATAATCAACACAATTAGCATCTTCAGTGTACGTACCTTGGGGGTTTTGGAGAGCCATCATTGCATCCATATTTCTTGTCATGGTTTCCATTTGGGAAACCATATAGCTGTTATCCACCATGTTTACCCCTTGCCTTTGGGTTCCTTTAGACTGCCACTGAAAACTGTTGCTCTCCATCTCATGTAGACGGTTGTAGCTTTCCTCAGGGGAATTTCTCAGTAATGATCCACCCACTCTAGCATCAATTATGGATCTATTTTCCTATGAAAAACCCTTATAAAAAGTTTAGATTAGAAGCCAAATTTTGATACCATGATGAGGGAATTTTTTAGTTATATATTTGAAACATTCCCAAGCAATGTAAAGAGACACGTCTTCAAACTGATTAAAATTTAGAATATTTACCCTTATGTCCATGTATTTTGAAGGAGGAAAGAAGTGAGTTAAGAAATTTATTTCCAGCTCATCCCATGTGGTGATGGAATGAGTGGGAAAACTATGAATCCATTCACGAGCTCAATATCTCTCAATGAAAAACTAAAAATATGAATCCTTATAGCGTCACCTGATATTTTTGGAATTGAAACATGTCACGGTGTTTGAGAAAACTTCCCAAGTGTGAGTTTGGATCTTCTTGTGGTAGGCTAGATAATTTCACACTGTTGATAATGGCTGATTTGATCTTGAAGTGGTTGGATGTGACGAGAGGCACTAGGATGCTCAGTTGCAGTCCTGTGTTTGACGACCTCTCGGAGTCAGTGAGTGTTCATAGCTTTGGATCTCTTTATGGTACCCCAGTAACATGATGTTTTTCTACTCTAACTATGGTTGCTTCTACCTTATTATTCCTCGAAGTTCATTCTAGCTCAGGGTCACAAATGAGTATTTCATGCCCTTTTTCTCGAGTGCAGTGGGTGTTCATAAAAATATTGAAATCTGAAATTCACAACACAAGCACACCAAATATAAAAGGGAAATTAAAATAAACATAAATAAAATAAAAACACAAAAAAATTCCTAATTATACTTGGTCATCATCCTCGGCAATGGCACTAGAAATTTGACTGCCAGTAGGGCATCGTTACTTTCCTAAGGGGCTAACCAAATTTAATAATTTATAAAAATACTCAAAAAAATGAAACTAATATAATAAAATATAGATAGTAGTAAGTTCAAGGTTTAACCCACGAGACAATGCAAGTAGTTTTTAGGAATTTAAAAGAAAATAATTGATTGAAGTTGATTGGCTAAAATAGAGCGAAGAAGCATATTTAGTTTTGAAAGCATTTTTAGAAATCATGCATGGGATTTATAGATTTATGGATTGGGTGAAAATGAATTTATAAATTAATTTGTTTTTTCAATATTGGCATCGAAGTTGAGACAAGGGAGATCCTTGGTCTTGTTATCCCCTCCTTAATGCAAAAATCCCAGTTTTCCCATGGTCGGGTACTTTAGGGCATTAATGAATTATGTTTTTTCCCATACATTTTTTAAACATATTTACCATTGATAATTCAATGGGTATGAGATTATTTATAGTAATTATTTTCACAAATTAAAAAAGGTAATTTCTAGATTCCATTCAATGGTCATGAGATAGAAAGAGGAAATAAATAGAAATTGATTTATTATTCTGGAAACCCAAATACATGAATAAAATAAGAAAATAAAATCCACAACACCTTCCCCCTTTATCTAGATCACCCGACACAAATTGGGAATTACCCCCCTCATCATAGTAATAAGGTAGAAAGATGAAAGGAGAAAAGAAAAGGAAAACATAATTAAAATTATGGAGTAGAACCAGTGGAGGACTCTATAGCGCATCACCTCACCCCATGCTTTGATCTCTATATTAATGTTCTATAGTAGAACCCCATCTCTTTATTTATAGGTATCATAGGTGCTCAGGTGGGCTTTAATTCCCCATAAACGAGGTCATTAATGAGTTTTAGGTCAATCATGGTGATGAATGGAAGTTTTGAGTTAAAAATCATAAGCCTCCATTGAATTCCACATGTAAACGTAACTTTATGAGTATGTATGACCATTTTCAAGGTGTGAAAAATAGTGTCACACTGTGAATCTTCGAGTGCCACCTCCGAGTGTTTTTTTCATGCTTTTTATTCATGTTATGAGTTTCTTCACATCCTACATACCATTCACGACATGAATCTTCAGTATCCAGCATGTTAACCTCCATTTCAACCTGTTTCTTTAGTTCTGAGCCTCGAAAGCATCCCATGAACATCCTATATCATAGAAACCCTTCTCACAATGAAAATATTGATCTGTTTGTCTCCTGTTTCTCATTTCTGAACAATTAGTGTATCCTACCATAAATGAACAAATCAACATATATCCATGTAATAATTAACAATTTAAATCACAAAAGTAATATATTTTAATATAAAAAGGCATTTATTAAATGTAAGTATCATCAACCATTTTAAACCCACTTCCAAAATTCACTTGACAAATACCTTTCCAAATATCTTTAAAGTAATTTTAAGAATTAAGGAAAATAATGAAAACACACTCAACATGGCACCATATCAATAATGGATCAAATAAACACCACACATAAACACTATGGTACCACCTGAGTCGATCAAACCATAGGATACAAACAAGATAAGCAAAAATCCCTTATGTGATGTCATGGAAAACACTAGGTATCATGGGATGTTACCCTAAGAGTACTAGGACTAGGCTACCTTGAAATGTTCCATCACCCTAGCGGTGTTTTTTGGTTTTGTATTACGTCTCTAGCCAGAGGGGGCATCACATATGCTTCACTTGTATCACTAGTGGTGGGGGGACCTCATCCCATCTAGTTCAACCTACCCGAGTACCAAGGGTTTCCCATGAAGTAATAAATAGTAGGTAAGCAAATAAAAAATTACAAGATCATAATCAAATGTAATAAATCTCACCTCACCTCTGATACTCTTACAGGAAATTGTCTCGATCACATATCAACTATATCACGACATAAGAATAAACATGCCCTTGATCACACAATCCATATCAAATCAATAAAAAATACCCCCCTCAAGGTCATCGATAAATATGGGGCTTGAGTGGGTCTCACATGCACACCATTTGAAAAAACCATTCAAGATTCCAAATAGGCCTTTCCCAAAAATGGACCTAGAATGCCAAGTCCTTTCCTAGTAGTTTGAAAATCCATTTCAAACCACTCATTAAAACCATTCCCCTGAAATTCATTTCCAAAGCGTTTTCTAAAACAAATCTTCAAATACATTTGAAACGCCTCCTTGAAATCAACTCACTTCTTTATTTAAAAACTCCCACAGGTTTAAATCACCTATTCCTGATTTATTTAACGACCTAAACAGGTTCAAAGCAGTTCAAAAAAACCTAATTTATTTAAAAACAAACCCTTAAATGTTTTCTAAATACCTGGCATCTCAAGTACCACTTGAAATTCCTATTAAAGGATTTATGCCAATTGAAAACCCCATCCAAACTTTTATGAAATTCATTTTAGCCATCATACATAGGCATAGTTAAATAAACAAAAAATTTAAAATCATCGAGCATTAAATGACATGTCATTTTATAAAAAATCACAAAAAATCCCTCAATTCTTTGAAAATCGTTTCTCAAGTCATTGCCTTTGATAGTAGATGCTCAAACAAGACTCCAAGAGTCTTTTTCATACCTTAGTAACCAAAACCCTAAGAATGAAATCCCTAAACCCTAAATCCAAAACCCAACAAACTTAGAGTTCACAGGAGAGGGAGAAATTAAAGGGGAAATGAAGAAGGGGAAGGATGAAGGAGGAAACCAAATGGGAAGAGAGAGGATTAATTTTAGAAATTGCAAGAAACAAGGTAGAGGAGGTTTGGAACTCAAAAGAGGAGGAAGGGGATCTCCCTCTTGTATGCTTAACTTGGAAAATGAAGAGGAATATAAAGGGAATCTCTTAGGGATTTTAAAATTGAATGGTAAATTTTAGAAAATCACTTTTAAGTGATTCTGAGAAGATCACACTATTAGGACACACAGTTTGGTAAATTGTTCACCTACCATGTAGTTGGCACTACACAAGAAAAATGACCTCGTATGGTTTCCCTTGGAGACTCTGCACAGTTTTTCTAACCGTGCACTAATCATTACTAATACAAAAATCGCATCGAATTTTTCACCTCAGTTATTTAAAATCGACGTTAAAAATCCATGTAAATTATTTTATGATGTTGGTTATATAATAAATAATGTGGAAAAGGAAATTTAACCACTTTATCACGTTGGTTATTATATAACTGACGTTATATACCATTTAAAATTTTATGAATTGTTGGTTTGAATCATTTCAATGTTATTTAATCTCATGAAAGTAGACTCGTTTCTCTCACACGGAAGCCCTAACCCTTCTTTCCTAGATCCATTGGAATCCAATCTCAAATTTCCATCATCATACTTCCTCAAGTTTTTTTGGCCTCATTGTTGTGCATTTGATCTACTCGTTTATCAAGTAAGCCTTACACATTGATCCTCTCTTTCAGTCGTTCAATTGCACAGATGCCTTACCTCTTATTTTTTTTGATTTCATGGAATCAAATCTTGAATTACCATCTTCATAAACCCTTAGGTTTCTTCATCCTCATCAATGCACATTCAAATATATATCTTCTCATTTAAAATCTTGGATTACCATCTTCATATAACTTAGTTACCCATTGATTTAAGTGAAAAGGTGTTTGGATTGCATTATATCTTAATGTTCTATGTTAGATCATAACTTTCCACATTATATCTTAATGTTTGTGTGTTTCTAATATATGGAAAGGTGTTTTCACTAAATTGTTTCACATATGTTTATACTACATCACATCTTAAATTTCTACATTTAATCTCTAAATGTTGCTTATTTGGATGATGTTTGTGAATTGTTCATTGTTTATGCATACACTACCATGCACATGGATAATTTTTAATTGGTTTTATGCATTTATTTTTGACTTAGTAATCTTAAAATATAATATATACATACATTTTAATTTGAATACAATTCAATATACAATATCATATAAGTAGTGTATATGCGTATCAAACACTTTTCTTGTGATGTGAGCATATTCTTATCTTGAAAAATCATATATTAAATATGCAGTCTTCATATTTTAAGTTACTATCAATATAATGTTGACATTATTGGTGAATACATAGTAAGAACTTTCAATTGGTTCCTTTACATATCTTTGTTATATTCTGATAGATATATGTTAGGTTTTGAATCTATTTGGACTGATTAACCCATTTGGTACAAATGATAATAGAGATTGATGTGATGTCTATCCCTAGTCATACTTTAGGTTACATTAATTTTTAAATTTAGAGGATTATCCCATTATATTGGTATAGTTTTTATATGTTATATTTTTATGGAATTACACATGTATCACATGGTATTCATACTAAAAGCATTTTTCTCCCCGTAAATTTGGTTTTTTATTATATCAAATGAAGAAGACTAAAATATTTAAAATGTGGGTTATTAGTGTGTTGTAATCAAATAAAACATGTTTTAATAGAATACATAGTACGTAATATTCTTTTCACAATTTTAATAATATACTAGGCATAAATAATATATAATATTAATTATGTATATATATGTGTACTACATTACAAATTCATCATTGTATCATTTGAACTCTACTGTATGATTATATTATAGTATGAATTAATTTTTCTTCTAATAATTGTTGGTTTTTCATGATTTTTTTTTAAAAATTGATGATAAGTATTCAAATAAAAATGGTAAATGTGCACTTGATTTGGATTCTGGTCCATAATATTCAATTTCAAGTTTCACCTAATTTCATTCAGAAGAAAATGAAAAATAAGAAAATGGTATAACTATATTTTCTTTTGTAAATTACTTTCATGAATTTCTTTATAGGATTTACCAATAATATTTAAACTTATATTCCATTATTTTCTAGAATTTATTATTATACTTTTCAAATACACATATATTTTTTAAATTTCAAAATTTTCTTTCTTTCAAATTATGAAATCTTTGATATAAATTTACTTTATTTTATATTTGATTGTTGTATAATCATTCCAATTAACATTAAATTTCATCCCTAATGTTATTAACTTTTTAAACATTATATTCACTATTATTGAAAATCATAGAAACATTTTACTATTGAATTATACCACAAGTGAGTCTTCTTGATTATCATTGAAATAATATATTATTTCCCCATCTTACTCAATTTTATCAACACTATATTCTTTTGAAAAGATATTTATTTTTGATATTTTTTATAGATAGTAATGAGTTGAAGTTGGATTACGGAACTTCTAATAAGTGATGAATATAAGGAAGGTGTTGATGCTTTTTTGGAATTTACCAAATGAAATGTTACAAACAATGACATGTTTTTCTATCCATTCCTGAAATGTTTAAATATGAAGACATTGAAAATAGAGAGATCAAATATCATTTAATTTTTCATGATTTTAATCCAAATTACAGCCCTTGGATTTAGTATGGTGAAACTGGGAAAAATTTCAGATCTATTGATTGATGATTTGAAAGATGATAACTCTGATCAAATTGAAGAAATGATTTGTGATATTGAAGTAGAGGCAATTGAGAAAGAACTGATAATTGGGAGTCTATATGGTGATACCAAAAAACCATTGTATTTGGGTTGTATGGAATTTATGGTTTTATCGATGGTGTTATGATTGATTAACCTGAAGTCAAAACATGGATGGAGTGATAAGTGTTTTACAGAGTTTTTATTATTGTTGAAAGATATTCTTCCTAAAGACAATGATATTCTAGATTCACATTATAAAAGAAAAGAAAATATTATACCCGATGAGATTGGGGTACAAAAAATACATTCCTTCCTGAATAATTGTGTGTTATATAGAAAGGAATATGAATTTCTTTTAGGGTGTCCTAAATGTGGGATGTAATGGTATAAGTTGAAATAAAAATCATAGACTGGTTTAGAAGTTACATAGACCCCTACCAAGGAATTTTGGCATCTTCCTATAATTACTCATTTGAAACATTTATTTGAAAATTCACATGATACAACAAGGTTAATATCGACATCCATCTGATTGTCCATAGTAGAAGAAAATTGATCAGCAGTTTCCTACATTCAGAACTAGAGTTAGAAATCTCATACTTGGATTGTGTATGGATGAAATGAATCCATATCGAAGCCTTAGAAATACACATATTTCATGAATTTTTTTATTGGTAATTTACAACTTATCTCCAGAATTTTGTATGAAGCGAAAATATGTCATGTTGAGTTTATTGATCTCTAGACCAAAACAGCCCAGAAATGATATTAATGTTTTCTCATCACTAGTAATTGATGATTTGAAACTTTTATGAGAGGAAGGTATTAGGGTGTATGATTCTTATAAAATGGAATATTTTCAACTGCATGCAATGATTGTATTCATTATAAATGACTTCCCAACATATGAAAATTTTTCTAGATACAGTGTTAAAGGGCCTAAATATTTTCCAATTTATGAACAAAAAACTTCATATTATCAACTGCATCATGGGATAAAAACAATATATATGGGTGATCAAATTTTTTTCTATGTGGACCAATCTTATAGAATATTAAAAAAGGCATTCAACAGCTCACAAGAATTTGATATTCTTCCAAAACCTTTATCCACTGATCAGTATTTTGAGAGGGTGCAAAACATTTATGCGACATTTAAAAAGACACATAAATCAAGTAATGATAAAAATATTTGGACGAAATGATCAATATTTTTTGAGCTACCATATTTGAGATATCATGAGGTCAAACATAACATTGATTTCATGCATGTAGAAAAGAATATATGTGATAGATTGATTGAAACATTGATATATTAAAGGAAAAACTAAAGATGGGTAGAATGCAAGTTTGGACTTACTCTCAAAGGGAATACACTTGTATTTAGCTCCCACTCCTGATAGAAGATGATCATTCCTGCCCCTATATTATCATACATTATCCAATAGGGATATTTTTTTCAGTGTCTTCATGATATAAAAGTTCTGAAGGGTTATTATTCAAATGTAAAAAATTTTGTGTCTTTAAAGGATTTGAAGTTGATAGGTATAAAATCTCATGATTGTCACGTCATGATGTAATAACTCATACCAGTTTCATTGCGTGGAATATTTTCCACCCATGTTTTAATGACTATCATGAAGGTGTGTTATTTTTTCAATTCAATTTGTAATAAGGTGATTGATCTGAATGATTTGAACAATTTGGAGAATAAAGAGGTTTCTATACTTTGTCAATTGGAAATGTATTTTTCCCATCTTTATTTAATATCATGACATATTTAATGGTTCATTTGGTGTGAGAAATAAAACATTACAGACCTGTATATCTACATTGGATGTATCTTTTTGAAGGGTATATAAAGATATTTAATGGGTATGTTAAGAATTCATATCAACCTGAAACCTCTGTTGTTGATAAGTATATTTCTAAGTAGGTTGTGAAGTTTTGTACAAGCTACTTTTCTGTATTGGAGCACATCAGTTTGCCTACATATCTCTATAAATGAGTTAATTATGTGGGAAAGGGGATTCGTCGCTTGAAAGTCAAATCATTGACAGGTGAACAAATAAAGAAGGTAAATTTATACATCTTGAATAACATAGATGATGTTCAACCATATATAACATTGCATATTAATGTGTTGAAACAATGTTATCCAAATAAGAAATATATGAGGGTTTTGAGTGATCATAACAAAACTTTTTTTGTGGTTTAAAGAGATCGTGTTTAGTAGATCAGATGTATCAGAAATATTGATATGGTTAGTGGGCGGTCTAAGTTTAAATATGATAACATGGTCTGAGTATGACATTAATGTCTATACATTTCATATGAAAGATCAGGACAATAGAAGTGCGATTCAGAATAGTAATGTATTAATGTTCACAGAAGCAATGCATTTTTTGAGTGCCAATGACAAAAATCCAATCTTCATATCAAGTGTATATTATGGAGTCATTATAGAAATATGGGAGGTTGATTATAGTAAAATTCAAGTTCCAATTTTTAAATCCAAATGGATTATCAGTAACAATAGTGTCAAACATGATGAATTTGGAATAACACCAGTTAATTTGAATATATTGAAATGCACAAGTGATCCTTTTATAATGAAAACAAATAAAAAACAAATTTACATGTTCTTGATCAATCTGATATGTAGTGGTCTATTGTTTTACAAGGAAAAAATAGTATGTTAGTGATGATAAACTTGGAGAAGATACTGATTTATGTGAGACCACCACTTCCATGGAAAGATTAATAGATAATACTAATGAGCACATTGTAGACTTGGTTTGTTTCATACTGAATGATCATGATTAAGGAATTTGGGAGAACAATCCTTTAGTAAATTACTAATATTACAGGTTACATATGTTTATTTATCGTTTACTTTTTTAAATTTCATAATTTTTTTGATATTTTAATTTTATTTTCTTTATTAAAACATGTATTATAACGTATAAGTTAAATTGTTTGTTTATATTAGTTTAGTTTTGTTTAGTTTACCATGGTTACCCTTACATAATTTATTTATTAATTTATTTTATTGAAAAACATTTATTTTGAATATAATATTTTAAATAAAAACAAAAATATTGTATAAGATTATATTAAAAAAATATATTTTTTAGTGTAAAAAATGATTTATTAGGTTGGAGTATTTTTACTATTCACACACCATTTTTGGATTTGTTTCCATTCATTTATATATCATTTCATATTTCATTAATGTTTTTAGCATTTTAGTTAACTATAAAAAATATGAATAGAAATGTATTATGTTTAGTTTAGTTTAATTTTTTGTTTGATATTTTTTCATTTTTTATTTACATATGTATATAATAGTAGGATTTCTATATTTGTGTGCTAATTATTTTTTTTTGCTTTGATTTGCAGGATAATGACAGATCAATCATCATATCTAACACATAATTCTAGAGATGATTGTACTCATACCTCTAGGGAAGAATGTACACATTCTCCCATTGATGAACCCTATCCTTCTTTACAAGAGACATCTACTTCCATGGGTCCAAAGAAGAGTTCAAGGGTTGGTAAGTGTGGAAGCACACATTTACCAAAATTTTCAATTACCTATATCCAGGACCAATGGATACCACTAGACTTTGATGATAATGATATTCCAGGAGGTCCAAATTCAAAACAATTCAAGACTTTTATAGCAGTTAAAGCTAAAAGAAAATTTAGTATTTTGATTGATGATTGGAGAAGTGTTGAAAATTGAAAATATCTCACTTGTGGAAGACTATTTTGGTAAGCTCGTTTATTATTATTTTACTTATCTTGAAATGTTAATATATTTTCCCCCTTCTTATCATATGAAATATGATACACCTGATACTGGAGGATTCCGGAGGAAATGTTTATCATTGGATTCTAGGATATAGATAGATTTTAAATCAACCTTCACATTAGATTTCATTTTTGGGAATATACAAAATCATAATCCATGTGATATATATCTATTTATAGATGATGATACATGGAATCAATTTGTTGAGAATAGATAATGAGAAGCATTTTTTGTAAGTGTAATGTTATCTTTTAGATTTTTTTTATATTAATGATCTTATTAATGTTTTCTTTATTCATAATTTAAAGTAATCAAGGAGATCTCATTAGGAGATCCAATCTAGAAATATATACCATCATACTTTATCACGTGAAGGGTATATGTTATTGGAAGAACAAATGATAGCTAAAATTTTTCAAAACCTGAGAACTGAGTCTTCAGGCTCTATAGAGGTTGACCACCCCCCCGATAGACATGAAAAATGGAAGAGGGTTTGGATGAGAAAAAAATGAAAATATCTTATGGAAGAGTTGAGGGTTATAGCTAAGAGGATTGTAAGATGTTTACTTTATTTTTTTTATTCAAGTTGAATCAATTCTTTATATATTGTGATTCCTTCCGTATTTTTTCAAATATTACATACAAGATCCTCTTGAAGAGCAGAGCATACAAGGGGTCTTTATAGCTCATGGTAGGAAGGTTATTTTAGAAACAACATTAGGAAAGCCCAAACACCCAGGTCATGTATGAGGATACCCAACATGTGTATTGGTAAAAAAATAATTTCCGCATTATGAAGCTTCTTCAATGGAAGATTATTATAAAAAAAATAGAATCATTGAATATAAGGCCCCAGCCTTAAACCTTACTTAATATTGAATTAAATGAATAATTCACATTGAGGATCTTTTCAGGTTTAGAGTTTTAGAGAATTAGAACATAACTATTACATCTTAAAAGATTACAAAGTAGACACTTCTACTAAGTCTCCATAAAATAAAAACTCTTAAAAAGAAAGATGTCTAGATTCCATGTTTTAGATAGCATGAAATTCCCTTGATCCCATCATTGACCTTATTCCACTTTAAGTCCTGTGAAAAACATTTCAAAAAACTTGGGGTGAGCATAAAAAGCTCAGTAAGGGATACAAAAAGAATGAAAACTGTTAGTTTTTCAAACATCAAGTAAACCATGTATACTATATCAAAGTAATACCTTCACCTTCATGAAGTAGTAAAAAAAAATCTTCACTGAATAAAGTATCATTACTTACCTTTTTGTAACCAATGGAATTACCATAAAACCCATATAAAGAACACATAGAATATATAAAGGTAACTTGGGACATAAACATACTTAAGTGGAATAACCATACGGTTGACTTCCACACACATCACTTAATGGAATAGCCATACGGCCAATTTCCATACATACTTAATGGCATAGCCATACGGCCGACTTCCATACCCAATGCATTGGAGGTTATAACGTAACCACCCGTCCTGGTATTCACGGCACCACCCATCATATGGTTTATAACGTAACCACCCGTTAAAATGTCCAAGTACCAATGTAAAATCATAAAACATAAAACCAATATAAAGGAAAGATAACATTTCCACATTTCAATCACAATATATCATAAATATATTGACATAATAGAATCCTTTATCAAAACCATTTTCAATACCAAAATACATAAAAGAGTATATGGTATTTATTTTATTTTAAAAACATTACGGCTTGTTGAGGAAGCCAAAGACCAAAATAATACTCGCGGCGGCGGAAAAGGTCGTTGTCACCGCGTACGTTAAAAAAAACATTCCTTTTTGTCGTTTAGTAAAATGCTTCGTAGAAAAAGATTCCTTTTGTATAAAAGTAAAAGTCAAAGGAGTTTATACACCGTATAAAAGAAAGTTGTGTATAAAACGAAATATGCCTCAATGAAAGGAGATTGAGACGAAGTCCCTTACCTTGGGTCCGACTTGACTCGATCATTCTTTAACGTCCTGAATAATAAACTTGAGTTAATTTATACTTGATTAAGAACCTTTTTAAAGTTCATTATTCCTTTTATATCACTTATTGCCATGTTATAAACATTATGTAACCATTTAAGTTAATAATGTTTGTTTTGTCAATATTTGGTTCTTAAGTCGAAAGTTGACTTCTTACAATTACATGTTGTTCATGTGGTCAAAAGTTCTTTATATCCAGAATGAAATTCCCGATTTGGATATAATATGTATCATATATATCCAGCATATACATGTATTTATAATATTACATAATCATTTAGAGGTAAGAAATGAAATGCGCCGTTCATGGAGACGGTAAGCCGTACGTACGCATGAACGCTACTTTCATTTCTTTGTCATATTTAATGGAATTAAAACTAAATGGGAGGTATGTATATTTTAATTCCAGAATTATATTCATCATTTAGATATATCATTAATTATATATATCCATTATATACATGTACTTTTAATAGTACATTACATTTGGGGATAAGAAATGAAATGCACCGTTCATGGAGACGGTAAGCCGTACGTACGCATGAATGCTACTTTCATTTCTATCTCATACTTTAATGGAAGGAAATAATAATGATATAGAGGTATATTATAATTTCAGTATAACATCATATATAATAACTTTAAATCCATCCTTTACACGTCCCACATATGGCATTAACGAATCACATCACTTTGAGGGGGCGGTAGTCCGCACTTCCTTAAATGAAGATATCGTGTTTACCCATAATGGAAACCATAAAGGTATGCCAAAAATGAAAAATACAGAAGCTTAAAGAAAACATAAACATATTATATACCATATATAAAAATAGTGACATCATAATGGCCACCTTTGAAGGTGTTAAATGAGTATTGAACAATCATCGTTTCGGGAGGCATAATTTCGCCATCCACGGAAACCGTATGTTCTTTAACCATTTGATGTAGTTGTGTGAGAGTGTAGCTCAAATAAATATTATAAAAACATCCTAGTATATTTAAGATACTGGTGTTGTTACAAAATAAGTAAATAAAAAGAGTTTAGAGGGTTGGAGAAGCAAAATAAAACAAATGAACAAGAGAGAATGAATTACCTTTAAAAGTGTAACTCCCTTTTGATTTGAGCCTAAAGGCTTCATTTGAAAGGATTCTGCCCAAAGGGAATCCTCTAGGATGAGGAGAGGGATGTGTAGAGATTAATTGGGCAGGGGTTGTCCGAGCCAAAGGCTTGAGAAGTGTGTGAAATGAGGTAGAGGTGGGGGCCTTTTATAAGAGGAGAGGAGGGGCACTTTTGGAAAGTAAAGAAATATTACTTTATTTGAAAATGTGTTTCAGTTTTAAAAGGTCCCACATTGATATAATTCATGGATAAGGTGATAAGGTTTCGAAATCCACTCATCCAATTGGTTTTTTCCATGTGTAGGTTTTAGATTTTTCATTATCTTTCCATTTTATTTAAATTGTCAAATAATGATGTCATCGCTGCATCATTATTATGTCATAAATAATTTAATTTATTTAATGTCTAAAAATTATAAACAAAATACTATGATGTAGGCAATCATTTTATATTTCCAATGACTATTTATAATCAAAATTTGGACTTGTATAACCCCACTCAAAAATTATTTTAGTAAAACAATTTATGTTAGTGTCATTTTCACTTTAACATTAAATAAAAATATATTAATGTCATTTTCCAACTAAAGTGGCTCCATGGGGTCCCCAAGTTGGACCATGGCTTGTCTTGGTCGGCCATGACTCACCCAATAGGTGTAGGACAAGTGTCATGGTGTTTTCACATTCTTATAATACCATTTTTACCTTAAACAACACTAATTACCTCTAATCGCGATTAATGAAAAAAAGTTACTATTCACCAAAAAATTATTTTAATCTCATTGAACCACATTTTACTTCTTAATTACAACCATGTATATCGGATTTTCAAAATTCAATACACATTAGTGGTAAACTTTCATTTAACTGAAAAATCAGTTTGCTTGATTACCACTTAGTGGTTTCACTATTCATCAAAAAATTGAAGTTTTTCAGAAAATTACCAAAAATTCACCCTAAGCTATATTTGATATTCCGAATTCAAAAATGAAGTCCATTTTACAAAATTCAAAACATATAAGTCAAATTAATTAATTTAATAATTAATTCCCGCTGTCATGACAAATAGCGTGTTTTTGTGAAACAATAAGTATCAAAAGATTGACACTAGTTTAAGTCCGATTTCAAAGTGAAATTAATTCCAACGACCACTATTGGATTTAATGGTAAAAATATTTTCTAATTTCACTTTAAAACCAATTCAAAAGATAATCTAATCATATAAATAATTTAGATTAAAAAGAGGTTTTGAATTAAAATACAACATTTTACACTATTCATAACCAAAAATTTACACAAAGTAAATTTTGATGTCCCGATTCTAAAGAAGAGTTATATTTGGTCCAAAATAAATTATAAGAGTGATCAAAACTATATTTAATGACGGTTCACCATTCAAAGGTGATAAGTGAACCTTTAGTGAAAATTAGAGTATATATGCCCTAAAATTGAACTCTTTCCGTATTTTAAGCCTTTATCTTTTATTGGGTAAATGTATAAACATTTAAAAACATATCTAATAATATTTTAGTTATTTCTATCCATTCCCGCCAGTACAACGACTACTTGTTAACTAATATTTAAAATAATATTATTTTATTACTAGTGTGCTACGTAAGTTTCAAAGAAACTCATCGTTGCGTATCGGGTACGCTATCGAACATAGCAAACCCTTTAAAATAAAATTAATATTTAATTCGTAAATATTAATAAATATGAAAATTCATTATTCTTTATTTACCTGGTATGTTACATTGAAAGCTAAAGTTTAATATATTCATGCAAAAATGGAGGATGAGATCAGATCTTTGGTACAGTCGACGTTTGCAGACATGCAAAGACAGTTTTAGACTATTGACCCCACTCCACCTCCTCCAACAGATCCCAATCCTACTTATCCTACTCATACACCTCTTCCTACAAACCCCACTCCTTATCCTACTCCCATACCCCCTTCTTCATAGATTCCCAGTTATTGTGAGTTATATGCTGATGATCCTCAGCATCATATTGTTTCATATGAGATGATGTTTTATATTGGTGATATCATTCATCATCAAAGGATAGAGATAGAGCACCATAGTTTCACTATACAGGATATTATAGATAGACCATCAAGAATACCATTACCTACGAATGAGGTGAATCTATTTGGAAAAGGTACCATCCACTTTTTAGTTTGGTCATCTAGGATTTTTTGACATATTACCATAGAGGTGTGTATATTTTATCTTTTATTTCATTTTGCTATTAATTTTTTTTAATGTTTTAAAGTTTATAAATTTATCTATTTTTTATAGGAATACTTTAAAGGTAAATAAATACTGTATAGACAATAAAAAATACAAAGTTTTATGACTTTATATACAAATTCAACTAGTCTTGATAGATTTTCAACATTTTAAATTTATTGTTGGGTGTTTATGAGATTCCAATTGAAGCTATCATTTTTGGGCATGAAATAAATATGGATCTTTTTAAAAACGATATCATAGAGCTTGCAACTAGAGATCAGTTGGTAATCAACATGATTCATGTTTTTTTCCATGTTAGTCGATTAAAAAAATTCTATTAGATTAATTTATTTAAAATTTATACTTATGTTTTTTTGTATTAGGTATCTTTATAAAAATTTTAAGAAATTTGACAAGATAGAAGTATATGGATTTATGGACCCACAATTTATTTCACTTATAGTGAGGACAATGACTAATGTAGAAATAATAGTTTATATTACTGAAAGATTTCAGAAAAATGTAATTATTTAGTGCTGAATGTTTCCTTATCTTCAAGAGTATGAAACATATATCTCAAAAAGTAATATATCTCTTAAAAAAATAACCACTAACATTAAATTTCCTTTTATATCAGTGGTAATTGTATTTTAGGTGTTTTTAGTCCAAGGGAGAAGACACTTTACTGGCTATGCACTATCCACAGTGGAGTGCGAGAAAATTTTATGAATGTATTGGACACGTAAATTTGAATTTTTTTAATACTTGTTTATATTATAATAACCTTTAAATTTATTTTATTCATATTATTTTCAAATAGGGTATGAAATTTCTTTAGAGATACCACAAGAAAGAAGAGTTCCAAGATCACATATGTAAAAGCAAAGATGAATTTTCATTTACAATTACTAAATTTTGAATATATTACTTAAAAAAATTATTTTGAATTGAAACATTCTTTTAAATAGAATTTCCATAAACAAGAAGGTGTAAAGGAATGTGGATACCATGTTTTAGGATTTTTTGTATGAACTAATTTCAACTGGGACAATTACAAATTTCCAAGAGGTAAGATTTCCTTATAAACTTTTCCTAAATATTTCATTCATTTTATTCATAATACATGTTAAATGATTTCCTTTTAATTTGTAGCTTTTTGATGACCCTAGACCTTATAGTGTATAGGAGCTGATACACTTAAAAATTGAATGGGTGAATCATTTCACAAGTTTGATTGGATTTTATTTTATTTGTTCTACATATTGTAAAATTGAAATTTCAAATTGTAAGTGTGTTTTGTGGGATGTTCTGTTGGTTTTTTATTGGTTTTAGGTCCTTGTCTGCTATGGAGAGAAGGAATCAAAAAAATTATTTAAAAAAAATGTTTTTCACATTAGTTGTTTTATAAACGACATCAAAAATCTTGATGTGGGGGATCTTTCATTTCTGTTATAAAATAATCGATGTGAAAAAAACCCATCACTATAGGTTTTTCATGTCGGTTATCCAATACTTGACATGAAAAAACCCCACATTAATTTCCTTCCAATATAAAATTTTATTAACCGACGTTAAAAAGTTATTTACAATGTTGCCTGCAATAATGTCTCCTAATAACCTATGTTAAAAAAAGTAAAAAAACGATGTGAAAACGCATTTTCTGCACTAGTGCATGCCAAATGACACTGTTAAATTACAGAGCCAAATCGTGTAACATCCCAAGTATTTAATATTAATATATTATTTTATAATAAATTTATTAAAATAATCTTTTATAAAATTAATATATTTTCTAGGATCAAAATAAATATTAGATATAAAATAATCCAAATATAAATAAATGTTATAATTTAACAAAGCATAAAAATATTAACTCAATAGCAATGATAAGATTAATAGTTATAAATAATTCAATTAATTTTAACAAGTAATTTTAGAAAATTATCTTACAAAAAAATTATATTATAAAATATAATGATTATTTAACATTGATAATAATTATAAACTAATTTAAAATATATATAGAGAGAGAATATGTATATTGTATAAATAAGAAAGGAGTTAATATATATTAAGTAAACAATTTAAATTTTAAGGCCAAGTATTATTAAGAAGGATGTCTTGGAATAGTAAATTTTATAAATTTTATAATTAATATATGAATTATCATAATTATGAAAATTTTATAAACTTTGAATTATGATAATAATATGAATACTATTAATTTATATGTGTGTGTGTGTGAATAAATGATTAGTTTTATAAAAATAAAGATTTTAAATAACAAAAGGTTATTTGAAAAGTAATAAAATATTTTAAATAAATATATTTTTTAAAGGAAATATATATTTTGTTAAATATAAAATAATTATTTTTAATTATGAATATAATTAATATTTTTAATCTGGATTTAGGAATTTGTTTTAATATATATGAATTCTAAAAAATATATAACATAGAAATATAATTAATTTGTTTTTATTCAAATTATAATGTTTATAAAAAATGAAATGAATAAATAAAATTGGATAAGGGTTCATGGGATGGAAAAGGGGGTGGTTGAGTGCAATAGTAGATGGGAGAAGCCTGACCGCTGTAGAGGGCTTCAGAGGAGATGATCCAGGCAGAGGGGGTCGACTATAGAACCAAATTTGGTTTTGACTGAGGGAGATCGGTTGTTAGTGAGGAGTCTTAGTGAGGCTCGACTACTAGTGAGGGATTCCAAAGGCTGAGTAGCGTCAAAGGGGTTCGATTGCAATTAGGGGTTTCAAAGCAAGCATTGAAATCCAGATCTGAACACCGATAAGGGTTTTAGATCTTCTTCAACCTAAGCAAGGTAGGTGTTTTTTTTCTTTCTAGATGTGAAATCTTTCTATAGAACCTAATTCAAGTATCAATTTGAATGGAATAATGATATGTTTGTTTCCTTAATTTTTCTACCACAATCATCAATCATTGTCCCTATTCTCCTTTTTTTGGTGGTTCGTTCAAATTATATACCAATTTTATTAATTTCATGTTCATCATTTCATCAATTTTTCTTCCCAGTTGAAGTCAACAGCCTCGATTTATTGTTGATCTAGATTTTTTTCATCTGATTTCCCTATTTTCTGAAAATAATGTATGCTTTAAATTGTTAATGATTGTGTGTCAAAAAATTTATGTGGGTTTATATTTAATATATATGCTTGTTTCGCAAGCCTGGAAAATTTGCATTAGCTCTACGACTTGTGATTTCTATCTTAAATTAGAACTTTGTTGGTTTCTTTTTTTTTCAAATTTCCAAATCCTATTCGGATATCAGTGTAGCATAATATATATATATATATAATATAAATTCTAGTATCAGTCCTGATCATGGAAACCTATCTTGAAAAATCATTGCTTCTGAGAGTCTTGCTGTAGAAGATATAAAAATAAAAATAAATTATGTTTTAAAAAAAACTTGCTACATCTGAAAGACTATATTTGCAGCCCTCACTTATTTCATAAAAAAATGATCTTACTCACGTGTCCAAAAACTCTTCTATCTGTTTTTATTCTGTTCAGTTGTTCAAACACCATCAGCTACTTGAGTTCCTATTTTTCTACAAATAAGTGAGGGAATAATTATTTTTTAAATCTTTACATAAATATTTCAAATAATTTTGTCTCTTTATAGATTTAATTTTATGAAAATTTATTTAATATGTTATGAACATTGGTTCCACTTCTATGTACGTAAGAGATGTGTATTATTTAAACTTATCAAAATTATGTTTTAATTTGAATTTATTATTCTTTAAGTGAAGTCATTATATTTTTCTTTTATGTTTATATTTCCAATTTTCCATTAAGATATTTGAATTAGTAAGGAAAAAATTTATATTCTCAAATTCCATAATTATAATGTTCGTGTATACATAAATTGAAGGTTTATTATAACAAGGAATTATTAATTTTAAAGTAAATATAATTGTATGATTTTATCATTATCATTATCATTATTATTTTTATCCACCAATTAAATTCGAAGATAAAATATAGATTATTTGACAATAAAAAAAAATTGTTTGTTATTGTTTAACTCAAATTTTAAAATAGACTTTTGTTTTATTAGAATCCATATGATGATCTAATGATGAAAATTAATATTTCATTTTATGTGATATCATTCATATAAGTGTGATCATATATTATGTTATTGACATTCATGCATTTTTCATTTAATTAATTATTTTAATTTCAAAGTATTTGTATTTATGTCTCTTGGTTATGAGTATTTTTTCTAAAAAGTGGGATTTATCCTAAAATGAATATTTTATGATTTAGAGAAGTTATGAAATTATTTTCTTGTATGAAAATAATGTATGTAATATTTTTAAATATTTTTAGGTTATGAGTGAAAAATAAGACCACTAAAATATTTTATTAAAATTGACACTAGAGTATCAAATGATATGTTATGGTATAAGGAGTAAACTCATGACCTCAAGGGGTCATTGTCCTCCATGTGATATGACTAAGTGGCCTCATGGTTTTTCTTATGGTCTGTTAAGTATTCATAAATAACCTGTAAAATTTATTATTTTCAAGGATAAATCTAAAGAAGTATTTCAGAGGATTATTTTTTTAGAAAATAAATGGTTTTAAAAATATTATAAACTTATTAAGGATATTTAGAAAATGCTTCAATACTTTAAAATATTTTTCTAAGTATTTATCAAATTATTTATTTGATAAAATGTTTCCAAAGAAATTTACAGATTTCATGGAAAATGTATTTACAAATATATTTAAAACCCCTTACTGGGAAATTTAATGTTCACCCTGTGTTTTAAATTATTTTTCATAGGTTTAGTAGAATTTTAATTGGTTTTTGTTTCATATAATGAGGAAGTTCATGTGAAGGAAATTGTATAAATTTTTTTACTGATTTGATAAATTATAATGTAATTGTCTAATTATTTAAAACCTAGACCGAAAAAGGTCCTAGAATGTAAAATGCTCTGTATATTTTTCAGTTGTCTTTTATAAAAAACACAAAAAAAATTTAGTAATGAATTTGAAAGTGTGAGTTCAGGTCTTTATAGTTGGTATCAAAGAAATGGTCTAGTCAACTTTAGAGATTATATGTAAGAACTCAGTTCTTCCTTTGAGGTACATGTTTCTTTTTTGGGTTGTTTTTTAGAGAAAGGGGGAAAACATGCCAAGTACTAACTGCAAAACTGTTACACAAATGGGCTTAGGGTTACATGTCATGTAATACTAAGTACATGGCGTGTAATGTCTAGTTGTGTGATGGTCATACATGGAATGTAGGGGTTTCGGAAAGGAAGAGAGGACCAACCATGTTCATGTCGTGTACTCCCAGTACATGTCGTGCAGTCATGTCGGTAAGACTTTTAATGAACTGGAAAGTAAGTCAGTGAAAAATTCCACATCACCCATATACACGGTGTGTATATTTAAGTACACATCATTTACTTTCTAATTTTTGGTTAAAATGGGTAGTAGCCTCATTTTTGAAATTATAGATAGAACCCTCACAAACCATCCATCTGAACCTTGTTTTGGCTCTCGATTCTTCATCTTAAGTCCGATTCAAACACTGTTGGATCCATTAGAACCCAATCGATAATCTCTTGATTCCTCTTGAGTCATTATTCATTATTTTTCTTCTCAACCTAGTTATAAAACCTTGAAATTTTATGCTCATTTTGTCGATCTATCTTGTTCTAGGCCAAATTAGAGGCTGACGCTGGATGAGAAGTGTCGTATGTGTATAAGGTAGGTGGTACATACCTTGTTTTGTGTTTTTATGGACTTTTGGGTGGCCTGACCTTTGGTGTGTCTTCAGGTATTTTGAGGGAGACTTGTTATAACTGTTTTTTCATATTGAATTGACTGTTAGACCTATGGGATGTCGTTGGGCATGCCCCATACCTGAATTGCTTGAGTGAGGTCGGGAGAGATGCCATTTCTCATTGGGTTATTTTGGATAGGGGTGCCAAAATGGTTATCATTGTTTTTCCTTATTTTAAACTGGTATGTTTAAATTGTTTAAGCATGATTAGGCTTATTAGAGTCATTCGAGACCTCAATGTTTCCATGTTATAGCTGATAATGAGTGCAATTCAATCTTTGTTTACAAGTGTTTTCATGTGATATATATATATATATATATATATTTGTGTGTGTAATATCTGAATTGCATGTGTTGAGACCCTTTGGATTGTGACGGGCTTGACCCGAGGTTGGGATGGCATGGCCATCATAATTGAGTGATGCTGGTCACCAGTTAGGCTTGGCTCAGGTTTGCTTGGGTGGTTTTGACCATAGGATTGGGCATCGTGGATGCCGGTTTGAGGCAGTGTGATTGTCAGGTTGGGAAAGGCCTAGGATACTTGGATGGCATGGCCATAGGATTTGAGTGACATGGTCATAGAGGCATGAGGTGCCAGAGATTTTGTGGCTTAGGTTCTTTATTTGGTGATTGTTGCTCACTCGTGATGGCCAAAGCACTGCTTGAGTTGTGTGCACATAGGTAGACTCCGTGATGAGGTGGTTTTGACCACTCGTGTGGGTAGAGGCCCCCAATAGTTGCAGTTTAGGTATTTTTGGTTTGGGGGTGCATGCCACAGAAAGCCACATGGAAGGAGAGGAGCCTTCGGTTGATAGCAATGGAGCTATCGGGTTTGGGGCTGCGGATCACTGTGATTGAGGTCATGGACTTGATATTTATTTGAGGACAAACATTGTTGTTACTCTGGTTGTCATGCCATGGGATGATATAATATTATAAGAAGGGGTCCTTAGGACCGGGATAATATTGTTTGGCGTGCCTTCGGGACATCATTACTTTGAGACACACGGTGTCAGGAGGTACATAGTTCCAGGATATGTGATTGAGGTGAAACGTGAGGGTTCACTGGGACTTTGTGACTACAAGAGTACCTTGGGACATTGGTCAAGAACTCTCTTTGCTTCTGAGATTCTGGAAATGGCCGAAGCAGGTGACACTCCCCAGTGGTTGTTGATCACCAGTTGAGGTTGTGTTCATTTATTGCATCGTACTGTTTACCTTACTTAGAGATGCATGTCTGCTTAAAAACTTATGTTAGGTATGTACCATTGGGTGGTATCCTATTAAGATTCATCTCACACCCTACAAAAAACCTTTGGGATGCATGTAGAATCTATGAATTTATATACAGGCAAAGGATCATCTTCATGAGATGGATCATAGTGCTGTTTGGCATGGGGATTTGGCATTGACCTTGTGGTTGTGCCTAGATGGAGTTTTACTTTTGTTTAGTTTCCTTTTCAGCAGCATCATACTTATTTTTGTACGTAGCTACAATGGTTAGCCTTGGGTGACCTTTTTATATATTGATATGTATGACCTTATATGGATGCATGATTGGTTTGTTTTAGTGGATACATTTGATTTGATGGCATGCTATTCTATTTAATTTTAGTTGCTTCGGTTTATTTATTGCTTCCACTATTTATATGATATTGTTTTGCTTCCACTCTGCAGATCCGATTCAAGTATGCTAAGTCATTTATTCCCACTTCATGTTATATTATTATACATGGATCAATGTCTTATCTTACTCCCATAGTGTATAGCCTCCCCACTATACCTATTTACACCCTTACTGCTAGTCAGCAGCCTTTGGCGTTCGAGGAGGTCCGCCTAAGGTCACTAACACCCGACTTGATACCACTGTTCGGGTGGTTGTTCGGGTCTGGAATGTTACAAAGTGGTATTAGAGGAGTTTGACTAGGATTTAGTATCATATTTTGACTGTCTAGTAATGATATCGTGAGTGCCTTTTTATTTCTACTGGTTTACTATTTGGGATTTGGTAGACTGGAGATAGGTTGTAATTGGAACCAAGTTTCTAGCTTGTTCTTGGGTGCCTGTAGCCCTAGGTACAAGGGATGGACCAAGTTTCCTAGGGTGGAAAATTACTATTTTTATTTTTCTCATATTATAGTTTATATAGTTTCCACCTTGGTGGATCACTTGGTTTGTGATGGTTATTGATTATGATATGTGACCCTTGACTCGGTGTAATAAGGGAGAATTGGACCTTGGCCTGGTAAGTCAAGGCATGGTTGATTGAATTTTGATAGACATATTTTTAGGGTATTTCAATTTCATATATGAACGTATGCTTTGTAAAGTGATAATACCATGTGATAAATATCAAATTCTATGTAAAAAGGTGAAATGCCTCATATAATTGCTTGTTTTATGCAATGTGATGTGTCATGCTTTAAATTTTTGTGAAATTTCATGTGGTAGGGAACTTGGGCCTAGCTCTTATACGAGCAAGCAGGTATTATGGTTGATGTGATTTTGATCACCAGGATTAGGTGACTCGGTCATCGGTTTGAGGCAACGTTGGTTTCCAGGACGGGCGTGGCCTAGGGATTTTGTGATACTTGGCTCTGTTTAGGGTGGGTAATGAGGCCATGAGGTCGAGATGTTATGGGCATGGTTACGATGAGGGAGAGTAAGGGTAGTTGTTATGCGCTACCTATTTACTGATTTCCCTATCTGTGTTATATATATTTTTATATATATGTGGGTTTTCTGACCATTTATGGTATTCAGCGGGTTCCTCTTAGACAGATCGGATGGAGCGTTAGGCGGGTGAAGATACAGTGTTGTAGGAGCACAATCAGGTTCAGACCCCTAAGGGTCAGGCAGAGCATGATCCGCAGGTACAGTCTCAGGGGAAAGATCAGGTTCAGGATCCAGTGCTGGCAGGACAGTTGTTGGGCTTGCAGCATTTGGGATGTGGCTCAACGAGTAGCTCTAATCTAGCCTAGTATGTGTTTTTCATGGGATCGACAGAGGTGCTCAAGGAGCAGATCCATCGATGGCTTATATAAGGACCTAACCTTATTACATTACATAATCTTGAATTTAGTCTAGAAATAACTTCCTTTAAAATTGAGGATCTTTCAAGTTTAGAGATTTAGATAATTTGAACAAAATACATTCATAACATTACACATTAATACAGAGTGGATACCATAAAACTGTATTCATTTCTTCCGAAATATAAAACTTTTCAAATAAAACATGATTTATTTGACAATTCTTCAAACATTTAACTTAGATTCCTTCTTATCTTACACATCCTTATAACCTATGAAAATCATTTAAAAACTTGGGATGAGCACAAAAATCTCAGTAAGGGATATAAAAAGAAGGAAAGAACACATTAGTCCATGAATACTTGTAACGTATGAAATCATTTTCAAAATACATACTTGTCACCCATATATACTTAATTTGTGAAACATGATATTTCTACAAGATTCCCAAAAACATAATAACATAAATATAACCATAAAGGTATCTTGGGGCATTACTTACATAATCTTGTAACCCTCTTGGCTACCTTATAATTTCTAACCCTCACAACTACCATACAATTTGTGTAACCATCACAGTTACACTTGGAGTAACCATACGACCAACCTACAACTTACACATACCCAATGAATTGGAGGGAAATATAGGTCCCACCCTTCATCATAAACAATTCCCAAGAACCATAACATAATCATACAATATTAATAATTTCATAAACACATTGCTTTTAAATTTTCTAAAACAGAATTTTAAAAGAGGTTTTTAGAAGAAAAGTCCCTTATAATTATCATATAATTGAAGTGAGACTTAATAGAGTGGATAAAATATGTATATACACTTTAAATAAAAATAATTAAACATAATATAAACAAAATTCATCTCACAAACAATTTTAATACCACATAAATAATGAATTCGAAGGTTAACCCAAAGAATAGAAATCAGGTTAAGAATTCCCTTACCTCAGGTTTGTATTACTTAAAAATTGTTTTAAACCTCCTGTATAATGGTTAAAAGAGTGTTATTAATATCATAAAGAATAATATTCATTTTTATGATACCTTATATGATCATTTAATTACATCATTTCTCCCTTTAATTGTTAGTATTTTGTTCCTTCCATTGTTTTGGGTGCGTTCTTTACATGATTTCTGTGATCGGTTCATGATGAATATTCTTGTCGATTAGAAGTGAAACTCTAGAATTGTAATGGAATGGTATTTAAATATTTCTATAACCATAAATTATACCATTTATCATTTTGAATTTTTACATGAGGATGATTCATAAGTTAAAACATTATTGATATTTGTTTAGGTCATTTTGGCGATTCTTCGATCATAAAGAACTCATTTTGTTTTATAAATTAATAACATGTGTAAAAAATGATTACATAACCTTATATAATATATAATACATAAATTATAATATGGTTTAACCATAAAAATGGTTTCATGACCAGTCTTGAAGGAAGTAAAATAAATTGAAATCACATCGTCCACGATGTCGGTAAATCGACACATCACGGGTGGTGTTTTAATTTCTTGAATAAGTGGGAGAGGAGAAGAAATATATTGGTGATTATTCCATAAACATGATGAAATAAATAATATGTAAGATACTGGATCATTCATGCCTCTTGGATAAGGGGGGGGTGAGGAAATAATAAGAATAGAAAATAAAATGAAAAGAAAGAAAGAAAACAAAAGAGGATGTTTACCTCTTGATCTCTTCTCCTTGAGATCCTTCTTAAGGCCTTGGGTTTTGGATTTTTGGTGAGACCAGAAGCTCTAGGACGTGGGTAAGATACTTGGGGAGTGGATTTGGCATAAATTAGACAATTATAAAGGCTTTATAGGTGTGGGAGGAAGAGGGGGATGAGGGTGGTATTTATAGTGGAGGAGAGGAGGTATTTTACATTATTTTAATCATTATTATAACATTTTTGATCAAGACTATGAATATTATTAATTAATGTGACCCCAAATAGTAATAATGTCATGTTAGTTTGAACCAAGTGGTATTACATCACTTATGATGTCATAAATAGTGTATTTAACTGATAATTTTAATATACGGTATTTTATCGTATTTCAATATTCATCAAAAATTTAAAAATTTCAAAAAAATCACAAAAATTCACCCAAACCGTTTTTCAACGCGTAGAATTCAAAAATTAACTCCATTTTTTGAAAATAATTTTCTAAATATTATTAATTTAATTTTTAAATAAAATCATAATTTATTCAAAAATAACAATTTTAAAACTATAACTACTTTTATATCACATTGAAAAATTAACCAAGATGTCATTATCTTAAAGAATTAATAAAATAAAATAATAATACAATTTACTATTCATTTGGATCATATTACTATTCTTAAGGGTATGTTAATATTCACCAAAAAATAAGTTGGTTCTATCAGACGTCAAATAACTTACCGATCACAACCATAGATGACCGTTTTTTGAAATTCAACACATAGAAATTGCAATTTATTTTAAAAAACTTGGGGTGTTACATTATCCCCATTTTATAGAAATTGCATCCTCACAATTTTATTTACTTATTAAACAAGTGAAGGTACTTTTCCCTCATAGCATTTTCAGACTCCCATGTTGTTTCTTCAACCATGTGGTTTCTCTATAAAACCTTTACCTGGTGGATTACCTTATTCTGAAATACTTGTTCCCTTCGATCAATAATCCTAACTGGTTTCTCTTCATAAGAAAGGTTATCTTCCAGTTGAACTGCTTTTAGGCTCAAGACATGAGATAAATCTGGCACATACTTTCTCAACATCGAAACATGAAAAACATTGTGTACCTGAGACAAAATAAAAGGCAAATATACTCGTTATGCAATTGGTCCAACTTTCTCTAGGATTTCAAAAGGACTGATGAACCATGGTCTTAGCTTTCCTTTCTTACCTAAACGCATCGTACTCTTCCAAGGAGAGATTTTAAGAAAAACATGGTCACCTAGCTCGAAAGAGAAGTATTTTCTTCAGTTATCTGCATAACTTTTTTACCTTCTATGAGATATCCTCATATGCTTCTAGATTATCTTCACTTTCTCAGCCATTTCCTCTACAAATTCTAGTCACATCAACTTCCTTTCCCTGACTTCATCCCAAAAATCTGGAGTCTGACACCTCTTCCCATACAATTCCTCAAAAGGTGTCATCTGTATACTGGAGTGAAAACTATTTTTATAAGAAAACTCAACTAAATAAAGATGTTGATACAAAATTCCTTGATAGTTCATTGAAAAAGCTTGAATCATATCCTCTAAAGTCTGAATTTTTCATTCTGACTGCCTATCTGATTAAGGATGAAAAGCTATACTGAAATTTAATTTTGTGCCCAATGACTTCTGAAGGCCCTTACAAAAATTAGAAGTGAACTTGGGATCTCGGTCAGATACAATGGAAAGAGTAACTCCATGTAACCTGACAATATTTTTGAGGTACAGTTGAGAAATATGATCCAAGGACATTGTATCTCGAATAGAAAGAAAATGTGCAGATTTTTTCAGTTGATCAATAACAAACCAAATCGCATTGTTACCTCAAGAAGTCTTAGGTAGTCCCACCACAAAGTCCATGGATACATTCTCCCATTTTCACTTTGTAACTGACAAAGGATGAAGCATCCACTTAAGTAACTGTCTCTCTGATTTAACCATTTGACATGTCAAACATTTCATGGTAAAATCAGTAATATATCTTTTTATTCCATCCCACTAGTAATACTCTCGAAGGTCTCTATACATCTTAGTACTTTCAGGATGAACTGAAAATGGAGAACTATGAGCTTCACACAACAAATCTTTCTTCAACTAGGAATCACAAGGCACACACAACCTTTTACCAAATCTTGAAACACAGTCTTTATCAGAGTTAAATTCTGGAAACTTGCCCATTTTAACCAATTCTATCTTTTTCTGTAGCTCACAGTCTTCCTTCTACGGTTGCTTAATTCTGTCTGATAATGGTGACTGCACTGAAACATGAAACAAAATAGAGGTATTTCCGGCACCAACAACTTCTAAGCCAAAATTCATCAAATCATTAATCAGGGGATCATGTTCCGAAGGTAATATGGTTAATGATGCATAATGTTTTCGACTCAAGGCATCTGCCACTTTATTTTATTTCCCCAAATGGTAATTATTCGTGCAATCATAACCCTTTATCAATTAAATCCACCTTTTATACCTCATGTTTAATTCCTTCTAAGTGAATATATACTTCAAACTTTTATGGTCAATATATATTTGAAATTTGGCTCCATATAAATGATGCCTCCAATTTTTCAAAACAAATACCACAGCTGCCAATTCCAAATCATCTATAGGATAATTTAACTCATGAATTTTTAGTTGTCTTGAAGCATAATCAATTACCTAATCATTCTGTATCAAAAAATAACCAAGTATCTTCAATGAATCATCACTTTAGATGACAAAATCATTATTTCGGGAAGGCAAGGCCAAAACTAGATCATTCACCAATATCTTCTTCAGTTCCTGAAAACAAAGGTCACATTCTTTTGTCCAAATAAATTTAACCCCTTTTCATGTTAACTTAGTTAGAGGGATATATAATTGTGTATTTTTTTAACAAACCATCATTAATAACCTGCTAATCCAATAAAACTATGAATCTTTATAACATTTGTGGGACTTGGACATTTATCATCCACTTTTGTTTTGGAAGGATCAACTGTTATTCCATCATTATTTACAATGTTCCCAAGAAAAGAAATTTTTGCAACCAAAAATCACACTTTCTGAATTTTCCATATAGTTTCTTTTCCTTTAAGGTTTGCAAAACAACCCTTGGATGTTTTTCATGCTTCTATTTACTATTATAAAATACCAGAATGTCATCAATAAACACAATGAAAAACTTATCCAAGAACTCGTGAAATATTCTATTCACAAGATCCATAAATACAACAGGTGTATTAGTTAACCCAAATGGCATAAAAACAAATTCATAATGACCATATCTAGTACAAAATATATTTTCGGTATTTCATTCTCCTTCACCTTCATCTGATGGTATCCGGATCTCAATTCAATTTTAGAAAGTATTGAGATCCCTTGAGATGATTAAACAAGTCATCAATGTGAGGCAAAGGATACTTGTTTTTAATAGTGATGTTATTCAATGATATATAATCAATGCAAAGTCTCATGGAACCATATTTCTTTTTAACGAACAAAATAGGAGCACCCTATGGTGAAGTGCTAGGATGAATGAAGCCTTTATCAAGAAAATTATACAACTAATTTTTCAATTCAATAAGTTCCATTTGAGCCATTCGATATGGGGGTTTTGAAATTGGATTAGCATCAGGAACTAATTCTATTGTGAATTTGACTTCCCGATCAATTATGACATTGGTAACTCATTAGAAAAAACATAAAGGTATTCATTTACCACCAGCACATCATTAATTTGAACAGTTCCCTTATTTTCAAAAATATGAGTAAGATAACTTTAATTTCCATCTTTCAACAGTTTCTCAGCTTCCTGATATGTTATCAATTATATGGGTTAATTCTTGAATAAAAACTGAAACTATTTCTAAAAAACAACTTCTTTATCTTTACAGTCAATCTTAGCATGATAAACAGAAATTCAATTCATTCCCAGAATGACATCAAACTCTACTAAGGGAAAAACAACAAGGTTTGAATGGTGCATGACCCAAAACTTTTATCATTGGTTTGAACTTACCTATTTCAACTCAAGTGAGAAATGATTGAAAATATTGTACTTGGTTGGGGTCTAAAAATGGCCTCAGTAGCACTTTTTCCACATATATGGGTGTCTTTCCTTCTAAAAATAGATTCATTCTTCTATGGTGTAAAATATTCTTGAACTCCATTGGGCCTATCCACCATTTTTTTCAGAGCTAAAAATGAAAGCTTTAGGTCATGAACCATCCAAACCTACTAGCCTTCTTAAAATTTTTGTTTGGAAGTTATCCCTCCATCGTTAGTGATCTTATTTTTTTAGTTTTTCTCTTTTACCTTTAGTTTTTTCTTCTTCTTCAACAGGACATCTTGTATCTTTTTATGTTCTTCTAAAACAGAAATATCTTCAACTCCATACCTTTTTCCTTCTTTAAAATCATCATCCTTCACGTCATTATTCTTCATTGCTTGGTGTATGTTGAAATTGACTTGTTCACTTCCCTCTCATAGACATAGCTCACCACTTTGTACATTCATCGGTGCTCTTCCAATTTCTAAGAATGGTCTTCCAAGAATAAGAGGTGTCCTCTCCTTTTCCTATCAATCACCAAAAAAGTCTACGGGGAAGATAAACATATAAACTTTAATCAAAATATATTCAATCCATCCTTGTGGGAATTTCACTGTTGGGTCTGATAATTCAAGTCTAGCTCTTGTGGGCTTCATACCCTCCAGTCTCAGGATCTTGAAGGTGGTGTATGACATAATATTTATACTCACACACAAAATGAAAATCTTTCCATAATTTATTAAACCTAATTAAAATAGGAATTGAAAAACTACCTAGGTCTTATTGGTTCTTAGGTAGGTCCTTTGACACCACAATAAAACACTCTCTCGTGATTGATATTGTTTCAATTTCTTCCATCCTGCTTTTGTTCATTGCTAACTTTTTCATTAACTTTGAGCATATTGGCATGTTTTAAAAGGATTCTTCAAAAGGAATATTAATATGAAACTTTTTAAATTGTTCAATAAACTTACCTATCCGTGCTTCCAGATTGTATGGCTTTACCTTCTCTGGAAATGATAGACGTTGCTTGTATGGTGTTGGAGGTTCCCCACTTGTTTCTTCTTCTTTAGATTTATCTTTATTAATATTTTCCATCCATTCTACTTCCTTTTTAGCTTGTTTTTCAAGTTGTCTACTAATTTATTTAGGATGGTATTTGGCGAATTTTCCACTTCTTAATGTTATAACTTTCAAATCTCCTCATGGGTGTGCTTAGGGGAATCCTAGCAATACTCCTCTCGGCCTCTCTCTAAGTTTCTGAATGATTTATCCAACTTAAATATCGAGATTTCATAGTGCGTACTTCTGGTTCATTGATTATTCTTTATCTCTTTGATCACAACTCTGATCATGGTCATACAAGTGGCCAATATCTCTTCCAAGGTATGAATCTAACTTGAAAGTGATGGGTCTTGGGGTTCTTGTTGTTAGTATCCTTGTTTCCTTGGTTGGTACCCTTGATCATGTGGTTGTTTCAGCCTCTACCCCTGAAATTGATTTTTTCTATTATAATAAACACAGTTAGAATCTTTAGTGTACGTACCTTGGGGGTTTTGGAGAGCCATCATTGCATCCATATTTCTTTTCATGGTTTCCTTTTGGGAAACCATCTAGCTGTTATCTGCCATGTTTACCCCTTGCCTTTGGGTTCCTTTAGACTACCACTAAAAACTACTGGCCATCTCATGTAGATAGTTGTAGCTTTCCTTAGGGGAATTTCTCAGTAATGATCCACCCACTCTAGCATCGATGGTGGATCTGTTTTCCTATGACAAAACCTTATAAAAATTTTAGATTAGCATCCAAATTTTGATACCATGATGAGGGAATTTTTTAGTTATATATTTGAAATGTTCCCAAGCAATGTAAAGAGACACATATTCAAACTAATTAAAATTTAGAATATTTACCCTTATGTCCATGTATTTTGAAGTAAGAAAGAAGTTAGTTAAAAAAATTCTTTCCAACTCATCCCATGTGGTGATGGAATGAGTGGGAAAACTAAGAATCCATTCACAAGCTCAATATATCTCAATGAAAAACTAAAAATATGAATCCTTATAGCATCAACTGAGATGTTTTGGAATTGAAACATGTCACGGTGTTTGAGAAAACTTCCCAAGTGTGAGTTTGGATCATCTTGTGGTAGGATAGATAATTTCACACTATTGATAATGGTTGATTTGATCTTGAAGTGGTTGGATGTGACGAGAGGCACTAGGATGCTCGGTTGCAGCCCTGTGTTTGAAGACCACCCATAGTCAGTGAGCGTTCATATCTTTGGGTCTCTTTATGGTACCCCAGTAACTTTATGTTTTTATACTCTAACCATGGTTGCTTCTACCTTATTCTTCCTCAAAGTTCGTTCTAGATCAGGGTCACAAACGAGTATTTCATTCCCTTTTTCTTGAGTGTAGTGGGTGTTCATAAAAAGAATGAAATTTAAAATTCACAACACAAGCACACCCAATATAAAAGTGAAATTAAAATAAAAATAAATAAAATAAAAACACAAAAAATTCCTAATTCTACTTGGTCATCATCCGCGGCAATGGAACTAGAAATTTGACTGCCCGCAGGGCATCGTTACTTTCCTAAGGGGCTAACCAAATTTAATAATTTATAAAAATACTCAAAAAAATGAAACTAATATAATAAAATATATAGAGTAGTAAGCTCAAGTTTGAACCCACAAGACAATGAAATTAGTTTTTATTAATTTAAAATAAAATAATTGATTGAAGTTGATTGGCTAAAATAGAGCGAAGAAGCATATTTAGTTTTGAAAGCGGTTTTAGAAAGCATGCAAGGGATTTATAGATTTACAGTTTGGGTGAAAATGAATTTAGAAATTAATTTTTTATAATATTGGTGTTGAAGTCGAGACAAGGGATATCCTTGGTCTTGGTATCCCCTCCTTAATGCAAAAAATCCCAGTTTTCCCATGGTCTGGTACTTTAGGGCATTAATGAATTATGTTTTCCCCATAAATTTTTTAAACATATTTACTATTAACAATTCAATGGTTAGGAGATTATTCATAGTAATTAGTTTCACAAATTAAAAAGGTAATTTCCAGATTCCATTCAATGGTCATGAGATAGAAAGAGGAAATAAATTGAAATTGATTTATTATTTCGGAAACCTAAATACATGAATAAAAGAAGAAAATAAAATCCAAAGAACCTTCCCCCTTTATCTAAATCACCCAAAACAAAGTGGGATTAACCCCCTCATCCTAGTAATAAGGGAGTAAGAGGGAAGGAGAAAAGAAAAGTAAAACATAATTAAAATTATGGAGTAGAACCAGTGGAGGACTCTATAATGCAGCACCTCACCCCATGCTTTGATCTCCATATTGATGTTCTACAGTAGAACCCTATCTCTTTATATATAGGTATCATAGGTGATCAGGGGGGATTTAATTCCCCATAAATGAGGTCATTAATGAGTCTCAGGTCAATCTCAGTGATGAATGGAAGTTTTGAGTAAAAAAACATAAGCCTCTATTTAATTCCACACGTAAATATAACTTTATGAGTATGTATGACCATTTTCAAGGTGTGACAAATAGTGTCACACTGTGAATCTTCGAGTTCCACCTACGAGTGTTTTTTTCATGTTTTTTCTTCATGTTATGAGTTCCTTCACATCCTAAATACCATTAATAACATGAATCTTTAGTATCCATCATGTTAACCTCCATTTCAACTTGTTTCTTCAGTTATAAGCCTCAAAAGCATCCCATGAACATCCTATATCATGGAAACCCTTCTCACGATGCAAATCTCGATCTGTTTGTCTCATGTTTCTCCTTTCTGAAAAATCAGTGTATCCATATATAAATGAACAAATCAATATATATCCATGAAATAATTAACAATTTAAATCACAAAAGTAATATATTTTAATATAAAAAAGGCATTTATTAAATGTAAGTATCATCAACCATTTTAAACCCACTTCCAAAATTCACTTGACAAATACATTTCCAAATATATTTAAAGTAATTTTAAGAATCAATACAAATGATGAAAACACGCTCAACATGGCACCATATCAATAATGGATCAAATAAACACCACACATAAACACTATGGTACCACATGAGTCGATCAAACCAATGGACATAAACAAGATAATCAAAAATCCCCTATACGATGTCATGGAAAACACTAGGTAAGAGTACTAGGACTAGGCTACCATGAAATGTTCCATCACCCTAGTGGTGTTTTTTGGTTTTGTATTACATATCTAGCCAGAGGGGGCATCACATATGCTTCACTTGTATCACTAGTGGTGGGGGGGACCTCATCCCGTCTAGGTCAACCTACCCGAGTACCAAGGGTTTCCCATGAAGTAATAAATAAGAGGTAAGCAAATAAAAAAATTTCAAGATCATAATCAAATGTAATAAATCTCACCTCACCTCTGAGGCTCTCGCAAGAAACTGTCTCGATCACATATCAACCATATCATGACATAAGAATAAGCATGCCCTTGATCACACAATCCATATCAAATCAATAAAAAAGACCCCCTCAAGGTCATAGATCAATATGAGGCATGAGTGGGTATCACATGCACACCATTTGAAAAAAAAACATTCAAGGTTCCAAATAGGCCTTTCCCAAAAATGGAACTAGAATGCCAAGTACTTTCCTAGTAGTTTGAAACTCCATTTCAAACCAATCATCAAAACCATTCCCCAAAAAATCATTTCTAAAGCGTTTTCTAAAACAAATCTTCAAATCCATTTGAAACCCCTCACTGAAATCAACTTACTTATTTTTTTAAAAACTCCCACAGGTTTAAATCACCTCTTCCCAGTTTATTTAATGACCTAAACAGGTTCAAAGCAGTTCAAAAAACCTAATTTATTTAAAAATAAACCCTTAAATATTTTCTAAATACTTAGCATCTCAAGTACTGCTTGAAATGCCTATTAAAAGATTTATTCCAATTGAAAAACCCATCCAAACTTTTATGAAATTCGTTTTATCCATCATACATAGGAATAGTTAAATAAACAAAACATTTAAAATCATAGAGCATTAAATGACATGTCATTTTATAAAAAATCACAAAAAAACTCAATTCTTTGAAAATCATTTCTTAATTCATTGCCTATGATAGTAGATGCTCAAACAAGCTTCCAAGAATCATCTACATACCCTAGTAACCAAAACCCTAAGAATAAAACCCTTTAACCCTAAATCCAAAACCCAAAAAACTTAGGGTTCACGAGAGAGGGATAAATTAAAGGGGAAATGAAGAAGGGGAAGTATGAAGGAGGAAACCAAATGAGAAGAGAGAGTATTACTTTTAGAAATTGTGAGAAACAAGGTGGAGGAGGTTTGGAACTCAAAAGAGGAAGAAGGGGATCTCCCTCTTGTATTCTTAACTTAGAAAATGAATAGGAAGATAAAGGGAATCCATTAGGGATTTTAAAATTGAATGGGAAATTCTATGAAATCACTTTTAAGTGATTCTGAGCAGTTCACACTATTAGGATGCACATTTTGGTAAATTATTCGCCTACCATGTAGTTGGAACTACACAAGAAAAATGACCTCCCATGGTTTCCCTTGGAGACTTTGCACAGTTTTTCTAACTGTACACTAATCATTACTAATACAAAAATCGCATTAGATTTTTCACATAAGTTATTTATAAACAACGTTAAAAATATATGTAAATTATTTTATGATGTAGTTTACATAATAACTGATGTGAAAAGTCAATTTAACCACTTTATCATGTCGGTTATTATATAACTGACAATATATACCATTTAAAATTTTATGAATTCTTGGTTTGAATTATTTCAATGTTATTTAATCTCATGAAAGCAGACTCGTTTATCTCAAACGGAACCCCTAACCCTTGTTTCCTCGATCTCTTGGACTCCAATCTCGTATTTCCATCATCATACATCCTCAGGTTTTGTTGGCCTCACTGTTGTGCATTTGATCTGCTCATTTATGAAGTAATCCTTACACATTGATCCTCTCTTTCAGTCATTCAATTGCGCAGATGCCCTACCTCTCATTTTTTTGATTCCATGGAATCAAATCTTGAATTACCATCTTCATAAACCCTTAGGTTTCGTTGGCCTCATCATTGCACATTCTAATATAGATCTACTCATCTCAAATCTTGGATTACCATCTTCATATAACTTAGTTACCCATTGATTTAAGTGAAAAGGTGTTTGGAATTCTTTATATCTTAACGTTCTATGTTAGATCATAAATTTCCACATTATATATTAATTTTTGAGTGTTTCTAATATATGGAAAGGTGTTTTCACAAAATTGTTTCACATATGTTTATACAACATCACATCTAAATTTTTTGCATTAAATCTCTAAATGTTGCTTATTTGGATGATGTTTGTGAATTGTTTATTGTTTATGCATACACTGCCATGCATATGGATAATTTTTAATTAGTGTTATACATTTATTTGTGACTTAGTAATATTAAAATGTAATATATATATACATTTAAATTTGAATACAATTCAATATATAATATCATATAAGTCGTGTATATGCATATCAACACTTTTCTTATGATGTGAGCATATTATTATCTTGAAAAATCATATATTAAATATGCAGTCTTCATATTTTGAGTTACTATCAATATAATGTTGACATTATTAGTGAATACATAGTAAGAACTGTCAATTGTTTCCTTTACATATGTTTGTTATATTCTGATAGAAATATGTTAGGTTTTGACTCTATTTGGACTGATTAACCCATTTGGTACAAATGATAATAGAGATTGATGTGATGTTTATCCCAAGTCATACTTTAGGTTACATTAATTTTTAAATTTAGAGGATCATCCCATTGTATTGGTAGAGTTTTTATATGTTATATTTTCATGGAATTACGCTTGTATCACATGGTATTCACACTAAAAGCATTTTTCTCCCCATAAATTTTGTTTTTTATTATATCAAATGAAGCAAAATAAAATATTTAAAATGTGGGTTATTAGTGTATTACAATCAAATAAAACATGTTTTCATAGAATACATAATACGTCATATGTTTTGAAAAAATTTCACAGTATACTAGGAAAAAATAATATATAATATTAATTATGTATATATGTGTGTACTGCATTACAAATTCATCATTGTATTATTTGAACTCTACTGTATGATTATATTATAGTATGAATTAATTTTTCTTCTAATAATTGTTCTTTTTTTCATGAAAAAAATGTTAAAAAATTTATGATAGGTATTCAAATCAAAATGGAAAATGCACACTTGATTTGTATTCTAGTCCATAATATTTAATTTCAAGTTTCATCTAATTTTATTCAGAAAAAAATGAAAAATAAGAGAATGGTATAACTGTATTTTCTTTTTTAAATTACTTTTCATGAATTTCTTTATAGGATTTACCAGTAATATTTAAACTTATATTCCATTATTTTCTAAAATTTATTATTATACTTTTTAAATACACATATATTTTTTAAATTTCAAAATTTTCTTTCTTTCAAATTATGAAATCTTTGATATAAATTTACTTTATTTTATATTTTATTGTTTTATAATCATTACAATTAACATTCAATTTCATCTCTAATGTTATTAACTTTTTAAACATTATATTCACTATTATTGAAAATCATCGAAACATTTTATTATTAAATTATACCAGAAGTGAGTCTTCTTGATTATTATTGAAATAATATACTATTTCCACATCTTACTCACTTTTATCACCACTACATTCTTTTGAAAATATATTTATTTTTGATATTTGTTATAGATAATAATGAGTTGAAGTTGGATTATGACACTTCAAATAATTGATGAATACGAGGAAGGTGTTGATGCTTTTTTGGAATTTACCAAATGAAATGTTACAAACAATGACATGTTTTTTTTTCATGCCTAAAATGTTAAAATATGAATACATTGAAAATAGAGAGATCAAATATCATTTAATTTTTCATGATTTTAATCTGAACTAGAGCCCTTGGATTTGGTATGGTGAAACTAGGTAGAATTTCATATCTATTGATGTGATGATTTGCAATATGATAACTCTGATCAAATTGAATAAATGATTTGTGATATTGAAGTAGAGGCAATTGAGAAAGAACTAATAATTGGGCATCTATATGGTGATACTAAAAAACCATTTTATTTGGGTTGTATGGAATTTATGGTTTTATATATGGTGTTTTGATTTATTAACCTGAAGGAAAAACATGGATGGAGTGATAAGAGTTTTATAGAGTTGATATTATTATTGAATGATATTCTTCCTAAAGACAATGATCTTCTAGATTCACATTATAAAGCAAAGAAAATACTATACCTGATGGGATTAGGGTACAAAAAAATACATTCCTTCCCAAATAATTGTGTGTTATATAGAAAGGAATATGAATTTATTTTGGGGTGTCCTAAATATGGGATGTAATGATATAAGTTGAAATAAAAATCATAGACTGGTTTAGAAGTTATAGAGACCCCTACCAAGGAATTTTGGAATCTTCCTATAATTACTCATTTGAAATGTTTATTTGAAAATTCACATGATGTAACAAGGTTAATATTGGCATCCATCTAATTGTCCATAGTGGAAGAAAATTTATCGGCAGTTTCCTACATTCATAAAAAAAGTTAGAAATCTTATACTTGGACTGTGTATGGATGAAATGAATCCATATCGAAGCCTTAGAAACACACATAGTTCATGACCTTTTTTATTGGTAATTTACAACTTATCTCCTGATTTTTTTATGAAGTGAAAATATTTCATGTTGAGTTTAATGATCTCAGGACCAAAACAGCCCAGAAATGATATTGATGTTTTCTTGTCACCATTAATTGATGATTTGAAACTTTTATAAGAGGAAGGTATTAGGGTGTATGATTCTTATAAAATAGAATATTTTCAACTGCATGCAATGATTGTATTCACTGTAAATGACTCCCCAACATATGGAAATTTTTCTAGATAGAGTGTTAAAGGGCCTAAATATTTTTCAATTTATGAACAACAAACTTCATATTATCAACTACGTCATGGGAGAAAAACAATATACATGGGTGATCTAATTTTTTTCTCTATGGAACAATATTATAGAAGATTAAAAAAAGGCATTCAACAGCTCACAAGAATTTGATATTCCTCCAAAACCTTTATCCACTGATAAGTATTTTTAGAGGGTGAAAAACATTTATGTGACGTTTGAAAAGAAACGTAAATCAAGTAATGATAAAAATATTTGGAAGAAACAATCTATATTTTTTGAGCTACTATATTGGAGATATCATGAGGTAAAATAGAACATTGATTTCATGCATGTAAAAAGAATATATGTGATATCTTGATTGAAACATTATTAGATATTAAAGGAAAAAAACTAAATATGGGTTGAATGCAAGTTTGGAATTACTCTCAAAAGGAATACATTTGGATTTAGCTCCCACTCTTGATAGGATATGATCATTTCTGATCCTAGCTTATCATACATTATCCAATAGGGAGAATATTTTTCAGTGTCTTAATGATATCAAAGTTCCACAGGGTTATTCTTCAAATGTAAAAAAACTATGCGTCTTTAAAGGATTTGAAGTTGATAGGTATAAAATCTCATGATTGTCATATCATGATGCAACAACTCCTACCAGCTGTAGTGCATGGAATATTTTTCATCCGTGTGGTAATGACTACCATGAAGGTGTGTTATTTTTTCAATTCAATTTGTAATAAGGTGATTGATCTGAATTCTTTGAAAAATTTGGAGAATAAAGCAGTTTCTATACTTTTTCAATTGTAAATGTGTTTTTCCCCATATTTATTTAATATCATGGTGTATTTAATGGTTCATTTGGTGTGAGAAATAAAACATTATAGACCTATATATCTACATTGGATGTATCCTTTTGAAGGGTGTATAAAGATATTGAAGGGGTATGTTAAGAATTAATATCAACCCGAAACCTCCATTGTTGATAAGTATATTTATAAAGAGGTTGTGAAGTTTTTTACAAGCTACTTTTCTGTATTGGAGCACATCAGTTTTCCTACATCTCTCTATAAATGAGTTAATTATGGGGGAAAGGGGATTCATCACTTGAAAATAAAATCGTTGACAGATTAACAAATAAAGAAGGTAAATTTATACATCTTGAATAACATTGATGATGTTCATCCATATATAACATTGCATATTAATGTGTTGAAACAATGTTATCCAAAGAAGAAAGATATAAGGGTTTTGAGTGATCATAACAAAACTTTTTTTCTGTGGTTTAAAGAGACCATGTTTGGTAGATCAGATGCATTGGAAACATTGAGATGGTTGGTGGGCGGTCTAAATTTAAATTTGATAACATGGTATGATTATAAAATTAATGTATATGCATTTCATATGAAAGATCAGGACAATAGAAGTGCAGTTCAGAATGGTAATGTATTGATGTTCACAGAAGCAATGCATTTTTTGAGTGCCAATGACAAAAATCCAATCTTCATATCAAGTACATATTATAGAGTCATTACAGAAATATGGGAGGTTGATTACATTAAAATTCAAGTTCCAATGTTTAACTGCAAATGTTTTATCAGTAACAATAGTGTAAAATATGATGAATTTGGAATAACACTAGTTAATCTGAATATATTGAAATGCACATGTGATCCTTTTATAATGGAAACAAATACAAAACAAATTTTTATGTTCTTGATCAATCTGATATGTAGTGGTATATTTTTTTACAAGGAAAAATAGTATGTTGGTGATGATAAACTTGGAGAAGATACTGATTTACGTGAGACCCCTACTTCCATGGAAAGATTAATAGATAATACTAATGATAACATTGAAGACTTGGTTTTGTGTCACATGGAATGATCATGATGAAGGAATTTGGGAGAACAATCCTTTAGTAAATTACTAATATTACAGGTAACATATGTTTATTTATTGTTTACTTTTTTAAATTCCATTTTTTTTATATTTTAATTTTTTTTTCTTTATTAAAACATGTATTATGACTAATAAGTTAAATTGTTTGTTTATATTAGTTTAGTTTTGTTTAGTTTACCATGGTTACCCTTACATAATTTATTTATTAATTGATTTTGTTGAAAAACATTTATTTTAAATCTAACGTGTTAAATAAAAACAAAAATGTTGTATAATAGTATATTCAAAATATATATTTTTTAGGGTAAAAAATGATTTATTAGGTTGGAGCATTTTTACTATTCACACACCATTTTTGGATTTTTTTTTTTCATTCATTTATATATCATTTCATCTTTCATTAATGTTGTCAGCATTTTAGTTAACTATAACAAATATGAATAGAAATGTGTTATGTTTAGTTTAGTTTACTTTTTTTATATTTTTTTCATTTTTTATTTACATTTGTATATAATAGTAGGATTTGTATATTTGTGTGCTAATTATTATTTTTCTTTAATTTGTAGTATAATGAGAGATCAATCATCTGATCCAACACATACTTCTAGATATGATCATACTCATACCATTGGGGAGGAATATATAGATGCTCCTATTGATGAGTGTTATCCTTCTTTACAAGATACATCTATTTCCATGGGTCCAAAGAAGAGTTTGAGGGTTGGTAAACGTGGCAGCACACATTTACCAAAATTATCAGTTACCCATAGATAGGACCAATGGATACCACTAGAATTTGATGATAATGATATTCTAGGAGGTCTAAATTCAAAATAATTCAAGACTTTTATAGCAGTTCAAGCTAAAATAAAATTTAGTATTTTGATTGATGATTAGAGAAGTGTTGAAAATTGAAAATATCTCACTTGTGGAAGACCATTTTGGTAAGCTTGTTTATTATTATTTTATTTATCTTGAAATGTTAATATATGTTTTCCCCGTTATTATCAAATGAAATATGATATACCTGATACTGGAGGAGTCATGAGGAAATGTTTATCATTGGATTCTAGGATATGGATGGATTTTAAATCAACCTTCACATAATATTTCATTTTTGGGAATAGAAAAAATCATAATCCATGTGATATATATCCATTTATAAATGAAGATACATGGAATCAATTTGTTGAAATTAGATGATGAGAAGCATTTTTGGTAAGTGTAATGTTATATTTTAGAAATTTTTTTTATATTAATGATCTTATTAATGTTTTCTTTATTCATAATTTAAATCAATCAAGGAGATCTCATCAAGATATCCAATCTAGAAATATATACCGTCATACTTTATCTCGTGGAGGGTATATGTTATTGGAAGAACAAATGATAGCTAAAAATTTTCAAAAGATGATAACCAAGTCTTTAGGCTCTATAGAGGTGGACCCCCCCCCCCCCCCACTAGACATGAAAATGGAAGAGGGTTTAGATGAAAAAAAGGACAATATCTTACGGAAGAGTCGAGGGGTTATAGCTGAGAGGATTGTAAGATGTTTACTTTATTTATTTATTCAAGTTGAATAAATTATATATATATTGTGATTACTTGTGTATTTTTTCAAATATTCCATACAGGATTTTGTTTAGGAGCATAGCATACATGGGATCTTTATAGCTGATGGTAGGAATGTTATTTTAGAAACAACATTGAGAAAGCTCGAACACCCGGGTCATGTACGAGGATACCCAACATGTGTATCGGTAAAAAAAGTGTTTCCACATTATGAATCTTCTTCAATGGAGGGTGTTTATAAAAAAAATAGAATCATTGGAATCTGAATTTCATGATATTCATGTAATGATAGAGTATGGGATCAGATCTTTGGTACATCCGTTGTTTGCAGACATGCAAAGACAATTTCAGACTGTTGATCTCACTCCACCTCCTCCAGTAGATCCCAATAATACTTATCTGACTCATACACCTCTGCCTACAAACCCCACTCCTTCTTATCCTACTCTTATACTCCCTTATCCACAGCTTCCCAGTTATTGTGATTTATATACTGATGATCCCCAGCATTATATTATTGTATATGAGATGATATTTTATATTGGTGATATCATTCATCATCAAAGGATAGAGATGGAGCATCATAGGGTCACTATATAGGATATTATAGATAGACCAACAAGAATACCAGTACCTACAAATGAGTTGATTCTAGTTAAACAAAGTACCAGCCACTTTTTAGTTTGGTCATCTAGGATTTTTTGACATATTACCATAGAGGTGTGTGTATATTTTATTTTTTATTTCATTTTGCTATTAATTTTTTTTAATGTTTTAAAGTTTATATATTTATATATTTTTCATAGGAATACTTTAAAGGTAAATAAATATTGTATAGACGATAAAAAATACAAAGTGTTATGAATTCAAATACAAATTCAAATAGTCTTGATAGACTATCAATATTTTAAATTTGTTGTTGGGTGTTTATGAGATTCCAATTGAAGCTGGAATTTTTGGGAATGAAATAACTATGGAGATTTTGAAAAATGATATCATGGAGCTTGCAACTAGATATTGGTTGGTAATCAACATGATGCATGTTTTTTCCATGTTAGTCGATTAAAAAAATTATGTTAGTTTAATTTATTTAAAATGTATACTTATGTTTTTTAGTAGGTATATTTATAAAATTTGTATGAAATATAATAAGATAGAAGTATATGGGTTTATGGACCAACATTTTTTTTCACATGTAGCAAGGAAAATGACTAATGTAGAAATAATAGTTTATATTACTGAAAGATTTCAGAAGAATGTAATTATTTAGTGTTGAATGTTTCCTTATCTTCAAGAGTATGAAACATATATCTCAAAAAGTGATATATCTCTTAAAAAATAACCACTAACATTAAATTTTCTTTTATATCAGTGGTAATTGGATGTTAGGTGTTTTTAGTCCAAGGGATAAGACACTTTACTGGCTATGCACTATCCATAGTGAAGTACGAGAAAATTTTATCAATGTATTGGACACATAAATTTGATTTTTTTAATACTTGTTTATAATATAATGAATTTTAAATTTATTTTATTCATATTATTTTCAAACAGGGTATGAAATTTCTTTAGAGATACCACAAGAAAGAAGAGTGCCAAGATCATATATGTAAAGGCAAAGATGAATTTTCATTTACAATTACTAAATTTTGGATGTATTACTTAAAATTTTTATTTTGAATTGAAACATTATTTTAAATAGAATTTTCATAAATAAAAAGGTGTAAAGGAACTTGGATACCATGTTTTATGATTTGTGTATGAAATAATTTCAACTGGGATAGTTACAAAGTTCCAGAAGGTAATATTTCTTTATAAACTTTTCCTTCATATTTAATTCATTTTATTCATAATACATGTTAAATGATTTCCTTTAAATTTGTAGCTTTTTGATGACCCTCGACCTTATAGTGTACAGAAGCTGAGACACTTAAAAATTGAATGGGTGAATCATTTCATGGGTTTGATTGGATTTTATTTTATTTGTGCTATATATTGTAAAATTGAAATTTCAAATTATAAGAGTGTTTTGCTAGATGTTTTGTTGGTTTTTATATTGGTTTTATGTCCTTGTATTATATAGAGAGGAGTAATCAAAAAAATTATTTAAAAAAATGTTTTTCACATCAGTTGTTTTATAAATGATGTCAAAAATCTTGATGTGGTGGATCTTTCATTTCTGTTATGAAAAAATTGTTGTGAAAAAACCCATCACTATAGGTTTTTCATGTCAGTTATCCAATACCTGACATGAAAAAACCCCACATTAATTTCTTTATAACGTCAAATTTTATTAACCGATGTTAAAAAGTTATTTACAGTGTCGCCTATAATAATGTCTCCTAATAACCTGTGTTAAAAAAGAAAAAAAATGACGTGAAAAGGCATTTTTTGCACTATTTCATGCCAAATGACACTGTCAAATTACAGAGCCAAATCGTGTAACATCCCAGATATTTAATCTTAATATATTATATTATAATAAATGTATTAAAATAATCTTTTATGAAATTAAGATATTTTCTAGGATCAAAATAAATATTGGATATAAAATAATCCAAATATAAATAAATGTTATAATTTAACAAAGCAGAAAAATATTAACTCGATAAAAATGATAAGATTAATAGTTATAAATAATTCAATTAATTTTAACAAGTAATTTTAGAAAATTATCTTACAAAAAATTTATATTATAAAATATAATTATTATCTGACATTGATAATAATTATAAACTAAGTTCATATATATATATATATATATATATAGAATATGTATATTACATAAATAATAAAGTAGTTAATGTATATATATTAATTAAACAATTTGAATTTTAAGGCCAAATATTATTAATAAATATGTCTTATAATAGTAAATTTTATAAATTTTATAATTAATATATGAATTATCATAATTATGAAAATGTTATAATCTTTGAATTATGATATTAATATGAATACTATTAATTATATGTGTGTGTGTGAATAATTTAATAGTTTTATAAAAACAAAGATTTTAAATAACAAAAGGTTATTTGAAAAGTAATAAAATATTTTAAATAAATATATTTTTAAAGGAAATATATATTTTGTTAAATATAAAATAATTATTTTTAATTATTAATATAATTAATATTTTTAATCTTGATTTAGAAATTTGTTTTAATATATATGAATTCTAAAAAAAATATAACACAGAAATATAATTAATTTTTTTTTATTAAAATTATGAGGTTTATAAAAAAAGAAGTGAATAAATAAAATTGGATAAGGGTTCATGGGATAAAAAAGGGGGAGGATGAGTTCTATAGTAGATGGGAGGAGCCTGACCGTTGTATAGGGCTTTGGAGGAGATGATCCAGGCAGAGGGGGTCGACTATAGAACCAACTTTGGTTTCGACTGAGGTAGATCAGTTGTTGGTGAGGAGTCTTAGCGAGGCTCGACTGCTGGTGAGGTCTTCCAAAGGCTGAGTGACGTCGAATGGTTTCAATCATGGTTTCAATCACAGTTAGGGGTTTTGAAGCAAGCATCGAAATCCAGATCTGAACACCGATGAGGGTTTCAGATCTTCTTCAACCTAAGAAAGGTAGGTGTTTGTTTTTCTTTCTAGATGTGAAATCATTCTATAGACCATAATTCAAGGATCAATTTTAATGCAATAATTATATGTTTGTCTCTTCATTATTTCATCAATTTTTCTTCCCTATTGAAGTCAAAAGCCTTGATTTATTGTTGATCTAGATTTTTTTCATCTGATTTCCCTATTTTCTAATAATAATGTATGCTTTAAATTGTTGATGATTTTGTTTGTTAAAAAAATTTTGTGGGTTTATATTTAATATACATGCTTGCTTTGCAAGCCTAGAAAATTGGCATTAGCTTCACGACTTGTGATTTCTATCTTAAATTAGAACTTTGTTTGTTTCTTTTTTTTCAAATTTCCAAATTCTCTTTGAATATCAGTGTAGCATAATATATATATAATATAAATTCTATCATCTGTCCTGATCATGGAAACCTATCTTGAACAATCATTGCTTCTGAGAGTCTTGTTGTAGAAGATATAAAAATAAAAATATATTATGTTTTAAAAAAAATACTTTCTACACCTGAAAGACTATATTTACAGCCCTCACTTATTTCATAAAAGAAATTATCTGAATCACATGTCCAAAAACTCTTCTATTCGTTTTTATTCTGCTCAGTGTGTTCAAACACCAGCAGCTACTTAAGTTTCTATTTGTCTGCAAGTAGGTGAGGGAATAATTATTTTTAAATCTTTACATCAATATTACAAATAATTCTTTCTGTCTATAGATTTAATTTTATGAAAATATCTATAATATGTTATGAACATTAGTATTAGTTCTATGTACATAAGAGATGTGTATTATTTAAAATTATCAAAATTATGTTTTAATTTGAATTTATTATTCTTTAAGTGAGGTCATTATATTTTTCTTTTATGTTTATATATCCAATTTTCCATTAAGAGATTTGTATTAGTAAGGAAAAATTTTATATTCTCAAATTTCATAATTACAATGTTTGTGTATACATAAATTGAAGGTTTATTTTAACAAGGAATTATTAATTTTAAATCAAATATAATTGTATGATTTTATTATTATCATTATCATTATTATTTTTATCATCCTATTCAATTTGAAGATAAAATATATATTACTTGACAGTAAAAAAACTTTGTTTGTTATTGTTTAACTCAAATTTTAAAAGAGGATTTTGTTTTATTAGAATGCATATGATGATCTAATGAGGAAAATTAATATTTCATTTTATGTGATATCATTCATATAAGTGTGATCATATATTATGTTATTGACATTCATTAATTTTTCATTTAAGTTATTATTTTAATTTCAAAGGATTTGTATTTATGTCTCTTGGTTATGAGTATTTGTTCTGAAAAGTGGGATTTCTCCTAAAATGAAGATTTTATCATACAAAGAAGTTATGAAATTATTTTCTTGTATGAAAATAATGTAGGTAAGATTTTGAAATATTTTTAGGTTATGAGTTAAAAAGATAGGACCACTAAAATATTTTCTTAAAATTAACACTAGAGTATTGAATGATATGTTATGGTATGAGGAGTAAACTCATGACCTCAGGGGGTCATTATACTACATGTGATATGACTAAGTGGCCTCGTGGTTTTTCTTATGGTCTGCTAAGTATTCATAAATAACCCATAAAAGTTATTATTTTTAAGGAAAAATCCAAAATAAGTATTTAAAAGGATTATTATTTTTAGAAAATAAATGGTTTTCAAAATAATATAAACTTATTAAGGATATTTAGAAAATGTTTCAACGCTTGAAAATATTTTTATAAGTATTTATCAAATGATTTATTTGATAAATGGTTTCCAAAAATTAAATATATTTCATGGAAAATGTATTTACAAATATATTTAAAACCCCTTATCGGGAAATTTAATGTTCACCCTGTGTTTTAAATTATTTTTCATAGGTTTAGTAGAATTTTAATTGGTGTTTGTTTCATATAAGGAAGAAGTGCTTGTGAAGGAAATTGAATAAATTTTTTTTCTTCTTTGATAAATTATAATGTAATTGTCTAATTCTTCAAAACCTAGGCCGAAAAGGGTCCTAGAATGTAAAATGTTCTGTGTATTTTTCAGTTGTCTTTTATAAAAAAACACACAAAATTTTTAGTAATGAATCCAAAATTGCGAGTTCAGGTCTTTATAGTTGGTATCTGAGCAACGTTCTAGTAAACTTTATAGATTATATGTAAGAACCCAGTTCTTCCTTTGAGGTACAGGTTTCTTTTTTGGGTTGTTTTTTAGAGAAAGGGGGAAAACATGCCAAGTACTGGCTGCAAAACTGTTACACAAATGGGCTTAGGGTTACATGTCGTGTAATCCTAAGTACACAGTATGTAATTTATAGCTGTGTGATTTCCATACATGGAATATAGGGGTGTCGGCAAGGAAGAGAGGACCAACCATGTTCATGTCATATACTCCCAGTACACGTCGTGTAGTCATGTCAGCAGGACTTTTTAATGACTTGGAAAGTAAGCTAGTGAAACTGGCCACATCACCCATATACATAGTGTGTATATTTAAGTACACATCGTGTACTTTCCATTTTTAGTTTAAAACAGCCAGTAGCCTCATTTTTTCAATTCTAGACAGAACCCTCATGAACCATCTGGTCAAACCTTGTTTTGGCTCCCGATTCTTCATCTTAAGTCCAATTCAAACACCATTGGATCCATTAAAACCCAATCAGTAAGCTCTTGATTCCTCTTGAGTCGTTCTTCATGATTTTTCTTCTCAACCTAGTTATTGTACCTTGAGCGTTTATTCTTTTTTTGTAGATCTATCCTGTTCTAGGCCGAATTAGAGGCCGACACTGGATGAGGAGTGTCGTACATGTATGAGGTAGGTGGTACATACCTTGTTTTGTGTTTTTACAGACTTTTGGTTTGTGTGACCTTTGGCGCGTCTTCGGTTATTTTTGAGCGAGACCACGTTATAACTGTTGTTGTATATTGAATTGATTGTTAGACCTGTGGGATGTTGTTGGGCATGCCCCGTACCTGAATTACTTGAGTGAGGTTAGGTGAGAGGCCATTGCTCATTGGGTTATTTTGGCTGGGGTGCCAAAATGGTTATAATTGTTTTTCCTTGTTTTAAAATGGTATTTTTAAATTGTTTAAGCATGATTAGGCTTGTTAGAGTCATTCAAGACCTCAATGTTTCCATGTTATAGCTGATAGTGAGTGCAATTCAATCTTTTTAAAATGAATTGCTTGCTTACGAGTGTTTTCATGTGATATATATGTGTGTGTGTGTGTGTGTGTAATTTCTGAATTGCATGTGTTGAGACCCATTGGGTTGTGAAGGGCTTTACCGGAGGCTGGGATGGCATGGCCATCAGAATTGAGTGATGCTAGTCACAGGTTGGGCTTGGCCCAAGTTTTCTTGGGTGGTTTTGACCATAGGATTGGGAGTCATGGATGTTGGTTTGAGGCAGTGTGATTTTCAGGTTGGGCAAGGCCTAAGATACTTGGATGGCCTGACCATCAGATTTGAGTGACATGGTCGTAGGGGCATGAGGTTCCAGAGATATTGTGGCTTAGGTTCTTTATTTGGTGATTGCTGCTCACTCGTGATGGCCAAAGAACTGCTTGAGTCGTGTGCACATAGCTAGACTTTGTGATGAGGTGGTTTTGACCACTCATGTAGGTAGATCCCCCCAATAGCTGTAGTTTAGGTATTTTTGGTTTGGGGGTGTTTGCCATAGAAAGTCATATGGAAGGTGAGGAGCCTTCAGTTGATAGCAATGGAGCTACCAGGTCAGGGTATGAGGCTCGCCATGATTGAGGTCGTGGCCTAGATATTTATTTGAGCACAGAAAATGTTGTTCCTCCAGTTGTCATTCCATGGGCTAATGTGAGCTTATGAGTAGGGGTCCTTGGGACCGGGATACTATTGTTTGGAATGCCTTCGGGACATTATTAATTTGAGACATGCGGTGTCAGGAGGCACGTGATGTCGGGCTATGTGATTGAGGTGAAACGTGAGGGTTCACCTGGACTTTGTGACTACAAGAGTACCTTGGGCCATTGGTCAAGGTATCTCTTTGCTTCTGAGATTCTGGAAAAGGTCGAAGCAAGTGACACTCCCTGGTGGTTTTTGATCACCAATGGAGGTTGTGTTTATTTATTGCATCATTCTGTTTACCTTACTTAGAGATGCATGTATGCTTAAATACTTATGTTAGTTTCACACCATTGGGTGGTATCCTACTAAGATTCATCTCAAACCCTACACAAAACCTTAGGGATGCATATAGACTTTATAAATTTATGTACAGGTAAAAGATCATCTTCATGAGATGGATCGTAGTGCTATTTGGCATGGGGATTTGGCATGGACCTTGAGGTTGTTCCTAGATGAAGTTTTACTTTTGTTTAGTTTCCTTTTTAGCATTAGCATGCTTATTTTTGTACGTAGCTATATTGGTTAGACTTGGGTGACCTTTTTATATATTGATATGTATGACCGGCTAGGGATGCATTCTTGGTTTTTTTAGTGGCTGCAAGTGATTTGATGGAATGATATTCTATTTACTTTTCATTGCTTCAGTTTATTTATCACTTCTTCTATTTATATGATATTATTGTGCTTCCACTCTACAGGTCTGTTTCAAGTCTACTAAGTCAATTATTCTCATTGCATGTTATATTATTATACTTGTATCAATGTCTTATCTTACTCCCAGAGGGTATATCCTCCCCACTATACCTATTTACACCCTTGCTTCTAGTCAGGAGCCTTTGGCATTCGGGGAGGTGTTCCTAAGGTCAGTAACACCTGACTCGATACTACTGTTCGGGTGGTTGTTCGGGTCTGGAATGTTGCAAAGTGGTATTAGAGGAGTTCTTGACTATGATTTAGTATCATCTTTTGAATGGCTAGTAATGATATCGAGACTGACTTTTTATTTCTACTGGTTTACTATTTGGGATATGGTAGAATGGATATAGGTTGTAATTGGAACCAAGTTTCTAGCTTATGCTTGGGTGTCTGCATCCCCAGGTACAAGGGATAGACCAAGTTGCCTAGGGTGGGAAATTACAATTTTTCTTTTGCTCATATTATAGTTTATATGGTTTCCACCTTGGTGGCTCACTTGGTTTGTGATGGTTATTGATTATGATATGTGACCCTTAACCCGATGCAATAAGGGAGAATTGGACCTTGGCCCGGTAAGTCATGGCGTGGTTGATTGGCTTTTGATAGGCATATTTTTAGGGTATTTAAATTTAATATATGCATGTATTCTTTATAAAGTGATAATACCATGTGATAAATATCAAATTCCATGTGAAAAGGTGAAATTCATCATATAATTACTTGTTTTGTGCAATGTGATATGTCATGCTTTAAATTTATGTGGAATTTCATGTGGCAGGGAACTTAGGCCTGGCACTTACACGAGCAGGAAGGTATTATGGTTGAGGTGATTTTGATCACTAGGATTGGCCGACTCGGTCGTCAGTTTGAGGCAGTGTTGGTTGTTAGGATGGGTGTGGCCTAGAGATTTTGTGATACTTGGCTTTGTTTAGGGTGGGTAAGGAGGCCATGAGGTTGAGAGGTCATGGGCTTGGTTACGATGGGGGGGAGTAAGGGTAGTTGTTATGTGATGCCTCTTTACTTATTTCCCTATCTTTGTTATATATATTGTTATATATATGTGGGTTTTCTAACCATTTATGGTATTCATCGGGTTCCTCTTAGATGGATCAGATGGAGATCTAGGTGAGTGATGATACAGTGTTGTAGGAGCACAATCAAGTTCAGACCCCTAAGGGTCAAGCAGAACATGAGTTGTAGGTATAGTCTTATGGGAAAGATCAGGTTCAGGATCCAGTGCTGGTAGGAAATCTGTCGGGCTTGACAAAATTTGGGTCCTGTCTCAACGAGCAGCTCCGATCTAGCCTGGTACGTGTTTTGCATGGGATCGACAGAGGTGCTCAAGGAGCAGATCCATTGATGGCTTACATAAGGACCCGACCTTATTACATAACATAATCTTGAATTTAGTCAAGAAATCACTTCCTTTAAAATTAAGTATCTTTCAAGTTTATATCTTTATAGAATTGGGACATAATACATTCATAACATTACACATTAATATAGAGTGGATACCATAAAACAGTATTCATTTCTTCCAAAATATAAAACTTTTCAAATAAAACATGATTTCTTTGACAATTATTCAAACATTTAACTTGGATTCCTTTTTGTCTTACAAATCATTATAACCGGTGAAAATCATATAAAAACTTTGGATGAGCACAAAAATCTTAGTAAGGGATATAAAAAAGAAGGAAAGAACACATTAGTCCATGAATACTTGTAACGTATGAAATTATTTTCAAAAGACATACTTGTCACTCATATATACTTACTTTGTGAAACATGAAATTTAAAAAAAAATTCAACAAAAATAAGAACATAAATAGAACAATTAAGGTATCTTGGGGCATTACTTACATAATCTTGTAACCCTCTTGGCTACCTTATAATTTGTAACCCTCGTGGCTACCTTACAATTTGTGTAACCATCACAGTTACACTTGGAGTAACCATACGACTGACCTCCAACTTACACATACACAATGCATTGGAGGGAAATATATTTCTCACCCTTAATCATAAACAATTCCTAAGAACCATAACATAATCATACAACATGAATAATTGCATAAAAACATTGCTTTTAAATTTTTTAAAACAGAATTTTAAAAGAGGTTTTTAGAAGAAAAGTCCCTTATAATTATCATATAATTGAAGTGAGACTTAATAGAGTGGATGAAATATGTATATAAATTGTAAATAAACATAATTAAACATAATATAGACAAAATTCATCTCACAAAAATTTTTAATACCACATAAATAACGAAGTAGAAGGTTAACCCAAAGAATGGAAATCGGGTTAAGAATTTTCTTACCTTGGGTTTGTATTACTTCAAACTTGTTTTAAACCTCATGTATAATGGTTAAAAGAGTGTTATTAATATCTTACAGAATAATATTCATGTTTATAATACCTTATATTATCATTTAATTACATCATTTCTCCCTTTAATTGTTAGTATTTTGTTCCTTCCATTGTTTTGGGTGCGTTCTTTACATGATTTCCGTGATCGGTTCATGATGGATATTCTTGTTGATTGGAAGTGAAACTCTATAATTGAAATGGAGTGGTATTTAAATATTTCCAGAACCATAAATTATACCATTTATCATTTTTAATTCTAACATGAGTATGATTCATAAGTTAAAACATTATTGATATTTGTTTAGTTCATTTTGGCGATTCTTCGATCATAAAGAACTCATTTTGTTTTATAAATTAATAACATGTGTACAAAATGATTACAGAACCTTATATAAGATATAATAAATAAATTATAATCTGTTTCAACCATAAAAATGGTTTCATTACCAGTCTTGAAGGAATTAAAAGAAATTTAAATCACATCGTCCACGATGTCGATAAATCGACACATCACAGACGGTGTTTTAATTTATTGAATAAGTGGGAGAGGAGAAGAAATATAATGGTTATTCTTCCATAAACATGACAAAATAAATAATATTTAAGATACTAGATCATTAAATCCTATTGTATAAGGATAGGTGAGTAAAGAATAATAATAGAAAAGAAAATGAAAAGAAAAGAAAGAAAACAAAAGAGGGTGTTTTCCTCTTGATCTCTTCTCCTTGAGATCCTTCTTAAGGCCATTGGTTTTGGCTTTTTGGTGAGACCAGAAGCTCTAGGACGTGGGAAAGATCCTTGGTGAGGTAATTTGGCATAACTTAGACAATTCTCAAGGCTTTAGAGGTGTGGGAGGAAGAGGGGAATGGGGGTGGTATTTATAGCGGAGAAGAGGAGGTATTTTACATTATTTTAATCATTATTATAATATTTTTGCTCAAGACTATGAATAGTATTAATTAATGTGACACAAAATTTTAATAATGTAATGTGAGTTTTTCAAGCTTGCTTACATCACTTATGATGTCATAAATAGTGTATTTAACTGATAATTTTAATATACGGTATTTTATCGTATTTCACTATTCATCAAAAATACAAAAAATTCAAAAAAATCCCAAAAATTCACCCAAACCATTTTTTGATGTGTAGAATTCAAAAATTAACTCAATTTTTTGAAAATAAGTTTCTAAATATTATTAATTTAATTTTTAAATAAAATCATAATTTATTCAAAAATAACAATTTTAAAACTATAACTGCTTTTATATTATATTGAAAAACTAACCAAGATATAATTATCTTAAAGACTTAAGAAAATAAAATAATAATACAATTTACTATTCATTTGGGTCATATTACTATTCTTAATGGTATGTTAATATTCACCAAAAAACAAGTTGGTTCTATCAGACTCCAAATAACTTACTGATCACAACCGTAGATGACTATTTTTTGAAATTCAAAACATAGAAGTGGAAAAATTATTTTTAAATGTTGGTTATAAATATCAACTTAAAACAAAGTTTTATTCATTTCAATTTATTTTTAAACCCTTGGGGTGTTACATTATCCCCACCTTCTGGAAATTGCATCCTCACAATTTTATTTACTTATTAAACAAGTGAGGGTGCTTTTCCCTCATACCATTTCCAGACTCCCATGTTTCTTCTTCAACCATGTGGTTTCTCTATAAAACCTTTACCTGGTGAATTAACTTATTCCACAATACTTTTTCCCTTCGATCAATAATCTAAAGTGGTTTCTCTTCATAAGAAATTTTCTCTTCCAGCTAAACTGCTTCTGGGCTCAAGACATGAGATGAATCTGGCACATACTTTCTCAACATCAAAACATAAAAAACATTGTTTACCTAAGAAAAACTTGAAGTCAAAGCTACTAGGTATGAAATTGGTCCAACTTTCTCTAAGATTTCAAAATGACCGATGAACCATAGGCTTATCTTTCCTTTCTTACCAAAATGCATCACACTTTTCTAAGGATATATTTTAAGGAAAACATGGTCAAATACCTCGAAAGAGAATTCTTTACTTCAGTTATCTTCATAAATTTTCTACCTTCTATGAGTTATCCTCATGTGCTTCTGGATCATCTTCACTTTATCAGCCACTTCCTCTACTAATTCTGGTCACATCAACTTCCATTCCCCGACTTCATCCCAAAAAGATGGAGTCCGACACCTTTTCCCATACAATGCCTCAAAAGGTGTCATCTGTATACTAGAGTGAAAACTGTTATTATAAGAAAACTCAACTAAAGAAAGATGTTGATCCCAACTTCCCTGATAGTCCATTGAACAAGCTTAAATCATATCCTCTAAAGTCTAAATCGTTCATTTTTACTACCTATCTAATTGAGGATGAAAAGTTGTGATGAAATTTAATTTTGTGCCCAATGACTTCTGAAGGCCCTTCCAAAAAATTATAAGTGAACCTAGGATCCCAGTAAGATACGATGGAAAGATAAAATCCATGTAACCTGAAAATATTTTTAAGGTACAGTCGAGAAAGATGATCCATGTACATTGTATCTCGAATAGAAAGAAAATATGCATATTTTTTCAGTCAATCAACAACAACCCAAATCGCATTGTTACCTCAAGAAGTATTAGGTAGTCCCACCACAAAGTTCGTGGATACATTCTCCCATTTTCAATTTGGCACTGGAAAAGGCTAAAGCATCCCCTTTCGTAACTATTTCTCTGCTTTAACCTATTGACATGTCAAACATTTCATGGTAAAATTATTAATATATCTTTTCATTCCATCCCACCAGTAATACTCTCGAGGGTCTCTGTACATCTTATTACTGCCAAGATGAACTGAAAATGGAGAACTATGAGCTTCACACAACAAATATTTCTTCAACTAGGAATCACAAGGCACACACAACCTTTTACCAAATCTTAAAACAAAATCTTTATCAAGGTTAAATTATAGAAACTTACACATTTTAAAAAATTCTACCTTTTTCTGTAGATCGTGGTCTTCCTTCTGCATTTGCTTAATTATGTCTAATAACGACGACTAGACTGAAACCTAAAACAAAACAAAGGTATTTCCATCACCAACAACTTTTAAGCCAAAATTCATCAAATAATTAATCAAGGGATCATGTTCCAAATGTAACATGGTTAATGGTGCATGATGTTTTCGACTCAAGGCATCTGCCACTTTGTTTGCTTTTCCTGGATTGTAACTGATCGTGAAATCATAATACTTTATCAATTCAATCCATCATCTCTGCCTCATGTTTAATTCCTTCTGAGTGAATATATACTTCAGACTTTTATGGTCAGTATATATTTGAAATTTGGATTCATATAAATGATGCCTCCAAATTTTTAAAGCAAAAAACCATAGCTTCCAATTCAAAATCATGTGTGGGATAATTTAACTCATGAGGTTTTAGTTGTCTTGAAGCATAAGTAATTACCTGATCATTTTGTATCAAAACACAACTAAGTCCCTTCAATGAAGCATCATTGTAGATGAAAAACTCATCATTTCAGGAAGGCAAGGTCAAAACTAGAGCATTCACTAATCTCTTCTTCAGTTCCTGAAAAAAAACATCACATTATTCTATTTAAATAAATTTAACCCCTTTTCACGTTAACTTAGTTAGCAAGCTAGATAACCATGCAAATTTTTTAACAAACCATCGGTAATAACCTGATAATCCAATAAAACTAAGAATCTCTGTAACATTTTTGGGTCTTGGCCATTCATCATCCACTTTTATTTTGGAAGGATCAATTATTATTCCATCCTTATTTAAAATGTTCCCAAGAAAAGAAATTTTTTTCAACCAAAAATCACACTTGATGAATTTTCCATACAGTTTCTTTTCCTTTAAGGTTTTCAAAACAACCCTTAGATGTTTTTCATGCTCCTCTTTACTCTTATAAAATACCATAATGTCATCAATAAACACAATGAAAAACTTATCTAAGAACTCATGAAATATTCTATTCATAATATCCATAAATACAAAAGGTTTATTAGTTAACCCAAATGGCATAACAACAAATTCATAATGACCATATCTAGTATAAAAATATGTTTTAGAGATGTCATCCTCCTTCACCTTCAACTGATGGTATCCAGATCTTAAGTCAATTTTGGAAAACTACTGAGCTCTCTAGAGCTAATCAAACATGTCATCAATATGAGGCAAACGATACTTGTTTTTAATAGTGATTTTATTCAAGGCTCTATGATCAATAAAAAGTTTCATGGAACCATCTTTCCTTTTAACGAACAAAATAGAAGCACCTCATGGTGAAGTACTAGGATGAATGAAGCCTTTATCAAGAAAATTATGCAACTGATTTTTCAATTCAATAAGTTCTATTTGAGCCATTCGATATGGGGGTTTTGAAATTGGATTAGCATTAGGAACTAATTCAATTGTGAATTCAACTTACTGATCAGGTATGACACCGAATAACTCATTATAAAAATCATCAAGGTATTCATTTACCACTAACACATCATTAATCTAAACAGTTCCCTTATTTTCAACAGTATGAGTAAGATAACTTTAATTTCCATATTTCAATAGTTTCTCAGCTTCTTGATATGTTATCAGTTGTATGGGTTTGTTCTTGAATACAAACTGAAACTCTTTCTAAGAAACAACTTCTTTATCTCTACAGTCAATCTTAGGATGATAAACAAAAAGTCAATCCCTTCCCAGAATTACATCAAACTCTACTAAGGGAAAAACAACAAGGTTTTAAGGTAAATTATTTCCATAGAGCACAATAGAAAGATTCGTATAATTCCTCTTTGCTGAATATTTCCCCCTGGTGTTTTAACAATAATTTCTAGTCTCATTTGTTGAGGTGATATTTTCAATTTACCAGAAAATTCCTCAGAAATAAAGGAATGTGTAGACCTCATACCAAAAGAAAACTTTAGAAAAATCTGAGTGAACAAACAAATTACCTGATACAGCTTCATTGGATGGTCTTACATCTGCTGATGTAGTCGCAAATGATCTCACTACACCTTTCTACTTATAGTCTGGCTTCTTTGCATAATTCAGATCTCTCTTTGTGTAGACATTTTCATAATGACCCATCTCACCACATTTAAAACACTTAATAGTTTGCTTATCAAGATTAGTCTTAGGATAATTTTCATTACAATCTCGGGCCATATGGACAAGCTTAACACATCAAAAACACTTTCCAGTTTTGGTAAGGCATTCCCTGGGGTGCTTCTTGCCACACTTTTCAAAAACAGAAAACTGGATTTTCTTACCATCAGATTTCTTTGGTTGATTCTTACCCATCATTTATCATCTGGACCTCTTCTTCTCCTTGTTTTCAAAATGCATGTGATCATAATCAAACTCCATCTCTAACCTCTTAGCACATCAGACAAGTTTCTCATAAATTTTGAATTTACAGGAGGCCAACGCCCTTCGATACCTTGGCTTTAATCCTGAGTAAAAGTGGTTGATTTTGCTATCAAGGTCTAGAATAAGATTTAGAGAATACCTTTCCAGTCGGGTGAAGTTCGCTTCATACATGGCCACTGAATATTTATCCTTCTTCAATTTAAGGAATTGCTTCTCCAATCCTAAGTAGAACCACCTTTGGAAAATATTTTTCAAGGAAAAGACTTTTAAATTCATCCCACTCTAAGGCATCAACATCATCTCTATCCCTGGTATTCTTGACCATTGACCACCACTGATCAGCTTCACCTTCAAAATGATAAATGTAAAGACTTACCTTTCTATTATCTGAATATCCCATAACATCGAATATTTTTTCAGGGGATTTAATCCATACTTCAACCGCTGCTAGGTCAGAAGATCCATTAAAAGCAGGAGGGTGTTGTCTCATAAAATGTTCTAATATTGTCATGTTCTTTTGTGGTACCTCTGATTATTCTCTTGCATGGATGCCACCACCATTTATTGTATGAATTAGCTGATCCATTACTGTCACAAACTGCTCGGTTCTGATCCTTACCATTTCGGGCTGCAGATTCGGAAGGATATTGTTCTGTCAGTGCTTCTCCTCTTCATCTTCCCTATTTCTTCTACAGACAATCATTATGAACAAACATATCTTAGTCAAAGCAACATGGTAACCTTTAAATTCTATAACACTTCAAATTAATTATAGAGTAAAAATCATTCATGGTATTCTATTAATATCACCCTAACCCCTAAAGTTATCTAAACCTCCCTCTAATACCAACTATAAGGACTTGACCTTATTACATTACATAATCTTGAATTTAGTCAAGAAATCACTTCCTTTCACATTGAGGATCTTTAAATTTTAGAGTTTTAGAGAATTGGGACATAATACATTCATAATATTACACATTAATACAGAGTGGATACCATAAAAGAGTGTTCATTTCTTCTAAAATATAAAACTTTTCAAATAAAACATGATTTCTTTGACAATTCTTGAAACATTTAACTTGCATTCCTTTTTGTCTTACACATCCTTATAACCTATGAAAATAATTTAAAAACTTGGTATGAGCACAAAAATCTCATTAAGGGATATAAGAAGAATTAAAGTATACATTAGTCCATGAATACTTGTAACGTATGAAATCATTTTCAAAAGAAATACTTGTCACCCATATATACTTAATTTATGAAAAATTAGATTTCCATAAGATTCCCAAAAACATAAGAACATAAATATAAACATAAAGATATCTTGGGGCATTACTTACATAATCTTTTAATCCTCCTAGCTACCTTATAATTTGTAACCCTCGTGACTACCTTACAATTTATGTAACCATCACAGTTACACTTGGAGTAACCATATGGCCGACCTCCAACTTACACATACCCAATGCATTGGAGGGATATATAGGTCCCACCCTTCATCATAAACAATTCCCAAGAACTAGAACATAATCATACAACATGAATAATTTCATAAAAACATTGCTTTTAAATTTTCTAAAACAGAATTTTAAAAGAGGTTTTTAGAAGAAAAGTCCTTTATAATTATCATATAATTGAAGTGAGACTTAATAGAGTGGATGTAATATGTATATAAACTATAAATACACATAATTAAACATAATATAAATGAAATTAATCTCACAAACAATTTTAATAACACATAAATAACGGAGTAGAAGGTTAACCCAAAGAATAGAAATCGGGTTAAGAATTCTCTTACCTCGAGTTTGTCCTACTTCAAACTTGTTTTAAACCTCATGTATAATGATTAAAAGAGTGTTAATAATATATTAAAAATATATATTCATGTTTATAATACATTATATGATCATTTCATTACATCATTTCTCCCTTTAATTGTTATTATTTTGTTCCTTCTATTGTTTTGGGTGCGTTCTTTACATGATTTCTATGATCGGTTCATGATAGATATTCTTGTCGATTGGAAGTGAAACTACAAAATTAGAATGGAGTGGTATTTAAATATTTCTAGAACCATAAATTATACCATTTATCATTTTTAATTATAACATTAGGATGATTCATAAGTTAAAACATTATTGATATTTGTTTAGGTCATTTTGGAAATTCTTCAATCGTAAAGAACTCATTTTGTTTTATAAATTAATAACATGTGTACAAAATGATTCCATAAAATTATATAATATATAATACATAAATTATAATCTTTTTCAAACATAAAAATGGTTTTATGACCAGTATTTAAGGAAGTAAAAGAAATTTAAATCACATCGTCCACGATGTCGGTAAATCGACACGTCGCGGATGGTGTTTTAATTTCTTGAATAAGTGGGAGAGGAGAATAAATATAATGGCGAGTCTTCCATAAACATGATTAAATACAGAATATTTAATATACTGGATCATTCATTCCTCTTGGATAAGGGGAGGTGAGTAAAGAATAAGGATAGAAAAGAAAATGAAAAGAAAATAAAGAAAACAAAAGAGGATATTTACCTCTTGATCTCTTCTCCTTGAGATCCTTCTTAAGGCCTTTGGTTTTGGCCTTTTGGTGAGACCAGAAGCTCTAGGACATGGTTAAGGTCCTTGGGGAAGGGATTTGGAATAATTTAGACAATTCTTAAGGCTTGAGAGGTGTAGGAGGAAGAGGGGAATGAGGGTGGTATTTATAGAGGAGGAGAGGAGGTATTTTACTTTATTTTAATCATTATTATAATATTTTTTTCTCAAGACTATGAATAATATTAATTTATGTGACCCAAAATAGTAATAATGGAATTTGAGTTCGAACCAAGTGGTCTTACATCACTTATGATGTCATAAATAGTGTATTTAACTGATAATTTGAATATACGGTATTTTACCGTATTTCACTATTCATCAAAATATCAAAAAAAAAAGAAAAATCCCAAAAATTTACCCAAACCATTTTTCAACGTGTAGAATTCAAAAATGAACTCCATTTTTTGAAAATAATTTTCTAAATATTATTAATTTAATTTTTAAATAAAACCACAATTTAATCAATAAAACAAGATGCCTTTAGGATGGAGGGTCAATCTAAAAACATATATGCTTAGAGGGCTAGTGAAGCGCTGATGGGATGTGCAGGTTCAGGCTCATAGACACGAGGGACTGGCCTAGAAGTACTTCGAGGACATATTCTTCGATCACTTTTTCCCAAATACGTTGAGGGCGGAGAGAGCTCGAGAGTTCTTGAGCCTTTAGCAGGGCGACATGTCCTTCATGGACTATGGAGCTACTTTCACTGAGTTGTCTCACTTCACACCAATTATGGTAAGCAATGACACCTCGAGGGTGAGACGCTTCGAATATGGCTTACGGCATGTCATTTGGGTGCACGTAAACATATTTAGGTTGGACTCGTTCTCATAGGTAGTGAATCAAGCACTCATAGCCGAGGGAAACTTGATCGACATGTCTCACTTGGGTCAGGCAACGACTTCAGGTGATGGTTTAAATGGCAGGGAATGAGGTTGGGATGAGTTCCAACAGGGTGGTTAGGCCAAGGACTCATCTAGACCACCTCATGGCAGTTCAACAGTGGTTTACTTTCAGTGTGGGCATCCAGGTCATGTCTGGACTCAGTGTGATAGGCCTCCAAAGGAGTGTCGGGCATGTGGATAGGTTGGTCATCTTAAGAGGTTTTGCAGGCAGCCTTCTCAGACAGCCGGCAGATAGGGACTGAAATAGACATGATCTTTAGATGTCGGGTCAAGATTGGTACCAGGTGAGGGTAGATGAGGTTCAGCTGCATGTGTAAGACGTGTAAGAGACAGTGGGACCCAGCCTTGGGTTTAGTGGCTAGTGACTAGTGCAACACTGTAGGGAGAACAAGCTTCAGGCAGTCGCGTGTCAGGCCAAGTGCATGTCGTGGAGTTGCTAGGGGATGATCTGAGCAGGCTGGTGAGTCGACGACGGTCAGAGGTACTCCACAGGAATGACCGTGATATTTTCCTTTTTCTTCTATTTGGCATGGCCTGTTGAGGCATGTCTGTTTTGAGTGCACGAGGTGCACATGATTTATATGGACTTACCAGATGCTTGTCAGTGGGTTAGCACCATATCAGGTGCGTGATTATATATATATGAGGTGTTTGGTATCAAGATCATCATTGTATGTGTGTTTTGAGGTGTCTTGGGCATTGGATCATCCATGGGATGTGGGTTACTTGAGGTGCCTTGGGCATCGGGGCATCGAGGATGTGGTTGTGATTGAGGTGAAGGGCACCGAGTTGATTTGAGTATCCAAGGGATGCAGGACCTCATTATGCCATGGGTTTTATGGGCTTGATGTGGAAACCGATACGTTGTGGGATATAATTGGGTGTCGGAAGCGGCATGGGAGCACCTGATGGTGTGTAGGGGTGACGATGCGTCATGAGATGACCATGGGTCTGGAAACAAGTTGTTGGACCTTTATTGATTTGAGATTTGGGTTGGAATTGTTTTGGAATGTTCCTTCACCACCCTTTGAAGTGAAATTTAGGGTTGAATTGCTTTAAGGGGGAAGTTTGTATGAACCAAGTTCTTCCTTTGAGTTGCAAGTTTCTTTTTGTGGGTTGTTTTTGAGAGAAAGGGGGAAAACATGCCAAGTACTGGTTGCAAAACTATTACACGATTGGGCTTAGGGTTTCACACCATGTAATCCTAGGTACACACCATGTAATTTCTAGTCGTGTGATGTCCATACATGGCATGTAGGGGTATCGACAAGGAAGAGAGGACCAACCATTTTCACACTGTGTACTCCCAGTACACGTTGTGTAGTCATGTCGGCAGGAAATTTTAATGATCTGGAAAGTAAGTCGGTGAAACTAGCCATATCACCCATATAAATGGCATTTATATTTAATTACATGTTGTGTACTTTCTAATTTTTGGTTAAAACAGGAAGTAGCCTTGTTTTTACAATTCTGGACAGAACCCTCATGAACCAGCTGGCCGAACCTCATTTTGGCTCTTGATTCTTCGTCTTAAGTCCAATTCAAACACTGTTGGATCCATGATATAGATAATATTTTCATTATTTTTCATATTTTTTCAATTATTTAACCCCTTACAATTAATCAATTTGAGCTTATTTGTATCATTTTAGTGTTTTGGTGAATTATGGGCTTAATTGTTAAAATTGATTAATTATGGAAATTTAACAGTTTTGTGAAGCTTCTATATTTTGGGAATATATTTTTCATTTGTGATCCAAATTGTGTGATTAATTTTTTTAGGTTTTCCTTGCTTGTGGGATTCAACTTTTTCTTTTGTACCAAGGTCCAATTCGACACACAATGGCCCATAAAAATTCATCAAGTGGAAAAAGTTTGATGGCCAACAGAATGGACCCCACCTTAATTAATGAGGCATATCTCGGCCTACATGTGTCCAAATTATGTGATTATAGATGGAATATAAATATTAATACTCTCATCACTTTCACATTAAATTCCATGAATAAATTAGGTCATTAAGGCATCCGTTGCATGCGACAAAAAAGAGGAAGTTGAAGAGTCACCTCAGGAAGAAACATTTGTCATTAGTAATTCGAGGATAACTTTGTTTCCACTTGTCCAAATTTGCTGAGATTTTGAGGAAGCATTTACAATATATATATTAACAACATTTATGAAGACACCTTCATGATATTCAGAAATTTATTATTCTAACCAGACTCAAACTTTCGGTGGAGTAATTTTTGAGGGAAATTTTATACTTCACAAGACTATAAATAAGAGTGTTCACTTCTATTCAAAAGGGTTGAAGAAGGTGAAAGATGGGATGTGATGGAGGATTGATTTCTTGAAGTTATTTTTATTTTCTATTTTCTCTTTTCTTTGTTTCATCATGCTCTATTCTTCTCCTTTCAACTCTATTACCCTTCACATGGAGGGGTAAAACTTTTGAGTGATCGGGGAAGGGGTAGTTTCACTTTTGTAATGTCGGAGTTTTGTGATTAAATGTAAAACCCTATTTTTTTGAATGATTTCTATTATCAGTTTTTTCCAATTCTATTAATGTGATTGTGTTTTGGATTTGGTGTATTCATCGTTAATATCTTTGGTTTAAGACTTTTAATCTCCCTCTGCCTAATGCAATTTGTCTCGATCGAGCATATCATGTTAGGTGGTGAGTTTCCAGTGATCATTGGCACATGTGTGGAACTAGTAAACTTTTTGAGAGATATAAGGATAAATAATTCCCTATCGGGACTTTCCTTAGTTGTTTAGGAATTTTTTATGAACTTCCATTCACATAGGAGTGAGTTCTATTTGTTTCTTTAATCAAGGGTGATTGATAAATCGATCGAGGAGTCTTTCATTTATCATTCAATAGGAAGAGAGGGGGAATAATATTTATGACTGTGATGAAATTGAAAAAGGTGATCCTACCCTGACCTTATCACTCTCTTCATCCATCAGTGTTCAACCTTTCTTTTTATTTCTTGCTTTATTTTTCAACTCAAACAATTTCAAAACAACCTCTTCTTCTTTCTTTAATTGAAGTGACAAACATAATTGTTGTGTACTCCTCTATGGAGACAACCTAGGTTACCCACTTTACTACATTTTAACTTAGGTTATATATTTTTTTCACACCCCATGATAGGCACGTGTCAAAACTTGGCGCCGCTGTCGGGGAGGTAGTGCCAAAAGTTTTTTTCTCTCTTTCTTTTCTCTTTTCTTATTTTATTTTCAAAATTGCATGACTAGAACCTCAAACACTGAAACTTTCCCCCTTGATCATAAAATTTAAAGAAATTTGTTTAATAGGATCAGAAACCTCAATTTAAAATCTGAATTTGAGGATATTTCTCTTATAGACTCGAGTGAAACTTCAAGTGTTCACCTCGAGCCTGTCATCATGGCTGGAAATCAAAACTCAACCCTTAGAGACCTTTTGTGCCCCACAATTTCTTAATCAGAATAATCAACTTGTCATGCTAGTGTTAAAAAATTATTTTGATATAAAACCTAATATGATACCATTTCTCCCAAAGTTTCATGGCTTGGCATGTGAAGATCCCAACAAACATATTGAAGAGTTAACACATGTCTGCTCAACTTTCAGACCACATGGAGTAGCTGAGGAACAAGTAAAGTGGAAAGCATTCTCATTTTCATTAGAAGAAGCTTATAAAGAATGGTTGTATGGTCTAAAACCTGTATATGTGGATGATTGGAATGACTTGGTGAGATGCTTCATGCAAAGATTCTTCCCTGCCTCCAAAAGCACAACCATCAGAAAGGATATATATGCCATCAAACAATCATCTAGAGAAACCCTTTACGAGTAATGGGAAAGATTTAAAAAGCTATGTACCAGATTCCCACATCAAGCCATTGAGTAGCATAACTTTCTTATCTTCTTCTATCAAGGATTACTGGACAATGATATAAATCTTCTTGATTCATCATCTGGAGGTGCATTGATTGACAAGTCACCAGAAGAATCCAAGGGTTTGATTGAGAAGATTTCTCAGAACTTGCAGCAGTTTGGTACAAGAGGTACTGGAATAAGAGGTATTCATGGGGTAATAACTTCTCATCCATCACCCTTACTAGAAACTAAGATTTAATAGATAATTAGTTTGGTGAGACAAATGGCTTTGAAACAAGTGGGTGACCAACAAGCACCAACTAAGGTATGTGGTTTATGCTCATCACCATATCATTTCACTGACCAATGTGCTGGAATACAGGGAACGGAAACTTGTGCAATAACTTTTCAGAAAAGTAAATTCAAACAAAATCAAGGATGGAGAGAGTCTAACCATGTTTGATATGGATTTGGAAATCAGTAGAATCAAGTTAGACCCTCAAACCAAAACCAGTTCCAAAACCAACCTTCATTCCAGCAACAATTCCAAACCCCACCACCATTTCAACAAAAAAAAACCTTAACCATCCTTCACACCACCAACCACACACTTTCCCAAGACCCTATGAGCATCCATCAACTAGTGCATAGCCCGTAATTCTAAACCAATAGAATATATATGATATTGATGGGTTGGAAGACTCTGTAAAAGATTTTTCCACCAAGTTTGAAAGTCTCATGAACTTCCTAACCAAAAATCCTGGGAAACTTCCTTCCCAGACAATTCCAAACCCAAAGGAGAATGTCAACATGATAAAAACAAGAAGTGTAAAATAACTCTCACCACCATCATCTCATGAACCTGAAACAAGACCACCTGAGTTGAGGGAGAATGAAGTTGTAAACTCTGAAAATTCATTGAAAATGTATTGTGAAGAAGAGAAGAATGAGGAGAAAGAGAAGGATAGGACAAGGAAGAAAAGACAATAAACACCATTTCAAAGGAAACAAAGGGAGAATAAATACGTATCCCCATCATTTCCATCAAGGATGATTGAATCAAATAAATTGCAGGAGGAAGCACTTCAAAAAGAAATTCTAGACACCTTTCAGAAAGTGGAAATCGATATTCCCCTACTTGAAGCGGCCAAAAAAAATTCCAAAGTATGCTAATTTTTGTAAGGATCTTTGCACCAAGAAGAGGATACTTCAAGGTAATGAAATGATCAACTTGGGAAGAAGTGTCTCAGCCCTTATCACACCACAATTGCCAACTAAATGTCCAGATCTAGGGACGTTTTCTATTTCATGCACCATTGGTTATTTAAATTTATCTAATTATTTGTGTGATATAGGTGCTTCAATTAATGTATTGCCTCACTCATTATACACTTCTTTGTATATGGGAGACTTTAAGCCCACAATAGTGGTGGTCCAGCTTGCAAACAAATCCACAGTTTTCCCTGCAGGAGTTTTGAAGGATGTCCTCGTGAAAGTCAAAGATTTCTTATTCCCAGCTGACTTATACGTACTCAATATGGAAGAAGATAATAGCCAGTCACATTCACCCATAATTTTGGGGAGACCTTTCTTGAATACGACCAAAATTATCATTAATGTCCACAAGGGGACACTCACCATGGAGTTTGGAGAAAGCACGGTCCACTTCAATATTTTTTAATCTATGAGGCACCCATCGGATGATCACTCCATCTTTTCACTTTCCCATGAAGTTGGTGTGGAATACATTGAAGAATCGGGTATGTTATATGAATTCTTATACATAGGAGAGACTTCTTCCATTGAAAATATCATTGAACATGTGGATGCCCAACATGCTGGAGATTCTGATTTCATTTGGGAGGAAGAGGTAAAATCTAATTTCTTTGATGATTTGTTAAATGATGAGGAAGATGATATGGTTTCTTGTGTGTAGGAGGTCTAAAATTTTGAAGTGGGAAACGTCAATTTAGTTTCATCCCTTGATCATCCCCCTGATTTGGAACTCAAACCACTCCCCACTGATTTGAAATATGTGTACCTTCAGGAGGGAGAGAAACTACCAGTGATAATTGCTAATAATATCTCTAAAATCAAAGAGAAAACATTGATTGATCTTTTTAGAGAGAATATCCAAGTGAGAGGGTGGATTTTAGGTGATATTCTATGAATCAATCCAAAAATATGCTCACATAGAATTTTTCTTAAGGGGGATTCCAAACCTATTAGGAAACCCCAAAGGAGATTGAATCCCACTTTAATGGAGGTTGTGAAGAAGGAGATTGAGAAGATATTGGAAGTTGGGATCATCTATCCTATCTCAGATTCACAGTGGGTTAGCCCAATTCATGTAGTTCCAAACAAAACTGGCCTAACCACTATGAGGAATGAGAAGAATGAATTAATCTTTATGAGAATTCAAAATAGCTAGAGAGTGTGCATTGATTTTAGGAAGTTGAATCAGGTCACTCAAAAAGATCATTTCCCCATTCCCTTCATTGATCAGATGTCATAAAGATTGGCAGGGAGAACTCATTATTGCTTTTTGGATGGATTTTCAGGTTATTTCCAGGTACCCATTTCTCCTGAGGATCAAGAGAAGATAACCTTTACATGTCCCTTTGGAACTTTTTCATATAAAAGGATGACATTTGGATTATGTAATGATCTGGGTACATTTTAGAGGTGCATGATAAGTATATTTTCTGATCACATTGAAGATTGTTTGGAGGTTTTCCTAGATGATTTCACGGTTTTTGGAAACTCTTTTGACCATTTTTTGAAAAATATGGAAAAAGTTTTTAAAACCTGCATCGAAAAGAATCTTATTTTAAATTTTGAAAAGTGTCATTTCATGGTTGAGAGAGGGATTGTCCTTGGGCATGTAATTTCCAAAAAGGCCATTGAAGTTGATAAGTCAAAAATTGAAGTGATAAATTCATTATCTTACCCAACTTGTGTGAATCATGCTAGATCTTTTTTAGGACATGCAAGATTCTACAGGATGTTTATCAAGGATTTCAGTAAGATTTCTCTCCCTCTCTCTAGATTTCTTTTGAAAGATGCTAATTTTGATTTCAATGGTGCATGTAGGGAATCCTTTGATGATAAACAGAGAAGATTGATTGAACCACCTGTGATGTAGCCACCAAATTGGGAAGAACCATTTGAGCTACTTTGTGATGCTTCCAGCCAAGCAATTGGAGTAGTCCTTTCTTAGAGAATTGAGGGCAGGCCAAACGTCATTGAATATGCCTCAAGAACCTTGGATATGGCTCAATTCAATTACACAACCACATAAAAAGAGATTTTAGAAGTTTTTTTGCTTTAGAAAGATTTAGATCATATCTTCTTGGAACTAAAATCGTTGTGTTTTCTGATCATGCAGATCTCAGTTACTTAATGAAGAAGGTTGATGTCACGACCCATCCTCAGGGCCCGTGTCGTGACAACCCCAAGCCCGCCTTCCATAGGCCAGGGGCTGGCGACTAGCACCAAGGCGTAAATCCCGGTAAAGGGAAGGCATTGCCTTTGTAAAGTAAACAAGCACCACAGAGTAAGAAAGCAGAAAAAGTAAACACTAAGTAAAAACTAGTACAACAGTAAGTGCGGAAAGTAAGTGGGCCAGAATACAAACCCAAACTGAAAGTAAAGTACAACTCGAAAGGGGAAAATAGCAACTGAAAGGTAAAGCCGCAACGTCGAGTCGTCCACTGGAAGTCCCACCTGAAGGGTGGGTACAGAAAGCCTCCACTGCTCCTCGGGTCCAGCCGACCGCTCCGAGTATGTCCCGCCCAGTGGTCCACCTCCAGGTACCGTCCTGATCCGCAAGCTTCCACCACGATCAGCGATGTCCGTCGTCTGCAACCAACACAACGTAGTGCGGGCATAGCCCGTGCAGGGGTGAGTATAAGCTACTCAGTAGGGACCCCGAGACCCCTGAAGGTCTCCCAAAATCCACAAAGGATAAACCACAAAGGAAAGATACAATCACGAAGTAACATCCGACACGGCTTAGTTATATGCCCATACATATACCTAAGTCATCAATTCTCACTCGGCTCCAACATCCGAGATCGAGTACAACCCAGTCCACACAGGAAAGCAAAATGTAAATCCACACAGGATAGCACAACACAATCCACAAAGGAGAGTAACGGGATTCATCTCACACAGGTATACTTCTTCAAATGACGATAGATATGATCACTGATCCATCTAAGTCGTTGGACCCACAAAGGATTGATAGGTACTAACCCCCGTAATGACCCACAAAGGATCTGACCCACAAAGGATAGATAGGTAACTAACCCTCGCAAAGACCCACACAGGATCGGGCCCACACAGGACCTGTAGGCGCTGGCCCACACAGGACCACTGAGCGCTGACCCACACAGGATCATACCCACACAAGATCGGTAGCACTGACCCACAAAGGATCGCTGAGTGCTATAGTTGTCGTCGTCGAATCCACTGAGGATCTCTGTACAGTCGTCGTCGTCACAGTAGCAGTCGAAGCCAGCTCTAGGGTTCCCGCACACAGTAAGCTCGTTCGGGAGGGTCTACTCCATGAGCCGAGAGGCTGATACATCAAATGACACATAGTCCAGAGTTGATGTATCCAAAAGTTCTGTATCGTTAACAGGAACTCAACGTCACAGACGGTGCGTCAATCGGACGCCCGGTCTGAGAGTTATTGGCTTTTTCGTCCCAGGGGCCCGGTTGGTTTTTAAGGCAAAACAAACTCTACCGTCCTCCACCTGCATCCAAACCTTGTGTGGAGTAAGCCAAAAGATCCGTCTCATTTATAGGAAAACAACAAAGTCGACGGCACGTCAATCGGACGTCCGGAGCTCAAGGTATGAGCGTTTCCGCTCCGAGGGCCCGGTTGGTTTCGTGTACGAACTAACTTGGACGAACTCAAAGTATTCTGAAACCTTGAGTGTGATATACCTAAACGACCGTCTCGATCCAAGGATCGCATCACCACTGACGGTGCATCGTTCGGAGGCCCGTAGCTCAAGTTATGATCAAAAGACCGAAAAGGTCCGGAAATGGGGGGTCTGGGCCCGGACCGACCCGGCCCGACCCCCCCTGGGTCGGCCCGAACTGGGTCGACATGACCCGGGTCCGGGTCCGACCCGGTCGGGCGTGACCCAGCCCGTCCTGGGCGCGACCCGGCCCGGCGGGTCGGCCCGGCTCGGCTCGGCCGAGCGGCCGAGCGGAGGAACCGCGGGGCGCGCTGCCCCCGCGGGATGAAGTGTCGCGGCCCCGCGTGGGGCCGCACTTGGTCCGCGGACGCGGCTTTTCCGCATCCTGTGTGTCATCGGACACGCACGGTCGCGGGTCTGGTCGGCCGCCGCCGACGCCACCGCGCTGGCGACCCGCGCTGCCGGTGGATTTCGCGGGCCACCGGAGTTGCTCCGGTGGTCCGATTCCACTTCTGTCTGCGCCGTGGCTCCTCCCGGGTCCCATTCTTCACTGCCAGGCCCTCAAATCACCATTGCGGCCCCGTTTGTCATCGTCCTCCGTTTCGCACACCAAGAACGAAAAAGTACGGTGGGTTCGGACTTGTTCGTTAGTCCGCACCCATCGCGTTAGCGGTTTTTAAAAAAAAAAACATAAATTCCAGCAATTGATAAACCACGTCCCGCAATAATAATGATCCGCGAACCAACTTGTTAATTTGGTTGGTTCGCGTTCCTGCCTTGGAGGAAAACAACATGGTAAAAACATTTTCAAAACGACCCCTACCTCGCCGTCGTCATCGAGCATGCGTTCTTCGTGGAATTGATCGTCGCGGAAGAAGAGGATCGTCGTGTCGCGGAAGGGCGTCGCGTCGTCGCGGTATACAGCGTCGCGTCGGCGATCTCCGAGGGGTAAAGAAAACACACGGATTTAATTTACACGAATTAAATCCCTGTCAAGTATAAAATCCACAAAGGAATTTAAAAGATTTGTAAACTCCTACCTCAACCGGATATTCGAAGATTTGTCGCGGAAGAAGGAACGTCGCAGAATGAGAATCGTTGGCGTCGCGGAACATGGCATCGCGTCGTCGATCTCCGAGGGTTCGGAGTTCTTCGTCGCCTTTCGTCGAAGGCCGACATTCTTTGCGTTCTTTGCATTCTTCGCGTTCTTCGCGTTCTTCGCGTTCTTCGCGAAGGAGGTTGAAGGACTTAAGGTTCTATCAAATCCTCTCAACAAACAATACACAAGAAGAAGAATGTTGGTCTTATTTTATTACATACCAACAAACGAAAAAACTAAGTTAAGTAACGACCCATTAATTCATAGAATTAATTCAACAAATAAAACCGCCCAATTAAAAGGAGCGTTTAATAGATTAAGAAACGCCCCAGTTGACTTTCAATTAATAGGGGGTTTCACGGGTGCATTACTTAGCGGAAAAGAAACGGTGGGGATCGTGTGGGCCCCACCTCACAAATATCCTACCAAGAGGGTAGGATATTTTTGGGTTCCACCCTATCCGTTTCAACTATGCTTAAGCAGCTTAAAGTGGCTTTTAAGCGGCTTTAAGTGAAATAAAATAAAGTTGTCGTACCACATTATTTTATTTCTTAACTTAAAGCCCAAAAATTAAAAACCACACCCGAGCAAATGCAACTCCGGAAGAGGCGTTTCTAAGCAAATATCGGCGCTGCGATTCCATAGGTGCCCTCGGAATTCGATTCCGAGCACCGGTTCAAAATTTAGAAAAACCCGCTCGTTCGTTCACTGAACGTACCCGAGCCAAACTTCGGAAAATGATTCCGGGCACACCAGGCTTCGGAATCACGTGCCATCAGAAACTGCGTTCTTGTAAAATTCCAAAGAAAATTAAGAAAAAAATTCCCTTGAAATTTACGGGTCTTTACATCACTCCCACCTCAGGGCTTTACGTCCCCGTAAAGATACACCATAAGCTAGGGAAACAAATGTGGGTACTGAGCACGCATCTGAGCCTCCCGGTCCCAAGTGCTCTCCTGGAGGTTCCCGTGCTGCCACCTGATGCGCACTAGAGGAATCGACCATCTACGTAGGACCCGCTTCTGTCGATCCACGATCTCCACCGGGACCTCCGCAAAAGTCGCCCCATCATTAACATCTAGCTCCCCATGGTCAATGATATGCGTCGGGTCGTGCACGTATCTCCTCAGCTGAGATACGTGGAAGACGTCGTGCACCCGGTACAACTGAGGTGGTAGAGCCAGGCGATAAGCCACCTCGACAAACCTGCTGAGGACCAGGAATGGTCCGATGAAGCGTGGAGACAACTTTCCACCTCGTCCAAATCTCTGTAATCCACGTCGAAGTGAGACACGCAAGAAGACGTGGTTGCCATCCTCGAACTCTAGTGGCCTCCGCCTCCTGTCAGCGTAAGACTTCTGCCGGCTCTGAGTTGTCCTCATCTACTCCTGGATGACCTGGACCTTCTCTGTCATGGCCCGGACCATCTCTGGTCCCACAAGTGCTGACTCCCCAGGGTTTGTCCAGCATAAAGGAGATCTGCAAGGTCTGTCGTACAACGCCTCGTATGGTGCCATCCCGATGGTGGAGTGGTAGATGTTGTTGTACGCGAACTCCACCAAGGTTAGGTGGTCCTCCCAGCTACGACCAAATTCGAGGAAACATGCTCGGATCATGTCCTCGAGAGTCTGAATGGTCCTCTCCGTCTGACCATCCGTCTGAGGGTGAAAGGTGGTGCTCAGAAGTAGCTGCATCCCGAACGCCTCCTGCAACCCCTTCCAAAGCCGGGAAGTAAAGCGAGCATCTCGATCGGAGACGATAGATGATGGCACACCATGAAGCCGTACAATCTCCTGAACATAGAGATGCCCCAAGATCTCTACTGAGCCATGCTCCCTGATGGGTAAGAAGTGAGCCGACTTGGTGAGTCAGTCGACAATCACCCAGATGGAGTCGTGACCTCTGGAAGTGCATGGAAGTCCAGTCACGAAGTACATAGATATCCCGTCCCACTTCCACTCCGGGACCTCCAAGGGTTGTACCAAGCCTGCTGGTACCTGATGCTCTGCCTTCACCTGCTGGCAGGTGAGGCATCGAGAAACGAACTCTGCCACAGCCTTCTTCATGCCCGGCCACCAGTGTTTTCGTCTGAGATCCTGATACATCTTCGCCACTCCGGGATGTACCGCCAAGGGAGAAGTGTGAAACTCTCTCAGCACCTCCTCTCGTAAAGCAACTGGTACCAAGGTACGTCCTCTGAAAAGGATGTCGTGCTCTGCTCCCAAGGAGAAACCATCAGGTGCCTGTCCTAAGGATATCTGTGCATGCCGCATCTCACAGTCGGCATCCCCACGTTGTGCCTCTCTGACTCGCTGCAGTAGTGGAGGAGTGATTGTGAGAGACTGAAGGAAGGCTGCTCCATCTCTATCCACGAAGGATATCTGCAAAGCGGCTAGCTGCTCTGTCACCTCCTCAAGTAGCTGAATGCCCGTCCTCCTGTTGAGAGCATCGGCTACCACGTTCCCCTTCCCAGGAGTATAGACTATCTCAAAGTCATAGTCCTAGAGGAACTCGAGCCATCGTCGCTGTCTTAGGTTCAGGTACTTCTGCGAGAAGATGTACCTGAGACTCTGATGGTCAGAAAAGACTGTAAAGCGCTCTCCCATCAGGTAGTGTCGCCATGTCTTCAGGGCGAAGACCACTGCTGCTAACTCCAGGTCATTGGTAGCGTAATTCTGCTCATGCGGCCTCAACTGACGTGATCCATAGACGATCACTACCCGCTCCTGCATCAGGACACATCCGAGTCTAGTCCCTGATACATCGCAGTAGACTACGTACCCTACTCCCTCCTCAGGCAACCTCAAGATAGGTGCGCTGGTCAATATCTGTCTCAGCTCCTGGAAGCTCTGCTGACATCTGTCTGACCACAAAAAGGGTTTCCCCTTCTTCTTCAAAGATGAGAGTGGCGCCGCAACTCTGGAGAATTTCGGCACAAATCTCTGATAGTATCTGGCTAGTCCCAAGAAACTCCGCACCTCCGTCACGCTATTGGGTGGCTCCCAAGCTAGCACTGCCTCTATCTTCGTAGGATCCACTGCAACTCCCGCCTCAGAGATGACGTGCCCCAAGAAGTGGACCTCACGTATCCATAACTGACACTTCGAGAGCTTTCCATAAAGTTGGTGCTCTCGGAGTGTGTCTAGTACAACACGCAAGTGGTAGGCGTGCTCCTCCTCAGTCGTCGAGTAAATCAAAATGTCGTCGATGAAGACTACGACAAATCGATCAAGGTATGGCTGAAATATCCTGTTCATGAGGTCCATGAACACTGCTGGAGCATTGGTTACGCCGAATGGCATAACCAAGAACTCATAGTGGCCATACCGACATCTGAAGGTCGTCTTCTGCACGTCCTCGTCCCGAACTCTGAGCTGATGATAGCCTGACCCGCGGTCTATCTTCGATAACCATCATGCTCCCTTGAGCTGATTGAAGAGGTCATCAATACTCAGTAGCAAATACTTATTCCTCATTGTCACCTGGTTCAGGCGACGATAGTCGACACAAAGTCGCAAGCTCCCGTCCTCCTTCTTGGCGAACAATATCGGGGAAGCCCAGGGTGAAACACTGGGTCAGATGAATCCCTTGCCCTGCAAGTCCTCTAACTGTACTCGTAGCTCTCGAAGCTCAGCGGGGGCCATCTGATATGCTGGAGTGAATATCGGGGTTTTCCCGGGGTACAGATCAATATAAAATTCTACCTCTCTGCGAGGAGGTAGCCCTGGAACGTCGTCGGGAAAGACGTCCGCATACTGATCCACCACTATAGGAAAACTAGGACTCCGCACGTCAACTGCTCCTAGTATGAGGCTAGCCAACTGATGAGTAATGAGTTATCCTCTCCTCTGCGGAAGTCCATCCTGTGCTGCGAAGGCTCCCTTCTCGCCGGTGAAGGTGAACCTACTCCCGTCGGTGCGTACACATCGCACCTTGCGCCTAATATAGTCAATCTGTGCATGGACTATAGATAACCAATACATGCCCAAGATGACGTCGTAAGGCCTCGACGCCACTACAAGAAGATCACAGCTGAAGCTCTCACCTCCTAGAGTAAGCTCACATTGTCGGCACCAGTGCGTAATCGTCGAGTCTGCTCCCGTAGGAGTCTCTAGCCGTAAGAATCGAGCCAACGGCTCTGTCAGAATCTCCAAGCTCCGAACAAGTGCAGCGGCTATGAAAGAGTGACTCGCTCCTGTGTCTATAAGAACTGCAGCAAGGGTGTAATAGACACAGATCGTACCTCGAATCATCTCGAGTGCACCGTGGTCGTAGGCCTCCACTGCCTGGAGCTGTGCCTGTCTCTGCCCGCCAGCTCCCTGTGGTCGGGGTGGACCTCCTGGTGGTGGTGGTGGTAGAGCCTCAAAGCATCGCCCACCACCTGCTGCTCGGCCATCTCCTCTACCTTGTCCGCCTCCTCCCTACGGACCGCCACGGTCGACCCTCTGCCTCTGCCTGGGTGGCCCCTCAACCATCTGCTGCTCCTCGGCACGGTGGGTCGGGCAGTCACGAGCCATGTGGCCCTGCCCACCGCATGTGTAGCATTGTCTGCCTCTCGAAAGACTGGCCCCGCACTGTGTGCCCCGCACAGATGAGCCAGTGTCCTGGGGTCGTCTGCTGGAGGGTCTGGTCTGCCTGGATCCATGAGTCATCTGTTGGCTTCCTGCTGCAGAAGACTCTGCTACCTGCCGCCCTGCGGTAGGTCTCGCTGCCGAAGAAGGCTCAGCAAGAAAGCTCTCGATCAAAAGGACTCGCTCCAGTACTCCTACTTGAGTCGGAATGCTGAGGGAGATCAGTGATGCCCTGATCTCATGTCTCAATCCCTGATCAAAGGTATGGGCCCGGAAGAATGGGTCTCGTACCATTTCGGTCGAGTAGCGTGAGAGATCGGTAAATTTCTCCGAGTACTGGGCGACCGTCATGCTGCCCTGCCACAGCTGAAGAAGCTCCTGGATGCGCACCACACAGAGGGTGGCCGGGACGAACTCTGAGTGGAAGAGGCCCTCAAAGTCTGTCCAGAGGAGAGATGCCTCATCGTGCACTTGGAGCATCAAGCTCCACCATCGTCCTGCTGCTGCGTGCAGTAGGCTCGCTGCGAGGATCACCATGAGGTCTGTTGGTGTCCTCACTAGCTTGAAAACTCGTACAACTACCTCCAGCCAGTCCTCGGCTGCCTGGGGGTCCGTATCCCCGCGGAACCTGGGCGGTCACTGGCATTGGAACTCATGCAGTGCACTAAGGCGACGTGCATCGTCAGCGGCTGGGGCTGGAAGCATCGGTGGCTCGGCTGGTAGAGGTACCACTGGTGCCTCTGCTGTCAAAGGGCCCTGTACCGAGGCCTCGTCGCTCGGCGGGCTGTCGTCACGTACAACTCTTGGAACCCTAGCTGGCTGTCGTCGTGGGGTCATCCTAAAAAGGAACAGGTGCGCCACGGTCAGAATAGTATACCTGATGAGTTGATACAAAGTAATCACAAATAAAACTTGAAACACACATGCAATCAATGTTTTTGTGCATTAAGTCGGAAATCAGAAGTCAGGGTCCTGGTATACGGATACGTTGGCCGCCGCACCAACACTGGACTCCCTGGACTGATAACCACACTCAACACTATTTCTTCACATAGAAGAAAGATCAGAGTCTACGGTAGAACCGAATTCCTCTGATACCAATTTTGTCACGACCTGTCCTCGGGGCCCGTGTCGTGACTACCCCAAGCCCGCCTTCCATAGGCCAGGGGCTGGTGACTAGCACCAAGGTGTAAATCCTGGTAAAAGGAAGGCATTGCCTTTGTAAAGTAAACAAGCACCACAGAGTAAGCAAGCGGAAAAAGTAAACACTAAGTAAAAATTGGTACAACAGTAAGTGCGGAAAGTAAATGGGCCAGAATACAAACCCAAACTAAAAGTAAAGTACAACTCGAAAGGGGAAAACAACAACTAAAAGGTAAAGCCGCAACGTCGAGCCGTCCACTGGAAGTCCCACCGAAAGGGTGGGTACAAAAAGCCTTCACTGCTCCTCGGGTCCCGCCGACCGCTCCGAGTACGTCCCGCCCAGTGGTCCACCTCCAGGTACTATCCTGATCCGCAAGCCTCCACCACGATCAGCGTTGTCCGTCGTCTGCAACCAACACAACGTAGTGCGGGCATAGCTCGTGTAGGGGTGAGTATAAGCTACTCAGTAGGGACCCTGAGACCCCCGAAGGTCTCCCAAAATCCACAAAGGATAAACCACAAAGTAAAGATACAATCACGAAGTAACATATGACACGACTTAGGTATATGCCCATACATATACCTAAGTCATCAATTCTCACTCGGCTCCAACATCCGAGCTCGAGTACAACCCAGTCCACACAGGAAAGCAAAACGTAAATCCACACAGGATAGCACACCACAATTCACAAAGGAGAGTAACAGGATTCAGCTCACACAGGTATACTTCTTCAAATGACGATAGAGATGATCACTGATCCATCTAAGTCGTCGGACCCACAAAGGATCGATAGGTACTAACCCCCGCAATGACCCACAAAGGATCTGACCCACAAAGGATCGATAGGTAACTAACCCCCGCAAAGACCCACACAGGATCGGGCCCACACAGGACTTGTAGGCGCTGGCCCACACAGGACCGCTGAGCGCTGACCCACACAGGATCGGACCCACACAGGATCGGTAGCACTGACCCACAAAGGATCGCTGAGTGTTGTAGTCGTCGTCGTCGAATCCACTGAGGATCTCTGTACAGTCGTCGTCGTCACAGTAGCAGTCGCAGCCAGCTCTAGGCTTCCCGCACACAGCAAGCTCGTTCGGGAGGGTCCACTCCACGAGCCGAGAGGCTGATACATCAAATGACACATAGTCCAGAGTTGATGTATCCAAAAGTTCTGTATCGTTAACAGGAACTCAACGTCACAGACGGCCCGGCCTGGCGGCCCGGCCTGGCCCGACCCCCCCTGGGTCGGCACGAACCGAGTCGACCCGACCCGGGTCCGGGTCCGAACCGGTTGGGCGCGACCCGGCCCGGCCAGGCGGCCCGGCCTGGCCTGGGCGCGACCCGGCCCGGCGGGTCGGCCCGGCTCGGCTCGGCCGAGCGGCCGAGCGGAGGAACCGCGGGGCGCGCTGGCCCCGCAGGATGAAGTGTCGCGGCCTCGCGTGGGGCCGCGCTTGGTCAGCGGACGCGGCTTTTCCACGTCCCGTGTGTCGCCGGACCCGCGCGGTCGCGGGTCTGGTCAGCCGCCGCCGCGCCGATGACCCGCACTGCCGGTGGATTCCGCGGGCCACCGGAGTTGCTCCGGTGGTCCGATTCCACTTCCGTCTGCACCGTGGCTCCTCTCGGGTCCCATTCTTCACTGTCAGGCCCTCAAATTTTCATTGCGGCCCCATTTTTCATTGTCCGCCGTTTCGCGCACCAAGAACGAAAAAGTGCGGTGGGTTCGGACTTGTTCGTTAGTCCGCACCCATCGCGTTAGCGGTTTTATAAAAAAAACATAAATTCTAGCAATTGATAAACCACGTCCCGTAATAATAATGATCCGTGAACCAACTTGTTAATTTGGTTAGTTCGCGTTCCTGCCTTGGAGGAAAACAACATGGTAAAAACATTTTCAAAACGACCCCTACCTCGCCGTCATCGTCGAGCGTGCGTTCTTCGCGGAATTGATCGTCGTGGAAGAAGAGGATCATCGCATCGCGGAAGGGCGTCACGTCGTCGCGGTATACGGCGTCGCATCAGCGATCTCTGAGGGGTAAAGAAAACACACAAATTTAATTTACACAAATTAAATCCATGTCAAGTATAAAATACACAAAGGAATTTAAAAGATTCGTAAACTCCTACCTCAACCGGATATTCGAAGATTTGTCGTGGAAGAAGGAACGTCGCAGAAGGAGAATCGTTGGCGTCGCGAAACACGGCGTCGCGTCGTTGATATCCGAGGGTTCGACGTTCTTCGTCGCCTTTCATTGAAGGTCGGCGTTCTTCGTGTTCTTCGCGTTCTTCGTGTTCTTCTCGTTCTTCGTGTTGTTCGTGTTCTTCGCGAAGGAGGTTGAAGGACTTAAGGTTCTGTCAAATCCTCTCAACGAACAACACACAAGAAGAAGAATGTTGGTCTTATTTTATTACATGCCAGCAAACGAAAAAACTAAGTTAAGTAATGACCCATTAATTCATAGAATTAATTCAACGAATAAAATCGCCCAATTAAAAGGAGCGTTTAATAGATTAAGAAATGCCCCAGTTGACTTTCAATTAATAGGGGTTTTCGTGGGTGCGTTACTTATCGGAAAAGAAACGGTGGGGCTCGTGCGGGCCCCACCTCACAAATATCCTACCAAGAGGGTAGGATATTTTTGGGTTCCACCCTATCCACTTCAACTCAGCTTAAGTAGCTTAAAGTGGCTTTTAAGCGGCTTTAAGTGAAATAAAATAAAGTTGTCGTACCACATTATTTTATTTCTTAACTTAAATCCCACAAATTAAAAACCACACCCGAGCAAACGCAACTCCGAAAGAGGTGTTTCTAAGAAAATATCGGCGCTGCGATTCCATCGGTGCCCTCAGAATTTGATTCCGATCACCGATTCAAAAGTTAGAAAAACCCGCTCATTCATTCACTGAACGTACCTGAGCCAAAATTCGGAAAATGATTCCGGGCACACCAGGCCTCGGAATCACGTGCCTTCAGAAACTGCGCTCTTGTAAAATTCCAAAGAAAATTAAGAAAAAAAATTCCTTGAAATTTACAGGTCTTTACAGTTGAAGCTAAATCGAGGATAGTGAGATGGATGTTACTACTTCAGGAGTTCAACATAGAAATCAAGGACAAAAGGGATCTGAGAACCAAGTGGATGATCATTTAAGTAGACTTCCCAACACCGTTGAAGATAAAATTATGAAAAAAGAACCATTGAATGATCACCTTACAAGAGAGAAGTTGTACTTGGTTAAAGTAAAAGTGCCTTGGTATGCTGATATAGTCAATTATCTGGTAACATCTCAGGTCTCATCTCATTTCAATTCTCATCAAATTCACAAACTGAAAGCTGAATCTAGATATTACATTTGGTATGATCCATTTATTTGGAAGATTTGCAATGACCAAGTGATAAGAATATGTTTTCCTAAGAGTAAAATTGGTTCTATCTTTGAGTTTTGTCACACATTAGCTTGTAGAGGCCACTTTGGAACTCAAAGGACAACAAGGACGGTTTTAGAATATGGACTTTATTGGCCAACCATTTTTAAAGATTCTCATGATTTTTTCAAAAGGTGTCCAAAATGTCAGTTTTCTGGAAACATTTCAAAGAGACAAGAAATGCATCAACAACCACTTAATTTTTGTGAGATTTTTGAAGTGTGGGGGATAGATTTTATGGTCCATTTCCCAATTCCATTTGTAAATTCTTATATCTTGCTTGTAGTAGATTATGTTTCCAAATGGTTGTAAGAAAAATCCACCAAGACTGATGATGCTAAAGTTGTTTTTGAATTTTGTCAGAGTTAACATATTTTGTAGGTTTGGAGTTCCTAGATCCAACATCAATAATCAAGGGACTCAATTTTTCAATAGGATAATGGAGACTTTACTAAATAAGTATGGGGTACATCATAAAACATCAACTCCCTATCACCCACAAACAAATGGTCAAGCTGAAGTTTCCAACAGGGAAATAAAAGTAATTTTGGAGAAGACTTTTAAACCAAACAGGAAGGATTGAATCTAGAGGTTAGAAGACACATTATGGGATTATAGGATAACCTACAAGACCCCAATTGGACTGATTCCATATAGGCTGATTTATGGGAAAAGTTGTCACCTACCAGTGGAACTGGAGCATAAAGCGTATTGGTATGTTAGGAAGATGAATTTGGATCTTGAAAGTGCTGGGAAAGAGAGAAGGTTGCAGTTTTAGGATCTAGAGGAAATTAGAAGGGAATCATTTGAAAATTCTAGGATTTATAAAGAGAGAACAAGAGTGACTCATGACAAGATAATCTAATTGAAAGAATTCCATCATAGAGATAAAGTGTTTCTATTCAATTCAAGACTCAAGTTGATGCCAAGTAAACTTCGTTCCAGATGGGAGGGTCCATTTATAGTCACTCATGTATATCCTTTCGGTGTTGTGCAGATTGTGAAGGATGGAGAGCAAGAGCCATTCACTATTAATGGAAATAGGCTGAAGAAATTCCATGGGACCATTCCATCAGATCTAGTAGAGGATATCCCACTCCTCCAACCTGTCTATCAATAAGAACCATTAGGTCATACCTCTCCTTTACACTTGCTTGTTATTGTGATTCATTTTAAAATTTTCTTACATGTTAAATCCACTTGAATGCATTGAGGACACTACATCATTTAAGTGTGGTGGAGGGAACCTTTGTAGTTTAGGATTTTCATTTTGTGTTTGTTTTTCAAAAAAAATTGTGTGTTTTCAAATTTTTGTGTGTTTATTTTTCAGTTTTTGGTGTGTTTTTTAAACTTTTGAGCTGAAATGATTATCATTTCCATTTTTGAAACCCATTTCATTGAGTGAACCAATTTATTCCATGAAACTGATCTTAAATTAATGCTGAAAATGATTTTGTTTCAAGTTCAATTCTTTGGGAATTTCATGAAAAGTACTCATATTTTTGAATCACATGCCACATCTCACTGTATTTTTATTTAAAATCACTTTCCTATGAGGCTTATGAACTATTTTTGTAATATTATTTTCAATAACCTCACTTCTTGAGAGAACCAGATTGTGCTTGTTTTAACCAGAATTTGATTTATTCCTTTCAAAACTTGAGGGTTTGAGGTACATGTGTTTTAAATGATTGAGGCATTTATTTGGTTTTAAAGCCACCTTTTCAAGAGAATACCTTTCATTCTGGACTACCTTGTACATTTAATCCTTGTATCCCTTAGAATTCATGAACTTTCTGTTAGGTTAGCCACATTACAAGTCAATTTTCCCCATCCAACCTGCTCTTGAAGTGATATTGCATGATCTAGTTGAACTTAAGTATTGGGGAAGATGTCTTGTATTATGATACCTCATTTGGTGAAAACTTTGGGTGGAAAACAAAATGTTGAAGAGATGTGTGTGTTGTTGAAAAAAACCATTTTGTTGAAATCTATGCCTTTTCTGGAGCTTTCGTGATAAGAGAAGTTGTGCCTTTTTTGGAGCTTCTAATGGAGGAAGAAAGCTGTGCCTTTTCTAGAGCTTTCAAGAAAAATAATGTTTGAGAAGATTGAATTTTTTGCTGCTGAAATGCTGGGATGTTTGAAAATTTCTTGATATTTCATGATGATGGAACTGAATTTCTATTAATAGGAGTAAGGAGGATACCATACTTGAGTGAAAATTAGAATTGTGCAATTTTGTTTCAAAATGATCCAATCCCTCCTCATTCGGCCTCAAATTTTTTTTCATAAAAATCCTACCAACCGAAAGCCACCAAACAACCCTGTAAAGTCCTAATTATAAACACATTTCCTTGACTCACATCAGGTGAATAATTAGGAGTTTTTCAAACCTATGGTGACCCTTGTATTGGTTTGGATGAGAAAAACTTTGTTGAAAATTGATATTTGTGATATGATAGAAAATTCATGTGAGGTAGATGTCTTATGTGCATGAGAGGAGAAATGAAGATGAAAAATATTGAATGATATGATTTTAAAACTTGGAATAATGTTTATTTATGAGGCATGATATCTTTTATTTATTGGTGTGGAATTGGTGGATGTCATTGGCATGTGTTTTGAATTTTCTTTGATTTGATTTTGATTTTGACTTGTCCGGGAGTCCAAGTGATGAGTGTGGTGGAATCGATAGAGATGATATTTTCATTATTTTTCATATGTGTTTCAATTATTTAACCCCTACCAATTAATTAATTTGATCTGATTTATATCATTTTAGTATTTTGGCGAATTATGGGCTTAATTGTGGAAATTGGTTAATTCTAGAAATTTAACAGTTTTTTGAAACTTCTGTATTTCGGGCATATCTTTTACATTTGTGATCCAAAATGTGTGATTAATTTTTTTAGGCTTTACTTTCTCATGCTATTCAACTTTATCTTCTGGACCAAGGTCTAATTCGACACACAATGGCCCAGAAAAATTCATCAAGTGGAAAAAGTTGTTGGCCGATGAAATGGAACCCACCTTAATTAATGAGGCATATCTCAGCCTATATGTTTCCAAATGATTTTATTATAGATGTAATAGAAATATGTATCCTCTAATCACTTTTAAATTAAATTTCATGAAGTAATTCGGTCATTAAGGCATCCATTGTATGCGACAAAAAAGAAGAAGTTGAAGAGTCACTTCGGGCAGAAATAGTTTTTCATTAGTAATTCAAAGATAACATTGTTTCCACTTGTCCAAATTTGTTGATATTTTTAGGACGCATTACCAAGAAATATAGGAACAACATTTATGAAGAAACCTTCCTGATATTCAGCCATTTATTATTCTAACTGGACTCAAACTTTCGGTGGAGTAATTTTTTAGGGAAATTTTCTACTTCACAAGCCTATAAATAAGAGTGTTCACTTCCATTAAAAAGGGTTGAAGAAGGTGAAAGAGGGGCTGTTCTGGAGGATTGAGTTCTTGAATTTCTTTTTATTTTATATTTTCTCTTTTATTTGTTTCATTGTGTTCTCTTCTTCCCCTTTCAACTCTATTACCCTTCACATGGAGGGGTAAAACCTTTGAGTGATCGAGGAAGGGGGTTTCACTTTTGTAATGTCGGGGTTTTGTGACCCTCATTTTCTTTTGAATGATTTCTATTATTAGTGTTTCCCAATTATCTTAATGCAATCATGTTTTGGGTTTGGTGTATTCATCGTTAATATCTTTGGTTGAAGAATTTTAATCTCCCTCCGCCTAATGCAATTTGTCTCAATTGAGCATATTGTGTTAGGTGGTGAGTGTCCAGTGATCATTGGCACATGTGTGGAACTAGTAAACTTTTCTAGAGTTATAAGGAGTAATAATTCCCAATTGGGACTTGCCTTAGTTGTTTAGTAATTATTTATGAACTTCCATACACATAGAAGTGAGTTCTATTTGTTTCTTTAACCAAGGGTGATTGATAACTCGATCAAGAAGTCTTTCATTTATCATTCAATAGGAAGATAGGGGGAATAATATTTATAACTATGATGACATTGAAAAAGGTGATCCTACCCTGACCTCATCACTCTCTTCATTCATTAGTGTTCAACCTTTCTTTTTATTGCTTGCTTTATTTTTCAACTCAAACAATTTCAAAACAACCTCTTCTTCTTTCTTTAATTTAAGTGACAAACATAATTGTTGTGCACTCCTCTATGGAGAAAACCTAGGTTATTCACTTTACTACATTTTAACTTAGGTTGTATTTGTTTTTGTCACACCCCACGACAGGCACATGTTAATCCATTGGAACCCAATCGGTAAGATCTTGATTCCTTTTGAGTCGCTTTTCATGATTTCACTTCTCGACCTAGTTATCATACCTTGAGCGTTTATGCACATTTTGTAGATCTATCTTGTTCTAGTCTAAATTAGAGGCTGATTCTGGATGAGGAGTGTTGTACATGTACAAGGTAGGTGGTGCATACATTGTTTTAGGTTTTTATGGACTTTTGGGTGGTGTGGCCTTTGGAGCGTCTTCGAGTATTTTGAGCGAGACCCCATTATAACTATTGTATATTGAATTGATTTTTAGACCCATGGGATGTATTTGGGCATGCCCCATACCTAAATTGCTTGAGTGAGGTCGGGTGAGAGGTCGTTGCTCATTGGGTTATTTTGGTCTGGGTGTCAAAATGGTTATAATTATTTTGCCTTGTTTTAAAATGGTATGTTTAAATTGTTTAAGCATGATTAGGCTTGTTAGAGGAATTCAAGACCTTATTGTTTCCATGTTATAGCTGATAGAGAGTGCAATTGAGTGATGTTGATCACATGTTGGGCTTGCCCTGAGTTTGCTTAGGTGGTTTTGACCATGGGATTGGGCATCGTGGACGTCTGTTTGAGGTGGTGTGACTGTCAGGTTGGGCAAGGCCCAAGATACTTGTATGGCATGGACATAGGATTTGAGTGATATGGTCACAAGGGCACAAAGTGGTAGATATTTTGTGTCTTAGGTTCTTTATTTGGTGATTTTTGTCCACCTGTGATGGCCAAAGCACCGCTTGAGTCGTGTGCACACAGGTAGTCTCCGTGATGAGATGGTTTTAACCACTCGTGTGGGTAGAGACCCCTGATAGTTACAGTTTAGGTATTTTTGGTTTGGGGGTGCTTACCACAGAAAGCCACATAGAAGGCGAGGAGCCTTCAGTTGATAGAATTGGAGCTATTGGGTTGGGGGTTGGGGGTTGGGGGTTGGGGGTTGGGGGTTGGGGGTTGAGGCTCGCCGTGATTGAGGTTGTGGCCTGGATATTTATTTGAGGACAGAATCCATTGTTCCTTTAGTTGTCATGTCATGGGTTGACATGATATTACGAGTAGGGGCCCTTGGGACTGGGATATTATTGTTTGGTGTGCCTTTGGGACATCAGTGCTTTGAGACACACGATGTCAGGAGGCACATGGTGTCGGGCTATGTGATTGAGGTGGAACCTGAGGGTTCACCGGGACTTTGTGACTATAGGAGTACCTTGAGCCATGGGTCAAGGACTCTCTTTTCTTCTAAGGGTTCACCGAGACTTTGTGACTACAAGAGTACCTTGATCCATGGGTCAAGGACTCTCTTTGTTTGGCGAGGAGCCTTCGGTTGATAGCAATGGAGCTATTGGGTTGGGGGCTGAGGCTCCCTGGTGGCTGTTGAGAATCAGTGGAGGTTGTGTTTATTTATTGAATCATACTGTTTACCTTACTTAGTGATGCATGTATGCTTAAACACTTATTCTAGGTACACACCATTGGGTGGTATCCTACTAAAATTCATCTCACACCCTACACGGGCGCTTCAGGGCATGTGTAGACTTTATGAATTCACGTACAGGTAAAGGATCAACTTCCGGAGTTGGATCGTAGTGTTGTTTGGCATGTGGATTTGGCATGGACCTTGAGGTTGTGCCTATATGGAGTTTTACTTTTGTTTAGTTTCCTTTTTAGCATCAGCATGCTTATTTTTACGTAGCTACAATGGTTATCCTTGGGCACCCTTTTTATATATTGATATGTATGATCTGCTATGGATGCATGTCTGGTTTGTTTTAGTGGCTATAAGTGATTTGTCGGCATGCTATTCTATTTACTTTCTGTTGCTTCTGTTTATTTATCACTTTTGCAATTTATATGATATTGTTGTGTTTCCACTCTACGGGTCTAGTTCGAGTCTACTAAGTCATTTATTTCTGCTGCATAATGTATTATTATACTCAGATCAGTGTCTTATCTTCCTCCCAGAGGGTATAGCCTCCCCACTATACCTGTTTACACTCTCACTGCTAGTCGGAAGCCTTTGGCGTTCGGGGAGGTGTGCCTGAGGTCAGTAACACCCAACCCGATAGAACTGTTCGGGTGGTTGTTTGGGTCTGGGATGTTACATTATACATTGTCGTTTTGGGAAAAATCTATGCAATAAAACTTTCTTTTAAACTTCTAAGTAGATAAATACCCCTAAGAATATAGAAGTCCAGTCATTCTAATTCTGAAGATAGAAATTCATAATTTTCATAAGTCCGATGAACAAATTGTGAGTGCACAATTCATTTAAGGAGAGGAATGTAACATCCTATGTATTTAAGTTTAATATATTGTTTTATAATAAATGTTTTAAAATAATCTTTTATAAAATTAAGATATTTTCTAGAATCAAAATAAATATTGGATATAAAATAATCCAAATATAAATAAATCTTATAATTTAACAAAGTAGAAAAATATTAACTCGATATCAATTATAAGATTAACAGTTATAAATAATTCAATTAATTTTAACAAGTAATTCTAAAAAATACTCTTATACGAAATTTATATTAAAAAATATAATGATTATTTGACATTGATAATAATTATAAACTAAGTCTATATATATATATATATATAGAATATGTATATTATATAAATAAGAAAGGAGTTAATATATATATATATATATATTAAGTAAACAATTTTAATTTTAAGGCCAAATATTCTTAAGAAACATGTCTTGGAATATTAAATTTAATAAATTTTATAATTAATATATGAATTAACATAATTATGAAAATGTTATAAACATTGAATTGTGATATTAATATGAGTATTATTAATTTATATATGTGTGTGTGTGTAGATATGAATAAACGATTAGTTTTGTAAAAATAAATATTTTAATTACAAAAGGTTATTTAAAAAGTAATAAAATATTTTAAATAAATATATATTTTAAAGGAAATATATATTTTGTTAAATGTAAAATAATTATTTTGAATTATGAATATAATTAATATTTTTAATCTGGATTTAGAAATTTGTTTTAATATATACGAATTCTAAAAAAATATAACACAAAAATATAATTAATTTGTTTTTATTAGAATTATGATATTTATAAAAAATTAAATGAATAAATAAAATCGAATAAGGGTTCACGGGATGGAAAATGGGGAGGTAGAGCACTATAGTGGATGGGATGAGCTCAACCGCTGCAGAGGACTTTGGAGGAGACGAGCCAGGTGAAGGGGGTCGGCTACGGAACCAGCTCCAGTTTTGACTGAGGGAGTCGGCTGTCAGTGAGGATTTTGAGTGAGGCTCAACCACTAGCGAGGGCTTACAAATATTGAGTGATGTCGAAGGGGTTCGATCATGGTTAAGGGTTTCAAAGCAAGCATCAAAATCCAGATTTGAACACTGATGAGAGTTTCAGATCTTCTTCAACCTAAGCGAGGTAGGTGTTTGTTTTTCTTTCTATGTGTGGAATTTTTTGTAGACCCAATTTCATGGATCAATTTGAACGCGATGGGGATATGTTTGTTTTTTTCTCCATTTTTTCTACCACAATCATCAATTGTTGTCCCTAGTCACCGTTTTTGGTGGTTCGTTCAAATTATATACTGATTTTATTAATTTCTTGTTCATCATTTTATCAAATTTTCTTCCCGATTAAAGTCGAAAACCTTTATTTATCATTGATTTGGATTTTTTTCATTTGATGTCCCGATTTTCTAATAATAATGCATGATTTAAATCATTGATGATTGTGTTTGTCAACAAATTTCTACGGGTTTATATTTAATATGCATGTTTGCTTCGCAAGCCTGGAAAATTGGTGTTTTCTCCATGACTTGTAATTTCTGTCTTGAATGAGAAATTTGTTTCTTTTTATTTTTGTTAAAGTTTTGAATCCTATTTGGGTATCAGTGTAGCACGATATATATATAATATAAATTCTAGCATCTATCTTGATCATGGCAACCTATCTTGAACAATCGTTGCTTCTGTGAGTCTTGTTGCATAAGATATAAAAATAAAAATATATTATATTTTTTTTAAACAGTACTTTCTACAGTTGAACGACTATACATATGTTTTTAGCCCTCACTTGTTTCATAAAAAAATGATCTGACTCACATGTCCAAAAACTCTTCTGCCCGTTTTTATTCTGATCAGTGTGTTCAGACACCAGCAGCTGCTCAAGTTTATCTTTGTCTACAAATAGGAAAGGAAATTGTTATTTTTCAATCTTTATGTCAGTATTTCAAATAATCGTTTTCGTCAATAAATTTAATTGTATTAAAATATCTTTAATGTGTTGTGAACTTTGGTTATGCTTTTATGTACATAAGAGATGTGTATTTATTTAAACTTGTCAAAATTATGTTTTAATTTGAATTTATTCTTTTGTAAGGGGAGTCATTATACTTTTCTTTTATGTTTATATTTTTGATTTTCCAGTAAGAGATTTGTATTAGTAAGGGAAAATGTTATATTTTTGAATTCCATAATTATAATGTTTGTATATACATAAATTGAAGGTTTATTGTAACAAGGAATTATTAATTTTAAGGCAAATATAATTGTATGATTTTATTATGATCATCATCATTATTATTTTAATCCTCCTATTCAATTCCAAGATATAATATAGAATATTTGACAATAACAAAACTTTGTTTGGTATTATTTAACTCAAATTTTAAAAGAGCCTTTTATTTTATTAGAAGCTCTGTGATGATAATTATACTCTATAAAATTAATATTTCATTTTATGTGATGTCATTCATATAAGTATGACCATATATTATATTACTAACATTCATGCATTTACCATTTAAGAAATATTTTAATTTTAAAGCATTTGTATTTATGACTTTTGGTTATGAGTATTTGTTCTAAAAATAGGAACTTCTCCTTAAATGGAGCTTTTATCATGTTGAGAAGTTATTAAATTATTTTCTTGTATGAAAATAATGTATGCAAGATTTTGAAATATTTCTGGGTTATGAGTGATAAATGCAGGACCATTAAATTGACCTTAGAGTATCGAATGATATGTTATAGTATGAGGAGTAAACCTATGACCTCAAAGGGATGTTGTCCTACGCGTGATATGGCAAAGCGACCTCATGGTTTTTCTTATGGACCGATAAGTATTCATAAATAATCCATAAAAGTTATTATTTTCAAGAAGGAGAAATCCAACGAAGTATTTCAAAGGATTGTTATTTGGGAAAATAAATGGTTTTCAAAGTAATATACACTCATTAAGGATATTCATAAAATGTTTCAATGCTTGAAAATCCTTTTCTAAGTATTTATCAAATGATTTATTCGATAAAAAGTCTTCAAATAAAATTATAGATTTCATGGAAAATGTATTTACAAATATATTTAAAACCCCTTAATGGACAATTTAATGTTCACCCTATGTTTTAAATTATTTTTCACAGGTTTAATAAAATTTCAATTGGTGTTTGTTTCATATAAGGAGACAGTGCATGTGATGACAATTGTATAAATTTTTGTACTGCTTTGATAAATTGTAATGTAATTTTCTAATTCTCCAAAACCTTGGTTGGAAAAGTTCTGGAATGTACAATGCTTTGTGTATTTTTCAGTTGTCTTTTATAAAAAAATACACACCATTTTTAGTATTAAATCCAAAAGTGCAGGTTCAGATCTCTACATATCGCACGCTTGTCGCATGGTTTGCCTAACTGCGTGCAAACCATGTGTCAGGAAACTCACCCTGGAAGGGCTAACCCGCATGATATCTACTTAGAGTCGTACAAACCATGCACAACCCATAGAGGTCAAACCATGCATGTTCAAAATGAATCGAAAACTTCCCTACATAAAGGTATCCGCACAATTTTCTCCTAAACACTGTGCCCTAAATTTAATTAAAATAACATAATATAAATATGCCTATAGTGACGCGACGTGTGACAATTTTCCTCTCAACTACCTTGGAGTTATATATGACATAATTAACATAACCTAAAGAGCTAAAAAATGAGATGAAAACTTGAGCGGACTCAAAGATTAGTGAAATATGAATCTTATTATACTAATAAATATAATTTAAATATGGTGTTATTATTTTATCAACATTATATTCAATAAAAGTACTCACCGCATACTTTTAATGAAGAATATTTTTAAAGATTAAAATGACAATTAATACAACCACGAACTTATCTTTGAGATCAATTCTAGAAAGAGAAAATTTGCATGGTATCAATGCTCTTGATTAGTATCAGAACTTGATAAAATTTCCCAAACAAGAAGATAAATTTTATTCATCAGAGTAAGTGATTCGTAATAAGACACCCACTAAAGAAGCTAGTCAGGAGAGAAAATATGATTATAGTAAGCATAAAAAGGATTATCTTGATATGTCAACATTCATGCATGTTCCCATGGAACTTAAGGTTCAAAATCAACATTATTACAAATGGTTGGGGGAAAGGGATCTATAAAACTACAAAGAAACATACAAACACACACTTGCAGGAAGCCAGAGAGACTCGAACCCGAGACCCCCCGACACCTCACATGGTCATTTGCCCCCAGGCTAAGCCCTGGGGGAAACCTAAAGAGACACTATTCAAAACCAACATGAAAATATAGATTCTTATGAAATGATGAAAAACCTAAAGAGACTTTATTCAAAACATGAAACGCGTAAGAGGTGTAAGGTTTCTAAGGCATTTTTTCGGTAAAATGTAACTTAAGCAACTTCATTCACCACTCATGCTCTTAATATGCCTGAGTAAGAAAATAACCTGGATAGTTTACGGTCACCGCTCAGGTTAAATCTAGCTACAAATTTCATCCTTCAATCATTTATTGATAGGTTTTATCAATTCACTATTAACTATGGCAACAATGAGTTTAATAAAATTTTACAAATCTCTTTAATATATTTAGGGCACCTAGGTACAAAATGGGAGGTATGTGCTCAAGTGCCAAAATTATGGTACAATAAAATAAGGGTAAAAGTTTTACTCGAAAAAAAAAAGAAAGCTTCAAGAATCCACACTATTTCTTTGAAACTGAAGGGAGGAGTTTCCAAGAAAAGGCAAATGTTTCCATAAAACGAGCCGGGCGCTCTCCTGTTCCTCCTCTCATCTGTTCGCCAGCCCGGAACCCTAACCCCTATCGTCTCTCGTTCGATGGATTGTACTCCGGTTGATCCTTGGTTTGCATGAGCGGTAGGATCTGAGGGAATCTGCATCCTCAGAGAGCAGACGGAGGCTCACAATGTATGCGGTCGTGTGCGGAAACAAGAGATCCTTCTTCGAAGACCTGCCCGCAACGCCAAATTCGTCTTCTCCGGTATCAAAGAAGCTTCGTTTCTCTTCGCCGATCCAATTCTCTCAATTTCCCCAGTCGTCTACGCATCTCCAACTGCTCAGGGGCATATTCCCTCACATGGACGATCAGCTTCTTGAAAGGGCTCTAGCAGAATGTGGGAATGATTTAGATTCTACCATTATGAGTTTGCACAAACTCCATTTAGGATCTGAAGAAGAAATCCCGCGGGCTGTAGAAGAAGTTGATGGACAGATTGTAAATGGTAAAGTGACCTCTACTGGAGAAACGGCACCCTCTGAGAAACCATCAGCCTCAAGAAACCTTCCTCCAGATGGTACAGAATGGGTGGAATTATTTGTGAGGGAAATGAAGAGTGCTACCAGCATGGATGATGCCAGATCACGTGTCATTGGGTTGCTTGAGATTTTAGAGAAGTCCATCAGTGCACGTACTGACGCTGAAGCAGCACTTGATGTTCACAAAGAGAATTTGCTGATGAAGGGGCAGATTGAAAGTCTGATTCGGGATAATGCTATATTGAAACGTGCAGTGGCAATCCAACACGAAAGGCAAAAGGAGTATGAAAACAGGAATCAGGAATTGCAGCATCTGAAGCAGTTGCTGTCTCAATATCAGGAGCAGTTGAAAACACTGGAAATGACGAACTATGCATTGTCAATGCATCTGAAGCAAGCGCAGCAAAGCAACTCCATTTCGGGGCGTTTCCATCCGGATGTGTTCTGAGGCGTCCTGTTTGAAGGGGAAGGTTTGTTTGTATGGTTTTCTTATTTACGGCGTTGGGGTGTTAAATTAAGCTAACTGCTGCATTTGAGCAATCAAACGTGGTTATGATGTTGTAGAAATGTAGTGTTTTGATGGCTACTGAACAAAATAAGCTTTTTGTTTCCTAAGATTCATAGAATTTTTTTAAGTGGAAGCCATTTTAAACAACAATGAGTTTAAATACATCATAATGTTGAGCATTATGAAGTAAAGTTATTTAGATAGAAGGTTAAAGTGTTGAACATAAGGATTGATAACCCTAACATCATCATTATAGAAATATTATTTCTTTAAGTATGTAATCTCACAAAAGAGTTTAACAATAGGGTTGATTTGTTAGATGGATACATGGTGATACAACAAATAGTTGAATGATGATGCAACAGGTGCTAGATGATGATATAATACGTTCTTATAAAATCAATGAAAGTAGAAAAACATTAGGCCACCGATCATTCTATATTATGATGCGATTGTACTGATACTTATGTATATGGTTTTGTCATTATATTCTTAAAAAAATTTAAGAATATAAAAAATGTGTCATGGCATACAAAAGTATTTCCACTTTATCATTCATTTATGCATGCTACATTTATATCATGGTAGTGGAATGGTAACTAACCCCTTAGAGATAAATTTATAAGTTATCCTTGGTCAACAATCATCATGGAAAGACATGGGTTATGGTGACATGCTAAGATCAATGTGAGTAAGGACTTGTATGAAGATACAAAGTTCACTCATGTGACACAAGTGAGACTTGTTGTATGAATGACTCACTTTAGTATACTATATATTTAAGGGCCTGAATTTCTAAATCCCTCCCCTTGTTTTTTTCGGAGGCTTGGAGGTGCCGAGCGGAAGTTCATAGGGGTTCTAGAGGCTAGAGGTAAGTTCTGGCCATCTCGAGGGCCACCATGCCCTAGGGGTGGACATGGTGTTGTCCGTTTTGGGTGTTAGGGAGTTGTGAGCAAAGGCTGGCTGTTTTGAAACCCGTTTGGAGGCTTGAGCATGGAGGCATGCTGAGGGGAAACGCTCAAGGCGTTGGGTATGTCAGCGCGCGAGGGTTTGGTGAGGCCGAGCATGCGAGGCAAGAGGAAAACAGTGAGTGGAGTTTCACCACGCCGTGGTCTTCAGTGCGGTGAGGTGAAACAACGAGGGACTTTGCTTTACGCCTTGGCTAATGGTCGTAGCGGTTGTCTGGGGGTCAAAACGCCATGCACCATGCCGCAGTGCATGGCGTAGTGCCGGTCAAAGCATCTCGACACGGTTTTTAAAATGTGTGATCTCAGGAGATTCAAACACCTTAAAATCGGATCCCCCCTCTGTGGCATAGTGGGAGTCATTACGTTGTGGTGGAGGCCTTCGGGGCTTCCTAAATAGAGGGCCGACTTTCCCTTTTGGTTCTTCTCTCGAACCCTAGCTGACTCCTAGGCCCGTCACCACTCTCCAACCTTCTTCTTTGAGAGTCGAAACACTTTGGACCGTCTGATCGAAGTTTGTCAAATCGAGGTACTCTCTCTTCTCCTCTCCTCTTCGTTTTCCTTGTTCTTCTTCTTTTTCCTAGAGGGTTGTTTGGCGGAGTTCCTCTGTTTTGGGATGAGTTTCGAGCAGTACTTGATGATGGTTTGCAGTGGATAGGTTCCGGTGAGATTTTCTTCAGTTTTAATGGCGTTTCATCCTCAATCCTTTCGTGCTTGAATGATGATTTTTTCCTTGAAGCTTGAATCGTGGTAGGGGATTCAAGCCTCCCTGTTTTGTTTCAGCAAATCGTGGGATTATCATGCTTTTGGTTATTTGGGTAATTAGTATGAATTAACCTAAAGAAGATAAATGACTGGAAGGTGGATGAATGGGATGGGAAGTGTTACGTATGTTTTTAACTATATTTCCGTGTTATTTCATGTGATGCTTTTATTGTTGCTTTTTGGTAAAGGCATGAATAACTAATGAAGAATATAATGATAAAATAGGTAGAGAACCTAAGAGAATGAAGTGTGGTGTAAACCTTTATGTTTTGTGAAAATCAAACACCCCTTAAATTTAAGAACTGTTGCATGTTTGCTTGTTGGTATGAGCCTTTTACTACCATGAATTGATTTCCATGAAAGCTTTGCTTGTTGTTATGCTTAAATATTGGATCACCTCGCATAACTGAATGACAATTAAAGCTGGAAATAAAATTGGGTGTTTGCATAATTTGTTATGAAGTGATGATGGTACCAACCCTTATATTGTGTATGTCTAGAAAGTCAGTGTTGTTGTGTGGGTGTGGCTATGATATGTGCTGTGTGTGTGGATGAAGATGTTGTGACAATGGTGTTGTGGATGGTTGAGAAAAGAATGGGCTAGTTTTGGTGTTCGGTTGTCATGGTGTGTGTGGTTGTGACAGATGATGTGATGTGGGGTGGTATTTGTGTGTGGCCTATTGCGCGAGATGGATGAGATTCATTAGGTGTTGGTTGTGCCATGTGAAGCTTTGTTAGCAATGTTTGACGGTATGGGATGGAATTGACTAATATTGAACCCAAAATGGGGTTGTTGGGATGGAATTGACAATGTAGTAAATGTTTATGAATTGGACTCTAATAAATGGAAATATGAGTCTGGAATAGTGTGGGCGTTGGCTTGTGAGTGGTTTGTCATTAAATATAGGTAATAAAAACAAGCAAACATGCTGTGGAAGATTAATGGAAATATGGAATTGGTTGAATATACTGTTAATTGAGAAGTCGTGGCTAGTTAATGGATTGTTATCGTGTGGTATATGGTTGGTTGTGTTGTAGATACAGCGATGGTTATTGATGGGTAATGGTGATGAAATGGCGGGATATATGAGCTGTTATAGGGCTGTTTGTGTGCACCCCTTGGATGAGATTTGTGTGTGACTATCTATCATTGTATTTTTCTTGTGATTTCTTTATGTACCCCACCCGATTCAGATAACCTTACTGATGCCCAAATGTTTTGGGTTTCATGTGTTTTCCCCAACATCTATGTTGGCAAGGGCGGATGACCGACTACCCCCTCTTCCACGCTCTCCCTTCGGCATTAGTACATGGTGGGGGTCATGCATGAAAGGAGGGCACAAGGTTGATGTCCTTCATGTTCATAATACCCTACTGTGATGAATATAAATTAGATATTAATATTGCATATTTTGACTGATTTCAACACAAGATGTTTGACCTGAGCGTAGTTTGGGGTAGGAAGGGTCGCGACCCAACCCACATCAGACTCGGTTGGATTCTATATAAATATATGGAAGGGATGGAAGCTCAAGACGTTCGACGTTGGGACACAAGAGTGACAAACCAGTGGGGAAGTGGTTGGAGGGCGCCTGTGATTATATTCTTATGATATTATGTTCTTCCATTTTATGTGACACTTGGTGAGTGAGGCCGGGAATGAGTAGTTGACCTTGTAGGTGTTTGTTGGTTCTACTACTTGTTCACTGGGGCATTAGTATGCTCTTCTCACATTTGCATGAGAGATCATGTGGAGGATCCTACTGAGTATAGATGTTATGTTCGCCCATATATATATAAACTGTTTTTCAGGTAACCAGGAGGGATTTGATGACTGAGTTGGACCCGAGCGTAGGTTGGGGTAGGAAGGGTCGCGACCCAACCCACATCAGACTCAGTTGGATTCTATATAAATTATGGAAGGGATGGAAGCTCAGGACGTTCGACGTTGGGACACAAGAAGAGTGACAAACCAGTGGGGAAGTGGGTGCGGGGCGCCTATGATTATATTCTTATGATATTATGTTCTTACATTTTATGTGACACTTGGTGAGTGAGCCTTTGAGGCTGGGAATGGGTAGTTGACCTTGTAGGTGCTTGTTGGTTATACTAATTCATTGGGGCATTAGTATTCTCTTCTCACATTTGCATGAGAGATCATGTGGAGGATCCTACTGAGTATACATGTTATGTTCGCCTATATATATACAAACTGTTTTTCAGGTAACCAGGAGGGATTTGACGACTGAGTTAGACCGTACTAGCTTGGAGTGGAGAGCTTCTATTGGTGTCGCTTCTTAAGAGTCTTTTAGTACTTTATTTTGGGGGACTGCCTGTATTTCATTTCATGGATTATGGGATTTTATTATCAAGGGATCTTGGTTTATTTTATATGACGTTGATACAGAACTGGATATATAGGGAATAAGTGGATTATAGATGGTGGAATATTCTAGAAGGGGCAAAAGGGTCATGATAGTACAAGCACGTGAGAGGAATTTATAAGAAGGCAGGAGCGGCTGGAGAATGGAAGGGGACGTAAGAAGAGAATTAGTTGAGTCGGCTTGGCTTGGGCGAGTGAGGCGGGGCCTTCACTCGAGTTTGCTCTCCTTCATCTTCTTCTTGTTTTCTTCTCCTCCAGCTCAATTCCTCTGTAATCCATGTAGCACTCTTATTACATACAAGTAGTTGGTTAGAGCTTGGGCGCAATTTTTAACATTTGGTTCGGCCTGCCTCTTTCCTCCATCAGCGTACGACTCGATCGTCTTTCACACAGGAGCCTGCACTCAACCAAGGCATAATCTGCTGCTGTTGCTTCATCGCGTTTCTATCCGAAGAAACAGAGCTCTGTTGGACTTTCAACTTGTTTTGGAGGAGGCGCCGTGTGGTGGCGCACTGGCGTTCTTCATCCTCTCCTTCGGACACACGTGCTGCCTCTGCTTCTCCGTTCATCGTCGCTTCCTGATTCCATTCGGCTTAGGCGTACGTTGCATCGGACGCGCTCGCCTTTGCCTGGCTCCGTTTTCGTCCGACGCTTGGCGTGCAACATGTTTCACCTCGATCGGCCAAGGCGCACGATACTGACTTGTTTCTTAAAAAAAAATAATAATAAAAAAAGCAGAAGAAGCGAGCTTGCGAACCCATCCGTTTCCAGCCTATCAGAAATCGCGCACAATCTGCATAACATCAATGAGGACGCCTACCAGCCTCGCGCAACCTGTGTGTTTCCATTCTGACGGGGTGCGCAACCTTCGTTTGCGACTTCATAGGGCTTGACTGCTGCGGACGACTCGCGTAGGAGGTGCGTCTGACCCGTTGGTGTTCACGTTTTTCACCGGCTACAGGAGCGAAGCATGACTGCTACTGAAGGAGGCAGACTCGGGTTTTCTTTCGTACAGGTAACGTAGCAGTGCAAGAAAAAAAGACAGAAAAGCAAAAAAAAAAAAGAGAGAAAAGAAGGGAGCGGCCCGCATTTCTGCATCGGGAGGGAAAAGCAGGAAAAAGAAAAAAAACAATATACTGGCCATAAATGTTGCGGCAGGACCAACTCTTGTGGGAGCAAAAATAGGAGCGCCACTGGCAGGAAGAAGTTGAGTTCCGACGATTCATGCTTGGTGTGGTGCAACGCTGGGAGATGCGGCCGCAGGAGGCGACGGGGCTTCCGACACAAATTATTGAACCGCTCTTACTTCAGCAGGCGGCGACGAAGGAGCAACAACACCATGGGTGAACGGTTGATGATCAACCAGTGCCGGATCGGGAGGCGTCTAGCTCACGATCAGATGACGGTAGTGGTAGGGGAAATGAGTCTTGGGATTTCACCAACAAGAAACCCCCGTTGGAGGTGACATCGCCTCCTCTGATTGGGATGTTTGGTATCGGCCAATCTATAGTGATGGAAGCAGTCACGTTCGAAATTGAAGAAACACTGCCGCCGCAGCTCCCAATGACTTGCCTTCCTTTCGTGTTTGAGCAGTTTTCCAGTTCACTTGATGAAAGCCTGACATTACCGAGAGTTCAACACTTCCATTGCCGGTGAGGAGCATCACCCAGAGCGAGTGAAGCGGCTCACGGTCCATACTAGTGCAGCTACCAAAACCAGTGACAACAACGAGACACTTAACGCAGGACAAGATGTGATTCTGCCTTCACCACCACTCGAGGGGATTCTCCCATAGCAACAAATTCTGATATTTTTTACAGCCACTTTGGACCTTTGCGCAACTCAGGTCCTATTCGCAGCCGCCCTTACCACCGTTGGGTGCTGGCTCCACCGACTTTGGCACGTGTTTTGTGGGACTCAACGCCACGACAACACTACATGGATGGGGGGTTGGAACATCCTACCAACCATGTCTTCTCACGTGCTGTAACAGTCTACCACACTAGCCAGCCTTTTGCGGGGCCACGAGGTAGCGCGGCTCGTCTGGGAAATTGCTTGGAGAGTATGGGATAAGAAGGTGCGCGCTCGATTTCTGTGGGACCTTAAAATAGGACAAATCATTTGGCATATTGCTTGACAACTACTTGCTACAGAGGTGCCTCACAATCAGTTTCTTTTCCTCAGTCTTGAGGACAAGACTGATTTTCAAGACGGTGGGAGTGATACAGACCTGGACATATAGGGAATAAGTGGATTATAGATGGTGGAATATTCTAGAAAGGGCAAAAGGGTCATGATAGCACAAACACGTGAGGGGAAGTTATAAGAAGGCAGGAGCGGCTAGAGAATGGAAGGGGACGAAAGAAGAGAATTAGTTGAGTCGGTCATTGATTTGGGCGAGTGAGGCGGGGGCCTTCACTCGAGTTTGCTCCCCTTCATCTTTTTCTTCTTCTTGTTTTCTTCTCCTCCTACTCAATTCCTCTGCAATTCATGTAGCACTCTTATTACATACAAGTAGTTGGTTACAGCTTGAGCGCAATTTCTAACAGACGTGGTGTTGATTAGTGTATTATATCTTATCTCTTGTCCTTAACTTTATATATTGAGGGTGATGCCTCCCATTGTGTGTTATATACTCTCGGTGCTAGTCACGAACTCGTGACCTATTGGATGTGTGCTTCCGGGGTCACTCTCTCTCTTCTTTACCCATGCAGGAGGGGCACTAGTGGAGGGGGGGGAGGTGGTCGTGCCAAAGTGGTATTAAAGATGATGGTTGAGAGATAAGATGAAGCTTGGGAAATAAGCACTGGTGAGGACTGTATGGGTTGGTAGGGAAACAATATAAGCTGAACCTAGTGTATGATGTACACATGGGAGACTGGCTAAGACACAAGATTTTAGGCCCCTCGTGATCTGATGCAAAGACTTTAAGCTTACCACACCCACTAATTGAAGTGATGATGCTTGCGGGATAGAGACTTGCGAAAGGTACATGCATCATGCTTTGTTGTGTTTGTGTTTGAACTGGGGTAATTTTAGGAAAAATGAAATAAATCTAAATAAATGAATTTGATTATATAAATCCCATACTATCAGGCTGAGGAGTTTCTCCCTTATTGTAGAGATGTTGACTAATTGTCGCTTGCACGTGGTACAGGTTGGTGAGGTTTGGCAGGATGATCTGGTTGACCGTGAGAAGATCAACCTAATAGAGGAGGACGAGTTGCGGTAGAGGACGTTGTGCGCTTTCCAGTGTCAGAGTTTAGCGAAGTATGAGGGGAACATCTCTAACTTAGAGATGAAACACTGGTTGGAGGAGCTGAAGATCACGTTCAGTTTGATTTGTGCCTAGGCGCTAAGTATTGGGTTTTGCTAACGGTTGGTTAGATGAGAGGAGCATCCCGTCAATAGTGGATGATGTATCGCAAAGAGTAGAGCGGAAGGAATCAAATGTCTCCTTGATAGATTTCCAGAAGGAGTTTTGTTCGGAGTTTCTATCTTCGATGATGAGGGCAGCGAAGCAGCAAGAGTTGCTCTCCCTTCCTTCAGCAGGGGATCCTGAGCCTGCAAGAGCTTTGAATTAGGTTTAAAGACCTTCATTTCACTCATGGCCTCTTTCCTGACGAGGAATCTAGAGCGCAGTGCCTTGGTGAGGCGTTGTGCCCAACTATCAGATATGCGGTCACTCCATTTACGTTGCCTATGTACTCCGAGGTGCAAAAGAAGGTTGAGTTGATTGAGAGGATGCATTAGCAGCGAGGATTACCTCGAAAGGGAGGCCAATAGGTTCCCTCAAGGAGCAGAGCTTTGGATGGAAGATCCCGGACTTCGGGGCAGGTGAGGTTCTGATCAGCTGGAATTTAGTCGCAATAGTGTTGCATTTTTATGGGACCAATAGTTCTTGAGCGTCTATTGGGTGCTCTATGATAGAGACCTGCTATAGGGGAGTAGGGGTAAAAGCGAGTAGGGGTAAAAGCGTCATTATAGTAGGAGAATATTAGTTGTTAGAATATGGTTAGTGTTTTGTTAGGCTGGGACCACACGGGGAGGTAGGGGGATCTATTATAAATAAGTTTCAAAAGGGGTGAGAGGAAGGGAGGAAAATCAGTTTGTTAGTTCGACCTTAGGCTTGGACGTCGGCCATTGTGGGCTTGGGCGGGAAAGCTGGAACGCCTCTCGATTTCTTCATTATTCTTCTTCCTCCACCTTCTTCTCGCCTGTTCTTTCTCCTACGCACCACCTGTAATTTTTCTGTTAGTTGTGATCATATACTATACAATATGTCTGTTATCTTCTACTGTTGGTGTGAGTTCCTAGCACTCTATGATGGTGTGTTATGCCTGTGGAGGTAGCGATCATCAGAGGTCACAGTGCCTAACCATCCAGGGAGGTCAGTTTGGATAGATTCTTCAATCACCAACCTTGCATGATATTGTTTCAACTGATCATCATCACCACTTTTAATTCTATTAATCTAGTTATTCCAAATTGATTTTCTAACTTTTAGAACTTAAAAAAACTCCCACCTAGTGGTATCATTTAAAGGCACAAACCTTCCTGAATTATAGAAATGAATACCCAAAATCAAACTCCTGGATACAATGTTATAATAATTAAACTTTTATTACATAACATAAAAAATTTATTACATTTAATTGATTCCAAGAATCAAAAGTTTAGAATCCCTGAGAATTTAAACCATAATAAGTGATAAATCATCACAACATAATTTATTTGGATATTTTAGTAGGTGTATCTATATTTTATAAATGATCTAAAGCCAGAATTTGAAACACTTATGGAAATTGCATTGAGCTCGTTGAAATCAGAGACTAATAAGGAGAATAGAAGAATTGAGCTTTAGGAACTTACCTTGCACTCGGAATCAACCACCTTGATGACCCGACAAACATGACAGGTGGAGATCGAGAATACTCGCACAATAGTGAAGAGAATGGGAAGAAGAAAGGAAGACTGGGAAAGAGAAGAAGAGGACTTGTGTGACGAACAAGACCGAGAAGGAGAAAGGGAAGATTCATCAGAGAAGGGGAAAGCTGTGCGCCGAACCAGATCGGTAAGGAAGGAGAAGCAGAAAATAAAGGAGAAGCCAAATAGGTATTAATTAATGTAGGTTTTTTTAAAACCACCACTAATATTTATTATAGTGGCATTTTTTAAAAAAACCACTGCTAATAAATCTTTACATGTTGATTATATTAAATTGCCGTTAATAAATATGTTGGAAACTCCAGATTTTAATTAGCAGTGTTTTTTAAAAACTGTCGCTAACAAATCACTACAAATCATGGTTTTTCTTGTAGGGGAATCTCCAAAGACTTTCCACCAATGTGGATGCTTGGGTCATTTGGATCACTTTTGACAAAGTCTTCCTTAAAGCAGTGAGGTTGGATCATCTCATACCAGAGGCTCTCTGGTGCTGTTGAATGCATCTAAGGGAGCATGATCTCTTCCTCATAAGAAAAGAGACTCTCATCCTGCCAAGAAATCTTAGAGTGGGCCCAAATCTAGGAGTTTATATATAGCAGAGTAGGCACCCGGGGAATCTAAAGATGGGCCAACGACCTTGAGATGTGCGGTGTTTATTACTTCCTCGTGCATCTCATTCTTTTATCTCATCTAAGTTGATTAATTCTTTGGGATTAGGACCTGAGTTGATTTCATGTATGATAAATCTCTCCACTCCTTTAGGAAGGGGAGAGAGTAGGGTTTTAAGTGGCCCGTGTTCCATGTAGTCCTTATGGATGTAGAGGTAGTTTAGAATTTATTAGTTGGTAACCTGGATATCTTGGTCCATATTTTTGGAATGGAATGGATGGTTAGCACTAAAGTTCAGATTGAATTCTAACGGTAGAAACAATCATGTCTTCCATGGTGAGTGGGATCCATGATCATGTAGGGCTAGACATGTTGCTCCAGATGATGGATCGATTTCAGGCTAGTTATCCAGTATTCTTTTGGATGTTGTTGAGCAGAGTTTAGATGGATAGTTTCTGTTGATGGTGGAATGATATCCCAAGGTTTTCCCTGATGATTTCTATGGGTTTCCGCTCCAGTATGGGGTATAGTTTTCTATTGACCCACTGCCTAGGATGAGCCCCATCTCCTTTCCATCCTACTGAATTGATCTTGTTGTGTTGAAAGAATTTTAAGTCCCGTTAGAGGATCTTGAGACCAAGGGTTTTAGTCATCCGAGCAGATCATCATGGGCATCACCACATCACTTTTCAAAGAAGGCTAACTTTGCATCAATTACCAAAATCTCAATCATGTGACCATTAAGAATAAGTACTTATTGCCTTGGATTGATGATATTTTTGATCATATCAGAGATGGTTTTTAAAATTGAATTATGGTCAGGATACCATCAACTGAGAATGAGGGAAGAAGATATTCACAAGACAATTTTTCAGAGCAGGTACGGGAATTATGAGTATCTTGTTTGCAATTTGGCCTTACTAATACCCCTATTGTTTTCATGGACTTGATACAATTATCTTGATACCTTTTTTGTGGTGTTAGTTGATGATATCATGGTTTATTTGAAGATAAAAGAGTAGCATGAGAACCATATGGATGCCATTTTGGGAACCCCAAGTTTCTTGTATGCCAAGCTATCTAAATGCCAATTTTGGATCTAAGAAGTAAAATTTTTGGGTCACATGGTATCTGAGAAAGGCATTTTCATGGACCCTGAGAAGATCCATGTAGTAATATCTTAGGAAAGGCCTTGGAATGTCTTTTTGATCAGGATATTTCTCAGCCTAGATGGATACTATAGGTGGTTTGTGTAGGATTTCTCTTGGTTTGAATCTACCTTGATGGCTTTGACCCTGAAAAGTGATATTTTATTAGGGTGATAAATTATAGAAATCCTTTGAGTAGTTAAAAGTAAGATTGACATAGAATCCCATTCTCATTCTTCTAGAGATTGGAGAGGGTTATGTTGTGTATTATGATGCTTTAGGTAGGGGGTTGTGAGGTGTGTTGATGCATGGTGACCATGTTGCGGAATATGGGTATCAAAAGTTATTCCTTCACGAGAACTACCCCTGATGACCTTGAATTAGTGGAGGTGATGCATGCCTTGAAAACATGACACCATTATCTCTCTGATTAGGGCTTTAATGTTTATACCAATCATAAAAGGCTAAAGTACATCTTCTCTTGGTTTGAATCTACCTTGATGGCTTTGACCTGGAAGGGTGTGATATTTTATTAGGGTGATAAATTATAGAGATCCTTTGAGTAGTTGAAAGTAAGATTGACATCGAATTCTTCTAGAGACTGGAGAGGGTTATGTTGTGTATTATGATGCTTTAGGTAGGGGTTGTGAGGTGTGTTGATGCATGGTGATCAAGTTGCGGAATATGGCTATCAAAAGTTATTCCCTCACGAGAAGAACTACCCCCCATGACCTTGAATTAGTGGAGGTGGTGCATGCCTTGAAAACATGACACCATTATCTCTCTGATTAGGGCTTTACTAAGGCTAAAGTACATCTTCTCCTAAAAGAATCTAAATCTCATACAGAGGCACTGGATTGTATATCTCCAGACTTTTGATTTTGACTTAACCTACACCCCAAGTAAAAGGAATGTGGTGGCCTATAAATTGAGCATGAAGTTTCCAACTCAGGCGGTGAAAGAATCTGAGGAGGATTGGCATTTAATGAGATTATTTGCCGAGTTGCATCTACATGTGCTCATGACCTTGAATTAGTGGATGTGATGCATGCCTTGAAAACATGACACCATTATCTCTTTGATTAGGGTTTTACTGTTTATACTGATCATAAAAGGCTTAAGTACATCTTCTCCTAAAAGAATCTAAATCTCATACAGAGGTGCTGGATTGAATATCTCCAGACTTTTGATTTTGACTTAACCAACACCCCAAGTAAAAGGAATGTGGTGGCCTATAAATTGAGCATGAAGTTTCCAACTCAGGCGGTGAAAGAATCAGAGGGGGATTGTCATTTAATGAGATTATTTGCTGAGTTGCATCTACATGTGAAAGAGGAGGATGATTGGGTGTTCTTGACAAGTGTGTAGGTCGCACCCTCCTTGGATGATCAGATTCGGCTTTAGAAAGAATCTGATCTTGACTTTCGGTGGATTAATGGAATTCTAAATGGCGGGGAGACCTTGGTTGATTGGTCTCAGTATCCTGATGGCGCCATTTGTTTCCAGAAGAGGTTAGTCATTCCTATGACCTCGAGGCATGGGGTATTGAATGGTGAGGACCATTCTTGTTGGGAAGTCCACCTTGGGGATGCCAAGATGTTTTATGATCAGAGACACTGATATTGGTGGCCCGTAACGAAGCGGTTGATTGCTAATTTTGTGTCTTGGTGCCTCGGATGTTAGAAAATTAAATTCGATCACTAGAAGATAGCAGGTTTATTATTGCCTCTTCCTATTCCAGTTTGGAAATGGGATAAGATCTCCATAGACATCATGATTTGTTTGTCGTGGTATCTTTGTGGGAATAATTCTATATGAGTGGTTATCAACTGTTTGAAAAATTCGACCCATTTTATTCCTATTAAATAGTCGAAGAATGCGGAAAATCTTGGACACCCTTATGTCCAAGAGATTATAAAGCTTTATGGAATGCCTTCGGTCATTATTTTTGATTGATACCCATGCTTTACTTCCCAATTTTGGAAGGGTATCTAGGAAGTGATCGTTCTCAGTTGAAGTTGATCACATCCTATCATTCGCAGACGGATGGTTTGATAAAGTGGGCTATTCAGATTATTGAGGATACACTTCAAGGTTATGTGCTTCATTTTAGTGTATCTTAAGAGAAATATCTATCTTTGGTTGAGTTTTCTAATAATAATAGTTAGTAAGCCTCAACATTGACGGATCCCTTCGAATCCTTGTATGGATGACCATGCCGGTCCCCTCTTTTCTAGTAAGAACTGGGTGAGTGTTTTTTGATAGGATCGAACATCATTCAGGAGATTATGAGTAAGATTTGGTTGATTAAAAAAAGATTAGAGATGACTAGAGTCTCTAGAAATCTCGTGCCAACCATTTTCACCATGGAGTTTTTAGTGGGTGATACGGTGTTTCTCAGAGTTTCTCCTGACTGGGACATCATTGATTGGGAAAGTAGGGTAAGTTGATGACGTGATATGTCAGTCTATTTGAGATCGCATATCACCTTGGGAAAGTGGACTACCAAATAGCCTTACCATCTCAGATGATGTCTATTGATGATGTATTTCACATTTCCCAACTGAAGTACATCCAAATCCATCTCATATGGTTGAGTGGGAGGATGTGGATTTGGAACTTGACATCATCGTGGTTGAGCAGCCCATTCATATCATGGATCATCAGGATAGAGTATTGCTGGGTAAATATATCCCTTTGGTTTGTGTTTTATGGAAATGTGGCAGAGATATCTAGGAGACATGAGATCATGAGGTTCTGGGTGTAGGAGCAATGACCCAACCTTTTCTCTAATGAAGACTGATAAGAACTTTCTAGGGGAAGAAAGTGACATGGTGGTGAGAATTGTTACACCCCTAGGTCATTGTTATGTATTTAATTTTTTTATTTCCTTTATTTATTGATTTCTTGGGTGTTTTAGGAGTTGGAGGTCTAAAATTTTGGAAATATAAAAAAGAGATTGGAGTGCATAGTTGGTTCTAACAATGCACCCAAATTGCGCAGAAGGGGGAGGGGTCTTTTAGTACATTTACACGGTCGACACATGATTCTCCAAAATGCGCGGCTCTCCAAGTTAATCGTGTGTCCTAGTTTGGCGTATAGGGGTAGGGTGCATAGTTATACCATGATTTCCTAAACCGTGTGACCAAACCAGATGACTTTCCTAATTTCCTAAAAATTATGAAATGAACATTATGCTTCTATTGGTTTTAAAACTAATCCTCCTCCCCTATTTGTCTTACCTAGCTTTTCCCAGCCAAAGAGCTCTCCCTCTCCTTGCTTCTTGGTGATCCCCGAGGTTTGCATGGATTATTTTAGGTGAACTCTAGATTTCTTAGGTGTTCTAGGAGTTGGAGGTCTAAAATTTTGGAAATATAAAAACAGATTGGGGTGCACAGTTAGTTCTAACAATGCATCCAAATTGCGCAGAAGGGGGAGGGGTCTTTTAGTACTATTTGCACGGTTGACACACGATTCTTCAAAATGTGTGGCTCTCCAAGTTAATCTTGTGTCCTTGTTTGGTGTATAGGGGCAGGGTGCATAGTTATACCATTATTTCTTAAACCGTGTGGCCAAACAAGACGACTTTCCTAATTTCCTAAAAATTATGAAATGAACATTATGCTCCTATTGGTTTTAAAACTAATTCTCCTCCTTTCTCTTCCCTATTTGTCTGACCTAGCTCCTACTAGCCAAAGAGCTCTCCCTCTCCTTGCTTCTTGGTGATTCCCTGTGAGGTTTGGATGGATTATTTTAAACTCTAGATTTCTTATGGATTCCTTCTCTCTTCTATCTTCTTATTCTTCCATTTGTTTCATGTGCTTTGATCTAGATAGCCACGGTGGCCAAGTCCATAGCTAGGATTGGTTATTAAATTTAATTTCTTGTATTTTTAGTTTTGTGAGGATCCCTCTCTTTATATTCTTTTTATATTTAGTGAATGTGATGAATTTAAGGTAGGTGTCTCTGCATAATGTATCTTTCCTTTGGCTTACCCTTAGTGATTGAATTTCCTTTGGTTTTATCTATTATATTATGGTTGAAATTGATGATTGGAGACTGATTTATCCCTTGTTTGATCTGTTATGAGACTTGACTTATATGTGTTGCACATAGAGTTGACTGATTTATCCCTTGTATTGTCTAGGGGCCATTGCTGGTGAGACTCAGAAAGCTACTGAGATGGATTATTTTTTTAGGTTCACATAGGCCAACTAGTATTCCACGAGTGAGTCCTAGTTACCATCTCCTTGTTATTTAGTTGTCCTAGAGGTTAATGCCCTTGTTGTGTGTGTGGTGCGTTTTGGAGTCATGTTATTGCTTTACATTCCAATTCTTTATTTGGATATTGCGATGATGATTATTCCATGTTTCTCTTAGTTATATTGTTATCTTAGTGAAGGTTTGATATGGCACTACAATATGGTGGTGGGGGGGGGGGATTGTAATTAAAATGTGGCTGACTATTTTAATCCCACTCTAGAATTAAGTTTTTTAGAACTTGTAAAGTATGAAAAAAGTCAGAGTATCAAAGTATGCAACATAAAAATGCAATATGCACAGCCAAAATTAAAATGATCGGAAAGTGAACACTATCCGATGAAAGTAATACAAACGATAAATATATAGAACACTCACGTAAAAACAATTCTTGGAGTATTGAATAACAATTCAAATAACCCTAAAGGATAATATTACTAATTATACTTCCAATTCACAGGAAGCCTTTGCTTTTATTCAATGCATAAACCTGTTCCAAGGTATCACACTTCCGCACCTGGAAGTTACTTGACTGGAAAACCTATCAGATTGTATCTGTCTTCCTATCCTCAAGAATCCTTGATCACACTAAATGGACAGACAAGCTCAAGCACGTTGAGTTTCATCAATTGAAGCACTATCATAAGGGTTTTGTCTACATATCTCTGGAAGCCCTTTAATCACACTGGTTAGACAACTCATACTCCAACCTTGGAAGCACCTCGACCATAAAGTATTAGACAAAGAATGACGACAATAGAAAAACTAAGATATTTAAAGTGCAAACCTCACTAAATGGTTTCTCTCAGACACTCAGAAAATGATTACAAATGTAAGCAATCGAAGTCAACGATATTTTTTCGCAGCTTCTATTGCAGTCAACTTTCCCACACACGTAATAAAATTTTATTGTTTTGTATGTTCTTCAAAGCCTCAAGTTCAATTTATAGACGTTATCTGTAATAAACCCAACAGTCATATTCTGAGTTCTTCGGATTCGTTACAACAACAGTGGACGTTGTACTCTATCACCTGATGGATGCAGCCCTGTTCCATCTTCTGATGTGCATAACTCTACACCCCATCTTATGTACATCGAAAGTGCTTCAGAGAAGCCTTTAAACGTACTAGATCATGGGTCATTCTGTTAGGTTTACCAGACCTTAAAGTAAAGGACATTAAACCAGCACAATAAAAATTTAAATAAAAAAAATTCAAGTTAGATCAAACTCGCATCAACTGTATTGTGATTTTCAAAATAATGGATAAAGAGTGGTCTTTGACCCAAAAAAAAAATCCACTTTTTTAATAATCAGAATACACATAAGAAGAAAGATAAGTTTGTTGGGAATTTAAAAAGTAAACCCCCTATGACTCATGATGAAGCCCCTCATTTTATTATCTGAAAGATCTAATCTTTCCAATATTCTAAACAAACACGTTAATAAGATAAACTTAATCTTCCCAAGTTTCTCAAACTTCTCTTTTTTGTGATTTTCAAAAAAGATACACAAATAAAGAAAAAACCGAGGAAGATGAAATCTTAAGCATTAAGTAAAAGATATGAATGTGTAATCAAGTATCCCTATCATACTCTGATTTCTTTCCCTTAGTATTTCGATAAAATCTATAAATTAAGATAATTTTCATAATCAAGTTCAAAAATAGATGTCATTCCTCACAATTTAAAAAAAATTCCCCCGTCAAAAAATATATGCCCCCTCTTTGGGATAAACATAAAAGAAAGTAAAAAATACATAATCATTCATCAATGATAGCTTTTGTTGTCAAAAAACATAGTTTATATACTCATCAAAAGATAAGTATTGGAATGTAAGCAAAAATTTAAATGTTCAATGCTTCTTGTGAGATTTGGACATCAGAGCTTCAAGATTCCTCAACCCCTTTTTCTGATCTCTTGAATATTATCAATGATATTCAATCTCCTAGGACGGTTATTCTGAAAACTTCTTCTACATCTCTAGCTCTTCCATTTACCGTTCTTCTTCTTGTCAATGACTTTCTAAGGTTTAACCTCTGCTTTGTTCAACAAATATTTTTAGGGGGAAATCAAAAGAATGTTTCATCTGAGAAATAGTTTCTTCATTTAGTGGCATTTCTTTCTGCATTCCAATTGTTCCCAAATATTTTGTTCCCTCAACCAAGTCTTGACTAAGATTTGATTCAAAACCCTAGAATATATAAGCATATTTAATTTCACCATGCTAGTGCACAGAACTTCAGTGTATTCCCATATAACTTATGATATTAAACTTTCTCATATTACAAATAAAAACATAAACATCTTGTATCTTGATTGTATATCTATCTTCTTTTCGGTGTACCAAGAAATCCCGAACTCATTGGAAGACAATTCTGACTTGTTGGCAAAAATGGTTTATCTTATATACGTTTTCCTTTACAATGAAGAGAATTTCCTACGAACATAATTTGTTAAGGGTTCTGTATGAATCTGGAAGTTTGCGCATAATGAAAGTGGATTCACCTTCTAGCGGTAATCCAATTACCTCAGAAATTTTGTTCATAATGAAAATGAAATCCTTCTCCAATATCACAAATCCAACTTTCTTATCTCTATCAGAATTATAAAAAAGAGTTGTACCGTAAAACTAATAGATAGTATTGGGGTAGAACAACCCATGTTCCTTAGGAGGCAGGACTATAGAATTATAACCTTAAAAGATAACAACCTTCTTCTAGAGATAATCATATCTATAAAACCATGCACGGTTGATCTTTTTTATTCCAATATAATCACTCTAGCATCGGTCACTTCAGAAGTAGACATCATTCAATCGAAAGCAGCTAGCAAAGGTAATCAGATACACAAATTCAGAGATGAAATTTCACACGAAATGTCAGCCAACTACTCAGGGGGACCACACCCCTTTACGTAGGTGTCATCAGTCACCATAGATTCAATGCAATCTGATGTTTAGAAAACGTCCTTCCAGAAGTCATGACATCAAATATCATAGAAGAGTTGAATTTTTAAATCTCTTAAAATAGAGTTGATTACTTTCTTGAAGTATAAATTTCCAAAGTAAACAAAAACATAATTTATCTATGTATATAGAATAAGATGGTCACCAAAATTTTAAGGGCTTCAAAAAAGAGAAATAAATAAATATAAACCTTCTAGAAGTTATCTACCATCAACTTGGCTTGAACTTCTTCCATAGAAGATGGTTTAGAGTTAATTCTAAAACTTTTTTTTCCCTATCTTCTATTGAATATAATTGGTAGATAAAATATTTTTTGCAAGAAATTTATCAATGAAAACAAACTATCCCTAGAAAAGTGAGTTAATGATTAAAGAAAAACTTTCAAAGTATAAAACCTTATGTAAAATCATAATCATATGATATAAATTCCATTAAACTTAAAAGTTACTAGGTACTAGATATAATATTCCAGCTTCTTGTACACAACTTCATTTGGTTGGATGTCATGTATGAGGAATCCAGACTTTCTTAGGTCTGTAAGTATTTGGAAAGTGTACATTTGGTACCCAATTATTTCTAGTTCTTTAATGTTTAATAGCCACATGTTCTATTGAAATATATGCGTGATGTTTTTTGAAGGATTAGACTGTTCAAAGAACATCGACTCTTTCAATGTTCAGCTCTTTGACGCATTGAATAGAAAGTGGTATTGCCTGGCACAAAATAGTTTTTTTTATAATGGCCACTTCCGGTGGACTTGCTTCCAAGTCTAGAAGACGTTCTCTTGGGCTCTAACCACTTATAAAATTTCTCAAAAGGATTTTCTACCAGTGGTGAAGTTAGCAATTTCTTCAAATATTCCACTTCTGATTTATTTTTTACCACTATACTTTTATCTTCTATAAAAGTTATCGAATTTCCTTTATTATGAGAAGTTAACTGTGAAATTTTACTTTTACTCTGAGTTAAGCTTAGCATTTTTAATTTTCACCTTAGCTAACCCATCTATAGATTTAGCAAGATCACTCTTCTTCTCGATAACTTCACCTTTAAGTTCTGAATATATCTTGTAATTTTTTTGATAAATGTCTTCACACTCCACAACATAAGATTTCATTTCATCATACGTGTGAGGAATTTTGTCCTTATCAAATGATTGAGATTCATTGTTCGATGAAAATAAAGTCTCCTCTTAAAGATAAATTGGACAGAGCATCTTTTAGTATTTTTCCCATAAAACACTTCATTCAAAGGGGGCATAAGTAACACTAGCATAAAATCTAATGTTTTATCCACTTAACATTACTACCATCCAATATACTATCAAAAGATAACAAATCCTCGATCACACTTTATGTTTTATTGGTATATTTAAATCCTTTCCTTTCCTCTCTCTTATAATCTCTTTTGAAATTTTTTTCTTTCCTCTTTAACCTAGGACATTCAGGTCTGATGTTCCCTGACTTTATTCTCATATTTATCCTCTCTATCTCTTCTATCCTTTTGGTAATCTCTGGAAATTAAAAATTTTAAACATCCTACTAGAAATATTTTCTAGTTCTCTATATATAGGTTCCAAATCACTATCATTCGAACACTTCTTACATATCCTTCTTAATGTACTCGGTTTTGCAGTATTTCTTCCAAAATTTAAAACTCTAGATATCAATGTAAAAGAAAATCCATTATATTTCCTCACTTTTCAGTATCTCTTTTCAATCTAATCTCATATTTCCTAAGAGTCCCAATTAAATCATCAAGTCTTTAGTTTGTAATATGTTTAGTATCGATGATCATCATCCGCTTCAACTCCCATTCTTTAGGTAAGATATCAATCACTTTTTCAATGAGTTAATTGTCTGAAAACTCCTCACCAAGTGTCTAAAGACTGTTAACTATAGTCATTAATCTTTGATGCATTTTAGTGACTGCTTCTCCCTAAAGAATATCAAATTCCTGATAATCATCACACAACACATATCATTTGGTTTCATGAACTTTGAACGTCCCAAAGTGAGTGACTTCAAGCTTTTTACAGATCCCACATACCATCCAACAAGATAAAACTTGGCTATAAATATTTATTTAGATAACATATAAGAGAGTGTTCCTATCATGAAAGTTAAGTTGAAACTATTCTCTTTCCTCTCTTGAAAATCCAACTACTCCCATTTCTAGAATCTTGTAGCTTCTATTAAGTATGATATAATTTTCTTCTCCAGCACTCCTAAAAAAAAGTTTCCATCCAGTCACAAAAATGTTCATAATTTTTTCCATTCAAGATAGCTGGTTTGTTTGGATTTAGATTATCTAAACTACTGATATGCATAACAGTTACCCTACTAAAAAAAACATTCCTGTACTGCAGATTTAGTGTAATAAAAATTATATGTGTTCTAATAAACAAATAGATAATAAAAAATTCAATGTCTGATAAAGATAGATCAAGAGCCTAGTAGTGTCAGGATCTGATACCAAATGTTGTCCCAGTGAAGGTATGATATGGAACTACAAGTTGGGGGGGGTGAATTGTAGTTAAAACCTGATTGAAATTTTTTCATCCCACTCTAGAATTAAGTTGTCTGAAGAGTATCAAAGTATATAACATAAACATGAAATATGCACAATGTAAATTAAAATGATCATAAAGTAAACACTACTCGATGAAAATAATAAATGTTGGGGAAAATAAGAGAATCAATACATAGAATCTCAACTGATGAATGTAATACAAATAGCAAATAAAGAGCAGTAAAGTGAAAAACAATGCTCGTGTTAAATAACAATTCAAATTCCCCTAAAGGATATTTTTATAAATTATACTTCCAATTCAAAAGAATACTTTCCTTATATCCAAAGTGGTATGAGGATCTATAAACTTGATTCTAAGTATCCCACTTTCACACTTGGAAGTTCCTCGACTGAAAAAACCATCAGACTATATCTATATTCTTATCCTTAGAATCCCTCAATCACATTGACCAGACATAGGAAATCTCAAGAACCCCGAGCTTTGTCAACTATAACCCTACCGAAAGGGCTCCATCTTCCTATCCTTTGAAGCTCTTGATCACACTAATTAGATAACTCAACTTCTATCCCCGAAAACTCCTTGATCATAAAGGACTAGGAAAAGAATTATTACAATAGAAAAACTAAGAGATTTATAGTGTATACCTCACTAGATGGTATCTCTTTGCACACTCAGAAAAAGATTATAAATGTGAGCACTCAAAGGCAGTAAGATTTTTGCAAAGATTCACTTGAAATCAACTTTTCAGCACATGTAATTAGCTTTGCTTGCTGTGTATGTTCCTCAAATCTTCGAGTTCAATTTGAAGACATACACTATAACAAAAGCAACAGTCAAATTTTGAGTTCTTCAGGTTTAGCTGTCGCTATACCCCATCATCCAATAGATGCAACTCATCTTCTATTGTCCATTTTTCATAACTCTGCACCCCATCACAACATACTAAGGCCCACTGAAAGTGCTTCAAAGAATCCTTTAAATGTACCAGAACATAGGTCACTCTAATAGGTTTATTGGATGTTAAAGTAATAGACATTAAACTTACACAATAAATTAAACAAAATAATTCAAGTTAGATCAAATTCTTATAAAGTATATTGTGATTTTCAAAACAAAGAATACAAAAGTGGTATTTGAACCAACATATAAATTATGTTTTCCTTGTTAATGATTATTTTGAAACTTGGATCATTATATAAACCAATGGATTTAGAAATGGTTTTCCATTACTCATTTTACAAAACAAAAATTGAAATTTTAAAATGATGTTTTCAAACTTGAACTATTGGATTTCATTGAGAAAGATACTATGTAGATTCATGGTGGTATCCCATTGAACTTTGGCACATACCCTGTACATGCCTTTGAGAATATACAGATTTGATTATATCTATTACAGGAAAAGGGAATGGGGACACATCTTATGGAAGCATCACTTAATGTGTTCATCATCCTTTATAGTATATGATTTTTGGTGACCATATGTCACATAGAGATTGATCGGTTGGAGTGTTTTTGGGGATCCTCTGATACTGGCTTTGGGTTTTGGTTATGTATTAGCCCCACCAGTGTGACATCCCCATTTCGGTTCACTCTAACCAGTAACCGGACCAGAGAGCCACTGGACCTTAGGCACGCCTTCCCGTATGCCAAAGACCTCCGACTAGCAGTGAGGGTCTATTGGGTTATAGTGGGAAGACTATACCCTCTAGTAATAATAATAATAATAATAATAATAATAATAATAATAATAATAAGAGTACTATGGAAGTGTTAACTCAATCATGATAGAAGCATTTTTAAATAACGATAATAACATGCCAAAAGTATACCCATTATATACCAGATAATACCTACATATCATGCCAATAATACAAAGTAAATGAGATCACCCATGAGTCGACCATATATGTACATGAACAAAAGTAACCAAAAATACCACCAGACTGGTACCAAGGAACCACTTAGCTAGACTTCCAAAAACCACGCCAACATGCTAGTGCTCCATCTGCACACTCCTTCCCACTAAGCTACAGACCTTGAGTTTGATCCCTCTCCTATTATCAAAACTATATAATCTATACGCGTTCAAAAGGGACTGTGCATGGTGTTAGTATGAACTCAGTATGCGACCACCAATAGTGCCCTTGGCTTATATTCACACATATACCAGTGTATGAAAAAAATTAAATAAACAACAACTAGCACATATCACACAACCCACTCCTCTTATACTCAACAACCACCTGCTCCTTTTAGATGCACATTTTATAACCACATCATACATGATGCCCATAAATTCCTACAACACTCTTGATACTCACAGAAATCATGCATCGCTCCTGATGCCCACATAAATCCTGCATCACTCTTGATGCCCACTGAAATCTCACATTGCTCATAATTCCCAAATATTAACAATCACTAGGTTACTCCACTTATCATCCATGCAACTCATGTGATAATATCCATCATACCAAACCAAAACCACAGTCATAGTCTCACAACATACCTCTGATTATCGTTAGCTCTCCACCTTGCTTTGAATATGTCTGATCAATTACATGCAGTTGGCCTGAAGCCTGATTTCCTGATACTCATCCTTCCTACAAAGTTGTACTCATTACAGGGCATTACCCCCACTGCTGGGTATCACTCCCACCACCGCGACTTGCTCCTGTCATCATGTCTCAGCTATTATTTCCTGCATCTCTCTCAGTTAGATCCTTGATTCTAACTCGGTCCATACCCACTAGTACAAAAATTATTTATAACATTTCCTTTTTCACGTTGGTTTTTTAGAATTGACGTGAAAATCAATGAATTTTTTTTTACATCGGTTCTTATATAACTGACGTGAAAATCCATTTTCACCACCTTTTCACATTGGTTATATAAGAACTGACGTGAAAAATAAATTTTCATGAGTTTTTAATGTTGGTTGTAAATAATTGATGTGAAGAATGTTTGAAAACTTGTAGTTCATTTCCTAAGTTTCGATTTGACTGGTCTTGGAGCTCAAACGGAGTTTCGAATCAAAAGTTATGGCCATCAGAAGTTGATCATCTCTAAACGATGTCTTAGAGAAGTCCAACTTCCGATTACCATAACTTTTGATCCATAGCTCCGTTTAACCTCCACAACCAGTCAAATCAAAACTTGGGAAATAAACTATTTTTTTAAACTTTTTTCATGTTGGTTTTTTGAAAACCGATGTGAAAAATGTCCTTTAATGTCGGTTCTTAAAAAAAACTGACGTCAAAAGCTAGTTTGCCATGCCGATTATCATAAAATTGACGTGAAAAACTAACTTTTCACGTCATTTTTATGATAACTGATGTAAAAAATGAAAATTTTAATATCTTTTCATGATGGTTATCATAAAACCGACGTGAAAGATAATTTTAATATCCCGCCAATATGGAATTCTAATTCTTTTATAGCGCGACATCAAAAATTTTGATTGCCGCCTAAAATTTATTGAACCATGTTTTCTTTTACCATCTTTGATTATCCAATAAAAACATATATTTTAATTACATTTTAATGGTATTAAATGTTCATTTTTGATCTTATGGGCCTGAGTTAGTGCATTTTCATTATGAACATCCATTCTCATCATTTGTGCACTTCATGCCTAATATACACCAATTTAGGCCCAACGAGTCATCTGATTCTAAGGAATGTAATTATCAATATTTTAATTTGATATTTTGGGAACTATATCTACACTTAAATGTGAACATTTTTTATTCAGGGATAAATGGATGATTCATAAATGATGATGAAGATATTTGGAGATGAATGGAAGCAATTCTAGAGAAGGCAGATTGGACACCAGCCCACTTATGAGACTGTGGGGCCCAACATATAGGCCCAATGAATCCCAATTTTTTTGGGATGTTAGAAGACATGTATAGGAACAAATAACTTTTCATGATCCAATGCTAATTCGGCCTCTATGGTGGTCATTAAGGTGGCCCAATTTAGAGATACAATTCTGGGCCAAATCCTGCGGCCCAGAAACACATCCCACTAATTTGATCATATCTCAGACTCCACAACTCCAAATGGGCCCAAATTTTATAGGAGGTTAGAAGACATCCGGATCTCCATTTTCTTCTTCTATGGCCCACGCTGATTCGGCCATCTAGAAGGTCTTCCAGACACGTCTGTTCGATGAAGGAAAGCTGGCTGCCACCTCGGGTCAAGGGTGGAAAGATCAACTCTCCCTTACTTTCCACCCACCTATGACCTACCGCAATTAATTGAGGAGACTTGTAATGTTGGAGGCTCGACCCAAGGGCTCAAAAATGCCTATTTAAGGCAGTGGTGTTGGAGGATTGAAGAATATTTGAGCTTGTTTTCATCTTAATGTTATGCTGCCAATTTCTCTTCATAATGTTCTTCCTTCACATGTAAGTTGTTTTAATTCATCCTTGTTTCTTAATAAAAGTTCTTCTTCTATTATTATTCTGTTCTTCTCATTATCACTTTGATACCGTTGGTTCAAGGTGTGAACTTGTTCATACCAAACCTTGTGAGATTATCACACAATGGTGGAGTGATTGTTATTTTATTGCGTTTTTTTACTTCTCCATTTCCTCCCTCATGAGTCTACTTTTCGCTTCCATTGAAACCATAAAATCAATGGAGGGCTAACCCACTTATGGGTTGATCCAAGGGAGTAGCAAGGGGATGGATTGGATGTTATTTATCACCTCATTAATGTATAATCACTTCTTTAATTGAGATTTTTATTTGATGATTTTTAAACTCCATCGTCCTTGTTGAATTTAAGGCCACACACTTCAAGTGCTAATACGAACCTTTACCTTGAAGTGATCAAAACTTTGATCCTTCAAGTGTATAGGTGATTAGTATTAAAGGGTGTAGCCATTAAACCAGTAAGTGATGATGTTGTTTTATCTCCTTAAATGAACCCATCTCAAATTTAATAAATTGAAATCATTAAAAAGAAAATACATCCAATCCACCCCGAGCGATAACCTAGGATCAACTCATTCTTTTAAATTGAATTCACTTAAATCTGTTAGTTATACTTTAAAACCATATAAAATCAACCCAAGTTGGCCACTTCATAGCCAAAAACAGTCCATAGAATGTACGTGTCTATAAGTTTCTTCTTAGGTCTCTGAGGATTCGATAACCCAAGCTAAACTACAAGGACTGTTCTACCTTCATCTCTTGGGTAAATTTGAGCGAGAATCAAATTTTGGCGCCGTTGTCGGGGACCCAAGTAAGTCATCTAAACACCCATTCTATTCTCCCTCATTTCTTCTTTTCTCATCCAAATTCTCTTATCTTGTCCCTTTCTCGTTTTTTTTCTTTTGGCGCATGTCTGCCTACACCCGCGATCAATCAAACCGTCTTGTTAGGGTGGATAGTCCTGGGGTTTGGGAGTCAAATACACCAAGGGAACTCATTCCATTAGATCCTAATCTTCCTAATACTCTAGAGTCCAAAATTGAGCCAATTTCAATGGAAGGTCTTCAAAGAAACCAACTCATAAACCCGGGTGGGAACCAAAATGGAAACCCAAATGAGGCAGCCCCAAACTTGGGGAATGCAATTGATCAAACCATGAATGACTGCCTCACACCTTCCTGGACCAATGCCCCCTCATGCATTAGACACAATTCCCTAGGAGATTCCAACTACATCTTTAAACCCCATGTCCTAAACCACCTTCCCACATTCCATGGAATGGAGTCCGAGATGCCATACCTGCACATTAAGGAGTTCAATGACATTGTAGAAACCATTTGTCCCCCACATCAACTAGAATCAGCTAAGATGAGGCTATTTCCTTTTTCTTTAAAGGATCGAGCTAAAAATTGGCTAAACAATTTGAGACCATCATCCATCAACTCTTGGGACCAACTACAAAGAGAATTCTACAAAAAAATACTTTCCCCACCATAAAACAATTGCACTTAAAAAGAGTATCCAAAACTTTTTTGAAAAAGAGGGAGAGTCATTCTATGAAACATGGGAGAGGTTCAAAGACACTCTAAACATGGTTCCACACCATGGTTTTTCTATTCCTGAACAAGTGAGAATTTTCTATGAAGGGTTGGGTCCGAGGAACAAACAATTCATTGACATGATGTGTAATGGAACCTTTAAAAACAAAGCCCCAAATGATGCTTACGAGTATCTAGAAATCCTTTTTGAACAAAACCAAACATGGGGAACTTCACCTTATTCTAAAAAGCCACAAAGAAATACTGGAATTCATACACTTAGAGAAGAGGAAAGCCTTAGGGCTAAACTCGCAGCACTCTCTAGGAAGTTTGAAGAGATAGACCTTAGGAAAGTCCATGAAATCCAAACTGCTGACCCTGTTTGCACAATTTGTGACAAAAATGACCATAAGACAGACAACTGTCCAACCATTCCATCCATCAAGGATGTTCTCTTAGAAGGACCCCCAACGGAAGTAAATGCTTTGAACTTTCAAAAGCCTCAATACCAAAACACCTTCAACCCAAGGTATAACGACCACCCAGGCTTCTGCTGGAAAGATAACCAACAACCTAGCCAACCACAGGGACAAAATCCTTACCCCCATCAGAAATACCAAACCCATAACCAGTTCCAAACCCAACCTATCCAATACCAACAGCCACCAGTCCATTTTCAATAAACCATCCCACTTCCAAAATATCCCCCCGGGATAAACCAATCTTCTCAAGCACCCACCCAAACTGTTCCACAAAGCCTACTAGAACAACTGTGCAAAAAAATGGAGAGGATGAACTCAGAAGTCTCTTCCCTAAAACAAGAACTTCAAACCATAAAAACTGGAAAGGCACCCATGCCTACTCAGGCGGTGCCATCCTCAACTTCAAGGGGAGAGTCAAGTTGCACTCAAACAACTCATGAACAACTAAAGGCTGTGACTGTTTTAAGAAGTGGGAAATCAATTGAGAAACCTGAACAACTAATTCAGAACCCACCTGAAGATTCAAACTTGGATGAAAATTCAAATGAACCACAAGATCAAACTGAGGAAACTGATAACATTGTCAAGGAAACAACTCTTCAACAAACAACCCCACAACCTGCACCATTTCCTCAACGCATGAGGGGGAAAACCAAGCCTGAACTGAGTGAAACGTTGAGAGAAATATTTTCACAAGTCAAGTTGAACATACCCCTTCTCGATGCAATCCAAACCATACCTACCTACTCACAGTACCTTAAGGACTTGTGCACTTTTAAAAGAAAATTTTCACATAAAAACCAAGTCCTTTTGGCTGCTAATGTGAGTACCACCATTCAAGGGACCATTCCTCCTAAGTTGAAAGACCCAGGTTGCCCTTACATCAATGTTGAACTAGGAGAAAGCAAAGTTTTCAAGGTCTTGTGTGACCTAGGTGCTAGTGTCAATCTCATCCCATATGCTGTGTACTGCCAGTTAGGCCTAGAAGAACTCCAACCCACATCTGTCACACTTTAACTTGTTGATCGTAGCATTAGGGTTCCAAAGGGGATTTTAAAGGACGTTCTGGTAAAGGTTGAAAACTTCATCTACCCTGCTGATTTCATTGTCCTTGACAACCATCCAAACTTAGGAAATAAGGAACAAACCCCAATCATCCTTGGTCATCCTTTCCTTGCAACAATCAACTCTGTTATCTGAGTCCGAAATGGGAACATGACCATCACCTTTGGGAACATGAGTCTAGACTTGAACATCTACAATGCAAGCTCACAAATAGGGGATGACGAGGACATTCATGAAGTAAACATGATATGAAGCATTGATAATGAATCCATGGAACATTAAGGAATATTTGATGAATGTTAATTCAGGATGAGATTGATTTCCTTTGTTCATATGAAGGAAGTTTATCTCCTTGGATTGAATCATTTTCAAATTTCTCTTATGATGAAGTCTTAGGTCCAACAATCAGTGAAACCTTTCAAGAAACCACTTTCATGGAGACCACTTCAATTTCCTTCCCTAAATCTGATCAAGCCAATCTAGTAGCTGAAACTTCTACATGTGGGGAATCAATCCTATCTGAAACTCTAAAAAAAGAAATTGATCTTGATCCAATGTCCCGATATTCTGCTAAAATTCTGAACCAACCTGATCTTAAATTGAAGGAACTTCTTGCTACACTAAAGTATGCCTTCCTAGGGGAAAATCAAACACATCCTATTGTCATTTCTTCTTCTCTTGAATCCAATCATGAGAGGATGCTTCTAGATGTCCTTAGGAAGCATAAGAAAACCATTGGTTGGACCCTTTCTGATATTCCTGGGATTAACCCACTTATCGGGACTCATAGGATTGTTCTGGAATCTGATTCAAAGCCATGTCGTCAACCTCAACGGCGACTCAATCCTAATCTCATGGAGGTGGTAAGGAAGGAACTTCTAAAATTGTTAAAAGCTGGTATCATATATCCCATAGTTGAGAGTGAGTGGGTGAGCCCAATCCAAGTGGTTCCAAAAAAGGCCGAAATCACAGTGATAACCAATGAGGATGGAGAGATTCTTCCAACAAGGGTGAGTAGTGGATGGAGGGTCTGCATTGACTACAGGAAGCTAAACTCATTCACCAAGAAGGACCATTTCCCCTTACCATTCATTGACCAAGTCCTTGAGAGAGTGGCAGGTCATGCCTTCTACTGTTTCTTAGATGGGTACTCGGGGTACAATCAAATTGAGGTCTCCCTAGAGGATCAAGGGAAGACTACATTCACATGTCCATTCAGAACCTTTGCTTTCAAACGCATGCCCTTCGGGTTATGCAATGCCCCTGGAACCTTCCAGCGGTGCATGATGGGAATCTTCTCAGACATGGTAGGGGATTTTCTATAGGTCTTCATGGATGACTTTTCTATGTTTGGGGATACATTTGAGGGATGTATGAGTAATGTAGAGAGAGTCTTGTCAAGATGTGAAGAAAAGAATCTAGTCCTAAACTGGAAAAAATGCCATTTTATGGTTAAAGAGGGACTAGTTTTAGGCCATCTGGTCTCAGGTAGGGGGATTGAAGTTGATAAAGCCAAGGTTGACATCATTCGTTACCTTCCATCACCCAAAACTATCAAGGAAGTGAGGTATTTCTTAGGACATGCTGGTTTCTATAGAAGATTCATCAAGGACTTTAGTTCAATATCCCGTCCCCTTTGTGCTCTCCTAGTAAAGGATGCTCCATTTGTTTGGACAGAAAGCTGTGAGGGTTCATTCTCAACCCTCAAATCCTCTCTCACCTCTCCTCCCATTATGAAATCTCCAAATTGGAACCTTCCTTTCGAACTTATGTGTGATGCCAGTGACTTTGCTGTAGGATCTGTGTTAGGACAACGTTGTGATAAAAATCCTTATGTCATTGCTTATGCAAGAAAATACTTAAATGATGCCCAAATCAACTACACCACCACTGAAAAGGAGTTACTTGATATTGTGTTTGCCTTAGAGAAGTTTAGGTCCTACCTCTTAGGATCCCCCATCACTGTGTTCACTGACCATTCTGCACTAAAATACCTCTTCCAAAAACAAGATGCTAAGGCTAGACTGATTAGGTGGGTCATTCTCTTACAAGAATTTGACCTCATAATCAAGGATAAAAAGGGAGTTAAAAATGTTGTAGCTGATCAGCTCTCTAGGATGGAATTCAAAGACAACTCAAATCACCTTTCTGTGTCTGATTCATTTCCTGATGAACACCTATACTCTGTGAGTAACTGCCCTTGGTATGCCGACATAGCCACTTTTTTAGTTATAGGAGTCATTCCAAAATTCTTAGGGACTCAAGCTCGAAGGAAATTCCTTTATGAATTAGACACTATGTGTTTGATGATCCATACCTCTATAAGTTCTGCCCTGACCAAGTCATTAGGAGGTGTGTTCCAGAATCTGAACAAGAGTCCATCCTTAAATTCTGTCATAGTGAGGCATGTGGAGGTCACTTTTCCTCAAAAAAAAAACATCAGCTAAGATTCTTCAATGTGGTCTCTTATGGACCACCCTCTCAAGGGACTCCTACACATTTTTTCAAAGCTGTCCTAGGTGTCAACAAGTAGGGTCCATCACAAAAAGGAATCAAATGCCACTCACTCCCATCTGAGTGGTTGAAATCTTTGATTGTTGGGGAATTGATTTCATGGGTCCCTTCCCAAACTCTAGGGGACCCTCTACATTCTCTTAGCTGTTGATTATGTCTCAAAATGGGTTGAGGCCATTCCCACAAAATCCAATGATCATCAAACTGTGATTAGATTCCCAAAAGAAAACATCTTCTCTAGATTTGGAATTCCTAGGGCTATCATAAGTGATCGTGGAACTTATTTTTTCAATCGTCCATTCTCATCACTCATGGAAAAATATGGAATTTCTCACAAAGTATCCACTGCTTACCACCCACAGACCAATGGTCAAGCTGAGTTAGCCAATCGTGAAATCAAACAAATTCTTGAGAAAACTGTCAATCCTTCTAGGAAAGATTGGTCTGAGAAACTCTTGGATGCTCTTTGGGCATATCGTACAACATTCAAAACCATCCTAGGAATGTCACCATATAGGTTAGTTTATGGAAAATCATGTCATTTACCTGTTGAAATTGAGCATAAGGCCTTTTGGGCAATTAAGAAAATGGATTATGACCTCTCATTGGCCGGAACAAAAAGGAAATTAGATCTCAATGAACTGGAGGGATTAAGGATGGAGGCTTATTAAAATTCAAGGATCAATAAAGCTAGAGTTCAAGCCTACCAATCTAGGAATATCAAGGTCAAACATTTTGAACCGGGAAAACTTGTGCTCTTGTATAGTTCAAAACTTCATTTACACCCGGTAAAGTTAAGGTCTAGATGGTCAGGTCCTTTCATAGTGCATCATGTATACCCCCATGGGGCAGTAGAGATTCAAGATCCCACTAGTGGTCACATTTTCAAGGTCAATGGTCAAAGGTTAAAAACATTCATTGAATCATTCAATAAACAGGAAATAGATGTTGAGTTAATTGAGCCAATCTATGAACCAGTACAAAATTGATAAATTTAGGATCTATGTCGGGCTAACGACGTTAAACAAAGCGCTGCACGGGAGGCAACCCGTGGTTTTTATGTTTCTAATCTTTCTGAATCATCTTTATTTTTCAGATAAGATTAATTAATCATTTTTATATTTAAAAATAAAAAAAATAGACTTTTGACCTGTTCTTCTATTATAAGTATGGATGGGTACGAAAGGGGAGCACCATATTCATCCGTGTCACGTGGTGTGATCCTTGAGTAATACCTTACCCAGAAATTTAAAAAGAAGACAATGTATCATCAGTTTATTTTGTTTTATTTTTATTATTTTATAGGTTAATATAAAAATAATAAAAATAATAATAATAATATAATAATTAAAAAAGAGGACACACCATAGGCCATGGGGCAAACCCCGTCACAACCGGCGAAGCCGCGGGGACTCGAACTCGGGACCGAAGGGAGACAGGGGCGCGTGCTTACCACTGACCTACGACTTTATGTGCTTACTTATTTTATAATTTTTTTATATATACTTATATTTTACTTATATATATATATATATTTTTTGTTTGTTTGTTTTCCTTTTTCCACTAGGGAACTTTGCAAGAGACATGAATATCAAAGGACTAAATTCGAGCGACAAGAACTTAAAACTTAAACCACCAGGTGACTTCATTCCATGATCTTCATATTTCAATTTCCTTATTGAACTCCCCTTTTATTCCTCTACCCCATTCTAAATTTTATTTTTACGAAACTAGGGACAATTTCATTCTAAGTTGGGGGGTGTGGAAACAAAATGTTTGTTTAAAAAAAACAATGATAAAAAAAAGAAGTAAAATTCCTTTATCATTCATATAATAACATCTTTGCTCACATTAAAACTACGTAACAAATAACTTTTATTTCCTTGACTCTTAATTTAATTCATGATTAAGTTTAAAAGCATTGATTTTGGAAGTTTGGTTTTCCAATGAAAATTTTCATCATTTTTATTTTCATCCATTAAATCAAAATGCCGCGATGCACGTCCTCTAGACTGTGGGGTACTAATTTGAATTTTTGGGGTCCCATAATAAATAGCATAGACTGGTTTGATTTTTATGAATAATATGAGTATTCAAAAAAAAAAAAAAATTTGCGTGTAGAGCAATGGATTGATAAAATGCGAGGCTTCGACACTTGGGGATCATGACTCCAGAGTTGTCTAGCCCTGAGTTTTTCAATCTATCTCTATTTATGGTAATATGACTTTGTTTTTGATTAAGTTAACTCGAGACGATGCCCGAGTATGTGGGCTTCACTTGGTGCCCTACGACCTTTGAGTCTGGGAGTCATCGGCAAAGTTTTGCTACATGAGTTAATTTGATTAACTGTAATCTCAATTACTATAATAATATTGAAAAAAAAATCCAAAAAAAAGAGGAATGAAGAATACTCATATTAGGATTAAATGTGATTCCACCTAGCGCTTCCATGATTTCCCCCTTGAATGAAAATGAACCCCCATATCTATTGTGATTCACAACACATCATTACACCTAATTGAGTTGGATGAAGTATGATGATGGATTTGATCAAAGGAATGAGCTTGGGATTGAGATTTGATTTTAAATTCATCTTGTTTTAAATTATCTTGATAGGTTATAAAAATATATTTGTGTGTAGTTTACATTGTGAGCACTGTTTGTTATAATGTGTTTGAAGAAAGGAATTTAAATAAAATCATTGAATTATTTGCTCGGGACTAGTAAATCTCAAGTTGGGGGGGGGGTGTGATTATCCAATAAAAACATATATTTTAATTACATTTTAATGGTATTAAATTTTCATTTTTGATCTTATGGGCCTGAGTTAGTGCATTTTCATTATGAACATCCATTCTCATCATTTGTGCACTTCATGCCTAATATACACCAATTTAGGCCCAATGAGTCATCTGATTCTAAGGAATGTAATTATAAATATTTTAATTTGATATTTTGGGAACTATATCTACACTTAAATGTGAACATTTTTCATTCAGGGATCAATGGATGATTCATAAACGATGATGGAGATATTTGGAGATGAATGGAAGCAATTCTAGAGAAGGCAGATTGGACACCATCCCACTTATGAGACTGTGGGGCCCAACATACAGGCCCAATGAATCCAAAATTTTTTGGGATGTTAGAAGACATGTATAAGAACAAATAACTCTTCATGATCCAATGCTAATTCGGCCCCTATGGTGGTCATTAAGGCGGCCCAATTTAGAGATACAATTCTGGGCCAGATTCTGCGGCCCAGAAAAACAGCCCACTAATTTGATTATATCTAGGAATACACAACTCCAAATGGACCCAAATTTTACAGGAAGTTAGAAGAAATCCGTAGATCCATTTTCTTCTTCTATGGCCCACTCTGAGTCGGCCATCTAGAAGGTCTTCCAGACGCATCTGTTCGATGATGGAAAGATGGCTGCCACCTCGGGTCAAGGGTGGAAAGATCAACTCTCCCTTACTTTCCACCCACCTATGGCCTACCACAATTAATTGAGGAGACTTGTACTGTTGGAGGATCGACCCAAGGACTCAAAAATTCCTATTTAAGGCAGTGGTGTTGGAGGATTGAAGAATCTTTGAGCTTGTTTTCATTTTAATGTTATGCTGCCAATTTCTCTTTGTAATGTTCTTCCTTCACATGTAAGTTGTTTTAATTCATCCTTGTTTCTTAATAAAAGTTCTTCTTCTCTTATTATTCTGTTCTTATCCTTATCACTTTGATACCGTTGGTTCAAGGTGTGAACTTGTTCATACCAAACCTTGTGAGATTATCACACAACGGTGGAGTGATTGTTATTTTATTGTGTTTTTTTTTACTTCTCCATTTCCTCCCTCACGAGTCTACTTTCCGCTTCCATTGAAACCATAGAATCAATGGAGGGATAACCCACTTATGGGTTGATCCAAGGGAGTATCAAGGGGCTGAATTGGATGTTATTTATCACCTTATTAATGTATAATCACTTCATTAATTGAGATTTTTATTTGATGATTTTTAAACTCCATCGCCCTTGTTGAATTTAAGGCCACACACTTCAAGTGCTAATACGAACCTTTACCTTGAAGTGCTCAAAACTTTGATCCTTTAAGTGTATAGGTGATTAGTATTAAAGGGTGTAGGCATTAAACCATTAAGTGATGATGTTGTTTTATCTCCTTAAATGAACCCATCTCAAATTTAAGAAATTGAAATCATTAAAAAGAAAATACGTCCAATCCACCCCGAGCGATAACCTAGGATCAACTCATTCTTTTAAATTGAATTCACTTAAATCTGTTAGTTATACTTTAAAACCATATAAAATCAACCCAAGTTGGCCACTTCATAGCCAAAAACAGTCCATAGAATGTACGTGTCTATAGGTTTCTTCTTAGGTCTCTGAGGATTCGATAACCCAAGCTAAACTACAAAGACCGTTCTACCTTCATCTCTTGGGTAAATTTGAGCGAGAATCAATCTCAGTTACACGTTTTCATTCTACACATATATTAATTTAACGATCAATTCTTTCAACCTTCATCCTTCCATCGACTCAACTCATTTGATCTTCATCCTAAATCCACTATTTCTTCTTTCGACGATCTCATCAAGGTATTTGTAATTAATTTTCCATGATTTATGTTTTTTATGATTAGTTTTCTTAATTGATATATCGATGAATTATTTTGCTTTTATTATAATGAAGAATAAATCTTCGTTTCATGGTAAAACTAAAAATTTTCCTTCAGATTCTAAAATGCCTTCTAAGACGAAGCTTTGGTTAACTCATGAGATCGCTCCTTGGAAAAAAATATATCTAACTTCTAACGATCATAAATTTTGATCTGTAAATCCATTTGAACTCTACAACTAGTCAAATCAAATCTTAGGAAATTATCTACAAGTTGATAAACATTTTTCACATTGGTTTTAAAAAAAACCATTGTTAAAAATGACTTTTAACATTGGTTTTTGTAAAACTGACGTGAAAACTCTATTTTTAACATCAGTTTTTTAAAAAATGACTTGAAAAATAGGTCTTTCATGTCGGTTTTTGAAAAATCAATGCGAAAATAGCCTTTTAACGTCATTTTTTTAAAACTGATATTAAGATGGTCTTTCATGTTGTTTTTTAAAAAACCAACGTGAGAAATAAAAAAAAATACATTTTTAATGTCGGTTATTAAAACCGATGTTAAAAAACATATTTACAACTTCGCCTTCAAAGACGTCGCCTCAGGAACCGACGTTAAAAATATAAAAAAACCGACGTAAAAAATGTATTTTGTACTAGTTACCTCTCAATTGTTCGTGAGGTTTTCCAACAAAACCTTTCTAGATTCCCCATCTGGACACATGCCCGACACTCCTTCGGTGACCAATCACACTAAGCCTGAATTTTTCTCATCTTCCCACAAAAGAAACATACAATTGATGATCCACTCCGTGGTGGCATCCTTGAGTCTCTGTTGTGACAACCTATTGGGTCTCCTCATGGACCCACTTCTGGCTACCCAGAGCTCCACTACCTCTCTCACTTGACACCATTTCCAACTTAATATAGTCAAATTCATTACATTCTCATCTATCAGTGCTTGATCCACTACCTCCAAGAACGAGGTCAACCTGAAGATGTTTACTTGCATCCTGATATCATTTCGTAAACCATCCTCAAATTGACATACCATGGAAATGTCATCTCCTACTATAGCCAGTGTGAAATGCAACAGGTCTATGAACATACTATCATAATCCACGACTAAGGTCCCTCCTTGACACAAACACATAAACTCTTGAGACTGATCCACCATCAGTGTCTCAGAAAAAAAGTGCTTGAAAAATATATCCTCAATGTTCTTCCACATCAGCCCCTCATATTTTCCTAACTGTGTCTGTACATATCACTAGTTCTTCATCGGTTCCTTGAGAATATATGTGGCCAACTTCATCCTCCACCCTGGGGTTGTCTCAATCTGATCAAAAATAGCCCGCATAACCTTTATCCATTACTCTTCTACCTAAAATCCACCCTCTCCCTAGAACAATGGAAGGTGTTGCGATTATAATTCCCATATAAAATATTCCATAGATGGGTTAGCTTCCTAAGCTCCCCGATCAATGCTCTGAATAACCTGTACCAAGCTTTCCTTAAGCTACTCATCCATCCATGGACCAAACTCCTCTTCCCACTATGGTCCAAACTCCTCTTCCTGCTTTGGCTGTCCTACCAGCCTCGATGCCTCCACCTATGGCTCATGCTCACCCCAACCCTCAGTTCCCTCATCTTTTGCATGCCCAATAGACACCACATCTATGCACTCTTAACACTCCAACAAAGGCTATCTAGGTGGAATCACACTAAGAACCAAATACCACGATCAAGAAAAATATAAAAATCCAATAATATAAATAAGAAAATCTGTAATCGGAAGTGCATCTCACTACCCTAACACTTCCCTACCACAACCAAGCCACATACCATCCAACCTTATGTCCCCCTGGATACCCATATCAGAGTCAAGAACAATATACACCATATACATATAAGATCTCATACCCGTCATATCAGGAATCACATACCTGGTGTAACACCTCAAGATTTTATGAAATAGATTCTTTTAATTTCTTTGATGTCTTGTGTTGTACTCTACACCAAGATTAGCTTGCGCTATATGCAACACTGTATTAGCTTGTAGTACATGAAACATTATTCTTGACTTGTGTTGCACACAATTTTAAGTTCTTTTGATAGAATTCATTTCACGCAACACTGAGTATAGATTTTGTTCAATGTATAAATGAAATAAGTTTGGATTATGTTATACAAAACACCAAAGGAAGCTTTCACTACACACAACATTGATTTGGTTTGCTTTACACATAAGAGAAACCTTCCTCGATAGCTTTTGTTGTACGCGATACCGAGTTTCACTAAACAATGATATATTATTAAAATATTATTATTAATGGGATATAAACTAGCCGTTATGAATAGTATTAACCACATTTTGAATTTTATATAACATTATAATTCATATTATATATTTTCTAGAACATTGTATGAGAACAAAATCAATTTTTCGGATAAAAGTATTTTTAAAAAAATGCAGTTTTATCACCTTTTGATGACACACTCATTTTAAATCTTGTTTTTGACACTTTTATAAGTTAAATTTGACAAAATAAACTTCTTATTTGGAAGCGGAACATAAAAATTTACTTTTGTTAAATTTTTGGTATTTTTCTGAAAAAAATCATATTTTAATGATTAGTGAAAAATATTGCATTTTAATTCAAAACATCATTTTCATCTAATTTATTTATATTGTTAGATTGTACTTTTTAATTGGTTTTAAAATGTAATTGGATTATATTTTTTTTCATTTAATCAAATGTTGGTCATTAGAAGTAATTTTACTTTTAAATTGGACATAAACACATGCCAATCTTTTGATAATTATTACTTCTTAAAAACCTTCTTTTTGGTTTTGACAACGAGAATCAATTCTAAATAAATTACTGCAACTTCTGTGTTTTGAATTTGAAAAAATGGATTCTATATTTGGAATAATAAGGTTCAAATTGTGTAAATAGATACCTTTTATTTTTGAACATTATGAATAGTAACTTCAACAATTATTTTATTTACCATGGTTAAATGGTAAATCTGGTAAATAAGGGTAAAAAATATTATAATAATATTAAACTACCCTAACACATGTTCTAATCCTACTGGATGAGATATTTCTGACCATGGCCATCCTTGAGTCGATTTTGGGACCCCATGGAAAACACTTAGATGTGAAAATGACATTTTATAAGAATTAATTTAGTAAAGAGAAATATGACATAAACATGTATCTTCTTAATAAAAAAATTTTAATATGAAGTTATATATAAAATAAATTCGACTATAAATAGTCATTGGAAAGATAAAAAGATTTCCTACATCATAGTATTTTATTTATAATTTTTAGACACCAAATAAATAAATTTATTTATGACACAATGATGATGTAGTGATTACCTTATTAATGAATAATTTAAATAAACGAGATTATAAATATTAAAATAAATTTATTTTGAAACTTTTTATGACATACATGAATTTTATGGATGATTATGACTTGTTATCTTTGAATTAATGATGTTTTTTTTCGAAAGAATCAAGTTGTTATGGATTTTTAAAAAGTCATGATATGAATAGTATAAAAATTGACATAAATGAGTTGTTAAAAAAAATACTATTTTATTAAATGATATAATAGTCATAAAAATATAAGATTCAGTCAAATAACTTAGATAATGTTGAACATGTCATTAATGAACTACTTGAGGTTCGATTGGAATTTTATAGTAACTATATTAACCATATAGTATGAATATACAAGAAGACATGGTAAGAGTTAAATTAGTTAACTAAGGGTTAAAGCTAAAAGATAAGATTAAATTTGAGACCTAAACTTGTCTAAAACCTATTGGTTGAGAGGATTTTTAACAATACTCATCTTATATTTAAATTAAATGAGTTGTAGACCTTTTGAAACCGAAAATAATTTTATAATAAAATAATATTTCAATACCTTCCTAAAGTGCCCCTCCCCCTCTCTTATAAAAAGGCATCTCCTCCCACATTTCCTCACACCTCGTTGAGCCTTCTAGATCGACCAAAACCTACACAATTCTACTATAAACATTCTTATTTAACTTCTGTAGGTATTGGTTTTCAAAAAATTCCATCCCTAGTGTCCCTAAGAAGAGATCCAAAGGAAGTCCAACGAAGAAGAGGTAATTGATTTACCAATTCAATTCAATTTCTTTTCTTATTTTACTTCCACTTTCTATGTTGATTTCATACTAAAGTAATAACTCCAGTATATTATACATGATGAGATGTTATTATAATTATGGGACAACCTTATACCTCCTTTTATCCATCCTATAAATAACAATATCACCATGCGTGTGTATGCACGACTTACCGTCTCCACGTTGTGGTGTAATTTGTTATTCAAAAATACTTTATTAGGATGGGTATAATGATAAGTATAATAGATTTAAATAATGAATATAACATGATAATTATTATGTATAATTAATATACCATCCAATTACATACCATTTAACCATCACAAGAATGATACCGTTGCTCATGCGTACGTAAGACCTACCATCTCCACGACGCAGCGAGATTCGTTCTCCACATTAACAATTCAATAATGATTATAAAATTTATATGATGAGTGAAAATAATAATTATGAACTTAATTTCATGAATAAAATATATCCTATTCATAACAAACATGACTTACACAACAAAACAAGAATGAGAAAACGAAGCAGTAAACACCCGAAATAATGGTAATATTGAAATACTATTAACAAATGATATAATAGGATCATATATGATATCATAAATATGGATATGGTCCTGGTATAATTTAATAACATGATTTAACCATTATACAGGAGGTGACCACACCCTCGACTAACGAAAATTACAAGGTAAGGGATAATTTTACAATTTCATTATTATCTGAGATTGCTTATGCGTAAGTATTTACTGGGGGTATATTTATCATAAATTTCCATGTTTTCTAAGAAAATTCTCATAAATTTTTTTTTTATTATTCTATGTATGTTTAAAGTCATTTTTACCCATTTTGAATTCTACAACACTGTTTGGAAGGAATCTTTCTTATGTTTACCAAACGAGGTACTTTTTGACTTTTCTGAAAAAAATAAGAGAAGAATGTTTTTTAACATATACGACATGAATAGATTTTTATGCTTTCCTGATGCATTATTTCCATCAATATTCCTTTAAAATATTTCAAGTTTATTTTCAATTAAATTCTTTTTAAAATTGCACGACATTTTGAGAAAAGAAAATGTTTTTGAAGAAGAAATGATATTTTCCTCAGGAATTAAGTTCAAGTGTTTTATCAAAATTATTTTCCATCTAAGACGACATAGGGTTATGTTTCTATCCCTATTATTACTTTGATTTGATTGTGTTTATGATGGAATTATTTTTATGAATTCCATTTATCTTATATGGATTATGTTATGATGAAATGATGTTTAAGAATCCCATTTTATTTCATGGGTTATGCTATGAGGAATGATTTATGTTTTTGAGGAACATGTAAGAATGATTTCATTATGAGATGAGTGAGACCTATATCTCCCTCCAATGAATTGGGTAAAGATTTATATCTCATGAGATAGACATGACTGGAATGACAAGTAAATTCGGTTCAGTAATACATGACTGGAATGACAAGTAAACCCAGTTCAGTCACTATGATGGTCTTGAAAACAATGCCTTGACTACTATAGAAATCATATTATGTGATTATTTTTTTTCCACAATTCCATATTTTATACCAATGATATTTTATCATGGTTAATGTTCCTTTATGATCTATGCCTTACGAATTTCCAAGATTTATTTCATGACTCAAGATTTTGATGTTTAAACTTTATGTTCATGTTTTTTTAAGTTCAAATGTTTATGGTTTGTTTTATATTCTCCATGTTTACCCTTACTGATCATTTTAGCTCACCATTTTTATGTTTTCTTTTCTCTAGGATATAAAGAAAGGTTTTAGGTAGGAAAAAAAAGGGGAAAATATTTATGGGAGATGTTGAAGATCTTTCACCAAGTTAGAAGATTATGTTCTGAGTTTCCAAAGACACTAAACTAACATGGTCTTTGGGAATATATTTTGTGTCATGTATTAAGTATTCTGCAAAAGAAATGTAATGTCCATGTATGTCAAGTTGGGTCGTTAGAGTTGGTATCAGAGTGAAGGTTTAGTCAACCTTTGGAAACTAGGATGCAAAAACTTTAGTGAGATCCCTAGAGATATTTCTAAGGTATGTTTAGGGATGTCCCTAAGGTTAAGTCTAACTATAGGTTATGGTCCAAGAATTATGGTAACTATCATGAATAACCTAGAATTAAACCTAATATGTTAGAGATTGAAAGTACTCCCCCTTGATTATGTTGTTTTCCTAGTATGATTTTTACCTCTCACACTATTCTTTTTGGGGTTTAGACGATGGCTGGAATCCGAAGGAACCATGTTAATAATTAATGCATTGAGAAATGTAATGATTGTCCTCATGAACAACCAAATGTTATGGGAGATGGAATGAAAAATCTTATTGCTATACTTACACAATCTATGAATCATTCTGGACTCCCAAATGAGCAGAGAAGGGAACGATATTCTATCGAGTCCTTTATGAGGCGAAATCCACCTTCTTTCAATGGGTCTTCTGATCCACTTGTTTCTGAACAATGGATCAGTACCATTGAAAATATATTTTAAATCCTTTGTTGTTCAGAACATGAAAAAGTCATTTCGTCTATTTATCATTTAGAAGGTGAAGCAGACCAGTGGTGGACTCTAATTAAGAATACAAGGCAACCAGATGAAATTGAATCCATGGAATGAGACGAATTCAAGAACTTATTTTTCAATAAGAACTTCCCTAATATTCTTCAAACAAATATGGAAAATCAGTTCCTTGAATTTAAGAAAAAGGATGATGAATCTGTTGGTACATACGAGGTGAATTTTAGAAGACTTGCAAGATAAGATTCTGGCTTTATCATCCAACCTGAAAGTAAAGTTGATCGATTCTTTAGTGGCTTAAAACCAAGAATTCTAAGGGCATTAACTATAAGATACTTTAGTATCTATGAAGAGATTGTGCGTTGTACTGTCAAGGTAGAACTGGAAGCTGGTGTTACATATCCATATCATGGTTTTGACAAGAAACGAAAGATGGAGTTCAAGGGAAAATCTCAAAACAATGGTGAAAATAAGATGAATGTTTCCTTATGCTCAAAGTGTGGAAAGAAGCATGGTGGAGATTGTATTAAAGGGACTAAAAAATGTTTCAAGTGTGGAAAAGAAGGTCATCGAGTAGTTGAGTGCCAAAGTAATGGGAAAAAGGTTGCTAATGATGCGAATAGAGAAAATATTACAGAGAACGCACCATCAACACTTCATTGCTACAAGTGCAAGGAAATGAGGGCATTATGATAACCAATGTCCTAATCCAAGGGTTAATGATGATCGACATCAGCAACCTCTTAAGGCAAAAGACAAAGGGAAGTTACATGCGATCACTATTGGTGATGTTGACTATGACAAAAAAGTGGTTGAATGATTAAGTGTTTATGTAATGGGATTCCAAAATAGTGTTGTGGAATCTCATTTACAGTATTATGGAATATTGGAATATCTATGTATTGGTCTATTGTGGTTTTTATAATTATATGGTACCAGTAACCATGAAAAGTGATTGAAATATTTTTGAAAAGCACATGATATGCACATAATGAAGGGAGAAGGAGATAATGAGATGTTTGATAGTATTAATGAGCTCATGACTGATATAAGGATAAAGTGATATCGTGGTTTGAGTATATATAAGTTTTAGTATTTTTGTTGTGTGGAAAGAGTTAATTTTGACAGAATGCATGTTTTCAATAAGGTTCTATGATAATTCATGTTATTATCATGTTTAAAGAGAATACATGATTAAGATATTCACATGTTTGGAATGTGACTACCAAGAACTGCCAAATGAGATATGAGAGACAAATGTTAAGTCGATTTAGTTCACCTCCTTCTAAAGTTTTATATTTTTAGTTTTTGGAAGGATTGTAATGTTATCCATTTATGGATAGTATAAGTTATATTCCGGTTGAAGTTTGTTAGATTAATGTATTATCTCATTGTAGGTGGACTTATGCATATTTGATAACCGGTTCTAACCTTTTTGTTGAGAGAGATGAAATGACCTATCATTCTATCACATGGTCTGCTAATACTTAAATAATGAAAAATTCAACTTCATTTCTTTAAATAATAGATGAAGTGGAAATTGTTCAAGGCATGACCAATTACTAGATTGTACTGAAATCAAGTAAGTATTTCTTCTCATGTTCTTCAACTTTAGGAAAAGGATCTTGAAAACCAAAAAAGTTATCCTAGTACCTTATTATTCGATGACTCAAATGGTCCCTTAAATCATCACATATTTATGTCTTTCTAGTAGTTAACTTTCTCCAAACCTTATTTTCTATCACTATCCATCGGAACTTGATGGTTAAATTTCTCTTCCATATCCATGTTTTCATTTCCCACCTATGTTCTCCTATGTGGAAACCCAGTGATGAGTTACTTTGGGTAACCGTTATGTTTCTAACTTTCTTTTTTAAAATTAAGTTTTAGTATTCCTTTTTATGATGTGGGTTTCCATTAAAGAAACTTTAAAGTAGTAAACCATTTATAACCCCAATGAATTTCCAGGGTGAAATTCATTTTAAGAGGGGTAGAATGTAACACCCTGATATTTCATGAGATAGATTCTTTTAATTTATTTGATGTCTTTTATTGTACGATACACCAAGATTATCTTGCGCTATACGCAACACCGTATTAGCTTGAAGTACATGCAACACTATTCTTGGCTTGTGTTGCACACAATTTTAAGTTCTTTTGATAGAATTCATTTCACGTAACACTGAGTATAGATTTTTTTTCAATGTATAAATGAACTAAGTTTGGATTATGTTATACACAACACAAAAGGAATCTTTAACTACACACAACACTGACTTGGATTGCTTTACACGCAAGAGCAACCTTCCTCGATAGCTTTTGTTGTACGCGATACTGAATTTCACTAAACAACGATATATTATTAAAGTATTTTTATTAATGGGATATAAACTAGCCGTTATGAATAGTATTAACCAAATTTTAAATTTTATATAACATTAGAATTCATCTTAAATATTTTCTAGAACATGGTATGAGAACAAAATCAATTTTTCAGATAAAAGAAGTATTTTTCAAAATATGCAGTTTTACCACATTTTGACAGCACACCCATTTTAAATCTAGTTTTTTGACACTTTTATAAGTTAAAATTGACAAAATAAACTTCTTCTTTGGAAGCGGAACATAAAAATTTACTTTTTTTGAATTCTTGGTATTTTTCTGATAAAACTCATATTTTAATGAATAGTGAAAAATACTACATTTTAATTCAAAACTACCTTTTCATTTAATTTATTTATATTGTTAGATTGTAATTTTAATTGGTTTTAAAGTGTAATTGGATTATATTTTTATCATTTAATCCAATTTTGGTCATTGGAAGTAATTTCACTTTTAAATTGGACATAAACACTTGTCAATCTTTTGATAGTTATTACTTCTTAAAAACCCGCTTTTTGGTTTTGACGGCGGGAATCAATTTTAAAATATTTACTGAAACTTCTTTGTTTTAAATTTGTAAAAATGGATTCGATATTTGGAATCAAAAGTTTCAAATTGTGTAAATAGGTACATTTTATTTTTGGACATTATGAACAGTAACTTTAGTAATTATTTTATTTACCATGGTTAAAGAGTAAATCTCATAAATAAGGGTAAAAAATAATATTATAATAATATTAAACTACCCTAACACATGTCCTAATCCTATTGGATGAGATATTTTCGACCATGGGAATCCTTGAGTTGATTTTGGAACCCCATGGAAACCACTTGGATGTAAAAATGACATTTTATAAGAATTAATTTAAAGTAAAGAGAAATATGACAAAAACTTGTATCTTCTTAATAAAACAATTTTAATACAGAGTTATACATAAGATAAATTTGACTATAAATAGTTATTGGAAAGATAAAAATATTTCCTACATCATGGTATTTTATTTATAATTTTAAGTCACCAAATAAATAAATTTATTTATGATACAATGATGATATAATGATTACCTTATTAATAAATGATTTAAATAAAGGAGATTATAAATATTAAAATAAATTTATTTTGAAACTTTTTATGCCATCCATGAATTTTATGGATGATTATGACTTGTTATCTTTGAATTAATGACATTTTTTTTCAAAAGAATCAAGTTGTTATGGATTTTTAAAAAGTCATGATATGAATAGTATAAAAATTGACATAAATGAGTTTTTAAAACAAATACTATTTTATTAAATGATATAATAGTCCTAAAAAACTAATATTCAGCCCAATGCCTTAGATAATGTTGAACGTGTCATTAATGAACTACTTGAGGTTCAATTGGAATTTTATAGTAACTATATTAACCATATAGTATGAATATACAAGAAGACATGGTTAGAGTTAAATTAGTTAACTAATGGTTAAAGCTAAAAGATAAGGTTAAATTTGAGACCTAAACTTGTCTAAAACCTATTGGCTGAGAGGATTTTGAACAATACTCGTCTTATCTTTAAATTAAATGAGTTGTGTAACTTTTTAAACCTAAAATCATTTTATAATAAAATAATATTTCAATACCTTCCTAAAGTGCCCCTCCCCTCTCTTATAAAAAGGAATCTCCTCCCACATTTCCTCACACCTCCTTGATCCTTCTAGATCGACTAAAAACTGTGAAATTATCCTATCAACATTATTAGTTAACTTCTGGAGGTCTTGGTTTTCCAAAAAGTCCATCCCTAGTGTCCTTAAGAAGAGATCCAAAGGAAGTCCAACGAAGAAGAGGTAACTGCTTTACCAATTCAATTCAATTTCTTTTCTTCTTTTACTTCCTCTTTCTATGTTGATTTCATACTAAAGTAATAAATTCAGTATATTATAAATTCTGAAATTTTATTATAATTATGGGACAACCTTATACCTCCTTCTATCTATCCTAAAAATAACAATATCACCATGCGTGCGTATGTACGACTTACCGTCTCCACGCTGTGGTGTAATTTGTTATTCAAAAACACTTTATTAGGATGGGTATAATGATAAGTATAATGGATTTAAATAATGAATATAACATGATAATTATTTTATATAAATAATATACCATCCATTTACATACCATTTAACCATCAAGAGAATGATACCGTCTCCACACTGAGGTACTTTTTGAATTTTTTGGCAAAAGTGCGAGAAACATGTTTTTTTAACTTATACGGCATGAATAGATTTTTACGCTTTCCTGATGCATTGTTTCCATCAATATTCCTTTACAATATTTCAATTTTATTTTCAATTAAATTATTTTCTTTTAAAATTTCATGACATTTTGAGAAAATAAAACGTTTTTGAAGAGGAAAAGATATTTTCCTCAGGAATTAAGTTCAAGTGTTTTATCAAAATTATTTTCCATCTAAGATGACATAGGGTTATTTTTATATCCCTATTATTACTTTGATTTTATTGTGTTTATGATGGAATTATTTTTATGAATTCCATTTATCTTATATGGATTATGTTATGATGAAATGATGTTTAAGAATCCCATTTTATTTCATTGGTTATACTATGATGAATGGTTTATGTTTTTGTGGAACATGTAAGAATGATTTCACTATGAGATGGTTGGGACCTATATCTCCCTCCAATGCATTGGGTAAATATTTATATCTCATGAGATAGACATGACTAGAACGACAAGTAAATCCGGTTCAATAATACATGGCTGGAATGACAAGTAAACCCAGTTCAGTAATGGACTTTGAACACTATGATGGTCTCGACAACAATGACTTGGCTACTATGAAAATCATATTATGTGATTATTTGATTTCCACAATTCCATATTTTATACCAATTCTATTTTATCATGGTTAATGTTCTTTTATGATCTATGCCTTACGAACTGCCAAGATTTATTTCATGACACAAGATTTTGATGTTTAAACTTTATGTTCATGTTTTTTTAAGTTAAAATGTTTATGGTTTGTTTTATATTCTCCATGTTTACCCTTACTGAGCATTTGAGCTCAACTTTTTTATGTTTTCTTTTCCCCAGGATATAAAGAAAGGTTTTAGGTAGGAAAACAAAAGGGGAAGATTTTTATGGGAGATTTTGAAGATCTTTCACCAAGTTAGAAGATTATGTTCTGAGTTTCCAAAGACACTAAACTAACATAGTCTTTGGGCATATATTTTGTGTAATGTATTAATTATTCCACAGTATAAATGTAATTTCCATGTACTTCAAGATGGGTCGTTAGAGTTGGTATCAGAGTGAAGGTTTAGTCAACCTTTGGAAACTAGGATGCAAAAACTTTAGTGAGATCCCTAGAGATATTTCTAAGGTATGTTTAGGGATGTCCTTAAGGTTAAGTCTAACTATAAGTTATGGTCCTAGAATTATGGTAACGATCATGAATAACCTAGGATTAAACCTAAGATATTAGATATTGAATATACTCCCCATTGATTATCTTGTTTTCCTAGTATGATTTTTTTCCTCTCACACTATTCTTTTTTGGTTTTAAATGATGGATAGAACCTGAAGGAACCATGTTAATGATTAATGTACTGGGAAATGCAATGATTGTCCTCATGAACAACCAAATGTTATGGGAGATGGAATGAAAATTTTTATTACTATACTTACACAAGCTATGAATCATTCTCGACTCCCAAATGAGCAGAGAAGGTAACAAAATTCTATTGAGTCCTTCATGAGGAAACATCCACCTTCTTTTAGTGGGTCTTCTGATCCACTTGTTTCTGAACAATGGATCAGTACCATTGAAAAGATATTTTCCATCCTTCACTATTCAGAACACGAAAAATTCATTTTGGCTATTTATCATTTAGAAGGTGTAGTAGACCAATGTTGGACTCTAATTAAGAATACTAGGTAGCCAGATGAAATTGAATGCATAGAATGGGATGAGTTCAAGAACTTATTTTTCAATAAGTAATTCCCTTGTATTCTTCAAGAAAAGATGGAAAATGAGTTCCTTGAGATTAAGAAAAAGGATGATGAATCTATTGGTACATACGAGGAAAATTTTGCAAGACTTGCAAGGTATGCTTCTGGATTTATCAGCCAGCCTGAAAGTAAAGTTGATAGATTCTTCAGTGGCTTAAAACCAAGTATTCGAAGGGAATTAGCTATAAGATACTTTAGTAGCTATGAAGAGATTGTGCGTTGTGCTATCAAGGTAGAACTGGAAGTTGGTTTTACATATACATATCATGGTTTTAATAAGAAACGAAAGATGGAGTTCAAGAGAAAATTTTAAAACAATGTTGAAAATAAGATGAATGTTTCCTTATGCTCAAAGTGTGGAAAGAAGCATGGTGGAGATTGTCTTAAAGGGACTAGAAAATGTTTCAAGTTGGGAAAATAAGGTCATCGATTAGTTTAGTGCTAAAGTAATGGGAAAAAGGTTTCTAATGATGTGATTAGAGAAAATACTACAGAGAACAAACCATCAACACTTCAATGCCACAAGTGCAAGGAAATGGGGAATTATGCTAACCAATGCCCTAATCCAAGGGTTAATTATGATCAACGTCAGAAAACTCTTAAGGAAAAAAGACAAAGGGAAGTCACATGCGATCACTATTGGTGATGTTGAATATGGCAACGAAGTGGTGGAATGATTAAGTGTTTATGTAATGGGATTCCAAAATAGTGTTGTGGAATCTCATTTATAGTATTATGGAATATTGGAATATCTATGTATTAGTCTATTGTGGTTTTCATAATTATATGGTACTGGTAACCATGAAAAGTGATTGAAATATTTTTGTAAAGCACATGATATGCGCATAATGAAGAGATAAGGAGATAATGAGATGTTTGATAGTATTAATGAGCTCATGATTGATATAAGGTCAAAGTGATATTGTGGTTTGAGTATATAGAACTTTTAGTATTTTTGGTGTGCAGAAAGAGTTAATTTTGACAGAATGCATGTTTTCAATAAGGTTGTATGATAATTCATGTTATTATCATGTTTAAAGAGAATACATGATTAAAGTATTCACATGTTTGGAATGTAACAACCAAGAACTTACAAATGAGATATGGGAGACAAATGTTAAGTCAATTTAGTTCACCTCCTTCTAAAGTTTTATATTTTTAGTTTTTTAAATGATTGTAATGTTATCCATTTATGGATAGTATAAGTTATATTCTGGTTGAATTTTGTTAGATTAATGTATTATCTCATTGTAGGTGGACTTATGCATATTTGATAACCCGTTCCAACCTTTTTGTTGAGACAGATGAAATGACCTATCATTCTATCACATGATCTGCTAATACTTCATGAATGAAAAATTCAACTTCATTTATTTAAATAAGAGATAAAGTGGAAATTGTTCAAGGCACGACCAATTACTATATTGTAGTGAAATCAAGTAAGCATTTATTCTCATGTTCTTCAACTTTAGAAAAAGGATCTTGAAAAAAAAATGTTATCCTAGTACCTTATTATCCGATGAATCAAATGGTCCCTTAAATCATCACAGATTTATGGATTTCTGGTAGTTAACTTTCTCCAAACCTTATTCTCTATCACTATCCATTATAACTTGATGGTTAAATTTCTCTTCCATATCTATGTTTTCACTTCCCACTTATGTTCTCCTACGTGGAAACCCGGTGATGAGTTACTTTGGGTAACTGTTATGTTTCTAACTTTCCTTTTTAAAATTAAGTTTTAGTATTCCTTTTTATGATGTGGGTTTCCATGAAAGAAACTTTCAAGTAGTAAACCATTTATAACCCCAACGAATTTCGAAGGCGAAATTAATTTTAAGGTGGGTAGAATGAAACACCCTTAGATTTTATGAGATAGATTATTTTAATTTGTTTTATGTCTTGTATTGTACGCTACACCAAGATTATCTTGTGCTATACACAACTCTGTATTATCTTTCAGTATATGCAACACTATTCTTGTCTTGTGTTGCACACAATTTCAAGTTCTTTTGATAGAATTCATTTCACACAACACTGAGTATAAATTTTGTTCAGTGTATAAATGAAATAAGTTTGGATTATGTTATACGCAACACCAAAGGAAGCTTTCACTACAAAAAACACTGACTTGGCTTGCTTTACACGCAAGAGAGACCTTCCTCGATAACTTACGTTGTACGTGATACCGAGTTTCACTAAATAATGATATATTATTAAAATATTATTATTTATGGGATATAAACTAGCCGTTATGAATAGTATTAACCAAAATTTGAATTTTATATAACATTAGAATTCATCTTACACATTTTATAGAACATGGTATGAGAACAAAATCAATTTTTTATATACAAGAAGTATTTTTCAAAAAAATGCAGTTTTACCACCTTTTGAGGGCGCACCCATTTTAAATCTACTTTTTAACACTTTTATAAGTTAAATTTGACAAAAATAAACTTCATCTTTGGAATAGGAATATAAAAATTTACTTTTGTTGAATTTTTTGGTATTTTTCGGATAAATTTTATATTTTAATGAATAGTGAAAAATACTGCATTTTAATTCAAATCTGCCTTTTCATCTAATTTATTTATATTGTTAGATTGTAATTTTAATTGGTTTTAAAGTGTAATTGGATTATATTTTTATCATTTAAACCAATTTTGATCATTTTAAGTAATTTAACTTTTAAATTGGACATAAACACATGCCAATCTTTTGATAGTTATTACTTATTAAAAACCTACTTTTTGGTTTTGACAACGAGAATCAATTTTAAATTAATTACTGAAACTTCTTTATTTTGAATTTGGAAAAATGGATTCCATATTTATAGTCATATGGTTCAATTTTTTTAAATAAGTACCTTTTATTTTTGAGCATTATGAATAGTAACTTCAGTAATTATTTTATTTACCATGGTTAAAGAGTAAATCTTATAAATAAGGGTAAAAAATAATATTATAATAATATTAAACTACCCTAAAACATGTCATAATCCTATTGGATGATATATTTCCAACCATGGGTATCCTTGAGTCGATTTTGGGACCCCATGGAAATCACTTGGATGTGAAAATGACATTTTATAAGAATTAATTTAAAGTAAAGAGAAATATGACATAAACTTGTATCTTCTTTATAATTTTTTTTAATATGGTGATAAATTTGACTATAAATAGTAATTGTAATGATAAAAATATTTCCTACATCATGGTATTTTATTTAGAATTTTTTAGACACCAAATATATAAATTTATTTATGACACAATGATGATGTAGTGATTACCTTATTAACGAATGATTTAAATAAATGAGATTATAAATATAAAATAAATTTATTTTGATACTTTTTATGACATACATGAATTTTATGGATGATTATGACTTTTTATCTCTAAATTAATGAAGTTTTTTCAAAATAATCAAGTTGTTATGGATTTTTAAAAAGTCATGATATAAATAGAATAAAAATTTACATAAATGAGTTTTTAAAACAAATACTATTTTATTAAATTATATGATAGTTCTAAAAATATAATATTCGACCAAATGACTTAGATAATTTTTAACATGTCATTAATAAACCACTTGATATTCGATTGGAATTTTATAGTAACAATACTAACCATATAGCATGAATATACAAGAAGATATGGTAAGAGTTAAATTAGTTAACTAAGGGTTAAAGCCAAAAGATAAGATTAAATTTTTGACCTAAACTTGTCTAAAACCTATTGGTTGAGAGGATTTAGAACAATCCTCACCATCTCTTTGAATTAAATGAGTTTTGGACCTTTTTAAATTGAAAATCATTTTTTAATAAAATAATATTTCAATACCTTCCTAAAGTACCCCTCCTCCTCTATTATAAAAGGGAATCTCCTACCACATTTCCTCAAACCTCCTTGAGCCTTCTAGATCAACCAAACCATACCCAATTATCCTATAAACATTCTTATTTAACTTCTGAAGGTCCTGGTTTTCCAAAAAGTCTATCCCTAATGTCCCTAAGAAGAGATCCAAAGGAAGTCCAACGAAGAAGAGGTAATTGCTTTACCAATTCAATTCAATTTTTTTTTCTTTTACTTCCTCTTTCTATGTTGATTCCATACTAAAGTAATAAATCCAGAATATTATACATTCTGATATGTTATTATAATTTTGGTACAACCTTATACCACATTTTATCCATCCTACAAATAACAATATCACTATGCGTGCGTATGTAAGTCTTATCGTCTCCACGCTATAGTGTAATTTGTTATCCAAAAATACTTTATTAGGATGGGTATAATGATGAATATAATGGATTTAAATAATGAATATAACATGATAATGATTATGTATAATTAATATACCATCCAATTATATACCATTTAACCATCAAGAGAATGATACCGTTGCTTGTGCGTACGTATGACCTACCGTCTCCACGACACAGTGAGATTCGTTCTCCACGTTAAAAATTCAAGAATGATTATAAAATTTATATGACGAGTGAAAATAATAATTATGAACTTAATTTCATGAGTAAAATACATCCTATGAATAACAAACATGACTTACATGAAAAAATAAGAATGAGAAAATGAAGCAATTAACACCCGAAATAATGGTCACTACTGGAAATACAGGATTTCCCAACGGTTCTGAACCGTTGGGAAAGGCTGCAGAACCGTTGGTATATCTTATACCAACGGTTCTGAAAACTATAGGGAAGTAAGCTGTTGGGAAAGATTTTCCCAATGGTTTACACCGAACCGTTGGGATAGGTTAGAAAAAATGAACCTATCCCAACGGTTGTGCCAAACCGTTCGGATAGCTTTTCCCAACGGTTTGGCTTGAACCGTTGGGAAAACCAAGCACTGAGATTCTTTCCCAACACTTTCTAAACCATTGGGAAATGGTTTTTACCAACTGTTCATAGAACCTTTGGTAAAAAAAATACCCAGAGAGGCTATGCCAATGGTTTCAAACCATTCGCATAGCCTATGCTGTGCAAATTGCACAGCAGCCTGCAATTTGCACAACATCGACCCTCTCATTTTTGTGCAATTTTCACAGCAACCAGTCCATTCCCTCTCATTTTCAATCATTTACAATTATTGTACCTGCAATAAACTAACACATACATATACAATTATTGTACCTGAAATAACCAACTAACACATACATGTAGAGAACAAATTCATACACATTTAACATATAATGCATCCTGGAACTATACACATTCAGAATTAAATAAGAATTCATAATGTAATTATAAACATACATAATTCATTTAGAATTCAATTTAAAATTTAGATGAAAATTATATGTGGAATCCGGAATTCAATTCATAATTTGATCAGTTTTTCGTATACCATATGTTTTTACTAGAAATGATGTCCATTTTAAACAAAATACATACAACTGGAGTGATACTGGCCACACCGTGCCTCGGATTGAGGCGAGGTTAACTCATACACGTCACAAATGACTCATGGATCGTTGTCCTAAAGTATCAACATATTCTGAAAGCGTTTGGTCGGTTTTCCGTATGTTAGTTGTTGTTTTCACTTAAAATGAAGTGCTTTTTAAATAAAAGAGAGACACTTTGAATGGTACCGACCACACCGCACCTCATATTGAGGCGGGGTTGACTCGTACATGTCACAAATGACCCATAGATCATTGTGCTAAAATATCAACACAATCAAAATTCGTTTGGTCGGTTTTCTGTATGTACTTAAAATGTTGTCCATTTTAAACATAAGAGAGACACTTTGGGTGGTCCCGGACACACCGCGACTTGGATTGAGGCACGGTTGACTCGTACACTTAACATATGACCCATGGATCATTGTCCTAAAGTTTAAATAGAATCTGAATGCGTTTGGTCAGTTTTTCGTATGCCAGTTATTCTTTTCACTTATAATCCTGTCCATTTTAAACAAAAGAGACACAATTAGAGTGGTACCGGCCACACCACATCTTGGATTTAGACGGGTTTGACTCATACACGTCTCAAATGACCCATGGATCATTGTTCTAAAGTATCAACACAATCCGAATGCGTTTGGTCGGTTTTCTATATGTCAGTTGATGTTTTCACTTAAAATGATGTCCTTTTGAAACAAAAGACAGACACTTTGAGTGGTGCCGGCCACACCGCGTCTTAGATTGAGGTGGGGTTGATTCGTACACGTCACATATGACCCATGGATATTTGTGCTAAAGTATCAACACAATAATAATCCGTTTGGTCAGTTTTCCATATGTACTTAAAATGTTGTCCATTTTATACAAAAGAGAGACTCTTAGAGTGATCCCGGACACACCGTACCTAGTATTGAGGCAGGGTTGACTCTTACACGTCACATATGACCCATGGATCGTTCTACTAAAGCATCAACACATTTCGAATGCATTTGGTCAGTTTTTTGTATGTCACTTGTTGTTTTCACTTAAAATGATGTCCATTTTAAACAAAAGAGAGACACTATGAATGGTGTCGGCCACACCGTGCCTCAGATTGAGGTGGGGTTGACTTGTACATGTCACATATGACCCATTGATCATTGTGCTAAAGTATCGACACAATCAGAATCTGTTTGGCCGGTTTTCCGTATGCTAGTTGTTGTTTTCACTTTGAAGTCCATTTTAAACAAAAGAGAGACACTTTGAGTGGTGTCAGCCACACCGCGCCATAGATTGAGGCGAGGTTGACTCGTACATGTCACATATTACCCATGGATCGTTCTCCTAAAGTTTCAATGGAAACCGAATGAGTTTGGTCGGTTTTCCGTTTGTACTTAAAATGTTGTCCATTTTAAACAAAAGAGAGACACTTAGAGTGATCTCGCCCACACCATGACTCGGATTGAGCCTGAGTTGGCTTGTACACGTCACATATAACCCATGGATCATTGTGATAAATTATCAACAGAATCCGAATTCGTTTGATCGGTTTTCTGTATGCCATTTGTTCTTTTCACTTATAATCCTGTCCATTTTAAACAAAAGAGACACAGTTAGAGTGGTATCGGCCACACCACGCCTCGAATTTAGACGGGGTTGACTCGTACATGTCTCAAATGACTCATGGATCATTTTAGTAAAGTATCAACATAATCCGAATGCGTTTGGTCGGTTTTTCGTATGCCAGTTGATGTTTTCACTTAAAATGATATCCTTTTGAAACAAAAGAGAGACACTTAGAGTGGTGCCAGCCACACCACATCTCAGATTGAGGCAGGGTGGACTCGTACACATCACATATGACCCATGGATTGTTGTCCTAAAGCATCGACACATTTAGAATGCATTTGGCCAATTTTTCGTATGTCACTTGTTTTTTTCACTTAAAATGATGTCCATTTTAAACAAAATAGAGACACTATGAATGGTGTAGGCCACACCGCGCCTCGGATTGAGGCAGGTTTGACTTGTACAAGTCACATATTACCCATGGATCATTGTGCTAAAGTATCGACATAATCAGAATCCGTTTGGTCGGTTTTCCGTATGCTAGTTGTTGCTTTCACTTAAAATGAAGTCCATTTTAAACAAAAGAGAGACACTTTGAGGGGTGTCATCCACACCGCACCTCAGATTGAGGTGAGGTTGACTCGTACACGTCACATATGACTCATGTATCATTCTCCTAAAGTTTCAACAGAAACCGAATGCGTTTGTTCGGTTTTCCATATGTACTTAAAATGTTATCCATTTTAAACAAAAGAGAGACACTTCGAGTGATCCCGGCCACACCGTGACTCAGATTGAGCCCGGGTTGGCTCATACACATCACATATGACCCATGGATCATTCTGAAAAATTATCAACAGAATAAGAATGCGTTTGGTCGGTTTTCCGTATGCCAGTTTTTCTTTTCACTTATAATCCTGTCCATTTTAAACAAAAGAGACACAGTTAGAGTGGTACCGGCCACACCGCGCCTCATATTTAGATGGGGTTGACTCGTAAACATCTCAAATGACCCATGGATCATTTTCATAAAGTATCAACACAATACGAATGCGTTTGGTCAGTTTTCCGTATGCCAGTTGATGTTTTCACTTAAAATGATATCCTTTTGAAACAAAACAGAGACACTTAGAGTGGTGTCGACCACACTGCGCCTCAGATTGAGGAGGGGTTGAATCATACACGTCACATATGATCCATGGATCATTTTCCTAAAGTATCAACACATTTCGAATGCGTTTGGTCAGTTTTTTGTATGTCACTTGTTGTTTTCACTTAAAATGATGTCCATTTTAAACAAAATAGAGACACTATGAATGGTGTTGACCACACCATGCCTCGGATTAAGACGGGGTTGACTTGTACATGGCACATATAACTCATGGAACGTTTTCCTAAAGCATCAACACATTCTGAATTAGTTTGGTCAGTTTTCCGTATATTAGTTGTTGTTTTCACTTAAAATTCTGTCCATTTTAAACAAAAGAGAGACACTTTGAATGGTGTCGGCCACACCGTGCCTCAGATTGAGGTAGGGTTGACTCGTACATCTCACATATGAGCCATGGATCATTGTGCTAAAGTATCAACACAATCAGAATCTGTTTGATCGGTTTTCCGTATGCTAGTTGTTGTTTTCACTTAAAATGTTGTCCATTTCAAATTAACCCGAGACACTTTGTGTGGTTCCAGCCACACTGGGCCTCGGATTGAGGCGGTTTTCTGTATGCTAGTTTTTGTTTTCAGTTAATAATCTTACCAAAACATTAATATAAATCAAGACATATAGAAATGGAATAATCCTAAATAACATTGCATGATTAGAGAAATAAAAAAAGCATGTGAAATCAAGGAGGGTGGGGGGGCTGTCCGGGGGGCTGTCTGGGGGCTGTCCGAGGGGCTGTCCGGGGACCAAGGAGGAGGGTGGGGGGGCTGTCCGGGGGGTGTCCGGGGGGGTGTCCGGGGACCAAGGAGGATGGTGGGGGGGGGGGGCTGTTCAGGGGGCTTTCTGGGGGGCTGTTCGGGGGGCTGTCCGGGGGGCTATCCGGGGTCCAAGGAGGATGGTTGGGGGTTTTCTAGGGTCCAGGAAGGAGGGGGGCTGTCCAGGGAGTTCCCAAACAGACAAAACTCTATAAACATTCCCAAGATACACCGCAACCACTAAAAGACAACAACATCCATGAAAATAGACAATATATAAAAATAACTCAACTCCAATACTATACTACGGGTCTAGATAAAACCAACAACTAGAATAGATTAAACATCAAATCTCAGTAATATTAGTAAAAAATGTAACAGATCAATTTGTCCCACATCACCATTACCATCATCACCATCATCATCACCCTCGTCCTTGTCCCCATCATCATCCTCACCCTCCTCAGCGCCCACCTCCTCTCCCTCGCCCTCCTCCTCGCCCTCGCCATCCGCCTCACCCTCCTCCTCTCCCTCCTCTTCCGCATTAGACTCCTCTCCATCATCATCGTCAGGCTGGACATCATCTTGACCACCACTAGAACTTCCACCTGGTGCACCATATATAGAATGTATCGACGACATATATTAATTAAAAGCTGGGCTGGCCTCTAGTGGAAGTGTTGGATGTAGAACTTCAATAAATTTCATAAATGCATTGTTTTCCCTAGCAGAGTGTTGTTCCATCTTTATGGACCTTTTCTCAGCCTTTTCTACCTATGACCTAACTTGATGCAGCTCAGTGGCACTACAACTCATACCTGAGGAGGGCCAATACCTCATCGGGGCTATCCTAGGTCGGCAGTGTACTCTGCCAGAATGCTCATCTCCCAACACCTGATGTAAGTGATCAGTGGGCCCAAAATTGTCTGGTTCTTGGGCATCGAGGGCCTCTAAAGCATCCTGTTACAAATATAAATATATTATTAAGTTACAAAATAGATATTAAAATATAAAATCAACAGATTAAAACTTACAATCTGCTGTTGAGTCACTTCGTTGATGGAACTTCCATCCTTTTTTCGTATACTTGAGCAAAACAGTTTTGATCGAGGCACACTTCCTTTAATATTCTGTATTTTCCTCTACAATGACATTGAAAACTAAAGTTATATGAAAACTTTAACAAATGATTAAATAATTAAGGAAAAAAAAAGAAAGTGTAAGTTGTAAAGAAAACTTATAAACAATTTTCATACCTACTTCCTCTCATGATCTGGCATCGTAGTATGTCCTAGTGTGTGGAGGTATTTTTTTGCATCAATTTTTTTTTTATTTTTTCCAGATGATTCCTAAATAAAATTCGATAATTCAAAGGATAATATTAATTCAAAACATGAAAGTTATTATTTAAATACCTCAAATGTAATTCATACCTTAAACTGGGTAGTCATCCAATGAGTAATCATCTGACGATACTACTCTATAGGAAAATCTTCCATGACTGGTACATCCTCTAACTCAGTGCCAACTCTAGAACGCCATCCAATATACAACTCATGCTTTTATGCTCTCCAAATCTCGCCTAAATCCTTTAGACGTTCCGGTCGTGCACCCTCACCATTGGGAAAATTAAATTGAAGTTGACATCAAAATATTAATTCATATAAATAAAAAAATAATTCATGGCATTAAATACAACAGATTTTTTTACCCATATCAATGCCCAAGCTCTATCCTTGACCTCATGTGGAAAATGTCTCCACGATAGCGGGCTGACGGGAATGATGTCGGAGTATTTGGAAAGCATCGCCAAAAAACTACGACATTACTACCCTGTTTTCTCAACCATTTGGTTGTCTTCATTGTAATCCACTATAACGTATGTGCGGCATTTCCACACCGAAAGCATGCGTGTACACCCCCGAACCCGCCTCATGTCAGTAGATGTATCTGTCATGAAAGAAAAACAAATATTTTATCAAAACATGTTATAATGAAAATAAATATTTCTATAAAAATTTGTTAGGGTTCTATAAGTATACCTGCACTAGTCTGATCGTTGAGTGCCGTTAGATCCACAGAAACTAATGGAACACCCTGTGGTGGAAAAGGAGTCGAAGATGATGGAATATAGAAGCTCAGAGAGACAGAAGTAGAAGGAAAAGAAGATGAGACAGCTGTATGACTGGATTCTGACTGGGGAGTGGGAATCATCATGGGATATGAAAATGATAGGCTAGAAGATGCAAAAGGTGGCAAAAGCATGGGAGGCCTAAATATCCCGTGTGTCCCTAACGACACACCGGGATTAGAATGTGGGAAGGATGACATGTTAGTGGGAGGGGCAGGGTCTAGTCGGGTACGCGAAACTACTCGTCCACCTCTAGTAAGAACCCTCCTCATACCACCGGCCTGAGTACTAGGACCAGTACTAGGATCCTCGTCGAATAACTGTCGACGTATAGGTGGATCCTACAAAAATTTTTACAAAAAAATTAATCACATGACATTATATATTCTTTAAATATATATACTTGAAATAAAGTACTCACTGTAGGAACTAATGGTGGAACTCCCATCTCCGCCATTCGACGATTGTTCTCTATCATTTTTTTCCTTCGTCTCTCTTCAATTGGCTGCATTTCCTGCTTTTGAAAACAAATATGTAATTAATTAGAAAAAGGAAACTAATGTGTAACCCAAAAAACTAAATATACGAGGGAATAAGGGGATTCATTGGTAATTTAGCTATCAATTGTTTTAGAAGAGCTTGAATGGATTTAATAAATCATACAAGTTATAATGTTCACCAAGTTAGAAATATTGTTTGACTAGGTTTGAATATAGTTCAATTCCAAATTAGAAAATACAATTCAAATAAAACTACAACCAATAAACATTGAAAATTCACATAACGATCAAGTCAGCTAAAACATATTTGTGATCAATACTAAATCAATTTTAATATTACCAACCTTAATAACCCAACTCGAGGTAAACCAAAAGAATTGAGAACATGGATGAATGATTATATATATTTTCAACAATAACTTCAGGTTCAAAATAAACTCTGACAATTGAGCTATTGGATTCATCAAAAGAAATAAATGGATTGGTTCCAATGGCACTAGGGACAGTGTCAATTACATCATCACCATCATAAAAAATATGTCTTGGAATTACTTCAACTATGACACCAAATTCAGGTCGAAGTTGGTCTTTGACATAAAAAACTTGTTTAGCCATTGATGCCAACACATATGGTTCTTCGGTAGCAAGAGTGCGAGTCATATTAATTACTCGAAATCCACAATCATCAATAAATGTTCCCTGTATCGTCATCGAATGAAACCAATGGAATTTCATCATTGTGACTCGTCCATGAGAGTAATAATCCAATATTATTATTTTCTCAATGACTCCATAATAACCCACATTTTCAAATTGTGGTTTACTATCTGATGCACTGGCATAACAATCTGTTGTGGCAGTAACCATAACACCATCATGTTGTGTTTTCATGTTCTTTTCTCGTTCAGTGACAATAAATTTGTACCCATTGATAACAATTGATTTACAGTCACGAACCACGATATTATGACCAAAATCCAATGCTTTTATTTCCTCAGAGACAGAGTCAGCAGACAAACTCAATACCTGCAATATAAATGACTATTAAACTTAATTAAATATTGATATAATTATTTTAAATAGTAATATTTTTACCTTCAATTTTAACCAAGCAGAAAACTCTTTGCTATGCAAAGTCTCTCTCCTTCTCAAAGATAAAGAACGATGCTTCCTATTTATCATTGTTTTATGTTCCCTATAGATAAAAAATATGAATAGTTTAACAGATATATATGTAAGATATACATATTCAATTTAGTTACCTAATATAGTCATCGAACAAATCACAATTGAAAAAAACTGTGCGATGTGCCATCTCCCGCTCTTCATGTAATGTCTTCAATGTATATGATCCAGGAATTCCTCCTGTTTGAGGAAGTGATGGAAAACTGGATTCAATTTTCTCATACTGTTCTTCTTCATTTCTTATTGGTCTGTTCATTCTTGTAGTAAGATCAGACAAATACATTGAGCATAAATCCATACATTCTTGATCCAAGTAACCGTTCACGATGAAACCTTCGGGATGATTCCTGTTTCAGACATAAGACTTTGATGTGTACATATTTCTTTGAGTTGGATACATCAAACGAAAAGAAACAGGTTCTCCGAGAAGTATTTCAGTGGGAATATAGACAGTCAGATGCATCATGCATGTGAAAAATGATGGAGGAAATATTTTCTCCAACTCACACAAAATTAATGGGGCATCTATCAACATTTTTTACAAGAAAGACTTGGACAACTTCTTAGCACAAAGATCTCTAAACAAATGGCACAACTGAATAACATTCACCCTTACATTATTGGACAAAATATGAAAGATTGCTATTGGAAGTAACTCATGCAGTAGAATGTGATAATCACGAGTCTTCAAAGATTTTAGCTTCAACTCTCTTCTATTGAACCGTTTAGATATGTTGCTTGAATATCCATCAAGAACTCTAATAGTCTCTAATACTTAAAAAAATTGTTTTTTTCGTAGGTGTCATCACATAAGAAGCACATGGAAGTTGCCATTTATTTTCACTGATACACACAGGATGCAATTCTGGTCTGATGCCCCAATCCACCAAGTCACGCCGAGATCATAAATCATCTTTTGTCTTCCCCTTGACATTTAGAAGAACCGAAAGCAACATTTCACATATATTATTTTCAATATGCATTATTTCTAAGCAATGACGTAACAAATTGGTTGACCAATAAGGAAAATCAAAAAAGATACTCCTCTTCCTCCAATTGTAACAGGTTTCAGTGGAAACATTCTTTCTTTTTCCAGATTTCATTTGACCCTTCCCGAATGAAAAACTGAAATCTTTCAATTCATTAAGCACATCAGTTCCAAAAATACACTGAGGTGGATCATCGGTCTCTATGGTATTATCAAATCTTCGACAATTCATTCTATATGGATGATCATTTGGAAATAATCGCCAATGTCCCATAAAACTGAAACTACAACAATGTTTCAGTCTTCTAGATCATGTATTCTTCATACAAACTGGGCATGATAGTTTTCCCTTCGTGTTTCATCCAGATATCATTTCATAAGCTGGAAAATCATTGATCGTCCACATAAGCGCAACACACATCTGAAATATGTATTTCGAACATGCATCGTATGTGCGCACATCCACATCCCAAAGAAGTTTTAACTCTTTTATTAAAGGTTGCATGTATACATCAATATCAATGCCGAGATCATAAGGACCATATATGAGTATACTCATGAAAGTGAAAGTTTTTTTCATACACAACCATGGGGGAAGATTATAAATGTGTATAAAAACTGGCCATGTGCTGTGCGAAGTAAGCATCTTCCCAAACGGATTAAAACCGTCACATGAAAGATCCAGCCTCACATTATGCACGTCAGCTGCAAAATCAGGATATCAAGCATCAAATATCTGCCATGCAAATCCATCTGCAGGATGAACCAACTCATCATTAGTCTTCTTTCTCTCGATATCATGTCATCTCATTTTTATTGATATGTCATCAGACATAAAAAGATTCTGGAGTCTGGGGATCAATGGAAAGTGCCACATTACTTTCTGTGGAATGCAGGATGGTGTTCCATTAGATTTTGACTTCCAGCGGGATGTGCCACATTTTATACAATCATTTCGTTCAGCGGTTTCCTCCCAGAATAAACTGCAATCTTTCGGGAAAGCATGAATTTTGTTTCTTGAAAATCCAAGTTCCTCAACTAACTTCCATGCCATATAGTGGTTTGATGGAATATCTGCATCATCTGGAAGTAAATCCTTCAAGACGGTAAGAATGTAATCGATTTATGTATTAGAAATCCCATACATAGTTTTCCCATGAAACAATCAGATTAAAAATTCCAGCCTTTTAATTTTATCGCATTGTCGATATACTGGAGTCGTGGCAACATCATTCAATTTTTTCACCCTATCAATATCATCATTTTCACTAGATGCATCAGCTGTCCTCATATCGAAGTCTTCTTGAGTTGAAATCCTTTCTTTTTCATGATGAAGAATAAATGGAAACCGATCATCTAACAAATTCTCCATTCCAGTCCTTTCATTTCGATCATCACTAATTTGAGATTTCATTTTCTCTCTATTGTGACACCACACAAAGTAGTTTGCTTGAAAACCATTTTTGGTTATGTGGTAGCTGACTTCTTCACGGCTCAACCAAGGTTTACTAACACAATTGGAACATGGGCAGTGTATGCGACCACTATCTGAAGCATTTTGAAATGAAAAATCTATAAATATCTCTAAATTGTTTTGAAAATTGCTTGAGATCCGATCGGTTTCATACATCCAACTTCTGTCCATTCTGTAAAAAGAATTTATATAAGTCATTTTGTCATAAACAATTCAATAGGATTGAACTTTAATAGAAAATACATTTAAGTAAATGATAAAGGAAGAAGTTTCTAGTCAATGTAGTGAACTATTAAAATAATTTAAAGAACAAGTACTCATAAATTAAATTAAAATTTATTTATATTCATTTTCATTAGGTCTATAAGAGGAACATGCCTCAGGTCCCATTATGTGTTATAGGCATCCCAAATCATTCACTCATGTTCAATAACTCATTATTGGCACCTCTATGGCCATACCTTTAATTACCCAATTAATTCCCCAAGTCAAGCACACCCCATGGGTGAATAAATTTTAGGCTTCTACACTAATAGGTTTTTCATGGATTGTAAAAAGATTTAATTTCATTAAGTATAGACAAAAACATTTATTTTTAAATTTGAGATTAATAATAAAGTATGTCAATGATAACAACATTACTGAATTAAACTTGTGACTTATCTAACATTTTTATAAGTGTCTACACATACCGGCATGGGTAGTGAAAAGCACCCCACCCTCATAAAAGTGAGTATTAGATAAGAAGGACACATAATATGAAACGTACAATGAGAACCATATTTAATTGACCCTTAAGTTATATTAGTACAGTCATCTTGGGGGAAATGGAATATATGATCTTGGTTAACTGATGAATTCAAAAGCTCATATTCCATATGTTGGACACTATCTAAGGTAAGAAATCATGTGAGGATGGGTTTACATCATTCAATTTCTTACGTGATAGTGAGAATGAAGGCTTGAATTAATGACTTGAGTTCACTGATTAAATGAGGGTAGAGGTTGCATAGGCTGTGTAAACAGAATGATTAAATAAGGGTAGAGGTTGCATACGCTGTGCATGGTGGGGGAGTCTCAGCCGATTTAGAAACTAAAATAAATTCCCATCATAGGTATCAATAATAAATATCAGCATCAAAAGAAACTCCAAATAAAAAAGGACTAAAAACATCAAACAGTTCAAGAATTAACTACTATGCATGGTTTATCCACACGTTTAGCAGTAATTATATGTCTTAATCATGAACCACCTCTACAGATCCCAATTTTCACCAATAAACATAAGGTAAATATCTCAAAATATCTTTAAAACAACTCATTAATAGGCTCAAAATGTAAATATAATCTTGAACCAACCATGTAATCTCTTTCACAACACATTCTCACACACCAGTTATCTCATGTGTTACTAAATACCAAACATAGTCACATAGTGTACTATAAAAAATTACATTACACAAGCCTTATTAATTTTTTTTTCATTTTAATAAAACACTTTCCTCAAGTAATTTTAAAGAAAATATTCATAAAAACTTTGCTAAAAATTAATAAACACATATAAATAAATTTCCAAGTAACAATTAATTACAAGATGAAAAAAAAGAATAAAAACACATACTTAGAAAATCTAGAATCCAACCGCAATGAATTTGAGATGCTTCTTCTTCGATGGAGGTTTAAAGATTTGATTAATTAAATGGATTGGAATGGATAAAGTCTAGATTAAATCAAAACACAAAAAAAATTATATATACATCAAAATCAAAACTTAAAACTAAAATATGAGATTAATAACAATAAAAACAAGGTACCACTTAAATATTTTATGTGTATGAAGAAGAGAATACCTGATTTGAGATGATTCGGATGGAGTTTCATAGGTTCGGATTGGGGAAGTCATGAGAAGAGTCGAGCCCTGTAGAGATTTAGGGTTCTATCGCGAATGGGGGAGAGCAGCGGCCGATTCAGTATTTGGGGTAAACATTTCCCAATGGTTTTTAAAAACCTTTGGGAAAGGGGTGTCCAAGGCACCCTTTCCCAACGGTTCAATAGAACCGCTGGTAAAGGGTCACCCTTTCCCAACGGTTTCCTAAAATCATTGGGAAAGGGCTTCTTTACCAATGGTTTAAGCAAACCGTTGGTAAAGAAGCGTTGGGAAAACCTGCATTTTCAGTAGTGGGTAATATTGAAATACTATTAACAAAATGATATAATAGGATCATATATGATATCATAAATATGGATATGGTCTTGGTATAATTTAATAATATGATTTAACCATTATATAGGAGGTGACCACACCCTTAAATAACGAAAAGTATAAGGTAAGTGATAATTTTACAATTTCATTATTATCTGAGATTGCTTAAACGTAAGTATTTACTGGGGGTATATTTATCATCCATTTCTATGTTTTATAAGAAAATTTTAATAAAACGTTTTCTATTCTTCTATATATGTTTAAATTCATTTTTACTCATTTTGACTTGTACTACATGGTTTGGATAGAATCTTTTTTATGTTTACCATACAAGGCACTTTTTGACTTTTCAGGAAAAAGTACAAGAAGAATGTTTTTTTAACTTATACGTCATGAATAGATTTTTACGCTTTCCAATCACATTATTTCCATAAATATTCCTTTACAATATTTTAAGTTTATTTTTAATTAAATTATTTTCTTTTAAAATTGCACGACATTTTGAGAAAAGAAAATGTTTTTGAAGAAGAAAAGATATTTTCTTCAGGAATTAATTTCAAGTGTTTTATCAAAATTATTTTCCATATAAGATGACATAGGGTTTTGTTTATATCCCTATCATTACTTTTATTTTATTGTGTTTATGATGGAATTATTTTTATAAAGTCCATTTATCTTATATGGATTATGTTATGATGAAATTATGTATAAGAATCCCATTTTATTTCATGGGTTATACTATGATGAATAATTTATGTTTTTGTGGAATATGTAAGAATGATTTCATTATGAGATGGTTAAGACCTATATCTCCCTTAAATTCATTGTATAAGGATTTATATCTCATGAGATAGACATGATTGGAAGGACAGGTAAATCCGGTTCAGTAATACATGGATGGAACGACAAGTAAACCCGGTTCAGTAATGAAATTTGTCTACTATGATGGTCTTGGAAACAATGCCTTGGCTACTATGGAAACCATATTATGTGATTATTTTTTTCCACAATTACATGTTTTATACCAATGATATTTAATCATGGTTAATGTTCTTTTATGATCTATGCCTTACAAACTGCCAAGATTTATTTTTTTACTCGAGATTTTGATGTTTAAACTTTATGTTCATGTTTTTTTAAGTTCAAATGTTTATAGTTTGTTTTATGTTCTCCATGTTTACAATTATTGAGCATTTGATCTCACCCTTTATATGTTTTATTTTTCTTAGGATATAAAGAAAGGTTTTAGGTAGGAAAACAAAAGGGAAAGATCTTTATGGGAGATGTTGAATATCTTTCACAAAGTTAGAAGATTATGTTCTGAGTTTCTAAAGACACTAAACTAACATGGTCTTTGGGCATATATTTTGTGTGATGTAAAAACTATTCCTCAAAAGAAATGTAAGGTCCATGTATGTCAAGATGGGTCATTAGACCTGGGATGACTGTGTAAAATTCCACCAAGAGGCAATGTATTAAAACATTATTTAGTTGATTGTTGACCCTTTTAATAGCCCAACCCATTTCCATTTCTGGAACCACTACCTTTCCCTCAGGTATTCGAGTAGAATTCCACCAAGAGACTATATAGGAAAACACTATTTAACTTGTTTTTGACACTTTAAATAGCTCACCCATTTCTTTTGTTCTAGGTTCCAAGAAATAATCATAAGCACACACATATGTCGTGTGAGTCCTAAGTGCCTTTCAGGATGCATGAGTACTCCCTCTTGCGTCTTAGGCCAAGAGTCAAAAAAAATCAATAACATCAAATACCAATTAGTTCAAATAAAATAACTCAAATGTAACCATAACATCTATAATTACAATACCATTTCCCATGATAACTTGGACATCATCTCATACAAGTGCTAGCCAGACATTTAACATAACACCCATCCTATATTCTGACACATTCCTAGAACTCATGCATACCTCACCCCAAATAATAATTCACTTTAATATCCCAGCTTTAATACCACCTATTAACAACCAAACATAGTTTCTATTTCATAATCATCCTACTCAGATACTACCTTAAAATACACTATGATACCATTTTATGGCATCTCTATTTCAATTACTAATCAGAGTAAACTAGGATGAGGATATTGCAATTGGCCTTAATTATATTTATAATTCATGAATTTATATGTTATTGGTTTATCACTTCACTTCAAGTTATAAATCGATGCTGTATATTGGTTATTATTTATGTTTCATTACACTTTATTTAGTCATTTTTATTATTTGGAATGACTCATTTTTTGCATTGGTGTTTGAGGTATGGATATATCATTCCATATTTTAGAGTGGGATCCATGTTGTGGTTTATGTGATTATAAGGGTAAAATAATTCCCAAATTACTTTATTTGATAACATAGTTCTTGTCATCAACCCATGAAATTTGAGAATGTGTTTAAAGACTTGTGGCGAGCAGACTTGGGTGATGTAGTTGGCTGTCTTGGTTCATTTTTTACCATTGGGGTAACCTCTTAGTGAAGATCCAGTTATAAAATTATTCTTACTATTATTAGTAAATATATTTCATCAATTTATTTTTAATTAAAACATGAATTAACTTGGTAAGAATTTACCTAATCTCCTAAATATGTTGAGGGTTTCTAAGAAAGGAATGTAAGTTTCTTGCTCAATTTCCATTATAATAGAGCATAATAATAGGGGGTCAAAACTTTAGATAGAAGAAAAAATAAGAAAGGCGATGGAGATTCCAAAAATATTCATAATGATTTAAAACCAAAAAGTGTTGTTGAAAAAAGGGAAAATGTTTCCATTGTAGAAATAAATGACATTGAAAATGTAATTGACCCAAGTACTTGAAATTTTTTAATAAATTCCATGGAGATCCCACTTCAGTTATTTATGTTATAGAAATTAATTAATTTATTTCTTATTTATGGGTATATGATACCAATTGTACATTATACTATTAACCATATGTATAAAGACTTAGGTGTAAATAGAAATTTATAAAGGGAGCTGGATATCTATGTTAGGGAAAGAAATCAATAATCACCACTTTGGAGGAATAAATGTATTCTCTACTTTATCTTGATGGATTTTTTTCATTATAAACTATTTTTCTAGGTTTTTTTGTTTCATTATCTATTATTTGAAAAGATAGAATACATGTGATGTGTATTAGAAAAAATATTTGTTTCTTTAAGAAATAAATTTGGTTTGAAGCACATGGTTTATCATCTAATAATCCAATATATAATAAAATTTGAAATGTAAGTCAAGGATTAAAGTATTAATATTTTGATAAGATTTAAATAATAATACTTTATCCAAGTATCTATTTAAATATGAAAATGTTTCAAAATTAATCAATTGTATATTATTTTTGTAATTAGATATTTCTCATGATAAAATAATTAAAAGTCTTTATATAATATATGGTTTTGTTTTTTTCAAACATTTAAGAGAAAATTAATAAATTATTTCCATCGGTATACAAAAAATTCATGCCTTGGAATAATTTATTTGAGAAATATATTTTCTATGAAATTGGAGGGAGTATAATTTAATTTCGTAAAATTAAAATCCAAAAAAAATTAAAATATATATTGATTTATAAAAGAGTGGTTTAATATAAGTGAAGTCTCTTGGTAATTTCAAAATTTATCTTAAGAACTTAAGAAGAATTCAAGATATGCTAGTAAAGGGAATCTCTTTATAAAATTTATATTAATGCTTGTTACCAAGATGTTTGATCTGAAAGAAGGATTATATTTTAATGTTCAAAATAATAAACTTATAAATGTTATAAGTATTTATAATTTATGACAATTTTTTTAAGAACAAACTTAATATTGGCCATTATAAATACAATTGTTTGGATAATTTGTTCAAATATTTAACATAAGGATTAAGAATAAAAATCTTACCATTAACTAAATAATTTTTTAATAAAGATTACACCTCATTAAATTATTTAGTGGGAGGGTTGATGTATTGAATTTTCATATGTATTCATAATGATATAAAAAGAGTTACATGTTTATGTATGTGTTAAATTTTATTGTAACCAGTTTTGATAAGACTGTTAAAAGTAAAAAAATATACGGTCATTTGAGGTTCTTATATATTAGGATATGGAATGATTGAATCTTATGTATATGGTTTTATCCACATATATATATTATTTAGTTATTCATATGATGAAATAATTAAAATATATAAATGTATCATCATATTAAATTTAATGATTTTTCTACTTTACTATTAATTTATGTATGTTGTATTTCTAATATGAGAGTTGGATGGTAATTAAACCCTCTTAGAAAATCCCTAAATAACAATTTTCATTGAAAGAAATGGGTTGTGATAATACTTTAATGTGAACATGATTAGGGGCTCATATAGAAATAAAAATTTCACTCAAGAGACATAAGTGTGACTTTTTGTCTGTATTGACTATCTTGAGTATACCACTTAGAATCAAAGGGTTTTAAAGGACATATCCATTTCTATATATATTATAATAATTAACAAAACCCTATGTTACAATATCTTTTCCTTTATATTTTTATAAGAAAACATTAAACATAAATAACATACCTTACTATTGTTTTCGATGCTTTCATCGGGGCACACCGCCTCACGCGTGAACACATGACGGTGCATTGAAATTTGTTGCCCTGCATTTCTGATTTCTAAAGGTGGGTGTCTTTCATCACTTTCAACGGTGATGTATTCTCCTTGATTGAAATGGGATGATGAGATGTTGGTTCCTCCTTCCATGGATTCCTCCTCAGAACTCATCGCCTAGTCTGGGTCTCCCTCGTAGAGTTAATTCATGTTCATGGAACTCATTCCCGATACCATTTCTTTGTGGATGGTGGTTAATTACGATGCTTCTGTCTAAGCATTCCAATGGGCCTTGACAGGGCAGAAACCTTTGGTTATGGGAGTATTCACATTGGGAATCACTGACATGTCTGGATGTTACGAACATTGGTCACCTATATTTTTCCTTATAGGAGGGAATCTCATAGAGGCATCTTGGGCATGAAACCCAAGACATCCTGTGTCGATCATGAGTTGTCTAATGCTAAAGGTGCATATCTTCCAAGGCTTTCACCTTAGGAATCCATGTTTAACATGAGGTAAATGGCGTCTTAGGTGCATATCTTCCAAGGATTTCACCTCAGGCATCCCATGTTTAACATGGGGTATCTTCTTAGGGTCACAATTTTAACATCTTGTGGAGATAAAGTTAATTGATCAAAACTCCTCATGGAGATAGATCAAAGAGGTGTGTCCCTAGGAGGGAGAACCTAGAAGGTTTACCGATGGATGGATCAGAACACCTGATTAAGACGAATCTAGGGCATGTGTCCCATAAAGGGAAGATGTCACACTGTGAAGGTGGATGGATCAGAACGTCTTGTGGGAACATATACACAAGGTGTGTCCCATAAAAGGAAGATGTCACACCGTGAAGGTTGATCAGGACACCTTGTGGAGTGGATCAGGGAGGTTCACCCCTAGAAGGGGGGAACCTAGGTTTACCATTGGTCGGGATTGAACCTCAAAGAGGTGTCCTACGTACCCTTCTTAGGAGGTAGGGATCAAAACCCATGTAGTTTGATGTCACAGTTTAAGGTCGCATGATAGGAACAATCCATGCGGTTTAACATCATTCGATAAGGATGCCCGCGTCGTGAAAAGAGCATCACAGAGGGATGGTATGGGGATTACACATAGAATCTACCCTTCGTAAGATGATTTATCTTGGTTGGATGGTATGGGGATTACACATTGAGCTTCCCTATGGACCTTTAGGAGACGTGGGATCTTGGGTGAATGACATAATCTTACTGGGGATGTGGTCTAGAGAAGACCAGTATGGATGTGAGTGATGGGTTTGAAATTTAGGGAGACTTCCTACGCATCCCAGTTAGTTGGGAATCAAATACCACATAGTTCAGAATAGTTGGGGATTACACCTGAGGATTCCCATTTGAGGGGACATGATGTTGGGGCTTACGCATAGAAGTGGGCCATTTTAATAGAGGTATGGGGATTACATCTATGGAGAAGGCCCGTGGAGAATTTTATTGGGGATTACTCGTGGGAGAGTCCCATTGGGTGATTATGGTTGGGGATTATGCATAAGAGAATCCCATAGGGTGAATGGGAATATGTCGAGATCCCTAATAACCTTTAAGACCATGTGAGTTGCGCTCGATGTGATAAATAAGAAGAAGCAGTAGACCTAACACTCATGTCGTGGAAAAAGTGACAACGAGAGATGGTGTGGGTTTTATGCATGAAAGTTTTCTGAGGAGGGTGTCATTACATGTGGGGAGGATATCCTTCCATGTAAGGAGGATCTCATTCCCTGTGATCCATACATGGAGTATCCTATTCTTGCAACACAAGGTTTTTGGGGCTCATGCATTGAGCATAGAAGCACCCCATTTTGCTGGACATCATCCCACAAGGGAGAGGAAGTGACATCCCATGATGATCATACATGGGGAATCCCCTGTGCATTACACAGGGTAATACCATAGTTTTATATTGTGTGATGAGGATGTTGGTGCTAGGAAGTTTTATGTCATACAGCTCAGACATGGGGGACTCACTCCTTACCCCTTGGCCTTACATAACCGCCGCTCATGCGCCTTTGGGAGGGGCATGACTTTAGCAATTCTAGGTTTCAACGATGCAGAGGAGTGGTCAATCATGAGGTCCATGTTAGTGTGCCTATGATATGAAGCAAAAGGCATTATCATACCTATGTTGATAAGAAAAAGGTATGGAAGCACATGCACTAGGGGCATAGGGGACATATCGTGAGGGACCATGAAATTGCTGCGCGCAAGCTTGGAGGGCTGCATGCAAGAAGTGCATGCAAGACATGGGGGTTGCATGCAAAAGGTGCTCGAACATGGTGATCTAATATAAGGTTTGCCCATGGAACTTCAAAGAGCGGTTGTGCGCAAGATTGGAAATTTTCATGAAAGGTCGAGGTTGCACACAAGAGGATCCCTTGCACGCACTTGACTTAGTCTGAAATAGGTCAGGCGAGGACGACACAACTATGGGGCCACTCAAGGGAGGGCCCACAGGGAACTTTTCATGCAAGATCTTATTCCTTGAGGGTTCCATGTTTTGTGATGTTGTATAAGATCAGTATTATGCACAACAGAGTGATGATTCAAATCTCGGAAGATCCCCCTGAAGAAGGGGGGTGACCTATATATAGCTAAATTCTTCGGCCAAGGGTGTGAAAGATTTCGGTTGTGGAAGGCATCTTTTGTGAATATTCAGCCTTAGCCATAGAAAATGATCACATAAGAGGTTTTTTGACATCATATCTGGCATTTAAGAGGGTTACGCATGAATCCAGTTTCTTGCGCACAATGTCACTATCTTGCACGTGATTACTTTTTCCATTCAAGCAGCTTTTGCATAAGGGCTAAGTATTTTCGTCATATCTTCACTACTGCAAATATGGCCTTTATCAGCGCTAGAAAAAGGAATTAACAGCACTAGAAAAGTGCTATTAATCGAGGAGAAGATAGGGGGGCCCTTTTATCAGCACTCAGAAAAGCGCTGATGAAGGCCCCTTTTATCAGCATTAAAAAAAGCACTGATAAAAGGTGACTTTTATGAGTGCTAAAAAAAAGTGCTGATAAAAAGGTCCTTTATCAATGCTTTTTTATCACTGATAAAAGACCCCTTTTATCAACGCTTTTTTTAGCGCTGATAAAAGTAAAAAAAAATAAAAAAAAAGTTAAAAAGAAAATGCAATGCTCGGGGAGCTCTTGTAACAGTGCTTAAGCCCCTTTTATCAGTGCTAGGCGAACCCCCTCCCACTCTCCTACACACTGCACTTGCCTCGCATCCTCACTTGCCTGCGTGCCCCTCCCTGCTTCCACCCGAACTCGAACCCGAGACCTCCCCCCTTGCGCGCCTGCACCTTTACCACTAAGCTATTTAGTTTTTTCTCTATTTAATAATATATCTATTTATTTATATATATAGTTATATTTATTCATATATTAATATAGATTCATATTAATATAAATATATTTAGTTATATTAATACATATATATTTATTCATATATTAATATATATATATATATTTGTATATATATAGTTATATTTATTCGTATATTAATATAGATTCATATTAATATAAATATATTTAGTTATATTAATAAATATATATTTATTCATATATTAATATATATATTTATTTGTATATTAATATATATTTATATATATTTATATATATATAGTTATATTTATTTGTATATTAATATAGATTCATATTAATATAAATATATTTAGTTATATTAATAAATATATATTTATTCATATATTAGTATATATATATTTATTTATATATTAATTTATATTTATATTTATTTATAGATATATTTTTAGTTATAATTTTTTATCAGTATATTTATTTGTATATTAATATATATTTATAAGATTAGTTTTAAATACATTTATAAAATATGTTTTTTATGTGTGTTTATAAATAAATAAATAAATACATATATACAAAAAATACACACACACAGACACACACAGACACAGACACACACACACATATTTACAAATAAATAAATATATATGTGTATTTGAAAAGCCATAGAATGTTAAAATGACCATAAATTCTAATCCAAAAGTCCATTTCAACTCCACAACTAGTCAAATCGAATAAAATGAAACAATATTTGATATGATATGTGGTACAAGCTTAGAGGATATCCAGATTAGAAGTTATACCTATTTGAATGTTAAAAAATTGGGGTATCCCGAATAAAAACTCAATTTTGTAGGACTTATGGACCTTTTTGGGCCTCTAAAAATGATACAAAAGGTTCCCTTTGGTCACTAACACATAGTGCTCATCGCAAGATTTGATTTGATATGTTGTAGAGCTCAAACGGACACCCAGATCAAAAGTTATGTCCGTTTGAAGTTTGAGTTACATTTTCAACTTATTTTAGATCTTTTATTATTATTTTTGATTTTTTGTGTCTTCAAATTGTTATTAAATGATTATTAATAAATGATAATTAGAAAATTATTAATTAATAATATTTTTTAAAATATTTTAAATCCATTTTGACTAACTTTCTTATATATTAAATGTAATAGTCTATTTATATTTTTCTAAAACATATTTAAAAAATATATATTATATTTATATCAATATAAATATACATATATAATAATATATCATTTTTCATGTTTTTTTTGAAATATAAACTTTATCAGAGCTAGGAAAAAGTGCTGATAAAGCCCCCCCTTTATCTGCGCTACTAAAAAAAGTGCTGATAAAGGGGTCCCCTTTAACAGCGCTAAAAAAAAGCGTTGATAAAGGGTCACTTTTAACAGCACTTTTTTAGTGCTGTTAAAAGTTCCCTTTATCACCGCTTTTTTTAGGGCTGATAAACGAACCCCCTTTATCAGCGCTTTTTTAGCACTATTAAAGGGTGGCGCTGTGGAAACCCAGTTTTGTGGTAGTGCTGGTGCGCAAGGATCTTGCATGCGAGTTCTGATCTTGCGCACACATTTTGAAACTTTCGTGGACATTACTTGGTGTTCTCGGGATGATTCGTCGAGTTAGATGATGGCTTCAGTTCACCCAAAGTTGGCCATTTGTGGCCTCAGATGGAATTTTTGTTTCCAAAAAATGTCCCGTCAGAATCTGAGCTGAAAGGGGAACAAAAGGTTGGGTTTTGAGGGAAACATAGAATAAAGAGGTTGATTCTCACGGGCGCATGCAAAACTCATCAGTTGGTACGTAAAGCACTTACGCATGCGCACAATCCTAGGTCCATTCTTATAAATAAGCAAAGGTCCCCCCTGTACAATACCTTTGACTTTCCACGTGATAAGCCACTTTTCTCTCATACACGTAAGTTATGCCTTTCTGCGTGAAAACCCAAGCTTTGGACACTCCTTTCAGGAAAATTCCCTTTCTTTTCATGCACAAGACCAGGTACATGCCAATAAATAAGTGATTAGGGGGCCTTGTATAGTACCTTTTACTTTCCATGTGATAAGACACTTTTCTCTCATGCACGCAAGTTCTGCCTTTTTGCGCGAAAACCCAATCTTTGGCCTCTTATTTCAAACATATTCCATTTCTTTCACACATTTGACTTTGTGATAATCCCATATTTTCCATGTTTTCTAGAAGTATTGTGCACAACATCACCTCTTGCGTACCAAAACTTTAATCTTATGTGCACCTTCCTTAGACTTCTCAGACCCATCCGAAATGGCCAACCAATAGAACTCCACTGAGATTGAAGCTGCTGCTACTACTCAAAGAGTTGATATGAATAGAAATCCTTAGATCCCTCAGGCTAGGTAGGTCATGTCAGACAACCGGATGCTCATGTCTATGCTATCAGAGGCACAAAAGAGCTATCCACTGAGTGACTATCTCTTGCTATGGAATTTTGGGCTGCTGGATGAGATCATCATTCCATACTTCGGGGTTGACTCACTGTGACCGTGGTTTACATGTGAAGATGATCTCAATTTCTAGAACATCACTATTCACGGTCATCCCAACAGATATCATGAAACTATTTCTGTTTACACACTAAATGGTTGGACTAGAACAATCACAGGGGATCATCTATAGACAAAAGAATTCCCTTCCCACTACACTGCCATCTTCCAAAGCAGTATGAGAGGCAACAACCTAGGCTGGAATAAGGATTGGGACCTGCGGTTTGACCAAAACTTCACTAGTGAATGGGAATGAGCGTATTGGCCGTGCTATATGTGCCAATAGTATGTGGCCGAGTTTCACAACATCGGGTTGTATGAGGCTTTGTGGATGTCACAGTTCCACTTTTACCGTCAATGGGAGTTGGTGCTAGAGCTCCTTAGCTGATGGTCCCCAGATATGAACACCTTTCATCCCCACTATAGGAAAGTCAAAATTAGTTTGTGGGATATCCACTGCATAGGTGGCATTCCACTAGATGGATTCCAGTATGATGAGTTCCTCCCGTCATAGAATACTTGGAATGATAGGTAGTGTACTCCTCTCCCAGCTCAACATCTCATGGAGGCATTGGAGTAAAAGCTAAAACACACACCCATTTTTCACAAGGATATTCTTTTCAAGGCATGGTTCAACATGTTTTTTAAGAAAGACCCAAGAGTGAGGATGTCGGGTTAGGGGAAATAGTGTCCAACAACGTTATAAAGGAGGGAGTCGGGATCATACTAGTTGATCCTAGAAGAAGGGAAGTATCAGAAGTGGGGGTACAACATGGTTGGAGGATGGGACCCACTGGTCCTCTATACCAATTTCCTCACCACATTTCTAAGAGGGTGGCTACTACTAGTCAGAGATATGTAGATGGTAATATGCATGGGGGAGCTAGTGATGGCGGAGATCCTAGACACTAGAAACATAGTCAACTTGGGAGTACCCATGCTACCCCAACTCTACAACATATTGGGCCATGTTATGAGGGGAAACACACCAAGAAAGGTTTGTGGGACATTCCAATTCTTACATGGCTGGATTGCATCACACCTTGGGGGCTATAACTTCCCAAATTCCATCATCCCTCTAAACACTAGTTTTGCAGCCGTCTCTACTGAACAATGCTGGGGTCCGGCCAATGACACTTGATGAGGCCAAGATCATAACCCATATTGCTAACCCTAAAAACTTTAACTTCCACCTCTTTTCTGTTGATTCAGTAAGGTTTTCAAATAAATTTTCCATTCCTTTATGTTTTAAAAATCACAAACACTCTATCTCAAGGAAAATTTTATTTCCCTAAAGTTTTTTTTATATAAGGTAATTTTTCCTTCCCCAAGGAAATTTTCTCCTTACCTTTGTTTTCATTGTTCATGATTTAGTTTTTAACTCTTTTTATTTTTTTCTAAAGTGTAAAAATCAGTTTCATTTCTAAAACCTTGGAATCCTATAAATACTTAGATATAGAGTATTCTATTTTTAGGTTCTGAATTCAGACTCCGAATTCTATGAAATTCAGACTCTGAATTCTTTAAAATTTAGATTACGAATTCTATGAAATTCAGATTCCGAATTTCTCTAAATTCAGACTTCGAATTCTCTAAAATTCAGATTCTGAATTCCTCTGAATTCAGACTCTGATTTCGTTGAAATTCAGACTCTGAATCCCTCAGAATTCAAACTCTGAATTCCTCAAAATTCAGACTCCGAATTCCTTAGGATTCAGACTCCTAATTCCTCATAATTTAGGTTCTGAATTCCTTATAATTCAGACTCTGAATTCCTCATAATTCAGGTTCCAAATTCCTTATAATTCAGACTCCGAATTCCTTAGAATTCAGGTTCCAAATTCCTTAGAATTTAGGTTCCGAATTCCTCAGAATCCAGACTCTGAATTCTTTAGAATTCACACTCTGAAGTCTATAGAATTCTGATTTTGAATTCCTTGAAAAACAGAATTTGAATATCATTGTAATATAGACTCCGAATGTTTATTTGCTTAGACTCTGAATTTTATTTTTCCTTAGACTCAAAAAAATATATTTGGTTGAGCAACCATATTTTACTTACCCTTGTTATAGTTATGAAATGATGTCATGCATTCTGTTTCTAACTAACCATTTTTTGAGTGACACGTGTACAATTTCCTCCGAGATTCAAGGAAAAATATGACTGTTGGAGGAGGGAGCTGATTGTTGGGAAAGTGCCTATAAATAGGATCTCATTTGAATGAGCTCAATACTGTTCTACAACTCTAGAGATTATATGTTGTTGAAGTGATTTCTAGAGAGAGAAACTCTCATGCTTTGTGCATGCTGAACATCTTGTTCAGATTGCTTCATGCGACTCCAATTGTTGCTGTGTACAATTGAGGGCTTCTGAGGATAGGAAGACAGAGGTGCCGATTACCTTAAATTTCTAGGACTTCCTTGATAAGGAAGTCAGAACTTTTACTAATCAAGAAAAATTAGAATATCAACTAAACTACAAGGTACACAATACTTTTTTGTGTTCCATGACCAGGAATATATATATTCAGATTTCTTCTTGTGAAGTTTCAAATTGTATTTGTAAGAAATTGGGGGTTACTCATTTTGGTACATCCAAGGTAATAGAAACTAGAAGATCTATGCTTAGAGATAAGTATCATGGTTTATTCTTTCCTTATGGAGAACCTATATGTCAGGTACAACAAATATTCATGATTATTTTCAATAGCTTACAATAAATGGGTGAGAAAGGTTTGGATGATGAAGCTCTTGTAGACAAGATTATAGACATCATGCCTAATGAATGAGAATCCAAGAGGAGAGCTATAGATGAAAATAGAAAAGTTACTCAAATTTCTCTTGATGAGTTGTTTGGAACCCTTCTTCAATATGAAACCAGAATGAAGAGAGATGATGATAATATTAAGAAGAATAATGGAAATGGAAGTGTACCCTTTACAACTACTAAATTCAAGACTCTTGAAAGGGTTACAAGATCCACATCGAAGAAGGTTACTATCTTATCTGAATCAAGTGAAAGTGAAAATTCTGAGAATGAGCTAGCTAATCTTGCTTGAAGGATGAACAAGATAGTTGGGAAGAAATAATTTCTGTATAGATTTAAGAAGAAAGATAGAAAGGATAAGAAAGACTCTGTAGTCACTTGTTATGAATGCAAAAGAGCAGGGCATATTAGGCCAGATTTTCCTATGCTTAAGAGAAAGGATAGAAAGGAAAATAATTCTGAGAGGAATAGAAATAAGTACTAAAAAGATAAATCTAAGAAAGTTTTGAAAGCTAATGACACCTGGAGTGCCTGTGGTGGAGACTCTTCTGATGAATCCTCAGAGTATGAATCTTTCGTTTAGAAGAATCTTGGTTTACTTACCAAGTTACCTATTGAAAATCATTGTTTAATGGCCAAGGTACAAGATGATGAATCCATAACCAATGTATCCTTTAATGCTAATTATAGTGATAGTAAATGTTATGAATATTTGGATGAAGAATCTTCTTCTGATAAGATAATACTTTACCTAATTATGAATAAGTTTCTAGGTTTTCTAAGCTCCTTGAGAATGAAAATTCTAAAGTTAAGAAAAAGCTTGATAAGGAAAATTCTAGAATTTCTATTCTTACTAAAGAAGTATTAGATCTTTCTAATGATCTTGATAAGAAAATTTATGATTTTGAAAGTGTTTCAAAAACCCTTGAGGAAGTTAATTTTGAGAAGGATAAACTTTTTAAGGATCTAGAAAAATTAATTTCTAAGAAAAATATTTTAGAGATTAACTCTAGTGTTAAAACTGATGTTTTTGAGGATAAAAACTTAGTTATTAAACTAAATTCAGAAATATTTTCCTTGAGGAAGTTTTTTTAAAACTTTACCCTAGGTAAGGAAAACTTTGACAAGATTTATTCTCAAATTCAACCTCTAAGGAATAATTCTGGATTTGGTTATACTCATTCAAAACTAGTTTTTAGTAATAATTATTTTGTTCCTCAAAGTGCTCCATTCTGCACTAAATTTCAATGTGGTGGGCATTGGGTAAAAAATTATTACTTAAACAAAATTCAGTCTTTAAGTTTTCATAATGCTTATTTTTCAAAGAAAATGTGGATTCCTAAGATATTGCTTTATGAAGTTTTCGGATCCAAGAAAGTTTGGGTACCGAAAGTCTAACATTCTTATTTTTAGGAAAGTAAAGATAGTACCAACAACAATACATGGTACATGGATATTGGATGTTCCCGGCACATGACTGGTAACAAAAACTTCTTTGAAAAGATTATCAAGGTGAAAGGAGGAAAAATAACTTTCAGAGATAATGCTTATGGAGAAATTATTGGTATAGGTAATATTATTATTCTTGGAAAAACTTTTATTTCAAATGTTTTATTTGTTAAGGGTCTTATGCACAACCTTATTACCATAAGTCAATTATGTAATGAAGGTTACCTTGTGAATTTTAGGAATGACAAGTGTTTAGTACACAATTCCAAGGAAGATTTTATTGTTTCTACCTATAGGCAAGAGAATGTTTACACACTAAACTTAGAAGATCTTAAAATCCAAGATCTACCTTGTCTTAGTGCAATGGAAGACCACTCTTGGTTATGGAATAGAAGGTTAGGACACTGTAACCTTAGGAACCTATGAAAACTCTCTAAGAAAAGACTAGTTAAGGATTTACTGGAGCTTAGATTTGATTCTTCAAAAGTTTTTGATCCTTGTCAATATAGCAAGCAACATAAATCAAGTTTTAAATCGGACGGTGAAGTATCAACCATTGATTCATTACAGTTGGTGCATATGGATCTTTTTGGTCCAACACAAACTGGAAGCATTGAAGGAAAATATTATGTATTTGTCTTAGTTGGTGATTACACTATATTTACATGGGTCTATTTTCTAGAAAAGAAACCTGAAGCTTTTTCTTATTTAAAAAGTTTTAGAGCCCAAGTTAAAAATGAGAAAAATCTTCCTTTAAAAACTATTCATAGTGATCATGGAGGAGAATTTCAAAATTCTGATTTTGAAACTTTTTGTAGTAGAAAAGACATTACTCATAACTTCTCAGTACCAAGAATTCCTCAACAAAATGGTGTTATTGAAAGAACAAACAGAATTCTTCAAGAAATAACAAGAACCATGTTGAGTGAATATTCGGTAGCCAAACATTTTTGGGTTGAAGCTATAAGTACTGCTTGTTATACTATAAATCATGTTTTGATTAGACTTTTTCTTAATAAAACTCCTTGTTAGTTATGGAATGGTAGAAAACCTAGACATTCCTACTTCAAGGTTTTTGGTTGCAAAGTATTCATTCTGAATACCAAAGATAATATAAACAAATTTTCACCAAAATCTGATGAAGGAATTTTCTTAGGCTACTCCAAACCTCTAAGGATTATAGAGTTTTCAATAAAAATACTTGTACTGTTGAAGAAACAATAAATGTTAAATTTTATGAAACCAATCCCTTTGTTTTTAAACATCCTCATCCTACGTCTTCAGATGTGTTTTCAAAAACTAATTATCAACCCTTGACAGAAGATCCTTCTGATAAGGAAAATGTTCAAGAAGATATTTCTGAAGCATTTACTCCAGGATATTTCCTACCATATGTTGATGAACAAGTTTTACAAAACCCAAATCAGTTGTTTCTTAAAAATAATCCCAGTGATAGTATCATTGGTGATGTAAATAAACCTATAAGGACTATAAGTTCTTTAAGAAATGAAGTAGAACATCTAGCGTTCCTTTCCCAATTAGAACCAAAAAGCATTGATGATGCTTTAGGTGTTGATGATTGGATAAAAGATATGCAAGATGATCTAAATGAATTCGAAAGGAATAAAGTCTGGACCTTGGTTGAAAGACCTAAGAAAACTTCTGTTATTGGAGTAAAATGGGTTTTCAGAAATAAGTGTGATGAAAATGGAATCATAGTGAGAAATAAATCTAGATTGGTTTCCAAGGGATATAATCAACAAGAATTAATATACTATGAAGAAACCTATGCTCCAGTATCTACACTTAAATCCATTCATATTCTACTTGACTTTGCAGAATTCTTCAACTTCAAAATTTTTCAAATGGATGTTAAATGTGATTTCCTTAATGGTTATGTTCAAGAGGAAGTTTTTGTTGAACAACCTCTTGGTTTTGAAGATAAAAAACACCCTGAACATGTTTTCAAACTTACCAAAGCTTTATATGGACTTAAACAGGCCCCTAGATCTTAGTATGATAGACTTACATGGTTTTTGTTACAAGACAATTATGTTAAGGGAAATCCTAATTCAACCCTTTTTATAAATAAAGATAAGAAAAATGTTTTGATTGTTCAAATTTATGCTGATGACATTATATTTGGTTCAACTTATCAATATTTAACTAATTCCTTTGTGGATATAATGAAATTTGAGTTTGAAATGAGTATAATGAGTGAGTTTAAAATTTTCCGTGGTTTTCAAATTTCTCAAAAACCAAAAAGAATATATATATCCCAACATAAGAATATTAAAGATCTTCTTAAAAGTATGGATATGAAAACACTAAGAGTATTAGTACTCCCATTGGTACCTCAAATTCACTTGATCTTGATGAAGTTGGGAAACCTATAGATCAAACATCATTTAGAGGTATGATAGGAAGTTTACTTTACTTGACAGCTAGTCATCCATACTTAATGTTTTCGGTATGCTTGTGTGCAAGATATCAATCCAATCCTAAGAAATATCATTTAAAGGTAGTGAAAAGGATTTTTTTCTACTTAAAGGGAACCATGGATTTAGGACTCTTCTATACTTCTGGAAATGATTTTGTTTTAAAAAGTTTTTCGGATGCTGACTTTGGTGGATATAGAATGGATAGAAAAAGTACATCCGAAATTTGTCATTTTTAGGAGACTCATTAGTTTCTTGGTCATACAAAAAGAAACAATCAGTAGTACTTTCCACTGCTGAAGCTGAATATGTAGCAGCTGGAAGTTGTTGTGCTCAAGTATTGTGGATGCAACACGCACTCACAAACTATGGTACGAGTTTTACCAAAACACAAATATTGTGTGATAATACTAGTGCCATTGCCTTAAGTAAAAATCCTGCACATCACTCTCATGAAAAACACATAGATATTCGGCATCAATTTCTTATGGATCACACACAAACAAGAGATATCATTCTTAAATTTATCGGAACAAAAGATCAATTTGCTGATATTTTCAAAAAATCTTTACCCTCCGATACATTTGAATACATTAAACAGAATTTAGGAATGATAATCGTAAGGTAATATTCCATATTAACTTCTTGTTGAAACCTATCTCTTTTTAGTAAGAAAATCCTTTTCATAGGGGGAGTACATTTGCTTATTAGTCAATTTTTTTCCGTAATCATTTTTTTTTCGTAGTCAAACTTTTTTCGTAATCAATTTTTTTTCTGTAGTAAAAATTTTCGTAGTCTAAAATTTTTGTAATCAAAATTTTCAGAATCTAAAGTTATTCAAGAAGAATTTCTACTCATTACGAATAATTTTCCTAGCAATCTGGAAGGTATGATTTCTTTTCTAAGTTTTCATAGTCATCTTTTACTAGTTGGTATTTTCTTTTGTTTTAAATTTTTCGGATTCATTTTTTTCCTTAAATTCGAATGTTTTTATCTTAAAAATAATCTCAAAAGATCAGAACCTATCAAATTCCTTCTTTGGTTATCATCTCAACCATCAGATGTGATCAGAAAATTTACAAATGTTGGATCAACCATGAAAGCTGAAGCGTCGCCTAAATCGCCTATATAAATCACCCTCGATGGTTGTACCACATTGGTTTTTCAAGATTTTGTGTGCTGAAGCTCTGCCTAGGTATTTTAATTTTATTCTGAATCTTCAAAAGTTTCCTCAGTTCTGGATGTCTGCTGAAGCTTCTCCTCAGAAAGAAATGCCAACTATTAAGGAAATATCTGAATGTCAGATATACCGAGAGAGGCTAGTTGATCAGAAATTCCTCGAAAAGTATGATTATATTGTTTACAAAAATATTAAGCTGAATGGCTAGGAGAGTCTTTCTATTTTAAAGCCAAAGGCCCAGGATCCGGTTTATCCGGAATTGTTGGTGGAGTTTTGTGAAACAATTAGTTTTTTCAATGGAGGGAAAGATAATTTTTCATTCAAGTGTTATGGAAGGACCTACTCTCTTTCATAAAACAAGGATGTGAGTCTGATTGGTATTCCTTATGAAGGGGAAGTAGAGTTTTTTAATCACAAGTTACCCGATGAATCAAGATCTTTTAACAGGGAGAAGGCAATAGAATGTCTTGGCTTGAAAGGAGTGAAGACTCTGAAGATCATTCATCTTTCTAGAAATTTGCGGATTCTTGAATTGTGGGTTCAAGGATTTATAATTACAAGGAAAGGGGATAAGGATACTTTGAAGAAGAGTGACATCTATGTTTTGGATTTCTTGGTGAATCTAAGGAAGATATACTTGGTTAAGTATATCTTTGTAATGATTGAGAATATAAAGAATGGAAATCTAAAGTCTCATATTATTATGTATCCAACCATTCTTTAAAAGATTATTGTTCTTTGCCTTCGGTCTTTCAAAATCCCATTCATTTCCAAGCCGAGAAATCACAAAGTTATGTTGCTAAGTGATGACACCTTAAGGAGAATGAAAATCAGATTTTCCAGTGAATTTAGACAATTATATGATCTTTCTGAAGATGAATTTCAAGATTTTTCAAAGAATCCAAAAGTGGCTGAAACCTATAAGAATGGAGGAAGGAAGATAAAGGATAAGGATCCAGAAAAGAAAACAAAAACTCATATGGCCAAGCAATCTCAGTCAGCACCACCAAAGCCGAAGAAGCAAAAATATTATCCTGATGAAGTAGTGGATAAGTGGAGAGAGGATAAAAAAACTGTAAGGAAGGGGAGCCTAATTTTGGCTTGTACCCTGCTAAAGAAAAAGCATTGAAGGAAAATACTATTGAGAATCTTGAAAAGGAAGAAAAAGAAAAGAAGAAAATGAAGAAATTGTCGGAATCTGAAGTCATTCAATCTCTTATCAAGGCCACTGAAAGAGCCTCTGAACAAATTCCAGTACCAAAATCCTTTTTTATAGAACCTTTGACAGAGAATCCAGGGAAGAAAGTGGTGATTCCGAAATTGATTCAAGAAGAAGAAATTACTCAGTAATTGGAAGAAGAAATATAAGAAGAAGAGGAGGAAGAAGAAGAATGGAATGAATATGATGATATCATAAAGCAAGTCAAAGAGTACCGTGAGAAGGAAAGTCCATCTGTAAAACTATCAATCCAGACTTCCCAAGCTGAATACTCAAAAATTTCTACACTAGGAAAAGATGAGAAGGGTGAAGAAGTGAATAAGCCAAAAAATGATGAAAGTAGTAATCATGACTTTATTCATCTGGAAGATCTAGTGACTGATGTAGAGAAAGAATATGTTGAGGAAGAAATGATTGTCCAGCTATCTGATAGTGAGCATGAATCACCTAAAGAACAATATACCATTCTGAGACCAGATAAGGGAAAACAGGTGGTTGTAAATACACCGAGTAAATATGTGGTGAAGAAGAAAGATGTCGGTGCTTCATTAAAAAAGAAATATGAGGATATAGAAAAATAATCCTCACCAACCAAACATTCAGATTCAGAATCATCTTTACTTGGACATGATTTTTTTGTCTAGTCATTGAAGAAGATGGTAGGTACTGTTCCATTATTTCCAAGCATAGATTCAAGATTACAAATGCTTCAACATACCATACACCAGAAGTCAGAATCAGTTTCCATGGTAATGGATAAATTTGTTGCACTAGAGGTAGATTTCAAGACCTTCCTCATTGGTTATGAGGCACATAAAAGATTGTGCAAGAAGATGAAAAGCTGGTAAAAGAAGGTTATTGAAGAAATGAGGATTTTTGATGAATTCCATGATAATGTCAAGGATGATTTTGATACCAAAGATGGGAAGATTAAAGATCTTTCAAATAGTTTTGAGGAAAAGTTAAGTCTTGAAGAGACTACTTGGAAGCAAGAAGTTAAGGATTTGAATGGAAAGCTTAACTCTGTGTCCATGAATTGGAAAAGGGAAAGAGATGTTAGAATGGAGATTGAAGAGAATCTTATTAAACAAGAATAACTCTTGAAAGCCCAGGCAAACATTCTTAAGGCTCAGGAATAAAAAATTCAACCTTAGAGAAGAAAATTGAAGATTAGGATTAAATGCTAAAATGAGCAAAAGAGGATCACAAAGAGCTCAAGAAGCTAAAAACTATTGTGAAGAAGCTGATACTGAAAGAGAAAGAGGGATAATTTCATCAAAATATGATATTTTGTTGTATTTTCCTTTTTTTACAAATACTTCCAATCTTAATGAATTTTTGTGTTCTCCATATTTTTGGTTTTTTAGTACTAATGTTTCAAGTACCAATTTTTCTATTCCCTCTATTACTTTTTGAAAATCACAAATGGGGAGAAAGGAATGCTAAAAAGAATTCAAAGTAAAGAAGAGAATTCTCTAAGTAAGGGGGAGTTTATCTAGAGGAATGTTCTTATCAATGATGATTTTCGAATTCAAGAAAATGAAAAATCTCATTCAGGAAATCTAGAATATGATCCTTAGTGATCCCAAAGCCTAAGGGGTATTTAGTCATATTCACTTTGATCCATAAGTAAAGGGAGGTAAGTTTTTATTTTCAAGTCCATAAAATTTCTAAGTCATTAGATTCTTTTTAATAAGCATGTTTGTGCTTTTCAAAAAGGGGGATATTGTTGAGTCAATAAGGTTTCCTTATGACTTCAATTTCTTTATGTTTTGAAAATCACAAACACTCTATCTCAAGGTAAATTTTATTTCCCTAAAGATTTTTTTTATATAAGGAAATTTTTCCTTCCCCAAGGAAATTTTCTCCTTACCTTTGTTTTCATTGTTCATGATTTAGTTTCTAACTCTTTTTATTTTTTTCTAAAGTGTAAAAATAAGTTTCATATCTAAAACCTCAGAATCCTATAAATACTTAGATATAGAATATTATGCTTTTAGGTTCTAAATTCAAACTCCAAATTCTCTGAAATTCAGACTTCGAATTCTCTAAAACTCTGATTCTGAATTCTCTGAAATTCAGATTCTGAATTCCTCCAAATTCAGACTCCAAATTCTCTGAAATTCAAAATTTTGAATTCCTCTGAATTAAGACTCCAAATTATCTGAAATTCAGAATCCTAATTCCTCAGAATCCAGATACCGAATTCCTTAGAATTCACACTCCAAATTCCTTATAATTCAGACTCCAAATTCCTCAGAATTCAAGTTCTAAATTCCTTAGAATTCAGACTCCGAATTCCTCAGAATTCAGATTCCGAATTCCTTATAATTTAGACTCTGAATTCCTCAGAATTTAGGTTTTGAAATCTTTAGAATTAAGGTTCTGAATTCCTTAGAATTCAGAATCTGAATTCTTTAGAATTCAGACTCCGAAGTCTATAGAATTCTGATTTCAAATTCTTTGAAAAACAGAATCTGAATATTGTTGTAATATAGACTCTGAATGTTTAATTTCTTAGACTCCGAATTCTATTTTTCCTTAGACTCTGAAAAATATATTTGATTGAGCAAATATATTTTACTTAACCTTGTTATAGTTATGAAACGATGTCGTGTATTCTATTTCTAACTAACCATTGTTTGAGTGACATGTGTACAAGTCCCTCTGAGATTCAAGGAAAAATATAACTATTGGAGGAGGGAGCTGACCATTGAGAAAGTGCCTATAAATAGAAGCTCATTTGAACGAGCTCAATATTGTTCTACAACTCTAGAGATTACACACTATTGAAGTGATTTCTAGAGAGAGATACTCTCATGCTTTGTGCATAATGAACATCTTTTTTAGATTTTTTCATGCGACTCTGATTGTTTCTATATACAATTGAGGGTTTCTGGGGATAGGAAGACAGAGGTGCCGACTACCTTAAAGTTTGAGGACTTCCTTGATAAGGAAGATGTGGGTGCCGACTACCTTGAAGTTTGAGGGCTTGTGGGGATATCAAGACAGACTCCAATATTCCTATCGAGGTATTACCCTGGTGTGGGTAAGATAGACTTTCTTGAAAGTATAAATCAAGGGACCTTTATCCAAGGTTGTTGGATACCCTACTCTTTGGGTTAAAATATTCTATACTTGTTACTTGTGTTGTTTCAAGTTTATTTTCAGCTACATTTTGATTAATAAGGAAAGTATAACTATCTTATACTTTCTTGTACTTGTACTCTGATTAGTAAGATTCTATAAGCTTTAAGGTAGAATCTTTGCTCTTGTAAATTTTTCTTAAGTTTCATTTCCTGAACCATATTTCCAGAATCTAGCAAGTTTGTAGAAATAAGAGGTCTTGTGAATTTACCTTGTTTAACTTTGTTAAATATAGAAAGTTTTATATCAACTTTAAAAGTTCCAAATTAATTTTTAAAGGATACAATTCACCCCTCTCTTGTATATTGAGCATCTACATTCATTATTTAGATCCTACATTTTCTACTTTGGTTGGTCCAATGGTGGAAAACTTGCAAGTTTCATGGGAACTAAAGGATTAACTACAAAGTTTTAAGGGTGGAGTGCTGGTGGCCTGGATCAACAACCACATTTACAGTGATCCATACATGCCATCACGATTTTCCAGGCAGTTTGGGTGCCTTCAGTTAGTAATGAAGAGAATCTACATGGGGGTCCATGAGGAGAGGCACCCCTGTATCCTTTGTCAATTATGGTGCATTATGGTGAATGCGAGATCCACTAAGACTATTGTGATGCTTCCAATCAATGTTGATGCTGGCTTTTCGACGGACTATACAAACAATTGGGTGGGAGAATATCTGGAGGCAATTCTATGGAAGAGTATACATATGGTCAAGCAGGAGAGTGAGGAGATGGAGCGACGAGGAAGTAGGTGGGATTCCCCCTGAGGAGTGAGCTAGGCATTCGAGGCAACTCAAGATGGAACTGTAGTGGCAGGGATGTCTCAAGGCACGGTCATACCCCTGCCTCCTAGAGGAGAGTGGTATGAGAAGCAACCTTGAAGACCGAAAAAGGAGGATCTTGGGAAGAAGTTGAGGTACCTATTATAATTTGTTGTCAATGATATATTTACCTCTCTCTAGAAAACTTGGAGGACACTCTGAACATCACTGTTAATAGAAGACCTATGGTGGAAGATGAAGTAGGATGAGATCAAGCTACCCGAAGTCGGGCCCATTCGGGTGGTGGCCAGTGTGAGCTTACACCAGAGACATGTACATCTAAAGGACATGGATGACTATGCATGCTAGTGAAGGAAATATGAGCCTTCTTCCACCCTAGTGCGAGTGATGTTTGATGATGAGGAGGATCGAGAGGATGTGCCAATTGTTGACATCCCATCATCTAAGGAGGAAACAACTGAAGAGGAAGAACAAGAATCCAGTGAAAGAGAATCTTGGGGAATGGATTCCCATCAAGGGATTCCCCAGGAAAGTATCAAAATCGTGACCTTAAAAGAATATTTGACTGAGTACCTTAAGGTAATCCTTAAATCAATCACATTATTAATTGATCCTTCCCTTTCACTATCTAGATTATCTAACTGAAACTTTTCCTATACAGGAGCATCTTGATAATGGGAAAGGGACCCCTGCTGAAGGGGGTGAAGGTGCACTGACATATGCAGAGGAGAATGTTTAGAGGCCTGTGCCTAGTGTTGAAGCAGGTGATGAGTCGGTTGGGGTCAAGGAGGTCAGGGTGAAAACTTTGGAACCTTAGGTCCTCCTGGTCATCTATGGGGGATTGTGTCTTGGAATCCCCATGGTGGTAGCCACTACTGGGGAGGTGGTGCACCTGAGACAACTCATCATCAAAATTCCTCCTCCTCAAGGTAAGAGAAAATCTCAAATCCTTAGGAAATAATCATATTTTCACGGAGCTTTTGAATCAATGTTTTTATATGTCCCATAGAGCTCATACTCAACTGATGCAAAAGGAACCAATAACAATCATTGAAATTCCCAGTGTTAAAGGGTCTCCTATTGTGGAAGTCCCTACTGTGACTCATGAGCTCTATCCACCAATGGTAAAATCTTATAAGTATTTTCTTATCACAAATCCACACCTATCATTTGCTGGTCATATTGACTGAGGTATCCTCATTCCAAGAAATGCTTGAAAGACTGTGTGGTCAGTAGGTGGATGAGGCTGGGACATAGAGGCGCCCTTCTGTGATAGGAACACTGGTTCATGAGGAGCTGATTGTCTAAGCCTATCTGACCTTGGTTCTAGATGAATAGTTGCCTACGACTATGAATGACGTCACTAGTGGGGTGGAACTCGAGTCCGACTGAGGAAAAACGGCTGAGGAAGAGTTGATTGAGGATGACGAACCTCATAATTTAGAGCCTATCCCACCCAAGAGGATACCAAAGGAGGATCCCGCTGCCAAAAATCTTGTTGCTTTTCCTGAGTATAATACTGCACCATCTGAAGAGCTGGAAGACTCATACCCTGATGTGGTTGAAGACAATCACATAATCTAGTATAGGGCATGGAAATGCATACAACGCTTCATCAACCAAACTCCAAAACTGCCGCTAGAAGACTAGATGGGGGTGTCTTCCCCTTTGGATGTTTAATCTATGTTCTAGAGGGGCGGATTCTCATGGTATTCATGTTCTAGTCCATGAATTTCTTACTGAATAGGTGCGTGAAGGAAGCCAACATATGGACCTTTCCTAGTGTCAGGAAAATTCTGATAGCATTTTCAAGTTATGAGAGGTTAACCAAGAGATCCCGCGTCTGGAGGAGCAAACAAACAAGCACACTGCTTTGCTAAGAAATCAATCAGAGACCATCGATAGACTGAGGGCTCAACTGGAGGAGTCTGAGAATCAGATGAACCAGGAAACTACTCAAATAGATGACATCCAAGTCAAGTGAGACCAGTCAAAAACTAGAGTTAATGAGATTGATCTGATAACTAAGGATGAGGAATCAGAGCTCGGGAGGAAGCAACAAATCTTGTATTCCACAATCCATAGGTTGGAGGATCTTCATAGCTTGATCACTAAAGCAGAGCTATAGGGGTAATTTTTTCCAAGACTCATGAGAATCTCCAACATGTGGATGTCTCTTTCCACTACCATAACTTGCTTGTTTTCTTTTCAAACTTTCTTTCACACAAGGAAATATTTTGTTTTCCACTATAAATTATTGCACATTGATCATATTTGTGTAACAACCACTGAACAATCCCTATGATCACACGAGTCATGATAAGTATGAGAAAAAATAGATGAACACATGATTTCCCATTTGTATGAGAGTGTCAGATAATCACTTAACACTCGGGTTCTACTATTGTTAACTAACCACCAAGAGTGTTTGAGTTTAGAGAGGTTGTGGATGGAGAACAGGGCTCTTAAAACAACTAATTTTCTTTTCCAATGTGCTCTAGTGCACAAACAGGATAACACCAGGGGCGTTGAATTCTATCAGAACAAAGGGGAATGATAAGTGTGAATCGTAATGCCCAAAATCTGGAATATAAGGAGTGGACATGGTGATACAGGATAACTGATGAACATGTGTGAAACAAAACACCCATACCTTTAGCCCGAAATGGGGACAAACAAACAAGGGTCGATCACTAACCATGTTCAAAACAAGGAACTTGTCTCATAATGTCATCCAAAGTCTTCTGGGATGTTAGCGTAGAACAGTTGGTGAGCCAAAATAGCATGAGACCAAACTGTTAGGGGGTCCCTTCAGTCATAGAAGAATATGAGGATCCAAATAAGAGGCACACAAAGCATGGGAATGGATTGATGGAATGTTCGAATGGATTCCAACACTCTAGGAATTATGCCACTGTGGCTTATAGCACATTGTTATAGGCGTACTGGTATGATCAAAGGCCAGAATCATCTTCCAAGGGAGCATATTCTCAATTGTCGAGCGATGAATAAAAAAATGAATGATGTAGAAGATAACCAGTAACAGAGGAGAAGAACTCATAGGTGAGGGCCTAGAATGCATTATAGTTTTACGTCATGCAACTAATGATGATGGAAACATAGTTTAACATCATACGGTGAGGATGGTGTATGATATAATTTAATGTCATGTGATCAGGACTTATCTCATAGTTTAATGTCATGTGATTGGGAAGCTGTACACAATTTAATGTTGTATGGCTTGGACATGTTGCAAACAATTTAAGGTCATGCTGCATGGACCATGTTTCTTAGTTTAAGGTTATAGATTTCATACCATGGAAAATAATTTAGAGTCATGTTGCTTGGACTTGAAACACAACGTGGTAGAAGACCAACATTGTAAAAGGTCTACTCTCTCAAACAAGGGTATTGAATATTCTCACACTTAGGTACGAGGTATCCTGTATTTATATGGGGTAAGGATACAATTTAACATCATGTGCTATTGATATGGATGGAATTATTCCAAAAGGGGTGTGCATGGAATGACAACCATAACCCAACATGAATGAGGTCCAAGGAGACCTAAATACCACACAACATATCCATGGGAATTCAACCCACATACAATTTAAAGTCATTATGCTTGTAATTGGGATCCTTTGTGCAAATCGACCACATCGGTACACACCCTAATAGAACTCCTAAGCCCACGCGAGTCATGATCGGTGTGGGAAATATGGAATGGTAAGGGGGTTTTCCTAACATGTGGAAGTGCACATTAGGGGTGACACCAAGGGTATTATAATCTCACTAAGATATAGGGAAGCAGAAAGGATGTAAGCCGAGGATTCTGATATCTGGATGAGGGGTGACTGATGGATAGGTATTGGATGCTGACCACATTTGAAATAGAAGAAACCATAACTACACCAGTCAAGAATGGGGCAATAAAACGCAGGATCAACTATTGTTCGAGTTCAAAACACATCACCCATAGTTTGTTTCTAGAGATATATTGGGGAGTTGGCCCAAGATGGGAGGTGGGCCTGCATGGACAATAACTATTAGTTTAAGGTATTAAAGCTTGAACCATTAGCTCTTAGTTTAAGGTCATAGAGTCTGGACCATAGGGAGTATCCATAAAAGATAGATTCATAGCATGGAAGAGTGACAGACTCGACGTGAATGAGACAAAGAATCTCCAATGCCACACCAAACTTTCCCATGAAGGCCTGCACATAGTTTAAAGTCATAATTCTTGGACTGGGGCTCTTAGTTTAAGGTCATAGAGTTTAGAACAAAGAGAGGGGAAAGTGACTCAAGAGGATATATACAATGTGGTGTTATGTACAACCAATGTAAATAAGGGTCTAGGATTCCTAGTGCCACACTACATACTATAGAGAGGACTTTCATATAGTTTAAGGTCATAATGCCTAGACCAAAACAGAGGCCAAGGGGCCGAAGTGCTGATGGATTTGTGGCTGGGCCCAAAGGAAAAATTTCTGGGTGTCGCTACGTATCCCATAAGGATGGGAATAAATACACACATATATCTGAAACATAGTGTGGTGAGAGACCAACACTGGTGGGGGAAATTATCTCTGATGAGGGAACCGAGGCATCCCAAAAATATCATGAGGCATCCTAAACTTGTTCAGGGTAGGATCATAGTTTAACTTCATGCATTGAGGATGTTAGCTCTTAGTTTAAGGTTGTAGAGTTTAGACCATAAGGGGGGAATGTCTCAAATGGGTATGTGTAGTTTGGTGTTATGAAAAAATGACATTAATGTGGACCAAGGGGGACCCTCAACACACAACACATCCCAAAGGAAACCCACATACAGTTTAAAGTCATGATTCTTGGACTTGGTGTAAAAAGTTTAAGGTCTTGTTGCCTGGACCATTAGCTCATAGTTTATGGTCATAGAGTTTGTACCTAGGGGAGAGCACTCCAAAAGGGATATGTGTGATACGGTAAAAACCTAATGTGAATGAGGACTAGGGAGGCTCACACACCACATACACATTCTTGAGGAGGATTGAATATAGTTTAAAGTCATGATTATTAGAATAATATTGGATGTATGGGCACTTATATGGCATATATAGAAGAAATACCTAATGTGAATGATGACCAAGTAGGCCTAGCATTCCATAAATGGGGCTTGAGGGCGAAGGGGGATCAGTGAATTTATGGTTGTGCTCAGAGATGAGAAGTACGGGCATCACTATATATCCCACAAGAGTAGGAATCAATCCATACATAGTTCTTGAGGGATAGAATGGTAGATGACCAATGCTTAGGGAGACGTCCTCTCAGGTGAGAACATTATGGTGTTGTGTAGTTTCCCATCGTGTAGCTAGGATAATAGTGTTGTAGTTTAAGGGCGTGTGATAGGACCGAACCATGTAGTTTAACATCATGCAGTAAGGATATTGGTTGTTAGGCAATTTAATATCATGAAACTAGGATGAGGTTGATATGTAGTTTATCATCATGTATCTGGGATGTTGGTATGCGCCTTTTAAGGTCATATAGAGAGGAACACCAATGCTATACAGTTTAACATCATGCAGTTAAGATTCTAACTCTATGTAGTTTAAAGTCGTACAACTCAGACTATAGGTTCCTTACACAAAGTACTCTTTGATAAACTTGGCATTGGTTGAATGGGTAATACGATCTCCACCCATGGTGAACAAAGAGTATGCACTATTGGGATGGACCTTATGAATGATGTAAGGTCCCTCCCACTTGGGATCCAACTTTGGTGGCTTCCTGCTAGGTATATCGTGTCACCCTGGAGGAAGGAGTGCAGGTGAATTTTTTTATTGAATTCTATTTCTATCTTATTATGATGCCTCTCTAGATTGTGTAAGGACTATATCCTATTCTCTTTAAGGACTTCCATCTCAACTAGATATACTTTTTCCATTTTGTCTAGAATTTGCTAGTCATAGATAGTTATTCAAAGCAATTTCAACTAAATCTAGATGGGAAGAACTACCTCTATTCTATACACCAGGGAATATGGGGTCACCTGGGGTGGAATTACTAATTATCATCTAATAGTCCCATGGGGAATTGGGGATCTTTTCTAGCAAAATATTCTTGTTTTGGCCCGCCATATTCTACAAAATGTTGGAGAGGGTTTTTTAAAAAACCTCAATATGTCCATTTTCCTGTGCATGGTTGCAGGAAATATGGTTGGACCAGATGTTGTACTTAGCATACAACTTCTTCAGCTCATCATCCCAAAAGTTAGTGTTATTGTCTATGAGAATGGAATGAGGGACTTCGAATTGATGGATGATATTGGAGCTCACGAATTATACCACCAATCAGGCATTTAATTCCTTAAGAGGAATAATTTCTTCCCACTTGGAAAATAAATCCATCATGGTCAGAATGAACCTACATTGGAGAGCTTTTGTTGGCAGATAGGGTCCCACGACATCGATTTCTCATACTACAGAGTGACAAGAATACTTGGTAGTATAAAGGGGCTCCAACGGTCGATGAAAAAAGTTGGAATGAATCTTACATGCATATAACCTCTTAGAAAACTTGATACAGTCATAGAACATGGTGGGGAAGAAGTAGCCCAACCTTCAAATCTAGTGGGAGAGCTTCAACCCTACCTGATGGGCACCACATGACCCAGCATGAACTTCCTACATAACCTGGGGAATCTCATATCCTTGGATAAAACAGTGGAAAATTCCATAAAAACCACATCTGTAAAGAGTCTTCTCAAGGTTTGGCCCACTCTAGAGGGTGAACTGCATTGCGTGCCTATGGATTCACTCATGTTCGGCTCGATCTGGCGGGAGAACACCACGTTATAGATACTCGACAAAAGGGGTTGTCTAATCATAAGTTTCTTCTATTTCAGGGGTATCCAGAGGTCTCTATATGGATGCACCAGAGGTAATATGATTTACCTTCTAGTTATTAGCATAATTTGGTAAGATAAGAGCAATGAACCTTTGGTGTGACACATGAATGAACATGTCATCCCAGTCAAGCTCTATAAGAGATAAAAATAGACTAGCCAAGGCATCTACTCAACCATTCTGCAACCGAGGAACATGGGTCACTTATGACTGATAAGGGAATTGGGACATTAAATGGTGGGTGTGCCTCAATAGGGGCACAATATCTAGTTTCCTGAAGATGTAGTCATTATTGATTTTCTTGATGACTAACTCAGAGTCTCCCTTCACATGCAAGTAGGGAACATAAATCTTAAGATCTAGTTTGAGATCAGTAATGAGAGCCTAATACTCTATCTCATTGTTGTTATAGACTTCTGATAGTAAGAAAGAGTATAAAAATACAACCTGTGCTGGGGTGATGAAGAGAAACCCCATGCCTGCTCTGTTGAGTTTGGGATCATTGATGCTTCCACCGGTTGGTCTCTAGGAGGCACCATAAAAATGCATATTCCAACATGGAATAACCTAGTACACTGAAAGGATGACCTCATATAGGAAGTCAACATCTAGGGGAATCTCTTCATGAGCTAGATGAACATCCAGGAAGTCTACAAATGCATGACCCTTGATAGCTTTCTAAGAAACAAACTTGATGTCAAACTGCTGAAGGATCACCGCCTAGCACGCTATCCATCCTTTCAACATGGGGAGGTTCAGGATATAATTTAGTAATTCCACACGAGACACCAACTATGTATCATGATGCTGCAGATAGTGTCACAGCTTCTATACTGTGAAAACCAGTGCGATGTAACTCTTATTGATAGGGTATTATCTGGCTTCTGTGTCAAGGAGCATATGACTGAGATAGTATAAACCGTTCTCTCTCCACTCGTTGTTCTTATGAGAAAGGAGTTTTTTTATGAATCATTCATGGGTAGTCACATAGAGGACCATAGGCTTCCTTGATATGAGTAACATTGGGACCATAGGTTGTAGTAGATACTGCTTGATTTCCTTGAAGGCGATCTGTCACTCTTCATCCGATTGGTATAAAATACCTTTATTCATAAGCCTAGAAAAGGGATTACACCTACCGACCCGATTCATGATGAATCAATGTATATAGGACAAGTGGGCTTGAAGGCCTTATAGATCCTGTAGGTTGCTCGAAGGAGGCATCTGACCAATTTCCTTGATCTTCTATGGGTTGATCTTGATGCCTATGTATCTAATGATGAAGTTGAGAAACTTACCAGAGGTAACCCTGAAGATGCATTTCAAAGGGTTCATCTTCCAATGCTGGGAATGAAGGAATCCTAACACTTTATCAATATCTTTGACATGGTCCCAAAACTAGTGGTATTTGACCACCAAATCATCCATGTAGCATTCCACTAACATTTTGAGGATTAGTTTAAAGATATGGTGTATGGACCACTGATAAGTGGGTCCTACATTCTTTAGACCAAAAGGCATTACCTGATAGAAAAAGGTCCCTTGCAGCACTTTGAAGGTAGTAGACTCCTCATATTCTGGGGACATCTATATATGATTATATTTGGAGTATCCATCCATGAAGGAGAGAGCTTGGAACCTAGCTGTGGCATCGATCTATAGATCTTTCATTGGGAGGAGAAAATCATCCTTTGGACAGTGGCAGTTGAGATCCCAAAATTCAATACAGACTCTGATCTTCCCATTCTTCTTTCTGACTAGGATGATGTTGGCTAGCCACTTGGGGTACTAAACCCCCTTGATGAAGTTGGATTTAATAATCTTATCAACTTTGTCCTCGACTATCAAACTATGAGAGGGGTTAATTTTCTTGGGAGGCTTCTTGAACCTACGATGATTTGCTGGGAAACCAAGACAGTGGACAGAGACCTTAGGGTCTAGTCCTAGCATCTCATAATAACTCTAGAAAAATACATTATGATGTTGCTTCAAGAAATATACACACTACTTCTATTCCTATGAATATATAGTTTCACCAATAATCTTTGGACTTAGGTCATCCTCGATATCAAGGTTCACTTGAACCAACTCATCAAGGGTGGTGGAGATGCCCTCTTCGAATGTGGGAGTTGAGTCCTCCAAATCCTATTCATCATATAAGGTAGGGGGATTAGTGGGAGGACACGATTCATCAAGGCTGACTGATTCTGGGGGAACACTAGTGCCTGCTTAGGAGGATGTGGAATCCTCACCAGGGGACTCTTACTCTGCTAAAACCATGGATACAGAGTCAGTCAAACCGATTCCATCAGGTGGTTGACCATGGAGTCCATGCTTAATGTCAAAGCAATAGTGGCAGGTCATTTTCTGGAGATTCAACCCGACTTGGTGAAACATGTGGGTTTGGTGTACAAATGTAGCCTTAGGGTGAACATCTCCATACTTCACAGGGGTAGGGATTTCTGGTATCACCCAGGCTTAGTCTGTGTAGGATTACGAGTTAATATTCTAATGTTTCTTGTACTTAGGGACACATCACCACTTCCTCTTGGAAATGAAAAAGAAACTTCCCAAGTCTGGAATCGCATCCTCCAACCGGTGAATCAAGAGGAAAAAAGCATCATCCAAATCTATCCATGGGTCAGTTGAAATGGTGGTGTGATCAACCTCATTGGTATAAACCTTCTTATCCTTTCTCTCGTAATAGCCAGCATCCAAATAGTGGGATTCATAGGAGTCGAAGGGAGATGCATCACCTTGAAGCATTCATACTCGACCATTGAGGGAGTACTTAAGGCACTAGTGATATGGGGAGGGGACTATTGTATGCAGATTGATCCATGGCCTACCCATAAATGCGTTGTAGGTAGTATCCTGGGAGACAACCATGAACTCAACACTTTCTACCAAGACTTATATATGGGTCTTCAATTGGATTTCACCACATGGTCTCTGTCCAGTCCTATCATAATTCAAAATCTTTAGGTTAGTGGGGATCAAGTATGCTTTAGTCAGTCCCAACTTGTGAAGTGTCTAGGTCAAGATGATATTGATCCCAAAACCTGTGTCAACTAGACAATGACTGATGTCCATGCCATTGAACTGGCCAGTGATGTACAATAGGTGGATATTCCCTTACACGATGAAGCCATTATCTTCTCCAGATAAAGAAATGATGGATTGAAATTCTTTTTTCCCAACATCTTCTTCATAGTAGGCTTCTGCAGCTACTACCTCTACTTCAAATTAGAGGGGGTTTTCAAGGATTATGTAAGGGCTTCACACATCTATTTTGACAGGAATAGGGCCTCGAGGATCAAGATCCTTGCAGGTATGTTGGTGAGGTGTTTCAGCACATCGTAATTCCATGCTAGACACACATTCCTGATCATAGGGGGTTTTTATTTAATAGGAGGCACGATGGGAACTTCTGGATGAACCACTAGATTATGGATGATGCTGGAAATGTCCTGTTATTCTTGGATAACTCTCTCAGAACCACTATTGATTGACTATCGACTGACTGAGATCAGACTTTAGCTAGACACGACCGATCACGATGTGGTTATGGTTGTTTTGTCTGATCAATTAGAACAGTCAACTATGGTGGCATGTATGATGCAGCAGGATGAGCTCTACACAATACCTATTGTCTGGTTTCGGTAGCATGCACTACCTAGCTTGAGGCACTGGCCTGAGCATTCCAGTGGTTTTCATGTCTTAGACTTCCTCTTCGACGGTGTCTACCAAAGGCACTTGTGAAACTTTACCGATACTCCTCATCATCATGGATCATGAAGGGATCTACCAACTTGACGGTATTCATGAATTCATACTCCTTCTCATCTTTAGAGGGGTCTTACAATGTTAGTCAGACCATGGGATTGATTCCCAACTTAGGAGGCATGAAGTCACCAAGTGTGCGAGACAGCTTCGACACCAGTTTGGGACTATACGTTCCCTTTTTACATTGTTACCTACTCTTTTGAGATGAAGAAGGCTGAGAGGTGGATGCATAAGCATTATCCAAGGAAGGCACGATGACTTCAGGAGGGTTGGGCCGGCCTAAGCGGGCACAAATGATTCCATGGGCATGAGAAAATTCTCTACAATCCAACTAGTCATCATACTTCTGATCTCCATGATTGGAAACATATTTCCATTCACCTGAACCCTCACTATCTTTTTTAGGCTTAACAAAGATATGTTCCACCTGTACTGAGACATTTCCCAACTTGATCAAGCCACCATACACTTGGTCCTGGAGATAATCCTTGAAAACATAACATTGTTTAATGTTATGTTCAAGGATCCTATGGTATGGTAAATGGTCAGGGTGATCAGTAAGCTTAGATTTTTGGGGTTTATTACATTTTGGTAGCTTCAAAATCCTCTTCTCTAGGGCACTGAGGAAATAATCTAGAACCTGGGTATCCTTAAAGGAGTAGGTCTGATTCCTCCTATTTGGGAAGGGAACTCTAGGAGCCTAGCCTTGATGAGGGGATGGAGCCTAATGGGGGTCCAAATCCATATTATCTCATCAGGGTGACTATACTTAGTGAGGGGTGCCTGCCAATTCTACACAGGGTGAGGCTACACTTGATGAGGCTGCTACCCTTGGCAAGGCTATGCTTGGTGAGGCTCTTCCGGTAACAACTCTGGTGGCTTAGGGACCTCTACCTATAAAATAGTGAAAGTTTCTTTCTTGGAAGCTCTTATTGCAGGAGCTAGAAGAGTTAATAGACATTCCTTCTTGGCTTGCTACAAAGCTTCCTCCAGACGCTGATCCTTGTTAGAAAAATACTAGAATCCACCTGGGAAATTATGAGTGATGAGGTTAGGGACCAGCTCAGTCTTGACATTTCCCATGCACATCGTTAGTATCTTATCTTGAGTTAGTGGCATATTGAGTGAATACATGAGACCCTTCCATTAGACGACGAAGTCTGAAACACGTTCATCAGGTAGTTTCTTTCAATTAAAGAGGTTGAAAATGTTTTTATTGCATGTGGTGGAGCTAAATTGGTAAAAAAACTACCCATGGAGGTCTTTCCAACAAGTGATGGACCCAATGGGAAACTGGATGTACCATAAAAATGTAGGGCCTTCCAATGTCTGAACGAAACATCAGAGTTTGGAGGCCTCCTACTGGTCTGGAGTTTCCAACATGGGCCCACACCTTGAGATGAAGTGGGCCAGATGCTGCAGCAGGTCACCCATCCCATGGAAAGGGATGAAATTAGGATTCCCAAAATCTGGGGGTTCTTTCATATCATCCACCCCATCCAGATACAACTTTCCATCAGGTGGGATTACCACTTGTCACATATCTAGGGCTCCGAGGTGAGTGATGAGAGAGGATATCAAATCATATTGGTGAGTGTCCCTGTCTTGATGAGGATCCCTAAATTCCAAAGTTTTGAAAGGCTCATCGACATGGTAGGTAGGGCCAACATCTCATGGAGCGGTTCAATATAGGTCCCAAGGAAGATTGTCACATTGCTCATGTGGATTTATCGACTCATATATTGGTTTCTTTCCATGATCTCTAGCTTCTACTCTATCGGAATGCACGGGATCACTGGGATCAATTAGTATTAACTAGCCAAGGAGTAACTATGGATGAACCTAAGGAGGAGGAATAAGATCCTATCAAGGAGTGACATAATCTGGGTGCCACTCAGCAAGGAGCTCATCGATGACCCTATTTTGATCTACAAGCTATTGAAGTAAGGTGACAATTGTGAGATTGACCTCTATCTTCTGCATGATATCAGATGGATCAAAGAGATCAATAGGTATTTTCCCTTGTTGGTATTCTGACCAATATACAATGATGGATAGGGATCTTCAAGACTGAGTGTCTGCCTTTGTGGGTATGAACACCTGTATGGGGTATGTTTGATACCGCACTACCCCAGGGGGTGGGTTTTCTCTGTCATACCCTATGTTGGTGCCCCCGTTCTTGGAAATATCAAGGAAAACCATATTTAATGTGATTATTTCATGAGGAAAATCCTCAATACCAATGGGTAGGTTCGGATGATGCAGAATAGGGATGAAGTGGAGATCGATGTACTGTATTAGACCCTGATCTGCACTTGCAGGGTAGACTCTTCCATGATTTTGTGGATAACTATGAGGATCTTGACACATATTTGTTGGAGGGTCTAGTGGTTGCTGGGAAATGCAAGGTGCTGAAGAGTGCTTCCAACTCAACCATACGACACTGCTGATCAATTTCATCGAGCTGCTCCCAACTTCCTGGGTAGACCAACTGATGGTCACATAGGTGAAATGATGTCATCTAGATAGTTCAGAGGAAGCACACAACCTGGCCCTTGGTGAGGGAATTTGGGATATCAAAGTTAGAAGTTTCATTTGACCAGAATAAAACTAAAAAATGATCAGTATCTAGATTATATCATAGGTTTTCTTGATTAGAAGTGGGGCTCTACTCTTGGTTAGCCTAATCCTCAATCATTGTTGGTCGAGAGATTGGAGGCAACACTGATGTGGATCAGTGCGACGGTTGGATGGCCGAGGGAGGATCAAATGCGTAGGTTGACTGTTCATTGCACGTTGGGCCGTCTCTCGAGGGTAGTACCAACCAAATCATTATATACTTATATGAATGGGTGTTCACCATGACCTCGTGTGCAAGGGAAGTGACACTTGGTGGTGACTCAACTAGATACTCTTCATCTATCCCATTCCAGAATAGATCTTCATGATCTCGAGTAGAGGTAGAGAGGGAAAATGGTGATGATAGAGATGGATGTACCATGATCCCCTGGAGGGGATCCAGATATTCCTCCACCTACATGTACCTATGGATGGATTTGGGGATTCTGTGGATCTCACCTTCCTGTATTATGAACTTCACCTTCTGGGTTCCTTCCCCAAACTCTGATGCTGATGAATGGGGTGAAGGTTCCATAACTGAATCACATTGGGCCTTAGAATCTGACAAGTGAACAGGATTTTACAATGACTTGGCGCTTCTTGACATTTTTCCTTCGGCGGTGGAAGTTCATTCTTTTGCCCCATGATGGTTCTTCAGGGAAGGGTAGTTCTTCATCATAGGTAGGACCTTCGTGTTGGTGGGTGATAGTGCAGGGAGGAACTTCGTATTGGTTGTCTTTGGAGTGGGGATAACCTCCTCTTTGACTGCTATAGAAGTGGGGAGGATCTCCACTTTGGTGGTTGATGAAGTAGGGAGGACCTCTACTGGTTGGTGAGAACATGGGGAGGAACTCCATGATGTCTAGTGATGATGGCATGGGGAGGACCTCCATATTGATGGACTGAAGTACGAGGAGGACCTTCACACTGATTGATACCGGAGTGGGGAGGACCTCTGCTTGAGCTGGTGGAAACATGGGGAGGGCCTCCATATTGTCCATCGATGAAGCGGGGATGACCTCTTCATTGATCATTGCTGGAGTGGGGAGGACCTCCTCTTGAGCTTGTAATGACATGAGGAGGACCTTCACATGGATGGTCTATGATGTGGGATGGACCTATGTGTTGGGAACCATAAGTACTGGGAGAACCTTTTCACTGGATATCGATGAAGCGAGGAGGACCTACTCTTTTACCAATGATGGGAACATTGTGAGGACCTCTATATTGATTGTGAGAGAAGGGAGAACCTCTTATTTGGTTGGTGATAGTACGTGGAGGGACTCTTTATTGAATCTCATTGTCACGGACTGACCCATGACAACTGCTGGTGGAGCTAGTGATTGAAAGAGTCAACCTAGCCTTCCTATAGGGAAGTTGAGGTCTCAATACCAATTGGGAATTGATGGATCCCTACTTGTATTTTTTAGGAATCTATAGGAATGCGCCTATGGTGGAAAGAGCCACTAGAGTCATAGAAGGTGATTCCCCATGAAGGGAATTCTCCTAGTCTTGTGCCCGATGTTAATGCCGGGTGGTCTAAACCAGGGCCGGTGGAGCAGGTGTATAGTTCACATGTTCTTCAGCCTAAAGGACTGGTCATTGCTGGCACTGACATGGCTTGGTGGGATCCCTCCTTGGTGTCTCCCTGGTGGTAGTCTCCACCAGGGTGAATGAGGAATCCCCCACTTCCTCGATGTAGGGGAGCGAGTCATATAATCACTATGGGGATAGACTCCTGAAACAATTTGTTGTTGGAGTGGGGAGAAATGGATCCCTACGCGACCCTTGGGGGCGACAGTGACAATGAGGCACTGAAGCCTCTAGGTCCCAGTGAGCCATATCCCTCATGGGAATGAATCCCTCATGCTAGTATCGGTGTAAGAGGGTGTCCATCACTCTCCTCTAGATGATTTCAGAGGGTGAGATGGGACATGGGAACCTGGTAGCTTTAGTTGCAGCAGAGGTCGTTATAGAGGTGGTGTCATGTGGGATTGCCACGTTAATAGTTCTCTTGCCCCTACATCTTCGGGTGTTGGGTTGATGGTTTACTGTAGCTTGAGTCCTGGAAAGAAGGAGGATTCAGCTGTCAGTATGGATATAAGGAAAGCAATGCCCAATGCCCCAGTTTTGTCCAATCTTCCATGGTCAGAGAGATAGATATGCACCGACGATGTTGAAAACTGGAATTCCTAATGTTAAACTTCCCCAATTTCTAGTGAGTTCCATACCGGGACCACTTTATACTTGGCGAGTCCTGGAACCAAATAGCTGGATCCAATGACATGCTAATCTGCTGATGTCTCGAACACTACTAGTCCCTATGTTGAGGAGAATAAATTCACGTTGGGTTCACCATTTCTATTTCTGAAACTTTCATCGAGGCGTGCTACCTCATGTGTGAACGCACATTGGTGTCATAATTTTTTTCCCCACATTCTCGATTTCCCATGGTGGGTGACTTTCATCACTTTAAATGGTGATGTATACTCCTTGATTGAAATGAGATGATGAGATGTTGGTTCTTCCTTCCATTACTCTTTGAAACTCATCACCTAGTCTGGGTCTCCCTCATAGAGTTAAGTCATGTTCATGGAACTCATTACCGGTGCCATCTCTTTATAGACACTGGTTAATTATGCTACTTCTGTTAGGACATTCCAATGGTTCTTGACAGGGCATCAATTTTCAGTCAGGAGAGTAGTCACATTGGGCATCACTGGCATGTTTGGACTCAGGGAACATTGATCACCTGTATTCTTCCTCACAGGAGGACATCTCATGGAGGCATCTTGGGTGTGGAACCCAAGGAATCTCATGTAGATCATGAGGTATTTAACAATGAAGGTGCATATCTTTCAAGGATTTCTCCTTAGGCATCCCATGTTTAGCACGAGGTAGCTAACGCCGTAGGCACATATCTTCCAAGGTTATCACCTCAAGCATCCCATGTTTAGCATGGGGTATCTACATGGGGTCACAAGTTTAACATCTTGTGGAGATAGAGTTAATTGATTCGAATACCTCATGGAGATGGATTAGAGAGGTGCATCCTTAGGATGGAGTACTTAGAAGGTTTACCGGTGGACGGATCAAAATGCCTAATTTATATGGATCCAAGAGGTGTGTCCTATAAAGGGAATATGTCACACTATGAAGGCAGATTGATCAGAACACCCTGGGGGGGGGGTTATCTGAGAGGTGTGTCCCCATAAAGGGAAGATGTCACACTATGAAGGTTGATTGGGACACCCTATGGGGTGGATCAGGGAGGTTCCCATATAGAAGGGGGGAACCTAGGTTTACCATTGGTCGAGATTAAACCCCAAAGAGGCATCCTATGTACCCTACTTCGAAGGCATGGATCAAAACCCATGTAGGTAGATGTCATAGTTTAAGGTTGTGTGACAGGACCAATCCATGCAATTTAACATCACGCGGTAAGGACACTCGTACCGTGAAAGGAGCATCGCCGAGGGATGGTGTGGGGATTACACATGGAAGCTTCCCTTCACAAGAGGAATGTTCTTGGTTGGATGGTGTGGGGATTACACATCAAGCTACCCTATAGACCTTCAGGAGATGCGATATGTTGAAATAGTGGGTGCCCTAGACCCAACTATGCAGTGATTTTGATTACCATATCATGTATACAGTTAGATATACATGATGTATTCTTACCATTATAGTGTAGATATTTCTACATCCACTATTTAATGGTAATGTCCATAGATTAATTGTTTTATTGAAAGGTTATAGCAGATCCCAGGCTATAATGAGAACCTTGAGATACTATGACACTAATCTTAAATATGTCCTATGGTCTAGATACATCATACTGACTAGACATAGTAGATGTTTGACTATTAGGTGATGGAGGATCATAAGCATTGAGAAATCTTCTCATGAAGTTTTCACTTGGTGATATCTAGTAGTGAGATCATGAGGACATACCTTCCAATAGGAACACCACGTGTTTTGGATGTCATTGGTTGTTCCTATCTACAATCATGTGTAATGGTCTCCTAACTTGATATTATTACCAATGTATGTCATTTGATTTCATGCTTTTATGCAAGAAGAAAATCATGATATTGAAATCACGGCGAGGTAGTTTGTGTTGGGTGCGTCATTGGTGGCATGTCATTGGTTGAATGGTCAAGAAAGGATTTGTCACTTCCAGGTTAAGGAAGTTATATATCTCAGGCTATGTTGATCAGGATGGTAGTACCTTGATAAATCCATGGTCATGGTAGTCCAAGGTAAATCTGTCTAGTTAGATCAATAAATAATAAAGTAAGAAAAGGGTGATGACATGAGTGTGCATCCTGCTTTATGAGATATTTAAAGACAAAGAGATTATATTACACGGTACATGTTTGTAGATTGGTTGTCACTGTTGTGACAATTTGTATCTCTTTAAGGGCCATGATGGGTTGCTAGATCCCGCTCTTGGCTTGTGAATACTATTCACTACTATCGAGATAAGAGCTTAGAGGGTCACACATAATAGTGTATTCGAGAATCTTCCCTATTTAGTTGAATATGAGTTTTTGACATGGTGGGCCCCACCAATGGGGTTTGGGATTTGTCTAGGGATAAATGACCACCAATGAAATAAATAAATTCACATTATTCAAGTTAAGAATAATGATCATTGAATTTATTTATTAAATGTATTTACAAGTTTTAAGTAAATACATGAAAAATATTATTTGAAAGAATATTAAAATATTCAAGGTTTAATAAATATTTGTGGGAACAATGAGTTGAGTTAATGAATCATTTATTATCATGTAATATATTTAATATATTACAGAAAAGTGATACTAATATTTATGACTTAGATTAGTAGTCATAACATGTCGTTTATAGTGCATTAAGTATTTGGGGGTCGAAGAGGCAATTCTAGGTAACTTATTTACACACTATATATAGAAGAGAAGAGCCTCCCACCAAGGACTATTCATGGGATTTCTCTCTCCTATTCTCTCTCCCATGACCTAGAGAGAGAAGCTCTGGATCTAGGATCTCGAATTGAGCTCTCTCTCAGGCATCGAAAGCGAAGTGATGTAGTGATCATCATAGCATCCAAGGTGTTGTCGGAATTCCGTGCTAGCACTCGAATTTTGATGATCCGCATTCCTATAGATTTCTAAAGCACGTGTGGAAGATCTAGAGGAATTCAGCCTTAGATTCTTTGAGAAGTGATCACCAATGACAAGTAGATATCGAGTGAAGTTTTGGATCTAAACCAAGTATTCTATGGTTTTTATTTTATGCTTAACTTCTTTCACGTGTGATTCTACGGAATTAATCAGGCAATGATTTTCCGACGTCGACAAGTTTATGTCAATCTTCAATGAAAAATTTTAAAATATAATTTTTGGGGCTTCCACTGCGTGCCCAATTCCTACAAGTGGTTTCAGAGCCTCGCGTGTTGATTTTAATCCAAGAAAAAATTAAATTTGCATAAAATATCGTAGAGGGCATCATTATGGTCCCAACTCCGCAGACCGCGTCTTAATGCAATATTGTATGACCTTTCTAAGGTCATCCGAAGTTTTAAGTTCAGATTTAAAACTGGTGGTTTTATGAGGCTTCTATATACGATCATCCGAAAATTTAATGTGGATTGAAAAATGTTTTGTGGGATTTAAAATTTGATAAACACATAAAGTTTTTGTGTGTTTAATATACCCAAAGACCGTTTCCAAAATCTATTTCGGTGAACCTCATCATTCTGGGTGGTGGATGGCTGGAACAATGTTTTTTAATAATGTCTAATTATTATTATTATGATAATAATTTTATCATTATAATAATAAAATTATTTTCTCTAACCTAAGTATACATTTTAAAAAATTTGAAAGGTTGTTAATCATCACCTAAGTGGGTGAGACAAATGAAAATGGGGGTGTGTGTTTGTATAAAAGAGAAGAAAAGTGGGGGGGGGTGCTTGAACTAATGTAAGTTGGGGGGGGGGGGGGGGTGCTTGAACTAATGTGGTGGCGTATGTTGGAAAAAAAAAAGTCAGAGTTTGAAGGGCCGATGGACCCCCCTATCCACCTGCGGCGGCCCCCTTAGGCCACCTCCTCCTTTGCGGTAGCAACCTTCACCGGCCCACTAGTCAGCCTCCACCTTCCAGATCAGCTCAGCCCCACCGGCCGGAACAACCTCTTTCCCCATCAGAACCCTCGCCCAGCCTCCCGCCTGGCAGCCCTAGCCGCCCTGCTCCGACGCTCTGCTACGGCGTCCCGCACCACCTCAGCTCCGCACCTCCCCGTCACCCTTCCTCCGGCCAGATTTGGTCCGATGCCTCCTTCCTTCGAGCCAGATTGGCTCCCAAACGTCATGCCAGGTGACATCCGCACCGATCGCGACCTGCTTCTCCACCCTAGCCGGACCTCCCGTCGCCGCCGGTTTGTCCCGATCTGCAGCCTCCCCTACCAACCGGCACCTACGACCACTTTTGGTCATCCCTTGTATCACTGGGGATCATCACCGCCACCCAGATCTGGTGGCGGTGGCGCCTTGCTTAGGTCGAACCTGACCTGGCCGGGACACAACCCACTTCTGACCACCGCTTGGAAACGCCGCTCTCTACTGCCCGAGCAGTACTACCCTTATGATCCAGTAGGCGTGAAATTATGAAGCTGCTAGCGATCCCCGCCAATGGGATCTTACTGAGGTACCCTCTGCTTAGACCAAACTCATCCCAAAATGGGCGCGGGCAGGTCGGCTCAGCCCGGAATGGGTGTCGGCAGGCCTGCCCGGCCCAGAATGCCCCTGCTCGGGGTTTATGGGCCCATGTTATTTTAATTTAATCAAAAATTAATTAAAACAATTAATTTAATTTCGGTTGTGAATTAAATTAATTAAATATTAATTTTTGGTTTAAAAATTATTGTATCTTAATTAATTTAATTTTGTTTTTAATCAAATTAATTAATTAATTAATTTTTTATTTTTAAAATTAAATTAGTTAATTGGGACTGAACGACATAATTATTGAATTAAAAATAGGAGTGAATTTTTTAATTCAATTAAATTCCCTTGATTTTATTTTAATGAAAGTTTAATTTATTTTCGCATTTATTAGAAATATGTGAGTTAAAGCATATGAGACTAATCATGAGCCCTTGGACAGACCAATGTATGTCTGGTGCTTATTTAATTTATTTAATTATTACAATGGTTATTTGTAATAATTATTTTTAATTAGAAGATGATCTGCATGTCGTCTTAGTGTCATTATATGTATAAGGGTCTACATGCCCATTCTCAGAGTTTTATTTTATACCCTAAGATCCCCTCACCTGCATGTGAGTATTTTTGTATAACAACAAGATGAACACCAACGCACTTCGTGCTGAGTTTTGGAAACGCACCAGACAGGACCTTGATGCATTGGATGGGCAGTTGCTGCAATCCGAGTTGCGAGTATAGTAACACAAGGTATTACCCATAGGGTCTAGGTTGGTCCGTTATTCACTCAACAGATCAACCTTTAGTACCGACTCATGATCAGGTTGACATTTTATTTTGCATGGTTTATTATTTTTGTGCATGTTTAGTTTATGCGCAATCACAAAGAAATAACAAACAAGCATGCAAGATAAAATAAACATGTGATGCGATAGATATTTATATTTTTTTCATAGTCCGTTGTGAGTGTGATCACATAGTATGTTCCAAGAAGATAGAAAATTATTTCTTTTATCACATAAAAACAACACAAAAACCCTCAAAGAAATATTAAGTCATAAATCGCCTTCCATCATTCAAATTTGGACAAAACCAGGTGTTTGGGGTGCCGATCATACCATAACTGAGAGTGCATCTTACTACTAGGGAGTTCTTATGAGAGTGGTAGGTTGACTTAACTAAAATGGTAGTAAGGATTAACAATAGCTAACTTTCTATCATTTTAGAGGCAAGTGTTGAGTAAATCAAGTAACAATTTATAAAGCTGGGACTTCACTCAAAAGTTCAAGAAACCATGAGTTCAAGCGGTTGTCTAGCCAAAATCCTACCTTAAACCCTCTAAGTAGTGGCATAGCCAAAGCTTGTAAACTATGAGGGGTTGTTCAGGGATCCTTGCCACTAGAATACTCAAGTGACAAAGTATTCTGATTCTAGCATATAGGGTTCCTAGAATTTGATAAAATAGTGGGAGACATTTAATGATATAATTAATTGATCAAAATGTCTTAACCGGTAATCCAGATAAAAAGTACTAATATGCTAAAATTTATTTTTGTAGAAAAATGAAAAGTTATACCACAAGTTTAAAAACTATGATAAATATTGGACAAAGTCAATTTCCACACTGACACAAGTATCCAAGAATAGTACAAGCGATTGCACACAAAACTATTGGAAACTCAGGGTGTTAGTGTCCCTATTCCTGTTATACTACCTCAGGAAGCGAGGGTGAAATTACTTATAGGAGACTGATGTACAAATCATATGATGGTTATGTCATTATGATTTCATCAACATCTGATGTTAGTTGAAGATGATAGATCAAGACATGAATGAAATAACATGAAGTCTCATCTTCAAGAAGTCTGTATAGAGAAAGTGAAGCAATGATATGAATAGGTAATGGTTACACTGGATCTGTGTAAATTGAAAGGTGGTTTATGATCTTTTAAAACATCCTATTCTAATATCACTTTCAACCCTTTACTCAAGTCTCATTTTAAGTTACAAAAATGAAAAAGTATTGAGTTAACGCTTCATTACCAATTTAGGTAAGGTTTTCCAAATAAATAAGAATAAAAGGAAAGTTTAATCTTTAATTATTATGGAGAACAAATTGAAAGACAAGGCGAAAAGGAAAATGGAAAGTAACACCAAAATCATATTCACAACATCCTTTAATGAAAGGGGTGTTAACAAGGGGCTATTTTCATTTTCATATTATGAAATAATACTATGGAAGTTTAATAAAAATAAACTAAATTAAAGAAGCAAGTTACGACTACTTATTTAGGTATATTCATCATTGTAATGTTTCCGTTTTACTTCTTGGGTATTCAGTACAATAGGATGATCACACATGTGTTGATATACAGTAACCAAGTATAAAAATATTACTAGAAGTCGGGTGTATTCTCCAAGTGGCTGAGAAAGGGTGATACCTAGGCCAGTGGTGATAAGTACATGACTTCTTTGTTTCCAAGTGAAAGATTCATGTAGAAATATTATTGAGTATAACCAGAACATTAATCTCATGTGCCCATGGACACAAGGAGACATTATTCCAAGTTCATGGCTTAATTTTTTTTCTGGTATTTAATAGTCAACCAATAGTTCAGTAATACTTGAATTTTAGGCAATACCTGATGAATATAAAAATGTAAGACTTTCATACCCAGTTGTGGAAAGCTAATTCTATGTCAAGTAAAACTAAAAATGGACATCAAGAATATACCCAGTATGGTATTTAGGCTTGGCACAACTAAACACCTTTGATATTATTGATTCCTTTAGTTTGGACAAAGAAACCTTTAGAAATAAAGGTATGTCACAAAGCTTTTGAAATTAGTTCAACAAGTGAGCATGAACTATTTCAAGGGAAAGCTAGTGGTAAAGATAATTCATAAGATTCCTTTAATTAATTAAGGAATAATAAAGTGAAGTAAGTTCATGGTCAGAAGATATGAGTTGTTTCAAGTTGGCATGCCAAAGAATATCTTGACCAAGCATTCATCGATCATGATACTATATCATGGAGTAATTCATAAATACACATTACCTTATCTACATCACAAAAATGATGCTAATAAGGAGGATCAATGATAAAGTCTTTCATGTCAACATTGATCAACAAAATGTATAATGGAACAATTTCTAAATGCACATTTTATACATCAGAGTAATGATGTAAGTAGTATCGATGTTACAATTTGCAGAAATATCCATTATATTTCATGACATTATTTCTAAATAACGATGATATCCCACAACCATATGCCAACTATAATGAAAAATGGATATCATACGAGTCATAGTATGATAGAAATCCATTATGTCATAAGGACATGTGTTTGGATGCAAAGAGTTTGTTAGGACATAAACAAAATTTCATCAAACTAAATAAATTATGCATCTATTGTAATTATCTTAATGGTTTCTTAGGATATTACATAAATCCATAAGATAGAAAAGTTGTAGTCAAGTGATATACTACACTTTATAAGAGGGTATATATCTCTTTTGTGATAGTGGGAGTCAGATTGACTCAGCTTTAGTCAATGCTATAGATGCACAAGTAGTTGACATAGAAACAAGTTCCACAAGAACATTTGGAAGAGTAAGGTTCTAGAGACACAAATTGTGTAGGAAGGTTAAAAATCACGGTGATGTTTTTGAGTTCACCATGGCCGGTGATATATTATTCATTGTGAATAATAATTCCTACAAGTGAGAAATATATGGAAACTATATAAGATTGAAAAGATCAATTAAAATTCAATAATGTATTCCATGTATCACAACTCAAAGGGGACTGTAATTTTGAATACTGCAGTAGGTATTCAAGTGAGAAGATACATGGATGGTACAAGTGCTGTACCAATAAGGATCAATTGGTAATACCAAGTCGTTATGCCTAAATCAGTTAGAATTTTACTTGTCATATCTAATATCTATGATTATATTGAGCATAAATGTCATGAACACAAATCATGAAAGGTGTCTATATGATGCAACCAGAAAGAGATGGTCACGTCACATAATGAAAATATTGGTTGCAAGTTACTGATATTTGGTTTAGGATTGAAGTAAACAATGAGATCATAGAATATGCATTTGTAATAAATGTTTTCCATGTGTATACCCAAGCTTATTAGGAGTGATAAGATTTTCCAAGAACAATATGTTCGACAACATATGGAAAACAAATTGGTCTTCGAGTTAGATAAGACCAAGATGAACTTATTTATCTAGTGACTGACTTAAAGTAGCAACCTGAGTTTTAGTGAATAGGATCAACTGAGGTGGATCTAAAGGTTGATTAGACCTAATCAATCATACATATAGTGACATTTTATTGAAAAATACAAGATGGAACAATTCAAGAGAATGATTTTTATGAATGTCACATAACATTATCTCTCCAGGTTAACATGTCAATGACATGGGAGGAGATAAACTTGGTGAGTTGAAGTCCATACGCTTATGTGATGGATCCATCACCTATTCCATGATATGTTCAAAAATTGATATTGTCAAGACATACTTTATAGTAGGAAAATATCAGTTATATTCAGGAGAATTGCATGGGAAGTGGTCAGAACTATCTAATTGTACTTTGGTAAGTACAAAAGATATGTACTTGGTAAGTGGAGAAGAAAGGATACTGGTTTTAAGGGGCCACAAACTAGTCTTAATTAGATCCATGTGGTCTAATATCATAGTTAGGCTAAGGTGATGATCGAAACAAGCTCATATAATCTAGTGGAAGCCACACCTACATTTACCGAGTACGTTGTAGCTTCTGAAGCAACTAAGAAGCATTTATATACAACGATATGTTCCAGTTTTTAGAATCACATCTAGTAAAAAAGTATTATCATAATATAAATTATGATATTCTTACTAGCCAATATGCCAAGTAATGACAGTGGAAAAAATGTATATACTTGGGGATACCATCTCTTAAGAAGTTCTAATCAAGGATATGAGGATGCAAATAGTAGAATAGCCACACGACAGAATCATGACAGACCCAATAGCTAAATCCATTACTCATTAGAAACATGATTTTTATCATGTGAGTAGCTAACAAGTTTAGTTAGTAAGTTGGATCTAGTGACACTGGGAGTGTTGAAATAGTGGGTTCCCTAGACCCAACTATGTAGTTCTTTTGATTACCATATTATGTATAAAGTTACATATACATGATGTATTCTTACCATTATAGTGTAGATATTTATGCATCCACTATTTAACGGTAATCTCCATAGATTAATTGTCGCATCGAAAGGTTATAGCAGATCCCAGGCTATAATGAGAACCTTGAGATACTATGAAATTAATCTTAAATATATCATATAGTCTAGATACATCATACTAACTGGACACAATAGATGTTTTACTATCAGGTGTTGGAGGCTCATAAGCATTGAGACTTATTCTCATGAAGTTCACACTTGGTGATCTCTAGCAGTGATATCATGAGAACAGATCTGCCAATAGGAACACCACATGTTTTGGATGTCATTGGTTATTTCTATCTATGATCATGTGTAATGGTATCCTGACTTGAGATCATTACCAATGTATGTCATTTGATTATGTTCTTTGATGCAAGATGAAAACCATGATATTGAAATCATGGTGAGGTAGTTTGTGTTGGGTGCGTCATTAGTGGCATGTCATTGGTTGAATGGTCAAGAAAGGATTTGTTTCTTATAGGTTAAGGAGGTTATATATCTTGGGTCTTGTTGATCAGGATGGCAGTACCTTGATAAATCCATGGCCATGGTAGTCCAAGGTAAATCCATCCAGTTAGATCAACAAATAATAAAGCAAGAAAAGGGTGATGAAACGAGTGTGTCTCCTACTTTATGAGATATTTAAAGACAAAGAGATTATATTACATGGTACATGTTTGTAGGTTGGTTATCGCTGTTGTGACAATACTTATCTCTTTAGGGGCCATGATGGGTTGCTAGATCTTGCTCTTGGTCTATGAATACTATTCATTGCTATCGAGATAAGATCCTAGAAGGCCACACACAATAATTTATTCTAGAATCTTCCCTATTCAGTTGAATAAAAGTTTTGGACATGATGGGACCCACCACTGGGGTTTGGGATTTTACCAAGGTTAAATGATCACCAATGAAATAAATAAATTCACATTATTCAAGTTAAGAATAATGGGAATTGAATTTATTTATTAAATGTATTTACAAGTTTTAATTAAATACATGAAAAATATTATTTGAATGAATATTAAAATATTCAAGGTTCAATAAATATTTGTGGGAATGAAGAGTCAAGTTAATGAGTTATTCATTATCACGTAATATATTTAATATATTATAGGAAATTGATAATAATATTTATAACTTATATTAGTAGTCATAACATGTCATTTATAGTGCGTTAAGTATTCAGGGGCTGGAGAGGCAATTCTGGGCAACTTATTTACACACTAGATATAGAAGAGGAGAGCCTCCCACTAGAGACTATTCATGGGATTTATCTCTCCTCTTCTCTCTCCCATGACATAGAGAGAGAATCTCTAGATCTAGGAGCTCATATCAAGCTGTCTCTCAAGCATCGTAAGTGAAGTGATGCAGTGATCATTGGAGCATTGAAGGTGTCATCAGAATTCCACGCCAACACCCGGATTTCGACGATTGGCATTCCCACAGATTTCTGAAGTGCATATGGAAGATCTAGAGAAATTTGACCTCAGATTCTTTGAGCAGTGATCTCCAACGATGAGAAGACGTCAAGCACGACTTCAGATCTAAACCAGGTATTCTACGGTTTTTATGTTGTGCTTAACTTCTTTCACGCATGATCCTGAGGAAGTAATCGGGCAGCGATTCACCGACGTCGACAAGTTTATGTCGATCGTCGGTGAAAATTTTTAAAATCCTATTTTTGCGGATTTCTCCATGTGCTCGATTCCTACATGGTATCCCAGGTGAATGACATGATCTTACCGAGGATGTGGTCTGGAGAAGGCCTGAATGGATGTGAGTACTGGGTTTGAACCTCAGGGAGGCTTCCTAATATCCTAGTTAGTTGGGAATAAAATCCCACATAGTTCAGAATAGTTAGGGCTTAAACCTGAGGATTCCCATTTGAAGGGGCATGATGTTGGAGCTTACACGTGGACATGGCCCATTTTAATAGAGGTCTAGGGCTTACATCTATAGAGAAGTCCCGTGGAGCATGTGATTGAGGCTTACATGTGGGAGTAGCCCATTGGGTGAGTATGGCTTGGGATTATGAATAAGATCATCCCATAGGGTGAATGGGAAGATGTAAAGGTCCTTACTAACCTCTAATCCCATGTGAGTCATGCTCGGTGTGAGAAACAAGTGGAAGCAGTAGACCTGGCGCTCATGTCGTGAAAGAAGCACCAACGAGAGATGGTGTGGGGCTTACACATGGAAACTGTCTGAGGAGGATGTCATTACATGCGGGGAGGATCTCATTCCATGTGAGGAGGATCTCATTCCTTTTGAGTCAAACATAGAGCATCCTATGCTTGCAGCATAAGGTGTGTGGGGCTCACACATTGAGCATAGATTCCCCTACTTGGTTGGAAATCTTCCCATGATGGAGAGGAAGTGGCATCCCATGATGATCATACATGGGAAATCCTATATGTATTGCACGAGGTAGGACCATAGTTTTACATCATGTGCTGAGGACATTGGTGAGAGGTACTTTTAAATCATGCGGCTTAGACGTGGGGGACTCACTCCTTAGCCCTTTGGCTTACATAATCTCCACTCATGTGCCTCTAGGAGGGGCATAGATTTAGCTATGACAGATTTCAACAGTGTGGAGGAGAGGTCAATCACAAAGTCCATGTTAGCATGCCTATGCTAAGAATAAAAATACATTATCATACCTATGCTGAGAAGCAAAAGGTATAGAAACACATACACTAGGGGCATAGGGGACGTCTCACAAGGGACCATGAAATTACTGCATGCAAGATTGGAGGGCTGCACGCAAGAGGTGTGCACAAGACATGGGGGTTGAACGCAAAAGGTGCTCGAACATTGTGCTCCAATATAAGGGCTTCCCATAGAGCTTCAAAGAGGGGTTGAACACAATATTGGAGATTTGCACACAAGTTCAAGGTTGCACGCATGAGAATCCCTTGCGTGCACCTAACTTAGGCCAAAAGAGTTCGGGTGAGGGTTAGAAAACTATAGGACCACTCAAGGGAGGGGCAATAGGGAAATTTTCATGAAAGATCATATATCTTTGGGGTTACATATTTTGTGATGTCACAGATGATCAGTCTTACGAATAATAGTTTGATGGTTTGACTTTCAAAATATCCCCCTAAAGAAGGGGGTGACCTTCTATTTATAGCTGAATTCTTCAGCCAAGGGCGTGAAATATTTTGATTGTGGAAGGCATATTCTGTGTATCTTCAGCCTTATCCATGGAAAACGATTGCATAAGAGGCTGTTTGACATCGTATCTGGTGTGTAAGAGGGTTGCATGTCAATTTGGTTTCTTTCATGCAACATCAATATTTTTCACATGATTTCCTTGGTCGTTCGAGCAGTCTTTGCAGAAAGGCCAATAATTGTTGTTGTATCTGGAATGCAAGGCTCTTGTGTGCGATTTTCGATCTTGCACAAAAAATCTAAAACTTTTTCACACCTTCTTTGGTGTTCTAGGGATGCTTCTTCCAGTCGGATAATAGCTTCAGTTTGCCCAAAGCAGGCCATTTGTGGCCTCATATGGAATTTTTGGCACCAATGACTATCTTGTTGAGTCTTCTTCTTTAATATGTTTAATGAAGATATCTTAACAATAACCAATGGGATCTTATCTTTAGTTTTTTCCACTATTTGTTTAAATCACCAAAATCCTTTGTTAGGATATTCTTTCTTCCAAGATATATTGTTGCCTTCCCTTATAAAAGGAATAAAATAATATAGAGAGATTCAAATTTGAGATAATAATAATCCCTAATAATCAAACAATGAATGAATACTTTTCCTCTTGGTTTTATCTCCTATATACAATCTAACTTGGACACTCCAATAAATCAATTAATTAAGTGTTTTACAAATGTTTGATATGTAACAAATCTTTGTAACAAATATCATTATTACTCATTAAAAAAAGGAATATTAATTTTTAACTCTTAAATATTCATTTTGTTACATTTAAAATATAATAAACATTATCCAATGATGTTAAAACAAATAATTAATAACTCTAGGTATAAGACATAAAGTGGAAAATTATGATACCCCTTATCAAATGTATAATTCTTCAAGAAATATACTTACACGATATGAAATATAACTATATTTTTTATAGTGATATATCTATATCATGACCCGTGATATGATTTTAGTGCATAAAATATATTTGAAATTCCCACTTACACTAAATCCTCTTACACTTTATATACTTTTCACTTCATGTCACATCATATGCAACAACTTTTGAAATCATTCCCTAAAATCTTTTAGATACTCTATAAAACTCTTATGGACAAGATATCAAATAACTATCTTATTTTTATATAATCACTTTGTAATAAAATGAATTCTCATTCACACAACTTTTTCTGTGGACCAATGGGATTTTTTTACATTGAAAACGAATATAAATTCCCAATTCATAATTATAAACAAAGAATTAGCTTTAGGAAAGAGTTAGTGCTGTTGAAGGTATAAAGGGATTTGATATGATTTACATCAAACACATGTATCTCCATAATAATGTATACCAAATACAAATCATACATCATGTATAAACATGAAATCCCTTTTTTCATGATGTTGATTACAACCATGTGACATGAAACATTTCAATATGGTATATACCAACTAATAAATTTTTGATTCTCTGAGTAAATACTGATCAAGATTGATAAACACATCTCATTTCATTTATCTAGATAAACACATCACATTTTATTCATATATGTGTGTGTGTACATCACATGTCACTCTACTATGTATGACCATATATTTACTTGATATTTCTCATCAAATGAACTTATGTTAAACATGTCACACAAGAGGAAAAATCCCATCTTGGTTTAGAAAAACCCACTACATAATCAGAAAGACACCTAAACACACCTAGTAGTGAAATAATTAAGGAATTTTAGTATGAATATTCACATTCATAGTATGTTGTTAACCAAATATAATAGGTATTACTACGAAACATTCACCCCAAGCATAAAAATAAAACCACATATGAAATTTCATGTGGTATACTCAGTGGGCCAATCAAAAAACACAAGTCATACTTGTAACTCATGAGTGAAGTCAATATATACATACGAGACCCTACTCACATTGATCTTAACATATCATCATAACCCATTCCATTCTATGATGATCACCAACCAATGATAATTTAGATATTTATCTCTAATGTTTGATTTATCATTCCACATTCATGTTATATATAATATACCTTAATGAATGATAAAGTGGAAATTTATTTGTATAACTTGAAAATTTTGTATAATATTAAAACTATTTTAAGAAAATAATAATTAAACCATATACATAAATTTCAGTCCCATAGTATCCTAATATGTATAGAATTTAAACAACCTTATGTTTTGTTAATTTAATTATTTTTATCAAAGCATGTTACATTACCATGTAACAACTACTAAATTACCATATAGTTATCTAAAAATTAGATCACCCATGAAACTACTTAGTGAGATCATATTTTTTTTAAAGGCAATGTCCTGGTCAAAGACCAAGACACAATTTATTAAAAGCAAGAAAGGAAATTACATGAGTTTGAAAGAGGAAATTTTATTACAATCTTTTTCATAGAGAGGGAGAAGGTCAACCGGAAAATTGTCAATCCACGTAATGGCCTGGTTGATTCCCTTGTTAGCAAGACCATCTGCCACCATATTTGCTTCACGGTAGGCATGGGTGGCAATGTATCTGAGCTCCAGAAGTGAGTCAAGGCAGTTCTTCCAACTCGCATTAAGAGGACAAGCAAGATGAACCACACCATTCCAAATTGCTTGAATAATGGTGGTGGAGTCACTTTCAATCCAGATGTTGTTCTAGCCTTTTTGTTTAACAAATTTAATAGCATGAATCAGTGCCAACATCTCAGCTTCAAGGGAAGAGGTGACTCTGCAGCTGCTATAGAAACAACCATGGCAATGACCTCGAAAGTCTTTGAAAATGGATCTCCAACCTGCAGGTCCCAGGTTTCTTTTAGAGGCACCATCCACATTGATCTTGATTTATCCAGGAAGAGGGGCTTTCCATAACACCTCAAAAAAGTGTTCCGGATGAGTGAAGATGCCATCAATCCTAAGACGTAACAGGATCACAAAGTCACCAATTGAGTTGTCACAATGAGCTTTCTGGATCGTGGCGGCATCCCTAATGGAAATCAGAATTTTCGTCTGACCTGCAATAAGGTTGGAAGAGTAATTATTATGAATAATGACATTTCTATTGTACCAGATAACGTGTAAAAGATCTGCAACAAAAGATAGGAAGAGGTTCTTGATTTGTTGCGAAGAATCAAGCTCCACACAACGTTTTAGCTGAGAGAAAATAGTTTCAGAAAATAACCATCTACAATCAAACATTTCAGTGATAAAATTACAAAGAGCAGAGGTCGTAGCACATGAAAAAAATAGATGATTGATATCCTCTCTATGTTGATGACAAAGATGACATTTAGAACAGAGCTGGATACTAAAAGATTGGATACATGTCTCAGTAGGAATATGGTTATGCACAATACACCAAATGAGATTAAGTCTTGATGGTTTAATCCAAGTTTTTTTGAACGACTTCAACTAGGAAAAATTAGACTCCGAGTTCGAGAAACAATGACTGTAAATTTTTTTGGAATCCAGAATACCATTTTGAACAGGTTCCCAAATAAGAAAATCATCATCATTAGAGAAAGGGTAACCATCAACAACCTGCATGATAGAGTCCGGGAGCTCCAAATTATTAGATTGCATAACCTCCTATATAGAGAAATTGATGCTGTCCGGAGAGGTATTAGGGAGTAACATGGAAACGAGGGGAGTTCCAGTCCAGTTGTCAAGCCAAAAGCGTATGGTGGAGTCCAAGATAACCATCCATCTAGAGTTATGCATGATGTGTACAAACAAGTTTCTAATGGAAGGCCAAAGAGAGGAATTGACATAGTTCAAATTCCCTTTTTTGAGTATCTCTAGGAATTTATTTTTAAGGAAGGCTATGGAGTCAGATTTATTATTGATCAGTATCCAGGTGAGTCTAGCTTGGAGAGCCTCATTGAAAAGTTTGAGATTTTTAATTCCTAGGCCACCTCTCTCAAGATGTTTGCAGCAGGTCGACCAGGGATGTCACGACCCGACCCTACACGGGCTCGAGCCGCAACTACCCCAAGCCCGCCTCCATAGGCCAGGGGCTGGCGACCAGCACCGAAGGCACAACAACTCAGGGAGGCCTTTGCTTAAGCACCTGTACACACCCACACGCAGCACACTCAATGCAAAAGTGCAGAGTAAAAAGAAAAGACAAGTAAAGAAAAGGGAAACTGCTATAAATATAAACCACAGAGTGCATCGGCCTCTAACAGTACAAAGTACAAACTGAAAAGAAAAGGGGCAAAACACGCGCCCAACCAGAAAGTGCCACAACCCGGCAACAGGTAAACGAAAAGAAACAGCTGACAGGTCTACCACCTGGAACCCGTCCACGATCACCGCACGCGGTCCAAGCTCCCAAGCTCCTACGCTCCACTGAAGTCACGCTCCACCTGTCTGTCGTCTGCAAGGGCACACCAAGTGCGGGCAAAGCCCAAGCAGGGGTGAGTATAAAAATACTCAGTAGGATACCCCGAAGGCTCGAGGGATAAACAAAGGAGGTATCGAAGGGTGAGTAATAGAGCGAACAAGGGAAAGCAAAGAGAGTACAACAAAGAGTGCAGTAGAGTAACAGGAAAGAGTCCAGCTCAACCCAACAAGAGGAAAGAAGGTAGACTCGTCCAGGCACAAGGAGCTGGAAACGGTGAGAAGACAAACTTCTCGTCGAGTCTTCTCTACCTATACGAATCCATATGCTCTGTCGAGGAGCCCGAACAACGTCGTAAGGGGATCTCCCTCCCGTAGCTCAGCCCAAGAAAAGTGAGTCGCCAACAGTCCTAGACATAACTATCATCGTCGCCCAGCATCCCGCACGTCTGCCCCGAACTACAAGCCAAGGGGATCAATCACCGCACTTCGACACTATCCGCTTTGGGCGGCACTGACTCGCCCGCACGGTTTTAGATCGCGTCACAAGAACGCGTCTTGGTGGGGAAAGTGCCCCTCGTACTTGAGAGTTCTAGGGAAAGTCAAACCACGCCTCGTCACTGCCCCGCAGCCGAGAGGTCTCCTCAAAGTCAAGCTGATCCATCACCGACCCGTACAACCAAGGGTCCCACTCCGGTGGTCACGGAGGAAAGCCTCGGACTAGCCTAGTAGTAAGGACTGAGCCTGGAATGTCAACGAGTGTCCCACTGCCCAGCCCTGCTGGAGGGTAATTCGTAATATGATATCGGGTGACCCACTGCCCAGCCCTGCTGGAGGGTAAACCATAATACATCGTCAGGCGACCCGCTGCCCAGCCCCGCTGGAGGGTAAACCATAACCAGATATCGGGTGACCCACTGCCCAGCCCTGCTGGAGGGTAAACCCTAATACATCATCAGGCGACCCACTGCCCAGCCCCGCTGGAGGGTAGACTTGGAATAAGTCGACAGGCGACCCACTGTCCAGCCTTGCTGGAGGGTAGACCTGGAACTAGACGACAGGCGACCCACTGCCCAGCCCTACTGGAGGGTAGGCCCTAAGAGGTCGCCGGGTGACCCACTGCCCAGTCTCTGCTGGAGGGTAGACCCTAAGTGCGTCGGGTGACCCACTGCCCAGTCTCTGCTGGAGGGTAGACCCTAAAAGTGTCGGGTGACCCACTGCCCAGTCTCTGCTGGAGGGTAGACCCTAGAAGCCGATGAGTATCCCACTGCCCAGCCCCGCTGGAGGGTAGAACTCAGAACTGCTTTGGCCACATCCACTGGAGGGTACAACACTAGCCAACCAAACGCGGAGTGGGTATCGTGCAACCACCCAACTCCAGGACAACTCTCCCAAAAGAGTTTCAGCGCCTGTTCCATCACTAGGTGTCACTAACACCGCTACCGGCTGATCCATTGAGAACGAAACCAGGGGGAGACCACTCAACCCTACTGGTCAAACAAACGAGCACAGAGAGACCCTCTACGTCGCGAGAGGTCAAAGTACGCAAAGCAGAACCCGAAACGCACGTGGGGCCCACACAACGTGTGGCCCCATCGCCAACCCCAACTGAGCGCACAAACGTCCTCAGGTACAACAACCACATGTACCTCCAAGGGTTCCCGTATACTCCCAGAGTATACCACATCTCCAGCCCTAAGGCTATCGTACACACGGCACCCAGCGTCAACGCGAAGGCGTGACGTAACAACTCCACCTCAAAGGCCCAGGCACGGCCAGCCACATCTCGTGAACCATTTACATCACTCTCCCAAGAGTGCGCGATCACACGCCAAGGGTCCGCTACAAACAAGGTAGGGCAAACCGCCACTAGAGCACCTTCCATGCTTCCGCTGTTAATAAGATCGCGCAAGAGGCTCCACACAGCCAAACGGATCACACCGTTGTAATCCTCACGGAAAAACACACGAGATCGACTACTTACTCGCCTGAAACGGTCAACCGGTGAAAAATGTACTATTCATCGTAACTAAACCCGTGTGGGGCCCACCCCAAGATCCCGAAACTGAACCAACAGATCATGCCACTGCGATCCCCTCGGAAAAACACACGGGATTGAGTACTCAATCGCCCAAAACGGACACCCGGTAAAAAGGGTACTATTCACCGTAGCCGGGTCGGGTGGGACCCACACCACGTCCCCGAAAAAGGTCGGGCGAACTGCACCATCGCAATCCCCTCGGAAAAACATCCAGAATCGACTGCTCAAACACCCCAAACAGATGTCGGGTGAAAAAGTAGTGTTTCACCGTAATGCGTGCGAACTAGGCCCCGTGGGGCCCGCACCTCGTCTCCAACCCGAACGCTTTGGAAAGCTTCTCAAAAAGTCCGCACGAGGACTGGGATCATGCTGCCGCTGACGGTGCGTCAATCGGACATCCCAAACGGGAGTTAGGTCCGACGCAAGAATAATTAATTAATTATTCACATTGCGTTTCGTGCCGCAGAGCAACGAAACCAACCCGCAAAGGCTCCGAACCACATTGGAAGTACCGTCTCAGCCTCAGGGCCACAGCGCCTCCGACGGCGCGTCAAACGGACGTCTGGCTCGCGAGCCACGTCCGTCACAACTTTAATAATAAATTAATATTATTAACTTAAAGCTCTCGGGTCACCCGTCTTCAGACACGGAATCCAAAAGTCCTGAAACACAACTTAAAGAGAGCGCCTCGTCGATACGGACTCATCACCGCAGACGGCGCGTCAAACGGACGCGCTGTTTGAAAGATATGGCCCCCCGAAATGCAAGGGGCCCAAAGGGGCCGGTCCGGACCAGTCCAGACCGTCAGCCCGGTCCAGACCGCCGCGGCCCGCTGGCCGCGGCTCATTCCCATCGCACCGGACCCCTCGGGTCCGGTTCTTCCCAGCAAACCGGCCAGAAGGCCGGTCTTCTTCTTCTCCCGCAGGACCCGCGTTCGGCGGGTCCTTGTCCACGCCGCACGCCCGAGGCACGGCGCCTCGGGTTCTTCTGCGAAGGGCGACGGGTCGAAGCCGCGCCGCGACCGCCTCGTCCCCGATCCACCGCCGGCCGCACCCGGCTCCTCCGAAGCCGCCCGACACCGCTCGCCGTCCGCGAGCCCCGGCCGACACCGAAGCCCCCGGCCGCCCTCGCCTTGCCACGAACCCAACCGCTGCCGACCGCCGCCCGCGCCAGGAGCCACCGCGCGTCGCCGCCTGAGCCCCTGCCGCATCGCCGCTAGACCTCGCCGGAGAACCCGAAACCGCCGGAAACTTCAAAAACCCGCAAAGTTCGGCGAACGTCTGCGGGGTCCTCGGAACTCGGTTTTACAAACCGAGACAAGCGATGGAGAGAGAATAAAATCTACTACGCGTTTATGGGCTTTGATTTGACGATCGAACGACAATCGACACATATAATTGAGGTTGAAAGATGGTTCGGAAATTAAAACGCAAACAAAGACCTCCTACCTCGTTGGGCTTCGCCCGAAGCTTCACGGACGATCCGCCGCCGCGCCGTCGTCTTGCCAGAGTGGAGGAGGGGAGGGAGCTTGAGGGCTGCCTTGAGGGAGGCTTCGCCAGGGAAGAACAAGGGAGGAAGGGGATGGGGAGGGGTTTAAATAAATTAATTAATGATTTAATTAATTTAAAACCCCCGAAAAGACCCGCATCCGAAACTCCCGACGGGGTCGAGGTTAAGTCTCCCATGGGGTAAACACCACCTCCCGAGCACAACGGAGGTCTCAGAATTTTAATCCGAGACCCCGTTCAAAAGTTATAAAATTTAACGTCTGAAGCCGCTAAATTACGAAAACGCCCCTGGGGCCATTTTTCACAAACGGCCCGCGCCTGCAAAACTTACACCCCTCCTAGGGTAAACGGCACACTCTGAACTCAACGGTGCCCTCGGTTTTCCAATCCGAGCCACCGTTTAAAAGATACTCGCGTTTCAACATTAAATGAATTAACGGATTAATTAATTAATCCGTTTAACGTTCCAGAAGCGGGCGAGGGGTCCAAACGTCTCGTGCCGACAAGTTTTATGTCATTCCTAGGGTAAACACCCCATTCCGGACCCATCCGTACACTCGGTTCTCTGATCCGGAACTCTGTTTAGGAGCTATCCCATTTATTTATCGTTTCCAGTGTGAACGCACCGAAAATTTAATTTCGGCCGCTCCGGGGCTCGGAATCGCACGCCGTCTGAAGACGCTGCCCTGGAATATCATCAAGAATATTCCAAAGTCTTTCTCAGCAAAAACCGGGTTCTTACATCATTCCCTCCTTCAAGCTTTTCGTCCTCGAAAAGCAAAACTAGGGAGCAACACAGGGTACTAAGCCCACACCTGGCTTTTCCGTACCCAAAAGAAACCCACGCATAGCTCTGCGTCACCGCACACAGACCAAAGGATTGATCTGTTCACGCGAGGTCGACCCTTGCCGATGTCGTGCACCCACTCCAGACTTTGGGGTTAGGGCAAGGTGGTAGACAACCTCGCCATCCCTTTGCACGGTCTCAAACGACCCGAAGGCTCTTGGGGGTAGCTCACCTCCCCGAACGAACCTCTACGTCGCACGCCGCGACTGGAATCACCGCCCGCACTTGAAACAAGGCCCGGTGATTCCCTCCTTCAGAATATCCATATGGTGAAACACCCAAGGATATCTGGTCATGCAAGATTCCACAGTCGATGCTCTCTTACACGCTCAACAGGCGAAGGAGCCAACACCATCGACTAAAGGAAAAGGTCTCACGCCTTTTACCTTACCAACACAGGGTTACACCCGACGCCCTGCGTCACCCTGGTAACACCTCAAACAAGGAGCAGGGAGAAACGTCTTTCACACGCAGAGCCTATCAATTCTACTACAAGAAGTAGAAGAGTCACAAGGGGTACCTCTCACCATCCCATGCTCTGCAGGATCGTAGACATCCAAAGCCCGTGGCTACCTGCGGTCCCAACCGTCAGCTCCCGGAGCCTGACGTGGACCGCCTAGTGGTGATGGGGAGATCTCGTAACGTCGTCCCCCACCCCCAGCTCCTCCCGCTCCTCTGCTAGCACCACCTCTCTGGCCACTGCTCCGATCACGGCGCTGCCTCTGCCGTGGTGGTGCGCCTGCTGCCTGCCCGAAGCTCTCAGCAACTCGGGTCGGGCAGTCTCGTGCCAAGTGACCTCGCCCGTCACAAGCATAGCACCGGCGCTCTCTGGGCTGCCCTGTTGCCCTCCGGCGCCACTGTGGTGTACGACCACGGCCTGGGATCCACTCACGGAAGGGCATCCTCGGCTGAGGCCCTGCGCCTTTTCGCCACAGTGGTGTACGACCACGTCTCCGAAACCGGCAGTGGGAAGGCCACCTGCATTGAGGCCCTGTCCTCCGGCGCCTGCTAGCTACGGCAGACGTCCCGGCTCCGTCGCGCCCACTGCCACTACCAACCGCAAAACATGACGGGAAGCCCTCTGTCACCAGCGCCTGCTCTAACACCCCGACATATGTGAAAATGTCCAAGGGTACTATGACAGCACGAATCTCTCGGTGGAGACCCTGCTCAAACTTCCGCGCTCGGAGGTTGTCGTCATGGACCAAGTCCGGGTAAAAGCGTGCACGGTCTGCAAAACTAGCCGCGTACTCGGCCACCATCATCCCTCCCTGCTGAAACTGCAGGAGCTCCTGAATCCGAACGGAGCGCAAGCAGGAGGGGAAAAACTTCTCACGAAACAACAACTGAAAGTCGCTCCGCGAAAGCGACGACTCGCCAAGAAACTGAGTCACCAGACTCCACCATCGCCAAGCTACTTCACGAAAAAGGGTGGTTGCCAAAGCCACTCTCTGATCCGTCGGCGTCTGCACAAGCCTGAAAAGGCGAACCACTGCCTCGAGCCAAACCTCTGCTGTCTGAGGGTCTGGCTCACCACTGAACCTCAGCGGTCTCTGCCGCTGGAACTCACGGAGCGCGCTCAACCTGCGCTTAAGCTCAGTCTGCTCTGCTGAAACTGTCTGCTGCTCAACAGGTGGGGGTGCTGCTACCAGCCCACCCGGAGAAAGGGCTCACATGATGGGTCCTGGACTGTGGCCTCGTAGCTCATAGGGTCGTCGTCACGAACCAAAGCTGGCATCTTGGCTGGATGTCTTCGTGGAGACATCCTGAATATTATCAAGGAGTGTCGCGGTCAGATGAGCATATATCTATATACCACAACAACAACGATGGGGAGCTGACTCAAGAAGGACAGTCAAAGACTCGGTCCTATGTGATTCACAAACCAATTTCCCTGCAACAAGTGTCTCAGCATGCCGAGTCGACAAGCGGGTTATCAAGGTCCTGGTGAATGGATACGTCGGCCGCCGCACCATCACTGGACTCCCTGGCCTGAGAGCCGCTCTCGAGACACATTAACACTGTTGCCCTATATCCCAACCAATTCCTCTTTTAGGGACGTCCGCACAACGTCCCAAGGAACGAACCACCTCTGATAGCACTTTATCACGACCCGACCCTACCCGGGCTCGAGCCGCAACTACCCCAAGCCCGCCTCCATAGGCCAGGGGCTGGCGACCAGCGCCGAAGGCACAACAACTCGGGGAGGCCTTTGCCTAAGCACCTGTACACACCCACACGCAGCACACTCAATGCAAAAGTGCAGAGTAAAAAGAAAAGACAAGTAAAGAAAAGGGAAACTGCTATAAATATAAACCACAGAGTGCATCGACCTCTAACAGTACAAAGTACAAACTGAAAAGAAAAGGGGCAAAACACGCGCCCAACCAAAAAGTGCCACAACCCGGCAACAGGTAAACGAAAAGAAACAGCTGACGGGTCTACCACCTGGAACCCATCCACGATCACCGCACGCGGTCCAAGCTCCCAAGCTCCTACGCTCCACTGAAGTCACGCTCCACCTGTCCGTCGTCTGCAAGGGCACACCAAGTGCGGGCAAAGCCCAAGCAGGGGTGAGTATAAAAATACTCAGTAGGATACCCCGAAGGCTCGAGGGAGCAACAAAGGAGGTACCGAAGGGTGAGCAGTAGAGCGAACAAGGGAAAGCAAAGAGATTACAACAAAGAGTGCAGTAGAGTAACAGGAAAGAGTCCAGCTCAACCCAACAAGAGGAAAGAAGGTAGACTCGTCCAGGCACAAGGAGCTGGAAACGGTGAGAAGAAGAACTTCTCGTCGAGTCTTCGCTACCTATAGCAGGAGAGTAGACTCGTCCAACCATGAGAAGCTAGACACGGAAAGCACGTGGCATACCCCGCGCGTCTTCGCCTCTCCTGAAGGAGAGTAGCCAAAACCCAAGGAGTGGGTACTCGAAACATGGTATATACGAATCAATATGCTCTGTCGAGGAGCCTGAACAATGTTGTAAGGGGATCTCCGTCCCGTAGCTCAGCCCAAGAAAAGTGAGTCGACAACAGTCCTAGACATAACCATCATCGTCGCCCAGCATCCCGCACGTCTGCCCCGAACTACAAGCCAAGGGGATCAATCACCGCACTTCGACAGTATCCGCTTTGGGCGGCACTGAATCGCCCGCACGGTTTTAGATCGCGTCACAAGAACGCGTCTCGGTGGGGAAAGTGCCCCTCGTACTTGAGAGTTCTAGGGAAAGTCAAACCACGCCTCGTCACTGCCCCACAACCGAGATGTCTCCTCAAAGTCAAGTCGATCCATCACCGACCCGTACAACCAAGGGTCCCGCTCCGGTGGTCACGGAGGAAAGCCTCAGACTAGCCTAGTAGTAAGGACTGAGCCTGGAATGTCAACGAGTGTCCCACTGCCCAGCCCTGCTGGAGGGTAATTCGTAATATGATATCGGGTGACCCACTGCCCAGCCCTGCTGGAGGGTAAACCATAATACATCGTCAGGCGACCCGTTGCCCTCGGGTGACCCACTGCCCAGCCCTGCTGGAGGGTAAACTCTAATACATCATCAGGCGACCCACTGCCCAGCCCCGCTGGAGGGTAGACTTGGAATAAGTCAACAGGCGACCCACTACCCAGCCTTGCTGGAGGGTAGACCTGGAACTAGACGACGGGCGACCCACTGCCCAGCTCTACTGGAGGGTAGGCCCTAAGAGGTCGTCGGGTGACCCACTGCCCAGTCTCTGCTGGAGGGTAGACCCTAAGTGCGTCGGGTGACCCACTGCCCAGTCTCTGCTGGAGGGTAGACCCTAAAAGTGTCGGGTGACCCACTGTCCAGTCTCTACTGGAGGGTAGACCCTAGAAGCCGATGAGTATCCCACTGCCCAGCCCCGCTGGAGGGTAGAACTCAGAACTGCTCTGGTCACATCCACTGGAGGGTACAACACTAGCCAACCAAACGCGGAGTGGGTATCGTGCAACCACCCAACTCCAGGACAACTCTCCCAAAAGAGTTTCAGCGCCTGTTCCATCACTAGGTGTCACTAACACCGCTACCGGCTGATCCATCGAGAACGAAACCAGGGGGAGACCACTCAACCCTGCTGGTCAAACAAACGAGCACAGAGAGACCCTCTACGTCGCGAGAGGTCAAAGTACGCAAAGCAGAACCCGACACGCACGTGGGGCCCACACAACGTGTGGCCCCATCGCCAACCCCAACTGAGCGCACAAACGTCCTCAGGTACAACAACCACATGTACCTCCAAGGGTTCTCGTATACTCCCCGAGTATACCACATCTCCAGCCCTAAGGTTATCGTACACACGGCACCCAGCGTCAACGCGAAGGCGTGACGTAACAACTCCACCTCAAAGGCCCAGGCAGGGCCAGCCACATCTCGTGAACCATTTACATCACTCTCCCAAGAGTGCGCGATCACACGCCAAGGGTTCGCTACAAACAAGGTAAGGAAAACCGCCACTAGAGCACCTTCCATGCTTTCGCTATTAATAAGATCGCGCAAGAGGCTCCGCACAGCCAAACGGATCACACCGTTGTAATCCTCGCGAAAAAACACACGAGATCGACTACTTACTCGCCTGAAACGGTCAACCGGTGAAAAAGGTACTATTCACCATAACTAAACCAGTGTGGGGCCCACCCCAAGATCCCGAAACTGAACCAACAGATCACGCCACTGCGATCCCCTCAAAAAAACACACGGGATTGAGTACTCAATCGCCCAAAACGGACACCCGGTAAAAAGGGTACTATTCACCGTAGCCGGGTCGGGTGGGGCCCACACCACGTCCCCGAAAAAGGTCGGGCGAACTGCACCATCGCAATCCCGTTGGAAAAACATCCAGAATCGACTGCTCAAACACCCCAAACAGATGTCGGGTGAAAAAGTAGTGTTTCACCATAATACGTGCGAACTAGGCCCCGTGGGGCCCGCACCTCGTCTCCAACCCGAACGCTTTGGAAAGCTTCTCAAAAAGTCCGCATGAGGACTGGGATCATGGTGCCGCTGACGGTGCGTCAATGGGACATCCCAAACAGGAGTTAGGTCCGACGCAAGAATAATTAATTAATTAAATAAATAATTAATTATTCACATTGTGTTTCGTGCCGCAGAGCAACGAAACCAACCCGCAAAGGTTCCGAACCACATTGGAAGTACCGTCTCAGCCTCAGGGCCACAGCGCCTCCGACGGCGCGTCAAACGGACGTCTGGCTCGCGAGCCACGTCCGTCGCAACTTTAATAATAAATTAATATTAACTTAAAGCTCTCGGGTCACCCGTCTTCGGACACGGAATCCAAAAGTCCCGAAACACAACTTAAAGAGAGCGCCTCGTCGATACGGACTCATCGCCGCAGACGGCGCGTCAAACGGACGCGCCGTTTGAAAGATATGGCCCCCCGAAATGCAAGGGGCCCAAAGCGGCCGGTCCGGACCGGTCCAGACCGCCGCGGCTCATTCCCATCGCACCGGACCCCTCGAGTCCGGTTCTTCCCAGCAGACCGGCCAGAAGGCCGATCTTCTTCTTCTCCCGCAGGACCCACGTTCGGCGGGTCCTTGTCCACGCCGCACGCCCGAGGCACGGCGCCTCGGGTTCCTCTGCTGAGGGCGACGGGCCGAAGCCGCGCCGCGGCCGCCTCGTCCCCGATCTGCCGCTGGCCGCACCCGGCTCCTCCGAAGCCGCCCGACACCGCTCGCCGTCCGCGATCCCCGGCCGACACCGAAGCCCCCGGCCGCCCTCGCCTTGCCACGAACCCAACTGCTGCCGACCGCCGCCCGCGCCAGGAGCCACCGCGCGTCGCCGCCTGAGCCCCTGCCGCACCGCCGCTGGACCTCGCCGGAGAACCCGAAACCGCCGGAAACTTCAAAAACCCGCAAAGTTCGGCGGACGTCTGCGGGGTCCTCGGAACTCGGTTTTACAAACCGAGACAAGCGATGGAGAGAGAATAAAATCTACTACGCGTTTATGGGCTTTGATTCGACGATCGAACGACAATCAACACATATAGTTGAGGTTGAAAGATGGTTCGGAAATTAAAACGCAAACAAAGACCTCCTACCTCGTTGGGCTTCGCCCGAAGCTTCACGGACGATCCGCTGCCACGCCGTCGTCTTGCCAGAGTGGAGGAGGGGAGGGAGTTTGAGGGCTGCCTTGAGAGAGGCTTTGCCAGGGAAGAACAAGGGAGGAAGGGGATGGGGAGGGGTTTAAATAAATTAATTAATGATTTAATTAATTTAAAACCCCCGAAAAGACTCGCATCCGAAACTCCCGACGGGGTCGAGGTTAAGCCTCCCCTAGGGTAAACACCACCTCCCGAGCACAACGACAGTCTCAGAATTTTAATCCGAGACCCCGTTCAAAAGTTATAAAATTTAACGTCTAAAGCCGCTAAATTACGGAAACGTCCCTGGGCCATTTTGCACAAACGGCACGCGCCCGCAAAACTTACACCCCTCCTAGGGTAAACGGCACGCTCTGAACTCAACGGTGCCCTCATTTTTTCAATCCGAGCCACCGTTTAAAAGATACCCGCGTTTCAACATTAAACGAATTAACGGATTAATTAATTAATCCGTTTAACGTTCCAGAAGCGGGCGAGGGGTCCAAACGTCCTGTGCCGACAAGTTTTATGTCGTTCCTAGGGTAAACACCCCATTCCGGACCCATCCGTACACTCGGTTATCTGATCCGGAACTCTGTTTAGGAGATATCCCATTTATTTAGCGTTTCCAGTGTGAACGCACCGAAAATTTAATTCCGGCCGCTCCGGGGCTCGGAATCGCACGCCGTCTGAAGGCGCTGCCCTGGAATATCATCAAGAATATTCCAAAGTCTTTCTCAGCAAAAACCGGGTTCTTACAAGGGAATGGTAACAAGTTTCTGTTCAATAATACTTTCGGTCCAAACAAAGTTTTTAATATAGGTATTTACTCTCTTGAGAAGACCAAGGGGCCATTTATAGATCATAAGGGAGTAAACCATTTTGGAGACAATAGCTGATTTAATAAGGCATATCCTTCCAGCCATGGATAGGGATTTCCCTTTCCAGGTGGAAAGTTGATTAATCACCTGATCAACAACATATTTTAAGTATATGGATTTAGGTCTACCCCAAATAATTGGTAGTCCTAAATAGGTAAAAGGAAAGGAACCTTCTTTGATGCCCAGATTTTCTATGATGTGACATTTCCTAGAAGTGGGGAAAAGTTTCCCAAAGAAGATAAAAGATTTGTTCCAAATAATGGATTGACCCTAGACCTCTTCATAGTGGGATAAGGAATTTTTAAGGTTAATAATATTTCTTTTACCCCCATTGAGGAACATGATTATGTCATTGAAATAAAGAAGTTGGGTCGGAATGTTTAGATTTCTGGCCACTTGTATAGGTTGGAGTTCGTTTTGATGAACAAGAGAGGTGAGCAGTCTGCTAAGATAGTCTTCCATGATGGCAAAGAGGATAGCAGAGAGAGGTTCCCCTTGGCGAACCCATTTTGATCATTTAAAATATCCCTTGGGGGATCCATTGACAAGAATGGAGATCGAGGCTGATTTGAATAGAAAGTGAATCCTATTTATGAAGATATCATTAAAACCAAAACTCTAGAGGACTTTGAATATGAAGGACCAATCGATGGTATCAAAAGATTTCATAATGTCAAGATTAATGGAAATATTGCCCCCTCTAGAAAATTTGTTCAGAGAGTTGGTGCATTCCGAAGAAAGGAAAATACAATCTTGTATGTATCTACCTTTGATGAAGAGAGTTGATGAGAGCAATAAGTCTAAATAAATGGATTTCAGATGCATTGTCCACCTTGAGAATTAAGGTGAGGAATTGGGAATTGAGACCATAAGGAAGGATACCAGTATTAAAACAATATTTAACAAGCTTGCAAACATCTGAATGAACAACCTCCCAGTGGTGCTGAAAAAAACCATTATTGAAATCATTGAGACCTGGAGCACTATCGGGGTTAAGATTAAAGACAGTGACTTTTATTTCAAGGTCTAGGGGAGTACTCAAGAGAAAGAGGTTGTCATCCTCATTGACCAAAGTCGGGATGATCCCAGGAAAAATATTCTTATTAATATTTGGACCATTAAAAATATTATCAAAATAATAGCGGGTGGATGACTTTCCTAATCCTCTAAAGGGAATTATAGAACTTGGTGTTTCTATCACCATCTGTGAGACACTTAGTTTTGAAAACTTGTTTGCGAATGTTGTCTTTGAGCACTAAAAGGGAGTTGAGATTAACGGAGATGTTTATTTCATTTTGGGGATCAGAGGAAAAATCAGAGTTAGTGGAGTTATTTTGATTTTGATTGAGTTCATTCTCAAGGTTGGAAATGTCCCGGTCAATTTGTTTAGATTTAGCACTACACCAACACTTGAGGCAATGTTTAAGATGATTGAGCTTGGTAATACAGGAAAATACATTGGAGTGATGATTCATAGATTCCCAATAACTTTGTATAAGGGTGAGAGCAGTCTAAATAATCAGACCAAGCATTGTTAAATTTGAAGGGAATACTAGGTTTAGCTCTTTTAGAGTGAAGGCTAACATGAATAGGGTGGTGATCAGAGTTTAGTTTGGGTAAGGTGATGCTAGAGATGGTGTCCCACGCATCTAGAGCTGGGACATTCACTAGAGCCCTATCAAGTTTACTAGCAATGACCCAATTATAATGCCTACAATACCAGGTGAATTTAGAACCTGTAAGATTGATTTCGACTAGGTTACACTCTTCTATCAAGGCTCTAAATTCTCTAGAAGAAATGGGAGAGTGAAAAGGGCCTAGTTTCTCATTGGGGGAATGAATGGCATTAAAGTCTCCAATAACTAACCATGGATCATGGATGGAGTTAGATAAAGAAGAGAGATCATTCCAAAGAGGCCTAAAACCTTGGTATCTATTCTTTAGCATAAACTAAGGTGCAAAAGAAATGCATGTTATCATAGTTAAAATCACAAGTGAGCAGTTGATTAGAGAAGTTGAAAATATTAACATCTTTCAAAGAGATGTGATAAAATATCCAAAGATATTCAACACTACTACCATTATTGAAAGCACCAAGAAATTTATAACCAGTAGTAGAGAGATTCAATAATTTCATAATAAAGTTAATTTTTGGCTCAGCTAAAGCTAAGATTTTTGGTTTATGAGTCAAGGTAATTCTTTTAAGAACCAAAAGGGTGTCAGAGTTTGCTATACCCTGACAGTTCCAAAAAATCACATCCATTTAAAACCTGTTTTTGGAGCCATAGATCCTCTTTTTCTTCTTAGAACCATTCGAGCCCTTATTCCTCTTAAATCTTCTAGGATTTGGGGAGGAGGCCGAAGGTGTCTTCATAGCCTGTTTTCTCATAGGAGAAGCATACAAGATGTTAGTAGCATCTAAGACATTAAAATCATTTATACTGGCAGGTGATTTAATAGAACTAGGAGTGACCATATGACCATCATGTTTTGCTTCATTAAAACTCATGTTCTAAGGAACAATAGGAAGCACAGGGTTATCCTGTTTTTCTACTGTCCTGACAGTCACAAGAGGTGAAACAAAATTGTTGTGGGCATCTGAGTTAACATTCAGAGTTGAAAAAGTAGTAGCAGTGCATGCAAGGGAAGTATGTGTGATCACTTCCATGTTTTGTTCAACAATTGTAATATGAAAATTGGAAGAAATCACACCACAGATTCTAGTCTTAGCAGCATTGTCTTGTAGAACTTCTGTTTGGACATGAGCGATTTATCCCTCAACCCGAGCTGGATCCAGTGCTGAACCATCTGTGAGTAAGGTAGCTTCAGTCCGCAAGAGCTCCTAGTCAGAAACTACCATCGTGTGACCAATTTTCTCAATCACCGTCAGAGCAGGAACATCAGGTAAGGTAGAATCCAGAGGCTGATCAAAAACATCTAAGACCATTTGCTCGATGTCCTCCAGAATGCCATGGTCAATCTCAGTGTCTTCCTCTTCTTCAACCTGATCGGCCCAGGTGACTCCCGAGCTCTCCCCGGGGAAATTGGATCTTTTGAACCAGACTTCTGAGGCTTTTTTGGGAGGATCAAGGATGTCAACGACCATAGATTTTCTCTTCTTTTTACGCTCGACATTAGTCCACCCATATTCACTCGAATGTTCAACCTGAATCTTCACAACTCTGCATTTCAGGAGGGAGTGACCCACAATCTTGAAAAACTCACAGTACGGAGGCATTCATTTACATTCCACCTGGATCTCCGTTTTGAACTCATTTTCATTGAAGGCGATCACTTCCGGAAGCTTGGAAGCAATGTCCACTTCGACCATCACCATCGTGTAAAGCCCAATCTCTGCATTCAAGGTTCATTGATCAATTTTCAGAGGCGTACCTAAGAAAGAGGTGATATCATTGAGGATTTTAGGATGCTAGAAATACCATCTAAGGCCATGGAGTTGCACCCAAATCTGCACCATAGTATTCCATGAAGTGTTTGGGTTGAAAGTGTAGTCCCAGTCTAAGATCCAAAGAGTTCCAGGCTTCAACTGTAGATTCCCTAACCGCCAAACTCGATCAAGTTCGTCTTTCTATTTGAGGAGCATATGAAAATATCCCTTCCCTATTGGAACAAGTTTCCAGTACGGGAAACCCCAAATGTGTGCTATCTGCAATTTGAGTTCTGGGTTAGACCAAGGCTTATCGCCTTTGAGATAAGAGATTCTCCCCATGATTGAAAACTGAAAAAATCACGACCACTGTTGCAAAGCTTTAGGATCTGCTTCAACAAAAAAAATTATGTCGTCAAGCTTCTTGCATAGAGGAACTCACGTTGCAGACACTGCTGGGTTCGGAACCCTTGAGCGCTTCGACAAAAGAGACTCCCTTCGGTCTTTCAACCGCGAGAGCTTCACATTTTTGAGCTTTCGATGCGCAGAACACAGGACTCATCTCCCATTCAGGTTCGAAACCAACCATTGAGGAATCAAACCAAAGGCAAATAAAGGAAACATGATCGGAAGAGAAGAAAAACCCTAGCTTTTGCGGCGGAACCGAGAGCCTTTGTCACATAAGGTTTACCCTTCTCATCCATGAGATCATATCATTATAGAAATAATATATGGATGTTGGTGAGATTATAATTCTTAATACTTATTTTCAAAACTCAAACTTTTGATCCAAATTAATTTACTTTATAATATGAGAATTATGATGCATTTAATATTTTTTATTTAAATTGTCTAAAAATTTGAATTCTTCTAAGAATATTATAAACACAAACCTTCTTTGAGATCATTTTTAATGAGAAAAATAATAATAATAATATTATATTAAACTATCAAATTTACCAGCATATATCATAAATTATTCTTAAATACTTTGGATATTTTCTTAGTGACTTTCACTTTTGATTAAATTGGTGTGTCAAAAATCAACATTTCTACAATATTTTTTTGATTAAATTTAAATTTACCCTAACTTAATAATAACTCCCACTATTCTCATAACACACATTTCTCTAATATATTATCCCATTATATGAGTATTTTGTGCACTAAAATCATATTTCATATAATTTTATTTATTAGATCAAAAATAAATTCAAAATCATATCTCTAATGATTTTGTTAAATCATGTAATCTATATTTAAAGAAAAAAATTAAAAAATAATAATTAAAATATATACCATTTTCATAATTTAATACATTGATAAAATTTTATATTTTTATCTCATTGAAAAATACTTGCATCCAATAGCTTACTTTTAACATTATATCATAGACTGAATAATGATAATATAAACCACATGCTTCTATCCAAACCTTTATTTCATTTAATAAAATAATTCTATTTCTATTAAATAAAATTTAATTATATTTTCATACAAGAGATAATGAATTAAATCAACACATATTTATCTAACATATCAATCAATCTAGTCCAAATGTATCTTCTCTTAAGGAAACAAATTATTTTTTCTCCATATACATAGATCTATAACTTTCTTTATCAACTCCTATTCATTAAAAAAACTCCCATATCTATTAAAAAAATTGTTATATATTGTTGGTATCATATACCCTTTAAAATATAAGAAATAATTTCTATAACATCGATACCAATTTTGAACTCTCTGTGAAGCTTCTTAATCTCTTTTAGGAAATTTAAGAAATTCTTTTTTCAATATCTCATGTTATCAAAGTGTAAACCATTCCCTTTATTAGTTACATATCCTTTCAGTTTCAATGAAGTATATATAAACCCTTTATGTCCTTTATTCTATATCCTTTGGATTTTTTAGCCTTAACCGTTTATACAATCATCACGACACTTGATCTTGTACCTCACATGTCATAGTTAGTTATCCTCAATATATTAAGGATATCAAGTAAAGTTTTTTATTCATGTTATAGTTAATGATTAAATGATAAAATCTATCTAATAATGGTTTCAATACAAAATATATAGCAGGATACAACTTGAGCAGTGTCCCCAATCTCCCCAAATCATTAACATACCAAATTTGTTTTATTAAATGAGTGGAAGCATAAGTACACTTAATTATTTTACATTAAAATAACAGTTGAAAAACTTTATATATCTTATTTTTAGCTTGTTAATGATGTATAATTTTCATATTCTCCATCATTCTATAAGAATACACATTATTATTTTTCTTTTGAAATATAGGATTAGTGGAAATAAGCATCGTTGTATAAATTTCAAGTGAATAATTCTTATACTTACTACAAGCATCATTTTCTACTTAATTAGCTTCTTTAGAAGGTTCCTCAGGAGGTGGTTTCTCTAAAACATATAAAATTTCATATTGTTTTAGAATAATTCTAAAATTTTGATACAAGTCTAGAAAATCACTACCATTTATCTTTTCCTTTTCCAAAATTAATCTTAAATATAATTTTGAAGATATCTTAGTTTCCATTTTAATCAATAATAAAATCTTTTTTAGATGAGTATCATGTTTTAAAAATATTGAATAAGGAATTTTATTGATTATGCTCCCATTAAAATAATGACTACATTTTATATTATATATATTAGTAGTCCAGGATCGATATTTCACTAAACATTGAGTCCAATTTAGTATTAATCTCAAAATTTGGTTTTTAGGTAGACCATTATGTCAATTATATCACATATAACTCTTGGACAGTTGAATGGATAATAACTTGAACTGATGTATCTTATGGATGATCTCAATTTCATTCCTTTAGTTATCTACTGAATGATCAAGGTCTTGATGAATGTTTACTTTGGAAGGTATCTAATACTTGGTATTTTGAAGTGATTTATAATATATCACGAACTTGATTTCATCCCATGATTTTATAATATGTATGGATGCTTTTATTTGATTAAATTTATCCATTTGATGTTTATCAACCAAATTAATAAATTCCAACCACATTAATGCACATATCTTTATATAATTAATGACTCATATTATACATACATAATAATATTTTAATTATAATATTAAAAAAATATCAATTTTTATCTCATGAAAGTGGCACATGAAAATCCTCCATGAAAAGTTTTAAAATCAAACAAAACATAAATCATACTCAAGGGAATGCATGGTGTGACAGATAACTAACCTTACCTTTATAGAAGGAACTATAGTCCTAATTTAGTGAGAGTCTAGGCCAAAGTACCACTACCCATTGATCATTACTCAAGATTTATTTATATTTCCATCATGATTTTAACTTTAAATATAGAAGTATAGTTATAATTAAATATTTAATTTTGGAATTATAACTAAAAAATCACTAAACTTAGTCAAAATAAAATAAATATTATGTTATAAATTAGATTGAAAATCAATAAACACATGATATGATATTTTATAGCTGAAATTTAAACAATTTAAACATAACATACAAACATTCATAATATAAAAAATTTATATTTATGAATAAGGGAATAAATAAACAAATGAACAATTTAAAAAATTAAAAATTATATATAATGAACATTTCATTAAGAATGAATATAAAAAATTTACAATTCATGGTAAATTAAGATGAAATTTCCATAAAATATAAATATAAAGACTTTAAATTTATATCATAAATATGAAGACTTCACATTTTTCTTATACATGGAATATATATGAACCCCTTCATACTAAAATATATTATTAGTAAAAATATGAAATTTTCAAATTTTTATATCCATGTGAAAATTTCATATTAATATTGTAAATAATTTATATTAATTAAATAAAAAATATTTTATAATTATTTATTCCTTTGATCTCATCCACCAAAACCAAATCTGTAATGTTTAAATGAATTCTCAAAATAAGATATTAATATGAACATTTCATATTATAACTTATGAAATTTTCATAAAAATTAATAAAACATTTTATATTCTATCTTATTTTGTAATTTTTAAAACCTTTATAAATTAATTTATAATTTTAACATATACATTTTATATTAAAATCATAAATTTTATACTATGTCAATAAAAAAAATTAATATTAACATTTAAATATTTATTTTTTTAGATATTTCATAAAAATTTAATAATTAATTATGAACAATTCATAATTAAAAATAATTTATAAACCTTTTATAAATTATAATTCATTTTATATATGAAAATAAATAAAATTAAAATCTTTTTATATTTTTGACGACGAAGCACTTTTATCACTACTTGTGATATAGGAAAATATATATCTTTGGAAAATTTCATACTGTGATAATGATCCTGAGATTTTTTACTATATTCTGATATGAATTTTAATTCCAAATGATCTTTAATTTTTTTAATTATTAGCGTTTTTAATGATTTTAGGAATGTTTTAGATTAAATATTGAAATAGAGAAGTTTATAAGAATTTAAAGCAAAATAGTGAAATCCACGTCATGGAAAATAATTCTCTATGTTGTGGTTTGTTGATGAAACAAAAGAGGAGGCCACAAATAGGAAAATAACTATAACATTGGAATATCTAGGGATAAAATACATGAGTGATTCCATGAAGGGGAATGTTATGGTTTTGAAGTTGATTTCATTTCAAGGAAGTCATGGTGATGAAAACTCAAAGATAAAATTTCAATTTTGAAGTATGAAATAATTCAAAAATAACAATTTGAGAATGTTAAAAAATGGCCATGTTCACATTACCACATTATGATATTCCAGATTGTGAATGGATAAAGTTTTAAATGAAAAGAAAAAATTATTTTTTTGGTCAAAGGAGGAGATTTATCCATTTTGATTAAGAGATGGATTCAACATGATGTGGTGACTAGCACAATGACTTATTTTCAATGTTTTAAATATATATATATATATATATATTATTGAATTTTATAGAGTTTTTTGGAACACTAATTTTTAGTTATTTTATCTTCAAGTTCGGAGGCATGCTATGATTTTTTAGTGAAATTCAAGTGAGTTTCAATTTTGGTTAATTTCTTTCTCATTATTAATTCAATTAAGTGTTTTTATTTATTTAAATATCTACTCTTAAGATGTTTTAATAACCTTTGGTTGACTTTAATACAATCATGAGTGGATAAGTAATTTATAATGTAGTATATTAAAATTAAATGGATGGGTTTATGATTTTTTATTCAAAATTATCTCATGAATGGTTGTTAAAAATTATGTTATCATAAGACATACTAATTTATCACATTACTTTTAAACCTTTGACAAAGAAAATTATTAAGGAAGGAAATAGAATAGAATATAATAAATTGATCTATGATCATTAGTTTAGATTTTTATTTTTTCTAAAAATATTTAAAATTTAATACAAATTGATTTAATTTGGTTCTTGGGTCCAGATAACTGAATCAATTAAAGTAGCACTATTGGATTTGATCAAATTGAAGCCTATCAAAATTACAATCTTACAACTAATTAACTCAATTTAATTCATAAATAAATGAGATTTATATATTTTATATAAACCATTATTTAAATTTTATTTCCTACTTATTTATTTTATAATTATTTCAATATTTTTTTGAACATTCATCATGAAGCTAAATCATAAATTTTTAAAATTTTAATTGATTTAATAATAATTAAATTTCAAATTTAGGTATTTCAGTGTGTTCTCACGAGATTGACCCCAGACTAATCACTTTATTATGTTATAGTTGTTTATGTATCAAGAATATTTAAGTATATATTTATAAACTTTGATCATAACTATGGGAGTTAATGATTCTGACAGACATCTTAAGTTTTTAGAATGGTTTTCTAGGACATAATTAAATCTAAAATCATATAATTTTCTAGTTGATTAGATCTAGTATATTATTACATGTTTTTATTTTTAGTTTTATTCTTTTTACACTTATGGTATTTTTTTACCATTATATCTTGTAGGTGTATGAAAAAAACACCTATCATTCAATCAAGATGATAAAAAAGGAATAAAACCTTTAACCATGGTTCCAAGTTTGAGATTTATCTTTTTAACAACTAGTGATTTATAAGAAAATTATGAATCCACCCAAGGGGAATCAATATTTGGTGGTTAAGTACCCTGATTAAATCCATTAACATATAGATCAACACCAACAAAGTGATATTACCATCATAGATCATATATCTCCTTCCATCGATGGTGCTACCCCTTGCATTATTTAAAAAACTATTCAAGAAAATAATTTTAATATTAGTCTGAGTGTGCTAGAAATGATCTAGAACATGGGGCAATTTAAAAAAATAAAACAAAAAGATCCTAAATGAAACTTATATAATTTTATTGAAATTTGTGATACTTTCATGCCCAATTAAGTCTCAAAAGATACTATAAGTTTAATGGAATTTCCCTTTTTGAATAAGGATCTTTCCAAGAATTGGTTGATGTGGTTATCAGCTAGGAATATCACTATATGGGATATTATAGCAAAGAAATTTATAGAAGGATCCTTCCCAACCTTGAAGATAGTGATGCTAAGGAATTATATTCAAAATTTCATTTAATACAATAGGAGTTTGATTTTGAGTCATGGGAGTGATTCAATGTGATGATATGAATGTGACCACATCATAGCTTTGGAGTTTGTATCCAAATGAAAACATTATATCATGAACTACATCCAAATGTGAGAGGTATGATTGATGATTCCATTGATATATGATTAATGCTAAAAAATATTAATATATGATTATGATATTATTAATGAAATAGCACACAATGAAAGTTTTTGAAAAAGAAATATTGGTCCACTCTAGAGAGATATTCATTAAGTCAAATAAATAAACCACATGAAAACCCTATTGGAGGAACTCTCAAATAAATTTTATGAAATTCAATTAGTTAATATAACACCTCCTATAATCACTTAATAATAATAATATTATGTGATACGTGGAGGGACACATGAATTACAAGAGTTACATGATGGATCAAAAGACAATAAACCACTTAAATAAAACATTATATGATATAAAAAGAATTCAAATAATTTCCATTACAGCTATAACCAATCATGGAGGCTGGTTATCAAAAACCATGAGTGTAATCAACTCAACAGTAGGAAAAAATATAATAGAAATAAATAACCTCTTGGAAACAAATATTTATAGAAAGTTTAAAGGCCTTATCAATAGACATATCAATATATGAGACCTCATTATTATTATGTCCAATATATTGATGAAATATGGTCTTGATGGGGGGGGGGGGTAAATAAAACTTTATTAAAATTATCAGTGTTATTAGAATTATGTGTGATAAATAGGTGGAAAATAAAATGAAAGATAACACAAATAATTTTTATAGTAGTTTAGTCTAATCAAATTAGTCCACTCTTCACACCCCAACAGATAGAGTATGACACCCACTATGAAAGAGAGATAGATAGAATTTTACAGGGGAGAAATCTAAACCTAGACATTTATACAGGATGAATCCCAAACTAGGACTTTGTGAAGAGATTCCCCAAACCTAAAAAAATAGCCTTTTGCGGGAGGAGATAAATTCCAAAACTTTCTACTAGGAGCAACCCCAACCTAAGTGTACTTTCTTTTGGTTAGGTAAGCATAACCACAAGAATAAATTTTAGAGGTAATATAACCTACAAAAGAAAATATTAAGTGTATAACTCTACCTAGAATAGAAAATATATAATAGATAATACAAATGGATAAAAGAAAAAATATTATTGTTAATGAAACAATTGACGCAAACAATTCTGAATGATATAGACAATGTAATCCATGCATTTTAGTAGTGGTATAGATCAATTATTTAAGGTGATATGGAAGCTGGAGAATAATTATTTCTCCCTTTAAATTTCCTCACAAATTATGAAAACAACTAAGCACAAGATCACTTGATTTTCATAAAAGTGTGAACACATGTAATCATCTATTATTGTTGTGAACACCTATCGCTGTTCGAAGCATACTCAAGTCCTTTAAATACAAATCTATTTAGACTACAAACTCGAGTAAACCATTAGTGTAATGACCTAAAAATTCATTTATGTTATTTACATAATTACTACTTATTTTATAGTTTTTGTTTACAACATATTCATATAAAAAGACTTTTACATTTCAAAATAACTTTACACATCATTTGTAAATATGGACTAGTACAACTTAGAATAGTAATAAGATATACACATTGAAGAATAATATAATCACTAAAAAAACTCCATACAATTTAATTCCCCCAAGAATATTTATCCTTCTACAATAACTGTAAAAATAAAGAGGAGCATTAAGAAAATGTTTGACATTATCAATGAATGTGTAAGAACCTTCTTAAGCGAAGTAGTAAGTGATAAAGTGAGAATGATGTTTTATTTATAGGGAACTATGGTAGTTTATTGTTATGATTATTAAGAAATATCATTTATGGTAATTATGATCATTATTCAATAAAATAGTTGGTCATTATTATTATTGGTTATGTAGATGCAATTAAGCGACCTTTAAGATTATTTTATGATACAACCAAAATTGTATTATTTTTAGAGACTATACAAATATTCTATTAAAAATATATTTTTAGTAAATATAGAAGTTTTAAATAAAATTTATTTTCATGAAATAATATTATAAAACACTTTTTAAATGATATTTTATTTTAATAAATCCCTATATAAATTTTATAATGGTCAGAATGTTTACTAAGCTATGAAAATTATGATTTTTCAATAAATAAGGATTTTTATTTAAAGGTTAAAATTATAATATTTAGATAATTTTTTTTATAAAATAAATTTTATTTTTGACTCATCATATCAAAATTATCTGAGTGTAAATTTTTCAACATTTTCTGACAAATTTTATTTTTTGACGAAAAAGTTAAAATTGCCGCTTTACATGTTCTATGATTTTATTACATCATTATTATGAAAGAAAGATTAAAAAATTTATGAAAAATTTTATTCAATAAAAATTAAATTTTATATGTATAAAAATTAATTTAAAAATATTAATTCTAATTTCTAAATTTATACTTTACATTTTGGAACAAAAAATTTTATTTTTGAGATAAAAATTATTCTTGGTTTGTGCTCATTAATTTGGTTGGTGGGAAGGTAATTTTAGAATTAGGGAGATTTTGAACATTCAAACACCCAACACCACTCATTAATAAGTCATAAAATTGTTTTTAATTCATTTAACCCACAAGTGGTTGGATTATATAATAAAATAACATATATTTTAACCCATAAAATCACTCCTCCTCAAGTATAAATACCCCTATTCCCTCCTCACTTTCAACAAAAAAGAACTTGATATTGAATTATCTCTCAATATATCTCAATAGTCTCTCATATTTGGTTCAAATGTTTAAATTAGTCCCTCTATATCTTTAAGAAGCATCCCTCTAATGTAAGTATTTCCTCAATTCTCCTCTTTTCTTTTCAAGTTCATTACTTTTGTTATGTTGTATTTTTAAATTTATTTTCATATAATTACATGCTTATTATACCACGGTATTATCTTCCATTTTTTATTTTGTAAATTATATTTTATTTATCCCCTCTCACTACATCCTTTTCTTAAGTCGTTACTATGTCAAAACTAGGGTTCCTCACCCCTCCTTTCACATTACTTTTGGGAGCCTTATTAATTTTTTATTATTTAAATTGAAAATATTATTATGCATCATTTTTATAATTTAAATAATATGTTATCAATGATATATCACTATTAATTATCATTATAATACCTTCATAATCCATTGTAATTCCCAAGGTTTCCAGTTGTTGTAAAAGGATCCTAAATTTGGTAAAGAAAAGTGTGTGCGGTTTTCCTTTAAAAAAAACCCTGTCTAGATACTACAATTGGAAAAAGATCTAGCACAGTTATACCTAGGGGTAATAAAAACAAAAATGGTGCATTGGTATTTGACTCTTTTTTCATCTTGTGAAAGACAACGAGCCTTGATTTACGTCTGGTTTGGAACTCCTAGGGTATTTTATTTAGATAATTCATAGGCACTTAATGATCCATAATAAAGGATTGGAATATATGGATTGAAATTTACATTCAACCGATATCCCCATTCTATGAATTTATCCTTAAATACTTATTTTTATCATTCCATAAATTAGAGTATTTCATTTTTCAATGTGAACATACTGTTGTTTCAAAGTTGATTATTGATTATTCACCAAGATTACCACATTAGTCCATTGAAAGGGTTTTTTACCAGCTGATTTGTAACCAATGATCATGTTCTGTTTCACTCTCTATATTCCTAATATATTTTACCTTTTCTCAACATATACATATTCCTATTTATAATTTGTATGGTGGAATTATTATCTCTATAGAGAATGATCCATCACTACCCATTTCTTTAATTATCATAAAAAATGTATAATTGAATCTTTTATTCCAATAACTTTCCAGGTGAATACCCTTAAATGATTCTTATGATTGAATGGTATTCACCTAAATACTTATACATAAATTAATTGGGGAAATTATTTACTAAACCATATACCATTTTATCTATATGGTGTAAATACCTTAGACTTCATATTGATTATTGATGGGTATTTACCTAGAAAGTTATCAAATTTCATTGGATACCAGTTTAATTTCCAATGGGTTTATCATGATATAATTATTTTATTCATGTTTTCCTTAGGTGCCACACATGAATTATAACATATCAAGGGTGTGACCTGATATCAATCCAATTATTTAGGTAATGAGATGAATTTAACTGGATGGAAGTTACTCTTAAGAGATGATGGAGTTTACAGGTTATATATTTCTACTAAGAGATATAAAAATTTACTTGGATAGGTAATTCCATTATGAATGTTTGATGTTCCAAGATAACAACATTTTTATTTGTGCTTTTTATGACATTTTAATGGTTCCTTTTATAAATATTTCTTTCACATGGATCATTATTATTGTATCTTATAACTCTTTTCCTTACGTCCATGTTCTTATAATCATGCTGTGACTCTTGTCCTCATGTTTTTTGTTCTAATATCATGCCTCATATTTTACCCATGATGTTCAATTATGCTTCATTTTCATTGTTTATCCCTTGCTAGGATTAACCAATCAACCTATTTTTATGTTTTCCCTTTTCCCCAAGAATTGCAATAAAATATATATTTATATGGAAATTACATGTGTGGAGAATCATTTTGGAAGAAATGTGTCTTATAAAATGTGTTTATTGGTAAATGTACCTTGTTCCCAAAGACACCAAACTTTCAATCCTGGGTGTTTGTTGTAATTCGTGTGATATAATAAAAATTATGCATGTTTAGCACCATATCCAGAAGTGTGGGTATGTGGCACCTTATTCAGTATCAGAGTAGATTTTGGTTATTTTTTTCAAATTAGGATTCACAATATTTAGATATAAATCCTCATATAGATAACAATTTTCTATAGTGGAATAGGTTATGTATAAGTAATATGACCCTATATGATTAATATATCCTAGGTATTCATAATGTGTCCTTTGTAAAGATAAAATTTATCTGAAAATTTGGGTTTTTAATGTGGTATTGAATGAGTAAGATTATGAGGATTCAATTTCATTAATAGGGGTAGAATGTAACAACCTGAAAATTCTTTTATGCTATTAATATAAGTACTTTTTTTATAATGGATATTTTAAAATAGATGCACATAAAAACACTTTTATATTTCAAAATAAATTTATATATCATGCGTAAATATGGACTAGTATAACTAGGAACAATAAAGGGGTATACATATTAAAGAATAGTACATTCACTAAAACAAACTCCATAAGCTTTAATTTCCCCAAGAATATATCTCCTTCCATAATAATTGTGAAAATAAAGAGAAGTGTTAGGAAAACAATTGACATTATCAAGGAGTGTGTAAGAACCTTCTTAAGAGAAGTAGTAAGTGATAAAGTGAGAATGATGTTGTATTTATCGAGAAATATGGTCATTATTCATTATGATTATCAACCAATATGGATGATGGGAATTATGATCATTAGTCAATAAAAAATTTGGTCATTATTATTATTGGTTATGTAGAAGCAATTAAGTGACAATATTTATTATTTTATAACATAACAAAAATTGTATTATTTTTAGAGGCTATAAACATATTCTATTAAAAATATGTTTTATAGTAAATTTATAAGTTTTAAATAAAATTTATTTTTGTGAAATAATATTATATAACACTTTTTAAATGATTGTATATTTTAACAAATCCATAAGTAATTTTTATAATAGTTAGAATGTTTACTATGCTATAAAAATTATTAATTTTCAATAAATAAGGATTTTTATTTAAAATAATAAATTAAAATATTTATATAATTATTTTTATAAAATAAATTTCAATTTTGGACACATCACATCAAAATTATCCCAGGGTAAATTTTTGGTAATTTTCTGACAAAGTTGATTTTTTGTTAAAAAAGTGAAAATTGCCACTTTACGAGCACTACGATTTTATGACATAATTATTATATAATAATTATTATATTTTTTTAAACAATTTATTAAATAAAAATTTAATTTAATAAGTATAAAAATTAATTTAAAAATTTTAATTTTAATTTATAAATTTATACTTGATATTTTGGAACAAACAATCGCATTTTTGAGATAAAAATTATTTTTGGTTTGTGTGCATTAATTGGGTTGGATGAAAGGTAAGTTTTGAATTAGTGATATTTTTAAAATATAACCACTCTCTCCCACTAATTAATAATTCATAAAATTGTTTTTAATTCATTTAACCCACAAGTAGTTGGCTTATATAATAAAATAACCTATATTTTAACACTTAAAATCACCCCTCCTCAAGTATAACTACCCCTATCCATCCTAAGTTTCCACAAAAAATACTTTGAGAATGATTTATCTCTAAATATCCCTATCAAGTGTCTATCAAAGGTGGTTCATAGGTTCTAAGGAGTACCTATCTATCTTTAAGAAGCATCCTCCCAATGTAAGGGTTTCCTTAATTCTCATCTTTTCTTTTCAAGTTGATTACTTTTGTTATGTTGTCTTTTTAAATTTAATTTCATATACTTACATGATTATTATTCCATGGTATTATCTTCCATTTTATATTTTTTAAATGATATTTTATTTATTCCTTATCATTATAACCTTTTTCTAATACGTTTCTATGTTGAAATAAGGGTTCCCCACCCTCCTATCCCATTACTTTTGTGAGCCTTATTAATTATTTCTCATTTAAATAGAAAATGTTATTATGAATCATTTTTATAATTAAATTAATATGTTATCAATGATATATCACCATTACCTATCATTATACTACCTTTATAATCTTTTTTTATTCCCAAGGTTTCCCGTAGCCATAAAACCATCCTAAATTTGGTAAAGAAAAGTGTGTGTGTTTTTCCAAACAATGAAATACCTATCTGGATACTACAAGTGGATTTGGATCTATCAAAATTGTACCTATGGTAAATAACCCTGAAAAGGGTTCATTGGGATTTTATTTGATCTTTACCTGGTGTACGACAATGGTCCTTGCTGCATGCCTGATTTGACACTCTTGATGGATTTTCTTTGGATAATTCACACACACTTTATGAGCCTTAATAAAGGAATATATGGATTGATATTTAAATTTAATTTATATCTTCATACCATGAATTTATCATTAACTACTTGTTATCATTTTAGGAATTGTAGTACTTCCAATTTAAATTCGAACATCCTATTGTTTCTGATTTTATTATTGAATATTCACCAAGATAACCACATTAATCCATTAAAAGCGTTTCTTTACCACCCAATTTTTAACTAATGAACATGTTCTATTTCACTCTATATATTCCTATTGGATTTTAAGTTTTTTTTAACATGTCCATGTTTCTATGTATATATTTTATGGTATAATTTTGATCTCTATAGAGAATAATCTATCACTACCTTTGTCTTGCCTTATCATCAGTAATGCATGATCAGATCTTTTATTCCAATAAACTCCATGTGAATACCCTTATATTCTTCTTCTGATTGAATATTATTTACCTAGATACTCATACATAAATTGAATGGGGACATTATTTACTAAACTGGATACCCTTTTATCTATACGGTGTAAATAACTTTGACTTCATATTGTTTATTAATGGGAATTTACCTAGAAACTTATCAAATTTCATTAGATACTTATTTAATTTCCAATGGGTTTACCATGATATGATTATTTTATATATGTTTTCCATATATAGCACACATGAATTAAGACATATGAAGGGTGGGACTTGATATCACTCTAATGCATTGGGTAATGAGACAGAGTAACTAGATGGAAGTTACTCTTAAGAGATGATGCAGTTTACTGATATAGGTTACTCCTAAAAGATATGGAAATTTATTCAGATAAGTAATTCCATTATGAATTTATGATGTTCCAAGATACCAACACATTTTATTTATGCTTGTTATGAATTTTTAATGGTTCCTTTGATCAAGATTGATATCACATGGGTCATGATTATTGTATCTTATAACTCTTTTACCTATTTCCATGTTCTTATGATCATGCTATGAATATTTTCCTCATATTTATGTTCTCATATCATGCATCATGTTTTACCCATGATGTTCAATTATGATCCATTTTCATTATTTATCCCTTACTGGGATTAATAACTCACCTTTTTTTAATGTTTCCCCTTTTCCCCAAGAATTACAATAAAATGGACATGTTTAAAAAAATGAAATGTATGGAGAATCCTTGTATAATAAATATGTCTTATACAGTGTGTTTATTTTCAAATATACTAGTTCCCAAAGACACTGAACTTTTGATCTTGGGTGTTTGTTTTAATTCATGTGATGTAATAAAAATTATTCATGTTTAGCACCAGATCTAGAAGTGTGGGTTTGGGGTGTCTCATTTAGTATCAGAGCAGATTTTGATTATTTTTGTGAATTAGGATTTAGAATATTTAGATATAATGCCTTAAATAGTTAAAAATTTTCTCTAGTGGAAGATGTTATGTATAAGTAATATGACCTTATAATATTAACATTTCTAAGGTATTCATAATGTGCCTTTCTAATGATAATTTTTTATGTGTGAAAATTTGGGTTTTCTATTTAGTATTGAATGACTAAAATTGCAAGGATACAATTTCATTATGAGTGGTAGAATGTAACAACCCAAAAATTCATTTATGTTATTAATATAATTATTACTTATTTTATAATTTATGTTTTATAATAGATGCACGTAAGAATACTTTTACATTTCAAAATAACTTTACACATCATGCATAAATATATACTAGCACAACTATGAATAGTAAAGGGATATACACATTGATGAATAGTAAAATCACTAAAACTAACTCCTTATGCTTGAATTCCCCTAAGAATATTTCTCCTTCCATAATGACTTTGAAAATAAATAGGAGCATTAAAAAAATGACTGACATTATCAATGAATGTGTAAGAACATTCTTAAGCAAAGAAGTAAGAGATAAAGTGAGAATTATATTGTATTTATAGGAAAATATGGTCATAATTTCTTATGATTATAGTCCAATATAGTTGATGGGAATTATGATCATTAGTCAATAAACAATTTGTTCATTATTATTATTGGTTATGTAGATGCAATTAAGTGACCATCATGATTATTTTATGATATAACCAAAATTGTATTATTTTTAGAGGATATAAACATATTTTGTTAAAACTATATTTTATAATAAATGTATAAGTTTTAAATAAAATTTATTTTAATTAAATAATCATATAAACCAATTTTTAAATGATGGTATATTTTAACAAAGTCCTAAGTAATTTTTATAACAGTCAGAATGTTTATTATGCTATAAAAATTGTTAATTTTCAATAAATAGGATTTTTTTATTTAAAATAAAAAATTCACAAATTTATAGAATTATTTTGATAAAATGAATTTCATTTTTGGACTCATCACATCAAAATTATCCTAGGGTGAATTTTTGGAATTTTCTAACAAAGTTATTTTTTTGGCGAGAAAGTGAAAATTGCCACTTTACGAATAATGTGATTTTATGAAATCATTATTATGTTATCATGATAAATTTTTTTAAACACTTTATTAAATAAAAATTTATTTAAATAAGTATAAAAATTAATTTAAAAATATTAATTTTAATTTATAAATTTATACTTTCCATTTTGGAATCAAAAATTATATTTTTGAGATAAAAATAATTTTTTGGTTTGTGTGCATTAATTAGGTTGGATGGAAGTTAATTTTAGAATTAGGGATCCTTTTAACATCCAACTACTCTCCCCCAATCATTAATAATCTAGGAAATTGGTTTTAGTTCATTTCACCCACAAGTGGTTGGCTTATATAATAAAATAACATATATTTTAACCCTTAAAATCACCCCTTCTCAAGTATAACCACCACCCATTCCTTCCTCAGTTTCCACAAAAAATCATTTGATAATAATTTATATCTAAATATCCCTATAAATATTCTCTATAAATTACTTTTAAGGTTCTAAGTAGTCATATCCATCTTTAAAAAGCATCCTCCCATTATAAGGGTTTCCTCAATTCTTCTCTTTCATTTTCAAGTTCATTACTTTTGTTATGTTGTATTTTTAAAATTATTTTCATATACTTATATGCTTGTTATTACATGGTATTATATTCCATTTTATACATTATAAATTAGATTTTATTTTTTCCCTCTCATTATATCCTTTTTCTAATCCATTACTATTCTGAAACAAGGGTTCCCCACCCCACCATTCCCATTACTTTTATTAGCCTTATTAATTCATTATCATTTCAATAGAAAATGTTATTATCCATTATTATTATAATTCAATTAATAAATTATCAATAATATATCACAATTACCTCTCATTATAATACTTTCATTAGCTATTATAATTCATAAGGTTTCCCATAGCCATAAAACCATCCTAAAATTGGTAAAGAAAAGTTTGTGCAGATTTACTAATAATGAAATCCATTTACGGATAATATAAGAGGTTACAGATCTAGAATAATAGTACCTAGGGGAAATAACCCTAAAAATTGAAAATTTTTATTTGACTTGATTGTCACCTGGTTCATGACAACACGCCTTGCTGCAAACTTGGTTTGACACCCCTGAGAGAATTTTCTTTGGACAATTCACATACACTTTATGAGCCATAATAAAGAACCAGGATATATGGATTGATATTTACATTCAATTGATATCCCCATACCATTAATGTATCATTAACTATTTCTTATTATCATTCCCTGAATTTTATCACTACCATTTTCAATGTGAACATCCAATTGTTTTTAGGTTTATTATTGGCTGTTCTCCAAGATAGCTATATTAATCCATTGACAAGGTTTCTTTACTACCCGATTTGTAACCAATGAGAATTTTCTCTTTCACTCTCCATATTCCTAATGTATTTTACCTTTCTTCAACATGTATATATTCCCATGTATAAATTTTATGGTGGAATAATGATATTTATAGGGAATGATCCATCACTGCCTTTGTCTTTCCTTATCATCAGTAATGCATAATCGAATATTTTATTCCAATACCTTTCCATGTGAATACCCTTTCATGCTTCTTATTATTAAAGGTTCTTCTCCTAGATACTCATACATCAATTTAATGGGGGAATTATTAAAGAAACCATTTACCCTTTTTTCTATATGGTGTAAATACCTTAGATTTCATATTTTTTATTGATGGGTATTTACCTAGAAAGTTATCCAATTCCATTGGATACCCATTTAATTTCCAATGGATTTATTATGTTATGATTATTTTTTGTATGCTTTCCTTATGTAGAGCACATGAATTAATATATATGAAGGGTTCACCCTGATAGCACTCCAATTAATTGGGTAATGAGAGGGAGTTAACTAGATGAAAGTTACTCTTAATAGATGATAGAGTTTTTTGGTTATAGGTAAGTCCTAAAAGATATGGAAATTTACTTGGATAGGTAATTCCATATAAGAATGTTTTATGTTCCAAGATACCGACACATTTTCTTTATGCTTGTCATGAATTTTTAATGGTTCCTTTGATCAAGATTGATATCACATGGATCATGATTATTATATATTATAACTATTTTCCTTATATCAATGTTATTATGATCATTCTATGACTCTTTTTCTAATGTTTATGTTCTCATAACATGCCTCATGTAATACCCATGATGCTCAATTATGATCTGTTTTCATTATTTATCCCTTACTGGGCTTAATAGATCACTTTTTTTTATGTTTTCTTTTTTCCCTAGGAATTGTAATAAAATGGATATGTATGAGGAAATTACATGTGTGGATAATCCTTATTGGAGAAATGTGTCTTGTATAATGTGTTTAGTTGTAAATTTACCTAGTTCCCAAAGACACCAAACTTTTGACCCTAATTATTTGTTGTAATTCATGCAATGTAATAAAAATTATTCATGTTTAGAACCAGATCCAGAAGTGTGGGTCTGGGGTGTCTCATTTAGTATCAGAGCAAAATTTGGTTTTTTTTATGAATTAGGATTTAGAATATTTAGATATAAATCCATATATAGTGAAAAATTTTCTCTAGTTTACTAGGTTATGTATAAGTAATATGACCCCATAATATTTAAATTTCCTAGGTATTCATAATTTACCTTTATAAAGATAAAATTTATGTGAAAATTTGGGTTTTTATGTGGTATTAAATGAGTAAAATTTCAAGGATGCAATTTTATTAAGAGGGGTATAATGTAACGACCCAAAAAGATAGGCAGTTAGCTTTTATGATTTAGGTAGATTACTTTTTTCCCCATACCCTCTTTAGTTCCATGTTTTGTTTTCTTATTTACAATAAAAGAGGCATTTCCTCTATTCTTTTAAGAAAACTACTTATTTTATAATTACTGTTTTAAAATAGATTCACATAAAATAATTTTACATTTCAAAATAACTTTACACATCATGAGTAAATATAGTCTAGTAAAATTATAAAAAGTAAAGGGATATACACATTGAAGGATAGTACAATCACTAAAATAAACTCCATATGCTTGAATTCCCCCAAGAATATTTCCCCTGCCATTTTAACTATGAAAATTAAGAGGGGTGTTAGGAAAATGATTGACATTATCAATGAATGTGTAGGAACCTTCTTAATAAAATTAGTAAGTGATAAAGTAAGAATGATGTTGTATTTATAGGGGAATATGGTCATTATTTATTATGATTATCTACAATTATGGTTGATAGGAATTATGATCATCATTCAAGTAAACATTTGGTCATCATTATTATTGGTTATATTGTTGAAATTAAGTGCCCGTCATGATTATTTTATGATATAACCAAAATTGTATTATTTTTAGAGGATATAAATATAGTCTATTAAAAATATGTTTTATAGTAAATGTATAAGTTTTAAATAAAATTTATTTCCATGAAATAATCTTATAAAACACTTTTTAAATGATGGTATATTTTAACAAATCCCTTAGTAATATTTATAACAGTCAGAATGTTTACTATGCTATAAAAATTGTTAATTTTCAATAAATAAGGACTTTTTATTTAAAATATGAAATTATCATATTTATAGAATTATTTTTATAAATTAAATCTCATTTTTGGACTTATCACTTCAAAATTATCCTAGGGTGAATTTTTGGGAATTTTCTAACGAAGTTGATTTTTGGCGGAAAAGTAAAAATTGATGATTTACGAGCATTATGATTTTATGACATCATTATAATGTCAGCATGATTAAACTGTTTTTAAATAATTTATTAAATAAAAATTTAATTTAATAGTTACAAAAATTAATTTTAAAAAATTAATTTTAATTTATAAATTTATACTTTACATTTTGGAACCAAAAATTGTATTTTTGAGATAAACATTATTTTTGATTTTTGTGCATTAATTGTGTTTTTTGGGAGGTACGTTTCAAATTAGGGAGACTTTTAACGTCCAATCACTATATACTACTCATTTATATGTCTAAAAATTGGTTAAATTCATTTCACCCATAAGTGGTTGTCTTATACAATAAAATAACCTATATCTTAACCCTTAAAATCTCCCCTTCACAAGTATACTACCCCCATTTGTTTCTCAATTTCCACAAAATAGCCTTTGATAAATGTTTTATATTAATATAAATCTCAAGAGTATCTCAAAGGTGTGTTTAAGGTTCTAAGAATACCCTCTCTATATTTAATAAGCATCCTCCCAATGTAAGGGTATCCTCAATTCTCCTCTCCCCTTTTCAAGTTTATTACATTTGTTATGTTACATTTTTAAATTTATTTTCATATAATTCCATGATTTTTATTACATGGTATAATATTTAATTTTATATGTTGTAAATTATATTATATTTATTCCCTCTCATTATATCCCTTTTTTAATCCATTACTATGCAGAAATAAGGGTTCCCTACCCCTTCTTTTATATTACTTTTTGTGATCCTTATTAATTATTTCTCATTTTAATGGAAAATATTATTATGTATCATTGTTAGAATTTAATTACTATGTTATTAAATATATATCACCATTTCCTATCATTATAATACCTTCATTATATTTTGAATTCACAAGATTTCCCATTGACATAAAACCATCCAATTTTTTTAAAGAAAAGTGTGTGTTGTCTTCTTAACAATGACATCATTGTCTGGATACTATAAGTGTTGTGGTCCTAGAATATTTGTACCTAGGGGAAATATTATTGAAAAGGGAACATTGTTATTTTACTTGATTATCATATGGTACATGACAATGAGCCTTTATACACACCTAATTTGACACTCCCGAGGGATTTTCTTTGTATAATTCACATGCACTTTATAAGCCATAACAAACAATCAGAATATATGGAATGATATTTACATCCAATTGATATCCCCATACCATGATTGTATCCTTAACTATATCTTGTTATCATTCCCTAAATTTTATTATTCTAATTTTCAATGTGAACATCCTATTATTTCTATGTTGATTGTTGGATATCACCTAGATAACCACATTAATCCATAGAAAGGGTTTATTTATCACTTGATTTGTAAAAAATGAACATTTTCTCTTTCACTCTCCATATTCCTAATGGATTTTACCTTTCTTAAACATTTCCATGTTCCTATGTATACATTTTATGGTGGAATTATAATCTCTATAGAGAATGATCCATCACTACCTTTGTCTTGTATTATCATCAACAATGCATAATCAAATCTTTTATTCCAATAAATTCCATGTGAATACCCTTGAATGCTTCTAAGGATTGAAGGGTATTCACCTAGATACTCATACATATATTGAATAGGGAAATTATTGACAAAACCATATACCCTTATATATATATGGTGTAAATACCATAGACTTCATATTGTTTATTGATGGGTATTTACCTATAACTTAATCAAATTTTATTGGATACCTCTTTAATTTCCAATAGGTTTATCATTCTATGATTATTTTATATATATTTTCCTTATGTGGAATACATGAATTAATACATATGAAGGGTGCACCCTTATAATGATACAGAGTTAACTAGATGGAAGTTACTATTAATAGATGATGGAGTTTATCAGTTATAGGTTACTCCTAAGAGATATGAGAATTTAATTATATAGGTAATTCCATTTTGAATGTTTGATGCTCCATGATTCTAACATATTTTCTTTATGCTTTTTATAAATTTTTAATGGCCCCTTTGATAAATATTGATATCACATGGCTCATGATTATTGTTTCTTTTAACAGTTTTCCTTATTTATATGTTTTTATGATCATGCTATGAATCTTGTCCTCGTGTTTATGTTCTCATTTCATGCCTCATGTTTTATCCATGATGTTCAATTATGATCCATTTTCATTGATTATCCCTTACTCGGCATAATATCTCACCCTTTTTCTATATTTCCCCTTTTCCCTAAGAATTTCAATAAAATGGTTATGTATAATGAAATTACATGTGTGGAGAATCCTTATGGAAGAAATGTGTCTTGAATAACGTGTTTAGTTGTAAATGTACCTAGTTCCCAAATACACCAAAAAATATATCATGGGTGTTTTTTTTAATTCATGTGATGTGATACAAATTATGCATGTTTATCACCAGATCTGAAAGTGATGGTCTGGGGTGTCTTAGTTAGAACAATTTAAAATAATAAAAATAGAGTCAACCATAAATATCATAAAGATAAAAATAGACTAAAAAAATATCAAGTTATTAAAACTAATTTAAATACAAAATATTAATAAGTTTATATGAGTCAAACAAATTAAATAAAATGTTCAAACTACTTCTAGAATACCCAGTTAATAAATTCCACAAACATCGCATAAAATTTGACTATAAATAGAACATTAGAATATCTTTTTTATAAATGTATAAAATATAAAAATGTTATTAAAATGTATTTAATACATTGAAAAAAAATTCAAAAAATTTAAAAATATTAATAAATAAGTTATAAACAATTTAAAAAATGAATTTAAGTAGTAAAAAATATTTTTAAAGACGATAAGTATTTTTCTACGAGCAATGAAGAATAAATTAAAATAATATTAAAACATGTTTTAATCAATTCAAAAAAGTTCACATGGACAAAAAATAATTCAAAAATAATTTTATAATAAAGAGAAAAATTAGAATAATTATTATGACCATACAATATTTTAAAATATGAAATATAGAAAAAAAACAAAGCATCATAAATATTTTCCAAAAAATAATCTTTTGTTAAAAAATTGTAGTATAATTTTATTTATGGTGTTAGAAAGAAAAGAATATAAAGTGATGGTAGCATGATTACCTACAAGTATCAAGATTATTCTATTTCTACCATCTGTTACCGTTAATTGATGATACCTTTGCATGAAAAATAGGGGATCTACCATTGGAAGGCATTTTCACTGAGGAATAGTGATACTATTGCAATTTATTGCAATCACTTAAGTGGTGATACCATTGTGAAGGAGTACAATGAATTACCACCATTAAGTAGATGATCTACCGTCATGGAGTCATGCTGCTATTACTATTAGTAAAAGGAATAAGATTCTATGACGGTGGTACCATTGAAGGTGAGGGCCTACTGCTAACTCCATGTACATACACCATGAAGAGTCTATACTATTACTTCTATTCGACAAGTGGTACTACCATGGAATATGAAAGGATCCCAGTGTATGATACCTTTGGAAGGAATCCTTGTTATGAAAAGCCATATTTTAATACACTTTATTTCATAACTTATTACATAATGTTTCACATTATAAAATCCCAAAATATTGTGATGCCACTTGTCTATGGGAAATTAGGTACATATCACATCATCTTAATACATGGATTAAATAAAATTACTAAAAATTTCCTTAACATGCTCATAAAATTCTATCTCTCTTTTAAAACTGCACGAGATAACCCATGGACATACAGGGTTGAACTATAAATCTCAATAAGTGATTAAATAAAGAATATAATAAGGTAAAGAAGTACATGTAATCCATGAGGCTTATCAAGGTAACATAAGAGGGGTGAGAATCAAAATCTTGAATAATAAGGTATGATAGAACATGATAGCATAAAGGCAACATTGGAATGTGGATAAAACATTAAACATGAAATCATAAACACAAGTCAAGGATAGCTACCAATACATCATAAAATGTTGGAAAAAGTCCCATAATGGATTAGGTTTACTCCCTAATATCATATACTATGTCTCACGAGACTAAAACATTACTCAATGCATTATAGTGCTATCAGGGTGCACCCATAATTTTCATATCATGTACATGAATAAGTGTTCCACATGAATCATAAAATATAAAGATTAATTTAATCAATTTTAGTCTCACAACCAAGTAGTGTGGGTTATGTAAATGGAATTAACAAATCAAGGAAGTATAGGTACATCTAGGTGAATAATATTGAGTGGAAATAAGGATGGGTATTCACAATAAAAGTTTTAGGCATGGAAAAATCACAAGATAATTCTAGTAGCATAATGGGGGTATATAAGGGTTCATTAGATAACATAATGAGAGTGAAAGGGGTTTATCATCACTTGAAAATTATAAGGGTAGTAATAGGGATGTGTGAAATCATATCCCAATATGAACAATTGGAAAAAAGGTTATAATATAAAGGAGGTTCTTGAATAAAGAGGAGAAGGTCATGAACCCTTATTTCAGTATAGTGATGACATAGGTGAAGGTTATAAAGAGATCGGATAAATTATCTCTCATTATTAGAACATAAATTGGATATTAAAGGTATGTTTATAAATACATAGAAACAAAATTAATTTATATTCAAAAGGATAAATAAAATTAAAGGTCTTGAATGGAAAAGAAGAGATAGAGAGAGATCCCTTACCTTGAGAGGGTGTTTTTAAAAGCTTGAGAGGAGATTCTTAAGATCTTGGGGACACCTTAGGAGGGATATAGAGATGGAAGTTCAGAGTAATTTCATTTTAAAAGGGTTTTGATTAAATATAAATGAGATTTTGGGTGTGTTTATATAGAAAAAGTTAGGAGAGTTCTTTATTAATTTCCAAACATAGGTTTTAGACTCTATGATAAAGTATTTAGAATCACAAACCATAACATAAAGTTTTCCCATTATTTCTAAAAAAGTGGATTGGTTTTAATTATTTTACATGTTTAAGAACTGATCTCATCAAAATTATACCCTTGGTGATGTGGAAGTGAGTCATATTTACAAAGAATTTATTTTAAAACCTCACAATATAATATGAGCTTTGAAGGATTAATTAAGGGTTTATAAAATTAATAAAATAACCTAAAAAAACATTATTTTAAATGTAAAATATATATTCTGTCTTGGATACCTTTTATGGAATATATTACATCACTTTAGGGTCATTATGATTTCATAATACACACCATATATTTATACTATATTAGTTTTGACTAAAAAATTTGACTGTCTCCAAAAATTATTAGAAAATCACTGTTTGATAATTTCAATGTGATGGTTTAAAATTTATTTTTTTCCCAAATAATTCTCTAAGTTTTAGAATTTATACTTTTAAATCATAAATCCAAACTTATTAAAAAATGCTGTTTTTTTAAAATAAAAGTTTTTAAACCCTTATAAATTTTTTTTTTAACTTTGTAAAATTATATTATCATTTATATTTAATAAATATTATTTAATAATAATATTTTATTAAAATATTTTTTTTTTTAAAATTATTGAATTCATTAAAATATAGTGTCTTTATTGAAACTATACATTTCTCAAGAATGTAATTTGTGTTTCATCATATCCAAATCTATTTTTATCAAAATTATTATTTAATCATTTAAAAAGTAATATTGAAAAGGGATAAATATAATCATTGTTTTATTGAAATAAAATATAAAAATTTATACTATTAGGGTCTAGATACATATCCCTTCATTACACCAGAAAATACCCTAAGGGTAATGTGTGCGATGGTGAGATTTTCTTAGGGTGGTTCAGTGTACATGGTTTGGGCCATGATCTCGATGAACTTGAAATTCTCTTATAAGTAGTTTCATTCATGCTTTAGTTATTGAATCTTGTCTTATTCTTGATCAAGGGTAAATCCAATTTATTTTATCTCCCTTTAAATATTTGATAAATTGGCTTCATAGGGTACAATACTATTGGTTGAGGCTATCACTTCTTTAATCTATATCAATTGGAATTTATCATAACCCTTAATATAATATTCTTAGTGGTCACTATAAAATGACTATATTAACAATGTTTATGATACACAATGGTCTTTTAAATTTTATTGACTATATAATTGTTCAAAATAACCAAATTAGTGCGTATTTTTTCTATAACTTCATTACTTAATAATGAATATACTTATTCAAAAAGATAGAATTTCATTTATAAAATTTTAGGTCATTACATTATTCCCCCTTTAGAAATTTCTCCCTTTAAATTTTCATTTCATACATTAAAATAGATGATGGAACTTATATTTCATCTTCTATTTTGGTTCCCATGTCGTTTTCTCAACCATTTGGTTTCGCCCCAACACTTTGACTAGGTGAGTTGTCTTGTTTCACAGAAATTTGTCTATTTGATCTAGGATCTTAAATGATTTCTCCTAGTATGAAAGATCATTTCCCAATGGCACCACCTCTGTATTTAGTACATTTAAGGGGTCTGGTATACACTTTATCAAGAAGGATACATGGAACACATTATTTACTTGAGATAGGTTAGGTGGGAGTGATAGTCGACAAGACACCACTCTGAAACGATCAAGGATCTCAAAGGGGATGATGTATCTAGGACTAAACTTTCCATTCTTCCCAAACCTCATGACTTTCTTCCACAATGATATATGAAGGAACACTTTATATCTGACCTTAAACTCTAGATCACGTCGATTATTGTTTTCATATATTTTCTATTAACTTTGTGTGGATTTTATATGAAATTGAATGGTTTTAAACTTATTTTCATTTCTTGGATAAGATCAGGTCCGATAAGTTTCTTCTCTCCAACTTCATCCCAATATTTTATTTTTTGACACCTCTTCCCATATAGAGGGTCATAAGGTTCCATTTCAATTCCATAATGGAAACTGTTGTTATATGATAACTCCAATAGGGGAAGGTAATAGTCCCAAGATCCTTGGAAATCCATTAAACATGATATCATCATATCCTCTGAAGTTTTAATAGTCTTTTAATATTGACCATTCATTTGAGGGTGATAACTAGTACTGAAGATTAATTCTATATCTAATTATTGCTACAGGATTCTCTAAAACCTCAAGGAAAACCTTAGATATTAATAAGATATAATAGAGTCTTACAACTTCACTTGTATATATATTGAAAATTTGGTCAAGAGATAAATATTCTATGATTTCAATGAAATGTTCTGATTTTGTAAGGTGGTCGAATACTACCTAGATGACATTATTTTCTTTAGGTGTCTTGGGGAGTCCTACATCAAAATCCATGGCTATGTTTTCCCATTTCCATACTAATTTGGGAAATATTTACATCATACCCTTATACTTATTTCATTTAGCCTTGAATTTTTGTCATACCAAGCACTGAGATATAAACACCACAACTCCCTCTTCATGTTATCCCCCAGAAGTTTTGCTTCAAATCTATATACATCTTAGTGATTCCTCGATGAATAGAGAAGGATGAGATATGCACGTCTTATAGAAGTACCCTCTTTAATTTTAGTGTTTATGAGACATATATCTAGGTTCCAAACCTTATAACTTCATCTTCAACAAAGTTAAACTCCAAAGTATTAACTACCTTCTTCTATAGTAACTCATTATCTTTATGGGCCTCCTTGTTCTTCTCAAGAATAGATGGTTAAGTAGTTATTTGATAAAGGTAATATGAATATCCTTTTATTATTCTCATGCACATCCTTTGTATGTACATGAATATTGGATCCATTACAATCCTCATCATAGATAGGGTTGTAGGATCCTTTCTACTTAGATAATCTTCCACTTCATTTTCCTTTACAAGATGGTAATGGATTGAACAATCACAATCCTTCATCATCTCTAACCACCTTCATTGGTGAATATTTAACTCTTTTTGTGTGAATATATACTTTAGTCTTTTATGATCCATATATATTTTACACGTCTCTCCATAGAGATAATGTCACTGAATCTTCAATGCAAAGATCATTGCTGCCAATTCTAGATCATGAGTTGGGTAGTTATACTCATGGATATTTAGTTGGTGGGAGGCATAGGCTATCAATTTTTCATATTGTATGAGTAAAAGACCCAATCCATTTTTAGATCCATCACTTTAGGTCACAAATCCTTCCCCACAGTGGGTAATGTGAGCATATGTGTAGTGATTAGCCTCTTATCCAGCTCTTTAAAACTTTCTTCACATTATTTAGTCTAAAAAAACTTGGATCCTGATGCAATTATATTTTTATTCAAAATTTTAAACATTTTTTAAAAAATTTCAATGGATTTCAGTTAATATGAACCTAAAATATAATGTTTTAATGAAAATTGGGAAATTAAACATAAGGAATTAATATGGTTTTAATTGGATAAAATGTGGAACTTTAATGTCTAATTTTATTGAAGAATATTTTGTGGAAAATTTTACCATTGTTTTAATATTTTCAAGTGTTAAAAAATTGGGCTAGCCCAATAAGCCATCAACCAAGGTAATTCATATAGCCACCTATCCAACCTAGAAGGGCCGGCCGACCAAGTTATTCCACCAGGAGAGTCGCTCGAGAGGTAGGAGGTGATCATGACCACACCTATGAGGAGGATCCCATGGAGCATAGGTTAGGATAAGGCCCATGATAGGCTTGTGTGTGTTGGAAAAGGACCATGTATGTGTGTTTGTGTGTATGCGGGAGCCCATCCTCACAGTAGGATTCTAATCCAATGACAACCACATGACTATATAAATGGAATAAATCCACCAAACTGAAGTCCGATATGGGACAAGCAAACACAGTTACTATTCATCACTTCTCGAAATGAAGTTGTTTAATTTCACTCACTTTCCCCTATTCTTAGACACACCTCATCGCCACTCTCATCCATTTGATTTCATTGGCCACCACTATATCACACTAAAATTTCCATGAATGACCATTGGGATGCTCGGGCTTGAGCTCGTACCCACTTTCAAGGCCCAAACCACCATAAACCACCTTAGGGACCTCAAACGATGTAGATGAATCCTATTTCCAAGAGAGAAGGACATGTAAGCTTAATATGACCGTTGTGAAGGCTGAATGACTTGTAGGAGGAACCCTTTCCTGATGCTATGAATTCCCTATGTGACCACGTATCCCTACAACCATACAAAAATATGCACATATGAAGGAATATTTACTGTATCTGATCAATCCACTGCAAATCGAGAAACCCCGATATATACGGGAGATTTTAAGGAAAAAATATTTATTAAAAGATGAGATCTGAATTTTAAAGGAAGAAAAGAGATATCCACCTTTGATGATAAAATATCAGGGAGAAATAAGAGGAGGTCAAGGCAATCTTTTAGCCTATAAAAGGTGGAGGATACTGCAGATGGATAGAAGGAGAGCTCTTATGGAGGACACATGCTGGAGGAGGCTAGGTTTTACTATTTTTTTAGTTTTTTACTTCTGTAATTTTTAATTTATTTTTTAATATATAACTTATGCGTTGTTTTTAAATTTAAATTGTCTTCTTCCACCTAAATTATTCTTCCACTGTTGTCTTCCTCTTTTATTTTATTTCTCACTCCCATTATTATCATTCCATCAGATTCTTCATTTTATTTTTATTTTATTATTTTCTTCCCATTCCATCCACCACAACCTCTTACACATGATAATGAGTGGCTGACCCGAGGATTGGTGTTAGGAGAGGATTGAGTGTTCTTAAATTATAAAATTTAATTCTTTAATGTTTTTTATGTTTGTGATGGATGAGGGTGATGTGTATAGGTGAAATAATTTTACACTACGACATGGATCCCAAAACCATTTATTTACTTTTATTTAAATCTTTTTCCTCCCTTATTTTTAGAACAATATCTTCATATAGCGGTGTTCAGTTGTTTAGTGGATGAAATGAAATACAATGGGGCTGGGTCCTAACATATTCCACACTCTCTATCGAGGCATGTCATCAACCTTGATTATAAGAGGAGGATAAATATAGTTTTCCTAGGAAATAAAGGTTTCACAATAAAAAAATATAAGAATAGTAGTTTAAAAATGAGATTTCATAATTAAACTATCAAAATAAATTTTAAAAAAACAAAGAAGAATAATGAAAGAAATCGAATCCAAACCCTTGTCCAAGTTATTTCTTTTCTGATCTTATATTTCATCACATGTTAGGGTAGTTTTATTTTTTCATTCACGTTTTCCAAATACCAAAAAACTGATAGTTCATTAGTTTATAAAATAATAATAATAAAAAAAGTTTATGTGAATTGGAATTAGTAAGTAGAAAACTGTGAATCTCCTCTAGTGATATGACCTTATTCAATGATTGTGATGCACTAGAAAAATTAAAATTTCCATTACAACACCCTATGATAGGTTTGGATCAAAATTGGATCAATTTTTGAGGAAAAAAAGTTTGTTTATTTTTTATTTATTTTTGACATTATAGATAGTTTTCACTATTAAAACATAAATAAAAAACCCTAAAAAATGTTTTTTCATGATGAATCAAAGCATAACATGTTTATATGCATGGAACAATTACCCACAGATGTAGGACCAAGATTAAGTGATACACAATGATGAGAAATACCTATCAAGAAGGGATTATTCTCTTATGGTAATAGTAAAGAAGATACACAATGGAATATAGATTGTTTTCTCACTTGAAGAATTGATGGGTATGGTAGATCAACTCTGAACTAACATGCACAGACTAAAATACAGGGAGGAAGAACCCTCAGTATTTCCTGATTATTTTGAGGAAATCCAATAGGTTTAAGCCACCCTTGTGGAGTATACACAACCCAAACATGTGAAGATCCATACCCAAGATGATTATGATGAGCTAGTGTGGATTCACAATGATTAATATTTCCTGTTGATCTACATGTGGGAGATCAAAAATATTGGTGCAACTTCTAGAATAGGTATGAGGTACAACATGATCTTCCCATTCCTTAAAAAGTATAAGATATATAAAAATTGCATATCTATATAGACATGGGAGAGGACACAACCCATATTATAGAATTTGAATAAAAGATAAAGGATCCTAACTTCCAACCTATATCTAGTGAAATACAACTTCAAGAGGTACATACCATTGAAAAGGGAATTGAAGGCAAGCCAACTCAAGGAGATGATCTTATTCTAAGCTCTCGCTCATTTTATTTTATTCAATATTAATTGAGTATTAAATCCTACTATTTTGAACTTTTATATCCATCTAACCCTTGTTTTATCTTAGAGGAGGAAGAAGAACATGAACATGAACCTACTAAGGAACACATGAAGCTTACAACACTTATTTCACATTCATTAGAGAAATTACTTCAGGAAATACAAGTGGAAAAGCCTAAGGAAAATAAGATAGAGGCTTACCAGATTGAAAGGGGGAATTATGATTTTCATTCTTCATTTTTTAATTCTGTAAAAAAAACATTCTAACTCTCCCTTTCACCACATAATTCATGCAACCGACATTGAGCAAGTGCTAGAAAAATAGGAGGTTTCACAAGTAGCAACCAAGAAGGAACATGATTCAAACTTCATCCTACCCCCTCCATGAAAGATATACCTTATTATGAAGGGGGTAGATCTGGTATAATCTATCCATATATTATTAATCACCAAGAAAGAAGGATTGCGAGCTGGGAAAAGCCACATGTGGTGGTTCAAATCTAAGAAGCTCCACCAATCGATAAATTATAGATGACATATGGTACAACCTTTCTGGTGGTAGAAAAAAAATCTAGGTCTCACATGGGGGATTAAACCAATATTATACTTTATTTTTTTTATATAAATTTAGTTTCCAATTTTATTCATAGGATTAGTGTAGGAATCATCCCCAATCCCTTATTATTTTTGAGCTTTATTGGCATGATCCTTGTGTTTTAATTGATTGATTTACTATTATAGGATCATGATGGCATAAGGTATCCCCAAATAGACAAGGAGAAGAGAGGAATAAATATTCATGAGCATAGGGAGTTCACACTTGTATTCATTATACTTTAACTCCCTGCATTTTTTCTAAAAAGTATTAAATAAGCTAGAAATTATAACAACTGTGCTAAATTGAAAAATTTCATCCCCACATTTGAATTTTTTCTTTATTTGACTTATCTATGATACACGAGTTTATTAGAAATCCTATGATTCCATGTTTTATATTTCAATGATAATGATATTTAATGAGTATGATAGAGAATTTAATTATTATATTTAAGTATAGATATTAAAATAATGAATCATGATTTGAAATAATTGGTTTATTCATGTAAATGAAATTTCCCAACTAATTTTTCATACTTTGAATTTCTAATTTTTTTTTTGTGAATTGAGTTATTATTATTAGTCATTCCATGAGTCATTTCCTAATATTATATGTCCTATTCCCAAGATTATTTCTAGACAAAATAATTTCTATTTTATCTTATGCATATTTCTTGAGTGATCTTGGGAGATTCCAACTTCTAGAACTTGCATTGGGACTTGTCAAAGCTATGGCTATGAAAAAATCATTTAACATTATTGAGGCATTTTTATTGATAAGACCTTGTCCTCGATATCACCTTTTACATTAATCCTTATTTATCCAATAGAGACCATGAATGACCTTATTAAGGATGAACCATATTTCAATCCATTTTTATCAATTTCTACCCTCCTATTAGTATTTTGAATGATATTTTAAATTTGAAGTGTAGCGGTGGAGGAAGTAATGGTAAAATAGATGCACTAATTTATAAGGATAAAGTTTTGGGGGATATGTTTTGGTAATTGATAAATGGTTGTGATTTATTCATTTTAATTTATAGATTTCCATTCTTGAAATAAAAAAATAAAAAAATGAAAAAATAATGGGTTGTGCCTTGGAAAAATAAAAAATCACTATTTTTAGACTGATGATTTTTATCACATGTGGTTAGGTGATTGATGTTAGGTTTATTCTAAAGATTTATTTTGAAAAAAATATATGAAAAATTAGTTTGAAAAAAAGTAAAAAAGTAAAGAAAAATAAATGAGTAATTCATTCATTATGATTTCATTGATCATTACCTTTACTTTGAGTTTGGGGTTGGGAGTTGTCATTTTAAGGGGATATTTTCATTAAAATTTTACTTTTGATTCCATGATTTTTACTTAAGAGATAAAACTTCTCTTTGAGGCTTATTGTTTTTAAATCAATCCCTACCAACCTTAAGCCTAAGAGTCATTATAACCTTGATTGAAATTCCTCTCTATTTCATGTGTTTTTTATATTTACAAAGTATATAAAGTAGTTCCTTTTAGATCCTATGGATACGGAATATGTTCTCATGATATAATCACAAATCTACTTGAATTTTAATCATGAGTGATGAGAGAAAAGATTCTATGTGAGGTAAATCATGACTTGTAATTTTTAATAATAATAAATTGAAAAACCTGAATGAATGATTGTATAAGTTCCACCATTTTCAAATGGGAGAAAATAAAATTATAGGATTGATTGATCTTTTGAAAAACTGAGAAGTTAAATTGGTATTTCATGTGAAACTTTAAAATTTGGTTTTACATTGAAAATAATTTTATTTTATCGCTTTTATATTTAAATAATGGTAATATTGGCACCCTCTTTAATTAAATATTAATATTTAATGCTTGAGGAAAATCATAGTTTAAGTATGGGGTTATTTGATGCACTTATATTTTTATGCAAAATTTTAAACAAATTTTAATGATTTTCAATGGTTTTTTGTCAATATGACCATGAAATACAATGTTTTATTAAAAATTAGGAAATCAAAAATAAGGAATTAATATAGTTTTAAATGGATAAAAATATGAAACTTTATTATTAAATTTTATTAAAGAATATTATGTGAAGAATTTTACCATTGTTTTAATATTTTTAGGTGTTAAAAAAATTAGGCTAGACCAAGCATCCCTTAATCAAGGTAGACTGGCCAACCACCTAGATAGCCTAGAAGGTTCGGTCAGCCAAGATAACCCACTAAGAGAGCTGCTCGAGTGGTAGGAGGTGATCAGGCCCGCACCCATGGAGAGGATCTTGTGGGACATAGGTTGGGCTAAAGGCCATGATGGGTCCATGTGTATTGGCACAAGCCCATGTTTGTGTGTGGGTGTGTATGTAGAATCCCATCCCCAAAACAAGCTTCTGATCTAACGGTAGCTGTGAGATCATATAAAAGGAGTGCTCCACCAGGTTGATGTTTGATGTGGGACACAAAAACATGTTTTTTGTTCCTCACTTACTAGAATGATGTCCTCCCACGTTTCTCACTCACCCCATGCTCGAATGCACCTTGTCGCTACTCTCTTCCACTTATCCACCACTCAAAATAACTAACCACCACTAAAACAAACCAGATTTACCATGGACAACCACCTGGAATCTTGGTCTCAAGCTAGTACCTACTAATGAGGCCCCAAACCATGATGAATGACCTCAATGGCCTCGACCAATTTGGATAAAGACCATTTTAAATAGAGAAGTCCATTTAATCTCTATTCGACCACTATGAAGGTCGTATGACTTGGAGGAGGAACCCTTCACCACTTCTATGCAAGCCATGTGTGGCCACGTGTCCCTACAGCCATGCATAAATATGCACATAAAAGGAAGCTTCCCCATATCTGATCAGTCTACTAAAAATTAGGAAACCCTAATATATATAGGATATTTTATAAAAAAATCCTTATTCAAAGATGATATCTGAATTTTAAAAAAAGAAAAGAGATAAATCCCTCTAATAATAAAATATCAGGGATAAATAGGAGGAGGAAAAGGCACTCTCTTGGACTATAAGGGAAGGAGGCTAATGTGGATAACTGGAAGGAGAGATCATCAGGATCCCACATTCTAGAGGATGTTGTGTTTTTTTCTTTTCTTTTAATTTTTATGCTTCTATAATTTTTAATTTATTTTATAATATATAACTCATGGTTTTTTTATATTCAAAGAATCTTCTTCCACCAAAATTATTCTTACACTATTCTATTCCTCTTTTATTTTATTTTCTTTCTCATTCCCATTATTCTCATTCTATATCATTCTTAATTTTTTTATTTTCTTATTTTATTAACATTCCATCCACCATGATCTCTTACACTTGATAATGAGTGGTTGAGTAGAGGCTTGGCCTCAGGGGAGGATTGGGTGATCCTGAATTCTGCACTTTTAATGTCTAATTTTTTGTTTATGGTGGATGAGGGTGATGTGTATGGGTACAATGATTTTCCACTACAATATGGATCATGAAATCACTTATTTTATTTTATGTAAATATTTTTCCTCCCTTATGTTGAACAAAATATATTCATACGATAGTTTTGAGACGTTTAGCGGATGAAATGACATAGGGTGGAGCCAGGTCATGGAAGATTCCACACTCTTAATTGAGGTTCCTCATCAACCTTGATTATTGGAGGATGAATCTAGTTTTCCAATGCATTCAAGGTTTAAAAATAAATAAATTTAATACTATTAGTTTAATAATGATATTTCATAATTAAACTATCAAACTGAATTTAAAAAAAGAAAGAAGAATAATGAAGGAACCTGAAGTCAAAACATTTTCCAAGTTATTTATTTTCTGATCCAATATTTCATTTCATGTTAGTATAGTTTATTTTTTCATTAATTTTTTTAAAAACCCAAAAATTCAGAGTTAATTATTTTAGAAAATAATAAATAAATAAATAGTTCAAGTTAATTGGAATTAATAAGTATACAACTGTGAAGCTCCTCAAGTGATCCAACCCTGTTCAACCACTATGATACATTAGGAAAAATAGAAATTTTATTTTTCCACACCCCACAATAGGTGTGATCCAACTCCCTTCCAAGTAATCTTAGTTAGTAGGCTTGAAAATCTTGAGAAGTTTCTCAAAAATAGATGATAGTACCCATATAATCCAAGGAATCTTCGGATTTCTATCATAATTATTAGCCTTGGCCATCCTTCAATTACCTCAGTTTTTGAAGGATCTATAGATATCCCTTTAATGGTGATAACATGTCCCAAGAAAGTTACTTTCACAAAAAAAATCACATTTCATTTACTTCACAGATATCTCTTTCTTTCGCTAAGTCTTCAGTACATAATTCAAATATTCCTCATGTTTCTCCATGATTTTTGAGTAGATGAGAATATAGTATATAAATAATGCTATAAATTTATTGAGGTAATATCTAAAGGCTCTATTCATTTTGTTCATTAATATTTATAGAGAATTAGTGAGTCCAAATGGAATCACTATGAACTCATAGCACCCATACCTTGTATGAAAAGTAATCTTGAGGATTTCCTCCATCTTCACCATTACTTGATAATACCCTAACCAAAGATCTACCTTAGATAAATATTGGGATCCATGTAGTTGATTGAATAAGTCATCAATCCATCTAGGAGTATACTTATTCTTTATCATTATCTTTTTGATCTTACGATAATCAACATTTAGGTGCATTGAAGCATCCTTATTTTTGATGAAGGGGACCAATGCACCCCATAGTGAAGCACTTGGCCATACAAACCCCTTATTTAGATTCTACTGTAGTTTCCTATTCAACTCCTTAAGTTAAAAAAAAAATTATATATGTAGTTTTGGATATTGGTAAAGATACAAGTATAATATTGATTTTAAATTCAACCTCTCAGTTAGGAGGAAGACAAAAATATTCTTCAAGAAACACATCAGTGTATTCGCTCACAATGGGCATGTATTCAAGGATGAAATTTTATTTAGTATCAATAATTTAATCTAGAAAAACTTTCTATCATGTTAATAATATCCATGTTTGAGATTTTGGAACCAAATAATATTCCAACTTCTCCTTTCACTTTTATAAAATCAGAGGGCAATTCACAATACAAAGTATTATTTACTTCTCTTGGAAATTTATATTGAATATTTTTATGGAAACCCAATCCATGCCCTGAATAGAATCATATTCAAATAAAGGAAGTATCACAAGGTTTATTGGGAATTTCAACCCAAAAATATGGATAGGGTATGATTTATATGCTTGGGATGAAATAATTGACCCATTCATCATCTTCACCGATAACCTAATTTCCATGTTTTGAGGTGGTGTTTGAACAGTTCTACTAAACTTGTGTGATTTAAAAGAATGCATAAGAATTTAATAAAAAATTATGTTTTCTATTATTTAATGAATAACTAGTGTACCTATCACCACTACATTTTTGGGAACCACCTATGAAATTCTGATGGAATAAGATCAACCTTATTGCCTTAGAGGTTGTTGGCATTGATTTTTTCTGAAAAATATTGGATTAGGGAATTTTCTTGCATAATGACCATGTTCCTTACAATTGAAAAACTATAATACTAGATGAGGGTTGACTAGAGAATTTATTTATTCCATCACATTGGTGGGTTTTTCCCATCTAAAATCACTAGTTATATTCCCTTCCTTCCCTCACATAAAGCATTTCCTTACCCCCTTTGTAAATTTACAGGATGCTTCTTTACACACTTTTGAAAAGTGGTATAATGGGATTTCTTTCCACCATTATATTTCAACATATTAATATTAGAATGAAACTCCATTTTCTACTTATTATCACCATGAAAACCTTGATATTCAATAATATCTATTTTGACTTTGAGGAAACATTAGACAATTTCCTCATAGCTATCAAAGTCTCAAATGGATAAGGATTATTTTAGACTCAGATTCATCACACTAAAGAAGTGGTAAACATTAATTTAGGTAGTAATGAAAATTATGGAGGAATATCCTAAAAGTAATGTGATGTTTTCCTTATATGACCTAATTGATTCACCATCCTTTTTCTTGAGACTAAGGAATTCTCTATCTATTTTTAGTTGAAGAGTGCAAGGAAAATATTTGTCAATTTTTTTTCTAGAATTACATCCACTACACTAATTTGATCTCCTCTCTAGAATTCATATTTTTGACCAAAATACAACATATATCAGATTATCCTTCCATATGATAAACAGTGATCATGACCTTCTCTTTCTCAGAGCATTGAAGGATGGAGAATATATTCTCAATGGAGTTGATCCATTGTCCCATGATTAAGCGATCAGAATATCCAGTGAAATTCAGAGGCCTTTGTCACATAAATGTCTCAATTAAAACTTGGTATTTCTTATGGGGATTTCGGAGTTCCTATTGATTCATGATTCAGTTTAAAAATTGAGTTAATTTAGAAATTATTTTTATGAAGTTTCTGACTCCTCCCATCAGGCTATGTATCTTATTTGGGCATCCATTATATTTCTCATCGCAATGGTTTTTGACTTGGTTTCTCCTATTTCCATCCATTTTACTAAAAAAAGAGAATATTTTTAAACTATGAAATACATAAATGTGAAACTATAAACCTTAAAGGTATAAATCATAAATGATATATATTCTTTAACCTATGGACTTCTAGGTTTCAATCTATATTTTCTATGATCTATTTCCTAATATAAAATATTATGGGAATTTTTGTTACCTTAATAATTATTTGAAAGGATATTTTAAATTTAATAAATAATATACCTAGGGAGTTTCAATATAGATGTGAATCAAGGACCATTGTCATATTCTAGGTTACAATCGATTCCAACTCAATGCCCCCTTTTTGGGGTTATTACACCTATGTACATCTATTCCAGATCTAAGTGCACTTATAATGTCTAGATAGGGATGTATTTTCATGGAAACAACTTAATATATACTTTACCAAAATTTAGGGATGTTTTATTATGTTTAGTCTAATACTTAAGGCTTTTACTAGAGTTTTCTAATCTAAATCCCAAAAATAATTAGAATTTTCTCTGATAACAACTATGACAACCCATATTTTAATACACTTTATTTACTGATTTATTAAATAAATTTACACATTATAAAAACATAAAAGATAATAAATCCTTGTGTATTTTGGAAATTAGGTACATATAAAATCAAATTGATACATGGATAAAACAACATCATTGAAAAATTCCTTAACATGCTCATAAAATTCTATTTCTCTTTTAGAACTGCAAGGGATAACCTAAGGACATACATAAGAAAAGGGTGAGATATAAATACTAGTAAGGGAATAAAAAAGAATAGAATAAGTTAAATAAGTATATTTAAGCTAGTATCATTATCAAGATTACATAAGCAGGGTGATAATCATAATCTAAAACAATAAGGCATGATATAACATGATAGAATAAAGGAAACATAAGAATATGTCAACAACATTAAACATGAAATCATAAACATAGGTCAATGATAACCACCAAGACATCATATCATGGTGGAAAAATTCTCATAAGGTATTAGGTTTAATCCTTAATCCTATTCACGATGTTTCATGAGGCTAAAACATTACCCAATACATTGGAGCGCTATCTGAACACACCCATCATTTTCATATCACGTACATGCATTAGTATTCCACATAAATAATACAACATAAGGATGGATTTAATAAATTTTAATCCCATTATAAAAGTTTGTGAGTTATATAAATCAAATTCCCCAATCAATTAAGTATTGGTATATCAAGCTGGATACTCTTGAGTTGAAATAAGGACATGTATTCACAAAAACAATGTTTGGCATAGAAAAAACGTAGGATAATTCTAGCAGCATAACAAGGGTACGTAAAGGTTCATGGGATGGATTAATGATTGAAATTTGTATATAATAACATTTAAATAATAAGTTAATTAATAAGGTTGTGTGAAATCATATCTCATCATGATAAATTGAAAAAAAGGTATAACATAAATGAGGTGCTTGAATAAAGAGAAGGAGAGTATCCATTACTTCGACATAATGACGACTTAGGTGAAAGTTATAATGAGAGGGGATAAATGATATATCATTATTAGAACATAAATTTTAATATAAATTTATATTTATTAGGATATGTAAAAAAATAAAATGGGGTTAAAAAGGGTAAATATAAAAAAGGGGATTGAATGGAAAAGAAGAGAGAGAGATCCCTTACCTTGAGAGGGTGTTTCCAAAAGCATGGGAGGGGATTATTAAGTGTTTGAGGAAACCCTAGGAGGGATATAGAGATGTAAGGGTAGATTAATTTTTCACTCAAAGGGTTTTAATTGAATATAAATGTGAGGTTTTGTGGATTTATATAACAAAAGGGAGGATAGTTCTTTATTAATTTGCAAACTTAGGTTTTGGAATTTTTATAATAAAGTAATCAAAACCACAAACCATACCATGGTTTTTACCATGGTTTTAGACAAAATAAATAAGTTTTTATTATTTTACATATCTAATAACTTATCTCATTAAAATATTACCCTTGTTGTTGTTGAAGTGAGTCATATTTACAAAGAATTTATTTTAAGACCTTAAAATATAATATAGGTTTTGGAGGATTCATTAAGGGTATATAAAATCTATAAAATAACCAAAAAACACATTATTTTAAATGGTAAATATATATTTGTTCTTGTATACCTTTTATGGAATATATTATATCACTTTTGAGTCATTATGATGTCATAATGCACATCGTATATTTATACTATATTTAATTTTAACCAAAAAATTTGGCTGTCTCAAAAAATTATGAAAAAATAACCGTTGGATGATTTTGACATGATGATTTCTAAAATAATATTTATTTTATTCAAATAATTCACTAATTATGATAATTTAAACTTTTAAATAAAAAAACACACTTATTGAAAAATAAAAGTTTTTTTGACAATAACAATTTTCTAGACCATATAAAAATTATTTCTAACTTCATAAAATTATATTATCATTTATATTTAATAAAAATTGTATAATGATAATATTTTATAAAAATACCATTTATTTAAAAAATTCTTGAATTCATTAAAGTATAGTGCCTTGATTGAATGTATTCATTTCCCAAAAATACAATTTGTGTCTCATCATATATGAATCTATTTTTTTATCAAAGTAATTATTTAATAATTTAAAAAGTAATATTAAAAAGTGATAATATAATAATTGTTTTATTAAATTAAAATATGCAAGTTCATACTATTAGGGTCTAGATACACATACCTTTATTACACTTATGAATTCCCTAAGGGTAAGGTGTGTGATGATGATATTTTCTTAGGGTGGTTCAACGTATATGGTTTTGGCCATGATCTTTATGAGATTGAACTTATCACATAAATTATTTTATTTATGCTTTAGTTATTAAATATTAGCTTGATCTTGTTCAAGGGGAAATCCTAGTGATGCTATCTTCCTCAGAAGATATGATAAATTGGGTTCATAGGGTACAATCCACTGATCGATGTCATCACTTATTTCATCTATATCAATTGGAATTTATCATAACCCTTAATATACTAATATTAATGGTCACTATATAATGGATATATTAATAATGGTTATGATGCATAATGATCTTTTAAATTTAGTAGACTATATAACTGTTCAAGATAGAAAAATTAGTGCATGTGTTTTCTATAAATTCATTTACCTAATAATTCATTTATTTATTCAAAAAGATGGAATTTAATTTATAAAAGTTTGGATCATTACACTTTTCCTACTATTATACCAAATCTCTTGAGGATGAACTTACTACTATCATTATGATTTGGTGCTACCGCTAGAGAAGACAGACGATGCTACCATCGATGCTGGTAAGCATGAAACCATCACACCCAAAGCTGTGTATACATGATTGAAGATCATGTTACTTGATCACTTGAAGGCCCTACTAAGAGGGATCTGTTGGTGGTGTCTTTCTAAAGAGGATGAATTAGGGGAGATGAATAAAAGCTTCCATGGCTGCTTGAGTCAAAGCTCTTGTGAAGCATTGGAGATGTTAGTATTGCTGAAGCATAGATGTAGAAGTATCATGTAGGAGTTGGTGCATAGGATGATGGTGGTTCATGGCCAATGAGTCATTTCATGGAATTATTTTATCAGTAGAGAAATTAGAATATGCATAGTATATCATTTTATGAAAATATTGACAACATAAACTTCAGTGAATTTTTCGACCATCTAAAAATCATATTTAAATATTGGTCCAGTTAACTTAAATACTAATAAACTCAATATATTTTAAAACATCTCAAAGAAATATTTTATCCAAAATATATAACATGATATATCATTGAAAAAAGTGAAAAACATAGAATATTAGATGTAGAAAAAATACTGAAAAAGATTCATAACTTTGGCCATTTTTAAGGTATCTTAACAACATTTTCAGCCTTTTATTAAGTAAAATAAAACATAGAAAAATGTGTATTATTTATAATTAAATTAAAAAAGTGTGATTCTAATGTATGTTTCTAGAGTTATAAATTAAATAAAAATTATTTTAAATTTTGGAGATTCCAGAATTCCAAAACTATTGCATAGACTTTGGGAAATTTTTAGGGAACTTAAACAACAAATTCAGACTTCATCTTAGTTTAAAGAAAAGTAATTAAATATATTATATATCTAATAGAATATTTTTTGTGAGAATCAAATCCATATAACTCATTTAATAATAGAATAAATAAATTAAACTTTAAAACACTATAAACTAAAAAATAATGTTGAAACCAAAAGCATGTGGTATGCTCGGAAAAAAACAAGAAAATTATAGAGAATGGATTAGACTTCACTATAGTTGAATAAAAGTTATATAAATTTATTATCTTCCATATTAAATAGGTTTTATAAAAATAAAATCACTATAACTCAAGATATAATATAAATACAGTGAGATAGTAAAACATAATATTGAGAGGGTTCATGTGAGGAAATATAATCAAACCAATATTTAAAGTGATCAAATAATTATTGTAATCAAATAAAATTTAATGTAATAAAAAAATGCATGAAAATAACATACACAAAAAATCACACACTTTTTTTTTGATTTAAAAACTGAATTGTTAAATCCAAAAATTTTCACCCTTTTTGTAAATAAACAAAAAGATAACCACTAGTTCTATTTAATCAGATATTATCATAACAACTAATTATCCACCTTTTCTACTTTAATCATATAAAAATATTAAAAAAATATTCACTCTAATAATATAGATATTAAAAACATAAAATACCCCTAAAAACATTCCATATGATAAAACTATAAATAACCTGATAGAAATAATAAATAAAATATACAAGGATCCCCCTTAATAGAATAGAAAATTAGACATAATAAGAGCCCCCTGAATAAAATTGTTGGATCATATAAAACAAAATTTTAAATACTCCTTGTATCTAAATTAAATGAAATTTTATTTAGAGATTATCCACCATTTTATTAAACTATTAATAACATGTGGTGGAGGCCTATAACAAATCAAACAAAAACACTTTTTATTACCCTGGCTATTTTGGGTCCAATTGGTTCAGTAAAAAAGGTTTTTGATACCCAAGTATATTTAAAACATTTATTATAAGGTAAATGAGAAGATAATTTCTTAGAGATAGAAATTATAGTAATACCAAGTGATTGAGGGAACTTTATAGAACATTCATTAACATAATGTCCCTGTAACTAAAATTTTAAACATATAGCTATAGAAACCTTCCCTATATAATTTTTTAAAAAAGTGGTTTTGTACATCTTAGGAATAAAATGATTATATCCAAAACAATATTTATCTCTATTTGGTTTTAACATAGATACCATAGTATCATATTTTTCTTTTCCTTGAGTAAAGTTTGATAACATTCCTTTCAAATTTACAAATTTATTTTAAATACTAACATTTTCCATATGAACAATTTCAAGATCATCACATAATTTATCTTTAGTAGATGAAGCATAATTTTTCAAACTATGATTTTCCTCTTCAATAATAGAAAGATTAATTTCCATAATCTTAATTTTTATGCTTTCTTTATCAAACTCAATAATATAATTTTTTAAATTTTAATTATCCAAAATAAGATTTTTCTTTTCCATAGAAGTCTTCTTATGATCCATATTAATAATTTAATTCTTTTTAGAAATATTTTTAATTTAATATTTAAATGAATCACATACATCACATAATTATTTAACTTTAAAATTTTATAATCACAACTAAAAGAGGATTCAGAATCAGAATCATAATTAGAAAAATTTATAACCTTATTTGTTTCCACCATTAAACACAAACCCGTTATATTTATCATACCATACAAAGGATCTATTACTTGAGGATATTTTCCTATCAGAGTAAGGTTACTAGTCTCTTTTTCATTTCCTGATTATTCACTAGAGTCTTATTCTTTAGTATAACTACAACCAGCATAATAAGAACATTTCATTTACTTTTTATACTTCTTATCTTTCCCTACTTGTTTCAACTTTGGACACTCATATTTTGTGTGGATAGGTTTCTGACATTAATAATAAATAATAGTGGGTTTATATTTCTTACCTTTTTTGAAATACTTTTTGTATCACTTTCTTTTCCCTTAATCCTTTTTTATAGTATTATTTTTCTTTATGAGCCCCTGAATGCATCTTGAAACTTAACTTAGATCATCATCCTTCTCTGAGCAAGAAGAATTTGAGGAATCACTGTAATAGTTAGCAAAAATATATTTAGAATCCCTTTATTTTTTTAGATTAATTAAGCTCATTGTTATTTAGTTCAAGCTTACATTGTAATAAAGATCCAATTAACTCATCTAGACAATATTCTGTAAAATATTTTATTTCTTTAATGGAAAATTTATTTAAATGCTACTTATTTGGTAAGCCTCGAAATATCCTTTCAATTATCACTTCATTATTCATGGTTTTAGAAAGTGTGACCATGCCGTTAATGATATTTGTGAATATTCCTAAAAGGGATCCATTTGACACAAAGTGCTAGGTATCATGAAAAAGAATGACTAAGCTAAACTATACTTAAGAAAGTTCAGGCTCTGAAACTAATTATTATGAATGATACATTAATGAAATATGGTTATAAGGGGTGAATAGACCTTTATTAAAATTATCACAATTATTTAAATTAAGTGTGATAAAACAACAGAAAATAAAATGAAAGAGAACACAAAATTTTTTATAGTGGTTCGGTCTAATCAAATTAGTCTACTCTTCACACCCCAAATAATGGAGTATTCCACCCACTATTAAATATAGAGAGATAATTTTATAAGGGAGAAATATAAACCCATACTTTTACACGGTATGAATCCCAACCCAAGAATTTGTGTGGAGTAGCCCCAAACATTAAAACACACATTTTTTTTCACAAGAAGATAGAAACCCACCGAGATTTCTACCAGGAGAAGCCCCAACCTAAGTGTACTACCTTTGGGTTGGGTAATCATTACCATGAGAATACCTTTTAGTGGTAGTATGACCTGTTAGAGAAAAGATTATGTTCAAACCTCTACCTAGACTAGAAAAGATAAAATAGATAATACAACTCGATAGAAGTAAAAATATTTCTATTAATGAAATAGTTGATGCGAGACCTTTAAAATGATGTAGATAGTGTACTCTGGGTGTTATAGTAGTGGTACAAATCAACTCTTTAAGGTGATATAGAAGCCAAAGAATAATTTTTCTTCCCTCGAGAGTTCATCATAAATGATGAAAACAGTTGAGCACAAGACCACTTGATAGTCATAAAAGCGTGAATGTATAAAATCATCGGTTATTTATGTGAACTCTTATCACTATTATAATTTTACTAAAGTCCTTTAAATACAAATATATTAGGACTGCACACTCGAGTAAACCATTAGAACAATTAAAGGTTATAAAAATAGATTCAACCATAAATCTCACCGAGATAATTTTTTTTCCAGAAATTTTTAGGTATTCAAACTAATTTAAATAAAATTTATGAATAAGTTTAAATAAGTCAAAAAAATAAAATAAAACATTCAAACTACTTCTAGAATACTCGATCAATAAATTCCATAAATATTGTAGGAAAAGTGACTGTAAATAAGAAAATAGAATATTTTTTTATAAATGAATAAAATATAAAAACATTATTAACATGAATTTAATATATTAAAAACACATTAAAAATATTTAACAATATTTTTAAATAAGTTAGAATTAATTAAAAAAATTAATTTAAGTATAAATAAATATTTTTTTAAAATGAGCTATATTTTTCTACGAGTAACGAAGAATCAATTAAAATAGTATTAAAAAACGTTTAAATAAATTCAAAACAGTTTTCATGGACAAAAAATAATTCAAAAATTTTTTTAGAATAAATAAAACAACTTGAATAATTATTAAAATAATTAAGTATTTTAAAATGTGATATATAGAAAAAAACAGAGCATTATAAATATTTTACAGAAAAATAATTTTTTTGTTGAAAAATGGTTCTATAATTTTATTTGTGATGGTCATAATAAAATAATATAAAGTAATGGTAGAAAGATTACCTAGTGGTAGTAAGATTCTACCAACACTTTCATCCTCCACCGTTAATTGGTTCTATATTCACATGAAAATCAGGGGATCTATTATTAGAAAGAATTGCCACCAATGAACAGTGTTATCGTTGAAATGTGTTGCAATCACTTAAGTGGTGCTATGATGTGCGCGATTTGTGTATACATTTTGATACATTCTATTAAGTATCAAAACATATTTTCTCTAGATACATGTGTTTTTTTCGAGATAAAATACTTTAATTTGGTGATCATGATGATTTTTAGGTATTTTCTAGCATAATACACAAATCAGGAAGGGTCAGAAAAAAATTCAAATATACGTAGCATGTACTTCTTACACATGTCATGTACTATTTCCCCAACATGGATTGACAGGACCAAATACACGTCCATTTTTTCAGCCAGCGATTACATGCCATGTGATTACCATGTACATGCTGCATTCCGCCTTCTAGAAGTGGTTGGTGGCTGAATTTTGACATTACATGCTATGTGGGGTAGAGTTATATGCTGTGTACCCCCACCAACCGAGCAACGTCACATTAAAAGTCAAGGGCGGTGCGGTAGATCACCCACTGGCGGAGAAAGATGGTCCCAGTCAAGTTGACTTCAGTACACACCATGTACTTTTGAGTACATGCTGTGTATTTCCAAATATTATAAATAGGAGGGAAAACCCTCCTAATTTGGGACTCACGCTCAAACAGAAAAAGGGGACAATTCCAGAGACATCCAATGAGAGAAGAAGAGAGAGAAAGAGAAGGATATAAAAGAAGAGGGGAGGTTTTTCCACTACCTTCCCGATGATCTTCAATCCAAAGCTGTTACGATGTTTAATTCAGGTATCAAAAATCTGTTAGTCATTAGCTACTCTATGTGTAGCTAAAACCCCTATGTGTTGGGGCTGTGGATGATTATGGATTGTTGTTTATCAATTGTTATATTGTAATCGTGTTATTTATATTTCTCTCATAATCCCTCAAAAACTATTTTTAAATATCACTAGAAATCCCATATCAGACCAAGAAGAGGATTTCTGGGGATATTTTGAGGAAATACGATTAAGAACATCCATGATCATTGGGTGGAATTATTGTCTCAAAGGGGGTTACAATTAACAAAATTTATAGAAACCAAATTCTAGACCATGGAATTGGTTTCTACTGATTCAAAAAAAAATTCACCATACCAATGGGGTTCCATTATATCCAAAACCCAAATATTTTAGTTATTATGAAAAAAACAACCTCATAAGAAAATTGATTTATTAATTATCCTAAAAATCTACAATCCTGATGCATTTTTTCTAATTTATCATTAGATTTTTTTTTGTGTTTTTCTTTATCTTTAAAGTAATTTATTAAGAAATTGAAATTTTAATTACTCTTTCATTGAAATATAAAAACATCGACTCTAAATTTCAAGAAACTTCACCAAATTAATTACAAACTAGAGAAACAAAATAAAAAACTTACTCTCCCTATGGATCGATCCAATACTTTCACTATACTAGTATTATGTTTGGGTATTTCAATTTATATTTTTTAAAGTAACACTTCAGATGTAACAATACCAAATTATAGTGGCATTACCAGGGAGTTGAAATTTAATAGTGTTTTGATTAATTATTCTGTATTTATTAAAGTGAAAATAAAAATAAAAAATTCTAAAAAAAATCTTTTCTTAATCTCATTTACGTTTTTCATTATTTTAGTCTTCCTCTTTTACGCTTGGTGTGTTGTTTAATATTGTGTAGGATCTAAAGTGAATGAGTGACCAAATTACCCATTCCAAGAGCACCGAGTTATTAGGAGTCATTCCACTTGATCCATAGATTGAACAAACAATCCTAAGGCGACGTTGATAACTTATGAGCGATCACAACCAAAAACCACCGATGGAGAACATGGAAGAAGGAGACCCGATTGCTATCCAAGACATTGGATATTAGTTCATACTTGAGGACAACCAGAACCAATAACTATCTACTGAGGATGAGTGGATCTAACTTCCACTAGAAAACATCATGGAGTTCATACCACAGAACCAACAAAGACAACCGACTCCATTTGTTCCAGGTTATGGACCACAACAACCCCAACAGTACCCACCCGATTGGTTGTCGTACTTGCATCCTGACCAGGGGCCTTATTTTTCTCCTGATCAGTAATTTGTGCCCCCATCTCATCAATAACAACTACCCCCACACCGTACCCTTATGGAGTACGGTCTTCCTTCTATCCATGGAGCTAATACAGGTATTGCAGACCACCGGTGCAAGTCCAAAATTTTGAGATCAAGATTTCTATCATGTAGCTCATCTGAAACACAGTATAATTTGTAGGATTACCAAGTGAAGACCACAATGCTCATCTCTCTAATTTTTTGGAAATATGTGACTCCTTTCACTACCATGGGGTGTCCGAGGACTCTATTCGCCTTTGCTTATTCCCATTCTCATTAAGGGATAAATTGAAGGGCTATATTAAAGGACCGCCTCAACATTTTATCGTCACCTGGGAGGTATTGGCCCAGAAATTTCTGTCAAAGTATTTTCTACCTTCCAAGATGGCGATGTTGTGGAACGAAATTCACAATTTTCAGCAACATGATTCAGAATCTTTGTACGAATCTTGAGAGCATTTTAAAGAAATTTTGAGGAAGTTCCCTAATCATGGCCTTCCATTGTGGATGAAATTTCAAACTTTCTATGGCGGTCTTACGACAAAAATAAAATCCGTGGCAGACATAGCTAATAGAGGAACGATTATGAGGAAATCCTCAGAGGAACTTTTTGACTTTCTCAAAGACATGTCAACAAATAGCTTCCAATGGAACTTTGAGCGAGGTAATCAAAAGAAGGTAATGAATAAAATTGATGCCACTACGATGCTTGATGCTCAACTCAATGCTGTTTCTAAGAAAATTGATGCATTAAATCTAAAAAATGCATCCCAAGATCAAGCGGTAAATCACTCATCATATAGCGAATGTGGTGAGAATCACGTCATGGGTAAATGCCCAGGGAAAAGTGATGGTTCCTCTGCAAGTGAGGTAAGATATGTTTCTCAAAATTTAGCGACAAATGTTTTCTCCCAATACCAAAAACCAACTTGGAGAGATAATCCAACCACAAGATGGGGGCAGCAACAACAAAATTCTCAACCCTGCCCCCAAAAGCCAGCCGGTTATGGTCAACAACAATATCAAAATCCATATCCTAGAAAATAGAATCAGGGATCTTTCCAACAAAAAGGGTATCAAAACCCTCGTCCAACACAACCACAAAGGCATCCACAACCTCCTCCGGCTACCCAATAACCTCAGTAGGACCACCCATCAAAGCTAGAAGAAATGATGTCAAAATTCATAACAAGTACTGAAACAATATTTTATAATCATGAGGCATCTATTTAGAGCCTTGAGAATCAGATTGAGAAACTTTCCAATTAACTTTATTCAAGGAAACCTGGTACACTACCAGGTAACACTGAGAAAACCCATAGGAGGAGGCTAATTTTATCACTTTACAAAGTGGGAAGGAGCTACCTTATAAAATAACTACAAATCAAGGTGAAAAACCAGCTCCACCTACACCCTCTTTGAATAATGAAGCTAAGATCCGGGAATCCCCCTAGACACAATTCCTATCAAAAGAGAAGGAGGATGCACATGGTAAGGAAAAAGAAGTGGTAAAACCCTATGAACCTCTCTTACCATTTATCGCACGAATGAAGCAAAGTAAGCTGGATCAATAGTTCAGGAAATTCATGGAGGTATTATGTAAACTTCACATTAAAATTCCTTTCATAGAGGAATTAACTCAAATGCCTACATATAAAAATTTCGAGAAGGAAATCCTCTCAAATAATAGGAATATAGAGTATTTGGGAACAATTCCTCTCACTAAGGAATGTTCGGTAGTGGTTCAACACCCTGTTCCTCCAAATATCCAAGATCTAGGTAGTTTTAAAATTCCTTGCACAATTGGATATTATGAGTTTGGGAAGGCCCTTTATGAATTGGGGGCTAGTGTCAATCTTATGCCCTATGGAGTCTTTAAGAAGCTGGGGATGAATGATTTACAACCTACTAGAGTGGTACTATAACTACCAGATCATTCCATAAAATATCCTAAAGGGATACTTGAGGATGTGCTAGTGAAAGTGGGAAGGCTGATTATTCCTTTTGATTTTATCATCCTTGACACGGAGGAAGATCAAGAGGAACCTCTTATTCTGGGAAGACCCTTCTTGGATACTGGGAATGTTTTGATAGATGTTCATCAAGGCAAATTGATATTCATAATGGGAGATGAAAAGGTGTCTTACAATATCCTCAAAGTAGTTAAGCAAGTATCACTAATGGAAAATGAGGGCTATTATGCATTGACTAATGTGAAAAATCACTTGATCCACATGGAAGATGACATGGAATGTTGTTCTATCACTGATGAACCATTAATCAATGACATCTAGCCTGATTATGAACTAGAAGAGTTACAATTAATCATAGTCTAGGGAGATCATTATTGGAAATGTGCAATTGTTCCAGATATTCTCGAGTGGGCCAAGGTAGAACCAATTGTGCGCTCAGTTTTGAAATTCCCACAACTTGAACCCAAACCTCTCCCATCATATTTGAAATATGGTTACTTGGACTATAAGCACATGCTTCTAGTTATACTCAATGCATCTATCTCACAAGAGCAAGAGCATGCACTTCTACAAGTCCTTAAATGAAGAAAACAAGCTATTGGGTGGACAATAACTAATCTTAAAGGGATCATCCCAACTATTTTCACCCACAAAGTGCTACTTGAAGAAGGATACAAGCCCTATTAGAAACCAAAATTATGGATAAATCCTCCCATGAAGGGGGTAGTGAATAAAGAGGTGATCAAGCTTTTGGATGAAGGAATCATCTACCTAATCTTCAACAGCCCATGGGTAAGTCCTTTGTAAGTGGTACCCAAAAAGGGGTATCACCGTGATCACTAATGAAAAAAATGAACTTATCCCAACAAGAATAGTCATGAGATTAAGAGTATGTGTGGATTATGGAAATCTTAACAATTCAAAAAGAAAATATCACTTTCCACTCCCTTCATGGATCAAATTCTGGAGCAATTAGCAGGGCATAAATTATATTTCTTTATGGATGGTTATTCTGGATACAACCAAATTTCAATTGCTTTAGAAGACCAAGAGAAAAGAACCTTCACATTCCTATATGGAACTTTTTTCCTTTCAAAGGATGTCTTTTGGAATGTGCAATGCTCTAACCACCTTTCAGTGATGCATGTTAGAAATATTCCATGATATGGTCAAAAAGATTCTAGAAGTATTTTTGTATTATTTTTTAGTCTATGGAAAATCATTCAACACTTACTTAAGAAATCTGGAATTGGTCTTGGAATAGTATGAGCACTCCAATTTGGTTTTAAACTAAGAGAAGTTCCACTTTATGGTACAAAATGGAATCGTCTTAGGCCACCGTATTTCTATGAAGGGAATTTAAGTTGACCTAAAAAAAATTGAAGTCATCTCACAACTTCCTATCCAAACTTCTATCTAGGAAATCCAGAGCTTTCTTGGTCATGCAAGATTTTATAGAAGATTCATTTGTGATTTTTCAATGATATCTCAACCACTAACCAATCTTATTTCAAAAGATGTTATCTTTGAATTTAATGAAACATGCACCACAACCTTCTAGCTTTTGAAGAAAAAATTGGTAGAAGCTTCTATCATGATTTTCTGAAATTGGGAGGAACAATTTGAGATTATGTGTGATGCAAGTGACTATGCCATGGGAGCAGTTCTTGGGAAACATCTAAATAGAATCTTCGGACCAATCTACTATGCTAGAAGATCCCTAAATAAAGCATAGATTAACTACACTACCATGGAGAAGGAAATTCAAGCAGTGGTTTTTGCATTCGATAGATTTTTCTCTTATTTAGTGCTATCTAAAGTTATTGTCTACACTGACCATGAAACACTTAAATATTTTCTGATGAAAAAGGATAGAAAACCATTACTCATCCATTGGGTTCTTATCCTCCAAGAATTTTACATGGATATCCATGATAAGAAGGGTAGTGATAATGTTGTTGCTGATCATCTCTCCAAATTGGAATTGCCTCATTTAGAAAGATAAGATGATAGTGAATTCAAGGAGGAATTCCAGAAGGAGAAATTTTTTCTTAGTTGGAGTTACACCTCATCCATGGTTTTCCGACACATCCAATTACTTAGCTACAAGAGTCGTCCACCCTGATCTTTCATTCCAACAAAAGAAATGATTTCTGTCCGAAGTGAAAAGATATTTCAGGGAAGACCCACTGCTTTTCCGCTCATGTAGAGATGGGATGATCCGCTGCTGTATCCTAGAAGAATAGATTCAAGGAATTCAGGAGTGTTTTCATTCTTCCCTAGCTGGGGGACATCACGGGCCTGACCAGATGATATCAAAAATTCTCCAATCTACATTTTTCTAGCCTACTATGTGCAAGGATGCTCGGTATTTTGTTACACGTTGTGATAGGTTCCAGTGGACAGGTAAAATGGGGCATCGATCTGAAATACCACAAAACCCTATCCTTGAGGTCGAGGTCTTCAACATATGGGGTATTGATTTCATGGGCACCTTTCCCCCATCATTTGGAAACTCTTACATACTGGTTTGTGTGGATTATGTATCAAAATGGGTGGAAGCTGTAACCATGACACACAACATAGAAAAGGTCATCGTGGTCTTCTTGAAGAAAAATATTTTTAGTAAGTTTGGTGTTCCACATGATTTTATAAGTGATAGAGGGATGCATTTTGAAAATGCATTGATACAGAATGTGATTATAAAGTATAGTGTGAGGTATAGTACAAGGAAACCTTATCATCCCCAATCCAATGGACAGGTGGAAGTCTCAAATAGAAAATTAAAGCAGATCTTGGAGAAGACAGTGAGAGCCTCAAGGAAGGACTGGTCAAAGAAACTTGATGATGCCTTGTGCACATATAGGACCGACTTCAGAAAACCTCTGGGTATGTCCCCATTCTAAATAAATGTCATTTACCAGTGGAATTTGAGCATAATGACTACTGGGATTTGAAGGCCTTGTGCTACGATCTAAAAGCTGCAGAAGAGAAGTGAAAGTTTCAACTGACAGAACTTGATGAGATTCGATGGGAGGCATATGAGAATGCTAGTCTATATAAAGAAAAGACCAAGGTGGTCCATGAGCACATGATATATCGGAAGTTATTCCAGCATGGTGATAAGGTACTATTTTTTAACTCTAATTTGAGATTGTTTCTAGGTAAATTAAAGTCCTAGTGGTTGGGACCTTTCCAAGTGATCAAGGTTTTCCACCATGGTGCGATGGAAGTTGCTAAAGATGACAATACAACATTTAAGGTGAATGGAAAATGTCTGAAGCCCTATTTTCACACGGAGGACATGGTGGGTATAATAACCACTATGCAATTCAGGTATAAAGATGATCATGTAAGGTCGATCTAAAGATATAAAACAAAGGTGCTTCCTAGGAGGCAACCTAGAGACTACACGTCGTGTATAATTTTTTCACACGGTGTGTACTTTCCTTTTTAATGTATATTCTAATAGAACTAGAGTATAAGTATATATTAGTTAAGTTAATAAATAGGGATGATGTCTGTGCCAGTGGTAAGGTCACCAGAATGTATCAGAGCCATCAACGGTTCAAATCACCCCATGCCTGCCTTCGGTACAAGCTTCATCCTTTTTAACCTGTGTTTAATTAAATTGTGTGTGTTGTACTTTTCAAAACAGAATATAAGTTTTTCCTCATAAAAGAAAACCCATGATGGGGATGGACTAGCTGGACAGGGTTGTAAACCAGATCCAAAAGTCCTGGGTTTGAATCCTAACAACCGGTCCAATTTCATCATTTTTTATATTAATAAAACCACATGGCGTGCATTTTGATATACGCCGTGAAATCCATGTTTTTATTTATAATTTAAATGGTTTTAAAAATAAGAGAATACATGTGGGTAAAGTTGGAAGATTGGAAGAGTCTTGGTCCTTGATTCAAAAGACATGGGTTCCAACTTGACTAATCTCCATGCTTCATCCCTTTTATTTAAATTAAAACTACACGCTGTGAATTTTCTTCATCCCGTGTAGAAATGAACTTATACTTTAAATATTCAAAGTAACTAAAAATGTGTAGCACAAAAACCTTTTCTTTATTGGTTGATGGATTACATTCGGAATGGCCGGTTGCTGGTTCAAATCAATTCCCAAGCACCAGACCAAAGGTTGTAGTTCTCTTTTTCAAATTTTAGAACACACAACATGTCATCCTTTAATACACTACATGTATAGGTTTATTTTTGATTAAATTATTTTTATTTTATAAATAATTATGTTGTAAATAAATAATTTTTTGACCATGTTATTTATAAATAATAATAATAATAATACACGGTGTGTACGCTCTATAAAATTCCATTTACTACAACTATAAAGGCTGGGACCCTACCCATCCTGATCCCATGTCACGCAACTCCCCTCATCCCCATTTTTTCTCCCGCACACCATATTCCTTCCCTCCTTTAATCTTTCATTTTGCATCATTTTTCACTACGATTTCTTCTGTATTTCCATCCTTAGTCCAGGTACGCTGTTATCTACCTTCTATTTCAAGTTTTCATAAGTGTTTAGGGTGGTTTTGAATCAGGTGACCATTCGGGTCTCCTGCATAGTACACGGGGTGGATAACGAACACACACTATGTACATCTTGTATACAGCCACACAGACACATTTTTCATATTTTCAAATACACATTGCCTGTATGTTCGGCACACACTGTGCATCGTGCCTTCCCCTTCCCTTTAAGGACCGGCCCGTGTCCTGTGGCACACAGACCCTTCCCATGTCACCACACATGGGGTGTATGTTCGGTACACACCATGCAATTCATACCTTTAGAGGAATTTGTGTGGATGGCGTACATGCCTTGCACACCATGTTTATCCACATGACGTGTACACCTTTCACATGACATGTTGTTTTCATATCGCATGCCAAATTTAAGCCATGTTTGGACACTTACACGGGAACCATTCCGTGTTGTAATACATGGCGTGTACACCTTCTAACATGTTGTGTACTAGTTTTTACTTGAATAAATTCCCACATGAAGTGTCTTTATAGAGTACATAGGCTCTTACATAGATCTTACAAACATCGTGTACCCTGGATTTACACACCATGTTATACTTTGTTTTCCATTTTCTCACATTTTCTTTCTTTATTTCTTTCTTTATTCTTCTTGTTCTTCTTATTTTCTTTTATTTTATTTTGTTTCAGATATGGAAGGTGATGATCCCATGACTAGGAAGAATCCCACTTCTACTACTGAGAGCGAGAGACCCCCTCGCTGTCAGATTTGTCTTCGATATTTCGAGAGGCCCACATTCAATCTTCTAGTTTTCCAGCCCCCATCGTTGGCCTCAATGCCTCCTCTTATATCAGTGCCTCCATCAGTGACATCTGCCAGTCTAGTTGCTTCCATGACGCCCCTCTCTTCCCCCACTACTTCCGCTACAATTGCTACCACACCATTCACAATGGCTAAGAGCTCAGGTTCCACCGTTCCCTCTTCAGGTTCTATCGCTTTGGAGCCACCCTCCACAACAATGATGGACCATATATTTCCAGTACCTCCTTCCTTTACCAGACCATCCTTAGAGGCAGCTCGAGTATCCACTACTCCATCTAATTCTAGCACTGCTGGACCTTCTTCCTTGGTTTCAGCTGCTCCACCTCCGATGACCACTCCTGGCCCACCACGCCAGCAGTTGTCTCCCCACCTTAGCCCGCTCTGACTGCTGCTCAAACTCAGCCGCATACTTGAATGATTTTTTTTGAGGGTATCCCTGCTGCAGACTGGTTGCAGCATTTTTCCTGATGGATGATACAACTAAGCGACCACTTTCTTGATGTCAGCATTCCACATCGTCTGTGCATTTGGGAGGAGATTTAGGATCTCCTTGGCCATATTCATCTCCTCAAGACACTCCAATTCATCACTCCTACTTATAGAGATTTACTTTTAGAGTTCATGTCGACCTTCGAGTTTGATAGGCCCGCCTATCGACAGATGCCCACCGATACAGCTACCCTGGTTCGATTTCAGCTAGGAGGAAGACCTTTTTCCCTTACCATGGAGGATTTTGGCTGAGGGTGCAGCTTTTACCCCCATCCTACCACCCCGCCTCCTGTCTCAACCCTTACCCGTCCTAAGTGATATGACCTCATAGCCATGTGGTGGGATCTTTTTGGGCCTAACCCCAAGTACATCCCCACATCACAAAAGAGAACGCTCATCATTTTTCCTCCCCTTCGTTTCCTTCACTGGTTCTTTAGCGCCATCCTTTTTCCTCATCATGAGGATATGGGTGTCGTGTCTGGCCACATCATAGACCTTCTCACCTGTGTCATCCGAGGTGATTACCCTAACCTCCCTTGTCTCACTACCACCTATTTCCATTCCATGATTCATGGCCGCTAGGACAACCTAAACGACGGCTTCTATACCACTCGATTGGCGCACCATCTGAGAGTTTTTGATCCCTCTCTCCCTCACAACCCATTAGGCTCTACCCAGCGTATCGAATTACTCATTCTTATCCACATGATGTTGTTCAAGCATCGGGGCAATAACTATGTGCTCGTGTAGGACGCCCCGGTTCCTACAGGGGAAAGAGATGACCCATTTGCCCCAGCTGGTGTTGCTAATCCAGACCCACCCCATCCACTAGTAGATGTTCCTTCTCCACCCCACCCAACTTCTTCCAACCTTAATTCTTCTTCTAACATCCCCTATTCTTCTATGCCTTCCACCTCCCCTCCTCCACCCACACCCTCGGCTGATATCCCCACCACCCTCCACCTGAATGAGATAGACTGCCATCTGGGCATCTTGGAGTGCTATCAGGCTACCCACCTCCAGTCCCAGATGCGAATTTCATAGCTCTTGGGCCTCCTCCTAGAGAATCATGACATTATGATACCCACAAAACCTACTTATCCATCTACTCCTCATCCTCCAACCGCCTAGACCCCGCTAACAGCTCTAGCCACAGATTCAGTTCTCTTATCCACTATCGTCCCAAAAACTATTACTACTACTTACCACCAGGATGTGCTGGTTAAGACTTCCATGCCAGGCACCAATGAAGTGTCTCTGACTCCTGTTCCTCATCTTGATTCCATGCTAGAGGTGCTTGCTGTGCCTACCACTAAGAGTGCCGATCCAGTGCCTCCTGTTTCCACTGCCAACAAGCCTCCTTTACTGGATCCTCTTCTTGTAGATGACGCCTCTTCTAAGGCGACCCAGTGACTGGTGTTTGGAAAATTTATTTATATTATATATATATATATATATCTTTTGTGTTGTGCTTGGGATATGATGATGTATGTATCTTTAGAATTATTTTTCTATTCCCTCGACGGTCACAGGTTCTCTAGGGTGACTTGGGCATCACTATTTCAGCTTCAATGTTTCTTTTTTCCTTTTTTACTTTGGATTTAATTCTTTCACTACTTCCCCTTATCTTCACCCCCACTATTTCCCCACATATTCTCCTCTTCCTTCATATTTCACTTGGGGGACCATGTGTACTATTAAGCATGGGTGAGGGTCTCTGACTACACTAGTATTTTCCCTTGAACTGATCTAGGAGACATCATTAATAGTTAAAATATTTAAAATTGTGGAATTTTTTTGATTAATTATAATTATAAAGAATAAATAAATAAAAGGGAATTTTAAAAGTTATATGCTTATTTTAATTTTCAAAGTATTTTTAAATGATTTTTGATATAATTTGATTCTAGATTTCAAGTCTTGGACATTTACATGTATTAGACTGATCATTTGCACTCATTTCATGACCTGATTGACCTTTTATTTTTACTCATTACCGAGAGGTATTCTAAGAATTTTTGAAATATTATTTCTTATACCCTCTTTCTTGAGAGATTCTTGGGATATGTATAACTACCAGAACTTTCTAGTTTTTCTCTTCAAAACACAAATATTTTGAATTGCATTAAAATTATTGAGGCAATTGATTGTTTTTCAGACCCATTAACCTTGAAACCTACCCTACATCTGATCTTCATTAAACCCTTAAAAACCATGAATTTTCTTAATAGGAAGCTACATTACAAGCCTATTTTCCCTTCCTATCCTAATTCATTCATAATTTTTGAATGATTATTCATTTAAGCTTTATAGAGGTATTTTTGTCCATTCATGGTATATTTTGGTTAGAAACCATGTACTTAAGAGTGGGGGAGTTTATCACTTGTTCATTTGGGAAGAAGGGTTTCCAAAACCACTATTAATTGTATTCTTAGTGGTCTTTGTTGAAAAAAAGAAAAAAAAGAGAAGAAAAATATTGAAAAATGAAAAAGAGTGACTAGATTCATTCATTACACATTATAGATGGTTTATGGGCCCATATTGGAAAGATAATTTCACAGTGATGACACCCTTTGAGAGATCTTGATTTGGGTTTCATTTTTAGTAAGATTTATTTTGAATATCATGCATTATTGTTTAATAATTTAGAATCCTTTTTCAAGCCTCTGAGATTATTTTTCACATCATTACTTACCAACCCTTAGCCTCAGAGACATTTGAACCATATTGAAATCCCTCATGATTTTTGTGATTTGAATTTTGAAGTAGAGAATGAGAACACTTGCAGGACTATGGATAGAGTGCATATGTTTAAGATTGAGCATAACTCTATTAAATAATCTTGAGTGAAAAGTGTGGTACTTTTTGGTGAGGTAAATCATCAAGTGACATGTTTGTTTATGAAAAGTTAGACAATGTGGATGAAAGAGGATGAAATTTTTTAATTGAATTATATATGAGGCATGATTAAAATATATTTGGAATCGAAATATGTTTTGTGACTTTTAAAATCCTCTGCTATGGCTATAGTATTTACAATTATGAATAGTTGAAAGATTCCCTTTTTAGAGTATGGATTCTGTTGATTTGATGTTGAGATTTTTCTTAAGGAAAAGAAAATGACTAAGTGTGGGGGAGTTTGATGTGCTCAATTTGTGCATACATTTTCATACATTCTATTAAGTATCAAAACATGTTTTCACCGAATATATGTGTTGTTTTCGATATAAAATTATTTAATTCAGTGATCATGATGATTTTTAGGTATTTTATAGCCTAATACACAAATCAAGAAGGGCCAGAACAAAAATTAAAATATACACGGTGTGTACTTATTACATACACTGTGTACTATAGCCTCGAAACAGATCGACATGACCAAATACACGCCCATGTTTCCAGCCAGCAATTACACACCATGTGATTACCATGTACACACCATGTTCCTCCTTATAGAAGCAGTTGGTGGATAAAGTTTGACATTACATGCCATGTGGGGTGGTGTTACACAATGTGTACCCCCACCAACTGGGTAGCACTGCCTTTAAAGTTAAGGGCGGCGCGGTAGATCACCCAATGATGGAGAAAGATGGACCAAATCAAGTTGACTTGGGTACATGCCATGTACTTTTGAGTACACACTGTATATTTAAAAATATTATAAATAGGAGAGAAGGTACTCCTAATTTGGGACTCACACTCAAACACAAAAGGGGACAATTTTGGAGACGCCCAACAGGATAAGAAGAGAGAGAAATAGGAGAGAAAAAATGAGGGGAGGAGCTGCCGCTACCTTCCCAACGATCTTCAATCCGAAGCTATTATGATGTTTAATTCATGTATCAAAAGTCTGTTAGTCATTAACTACTCCATGTGTAGCTATAACCCCTATGTGTTGGGGGATGTGGATGATTATGGATATTTTTTCATCAATTGTTATATTTTAGTCATGTTATTTATATTTATCTCATAATACCTCAAAAACTTTTTCTAAATATCACTAGAAACCCCATATTATACCAAGAACGAGATTTATAGGGTTCTTTTGAGGAATTATAATTAAGAAAATCCCTGATCATTGGGTGGACTTATCGCCTAAAAAGGGGTTAAAATTAACAAAATTTATAGAAACCAAATTCCAGACCAAGGAATTTTCTTTTACTGATTCAAACAAAATTTACCAGACCAAGGGGGTTCTGTTATATCCAAAACCCAAATATGTGAGTTATTATGAACAAAACTACCTCAATAAACAAATTTATTTATTAATTATCCTAAAAATCCACAGTCTCGATGCATTTTTTTCTAATTTATCATTAGAATCAATTTTTTGTCTTTGTCTTTATCTTTAAAGTAGTTTATCAAGAAATTGAATGTTTAATTACTCTATCATTGAAACATAAAAACATAAACCCTAAATTTTAGTAAAATTCACCTAATTAATTACAAAATAGAGAAACAAAATACAATAACTTCCTCTCCCTGTGGATTGATCCCATAATTTCACTATACTAAATTAAGTTTGGGTATTTAAATTTGTTTTGTTGAAAGTAACAATTTGGCTGAAAAAATACCATGTTACCATTAGGAATGAGTAAAATCCATGGCTACCATTACCTATAGGGTCTACCATTATAGAGTTGTGGTGCTTCTATCATTAGTGAAAGGAAGAAGCTGCTATGACGATGGTACCGTCGAAGGCAAGGGCCTGCTGCTACCATAGTGCACCGCCATCATGAAGAGGCCATGCTAACACTACCAGTTGAAGAGAAGTGCTACTGATGAATATGAAAGGAATATAATAAATTATACCATTTTAATAAATCCTTATCATACCGTTATAGTAAACCACCAAAGTATTATCTTGCTGCTATCATTGCTAGCTGGTGCTAACACTAGAGAAGACAGACGATACTACTTTCGATGCTGGTAAGAATGAAACCGTTACACCTAAATCCATACAAATATGCATGAATCACGTGTTGCACAATAAATTAAATTCCATTCTTGAAGGGATATGTTGGTGGTGTTGTGCTGAAGAGGAATAAGAATGGAAGATGAACAAGAGCTTCCATAGCTATTTGAGTCAAAGCTGCTGTGATGTGATGGAGATGCTGGTCTTGCTAAAGTGTAGATAAGAAAGAAACTATATGAGTTGGTGCATAGGATTATGGTGAAACATGGTTAAGTAGGTTCTACATGGACATAGGTTCTCACTAAGGGAAGGAGAATATTAATAGTACATTATTTTATGAAAATCATGACAATAAAAACTACAGTGAATTTTTAGTCAATTTGAACATTTGATTATGATATTGGTCCAATTAACTTAAATGTATATAAACTCAAGATATTTTCAACAGATCAAATAACTCTTTTATCTAACATCTATAACATTATATATCATTAAAAAAAATTAAAAAATATAGAATAATTTTTTTATAAAAATTGTTGAAAATGTTTTAGAAAATATTACATTTTAGGAAATCTAAATGGAATTTTCATATTTTTCATAAAATTTAATGAAATTTAGAAAAATGTATTATATTTCAAACACAATAAACATAGTGTGATTCCTATGTATATCACCATAGTTATCATTTAAATATTTTTTTTTTGAATTTTGGAAATTCATGAATTCCAGAACTATTGCATAGACTTATGAAAATTTTTATGTCACTTAAATAACAAATTTAGACTTCATATTAGTTTAAATAAGAGTATATAAATCTATTAGATATCCAAATGAACAAGTTTTGTGAGAATATAATCTATATAAATCAAGTTATAATATAATAACTAAAGAAAACTTTGAAAAATTATAAACTGACAAATATTTTTGAAACCAAAATAATGAAGTATGTTCAGAAAAAAATGTAATCATTATAGAGAATTATTTATACTTCATCATAGTTGAATAAAAGTTAGATAAACTTATTATTACTCATATTAAATATTATTTATAAAAATCAAATCACTTTAACTCAAGATATAATAAAAATACAGTGATCTAGTAAAAAAAACTTCCATATAAAATATTGAGAGGTTTCTTGTGAGAAAAATATAATTAAAACAATATTTAATGTGATCAAACAATTAATATAATATAATAAAATTTAATGTAATAAAAAAAATAAAAAAATATTCAAAGAATATGTAAAAACAATTATAGTCAAAAATAACAAACTATTCAACCACTATAAAAAGAAGGAATACCGACTTTGGAAGAAGTGATTGCTATATATATAGGGATAAGGATTCTTTGAGGATAAAAAATGAAGACCAAATCTTGATAAATTAATAAGATTATCTAAGGAAACTTAAACATCAAATGTGTCAAATGATAATTTTTTTAGTGAGATTACCCAATACACTATCATGTAAGAAAAATAAGAACCCAAGAGAAGAGGTAAATGTGATGATTATTAGGAGTGGAAAGAGAAAGAGGTGGCTTCTCACAAGAATAAGGAAACCATTTGTAATGACTATGATATGAATACCTGAATAAAAATATGACCTTTGGAGATATAAATATATGTACCAAAATACATCTAGCCATCAATAAGGTACCTTCTCATCAAGTTACCAAGAGAGTAACTGATTCAAACCACTATATATATATTTGAAAATTCTTATAAATAAAAGTAAAAAAATTATATAGCTCATAAAACAAGTGAAACTATCCAAAAAAATCATTTACACATACTAGGTTATCCAAAAACATCCTAAAAGAAAGAATGGAAATTCTGACAAGTGATATATCCAATGTATATTTTTGAGGATAAACCCTATATTATCTCCTGGTATTCCCACCCAAAGGCTTAAAATATACCACCCAAAATCCATATATAATTTCCCCTAGGTTGAGACCACCAATTGGTGTATTGGTTAGAGTCTCTATGTGACATCTGGAACGAATCCCCATTTTCCAAAGGCTTCTAAATAGCAGTGAGGGTATAAGGGTTTACAATAGAGGGACTATACCCTCATATTAGAGTAATACAAAATGGAAAAAATAACCAAACATCATCCATCATAAAAAAATAGAGTATGTAGAAGAAATAAAACATAACATGCTATATAAAATGGGAATGTAGAAGCATATAATCATACAAATACTTGGTCATACTAGCATACAATATCTGATTTCCTATTGGGACAATCACATATACAAATAAATAAATGAACAAAAACAAAGGAGTCTTTACTACCATCCTCAAGACTCATCACATATCAATCTCTGAATCCCATCTAAGCTATCCCACTCTCGATCATGCAACATTGGGCCTCTAACCCACCCGAAACTGTGATCAGTGAAGTATTTTGAGGTACTCAAGTGCCATGGATTCCCGAGATGGGTGTGAGAACTAATTATTAGGGAAGAACCAATGTGGTCCCCAATATAACTAGTAAGCAGTGTATTCACATGTGATATGCTCAGTTGAATAAATAAATATAGCATGGAAGAATAAATAGATAGATAACCACCATTTATCCTCAGGTTCTAACACGGCACTCGATATTAATTATACATACTTCGAACAATGTTGTAGTGTCTCTAAGCATAATACCAATATCAACAACCATATAGTAACATATTAAAGCATATATTTCTAAGAGGTAATCCTAGGAAATCTAGTAGCATCAGGCTAGGAGGTAATCCGGTAGTAGAAAGTATAAATAGATGAATCCCAGGTGTCCTAGGTATTCCATCATATCAGGAATAACAATGAAACTTAGGAATAATAGGAATTCCATATGAGAATAATAAAAATCATGGGTTAAAACCCCGAAATTCCATATAAAAATAAGCCAAATACTAGTTCATAACCCAAGAATTATAAGTCATCGATCATAAACCAAATCTCTGGTTAGAACCCAAGCATTCCATATAAATAGTTGAATCCTAGATTTCATGGGTATTCCATCATCTCAAGTATAACATCAAATCCAAGGCATCATAGGAATTCCATATGAGAATAATCCAAATACTAGGTTATAACCTAGAAAATCCATATTGACATATGAAAAATATTAGGTCATAACCCAAGAATTCCAACTCATCAAGCATAAACCAAATCTCAAGTCAGAACCCAAGAATTCCGTATAGGCCCAAAGGCCAAATCTAAGGTGATATCCGTGTTATTCATTCATAAATATTCAAGTTCAATGTGTAACTCCTATGGAAACTCATAAACTCATCACTAGTTACCTAGGGAATACACTATCTACATTTAGATTCTAATGTTCCACCTAAATTAGACAATATATATAGTATTGTACCAACCCTCACTAGGGTAAAACTCTCCCAGGGCACCCAATGAGATCCCCTAGGTATCATCATAATAAAGTTTTCCCTAACTAACTCCTCATTTATAACCTAAAATCTAGGGTCAAAACCCATCAATTAGAGGGAATATCATCCCTCTACATCATCATGATTTCATTTTTTCCTCACTAGCCTTATCAGAAAGTTCATACTAACGTCACTCTAGAGAAATGGAATAAATCCCCACTCACATTCAAAGACATATAAGTTTAGTCCACTCCCCATCTTGCATTTGATCTACCCAGGGTCCACCCACCTAGGTTCTCCCATGCTAGTGGGGTAGTAACACTCACCCTACTATAAAATCAATTAACCCAATGGTTCTAAGGAATCACATAGTTCCAACATGACCTACCTAGGCTAATCATCCCAATGAAACACTCTCATCTATAATGAGGTGATTAAGGTCTCCTATATTAGGTATTATAAATATAATACTCCTAATTTAATATAAAACCACACAATTTTTATGAAATATTTCTCTTTAAATAATTTAATTTCTTTGATAGCTTGCGTTACATGCAGTAATGAGATTAAACGAACCACATAACATTATTAAAATATTATATTTACATTATCTCCTAGCCATTGGATTATAGGGTATGAATAATAATAAATAAATTATTAAAAATATATAGTTTACAAATTTATAAAATGAATTCATTAGTTATCAAATTATTATAATTAAAAATAAAAAATATTTTAAAATAAAAGTGATATTTTTTTTCTGATTTTTTTATGTGAACAATGTATTTTTATTAATAAATAAAATTAATCAATATTAATGAATTATTTTAATAAAATGTATATGTTATTTACTTGATCAAATGTTTTAAACATTCAATAAATATTTTATAGGCATAGGATAATAATAAATATAGTTTTATGCTTAAAATGTATTTTTTCTAAAAAATAGTTTTTTTATATTTTGAAAATAATTTTAAAAATAATTTATGCTATTTATAGGTATTTAATTATACAAATTTAATTAAATATTTATAATTAGGAGGTTTAATTTTTTTAAATAGGTCCCTTTTATTTTTTGCCAATATGAATAGTAAATGTGGAAAAATTTATCACCTTGACAAAGGGTAAATCAGGTTAATATATATTAAAAACAAGTGATAAGGACATAATTATTCATCCTAATTCTTATTTAATGAAGATAATTTTACACTTATCACCTTAGAATCAAATTTTATTAGTTTAATGAACACTTTTCAATGAAAATGACTTATATATTATTTAAATAAAAGAAAATTACAAAATATCACTCTCTTAGTTTTAAATATACTTAATGAGTTCAAAAAGGGGAAAAACTAGTTATGAATTTATATTAATATAAATCTTGTGAATAATGAAATTATATTAATTATGGTAATTTATTTATAATTTTTAGGTAATATATATTTATAGTAAATTCCCACATAACACCAAAAAAATATTTATTTAATTAATAAAAAAATATAATAAATGATTTTGAAAATATTAAAAGTGATATAATTTAAAAAATTTATATCATTACATGAGTTTTATAGGTGAAAATGAAATATTTGTGTGGTTATAAAAGATTATATTTGAATTCAAACTTTGTCTTTATTTTTTTAAGTCAAATTAAATAAAGTGTCAAAATTAACAATAATGATCTTTTATCCAAATAATATTTTATAAAAATTATTTAAAAATAATAAGAATATTTAAATAATAAAAGTTTAATATTATGTGGTCTATAATTTCATAAATTTTAAATTTACTATCCAAGTTTTACCATATAATTAAAAATTACTACTCTTTAATATTGAAAAAGTTGCTTCTTTAGTTAAAATTAGAATTGATTAACTACGGGTTAATCAAAATTATAAGGTTTAAAATGACAAAAAAATTTGTATAAATTATATATTTTGATGGGATTAATACCATATACTACCTTATATTTTAATAAATATCTATTTTGATGAATTTTTCTTGAGAATGAATTTATTATAATTAAATATTTTTTGGAAATTCTAAAAGTTCCCCTCAACTCAATTATAAAAGGGCACCTTCTACCACACTTATTTACACTAAATTGAGCCTTTTATCTTGACAAAAATATAAAAATTTATCTTTTAAACTTTCCTATAAATATCCTATATGTTTTTTTCTTCCAAAAATACCAACCCTAGAGCTCGTTAGAGCATATATAAAGGAATCATTTCAAAGAAGAGGTAATCACCTAAACTGATCACTTTATTTTATAATCTTATTTACATCCTCTAAATATATGGTATTTTTCATAAAATAATAACTCTATTATACTAAATATTCTTAAATTTTATTATGATTATTTAAAAATCATTATACAACATATTTCCCATCAATTAAGAAAAGAAAGCATCGCTCATGCTTACGTATGGCTTATTGTCTCCACGTAGTGATAAAATTCATTATCATCACCATATTTTATGGATGTGTATTATTATGGGATTAATGTTTATATATGATATTTATAAAAAACTTATACTTATTTAATAATAATATCATTAATACCTTATTACCATCCAATCCTTTGGGAAACGATAACGTCGTTCGTGCGTATATGTGGACTACCACCTCCACGAAGCAATGTGATTCATTTTTCATTTATATTTTAGTTAGATGGTAATAAGGATTACTTTTTTGAATATATATGATATAAATTATATATTAATTATTATATAAAGTTTAATTAATATTTATATTTCTTTTATTCCATCCAAAAAATGAAAACAACGTTCATGCGTACATACGACCTACCATCTCTTTGAACAATGTAATTCATTTTTCTTTCTCCAATTTTTATGGTTGACTCTAAATATGTATATAATAAATATATATTATATTTATATCATTATTAATATTATTTATATTATGTAACCAAGATAAATATAAAAGGACTTTCAGTAATGAACAAAAATACTCCTGATAAACGAAATAGATAACACAAAAAATGGAAATTTTAGTAAGGAATTATTTATAAAAGGGGGTATTGAAATGTTATAAAGGGATAATAAATGATATTATAAGTAATAAAATTAATCTTTTATAGAATTATAATAAATTTAAATTTATTACAAATGAGGTTAGAGTTCTTTTGAAGCAAGGTTAACTCGAGGTAAGGGGTTTTATATTACAATATCATTGTTTATTAAGTTTGTTTATAGTTACATTTTAATGATGAAATATTTAGATAATTCTTTTAATAAACTCAAAAATTTTATTATCTTATGGTTATTTCTTTAAAATACATGATTTCATTTCATTTACCTCACCTTAGGTATTCATGACACCAAAAATATATTTTTAAGGAAAATCGACTTAATTTCTCTCTTCAGCCAAAAAAAAAACATTTTCCATCCATATATATGTTTTATAAAAACGATTTAATGAAGTTTTTTTACCATTATAAAATTATTTTTTAAAGTCATTTTTAGCTATTTTTTTCTTCTTATAAAACTTTTTTAATAGAATCTTCTTTTCAATTTCCAAATGAGGAACTTTGTGACTTTTATAACAAAAGTATAAAAGGAATGTTATTTTAAGTTATAAATAATTAATATATTTTCCCACCATCATGAATATTTTTTTATTTGATGATTCATTTACAAGTTTAAATAGTTCTTTTGATGGAATTTTGTTCCTTTTTATTTGCACATCTTTTTAAATAAATGATTTTAAAATGGAAAGGTCATTTTTCTCAATAATATTTTAATAATCATTTAATGGTATTTCTATTCATTGAAGATAAAAAACCTCAATTTCAATTATGATTTACTGATTTTATGATCCAAATATACCATAATCATTATTTCTTTGTATAGTTTATGAATATGATGACACACCCATTTCTTTTCTATGGGTTATGCTGTAGTGAATTGATGAAATGCTTATAAAACCCAATTATTTTCCATGTGTTATTCTATGATGAAATGTTTATGGAATCCATTTCTTTTCTTGGGTTCTAATATGAAAAATGTTTTATGATATTATGGCACACATATGTATGATTTTCATTATGTGACAGGTGGGATCTATATCTCCCTATAATGAATTGGGTAAATATTGATATCTCTTGAGATAAATAGGACTAAAATGGGGAGTGAACCTAGTTTAGTAAGGTAATTTTTCCAATATAATAGTCTTGGGAGTAAACCTTTACTACTTAGACAGTTTAGAGAGTAAACCCAATCCATTATGATAGACTTGAAAATGATCCTTGAGTATTATAGAAATACATTTCTATACTTATGTGTATGACACAATTCCATGTCTTATGAAAATGATATGCTCTCATGGATCATGTTATTTGATTACTTTATGATTCATCTCTTATAAACTGCTATGATTTATTATATGACTCAAGATGATGATCTATGATATGCAGGGTATGGTTTTAAAATGTTCATCTCATGTTCTCATACCCCTTTTCTCAGGTTATTCTTATATAATCATTGATATCTCCCTTTTTTACCCTTAATAAGCATCAAATCTCACCTTTTCTTATGTTTCCTTTCCTATGTTTTGAAGAAAGGTTTTACGTATGATATGTCTAAGAAGGGTGATAGTAATGGAGATCTAAATGGGAGATGATGTAGAACTATATAAACCAGTTGTTCATATTTAAAATTTTCCAAAGATACTATACCTATATGATCTTAGAATGGATTGTTATTATATGTAAAAATATTATTCTATTTATATGTAATATCTATTTAAGAAAATTTCGGGTCAATATAGTTGGTGTTAGAGAAAGGTTTAGTTAACCTTTTGAAACTAGGATGAGAAAAAATTAGTAATAACCCTAGCTATATGTCTATGTATAAGATAAAATCCTAAAGTTTTGGTAATGATCATGAATGAACTAGGTTAAAACTAAGTTTTCATAGAAGAAGGTGTTATAATTTATACATCCTATAAATTATTTTTCATGATCATGTGGTTTCCCACTATGATTATTGTTTCTCGTACTATGATTTTGGTTTTAGGAAATGGATATAACTCAACGTAATTGTGTTAATAATTAATTTTATGGAAAATAAAATGATTGAACTCCTGAGTAATCAAATGTTATGGGATATGGAATGAAAAATATCATTTTTTTTCTCACATAACTTTCTCAAGCTATGAATCATGTCGAACTTCCGAATGATAAAAAAGAGGGAACAACGTTCTGTTGAGTCCTTAATGAGGAAACACCCACCTTATTTTAGTGGGTTGACTGATCCATTAGTCACTGAGTAATGGATCAGTACCTTTGAAATGATATTTTATGTTCTTTAGTGTTTGAAACATGAGAAAGTTATTCTTGTTGTTTATTTTTTGTAAGGTGAAATAGATCAGTGGTGGAATATTTTCAAGAACATGAGAGAACAAGAAGAAATTAAATCTATGTAGTGGGATAAATTTAAAAGCTTATTTTTCTATAAGTACTTTCCTCATATTCTTCATAATAAAATGGAAAAATAATTCCATGAGTTAAAAAAGAAGGATGATGAATATATTGGTACTTATGAGGAAAATTTCACAAGACTTGTGAGGTATGCTACTGGTATTATCATCCAACCTAAAATTAAGGTTGATCAATTCATCAATGGATTTAAAAAATTATCATAAGGGTGTTATTTATAAGGGACTTTAGTAGCTATAAAGAAAATTTTCTATGTGTTTTCTATGTGGAGATGACACTACAAAAAATTCTAATTATTGATGTTTTTTTTTGCATTAGAAACAGTTTAAAATGTTGCTAATTCATTTAACAATGTTTTAAAAAAATCCAAATTCCAAAATAAAGAAAAAAAATTTATAAATTTAATTTTTTTACCGACATTAATTATTATCATGGGAGTAGGAACAACTCATCTCACACTACAACATCGGAAGATGATAAAATTAAACTTGAAGCGGCATAGTTTTTCATTGAAATGGTTGTTGAAGAGATGGAAACTGGTTTCCTATCACATAGGAGGTGGTCATTCCAGTAGTCATGCATCAGTGGGGTTCCAATAGTCGTAGCAAAGGGATCAAGTGGGTCTTGGGGGTTGTGGTAGAGGTAGGAACACTGTTTTGATCTGAAGAACTAGGGTGGATTGTGGTATATATGATATATAGTCTATAGACTTTAGGATCAACTTCTCAACCTAAAATGAGCATAGGGTTTGTTGTAGAAATGTCGATAGAGATGATACCAAGATGGAATGGAAGTTATCCAGAGAGCACTGATGGCCAATGAGGAAATGTTTTATCTAATGCACCACACCATCTCAATACCAATACTCCTGTCTAAATAATAAACCTGTGGCCATATATTTTTTCCATCCACTCAATAAGGCCCAAGTGGTACACTTAGAAACACTCTAATTAATTGAAAAGGGGGAAGAAATGTTATGGAAAGTGAAAAAAATAAAAGCGATATGTTTAGTATGAGGTTTGGGGCTCAGATCTAGCCTATTATACTGATTGTACATGATGAGGTGGTTTGGAAAGAGGTCTAGATGACCATTCGACTATGTTCTCTCTAGTGCTGCTAAATTAATGTTTAGTACTCTACTCTAACAGTGTGAAAAAATATGGGTTTTCTGTTTAGAGGCATTGGGTTGAGGTTATTTCATATCCTAATGAGATAAGAAACCTGGGGCCACGAGCTAGTAATCGATTGGAGCTATTGGTTTGACTCGAGTACCAAGAAAAATAGTTGAACTTAGGTATAGGATTTTCCTAGTATAGTATGATACACACCAATGGATATATAGGTCTGGGGTCATGGGTCAAAAAAGAAACCCCATTGACACCACCAATGTCAACCCCATTGTGGTGATATCAGACATGAGGCACCATTGGCCCAATAAATCAACATCGAATCCTTTCCTTGAGATGCTTACCCAATATCCCCATTTCCACTCCATTGCAACACCAAACACTCAGTGGGATACATGAATCATGTATCCTCGGTATAATATAGGTATCCTAATATCTGGATTATATCAAGGTCTGACCTATCCTGGTCCTCCTAGGTCTTTACTGGGATACGTGAATCAGGTATCCCAATGAAGACCTGGGATACTTCATGTATCCTAGTGAGGACTTGGTGGGTGAGAACACAATAAAATGGAGTACCTGGACCAGGTCAACTACTACCTCTAGACCTGGTGAGTGAACACACTTTGAAATAGAGTACTTGTACTAGGTGGTGTTTCTAGGAGAAATAGAAAATGACCAGTGTTTCCCCCTATATCTTCTAGTCACCGACTTGGTAGTTGAATATAGTATTTGAATAAAAAACATCCCAAACTCATAGTTTCTCCCATGGTGTGAATGGAGGTATCTCAACCACCACTCCTAATGAAAAACCATATAGCAGGCTGAAGGACATCAACCCCAACTCAACTATTACTTCGAAAGGTTGGGACAGGGAAAGATAGGCCAAATCCAATTTCAAGGATCAATGGGGCTATGCGAGTTGAGTGTTTCAAGGAGAGAGATGGTGGATGGTAAAAAATAAATGGGTGCTAGTGATACCATTATTTCTTTAGCTAGAGCGACAGTCAGATTGGAAACTTGTTCAGTGTGTTGATTCAATTCATAGCGTGTAATCCATCAATGGAAAAATAATCATTTGGGTATGTGATTTTGGGGTTTTCTCTAACTGAATATATATCTTAGTTTGCCTCAATGATGGAGTTTTTTCTCTCATATGTATTTCATCCTAGTTCACCCTCTTTCCCCTGGTCATTCTCATGGATACTTCATGTATTCTAGGAACTCACTGGGATACTTGAATCACGTATCCTCGGTATAATATAGGCAACCTACTATCTAGATTATACAGAGGCTTGACCGGTCCTGTTCCTCCTAGGTCTTCATTAAGATACCTGAATTAGGTCTCCCAATGAAGACTTGAGAAGATCCTTGGATAATCATACTCAATAGGTAGTATGTTCAAGATGTAATTTTTTAAGTTCTTGATTGGATGTCTAATAACCATAGTCTAGACCCCCTAGAATTCCCCTACAACTACACTATTCTAGAAACTCTTGGAATGTAGTGGCTAGATGGTGTATGACCATTAAAAAACCACATCAGATCGACTCGACCAACCAAGAAAGACAGTGCTCCTATATAATAACAGTAATGAGGCATCCAGTGGGAGAAGTTCCATAATGAATTACTAGTGTGGCATGAAATAAACTGGATTGGGTGCTGGGGAATGACACCACTGATGCATTAAACCACGTTTCACTCATTGGTGTACTCATGGTCTCGATATTGTCCCCCTTTCTCATGTCAGTGTGATGGCTAATACAGTAGTGATGGCAGTGTAGTTGTATTTCCCCTTGTTTGATTTTCATAGAATCCATTTAAGCCTCTCACTATGTCAAATTTTGTTTCCTTAACTCTATTACCTATATTATATTGAGGATGATACCATCTTTTCATAAAGTGGTGATCCGACAACATGAAATTGTGTCTGATTGGGTGGTTCAAGTGGATATTTCATTCGTTTTGGTTATTCATCTGATGATGTGAATGCCGAAAGTATCGAAGGTCAACTATTTAGACACTTCATGCTACAATCACTTCAACTACTAATCATGATCCACTCAAATTGGATGGGATGTGGTAATGGACTTTGCAGCTCTTTGATCGTGATATGCATTGGATCAAAGAAGCCTATTATTTATTAGGGGTTCTAATGTACTAATCTTTTTGATTTTTTTAAATATAAAAATACAATCTGGAGACCCCCACGCCCGACTCATCCCCCACATGCTGGACTGCCCTCTAGTACATTCCTATACACACATGCTGGACCCTACCTCACCCCCACACACTAGACCCTGTCTTATCTCTCTACATGCAAGAACCTACCCTCCAGTGTCGTTCCATAGCGTGCTAATACACACACAACATGTCTTGACAGAGCGAAGCCTAAATATATATCCCCAAATAATGATTCGAACCCCTCACATCGGGCTTCACAACTAAAGACGCCACCAATTCACCTATTTACGTTTTATATATTTAATTGTATTATATTTTATTTATAAATATAAATTCATTTTAGTATTTAAAAAATTAAAATTATATATATATAAATATATTTATATATTAATATATACATATTAATATATGTATATATATGTTTATATGTTTATATTTTATGTTTATATTATATATTATATATATATATATATTATACATATATATATGTTTATTTTTTATATTATATTATATATATATATGTTTATATTTTATGTTTATTTATATGTTTATATATTATATATATGTGTTTATATTTTATGTCTATTTAAATGTTTATATTATATATATATGTTTATATTATATATATATATATTATATGTTTATATTAATATATATATGTTTATATATATATGTTTATATATATATGTTTATATATATATGTTTATATATATATATGTGTGTGTCAGTATTTAAAAAATTAATATATTATATGTATAATTTTATATATTAATATACATATATTAATATATATATATATATGTTTATATGTTTATATTTTATGTTTTTATATATATAAGTTTATATTATATATATATGTTTATATTTTACATATATGTTTGTATTTTATATTATTTATATACGTTTATATTTTATATTATATATGTATATATGTTTATATTTTATAATTTATATTATATATATATATTAAAATAAACATATTATATATATTTATATATATATTAATATAAACATATTATATATGTTTTTATATAGATTAATATAAACATATTATATATATATGTTTATATGGTTATATTTTATATTTTATAATTTATATTTTATATTATATATATATATATATTTTATGTTTATATATATGTTTATAGATATATGTGAGTGTTTATATATATAGATATTTATATATATGTGTGTGTAAATATTATTGTGTTTGTATACACACACACACACAAATATATATATATATACATATATATATATATATATATATATATATATATAATTACCACGTTTCAAAACACTGGTAAAAATGTCACTAAATTAGCATCGTTTTCTAAAAAACATGGCTAAATTTAAAATATATATGTGTTTTTATTTATAAATATATATGTGTGTGTGTGTTTATATATATATATATAGATATATATATACATCGATGTAGGTAAATGATATATATATATATATATAGCGACATTTCCTGAAAAACATCCCTAAATTAGTGATAGTTCCTTAAAAACGTCGCTAATTAAGCGATGTTTTTCATGAAACATCGCTAAATTAGCGACATTTGCAGGAAACGTCGCTAAATTTAAAAATTAGCAATGTTTTTAAAAAATGTCTCTAAAAAAACATTGCTAAATTACTGTTTTTTAGTGTAAAGATTGGAGTTACCCATCAATATCATGGTTTTGACAAGAAATGAAAAATGGAATTCAAAGGAAATTCTAAAAAACATAGAGAGAAGAATATGAGATTTCATTTAAGCTCAAAATGTGGAAGGAAACATGGGGGAAATTTTCTTAAGGGAACCGATAAATCTTTCAAGATTGGAAAAGAATGTCATTGGGAAATTTAATTAAAAAATTATGGGAAGAAGTTAACTGATGTTGTGAATAGAGAGAAAGCACCATAGAAATCACCACCCACACTCTAGTGTTTGAAATGAAAGGGGTATGGTAATTATGATAACTAGTTCCCAAATTCAAAGAAGGTAAGTTAAATTTGATATTCTGAACCAACTTATGATCACCTATCAATGTGATTATAGAAATTAACTTATGATGGAAATTACATCCATCATATGGGTCATAATTCCTATTCAAAAGGGGTGTTTAAATTATATGGTTGGAGAGAAACTCAACATCAAAGATATTCCTATTATGTGGAAGTTTATTGATGTCTTTATAGAAGAGTTTCTTGGTCTTCCACAAAATCATGAAGTTGAGTTTTCAATAGAACTCATTATTGGTGCTACACCTATTTCTAAGACTTTATATAGAATAACCCCAATTGAGTTGCAAGAATTGAAGAAGCAACTCAAGAAGAATCTTGACAAGGGATTAATTTGGCCAAGTTCATCACCTTGGGGTGCACCTGTTCTATTGTTTAAGAAGAAATATATACCAATGGATCTTTTCATTTATTATTGAGAACTTAACAAGATCACTATCAAGAACAAGTATCCTCTATCAGTATTGATGACTAGTTTGATCAACTATGTGGAGCTCCATACTTTTCCAAGATTTGTATTCATTTTGGATATCATCAATTGAGGATCAAGATGGAGGATATACCCAAGATAGTATTTCATACAAGTTATAGACACCATGAATTTGTAGTAATACCATTTGGTCTTACTAATTCCCCCACTATCTTTATGGATTTAATTAATAGTCTTTAGAGATTACCTTGATTATATTGTGGTAGTATTTATATACCATATTCTTATATTTCTAAAGATCAAGGAAGATAATGAATATCAATTGAGGATTTTGATGAATACCCTAAGGAAGCTTAAGCTTTATGAAAAATTTTCCAATTGTGAATTTTGGCTTTGGAAAGTTTCATTCTGGGGTTATATAATCTCAAGTGAAGGTATACTATTAGACCCTTAAAAGAAAAAGTTTATTGAAAATTGGACTAAAAAAACCATTATGACTGAGATCAGTAGTTTTCTTGATTTTTCTAGATATTATCTATGATTTTTGAAGATTTTTCATGGTTATAGAACCCACACACCATGTTAACTCAGAAGGGATCCAAGTTACTTAAGATGAATGAATGTGAATAATGTTTTCAGGAACTGAAGGGAAGGATAGTCAACACGAATTTTTAGTGCGACAACCACTCTTAGGAAATTATCACATACTTTTTCATGTAGTAGAACAATCATGATGAGATAAGTACTTTATTAATATTCAAAAAAATGAATACATGTTTATCATAAAGTACATAGAATTTGGTTCTATAGCACCAACTCTAACAGACTCCCACTTCACTAGAGACAACTACTAACAACCTTCAATTTGATAGCTCTCACAACGAGGTATGCACGTGACTTGAGATTCACATTGTGTATGGTTTTTTTTCTTGAACGTTGTTATTTGAAATTTCAATTTGTGGACTAGCACAACTTTTTTAATTTTAAAATGTGAAATTTTGAAATGTAAGGTTTCCCGCTAACCCTAAAATAAACCTTTTGAAAATTGAAAAAATTGATTTGGAGAGATAGATATATCTCACAAGATACTCATGCTTCTACTGAGATTGGTCTTTAGTAAAGGGGTCCACCACATTCTCTTCCATGGGTACTCTGCTCACTACAACTTCATCCCTTTAATAAAAATCCCTCAATAGGCGATACTTCTGAAGTATATGCTTTGTTCGTTGATGTGACCTTGGCTTTTTTTCAAGTGTTTCCGTTGTAATATTATCACAATACAATGTGACAGGGTCTTTAATTAGAGGTACCATATCAAGATTCTGTACAAAGTTATGAATCCAAAAGGCTTCTTTCGATACATCAGAAGCCACTATATACTCAGACTCCACTGTAAAATCAGCGAAAATGGGCTTATTTGAAATTTTCTAGCTCACAACTCCTCCATTGAGATAGAAAACATATCCTGATTGCAACTTAAGATCATTCAGATATGTCTAAAAACTAGCATCAGCATAACCACTGATGACCAGCTTCTTGTATCCTTCATACACTAGGAGCATATCCTTAGTTCTTCTCAAATACTTAAGGATAACCTTAATATAATTCCAATTCCATTCTCTTAGATCTTCTTGATATCTACCTACCATGATCAATGCATATACAACATCAAGTCTAGTACATAAAATGGAATACATGATTGATCCTATCGCTAAAGCATATGGGATCTTACTCATTCTATCTTTCTCTTGTTGTGTTTGGGGACACATTTTTTTCAAAATATTTAAACCATGAGACACTAGAACCAATACCCTCTTGGATTGTTCCATACTAAATATCTTTTGTATTTGGTCAATATATATACTTTTACTTAGTCCAAGAATCCTTGTGGATCTATCACGAATGATCTTGATCCCTATAATATAGGCTACTTCACCTAAGTCCTTCATGAAGAAGCACTTGTTTAAATAGTCCTTAACTGACTGTAAGAATGGTATGTCACTTCCAATAAGTAATATGTCATTAACATATACTACTAGTATAATGACCGCATTCCCATTAAAACTTTTGTAAACACATGGCTCACATTCATTCTTAGTGAAACCAAATTCTTTTATAGATTCATAGAATCAAATGTTCCATGACCTAGATGCTTGCTTCAATCCATAAATGGATCTATGCAACTTAAAAATCATTTTGGAATCACTTGGAGTCACAAACTCTTTTGTTTGTATCATATAGACATCTCCCTAAAGGTTCTCATTAATGAATGGAATTTTGACATCCATTTGCCAAATCTCATTGTCATGGTAAGTTGTTATGGAAAGTAGAATTTTGATGGATTTAAACATAGTAACTAGTGAAAAGTTTTCATCTTAGTAAATTACTTGATGATGTTTAAACTCTTTAGACACTATCCTTTCTTTATAGGTACTTTTCCATCCATTTTCAATTTCCTCTTGAATACCCATTTGCATCTTTCCAGATTCACATCAACTAGCGCATCGACCAAAACCCAAACATGGTTATGATACATGGAATCCATTATAGAATTAATATATTCTATAAATATTTTATATTTTGAGATCTCTACTACCTTCTTGTAGAAGATAGATTCATCATTATCAACCAATAATGAGTCACCATCATCGGTGTCCAAAAAACCATAGCTCTATGGTTTTCTTACCTATCTTGAGCTCCTGCATAGTACTTGTATTTCAGGAACTACTTATTCTATGGGGACCTATAGAACCTATTTCTATACCAACTTCTATGTATCTTGAGCATCAAATTAATAGAAGTCAATATTTCTCTTACTATCCTTTTTGAGTATGTGCTCCCTCTCAAGAAAAATAGATTTCTGGGAGATAATCACTTTCTTATCCAAGGGTTTGTATAGGTAGTATCCCTTTGTTTCCTTAGGATATCCTATTAGATACACTTTATGCCCTGGGGTGATAGTTTTTTTCCCAATAAATCCTTAACAAATTCCTCACATTCCTATAAATGTGTATGTGAAAAAATGGGTTTCTTTTCCCTCTATAGCTCTAAGGGAATTCCATTTTCTGATTTAGTTGGTACTCAGTTTAATGTGTATGCCACAATTTGTAATGTATGTCCATAAAAGGATAATGGAAGATCTGTACGACTCATCATCAACCTTACTATGTCCAATAAAGAATGGTTCCTCCTTTCACTAACACCATTCCACTATGGTGTATAAGGTGGAGTGAGTTGAGATAGAATCCCAAACTCCCATAGAAAGTTGATGAACTCTTAGTTAAGATTTTCACCACCTCAATCTAATCAAATATTCTTTATCTTATTACCAAGATTATTCTCTACTTCAATCTTGAATTCCTTGAATTTCTAAAAGGACTTAGACTTATACCTCATCAAGTAAATATGTCCATATCTACTCAATTCATCAGTAAAAGTTAAAAAGTAATAATATCCACCTCTAGATTCTACCAGAAATGGTCCAAACACATCAGTGTGTACCAATCATAGAATATCTATGTCCCTTTCACCCTATCCATCAAATGGTGGTTTAGTCATTTTCACTTATAAAAAAGTATGACATCTATCAAGTGGTTTTAGCTCAGAAGAGTCTAACTAACCATACTGATAGATATTTTTATAATGCTTCTCATTTACATGACCAAGATGGTGAGGCCACAACTGGGTGTTATATGATTCATGTGAACATGATTCATTATTGATTTACAAAATTTTTTTTCACAATTTAATACATAAAGAGAATTATTTAAATGAACCATACCATAACATATGTTGTCCTTATAAAAGAAACAACTTTTATTTCCAAATTTGAAAATAAACCCGTTTATATATAAACATGAAAAATAAATTATGTTCTTGGTAACTGTAAGTACATAATAAAAATATCTTAAAACCAAAATCATTCCCATTTTCATGAAATTTGTTAGCCACCAATGGCTAGGGCAGCCAACCTCACTCCATTGGTAGCTCTCAAATCCACCTCTCCTATGGTAATCTTTCATAATCTACTTGGTTCCTATATTTGGATACATATGTGGGCCCCATAGGCTATATCTAATACCAAATGTTTATATATTGAAATATTATACTCGATAAAGAACACACCTTTATCTTCCCCTTTCTTCTGGGTGTAGTTCCTCTTCTAGTGGTTTGATATTCCACATGAAAATTATACTACCTCCTTTTCCTTTCCCTACCACTGGATCTTTTTATTATTGGTACAATGGTGCTCAAGAGCTTTAGACTATTTATAAGGCTTGGGACTCTTTTCCATTTTCATAATTTTCTTATTCAACATAAGGACTATGGGTTTATAATGCCCCATGTCCTTATCCACTTGGAAAATTAAAGTAAGAATTTATGGAAGACTCTTCTCAATATTACTCATATTGTAATTAAAAATAAAGTTGGATAAGGTCTTGGGAATTGATGAATGTATGAGATCTGTATGCAATTCATCTATAAATTTAATCGCTAATATATACAGGTGTTCAATATAAACAATAATATTGATTACATGAGGCCTATCTAGAACAGACTCTCTAAGCTTAGTTGTAAACAAATCATTGGAGATATTATACCTCTCTTGTCTCGCCATCTCTTGATAAAGATCCTGAAGGCGAGACATCATGCTACAAGAATCCATATCCTCATGTTTCTTTAAAATATCACTAGACATGGATGATATCATGAAGCAATGAACATCTTTAGCATCATTAAGATGTTTTTCATAGGGAGATAGTTCTTCATTACTTGCCTCATTTCCAGGTGAAAATGGTAAAGGTTCTTCCAACACATACAGTTTCCTTTCATGGATAAAGATGACATGTAGGCACCTTGGCCTCTCTAGGAAATTTGTGCCGGTAAGAAGATTTTCCTTAAAAATTATGGATCATAATGATATGTTTGATTTCATTTTATTGTTGTTTCTACAAATAAGATAAGTATAATTTTATTACCTTATCTGATAAATTTTAGACAAATAAATAAATATTATATTTATTAGTCTCCCACTATTTTATAAAAACCCAATATCCCTCACAATAAGCTTTGGAATATCCTTTTTCTTGGACATTATAGTGGAAAGGATCTATATCCCCCATCTCACTACCCTAACTTTTGTTGGTCAAGCAACTTGAATGGTTTTATGCATGCATTACAAATGCCAAATGCAATAACTCATAGTTCCTTGATCTGCTAAGTGGACTCCTCAATCTTGAAACCATTAATTTATATTTCCTCAACCGTTTCCTCTCAGTTATACCAAGTCCTTCTTTGGCAGTCAACCCTGGATTCCAACTAAGTTAATTCAACCCAAAACCTCAAGTTATAATTCCCTGATAATTGAAAGAAACTCATGTTTGGATAGTCAAGCACTTTGAACTATGGTTCGATTTTAACTAGGCTATACCAGCTTAATATTTTATTTAGGATTTTATACTTTTATGCATAAATTTATAATTATTATCTTTATCACATGCTTGTTAATATTAAGTGGGATTACTTCAGTGATTAACCATGTCTTCGATAATATTTATGCATAAGAAAATTTATTTTAGTTTTATATTGAATGATTGTTAAATCATTAATTATGTGATCGTGACCAGACATCCATAATAAAATAACCATGCAACTAACAGAAATAAAATAATGAAGTGGTATGATCATGATATCTTACTCGTGGTTAGTTTATCTAGCAGTTGATAAACTAACTGGACCTAGGGGAAAAACACCTTGAACTAATTAAGGTTTGTGTTGCAGCTTTCCACATATCCACCTATGTATCTCCTTGGATTGGTTTCATCTCAGATCTGAACTTGAACCACCTCCACTAGCTTGGGAGATTCATCCATTACATATTCCTTTTACTCACACATAGGTGAGGGGAAAAGGGGGTTTACATAAAAGAAACCATGAGCACGCAGGACCTACATAATGAAAGGAGAGAAGGAACCTAGGTCAAAAATTTAATTTAATAATAAATTAATTGAAACCAATCACATACAAAAGTTATAGTCTAGCTCATGATCATCCACATGCATAAAACTAGTTACACATTTAATAAAACTAGCATTCAATTCTTAATCATTATTATTTAAGATAAATCATGCTCAAATTGATTAATTATTATCTTTAATTAATCAATACTTTTATCTTAATCCTTATCTGAATTTCCTTGAGATTCTCATCTATTATAATTTTAAACAAAATAAATAAATTCATTTAAAATTAATCTTGTACATAAATGTACCTTGTAGGAAACACTGTGAATACCCATCCAAATATACCAAACATGTATTATACTAGTGTACAATTTATTCTTCATGATATTTAGAATATACGATTATCACATACTTTCATGACATGTAGTATCATCTTAATGATTACACAAATTACATGATTTTTTTGTAATGTGTCATGTTTTAATGAACATAGAGAAACAACTATAATACAACTCATAAATGATATAAAGATCTTAAAAATTGTACAAATATTAATTAAAAATTTATATATATAAATATTAAAACCCATAAAATGACGTGTCCTATCAACTTAATGACCACACACAAGAACATGTATCAAGGTTTACATAATATAATAAATAAATATTTAATCTACGTAATTGGTAAAAGCACACGACAAGAATATCCAATCTACATGGCATGTACATTTCTCACCATCTATCTAAGACACATTCCTAAGGACTCGAAGTGTAATCTATGCCTTAGAAAATTTGGATTACATGATATTTCCAATGGGAAACACATCGTGTTGACTCTGTGTTACAAGGTCACCAGTTAGATAGGCTGTGTATTGAATACACGATCCATCTATGACTGACAGGGACTACATGTTGTGTATGTGGGATACACGGTGTGTATTCTGGATGACCATGCGACATTAAATTATGGTCAACATGTAGAGTATTAAGTGTGTAATTAATGCAACAATCAATGCATAATATTGAACTGATTTCCAAATCAATTATCATGTGTTGAAAATGACTACATGGTGTGTAACTTCGGTTACATGGCCTGTAGTCTATTGTTGTCCAGACAGAAACCTTGGCACATCCATATGAGTTCCTTGATTTTATTTTAATCATAAAATTAAACATCTCGATTATATCTATTTGAAATGAAAGAGGAAGAAATAGATCTCATAATTCAAAATAAGGGAACGATTAAACTTGAATTAAAAAACTAAATTACAAATGTGTAAATCACCAATGGTTTTTTAATAATTATAAAAAATTATGTGCCCACTCTGACACCACTTATAGGTTCCCGACACAATGGAAGCATTTGATGGGTGGTACCCAAATTTGTTTTTTTCCATAATCGATGATCAATCCGACATCCATGTGATGATGAATATCGTGATCAATGTAATTAAATCAAATAAATAGACAAGAGATAGAACGATAGAACCAGGAGATAGGAGATCAACACATATTGTTTATAATTAATTTAATTATATAAATAATTATCTCTATGAAATTATTTCTTCATTGATGAATCCAATGACATATCTACAGTGCACCGTTGTTGTGTTGTAGAAACAAAGTGTATATTTCCTTTAGCTGTGATCCCCATGTATTCCATAAATCTTCAGATGTAGCCAGAAGATTATCTGGGTGCTAATATAGAATATCCTTGTGTTTGTGTTGTCCACCTCTGATTGCCTCGAGAATTTCTTTCAAAGCATTCTCCTTGGTCCGGTGGAGGAGGATTTCTTTCAATTCTTGGGAGTATTCTCGGAGAAGGGATCTCTCTAAGATTGGGAGGATTCTTCAAAATTTGTTTTGCACAACTGAATTGGATCTCTTGAGAAAATAACATAATTGAGTATTTATATTTCTATGAATAAAATAAAATAATTTTATAAGTTTTTTTAATTGTTTATTAATCCTATAAAAACTCCATGTTAAATAATAATAATAATAATATTTCTTGACATGCGCTTAAATTGTGAATTATAATTAAATATCATTTAATTAAATAATATTCAATATTTGTTATTTCTCACCAGACCATTAAACTCGGTCCTCTATTCATAGACAATATTTATCAGTCCTTGAATAATGTCCATTTATTTATTAAATAAATATCACTTCATTATTCACCAATAAATAAATAAATATCATATTCACTAAATCGAAAATAAATATTTATTAAATATTCCACTCATAATATATTCTCTAGAATAAATAGTGATGGAATAAATGTGATCAATCATACATGAATAATTATTAAACCAAGTTTTAGAATAATATTTATTCAACCTATTAAATAATAAATAATAATATATTATTTAACTGAGATTCTAGATACACTTTATGTGTGACCCTTTAGGCATCTTTCTCAGTGGAATTAGGTGAACCAAACTAAAGTCCAATGTTAGCATCTAAAAACACACCAAGGCAGCCATAGAGAAAGAATTTAATGTCACAATGACATGTTACCTCATATATACACTTACTATGTAATATAACCCCTTTATTACAATATCTCTGATTGAGTAGGTTACATGCTAGTGCCATCAAACTATATGCTTGATATCTATTTCTTTGACTTTAAAGAAATATAAATTTCTTATAGAACACCATGAACATGGATTTATTTAGTCTATATAATTTCCATAAAATGGACTGAGATATTAACTTCCGTTAATGAACATAAGGGACAAATATTTTCTCACATTATTTATTAATTAAATATTACTCATAATGCACCCAACGTATCATACCTCACCGAGAAAATCTATCATCATAGTTTTTGTCAATACATAAAAGTACATGACTCATAATATTCATTAATAATAGTCTTAAATTATAAGGAACAATATACACATCTGTAGATAGGAACATCCAATGACACGTATAAATGTGGATTTTTTTTCTGGAGGGTCCTATTCTCATAATATCATACTGAATATTACCAAGAGCATACACTATGAGAAGGTGACTCAACGTCCTATGAGTCTCCACCTATGATAGATTGTATAATTTGTTTCCCTCAAATGATATAATCTGGACATAGAACACATATCCAATAATATTGTCATAGCACTTCCAGGTTCTCATCATAGTGGGGAACTACTATGACCTTTTAGTGCGACGACTACTCGTAGGACATTATCACATACTATGTCACACATAATAATAATTATGTGATAAGTATTTTATTAATATTCAAAACAACAAATATATATTTATCATAAAGTACATAGAAGTTGGTTCTATAGAACCAACTCCAACCGTTTTATTCTTACAAATGCATTTTTCTTCTTCTAAAAAGAAGTTTTTGTCACATTTTGTGTACTAACTTTAAAATTGATTTTTGAAATTTATATGAATTGAATTAGATAAAATGAATAACATATTTATAATTATAAGGCTCAAATTTGGTAAATAGGTCCCTTTTATTTTCAATCAATATGAATAGTAATCGTGGTAAAATTTATCACATCAGTAAAGGGTAAATCAGGTTAATATATGTTGAAAAAAAGTGATAAGGCCGTAATTATTCATCATAATTATTATTGTATTAAGGTAATTCTAAAATTCTCAGTTTATTATCTAATTTTATTTGTTTAATGGAAACTTTTCCATGATAACGACTTATATATTATTTAAATCAAAGAAAGTTACAAAATGCCACTCTATTATATTTAAATATAATTTATGGGTTCACATTGGGAAAAAAACTAGTTATAAATGAATATTAATAGTAATTTATAATATAATGAAATTATATTCATGATGGTAATTTTTTAATATTTTTTAGGTATTATATAATTATTGTAAATTCTTACACAACACCAAAACAATTTTTATTCAATTAATGGAAGAAGAAAATAAATGATTTTGAAATTATTAAAAGTGATATAATTTGAGTAATTTATAGAATTAAATTAATTTTATAGGTAAACATGACATATTAGTGTTGTTATAAAATATTATATTTGAATTAAAACTTTTTCTTTTTGTATTTATGTCAAATTAAATGAATAGTGTCAAAATTGACAATAATGATATTTTATCTAAATAATATTTTATTAAATTATTTAAAAATAATAAAAAACTTGAAATATGATAAATTGAATATTATATGGTCAAAAATTTTATAACTAGGACATTTATGAGCTTATTTTTACCTTATAAGTAAAAATTACAACCCTTTAATATTGAAAAAGTTATTTTTATAGTTAAAATTAAAATTGGTTAACTAAGGGTTAATCAAAATGATAAGGTTTAAAATGAAATCCAAACTTGTCTAAATTATATTGGTTGATTATATTGAAAAAATATACTAACTTATGTTTGAATAATTTTCCATTTGGATGAATTTGTATTGATACTGAATTTATTATAATTTAATCTTTTGAGAAATTCTAAAAGTACCCCTCACCACAATTATAAAAGGGAACCTCTTACCTCACTTAATTACACAAAAATTAGCTTTATATCTCAATAAAAATCTTAAAATTTTTCTTCTAAAATTCTATAGTCACATCATAGAAGTTTTTTATTCCCAAAATACCAACCCTAGATCCATTTAGAGAAGATATAAAGAAATTGTTTCAAAGAAGAGGTAATTTCCATAACCGATCACTTTCTTTTCTACTATTCTTTACCTCATCTAAATATATGTTATTTATTATAAAATAATGAATTAAGTATAATTAATTTTTTGAAATGTTATTATTATTAATAAAAAACCATTATACACCCTCTTTAACATCAAGTGAGAAGTAAAGTATCACTTGTGTGTACGTACAACTTACCGTCTTCATATAGAGATACAATTGATTTTTCATCACCATATTTTATGGATGGGTATTATGATGGGTTTAATTATTATATATGATATATATGATACAGTTATACTTATATAATGATAATATAATGAACAAATTCTTTCCATATAATCCTTTGGGAAATGATAACATCATCCGTGCGTACGTGTAGACTACCATCTCCACGAAGCGATGCAATTCATTTTTTATTTTTATTTTACTAGGATAGTAATAAGGATGAATTTTATGAATATATATATGATATAAATTATATAATATAAATTCATGAAAGGTGAATGAATATTTATCTTTATTTTATTCCATCTGTCAAAAAATGGAAAAAACGTTCATGTGTACATACGACCTACTGTCTCCATAAACAATGTAATTCATTTTTCTATCTCCAAGATTTATAGATGACTATAAATATGTATATAATTAATATATATTATATTTATATAATTATTAATATTCTATATATGATTGAACCTAGATAAATATACAGGGACCAGAACTACTAATATGAAATTCTCATGATAAACGAAAGAGTTGACACCCGAAAATGATGATTTAATAATAATTATTGATATATGGGGATATTTAAATGTTATAAAGGGATCATAAAATATATTAAAAGTATGAAAATTAATTTATTACATAATTATAATAAATTTTAATTTATTATAGAGGATTTTAGAGTTCTTTCTATGTAAGGAGAACTCGAGGTAATGGGTTTTATGTAACAATCTCATTATTTATCAGGATTATTTATGATTGTGTTTTGATGATGAAATATTATTATCAAACACTCAAGATACTCATGAATTTTATTATCCTATAATCATTTCTTAAAAATACACGTTTTCCTTTAATTTTCTTCATTTTAAGTACTAAAGAGACTGAAAATATGAATTTTAAGGAAAATTGGCTTCATTTATCTCTTCGGTCAAAAAACCGTTTTCTTCCATATACGTGTTTTCTAAAAATGTTTTAAAGAAGTTTTTATTATTATTAAACTATGATTATCTAAATTTATTTTTACCCATTTTTTAATTTTTACAAAATTGCTTGAAAGGAATCTTTTTATCATTTCCCAAATGAGGCACTTTGTGACTTTTTTGAAAAAAGTATGGAAGGATTTTTTTAAATTTATATGACATGAATGGATTTTACTGATTCCATGACTAATTTTTTGATTTTTAGATTCCTTTATAAGTTTATATGGTTCATTTTAAATAAAATATTTTCCTTTATATTTGTGTAGTTTTCTTAAATAAATGATTTCAAAATGGAAAGTTTATTTTCCTCAAGAATGTTTTAATGATATTTTAAAGGAGTTTATATTCATAAAAGACAAAAAACCAAGATTTAACTTTTGATTTAATGGGGATATGATCCAAGGATTCCATCCTTATTCTTTCTCAGGATGGTTTATTAATATGATGACATAATTTTTATGAAACATATTTCTTTTCCATGAGTTATGTTGTGATGAAATGATGAAATGTTTACGAAACCCATTTATTTTCTACGGGTTATGATATAATAAAATGTTTATAAAACCCATTTATTTTAATGGGTTGTAATATGATGAATGAATTATGATATTTTGGTGCACATATGTATGATTTTCATTATGTGATGGGTGGGACCTATATTTCCCTCCAATGCATTGGGTAAAGATTGATATCTCAGCTCATGTTCTTTGATTTCTTTATGATTCATGTCTTATAAACATCCAAGATTTATTCCATAACTCAATATTATGATCTATTATATATAGATTATGGTTTTCAAATGTTAAGATCATGTTATCATACCATTTTACTAATGTTATGCTTATATGATAATCAATATTTCCCTTGTTTACCCTTACTGAGCATCATATCTCACCCTTTATTATGTTTCCTTTCCCAGGTTTTGAAGAAAAGTTTTATATATTATATGTATAATAAGGATTATAGTTATGAATATCTAAGTGGGAGATGATGTAGTTTTATTATGAACCATTTGTTTATGTTTCTAACTTTCCTAAGATACTAGACCTTTACAATTCTCGTGTGAATCATTATGTTATGTAAATAATATTTACTTATTGAGATGTATTATATATGTATGAAAACTATGGGTCACTAAATTTAATTATGACCCAAAGGTTATATATATCTCATGGAATATATTTAATGATCATTCCCTTATCCCTCAGTGCCAGATGACCCCAAGTCATTGCTTAAGGGTCCATCATAGCCCTTGACACTTAAATTACATACATTAGGTAGTTTATTTTAAAGAAACAATTTATTTTAACAAAATTTTCTTATCCAAGGGTAAAATACCATATATAACTTTCCATTAAAAATTTACAAACCATAGTGGAATGCATAAGGACCATCTACCTCATATGATACCATTCGCTTTAAAGAATCCTAGTCATCCTCACCCAAGCTCAACCAAGCATCACATAAACTCCCAAGAACCTATCTCAAGCCATAATTAATTATAAAAAATTTATAATTAATTAATAAAATTAAATATATTAATTTATAATTATTTCCCAATTGAATAGAAATAAGCATAACTACCCAAAAATCATTGAGCACTACCTAATCGCTGAAACATTAAGCAACAAGGTGTGGTCCAATCCTGACATTCACCCACACCTAATACACAAAATCTATTTCAATTAATCATTATAATTACTATTAATTGAAAAATGTAATTCAAATAGGCATAAATTCTTAAAATTAAGCCACCTTGTTGCATTGAAACCATGACCAACTACTCCGCGGAAGGTCCATGGCATACTCCCAAAGCCATATTTTAAAAAATCCCTATCATATTCCAATTATTTAATAGAATATTTAATCTAATTTCGGTATAAACCTCAAATAAATTCATATGGAAATGTACCTTCAATGAAATCGTGTACGGTGACGTGTGCTCATCCTCTTGGGATGCTCTCCATCCATGCTTAGAAAAATCCATATCACTTCGGATGATTTCCACTATGATCTGGTGGAAATTATCACCAAAACCCATCCAAAATAATCCCAAATTAGAGATAAATAATAAGGTAATAATAAAAGAGGATAAAATGGGAGGTCTAACCTTAAATCGCTAAATAAATCACTTAATAATTCCCACAATCCAAGGGGAATCTAAGAAGAAGAGGGGATAAGATCCCTCCTATACATCGTGCATGAGAGAGGATAAGGTGGGGGATTCCCCTAAAAAATTCATGAGAAAATAAGGGTAACTTACATTCTTTAATGAAATTATACTCTCAGGTGGTTTGGTTCCATGCCTGGAAAAATCATGCGCCAACCATGTAGTTTGCACTATCTGAGAAATACCACCTCACACAGTTTTTAAAACGGTGTTCTAATCACGTGAAACCAAATGAAACTTGATTAATATTTTTTGCATGGTCTATTTGAAATTGTTCACCAATTATACACCAACCCATAAAACAAATCAAACCCATATGGTTTGACAACATGGTTTCCCTTAACCATGAAAAGACTATGCATAGGTAATAAAACTTTCAAGATTATTGAAATTTTGTTCCGAATTTCATGAGACTCACTCAAGCTCCCAAGAAACCTCTCAGGACTTTATCCATAATCCAAAAAATCTACCCAAGACACTCTAACTCTCATAATTCATATCTGAATATCAACTTCCAAAATTAATCCTACTCCAAAATCAAAAAATTCAATTTCCCTATGAAAATCATAACTCATAAAAGGTATTAGGTTTTACACCATATCTATATGTAACTATATCCCATACTTAGATGAATTTACTATCCATTCATCATGTAAAAAAGAATATACATGCACCCAAAATTAGGGTGGTCACCACCCCACCCCTACCTACCTGTCATAAACCAAAGTGTTTGAAAAAGAAATGCAAATATAGAGGAATACAAATAAAAATAGTCAACATGATATATTAAATATATTATACATGAATATAAATGATAACATGTTACCCTAAATACAGGGTAGATCCATACTTTTTTTACCTACATTGATCCTAAAATTAGAATCTAAGATGAATGAATATTACAAAGTCAGGGTAAAATAACCATCACAGGAAAAGGGAATCATATATACAAAGTCAAAGAAATCTTATAGTCAATCCCAAGGGAAAAATAAAAAGGGTATATTATTCTAGGTAATTGTGATCCCATACCATTCCATCAACCTATTCATCAACATGAGGTGTACCTACTCATGCTTCATATAATAATTATTCCCCCTTTCAAACATTCTCAATAGTCATCCATGAAAATTTATAATCTAGAAATAATGTCAAAAATACATTGTCTAATCATCATTCCCTAACTAATATTAGTAATTCATTTATTATAGGTTGAAATCGTAACTAATATTATGGTGGAAAATACTAAGATTCAGTGGTTACATATATTCTATAAATATATTAAAAGGAATAACATATAAGGAATAAAAAATGGTAATGAATAATGAATAAAGGTATGTATATGATAGTTAAGGAATTATAATATGATCAACACAAATCAAAATAACCAAAATAATTTAAAACATTCATAAAAAAATTTATAAAAAAACATTAGTTTAAAATATTTCATTTTAATTATATTCACTTATCCCCATATAATTTCTAGTATAACTCATCAAGAGTATGCGAGGAAGAAGGGTTCACCCACCAAAATCACTGTAGAAATTTCCTTCAGGGTCTAGAGGGAGATTATATTATACCATCAAAGCAATAATTCCAACCTAACATAAGGTTGATTTTGGATTTTAATCACTTCCAACATAGGAGTAGAAATATAAAAAGTCAAATGACATGATTACCTTTAATTTTTCTAGAACTAAGTCCCAAAACAAATAGATAAAAATAAATATGAAGGAATAAATGAGTTTTAAAAGACATTAATATAGAAAAAAGGATGTCACAAATATGTGAAACAAGAATAAAAGAGATATTATATGTAATTATCATAATTACATTATTCTATATGAGTTTCCATGACTGCTCAGAAGCAATCTAGACCATGATTGAAGGTTGATTTTATTGAGATGAAAGGTAGGAGAAAGATAGCTCAGAGGAGGTGGAAATATATCTGAAATGCGCTAAAATATAATGTAAATGAGGATTTAGATTTTTTATTTTTTATTAAAATGAATAATTTTCCTAAAATATTTAATAAAAAAATATTTAGCACTACTAAGTACCCGGTGCAGACTCCAGGGCACGCAGTGGAGTTGAATTTTTTTACAGCCCCTAGGTACTACTGAGTACCTGATAAAAGTCTACAGGGTAATCAAAAATATCCCAACACTTAGATCCATCCGACTCCTTCTATATTATTCTAAATTACTTTAACTCCCCACTAACTCAAAATTATACCATAAAGAACTTAATAAATGAAATTTAATAAATGAAATTTAATAGGAAAAATAACCTATAAAGATAATTATCTTTACACTATTGATCAATATGAGGTATATAAAAGTATAACAAAGAGGATAATAATTCAGAGGTGTTTGAAAGATAAGGAAAAATAGTTTCAAAAAAAGATAAAAATATTTCAAAGAAACTGGGAGTGAAATCATACAAACTCCCAATCCTATTCTTAGATAGAATGATAGAGGGGAAAATAGAGGCACAATTTATAAATTTAACATAAATATTCATGAAACGTAATATTAATATACATTTTTTATAAATCTATCTTATAAATATTAAATTATGAAATATTCGTAAGGAGATCTAGATAGAAAATGAAACTGGATGACTTGGGAGTAATTTTCCCCAGTAAAGAGTACTCCTGAGTGGTTTCAAGGAAGAAGCCTCCAAATTTTTGAGATATAGTGAGCCTTTCAATCTCTTGTAACATAGGTTTGTGTACATTTGGTAAAAGACTATGTGATACTCATATAAAATTAATGGCTCTAAGTGATTTAGTAATCAATTTTTATGATAAAAATTATACAAGAGTTACACTTTGACTTGTGGATTGATCATTTAAGTACCCACATGGAATCATAGATGATTAACTTATCAAGGAATTTAGTTTTATTTTTCTTATTTATTTTATTATTCTAAAAATGGAAGAATAAGTTGAAATCCTAATAATAATATAAAAAATATTCCTTTCCATGGGGAAATAACTATTCAATATAAATAAATGGTGAATCATATTTTGATTATGATAAAATAATGTCACAATTTAATTGATTAAAGTTATGAAAAATGGAATTGAGTTATAGGAAAATAATTCCATCTTTATCTTTGTAGATTTACCAAACACCAATGACATTAATCTAGAATAATAAGAAAAAATTATGGATTAAATTGATTTAAATTTTGATAATAGGTCTCATAAAAACAAATTAAATAAGAAGAAGTGGAAATACAACTATTAAAATATTTATCAAGGTATTTCTACCAAGATTTGGTCCCTTTTATAGTAAAGGAATCCAAACTAGAGTTCAATAAACTCCCAAAAAACCTAATATATTTATTATTGAGAGATAAAGAGACACCACTAGCGATCATTAATATAGATTTAATAGCGTATAAGAGAATAACAAAATATATTATGTGTTGAGATAAGAAAACAATCAATAGTAATGGGGATAAATTACATAAGAGGCATAAAAAACAACATATGAACACATAAAGTATTATTATAAGGAGTGATAAATCCAATATAGTAATAATAAAGTATATTAAAAACTCTAATAAAGAAGGTTGTAATAAAAGTGGTATTTAAACTATTCAATGTGAGGATAATTAATTTTATCTTGTCAATGAAATGATTGTGTCCATTGTAAGTCACTTTCAATAAAATGGGTACATAAGTAATCAAAAACAAAAATAGTAAGCTAATTCCAACTTGAAATGTTACAAGTTAGAGAGTTTATGTGGAATACTAGAAACTAAATGTATCCATGAGGAAAGACCACTTTACTCTACTATTCATAGAAAAAATGATTGAGATATTATCCATACATGACTTGTATTTAATTATTAAGGGTACTATAGCTATATTCAAATTATAATAGACATTAAATTTATAAGAAAGGAAATATTTACACGTCTATACACAACCTTTTTCATATCAATGCATTTCATTTTATATGTGTAATGCACCAATGACCTTTCAAATGTGCATGAAACATATATTTTATGATATGGTTGATGAGTTCCTTGATATCTTTATGATAATTTCCCAGCTTATGGAGGTCCTTTTATGTGTGATTTAATAATTTGAACATATTATTAAAGCACGATCAAGAAAACTTTCTTTTACTGAATTGGAAAAAATGTCACTTTATGGTCAAGTAAAGGATTGTTCTTACCAAGAGATCTCAGAAATATTGTAGTTATGCAGATAAAATAGAAATAAAATCCAACCAAGTGTTACTTAATGAAATTTTATTGAGTTTCATTAAAATGATTCTTAGATATACATATTTAAATTAAATATTAAAAAATATTTTATCAATGATTTCTCACCTACATTTACCTCTATCATTAAAGGAAGTTATATTATATTTTGATGAATCTTGAAATAATCCTTTAAAATTACTAATAATAATTTTTTTCACCACTAAAATAATCATATCTTTTAATTGGGAGAGTAATTTTTTGATGATGTGTGATGTGAGTAACTATGTTGTGGGTGTATCTCTCAGATAAAGGGTCAATCACATCTTCTATACCATATAATATATAATATGAACCATTATGAATCATCATGTGACTTACACCACTATATGGAATGATCTATTTTTAGTTTTATTATCTTTTGAAAATTTAGATCTTATCTCATACTATCAAAAGTGTGGTCAATATGGACAAAACATTCCTTCAATACCTATTAAAAAATAAGGATTAAAAGTTGATATTGATCTAATGGATTCTCTTATTATAGGAGTTTGAAAATTGGATAAAAGATAAAAATGGATACGATAATGTGGTATAAAATTGTTATCAATACTAGATTTAAAGGTTGTAGATACTGGGAAAGATATAGAGATTGATGAGGAGTTCTTCAATGGGAAATTATTCCATATTGAATATAGGATTAAACCTGATATATTGATATGGTAAACTACATGGAAAATACTAGTATTCACTATATATTTATATAATAATGTAAAATAGGTTCTTAAATAAAAAAACATACTATTTTTTGAGATAATACTTTTTAATTTAAGATGTGTGGAGATATTGGTATAAGATGTTGTGTGTACAAGTCCATTGTTGAAAAAATTCTTAATTTTTTTAATTTAGCACATACCAAAGGATTCCATGTACTAGACTAAAAAGTTTCTAATATTAGACAAAGTAAATTATTTTATCAAACCCTCTACAATAATGCAAGAGAATATATAAAAGCTTGAAGAAATTCCTAAAAGGTTGATACCATTGGGTAAAAGAATCACATTCCATAGTGTCCAATACATAATTAAAAGTCTTTTATATGTGGGGAATATATTTCATAGACCAATAAAAAATTTACTTCAGAAAAAATACATAATCATGAGTGTTTATTTTGTATCAAAATGGGTGAAAATTGAGGCAACCTCAACCAAAACATCTGGGGTCATCATAAGATTCCTTAAGAATTTTTTTCTTGGATCCAAATACCTTAATTACTTATTAGTGATTTTGGATCCGAATTTAATAACCTTATATTTCGTGAATTTATTGAGAAATATTAAGTATGATACAACATGACAGCCCTATATAACCCAAAAATTAGTGTGCATGTAGAGTTTTCCAACTTGGAGATAAAGATAGTTTTAGAGAAGATGGTAGCTCAAATTAAAAGGATTGGTGAAAAAATATTTATGATTCCCTATGGGAATACATGAAAATCCTTAAAACTTCTACTGATAAATCACCTTTCTGATTAGTGTATGGGAAATCATTTCAAATTTTGGTTAAGATAGATCATAAATCATACTGGACTATTAAAGTAGTGAACATGGATATATATAAGGCTTAAAGGAAGAAGTTGATTCAATTAGATGATCATAAAGAAATCATGAGAGAAAATTATAAATATTATAATATCTATAAAAAGAAGAAAATGATGTGGTATGATTGGAACATCATTAGAAGAAAATTAAACCCTAGAGAGGGGGTACTTTTTTAACTCATGTTTGAAATTTTTTCCTTTTAAACTCAAGCCAAACTAGTTTGGAACATTTATACGAATAAAGGCCCACACTCATGGGGCTACTAGGATATAAATATGGAATTATTAATACTTATAGGTGAATGTATAATAAATAAAATTCTATTAAGATATTTTTCAAGGTGGATCCATTATTTATCTATCTATTATTTATCCCATGTTTTATTAAAACAATAAAGTTATATATAGATCTGGAATTCAAATAAGGTACAAATATTCTTTGTCAAAAATGATTTTTTAAGGGTGAATTATTATTTATTAGTCAATCAGGTGATGGTTCTACAATTCTTTGAATATTTTAATGATAATTTTTGATTTTGATGATTTAATGTACTTAGGATTTTGATCTTGAATTGAAGTGGGATTTTTTATAAAAATATTTATTATTATTATTCCATTCTTTAAATTTTGGAAACCAATTTTTGGAATATGTTTTAATCTTGAATTTTATTATTATATTAGCACTTAGATTTTATATTTTCAATAAGTTTTCCATTTTTTAGGTAACATGTGTAAGGATCATCCGAGTATTAATTGACTACATAAAGGTTATCATGAAGTTTCCTAACATGTGTTAGGGTCAGATGGCAGTTGACGAAAGGGTTGCTTCCAAGTTTCATTCTTCACAGAAAGTTAACTCACCGAGCCTCACAGCCTATGGATGGGTAATACCTTCATAAAAAAGGCTATATAAGGGTACATAAAACCCTACATCAAGGTGAAAGTGATTTCATGTGAGGGTACCCGCCTATGTTCTGATGCACATGGAAGGGTAGTATGATGACCTTAGAAGCTATAGAAGGGATATGAAGATTACAAAAATATAGGATCCCTAAATTATCAAATGGAAATAGAAGATTAAGGGAAGCCAATATCAAAGATAAAATATTCATTAGAGATTGTTGGAAGTATCTATATCTTTCTAGAAGAGCCAAGGATATTCTCAAGGGTTATCACATGGGGAGGTTAAGCCTATCCATGTGTGGAAGATTGCATTTAGTTGGGGGTTATTATAGATTCACCTATAAATATTTAATGGTGTTTTCACGGTGTGAAACATGGAATATTAGAGAGATTAGTGTGGAATAATTAAATATGATCATGATCTAGGAATTGGGGAGAGATTACACTTTAAGGGGGAACTCAAAATTTTTGAGGTCTTGGTAGGACTTTAGTCAGAGAACTTGATCAGGAATTGGACTAGGACTATTAAGAGTGATTAGAAATGTACCAAGTGGTAGGGAAAATTTATTGGAGTTAGGTTTTCAATGATATTTGATAGAGAATATTTCTCCCTCCTTGTCTCTCCACTATTTTTTATATTAATTGTAATTAAATTATTAAATTATATTAAATAAAATATAATCATTGGCTCAAAATTCTTTAGGTAATGAGATTGTGTCTGTATTTATTATTACTTCATCCATGACTTCTTTAACTAAATGTTACTTTAAACATAAAATTTCTTGATATTTTATTTTTTAAATAGTTTCCTTAAGATCCAGTGAAAACCAATGTTTATAGTATTTAATTTAAATTTATGAAACATCTGAGGATTATTCTGACAAGTGATTGGCTCTTTGGAGAAGCCAACTAGGATCAAATGACAAGTTGATTTAGGTTAAATTTTAATTTCAACATTTTTGTGAATGTTTTAATTAAAAAATTATAAAAATAAAGGAGTTAATAAGTTACTGGGTGATATGAAAACATAGTGTTCGACCTCCTTTCATTTAGTTCTAGTGATTTTTTTCATGAATGAAGGAAAATATTTATAAAACCAATCTGTTAAATTCACCTATATCATAAATTAATTCTTCCCATTCACATGTGATATTTCATTCTCCCTATCGACCTATTTACCGTATTCACATTCCAATTCCATTCACTAATACCTTTAATACTATTATTTCATACTTCAGTTTACTAATTTCATTGAGTGTTTTTATTTATTACATTGACCAATAAAACACATTTGTGGGTCCTTCCCAATAGACCAACCCTAATCTCAACTATAGTAGTTCTTAGTAGGAATATGAATAATTAATATTTCTAGTCTTAATGAAAATGATCAATGAAATTTTAGTGTCATTATTGAGGAAGGAAAGTGGAACCAAGAAAGAAGGGAAAATAATTATCTATCCAATTTTGAAAGAAAACTAAAAAAAATATGTTCTGGTTTGTACTATGAAAAAATATTTTTAAACTATTGGTGAATGTTCACTAGGTCTACTAGTGGAAATTTAAATCAATTTATACCTAAAATAGACAAACATATAATAAATCTAAAATAGAAAAGGAAAACCAAAATGGAAGATAACAAGGAGAATATTAATATTAATCCAAATGAAAATATGAGTCTACCTTCTTATAGGAATGAATTGGTAAAGAGATATATACATAGGGAGTTTTAAGTACATACAACTTCAATAAACCCATTATGTATTAAAAAACCCCTTGGTATTGAAACTATGAGGTCAAAAAAATCCAATTTTATATGCCTCCATCATAAAATGGATTACCTAATAAAAAATATCTTGAAATCATTAGGGAATTCTATATCTTCTTTCCAAAACTTCCACTTAGGGGGTTGAATGAGGATGAATTAAAACTAAGAGTTTTCCCATTTTTCTTGAAATGAAATGAAACAACCAAGTTTCAAAAAATAGATGAAGAGATTTTTGATACATGTGACCAAATGTTTAATACTTTCATAATGAAATTCTATCTAAGGAGAATGAAAACTAAAATAAGGCACAAAATCACTAGGTTTATTCAATTTTAGGGTAAGTTATTACATGAATATTGGGATAAAATTAGGGGTTACATAGGTAGTTCCCCAACCACAAATGAAATCCATAATTTCTCATAGAAACATTACATAATAGTCTCACCCATACCACAAAAATTTAGTAGATCCATCTTATGGAGTATATTTTAGTGATAAAACTATCAATTAACTAATTTTTTTCAATATAATTGCACAAAATTTTGAACATAAATGTTCTAAAAGAAGAGACATTTTTTGGAAATAAACCAATCCTATTAAACAAAAGGAGGTAAAAGCTGATGTATTCTATAATAAATATAATAAATACCCACTTAAGGATAAATTATACCACTATGGTATGTTTGGACATTCACAATATTGTTTTCCAAACACTGACATGCCTTCCTAGCCACTTTAGAATCCTAATTTTTCTAGGTATAGACATGGGATACTACTCATGGATGATCAATTTTCAAATATCTATAACCGTAGGTATAGAAACCATCCAAATCTTTCATGCATATAATAAGGGGTACTAATACCTTCTTCTCCACTTGGTTTTCAACAATATCTTGGAAAACCATTTTATAACAAAAATAGGGAAGTGACTTTTAATCCAAAAATGAATTTTGAGGGAGAAATAATTTCAAAGATGGATCAAATATTAACAGGAATAACATATAAGGAATTAAAAAAGGTAATGAATTATGAAGAAAGGTATGTATATGATATTAAACTATTTCTAATATGATCAACACAAATCAAAATAACCAAAAATAATTTAAAACATTCATAAAATAATTTAAAAGAAACATTAGTTTAAAACATTTCATTTTAATTAAATTAACTTAGCCCCATACCATTGCTAACTCATCAAGAGTATGAGAGTAATAAGGGTTCACCCACCAAAATCACTGTAGAAATCTTCTTCAGGGTCTAGAGGGAGATTATATTCTACCATCAAAACAATAATTCCAACCTAACATAAGGATGATTTTGGATTTTAATCACTTCCAACATAGGATTAGAAATATAAAAAGTCAAATGACATGATTACCTTTAATGTTTCTAGAACTAAGTCCCAAAACAACTTGATAAAAACAAATATGAAGGAATCAATGAGTTTTAAAAGACATAAATATAGAAACAGGGATGTAACAACTATGATAAAAAATAATAAAATAGATATTATATGTAATTATAACAATTACATTACTCTATATGAGCTTCCATCACTACTTAGAAGCAATATAGACCATGATTGAAGGTAGATTTTATTGAGATGAAAGGTAGGAGAAAGATAGATCAAAGGAGGTGGAAATATAGATGAAATGAGCTAAAATATAAAGTAATTGTGGATTTGGATTTTTTATTTTTTATTAAAATGAATAATTTACCTAAAATATTTAACAAAAAAATATTTAGCACTACTAAGTACCTGGTGCAGACTCCTGGGCACTCAGTGGAGTTGAATTTTTTTATAGCCCCTAGGTATTACTGAGTACCCAATACAAGTCCACAGGGTAATAAAAAATATCCCAACACCTATATCCATCATACTCCATCCATATTATTCTAAATTACTTTAACTCCTGACTATCTCAAAATTATACCAAAAATAACTTAATAAATGAAATTAAATAAGAAAACTAACCTATAAAGATAAACATCTTTACACTATTGATCAATATAAGGTATATAAAAGTATAACAAATAGGATAAGAATTCAAAGGTGTTTGAAAGAGAAGGAAAAATAATTTCAAAATAAGATAAATATGTTTAAAATAAACTAGGAGTGAAATCATAAAAACATTCAATCCTATTCTTATACATAATGATGGAGGGGATAATAGAGGCACAATTTATAAATTTAACAGAAATATTCATGAAACGTAATATTAATATACATTTTTTTATAAATCTATCTTATAAATACTAAATTATGAAATATTCTTAAGGATATCTAGATAAAAAATGAAATTGGATGAGTTGGGAGTAGTTTTCCATAGTAAAGACTACTCCCTAGTAGTACCAAGGAAGAAGCCTCCAAATTTTTGAGATATAGCAAGACTTTCAATCTCTTCCACCATAGGTTTGTGTAAATTTAGTAAAAGTATATGTGACTTGTGGGATAATATAAAATTAATGGATATAAGTGATTTAGGAATCAAAATTTTTATGAGAAATATTCTATAAGTGTTACACTTTGACTTTTGGATTGATCATTTAAGTACCGACATGGAATCATAGATGATTAACTTGTAAAGGAATTTAATTTTATTTTTCCTATTTATTTTATTATTCTAGAAATGGAGGAATAATTTGAAGTATTAATAATAATAGAGAAAATCTTCATTTACATGGGGAAAGAACTATTCAGTGCAAATCAAGGGTGAATCATATTTTGAGTATAATAAAATAATGTCACAATTGAATTGATGAATGTTTTGAAAAAGGGAATTGATTTAGAGTAAAATCATTCCATATTTATCTTTGTAGATTTAACAAACAACAATTACATTAATCTAGAATAATAATAAAAAAATCTAGATTTAATTGATAGAAATTTTGATAATAGGTCTCATAAAAACAAATTAAATAAGATGAAGAAGTTGAAATACAAATATTAAAATATTTATCAAGGTATTTTTACCATTATTAGGTCCCTTTTATAGTAAAGGAATCCAAACTAGAGTTCAATAAACTCCCAAAAAAACTAAGATATTTATTATTGAGAGATAAAGAGACACCACTATTGATCCTTAATATAGATTTAATAGGGTTGAAAAGAATAAAAAATACATGATGTGTTGAGATGAGGAAACAAGCAATAAAAATGGGGATAAATGACATCAAAGGCATCAAAAAAACCATATGAACACATAAATTATTATTATAAGGAGTGATAAATACATTATAGTAGTAATAAAGTATATTAAAAACTCTAATAAAGGAGGTATTAATGAAAGTGGTATTTAAAATATTCTATGTGAGGATCATTAATTTCATCTTGTTAATGAAATGCGTGTGTCCATTGTAAGTCACTTTCAATAAAATGGGTACACAGGTAATCAAAAGAAAAATAGTAAGCTAATTACAACTTGAAAAGTTACAAGTTAGAGAGTTTATGTGGAATACTATAAAATAAATGTATCTATGAGGAAAAACCACTTTCATATAAATTTTATAGAACAAATTATTGAGATATTATCCATACATAACTTATATTTAATTATTAAGGGTACTATATCTATAGTAAAATTATAATAGACCTTGAAGTTCTAAGAGATGAAATATTTACACGTCTATACATAACATTTTTCCTATCAATGCATTTCATTTTATATGTGTAATGCACCAATGAACTTTCAAATGTGGATGAAACATATATTTTATCATATCTTTTAGGAGTTCCTTGATAAGTTCATGATAATTTCCCAGTTTATGGAGGTCCTTTTATGTGTAATTTAATAATTTAAATATAGTATTAAAGCACTATGAAGAAAATTTTATTTTACTAAATTGAAAAAAATGTCACTTTATGGTCAAAGAAAATATTGTTCTTAAGAAGAGATCTCTAAATATTATATTTATGAGTATAAAATAGAAATAAAATCCATCCAAGTGTTACTTAATCCAATTTTATTGATTTTCATTAAAACTATTCTTAGATATACACATTTAAATTGAATAATAAAAAATTTTTATCTATTATTTCTCAACTACATTCACCTCTATCATTAAAGGAAGTTCTATTATATTTTTATGAATCTTGAAATAATCCTTTAAAATAATTAATAATAATTTTTTCACCACTCAAATAATGATATCTTTTAATTGGGAGAGTAAATTTATGATGACGTGTGATGCGAGTAACTATGTTGTGGGTGTATCTCTCAGATAAAGGGTCGATCACATATTCTATACCATATAATATATAATACAAACCATTATGAATCATAATGTGACTTACACCACTATAATGAATGATCTATTTTTAGTTTTATTATCTTTTGAAAATTTAGATCCTATATCATACTATCAAAAGTGTGGTCTATATGGACTAAACATCCCATCAATACCTATTGAACAATATGGATTCCGATTTGTGATTGATTTAATGGATTCTATTATTATAGGAGTCTGAAAATGGGATAAAAGATAAAAATGGATATGATAATGTGGTATAAAATTGTTATCAATACTAGATCTAAAGGATATAGATATTGGGAAAGATATAGATATTGACAGGGAGTTATTCGATGGGAAATTATTCCATGTTGACTATAGGATTGAACCTGATATATTGATATGGTAAACTACTTGGAAAATACTAGTATTTATTATATATTTATATAATAATGTAAACTAGGTTCTTAAATGAAGAAACATACTATTTTTGGGATAATACTTTTTCATTCAACATATGTGGAGATATTGGTATACGATGTTGTGTGTACAAGTCCATTGTGGAACAAATTCTTAATTTTTTTATTTCATTTAGAACATACCAAAGGATTCCATGTTCTAGACTAAAAAGTTTCTAATATCAGAGAAAGTAAAGTATTATATAAAAACCTCTACAATAATGCAAGGGAATATATGAAAGCTTAAAGAAATTCCTAAAAGTTTGATACCATTGGGTAAAAGAATCACATTCCATAGTGTCCAATAATTGAATTATAAAGTGTTTGATATGTGGGAAATATATTTCATAGACTAATATAAAATTTAATTTAGAAAAAAATACTCAATCATGAGTGTTTATTTTGTATCCAAATGGATGAAAGTTGAGGCAACCTCAACCAAAACATTTGGGGTCATCATAAGATTCCTTAAGATTTTTTTCTTTAATCTAAATACCTTAATTAATTACTAGTGATTTTGGATCCTAATTTAATAACTATATATTTTAGATATTTATTAAGATATATGATGTATGATACAACATGGAAACCCTGTATAACCCAAAAATTAGTGTGCATGTAGAGTTTTCCAACTTGTAGATAAAGATAATTTTAGAGAAGTTGGTGAGATAAAATTAAAAGGACTGGTGAAAAAATATTTATGATTCCCTTTGGGAATACATGAAAATCCTTAAAACTTCTACTGTTAAATCACCTTTTTGATTTTTATATAGGAAATCATTGCAAATTCCGGTTGAGATAGATCATAAATCAGACAGGACTATTAAAGTAGTGAAAATGGATATATATAATTCCTAGAGGATGAAGTTGATTCAATTATATGAGTGCGATGAAATAATGAGAGACACTTATAAAAATTATAATATCTATAAAAAAATAAAGTGGTATGATTCGAACATCATTAAAAGAATATTAAACCCCACAGAGGGGGTACTTTTTGAACTCATGTTTGAAATTGTTTCCTTTTAAACTCAAGCCACACTAGTTAGGAACATTTATAATGATAAAGGCCCTGCCTCATGGGGATACTGGGATATAAATATGGAATTAAGAGTCCTTATATATGAATAAATAATAGATCAAATTTTATTATGATATTTCCCAAGTTGGATCCACCATTTATCTCTCTATTATTTCTCCCAAGTTTTATTAAAACAATAAAGTTATATCTAGATCTAGACTTTAAATAAAGTATAGGTTGGGAGATAATATAACCACATTACTTAAAACCTAGAAACAATTTAATTTTTTTTGTGAATATTATTAATTTTACTTGATTTATTGTTAATGTGGTTTTGTATAACATATCTATATCATTTTAAGGTACACATATTCTTTGTCAAAAATTATTTTTAAGGGTGAAATATTATTGATTGTTCAATCGGGTGATGGTTCTACAAATCTTTGAATATTTTAATGATAATTTTTTATTTTGATGATTTAATGTACTTTGGATTTTGATCCTTAATTGAAGTGGGATTTTTCATAAAAATATTTTTTATTATTATTCCATTCATTAATTTTTGGAAACCAATTATTGGAATATGTTTTAATATTTAATTTTATTATTAGATTAGCATTTAGATTTTATATTTTCAATAAGTTTTCCATGTGTTTTAGGTGACATGTGTAAGGGTCATTCGAGTATTAAGGGACTAATTAAAGGTTATCATCAAGTTTTCTTACATGTGTTAGGGTCAGATGGCAGTTGATGAAAGGGTTGCTGCCAAGTTTCATTCCTCGCAGAAAGTTAACTCACCGAGCCTCATAGCCTATGGATGGGTAATACCTTCATACCAAAGGCTATATAAGGGTACATAAAACCCTACATCAAGGTGAAAGTTATTTCATGTAAGGGTACCCACCTATGTTTTTGATGTACATGGAAGGGTAATATGATGACCTTAGAATCTACAGAAGGGCTATGAAGAGTAAAACTATATAGGATACCTAAATTATAAAATGGAATATATGATTTAGGGAAGCCAATATCCAAGATAAAATATTAATTAGAGATTGTTGGAAGGTTATAGATCATAATGAAAGAGCCAAGGATATTCTCAAGGGTTATCACATGGGGAGGTTAAGCCTATCCATGTGTGGAGGATCACATTTAGTTAGGGGTTATTCTAGTTTAACCTATAAAGATTTGATGGTGTTTTCAAGGTGTGAAAAATGGAATATTAGCGAGGTGAGTGTGGAATAACTATATATGAGCATGATCTAGGCATTGGGGATAGATTCTACTTTAAGGGGGAACTTGGAATTTTTGAGATGTTAGTAGGAAATTGGTTAGAGAACTTGATCAGTAATTGGACTAGGACTATTGGGAGTGATCGGTAATGTACCAAGTGGTAGAGAAACATTACTAGTGTTAGGTTTTCAAAGATATTTGATAAAGAAGATCTCTACCTCCTTATTTCTCCACTATTTTATATATTATTTGTAATTAAATTATTAATTTATATTAAATAAAATATAATCATTAGCTAAAAATTCTTTAGGTAATGAGATTGTGTCGGTATTTATTGTTACTTCATTCATGACTTATTTAAATAAATGTTACTTTAAACATAAAATTCCTTGATATTTTATTTTTTAAATAGAAACATTAAGATCTAGTGAAAACTAATGTTTATAGAATTTAATTTAAATTAATGAATCATCTTAGGATTAGTATGAAAAATTATTGGCTCTTAGGAGAAGCACACAATGATCAAATGACAAGTTGATTCAGGTGAAATTTTAATTTCAACTTTTTTGTGAATGTTTTAATTAAAAAATTAAAAAATTATAGGAGTTAATTAGTTACTGGGTGATCTGAAAACACAGTGGTTGGCCTCCTTTCATTTATTTCCAGTGTTTTTTGTTCATGAATAAAGGGAAATATTTATAAAATAAATCTATTAAATTCACCTATATCATCAATTATTTCTTCCCATTCACTATGTGATATTTCATTTTTCCTCTAGAACTATTTAACATATTCATATTCATATTCTATTCACTAATACCATTAATACTATTATTTCATACTGCTGTTTTCTAATTTTATTGAGTGTTTTTATTTATTACCTTGGCCAATTATACACATTTTTGGGTCCTTACCAATAGGCCAACCCTACTATCTACTATAATAGTTCTTAGTAAGAATACGAATAATTAATATTTCAAGTCTCAATGAAAAGGATCGATGATATTTTGTTGTCATTATTGGGGAAGGAATGTAGAACTGAGAAAGAAGGGAAAATAATTCTCTAGCCAATTTTGAAAGAAAAATAAAAAAAATATGTTCTAGTTTGAGATATGAAAAAATATTTCTAAACTATTGGTGAATGTGCACTAGGTCTACTAGTGGAAACTTAAATCAATTTATACCTAAAATAGACAAACATATAATAAATCTAAAATAGAAAAGGAAAAACAAAATGGAAGATAACAAGGAGAATATTAATATTAATGCAAATGAAAATAAGATTCCACCTCCATCTAGTAATGAATTGGTTGGGAGATATAGAAATAGGGAGTTCTAAGTATATAAAACTTCAATCAACCCATTATGTATTAAAAAAACCCTTGGTATTGAAACTTTTTAGTCAAACAATCCATTTTTTCTATGCTTCCATCATAAAATTTATTACCTAATAAAAAATCTTTTGAAATCATTAGGCACTTCTATATTGTCTTAACAAAACTTACACTTAGGGGGTTGAGTGAGGAGGAATTACAAGTGACATTTTCCCCTTGTTTAATGAAATTAAATGAAAAAAACAAGTTTCAAAAAACTGGATGAAGATATTTTTCATACATGTGACCAAATGTTTAATACTATTATAATGAAATTATATCTTAGAAGAATGAAAAATAAAATAAGGCACAAAATCAATAGGTTTATCCAATTTTAGGGTAAGTTATTACATGAATTTTGAGATAAAATTAGGGAATTACATAGGTAGTTCCCCAACCAAAAATGCAATACATAATTTCTATTAGAAAAATTCTATAAAAGTCTCAACCATAAGACAAAAATTTAGTGGATTAGTCTTATGAAGTATATTTTAGTGATAAAACTGTTAGGGAACTATTTTTTTCAATATAATTTCTCAAAATTTGTAACATAAATGTTGCAAAAGAAGAACAATTTTTTTGGAAAGAAACCAATCCTATTAAACAAGATGAGGTACAAGCTGATGTATTCTATAATGAAGATAATAAATACACACTTAAAGAGAAATTATACTACTACGGTATTTTTGTACATTCACAATATTGTTTTCCAAACACTTACATTCCTTCCCAGCCACTTGAGAATGTTATTTTTTTGGGTATAGACCTAAGATACTACTCATGGATGATCCATTTTAAAATATATATAACCATAGGTATAGAAACCATCTAAATATCACATGGAGAGAATAAGGGGTGCTAATACCTTCTTCTCCCCTTGGTTTTCAACAATAGCTAGGACAACCATTTTATAACCAAAATAGGGATGCGACTTCAAATCCAAAAAGGGATTTTGAGGGAGAAATAATTTCAAAGATGGATCAAATATTAAAATATAAGGAATGAAAAAAGGTAATGAATTATGAATAAAGATATGTATATGATAGTTAAGTAATTATAATATTATCAACACAAATCAAAATAACCAAAATAATTTAAAACATTCATAAAACAATTTATAAAAAAAATTGTTTAAAAAATTTCATTTTAATTAAATTAACATAGCCCCATACCAGTCCTAGTTTAAATCATCAAGAGTATAAGAGGAAGACGGGTTCACCCACCAAAATCATAGTAGAATTCTCATTCAGGGTTTAGAGGGAGATTATATTCTACCATCAAAACAATAAAACCAACCTAACATAAGGATGGTTTTGTATTTTAATCACTTCCAATATAGGAGGAGAAATATAAAAAGTCAAATGACATGATTAACTTTATTTTTTCTAGAACTAAGTCCCAAAACAACTTGATAAAAATAAATATGAAGGAATCAATGAGTTTTAAAAGAAAAAAATATAGAAAAAGGGATTTCAAAACTATGAGAAACAATAATAAAAGAGAGATTATATGTAATTATCACAATTACAATACTCTATATGAGCTTCCATGACTGCTCAAAGGCAATCTAAACATTGATTGAAGGTAGATTTTGTGGAGATGAAAGGTAGGTGAAAGATAACTCAAAAGAGGTGGAAATATAGTTGAAATATTCTAAAATATAATGTAAATGGGGATTTGGATTTTTTACTTTTTATTAAAATGAGTAATTTTCCTAAAATATTTAATAAAACAATATTAAGGACTACTAAGTACCTGGTGCATACTCTCGGGCACTCAGTGGAATTGATTTTTTACAGCCCCCAGGTACTACTAAGTACCCGATGCAAGTCCATGGGGTAATAAAAACTATCCCAACACCTAGATCCATCCTACTTCTTCCATATTATTCTAAATTACTTTAAATCCCCACTAACTCAAAATTATACCAAAAATAACTTAATAAATGAAATTAAATAGGAAAACTAACCTATAAAGATAAGTATCCTTACACTATTGTTCAATATAAAGTAGATAAAAGTATAACGAATAGTAGAAGAATTTCGAGGTGTTTGAAAGAGAAGGAAAAATAGTTTCAAAAAAAGATGAAAATGTTTCAAAGAAACTGGGAGTGAAATCTTAGAAACTCTTAATAATATTCTTAGATAGAATGATGGATGGGAAAATAGAGGCACAATTTATAAATTTAACATAAATATTCATGAAATGTAATATTAATATAATTTTTGTATAAATATATCTTATAAATACTAAATTATGAAATATTCTTAAGGATATATAGATAAAAATCGAAATTGGATGACTTGGGAGTAATTTTACCTAGTGAAGAGTACTACCCATTAGATCTAAGGAAGAAGACTCTAAATTTTTGAGATATAGTGATCCTTTCAATCTCTTACACCATATGTTTGTGTAAATTTGGTAAAAGACTACGTGACTTGTGGGATAATATAAAATTAATGGCTCTATGTGATTTAGGAATGCATTATTTTATGAGAAAAATTCTATAAGAGTTACACTTTGACTTATGGATTGATCATTTAAGTACCCATATGGAATCATAGATGATTAACTTGTGAAGGAATGTAATTTTTTTCCTATTGATTTATTATTCTAAAAATGGAGGAATAAGTTGAAGTCCTAATAATAATAGAAAAAATATTCCTTTCCATGGGGAAAGAACTATTCAATATAAATCAAGGGTGAATAATATTTTGAGTATGATAAAATAATGTCATAATTAAATTGATGAAAGTTGTGAAAAATGGAATTGAGTTTGAGGAAAATAATTTCATCTTTATCTTTATAGATTTAACAAACACCAATGACATTAATATAGAATAATAAGAAAAAATTATGGATTTAATTGATGAAACTTTTGATAATAGGTCTCATAAAAACAACTTAAATAAGAAGAAGAATAAGTAGAAATACAACTATTAAAATATTTATTAAGGTATTTCTACCAAGATTTGGTCCCTTTAATAGTAAATTAATCCAAACTAGAGTTCAATAAACTCCGAAAAAAAACTAAGATATTTATTATTGAGAGATAAAGAGACACCACTAGTGATCCTTAATATATATTTAATAGGGCATAAAAGATGAAAAAATACATGATGTGTTGAGATGAGGAAACAAGCAATAACAATAGGGATAAATGACATCAAAGGCATCAAAAACACCATATAAACACATAAAGTATTATTATAAGGAGTGATAAATCCAATATAGTAATAATAAAGTAGATTAAAAACTCTAATAAAGGAGGTAGTAATGAAAGTGCTATCTAAACTATTCAATGCGAGGATCATTAATTTAATCTTGTTAATGAAATACATGTGTCCATTGTAAGTCACTTTCAATAAAATGGGTACACAAGTTATCAAAAAAAAAATAGTAATATAATTCTAACTTGAAAAGTTACAAGTTAGAGAGTTTATGTGGAATACTAGAAACTAAATGTATCCATGAGGAAAGACCACTTTCCTATACCTTTTATACAAAAAATGATTAAGATATTATCCATACATGACTTGTATTTAATTTTTAAGGGTACTATATCTATAGTCAAATTATAATAGACCTAAAATTTCTAAGAAAGGAAATATTTATACGTCTAAAATTAAAAATTTTCATATCAATGCATTTCATTTTATATGTATAATGCACCAATGAACTTTCAAATGTGCATGAAAAATATATTTTTTGATATGGTTGAGGACTTCCTTGATATCTTCCTAATAATTTCCCAGCTTATGGAGGTCCTATTATGTGTGATTTAATAATTTTAACATAGTATTAAGAACTATTAAGAATTTTTTTTATTGAATTGGGAAAAATGTCACTTTATGGTCAAGGAAATGATTATTCTTAACAATATATCTCCAAATATTGTATTTATGTGGATAAAATAGAAATAAAATCCAACCATGTGTTACTTAATCCAATTTTATTGAGTTTCATTAAAATGATTCTTAGATATACACATTTAAATTGAATATTAAAAAATGTTTTATCTATGATTTATCAACTAAATTCACCTCTATCATTAAAGGAAGTTCTATTTTATTTTTATGAATCTTGAAATATTCATATAAAATAATTAATAATAAATTTTTCACAACTCAAATAATTATATCTTTTAATTGGGAGAGTAATTTTGTGATGATGTGCGATGCGAGTAACTATTATGTGGGTGTATCTCTCAGATAAAGGTTCGATCACATCTTCTATACCATATAATATATAATATGAACCATTATGAATCATAATGTGACTTACACCACTATAAGGAATGATCAATTGTTAGTTTTATTATCTTTTGAAAATTTAGATCCTATCTCATACTATCAAAAGTGTGGTCTATATGGAATAAACTTCCCTTCAATACCTGTTGAACAATAAGGATTCCAAGTTGATATTGATTTCATGAATTCTCTTATTATAGGAGTATGAAAATGGGATAAAAGATAAAAATGTATACGATAATGTGGTATAAAATTGTTACCAATACTAGATCTAATGGATGTAGATACTGGGAAAGATGTAGATATTGAGGAGTTATTCAATGGGAAATTATTCCATGTTGACTATAGGATTGAACCTGATATATTGATATGGTAAACTACTTTGAAAATAGTAGTATTCACTATATCTTTATATAATAATGTAAAATAGTTTGTTAAATGAAGAATTGGGATAATACCTTTTCATTCAAGATGAGTGGAGATAATGGTGTAAGATGTTGTGTGTACAAGTCCATTGTGGAACAAATTCTTAATATTTTTTAAATTTAGCTCATACCAAAGGATTTCATGTTCTAGAATAAAATGATTCTAAGATCAGAAAAAGTAAATTATTTTATCCAACCCTCTACAATAACGCAAGATAATATATGAAAGTTTGAAGCAATTCCTAAAAGGTTAGTACCATTGGGTAAAATAATCACACTCCACAGAGTCCAATACTTGAATTAAAAGTGTTTGATATGTGGGGAATAGATTTCATAGAACAATATAAAATTTAATTCATAAAAAAATACACAATCATGAGTGTTTATTTTGTATCCAAATGAGTGAAAGTTTAGGCAACCTCAACCAAAACATCTGGGGTCATCATAAGATTCCTTAAGAAAAATGTTTTTTCTTGGGTCTAAATACCTTAATTACTTATTTGTGATTTTGGATCCTAATTTAATAACCACATATTTTAGGGATTTATTGAGATATATGATGTATGATAAAACATGAAAACCCTATATAACCCAAAAATTAGTGTGCATGTAGAGTTTTCCAACATGGAGATAAAGATAATTTTAGAGAAGATGATGAGCTCAAATTAAAAGGATTGGTGAAAAAGTATTTATTATTCCCTTTGGTAATAGATGAAAATCCTTAAAACTCCTACTGGTAAATCACCTTTCTAATTAGTATATGGTAAATCATTGCAAATTCCCGTTGAGATAGATCATAAATCACATTGGACTATTAAAGTAGTGAACATGGATATATATAAGGCCTAGAGGAAGAAGTTGATTCAATTAGATGAGCATGAGGAAATAATGAGGCCCACTTATAAAAATTATAATATATATAAAAAGAAAAAAAATGAAGTAGTATGACTGGAACATCATTAAAACAAAATTAAACCCTACATAGGGGGTACTTTTTAAACTCAGGTTTGAAATTGTTTCCTTTTAAACTCAAGCCACACTAGTTAGGAACATTTATACTGATAAAGGCACACCCTCATGGGGTTAATGGGATATAAATATGGAATTAAGAATCCTTATAGTTGAATGGAGAATAGATCAAATTTTATTAGGCTATTTCTTAAGGTGGATCCATTATTTCTCTCTCGATTATTTCTCCCAAGTTTTTTTTAAAATAATAAAGTTATATCTAGATCTAGACTTCAAATAAAGTATAGGTTGGGAGATAACGTAATCATATTACTTAAAACCTAGAAACATTTTAATTTTTTGGTGAATTTTAGGAATTTTACTTGATTTATTATTAATGTGGTTTTTTACAACATCTCTATATCCTTTTAAGGTAAAAATATTCTTTGTCAAAAATGATTTTTAAGGGTGAATTATTATTGACTTGTCAATCGGGTGATGGTTATACAATTATTTGAATATTTTAATGATAATTTTTGATTTTGATGATTTAATGTACTTAGGATTTTGATCCTGATTTGAAGTTGGATTTTTCATAAAAATATTTTTTATTATTATTTCATTCTTTAATTTTTTGAAACCAATTGTTGCAATATGTTTTAATCTTCAATTTTATTATTATATTATAATTTATATTTGATATTTCCACTAAGTTTTCCATGTGTTTTAGGTGACATGTGTAAGGGTCATCCGAGTATTAAGGGAATACTTAAAGGTTATCATCAAGTTTCATGACATGCGTTAGGGTTAAGTGGAAGTTAACAAAAGTGTAGTTATTAAGTTTCATTCCTCACAGAAAGTTAACTCACTAAGACTCACAAACTATGGATGGGTAATACCTTCATACCAAAGGCTATATAAGGGTACATAAAACCCTACATCAAGGTGAAATTGATTTCAGTTAAGGGTACCCACCTATGTTTCTGATGCACATGGAAGGGTACTATGATGACCTTAGAAGCTACAGAAGGGCTATGAAGAGTACAAAAATATAGGAGCCCTAAATTCTCAAATGGAAATAGAATAATAAAGGATTCCAATATCAAAGATATAATATTTATTTGAGATTTTTGGAAGGTTCTAGATCATGCTGGAAGATACAAGGATATTCTCAAGGGTTATCACATGGAGAGGTTAAGCCTATCCATGTGTGGAGGATTGCATTTAGTTCGGGGTTATTCTAGATTCACCTATGAAGATTTGATGGTGTTTTCAAGGTGTGAAACATGGAAGATTAGAGAGATGAGTGTGAAATAACTAAATATGAGCATGAGATAGGCATTGGGGAGAGATTCTACTTTAAAGGGGAACTTGGAACTTTTGAGATCTTGGTAAGACTTCAGTCGTAGAACTTGATGAGGAATTGGACTAGGACTATTGGGAGTGATCGATAATATACCAAGTGGTGGGGAAATATTATTGGAGTTAGGTTTTCAAATATTTATGATAGAGAAGATCTCTCCCTCATTGTTTCACCACTATTTTCTATATTATTTATAATTAAATTATTAATTTCTATTAAATAAAATATAATCATTGGATAAAACTTCTTTAGGTAATGAGATTGTGTGGGTATTTATTATTACTTCATCAATGTATTATTTTACTAAATTTTACTTTAAACATAATATTCCTTGATATTTTATTTTTTAAATAAAAAAATTAAGATCTAGTGAAAGCCAATGTTTATAGAATTTAATTTAAATTTATGAATCATCTGAGGATTAGTCTGACAAGTGATTGGATTTTGGGAGAAGCACATGAGGATAAAATGACAAGTTGATTCCGGTGAAATTTTAATTTCAACTTTTTTTGAATGTTTTAATTAAAAAATTAAAAAATTATAAGAGTTAATTAGTTACTGGTTGATCTGAAAACATAGTGGTTGACCTCCTTTCATTTAGTTCTAGTGTTTTTGTTCATGAATAAAGAAAAATATTTATAAAACCAATCTGTTAAATTCACCTATATCATCAATTATTTCTTCCCATTCACTATGTGATATTTTATTCTCCCTCTCTAACTATTTACCATATTTATATTCCTATTCCATCTAATAATAACATTATTAATATTATTTCATACTACTGTTTTCTGATTTTCTTGAGTGTTTTTATTTATTACCTTGGCCAATTACACACATTTGTGGGTCTTTCCCAATAGACCAAACATAATCTCAACAATAAAAGTTCTTAGTAGGAATATGAATAATTAATTTTTCAAGTCTCAATGAAAAGGATCGATGATATTTTGGTGTCATTATTGGGGAAGGAAAGTGGAACTAAGAAATAAGGGAAAATAATTCTCTATTCAATTTTTAAAGAAAACTTAAAAAATATGTTCTAGTTTGGGCTATGAAAAAATATTTCTAAACTATTGGTTAATGTACACTGGGTCTACTAATGGAAATGTAAATCAATTTATACCTAAAATAGATAAACATATAATAAATCTAAAATAGAAAAGGAAAAACAAAATGGAAGATAATAAGGAGAATATTAATATTAATCCAAATGAAAATATGAGTCCAGCTACATCTAGGAATTAATTGGTTGAGAGATATAGACATAGGGAGTTCTAAGTACATACAACCTTAATCAACCCATTATGTATTAAAAAACCCCTCGGTATTAAAAATATGAGGTCAAACAATAAAATTTATCCATAATTCCATTATAAAATGTATTAACTAATAAAAAATCTCTTAAAATCATTAGGGACTTCTATATTGTATTTCCAAGACTTCCACTTAGGGGGTTGAGTGAGGAGGAATTAAAACAGAGAGTTTTCCCATTTTTCTTGAAATGAAATGAAAAACCATGTTTCAAAAAATGGATGAAGATATTTTTGATACATGTGACCAAATGTTTAATACTTTTATAATTAAGTTCTATCTAAGAAGAATTAAAACTAAAATAAGGTACAAAATAACTAGGTTTATTAAATTTTAGGGTAAGTTATTACATGAATCTTGGGATAAAATTAGGGGGTTACATAGGTATTTCCCCAACCACAAATTCAATCCATAATTTCTCTTAGAAATATTCTATAATAGTCTCACCCATACCACAAAAATTTAGTGGATTAGTCTTATGGTGTTTATTTTAGTGATAAAATTATCAAGGAACTATTTTTTTTCAATATAATTGCTCAAAATTTGCAACAAAAATGTTCCAAAAGAAGAACCATTTTTTGGAAAGAAACCAATAATTTTAAAAAATATGAGGTAAAAGATTATTTATTCTATAATAAAGATAATAAATACTCACTTAAGGAGAAATTATACCACTGTGGTATGTTTTGACATTTACAATATTGTTTTCCAAACACTGACATGCCTTCCCAGCCACTTGAAAATGCTAATTTTTTGGGGTATGCACATGGGATACTACTCATGGATGATCAATTTTCAAATATCTATAACCTTAGGTATAGAAACCATCCAAATATCTCATGGATAGAATAAGGGTTGCTAATACCTTATTCTCCCATTAGATTTCAATAATATCTTGGACAACCATTTTATAACTAAAACAGGGATGCAACTTCTAATCCAAAAATAAAATTTGAGGGAGAAATAATTTGAAATATATATCTTATATTAAGATGAAAGGATTCTCAAGACAACAAGTTTAAAGTTAAATTTAATAAAAAACAACAACATGATTTTGATAAGGCTCATTTGGATGCTAGGATACATAATCCTGAATTGAAAATGGGTCAACTAGCTAGGGGAATGAATGAAAGATAAAAAGGTAAGTTACCAATAACAACTAAAAATAATCATAGGGATAATTAAATTTCTACATTAATAATAATTTGTATAAAAATTCCCTAGGAAGTTCATAAATATCATAAACTTACTCAAAGTGAGAATTTGGAAAAAAATGAAAACCAAAAATCTAGAAATCCTCGAATCTGGAAATTTGGGTAGCAATACTAAAATCACTTTGAAACCTTTTATTGAAAAAATAAAAAAGATTTAAAAAACAATGAAAATAAATGGATTAATAATCTTGAATATGAAATTTATGGGATACTAACAATTCTTAATAATTTCCTCTATCCATTCCTTTCCCTTAAAGAATAAAGAAGAAGAATCAGAAACCAGAACTTCTCTAATTCCTTAACCTTTTCAAGGAACTTAAAATAAATATTACTTTCTTTGAATCCTTTATTAAAATTAAATGATTGAATAAAATTTTTTAAAGTAAAAAAATCAGGGAATAATTTTCTACATTCAATATCATAGATGTGTGTACTGCTATCTTGAAAAATAGAATACCTACTAAACATCATGATCCTGAGATTTTTTTTATACCTTTCTTATTAGGATTTAGCAGTGTCTAATTTAACTATTTGTTTTTTCATGATCTTACCTTGAAATCCCAACCATCTAGGCTCTAAACTAGACCAAGACAAGACCCGAAGGGAGTTCCTAATCCCCAACGGTCTAGCAACTAGCACCTGAGAATCGAAGAAAAATAAGATTGAATGATTTCACCTAAACTAAAAAAAGATACATGGATTATATATACATTTGTAAATAACAATAAGAAATTAAATATTCCATAAAAAAATAGAAAAAATGGTAGTGATATAACCTAAGGTAGAAAGATAAAAACCAAGGTACATTTCCTCTAAAACAACCAACAGAAAAGACACCTAAACTAACAACCAATACTTCATGTGGTATATAGAAAATGTAAAACCATATCACCACTAGATACCTATACCTAGCTAAGATAAACCTTACAGCCTCACTATGTCACCTTTCCTTTTCCTGTATTAGAAAAAATAATGGCTACACACTCCTAGGAAAGTGTGCAGGGTGTGTGATAAATAGGATTAGTAGGATCCCACCTAGGTGTTCCATATCAATTCTCAACATAATAATTTTAATATTCTCATATCGAAAGAAAATAAGGCATTATTTTTATCAATGATTAACCACAATAAGACTCAAGAGGGGGGGGGAGGTGAATTTAGTTCTTTTAAATTTTTCTTTACGTAGAAACATCTCCCTATATTTTTTATGATTTAATTTTTCACAGTTCTTCAATAAATCATGAAATGAAAATAAAATCATAAAATATATAGGAACTGAGAGATTTATAGTGGTTCAGAGAATAGAAGTCCCCCAGTATACCCCACCACCACTCTTCTCCATGAGTGTGATTATTTTATCTAGTCCAGTCCTTTTATTGAGGACTTCCAATCCTTTATCAGAGACTAAAAAATGATTGCAGGTAGTTTACACTTGGTACAACAACATGAGCTTTTAAACAGGCTCTATAAAGTCTTTACAAACAATATCATTCAAAGGTTATTTTACAGGTAACCTTTAAAACAAAAGATGAAAACATAAATGAGTTTACAATTTTCAACTCATAACTATAAGAAACATCTGATAGAAAATAAATATATCCAAGGGAATTAATCTATAGAGTAAGAAGTTTGAGTAGAGTATTCCAAATCTATAAAATATTGGTAATAAACAAAGATGATAAGTTGAGACTTCTTTCTTCCTTGTATATATAGAAAAACAAGTGTCGTTATTGAAGCTTTGATAAAATAATTCTCTATATTTTGTTGTTCAATTTAATTATCATGAATAATTCTACACTCACATACCCACACACTATTTTTAATACATTCAATACTTATTTAAACACACTACACATTATCCATAGAAAATAAGGACCAGTGGCACATATTTCTCCTTGAAATTTCTCAGCAACAGTAGAGATAAATAAAATATACCATCCTTATCTTACATCTTGATACTTGACTCTTATTATATTATATTTTATCTTAAAGTGGAAATGAATAATTTAATAATTGTATAGTAGCATTAAAAACTTCACTTTAGTGCTTCAATTATAATAAATACCAACTAGCAACACGGCCTAGCTAATTTTCAGAACTGAATCCACATAACCAAATTTATAAACTAAAACCACATAGCCAATCTGAATATTTCAATATATGTAACCTATTTTATTCATGTAGAAAAATTGAATCATGTAGGAATTTTATCCACATTTCTGAATTTTACATATCTAAATGAAACGAGTTAGAAATTTTTTTCATGTATCCAATTCACTGAAACTGATGTATCTAATTAAAGAAACATAGATTATTTCACCACGTAGGATATTCATGTAACCAATTTTTTTACATAACCAATTTTTTTATCCAATTACACATGTAGTCATTTTACATAGCCTAATGATCATGTATACAACTTCTCACATAGGTGATCTTATCGACGGAGACAATTTCCACATAGGTGATTTCATAACATAGCTGATTGACATATCTATTTTCTTCACATAGGTGATTGATCTATTTATCCATTTTCATCACGTAGAAAAAAATATTTCGTAACTAAATTTCCAAGATTCCAGGAAAAATCATCCAGAATGCATACTTAGAGAAATTAATGTCCAAATACATAAGAATAAAATTAAACCTGATAAACACACTTAGAAAACAATATTATCAGTAATGTATGAAGGGAATTTTATGTAAGATCCTAGATTTTTCTATATGGAACATATCTTTTTAATTTCAGATTAACTCATTGATTTTGAATTTTTTTTGAATGCCTAATGAGATCACATGAGTTTCAGGGGGTTTTATGTGCTTGTTTGGAGCCTAGAGACCTTATTTTTGGAAAAGGAAGTTGGGACACATGGTTAGTGGAAACTATGTGACCCATGACGCACAGTTAGGAGTAACCATTTAGGGTTGGAAAGAGAGAAATAGAGGGAACACGATTCACACTAACTGTGTGTCTAGGGCCGCATGCCCATGTGTGGATACCTGCATTTTTTAGCAAAGGATAAATGCCCAGTTTGTCTAATAGTGTTCCATGAATGTATGAGGGTGATAGGAGACAATGTATTATGTCACAATTTTCCAAAATGTGTGCATAAACTGTGAAGGTTCCCTGTTAAGGTAGTGAGGGGTGCACGGTTGGCGCACGACATTTCCCAACCATGTGGCCAAAGAATTTAATCCAATTAAAATATGGGAAATGACTATTTTTACCATAAATTTTATTAAAACATAAATCCCTTTTTATCCTTTCATTTTAGAAGATCTAGGAGTTATTTTTCTTCCATTGAATATCTCCTAAGCTAGGCTTGGCTCCCAATTTACCATGTGAACCCAAAATTGAACACTGTTTGTCTTGTTGGATCCAACCTGATGAGTTCTTCATTCATATTGCGCCTTTATTCGTTAGACTTAGTATTGAAAAAGTTATTTTGTTACAAGATAATATGACCTATTTCTAGGTTAATCGTTCATTATTCTAATTTCTTTTAATTAGGATAGATTTAGGAGTCAATACCGGATGAGTGTTCTACCACAGGTATATGATAGGTGGTCTATAATTTCACCTCAAGGTTTGGTGTTTTATACGACTTGTTACCATTATTCTGCACACTGGGATTTTCAGTATTTCCTTTAAAAATAATTGAATGTAATGAATATAATTTTGGAACCTAATCCAGTTTCCCACATAGTTCCAATTTTTTTGTTGGAGATTGTTATCCCCAACCCAACCACCCATGAGGTGTGTTTTTCAATATCTTACCCATGATATAACAACATGTTGGGTGTGCATAATCTTTCTATATTTATTGAGAGACTTAATTTATTGAATGATATTTGAATGAATAAATAGGATAAGGTTTATGCCTCCTTTATATACGATTTCATGAATGGTAAATGTGGAATGAATTGGTTAAATGGGTTTAAATGGTTAATGATTAATGAGTCAGATGAACTCATAAATTATTTATGATTATTAAATGAGATAAAAATTGAATAATTCATTGATTATGGTAGTGAATTTCAGGGAAATTTATACTCCTTGGATCTTAATTCCATTAGATTTCATGGAAATTACTACTCCATGGATATTGACTATGGTAGTGGATTCCTTGAACATTTCTACTCCAAGGGTCCTAATTCCATAGGATTCCTTTAAAATTTCTACTCCATAAATCCATATTGATTATGGTAGTGGATGCCTCTGAAATTTCTACTCTAGGATCTTGGTTCCATAGGATTCCAAATACATTAATACTCCTTGGATCCAACTTACTTGGACTAGCATTAGACATGTTCTATGGACATGCTCCTTGGACTCCACTAAAGTCTTTACCAAGTTTCCATTGAGATGCTTCATGGAATCGAAGAAGATAACTTCGTCCTCTATAACTTGGATTCAGCCATTTTAGGACTAACACTTGATTACTCAGTATAGACTGAAGTAGATGTTTATCATGATTTACAGATAAATCTGATATTGTTATTTGATTATAGTTGTTAGGATGGATAGTATCACACCTACTTATTTATTCATTAAATTTACCTTGTTTATGGGAGCTTGATTATTCATAGGAAGCCAGATTTGGCTGGATAGGATTACATATACTTAGATACTTTACTTTAATAACTGATATTCCTATGATATATTACATACTACTTATTCTTATATTACATAGACTGGACATGTTATAGACTCCATTGGTGGTGGCTTACTGAGTGTTATCTGAAACCATATTTGGGATACTATTGGGTAACAATATAGACTTCATGGATATAGGTAGGTACTGGGGTAATAACCCACTATATGATACTTGATTTGATTATCCCCTAGTATTAGGAGAGTATAGGACCAAACTATGAATGTGATTCTAGATAGAGATAGTTCTTTTTTTTGGTTTTTTGTACTTTTGATACATGTATTATACCAGATTTTTGTTTCCATGTATTTAATACCTTTTTGTATAGATACATGACATGATCATCATATTGTTTATGACACTGATCTTGTCTTTATTATTATTACAGTCTTTTGGATGTTATCTTCTGTCTTGATTCATATTATGATTCGGCTTATTTATTCACTTGTATTACCGATTAGTTACTCTAATCATGGGGATATAGTCTCCCCATTTTACCACCTTAGACCCTCACTTCTAGTTGGAAGCCTCTAGTATATGGGGAGGCATGCTTGAGGCCATGTGACCCACCGAATTGGGGTGTTGTTTAGTGGCTTCTGGGTTGAGATGTTACCAAGTGGTATGAGATGATTTTATTTTATCTTCTTTTATGCCTTACTATTTTGAGAAATAGACAAGAGAAATAGGAAGTATTAGAATTTGGTAATGAGATGTGAATATGAGTAGCTAATCCATGTACAAGAAAAAGCCAAATTTCATGGAATGGGACATATTTTTCTAGATTTTTCCTATTATAATTGATTTGATTCCACCATTAGAAAATGCACTTGATGTTTGATGTTCCTTATAATTATGGATTTTACTATTGCCCAATGAGATGAGGGTATTCCATCTCATACATCATTTTAGGCACCTTATAGGATTCACATTCCATGCATATTCCATACCATATAGGATGAATTTCTTGACGACATTATATTTATTATGAATGATTTGTGTTATAGAATTGTTATCATCTAATAATTCTTATAGGATATTGAGAAACATGATTGGTAATCAGAGTTCCTACCATAAACTAAATAGTGTTTTCCTTCATAGGCTATAGAAGACAACCTAAGTAGTCAATTATGACACGTTGAGTCATGGACCATTGACCGCATGGATTGGAATGCATTATGGTTGGGTTTTAATGGATGAAACACTTAGATTTATAAGGTGTATAGTCCCTTATGGATAAAAATTTGTGACCCATTTGGTTCGACCATTTAAATATAATTGTAAGATAAATGAATTTAAATGAAATTGAAATGGTGAAACAGAGAACTTGACCTTGAATAGGCTTTATAGTGGGCAGTAGGCAATGTATCTAGTGATTTTAATGGTTGTTTCTATTACCCAGTCTTGGATTTAGGAGTATCATGAAGGGTGTGGCTTGTTTATAGAAAGTCTTAGACCTATCCTATGCTTTTATCTATGAATTTGGTTCTAATCGAATTCTTTTATGAGGTGTGTGTTTAAATTTTTTAGAGACATGATACTGTGAAGACCTCTAGTCATGTGCCTGAAGGGTGGCGATGACCATGATTCAGAGGTGGTGGTCCCTAGGATATTAGTAGGTCCTACAGTGGTTCCACTTGAGGCACTAGTATTTTTACCATATATGGGTGCTGATTCCTAGTTCTGAGTGGATTTTCTATGTTTCATGTAAACTATTCAGAGAGCACCACAAAATGCCTTATCTATGGAAGAGACGATGCATGTTTTCTAGCAGTAGAATACTACCATGTTTTCAATGGATGATAGTCTAAAAGACACTAAGATATATCTTGATACCATTCTATCAATTTTCAAGCATCTGGAGGCACCACCTGAGAGGAGAGTGAAGCTCACGACATATATGCTTTGGGGAGAAGCTAAGCACTGGTGGTATGTTTTGAATCAGGATGATGTTCTTTGGGATATGGTTTGGAGGGATTTAAAATATAGGTTTTATGATTATTTCTTTCCTAAAACCTTGAGATCTAATAGGGCCAATGAGTTTATGCATCTAGAGTAGGGCTCTATAACCGTTACAGAGTATTCAGATCTCTTTATAGAGATTCATCGTTTTGCACCGATTTATCTTGCTGATGAGCTGTTGAGGGTGAGATTATTTGAGGAAGGTATCAAGCATGCCATTCAATCATATTTCAATATGTTTTGGTTGAATAATTATATAGATAGTGAATCAGGTGTTGATTACTTAATGGAACCAAAGGGATGTTGGGGGTGTAGAGTGGAGCATTTCAGTCTCTCAACTCGGTGGTTCAGTATCAGGTGGAAGAAAGTGCCGTTTTGAGGATTCTCATGAGGGGAGTACCGGCCAAGATATTAGTGATGGTGGTGCCATATTCTTTCATCAGTTTGGGATATGGGGACATGTGAGTAATCAATGTGATAAAGACCCAGTCGAGTGCCAAGCATATGGCAGGATGTTCCATGTATAATGATTCTGCAAGACCTTACCTCCAACAACTAGTAGAATGGGATCAAATATGACTCAGGGTTCAAGAGTGGGATTCATTACTCCATGTTAGGATAGGATCAAGAGTAGTTCTGGTTGTTCATCCTAAGGTGGTGGTCATGGTTGAGGTATCCAGACACAAGTTTCACCACAAAATCAAAGTGGGCCAGCTTTGGGTAGTGAGGTTTCTTCATAAGGTCATGGTTCATGCCAGATATATTCTATATAGCCTACACCTAAGGAGAAGGGAATTGGTTCATATATTGTGAGAGGTATGATATTAGTAGACTATATTTAGTATCTTCTCTTTATGATACATACACATCTCATTATTTCATAGTTGTTCCTATTGTGGAGAGCTTTGGGCTTGTTGTTTAGTTTTATAATGGCATTATAATTCTTGATACTTCATAAGGGATATGAATAGAGGGTGTAAACCAGTACATGGAGTGAAACCTTGATATTTTTGGTTTTTACTTTGTATGGGATCTAATTTTCCTCAAGATAATAGGGCTTGATGTCATAATTGGGATAGAATGGCTAGTTTCTTATTATTCCCATGTTGATTGATATCACTAGAGGATGACTTTCACATCACTAGAGGGATGTGTTTTTATTCAAAAGGGTGAATGAGATGTCTAGGAAGGTAGAGATGGATCATATCATCTTTATTTGGGTGGGATGATAGCCTATCTTTCTAGTTTAAATCCAGATGATCAGTCATCACGTTAGGCACAATTCCCTTCAGTGTTTGATCATTTCCAGGACATTTTCCTAGAAAATGTTATTGGACTACCTCCTGAGAGAGAGGTATAATTTTACATAGAACTAGTTCTAGAAGATGCACTAGTATCCATTCCTCCATATAGTATGGATACTATGGATTTTTAGGATCTCAAGAGGTAGTAAGAGGACTTGGAAGAAAAGGGGTTTTTACGACCAAATACTTCTTAGTGGGCTTCGCCAATCCTTTTTGTGAAAAAGGTAGAATTGAACCTCAGGATATGTGTAGATTATTGAAAATTGAACCATTTGATTGTTAATAATTGGTATTACTTTCTATTGATAGATGATCTCTTTGACCATCTCTAAGAGCTTGGGTTTTCTCAAAGATTTTTTTGAGATCAGGTTATCACTAGGTGTGTGTTCAACTTAAAGACATACCTCACACAATTTTTCATAGATTCTATGGTCTATATGAGTATCAAGTAATGGATTTTGGTCTTATAAACACAATATAAGTTTTCATGGATCTGATGAAATGGGGTTTCCATCCATATCTGGATTTGTTTGTGGTGGTATTCATGGATGATATCTTGGTGTATTCTCATAATCCACAAGACCATGCAAAAAATCTTGAGGTCATTTTAGATACTCTAATATATCATGAATTATATACTAAGCTAAAAAAGTTCCACACATGGATGGATAAGATTCAATTTCTAGGTCATATTATCACATAGAATAGAGTATCAGTTTACCTAGAGAAGATGAGAGATGTAGTTTCCTAGGAGCATCCCAATAATTTGTTTGACATATGAAGTTTCTTGAGGCTAGACAGTTATTACAGGTGTTTCATACAGTACTTATAACAATTAATAGAACCTCTTAAAATATTTAATAAAAAGGTTTTTAGGTTTTTATTTTTTGATACCTATGAGATAAACTTTCAGGATCTGAAAGGAAGACTGACTTCAACACTGATCCTAATTATGACAAAGCCAGGTAGGAGCTACACTGTGTATTGTGATTCATCATGTATTAGTATAAGAGTAGTTCTAATCTGGGGGGAGGTGGAATCATGGAATACATGACTCATCAGTTGAGGTTATACAAGAGGAACTACTAGACACATAATCTTGAGCTAGCCACTATTGTAAATGCATTGCACTATTGGAGGAATTACTTATTAGGAGAGTGTTTTGTGTTATACACGGACAAAAAAAGCCTCAAGTATATATTTATACAACATGAATTGAACATTAGGTAATGAATTTGGGTGGAATACCTACATTATTTTGACTTTGATCTTGATTATATCCATGGGAAGGGAAATGTAGTTATCGATGCACGGAGGAGGACTCAGATACATGTAGTTTAGGAGGTCAATAGCAAGTGGAAGCTTATTTCCTTATTATCAAAGATACACTTGGAGGTGTAGGATTTCCAAGGCCAAAATTTTATCTTATACTTATAAGTGACATCCACTATTATATATAGAGAGACAATGAGAAAAGTATTGGATTCAAAGGGATTAGTCCTATGGGAGATTGCGGTATATGAGGACTCTCCTCCTAGTTAGACCATGGGTGAGGATGAAATTCTGCATATTCATGGTCACATTTGGGTTCTAGAAGACATACATAAGGATATGATGTGAGAGTTACATGACTCATATTGTGTATTACATCTTTGTGTTACTAAGATATATCAGGATTTACATTGAAGTATTGGTGCCAGGGTATGAAATGTGAGGTAGCTGGTTTTTTCATGAGGTGTTGCACCTGTTAGTAGGTGAAGGAAGAACACCAGTGAATATCTGGGATTTTATAGTAGTTACCCAGTCTCAAGTGGAAATGGGAATATGCTATGATGGATTTCATGACTGGGTTACCGAGGTCACCTAGAGGTACTGATGTTGTATGGGTTGTTTTGGACAGGCTCACAAAGGTCGATCATTTCCTACCAATTAGGGAGACCTTTTTAGTATATGATCCTGGGAGATTTTATATTTGTGATATCGTGTTCCTTCATAGGGTTCCTCAGACTATGGTATCCGATATGGATGATCAATTTACATCTCAATTATGGTAAGTCTTATAAAGGGCGTTGGGTATATAGGTTCTTCTAAGAATGACATACCACCCTAGGACTAATAACCAGTCATAACACACTATAAAGGTTCTTGAGAACATTCTTAGAGATTTAATCCTTAATTTCAGAGGCTCTTGGGAGAGGCATATACCACTGTTTGAGTTCACCTATAATAATAGAAATTAGGCAATGATACAGATGGAAACTTATAAGGATTTTGTATGGTAGGCAATGAAAATAACGTCTATGTTGGTTAGAGGCTTGGGATAAAGCTTTACTCGAACCTCATATCATTTAGGAGACTCCCAAACATGTCCAGTTGACTGGAAAAACATGTATACTAAAAATTCTAGACTGAAATCATATACTGATTGCTTTCGATGACCTCTATTGTTTGTGGTCAGGGATCATGTCTTTTTACATATCTCACTGAGGTTGGGACGCATAAGGATTAGAAAATAGGGTAATATTTCACCATGATATGTTGGTCTATTCGAAATTTTTGTGAGATTCAAGCCAGTAGCCTATCGGTTGTAGTTACCTTAGAGGAAATGAGGCATGTACAACATCTTCCATGTATCTTAGTTAAGATGTTATCACTCAGACCTATCTCATACTCTATATCCGGATGATATTGAGCGATAGGTAGATGTATCCTTTGAGGAGAATCCTATACGTATTGTTGATAGGAGCATGAAGGATCTCTAAGGATGGTCAGTTCCTCTTGTATAGATGCTATAAAAGAATGGAAGTTTATAGGATGAGAATTAGGAGCGAGAGGCTGATGTTGAAACACCCCAAGCTTCCACAGTACGCTTCTCTTTGAATAATACAGTAGCATGTATTGTACACAATTTCGAGTTCTAACACACCACAACCAATCAAACTAGACGTTATGAATAGTAATACCAACTTTTTGAAATTTTATAAATTTTATCTTTCAAAATGGACTTCATTTTTGGATTCATAAGATCTAAATTATCTTAGGGTGATTTTTTGGTACATTTCTGATAACTTTCATATTTTGATGAATAGTGAAAATTAATAAATTTTAACTAAAAACAACTTTTTTAATCAAAATAATTAATAGTGACAAATTATGAATTTGAGTGGTTTTAAAGTAAATTTAGAATATATTTTTACCATTTAATACAATTTTGGTCATTGTACGTAATTTCACATTTAAACTAGACATAAACAAGTGTCAATCTTTTGATAGTTATTATTTCTTAAAAAACATGCTCTTTGTTTTGACAACGAGAATTAATTTTAAATTAATTTATACCACTTCTGGGTTTTGAATTTAGAGAAATGGATTCCATATTTATAATTAGGAGGTATAAATTGTGTAAATAGGTAACTTTTATTTTTATACATTTTAAATAATTACTTCGGTAAATATTTTATTTACCATGGTTAAAGGGTAAATCCGGTAAATAAGGGTAACAAAATAATATTATAATAATAATAAATTACCCTAAAACGTGTTCTAACCTTATTTTTTTATACATGTCCGACCATGGGAATATTTGGGTTGATTTTGGGACCCCATTGATCCACTTGTAAGTGATAATGACACTTTATTTTAATTAAGTTAAAGTAAATACAAAAATGACACAAGCATATATCTTTTAGAAAAACAATTTTTACATAGGGTTATATATGTCATATTTTCGACTATAAATATTCATTAGAAAGATAAAATTATTTCCTACATAATTATATTTTATTTATAATTTTTTGACCTTGAATAATTAAATTTATTTATGACACAATAATGATGGTGTAGTTTCCTTATTAATGAATGAATCAAATAATTAGTATTATAAAAGTTAAAATAAATATAATTTGAAAGTTTTGATGACATAAATGAATTTAATTGGTTAACATGACATGTTAGGATTTCTTAAATGATTTTTTTTCTAATTAATAAAGTTTTTAAGACTTTAACAAAAATCAATTATTAAATAGTGTCAAAATTGACATAAAGAGGTTTTTAAAAGAAATATTAAATTATTAATTGATATTATGTTCCTAAAAATCTAAGGTTCAGCAAAAGGACTTATATAATGATAGGTGTATCATTAATTTACCACTTGGGGGTATCTTGGATTTATATAGTAAGTTTATTAACTATATAATATAAAAATACAAAGAGACAAGGTAAATGTCAAACTAGTTAACTAAGAGTTAAAACTAAAAGATAAGGTTAATAATGTGACCAAAACTGTCTAAAACCTATTTATTGAGTTGTTTTAGACCCATAACCACCTTAAACGTTAAATAACACACTTTTGATCCATTAGAAACCGAATATTAATTTATTATAAAATAATATTTCTAGCTTTTCCTAAGGTGCCCCTCACCCCTCTTATAAAAGAGAACATGCTCTTCTCACTAATTCACACCTTCAAAGCCTTTTGACTCGACCAAACCCTGCCCAAATATTCTCTCAACTTCACTAAATTCATCCTAGAGGCCTTCCTTTAGTCATAATTCCAACCTAAGGATCCCTTTTGATCAAATCAAAAGGAAGGACCCGAAGAAGAGGTAATGTTTTCACCACCCTCTTTCAAGTTCCTTTCTTCTTCAACTTCTTCTTTCTTTGTTATTTCCATTCTAAAATAAAAACTCCAATATATTCTATATACTGTGATTTTATTATAAATATGGTACATCCATATTCAGTATTCTATACATCCCTTGAATGACATGTCATCATACGTGCGTACGTAAGACTTACCGTCTCCACGTCGTGGTGTAATTGTTATTCAATAAATTATTATTTGGATGGGTATAATAATGATGTTTAATTCATTTAAATAATAAATATAACATGATAATGATTTTGTATATATAAAAAACAATCCAATTATATATTATTTTAATATCAAAAGAATGATATTGTCGCTCGTGCGTACGTACGGAATACCATCTCCACGAACACGATAAGATTCATTCCCCATCGTATCCATTCAAGAATAATTTTCATTTTATGATTAAAAATAATGATTAAGGACTTTATATCATTCGGGATATGAATAATATACAAACTATGTATAAAAAACATGACTTATGTAACAAAACATTTAAAAGAAAACGAGTAAGTGAACACCCAAAAGGACGATAATACTAAAATATTATTAAAAAAGAAATATTAAAAGATCATATATGATATCATATTTATGTATATGATTCTTTTATAATTTAATAACAATTATTTAACTATTATACAAGAGGTTAACCTACACTCGACCAAGGAAAATTACAAGGTAAGGGTTAATTCTACAATCTCTTCATTATCCGAGGTTATTTATACATAATTATCTACTAGGACCCCTTTATCATCCACATCCACGTTTCTTAAAAATGTATTTCAAATAATTCTTTCCATTTTATAGACTATGGGTTAAATTCATTTATACCGTCGTTTTACTTTTTATAATATGTTTATAAAGGAATATTTCCGTCGTTTTCCAAACAAGGTCCTTTTTAACATTTTCAATAGAATTAAGGTAAGAATGTTTTTTTAACTTATACGGCAGGTGCAACTATTTTCCGCCGTTATAAAATCATTGAAGCTTCCCTTAAAAGATTATAAGAATATTTTCAAAGTAAATGTTTTCTTTTAAAATTATGTGACTTTTAAATGATTAAAAAAATAGATATTTCTCTCAAATAGTTTTGATTTCGTCTATGCTAACATCCTTTGATGGATTTTAAGCTTATTTGAAGTTGATTTGTTATGATACAAAACTTTCATATTGTATTGAAGGTTTTGTGATATGTTTTACTGTGGATGTGTTATTTTTATACCATTCATGTTTTATGGATAAATTGTTGACATTTCGTATGCTAGTTTAAATACGAATGTTTATGTTATGTTTAAACCTTTTAATTTGAGGAATGCATTGGACTTAGTAAGTGACAGGTGGAGCTCACTATAGCTCCTAGATTCATAAGTAGGTCTCTTGAGACAAACTAGTGTCTTGGCACAAGGCCTTGACAAAATCTTATTTGTAGTTTTGGCACAAGGCCTTGACTATGTGGTTATGATAGTCTAGCATTATGCATTCAATCATTATGAAAGTGGTTATTGATATTGCATGAGATTATTCGACTAGTAGAATATCCATGTGAATAAGTAAATGGAATTATTTCATTTTATATTTTCCATATTATGCTGAAGTTCAAGTTTAAAAGGCTTTTGTTTTATTTATACATTGCCTTAAATGTTTATGCTTATTTATGAAAGTTTCCGCTATATTGTTATCCTTACTGGGAATCTGAGCTCACCCCTTTCTTTGTTTTATGTTTCCCAAGATGTGAAGAAGTATTTTATGAATGACCTGCAGAGATAGTATGAGGGGATATGAGTGTGGTCTATGGAGACAAGATGTTGTTGTAGTTTTTCACTTTATTATGTAATGTAAACTTTATGAATGTATCTAGTGATTCCAAGGCTACTAAACTATCGGTATTTCGAGATTTGATCTTTTGTGATCATTCCAATGTTATGTAATAATGCACAGACTCTGGGTAACTGGGTTCAGGGTGTTACAGTTGGTATCAGAAGGAGTTTAGTAGAAACCTTGGAAGCTAGATTTAGATAAACTCTAATTAGAGCACATAGACCTAAGATAGACTTTGAGGATTAGTATAGAAGAACTTCCTAGAATTTTGGCATTTTAGAGATTTTGTGAGTTTTCCAAGAAATACATACCTGTCTTGATACGAGCAGGTAGAGGTGGCTGTGGCACAGATGTACCTAGGGGTAAAACCCAAAAACACCACTTTGAGCTAGACTCGAACGGGAACTGGTGCACAACAACGGGCCTTGCTGCACTCTTGGTTAAGACACTCCCAGGGGATATGCTTAGGATAAGTCTCATTTTCTTTAAAAACCATTATGAAGGGTTTATAAGTATATACTTCCTAAAAGAAATCATTTTTTTTATGATTATGGATTATATCCATAAATAGTTCAATTTATGTTAAGTGTTTATAAGTATGGAATTATGTATTTTGATTCATAAACTGATCTAGTTTATGACATTGTTTAGAAATGGCGCCTAGTGGAAGGAATGGAAACCGTATCAATGAACACACTCCATGTTGGGATTTCCCTCCTACTCAAGATAATTATAGTGGAGCTGGTGATGCAACTGGTGCTGATCAGCTAATCACCATACTGGGACAACTCACTCAGGTTATGAATAATAACCTTACTCATATGGAACACCCTGATCCGCAGCGTGGAGGATCAATGTTAGATCGCCTCATAAGGCAACAACCCCAAACATTCAATGGGAGTACAAATCCTTTGGTAATTGAGCAATGGATAAGTTCTTTAGAGAAAATATTCCACACCTTGGGGAGTAGCGAAAGGGAAAAAGTTGTCATGGAAGTTTACCGCCTCACTAGAGATGCTGATCAATGGTGGTCATTGATTCAAACAAGAAGGAAGATGATGAAGTATCAAATATGGAATGGAGAGAGTTTAAAGATCTTTTCTTAGAAAAATAATTTCCTCGTGACCATCAAGAAGATATGGAAAGGAAATTTCTGAGTCTGAGGAAAAAGGAGGATGAGAATGTCGCAAAGTATGAGGCTAACTTTACAAGGTTAACAAGGTATGCTGCAGATTATATACGTAACCCAAGAAGCAAGATTTATCATTTCTTTGATAGGTTAAAACCATTTCTCTGTCGATCATTAGTCTCACAAACCTTCTCGTTGTACGAAGATATTGTTTCATGCGCTATCAAGACAGAAAAAGATTCTCTAAGTCTTATGACTTTAAAGCAAAGCAAGATAAGAAGAGATCTGTTGATCACTCTAGAAATGGAAATAAGGGGAGGAAGGGAAAAGTTGATTATCCATCCTGCAGTAAATGTGGGAAGAAACACCTTGGTACTTTCTTGAAAGGAATGGGAGTCTGTTACAAGTGTGGTGAAAAAGGCCAACAAGCTCGTGATTGCAAGGGGAAGAAAGAAGCTACCGATGTTCAATGCTACAATTGCAGGGAGATGGGACATTATGCAAATGAATGTCCTAAGCATCAGGGGATCTTACCTCAAAAAAGTCCAAGGGATCAAGACCAAGCTTATGCTATCACTACTGCTGAGGTAGAAGCTCCGAAAGACGTGGTGGTAGGTAATTTAATGGTTTCCTCAAGTTTAGAAAATGTATTATTTGATTCTGGATCATCGCATTGTTTCATATCTTCCCATTTTACTAAGAAAATTAGATATTTCAAATTTGATTTAACAAGGGAGTTGTCAGTTAAAACTCTTAAGGGAAGTATCATTGCAACAAAGTTTTGTGAATCAGTCCCCATTAGAGCACATAAATGTTCTTTATCTGCTGATCTCATCATTATAACTATGATTGAATTTGATATAATCCTTGTTATGGATTGGATTTCGGACCATGATGAGAAGATTTATTGTAAGAAGAAGGAGGTTACGATTTTTGATGATGATGAAAAAGAACACCTTATCTTTAGAGCAGAATCGTCACTACATGATTCTTACCTAGATCCACCCCAGTAGCTCAACTAAATTAAATTATTGGGGAGGAAGAGAATAAAATAACTATGGGTAAGGAAAGGAATTTTAAAATAGAGGATGTACCTATTGTGAAAGAATATGTGGATGTGTTTCCGGGAGATTTACCTGAACATCCTCCAGAATGAGAAATTGAGTTTTCCATTGATTTAATTCCTGGTTCAAGGCCTATATCGAAGAACCCTTATAGATTGGACACTGTGGAATTAGTTAAACTAAATAAACAACTAGAGGAATTGAGTAATAAGGGATTTATTCTCCCTAGTGTTTCTCCATGGGGAGCCCCTGTCCTTTTTGTTAAAAAGAAAGATAGATCTATGAGGTTATGTATCGACTACAGGGAAATTAATGCTATAAAAATAAAGAACAAGTATCCCCTACCTCGCATTGATGATTTATTTGACCAACTACATGGAGCTCAATAATTTTCAAAGATTGAACTTTGATCTAGATACCATCAGTTGTGTGTGAATAAGGAAGAAATTCTTAAGACAACATTTCGAACCAGGTACAAGCATTACGAGTTTACAGTAATGCCTTTTGGATTGACTAATGAACCCTATGTATTCATGGATCTAATGAATAGAGTTTTCAAGGAATATCTTGATGATTTTGTGGTGGTATTTATTGATGATATCTTGGTATATTCCAAAATCTACGAAGTTCATGAAAATCACTTGCGTATTATCCTGAAGACTCTGAGAAGACATGAATTATATGGGAAGTTTAGAAAGTGTGGATTTTGGCTTTAGGAGATTTCTTTTCTTGGCCATATTATCTCTAAAGATGGAATCTCTGTTGATCCTTCTAAGACAAGATCAATCCAATAATTTCCAGCACCAACGAGTATAACCGAGGTATGCAGTTTTATTGGTTTAGCAGGTTATTATTGACGTTTCGTCCAGAATTTCGCCCGATTGGATAACCCATTAAAAAAGCTCACACGTAAAGGAGTTAAATTTGTTTGGACAAAAGAGTGTGAAGAATTTTTTAAGAACTGAAGATAAGATTATTCAATGCTCCTATTTTTACTCTACCATCAGGAAATGATGGGTTTGTTATTTATAGTGATGCATCGAAGAAAGGACTTGGTTGTGTCCTTATGCAGAATGATAGAGTTATTTCCTATGCATCACAACAGCTAAAAATTAATGAGCAAAACTATCATACTCATGATCTTGAGTTAGCTGCTGTAATATTTGCTTTGAAGATATGGATACATTATCTCTATGGTGAAAAACGTGAGATATATACCGATCACAAGAGTTTGAAGTATATTTTCTCACAGAAAGAACTCAACATGAGTCAAAGGCGATGGATTGAACTACTCAAGGATTATGATTTCACAATACACTACCACCCGGGGAAGGAAAATAAGGTGGAAAATGCTTTGATTAGAAAGAATAATGGAGTTTTGAACAAGATGAGAGTTGAAAAGGATCATATATACATGGATCTAGTAAAGTTGGATATGGGAATAACCATGGAAGGTGAAACATCAATGATTTTTCAAATGGTTTCCAAACCATATTTACTAGAAAGGATAAAGATTTCTCAGACCGGTGATGAAGAGTTTAAAAAGAAGATTAAAGCTGTGAATGATGGGAGATTGAGTGACTTTGTGTATGAATATGGAATTTTGAAATTTGGGAAGAGAATTTGTGTTCCCAATATACCTGATCTAAAAAGGGAATTGTTGGACGATGCTCATTCCAATTTCTCTATACACCCAAGGAGCACCAAAATGTATAGATATTTGAAGGAACATTTTTGGTGGGACAACATGAAGAGGGAGATTGCTGATTTTGTGTCGAGATGTATGGTTTGTCAATAAGTGAAAGATGGAAGGCAACAACCTGGTGGAGTATTGCAACCTCTTCCCTTACCTGAGTGTAAATGGGATAATATCACGATGGACTTTTTCATGGGACTACCAAAGACTCCTAGAAGGAACAATGCAATATGGGTCATTGTTGATCGTCTTACCAAGTCAACACATTTTATTGTTATAAGAGAAGATCTACCACTTGAACGTCTAGCAAGACTATATATCAATGATGGTGTGAGACTTCATGGAGTACCCCTATCAATTGTTTCGGATCGTGATCCCAGTTTTACATCAAGATTCTGGAAAAGTATTCAGAAGGCCTTGGATACTGAACTTCATTTGAGAACTGCCTACCACCCTCAAACAGATGGACAATCAGAACAGACTATTCAAACCTTAGAAGACATTTTGAGATCATGCTCACTTGACTTTCATGGTATGTGGGATCAATATTTATCTCTAGTATAATTTTCCTATAACAATAGCTTCCATTCAAACATTTGGATGGAACCATATGAAGAGTTATATGGAAAGATATGTCGCACACCAACCTATTGGGATGATGTTGGTGAAATAAAACTCATAGGCCCAAAACTGGTGGAGGAAACGATGGAAATGGTAAAGGTAATCCAAAACCACATAAAAGCATCTCAAAGTAGGCAGAAGAGCTATGATGAAAACCGAATGAAGTATTTGGAATTTCAAGTAGGAGATCATGTTTTCTTGATGGTATCTTCATGGAAGGTTGTTATACGTTTTGGTATGAAGGGAAAATTGAGTCCCCGGTACATCGGACCATTCAAAATTCTAGAATGAATTGGGGCTGTAGCTTACCATTTGAAAATACTACCAAGTTTCTCCAAAGTTCACGATGTGTTCCACATATCACTGTTGAGAAAATACATGCCTGACCCAACGCATGTAATCACCTATGAGGAATTAGAATTGGAACCCGTTCTATCTTATTTCGAAGATCCTATCAAGATTCTTGATACGAGAGAACAAGTGCTGAGAAACCTGATGACTCATTTGGTAAAAGTTCTATGGAGAAACCATAAGATGGAAGAGGCAACGTGGGAACCCGAGGAACTTATGATGAAGAACCACCTGAGTCTTTTCATTTAGTAGTATTATAGAAATTTCTAGGATGAAATTATTTGAAGTAGGAGAGAATTTAACACCCCAAGCTTCCACAATACGTTTCTCTTTGAATAATATAATAGCGTGTGTTGTACACAACTTCGAGTTCTAACACACCACAACCAATCAAACTAGCCGTTATGAATAGTAATACCCACTTTTTGAAATTTTATAAATTTTATCTTTCAAAATGGACATAATTTTTGGATTCGTAATATCAAAATTATCTTAGGGTGAATTTTTGGTACATTTCTGATAACTTTCATATTTTGATGAATAGTGAAAATTACTAAATTTTAATTAAAAACAACTTTTTTAATAAAAATAATTAATAGTGATAAATTATGAATTTGAGTGGTTTTAAAGTATATTTAGAATATATTTTTATCATTTAATACAATTTTGGTCATTGGACATAATTTTACATTTAAACTAGACATATACAAGTGTCAATCTTTTGATAGTTATTATTTCTTAAAAAACACGCTCTTTGTTTTGACAACGAGAATTAATTTTAAATTAATTTCTAACACTTATGTGTTTTGAATTTAGAGAAATGGATTAAATATTTAGAATCAGGAGGTACAAATTGTGTAAATAGGTAAATCTTATTTTTAGACATTTTAAATAATTACTTCGGTAAATATTTTATTTACCATGGTTAAAAGATAAATCCGGTAAATAAGGGTAACAAAATAATATTATAATAATAATAAATTACCCTAAAACATATTCTAAACCTATTGGTTGATACATGTCCGACCATGGGAATCTTTGGGTCGATTTTGAGACCCCATTGATCCACTAGTAAGTGATAATGACACTTTATATTAATTAAGTTGAAGTAAATACAAAAATAACATAAGCATATATCTTTTAGAAAAAAATTTTTTACATAGGGTTATATATGTCATATTTTTTACTATAAATATTCATTAGAAATATAAAATTCTTTCCTACATAATTATATTTTATTTATAATTTTTTGACATTGAATAATTAAACTTATTTATGACACAATAATGATGCAGTATTTTCCTTATTAATGAAAGAATCAAATAATTAGTATTATAAAAGTTAAAATAAATATAATTTGAAAGTTTTGATGACATAAACGAATTTTATTGGTCAATATGACATGTTAGTATTTCTTAAATGAATTTTTTTAGAATTAATAAAGTTTTTATGACTTAAAAAAAATCAATTATTAAATAGTGTCAAAATTGACATAAAGGAGTTTTTAAAACAAATATTATATTATTAATTGATATTCTATTTCTAAAAATATAAGGTTCAGCCAAAGGACTTATATCATGATAGGTGTATCATTAATGTACCACTTGGGGGTCTCTTGGATGTATATAGTAAGTTTATTAACTATATAATATAAAAATACAAAGAGACAAGGTAAATGTCAAACTAATTAACTAAGAGTTAAAACTAAAAGATAAGGTTAATAATGTGACCAAACCTGTATAAAACCTATTTGTTGAGTTTTTTTCGACCCATCACCACCTTAAAATTTAAATAATACACTTTGGATCCATTATAAACCTAATATGAATTTATTATAAAATAATACTTCTAGCTTTTCCTAAGGTGCCCCTCACCCCTCTTATAAAATGGAATTCCCCCTTCTCTCTAATTCACACCTTAAAAGCCTTTTGGATCGACAAAATACTGCCCATATATTCTCTTAAATTACCTCAATTCATCCTAGAGGCCTTACTTTAGTCATAATTCCAACCTAAGGAGCCATTTTGATCAAATCAAAAGGAAGAACCCGAAGAAGAGGTAATGTTTTCACCACCCTCTTTCAAGTTCCTTTCTTCTTCAACTTCTTCTTTATTTTTTATTTACATTATAAAATAATAACTACAGTATATTCTATATATTGTGATGTTATTATAAATTTGGTAAATCCATATTCAGTATTCTATCCATCCCTTGAATGACATGTCACCATACGTGCGTACGTATGGCTTGCCGTCTCCACGTCGTGGTGTAATTGTTATTCAATAAATTATTATTTGGATGTGTATAATAATGATGTGTAGTTAATTTAAATAATAAATATAACATTATAATGATTATTTATATATGATACACAATCCAATTATATATTATTTTAATATCAACAGAATGACATTGTCGCTCGTGCGTACGTACGGACTACCGTCTCCACGAACATGATAAGATTCATTCCCCATCGTATCCATTCAAGACTAGTTTTCATTTTATGATTAAAAATAATGATTAAGGACTTTATATCATTCTGGATATGAATAAGATAAAATCTATGTATAACAAACACAGCTTATGTAACAAAACATATAAAAGAAAACTAGTAAGTGAACACCCAAAACGACAATAATACAAAAATATTATTAACAAAGCAATGTTAAAAGATCATATATGATATCATATTTATGTATATTATTCTTATATAATTTAATAAAAATGATTTAACTATTATACATAAGGTTAACCTACCCTCTAACAAGAAAAAGTACAAGGTAAGGGTTAATTCTACAATCTCTTCATTATCCGAGGTTGTTTATACGTAATTATCTACTGGGACCCCTTTATCATCCACATCCATGTTTCTTAAAAATATATTTCAAATCATTCTTACTATTTTATAGACTATGGGTTAAAGTCATTTATACCCTCATTTTAATTTTTATAAGATGTTTATAAAGGAATCTTTCTGTCGTTTTCAAAACAAGGTCCTTTTTAACCTTTTCGACAGAATTAAGGTAAGAATGTTTTTTTAACTTATATGGTAGGTGAAACTATTTTCTGCTGTTATAAAATCATCAAAACTTCCCTTAAAATGTTATAAGAATATTTTCAAAGTAAATGTTTTCTTTTAAAATTATGTTACTTTTAAATGATTTAAAAAAAAGAGATATTTCTCTGAAATAGTTTTGATTTCATCTATGTCAACATCCTTTGATGGATTTTAAGCTTATTTGAAGTTGATTTATTATGATACAAAACTTCCATATTGTATTGAAGGTTTTGTGATATGTTTGATTGTGGATGTGTTATTTTTATACCATTCATGTTTTATGGATAAATTGTTGACATTTCGTATGCTAGTTTCAATACGAATGTTTATGTTATGTTTAAACCTTTTAATTTGAGGAATGCATTGGACTTAGTAAGTGAAGGGTGGATCCCGCTATAGCTCCTCGATGCATCGGTAGGTCTCATGAGACAAACTAGTGTCTTGACACAAGGCCTTGAAAAAATATTATTTGTAGTCTTGGTACAAGGCCTTGAATATGTGGTTATGATAGTCTGGAATTATGCATTCCATCATTATGAAAGTGGTTATTGATATTGCATGTGATTATTCGACTAGTAGAATATCCATGTGAATAAGTAAATGGCATTATTTCATTTTATCTTTTCCATATTATGCTGAAGTTCAAGTTTAAAAGTCTTTTGTTTTAGTTATACATTTCTTTAAATGTTTACGCTTATTTATTAAAGTTTCCGCTATATTGTTATCATTATTGGGAATCTGAGCTCACCCCTTTCTATGTTTTATTTTTCCCAGGATGTGAAGAAGTATTTTATGAATGAACTTCAGGGATAGTATGAGGGGATATGAGTGTGGTCTATGGAGACAAGATGTTGTTGTATTTTTTCACTTTATGATGTAATGTAAAATTTATGAATGTATCTAGTTATTCCAAAGCTACTAAACTAATCGGTCTTTAGAGATTTGATCTTTTGTGATCATGAAAATGTTATGTAATAATGCAAGGACTCTGGGTAACTGGGGTTGGGGCATTACAAATGTACTTGCATAGTGGATGGAGTTATTCTTAGAAAAATCTTGACCACCCTTGGAAGGGTAATTCAAGGCTGAATTATTTTAAGGAGGTATATTGTAAGACATCAGGATTCCCTATGAGGTAAAAATCTTTTTAATTTCGGTTTAAATCCTTGGTTTTGACTTTTTTGAATGCCTAATGAAAGAATGAATGCTTCAAGGGTTTTCGGGGCTTGTTTGGAGCCTAGAGGGATAGTTTTTGAAAAAGGAAGTTGGGCTGCATGGTTAGTGGAAATCGTGCGACCTAGGACTCCCAATTAGGAGTAACCTTATGGGGTTGGATAGAGAGTATTAGAGGGCATTCATGGCCACCTGAAATTTTTAGAAGAGGCTAAATGCACAGTCAGAACATGGTTTGTCTAACTATACACCATGTCCATGAGTAGGGTGATAGTGGACAGTGTATTATGGCTCAGTTTGTTCATGGTTTTCCAAACCATGTGCATAAGCTATGTGGGTTATCTATTAAGGAGGTGAGGGGAACACGATTAGTGCATGGTTTAGCCAACCATGCAGTGAAATTGTGGGAACCAGTTAAAATATGGGAAATGACCATTTTCCATTAAATTTTCTTAAAACCTAAACCTATTTTCTTCCTTTAATTCTAGTGGAAAGAGGATAGGTTTTTGTTCCATTTAATATCTATTAATCTAGGATTGAATTCCAATTTACCACCCAAACTTGAAATCGACACCATTCATCTCATTGGATCCATGCCATCAAGTTATTCATTCACCTAGTTCCCTTATTCATTAGTCTTTGTATCAAAAAAGTTATTTTTTTGCAAGATAATATTCCCTATTTCCAGGGTAATAATCCATTATTCCAATTTCTTTCAATCTGGCTTGAGTTAGGAGTGGATATTGGAGGAGTGTTATACCAGGGGTATAAGGTAGGTGGTATATACTTTTCCCTCAAGTTTTGGTGTTTTATATGCCCTGTTTCCATTGTGATACATGTAGGGATTCCTTGCATTGCCCCAAAAATTAATTGAATGTCTTGAATAAATTTTTGGAGCCTAATTGGGTTTCCCATGTAGTTCCAATTTATCATTGGCAGTTTTTATCCCCAACTAGACCAACCATGAGGTGTGTTTTTTTGTATCCACCCCATGATATAACACCTTGTTTGGTGTGTGTAATCTCACTAGCTTTATTAGGATCCTTAATTGATTTAATGGAAATTGAATGAATAAATAAGAGAAGGTTTATGCCTCATTTCCATGCGATTTCATGAATGGTAAATGTGGAATGAATTGGATTATGGGTTTAAATGGTAAATGAGGAATGATTTGGATAAACTCATTGATTATTTATTATTATTAAATGTGATCAAAATTTATAAATTTATTTATTATGATAGTAGATTTTATGGAAATTTCTACTCTTTAGATCCTGATTCTGTTAGATTCTGTGGACATTACTACTTTGTGGATCTTGATAATGGTAGTAGATTTCTTAGACATTTATACTACTAGGTCCTTGATTTCATAGGATTCCATGTACATTTATACTCCATGGATCAATATTGATTATGGTAGTGGATGCATTAAACATTTCTACTCCTGGATCCCGATTCCATAGGATTCCAAAGACATTGTTACTCCTTGGATCCATATTTCTTGGACCCATATTTCTTGGACTCACATATCACATTCTCTATGCACATACTCCTTGGAATCCTCAAAGTATTTATTGAGTTTTTATTGATATGTTCCATGGAATCAAGGAGGATGCCTTGGTCTTCTATACCTTGGATCCATCCTTTTTAGGCTAGACACATGATTACTCGGCATAAACTGTAGTGGATATTTATCATGCTTTTCAAATATACTTATTATAAGTATTTTATTACAGTTTCTAGATTGGATAGTATCACACCCTATTTATGAATTATAGTTTTCCTTGTTTATGGGAGCTTGATTATTATTTATAGGGAGGCATTTTTGGCTAGACAAGATTACATCTTGTTAGATAATTTACTTTCATTACTGTTATATGTGTGATATGTTTTACACCGCTTATTATATTACACATACTGGACATGTTATAGACATCATTAGTGGTGGCCTACTAATTATTATGTCACACCCTATTTTGGCCATAGTTGGGTACCCGAATATACTTGATGGATGTAGGTAGGGAACAAGGAAATCACCCATTGTACAATGATTTATTTTTATCATTTTCTAGGAGAAAGAGAGCATAGGACCAATCCATGCTTGTTATTCTAGTTGGATATAGTTCCATTTTTGGTATTTTTGTACTTTTGATACATTTATTATAATAGATTCCTGTTTCCATGAATTTCATTATTTTTTATATAGATACATGACATGGTCATCCTATTTATATGAAACTGATTTTGGATTTATTATTATTATATTCTTTTGGATGTTATATTTTATCTTGATTCATATAATGATTCTTCTTATTTATTCACTTTTGATACCATTGTGTTACTCTGATCATGAAGGTATAGTCTCCCCACTGTACCACCTTATACCATCACTGCTTGTCGGTAGCCTCTAGCATATGAGGAAGTGTTCTTGAGGCCATGTGATCCATCAGATCAAGGCACTATTTAGTGGATTTAGGGTAAGGACATTATATTTGAGATCATCAAAACCTAAATTACATAGAATGTGATGGATCGACATCATTATTCCAACAATCCCCCCTTGATGATCAAAAAATCTATAAAACTCATAAAAAATGGTTAGATATTCCTATAGGTATGAAATATGTAATTTTAAAAATATTTAACATAAATTAAAGTATATCATTTAAAAATGTAGTGTTATTCTCCTTATAAGACTTCTCATCCTTTTTATTAAAAGATAAAAGGTAGAAAACATCTCCCCATTTTTAAAATACCTCTCCCCCTTATCATTTTAAGAGTTTTTTGATGATAGAACACTTCTCCACCTTTTTGTGTAATTAAAAAGGGAGGGTAAGAGAGATAAAACACATGTTAATGTGTCACTTCAGAGTTATGAAATATTTAAGAGTTGAAAAATAGTGAATATATAATTATGGAAATATTGGATTTAATTAAATAGAACAATAAGATAAATAACATCAAATGAAGAAAATCACTAAAAACATATGATGAGCATGGAAATAATGAAGTATTTCATTAATTACATGAAACTATAAAATTATATCCACCTAAAGAAACTATAAAATATCATTCAAGGAAACCATTTAGGTTTAGGTAAATATGGTTTTGAGGTTATATTAGGTTTTGAGGTTGAATGAGGTTTGGAGGTAGATAGTGCTAGCATGAACAACACTAAAGAATCATAAACACATTCTATTATCTAATTGGTTTGTTGAGATGTACTGGCTGGATAAGGACCAAGATTCATCACTATTATGATCCAAAAAAAGGCATTAACACACATTTAGATCCTTAAAACAACATCAGACTAAAAAAATTAAAGAATCAATAGAGATGATTTCTTATGAATTTGGAAATTTATGCTATTGAATTCCATATAAACATCTTAAGATGTTTAATTTCCCTGAAGAGAAACTTTTAGATTCACTTATAGAAGGAGTGAGAAGCAGAGGGGAAATTTCTATAGCTACTATACTAGAAGTAATATCCATAAGAACCTTCTTCATAACTATATTCATAGACGTCTGCACATCTATTAACCTACCATCCAGCAACTGCACTTTGAGATATTTTCTATTTACTTTCACTAATAAATTCTAAAAAACTTTCTTAATATTGCTGATATAAGACATAAAAACTGGACCACTAAAATCAGGTTGGGTTTCAAATAATCTTGAAACTATAGGGGTTTTGTAAACAACCAACTCCCTACCTATAACTGGAACCGACTTCTCTGAAGATTCTTCTGAAAATTATTCTAAAGATTTCACTGAATCTGAATATAAATCTAATTTTTTCACTTTAAATAGTTCCAAAATATTTGAAAATATTACCTTTATATTTTTGAAAATAATATTATTTTTTTGTATTGATAAGTTGAAGGAAGCATGTAATTTTATCTTTTTCTTTCTTTGACACATCCAAATTTTGCTCAACCAAATCTGCATGTGATTTCTCAAGATGACCAACATGGCCATTCATAAACATGTATAATCTAACAATAAGATCCTTAATGGATTCCTAGGTGTCCTGAAAATGGACATAAATATTATTTTTCATTTTATCCAACAATAATGGAGAGATAATATCATCTTGGAGACACCGAATCCAATAAAAAATAGAACTTAATTCAGAAATTATCTGATCAAATCCATTATGAAAATCTAGAAGGATTGTAGTTTTAGAGGTAGTAGAAGAATATGGTTGAAACTTATTTATAAAATTTAACTAACTTTTCACATGACCTTTCAATGTGTGAAAATTATCTTTCAACTCACCTTGAAAAGCTTTTATTTTATCAAGAAATTCCTGAGATAAACATGATTTTATTGATAAAGAATTATGATATACATCCTTTTGAGATAAAACCAATGAATGAAGCTCAAAAAACTCAAACTTTATAGGGAAAAAATATTTCAATCCACTTATCAAGGATTTCATTTCCTCAAGTTCCTTATAACTTACACTCAAAATATCTTGCATCACACATGGATTTATTAAAAGACAATTGATTATTGTTGTTTGAACATCCACCATTCCAAATAACTTATTAAAATCTGATTTGGAGATAGGGGACTCTTTTAGTTCTTTGATATCACCTTTTAAAACACATAACTACACTGTGAAACAAAACAAATCTTCTCTTATCTTATCAATATCCATCATTATTTAATTAGCGAACACTTCCTCTTCCATGCTTTTTGAAATCTTGATAACTGAAGGAGATACTTCATGATTAGTTAAAGGAGAATATGGTACCGATTGTGTATGGGAACTCTTTTCAAGTTACATAGACACATCAACACCGCTTCTTATATCAATAGGTGATACAGATATAATTGGATTATTTCCTTCATGTAATTCCACTTAAGTTGAACTTTTTAATAACTACAAAACTTACAAGCTTAGTCTGAGCTGACATTTTTTCATAAAAAGTAGCATTTGTCTTAAAAAATTTCTCCACATGTTGACCATATCTAGAAGACACAACAACTTGACTTTGAACAGCCAAATCCTCCTAAATCTCAATAGTCTCATGAAATATAGGATTGATAACTGGAACTAGAAAATCATTTTTTACAGATGATGTCTCCTTTACTCCCCTAGAAGACACCATCTCGATAGGAGATGAATCACTAGGTAGTGAGGTTTGAGATGACCCCCACTCAGTCACATTTTCCTTACCAACAACCTTCAGAGAGATCAAAGCAGAATCACAAAAATATCCAATCATCTACATGATAAATGATGATTGGTTATTACTTTTATGAAACTTCACTGTATCACCTTCATTTAAATCTACTTCTCTATTGTTTAAAACTAAGGAAATTAATCAACCATAAGGATAGTATTTTAGCTTTACTTTTCCTTCACAATAGTGATGCATGAATCTCATCAATCCAATCCTTTTTTTTTATTTTTAAATAAACCACTTTATGTTTAAGTGGGAACCAGATAAATCACCATAAGACTACAAAATTCAAAAGATGACCCAAAAAGAAATTTCAAAATTCAAAATTCAAAATTCAAATTTTGAACAAAGAACAGTCAACGATAATATACCACCTCAGTCATCTAAACATATTGAACCTCTCATGCAGTAGGAGCCTCAAGCCCCAGGAAAATTAGATCAAACCTTATGTATCCATAAGTACACGGTTACCATCCCGAACATCAACCAATATCAACACCACCAGAATGAAAACACCAACACACCGATGAAAGAAATCGACATCGTAAGAATACAAAAACTAGTAGAACTCATCACACCACCATCATTATCTCCAAATAATACAACAAAACAAATACCCCTATCATTGATAAAACCTAGAGAAATGCACCACAAGTCACACCTCCTAGAAAACCCCACCACTTTCATGTACACATACCAAAACCTCCTCGGAAGCCATCTCACCCACCCGACTTGGGAAGGAGTAATGGAATTGGAAGCCAGAGTAGAGCATGAGTATCCAAGACCTCCACAACAATCCACGATGGAGCCAACACTATCAACCCCACATAAAACTTCATCGTCAAACCTGGACCAGTGAAATATACCACCACTCCAATGAAAATCAACATAAAAAACCATAACAGATGTCATATTAAACTGGAAGAAATAATAGAAAATTCCATCACTAGACTATCTAGTTAAACTAGAAACCAAAGTGGTGGATGCAAAAATAGTCCATCGAAATGGAACCTTTTGAACTAGATTATAAAAGAAACCAATAAGTGGTGAGGAAAAGGGAGAAAAGAAGGTGAAAAGTAGAGAAATCAAGAATTTCATGAGATGCAAAATTGGAGAGGAGAATCGAGAGCATTGAGGATGGAAGAGATTAGAAAGTGAAATGGTGGAAAACCCAGGTCACCGAAAGTGACTGATCAAATTGATAAGAAGATACAAGAACAAAAGGGCTTAGAAATCAGGATAGAGAAAATTGTGGATTCAGGAAGTGAGATGATGGTCGCTCTATATATAGCGGAGAATCCTAGGCGGGGGAGATGCATACTTGAGGGAGGTTCTAAGAGAAAATTAAGCCATTCCTGCATGAATCTAATCATTTATCTTAGAATAATAAACTTTAAATTATTAATCAATACATACCTCAAATACATATCTTGAAAAATAAATTTCTTTATTTCTCCTTCTCTTTGTGTTATACCAGTCTTTACACACTTACATAAGAATTTCCATTTAGTAGGAAACTCTTTCACTGGTTTCTTTTCAAACACAGAGGTTCTAAAAAAATGAATATATCTATTATACCTACTAATCGTTTCACTAAAAAGAATTTTATTTAAAGAAAACTCCCCCTCATTGGGACAATGATAGATTTTAGCCATCTCCATAGAAGAAACTGCTACATTATTTCCTTTAACATTCGATGAGATTACATCTTCTATTTAATTGAACTAAATCTTGGAATTCATAAAAAACTCATTAAATTATTCCTCAAAAATAAAACCTAACTTCTTCTCATAAAAAAACCCAACCATGTAACTCATGCACTTTATTTAACAACATTTTGGTTGTCTTCAACTACACCATATATATGGATTTTCTAGTGAGAACTCTTCTTCCACTTATTTTAGTTTTTTTAGTTAAACCTGATCTTCCATCATCAGCATGTTTTGACTTTTCCATTTTGAACAGGTCAATTTAAGTTCAACTAGGGATTAATAGGTTAGAGAATATAGTTTGGATTCAAAGGGAGGTTACGTATTTGAATGGAAAAGGGTTGAGAGACAATTTTGTAATCATTTATAAACCCAAATTCCAATGTTATTATGTACCCAATTTTGGTTTAGGGTTACTTTAAAATAAAAAAAAACAAAAATAAAGAAAATAAAAGAAATAAATTTCTATTTTCAAAGTTTAAATAAATAGATAATAGGAATAATAGCAACTTTCATATAACATTAAACTAAATAATATAAGAAAACACTAAAATTTTAAATTTCAACAATAATAAATATAGTAGAGAATATAAATTCATTTAAATCAGAATAAATTAAAAAACATTAAATCTATTTTAAAAAAATAAACCCAATTCTCTTTTAATAAAATTAAAACATTCACACACAAGGGGTTTAGTTAAAATATCTTATAACTGATTCTTTTTAGAGATAAATTCAAGATAAATATCACCTTTTTAAGTGTGATATCTTAGAAAATGATTCCTTAAGTCTATATGATTTGTTCTTGAATGATTTATTATATTATTAGAAATGTTGATAGCATTAGTGTTATCAAATTTAATTGAGACTTGATTATAAATGAATACAAATTCTATTAAGGTGTGTTTAATCCACAACACTTGTGAAAAACAAGTACCAGTATCAATATATTCTATTTCTATATTAGATAATGTAATAAAGAGTTACTTATTACTAGACCAGGATACCAAAAATTTCCCTAAAAAATTGAAAGTTTCTAAAGTAATCTTCTTATCTATTCTATAACCACCAGATTTGGAATCTGAGTATGATATCAAATTAAAATAAGAAGTTTTTGTAAAAAGTAAAGAAATAGAAATTGTTCCTATTAAATATATTAATATCCTTTTGGAATCTTTAAAATGAGATTCTTTAGGATTATCTTGAAATTTAGCACAAATACATACTAAAAACCTAATATCTGGTCTACTAGTTGTCAAATACAATAAAATCCCAATTATTTCTATGTGAATATTATTGTCAGCTAGTTTCCCAACTTCATCCAAGTCACGTTTTTCACTATAAGTCATAAGTGTATTATTTGATTTACCAATTTCATGTCCAAACCTTTTCAGTAAGTCTAGTATGTATTTTATTGAATTTAACACATTTCCAAAGTCTTTTCGATAAATTATAAAACCTATAAAATAATTTAACTCGCCCATCATACTCATTTCAAATTACTTTTACTTGAGTTTTGGAAATTCATTACATAATATTTTTTATTTTTAGAACAAAAAATTACATTATCAATATATATTTTCACGAACAAGATATCTGAAGATGAGGTTTTAATAATTACTAAAAAACTATTTGATGAAATAAATGAACATAAAAATTCATACTAATATCTAGGTTTTTGTTTAAGAATATAATGTTGTTTGGTAATTTCAAAAACTGAATTTGGAAAATGAGGATTTTCAAAACTAGGTTGTTGTTCAACATACACTTCCTCCATTAGAAAACTGTTTAGAAAAGAAGATTTTATATCCATATGATATAATTTAAAATTAATATATGATGCATAGGCTAAAATAATCATAATAGATTTTAACCTAGATATTAGGGAAATGGTTTCTTCATAGTCCATAACTTATTCCTAATTATAACCTTCAGCTACAAGTCTATCTTTATTCCAAGCTATTACACTAGGATCATCTTTGTTATTCCTAAAAATCCATTTTTTTCCTATAACCGGATAGTCAAAGGGTATATCAACTAATTCCCATACTTTGTTCCTCTTGAACTAGTTTAATTCCTCTTGCATATCTACAACAAAAATTTTATCTAATAAGGATTATTCTATGGATTTGGGTTCTAACTAAGATTAAAAGAAATAAAAATATACAAGGTTTAAAACACTCATAGTTTCAATTCCTTCATCAATACTTTCGATAATAGTTTCCAAAGGATGGTTCTTAAGGGTTCTAAGCTATCTAGGCATCACACTTTCCAGTTCACTGGCATCTATCCATTTTAAGATTTTTTTATACAATAAAATTCCAATTATTTAACCTTTTTATTGTCAAAAAGATCTTCGGATCTCATGTTTTCAAAAGAATCATTGGGTCTGTCAATTTGAGTTACTTTGTGATCAAAATGATCACTTTCAAAAAAATTCACATGGTTTGATTCTTCAATAATATTTGATTGTTTATTGGAAAATATATATGATTTTTAAGTAGTATAATATCCTAGAAATTTTCCTTTATCAACTTTTAGATCAAACTTACCAATATTATCCTTGGTGTTTAGAATATAAATCTTATATCCAAAAACCTTAAATTATCCATATTTTGGATTTCAATTATTCCCTATCCCATAGGGTGTTTTCTTTAAAATAGGTATAATTAGAAATACATTTATTACATAACATGCTATATTCAAAGCATCATCCCACAAATGAGTAGGCAAGTTATATTCACATAACATTATCCTAGTAATTTCTTACAAAGCCCTATTCTTCTATTCATCAACACCATTCTATTGAAGTGTCATAGGGGTAGAAAATTTATACATGATACCATGTTTTAAAAAATATGAATTGAACTCATGGTTTTCAAATTATCCACCATAATCACTTCTTAAATTAATAATTTTAGCATCTTTCTCTTTTTGAACAAATTTTCAAAAACTTATAAAAATAGAAAAATCATCAGTTTTAACACTTAAAAAGAAAAGCCAAGTAATTCTAGATAATTCATAAACTAAAACATAAAAAAAATCTTTTCTTCTTAGGATCGACACTCTAGATGGCCCAAAAAAATCCATATGAATAAGTTATAGGGGTATAGAAGTAGAAACCTCTTTAATTGGTTTAAAACATGTCTTGTGTTTCTTTCCCATTTGACATGCATCACATAACTTATTTTTATTCAATTTATGTTGAGGAAAATCTAAAATTAAATTCATTTTTGAAAATTTTCTCAAACAATAAACATTACAATGTACCAATATTATATTTTATATTCATAAATAATTTGTTTTAGCATTTAAAAAACTCACCTTTTATCTAATCAAGTAATTAATATATAGAGTATATAAATTTTCTTTTCATGGTGCCTTAAATTTAATAATTTAAAATTTAAAATCAGAACATGAAATATTTAAAATATCAAAAAATAATCTTCATCAAAAAGTTGAGAGGTACTTATCAAATTTTGATTTAAAATTTATACCTATAGAACTTTGTTGAAAAGGAAAGAGTTCATATTTCAAACATATTCAACTCCCATAATATTTCCTTTAGAATTATCCTCAAAAGTGACATGACCTCTATATATATTTGTTAAGAAATGAAAATTAGAGAAATATCCACTCATATGACTTGAGAATCCACTATCCATATAACAAAATTCATTGGTTCTCTTGGACCTTTGTATCTATAAAGAAAAATTAAATAATAAATTATTTTGGTACCCATATTTTCTTGGGTCCAACAAGGTTAGTAATTAAGGATTTGGGAACCCAAATCCATTTGGGTTCTTCACTCATATGCATTGAGAATCCATTATCCATATAACATCTTTCATTGGTTATATTGGAACTTTTTATCTACAAAGAAAATTAAACAAGAAATTATTTTGGTACCCATATTTTATTGGGTCCAAAAAGGTTAGAAAGTAAGGATTTGGGAACCTAAATCCATTTGGGTTTTCTAAAACCTTCATCACTAAATTTTGATTTTTTTTGTGAAAAAAGAATTTTTAACTACACAAAAAATGTGGGTTGTTCAAATATAAATAATTTTCATAGTGTCCTAGATCAACACAATGAAAAAATTTAATTTTTGAAAGATTTATATTATTGGAACTAGGTAAATAATAGTCGTGTAAAACATTGTTTTTTCACTTTGAATTCATATTCCAAATATATATTTTTTATTTTCATTATTACTAAAAATTTCATTTAAATAATTTTTACCTTTTTTAAATACACTAGTAGTATCTTTAAAATTTTGAACTTATTTTTGTAATTTTTTAATTTTATTTCCATGTTCAATACATGATTCGACAGATTTTTGCTGTTTGGTTTTTAAAATAAGCATTTGTTTTGTTAAGTACTCCTTTTCTATAAGAAAGTAACTATTTGAAATTTTAAGATATTTTTTCCCTTTTTAAAGATTCATACTCACATTCTGACAAGGAAAAATATTAATCAAGTTCCTAAAATGATAAATTTTCATTTTATGGTCTATTTTGATGATCATAAGAATAACAAGGATATAACTCATCTGTTTGTGCCATAAAAAACATCTTGGATTTCTGATTTGAATGATCATCTTCTGATTCTAAAAATAAAACATCATTATGATCATTTGAAGCACTCCATATTACCTTTATGGATTTCTTGGATATCTTTTTATATCCAACTTTATTGATGTATTTCTTTTCTTTATTTTTATCATATTGATGCTGTGAAAAATAAATCTTGATGTGTCCATGATTCTTGAACTCATAACATCTTACTTCCTTATAATTTTCATTTGAATTCTTATATTTATTGAAAGGATTATTTAAAACTCTTATATTTTTGAATATTTTTTTTAATTTTCTATCAAAGTGAGGAGGCTAACTATATGAATCAGAATTACTTGAATAATTCTCAACAAATGACTAAACTATTTGAACTTATTTACACTTCCTACCACCCTTTGAAGTTGATACTTTTAAAGAAGTATTATCCTTCTTAAATAACCTATTTTCTCCAGATTTATCATCCCTATCTACCTTATACATCATTAAAGTACCAATGAGATCTTTTATTTTAAATTTTTGACCTCTTTTAATTGTCTGATAACAACCAAAATACCTCCCCACCTTAGTAGTAGTATTCTGATAACATTTAGAGCCCAATCTAGTTCAGTAATAAGTGTACCTAAATTAGAAACATTATTTACAATTTCTATGAGGCTTCCATTCAACTGTGTGATACTCTCACCATCCATCATTCTAAAAGTTCCAAACTTTTGTTTGAAAACATTGTATCTAAGATTCCACATGTTATCTATTACTTCATAAGAAACTGAAATTATAGTCTACATTTCATGATCTGTTTGTCATTGAGAAACCCTATTGAACTCATTTGGTCCTAATCCATAGATTATAGCATTCAAAACTTTATAATTCAAATCATAGTTTACTTTAGTTTCTACATCCAAGTTTTTGTCGTAAAAATTTTATAAGGATTCACAACTTTGAGATAAACCTTCAGACCAAGGTTCTTTAGATATATAATAATTCATGCCTTCCAACAACCATAATTCTCACCATTAAAACAAGGTTATTTGACTATAGACATTCCTTCTCTATTTTCAGTCATAACATCCATTATTTAATGTGTCTTTAGATTTCAATTTTTTTCTACTAATAACTCAATAATCATACCCTCTTTTATCAAATGTTTTCAGAGACTGACTTAATAAGACTCAATGGGGGAGGGGGTGAAATGAGATCTTTTAAAATTTATTTACTTAGAAAAATATCCCTCTCGTGTTTATGAATGAATTATATAGCATTCTTTAATAAAACATTCAATGATAATAAAATCATAAAAGAAAAAAACATAGATAGGCTTACAGTGTTTTGGGGAATATAAGTCCACTAGTCTACTCCACCGCCACTCTTCTCCATGAGTGTGATGATTTTCACTAGTCAAGTCCTTTTACTAGGGACTTCTAGTCCTTTCCCAAGGATTTCACGACTGAGTGAAAGTAGTCAACACATGGTACATGCATAGGAGACTTCAAATAGGCTCTATCAAGGCTTTACAAACAACATGCTTTAAAGGTTCTTTTACCTAGAACCTTTACAAAAAAGATTAAAAGAATAGTTTAGAGTTTTTATCTCACAACTACAAGAAAAAACTGATAGAAAATAAAGATCTCTAAGAGAAATAATATTTAGAGTATGTAACTTGAGGATGGTCTTACAAAAATATAAATGATTGAAAATAAACACATATGATAAGTCATGACTTATTTCTTCCTTGTATATGTATAAAAATAGACCGTCGTTGTTGAAGATTTGAGAAAAAAATTATATATATATTTTTTCACTTCACTTATCATGCATAAGTATATGATTTCACACCTTAAAACTCTTTTTTAAATACATGCACTCCTTATTTAAAAACACTACACATGATACATAGAAAACAAGGATCAAGGAAACATCTTACTACTTGAAATTTCTTTACAACAATCAAGAAAAATAAAATATATTGTCCTTGTATTTTGTATCGTTAAATGGATATTATTATATTTGATTTTATCTTAAATAGAAAATTGAGTATTTAATAATTATTCAAAATCATTAAAAACCTCTCTTGAGTGCTTCAACGGTAATAAATACCAAAAAGCATCATGACATAGACAATTTGTAGAATTGAATCCACATATCAAAATTGCTAAATTGAAACCATGTAGTTGATTTGTAGATTTCAATCCACATTACTTATTTTCTACATGTAACCAAATTGAATCATGTAGGAGTTTTATTCACATAGCCTAATTTGATGTTTCTGAATAAAATGACATAGCCATTTTCTTCATGTATCCAATTCACTAAAAATGATGTAGTTGATTGAAGTGATGTAGATGATTTCACCATGTAAGAGATTCACATAATTGATTTCTTCTAGTAACTGATTTACATATCCAATTACTCACTTATCCATTTTACATAGCCAATGATCATGTAGGAGACTTCTCATGCAGGTGATCTTGTCAATATAGGAAATTTCCATATAGGTGATTTCACAACATAGTCAATTGACATATCCATTTCCTTCATGTGGGTGATTAATCAATGTAGCTATTTTAATCACGTATCCAAAAACATTATGTAGCCCAATTTCCTGAAATAGGAAGATTCCATCCAGAAACATCTTTAATGCATACTTAGAGAAATTAATATCTGAATATATAAGAATACAATGGAACCCAATAAACACACTTATAAAACAAGATTATCAGTAATGAATGAAGGGTATTTGATATCATCAAAACCTAATGTACATGAAATATGTAGGATCAACATTAGTAGTCTAACAATTATAAGTAATAAAAAAATTTAAATCAAAATCTTGGTAAAAAATCCCCCTTTTCCAAATAATTTTCAAAACTATGTAAAATAGTTTCAAATAATAATTTCCATAAACCATTTACATAATTAAAATCATGTGTTTTAATGAATTATAATTTCCATGTATTATTTTTGGATATTTTATGGATTATTTTTTATACCAAGCACTGGGATAGTGTGTAATTTTGAGGCCCGATGTTCCTAGAATAAATATTTGAAATATATTTAATATATTAAATAAGATTCACAGTTTTCATTAAAAGTGGAATAATTTCTAAATGGGGGCCTATGTAAAAAATATGAGGGCACAATTGAGTTTAGAGCATGGGTTTTACCCTAGGCATGACATAACCTTGGTCGGTGCAGGTTGTTTGTAGAAAAGTACTCACAGGCATAAAATAAATAAATAAAATATTTCATTTAATTATTTTAATTTATTTTTTTGATGCAATGACCTAACATATTCTAGAAATATATGATTACAAGGAATTCCTATATTTATTCTCTAAAACCTAGTGATCTAGAGTACCATTAGAGAGACATCAAACAAGATTCCATTAGAAGATGATGTCTAGATCATAGATTGATGACCAGTATAAGAAAAATTTAAAGGATCTCACCAATGGTCATGGCACAACTCCTTTCTTCTTCAATTATCAATCCAAATTGTGGTAGGACATTATTTTATTTGGGTTTCTTTCCCTGTTTTAGTTTCTACAATTAACATGGATCAATGAACCAACATATTGATTTGTGGATCATGTGTATTGCGGGATGAGTTAGATTAATAGGTAATTGGGAGAATTTATTTGTGATTAATTGTTATCTACTCATTTTTTGTTCTAATGGAAATGAATCAAGATCAACATGAACATCAACCAAGGTCCATTACTCACAATTGTTCTTGTGTTTTTATCCCCTGATTTTTTTCATTCATCACAGGTGTTCTTCATTGACTTTTGGTTCGACATACACTGAGGAATCGATCATGGAACAACCATTTCTTGGTGAAATGATTCAATATTTTAGATTTGGGATCGACAAGAAATGGTGGTGGTGTGATGATGGAAGTGGAAAAGAATCACATGGTTTTGGATACCTAATTTTATGTTCTTTAGAATGCAATAAAGAACAAAGTACAAATCTATTTTCCAAATAGATTCAAGGGTTGAATCCCGATGTTTGATGGTGACAGGGTTCAGATGATGATCAACCTTGGTTTATATTAAGGGGGAGTCCAAAATGGTAACTGGAGGCATGAAAATGATATGCGAAATCCAGATATGGAAATCTTAAAATTTCCAATGTACACAATGTTTGACGCAGAGCCACACACCGTGTGACCCCCCTCACTGATGACTAGGGTTTCAAGAAGGAGATATGTATCACACGGTGTGTGGTCCCACTATAGTGAGGTATAGATTTACCTCAATGGGTACATGGACATCGGTTGTAGTACATAGGCATGAGCACACCGTGTACTCCCACATGGATATGGCTTGGATAGGTGTTGATGGTCATACCTATGTACTAGTACATGGGTAGCCACATACCATGTACTATTACATAGATATAGACACTGGACATTTACAGGAGTAGGAATCAGGATTGAAGGGACATGGCATGCAACCCTACTACACACTGTGTAATCCTTTAATGTTAGCTTGGATCCTTTTTCCTATGTATATTAGAAATGTTTCATTAGGGTGAAATCCCCATATCCATTCCCTGAGGGTTAGTGTGTAATTTTCTTCTATATATAGGAAAGCGATCCCTTATGTAGGACTTCTTGGATAGATTTGTTTGAATACTTCCTTGAGGCCTAGAGTGAGATCCTCTATTTATCTTCATTCCCTATGTGGAGTTCCTAGTATCATCATGACCAACACTATGTGGGTGCCAATCCTCTACTTAGTGGGTTAATTCAGATTGATATGTTGGTATACCTCATGTCATTGGGAGTGATATTGATCTATGCATCATATCTATTCAAACTATTAGAGTGTACTTTTGTTGGAAATACCTGACAATAACTACCTCTCAGAAAAACATCATCAATGCTTTTAGACTCAGGAGTGTGTTCTCCCAGATGAGTGTTATGTGGAACCTTTGAGAAGGAATCCAAGGATGGTATTATGGTTGTGAATTTCATTTAGAATACATGTATTTGTTGTGTATATCTAGATATTCTTGTTAAATGTGTTGTAGACATATACTTATGAATAAATGACTGCATTCATTTGTTGCATTATTTTTGGTTTCAAGGTAACCTGGTAGGTATTTTTATACTCACCCCTATATGGTATTTTCCCACACATGTCGTGTCTTTTATAGATGATCGATCTTTTGATAGATTCCTAGATGGACCAGGACCAGACAGTTCTTAGTGAGACTAGATAGAATGAGGTGTGTTCCTACGATACCTTGAAAGGATTCCCCAGTTTTACTTTCAGGTTGGACTTGTTTTCAAACTCTTTGTGGTGGAATTTTATTTAGCCCTGTTTATTTTCCTCTACTTCCTTTCATACTCTGGTTGTGGGATTTATATATATTCATGCATGGTTGTTCATTTGTTTTACATTTCATCATTGTATGGGCTTGGAGATGTGTATATGTGTTCAGGTACTTAAGCTAAGGCCTCCCATGTTAGTGAAATTCATACTTGGCGCCAGTCGCCAGTCCTTGGCCTATTATAGGTGATCTTGGGGAGTCGCAACATGGGCCCTATTGGGGAGAGTCATGACAGAGTTTTACCATAGGTAGTCGATTATACTTTAGGACTAGAGTATGTGAGATTGGGTTGGGGAAATAGTGTTAAGTGTTTCGAGTTTGGCTTTCTAGCTAGGGATTCCAGGGTTGGTGCAGTGACCAATGTATCCATACACTAGGACTTTGATCATCTTCTTTTTGGATCAGTACATGAGAACATTGGTTACAAATAAAAAAATGGTACATGCATTATATAGCAATGGGTTGTGGTTTCCATGTTCTTCTTGAGTCATCTCTCTAGATATACTCATTTACTTTGGTACTTATTTTTTACTTTCAAGATGCCTCTACAATGTATGACAACTTGGATTCAAAATCATGATCACAAGGATGGTACCCTTAGCTATGTGGTGTCGATATAGGGACTAGTACCAAAGGTGCTACCACCAGGTAGTGCACCAACTATACCACCACCTTTGGAGCTGTTGATGGTACCTGTAGTACTAGCGGATGAGGAGTGCATACTGATCATACTTCATGAGTTTCAGTATCATAGACCCCTTAAGTTCTAAGGAAATACTAAACCACAAGTGGATAGGGACTAGCTTGAGGTAGTGGCTCATGTTTTATGTTTTCCCAGGACATCAGTAGATCATATGGTGGTGCTATAGGTGAGCCTTGTTCATGGTTCAGTAGAATGATGGCGGGGGTTAGTGACTCAGTCTTCCAACAAGGTGACTCTATCGTGGTAAGAGTTTGATAATCTCTTCACTTAGGAGTTCTCTCTAGTTATGCTAAGGTCTATATGTATCTAAGAGCTTCTGTAGCTCCAGTGAGGTAGAATGATGCCAACCTTTCCAAGTACTTGATGGTTATGGTTTTTGACCAATTATTTAGGGATCAAATCTTTGATTAAGGGCTACATAGAGACATCCGAGCTAGTTTCATCCCTCTATTCATTCCTACCTATACTAGGGTGATAGAGTGATCTTTGGTGGTTGATAGTTTCTTGGATGAGTAGACATTACCAGTGGTTACTGGTAGTTGGAAAGTAGGATTAGAGACCTTGGTAGTAGGGATACAACTTCAGTATCATGGATTTGGATGTGTGGGACATTTTAGGATGAGGTCATAGGATATGTGATCTATGGTTTAGGGCTCACAGTATGGATCCAGTCTACCTAGGGAGAGGCGATGCTACTCATGAGATGGTGGGGGAAATCTTGCTTGAGATTGTCCAACCTACCATATGACTGTTAGAGAGATCGTGGATGAGCCACTGAGGAATATACAGTGCCCAAAGTAGGTTGGTCTATAGATAGGTGGACATGGTAGAGGAGTTGGGAGAGAAGCAGAAGGTGGTATACGTTTTCACTTGTTGCCACCACCACCTCAGTTGGTCCACACTAGGCTCAGGGAGCTGGATGACAAGGAGTAGGTAAATCTACAAGTGGTCGAAGCTTATAACCCGGAGGATCTAGGAATGATATGAGGTATGATATTTATCTTTTATACCTTACCTACTTTACAGATAGACACAAGTGCTATTCATTAATTTCTTACCTCATATCTTGTTTAGGACTTAGAGATTCTGGTTGAGCCTTTGACTTAACACTTGTGCTTGGAGAATCATACTGGAGATGAATCACTAATCACAAATTTGTTCCAAAAGTTTAACCTGACTCTTATAGGAGATAGTTTCTACTGGCATATCTTTATAGTAGTGATAAGTCCTTACGATTTCATCTTAGGTATTGACTGGTTATCTACAGTTCATGCCCAGATTGACTATTTCAGGCGGAGGATGCAGTGTGTCTGCAATGACGGGATTAGGTTCACCTTTTTTGGTGAAAATGAAGCCTAGAGTGAGTAGGATAGATTCATGAATAGGATGGTGAAACTGCTTAATCACTATTTGGATAAAATTACCCTCAGTGCAATGGATGTTATGAGTTCCCAGTTTTCTAAAGTTGTGGTGGATTCTAGGATTACCTCCCAACCATGATATATACTTATGAATTCATTTACACCCCAGGAAGACACTGATATTTGTGCCATTATATCATATGGCTCCTATAGATATTCTCAAGATGAGGGTGTAATTGGAGGATTTTAAGAGGAAGGGATTTGTTAGACCTAGTGTTTCTCCCTATGAAACCCCATTTTTGTTTGCCAAGAAGGTGAATAAGAGCTTGAGGTTATGTGTGGACTATCAATGCTTGAATCAGGTGACTATAAAGAACAAGTATCCACTAATGGGGATCAATGACCTCTTTGATCAGTTGATAGTGGTGCGATGGTTCTTGAATGTTGACTTCAGGTTAGGCTATCACCAGTTGCTAGTACGGGATGAGGATATACTGAAGATGACATTCTGATGCTATTATGGTCACTATGATTAATCATTTATTCCCATTGGTATTAAGAACACCCCATCAATGTTCATGGGACTTAGGAACCAGATATTTTAACCTTTCTTATACCGATTAGTGGTATTCTTCATTGACAACATCTTAATGTACTTGGCATCTGATAAGGAGTACACGAGACACTTGAGGATGATTCTGGACATACTCTAAGAGAACTAGATTTATGGGAGGATCTCAAAGTTCTAGTTCTAGATTCAGGTGGTCCATTTTCTAGGGTATGTTATCTCAACAGATGGAGTGGAAGTAGACCCAGCCAAGGTCAAGGAAGTGTTAGCTTGGGAGCCTCCCAAGAGTGTGACAGAGATACAGAGCTTCCTTGGGTTGACATGATATTACTAGAGATTCATACTTGATTTCTCCAGGAAATCAGCATCCATGATATCTTTAACCCAAAAGTGGATTCCTTTTGTGTGGAAAAAGAGGTGCCCATAGGATTTTCAGTAGTTGAGGCAGAGATTTATGAGCGCTCTAATCATGAGATTTATAGAGGAGGGTTTTGAGTATGAAGTGTTCTACAATACATCAAGAACTGGGCTTGGTTGTGTTATGATGTAGAGGCAAGAAGTGATTGACTATGGTTCACGTTAGTTGAGACCACATGAGAAGAACTACATGACCCACAATTTTGAGTTAGTAGTGATAGTCTTTGCTATAAATATGTGGAGACACTACATTATAGGTGAGAACTTCATCATCTATTTTGATCATAAGAGTCTAAAATATATCTTCTCTAAGAAGGATCTTAACTTAAGATAGATGCGATAGATAGAGTTCATCTAGGATTATGAATTTTTAGATTGTCTATACTCCTGGGAAGGGGAAATTGGTAGAAGATTCTTTGAGTAGGAGATCTAGTTCACTGTTTCTAAACGAGGCATTAAAGTAGTTGTCCTCATTGCAATTATCCTTTTTGGATGGTGATGGAAGTATCTTACCTCTAGTCGATGGTTGTCACCCCTTATCTCTTACAGTGAGTCAGGGAGGCACTGCTTGGGGATGCCAACTGTGAGACCCTACCTACTCAGATATCAACTAAACAAGATCCTGATAGATAATATGAAGTTGGGGAGCATGTCGTTATTTTTAGAGGATGCACGATGGTACCCATGATGTTACAGGGGGAAGTTCTGAGATAGTTTCATACATATCTATTGGTTGTACATACAGGTGTGGAAAATATGCACCAGGACCTCCGATGTCAGTTTTGGTGGCCAGGGATAAAGAAGGGAGTTAAAGAGTTTGTCTCTCGATGCCTTACTTATCAGCAAGTGAAGGATGAGCGCCAAGTTAGAGTAGGTTTATCTCAACCCATTGAGGTTTCAGAGTGGAAGTGAGATGAAATATCCATGAACTTTTTGATGGACTTACCATGTATGTACATGGGACAAAATTCTATCTTGGTGATCATAGAATGACTCACTAAGTTGGCCCAATTCCTAGATATTCAGAAGAAAAATTCAGTAGAGTGCTTGTGACACCTCTATGTGAAAGAGATACTCCGAATCCATGGAGTTATATTGGTGATCTTTTTCATCCATGATGTTCGCTTTATATCCTAGTTTTGGAAAAGATTATAGAAGGATTTCAAGACTCAATTATTCTTGAGCATGGAATTACACCCCCAAAATAACATCCAAAAAAAGTGTAAAATTCAAGTTATAGAGGACGTGCTATGAACTTGCATGTTGGAATTTGGACACATTTGGGAGGATCACTTACCACTGGTGGAGTTTGCGTAAAACAACAGCCACCATTCCGCCATCGGTATGAAACCATTTGAGGATTTGTACAAGCAACCCTATAGGTCACCAATTTGCTAGACTGACCTAATAGAGTCAGCACTCATGGTCCGAGAGTTAGTGTGAAAAACTATCAAAAAGGTGAAGATCATCCAGATATGAATGAGGATTGAAAAAATCCATTAAAAGTCTTATGCAGGCAAATGAAGAAGGTCTTTGGAGTTTGAGTAGGGAGATCATGTGCTCCTATTAGTTTCACCAAGACGTAGATTACAAAGATTTTTCCTGGGTGAAAAGATATCTTCCAGATTTGTTGGCCCTTTCTAGATACTATGTAGAGTTGGTGAGGAGGTTTACCACTTATCTCTACCTCCACAGTTTGACCAGGTACAAAACATCTTCCATGTGTCACATCTAAGGAGGCACATGCATGACCCATCACATGATATCAACTAGGGTGAGCTGTACATCGAGGATGGAGATACATTTGTTGAGTACCCAGTAGTGATTTAGAATCGATAGGAGAGAATCCTTCATGGGTGAAATATTACTTTAGTTCATGTTGGATGGTAGCACAAGAATCTTCAATAGAGAACATGGGTGTTGGAGGCTCATATTTTTCACTCAATACCCACATCCCTTTGTGTATTCCTTGTTTTAGATTTTCAAAACATAAAACCCTAAGGTGGGGAGAATTTAATCCTTAGAATTTCCATGTATTATTTTTTGATGTTGTAGGGATTATTTTTGAGACCAGGTGTTGAGATTGTGTGTGATTTTGAGGATCGTTGTACTTAGAATAAATTTTTTAAATATATTAAATATATTTAGTATAATGCACTTTTGGTTTTATTAAAAAAGTGTAATAACTTCTAAACGAGGGTCTATATTAGAAATCTGATGGAACCGTTGAGTTCATAACACGGGTTTTACCTTAGGTTTGAGATAACCTTGGTCAGCATTGGGTGTTTGTAGAAAAGTTGTCCCAGGTGTAAAATAAATAAAATAATTAATTAAATTATTTTAATTTATTTCATTTACATGGAGAACTAACATCTTATATAAATATAAATTTATGGGGAATTACTATGTTTACAAGCTAAAACCTAGAGATACAGAGGACCATTGGAGAGCTGTCGAATGAGATTCCATTAGTGAATGATGACCGGATCAAAGATCAATGACCCGTGCAAGAAAAATTAAGAGGACCTCTCCAATGATCACTACGCAACTCCATTTTTCATTAGTGATCAATCATAATCAAGGTAGGACATTATTTCATTTGGTTTTCTTTTCCCATTTTAGTTTCTACAATAAACCCAGATCAATAAACCAACAGATTGATTCAAAAATCACTCTTATTGGGAGATGGATTAGATTAATCTAGAATTGAGAGAATTTATTTGTGATTAATTGTTATCTCTTAATTTGTAATTCTAATGGAAACGAATCAAGGTCGTCAGGAACATAGAATGAGGTTCGTTCCACATAATTATTCTTGTGATTTTATCCACTGATTTCTTCATTCATCATAGGTGTTATTCATTGAATTTTGGTTCGACATCCACTGAGGAACCGATCTTTGGACACCCATTTCTTGGCACAATGATTCGATATTGTAGATCTGGGATCGATATGACATGATTGTGGTACGATGACAGAAGTAGTAGAAATTGGATAATTTTAAATACCCAATTTCATGTTATTTGTTGTGAAATTAAGAATTTCATAAAAATCCATTTTCCAAATGTATTCAAGGTTTGAATCCTAGTGTTCGATGATGATGAGGTTTAGATGATGATTTACCTTGGTTCCAAAAAAGGGAGAGGCCAGAATGGTGGTTAGAGGTGTAAAAATGACATGAGGAATCCAAATATATAAATATTTAAATTTCCACACTACATGGCATGTAACGCGGAGCCATACATTGTGTGGGATGACCTCAGTGATGGCTAGGGTTTTAGGAAGGAGATAAGTATCACACGGTGTGTGAAATGGTCACACAAAATGTGGTCCACTTTGGTGAGATCAGAATGTACCTCAGAGTGTAAAAGGACATGAGTTGGAGTACATTGGCATAGGAATGTCATATACTCCCACATAGACACAGCTTGGCCAGGTGCACATAGGCATACCCGTGTATTGGTACACGAGAAGAGTACACAAGCAGCCGCACACCATGTACTATTACATGAACATGGACACACACACAATTCATTTACCTGGGCATGACCCATGGTCAAAGGGACACGACATGTAACCCTACTACATATAGTTTACTCCTTTAATATTATATTGGATCCATTTTAATCTATATTTGGATAAATTTTGTTAGGGTGAATTCCCCATATCCATTCCTCAAGGGTTAGTATGGAATCGCCTCCTACACATAGGAAAACAATCCCTTAAACATGAATTATTGGATAGAGTTGTTGGAATTCTTCTATGAGGTCCAGAGTGAGATCCTCTATTCATCTTCATTCCCTAGGTGGAGTTCTTGGTATCTTTGTGACCAACACTATGTGGGTGACAATCATCTACTTAGCGGGTTAATACTAATTGAGTTGTTGTTATAGCCCATGTACTTACAAGTGATCCTCATCTATGTATCATATATCTTTGGACTATCATCATGTACTTCTAATGGTGATACCTGATGAGAACTACCTCTCAGACGAATGTCATCAATGCTTTCAGACTCAAAACCGTGTTCTCCCAAATGAGTGCTATGTGGAGCCTACAAGATGGAATACTAAGATGGTATTATGGTTATGAATTACCTTTATACTATGTTTATTTGTTGATTATATCTTTATATTCTTGTTATATGTGATGTAGAAATATACATGTGTTGAAATGACTGTATTATTTTCTTGTATTATTTGTAGTTTTGGGTTTTCCTACTGGGTATTGTTATACTCACCCCTACAGGGGATTTTACCTCACATTTCCTATCTTGTGTATAAAATCAACCTTTTAAAATAGTCCTAGATGGTCCCGGACTAGGATGTGCTTAGTGAGACCAGACAGACTGAGGTGTGTTCTTGCAGTACCTTGACAGTAGTCCCCAGTTTTACTTTAAGGTTGAATTTTTTTTCAGACTCTTTGTGGTGTACTTGTATTTGGACTTGTTTACTTTCTTTTACTTCTTTTCATACCCTAGTTGTGTGGTTTAGACATATTCATTCATGGTTATTTAGTTTTTTTTACATTTCATCATTTTATGGTCTTGGATATGTGTATGTGTGTACATGTACTTAAGATAAGGCATCCCATGTTAGTGATATTCCTACTCAGTCCTATTTGCTATCCCCTGGCCTATTGGAGGCATGCTTGGGGAGTCACGACATAGGCCCCAATGGGATGGGTTGTGACATGTGTCATCTCATATCAAACCAAGTAGTGTAAAGTGAACACACAATGGAAACACCCAAAGGATAATATAAGTTCAGGTTAACTAGGTCATTCGTACAACAATCTTAATTAGAGACTAGTGTTCACTAAATTATCTAAAACTCATTCATAAAAGTATAGGGAATATAGGAACACCCCCAAAAGTGAACCCCTACAATGTCAATCAAGTTCCTAGAGATAATCCATCTTTCATCTTGGAACTGAGGAGCAACCCAGAAAGTGAACCCCCTTACAATACCTATGGACGAGGCCCAATACTAAATCTCCCAAAAAATTACCCAAGGATCCCATGTGTGGAACACATAAAGACAATTTCAAAGGGATTTTACATTTCATAAAAAATTTCTAAACAACCCTCTATTCGTCAAAAATATGCTTTGAAAACCAATTTCACAATCCTTTTCATAATGATTTTATTTAAAAAAAATGAGGGGAAAATCATATTTTTCAAAACCCATTTACACACTCAAATAAATAAATTAATAATCATGATAATTAATTTATAAAACCATTTAATATATCAATATCATTCAAGGTTCATCCAACATAGGCTATAGAAGGAACCACCTACCTCATGCTCGGGTTGCACACCAACCTTGATGGGATCCACACACACCATAAGGAAAAGGACACAAGAACATTGAATGGTGGCCCTAACATTGATTATTACATCTTAGAATTGATTTTACAAAAGATATAGTTCATAAAAGAAGGTAGATCAACATATACATTGAGATTATCACATTCCACACCAGAATAGACAAGAAAAACATATTTAAGAAGACAAGAACACAGTGGATATAAAAGGTATTGGAGAATAATAATCACTTATTAAATAGATGATATAAATAAAGCCCAATAATATTTCAAAATCCACTAAAAATTAATAAAATTAAAAGATAACAATCAAACTTACCAAAACAAAAGAATCCAACCAACCTAGAGATTAAAGTGATAATTGGAGAATCCCAAAAGGGATGAATTTACCCAAAATTTCCTAGAACAAACATTGGATATGATGATGAGAGGACAAAGGAAAATGAGAAATGAGTCACATTCTCAAGGAATATAAACCACTATAATAGAATTAATTCATGGAATGAATTAAAAATTCATTACATGAACTTTTAGAATTGATGATACATCAAACTATTCACCACTTAAACTTAAAATCCTAAAAGCCCCATTCATGACATGACTAAAATTTTCACTATGTTAATTTTTTTCACATCTTAAACCAGAATCATGGATTATTCCCAAAATTCATTCACATCATGAATATATATATTTCATGGCATGAATCGATTCCTATAGCATGTATTTATCCTAAGTCCTTTATAAAAACCCCTAGATAATTTCTAACATCACTAAAAAAATATCCTCTTAAAGATAAATGAGATTGTACCTTAAAAATAATATTAGAATTATCCCCACTATAGGAATTTTTCCTTATAATTTCATACGGAGAAGGATTCTCTAGAAAGAGGTGAGGTAGTTTCTCCCTCACTAACAGCTTATTCTCCCTTGTCTCGTGAGAATCTAATCCATGCCATCACAACACTTTGAATAATGGAATAGAATTACCATATAAGACTTTCATCATAGAATAAATGGTTTCCACTAGTTTCTCCATAACGGAAACATCTATATCTAACTCAATCTCCTTTCTACTTAGAACATGGTAAGGGTCATGGTGGTACTTCTTGAGCTGAGATACATGGAAAAAAATCATGAATAAAAGTACACTAAGCTGGTAACATTAATCGATAATAAATATTTCAAACTTGATCAGTGATCTCAAATGATATAAAATATCTCATAGCTATATTCCCTGATTTACCAATTCTACTATAACATAATCAAGGAGAAACTTTCAAAAAACATGGTCACCAATGGATAAGTCCAAAGGATGATGAAGATGATCAGTATATATTTTTCTAACTAATATGTAACCAAGAATCATTGTATATCTTGAATCCTTATCAATGTATCCTCAAAAATACTTGGTCCCATGAGAGAGTCTTTACCCACCTCTACCCAACAAAGAGGTGACCTGCACAGGAGACCATATTGAGCCTCGAAGGGATCCATTCTGATCAACAAATGAGAACTATTATTATAAGTAACATCGACTAGTCCTAGATGGTTATCCTATGATCAAATAAAATTCATGATGCATGAATGTAGTATATCCACTATAATTTTTATACTATGCTCTGTCTAACCATCCATCATGGATTTTATACTGTACTCAATCTGAACTAAGACCCCATCACCTCTTGGAGGCTCTTCCAAAATAAAAAAGTAAACCCGGGATCCCTATTAGATAAAATGGTAGAGGGAACACCATAATACCACAAAATATCTTATACGTATAGATTAGCCAGATCTTTAACCTTGGTGGTGTCTCTGATTAGAAGATAATGATATGATTTCATCAACCAATCAATCACCATCCAGATGGAATTATTTTTTTTAGGGAGTCTGTGGTAATACAATGATGAAATCAATGGAAACCTTATCTCATTTCCAAAACAGCATTAGAAGAGGATGAATCAGAATATAATGCTTCAAGTTCTCAGCCTTTATCTATTAGAAGGTATATCAGTTGGACACATAATCATCAATGTCATGATTCATACCCGACCACCAAAAATGTAAGATCCCGAACTTCGTAAAGGTATGTACTTGTTTAAATTTTTGTCTTAATCCATTGTTTTTGGATAATGAATTGTTTAAAAATGTTCAAGGGGACTTGGGAATTTTTAGGAGGTTCAAGACAAGAAATAAAGGAAAAACTAGTCCAACCTATTCTAGGAGAACAATTGGCATATGGCTAGCGCATAGTTAAGTGAACCATGTGAGGTGGTAGACCAAGTTGTGTAATTTTGGACAGTGGCATCTCGCACGGTTGGTGAAAAGTTTACAAACTGTTTGGGGCTTCCCAAGTAATTGTGAAACCGAAATTTCATTATATAGTTGTTTGAGAATGGTTTTCACATGGTTTAGAAAACTATGTGGCTAAACTGTGCAAACTTGTAAAAGTTGAAAAAATTACAGTAATGATATTATGAGATTTTAATAACCTCACATGATTTTCCTCCCATTTCTACTTCTATAAACACTAGTGATGAACTAAACCCTCCCAATATTCACAAGGATCAATGTACCTTATTTATTGTCTATTTGAAGTGCCATTGGTTGTGAATCGAAGATCCAAGTGAGTCAATTCCTCCTCATTTCTTCTATTTTATGGATTTGGGCTTGTATCTTGGGAGATCACATTCCGAAGCTCTAAAACTATATTTTTCTAGTGGAATCTAGGTTGAGGCTTCAAGGAGTGTTTTAATCCAGATCTGAGGCCTCTATTAGGAGTGTGTTCATTGTTAGATTCAAGGTTGGTGGTCTAAAAGTTATATACTATGGTTTTTATATAGATGTGTGCATGAAAGGTTATGTTCTTGTTTTTGCCTTATTATGTTCTTGGTGCTGTTAGTGAGATTTGATGTATTAGGCATCCAAATGAAAAATTGAACCCCTTATGATCCGCATTTGATTCATAAAAGATTACTTGACTGATTTAGGGCCACCCATGGGGTGCACCGACCTCCCCGAATATAGTGGAGAACAATGTTAAGGGTGAAATTGACTTGTAAATAACTATAGCCCATGATGAACATTTTGAATGGTTAATTTTTTTTATTAAAAATGGAAAATGGATATTTTTTCCTAGAGGTGATTAATGTATAAGGGATTGTTTAGCTTGAAATGAAAATGGGATAAATGGAATTTAATGTGAATGTGCCAAATGGTTTATGATTTATATTTGAAATTCACAAGGGCATAATCCATTAGAAATGATGCATGGGTTAAGTGAGTTATCATATGTAAATGGTTGAATGTGTTAAATGGTTTAATGTGTGGGAATTAGTGAGTTTTTCTTAATGAGTTATGTATAAGAAATTGGAGTTGGATTAAATGGTAATGTAATATAAATGAGAAGGTGCTAACGGGTTATGAAATAATATTTATTCCCATGTTGATTATTGTGGACTATGATTATTATTTGTATTGGTTATGATATGATATGTGCGGTAAATGGATATATATATATATATATAAGAATGTTCACATGGATTGGTGGTGGGATCAAGGACTGAGGCTCCTCCCATGGGTCGGGTTGGACTGATGCTCTAACCCCACTCAGGAATGCATGGGTTAGGGAGTTGAAATGATGCTCTATGACCCCAATGGTTTTATTTGGTGGAAACTATTTGGAATGAATTTCCAAGGTAAATGAGATTTAATTATTTTGAAATGTTTATCCCTAGTGAGATAGGGACTTGAATTAATACTTATACATAGTGATGTAAATACCTAACCCATGGAAAACATGTTGATAATGAACTAAGTAATGAAGAAGATGAATAAGATGGGAATTAGCACTAATGTCAGAAATGGTAGAAGTAAATATTGTTAAATAGTGGAATCCAAGTTGTATTTATTTTAATTTTCATTTTCATAGTTTTAGAATGCTTTATCTATTTATACTAGATATTTTATAGACACCGTTGGTGGTGACCTACTAAGTTTCACTCACACCTTTATTGGGCTACTGTTGGATACTTGAGTAGGCTTCATGGTTGTAGTTCAGTACTAGGGCAAGGGATTTGTGCTAGGGATTTGAGTTGGGCATGAGACATGCATGGATGAGGTTCCAGACTTGGAGTGAGGACCATTTTGGGGATTAAATTGTTTATCTTTATTTTGGGTTTTGTTCACTTGGGAACTATTAGAATGACATACCATGTTTACTGTTGGTTTTGGTTGTACCCAATTTTGTGAGATGTTATTTATTCATGTTTATTGGTTATTTAATATTATTTTTTCTATTTATATCTGTTATCTCCCATGGATTACTTTAGTAATGAGGGTGTAGTCTTCCCACATGACTTATCTACACCCTTGCTGCTAGTCAAAAACCTTTGAAGTATGAGGAGTCATGCTTGAGATCTTGTGGTGACCCAATTTAGGGCACCGTTTAGTGGATTATGGGTTTGATACATTACAAAGTGGTATTAGAGTAGGTCTTTTCTATGAATTACAATTTTTGGGATGATAGACGAGAGGTTTGGAAAGTGTCGGGCCTTGGTAATGAGCTCATTCTTTGGAGTAGCTAACCCATGTATGAGGGAAAAACCAAGTCACCTAGGGTGGTAATTGTTATTCTTATTGTGAGTTGTTACAATTGATGATATTTCACCATTGGGTGATGCACTTATTTTGTGATGTGATAGTTTTATGAGATTTATCTCATGGATGAAATGGAATGGGATTATTCATTCATGCATCATTATAGGAACCTAAGTAGGTAAGTGACATGCAACATGATAGGTACACACATGGGATGAGTGTGTGGGACATAAAGTGTATGGTGAATTTGACCTTCTTGAACAACTTGAATAAAATGGTATCAAATTAAATAATGAAAACGGGTAAAAAGGAAACAAAAATTCTGAATAATGGTTAATGAATTTTGTATAATGAAGGGTTGTAAATGTTTTAAGATATTTATTTTAATGAATTTTAAAATGGAAAATGAACCTAGGAAAAATAGGTTCATGATGTAAGTATGGAATGATTCTAAAATAGTGTCCAATGTAAGGCTTATAACCATTGAGTTGGTTTAATCATGTTAGCCTTGGACCCCAGTAGGGATTTTCGAGGGTAGTGTTTGGAATGTGATGATGACCTTTGGGATAGTGTATACGAATGGGTTATTTATGGATAGTGGAGAGCCTCCTTTTACATGAACTGTGAAAGTTTAATGTCATGTGTTCTAGAGCTCATACTTATCATTTTTAGGAAAATGATGTAGTGAAAACATGTTCTAGTTGAGAGAAAAGAGGATATCACAAAAAATGATCCTTCAAAAGTGGAGCAAGAAAATATGGTGATTCCGGGAAACAGGGGAGAAGATTATTTCTATGAGAACCTCACTCGTTTAATGTAGATGATGTAAAGGGACCTAGGTAGGGTTTTATCAATCATGGTTGAGCTGAATAGAGAGTTTCAGCTACAACAACCTCCAATTTTCACTGTAGAGGGTGGACCCAAGGCTATGGAATTATGGATATATTCTTTTTAGATGATCTTGGATCACTTAGATACTCTTGTAGAGAAGAGGTTCAAGCTGGAAACTGATATGCTGCGAGGCTAGGAAAAACACTGGTGGGATGTTCTGGTTCAGACTCATTAAGTTTATAGTATGGGTTGGAAATATTTCTAGGGTAAGTTTCTAGAATACCATTACCCAAAAACCTTGAGACAAGAAAAGATGCATATTTTATGAGGTTGATCGAGGGATTTATGATGGTCATGGAATATGTAATCCATTTCACTGACTTGCAACATTTTGTTCCAGCCATGGTGGGGGATAAAGCGGCCATAAAAAGACATTTTCAAGATAGAATCAGGCATGATATCAAGTAATAAGTCAATATATTTCATTTTAAGAGGGCCACTGAAGTGGCGGATCAAGCCCTTATATCTGAAGAAAACCTCAAGCAGGCTTCCAGATATAGACATATAGATCAAATTGGGAGAACCGGTGGTGCATATTCTGATAGTAGGAAGTGTTTCTTTGAGAATTTTCACCAGGGTTGTGGTGAACAAGCCACCCAGAAAAAGGATCCATCCTCTCAGGTTAGTGATCGAGTATGCTACTATAAGTGTATAAGGCCTAGGCACATGCACAATCAGTGTTCCCAACCACTAGTTGTGTGCCAAGAGTGCTGTAGATTAGGGAATGTGCAGAGGTTCTGTAGGAACCCATGGTAGTCAGTAAATTATGGAGGGTTGAGGCTAGTGCATAGTATAGGAAGGGGGTTAGTTACCCCATATTAGGAAGGCATTTTGAGTTCCACATGCCGTATTGGCAGAGGCAGAAGACATGGAACTCCTAGGAAAGATCATCTATATTAGCAAGGAAGTACAACACTGGGGACTTAGGCTGGGGCCCAAGGTAGAGGGATAGGTTAACTTTATGGAGTCTAGTCTACACCAGGAGGTGGTTAGGTTGGGCCATCAACTATTCAAGGTACAATTCTTATTGCTTCCACACTTTCTAGTTCCTTATTCGATAAATGTGCCTCACATTATTTGATTTTTCATAGTTGGTAGATGTTTTGGGTCTAATAGTGGAACATTTGAGTGGGATTATGTCTATCAAAACATCATTAGGAGTGATAAATAATGATATCAAACATTTTAAGGGTTGTGCTATGGAGGATGGCGGGTACCGTTTCTTGTGGAATTTTCTCATGCTTAAAATGTCCAGTTTTTTTGATTCTAGGAATGGATTGGTTGCTGTTGTACTAGACCCACATTTATTTTTACCATCATAGGGTAATGTTTACATCTATGGAGGGAGACACCTATTTATTTCATGGATAATGGGATGTTCAGGAAGGCCATGCAGTTCCAGTTTTCCAATATTCAGGTGAAGTCACAACCCAAGTGCCTTGTCTTATGCAAGATAAAGGAGGAATGGAGAAACCGATCTTCCATCCGGTTGTGGATCAATTTCAGGATGTGTTTCCTGAGTACATATTGGGGCTACCACCCAAAATACATATAGAGTTTATGATTGAATTTTTTCCAGGGGAAGAACTAGTTTCCATTCCTCTACATCAAATGACACTGATAGAACTCAATGAACTTAAGGTTCAGCTAGAAGAGTTAAAGAGAAAAGGGTTTATCTATCCTAGTATGTTGCCTTGGGGGTCTCCTATACTATTTTCTAAGAAGGAATATGGATCGTTGTGGTTATGTGTCGATTACATGAAGATAAATTAGATGAAAGTTAAGAATAAATACCCTCTTCCTAAAATTGATGATCTCTTTGACTAGTTAAGAGGTGCTTCAGTGTTCTCTAAGATCAATTTGAGTTTGGGATATCATCAGTTGAGGGTGATACCTTATAATGTACTACATATAGATTTCAAGAGCTGGTATGGGATATACGAGTTTGTAGTGATGCCGTTCAGGTTAACCAATGTGATGGTAGTGTTCATGGTCCTAATGAACTGGATATTTCACCCATAGCTAGATCAGTTCATGGTTGTCTTTGTTGAATAAATCTTGATGTACTCTAGAAACCATGACGATCATTCTAAACATCTTGACATTATCTTGTGTACACTAAGAGAGTATAGGATATACTCCAATCTATCCAAATGACAGTTTTGGATCGATAAATTTCATTTCTTGGGTCAAATCATCTCCGAGGAAGGTGTGTCGGTGAATCCAAAGAAGGTATAAGCTATTGTGTTTTGGAAGCATCCCAAGAGTGTTTTTGATGCTCGTAGATATCTAGGTTTGTCTAGTTATTACCAAAGGTTCATCAAAGACTTATCCTATTTGGAAGTTCCCACTCTCAGACTTAAACAATAAGGGAGTTAAGTTTTAGTGGTATGAGGCATGCGAGAATGATTTTAAAGAGTAAAATAAGTGGATGAAGATCACACCAATATTGATCTTACACAATCTAGGTAAGATGTACACCTTTTTCTATGATGAATCCAGTGTTGGAATTGGGGCAGTGTTGATTCATGATGATCAAATTATTGCATATGGTTCAAGATAGCTGAGTCCTTATAAAGGAATTATCATACTCATGATCTTGATCAGGCTGCTATGGTGTATGCCTTATAGTGTTGGTAATATTAACTATTTGGGGTGCGGTTCATAATTTTTACTAACTATAAAAGTTTTAAGTATATCTTCTCACAACATGATTTAAATCTTAGGCAATAAATATGGGTTGAATACAAGCAATATTTTGACTTCGAGTTGGTTTACACACCATGAAAAGGGAATATCATTGAAGATGATTTGGGATGAAAGACTCATAATCAAGTGGTTTAAGAGTCCAAATCAGAGTAGAGAGTGGTGGATTTGTTTGATAAGATGCACCTGGAGGTGCAACATGGGAATGTGCAGATGACTCTCGCATCTATTGCAGTTGAGTCCGCACTTTTGAGTCGGGTCAAGGAGATTCAGCTTAAAGATCCATAATGTTTTTCTATGAAGGAAAGTCTTAAAGGTGGTGAGTCACCTTCTATTTTGGATTTTGGTGATGATGGTATTTTGAGTTTTTGTGGCTGTGTGGTTGTCCTTTTGTGTATGCGGGAAGATTTTATGTGTGAGTTCCATGCATATAAGTGGGTGGTGCATCTGAGTTTGACTAAGATGTATCATGATCTTTATTGATAGTATTGGTGGATGGGAATGAAGAAAGAGGTTGTGAGTTTTGTGGTGCGATGCCTTATCTTTCATCAGGTGAAGTTCGAGCATCAGTAACTAGGTGTTTTATTATATCCATTTCCCATTCTGAAGTCGAAGTGTGATGATGTAACAATGGAATTCTTGGTGAGTCTCCTGAGGATGCTTTGGAAGAATGATGCAATTTAGGTAGTTATGGATTAGTTGCCTAAGGTGGATTATTTCTTACCAATCTAGGAGACCTTTATCATTGATCAGTTGGGTGGGTTATATGTTCGAGAGATAGTACGGTTTCATGGTGTACCAAATACTATAGTTTTATATTGTGATATGAATTTCACATCGTGATTCTAGTAGGGGTTATAGAAAGAGCTTGTTACCCAAGTGTTTTTGAGTATTAATTTTCACCCACAGACAGATGGGCAGTCAGAGTGTATAATCTAGGTGTTAGATTACATGTTGAGGGATTATGTCCTAGATTTTGGTAGATCACGGGAAAGGCACTTGTTTCATTTTGATTTTTCCTATAACAATAGTTTCCATGATACAATTCAGATGGAACTGTCTGAGGAACTCTATGGGAGACTGTGTAAATCTTTTTTATGTTGGTTAGAAGCTAGGGAGTCTGAGTTGTTCAAACTAGGTCTCATGCATGAGATGTCATAGTAGGTTTAGTTTATTTAGAAATGCATGGTAACAACTTAGAGTAGGAATAATTCGTATAAAGTTCAGCGTCATAGACCTCTTGAGTTTATGGTGGGTGATAGTGTGTTTCTTAGGGTGTAATCAAGGTTGGGTCATCATTGAATTCGAAAGCAGGGAAAGTTTGTGCCTAGGTATGTGGGGATGTTTGAGATTGTGGAGAGGATCAGACCAGTGTCTTACCAATTAGATCTTCCAAAACAATACAGTGTTATGCACGATGTTTTTCCTACCTCACAGCTTCAGAAATATCACCCTAATCCATCTCATGATTGGGAGTGTAACTTAAGGATCAACCACTATAAGGTGTAGAGGTTGTAATATCCTGAACTTCATAAAGGTATGAAGTTGTTTAAATTTTTATTTCAATCCCTTATTTTTGGATATTGAATTGTTTCTGAATGTTATAGGGTCCTAAGGGTTGTTTCAGGGGGTTGGGACATGAAAGGAGGAAAAAATAGGGCCAACCTATGCTAGGCCCATGGCTGGAGCATGATTAAGTGAACCATACGAGGTGGGAGGCCAATTTTTTCAATTTTGGACAGTGGTATCTGGAATGGTTGGAATATGATTTACATGAAATGTAAGGATCCCCAGGTATCCATGTGACACAAATTTTTTTAGGCAATGGCATGCGCACATTTTGGTAAATTGTGCAGGTAAACTGTGCACCCCTATAAAAGTTGAAAAAATTATAGTTTTTCTATTATGATATTTTAAGAACCACATCTGATTTTCCTACACATTCTCCTCCCCTCAACCCTTGTGAGAAACTAAACCCTACCAATATTCCCAAGTATCATCTCCTACATTTATTGACCATGTGGAGCACCGTTGGTTGATAATCAAAGATCTAGGTGAGTCTAATCCACTCCTTTATTCTCTTTTCCAGATTAGGGATTGTATCTTAGGATATCTTCTTGTGAATCTATAAAACTCTCTTTTTCTAGTGGAATATAGGTTGAGGCTTCAAAGAGAGTTTGAATCCGGATCTAAGGCCTTGATTAGAAGTGCGTTCATTATCAGAATTGAGGTAGGTGGTCTACAAGTTATATCACATGGTTTTTATATGATTTTTTTTCATGCATGGTTGTGTTATTGTTTTCCACTTATTGTGTTATTGGTGATTCTAGTGATATTTGATGTATTGGGTGTACCCCTCATGATCCTTGTGGGATGCATGGAGGATAACACAACCGATTTAGGGACACACATGGGGTGCATCGACCTCCCTGAATATAGTGTACAAAAATGATAATGGTGAAATTGACTTCTAAATAACTAGAACCCATGGTGAATATGTTGAATGGTTAATTTTTTTATTAAAAAGTGAAAATGGATAGTTGTGGCTAGAGGTGATTAATGGATAAGGTATTATTTGGCTTGACATGAAAATGGGATAAATGGAATTTAATTTGAATGTGACAAATGGTTCGTGATTTATATTTGGAATGCATAACGGGGATTAATCCATGAGAAATGATGAATGGGTTAAGTGAGTTAGCATATAGAAATGGTTGAATGTGTTAAATGGTTTAATGTGTTGGAATTGGTGAATTTTTCTTAATGATTTGTGCCTAAGAAATGGGAGTTAGGTTAAATGGTAATGTAATATAAATGACAAGGTGCTAATGGATTATGGAATAATATTTATTCCCATGTTGATTGTTGTGCACTATGATTATTATTTTTATTGGTTGTGATATGATATGTTGTTTAATGGATATATATATGTAATCATGTGCACTAGTATTGGTGGTGGGATCAAGGAATGAGGCTCCTATAATGGGTTAGGTTGTACTAATGTTATAATCCCACCTTAGAATGTATGTATTAGGGAGTAATACTAATGATCTATGCCTCTAATGGTTTAATTTGATGGAAACTACTTGGATTGAGGTTCCAAGGTAAGTGAGATTTAATGATTTTGAAATATTTATCCCCAGTGAGATAGGAACTTGAAATAATCCTTATTTATAGTGATGTAAATTCCTAACCCATGGAAAACATGTTAATAATGAAATAAGTAATGAAGAAGATGAAAAATATGGATATTAGAATTAATGTTAGAAATGGTTGAAGTAATGACTTCTAACTAGTGGAACCCCAGCTGCATTTATTTTTCTTTTTCATTTTCTTAGTTTTATCATCAATTATCTATTTATATTGGACATTTTTTAGACACCATTGGGTTAGCCTACTGGGTTATACTCACACCCTGCTCAGGCCGCCGCTGGGTACCCCAGAAGACTTCATGGTTGCAGGTCAAGACAAGGGAAAGAGACATATTCTAGGGAGTTGAGTTAGGCATGAGTCACGAATGGACGAGGTTCCAGACTTGGAGTTAGAACCATTTTTTTAATTTCTCTATTTATCATTATTTTGGTTTTTTTACTTTAGCACTATTAGCATGACATACCATGTTTAACGCTGGTTGTGGTTGTAACCAGTTTTGGGAGATGTTATCTATTCATGTTTATTGATTATTTAATATTTTTTATAATATTTATATTTGTTATCTGTTATGGATTAATCTAGTAATAAGGGTATAGTCTCCCCATGTGACTTATATACACCCTCACTACTAGTCGAAAACCTTTGGCATAAGGGGAGGTGCGCTTGAGGTCATGTGATGACACAAATCGGGAAACCGTTTAGTGGATTCCGAGTTGGGGACATTACAAAAAACACCATCTCATGTCATAATACATCTTCATAGTTAAAGGGTGAATGAACTATTAAGTACCTTTATAATCATGAAAAACTGAATGACTTTTGGATGATGGGATGATAAATCAATCCCCAAAGTGAACAATTCAATCAGAAGGGAGAGAACAACCAGAAATGGTCTCCCTAACATCTAGGGTTTCCCTAATTCATATGAACTAGTAAAACCTTTCCTTTTATCACAGAATAGACTCAAGGAGATATGATAATAATTGAGAATTATTAAGAACCATACTTGAATTAACCTCTTACACATCTAGATTAAATTGAGTAAAAAGACCCTTACATTTCTACACATCTTTCAATTACAAGATAGGATATGAAGTCAAATTCATATTGATAGTGTTAATAATAGTGTTCCCTTTCCTAGGAGTTTAAGGAATTCCAAATTCAAACTTATAGAGGTTTTCCACCAACCTCCTAACCTGAGATTCAGGTCCTTCTGAGAAAAGAATTATCTTAGACTCTTATGATTAGAAAAGGCTATGAAACTCTATAAAAAGAGATAATATCACCAAAACATAAGCACATTCATACTAGTGGAAAGCTCCACATCATGAGTGAAGATTTTTTTCATGTGGTAGAATATTATGAGAGCCGTAGGTGATGAAATGGTCATCCTATATAATCTCCCAAGCCAAACTAACACTAGAAGCATCACAGTACACCACATACCCCTTAACGGGCTCATGAAAGATCAAAATAGGATTTTATATCATAATCCATTTTAATTCCTCAAAATAAGTTTGAAAATTAGCATACTAATTGAATTTTAACCCCTTTCATAGAAGGAGTAGTCAAAGGTGATGCTAGATTTGAGAAATCCTTGACAAACCACTGATAATATCAAACCAAACATGGGAATCTACTTATCTTGAATATGTTCTATAGTTCTTCCAACAACAAGATAACATTCACCTTCTCAGGATCAACTAAAATAAATTATTTTGAAATCACATACCCAATGAAAACAACTTTTTAGATTAAAAAATATCATTTTGAAAGATTCCCATAAAGGTGGTGGCTCCTAAATATTTCCAAAAAAAATTTATATGGTGCTCATGCTCACACATAGATCCTGAATAAACCAAGATATAATATATAAATACCATGAAAATGGTATAATGATACTGATGAAATATATGATTCATCAAATCCATAAAAACTAAAAGATAATTAGTTAGAACAAATAGAATTCCAATATATTCATAATGGCCATACCTTCTCATAAAATCACTATTTGGGATATCAGACTCCCAATACCTGAGCTAATGATAACCAAACCAAATATCAATTTTCAAAAAACAATTCACCCCTTTAATTGATCAAACTTTTTATCCACATGGGGAAAGGGTACTTATTCTTAATAGTCACCCAGTTCAACTTTCAATAGTCTACACAGAGATTAAAAGAACCATTTCCCTTCTTGGAAAATAGTATTAGGTCTACCAATGGTGAAAGACTGGGATGAATAAATAAATTAAAAAATAGTTCAACCAAATGAACCATCATCTCTTTCAGCTCAGTAGGTGAAATATGATAAGAGAGTATAGAAATTAATTATGTACCCAAAACCAAATCAATCGTGAACTCTACCTCTCTCTCTGGAGGAAGACCAGAGAAGTATTTTTGGAAAACATCAGAGAAGTCTCTAACAACCAAGGAAAGATCTCCATGAGAAGAAAAATAATCAAACTCAATTGAAATATTAGACAATAAACTATTATAATTTAAGTGGGAAAGTCATTCATGACTAGACCTCAAGCCCCATAATTCCTGAAATACCCAAGTTCTCCCATTGGTGTTAGAGTATGAAACACACTAATGATAATGATCAATCTTATCATGATGAGTAACTATCTAATCCATTCAGATAAGGATGTCGAATAGATTCATATTGATAACTAAGAAATACCAGATCAACTCTGTATTGAATATTAAATGATAACAAGATGGAAAATGAAACCCCTAATATTTTCTCGTTCCAATAGGAATTTATATCTTAATAAAAAAGTACATGAGATCCATCAAAAGTTTCAAAGTATTAATAAAATATAAAGGTATAAATGATTGTGAGACACTTGTATTAAATAGAGAAGTTACTATAGAATATTCTATAAATATGGTACCTCTTACTATATCCAGGCTAAAATCATCTCCCAGAGGAAACTCAACCACTGTATTAAGGTGGTTCACTCTTGAGGTCAATGGTTGGTGTTCTATAGACTTTTAAGCAGTTGGATATAGCATAGTGGCCTTTGGAGCTGAAAATCCCTAACCATAATAGGGAATAGACATATCCTAGAAGAACCTATATAGATGGCCTCAATAATCACAAGCACTAAAAATCCTCATGGGTGAATGAAAATAATGTAGGGTGTGCCCTATATTGCCACATTAATACAAGTTAGGGGAATATTGTTTGTTACTAATGATGGTGTAGAGGTCCTGTGTAAGAACCTAGATCTTCATTTTAGGCATGGATCTTGATTTTGGGTTGTTTTTGAGGAAAAGGAAGAAATGAAGTTTTTCTAAGTACACGCTGTGTACTTCTAAGTAAACGCTGTGTACACGGTTTCTATGTATAGCCATGTACTGGCTATGTAACGGCTAAGTACATGGATGTGTGATGACCTAGAAGACCTCTTAAGTCAGGGGCCAATTGAGGCTAATACACGACATGTACATTTAATGAACACGCCATGTACTTTTATTTTTATTTGATAAATCAGAATGGGGTCGTGTCTCATCCTCATAAACATCTTCTTCTCCTCTTTGTTCATGCAGGAGAGTGACAGAATGGTTGCGAACTTCGAACCCCTCCCGATTCTCTATCCGACCTCTGATTGAGATATTGTTGTGTGAGTTGGAATCCCACCGGTGAGTTCTCAATTCTCATAGGGCCTTTCTTCTTGATTCCTCCTCTCTCATGAGTTATTCAAGGTTGAATGTTTTTCACCTTTTTGTAGATCTACATCATTTTTGGCCGATTCAAGGGCCGATGTTCAAGAGTATTGATCGTATGACATCAATATTGGCAGTTTGTGCCTTTCGTTGTTCGTATTTGGATTATATGTGCTAAAGGTTCCGCATTCCCACATTTGGGGTATTGCATGTTTTGGAATTAAACCCAATTTATTTCCTGTTATGGTTTGGTTGATTGATAAAGGGTATTTTCATATGCGTAAGGGTAGATACCTTATTTATGGGACACCCTGTGGGTGTGTTTCCCTTGATTGATTGTTATGTCCATTTGGTCTATAATTCCTGTTAGGATTGATTTGTTTTCCATGCCTTGTTTTTTAGGATGGAATTACTAATTATATGAGATTCCTATGATATTCATTGTGAAAGTTTGACCAAGGGGAATTTGAGTGTGAGATCTTCCCGAGGTAGGGTCACCTATGAATGTTTGACTATTATATTGACCAAGGGGGTATTGATTATGAGAGCTATTGGGTGGTCATCGTCTAGGGGGTTTAGACCGTGAGAGATGCCCAGGTGGTCGTTTATAATTTATTGATGATATGTTGACCAACATGTATTAACCTTGTGAGCCGCCCAAGTGGTCGTTTGTAAATGTTTAGTTTTATGTTAGACCAAAGGGGTTAGACTATGAGAGCTACCCAGAGGGTTGTTATTAAATGAATTGTTGTTATGTTAGACCAGGGGGATTATATTGTGAGAACTTTCCCAAGGGGTCGTTACTACATAATTGAATATTTGTGAGGAGTCTTCCAAGCCGAATAACAAGCTTGGACAAGGGTTTACTTGATTTTTTAGATGGTCTTTTGAGACATCTATTTTGTTACTATTACTCAGGGGATATAGATCCTAGGCTAGATCTCAAGATTACATGATTCAAATTATGAATAATAAATGTAAATGAACGTAATTTAAAAATGTAGGATTGTTTACTTTTGAGTACTTCCTAGTTTATTACTTCATTTCTGCACATTACCTGTTATATATATTCACTAACAGTTAGGCATAGATCTTTTGGTGGTTGCCTACTGAGATTCATCTCACAACCTATCTGAGTCTTTTTTTAGACCCAAATAGATTATATAATTGTAGGTATAGATAGGAGATATTTTCCTTCCTCATTAGGTACTTGATTACAATTGGAGCTGGAGAGCATGAGACCAAGATGAGACTTGCAATGCTGCTGAAGTTTACTTGTTTCTTTTAAACATGGGTTTTTGTATTTTTTTCCAGCATTTTGAATTATTTGGATGCTTTATTAGATACATGTTACATTAATCATTGATATATATATGGTCATGTTGTTTTATTATTTTCAGTCTTCCACTTTTTATTGTTGTTTCATGGTATTACCAATTCTGGTATTGTTTACTATTTTTTTTCCATATTGTATACTCCGCCAATGATGGAATAGTTTCCCCATTATCACACATTGGCCCTCACTTCTAGTTGGAAGCCTCTAGAATTTTGGGAATTGCGCTTGAGGTTATGTGAACAACCGGGTTCAGGGCACTTTTGGGAGGAACCCGGATCTGGGATGTTACAAAGTGGTATCCTATGTGTTCTTTTCTACTTTGCCTTACTATTTGGAGCCTATAGACTGAGATAGGATGAAATAAGTAGTTGGTAATAAGCTATGCTCAGGATTAGCTAAACCATGTACAGTGAAAATCTAAGTTACCTCAAATATTGAAATTTTTTCTGCTTTTTCAATTGTTACAATTGATTTGATTTCACCGTTGGGTGATTCACTTGTTTTGTGATGTTATGATTGATATCATTGTGGTTCTATTTCTGTTGAAACCTAATTAGATGTGGGTATGCCATGTTATAAATCACATGTCATGCATTCTTGTCATGCCATTTAGGGTGCATCACTGATTACATACTGTTATGATAGATGTTGTTCTTGATAAGCACGTTGTTGTGATAAATTCCATGATAGAAATACCTGATATTTTGATAGGGTATTGGTATATATAATTTTTCATTTAGATGGACACCAATCTTTGGTACCTATGGTGTTATGGGACATTTTGGATCAGAATTTCGAGGATCATGTTTGAACTTTAATTAAAATTTGTTATGAAATGACATGAATAAGGATGACAAACATTGATTCGAAGGAAGTATGGTCTCTCTCAGATCGAAACTTGGCATGCCTTGGCCAAACTTTTCAGTTTTTGAGGGTTCCGGAGAAGTTTTAGAGTCTTACTGTCTGGAAACCCAGAAAACACAACGTGTGATGTTATGAACACACTCCATGTGTTATGTTTGAGAAGAACTGACTTTTATTAAGTACACGCCATGCACAGTATGTACATGCTGTGTAGTTGTTAACCATGTTACTAATTGTGTGAGCAGATACACGAGGTTGATAAACACCTGGTAGAACATGCCGTGTACTAAGAGTACATGGAATTCTATAAACACCATGTATCCGGCCATGTGACTGATGACATGGGTGGATGAAACATAGCTTGTACATGCCGTTTCTAGAGTGTTCATGCTATGTAGTGTTACACCAGTAGAACCATGTAGTTCTGGCTGTGTAGGTTTACTTGGGAAGGAGGGAGTATTCAAGTACATGTCGTGCCTCAAGAGGAACATGTCGTGTGTATGGGGTGTTACATGACCAGGTTGGCAGAAGTACTTGACCATGTTAAGACTGAAGGGAACACACTATGCAGTGGTTCTACACACAGTGTAACCTTATTTTTTAAAACATGAATGATTTCTTTCTCCTGTTTCATCCTTTCACTTCTAAGTTTTTTTCGTTGATAATCTTGAACTGAGGTGTGCACTTGACCTTGTAGAGTCATTCCACCAAGACATCCTCTTGCTGTATTCCAGATATATGGTGATGAACAGACACTAGAAATGGTAGATAAGGGACTACAAGTATATCCTCCCATCATTCCCATCTTGGCACTAGCTATTATACCAGATACTGGTGCTGATGCACAGTTCCGTGAAGAATTTTTTGAGGATGATACAAAATTTTAAGGGAGCAATGCATCCTACCCCGACTATGGAAGAGTTGAAGAGGGTGTTCTAGTAGCAGCATCCTCAAATTTTTTCAGGGTATGGAGGACCACATGCTACAAAGTCATGGTTTGAGTCTATGTTTTCTATATTTGATCTTTTGGAGAAGCCTCCTGAAAGGAGGGTAAATCTTGTGACGTACATGTTATGTGATTCTGCCAAAATATGTTGGGATGTTATCTCATAGGTGGGACATCATTGAGATATGTCTTGGGAAGATTTTTAGAGGAACTTATATGATTACTTCTACCCCAATACGTTAAGGGTCGATCGAGACCAAGAGTTCATGACTTTGGAGCAGGTTTCTCCTTTAATGATGGAGTAATCTTCTAATTTTACAGAGATTCAGTGCTTCAAACCTATTTTGGGAGGTGATGAGTTATCACTGGCTAGGAGATTTGAGAATGGTCTTAGGTATGACATCCGATTGTAGGTGATTGTTTTCAGGCTGACTTCAGTGACTGGTATACTAAACCAAGCGCTAATTAGCGAGCAAAATCTGAAGGAGTTGGGAACTACAAGCCATGTCAGTTCAGTATCCAGGTATGGTACTCCTTCGATGGATAGAAAGAAGCGCTACAAGGATCTTTCATGTGATGTTTCCTTAGGTATCTAGGTGGTATGCTACTAGTGTGAGAAGACTGGGAATACGAGACCACATTGCCTAAAAGACCCAGTCGAGTTTCGATATTGTTGCAAGATGGGTCATCTTCAGTGTTTTTTCAGGATGTTCTCACCTACAACGAGTGAGAAGGGATCTATTATGACTCCACATTTAGGAGTAGGACCACTAGTTTCTCATCAGTCAACGAACTGGAGTTCGTCAGGTCGTTCAGGACGAGGAGGTGGTCACGGATGTGGTATCTAGATGACAGGTTTTCAGCGACAACAAGGTGGATAAGCTCAAGGAAGGCATACAAGGTCACATGACCACTGTATAGGTCATACTTTTGTGATGGAACAGACCCAGAAGGATAAGGATCCCAAACCCTCTACGGTTAGAGGTACGATTCTAATTGCCTTAGTTTTAGATTCTTCTCTTTTCGATATAGGTTCTTCCCATAGTTTCATATCGATTACCATTGTGGATATCCTTGAGATCTGTGTCTTTACTTTTGATGATATTATGATGTTAGACACTCCATTTGGGATTAGGACAGATAGGTACATTAGTGAAAGGAGTTCCCTCTTGAGGTTGGTGGGTTTCACTTCTTGTGGGACCTCTATATCTTAGAGATTACAGGATTTGATGTCATTATCGGAATGGACTAGTTGGTCTCTTTCCATGCCTTTGTTGACTACTATCATCATAGGGTGAGTTTCACGTCACCAGAGGGATGGTCTTTTATACAAAAGGGTGAATGGGATGTCTAGGAGAGCAGAGCTAGACCCAAGCATCATGGGTTGGGAGGAATTACAACCCAGATTGCAAGTATATATCTGGATGACTAGGGGACTTCACATATGGGATTTTCTCTAGTGGTGGATCGTTTTAGGGATGTCTTTCTAGATAAATTTTTAGGTTTACCTCCAAATCGAGAGGTGGATTTCTCTATTGATCTTATTCTAGGAGAGGCACCTGTGTCCATTCCTCTTTATAGGATAGATACACCAGAGTTACAGGAGATCAAGAAATAGTTAGAAGAGTTATAGGTAAAGGGTTTCATCTGACCCAATAATTTTCCTTGGGGTTCTCCTGTCCTTTTTACAAAGAAGGTGGACAATACCCTTAGACTTTGTGTGGATTATCAGAAGCTGAACCAATTAACGATCAAGAACTGATATCCCTTATCGAGGATTTATGATCTCTTTGATCAACTTCAAGGAGACCGAGTGTTCTCGAAGATTGAATTGAGATCCGGTTATCATCAGTTGCGTGTTAGACCATCAGATATACCTCTTATAGCCTTTTAGATCTGGTCTTGTCTATACAAGTATTTGGTTATGTCATTCGGTCTCACGAACACACTGAAAAATTTTATGGCACTCATGAACCGAGTGTTCCATCCTTACTTGGATTCTTTTGTGGTAGTCTTCATGGATGATATCTTGGTGTACTTTTACACTCAACATGACCATGCCACCCATATTGAGATTGTATTGAGTACACTGAGAGAGAATCAGTTATATGCTAAGCTCTCAAAGTGCCACTTTTGGATCAACCAGATTCATTTCATAGGTCATGTTATCTTAGAGACAGAAGTATCAATAGACCCAAATAAAGTGAGAGAAGTTGTTTCTTGAGAGAATCTGAAGAATGTCTTTGAGTTACAGAGTTTTTGGGGCTATCTAGTTACTATAGAAACTTTATACATGACTTTTTATGATTATAAGTACCACTGAAGGGCCTGACTAAGAAGGGTGAGAAGTACTTGTGGACAGATTCCTGCAATTCAGCCTTTCAAGAGATGAAAGGGAGGTTGACTTCAGCACCGATACTGATTTTTCTAGAGTCGGGAAAGAGTTACATCATTTACTACGATTCATCAGGTATCGGTCTTGAAGTAGTGCTTTTGTAGGGGGAAGGAGTCAATGCATACATGTCTCAAAAATTGAGGCCGCATGAGAGGAACTACCCCATGCACAATCTCGAGTTAGCTAAAGTTGTGCATGCTTTATGCTGTTAGATACATTATCTTTTGGGAGAGTATTTTTTGGTATACACTAACCAGAAAAGTCTCAAGTATATCTTTACTCAGTGTGGTATGAATTTGAGAAAATGAAGGTGGGTTGAGTACCTTCAGTCTTTTGACTTTGAGCTTTTCTACATGCTTGGGAAAGACAACACAGTGGATGATGCAGTGAGAAGGAGGACTCAGATACAAGCAGTTCAGGAAGCCAGGAGTGAGTGGTAGCTTACGGTTCCGTTCTTTAAGTTGAATTTCTAAGTGCATGATAGATAGGGGAAGAATTTTCTTTCTTCTATAATTGTTACCTCTACTATTCTGGATTGAGTGATAATGAGGAAACTATCAAATTCTGAAGGCCTAGTCCTAAGGGAGAGTGTTTTAGGTGAGGACCATTCTACAAGATGGACCATAGGTGAGGATGAGGTTTTTCGATTTCATGGGATTTTATGGGTGTCAGGAGACATGCATAAGGAGCTGATGCAAGATTTTCATGCCTCCATATGGGTAGTTCATCCTAGTTCCACCAAGATGTATCGATATCTACATCGTCAATATTGGTGGCTAGGGATGAAAAGGGACGTAGCTGGTTTTTTCATGAGATGTTACACCTATCAGTAGGTGAAGGCAGAGCATCAGTGGCCGACATGGCTAGTACATCAGTTATCCATTCCTAAGTGGAAGTGTAATGATGTCATGATAGATTTCGTGATGGGTTTACCAAGGTTTTCCATAGGAAATGATGTTGTATGGGTTGTTGTTGATAGACTCACGAATGTTTCAAATTTCCTATCGATAAAGGAAACCATCTGCGTTGATGAGCTTGGAAAGTTATACATCCAAGATATCATAGGTTTTCATGGAGTTCCATACTCTATTATTTCAGACAGGGATGCCTGGTTTACTTCTCATGTCTGGCAGGGACTACAGAGGGTTTTTGTTACACAGGTACTTCTGAGTAAAACTTACCATCCCCAGATAGATGGACAGTCTGAGAGTACAATTTAGGTTTTTGAAGACATGCATTGAGAATGCGTCCTAGATTTTGGGGGCTCTTGGGGGAGACACATACCCCTAGTGGAGTTTTCCTACAATAATAGTTTTCAGACAATGATTCAGATGACACCTTATGAGGCTTTGTACGGTAGGCCATGCCGATCACCCCTATGTTGGATGGAGGTTGGAGATGCAACTATGCTAGGACATCAGTAGATGGACTTGATTCCAAAGTGGATGGATACTATACAATCTTTCCAGAAATCTTATGCTGATTGATGGAGATGACCTCTGGAGTATGTGGTCAGAGATCAGGCTTTCCTGTGTGTCACATTGAGGTTGGGGCATAGGAGGATTAGGAGACATGGGAAGCTTTCACCGAGATTCATCAGGCCATTTGAGGTTTTGTAGAGAGTTGGGACAGTTTCCTATCAGTTTCAGTCACCTCAATGGTACCGGGATATGCACAATGTATTTCATGTTTCTTAGCTATAACATTACTTTTTAGACTCGTCTCATGTTTTTCAACTCGAGGAGGTTGAGTTGGAGGTGGATGAATCCTTAAAGGAGTACCCTATTCGGATTGTGGATCATAGCATGAAGGTTCTCCATGGTCGGTCTGTTCCTCGGGTATGGGTGCTATGGAAGAACAAGTGAGTACAGGACACGACTTGGGAGAGGGAGGCTGATGTACGATCACAGTGGTTGGAGTTATTCACAGTTTCTTCTTCACCACCATTAGAAGGGAAATTCAGGGACAAATTGCTTTAAGGGGGGGGGGGGGGGAAGTTTGTACGAACTTGGATCTTCATTTCAAGTATGGATCTTCCTTTCAAGTTTTTTTGAGGAAAAAGAAGAAATGAGAATTTTCTAAGTACACACCATGTACTCAGTTTTTGTTTATAGCAGTGTACTGGCCATGTAATGACCAAGTGCATGTCCATGTGATGACCTAACAAACTGCTTAAGTCAAGGGTCGGTTGAGTCTAATACATGGTGTGTACATTTAATGAACACACAGTGCACCTTTATTTTTATTTGATAAATCAGAATGGGGTCGTGTCTTATCCTCGAAAACATCTTCTTCTCCTCTTGGTTCATACAGGAGAGCGACAGAATGATTGCGAACATCGAATCCCTCACTATTCTCCATCCAACCTCTGATTGAGATGTATTCAGGTGCATTAGAATCCTCCCGGTGAGTTCTCAATTCCCCTAAGTCCTTTCTTCTTGATTCCTCCTCTCTAGTGAGTTATTCAAGGTTGAATTTTTTTCACCTTTTTTAAGATCTATGTCATTTTTGGCTGACTCAAGGGCCAAATTCTAGAGTATTGATCGTACAACATCAAGGTTGGTGGTTTGGGCCTTTCTTTGTTTGTCTTTGGATTATATGTGCTAAAAGTGCCGCATACCCACATTTGGGGTATTGTGTGTTTTGTAATTAAACCATTTTTATTACTTGTTATGGTTTGTTTGATTGATAAAGGGTATTTTCATATTCATAAGGTTAGATACCTTGTTTATGGAACACCCTGTGGGTGCGTTTCTCTTGATTGATTGTTATGGCCATTTGATCTTGAATTCCTGTTAGGCTTGCTTTGTTTTCCATGCCTTGTTTTTTTAGGATAGAATTACTGATTATATGAGATTCCTGTATTACACATTGTGACATTTTGACCAAGGGGAATTCGATTGTGAGAGATTCCCAAGGTAGGGTCACCTATGTATGTTTGACTACTATGTTGACCAAGGGGATATTGACTGTGAGAGATGTCAGGTGGTTATAGACCCGGGGGTTTAGACAATGAGAGCTTCCCATGTGGTCATTTATAATTTATTGATGCTATGTTGACCAAGGGGTATTGACCGTGTGAGATTCCCATATGGTCAGTTGTAAATGTTTAGCGCTATATTATACCAAATGGGTTAGACTGTGAGAGATACCCATAGTGTTGTTATTAAATGAATTATTGTTATGTTATACTGGGGGGATTAGAATATGAGAAGCTTCCCAAGGGGTCGTTATTGAATAATTGAATGTTTGTGAAGAGTCTTCCAAGACAAAGCACAAGCTTGGAATCAGTCTTACTTAATTGTTTAGATGGTACTCTAATACATATATTTTGTTACTATTACTTCGGGGATACAGGGCTTAGGCTAGATCCAGATAATAAATGATTCAAAGGATGAATAATAAATGTAAATGAATGTAATTGAAAAGTGTAGGATTGTTTATTTCCGAGTCTTCCTTGTTTATTGATTCATTTCTACATACTTCCTGCTATGTATATTCAGTGATAGTTAGGCACATATATTTTGGTTTTTTCCTATTGATATTTGTCTCACACCATTTTTGGATCATGTTTTGGACCCAAATAGATTATATGATTGCTGGTATAGATAAAGGAAATCTCCCTTCCTCGTTATGTACTTGATTTCTATTGGAGCCTGAGAGCATGAGACCAAGTTGAGGCTTGCGATTCTACTAGAGTTTACTTGTTTATTTTGTACTTGGGTTTCTGTATTTCTTTCCAGCATTTTGAATTGTTTGGTTTCTTTCTTAGATACATGTGATATTCATCATTGATATATATATGCTCTAGTTATTTTATTACTATTAGTATTCCACTATTTACTATTGTTTCATGGTATTACTACTTCTACTATTGTTTAATATTTTTTCCACTGTGTATAGTCTACCAAGGAGGGTATAGTTTCCCCATTATCACACCATGGACCTCACTTCTAGTTAGAAGCCTTTGGCATTTTGGAAAATGCGCTTGAGGTTATGTGACCAACCGGGTTTGGGGCACTATTGGGCAACACTCAGATACAATACTTTACATCCTGTTACTAATAAACACCTCCACAACCCCAAAAATTATCATGACACTTCCTCTTATTACCCTATTATCCACTAAAACTACCACTGGTTGGAAGATAAGATCCATAAAATCTAATATTTCCTACCATATCTATTTCTTCCATCATATACCTATTGACTATATCTACATAGGTGGAAAGATTTAGTATATATACCTATGATCAGATGTGTGTTCACAAACCCTATTAGTATTTTTGAGATTTCAACTAATAGTTCATCATCACCTATATGGAAAAAAGAACCATCTCTATAAAATGGTTGGTGTAGTCTAAAACCGAGTGCTCTCCCTGCTAAAAACAGAGGAACTACAAATAGTTTTATATCATTAGAGACTCTGGAGAGAACTACTAAAATAAGAGGGTCATGAAACCCTTCAAATCCAATACCTCATGTAATTTTTCCTATACTATAGAATCACACCATTTATTACTACTATCCTTGAGCTTGAACATTGAATATTTCACCTTGATAGCCTTAGGTGCATTTAGGAAGTCAAATACCTAATCATTCGTATCCAACTAGTGTTATACCTTTTAGGGTTCATTCAACCCTTAAAAGGATGGGGGATTATCATGTAGGAACTCTTGAGTTTAATCCCTATCTCCCTCAGACCCAGATTATGCCTCAACATCTTGGTTCTTAACTAACCGTACATTATGGTCCATGAAATGAATTTCCCATGTGATGGCTTCTATGGGACTCTAATTAAGATGAGGATTCCTATAAGGGGACACTCCCACTACAACCTCCTTTATAACCCATATAAGACATCTAAGAGGCATGTTTTTACATACCAAAAGTAGAAAGAAACAATTATACAACAAAATAAACTTAGTTAAAACCAAAAGAATACAAATAGGAACTAATATCAATCTCAAAACCCAACACATGAGACATAGATCTCAACTTCCCATGGTGATTTGAGGCTATTCAAAAAAATATCTATCTAGACAGTCAATGCAACCAACCTCTCATGTCCCAAAAATACTATCTCCCATATACTAACTTCAAAAGATTGAGAAAAACCTCCTCCGATACAAATTTTTCATGAATTTTCCTAGAAAACCCATCTATATGGGCTTTAAAATAGACCATGACAAGAGTTGAAGGGTGTTCCCAATCCCCATGGGCTAGTGACTTGCACCCAAGAATTGATAAAAATAAGAGAGAATGATTTCTCCAAACTTGAAACAAGATACATGGAATATATATATATATATATATATAAACATACAGAAAGAATAACCAGAAAATAAATATTCCATAACCAAAGAGTGACACCGATAGAGATACAACCTAAGGCAGTAAGATAAAAACCAAGTTATATGTTCTCAAAAGAAACCAATATAAAGGACACCCAAACCAACAACTGATACTGTACTTTAGATGTGGGAAAAATCTTATCATCTCACCACCAATTATCTATACCCAACTAACATAAACCTCTCCACCTCACTATAATACCTTTCCATTTCACACATCAGATAAAACAAGGTCTATACACCCATAAGGGAGCATGCTTGGTGTGATCTAAATAGGCACATAGGATCCAAACAAGGTGTTCCATATAAATTCTCTTCCAAATAATCCCAATATTCTCATATCGAAATAAAATAAGGAATTCTAAATAGTTAAATAGTTTTATATCAAAATCATGGTAAACAATTCCCCCTTTTTAAATATTTTTCAAAACCTAGTAAAATAGTTTCAAAGGATAATTTACTTAAACCATTTACATTAGTCAAATCATGTATCATCTCACATAAAACCAAGTAGTAAAAATATAACACACAAAGGAAAACACCCCAAGGATAACATAAGGCCAGGCTAGCTAGGTCACTAACACCTCAATCTCAATCAAATACTAGTGTGAACTCATCTCCCTATAATCCATGCATCAAATTATTGGGAATATAGGAACACCCCTAAAAGTGACCCCTACAATTTCAATCCATTTCCTTGATCCAATGAATCTATGATATAGGAATGGAGGAGTACCCCCAAAAGTGAACCACCTTACAATAATAATGGATGATGACCCATACCACACCTTCTACTAAAGTAACCAAGGATCCCATGTGTGGAATATATGAAATCAATTTCAAAGGGATCTCATATTTCAAAATTTTTTTCCAAAAAACATTAGTCACTGAAAACATGCTTTGAAAACCAATTTCACAATCCATTTCACAATTTTTTGAAAATACATTTTATTCTACAAAAATGAGGGGATAAATTATCTTTTCTCAAAACCAATTTACACAGATAAATAAATAAATCAAGAAACATTCTAGTTCATTCATAAAACCATTTAATAAATCAAGATCATCCAAGTTTCATCCAAAAAAGGCTAGATACAGAACCACATACCACAAACTCAGGTCACACACAAATCAAGGAAGGATCCAAACAAACCAGAAGAGAAGAGATGCAAGAAAAATGAATGAAGGACTTAACATTGATTCTAAAATATTATAATTGAGTTTCAAAAATAAAAGGGTTGGTAGAGAAGGTATATCAACACATACTACAATATTCTCATGCGTTTCACCACAATTAATAAGAAAATCGACCACCAGATAACAAGTGAACAACAGATCTAGAAGGGTTTGTAGAAAAATCAAAACATGATCAATAGATACTATAATCACATCCAAAAACCAATTTAAAATCCAAGAGAAATTCGGAAAATGAGAAGATAACAATCACACTTACCAAAAGAGGATCAACAAACCAACCCATAGATCAAAACATCAATTGGAAAAGCCCAGAAGAGCTGGATTCTCCCATAATCACCTGAAGAAGACCTAGGGTTTAAGGAATAGAGGAAGAAGGTGAATGATAAAGGATTAAAGTACATGATACATATAATTCACCATAATTTAATTAATTCATGACATGAATTAAAAATTCATGACAATAAATTTGGAATTATTGATACACTGAAAAACACATTGCCTCGATGTAAAATCTTCATGATGAGAATAAAATATTCACACTGTTAATGGTTTTCACATTCTGAACCATAATCTTGGATTCTTACCAAATTTCATTTAAATCGTGAATATATATTTCTTGATGCGATTCAACTCCTATAGCTTGTATTTATCTCAATTCCTTTAGAATAACCCCCATATCACCACCTACACCAATAAAAATAAAAAAATCCCCTTAAAAATAAAAGAGAACATAACTTAACCAAGATGTTACATGTGTAACCATGGTGCAAGTATTAATTTGATTCCATTGTTAGTATTTCAACATTTTAAATTAGAATTTCCATAGTACAACTCTGTTTTCTTATAGTTAGCTAACCGATCCATCAACCAACCAACTAGGAGGGTTTATGACTTAACAGTTGGAGTAGGTATAATATACCTTCCCATTAACTTTATGATTTTATAAATAGAGTGTGATAATGAGGTACCTATAAAACTTTTTAGGATTTTAATTTCCATAGTAGGAGCTATCATAGATGTGTCCAATGGTAGAATAAATTTTAAATTAGGATAGAAATAATTATAATTCAATGTTTTCAAAATAACTAAAGAACATTTTAAATTCAAACCAATCAAAGATATGAGTGTTTAGAATCATAAGTACCTATTGATCAGGAAGAGGAAGAGTTTTTTAGAATGATAGATGAAATAAATAACCAACTAATCACAGTAGAAACCTACATGGGAATATTCTTTAGAAAAGAAGAACCTATATATGAATATTTGGGAGAGTCCTAAGATAATATTGATGAGTTTTTCTTAGAAAAAATATTAAACCCATACATTAATTCTGAATATAAGGAATAGTTTTCTAAGGATGGTATTTATTAAGAAGAGGTATTCTGTAATACCTTCTTTAAAAGATAGATTGAGGACCTTGGACCTTATAGGCCTAAGTGTCTTCCTTCGAGTCAAAATTTACCCAATCTAGAGCTCAAACCCATTCAAAAGAATGTGAAATACTCTTTTCTGGGTAATAACTCTCCATTGCTTATCATTATGTCATCCAATATAGAAATAAGTCAAAAGGAGTGTTTTTTGAATTTATTGAAAGAATTTAAATATGTTATTGGTTGTACCATAGCTAAAATAAATAAAATAATTCCTTCATACTATATTCGTAAAATTTTCATGGACCCTGATCATAAACCTTGAATTGAGGTAAAGAGGATACTTAAGCCCAATATGAAGGAAGTGGTTAGGGAGGTAGAGATAGTCTTTCTTGATGCTGGAATAATATTTACCATATCATACAACCCATGGGTTAGCAATGTTTAGGTGGTCCCTAAGAAGAGTGGAGTGAATATGGTTACAAATTAAAAGAAGGAGAAAATTCATACTCTAATGATGAATAAGTGGAGATTCTTCATAGATTATAGAAAAATTAATGATTACACTTGGAAATATTTTTTTCCAATTATATTTATAGATCAAATTATTGAGAGTTTGGATAGATATTAATTGTTATATTTTCTTGAGGTATATTCTAGTTGAAACAAGATTTCCATAACCCATGAAGGCTAGGAAGACACCACCTTCACTTGTCCATTTGGAATATTTTCCTACCATTGAATGTCCTATACTTTTGGTGGGTCCCCAATTTTTTTGAAGATATGTATTATGGACATTTTATTTGATATAATTAAAAGGATAATTATTTTTTATGAATTATTTCTCAATATTTGGAAGTAATTTTAAAATTTGACTTAAAAATCTAGACAATATTTTGGAAAGATATCAAGTGAAAAATATTATTTTTAACCGGGAGGAATGCCAATATATTCTTACAGAGGGTATAATATTGGGTTACAAAATATCTAATAAGTGTATTTAATTTGATAATTCTAAGGATTAAGTGATCAAAAAACTACCACCTCTGATAAATTTCAAAGAAACTAGAAGCTTTCTTGTTCATGTTAGTTTTTACAAGAGATTCATCAAGGGTTTTTCAAAAATCAGTAGGCCTTTTTCTCACTAGTTTTTAAAGATACAAATTTTTTTGATGAGAATATATTAGAATCATACAACCTTATTAATGATAAACTTAAATATTTTATAATTATTATTACCCCTGATTTTAAATTACATTTTGAAGTTATGTGTGATACTAGTTATATTGTTGTGGGAGCATTTTTAGTGAATATTAAGGAGAAGAAGATTCCTATTATTTACAATGCTAGTAAGATTTTTGATGATTCCTAGAATAAGTAAAATACTATTTAAATATATTCTTACGTTTTTATGTTTCCCCATGATAAGTTTAAATATTATTATTTAGGGTCCAATGTTGTAGTTTTCAATAACTATTTAACCCTCAAACATCCTTTGACTAAGAAAGAATAGAATCCAAGACTTATGTGATGAGATATTAAGTTATAAGAGTTTTATTGAATAATTAAGGATAATTAAGTTGTTGAAAATGTGGCTGATAACCATATTTAATGATTACCCATCACCCAATTTGATGATACAAAAGAGATTAAAACATCATTTTCGGATAAACAACTGTTTTCTACCTTAGTAAAGCAGTCTTCTTAGTTTTTAGAATTTGATAATTTTATGGATGTAGAAATCATAACCAAATAATTCTCACAGAACAAAATAAATAATTTCATTTTTAAATTAAAATGCTAATTTTGGGATGATACCATTCTCTTTAGGAGATGTGTTAATGGTATACTAAGAAGATGTGTGGTTGAGGGAGAAATGCATCCCATTATCAAGATCTATCAATCATCACCATGTAGTCAATTTCATCAGGGAGATAGGATAACCCAAAAGGTCTTGCAGGCTAGTTTATACTATCCAAATCCATTCAAGGATACTCAAAGTCTTTTGGTTGGCTATGATAAATGTCAAACTCTAGGAAATGTTGATAGAAATTAATAGCTTACCAAAAAGGTGATTTTAGAGGAAAAGTATTATATTTATGGGTCTTAGGCTTCATGGGACTATTTACATATTCTTATAGGAATGAGTATATTCTAGTGGCTGTTGACTATGTGGCTATGTGGGTTGAGGAAGTGGCACTCCAAAACAAAATTACTATTAGTATTTTTAAGTTCATAAAAAGAATACATTTTCTACATTTGGAGTGCCCAATTAATTCATTACTAAAAATGAAAATAATTTCAACAATTATAGTTTCAAATATTTGATAAAGAAATTTGGATATGCTTACAGAACTGGAATAAATCATCCCCCACAATCCAGTGGTCAAGCTGAAATTTTGAATAGAGATCTACAAAGTTTAGAGAATATAATATCTTGTTCTTGGAAATATTGGTTAGTTATATTGCGAGAGTGTCTTTAGGATTTATTTAATGATTATAGGACCCCAATAGAAATATAGCCTTTATGTATTTCATTTGGTAAAACATTACATATTCTTGTAGAGTTTTATAACAAGTACCTTTTCCCAATGGAAGCCCTGGATATTGATTTTAAGTATGATAATGAGTGAAGGTTTCAGGAGTCGAGTATAGTGGTTGATATTATAAAGGAATTGTATGAAAATTATAGGATTTATAAGGAGAGAAAAAAGGCCTTTCATGATTTTATCATTCATAATAGAGACTTAACGGTTGGTCAAAGGGTTCTTCTATTCAACATTAGGCTTTATATTTTTCTTATTAAACTCTAGAATATGTGGTATGACCCTTCAAAATTTTAATAATTCTATTAAATAGGGTTATTGAGATAGTTGGATAGGAAAATCAACAAATTTTGGTTAATGGTTAGAGAATTAAGCACTATTTTGAAGGATGACTGAAGGGATTGATTGTTATCTCCTTGTTTGAAAATTGAGCTACCATTATGTCTAACTGAATAATTTAAACTCACTTCATCATGGGATATAATCCATGTTTCCTTGTCTTTTATTTTTTCTATTTGAGAATAAATCTACTCATATATATATCTTTTCATTTGGTTCATTCATCCATTTGGTCCCACACTTTGTGAAATCCCCTTGGTATAGTTAGTTTTTCTCACTGTCGTTTACCACATGTTATTATTGTCAATTGGTTTTTTATCATACAGACACTCAAATCCTTTATCACTTTTCAATTGTTGGTATGGTAGGTCCAGAAGGGTCACTTGTATCTTCTTATGATAGTTCCACATCTTGTGGTCAATTGGGTACGTTGGAATATTTTCATCCCATAGTTGATCTAACTACCACAATACTCTCATAATCATTAGTTTTTCATTGTGCATTCACTTTTCTTGGCATAATCACTAGGCTTCAATTGCTCACTTGGTTTTACAATATCCAATCGATCATTTATTCTTATGGTCAATCCATCCCTTTTATGATTTTTAGTGTATATCATATTATCTTCATGTGGTCTATGAACATTTATTCTTTTGTTCAATTGACCCACCACAATTAAATTTTTAATTCATGGTCGATTGACAATTGCGGTTGATCATATTTTCATCTTACATTTGATTGGTTTATTTGTACAATATTTGGTTGTGATCCATGGTATATTGGGATTAACAGTTGAGAACTTATGTATATGTGAGTTTTTTGGAGTTGAGCAGATAATTTGGATCATAATTTCAAATACTTTTAAAGGGAAAGAAGGTGGCTCTTGCTAGAATCATCTAGATAAAAACTCGCCTAATCTCAACTATGGTTTCATTTATCTAGATCTTTACCTATTATATACTAAACTCAATTTATTAAATATTTGTAGGGATTGAAACTGAGTAATCATGAATATTTATCAATGTAAAATGGGAGAAAACTATTAGCATAAATCCAATGAAAAAATCATATACATTTAGCGGAGTACTATTATAATATATTAATTCTACTCTTTTTAGTAAATTATGCTAAGAACTATGTGTGGGGGAATCCCCAAGGTCATTTTTAACATAATTGGATGAATAAATTTTCTCTCTATGTATAGGTGTTTAACTTGCAATTAAATAGATTTTGAAAATTTTATTCTAAAAAATTATAATCATGCATACACCCCAAACACGAATTTTTATTCAAATGATGTTATTATACATCATTTTTCATCATGATATGTTTTGAGAAGAATTGTAAATTCTCATATCTATCTTTAAAATAAAAAAATGTGATTTTCCACCTATCTTGGTTGTCTTGTGCTTTGTGAAAAAATGCTGTGAACATTTTGGTAACCATTCAAGCATACTTCGAAATATTTAATTGAAAACATTTTTGAAGAAAAAAATTCTCCCACCTTTTAATCAGACATTGAGGAAAATACTGAGTTTTAATTGTTGGAGAGAGGGGTCTTTCAATATACCTAATATTTCAAAAGTCTTTAATTTGTTTTTCAAAATTTAAGGGTATTTAATCTTTAATTTTATTTTAATGCTTTCTTACCTAGTGGATAATTTCATGCTAGTTACTAAGGATTTCATTGATTATAAAGTTTTAGGAATTTCTTGATTATAGAGTGATTTATTCTACTATTTTTATTGAAATTATATTTAGAAACTAGAAAAGGGAGTGTGATATGTAAGATATTTTTTGGAATTGGAATTATAACATAAGGAAACTTAATCTTTGATCCTGAAATTGGGTAACTCATTATTTTTGAAACAAAACATCTCAGGGAGGCAATTGAAAAGGTACTGATATAATTCCATTGAATCAGAAGAAAAATGTTAAATTGGGATCCCTTGACGAATCTTCTAGACATTATGGAATGTGTGTGAGAGTAAGAAAAATCTAACTGTATACCCAATCAGGGCTCTACACATCCATGGATGTGATAAAAATTCAAATAAACTACCTAATTTTCAAAAATGAGTTCATTAAGGTGAGGTTAATATTAAACCCAAATGAAGAGGGGACCAATTGATTTATAAAAAAATATTTTGAGTTGTATCAAGGAAGTGAAAATGGATTTTTTGTTTGAGGAACCTATGGGTGAGTGATAATTGGATGTGCTTCTTATTTAAGTATTAATTCCACTTAAATCTAATATATTTTCACTCCTAAGAATATAACTTTATCTTGTAATGAAGTAAGGTAGTGAGTTACATTCATGTTAGAGGCAGGAAATTTTTATTGACAGGTTGTTCTCGGTTTTTTTTCACTTTTGGAGGGTGTATTTGAATCTAAGAAGACCCTTAAGTGATTTGTTTTGAAAATTTTACTCCATCTGAAAATATTGTTTACTATAAATCAATATTTTAGCATGCTACATTCTGAGATGATTTGTGACATCCTGTATTCTATTTACAAAGTATAATAATCGATGATCTTTTATTCTATTTTGGTAACTACTTTTTAAGTATGGAAAGTGAATTTTTATTCACCAAACTTTATAATGGAGTTAATGAGGTGAATAAATTTTCTAACTATGGTGAAATTTAATGTAGGCTATTTTTTATATACATTACCACATCCTTTTAAGGGATTAATTAAATATTCTTTACAAAAAATGAGTTGTTAATGATGAATTATTTTTTATTGGTCAATCTAGTAATGGGTTTTCAATTCATTGAATATTATAATGATAAATTTTAATTTTGGTGCATCAACGTACTTAGGATCTTAATCTAAAATTGAAGTTGTAGTTTTATTAAAAATAATTATTTTATTATTTAATTTTTCAAAACCAATTATTGGAATATAATTTAAATTTGAATTTTATTGTTAGATTAAAATTTAGAATTTATATTTTCAATAATTTTTTAATTTTGTTTGTTTTAACTAACATGAATAAGTGTTGACTGAGTTTTAAGGGCATATGTGAAGGCATCACTAGATTTCACTACATGTTTCGAGTTCATATGGAATCCTACTAAATGGTAGCTACTAAGTTTCATTTCTCATTGAAAGGTAACTCACCAAACCTCACAACCTATGAAAGGGTAATACCTGAATATCAAAATCTATGTAAGGGTATTTATAAACCTACATGAAGGTGAAAGTGATATATTATAAGGGTTGATGACTATATTTCTGACGAACATGAAGATTCTAAAGGATCATCAAGGATAATTACATATTAAGGGGAAGCATACCCACATGTGGAGGAGAATATTCAGTTGGGGTTATTCTAGAGTCACCTATGAATAGGGGACATTTCTGTCAAGGAAAAACACATGGAAGTCCTGGGAGCTAAGTGTGGAGCAATTGACTGTCTGATAATTATGGAAATTAGTGCATGATTCTATTTTAAGGTGGGGGATCTAGAAATTAGGATATCTTGATAGAATTTCGACTGGAGAACATGATCAAGAATCATACTAAGAGTTCTAGGAGCCATCGGGTGTGTATCAGGTGGTAGAAAAGAATCACTAGAGTTAGGAAGTGGAAGATTTTTGATAGAGAAGACCCCCTCTATATTTATTTACACTCTACCATTTTATTTTATTTATGAAATTCATAATTTCTATTGAATAAAATATGATCATTGGATAAAAATTCTATAGGTAATGAGATTATGTTGGTAATTATTGTTACGTCATTCATGCCTTATTTAATTGGATGTTTCTCTCAAATTTAAATTATTTTTCAGTTCCTTTTTAAATAAAAACATTGAGGTAAAGTAAAAAATTATCTTTCTATAAATAATTTTAAACATAAAAAATTATATAAGGATCTATTTGAAAATTGATTAGCTCTTGAGAGTAGGACATTGGGATCCAATGAAAATTTGATTCAGGTTCAAAACCGCTTTCACCATTTTTATGAAAGAGTGAATTATACAATTGGAAAACTACAGGAGTTAATCAGTCATAGGTTGATATTTTTAACAGGTATTCAACCCATTTTTATTAATTTATAATTATTTTTATTCATTAATATAGGAAAATATTTATAAAAATATCTAATATAATTCCCTTATCACATTAATTCTTGCTTCCCACATGCTCTTTGACATGTTGTTCCCCCTCTCAAAAAATTTAATAGCTTAATATTCCTTTTCCATTCACTACTACCATTAATAATATTATTTTATGTTTATATTTTTTAATTTTCTTTAGTGTTTTTATTTTTTTTATTGGTTATAGGCGCACATTTGCGAGTCCTTCTCTTTGGAATGATCCTTCTCTCAAAAATACTTGTTCTTACTAGAAATATAAATAATTAATCTTATGAGTCTCAACAAAAAGGGCCAATCATTTAGAATATAGATATTTATGGTATATTATTGAAATAAAAGGAATTTTAAACCCATTAACCATATCTAAACCATTATAATTTGACGAAAAATGGTGTTAAAAACTTTAGAAAAAGACAAGAATACAAAATTGTACAGAAAAGAAAATTTTTTTAGAGGAACAGAACCATGGAATGGGTTTTATCCACCATGCCCAATGTTTTCCCTAGCTCAGATTCCATTATCCAAATCATAAACACTCCCATTACTAATTTTTTTCTTCTAAACTTACAAAAAACCACAAAAACAAACCACACTATTTTGGAGGACTCTCCACCTTTTAGTTAGGTAATGAACCACTAATCTATTCCAAAATGTCCATCACCCAAAATATTTAATCTAATCCATTTACCAAAAAAAATCACTACAAGAGAACCACATACTTGACATGGTGATCCATGCTATTTTATAAGTACCTTCCCCAAAAAACCCACTAAACAATGAAAGTTACTACATGTTAGTGGAATCTACTCATTGTTTCTGATATTGAATACTCCACAAGTCCAACCCACTATTACATTAACCATTCTGTGGTAGTATTATCTCATTGTTTTAGATAGGGAGCTCTATGTGAATATATTTTATATCACCTTGGACCACAGTATGTTTAACCAATCCATTTCATCTAGTAAGTAACCTAAAAACTAACCCCAAAACTATGATACTCCCTACAACATAGAGAAAAATCAATACATTTTTTATAGAACCTACCAAAACTAATATAAAAACCATGAATTATATTATTTTATCCAATTATATAATCTATGTAATAAAAAATTTCTCAAACTCAATAATTTTTTCATCATAAATCATGCCATGGTTTTATGTTATGGTTTAAAAAAAATACTAAATCTCTAAAACTCGAAAACCAAACCCTATCCAGGATATACCCATTTGGTAATAATCATTCTATGGTGTTCAAATTAATATAAAATAAATACCATAAAATATATATATTTAAAATGATTTTATAAAACAAATCCAAAACCATTAGAATTCATAATTAATCATTCAACCTCAACCTCCAAAATGGAAAAGGTAAACCCTTTTCCACTACCATTCACTTAAAATACTGTATTCATTTCACCAAAAACCATCCCATTCCTAAAACCCATTTTTTGTAATTTTAAATCCCTATATAAAATAACAACCCATTATATTCCATTTGATTATTATAAAACAAACCAAAACAGTTAACTATTCCCATTACCCATATCCAAATCTATGACTCCTAATACTATAGGCACAACTAAGAGATAAATGATAATTAGGACACCCTAGAGGTCACCTATATGAACAAGCGCCAATATCCCACCCAACCATCCCCTAGAAAAATTTATTACTCACCGAGAATATGCACCCATTCAACGATCTAATAACCGTCATCGCTCAAAAGATCGTATCCATCACAATTACACCCCTATCTAAAATTCAAAAAGAAGGGTGAATAATATTTATTATATTCAATGCATATAAGTATTATAGTGGAAATAATTGTTTTAAATATATCAAAATTTTATATTATTATCTTAGAGAATATAATAAATATAATATTAAAACTTTTTGAATAGAATAATTTTTTTGTTGTGAAAGTTTAGGCATTCAAAGATATAGATTTAGAGTTTATCATGAAAAATACACATGATCAAAAAATGGTAAAATCCAATGGGGCAGTCAACAATAGAAAGAGAGTATTTCTAAATTTAATGTTTTTGAATTTATCCACACTAAGGTTTTCTTTTAAGTTCTCCACTTATGGTAGATTGGTGATTGATTCATCAAAGGAGGTACCCTACCAGATTTCATTATAGAAAGGCCAAAAAATATGGACCCCTAATTTTTCCAAGATTCTAGTAAATCATTATTTGAACTTGAATCCATAGAATAAATGGATATTAATAGAGGGACATTTCAATGCTTATTTTCTAATACCATTAATATATTTGATAAATACCCCCTCACAATATTAAGGATAATCTATGTCATCAATCCTCATGCTTTATAGATTATGTGGATGTTAGAGAAGAGGAAAAATGAATATATCCTCAAATATGATTAATTGGGGGTAGATGTAGAGTTAGAGGAATAATCTAAATAGTATATAGTGCTAACTATAAATACATCCCATTATATATTCACTTAAAATCCTAAAACTATACCCCATTTGTCGCATCTAAAAAAATATATAGAAACCTAGGTTGTTTACTTGATGGATGATTCTTTGTTCATTATTCCAAGGATTAGGATGATATGTGATTATACATATATACTAATAGGAAACAAACCAATCCCATCGAGGTATCTCATGAACCCCACACCACCCACACATAAGGGTGGTAAATTTATTATTTTAGTAAAGAATGTATTCAATACTTTGGCTCAAGCTTTGGTATAATATACATCAATGGTAGCATTTATGGAGACTTCTATACCTCCAAAGACTACATTGGATCTTCTATATTTAGTAATACCTCCCATTATAAACATATAATATTAATATGATATGTTCCAATAATTTCATTCTCAACTGGATATCACAAGAAAAAGGTGGAAAATAAGCAGAAAATGAAATAAGTTGAGGGAAATATAAAGGGATATGAAGTTTTTTTCTAAATTAAGAAGAATAAGAAGAAAAAATGGGATACATATGTTGATCTAGATTTTAACTAAAAAATTATTATTTTTGAAAGAAAATTTTGGGTGAAAATACTCCCACTTCCTCTAAGGATGAAGGGGGGAGATGTAAGAAAGGGATGACATTTCCCATCCAAAAGAGACTTTGGATCCCTTTGTTTTTAATATTTTACTTTTTATATCAATTTGTTTAATTACTTTTATAAATTTATAATAAATAAAAATCAAATAGATTTTGTTAATTGATAGTATATTTTAATCATTTTTCTATATTTTTGGGTTAAAATTTGCTAACAAAATTATATAAAAATCCATGGAACAGTGAAGGTGAATTAATATCCAAGAAATAAAGGACACCAAAAAAATCAACAGACCAAGGAAAAATAGGTAACATAAGTCATGAAAGTTTGTTTTAATATATTTATTCCTTCCCATTCATTTAATTCATCCCATGTTTAAATCTTTTATTTCTCACCAGATTGATTAAAATATTGAGAATAGTGGTTGATTTAAATTTGGGAGATGGTTTTTTGGGAGAACATTAAATTTTTTCCTTAAAATCATTGATATAAGAGACATAATCACTTATAAATATCTATTTTTCTTGTTGAAAAATTAAAAATCACGAGATTAATATAATTAAACCTATAAGTGGTTGTATTTATAAGTGCATATGATATTTGATTAATTAATCAACATCTAAGTGGATTGAGTGACTGTGAAATGGAAATATTAAATTTAATTTTTATATATTAATGTTTGATAGTATATATTTCTTGGAGAAGATTAAATTCTAGATAAAAAAAACATAAATTTTATTTTATAATTAGTCACATGTAATGGGAAATTTTTTGTTAAAAATACTTTGAAAAAAATGAAAATTAGTGTTTCAAAATAATTAAATTATATAAGATTAACCTAAAATTGGTATAAATTGTCCTTTTTTTATTTACTATAATAATTGCGATAGAAGAAATTAATGGTAATGATTAAATATATATTTCTTTGAGTTATTGGGTGTCAATAGAGTAGGTCTATACAGGATATAAGTGAAGTGAAATTTGAGAGAATTTAAAATTTTTAATATGGTTTGAGTGGGTGAGTATTTGAAAATCCTTTAAGAGTTTGAAGTGAGTTTGAAAATAATATAATATGGATAAAAAAGTCTATAGGGGTATTTTATTTTTTCTTATAAATGGAAGAAGTTGAGTAATGTCAATATACTGTCACCAGATACTAGGTAAAGTAGCACCTGATAGCTGGTGGCTTACCAGATCAGTCTCATCAATGGGTTTTCCCACTAATGGCTATTATAATCCATTGAGTACATTATTATGCCTAATAAAAAAAATAATAGAGGGAAAAATGAATGTTGAAAGGTTTTTAATTACCCCCATGGGGGTTATTTAATATAAGACCCTAGCCAAGATTACATCAATAGTCACTAAACTAGTGGTGCTATGTGACCTTAGGTGTACTCTCCATATACTAGAGGTTATCAAATAGAGAATAGGTTTTTGGAACTATGGATAAACTATACCCTCTTTATGAAAACCATAAATAATAATTGAAATAAACATAATACACTATATAGAATAAATATCATAAAATAGTCATTAGAGTTATGTACCCACTATAAACAAACACATTTCATTGTATAAAAATATTAACCTACTTTAATGTCTTACAAGGAATACATACATAATAGGATCAACCAAAGGTAAAATAATATAAAATTTTGTCTAAATGAACAAAAAAATAGAGACATAAAATAAAAATATGGTTTGAGTCACTACCCAGTCTCATCTCCCACTCTATCCATCCAAGCCTCATAACTATCAATCACTAAACCCTTTCCCTTACCTTTATTATTAACCATAAAGTATGCACACTCACCATGGTGGACATATAGGTAGTGGGAAAGGCACCCAATTGGACACCACCAATGGTGTCCCTCAATTAATCCAAAATATATAAATGTGTTCCCAATATTATATAATAATAGTAATAAAAGAAATCAATACTTATAAAATAACTTAGTGAGAAAAATTACAATATATAAATGAATATACAAGATTTGTTAAGTGTTAGAATCAAGTTTAAATATATAACCCATAACACCAGGGGTTGGTATAACTTCCTTCTATACATCAACAATAAAAAAACATAAAAATATAAGTTTTCATAATCATCAATCGTCTTAGTTTAATAATCAAAATATTTTAGTTGTAATTGTGTCCACATTACATAACTATGGGGTTTTAGTATTTTTTTGGAATATTCTCCAAACACTCACTAACATCAAGGGTGGATAGGAATAACATCTATACCATAGACATGTCAAAGAATGAGTGGTTATAACATCTGTCCCTACATCCAAATCTATGGTGGATTGGAATAACATTGAATCCTATGATCCTAAAATGGAATAGGAAGGCATAGAATCCCTCCCTAGTTTCAAGGGTAACTTGGATAAGAATAGAATCCAACTACCTTACCATATACCAAAATGAATTTGTATATACCTCAATTTCACATATCAAACTTGAGTTGGCATACCATCCAATTCCATTTCCAAATTCATTACTATGTTGGTTTTTACATATAACACCCCCTTTTCCCTAATTTTCAAACCATGGTCCTAATTAACAAGAACTTTCCATTTGAGGGTGATTATCCACCCATCCATCCCACTAGAACAATAATCCAAACTGCCATCAAGCATATCAAAATCCCATCCCAAATTTATCCCCATTCCAACCACTCACATTTTTGAGTTTACCATTATCAAGGAATACTCCATGGGAACTTTACATGCTTTACAAAGTAATAACATATCAAGGGACACCCCTCTTATATTCTAATTTCAATTTATTTAACTCTTACATTATTAACATGGTCATCTATGAATAGAAAATCAAAATATACCACTCGATGTAAAATTACACATGAAACTAATATAAAACAATGAAAAAACATAGGAACCACCTACCATGTAGTCGTAGGATCCAACTCATTGAAGATAATTAGATGAATCAGTCTCAATAAAAATAAATCCCTAATAAAGTAAAAAATCCCTCAAAATTTGTATTTTAGATCAATATCATTAAATAATAAAAATAAAACTAGAATAGATGGAGAAGGAAGCTTAGAACTTCTCTAAATGATCCCCTAAGATAGATGACTCTTGATTCCAGCCACAAATGATGGAGAAACTAGATTGGATAGAGAGAGAGAGAGATACAGATAGAGAAGAGGGAAGATGACCTCATGTGGATGGATGGGGAAAACTAGGGAAGCTTATATTTTTATAAATTTATAACATTTAAATAATTTAATTATTAAAAAAACTAGAAAAGAGCCCACTGAAAACCCATTCCTCCCTTATCGGGTACTTGGTACCCTATCGACTACTTGACCAAGGGCCACCGAGTGTATAGTGGCACACTTGGGTCTTCCCCTCTTATTTTATACACCAAGTACATAACACCATACCAACATGGACCCGTTTTCATATGTATTCCTTGATTTATTTTTATACCATTAGTTTATTGCACTAAAAAATGACTCCCAGCCTTTACAACTTCTCCAAAAAATCAAAACAAGCAAAATAAACATGAAATGAAAAAATTTAAATTTATACCTCAATATATGTGGGTGGATACAAAATCCGCACCATATGAAAACTCATCATTGAAATTAATCACTTGAATCACTGATGAAAATATTTTTCCACTGCGCTCACATGTCCACCTCCCACTCCTATGCATACTCTTGGATTTGATTTTTATATCATTGGAAATATACTAGCGGTACCATATTTCTTATAGGATCTTCCCACTTCAATCCATTATATGAACCGATTTTTCTATGAATGATGCATTTATATTGTTCTTGAAATCATCAATGTTGTCCATGTGAGAATAATATGTATGATATTTCCAAAGATGGGATATATGGAATTTAATATGCATTATACAATATCTATTTTGAAGTTTTAACTTTTATGACATTGTATTTATATTATTAGTTATCTCAATTGGACCTAAAAATCTATGAACTAGCATCCCCTGCCTTCAAATCAATCTAAATCCTAGTATAGGTGACACTATAAAAAATACTCAATCTCACACCTTAAACTATAGAGGTTGACACCACTGATCTTTGTATGATCACTACATTCTATAAGTAGTTACCAACCATGTAAAAATAAACCATATATGAATTGAAGTATCCTTTTTAGGAATCAATATGATAATATAAGACTCCCTTTCCTCTATCTAGAACATAGGTGATCATAATTTCATGCTATAAAAATCCTCAAAGAGTTCTATTTGAATAGATAAATAATAATTGTCTTTATTGGATTACACTGTAAATGATAATTTGATCTCCAATGAATCACTAAAACATAGAATTATTGTTTTAATCAAGTCCTTATATACCATGATAGAATGATATGAATACCCATTAGTCTAAGGATAGTATGTTGCATTTACCTTTACCTAATTTACAAAAGCCTACTATAATTATTTCCTGAAGTGGGATGTGAATCAGGAGTCCTACTTTGATACAATACTCTTGAAAACTCTATATAATCATACTATCACCCAAACATATATCCATACTAAATTATCAATAGATTGTGTATACTTTATAGTTATGAAATGAGATACTTTTTTCAACTGATCAATGATAACACACACAACATTGCTTCAAAGAGGCGAAAATGGAAAACCTATCAAGAAGTCCATAGAATCGTCATCCCATTTCCACTAAGGAATGGGTTATGGATAAATAATACAAGAGGTTATTTTGTGCTCAAACTTCTCCCATTGATAGGTTGAGCACCATGATATGGACCCCACTATGTTCTTCTTTATTCTAGACCACCAATACTATTTATGGATATCATGTTACATTCTAGTCAACCTCATATGAACATTCTATCTCAATTGATGTGAATACTACATCAATTCCTCTCACTTAATCATTAGGACTACCACTCTACCTTGGACATATAATCTTCCATCAATATCTTGGGTCTAATATGGAAACATATCTTTATCATATATAATTTTTTTTCATAACCTAGTAGTTTAAGATTTTTTTTGAATCTCCTTCACTCTATCAAGGAGAGAGGAGGTGATACTTAGAGCTATGAGTGTAACCCTACCATGATAATTTTTAATGTCAAGGTGTATTATAGTGAATAGGATCATTAGATTTCACTTGTTACTAAATTACTCCATCACCTAAACCTGTGTCTTTCTACTTCATGCATTATCCATAGTGTTCCCATTTCTAGGGGTGTGTATAAATTTGAAATTTAAATACTAGAGGCACTCAACCCACCTCCCCAACTATAAATTTAGGTCATGCTAAGAGGATATGAATTTCAGGATCTTATTATTAGTATAATCCAAAAACATCTTCCCTTATAGGTAGTTCTTCCAACATCTCAGTGAGTGTATAACCATTTCCAACTCATGGTCATATGTTAGGTAGTTATATGTATGAGACCTTAATTTCCTAGACCTATAAGTGACTACTCACAAATCTCACTACATGAAAATCACTGAATTGTGGTGGTGTTTTTAATATGGCATCAATCTAAACCGCTACTATATGGTTATGCGATGGTTTCATAAAACTGCCACTAAAACTAGTTTCGGCATCCAATAGGTGGATATTTCTTCCATTTAGTGGTGTTTTCTGGTAAGTGCCACATACATCATATTTAGCGTTAGTTTTTTTGGTTATAGTGGAAGTTTTTAGCTGGAAAATATGGTGGATATTTAGTGGTGGTTAAAACCTCTGCTAAATACATTCTTTTTTTTTGTAGAAAAACCACCATTAAAACCTATAAAATAATTACTAAAAAAGAATGCACCATTTATTACGGGCGGTTTGAACCATTGTTGATGAAAAACAATCAAAATTTAGTGGTAGTTTAAACTGCCGCTATATGTTGATTTGAAAAAAAAATCAGCTACAGATTTTTCAGTCCCAGTAACCAGAAAAAAAACATATGTAGAGAACATATAACCCAAGTTGTACACAAATAAAATATAATCATAACTAAATATGCCAAGGTAAACTATATTTCACATTATAAAACCACACCATGCATCTAAAACAAGAAAAACATACAAAAGGTAAACCCGCTATTAAAACCATATTTGGATTAAAATGTTAGGTCATGAAAATGTTAGGTGAATACTTTATGTCACACATGATACATGAACAAACTCTTTCTTTCCATATTTATCCAAAATATTAAAAAAACAACTAATCACTGTCCGATGATGAACACTGCTCGTCACCCTCTCCATATCTATCTCTACTTACTGCCACCGACACCTATATAATAATTATATTGAATATTAAATATTTTTTTATATTTATATTTAAACATAAAACCAATAAATTATTTCAAACTAAATTATTTTGAAATATTGTGATTTACTTGCTCACCCCCAGTAGGGACCCTATAGGAATCAAATGGGACAACTATATTCAGTATGTTCTGATTCCATACATATGAACTTTTCATATTTTTCTCCATAGTATCATTGTATCCATATTTTTTGAAAAAAAACAATTATTAGTATAAAAAAGAGCTGCAAATTTATTAATATTATAATTTTCACATATAACAGTCACCCTCCAATATCCCATTGAAAAACTAGAAGTGGCACCCTGCTCCCTCACTGCTGAGGCTGCTGAATGGGAATGCACCAACTGAGATGTTGATGGGATGATGATAGAGGGTGTGAGAGATGGTGTAGGGGGCAAGTAGATGGTGTCTCTGATTCTATAGGGAGGGAGAAAAATATATCATCATCTGTCAGTGTGGTCGATGGAATGTCGAATGAGAGTCAACTGGTAGTATACCGCTTCCTCTTTGGAATTCTTGTCATTTAATCAAATAAAATTAAGTTTAGAACATATATTTCAAAAAATTAAAATAGAAACAATAGAAATGATAATAGATTAATATTACTAACAACAAATATATAAACAATAATGATAATGAATTACTGCATAAATGACATAATTGTTTGATAAATGAATGGATAACTGCACATACAATCATTTTCTCCTTCAATCATGCCAGTTTCCTGCTCCATCATTACTTCATCTACTTCATCCACCCTTATAAGACTAATATTTTCAATATAATAATGGATAAATAAGTCCGCTTCTTGTAGTTAATGGGATTCAATGTCTGAGGTCAAATCTTACACTTCATCACCCATATCATACAAGTCTCTTTATTTTATGTGAGAAACTACACTACAAACTCCATCCACAACATCATTCACATAATATAACATTTTCTATTAAGACTATAAGATATATAGATAATGTAGTTCATAGTCACCAACATCCATTAAGAGAGAGAAGTTCACAGAAGTAAATTGCAAGGAATCTCTTTTAACACCCCTGATAATATCCACCCAATTGAATTTGAATAAAACAACTAAAAAATTCCAATGGTAGTTTAATTCAATAATATCAGTCAACTTTCTATAGTATACCACTTCAAAAAATATAAATATTCCACTATTCTGTGTTTTCAAAACCTCTTCCTGATCGACTGTACCGAATCTAAATCCATTCATGTTGTAAAAATCAAATTTTATAACTTGTTTTAGAGGACCTTGTGCAAGAAACTTCAAATATTCTAAAAACTCTACTCAAGTATCAGTATTCATGATCTAAAAAAATTAATATACATTATCAGATTTAAAAAATATATTTATCAACCTAATATCTATATTGATTGAAATATTTATGAACTTACACGTTTTTCAAACCATTCTACGAGCTCTTTATTAACAGATTTTATTATATCTTTCTCATTTCATGTTTTTCCTATCATTTGTTGATTTTTTTCTACCCTCAACTCTTCAATAAATGGATCTTCAATTTCACTATTCAGTAGCACATATCTATGTTCCTGTAATAATTCCATTTCTATTAGTGTAACATTTGAGCTCATCCCAACTGATCAGTCATAACATGAAATATTGTTAATTTTCTATGTATTTGAGATTGAGCCGATGTGTCATTAACACATATAACTCAATTTAATCTTTCCTTAATATCATCAAAGTATCTATAATAAAAGGTAAAACACTCCTATTCCAAATAGCCTTTAGAAATAGAGCCTTTAGTTTGAGTTTTATTTTTCACGTATGATTTCAAATGCCCAAGCTATCTGTGAAATAAAATAAAAAAACATTATTATGTTTTTAATGAAGTGTCAAGACTTTTTTATTGAAATTAAAAACATATAAATAAAGTACTTATCAATTGGATACATCCATCGATAATATATGGGCCCTCCTAATTTAGCTTCTTAAACCAAATTCATAATTAAATGCATCATGACAGTAAAAAAATAGGGAGGAAAGATCATCTACATTGCACAAAGTTTCAATAAAAATATATCCTAAAGGTTATCAGGATAAAATGGATGTTGAGTTTTCTTACACAGTTGTTTAAAAAATCTGTAGAATTGGAGTACAACAATAGTAACTTTTTAGGTAATAATATATGCAATGCTAATGGTAGTAACTATTGTATTAAAATGTGTAAATTGTGGCTTTTCAATCCATGTAACCTATGATTATTTAAGTCAACACACCTTGATATTTTACTTGAACACCCATAAAATACCTTCACATGTTTTAAAATTCAAAGGAATGTATCTTTATCCCTATTTTTCATTGCAAAAAATTGTTGAAGCATACTTTCCATTCTCATCTGGCCAGATATCACTCTTTGTGTTCATTGTTTGTAAGTCTTTCCATGCATTGAGATGATCCTTTGACTTTCCATGCTCATTATGCAATGTAAAGATAAAATTTTCACAAACATTCTTCTCAATATACATCACATCAAGATTATGGTGAAAAAAATTAAATTCCCAATACAAAAGTTTGAAGAATATGATTTTTTATTCTATTATTGTGTTCTGATTTCACTTGACGATACACTTTGAACTTGTTTACCACTATCATTCAAATGATGCACCTTCCCAATTTCTGTTTCAAAATTTCCAAGTAGTGACAATATTTCAGAACCTATTAAAAACTTTGGAGGTGTTCTACGATCAATGAAATCATTGAATTTTGACTTGTTCATCCGAAATCTATGGGATGCATCAATAAATCTTAGATGACACAAGAAGAACATTTTATAATATGAGGTATCCATTTAGGCTCAAAATAAAAGTTACAAACAAGATAATCCAATCCCATGTAAGTGTCTTGACCAGCTAAATTCCAAGGTCTAGGGAAGTCACTAATGGTCCACAGTATAGCAGCTTGCTTTTTGAACATTGTTCTAGAAGATGCATCATATGTCTCAACACCATTGCTCCATAAATTATATAATTCTTCAATTAATGGCTGAAAGTATACATCAATATCATTTTTAGGAATTTTTTTTCTAGGAATAATCATCGAAATGATAAAATATTTTTTCTTCATACACATCTATATAGGTAGATTTTATAGGATCAAAATAACCGACCAAATGCTATAACTAGTACTCAAAAGTTCCAGATGGGTTGAATCCATCAGCATCACATCCCAATAGAACATTCCTAGGATCAGATGAGAAATCTAGATGTAATGAATCAAATATCCTCCACGATTGTGTATCTATTGGATGTCACATTAAACCATCGTTGTTATTATCTATAGAATGCCACTTCATGTGTCTGGCGGTTTTCAATGACATGAATAATATTTTCAATCAAGGAATTAAAGGAAAGTAATGCAAAAACTTTTTAGGTATCTTTATTTTCTTATTATTCATGGTATTATATTGATTCAGGCTTCCAACATCACCCATTAATTTCCATCTAGAAGAAGAACATTTTTTTTGAAATCCTATATACTTTAATCCTCTCCCCAATAAAGCATACAATCATTGGGACACACATGAATTTTTGTATAATTCAGACCAATCTTGTTAACAACATTTTTCATATCATAAAAAGACTCATGGATCTTTGATTCAAGAAATAAATCACACAACAATTCTAATATCATGGACATTGCCTTATTTATAATTCCACATAGTCATTTGATATGGTACAAATTCAGCAGAAAAGTAACTTTTGAATATTTCAAACATCCACTATATAACTCTTGGTTTCCATCATCAACTAAACCGTGAAACACATCTATCTACTTAGTGAAGTTTTATCTTACATTAGTTGTAGAGACCCGAAGCTTGACGTACATAGATATCACATTACTTTTGCGGAATACTTAGTACATAACAGAAACACAGACAAGGACCATAATAGTTTAGTGTCTTTGGAAACTCGGAACGTAATCTTCTAATCATGGTGAAAGATCTTTAACATCTCCCATAAATATCTTCCCTTTTTTTTCTTACCTAAAACCTTTCTTTATATCCTGTGGAAAAGAAAACATAAAAGGGTGAGCTCAAATGCTCAGTAAGGGTAAACAAAAGAAATATCAATCACATCATATTCATAAGAAGATATCTTTTAGAAATCTTAACCTGCAAAAGAGATCATAATTTCATAACATGGGATAAATAATAGTAGTGAAATGTAATCCCAATAATCATAACTTAAAACATGAAACTTTTTGGCATACACACATAATCATAGATAATCGTTTATTATTAGTCAAGACTCATTGCCAAGACTATCTTAGTGGACAAAGTCCCTTTCTGAACTGAGTTCACTCCTCGTTTCAGTCATGTTTCATTGAACCGATATAACCTACCGTTCCATCCATGTCTATCTCATGAGATATAAAATCTTTACCCAATGCATTGGAGGGAGATATAGGTCCCACCCATCTCATAATGATACCATTCTTATGTGTGCCACAAAATCATAAATCATACATCATTGCATAACCCATGTAATAAAAATGGGATTCTTAAACAACATGACATCATAAAACAATTCATATAAGATAAAGGAATTCATAAAAACAATTCCATCACAACATAATCAAATCAATGTAATAATAGGGATAGAAACAGAACCCTATATTATCTTAGATGGAAAATAATTTTGATAAAACACTTGAACTCCATTCTTGAGGAAAATATCCTTTCTAATTCAAAAACATTTTCCTTTATAAACATTTCTTACAATTTTAAACTAAAAGAATTTGATTAAAAATAAACTTGAAAACTTGTAAAGGAAGCTTCTTGGAAATAATGTTTTAAAAATCCATTCATGCTGTATAAGTTAAAAAAACACATTCTTCTCGTACTTTTGTCGGAAAAGTTAAAAAGTACCTCGTACGAAAAACGATAAAAGATTCTTTTCATATCTTTTACTATAAACTAACCAAAGGGTAAAAATGGATTTAAAAAATTATAGGTGGATGGAAATAATATTACATATTTAGGAAACATGGATGTGGATGATAAAATACACCCCAGTAAATACCAAAGTATAAACAATCTCGGATAAAAATGAGATTGTGATATTTCCCTTACCTTAGGTCTGATTTGCTTCAAAAGTGTCCGAACCTCCTATATAATGATTTAAATAATGTTATTGACTTATTCCAGAATCATAATTATTGTTATGATATCATATATGGTCATATTCTTAGCTTCTTAGTAGTAATATTTCATTGGCACTTGTTATTTGGGTGTTTATAAATTTTTGATCATATGCGTGTTTTGTTGAATAAATTCTTATTCTTCTCTTTAGGTTATAGATACATCATTTCCATAATGGTATTAATGTCCTATATATCATATTTATTCATTCAATTCATTTATATAATCATTATGCAATGAAGATCATGTAGAACGAATCGCATCACATCGTGGAGACGGTATTCCGTACGTACGCACGAGCGATGATATCGTTCCCATGATCGTGGAATTGTATTGGAGTGTATGTATACTATTTAAGAATCAATATCACTTTATAATAATCATATATGGTAATTATTTACACCATTATACCCATCCAAGTAAGGTGGTGGTGGAAAATAGATTACACCACGGCGTGAAGACGGTATTCCGTACGTACGCACGCGCGGTGATTTCGTTTTCCGTAGGATGGATAGATGGCGAAATAGGGTTGTTTCATAATTATAATAATATATCAGTATATGAGTGATACTGATGTTATTACTTCATAATGAAACAATTAAAGAAGAAGAAGTGGAAGAAGAAATAAAGATGAAATAATCGGTAACGGACATTACCTCTTCTTTGAAGCGCTTCTTTGAGAACTCCTTTTAGGGCACTAAAATTGGTCTTTGAAGAAGACCAGGACCTCTAGGATGTCTCTAGGGAAGTGGAGAGAAGAAATTGGCAGGGGTTGTCCGAGCTTGAAGGCTCAATGTGGTGTGAGGAAGAGAGGGAGGAAGTTCCCTTTTATAAGGGAGGAGAGGGGCACCTTTGGAATAACTAAAAATATTATTTTATTATAAAGTCAAATTCGGTTTTTAATAGCTCCAAATTGAGTTATTTCAAAGCTAAGGTGGGGATGGGTCTAAATCCTATCATCCAATAGAATTTAGACAGTTTAGGTATCAATTTTAACCTTGTCATTTAGATTTAACTTTATGTTAGATAATTTAACTTTTACCGTGTCTTCTTGTTTTCTTATACTATAAGGTTAATAAACTTACTATATCAAAAAAACTGAATTTGAAAACAAATGTATGAAACGTAACGGTTAGAAAAGTTACTAGAGAGTGATGGTTCATTCCATCTGTCTCAAACAAAAGGTTAGAAAAGTTATCAAAAAATACATAAGTCCATCTATAGTGAAATTAATCATATATGGTTCCTAAAATTGACTTATACTTCATATATCATACTGCTTAATATAATAAAACTAGTTTCTACTAAACATGGACTTCCTGTAGGCCATTGGTAGGCGATAAAGGCCAGTCGCACTTCAGTTGTGGGTTCGATTCCCACAGCCTTGTCCGACGCGATGGGCTGTCGCCCATCCTGCAGGTTGTCCTTTTTCTAAAACTATATTACAATAACATCCCATCAATAATATTGAAAAAAGTTCTATCCTTATATCCAACATAATCATTTCCAATCTTTAGGCTTATCTAAAATACTGCTGTCCAATCTCATATTATAGTGAAAACAATTACAAAAGAGTTCATATAACAAGCATGTTAATACCATCGTTGATCCCCGTATATCATGAGATATGTCTTGTTGGTCACATTCCAAACATTTGAAGGCCTTAATCATGTATTCTCTTGAAAAATGAATACCCATTGAATCTTAGTGAAAACATAAGTGCTGTCAAAAGTTAACTCTTTTCACATACCAAAACCTCAAACCATGATATAACTATTTCCTTATATCAGTCATGAGATCATGAATACTGCCAAACATTTCATTTTCTCATTTTCCCTTCATTATGCGCATATAATCTTTTTCCAATAATATCTCAATCACTTTCCATGGTTACCGGTACCATAAAATTATTGAAAACCACAATAGACTAATATATAAATATTCCAATATTCCACGATACTATATACAACATTATTTTGGAATCCCATTACATAAACACTTAATCATTCCACCACATCGTTGTCATATTCAACATCGCCAATGGTGATTGCATGTGACTTCCCTTTATCCTTTTCCTTAAGTGGTTTCTCATGTCGATCATCACTAACCCTTGGATTAGGGAATTTATTATCATAATGCCCCATTTCCTTGCACTTGAAGCATTGAAGTGTTGGTGGTGTGTTCTCTGTAGTCTTTTCTTTATTCACATCATCAGAAACCATTTTCCCATTACTTCGACACTCAGCTGCTCGATGACCTTCTTTTCCACACTTAAAACATTTTCTAGTCCCTTTAATACAATCTCCACCATGCTTCTTTCCACACTTTGAGCATAAGGAAACATTCATCTTCTTTTCACCATTATTCTGAGATTTCTCTTTGAACTCCATATTTCGTTTCTTGTCAAAACTACTAGATGGATAAGTAACACCAACTTCCATTTCTACCTTGATAGCACAACGCACAATTTCATCATAGCTACTGAAGTCTCTTATAGCTAATTCCCTTCGAAGATTTGGTTTTAATCCACTGAAGAATCGATCAACTTTACTTTCAGGTTGGATGATAAAGCCAGATGCATACCTTGCAAGCCTTGTAAAATTCGCTTTGTATACACCAACAGATTCATCATCCTTTTTCTTTAGTTCAATAAACTCCTTCTCCATCTTTTTTCGAAGAATACGAGGGAAGTACTTATTGAAAAATAAGTTCTTGAACTCGTCCCATTCCATGGACTCAATTTCATCTCTTGGCCTTGTATTCTTGATAAGATTCCACCATTGATAAGCTTCACCTTCCAAACGATATACTGCTAAGATGACTTTATCATGTTCTGAACATTGAAGAACTGAAAATATCTTTTCAGTGGTACTGATCCATTGTTCAGCAACAAGTGGATCAGAAGGCCCACTGAAAGAAGGTGGACGTTGCCTCATGAAGGACTCAATAGAATACTGTTCCCTTCTCTGCTCATTTGGAAGTCCAGAATGATTCATAGCTTGTGTAAGTATAGCAATAAGATTTTTCACTCCATCTCCCATAACATTTGTTTGTTCAGGAGGACAATCATTGCATTGCCCATTGCATTGATCAACACGGTTCCTTCGGGTTCCAGCCATCGTCTAAAACCCAAAAAGAATAGTGTGAGAGGCAAAAATCATGCTAGGAAAAACAACATAATAAAGGGGGAGTACCTTCAATATCTAACATCTTAGGTTTAATTATATGATCGTTATCGTAATTCTAGGACTATAACCTATACGTATACTTAACCTTAGGGACATCCCTAGACATACCTTAGAAATATCTCTAGGGATCTTACTAAAGTTCTCGCATCCTTGTTTCCAAAGGTTGACTAAACCTTTCCTCTGATACCAAATGTAGAGACCCGAAGCTTGACGTACATAGATATCACATTACTTTTGCGGAATACTTAGTACATAACAAAAACACACACAAGGACCATAATAGTTTAGTGTCTTTGGAAACTCGGAACGTAATCTTCTAATCATGGTGAAAGATCTTCAACATCTCCCATAAATATCTTCCCTTTTTTTTCTTACCTAAAACCTTTCTTTATATCCTGGGGAAAAGAAAACATAAAAGGGTGATCTCAAATGCTCAGTAAGGGTAAACAAAATAAATATCAATCACATCATATTCATAAGAAGATATCTTTTGGAAATCTTAACCTACAAAAGAGATCATAATTTCATAACATGGGATAAATAATAGTAGTGAAATGTAATCACAATAATCATAACTTAAAACATGAAACTTTTTGGCATACGCACATAATCGTAGAGAATCATTTCTTATTAGTCAAGACTCATTGCCAAGACTATCTTAGTGGACAAAGTCCCTTTCTCAACCGAGTTCACTCCTCGTTTCAGTCCTGTTTCACTAAACCGGTATAACCTACCATTCCATCCACGTCTATCTCATGAGATATAAAATCTTTACCCAATGCATTGGAGGGAGATATAGGTCCCACCCATCTCATAATGATACCATTCTTATGTGTGACACAAAATCATAAATCATACATCATTGCATAACCCATGTAATAAAAATGGGATTCTTAAACAACATGACATCATAAAACAATTCATATAAGATAAAGGAATTCATAAAAACAATTCCATCACAACATAATCAAATCAATGTAATAATAGGGATAGAAACAGAACCCTATATTATCTTAGATGGAAAATAATTTTGATAAAACACTTGAACTCCATTCTTGAGGAAAATATCCTTTCTACTTCAAAAACATTTTCCTTTCTTAACATTTCTTACAATTTTAAACTAAAAGAATTTGATTAAAAATAAACTTGAAAACTTGTAAATGAAGCTTCTTGGAAATAATGTTTTAAAAATCCATTCATGCCGTATAAGTTAAAAAAACATTCTTCTCGTACTTTTGTCGGAAAAGTCAAAAAGTACCTCGTACAAAAAACGATAAAAGATTCCTTTCATATCTTTTACTATAAACTAACCAAAGGGTAAAAATGGATTTAAAAAATTGTAGGTGGATGGAAATAATATTACATATTTAGGAAACATGGATGTGGATGATAAAATACACCCCAGTAAATACCAAAGTATAAACAATCTCAGATAAAAATGAGATTGTGATATTTCCCTTACCTTAGGTCCGATTTTCTTCAAAAGTGTCCGAACCTCCTGTATAATGATTTAAATAATGTTATTGACTTATTCCAGAATCATAATTATTGTTATGATATCATATATGGTCATATTCTTAGCTTCTTAGTAGTAATATTTCATTGCCACTTGTTATTTGGGTGTTTATAACTTTTTGTTCTTATGCGTGTTTTGTCGAATAAATTCTTATTCTTCTCTTTAGGTAATAAATACATCATTTCCAGAATGGTATTAATGTACTATATATCATATTTATTCATTCAATTCATTTATATAATCATTATGCAATGAAGATCATGTAGAATGAATCGCATCACATCGTGGAGACGGTATTCCGTACGTACGCACGAGCGATGATATCGTTCCCATGATCGTGGAATTGTATTGGAGTGTATGTATACTATTTAAGAATCAATATCACTTTATAATAATCATATATAGTAATTATTTACACCATTATACCCATCCAAGTAAGGTGGTGGTGGAAAAAATATTACACCACGACGTGGAGACGGTATTCCGTACGTACGCACGCGCGGTGATTTCGTTTTCCGTAGGATGGATAGATGGCAAAATAGGGTTGTTTCATACTTATAATAACATATCAGTATATGAGTGATACTGATGTTATTACTTCATAGTGAAACAATTAAAGAAGAAGAAGTGGAATAAGAAATAAAGATGAAAGAATCGGTAACGGACATTACCTCTTCTTTGAAGCGCTTCTTTGAGAACTCCTTTTAGGGCACTAAAATTGGTCTTTTAAGAAGACCAGGACCTCTAGGATGTCTCTAGGGAAGTGGAGAGAAGAAATTGGCAGGGGTTGGACGATCTTGAAGGCTCAATGTGGTGTGAGGAAGAGAGGGAGGAAGTGCCCTTTTATAAGGGAGGAGAGGGGCACCTTTGGAATAACTAAAAATATTATTTTATTATAAAGTCAAATTCGGTTTTTAATAGCTCTAAATTGAGTTATTTTGAAGCTAAGGTGGGGATGGGTCGAAATCCTATCATACAATATAATTTAGACAAGTTTATGTATCAATTTTAACCTTATCATTTAGATTTAACTTTAAGTTAGATAATTTAACTTTTACCGTGTCTTCTTGTTTTCTTATACTATAAGGTTAATAAACTTACTATATCAAGCCAAAAGAACCCCAAGTTGTTTATTATTAATATATATAACCTTATCTAAGTCATTTGGCCGAACCTTAGACTTTTAGGAATATAATAACAATTAATAATATAATATTTTTTTTAAAAACTATTTTATGTCAATTTTGACACTATTTGGTAATTGAGTTTTGTAAAAATCATAACAGAATGATTAGTTCGAAAAAAGTTAATAAAATCAATACTAACATGTCATATTAACCTATAAAATTAGTGAAATTCATAAAAAGTCTCAAATTACATTTATTTGGGTATTTATAACATCATTTATGTCAATATTTCATTAATAAGATAATTACTGCATCATTATTGTGTCATAAATAAATTAAATTATTTAATGTCTAAAAATTACAAATAAAATATCATTATGTAGGAAATCTTTTTATATTTCTAATGAATATTTATAGTCGAATTTATCTTATGTATAACCCTATATTAAAAATGATTTACTTATTAAACTTTGATTTTAACTATTTTAACCCTTCTTTAAATAAATTAATAATAAATGTTCTAATCTAATCCAAGTGGGATTAAATGGTCATATTTTATTCCTAAGGTTGTTTTTGGTCTAATTACACTTATCCAATAGAATTAGGACATTGGTTAGGGTAATAATAATATCATTTTTACCCTTAATTACCCTATTTACTTTTAACCGCGGTAAAAAAAAGTAAAAAGTTACTATTCACCAAAAATTATTTTCATCTCATTGAACCACATTTTAGTCCTTGATATTAACCTTGTCTCTCGGATTTTCGAAATTCCACTCACAGAAGCGGTAAAATTAAGTTTTATGAAAAATTCAGTTTTTTAACTACCACTTAGTGGTTTCACTATTCATCAAAAAATGAAAGTTTCCAGAAAAATACAAAAAATTAGGCCTAAGCTATATTTGATATTATGAATTAAAAAATGATGTCTATTTTACCAAATTCAAAACATATCAGTTACATTAATTAATTTAAAAATTAATTCCCATCGTCAAAACAAATAGCGTGTTTTTAAGAGATAATAACTATCAAAAGATTGACACTTGTTTATGTCTGGTTTAAATGTGAAATTACATCCAATGACCAACATTGTATTAAATTGTAAAAATATATTCTAAATATACTTTAAAACCACTCAAAATAATAATTTATCACTATTAATTATTTTGATTAAAAAAGTTGTTTTTAATTAAAATTTAGTAATGTTCACTATTCATCAGAATATGAAAGTTATCCGAAAAGAACCAAAATTTCACCCTAAGATAATTTCGATATTCCGAATCCAAAAATGAAGTCCATTTTGAGAGATAAAATTTCTAAAATTTTAAGAGGTGGTTATTACTATTCATAACAGCTAGTTTTAATAATATTTTAATAACATATCGTTGTTTAGTGAAACTCGGTATTGCGTACTACACACGCTATCGAGGAAGGTCGCGATTGCGTGTAATGCAAGGCAAGTCAAAGATGCGTGTTGTGCAAGCTCATTTTGGTGTAGCGTACAACACAAGACATTAATGAATTTAAAAAGAATATTTTTCATAAAATATCGGGGTGTTACATTAGTCACTATAGAATCAATAAGAGGATCTAATGATTTGTTATAATCTAGATCTGGTTGTCGTACAGTCTCAAAAACATCATTGGTCATGTTGGTATTTATAGCACCCTCAACTAGTTGTTATGATATGTTTTCAAGTTGATGTTGGTGTGTTACAATGCTTAATGCATAATTTATAAGGTTTTTCATTTTATTTGTCCATTGTCAGTGAAGTTGCGAGCTCATTCTGTGGATTGACATCAATGCTCAACCCTTCTGTAACGTTTGATTCTCAGTGCCAAATCCAACACAAATATTGAGTAGGGAATTAATTCAATATCAAGTGTTTATAAAATTTATCTATCTTCAACCATATTCTAAATTTACATTGAGGACATGGAAATATTATTCTCCCATCAACAGATCGATTGGAAATTGAAAAATCTATAAAATCCAAAAAACCCTTAGCATACTGAGGTGTGTTCCTTGGTAATTTGATCCAACCTTTATCCATATATATCAAAATGTTCCTACACATTATTAAAAGAAATTAAAACACATAAATATTACTAAATAGGAAAAGAGATTCATATATACTAGTTTAAAAAATATGAATATCTTAAACAAGGTTTTCCTATGTAAATACATATGGTAAATAATGAAGCATTTTAAAAATGATAATTGAAATCCATAAAGTCTAGTTTTGAGGAAAATGATGTGTAAAAGAGTTCAATTTTTCATTTACAAACCATTAATAAACCCAAAAGGAAAAATACATGTTGAAATCCATTTTTAATAAAAATATTATTTTAATAAATCATTGAAAAAAGTATCACAATCCAATGTCAATAATTGATTAGAGGACCATCATGATGCCAACATTGAAAATTATGTTGAGAATGATCATGACTTATTGGGACATGCTAATGAGGCGTTCATTAGAGAAATGAACCGTTCTAAAGTTGATGACATGAGTTCATGAAATCAAAGTAATTATAATAATATGGTTACTATAATGAGGTAACAGGTACCACAAAAATAATGTCCCATAGATAATGTGAAATAATTTTTTTTGACTACATCCATTGCTCACTCGCTACTTAATAAAATTGAAACTTTTTCACAAATATATATTCAACCAATAAAAAATTGAACTAGCATAATTGAGGAGGATCAATGTTGAATGAATAGATAGATATATTCTTATTGAGTATAATTTTTAGGTAAAACCAATTTCTCTCCTCCAATATACATTTAAATATATAGAACCACATAACCTATAATAGTTGATATTAACCATCCAACCACCTCTTCTTCTTAGATAATGATTTATGGAAAATTAATAACATAAGAATACTAATAATCTATAGTTAAAAAATAATATACTTTATTAGGGCACTAAAATTTTTCATCAACGTTATCCAAACCTACTTTTATATGTGCTCAGAATCCATATAGTGTACTTTTATACCAAGATGGACCACTTCATCAATAATTTATGTCAAAACCCACCCTATATATGAATAGGTATACACACACACACACACACACATATATATATATACATATACATATAAATATGTGTGTGTGTCAATAATCATCTCAGATAAGAGACTACATCTTACCATGTGATGGAATTTTTTGAAAATCATTTTTATGTAGTTGGCCTCATCTTCTCATAGAAAGGAACTATATGTTTATCATCCTTACTTAGGAGGCCTCATAATCACATATTAGAGAAAATATTTATGTATAAAAAATATATATCAATAATCTTATACATATATGTAATCCTTCCTCTATAGAAGGTCATGCCTTTTCATAGGGAGGAACTTGATATACATATAGATATACCTACATGCATATATAGTAGAAAAGTTTCAAGTTGAAACCTATAAGATAATTCCCAAATGTTTCATATGATATATATAAAAAAATCAAGGTTATACATGTGAAATTTAAAATAAGGAAACCTAAAGAAATCACAATGAAATAAATTAATGATATAGAAACACAAAGTTTTCCATATTTACACACTAAACATTCTCTACATCATAACTATAGACATTATTCATATCAACAAAATAAACATGACCTATATTAAATGATTTGACATGTTTAATATCAAAACAATATATTATTATAATTTATTTATAAAAAAATAAACATGCTCTAGAGGAAAACATAATGCACCTTCTCACTCTAAACTATCATAATACTACAATATCATGATAGAAACTGATATTTTGTATAATCATTTAAAATAATTTTGGATTTTTATAAATAAAATATAGTAATGCAGTATTCAAGCATAAAAATATCATTCCAAATAATATATAGGTTATGGAACACTCAACACTTAAGAAAAATCCAAAAGATTCCAGATAGGGAAAGAGTCTTGGTATAAGTAATAGTTTTAAATACCATATGAAAAAGTTGAACATGGAATTAGATAGAGCTCACTAGTAATATTACTCAAAATAATGTGGGAAATACATTGGCCAATAATATAAAGTATGTGTTTCTAAAGGATCAATTAACACCAATAGGTTGGTAGAAGGTCATTCTTTAATGTCAATCATTATTAGAGGATTTAAAACCACCACTTTATTTAATTTATTTCTCTATTTTCAAGGAGAAATGAAATTCATATCGAGTACACATGAAAGAATTGGATTAAAAAATAAACACACATGACTAAAGATGATGGTTTGGAAATCAACATCCTTAACCACAATTTTATTGACACTCCTATAACACATATGTGTAGAAACAATCTTTAGAATAAATAAGTTAAAATTGAAAGTGTTGTGTGCCTTCCAAAACATGAATTGATAAAACATTTTTAATGGAGAAATAATTTTCCCTAATAAATTAATCTAATAGAAAAATTCACAAGAAATGGTTTTTATATAAAACACCTCTCATTTTTACTCTTAAAAAACCATTTTTACCAAATACCAAATATTTATATTAAAACGAAACCATTAAATCTTTCAAGTAAAAAAAATTCCTCTAACTTAAAAGACCCAACCGCCGCATTTCCTCCACACCACTCAATTAAATAAGGGTGTAGTGCATAAAACATGATCTCATTAGGGTTACATAAAAAAACCAAATCATGGACTACCAAATTCACATTTTAAAATTAACCTAAAATATTAATTTAATGCTTACAATGAGAAAAACTAAAAAATAGTGATATAAATTTACATAAAATAACAGTAGTGAATAAGCAATATTACTTAATATAATGTGATACTTCACTAAAAAAATTATCATTTTTTTAAATCCAATAATTTATATTTCAAAAATAGAAAGGAACTTTTAAAAAAATTAAAAAACAAAGGGTAGGCATGTCAAAGGCATTGTCAGAGAATCAATCAAAGTGTTGAGACCACCTACCAATATCAATGTTGATATTTACCAATTAATATCACCCTCTAAGAAGTGACTAAGAGCATCCATAAAAATTTCATCACCAATAATTCCCAATTAAAAAATCACCGTAAACCAAGAACAAAAAAAAACAAGAATAAAAATATACGAACAACACTAAAAAATTATCTAAAAGGATAAAAACCTCATGGCCTAAAAAATTCACTCTAATAATTCCTTTATTTTCTTCCCTTTTCAAGAATACCCAAAAAGAAAATATATCACAATCATCTTCCAAAGAAACAATAGTGAAAATGACTACCCTCAACCTTGGGAAATAATAAGCAAAATGACTTCAAAATAAGGTAGTCCCTCTACCTTCACCACTAGGTCGGGATGGATAGTAAGGGTCAGTGAGGGTTGGGGGAGTGAGAGGAGATGGTAGGGACCAGTGAGGGGTGGTGAGGCTCAAGACTGTAGTGAGGGGTAGTGAGGGTTGGTCTTTGCGGGGTCATGGGGGTTGAGGGGTGGGGGGGGGGTCGAGTGAGAAGTGTCGGGTTTGTGGAAAAAATAAAAGTTTTAGTGGCCATTTTTAATAAAATTCCACTAAATTATAAAAACAATTACTGATGGTTTAATAAAATTCCACTAAAAACCACCACTAAACTCTGATTTTGGTGTAGTGTTTTTATTATAAATTCTGCTATCCCAAATCTTGATGCATCATATAATGATATATAATCCTTACTAAATTCAGATACAGATAGGATCAACATGATCATTAACTTGTCCGTCAACTCTTTGAAGGATATCTCACAAGTATTAAACCACTAAATTTTTTTCCTCTTCTTTATTAGGGTCATTATTAACATGGAAAATATGGAAAATTCCATGATGAATCACATATAGTATCCTACCAATTCTAGGAATCTACATATCATAAATATGTTCTTGGGTTATACTCAAGAAACAAAAACATTGAACTTCTCATGGTCCATCAATATGCATACCTATGATACCATGTACCCTAATAAGTGCACCTATCTAATATGAATGTGACATTTTGAGAGCTTTGTATAAAGTTTATTCTCTCTCATTATACTCAACATAATATGTAGATATTAATAATGATTCTCTAATGCATGTGAGTACACCGAAATTCCATCAGTAAATAAAACTATAAAATAATCAAAAAATCAATGGAAATACCTATTCATCATGTACAAAAACATTACTAGAATGTTTTTCAAGTCAAACTATATCACAAGGAACTTGTATGATCTATACTTGTTCTTGAATGAAATACAAGGACCATCCACTGGACTCACCCACCACTTATGATATCCTAACCTCATATATTTCTTAGAGAACCAATTAGCTTTATAGAGTTTATTAAACTAGTTATCTATATAATGTATAGGATTTTGGTTCATGATATTTAGTTGATTCATCCCTAAGTAATCAATACATAGGAATAAATTACCATCACCCTTCTTTTAAAACAAAATAGTTACACCAAAAGGGGATGTGATCTGGTGAATAAATCCCATTGCCTCAAGGTCATCTAGATGAGCCTTCAGTTCGATCACCTCTAATAGATTCATCCTATATATAGGAATGGACATGGGATCTATACCTAAAACTAGATCAATAGTATAATCATCCCTTTTCTTGGGTGTAAACCTTGATAAGCCCTTTGGAATGATGTCTCAAAATTTATCAAAGAAAAAATGGAATAATATCTATCTCATATCTTCATAATCCCTTAAATAAATACTCAGAAACTAGGTTATAATCATCTCTATATATCAATGGTTAGTTCCTAAATGACCTTCATACAGTTCCCACTCCCTAATTAGGCTATAAAAATCACATATTAGGGTAGTGAAAGACACTTTCCTATAGTATCAGCCAATTTTTTCCCAATAAAAAGTTAGAAAATCTAACCCAAGGGTCACATAAAAACTATATATCTCTAATATAAATAATTTATAGGGATTTATGTAACTATTAATCATAATATCTCACATGATACACCTATTAATACCCTAAGATTTCACCCATAAGAGTGTATAAATGGTTATCACCCCCCTCAAATATTCTACCACCAAAACCAATTATATAGAAAATCAAGAAAATTTGAATGAATATAAATCAACTATAAGAAATTAGATAGAAGAAAAGTTTTATTCCATAATGATAATACATATGATTATCAATGATATTTACCCATGATTAGATTGGAGTTTTCTCAATCACATGAATCTTCATCATTCCCAAGCCCCTAGCATATACTATAAACATTTTTATAACATGTGGGGTACCACTCTTCTGATGATTATTCTCTTACATATATCCATAACATCCTTTGCCTTGTCTTATTCAAATAAAAAAACTAAATAAAAGTTTCAAGTGATGTTATTGAATGTGATCCATATCCATAATCCTTTCCATCCCCATAAACTTTTTTCAACTAAGAAGAAATTTGAAAAACCCACTTTGGATATCCCATATTCTAAAAAAATCAACACTTCATTAGTAGTCAGTGAAACTAAGATCAAATATTCCACATGCTACCATGCTAGAAAAAAGTAGGAAAAGTCATCTCTAGTGGGTGAAGGGATAAACCGTGACTTTTATTGAACTACATATAACCACCCTATCATGAATCATTGAGAAAAAATTTCATACTACCAGATGATCTTCTCCTAAATCTCAAAATGAAACTAGGTTTCTCTAGTAAAATATTTCAAACTAGATTCCTAAATGATTAGTGTCTGGTCTACCCATTAAATAAAAAACCTTTAGGTGAAAAATATTCTCTTAAACCAGTATTATATACTGAAATATATCCTCAAAATGTAAAACTCTAGTGGTCTCATGATCCACAAACATGGGAGTAAAGTGGAGAATATTTATAAAGGATGTAGAATAATCCATAACTGGTATGTATCCCTAGTAAAGTTTCATGAACTCTTTATCTCTATCTACACTAAATTTTTTGGAAAGAACTAATCAATAAAATTTGGATGAATATTATTCTAGGATATGCTCTAGTGTTGATATTCCTAGAGAAACACACCCCATAATAATTTATCCAGTTCTTATAATATATACATAGTCAAATACATGGTCCTCTTCGGGGGTGCCTCAATCTAATAAAAAATATCCTATTTTAGATTGATCCAAAACTAGGAATAATACAGACCACCCACACCTATAAATAGGGGTGGATACTAAGGATTAGCTCATGGTTCCCCATGATCCATATATTATATAACTCAAAGTAGACTCTATTGAATATGTTTATCTATCAATGTTACTTGCACTATGGGAGGTTCCAATGCCACGTATAATGGGTTATGCTCATCCCCTCCCTCCTAGTGATCCACTTGAGGACTTCATGGTAGGATATCATGAAAATTTTAAACCCACTACTCAAAATGCATATATATCAATTCTTGATATCATAGTTTAGAAAAAGAATTAATAGGTATTGAATCCTGCTAGTCTATACCCATCCAATCCACATAGGGGCCACATATAACTCTGGGAAACTTTGTACCCAAATATAATCTCTCATGGTTAGGTATAAAATACGTGCATGATCTCCATAACCATATATTAGTTAAAATATATAACAGAAACACAAACTACAAGTTAAGCCATGTAATGTGACCCCACCAAAAAATATAAGAAAATTGTATATAATTTATTATGGACAATTTAAATAACAAAACCCCCTTTTGTAACTAGGTTATCAATTAGATATAGGTATAAACATGCCATATGAATCTTTAAAATTGAATATGATACATTAACACATTCTCTCTTTACTTTATGGGTTAATAATAAATCAATAAAATACAAATAACACACCATATTTTTTCAATTCTCAAAATTTTTACATCTAAAAACCAAGAACTATAACCCCATTCCCTATAAACATTGAATTTCCCTATACATGTGTTTTCCAGGAACACAAATATGGCCTATTCCAAAATAAAACCCTTCCAAATATACAACTACCCTATTCCAAATATTAAAGAAAATCAAAATATGACTCAAATACTACTTTGTAACACACCATCCTAGATCTCCTATATAATGACTGAACATGTGGTGATATGTGATCTCAAACACACCTCCCTATACACCAGAGGAATCTAACTAGTAGTGAGGGTCTATCAATACTATGTGGAGGATATACCCTCTATTATATAAATATAAAAAACAAATAAAATAGTAATAATCCATTATAATTAATAAAAATAATAATACAGACATTACAGTTATGATCTAACCATAAACAAACACATATCATTCGATAATAAAATATAAACCAACTATAAATTTATAAAAGGAATGGATAAATAGTGGGATCAACCAAAGGTCCAGTCATATAATTCTTTTTCAAAAGAACAATAAAAAGAGGTTTATAGAAAAGACTGGGTTTGAGCCTTTTCCCAATCATATTTCCTACTCTAGCCTTCCAACCTTCTCAACCATCCATCATCGACCCCTTGATCTTACTTGTATCCATAACCATAAAGTTTTCTCCCTCACTAAGGTGAATGTGTATGATGTGAGAAAGATACTAAGTAGGCCACCACCAATTGTGTCCCAAAATAAATCCATAATATATAAGTAGATTCACAATTTGTATTCTAAAACTATATAAAAACAAATACTCATCAGAACACTGAGTGCTAAACATGCCACTCAATAAATGACTATACCTACATTGGCTAGTGAAATTATCATGTATGAACATATCACCCCTAACATTAAGTGTTGTCATAGAATCTACCCACATATATCTATAAATATACATCAAAAGGATACATATTAACATAACCATTTATCATTATTATTCAAACATTAAAATTACTTAGGTAGAATAATCTCCACTACATATAACCATGAGGTTCTAATAAATAGTTGTAATATTTCCCAAACCCTCAACAATATCTAGGGTGGATAGGCATAGTGTCCCATCCAATATCTATGAAAAGGAATGAGTGGATATTGCATCCCACCCCACTTCTATGTCTATGGTGGATTTTTATAACATCCAATTTGATGTCACTAATAGGTAAGGGGTAGTCATAGCATCCCACCCTACTTATATGTCCAAGATAGAGATTTCTTACATCCAAATACCTTACCACATTCCAATATGAATCGACATAGTATCTAATTCCATTCCCATGTCAAATATGAATTGTAATAACATCCAATTCTATGTTCAAAATCATCTAGGATAGTTCTCACACACAATAACCCATTTTACCTATTTATATCCTGGCCTCATTTACCCAAGACTCCCCATTCTAGTGTGAGTATGTCCTTGACCATTCTATAAGTGAAACAAGTTAAATGACCATCAAACATAACAAAATCCCATCCCAGGGTTATCCCCATGTCAATCTATCTAATTTTCAAGATCCACATCGTTAAGGGATACTCCAAGGGAACCTAACAAGGTATAATAAGTAATAACATATCAAGGTACATCCCTTTTGGGTTCTAATTTTAATTTATATAACACCTATAATATGTACATGGTCATTGAGGAAACAATAAAAGAAAAATTGATAGACCTTCTATGGATTAAAGATCCTTTATACAATTACCACATACAAGTGAAAATTTCTTGGTTACATTTTAGGGAATGTTCACCCAGATTCTACAACTCACATATCAAATTTCACATAAAACACATATAAACCAATGAGAAAATTTAGGGACTTCCTACCATGTAGTTACAGAAGATAACTCATCAAAGATCATTAGAATAATCCTCCTTAATTTATAAAATTATATAATGCAGTAAATAACCCCCAAAATAAGTATTTGAGATAAATAAAATCTAATTAGTGGGAGAAAAATATAATAGATATAGAAGGAATATTCGGCTTACCTGCAACAAACCCTTGGGATAGATGAAAAATCATTATTTCCAAAAATTATAGAGAGACTTACTTGGAAAGGGATAAGAATAGAGAGGTAATATGAGCTCTTGTGACTAGTAGGGGAAATTTGGGGGGAGGGGGTAATGTTTTTTTAATTTATAATATTTAATTAATTTTCTGAATAATTTAAGAAAACTAGACAAGAGGCCACGAGGTACCTAGTCCTCCCTCACTAGGTGCCTGGTACCCAATTTAGAACCATCCCATGGGTCGTTAAGTGGATGGTGGTCTACTCGAGCTACCCCTATTTTTTACCCACTCGGTACCTAGTTCCATGAATCATGATACCCAGCTCTATCTACCTTCTATGACTGCCTTTTCGAACACTATCCCATTTCTCTAAAAATTTCTCACCCGACCTTTGTGAATTACTATCATAAACTGAAGATACTAAAATATGTGAGGAATAATAATAAATTTGATCATATTCATACACCAATATATGTTTATGATTACCTTTTTCAAAAATTCCTACATTGAGGGTATTCCATCCATATCTTCCTCCCTTATTCCTATATATGCCTTTATTGAGCGAGTGTATTCATAGTGGTTTGGAGTTTTTGAAGTGAGTAAATATGTCTCATCTATTTATTCCTTATTGATACTTCTTTTTCTCCCATAATTTAGATTTTTTATCTAGGAATTTGACATTGGATTTCACCAAAGTAGGGTAAAATACATCCATTACATAGGAATTTCATGTATGATGGATAAATTAGGCTCATGAAGGAAGAAAAAATATAATTTCTTTACATTTTAGGAAATATAAGTGTCATAATAAATTTTCTAGATATTTCATTAATTTTAAGAGTAATCGATTGTTTTTTGGGTTATGAGAATAATTCCTTTTTCTCATAGGAGTATTGATATCCTACAATAGACATTTGAATTTTTTTTGGTTTTGATTTCAAAACTATGAGTCAATATGGTGGATATTATATAGTTTATACTGATGTAGGTGGTTCAAATTATGGTATGATGAGTCTTTTGATGAGATAAATGTTCTTGTGCATTGAGGATGTCTAACATGAACTTGTATGGAAGTTAAGTGAAATTATTTGAGGTAAAATTCCTTTAATCGTTGAGTATTATGATTCTTGTAGAATATAATGGGTTTCCTGCTTGTTATATTATATTTGTGTGTGATTATCATTATGATCAATATAATTGTGTAACATTACACAACTGTGTAAACCAGAAATGGATTAAGTCAATTTAATAGTCCCTAAAGGACCACATAATTAATCTAAATATCTCACTTCATGGATCCCTAGTAAATTGAGTGTTTATATCCCACATTTTTCTTTTTTTAAGAGGCATGAGTTGATATTGTAGCTGAGTTGTTTGTTATGAAGTGGTATAATATTTTAAATAGTATTTAAAATGGGAAAAATGATTTAAAAATGAAATTTCAAAAGATAAATATTTTCAAAATAAATTATTTTAATAAGATTTAAAAGGTAATTTAATGGTTGATAGACTAGATTATCACTGAATTTTGTTTAAGGTAATTATGTGTTTTAATAAAATAACAAGATACCTTTCTAATGTTTGGTAAAGAGGATTTTGATGTTTGTTTTAAAGAAGGATAAATATAACATGACTTAACTCATCGTGTACCCTCCCAAACTGGTGGTAAACTGAGTGTGCCACCCCAAGACTACCTATAATAGGCCAGGGGATAACGATTAGAACCAAGAATACATAATAAAACATGAAAGAACTTAGCCTATACCAATTTGAAAAAGAAATATATCTCTAATATAAAAAATAATTATATATAACAACTTTATATATTTATATATAAATAATTTAACTATATACAATCCATGCGTGAGACATCACATGTTAAGTACATCACCACATAGGAAAACACTAGGAATTATACATATAGAAATGTCTCTAAACACAAAGAATAAAAAATAAACAAAAGATCCTCTTCACTATAAGGACTCCTGGAATGGTCTCTATCTATAGTGGTCACTTCCATCATTATAAACCATAGAGAACCACCATGCATTAGCTATGAGTAAATCACACTAGCTCTATGCCCACTGAGTCTATATCCAAACTATGCATCATCTTCCTCGACACAATATGTTTGGGAATAAAGCTCAAGCTAGCGTGATTATAATTATACTCAGTAGCCATATGGGGACATAGGAATGTCCTAGTGATCTCAACTCTATTCTATAAAGGTTCATATCCCATGAGAAAATAAGGATTCATGGAGTGTCAAAAGTATACCCAAGTATGAAGTTGATATCTTAGCTATAATTTCCATTTTGAAGGAAACAAATAATGACTACAAATTCTTAAGTATAGGAATATCTACATAATTAAACCTTTCCATGAAAACTACCTAAACCAAAGAGGGGAACCCAATCTTTACTAAAGTAAGCATGTTAGTAAAGTTAGTACCTCATATTATCACTTGAAATTACCACATCATTATTCTAGAAACATATTGGGGAAACCCACACCATATTCAATAGTAGATGCTAGCCAAGGAAGTTTTAACACCCACTTCCTTAACTACCAATCCATGAAAACACCAACATGATTTGCTGAATTTGTAGTGGGGTAACCATGCCTCATAGAAAGTTATGTGTTGGTTAAGAGAGTAACCAACCTCAAAGGGGGACCCATAACTCATCATGTAGAGAATATAAAGATAGGAGGTACTTGAATTCATGGATATAAGATCAGTGTCCCATTTATGTTGGGGAGTTCTTTACACTATTTGTCTTGTGTAGGACTCGCTAATTTTTAGGAAAAAGGTAGTACTGACCCCATTCTTGATCTTGAGGACTTATGCCTCAATTAAGTGAAGGGGTACCAAACACTGAGAAGAATATAGGGGACCCTTGCTTTGTCATCATCATGTCTCCAAGGGAGTTCCTAACCCCGTGTCTCCTTCATTCATTCTGCCTGATCCTAGTCATTATTCCTATACATCTAAGAAATACAAAATGCTTAAATCACCTCACATATCACTAATACCATCGAAGAGGGATCTGAAATCATGTTATACATGAAAAAAAATCCTTAGGATAGGGAACTCATGTTCCTAAATATGAGCCCCAAAAAGTAAGAGGGATAAAACATACCATTCTATGTGTACTTTGGGCTACATGGTGTATATCCCCTTGGAAGTAGTTTTTTCACATACTATTATCCACATTCCATGTGTGGGTAAACCTATATAGAGTTTATGATGGTGTAAATGACACATGAGACTTGCATGGGTACTTGTAATATATCTTTATAACTTGAGTTGTGTATGAGAAATGATAAATTGTGTTTCCAAGAAGAGGTACATGAAGTGTATGGAAATCTTTCTCACTCGATGTGTACAAGTGATAGATACAATTTTTCATGGTCCAAGGTATAATACAGGTACCCTTGGTCCACACAATTTGTGGGTCTAGAGGGATTCCTGAGCATGTACTCCTATACACACCAATACATGTGACATAAAAATATGTGGTGTGTATACCTAAGGTAAACTCCAAATAATACTTAACACAGATAAAAACCTTATTTGTCATTTATAGATAGATACATAATGTGTGGATCAAAATTACATGCCTTGTGATCATGAATTTGAACTTTAATATACAAATCACTCAGAAATGCACCACGATTGCTGATTTTTTCTCAGATCATATTAGAAATTCTAACCTATGTATCTACTATTGTTTCTACTCCTATAGTGGATGACATCATCCTCTATCAAAGCCTCACTATCCTTTTCTTGTGACGAAATATACCCATAAAATATTATCATATGAAACCTATTCTCTACCATACCACTTCCCTTTCAAATATGACATCACCCTCTATTGATGACCCAACATCACCCAATTATCATCCCAAATACCCAAACATGGGAACACACATTCCTTCACACTAAATCTATGAACAAAGTATATGTCCGCACATCCATTGGGTAGACATTCATCATCTTGGGATAATATTATCAAACTAATGAACATAGTGAAGGATGATAGTAAAATCATAATGAAAGGGGGGAATAAATAAATAAGGATGTATTCTTTAGTGTATGATGTGAAGGCCTGACCACTATTCAATAGGTGAAGATTCACAAGCAGTGAAAAATGTGGATAAAAATAGTGTTTTTAGAAGTAAATATGGATGAATTAAATATAGGGACTTTTATTATGCCAAAATTTCATCAAAAATAAAAAAATTATTATTTTTTATATAAAAATAAATAAAAATAGAAAAAAATTGAAATAAAAAGTCCTATGACATTGAGTTCAATGAAACCTCCTCATTCCATTCATCTATGCCACATGATATGATTATCATCATCATTTCAAATCTGAAATTCATCTTACCATCACACTCCATTGGTGACTCACCTTGAATTAGGATATCTTATACCGCTATATCTCTCTCTACTATTCCATCACTAGTTTAAAATGGATAATCCTAGATAAAATGAAATAATATGAATATATAATCCATAATTAGTTAAATTGAACATTTTAATTAAAGAATCGATGTAGCCTGGTTTAGGGCCTAACACTTGACCACAAAAACATATACCTATCTTTGGGAGAACACACTATTCTGGACACAAACATAGGGTCGAAATTTTTATCTGGGTTTTCATTTTGGAGACATCACCATTTGTTCTTGTGAGATATTTATCTATTTATTTATTTTATTTAATAAATATTTAATATAAAAAATTCAAATTTCTCAAAATTTTACAAAAACTCATCCCATGGGTAAACATAGTGAGCATAGATAAACAAAACCATAATAAAATTTCTATGAGGCTATCTTCTTGGGTAAATTTTCCATTCCCACCTTTAAAATACCTAGTATTATGATACTAAAAAACGAGCTAATTACTAATTAGGAAAAATTTGGGTTTTTATATCCTACACAACTTTAAAACTTCTCATCCCCCAAAGGAAATGACTAGAGACAATAAATTGGTAGTCTATTAAAACAAAATCATCTAGAAATAAATCCACCATCACATGAAATTTACTCACCTATATATGTCTAAGCTCTATGAAAACCCAATATATATCCACACAAGAAAAATAAAATCATCTTACACAATACCCATGAGGATTTTATCCCTAGAACATCCACTTAAAAATAGAAGTTATTGAATCAAATTAATTAGAAACCAAACCTTAAAAGAAGCATGAGCTCACATTATGTGAGTCTCACCAAGCATCTACACTCAAAACCTTTTCTCACCCAAAGGTCACCCAACTACATGGGATGAAGAAAAACCATGAAACACTAACACCCACCATGGAATTATTCATTTAAAAGGTTACATCTCATGGGACTGTTATGCTCCCTCCCTTTAAATAGAATCCTAGATGAATTCCTCATGGGAATAGTCTATATGTGCCAAACTCCATTACTATACAAATCATGAATATTCTATACCGAATATAAAATAGTTTCACGGAAATATTATTTTCAGAGTCCAGTTTAGATTTTCTATATGCTTATATAAACACGAAATAGTCACTAATGTATCAAGCTCAAGAAAGAATGCACCACATGACTTCAACTCAATCTACCCTCATAAATTAGTAGGAAAATTCCATCGACACCTTGATCTACAAAAAATAACATATCAACCATTGAAATAACTAGGTTTTGTCATTGTTAATAATTTTTGAAATATAATGAAGTGTATAATAAGAAACAAGACCATCCATATCAAACTACCCAATGTTATACAATTTCTCATCGGTGGCCTAATCCACTATAATTTGAGTGGACGAGCCTGATCATTCTGATGACCCTAGTCTATTAGCTTTAAACCTTTAGATAACACTAACCAAAACATGAACGACCAAAAACCAAAAAATCCATAGAAAACATTCTCCACCATACCTACCAGATCCTAAAAATCCATGAAGGTCATAAACCACTCCATACAGAACATCAATATGCCTTAGTGAAAAAATACATAAATCCTAAACATCACCGTTGACCACAAAAAAACCAATATAATAAAAGGTTTAGTATAGGAATACCAAGATAACAATAATAAATTACATCATCCAATACTAAAAGTCATAAACAATTTCTCTAGAATTCAAGTTAATGCATGCTTCATTATCCTATTGGGGGACAATCATGGGTCTCCCACTTGAAATAATTTGTACCTTGAAAATTATTTATAATAATTGAATACTCTACTATAAAAATATAATTTAAATTAATACATACTATTTTATGGGTAGCTAACTAAAAATTATTAATGGTTGACTTTACTTGTCATACATGAGAGGGTTCCACTCATCACTAAGGGTGGACCAAACATTGTTTCTCAATACTATAACATAATGAAATACTAAAAATGGGTAACCAATCCATACCATGGATGATAAAAATGGGACCCATATCTACCAAAAATAAATACCATGAATGGTCTCTTTCTATACCATATATAAAATCACTTCACCAAATGGAGTTAGTGAAATATGTTTGCCATAAGTGGAACTCTCTAGAGGATAAGGTCTAGGTAGTATATCCACTGGATTATCTAAATCAAGAAAAATTGGATATGGAGAATAACTAATATATACACCAAAATTTATGAGGGTCTATGATGAGAGTACATGATTTAAACCTAAATTTGAATCAGGGGACACCTAAACATAACCATATATTTTACGCACCAACCTGTATCACTGACTTTAAACACTCCACACTTGATAGGAACTAACTAAAGGTGGTTATGGTGGGAGTAGAGAGAATCATAAACCATCCCTATCTACTCCCATAATATATATTTTTCAATTGAAACCGACACTTGATAAGTCACTTTTCCTATAAAATTAGAGTGCTTGATCTCAATTCTACCTACAACATAGAGGTTCATTCATTATACTAATATGATTATCCTAAGGAAAAATCATATTATAATCCCAAATACTGGGTTCATCTATGCCAATAGTTCTCAATATCTTAACACACACTCACAGACTCCAACATAAGTGTAGATTCATAAAAACACCACCCTAACCCAAATTTTATCTTGGGAGGCTACACTCATACATCCTACCTTGAATAATTCCATCAAAAAACATGTCTAAGGAATACCCCGTGAGATCTAGGGGACTTGAAATGTACCCACACATATCCATGCTACCATATAGAGGGTTTAAAATCACTATAAAATAACATCCTCAAAATAACTAGATAAAATACCATATTGAATAAGGGATCAAAATATAATCATTGTAAATCAGTGCAACTATGAGTTTAAGAAAAATAATATCCACTAAAAGATCACCATTCCATGTAGGGAACTCTATTAAAGAATCATATTATAGCTGTTCGATTTCTAAACTTGATAGATTATGTGAGTTGTTGATTCGAACAAATCTTTTTTGTGTATGGATTAGGGTCACTTTAGAATCTAATAAACCACTACTTCCAAAATATTGCAGTACACTTGGTCCATGGGTAGTACTTCCCAAATCAATGGTAACTACCATATTATCTAAAAGAAGGTTTGTACTAAGAACAAAGGGTAAAGATTCTACTAATGATCATGTGGAAAAGATATCTCTCAATTGGGTCTCCAAAAATAGAACCTCACCGCTAAAATAATCAATTGATAGTGGAAAAAGAACTAGAATGGGATCTTCATGAACATTACTCTAAATACAAGATGTATATATATATATATGTGTAACTCTTTATTCAATAGGTTGAACCCACTGTGATTAAAGAAGATCTGGATGAGCTAAAATAGAAAGGACATGAAGGATAAAAAATGACCACTATATATATGGTACATGTACTATTATAGTGACCAAATAATTTTACACATATTATTACATGATTTTAAGCATAATTAACCATGAAATAAAAAACAAGTATTGAAAATTCTAGTGTCTTTGGAAGTCTAGGAACAAAATTAGATAAAATATAACAAGAACAAAACATATTTTTATTAATCACCATAATGAGATCCTATATACTTTTGAGATCCTACATCTTCATAGGATAACCTGGGGAACACATATACAAAAGGGGTGAGCTAAAAAGCCTAGTAAGGCAATAAACATGCACTACAGGAAAAAACGATTATTGCGACGGGATATTTGCGACGGGCGTTATTCCCGTCAAAAAAACTTCGATGAAAAGAGTTTTGGTGACGGGAATATATTCCCGTCGCAAATGGTCAGTTATTTGCGACAGAAATACAGGTCCCGTCGTAATTGAAATGGCGCGGTTTGCGCGCCAAAATACGGGAAGGCTATTTGCGACGGGTAGAAGGCTAGCCGTCGCAAGTACCCGGCGATGGTAAATAGTATTTGCGACGGGGAAATTGCCCCGTCGCAATCAAATATTCACCTGGTATTATTTGCAAAGGGCCCCTTCGCCAATACCGGCCGCTGTAAAGCCTATTTGCGACGATCACCTACAACCCATCGCAAATACCCGGCGGTGGTAAATACGTTATTGTGACAGGAATTTTTACCCGTCGCAACAGAGAATCCACTGGGTGGTATGTGCGACGGGACCCGTCGCAAATACCGGTGGTGGTAAATAGGAATTTGCGACGGGGATATCTGCCCGTCGCAAATACTGGCGATGGTAAATAGCAATTTGCGACGGGGATATCCGCCCGTCGCTAATGGTGTGGCATTTGCGACGGGCTCGTCGCAACAACCCTTTTACCTGCCGCCCGTAATTAATGCGGGCGAAGGTATTTGCGATGGGCCCCGTCGCCAATACCGACGGTAGTAAATAGAAATTTGCGACGGGAATATCCGCCCGTCGCTAATGGTGGCTATTTTCGACGGGCCAGTCGCAAAAGTCCTTTTACCCGCCGCCCGTATTTAATGTGGCTGAAGGCATTTGCGACGGTATCCCATCGTAATACCTAGTATTTGCGACGGTCTCCCATCACAAATACGACCGTCGCAAATAATCTAACCTATATATACACCCCATCCATTTTTCCATAATATTCAGATCTATATTCTTCTCTCTCTCTAATTTTCAGTTCTGAGTAGACATTTTTTTTGTTTTAATTTTTTCTTTCGAGAAGAGGAAGGAAGGAGTTAGAAGACGCAGATTACTAAAGGTATTTATATTTTTTTTAATTGTTAAATTATTTTTAATTGTTAATTTTATTTTTTTTAATAGAATGTTTAGCTATATAGTATAATTAGTTTATGTGCTTTTACCAAATAATCCTTGTTTGGATACGAACAAGTAGAGGCGACTCTGGCACAGATGTACCTAGGAGTGAAAACTCTGACAAGGTGTTTCGAGCTTGACTCGGGGTAACCTGGTACACGACAATGGGCCTTGCTGCACTCTTGGTTCGACACTCCCGAGGGATGTTTTGGTAATAATTAGAAATAAATATATAATTATCAAATAATTAAGAAATAATTAGATTTAATTAAAATAATTATCAATTAATTAGGAAATAATTAGATTTAATTGATTAGAAATAATTAGGAAACAATTAAAATTATTAGGAAATAATTAAAATAATTAGGAAACAATTAAAATAATTAGGAAAAAATTAAAATAATTAGGAAATAATTAAAATAATTAGGAAACAATTAGATTTAATTAGAAAAGAATTAAAATAATTAGGAAAAAATTAAAATAATTAGGAAACAATTAGATTTAATTAGGAAACAATTAGATTTAATTAGGAAACAATTAGATTTAATTAGGAAATAATTAGATTTAATTAGGAAACAATTATATTTAATTAGGAAACAATTAGATTTAATTAAGAAACAATTAGATTTAATTAAGAAATAATTAGATTTAATTAGGAAACAATTAGATTTAATTAGGAAAAAATTAGATTTAATTAGGAAAAAATTATATTTAATTAAGAAAAACAATTAGGAAATAATTAGGATAATTAGGAAACAATTAGGATAATTAGGAAACAATTTGGATAATTAGGAAACGTGATTGACCGCTCATCTACCTCAATTTTTTTTTCATTTGTGTGTTGAGGGTTGACAGGAAACTTTTGCCTCCACATGTAATATGTGTTTTTAATGTCAAAATTATCAACCTCCTCACCAATATAGAGGTGAGGAGGTTTATAATTTTGACAGTAAAAGCAGATATTTCATGTGGAGGGAGAAGTTTCCTATCAACCTCAACACACAAATGAAAAGAAAATTGACGTAGATGAGCGGTTAATTACGTTTGTTTTTCTATTCATTGATTGATTAACCACCCGACCTATATGCATATCTTCGCATTTCTAATTAATAACATAATTAGTAACATAATTAGTAACATAATTAGTAATATAATTAGTAACATAAATAGTAACATAATATAAAATATTATATTACTCTAATATTAATAGTTAAATAATACTTATAATATAATTATTTTATTATTATATGTTTAATATTTATAAAAAAATATTAATATTATTAAAATTATAAAAAATTTATAAAATATTACAATTATCAATATTTTCAACAAGTTTTTCTTTATTCTTAACAGTTCAAATCTTAAAGGGTCGCCAATTTTCAGGTCATGCCCAATAAAAAGTTTGCGTCAACCGTGTCCCATGTAAACTCTATAATTGTTCTTGCTTGGTTAATCACCTCGCAAGTAGCATTGCAATAGGACAAACCAAGTCATGTCTTTCTCATTAATTGTGTCGTCCTATTGCAACACTACTTGCGAGATGATCAAACATGTAAGGACAATTATAGATTTTAAATTGGACAAGGTTGACGCAAACTTTTTATTGGGCATGACCTGAAAATTGACCACTCTTTAAGATTTAAACATGTTAAGAATAAAGAAAAATCTGTTGGAAATATTGAGATTTGTAATAATTAGTAATAATTACTAATAATATTAATCAAAAATCAAATAAATTCAAGTACATGGTTATAAATTGGCACAATTTCCAGCGGATTGACGGGTAACTTTTGTTCAACGTCTCATATCTTTGATACTTTCTCCCACTGAAATCAGTATGAAAAATGTGCTCTAATGTATATCAGAGCAAGTTTTTCATACTGATTTCAGTCGGGAGAAAGTTAAAAAGAGATGAGTCGTCGGACAAATCAGAATAATTAGTAATATAATCTTCACAACGATGATTACAAAATTTTATTTCATTATTCAAGCATATTTCATTTTGCCAAGTATTGCTAAATTAATAATAATTAGTGGGAATGATTGCAAACTAACTGTGTCGCCTATAATTATTGGTAATTACTAATAAATAACTGTAATTATGTATCTTCTTTTTTTAGGATATTGTTTCTTATATCAAATTATTTAACAATAGTAATTGTTTTAAATTTTGTAGAAACATATATATGAATATGGAACAAGGAAATCGACATCAATCATTATTAGATGATCGTGCTTGGATAAATCAGCGCAGAAATCCAAACGATTCTAGTTTAAATCCGGTATATGTTGATGGTGTTGAAGCTTTCTTATCATTTGCATCATCAAACCCAAAATTTGTTTCAGAAGGAACAATTACGTGTCCTTGTAAAAAATGTGCTCTGAGAACGTTTGAGACATTTGACATCGTTGGGCAACATCTCTTGCGTTATGGTTTTCAATCAGATTATATTTTTTGGTATCAACACGGTGAACACAGTTCCAGAGAAGATACTAATAATTTGGTTTCGGATCCATCACGGTTTCAGAATTTAGTTCATGATGTTGCAGGGTCATCCGTTCAACAAACAGAAATCGAGGATGATGTTGATTTACCTCCCGAGTTGGCACCATCTGAATTTGCTGAGTTGTTCAGGTCTGCTGAGGATGCATTATATCTTGGTTGCAAGATAAGAAAATTAGAAGCAGTTGCAAAATTTATGGCTATTAAATCAGATAATGGAATGTCAAATAACTGTTTTGATCAGATATTTTCTTTGGTTAAACCACTGTTACCTGAAGTAAATGTGCTGCCTGCTAATTATTATGAGAGAAAAAGACTCGTTCGTAATCTAGGCCTTAGTTATCAGAAGATCCATGCATGTTCAAACGATTTCATCTTATATTCTGGTGAAAATGAGTCATTGGATAGTTGTCCAACATGTGGAAAATCGAGGTATAAAGAAGCTCAATCAGGGAAGTCTGGATTGATTCCTATAAAACAGTTGAGATATTTCCCACTTACACCCAGGTTGCAGCATTTATTTATGTCTCAGAACACAGTGACAATGATGTCATGGCACAAAACCAATATTTCAAATGGTAAAATCTTAATTCATCCATCTGATGGTGATTCATGGAAACATTTTGATCAAGTGCATCCGTCTTTTGCTTTAGAATCCCGGAACGTGCGATTGGGTCTTTCTACTGACGATTTTTGTCCATTTGGATCTTTTGGTAGTCAGTATTCCTGTTGTCCTGTTTTTATAACTCTATACAATTTGCCTCCATGGATGTTGATGAAATAGCCTTATATCTTTTTGACATTATTAATCCCAGGACACCTGAAAAAGAATATTGATGTTTATTTGAAACCACTAATTGATGAGTTAAATTTATTGTGGTGTTATGGTGTTGGTACATATGATGCTATTGCGAAACAAAATTTTGTAATGAAATCTGCTTTGATGTGGACAATTAGTGACTTCCCGGCATATGGTATGTTATCTGGATGGAGTACACATGGTCCAAAATCATGTCCTTACTGTATGGGAGACAACAAAGCATTTATGCTCGTGAATGGAAAAAAACCTTGCTATTTTGACTGTCATCGCAGATTTCTTCCAATCGATCATCCTTTTCGGAGGAATAAATCTCATTTCAGAAAAGGAAGAATTGAAAGAGATGAACCTCCAAAAATGATCTTAGGTACAGAGTTACAATCAGTTGTATTTTCATTACCTTCCATCACTTTTGGACTGATAATAAACCAACAGAAAATTCATGGTTTTGGGAAAGAACACAATTGGAAAAAATGGAGCATTTTTTAGAATCTTCCATATTGTTCTAATTTGTTGGTCCGACACATGTTAGATGTCATGCATATTGAGAACAACTATTTTGATAATTTATTTCATACAGTTTTGGATACACCGGGTAAAACCAAAGATAATGTAAAGGCACGATTAGATCTTGCCCAAATTTGCAGGCGACCAGAACTTGAATTGTTTGAAAATGCCAGATCACAGAGATTAATGAAGCCAAAAGCAAATTATACACTGACCAAAGAGAGTCGCTTATTATTTTTTCAGTGGATTGCAGATTTGAAACTTCCAGATGGCTATGCTTCCAACTTGGGCAGATGTGTTAAAAATGGTCATATTACCGGATTAAAAAGTCATGACTGTCATGTTATAATGGAAAGACTTATACCTATTGTATTAAGAGGTTTGTTGAATTCTAAGATTTTGGATTCGATAACAGATATATCATATTTTTTCCGAGACATGTGTGCGGCGACAACAAACTACGATACACTAAGCAAACCAGAAGAAGCTGTTGTTGTAATTATATGCAAATTAGAAAAAAATATTTCTGCCGGCTTTCTTTGACTCGATGGAACATTTGATATTACATTTTCCACATGAATCAAAATGTGGAGGTCCGGTTCAGTTTCGATGGATGTACCCATTTGAGAGATGCATGCATAAATTGAAGAAAAAAGTCTGTAACAAAGCATTAGTTGAAGGCTCAATTGCTGAAGCTTATTTGCAAGAAGAAATTGATTTATTCTGCTCTCATTATTTTGAATCTGAATATCCCTAAAAATTTATACGCATGGGCCGGAATGAGGGGAATGTTGATGATGATATAAAAAATCAATTATCAGTTTTCAATCAGCCCAAACTTGGCTTTGGTGGAGTTCATGATAGATGGCTTTCAGATGATGAACATCATAGAGCTCATACATATGTTCTACTCAACTGTGAAGAAATGTCACCAATTGTACAGAGAGTGAACTTATCCCTTATTCTATAGATTCTATTACAATAAATTAATCATATTGTAATTGTAGGTTATATGATGATCATATCAAGAAACAATTTTCACAAATTACAGCAGTTGGCTTAGAAGAACGTCGGCAATTTTTTTTTGCCTACTGGTTTCAAAAACTGGTAACATACATTCTTTTTTGGTTTTACATATAAAATCAATTTATTACTTGTAATAGTGATAAATGTTTTACAAATTTTCAGGTATCTGTACATGCTGATAAGATTGATAGTCGATTGCGTATATTGATTAGCCGACCATCCAAAATGGTTAAATCATATAATGCATATGTGGTGAATGGTTATCGCTTTCATACACATGCATATGGGGAATCAAAGAAAACAATGAATAGTGGTTGTTGTTTGAAGGGATCACATCATAGAGATATTGAAGTTGAATTTTACGGCATGCTTGAAGAAATTATTGAACTGTGCTATTTGGGACAGAATTATGTAATAATGTTTAAATGTCAATGGCTGGATACTGAGAGAGGCTTGCGTATTCATCCGACTCATGGAATTGATGATATTAAACATAAAAGTCTTCTTGCAGTAAATGAACCATTTTTATTGTCTCATCAGGCACATCAAATTTATTATGCAAAATACTGTGCTACTGCAAAATAGTTGGATGATTGGTGGAGTATAATAAAAGTTAAATCTCGAGAAAATCAGTTTACTCAAACTGAATGTGGTTCCACTGAAGTGCAAGGAAATGAAATTTTTCAGGACACTCCTCAAAACACATCTTTTTTCACAAAGAGACATGAATATTGAGGATGACACCCCACAGTTAAGGGTCGATGGTGACGATGTTGTCAATGATGTTATAACTGAATTTGAAATGACAAGAGATGATGACAGTGAAACTAATATGGAAATTGATGATGTTGATGAAGAAGATGAAGACATTGACATTGAAAACTATGAAGATGATGATGAAGATGAACATTGACACTGTAAAATGCTAGTTAGAATCCTAAAAAATATATATCTATACATAATAGTTATTTTCAACTGTTTGCTAATAAAAATCATTTCATGTTTCAGATGGACTCGGAAATGTTTCGTCAGTTGCTGGAGGCTGATCTACCTATGGATAATGAGGTTCTTGAGTCATCTGACCATCAGGATATTGGCACTATAGGGAGCACTCGGAGGGGGCGTGGTCTTGCCAGACTGATGATTCCAGATCCTATCCCGGAGCGATGTCCACCTCTTGGATTCGATGCACACATGCGGTGGTATGGTAACCTGTGTATTTTAGATATTTTCATTATAATTTATTAATATTCTAATTGTTTGATTATTTTTTGTTTTTCCACAGTTTTACGCATATAGCTATTGGAAAGGGGAGAGCTATCTTGCACAATTATGTTTCTCAGCCCTGGCTCACATGGGAACAGATTCCCGCTGATGTGCAGGCCGCCATGTTCGATCATTGGCTGGTACGTAATTAAATATTATTTATTTTGAAATTTAATTCATTAATAACTTTATATTAGGGTTTATGGTATCCCATCGGCAAGAGCATGCGTGCCACTATCCACGCGGAATGGGTGGTGTCTATACGTGACTGTTTCCGTCAGTTTTTACATAATTTGAGAAAGACGGCTGTGAAGAAAGTCGGAGTGACAGAATTTGATGAGTCCTGTAGAGCCCACCGACCAGAGTACATTTCATCTCACGTTTGGGATGGATTATTTACACACTGGTTGGGTGGTGGGTTTCAGAGGAGATCTGCATTGGGTCGACAGAATCGGTGTAGACAAGAGGTGACACATCGAGCCAGTAGTCGTACATTCAGTGCGCATAGAGAGCGTCTGGTAAGTACTTTTTTTAATATTTTATACAACTTTAAATATAAACAGTTTATTTTATATTCATATAGGAAGCTGAGCAGCCCGGTATTTTGGCGTACGACGTTTATCGGAGGATATACATTGACCCGGCTACTGGAGAGATTAGAGGTGACCGCCAGCGAAAGATTATGGTCAGTATTATTTTCTTTTCAGTTTTCAAATTAAATGCATATAATTTTTTCATTATTTTAATTTCTAATTGAAACTTAAGGAGTCATATGAGGTCGCGACCTCTCAGACACAGGCTGAGAGTCAAGACGAGACGGGTGATCAGACTAGTGCCCACCATTTTGATGAGACACCATGGATGCAGGCGACCCAATATGGCTTCGAAAAGGGCCGAGTAGTTGGTATCGTCTCTTATTTTACTCCTGCAGCTTATTATGGTACTGTTGCGATGTCGGCGTCCAGCTCGAGAGGAGCTCATGGAGAGACATCATCTTCTGCCTCACAGTATCAGGAGCAACTGTGTGCTCAGAGTCAGCTTATAGAGGATTTGCGTCAGGGGCAGGAGTAGATGCGTCAGCAGCACGATGAGGAGATGCGTCGATGGCAGGAGAAGATGCGTCAGCAGTAGGATAAGGAGAGATTTCAGTATGAGGAGCAACATCAGGAGTATATGGAGTATATGCGTCGTCTGACTCATAGTTTAGGGATGGAGTTTCCTCCACCACCTCCTCCAGGTCCTCCAGGTCCTCCAGATTATCCACCCCCAGTGATTTTTTTATATGTAATAAACATTTGAGTTCGTAGTTTATTGTCATATTAACTATTTAAAATTCCTCTTTCATATTGGTACGAATATTACGTGATTTAATTTGTTTTTATTTTTTTTAAATATATTATTACTTATTAGTATTATTTTTAATGTCTGGTTATTTTAGTAATATTACTTTTAATATTTTATATTTATTGTTAATATTGAGAAGTTTATAATTTTATAATTTTATTAATATTAATAATATTAATATTATTTTTTCATAAATATGTATGTTTATTTTAATAATAATTTTATTATATTAATTTTTTATATTAATAATATTAGTATTATTATTATTATTATTTGATATTAATATTTCATAATATATAATATTATATTATTTATATCTATATTATTATTATTTTTTGATATTAATATTTCATAATTATATTATATATATATTTTATTATTAATATTATAATAATATAATTTATTAATATTATTAATATTAATAATATTATTATATAGATAGTTTAATAATAATAATATTATATTAATTTTTTATATTATTAATATTATTATTATTATATTATATTATATTATTTATATTCATATTATTATTATTTTATATTAATATTTCCTAATTATATTTTATATATTTTTTTTATTTATATTATAATAATATATTTTTTTAATACTATTAATATTATTATTATTTTTATATAATATTATACAATTTGTAATAATTATTTTATTTTATTTTATTTTTTTTAATATTTGCGATGGGAACATTTGCGATGAGAATTCCCTTCGTAAATGTTTTTTTACTGTACCATTTGCGACGGGACGAATAACCGTCGGGAAAACCTTTCTGCGACGGTTCGTCGCAAATACCTTCGTCGCAAGTATTTTTTTAAATTTCACATTTGTGACGGGATTCTGACCCGTCGCAACTAATATATCTGCGACGGCCCATCGCAAATACCTTTTTTATATATAAACAAAAACTCATTTGCGACGGGGGAAAAATACCGTCGCAAATAATCTTTTTGCGACGGGACCGCCGCAAAAACACCTATTTGCGACGCCGTTTTCGGCAACGGGCGATTTGTGACGGAGCCCCGTCGCAAAAGACCTTTTGCGACCGGATCCCGTCGCAAATCGCCCGTCGCAAATATTCAATTTTCCTGTAGTGATGATATTGAAGCATAAAACATCAGTTAGAAGGCATAAAAGGATAGAAAGAAAGGAATGGATCATGAATAAACATATGGAAGAATAACATATAGAATATGGAATCATGGAAATATTGGAAAGTGACCTCATCTTACAACATGACATAAACATGGGTCAAGGATAACTTTTAATACTATATCACATGGTTGACAGAGTCCCATAACAGATTAGGTTTAATCCATAATCCCATACATGATGTCTTATGAGACTAAAAAATTACACAATGAATTAAAGATCTATCTAGGCACACCCATAATAACATGTTCATGCATATGTGTGCCACATAAATAATTAAACACAAGGAATAAACCTAAGGGTTACCCATAGAAATAATTGGGTATCATAATCATGTCATAAGGAATAACCAAAGAGATTATAACAACAGTATCTATGAAATAAGGGATTTAAATAATTCTTGTTCATTCATAAATAAATAATAAGAATATATCATGAATAATTCTATCCATCTAAATTGAAAATAATAAATAGAGTGGTTAGGTAACTTTAGAAATGTTCCACTTAAGTGCGATTTTAAGAAAAAGAATAAAGTGTCTTTAAAGAGGATACATACATATTTATTTCCATAAAACATGAAATGAAATAATTTTTTCGTAATAAATTGAATGATTTTATAAAAATACTATTGGATTAAAATAATTTTGGAAGTGTACTTGAAAATGGATATGAAAAAGAGAAGTCCCCTTTAATCAGGTTTTCTTATCAAGAGGAATTGAGAATGGAACCTTATAAAACATGTAATTACCCATAAAATAAAGATGAATTTAGCAACATACATCTGGGTGGTACATATAAAAATAATTTAGGAGAAGTAAATAAGAATAATGAAGAGTTAAATTGAGGAAAATAGAAATAAACTCTAACCTAAAGGAAATATGGAGGTTCGTAGAGATCTCTTGCCTTATGTCCTAAAGCATTCTGTACTTTTACATAAGGTCATGGATACTAAAATTAGATCCATTAATTACTTAATTAATAACCTATTACAAATTTATTTGATTTATTATAATTTTAATAATTTTATTTATGACCATTTTGATTAGTTATAAAGATTAATTTGATTGTTCTGGGAGTGTTCATTTCATGGTTTTATTGTCATTTTACATGTCTATAATTATGGAAGTTATTTATTAATGGAAATAAAACTTTATAAGTTACATAAAATGGTATTTTTTCACTTCCAAAAGTTTTAATGGTCTCATATATCAATTTTTATTCTGACATGAGGATGATTCATTTGATAAAACATCAATGATAAATGTTTAGTTTATTTTGGATCTTTCTTCGTCCATCATGAACTAGTTTAGTTTTACTTATTAGTCCTCAAACATGAAATAAGCTATAATATACTTATTAAAATATGATTAAACCATAATAATAGTTTTTAGTACCAGCCATGAATTCATTAATAGAAAACAAAAACTCAGTATCCACAGAGATGGTTAATCGCCATAATTTGGATGATGGTTTCCTTTTCTTAAATAAGAGGAGATGAGAAAAAGGGTTGGATAGAAAATATTACATTATAAATAAAACATTCCATTATATATATGATACTATAATTGTTATGATTTAATTTATTAATTATGTGAGGAGATGGTAGATGAAGAAAATAAATTAAGATAGGTGGTTTAAGAAAGTTACCTCTTAAATATCACATCCTTGAAGGATCCCTTAAGGAACTTGGAATTAGTATTTGTATGAGACACGTACCTATAGAGCATGTCTATGGATGAGTAAAATATAATTTGGTAGAGTATGGTCATGTTAAAAGGCTCAAGGTGGTGAAATGAAGTTAAGTAAGGGGTGTCCTTTTATAATTTGATGCGAGGGAAACTTTAGGAATTTCCCAAAATATTAAAATATAATAAGACTATTCTATAGTTAAAATCTTCCAAATAGCCTCTAAATGTATAAGGGATAAAATCTTAAACCATATATCATCCCATTTGTCCTTATTTAATATTTTTATAATTTTTTAAAAAATTTGGGTCAAAACTAACTCATCCAAAAGAATTTAGACACGCGTTAGGTTTATTTTATAATCCTTATCATTTTAGTTTTTCCTTTAATTACCCGATTCTCCATTAATTATGGTAATAAATATTACTAAGGTTACTATTCATATTGAAAAAAATAAAAGGGGTATATTTATTAAATTTGGACATCTAGATTATAAATATGTAATCCATTTTTTAAAATTCAAAACACAAAAATTTTATAATTTAATTTAAATTTAAACTGAAAAAATTCAACGTGGAACATTTTTTTTTCTAAAAAATACCCTTTTAAGTATAAAATATTTTTATACCAAATTCATGCACACAATTAGTTTAAAAGAACAAAATTAGATTATTTATAATTAAAAGGAACTAATAGCAATTTAAAACTATTCCAAAATATAATTTTACTTTGTAAATTCTTTAAAATAAAATATAGTTTTCAATTTTAATTGGTAATTTCACTATTCATTAAAATTTCATATATTTTAGAAAATTCTCAAAAATTAATACTAAGATAATTTTGACATTTTGATTTAAAAAGATGAATTTTATTTTTTCAAATAAAACTTCTGAAAGTGTCAAAATTAATTATATCTATTTTCACATAGAAAGTAATAAGAATATTTTTTTGAAGAAAACATAGTTTTTAAGAATAAAACATTTTTTCTAATAATTAAATATTTATTTCCTATTAAAAATTATATTTCATAATATGGTTATTCCTTCTGACACCCTCCATTTTAGTGGTTAGGTTATTAAAATCATGTTAATGTTTTAATATTATATCTTTGTTCATTTAAACTCAATGTTACACGCAACACAAAATACCAAACAAATCAAATTATTTAAAGAGAAATATTTTTTAAAAATATCAGGGTGTTACATTTTCACCCCCTTATGAAATTTCACCCTTGAAATTTTATTTTACATACTAGGGTGAAAATAGGTGAGGGTACTTCTTCTTCATTTCTTCCTTCGGTTCCCATGTCGCCTCTTAATATTTGTGGTTCCCCCATAGTGATTTAACCAGGTGAGTGGTCTTGTTGCATAAAAATTTGTCTCTATGATCTGTGATTTTTACTGGATTCTCCTCATAAGAGAGATCATTTTCTAGCATACCACCTCTAAATTATATACATGTGAGAGATCTGGTACGTATTTCCTTTGGAGGGATATTTGCAGAACATCATGTACTTGAGACATGTTTGGTGGAAGTTCTAGTTAATATACCTTCACTTTGATGTGATAAATAATATCATAGGGGCTGAGTACCTGAGACTTAGCTTTCCCTTCTTTCTAAATATCACGAATCTCTTACATAGAGATATGTAGAGGAATATATTATCTCCAACATCAAACTCCATGTCCCATCGATGATTGTCTGCATAGATCTTCTATCAACTTTGGGAAGCTCTAATGTGATGTTGAATGACATTTTACTTTTCTACCATTTCCTAAACCATTTTAGGTCCCAATAGCTTACATTCACCAAATTCATTCTATCTTGCAGGTGTTATACATATATTCCCATAAAGGGCTTCATATGGATCCATTTGGATTCTTTAATAAAAACTATTATTGTAAGAGAACTCAAACAATGCGATATACTGATCTCATCCTCTTTTTGAAGTGTATTGAGCATGTTCTAAACATGTTTTATATTGTCTAAATAGTCTGCTTAGATTGTCTATCAGTTTGGGGGTGAAAATACATACTAAAGTTTAACTCAATATTTAGATAATGTGGGATACTTTTGTAGAATTTGAAGTAAATACTAGATCTCAATCATATATAATTGATAATGGTGCTCCATGAAGCCTTAACACTTCTTTGATGTATATCCATGAAAGTTTATCTAGTGAAAAGTCCTCTCGAATTTCAATAAAGTGAGTTGTCTTTGTTATATGATCCACAACAACCCATATAGAATTATTTCCTCTTGATGTCTTTGGGAGTCCAGTGACAAAGTCCATGGTGATTTTTTCCCATTTACATGTAGGTATAGTTAATGTTTTCATCATCCCCATGGAATTTTCCATTATTCTTTCACTTTCTTACATACTAGGAATGTTGATGTATAACCAATGATCTTATTCTTCATATTGTCACACCAATAATGTTCTCAGAGATCTCGATACATCTTTATGCACCATGGGTATAATGATAATTTCGATCTATGTGAATCATTCAAAATATCCATATTTATCTTATGATTTTATGGAACAAATATTCATGATCCAAATATTACAACTCCTTCATCATCAATTTTGAATTTTGAGGATTTCCACTTTTATATAGCTTCCACATTTTTTATAAATTTCCACATCACCTATTTTAGCACAATTTATATTTTCTAAAAGGGATGGTTGAGCAATAATTTTTGAAAGGAATGATGATGTACCTTTTTTTATTATTCCCATGTCCATCCTTTTCTTGTCTATGAAGATTGGATCCTTCTCAATTGTCATCATTGATAAAGTTGCAAGATCCTTTCTACTTTGAGGATCCTATACTTTATTCACTTTAATAGGATGGTAATGGATTGAGAAGTCATAATACTTGATGAGTTCTAACCATTATCACTAGGTAATATTAATACCCTTCAATGTTAATATATATTTTAGGCTCTTTTGACTAGTAAATATCTCACACTTATCCCCACAGAGATAATGATGCCAAATTTTAACTATAAAGATCATATCCACCAACTCTAGATAATGAGTGGGATAGTTTGGCTTATGATATTTCAACTGTATTGAGGAATAGTCTATCAATTTATCATTTTGAATCAGTACACATCCTAATAACTTCTTTGAAGAATCACTGTATACCACAAAGAGTTCCATACTTGTCAGTAGTGTAAGTACCAGTGCAGTGATAAACCTTTTTCTTACAACACTTTAAAGTAGTATTCACATTCACTGGTCTAAAAAATTTACTCCCTTTCAAGTCAGATTTGTTAGTGGGTTTGAAAATCATTATAAGTTCTTCAAAAATCATCGATAATACCCAGATAGACCAAGGAAACTACAAAACTCTGTTATAGATGTTGGCTTGGGCCACTCTTCGATTGCCTTTGTTTTAGAAGGGTCCAAATATATTCCTTTACTAGTGTTAACATGCCCCAAGAATGATACTTCCTCTATTTAGAACACATATTTATGGTGCTTTTCATATAGTTTCTCCCTTCACAAAGACTTTAGCATTGTATTCAAATGCTTCTCAAGCTCCTCCATGCTCTTGGATTATATCATAATATAATCTATAAAGACTACCAAAAATTTGTCTAAGTAATCTCTAAATAAACTATTCATTATGTCTATAAATATTTATGGAACATTAGAGAGTCTGAAGAGAATCATTATAAACTCATAGTGTCCATACCTTGTTCAAAAGGAAGTCTTGGTAATATCTTCCTTCTTCACCTTTACTTAGTGATATCCCGACTGATGGTCTACCTTAGATAAATACTTATCAACTCATATTTGATCGAACAATTAATTTTTCCATGGAAGAGGATAATTGTTCTTTATCATGATTTTTTGAGTTCATGATAATCAATGCATAGGTTCACTGATAAATCCTTCTTCTTGATGAAGAGGACCAGAGTGCCCCATGTTGAAGCACTCGGTCATATAAAACCCTTGTCTAGATTCTCGTGTAACTTATTCTTTAATTATTAAAAATCAATGGTGGATATACTATAAAGATTCATTAATATGGGAAAATATCTAGGTATAAGTTCAATTGAGAAATCAACCTATCAGTCTATAGAAAGACCATACAATTATTTAGGGAATACATAAGTGTAGTCACTCCCAATGGGCATGTCTTTAAGCATGATCCCCTCCTCTACCTAAATCATTTGAGTTAGATATTATTTCTCATAAGGAAATAATATCCACATGTGATTTGATGTTTCCAAAGGAGATTCATCCTCCTCATTACACATGTATATATTTGGAGGATTCCATGGGATGTGAAGAGTGATCTCCCTCTCTCAACAGTTGATGTTAGATTTGTATAAAGATATCCAATACATTCAAAAAATAGCATCAAACTTCACCAAATGAAGTAAGAATAGATTTTATGGGAGTTTTATTCCACAAACATTGATCGAGGAGGAGTTATATACTTTAGATTAAATAATTTCCCCATTCTCTATTCTCAAAGATAACTCAACTTCCATATTTTAAGGTGGTGTTTGAATAATTCTACTAAACTAGGTAGATAAAAAATAATGTTTAGAACTAGAATAAAAAAGTAAGTTCACTATTATTGAATGAATAACTAGTTACCTGTTACTACATCATTGTTGGGATCCACCTCAATAGTAGTGATAGAATATTACCCTCCTTGCTTCCTTGGTGGTTGTTGTCATTGATTGTCTTCGACAGCCATTGGCTCAGGGAATTGCCTCCCCCGAATGGCCCGAAGGCCTTCTTTTTTATTTTTATTATGGATAATCCCCCTTTTAAGGGTTTAAGGCGAACCCATACATGACCCGTAGGCCCAAGGAACAAGGCCGACAAACCCGCAATACATGACCCGAAGTTCCAGAGGAATACCATGCCCAATACATGACCCGTAGGCCCAGCCCACTTGAACTGCCCCCACCCCAGCTTTCTGCGTCATTGATCACCTAACTCCCCACCTTGAATTGATAATCGACTATCATTTCCCCATACAAAGCTGCACGGTGCCTGGTCCCGATGGCGGCTGTCATACTCTCTCATTCTTCAAATCCGGTTAGCTCTGCATCTAGTGGCTGCTACTCCTGTTGCTCTAATCCTCTTCTGGGGCATGTTCTATGTGCACTGGGCTACTCCATGGTCTACGTGACCCGAAGGACCTGTGGCCCGAAGGCCTTTGATGACCCGAAGGCCCTGGAGACCCGAAGGCCCAAACTAGTGGCCCGAAGGCCCAAATCGGGTGAATAGTTCCGACTGCTACAGTACCGAACAGTAACTGCTACAGTACCCAGAAATTTTTCTCCCATAATTCCAGTGTTCCTTGTATTTGAAACACTATAATACAATCTAGGTGTTGATATGAACCCTCATTTCTTCTTACACATTAATGGTATTATTCATATCCATTCAAAAATGATTATCCTCATGCCCCTCTCTTCCCCATTTAAAAAATCTTCTAGTTCCCTTTATATAGTTTCGATAATGCTCCTTACCACACTTTTAACATTTGTGATGTTGGGTTTTCTTTCCTTCACGGGATTTATCTATTGATACTCCCAAATTAAACCTTTTTTTTCTACTTTTTATCTTTAATCAATGATACTACTGAGAGTCTCCATTCTCCATCTCAACTTCGTGGGAACAACATAGAATATTATCTTATATTTAAAAGACATGAATCACCAATTATTTTCATAGAATCAGTTTTAATCCACTAAAGAAGTGATCCACCTTTATTTCAGTGTTCATGAAAAATACAGAGGTATATCAGGAAAGACTTGTGATTTTTTCCTCATAATCCTTGATGGAATCATCTTCCTTTTTCTTTAGTTTTAGGAACTCCCTCTCTATATTAAGATGAATAGTTTAAAGAAAAAATTTATTAAAAAATATTTTATTAAATTATCCCCAATACATGGAATCAATTTCCTCTTTAGACTTAGTGTTTTTGATCAATGTCCACCACTAATAATATTACTCATTAAAACGATAAACCACCATCACAAATTTCTCTTCTTCTGAGCACTAGAGCACAAAAAATATCTTCTCAATGGATTTAATCCATTATTCCATGATGTGGGGATCAGAAGATCTACTAAATATAAGAAAATTTTTTGCATAAAGGATTCAAACATAACTTGATTTTTCTTAGGAGAAGTAGGGAATTCCACACAATTCAAGTTATTATTCATAACATGATCAAGTTGAGATAGTATTATCATGAAGTTCTGAGCTCCTATTTCTATTAGTTTTGAAATATCATTAAGTAAATTGTCACATTTCCTATCACATTGGTTGTTAGAATTTTTTCTCCTATTTCTATCCATTAACTAGAAAAGAAAAATAAAATTAGGGTTCTTGAATACTTATCTAATAAGCATATAAAAATGCAACTGTGAACATATAAGGGTAAACTTATAAATGGAAAGTATATCCAAACTCATGTTTTATTAAGTTTTAATCTAAGTTATGCATGGTGATAGAATTATTACTAGGGTTATTAATAAATTTTCCTATTCATAATCCCCCAAAATAACTAGAACATCATCTGATACCAACTATATAGACCCAAGCCATTTACACATATTATCACATGATTTTAAGCATAATTAGCATTGAAATATAAACCAAGGATAAAAATGTATAGTGTGTTTGGAAGAATAGATTTATAATTAGAAAACATGTAGCAAGAATAAAATATATTTTATTAATATCCATAGTGAGATCCTATCACCTTTTGAGATCCTACATCTGTATAGGATAACATGGGGAATACATAGACAAAATAGGTTATCTAAAAAGTCTAGTAAAGGAATAAACATGGTATTGATGCATAACACATGAGTTATAAGGCATAACATGATAACATAAAAGGAATGGATCATGAATAAACATATGAAAACATAACATATATAATATAAAATCATGAAAACATAGGAAAGTAGTAGAAACATATAATATGACATACATATGAGTCAGTGCTAACTGCCAATACTATATCACATGGTGGAAATAATCCCATAATAGATTAGGTTTACTCCATTATCCCATACATGATGTATCACGAGACTAAAACATTACCAAATTCATTAAAATTCTATCTAGGTGAAACAAACATAACATATTCATGCATATGTGTTACACATAAATAATAAAACATAATGAATAACAATATGGGTTACCCATGAAAGGAAATTTGTATCGTAATTATGTCATAAGGCATAACCAAAGGGTGTATAACAATGGTATCCATGAAATAAGGAATTTAAATCATTATTCGTAATAAATAAAGGAATAATAAGAATTTATCATGACAAATTATTTCCAATTTAATTTAAAACATTAAAGATAATGTCTAAGTAACTTTATAAATCTTCCACTTAAGTGTGGTTTTTGGGAAAAAAATAAAGGGTCTTTAAAGAGGATAAAGACATATTTATTTCCATAAAACCAGAAATGAACTAATTTTTTTTCATAATAAATTGAGAGAATTTAGAAATATATTGGAGTCTTAAAATATTTTATGAAGTGTACTTGAAAATGGGTAAAAAATAGAGAAGTTCCCTTTAATCAGGTTCTCTTATTGAGAGGAATTGAGAAGGGAACCTTATAAAACATGTAATTCCCCATAAAAGAAAGATGAATTTGTCTACATAAATTGTTGTGGTACATACACATAATATAGTATAATTATATAAGAATAAATAAGAGATAAATTGAGGCAAAAAGAAAGAAAGCGTAACCCAAAGGAAATATGGAGGTTCAGAGAGATCCCTTACCTTATGTCTGAAAGCGTTATGAACTTATACTTAATGCCTGAGATAATAAAATTAGATTCATTAATTACTTAATTTAGAACCTATTTCACATGTATTTTATTTATTATAATTCTAAAAAGTCAATTTATGACCATTTCAATGAATTATAAAGATCAATTTCTTCATTCCACGAGTATTGGTTTCCTATTTTTATTGTCGGGTTACTTGTGTATAATTATGGATTTTCTTGAAAAATGGAAATAAAAACCCATAAGTGAAATGAAATGTTATTTATTCAATTACATAAGTTTAAATGTTCCCACATATCATTTTTTACTATTAAATTAGGACGATTTATTTGATAAAACATTAATGATAAATGTTTAGTTTATTTTGGCAGGTTTTACATCCATTACAAACTAGTTTTGTTTTACTTAATATTATGTCTATATATTAGTTACATAACCTGAAATAAGTTATAATATACTTATTAAAATATTAATTAACCATAATAACAATTTTATAACTATCCATTAAGGCAGCAATAGAAAATGAAAACTCATTATCCATAGAGATGATTAATCACCATAATTTGGACAATGGTTTCATTTATTTAAATAGAATACTGTAAGAGACTTAATGTAAACTAAGTGGCTCCAAAAGGTCCCAAATTATACCCATGTATGATTTTTTTCTAACATTACTCATCTAATATAATTAATGTAAGTGTTAAGGTCATTTTATAACCCTTATAATTTTATTTTCACTTTTAATTACCCGAGTTACCTTTAACCGTGGTAATAAATATTACCAAGGTAGCTATTCATATTGACTAAAATAAAAGGGTTATATTTACTAAATTTGGACATCATGATTTTAAATATTGATTTTTTTAAATTTAAAACATAAAATTTTCATAATTTAATTTAAATTTAAACCAGAAAAATGCAAAGATAAACATTTTTTTCGAAAAATTCCATTTTAAGTATAAAATGTTTTATAAAAAATTCATGTAAAAAATAAAATTCAAAGCCCAAAATTATATTTTTATAATAAATATGAACTAATAAAATTTTAAAATTAATCCAAAATATAATTTTACTTTGTAAATTCTTTAAAAGAAAATACAGTTTTCAATGTAAATTAGTATTTTTCACTATTCATTAAAATTTCAAAATTTTTAAAAAATTATCAAAAATTAATACTATGATACTTTTGAAATTATGAATTCCATAAAAATGAATTGTATTTTTTCAAATAAATTTTCTAAATTTTTCAAAATTCATTCTATTTATTTTCTCACAGAAATCAATAAGAATCAATTTTCTGAAGAAAACTTATTTTTGAAGAATAAAATATCTTTAATAAAAATTAAGAGTTTATTACCTATTAATAAATATATTTTCTAATGTGTTTATTACTATTCCTACCCTCCATTTTAGTGGTGAGATTATAATGGTCATGTAAATATTTTAATATTATATGATTATTTTTTTAAACTTGGTGTTGCGTGCAACACCAGCTACCGAAGAAATAAAATTATTTAAAGAGAAAATTTTCATACAAAAATCCGAGTGTCACAACTATCCTAACAAAACAATATAAATGTTGCATTAGAGATTTGGTTTAACTAACATGTTATCAAAGTAATGAAAAATTATACATCGACTATCACATCTACTTTGGTCTCATTGGTCTGATAACCGAACCGACGACCTCTTTGAAATATCTTTCCTAAATTCCAAAACAAATTCTCACATGACTAATAACTTAGTTCTCTATTCCTAAGAATCAACCAGTTTGATTCACCAGGGTCCCTCCTAGTCCATTTTTAAGTTGAGTGTGCCACCCAAAAACCACATTGAATTGTTTAGTGATTGTGGACTAACACCAGAAATGTTTGAAGAAAAATGGGAGGCCTTAGCCTATATCAACCTTCAAGAGGAAAAAATATCCAATACGAAAAATAACTTGAAAAACTATATATATATACATATAACTAAACATTATAAAATTCATGAATGAGAAATCACATTATAAGTCAATAGACACATATTGAAACACTATAGTAACTCCACATCTATCAAAGTTTCTGAACATGATGAATAGGAAACAAGGGAATTCTCATCTAAACTATAAGGATTTTGGTAACAATCTATATCTGTAGTGGTCACTGACACCATCATAAATCATTGAGCATCACCAATATTAATCTCTAAACAATATGAACTAGATATATATCCACTAAGTCCATATTTTAACGGTGTATCATTTTCACACACAACACATATGGTCATGAATCCATGTAGGGGTGAGTATAAATATACTCACATGGAAACCCAAAAACAATAAATGAAACAAAAATCAATAGATGTTCTCAAAATTCATAATAATAGAGGAACCAAAAATATGGAAATATTTAAGATATAATATATGATTAGAAGTCACAGGGGGGATATAAGGAAGTCCCAATTATAATAACTCAATTCTAGGAAGGATCATATCTCATTAGAAACTAGGGATGCCCATAGCAATGAATGGATCACAAAACATGATGTTGATAGACAAACTATAACTTATAACATGAAGAAAACCAAAAATTAATAAGGATTAATTAGGACAATAATGTCCAAAATATTTAGTCTTTCCATGAGACCATTATAAACCATATAGGGGAACCCTATAAAGACCAACATCTGTATGGGTTTATAAACATAGGGGAAATTTAAATTATTAATTTTTTTCCCAAATGGGAGATTTTTTTGAGAATTGGGACTCTGATTTGGAATCTAAAAGATGGATTATCTCTAGAAGATATTTTTTCGATATTTTCAATGGCTCGAGGAATGCCTCAGGTTCTTGGGTGAATATGGGAGAAGTTTCAGTATAATGGTGTGAGTATGTGGAAATAAGAATTTGGACACAACTGTAACATCCTGACTTGAATGACCATTAAAATGATAGCTGGACCGGTCACCACATAGCCTCAAGCACACCTCCCCATATGCCTGAGGCTATCGATTAGTAGTGAGGGTCTAAAGAGGTGATAGTTGGGAGACTATACCCTCATGATCATAGTAGCAAAACGATATGCAAGAAAATAAATAATAGAAAACCAAGAAAAAATAGTAAATAAAAGATAGAGAATTGGAAGATTAAATTAAACTGAATATAAAAGTATAACCAACGCTAATGTATACTATGAATTCATGTCCAGATGGTGGTACATAAACTAAAACAATAGACATAAATAAGGGAACATGATACATGACATTACATGAATACTAAAAAGAAATATATACCCCAAGGGCGATCTCTATGAGAAACCTCAGCTCCAGCTCAGTATCTTACTCCTAATTCCCATGTACAAGCAAAACAACACAAGTAATAATCCACGATCCAGTAAACATGAGATCTTCTTGGGTACCCTAATGCAATGGTGGCTTGATAAGGGTGTGAGATAAACTTCCAATTGGCCACCACCAACAGTGTTTATAGCTAAATCCAACATGTGAAAATAAAGTAAATAAGTGTGCATGTAAACAAAATAATAAGTAGAAATGAATAAATAAATAAATACCATTCGACTCAGGTTCCAATAGGACACCTGGCCAACTCTACCTGCTTCATCTCATGGAAGGATAAAACTTTTTACCAGTAACTATATATGTATAGTAATAATATATACATAGTATAGTTATATATATTTCATCCACCTATATAAACTAAGTGCATACAGAAGTAAGTTGTCTTATACCTAGAATACTAGGTGTTGGATTACTGGGGCATAAATCAATTATCTAAAACCTATCTAAATGATCCTATAAGCTCAAACAAAGTGTACATTCTCTGTATCTCATATTGAGTGGGATATGACATGCTCATCACTCGAGATGGTGAGTGTGACATCATGTCAAAACTCATAAGGGATGTGGTGCATCATCATGTCAACACTCATAAGGAACATGGTGTGCCATTCCCACTATCCACATAATATCAATGGTGCGTGACATCATTCTCAACACCTGATGTAAGGGAGAGTGATACCACCATGCTTAATATGCAACGACCTGAAATTTTGAATAAATCTTGTTTCATAATTTTGTGTGTTATTTTATTTCATACTCAACAAAACTTTTTCATTTAATAAAATGAGTATAATTAAAATGAGACTGTTGGGTTTTGACTATTATATGACTGTTAGTTTGTATGAATGATGGAAACTAAATGTTGCGACTATTGTCTCTAAATACAAGTGATATTGGTTAATTAATATAGAAAGAAGATTCGATGGCCTCATACAGTAGTCTTGGGCCGATCGAAGCCCATCTAACAGAAATTGGGAAAGAGGTAGATCCACTGGGCTTTTCTCTGGACCAAACCCAAGCCGAACTTCATCATGTGAAGCTAGAACAGAATCGCCTTCACGAGAAGTTCAAGCTGATAGAAATTACTACTCGGGCAATGTTGGCCGAGCCGCCCCAAGATTCTATCACCCTAGCACACCTTACTCTTAGGTCCTATGCTGGTGTGATAAGGGGATATGTAACGAGACCATAACTACTTTGTGTAATCCTTTGTTATAAATAAAATTGTATTTTCTTCTTATGGTGAAGTTTGTGAGTTTTCAAATGTTCGAATGAATATAGGATGTATTTTATTGATGTATTTTTAAAAAAATATATTTTAAAATATTTTTGTAAACCTTAAATAATTAATGATGTGTAATTATTTTCAAAAAATGGTCTTCTACAAATGTGTTCAGTAATAAATTTAGAGTCTAATAAGATAAACTTAATTTTTGATGAATAGTAAATTATGAATAGTGATTTTATGCTTAGGATTAGTAATTTGACCAAATGGATTAGTAATCTCACTTAAAGAAAGTATTAATATAATTTAGGCACCTTGATTAAGAAGTGTGATTCAATAAAATGGTTAAATAACGGTTTCATAAATTATTAGTCAAGTATTAGTTTTTTCGGGTGAATAATGTTTTTTAAATAAAAAATAAATTAAAAATATTTAGAAAATTATTTTTATAAAATGGAATTTATTTTTGAAATCAGAGCATCGATATTTGGTTAAGGTGAAATTTTGGGATTTTTCTAAGTTGAATTTTCGATGAATAGTGAAAATACAGTCTTTAAGTTATGGGTGTTTAATGACATCATTAAATGATGTATTAAGTATGTAATCAATTTTTTAGACTTATTAATAGTAATACAAGGTATTAGGTGTCGCAAGTGGCCAATACCATGGGCAAATACCATGGGCAAGCCCATGGTTTTGCCTATACCACCAATGAGGTGTCCCTTGGCCATTAATGCCTTGTCCCTCACTTTTCCTATAAATGCCCACCCTTTCCTCTATTTTTTACTCCCAACTCCCCCAAACTAAGGTCTGGTCTCATTACCTCTCAAGGAGTCCTCCCAAGGTTCCCCCAAGCCCTCAAGGTCCCAAACTTTGAGTTTTAAGAGTTATGTTTTAAGGTAAGGGATCTTACCTCTCTCTTTCTTTTCAAGTAATCTCTTTTATATCATTTCTTTTATGCTCCATGCTCTTATGTTGGAGGATGTTCTTTTATATTCCTCTTAATTCCCATTTCATGTTCATATGTTGAGATACCCCCTCTTTCTCTCATCAATTCGTTTTAAGAATGTTTAATTGGCGCCGTTAGGCTATCGAATTTTTAAGGGATTCTTTCACCTTTCTCATTTTTTCAAAGTTCTACTTTCATGTCAAGTCTTTCAAGTTACTTTTTATTATGTTGGGGTATGATCTATATATATATCAAACTTATATTATATGTTCATATGATGATAGACCCTATTTTATCTCTTCAATTCAGTTTGTTGAAGTTTAAGTGACGCTGTTAGGCTGTTGAATTTTCATAAGAGAAATCTTATTTTTGTCTTCCCTCCATGTTTTTCATTTCATATGGTATGTCTTTAAAATATAATTAACATGTTCTTATATCCATTATATTCTGTCCGTCTACTATTACTTGGATCATTTATGAGTGGGTGACCTATGTCCCCTCTCTTTTCAATGTTTTCTAAAACTCTATAAAATAGCCGTTATGCTACAGAATTTTCGTCTCAAAATGCCTCTCTATTTTTCTCAAATTATTTTATTTTATTAAGTGAATACTCAAATCCCTTTATTATACAGGTGTATTCACATATATATCAAGATGTTCTATTTTAAATCCTGGGATTTACATACATGATACCTGCTTTCCTTTTTTCATGGGTTTAAAGTGACATAAAGATCATGTCCTAAAAGCAGTTTTTAAAATGTTATGATTATGAAATGAAACCCATATCTTTTATGCTATATGGGTTATTTATGAAATTTTGATGAGGATATATGTGTCTCACATGATAATAAAGACAAATTTAAGGTTTCTTCCAGATAGCGCCCCATTGCATTGGGTAATGATGTAACCACTAGAGATTACAAATTTAAGGGTGCACCCAGATAGCGCCCCATTGTATTGGGTAATGATGTAACAACTAGAGATTACAATTTTCACGATATCTTAGTTAATAAACTTGGTAATTTTCAAATGACACCTTGGGATGGACCTTGGTGATATGTTCATGATTTTCTATGTTAAATGTTGTAGCCACATCTTCAAGTTATCTAATACGTTATTTTTATTATGATATGCCTCATGATTTCTTTCTCATTCCTTAAAGTTATTTTTCATGAATTTATTGATGTATTTCAAGTTCACATGTTAAATGTTTCCCTTGTTTCCCTTACTAGGCCTTCTTCTCACCCTTTTTTTTGATGTATGTTCCCAGGTTATGAGATGCAGTAATGAACCTTGGATGAACATAAGGAGAAGCCTTTCAAGTGTTTAAGAAGAATGTTTTTTGTTGTCATGTATTAAGCTCATGGTTTCCAAGACACTAAACCTTAAAGATCCTCGGTTTGGTATAATTTAATGAAAGTTTATGTGATAAAAAGGCGGGACTCTATAGTTGGTATCAAAGGATGGTTTAGTTATTTGTGGAAATTAGGATATGAAAACTCTAGGAAGAACCCTATAGAAAATTTTAAATACAGGAAATATTCCTGGTATTTTGGTGAGTATTGAGTAAGGGGTTTCCAAGCAAATACATCCTTGTCTGGATACGAGCAGGTAGAGGTGGCTCTGGCACAAATGTACATAGGGGTAAAACCCGAAAACACCGCTTTGAGTGAGACTCGAATGGGAACTTGTACACCACAACGAGCCTTGCTGCACTCTTGGTTATGACACTCCCAGGGGGATATGCTTTGGTAAATTCATAAGCTTAGTATGAACCATTATTAAAGGAACAAAGATAAAATAAAATAATTATTCACATAAGAATATATGATCATGGATAACCTAGTTTGGAACCTAGTGGATCACAAGTTAGGGTATACTTTTCTTCTACAATTTATCCTTCTATGCTTTAAGTTCCTTTTCATGATTATTGGCTAAGTATTTAAGCCCCTAATTATACTTTCTTTTCTTAGTTAATGGCGGGAAATGGAAGAACATGTCCCAACAATAAATGTGATAGGAAATGTGATGATTTATGTATTAATATGATAGATATGATTAGGGGATTAAAAGATGATTATTATTTTGGAAGACGTTCACTATTTTGGGAACCCTATATGATCAAGGTAAATAGATTACTACGATATTTTCTTTTAGGAGTAAAGGTTGACATATATTTTGAAGAATCGATGAATTTAAGGTGAAATTATAGTAATTTAGGTTACTTATTGAAATGATTAACCTATCTTGGGGTAAATATGTTTAGTTTAGTTACTTTTGTTGTAAGACGTTAAGAGTGGTTGATGTTGTTTGGAGATGAATGGTAAAGTTTATCTTGGAAGACTATGTTATCAAATCCTTCTTATATTTGGGTTTTAATCTTAGTTTGGTTTATTTTGAGGATTTTTTAAGGACATTTATTTATGGAATGGTCTATGTTGAACTTTGGGTAGTACCATGGAACTTTGAAGATTTAAAGTAGTTTCCCTTCCTATGAGGTTCTTTCTTTTGGAAGAGTTGTTTTATCTTACCCCTTCTGTTTTTGGGATAATGTTTAAAGATAGAAGAAATAGATAGTTAATATTTTGTGGATTATGTGACTCTCTAGAATATGATTCTTGTGTTTTGATGAGACCAAGTGTTTTTGAATGCTCATCATTTGGAGAAAAGATTAGTTTTGGTAGAAACTTATTAAAGGATGAAACTATACTAGAAGGTAGGTATATTTACTTATGTTTATATTCTAGGTAGTAAATGAATTCCTCAAAATTATTAAAAGGAACTTAAAACAAAAACGTTGTTGGTTTACGTTTCCTACTGGGTAATCAAATACCGTTTACACACATCATAAGTTTGTGATTTTCTTGTGGTTAACTTTCTCTTAATCATGTTTTCTATCACTCTCCCTTAGAACTTGACCCTTTGTTTTTTCTTCCATATCCATGTTTTCCTACATGGAATCCTAGTATGGGTTAACTCGGGTGACCTTTGTACGTCCTTTTCTTTCTTTTAAATTAATAGTGTTACTGACTCTTTTTCCGATGTGGGACTTTCAATGAAATTTCCAAACCCAATTTTAAAAATTGAGAGGACGCAATTTCTTAAGGGGGGAAGATTGTAACGACCCAAAATTTTGAATAAATCTTGTTTCCTAATTTTGTGTGTTATTTTATTTCATACTCAAAAAAACATTTTCATTTAATAAAATGAGTATAATTAAAATGAGACTGTTGGTTTTTGACTATTATATGACCGTTAGTCAGTATGACCGATGGAAACTAAATGTTGCGACTATTGTCTCTGAATACAAGTGATCTTGGTTAATTAATATAGAAAGAAGATTCGATGGCCTCATCCAGTAGTCTTGGGCCGATCGAAGCCCATCTAACAGAGCTTGGGAAGGAGGTAGCACCACTGGGCTTTGCTCTGGACCAAACCCAAGCCAAACTTCATCATGTGAATCTAGAACGGAATCGCCTTCGCGAGAAGTTCAAGCTGATAGAAATTACTACTTGGGAAATGTTGGTCGAGCACCCCAAGATTCTATCACCCTATCACACCTTACTCTTAGGTCCTATGCCTGTGTGATAAGGGGATATGTAATGAGACCATAGCTACTTTGTGTAATCCTTTGTTATAAAAAAATTGTGTTTTCTTCTTATGGTGAAGTTTGTGAGTTTTCAAATGTTTGAATGAATATAGGATGTATTTTATTGATGTATTTTGAAAAAAAAAAGATATTTTAAAATATTTTTGTAAACCTTAAATAATTAATGATGTGTAATGATTTTCAAAAAATGGTCTTCTGCAAATGTGTTCAGTAAGAAATTTAGAGTCTAATAAGATCAACTTAATTTTTGATGAATAGTAAATTATGAATAGTGATTTTATGCTTAGGATTATTAATGTGACCAAACGGATTATTAATCTCACTTAAAGAAAGTATTAATATAATTTAGGCACCTTGATTAAGTAATGTGATTCAATAAAATGGTTAAATAACGGTTTCATAAATTATTAGTCAAGTATTTGTTTTTTCGGGTGAATAGTGTTTTTTAATAAAAATTTAAATTAAAAATATTTAGAAATTTTTTTTTATAAAATGGACTTTATTTTTGAAATCAGAGCATTGATATTTGGTTGAGGTGAAATTTTGGGATTTTTTTGAGAAAATTGAATTTTTGATGAATAGTGAAAATACAGTTTTTAAGTTACGAGTGTTTAATGACATCATTAAATGATGTATTAAGTATGTAATCAATTTTTTCGGCTTATGAATAGTAATATAAGGTATTAGGTGTCCCAAGTGGCCAATACCATGGGCAAATACCATGGGCAAGCCCATGGTTTTTCCAATACCACCATTGAGGTGTCCCTTGGCCATTAATGCCTTGTCCCCTCACTTTCCCTATAAATACCCACCCTTTCCTCCTTTAGTTTTTACTCACAACTCCCCCCAACGAAGCTTTGGTCTCATTACCTCTCAAGGAGTCCTCCCAAGGTGCCCTCAAGCCCTCAAGGTCCCAAACTTTGAGTTTTAAGAGTTATGTTTTAAGGTAAGGGATCCTACCTCTCTCTTTCTTTTCAAGTAATCTCTTTTATGTCATTTCTTTTATTCTCCATGATATTATGTTGGAGGATGTTCTTTTATATTCCTCTTACTACCCTTTTCATGTTAATATTATGAGAGACCCCCTCTTTCTTTCATCAATTCGTTTTAAGAATGTTTAAGTGGCGCCGTTAGGCTTCCGAATTTTTAAGGGATTCTTTCACCTTTCCCATTTTTTCAAAGTTCTACTTTCATGTCAAGTCTTTCAAGTTCCTTTTTATTATGTTGGGGTATGATATATATATCTATCATAATGATATTATATGTTCATATGATGATATACCCTATTTGATCTCTTCAATTCATTTTGTTTAAGTTTAAGTGACGCCGTTAGGCTGCCGAAATTTCATAAGAGAAATCTTATTTTTGTCTTCCCTCCATGTTTTTCATTTCATATGGTATGTCTTTAAAATATCATTACCATGTTCTTATATCCATTATATTATGTCTCTCTACTGTTCTTTGGATTATTTATGAGTGGGTGACCTATGTCCCCTCTCTTTTCAATGTTTTCTAAAACCCTATAACATAGTCGTTATGCTGCAGAATTTTCATCTCAAAATACCTCTCTCTTTTTCTCAAATTATTTTATTTTATTAAGTGAATACTCAAAGCCCTTTCTTATACAAGGTTATTCACATATATATCAAGATGTTCTATTTTAAATTCTGGTATTTACATACATAATACCCGCTTTCTTTTTTCCGTGGGGTTAAAGTGACATAAAGATCATGTCCTAAAAGCAGTTTTTAAAATGTTATGATTATGAAATGAAACCCATCTCTTTTATTCTATATGGGTTATTTATGAAATGTTGATGATGATATATGTGGATCACGTGATAATAAAGAAAAATTTAAGGGTGCACCCTGATAGCTCCCCATTGCATTGGGTAATGATGTAACCACTAGAGATTACAAATTTAAGGGTGCGCCCTGATAGCGCCCCATTGCATTGGGTAATGATGTAACCACTAGAGATTAAAATTTTCACGATATCATGGTGAATAACCTTGGTAATTTTCAAATGACACCTTAGGGATGGACCTTGGTGATATGTTCATGATTTTCTATGTTAAATGTTGTAGCCACATCTTCAAGTTAGGAAATACGTTATTTTTATTATGATATGCCTCATGATTTCTTTCTCACGCCTTAAAGTTCTTTTTCATGACTTTATTGATGTATTTCAAGTTCACATGTTAAATGTTTCCCTTGTTTACCTTACTGGGCCTTCCGCTCACCCTTTCTTTTGATGTATGTTCCCAGGTTATGAGATGCAGTAATGAACCTATAATGAACATAAGGAGAAGCCTTTCAAGTGTTTAAGAAGAATGTTTTTTGTTGTCATGTATTAAGCTCCTGGTTTCCAAGACTCTAAACCTTAAAGATCCTCAGTTTTGTATAATGTAATGAAAGTTTATGTGATAAAAATACGGGATGTTATATAATAGAACCCTTACCATCATTCCATGGACTATATCAAGGAGAAATAATATTTATAATAATATCCATGAGGTATTACCTCTCATTCATTATATTAATCAATCCATTACAATCAAAGGATACAATTTAAATTCATATTATATTTAAAGTTATATAGAAGTTGTGCCCTTTCCACCCATTCCATTTAATAAAAACCATTAAATTGAAACAATACATTCCACCTAGTTCATTTAATTCATTAATGGAAGGCAACCATCAGAAATAATCCATTCTATTTTAACCAATTCTATTTAATCTTTCTAACATGGAAATTTATTTTACAATGATCTATAAGGAACTTAAAAAGTTACATGGTCTAAATGGGAAACTACCTACAAGGAAATCCAATTTTTTTGAAAGGAAAGCCCTTAATAGGATCTTGGTTCATTATTAATTTAGGTAGGAGCTGTCCAATCCATTCACTTAGAAGGTTCATTTATTCAAGGAATATTTATATAGAAAGATGGCCACTCCATTTAACATTATCAGTAAAGGCCAAGCACAAAACATACCTTATCTCTAACAATACCAAAAATGGAATAGTTATTCACCAATTAAATTAGTCTAATCACGATTTACCAAAAAATCACACCTTTTAATTTAGAAGAAAACACACCTCATCTGAGGGGTTTTAATATAAAAACATGAAATTATTTATCAAAAAATTTATTTAGCACAATTAAAACATCATACTCAAGAATCATAACTCAATTCACTAAATTATGTATTTTAGAAAGATAAAAAACATATTAACTCAATTTATAAAGATTAAACATGGCACGTATGAGGTTATATTCTCACTTGGGAAAATTTATACAAGGGGAAATTCCATTTATAATGCAATCTGAATTCTTTGAAGGCACTCTAATCATTTAATTAATTAATTCCTAAGGGTAAATTTAAACCAGCACACCCAAGGGGTGTCTATGATCAAGGTTGGTGTCCTATAATTACTAAACAATGATCAATGGGAGTAATACAAGGTCCATACGATAATTAAAAAGGAAGAACTTCATTTTTGGGAGACACAAGGTAAAGGCTAGCACGTGACAAAAGTGAATTATTTATAAAACAATGAAAACAAGAGGAAAGAGACATATACCAACTACCATATTCTTAGGATTATTTACTCATCTAATACCAAGGCTTGATTTGATCCATTTTAGATGAAATTGAAGTAATTGACATTTTCCCTAAAAATAGGGAAAATGAGCTTACGCCAAAATAACAGAACATATCGGAAGATTAACTTATAAGGGAAGAAAGTGGATTTGAGATAATACTAATGTGGATTCATAGAGACCAACAATGATCAAATTTGAGAACAGACAAAGGATTTATTATGATCTCTATATTGGAGAGGAGGAGGAACCCACAATGCCTAGGAGGAGATCTCACATAGTTGGAGGAGAAGAAGAAAAGAAAAAAAGGGATTTAAAAACACATTATGGGAAAAGGATAATTTCACACTCAAAACTAGGTATCACGGTTTGGCCACACAGTTTTCCAAACCGTCCACCATTTTTGCGGCCCCCACTGCTTAGGAAACCAACCTTGCACAGTTATCTAGCATGGTTTTCCCTAATCATGCTCTGATAATTTGAAGAATAGTGTAGGAACACTGTCTAGGTGTAACCAAGAATGCGGGCTAGGAACATAGTTTGAGAAACCATGCGCAACCCATGTGAGGCACATCTATTGACCTGCTGCAGCTACACAATTTTCACTGGTGAGCCGTACAGTTTCAAAAAAATCATGTGTCAGGCCCTATTCTTCCCGTTTTTGAGTTTTCAAAGCCTGACACTCTCGAAACATGATATAGAAACCATGGAACCCCTAGGGCCTTTACTCAAGTCTTAAAACAACAATTTGAAGTGTTCTAACTCTCGAAATTACATTCCGAATCTTGGTTCAAATAATGGCCCATCTACTAAACACCAAAATTTAAATTTCCTCATAATTCTACCTTTGCTCAAATCATTGGTCATTAAAACCTCCCCACATTAGAACTTATCATTCCTGAGAAGCCTTTGGGAACATAAAAACACCACCCAACCTACCAGGGTCATGAAGTCTCATTAAAATGGTCATGTTTCATTTATAAACGTCAACTCACCTCCAAGAACAATTTAAGAATGTGGCACTTAAGACATTAAAATATGATCCAGTGATCATTTTTCAACTAAAACAATGAAACAATGCTTACCCATTCATGTTTAGATAGATACATGATCACATCATCATATCTTTAAACATATAGATGATGTTCCTTCTTACCATAGGATTTAACGTAGAAAGGGGACAATTCTGATCCACCATACCTTCATCATAAGAATTACCTTACAAATCATTCCTCTAAGTGTTTTAACAATTTTCCTTGTGTGATTTCTTCAACTATGCGAACCTGATTACTTATGAGGTCATATCGGGGATCTCACCATAAAGAAATGGTCAAATTCTAATCAACCTAACAGAAAATAGTTGGGAAATATTTTCTGGAATACATCACTGACCCTTACACCACACCATCCTTAACTTGGAGAAAAGTTTTAAAATGGTTCCTCACTAACCGCATACATAAAAAAAGAGGGATAACAAGTTGATCCACCTATGACGGACCATTCCCACCATGCCTAGATTATATGGCTGGAATAACTCAAACTAAACCTCAAAACCTTCCTCCAAGAAATTTTTCATTTACAATGAACACATTCATTAATGTCCATAGATGACTTCCAGTGATGTTCCCTGATCAAACCATCACTTAATCATTTAATCTTTCATGCTTCAGCGTAAATAAGGGTGTAACATAGATCTAGTCCACTGGAATCATCACCCTTTAAACTTTACCTCTAATCCTGAAAACAAGTCTGGCATAACCCCATATTCAATGAAGTAGAGTCCAGGGAACTAACCCATGGTAGTCCCTACTCCATTTTTACAAGTGAGACATTGGTCCAAGGCCAAGATGTCCACATTAGATCTTTGACTAATCCTATAGAGGAATTAATTTGGTGGTCCAGTCAAAGGAATAAAACCGGTGTCTCAGAGTCCGTCCAAGGAATTCCTACATGGAAACCCATGTATCACTCAGGACTAACCATTCCTAGATAAAAACCAAGTGGCCAGCATAAAAATTTGATAAAACCTGTTTATTAAAGTAGATGAATTATTGACACCTTTTAGCTCAACATATAACCAATTCTCTCTTAGTGAATCAAGGATGATGTCGAGATAAGAGACATGGTTGTCTCTTAATGAAGAGTACACTAGGAGGATATCAAGAGTTACCAAAAGATTCAAGAAACTTATATCACAATTGAGATGAACTGCTATGTTTGGTTTCCAATCAACCATAACCAACCACTGAAAAGAAGAATAGTCAAACCACTACTGTTAGACTTCTTAGTAGAATCTCAGATTTACCTGCCAACATATCTTCATTAACTGATCACAAGCCTTTACCTCCCAAGGAATCCTATGATCACTCAAACCTAACCACCAATGTCCATCCATGACCAATGGTGTTTCTCAAGGTTTTCATACACTACCAACCACATCAATGACATGCTATCAAGAAAGCTCCAACATGATTTAATACTTTAAATCCTCAAGGAAATTCAAGAAAGAGAGACCACTTCGAAATGACCATCCTTGGTTATGTTCCTTATACATAGAAGGGAACATATTTTCTAAAACTAATGAAATGATCCCCACCTTAGGTGTGTCTTAGTCCTTGAAGTGAATAGAGATAGACTAACCACTCATAAGCGTTCTCGGTCAGACTCACCTCTAAATAAAAGCATTAAGACATTTGGCATGAAAGCCAAAACCAACCTGATCGATGTGTCAAAACACCTAATCCTCTTGGTACTCCATCCCAAGAATCGGTAAGAACTTGATTACTTTAATTCTTAGGTCACTCTACTCTATAGATGACCCGAGAACACACTCAACAACTCAAGGCTCAATGATACCACCAAACTCGACCGGTTAGTTATATCATTTAGTAACTTGAGAGGTACCACACATATGAATGCACATTACCCTGAGGTTAAGAGAAAGAAAAAACACCCTTGATACTATCCATATGTTTTATTCTCTATGAATCCAAGTATCAGGTGGTTTATAAAAGATTTTTTACCTGGATTTTTATTTCCCCATACAACTATTAACCTGGATGACAACATATCAAGTTGTCTATCACTTAGGAAGAAGAGGGGGTCACATGACCTAAGAAGTAGCCGACCATGCTAGGGAATGTATAACCTGCTGAAACTGAGAATTAATTGATGATCACACCCATAACAAGGGTTAATGATACAAAAAACACTTTTCAAAACAAGGATGTCATTTAGAATCTAAGAGTCACACTAGGGAAAATGGCACCTGAATAGTACCATAAAATGGAAAACTTGCAAAACTTATCAAGGAATTTAATCTATAAGGGCTATAACTACCTTGAGATATCCCCTCAAAAAATCATAAGCGTTGATCCTTTCACTGGGTAATGCTAAAAAAAATTCACCAGGACCTATGAATATCATTAAATCATTTACTAAAAATAAAAAGGCCAACGGAAAATGCTCATGTTTCTATTCCAAGGAAATTCAAAGATAAGTTTAAATACCCTTACATGAGGGTTTTAAACTAAGGATACCACCTAAGGTACCCTTTTTTAAAGTCATCACATTGATTTACATTCAATATTCAAAAATTTGAAATATTTAAAATTGAGCTTCAAGTACTAATTATAAAAGAAAGAACTTGGTAAATGATAAGGTGACCTAAGAGGGTCCTGTTAAGACAACTTGGGTTCATCAAAATGCAACTCAATAGTAGTTTATTAATTATTAAAGGTTCTAAACATCCACATATGGTTATATTATAAGAAACATGCCTCAAATGGCATACTTGGGTCTATTTTTGAATTTATAAAGGTAATTATAAGGATCGTCATGCCCTTGTGATAGTGTGACAAGACTTTTTAGAGGCAACCAAAACAGTTTTGATCAAAATTAAGTAGTTTTTACATTTATAATCATTTAATAGTACACCATGGTCATATTTAATGATTTTATTATATTGGTTTCCATATCCTAATCCATAAATGACCCATACACTTTATAGACTGAAGACTAGCTCCCATCTAATCGAAACCAATTCATTTTGAAATTTTAACATTAACAAATTCTCATTTTAAAAATGGTATTTAGAAATGTATAAATCTCAAAGATGGTTTGAGTACATAGGTGCCTTTTCCAAATCACAAGGAACCCATACACCATACAAATGAAAAATGGTTCCCATTTAATCATAACCAATAAATTTATCATATTAAACCAAATACATATTTACAAAAAACCATGGAATGTTATCACAAGCAGTAAACACAGAGAAAAATGATAATAATAATAGAAGCACGATAACTAGACAAAAAATACTAAATAAGTAGGAAGCATGGAATATAGTTACCTAATTATGGAAGCAGACTAACATGATCAATAAAACACCAAGCATGTTATATAAATGATCACGCTGATGAAATATTTAAATAGGTACAAAACCAAGAATATTACTAAAATATCTAACATGGAATATCAGAAACAAGCTAATAAATACAAGGTGTACCATAACACTCAAGGAAAAAAATCACAATCAATAGGTATCCCAAAACTGTAACTACATGGAATGACATATACATGACATGTTAATATCTATGTGCCTATAATGATTCATGTGACACTACTTCCCTTCCATACCAGGCCAAAAGAAAAATACCATAATTTCATAAATTAATAAGCATCATAAAGTACAAAAATCACTCAAGGTGAAATCATAATCAACTATAATAGAAAACAACATGAACAACAATCCCAACCTTGTACACTATGACTTTTCCCCATTGGTGGGGTGATCACTCCCAAACATGGATATTTACCAAGCATCGACACAATCCTAGTATCTTGTCTACCAGCCCCAAATAGAAAGACAAAGGAAAAAAGAAAACTTTGATAACACTTTGTAATGTACTGACCTGACTGACCATTAAATCGGTACCAGGATTGGTTTCCACATGGCCTCAAACACGCATACCCATATACAAGAGGATGCTGACTAGCAATGAGGGTCTAAGGTGGTGATAGTGGGGAGACTATACCCTCATGATCAGAGTGACATAGTGGTATGTAAGAAAATAAATTATAGACAACATCGAAATTAATAGTAAATTAAATAAAGAGTAGTAAAAGATTAAAGTAAACTGAATATAACAATATGGCCAACACCAATACATAAAATTCATGCATGCACAGATGGTGGTACATAAACTAAAATAGTAGACATACAATAGGAAACATGATACAAGGCAGTACATGAATACAGAAAAGAAAAAAAATCCCCAAGGGTGATCTCCATGAGAATCCTGAGCTCCATCTTAGTCCCTTCGTCATAACTCCTAGGTACAAGAAATATAGCGCAAAAAATAATCCATGGTCTTGCGGACACGAAATCTGCTCGGGTGCCCAAGTGCAATGGCGACCCAAGTAGGGTTTGAGATAAAATCCTAGTAGGCCACCAACCATGGTATCTACACCTAAATCCATCCTGTGAATATAAAGTAAAGAAGTGTACATGTAAATGAAATAATAAGAAGTTTGGAATAAATAAATAAATAAATACTTGTCGGCACGGGTTCCAATAGGACACATGACCGACTCTACCTTCTTTGGATCACAACCAGAAAGAATGTCCAACCATTAACTATATATTTATAGTAATAATATATACACAGTATAATTATATATATTGCATACACCTATATAAACCAAGTATATGAGGACACAAGTGGTCATATACCTAGAATACTATGTGCTGGCTAGACCGGGGCATAACTCAGTCATCCATAACCACTCTAAATGATCCTATAAGCTTAAACATAGGATACCTGACCTGAAACTTATAATAAGTGGGAGAAGACACGCTCGTCACTCAAGATGGCGAGTCACTACTGTAGAATAGGCCTTTAATTGCACTAGAAAATAGCACCTCTAAAGGGAAATTTTATTATTGCTAAAAAAAGTGCTGATAAATTTTTACTTTTATTAGCACTTTTGTTTTAGCATTGATAAATGGTACCCTTTATCACTGATTTTTTAGCACTGATAAAGTGTACCCTTTATCATTGATTTATATTTAGCACTGATAAAGGTCTGAATAAAATGTAATAATTAAATAAATAAAAATAAAAAATGGGTTTATTAAAATGATATTAAAAAATTTATTAAATAAATAATTATTTAAAAAATGAATAAATTGATTATACTATATGTAAATTATAAATACTAATAAATAGTATAAATTAAATATATATATGTATATACAAATTGAAAATTAAACGAATACAAATTAAAAATAAGTAAATAGAGAAAAATATTAAACATTTTATTAAGTAAATAATTATTGATAATGTTAATAAATAGTATATATAAAATATATAGATATATATGAATGTATATAAATATGATTTATATAATAAAAAATATTTATGCATTTATTTTAAAAAGTCATATATTTAGTGAATAATTATTTATTATTAAAAATTAAAATGAATTAAAAATACTGACTAATTGCATAGAGTAATGGATATAATTGAATGTCATTTTATTTTTCAACTTAACATAGATCAAACATCTGTTATATTGATTTAACATATACATAATTAATGTATTTGTATATATATACAACACACACACAAAACTTATCAATTTTTTCAATATTGTTAAAGTGTACTTATTTTTAATTTACTCAATTTCACTTATTTTTAACATTCATGCACTTAAAATTAAATATTCCCTAATAATGTTAAAAATATATTTGTAAAAAATATTTCCAAATAAATATATTAATAAATTTATATTTATTATATTTATAAATTTATAAATTTATAATTATAAATAAATAAAAATTATTTTTAAAAAGAGAATTTATATAATTATAAATAAACAATTATATATATTTAAATAATTATTAAATTTATAATAAATTTAACTAAATAATGAATATATTTACTATATTTATATTTATATACATTTATTAAATAAATAAATAAATGTAAATAGATATAAATATAAATATAAATATTTATATAAATATATATAATGATATAAATATTATTTTTTAAAAATATTTATAAAATTATAAATAAATAATTATATATTTATATAATAATAAAATTAGAATAAATATAATTAAACAAAGAATATATTTACTATATTTATATTTATATATCTTTATTATATATATATTTACAAATTTTTTATTTATAATTATAATTATAAATCCTTTATCAGCACTGATAAAAGGGTCTTGATCTATTTTAAGAACCCTAACCATCACGAACCAGTCTGCGATATCTGAAGCTCTCCATAGAAGCCTCCTACTACCGACGCTCCTCCTCGATGAATCGAAGACCGAATCAAGGATCGAACAATTCTAAGGGTCGAGCGATTCAAGGTTCGAACGAATACAAGGATTGAATGTTAGTCTTTCTCGGCTTTCTCTCGAACATAAGTCCTATACTTTCTCTTGAATGTAAGTCTTTCTCTACTTTCTCTTGGGGATCTTGGGGTGTAAAACATCAATGGTTTTGGCCATATTGGAAGCTTTTTTTCAACTATGAGTGTGTGGAGTTAGATATTTTGGAGAATTGGCCATGAAGATCATCTGTTTTGATTCTTGGAATTTTTAGAGTGTGAAACAACTATACTGTGAGCCTTCCTAGCTTTGTTCCTAGATTATACGAGCATCTCCTTCCTTCTCAATTACATCTGTGAATTAATTTAGGGGATTTATGATCTACTCTTTTATTTATTTGAATGTGTGGATAAATCATGCTTTATTTTCATTGGATAAATAGGGTAATTAACCATATTATAGAATTACTATCCTATTTTACATTGTCAATATAATATTTTATGTATCAATTTCTATGATGGTGGTTGGGTATCATATGAGACTACTGCCTATATATTAAAATGACTAGTTCTTTTCATATTTTTTTCAGTGGAGACGTTAGATGGGGACTGATATTTTATAGATCTATTAATTTTGTGATTCCACTTAGATTTTTGAGTGAATTAAGGGTAGTCCACTTAAAAAATGTGACATCACATGATTCTTTCCATCTTTTTTGAGGCTAGTGTGTATGGGATATATTTTTCAAGGGTTGGTTTGTTTTTCTCCCTTTTTTGTGATATATCTTATTGATGTGTACTATTTCTTTATACCAACTTCTTTATGGATCTCCCTCAAATATTAAGGATGGATCAATGTGTATTATATGGCCTACCTAGAATCCTTCAAATGGGTAGATCTAATGTGATGAACTCCCTAGAATCCTTGGGATGGGTCGGTGTGGTGATATGACATCCCAAGAGTCTTGAGATTTTTTCATATAGTTGATATGCCGTTAATATTAAACGAAATAACTCCTTAGGTTTTTACATCAATTTTTCCAAAAAATAGAATAGACGTTTTTAAATTATATATATTAGAAATCATTTTTAGGTATTCATTATTTTAGGTCTACATGTATTGGTTCCACCCCTAGGAATATATGATTACCATCCATGTATATAAAATAACTCTTTATTTATTAAAATGTTTTATCAATAAAATTTTTATATATTCTAGTTGATTAAATGAGAGTTTATTATTCTTGTTTATCATATCTAGGTTTCTTATTACTCCTCAATTGACTACATTATATTTTCATTTGTTTAGTGGATTTAATAAAACCTTGATATGTTTCAAAAAATAGTTATTATTTCAATTTTTTATTTGAGACTCATGCACCAACTCTTTTATAGACATTTTTCAACCTCATCAATTTCATATCCAGAATAGTTATTTCATTTTATTGCTTGAGACTCACCCCTGTCTCTTTTATGTTTCTTGTACTACTTTGAGCAGTAGTCATCCCATAGATGACTACCACTTAGAGTATTTCAAGAAACATAGGTGCATGTCAACAAGTGATAAAGGATGTGTGTCAAGAAAAAATTCAATGATAGATGTTCAGGACATGAGCTGTTGAGCATGAAAATTGTCTATAACTGTCACCTTTGAATTTTTTCAGAGGATAAATCCTACCATAGTGGAGTAATTTTTTTCTTAAATTTAATTAAACATTTTATTCAAATAATACTAAAATTAATTGAAATAATTAAATGGTGGGGTTCCCTTATTAAAATTGTCTATAACATTCACCATTAATGATGAATATATTATGTGTATATTTTTATTTATTAAAAAAAATCAATATTTTACGAACCCAATAGGATGGATATGAATGAAAAATAGAAGCATGCTAATAATTTGATAAAATAGTACGATGATGGAGTTAAGGACTTCATCAAGTTTTCAAGAAATAATGAATATGAAACTTCTCATATCCTTTATCCATGTTTACTTTGTTGTTATTGAAGAACAATTAGTCTGGTAGAGTTAGAAGAAACTTTGATTTATCACAAAATAGATCAGATATTTAAATGTTGGATTAAACATTGGAAAAAACTAAACATTCACACTAATTTGGATGATACTATGGTTTATGGATCATTTGATATGAATACCAATGTAAATGATGATGAAGATCACAAAGAAGAAATAAAAATGGAAATTTAATATGACCTTCATGATTTCCCATAGTTGTTTGAGAAGATAAATAGCCACGCTAAGATACCATTTTATACCAGTTGTACTTAATACACAAAATTGTCAGCTATATTGAAGTTATATAATTTGAAAGATGAAAGTAGATGGAGTGACACCAGCTTTATACAACTATTTTTTCTCCTGAATGATATGATACTAGAAGAAAAAAACTACCATGTCAATAATATGATGCTAAACAAATTCTACGTTCAATGGGCATGATCTTTAAAAAATACATTCTTATTAAAATGATTCATATTGTTTCGTAAGGACCATGAATCACTCATAAAATGACCTAAGTGTGGCATAAATCAATACAAGATAAATAAATCAAGTCCTTTGAAATATATATGGTGCTTTCTTGTTATTCCAAAATTTAGAAGACTATATGGATTTCAAGAAACCATGATACAATTGACATGTCATATAGACACAAGAATTAAATTTTGGAACCTAAGTCATATAAAAGATTCTCCTCAGTGGAATAAAATTGATTATGAGTATCCTGAATTTGTAAATAATCCAAGAAAATTTCTTCTTGCATTATATATAGATGGAATAAATCTTTTTTTTCTACATAGTATTACTCACAGTACATGGCACATCATGTTGTTAAATTACAACTTGTCCCCATGTTTATGCATGAATCCCAAATACATTATCTTGTATCTACTTATATCTGGAATAAAGAAACCTGGTAATGATATTGATGTCTATTTGGATCCATTGATTGAAGATCAAAAATCGATTCGGGATACTAGTGTTATAATGTATGATGCTTATAGAAGTGAATAATTCACATTGTAGGTCATGTTGTATGGGACAATAAATGACTTTCTCGCTTATGAAAATTTATTAGGATATAACATTAAAGGAATGTTGGGGTGTATAATTTGTGAAAAACACACATACTCAATTTGGTTGAAACATTCCTTGAAGAATAGGTTTTTAGGAAATCATAAATTTTTACCTTGATGACTTAAATACCAATCCTAGATGACAACATTCGATGGGAATATAAAACAAGGTACAACACTATCTCTAGTAATGGGTGATCAAAGGTAAAATAAAGTAAAATATATTAACACTATTTTTGGTAAACCATTTTCAAAAAACTATACAAAATCAGGGTAGAAGAAGTGATCAATTTTCTTTGAATTACTCTATTGGAATTGTTTGTATGTCAGACATTTTCTTGATGTCACACATGTAGAAAAAATGCATTTGATAGTGTTATTGGATTATTACTAAATGTTCCTGGAAAAGATGAAAGATAGAATAAAGGCTTTGGACTTGATTAAAATGAGGATAAGGGAAGATTTTGCACTAGTGATGGGTAAAAGGTAGACTTTTCTTCATCCATCAGCTTACACTCTCTCCACATAGGAAAATTTTAAATTTTCATTTCTATTAATAATTTAAAAGTTCCATAGGGGTATTCATAAAATATCAAGAATGTAATGTCAATGACTAATTTGAAGTTACAAAGACTAAAATCACATGAATGTCATGTTTTAATTCAAGATTTTATTCCTCTTTCTTTAAGTTTCATTCAACCTCTAAATGTACAACATAAATTAACTAGACTCTTATTCTTTTTCAAATCCATATACAGTAAATTTATTGACCCGATGAAGTTTTCAATCACGAATAAAGAGTTTTTTTTTCATATTATATGAATTAAAAATGTACTTCACACCATCATTATTTGATATAATGGTCCACCTGATAGTTCAATTGGTTAGAGAGGTTCAACTATGTGGTCCTACCTATTATAGATGGATATACCCCATTGAATGATATATGATGATTTGAAAGGGTATGTCAAGAATCTAAGATGACCAAAATGTTATATTGCAAAATGATATATTGTTAAAGAAGTTATTGAATTATGTACCAATTACCTATCAGATGTTGAAAACATCAATCTCCCAAAGTGTCATCACAGTGGATGGATTATGGGAGAAGGGATTTTAGGAATAAATGTTGCTACAATTACCAAGATAGAGTGTGAGAAATCACACCTTTACATTTTACATAATAGAGAATATGTTGATCCATACATTGAATCCCAAAAATAAATTCTTAGATATTTAAATCCATCATGGGATCATGGATGGATATAAAATACACATAATCAATATTTTATAGGATGTTTCTAAGATCAAATTTACAATGAGTTATTTGAAAATAAAAATTCAATTACCCAAATAATTGAATGGCTAACCAGGGGACCAAATGAAAATGTTATATCTTACACTAGTTTTGTAATCAATGGTTATAAATTCAATACAAAAGAAAATTATGAATATAATATGATGTAAAATAGCAGTGTTATTCTTGTGGCTGAAGCGATGCACATATCTAGTTCGAAGGATAGAAATAAAATTTATGAAAATATGTCATATTTTGGAATTATTGAATATATATATATATGAGTTGTATTATACAAAATTTCAATTGAAAATTTTCTATTGAAAATGGATTGACAAAATGAGTGTAATGAAAGTTGATGAAATCAGCATCCTGAAGGTGAATTATAGTGTGTAAGGGTAAAAAGACAAGCCATTTATAATGGAATCCCAAGAAGTGAATGTATTTTATATCTCATATCAAACAAACAAGAATTGGTTAATTGTACTATTAGAGACTAAAAAAAATGTCAGGTCAGATGAAACTCTAATCAAGGATGACCCTTTTATTGGGAGATCACAGTTAGTTCATGATGGTACTATAGTAGACAATTTCTTGTACATTATAGGGGACCCCAAATAGGGGATTTGGATTCTTGATAGAGGAAACAAATCCCTAAAACCTTTAAAAAAATAAAGAAAGTTCAATGAGATGGTAAACATGTTTTTAATATACTATATTTTTCCACATAATATTATATATTATCTACTGCATTAACATAATAAAAATTAAATGTTTTACTACTCATGAAGACAATGTATTCTAGACATGATGATGTTACCAATCGCTCAAAAGAACTAACTATAATGAAGTAAACCATTTGGGAATATTTAAAGGTAATGTTATGATATTCTTTCTCTATTTTGACAAAAAATTATATAATGGAATGTTGATTTAATTTTAATTATTCCTTACAGATTTCATTTATTTTAGAATTTTTTTGTCCATATTTCATGCCTTTGTAGGAAGAGAAATGATGTTATATCTACTCAATCACAAAGTTAATCTTGTTGTTTGTACAATAAAATCATTGTCCATAGAATTAATGTATTGTTTCATATTTATGTTTAATTTATTTCTTTTTAGTATTACTCACATAATAATTGTTTTCTTATATTGGTGGATTTTTTTGTTTGAGTTGGGGTGATATATTTATTTTCATTCCTTTATGTACCAAAAAATCCATAGGCTTCTTCTCCTTCAATTTTTTTTCACCCCTATAGTGTTGACATTTATCACTTTCCTTCATGTTCCCATGACTTCTCAATCACATAGGTAATATTTATGTTTTCATAGTAAAATCTTTGTCTATATAATTAATGTATTGTTTCATATTTATATTTTATTTATTTATTTATAATATTACTCATATAATAACTATTTTTATATACACATGGATTCTTTTTTTTGAGTTGGGGTGGTTTATTCGAAGCTTCTCATGCTCCTGAGAGACTAGAATTAAGTTAATTTCCTTATCATTTTTATCTAATACTTATTTAGTTTTTTTCACATATCTTTTGGGTAGTCATATTGACTCAATGTTCTTAGAAAAAAAACCTTTATCATTGAAATCCATAAGATTATAGTAAGCTCATGTGTTCATTGTGGTGACTTCTCATTATATAATGGTCACACAAGCTTCCTATACTCTTTTAGAGCTCAACAACAAGAAATGTTTTTGGGCTAACAACATCGAGTCAATATATAGTATTATTAGCGAGATAAATAAAGGTAATGCACATCATTTAAACAATGGAAGTTATGATTTTTTTTGATACATTGGGATGTGTAGGAAATATCTGCACCTTAATCCGACACATGGTGTGACTGGTATTTCTACAAGTGCTTCTTTTTATTTAAAATTCTCATTAATTTTAGTAAATAAGACAACTGACATACTCAAAACTGAGAAAAAATTTTCCAATTGTTTTTATACTTTAGGAAAGTGATCCATAATTAATTTGTGACATATAGTAATCAACTATACCTAAATTCAATACACGATGTTCCTGGTATGACTCAAAGTGTCCGTTAACAGATTAAAATCGATATTTTAGTTCAAAAATATCCACTCACTAAAAAACAATAAAAAATTCTTTGATTTTCTTGATAATTTAAGAAAAATAGTTCATAAGTTATTTGTAACATGTAGGAATTAGTTTCACATAAAACTGATACAAAATGTGATTGGTATGAGTCAAAGTGTGTGTTTCCAATTCAAAATGATATTTTTTTGTAAAAATGTAATGTGACGTATTCAAAACTAAGAAAATTAATTTATATTATTTTGATAATTTAGTAAAATGATCCATAAGTCATTTGAGACATGTAGGAATTATCTACACCTCAATCTGACTCACGGTGTGACCAATATGACCCCAAGTTCATATTTTTATTTAAAATCAACATCAATTTTAGAAAAATAGAAAATTAACCAACTCAAAATTAAGAAAACACATTCATATTGACTTTATAATTTACACAAATGGTCCATAAGTCATTTTTGATGTGCAAGAATCATCCGTACATCAATTCGATATACGATGTGCCCGGTATGACTCAAATTGTCTGCTATTAGTTTATAATTGACATTTTATTTCAAAAAGTTTCACTCACTGAAAATTGATAAAACAAACTTGTATTTTCTTAATAATTTTTTAAAATGATTTATAAGTAATTTTTTATGTGTTGAAATTGGTCTGACATCAAACTAATGCAGGATGTGATCAGTATGAGTCAAAGTGTGCGTTTCCAATTTAAAATGTCATTTGAGTAAAAAAGACCAGTAGTGTACTAAAAACTAAAATAACACATTCAGATTATTTTTATAATTTAGTAAAACAATACATAGATCATTTTAGACATGTAGGGATCAACCAAACCTCAATCCAATGCACGATGTGACCAGTATGACTCCAAGAGAATCTTTTTATTTAAAATTGGCATCAATTTTAGTAAAATGGACAACTGACCTACCCAAAACTAGGAAAACACATTTGGATTATTTGTATAATTTACTAAAATTATCCATAAATAATTTTTTATGTGTATAAATTAGTCACACTTCATTAAAGTACACGATGTGCCCCGTATGACTCAAAGTGTCTGTTATTAGTTTTAAATAAAAAATTTAGTTCAAAAATTGTCACTCCATGAAAAATGATCAAACATGCTCATATTTTCTTTATAATTTAGGAAAATAATTTATAAGTAATTTTTGATGTATAAAAATCTGTCCCATATCAAACTGAAATGAAATATGATCTATATGAGTCAATGTTCATGTTTCCAGTTTAAAATTACATTTTAATACAAAAGAAAAGTGACTTACTCAAAACTAAGAAAATAAATTTAGATAGTTTTTATACTATAAAAAACATTAAATAAGTCATTTGAAACATGTTGGAATCAGATAAACCTCAATCCAATGCACGATGTGACCGATATGACTCCAAGTGAGTTTTTTTATTTAAAATTGACACTAATTTTAGTAAAATGGACAACTAACCTACTCAAAACTGAGAAAATGAATTCATATTTTTTTGATACTTTATAGAAATGATCCATAATTCATTTTTGACATTTAGGAATCATCCAAACCACAATCCAATACACGATGTTCCTGGTATAACTCAAAGTGTTAGTTATCCATTTAAAATCGATATTATAGTTCAAAAAGTGTCACTTACTGAAAACTAATCAAATACACTCATATTTTTTATTGATAATTTTTGAAAATGATACAGAATTCATTTTTGACATTAATTAATTATTCTCACATAAAAACGATACACAATGTGATCATAATGAGTAAAAGTCCATGTTTCGAATTTAAAATGACATTTTAGTAAAAAAATGAAAGTGATGTACTCAAAACCGAGAAAACACATTAATTTTTTTTTCATACTTTAGGAAATGATTCACAAGTCATTAGTGACATTTATGAATCATCCTTACCTCAATATGATGTACTGTGTGACTGGTATGACACCAAGTGCATCTTTTTATTTGAAATTGACATCAATTTTTATAAAATTGACAACTAACCTACTCCAAACTGATAAAACACATTCATATTGTTTTGATAATTTATTTAAATGATCCATAAGTTATTTGTGAAATTTATTAATCATCCACACATCAATCTAATACATAATGTTCCCAATATGACTAAAATTTTCCATTATTAATTTAAAATCGACATTTTATGTTCAAAAAGTGGCACCCACGCAACCACGAGGCTGCACCCGTATGGATTTTTCTTATAATTATTTAATTAATTTACATAGAGATAATGCTTGAACAAGAATAAGAAATGGTGAGATGTATAAGAATCAACCACAAATCAATCTGATACCCAGTGTTCCTAGTATGACTCAAAGTTTAGTTTTAAAATTAACAATTTATATTAATTTATTTTTTTACATTATTAATAACATAATAATTGTTTTCTTATACAGGTGAATTATTTTTCTCAAGAAAGGGTGTTATTTTGGAAATAACATGTGTCAGGGTCAGGATCAAAAGACATAGTAACGTTGATATTTTTTAAATGTATGTAATAATTTATACTTAGGTTATTTTATAAATCAATGTTTGAAATGTATATAATATAGTATATTTTTCCTTGTATTTGTGTTGTAAATATAATTTCATTTAAATTCTATATTGGTACTAGATTTTCTTGATATCTGGTGGTGGTTATGGGGATACATTGTGTTGTTAGAAAACACTGTAGTATTCCCCTTTCTTAGTTCTTTTGAAGGCACTAATAAATAGATCCTTTATTAGTTCTTTTGGAAGCACTGATAAATTTATCCTTCATAAGTGCTTTTGAAAGCACTAGTAAATTTATCCTTTATCAGTGCTAAATTAAAGCACTGATAAAAGATAAGTTATTTTAATCACGCTCTGGTAGTCAATGATTCTCAAGCACTGATAAAGGCCATTTTTAACACTATTAAAGGCCTATTATGTATTAGTGAGTATACCATCATGTCAACACTTGAAAAATAGTGAGTGCATCGTCATTTCAACACTCACAAGGTATGTGGTGAACCATGTCTACTGTCCACATAATATCAATGGTGTGAGACATCATGCTCTTTACCCGATGTAATGGAGCATGACACCACCATGCTCAACAGAACCCTTAGCGTCATTCCACAACCTATATCAAGGAATAATCATATTTATAATAATATTAATCGGTCATTTCCTCTTATACATTATATTAATCAATCTATTACAATCAAAGTATGACATTTCAAGTCATAGTATATTTAAATTCATATAAAAGGTGTGTCCTTGCCACCCATTCGATTTAATACAAACCATTTAATTTAAACAATCCATTCCACCTAGATCATTTAATCAATTCATGGAAGGAAACTATCATAAAAAATCAATTCTATTTTAATACATTCCATTTAATCTATTTAACATTGAAATTAAATTTTCAAGGCTCGATAAGGTACATAAAAATTACTGTGGTCTAAATGGGAAATTACCTACATGGGAAATCCAATTTGTTAAGAAATACAACCCCTTAGTGGAATTTTGGTTCATTAGTCATTTAGGTAAGAGTGTTATAAGACATGCACTTAGAAGGTGTATTGCTTCATGGAGCATTTATATAGAAATAAGGACACTACATTTAACAATATTAGTTGAGGCCAAGCACAAAACATGCCTTATCACTGACCATACCAAAAAAAACATAGGTATTCACCAATCCAATAAGTTCATTCAAGATTTAGAACCCAAATAAAAATTTGTAATTTAGAAGAAAGAAAACCTCATCCGAGGGGTTTTATTATAAAAAATGACATTGTTTATCAAACAATTCATTTTTTAAAATTAAAGCATCACACTAAATAGTCCCACCTCAATTCACCAAATTATGTTTTTTAGAAAGATAACAAACATGGAAACTCCATTTTTAATGATTCAACATGACACATAGAAGGTTCCATTATCACTTAATCAATTGACTATAAGGAGAAATTATGTTTATATACCAATCAGAATTCTTATAAGGCACTCTAGGCATTTAATTAATTAGTTATTAAGGAGAAATTTAAGTCAGCACACCCAAGGGGTGTTTGTAATCAAGGTCGCCATCCTCTAATTACTAAATAATGATCAACGAGATTAATACAAGGTGTGTACATAAATTAAAAAGTAAGAACTCAATTTTAGGGAGACACATGGTAAAGGCCAGCCCGCGACATAATGAAATTATTTATAAAACAACAAAAACATGTGGAAAGGGAGATAGACCACCTACCTTATACTTAGGATTCTTTACTTGACTAATATCATTGCTTTATTCAGTTTGGTTTGGAAGAAATAAAAAAATAGACATTTTCCATGAAAATAGGGTAAATGAGATCATACCAAAATAGTGCAAGAGATCAGAAGAGAAAATTAGAAAGGAAAAAAAGGATTCAAGAGATTACCGATGCAGATCCATAAAGACCAATGCCATTCAAATTAGAGAATGAACATGGGAGTTATCATGATCCCTAGATTGGAGATGAGGAGGAACCCATGATGCTAAGAAGGAGAGATCAGATGACTGGAGGAGGAGAAGAAAAGAAGAAAAGGGGTTTAAAAAATCATTAATGGAAAATGGGTAATTTCATCCTCAAAACTAGGTGCACAGCTTTGTGACATAGTTTTCCAAACCATGCGCCAACAGTGTGGCCCCCACAACTTAGGAAACCCATCTTGTACGGTTGTGCCACATGGTTTTCCCTAACCACGTGCTAACCGTGATATGAATAGTGCAAACACATTGCCTAAGTAGTACCAACCATTCATGCTAGGTTTATAGTTTGGGAAACCATGTGAAACCTATATGGGGAATATCATCTCACCTGATACATCCACACGATTTTCACTGGTGGGCTGCATGGTTTCAGAAAAACTGAGCACCCTGCCTAGTTTTTCCCGTTTTCATATTTTCAGAGTCCGATGCTCCCAAAACTCCAAGGAGAACTTGAGGAACCCCTTGGGCCTTTAAAAAAGTCTAAAAACAACACTTTAAATTGTTTCAAATCTTGTAATTACATTTCAATGATTGGTTCAAATAACATCCTACCCACTAAACGCCAAAATTTAAATTCCCTCAGAATTCTACCTCAGCTCAATTCACGGGTCATTACATGGAAGTGGTGTAATAATGTCATAATTTGTGGAGAACTTAGTCTCATAATTTTTTTGAGATAATTTATGTTCTTATGTAATTTGTTTTAATAGTTAATGGGTTTGAAGGGTATCCCTTGGTGTTGTAGCAGAATGGGGGAGTTTAGGAGTATTCTAGGATTTTTTGAGTTTTCATTGTTCTTTGAAATTTTCTCTAAGTATAGAACCTTACTTATCATAGGGAGAAGGAAAATTTGTTATATGTATAGAAAATTATCTTATAGATGGAATAAAATATCTTACATATTAAAAATTTCCTAAGTATAAAATGTTACATATTTAAAATTTATAGTAACAAAGGTTTTTACCTTTGGGAAAAACCCTGAATATTAATGGTTTATTATGAATAGATCAAAATATTTTACATATGGATATTTTCCTAAGATAAATTTCTCACATATGATGAACATATATTACATATTGAAATCCTTATAAGAAAAATATTCCATGTATGAAAAATTTGTTTTGTATTGAAATTTCTTATAAGGAAAATATCATACGTAATTAAAATTTTTTAGGTATCAAATTTTGACAATGAGAAAAATCTTACATATTAAGAAATATGTTACATAAAAATTAAAATATATTATGTATGGGGAAATATGTTACACATGGGATAATTTTCTATGGAAATTATCTCATGTTTGGAAATTATGTTATGTATGATATAAATTATATTACATATGAATATTTTTCCTAAGTAAAATATTATACATATGAAAATGTATTACATATCATATTTTTACTAAGGGAAATATATTAAATATTAGGATTTCACTGAGGAAAATATATTAGCTATAATGAATTATATTATTCTTGGATTTAAAATATATTACATATTGAAATTTCCCATGGGAAATATCATACATATTGAATATTTTATTTATGATTAATATATTAGGGATGAGGGTTTTCTAAAGGGAAAAACCTTATTTATTGGAAAACATATTATACATGAATAAAATATATTACATATTATCTAAATATGTTATGTATATAATTTTTCTAACTAAAATATATTACAAATGAAGTAGTATATTATATAAGAAAATTTTCCAGAGGATAAAAACTTAAGTTTGATGGGAAAACAATACATATAAAATCTTTCAAGGAAAATATTTTATTTTTTGATAAAAAATGTTACAAATAAGGTTTTGTTTATGAAAGAACCTTATGCTTGACTTAAAATGTTATCTATGGTGTTTTTTAAAGGGAAAACCATACATGTGATCTAAATACCTTACATATGAAAGGGGAAACTTAAATGTTTTTAAAAAACCCCATATAAAATATATTATATGTCTTATGTATGGGCTCATAGGGGTGATACATATTATAAATTTTAGTAGGGTCTAGGATTTGTTAAATTTTCTAGAAGTGAACAACTTTTATAAAATTTCCTTAAAATTAAATAAATTTTTAAGAACACATTTTAAAAATGATTTTATGTTTTTTATGACTTTTAATAAATATATGATAATAATGAATATATTGTTCTCTTCTACATCCAATAGTGAGTTCTTCAATATTTCTTAACAAATTCTAGTGCTCTTATTTCTTGAGGATGGCTTGAGGTAAATATAACACTCTAATTCAATTATTTCATGGTTTATTCCCCTATTTATTGATGAAAATTTATGTGGATTGGGTTGTGTATTTAGTGACGATTCCACCATAGTATAGTGTAATTACTCTATTATCAAGGGGATTTTTCATGGATTATCTAAAAGATATTCCATGTGGATAATCACACTTGGTTTTGTGAAGATTTACTGAGGTATATCACTTCCCTAATTCATTTTGGGATTTCTATCATTTTGAGTGAAATTAATGGATTAATTAAGATGATATATTGGTTTTGTTTTTTCTAAAGGCCAGAATAGATGCTGGGGGTGGTAGGCACCCCTTTACTCAAGGATTTAACATCAGTAAATCAAATATTGAGTTATTATTTATTATTCTCTAAATATAATTTTTTATTAATATTGGTATAATGTGTAAATTAATTATAAGAGTTTTAAAATTCACGTGGATGATGAATTGATGGAGTGTTGGTATTTTTTTGATGTGCAGTGGTTGAATAGGCTTGGATGAGAATTAGTGAGGGTGGCCAAACTTATATTGAAGGGAATAACTCTATAAAATGAGATAAACATACCCTTAAACATTTCCCTATGTTTATTAATTTTTTTATATGGCATGTGAGATGCGGTGTTTCAAATTACATGTGGTCAACATTAAATTTAATATAAATTGGTTTTTTATATTCCCATAAAATGAACAAAATCTCCAGGGCCAAGATATACCATTGAACACTAGTTAATGCCGCATCCATTGACGAAAAAGGGCTCAAGAATTAATTTGTGAATTGATTTATAAAGAACATAGAGGGGTATAAATAAAATAAGTGGAACATAGTGGCTTAGGTATAGGTTCCCCTCGACACCTCTTTATAAAGGAGAGTGTGGATTCAGAAGGGTTGGAACATGTAACCCACAATTAAACCTTGATATAAATTATATTCTACAGGCTAATTGATTAGAGAGTGGGGTGAGTGTTACTCCATCACTAGTATGTGAACACCAATGTGGGTACACCCTGGGTAGGATTTTGTATAGGATGTGAATTAGAGGACAAAATTATGTCTTCAGGTGTGAGATGAGAATTATGTCATATATCTAGAGTTTTTCTGATGTGTCTTTTCTTATAGGTCTTGTGACGTCATAATATTATTATGGTAATGATGGGGGAAACTATCCCCTCTGAGTGAAGGGTTTGAACCTAGAGTTTAGAATGAGAAGTAGTATCCCTTATAAGGTTTAAAAATTATGAAAAGGATTAGGGGACCTCAGTGGGTTCCCCTGCCTTATGATGACCCCATGGCGGGTTTGTATATAGAGGCTAGTGCAACAATATCCCTTTATGTGTGTAGTGATTAATATAGGTTGTGAAATTGAGAGGAAAACCTTGGATATGTGTGATAGGTTTAATCATTTTATTAAACCTATGATAACAATGAAATTAGATAGATAGGTGAGACATTATTTCCCCTGATATGATACGTGAGATATCAAGTGGTGGGTGTTATTCTTCTCAATAAGACATCACAGAGTAAGTTATTTCCCCTAGATATGATATATGATATAATATGAGGTGGGAACCATTCCCCATTATGTTTTATGATATTGGATATTATGAGGTGGATGTTATTCCCCTCGATAAAATGTTTGTGGGTGGGTCTCTTCTCCCCGAGAGGATTATCTCAGATCCATAAGTAGGCCATTTTCCCTCGTGCACATGTTATAAATATGATATCATCAGATGGGAAAATTATCCCTCATAATATATATATATATATATATATATATGAGATGATAGGGTGGGAAAGTTTCCCCCTTGCATGTGTTACATATCTGAGATTAATGGGTGGGATACTTTTCCACCCATACATGTGTTATACATCTGAGTTTCTTGGGTGGACCACTCCCCCCCCCGAGGGTTGTATATATGAGATGATATAGGTGGGCTGATTTCCCCCTCAAGTGACTGTATATACTTATGTATACATATTCATGAGATTCCATGGTAGTAAATGCACCCCTTTATATCTTGTGACATTCTCAGAGACTACCAAAATGGGGCGAAGTAGTATGGTCAATCCTAGTTTTCATCTTAGAACCCAAGTATAAATGATATTATTTTATTATGTTCTACCATTATTTTTTTTGATTATATCATATAGTAAATACACTACAATATATGTTATGTTAGGTACTATATTGGGGGATGGCCTATTGAGTTTTACTCACACCCTACTCAAGAATCCACGATACTTTAGTTTTTGCGTAAACCTCATTGTTCATAGGTTTAGGTAGGGAATATGTCCAATGTTTCATAATCGATCTTGATCAACTTAGTGATAATTTTTAGATAGAGATGTGACAATGATTGGGGATGGTAATATAACCTCTTAGGTATTTTTATTATTTTGTTTTTTTTGTATATGTGATGATCCTAGGGAGTAATAAGTTAGGATGTAAGAATGTATACTTACACATTTCATTTAATATTGTATGATTCTTATTTATTAGGTTTTTGTGTGTTTTGATTTTTTATTGTGGATGTTGTTTGGTTATTTTGGTTTTTGTTAATCTAATATGAGGATATATTCTCCCTATATTAACACTTTAGACCCTCACCAGTAGTCAACAACATCTAGAGTATGAGAAGGTGTGACTAAGGTGATTTAACACCTCTGGTATATACACTAGTGAGTGGTCTTTGTATCGATACATTATAAACCCACTCCCATATGAAGTATGCACATTAGTCGAGGGAGTTCCACACTTTATCATCCCAAATTACCAAATAAGTATTCCAGAAATACATTGGGGAAACCTTTACCATTCCCAAGAATAGATCTCACCCAAGGGAGTACTAACCCCCTACATCCCTAACTACCGATCCATGTAAAGGGTGAAGTGCCTCATGAACACTATAGTAGGTGAACATTACATTATCAAAAGGTAAGTGTTGTTTGAGGGATTAACCAACCATGATGGTGGATCTATAACTCATCAAGTAGAGCACATGAGGAGAGGAAGGATCTGACTCTGTGGATAAAGAACCAATACCCCATGTATATGGGGGAGTTCCTAACTCTATTTTTCATATGAAAATACCTGTTCCTTTCTGAGACTAAGGTAGTAACAACCCCAAGCTATATCATAAGTAACCACTCCTTGAGTAAGTAGGGGAGTATTAAAATATAGAAAAAATATATGGGACCAAAAACTTATTATTAGTAATTTTATAGGGGAGTTCCTAACCCTGTTTCCACTATGATCATTATGCTTGATCCTATTCATTAGACTTTTAGAGCTAAGAAATACAAACTTAATGAATCACCAAATGTACCACCTTTGATGAAGAAGAGGGATATACAATCATGTTCTATAAAAACAAATACTCTAGATATAATAATCTCATTCCCAAATTCAAGTCCTTCGAAAGAAGATATGGAAAATCACCCAGGATGGAAAAGTACACAACACATAATATGAGGTATATAACATATAACCCCTTATAAGTATCATAATCATGTATTTATATCCACATTTAGTGTTGGGGCCTACATACATGTCATGTATGATAGTGTACCTGACCCTTGGGAACCACTGGAATACTCCACATGTACCATAACAACCTAAGTCATGTATAGGAAATGATACATGATGTTTCCATGGAGAGGTACATGGTGTATGGAAAATTAGGCTCACTCATCATGTACCGATGATGATTCAAGTCATGTATGGGCTAATGCATACAACATGTATCCCTATAACAAACAACATGTGGGTCCATATGATTTCATGAGCATGTACTTCTATACATGTTGAGTCATGTGATATGAAGATATATGGAATGTGTACATATGGTACAATCCATGTAATATTTTACTTGGACTTAAACCCTAGACACTATTACTAGAGTGATACATGACATATGGATAAGAAGTACACATTGTGTAATTGCATTTCGACCAATAATCTATAAATAACTAGAAAAAATGTCATATTCATTGATTTCTACAATGATAAAAATTGAAGCACCACCTCATATCACTACAACTACTACCACCCGTTAGTTATAGAAATAAACCTTCACAAAATCCCCAATAACCTTCCTTGATTAGTAATATACCTTGAAAATATTTTCACATTCCCTCAATGTTTTTTCATACCATTTCCATTTGAAATCCAGATCCACCATTCCATCGATGACCCACCACCACCCATTGATAATCCCCAATAACTATCATGGTCTCATGATTCCCTTCACACCACTTCTATTAAAAAAATTTATGTTCACACATCCATTGGTCACTTTTTCATAATTTAGGTCCAATTTCATCAAAACACCGACCATGAAAATGGATTGCAGTGAAAGAAAAAATAAAGATGGAATGAAATTGGGAATAACATTTTAGTTGGGGGTCAGTGAGAAGGTCCAACCACCATTCACCAGATATAGATCCTCCAATGATGAATAATTATGATCTAGATAGAGTTTTTGGGAATTAATAAGAATGAATAAACTATAATGATTTTTATTATTCTAAAATATCATAAACAATAAATCAAGTATGAATCCTCAAATAAGAATCAAGAAGAATAGATAAAAACTGGAAAAAACAAGTCCTACCATGTGGTGTTTAACACAGTCACTTCAATATATTCATCCATTCCACATGATCCAATTATTATCATCATTAAGAATTCAAAATCTATATTCCTAGAATAATCCATTGGAAGCTCACCTCAAAATAGTTTATCCAATACCTATAACTCTCTCTGTAATTTTTTAATTAGATAAAAATGGATAACCCTAGATTAATTGACATAATATGAATTTATAATCCACAATTAGGTAAACCTGACTTTTTAATTAAATATCAAAATAGCCCAATATGAGGACTGGAACTTAAGTATAAAACACATAACTTTCATGGAGAAAACACCCAATTACTGACGTAATAATTTGGTAAAAATTTTCATTTAGGCTTTTGTTTAAGAGGTATCACTATTCATGCTCATAGGATAACTAATAATTATTTAATAAATATTAGAAGTCACAAAAAATTTAAGTTTCTCAAAATTTAACCAAAACACAGCATGGGTTTAGACATCATACTAGAATATCAATCGAACCATCTAATTTTTTGAGGTCATATACTAGGGTAAATTTACTACCCACCTTAAAGGACTTGGGACTTTATAACTCAAAAATGAGCTAAGTCCCAATCAGGTATAATTTGAGTCACTTCCACATAGATGTCATTTTGATAAATGGTTTAGTCAGATTGTCCTTAAATGGGTGATACACTATTTTGAAAGCATGATACACTTGAGTGATTTATTTATATGATGTTTCCATGTATATATTTTTTATATTCATGTGTTTCATTATGATGCATAATGATGTGTGATATATGAATGTGAAACACTCCCTATGCTATAATAAAATCTCCCTTTCTTAGAGATAAAAATAGATTTTATAGTGTTAAAAAAAGTACTAATAAATCATGTTTTGAAAAATTCCCCATAGACTACTACAACTACTATTTAGTTCTATTAAAACCTATAATAAACACACACACACACACATATATTGTACAATCAGTTGAAAAATCAATAATATGTATACCAAAATCAACAAAATATTAATAGTAAATAAATTTAATTATTTAATAACATATCTGTACATTCTGTTATTGCTATAATATTTATAAATCAAACATTTACATTAAATGGAATGTTCAGAAGTATACGTTGACAAATAAAAATTCCTTTAACTTTTAACCTACCAATGAAATATATCTGTAATTGAAATTGGTAATATATAAGTAATAATAAATAATATTTTATTTATTAATTACATTTAATAAACTTAAAACTAGTTAGAAATTGAAAAAAATGCATTAGGCCATTCAAACCACACCACATATACAGATGAAATGAATTTAATTCCTACATATCAAATATGAACCAATGATCATTATAATATAGCTTCATGATAATCCAAGTAAGTTTTCTTAGTTTTGAGTATGTGACACTCATTTATAAATTAACTAATTCTTGACATGGAAAATTAAAATTTATGTAATTTTAACCCCATCACACATTTAAATGAAATTTGGTATATTCTAATAGGTTACATATGAATCAATAATCATTGTTATTATAGTTTCATGATAATATAAGTTCTTTAACTTATTTTTGATCATGCGACACATCTTTTGAAAAACAATATCACATTCAAATTGAAAACATAGGCTTTTGGCCATTTTGACTAATTTTTTTGAATGGTGTATGATTTATTCGTGGGTTTAAAGAATGAATAATCAATAATTTTCCCCAATTTTGACCACAATTATACTTCTTTTTCTCAGTTTTGATCATATGATGCATGTTTCAATTTAAAATATCATTTTTAAATTGACAACACAACTTTTTAGCCATTCCGACCACACCAAAAACTAGAATGATGTATAATTCATTTTCGTAGGCCATAAATAACTCATTGATCATAGTAGTAGAGTTTAACAACAATCCAAATTTTTTCTTAGTTTTGATCATGTGACACATGTTTTGAACTAAAATATCATTTTAAAATTGAAAAAAAGAACTTTCAATCATTTGGACTGTGCTGCATGCCAAAATGAAATTTCATTTATCCCTATTTCTCACAAATGAATAATAGATAATTTTAATATTTTAATGGGGATAATAGTTTCTTTCGTTTGGTTTTGATCATGTTACTCATGTTTTGAACCAAAATTAAAATTTTAAAATTTAAACACCCAATTTTAACTATTATAATCCCAACTTTTCTTATAACGATACGAGGTTCATCTGTAGAGGTAAAAAATGAATCAATAATATTTTTCCATGATGTTCATAATAATCTGAGCTTATTTACATAGTTTTGAGCATGTAATTCTAATTTTTAACTTCATTAACACTTATAATTAAAAGATGCACTTAAGATATTATGATAAAACTATCCACCATAATGACATGAAGTTCATTCATATGGTCCCAAAACAAATGAAAAATTATTTTTCTAGAGTTTCATGAAAATATTTTTTTTATTTTTTTGGTTTCTAACATGTGACACATGTTTTGAACTAAACTGTCATTTTTAAATAGAAAAATTACACTTTCATTTCTTATAACTAAAATAAATATCACTAAATACAATATTAAATAAGAATAATATTATTATTCATAATTCTTATGACTAACGATATCCTAATCCCTTTTTTATGGTCTTTAAGATATATATTATAAATAATATATCCATTAAGGCCCATAATCAAGGTGTAAGAAAACACAGTCTTCAATAAAATGTAACAAAAGTCTTAATTATTTAATCTACATTGGATGTCATATTTTGAGACATTTATTTTTCAATATTGAAACTATAATCAACTTTGAAGCTTGTTTTTAGATAAGAAAATTAAATAAATAAGTTATAAATAAATATTTTTTTAAGAATTTTATGAATATTGCGACATAATATAACCTTCCCATTCATCTCAAAATTAATTTATTTGATCATCTATAAATGAATGAAAACCACAATTCAAATATTACAAAAAATATTTATAAATTAATGGTTAATAAATATTTAAATTATAATTTTATATAATCAAAAATAGATATGTATAGTAGATACTTTTATAGATATTTTAGTTGTTACATTAGCTATGACATATTTCATAAATTTATTAATATAGTAACTACCGCTATAACCAATTAGATATTTTGGAAAACACGAGAAAATTGAAAATTTTAAGAATTTTTTTATGAAATATGTTCTAATAAAAATATAATATTATAGAAACCACAAAAAATTCCATATATAGTAGTCTATTAGTTTCTTCTTTTGGTTCATTATCCTTAACCCCTAACTGATCGATACGTTATAACCATAATATAAAATAAAATATGAATGTTAATACATATTTTGTAATGTATAATTAAAAAACTACAAAATTCCTAAAATATAATATTTACTATTTAAAATGGACATCATTTGTGGCTTATTTTTTAGATATATTATAATTAGATACAAAAACATTATCATTATATTAACTAAATTTATTAGAATTAGCACCCAATTAATCATAAAAAAATTTAAACATTAATGAATACTATATATTAAGAAGTATAAATTATTATAAAATTAATATATGTATATAGTTTTAACATTTCATGGTAGGTATTAAAAATATATTATCATTTAAAAACTATCCTCAAAATAGATATATTTAAATTATTTTTTATTTTATGGAATTATATTTAGTAGTATTTTTTTTTATTTTTTTCATTTATTTTCTTTTTAAAATAAATATTTTTTATTTTTTATTCTTAAATTTTCAAAAAAATTATTACTTGGGATCTGTACGGCCTTTCCTCGGATGGCCATAGCTGTAACATCCTTGATCTGGTTCACCCTTATTTTGAATAAACTAGGTTTCTACATAACCCAAGTTTCCTTCCCTTGTGATAGAGGCTTTCGAATAATGGGAAGGGCTGAAAAATAACAAGTGGGGTGACTATACCCTTGGGTACATACACTATAAAAACACTATGGAAGTAATATGAAGAATTAGTAATCACAATATACATCAATATACAATAATGAACATAGTTAAATTCCATTTAACAATAATTATCAACAATACACTGTATCAAAATGAACTACTTCACATGTCATAAAATTCTTAAGAAAAACCTATCCTTGGAAGATCATATACAATAGGGTCAAAAAATAAGAACAAGTAAAGGGTATATCCATGAAACTAGTCATGAGTCTTGGACCGGTCCCATCTACCAACTCCATTCAAGCATCTCTAACTATACATCCAAAGTAAAAGAGCCCATGAAATTACCTAAATCATAAAAAATAATGTTTTATTAGGCACCATGACACCTGAGAAAGGTGTGAGTAAAATTCAGTAGAAAACCACCAATGGTGTTTTTAATATGTTTAATAAATATATTCTTATCTTTGATAAGAATTTATAATAAAGAAAAAAAATTATTACCTGTCACTCCATGTAGTGCTCCCGCCAAACCATGTGTAACCATAACTACTTAGGCTAGTGACAGAATAGGATGTTATAAAAATATTGTGAAAACCCAAGTAATTATATAAATAAATAAATCTTATGGTTTATAAGTATTCATTTTATTACTTCATATTCATCATGGTTTTATAAATGACTAAATATAATTTTTCAATAAAAAAAAGAATCGTTTAATTTAACTAAAATGTTTTTATGTATTACATGGTCTTATTTTGATGTTAAAATTATTGATTTTAGAGATTAAAATTGGTAAAATTTACTTTATTTCAAGATTCACAATATCAAATATAGTTTAGGGATATTTTTTTCTATGAAAATATTGATTTTAGGTGAATAATGACGAATACAGATTTTTAATAAACTTTCTATTTATTTTCGAGTATTTAAAAATAATAATTATATATTATATTGGTTTTAAAGTTAAATTAGTCACATTTTACAAAACATAATCCAATTAATTCCATATTAATCATCATTATACTTTATTTTGGTATAAAATATTTTTTATTCTTAAAAATGGAATTTTCCTAAAAAATGTTTTATTGCTTTTTGCATATTTATATTAAAATTAATTTATACAACTTATAAAAATTGAATCTAGAAAAATGGATTTAATATTTTGATTCATGAGGTTAAAATTTTGTAATAAGGTTAATTTCATTATTTTTTATTATGAATAACGACAATGGTACAAACTAGTTACCATGGCAAAGGGTAAAACATGTTAATTAAGGTAAAAACTAAGGGATAATACCACCTAATCTTATATTCAATATTATATTATATTATTAATTTTTTCTTTAAGAAATTATATTTTAAATTTTATTGTTTTATCCAATTTACCATGATTAAGACTTTATATTATTTTAAAACTTTGAAAAATTTCAAGTGTGACACTCACCTCACTTATAAAAGGGATCCCCCTATCCAAGATTCTTAACACATATTAAGAATTTTATCATGACTATAGTCTGAAAAAATACCTTTCCAAAATCCCTAATAATGTTATAGCGGTTTTTATCTCACTAAATTCTAACCTAATAAGTATTAATGTGTAATTCATGGTAGGTTTTTCAAAGAAGAGGTATAATTGTTAACTTAGTGTTTCATGTTTATTTATTCTTATACATCCATAAAATATTATTTAATCAGGATGAAATAATAAAATATGTATATTTAGTGTATTTAAATTTTATTATGATTATGTAACAACCATTTTTCATATAATTTTCCTTCATATGAGAAATGAAAACATTGCTCATGCGTATGTGTGGATTACCATCTCTATGAAGAAATGTGTTTCATTTTTCAATACCATATTATATGTATGGTTAAAATAATGGATCAAATAAATATATATGTTATTTATGACATTATTATTATTATTTTACAATAATATACTACTTATCTTCTTACCCTTTCCATCTTTCAAAAATTGATAACATCGCTTGTGCGTACGTGTGGATTACCCCCTCCATGAAGCGATGCATTCCATTTTTCATTTCCAATATATAATAATCTATATAAGGATTTAAATAATGAATAAATATGAAAATTATAACCAATTTATGATTTTATAAAGATAAATTTAATGTAACACCCCTGGAAAAGTGAGACGTAAAAGGTTAAATGTTACTAACCATGTCAACAAGGTGCACCTTTTTTTCAGGAGCCTACCTGATTAAAACTCCATAGTTAAGCATGCTTGGCTTGGAGTAGTAATCATGATGAGTGACCTTCTGTGAAGTTTCCCAGGGTGTTTGTGAGTGAGGAAAAAACACACTGAAAGAACATGTGTTGGCCTCTGGGGACAATCATAAGTCTGATAAGCGACCCAAGTGAGTAATAGCCTATGGTGTGCTGGGAAGGAAACCAAGGTATTACTATTGGATAATTTATTTTCCCACCTATTATAATAATAGAAACTTCATTCATGCGTACATACGAACTACCATATATATGAAACAACATGATTAATTTTTAATGAATACCTCACATGGTTTGTTTTAAAAGTGTATTTAATGTTTAAATATGATAATTATAACACATTTAAGATTTTGGATGAAATGGAACCATAAACCATTTAACCACTCTTAATGCACTGATCTTATTTAGTGGTTATAAAATGAATGACCCCAAAACATCCAATATGAAATTAACCATTTTAGTAACTAAGTAAGTCATGGTAATAAATGAAATAAATGTAATAATAATAATGAAATTAACTTGAAATAGGTAACTAAGAAAGTAGAAAACTAATATAATTTTATTATTTAATAGTTAAGGAATGCGTGAATGAAAATGAGACTTAAGGTAAATAATTTTCCTTTAAAATGTTGTTTTAAATATTTTAGAATCATTATACTCTGAACCCATGTTCCTTTAATTTTTTAATAAATTAAATATTTTTTATTGAAAAGTTTATAATGTTTATTTTTGACTGTTTTAATTTATTCAAAAAGGATTAAAAAGGAATCTTTTTAATTTTTTCTATATGGGTTATTTTATTATTTTTACAAAAGTGAAGAAATAATGTTTTTATACAAATAAATCTTTTTCACATTTTCCCATTGTCATAGATGTTATTCACTAGCAAGATTCCAATACATGTTAACATGGGGTTTTAAAGAATTTACACTTCTACATCTTCAAGGAATTTTTCTTTTTCATTAAATTTCAAAGAAAAATGATATTAATCTTTATGATTATGTTAAAAAGGAAATTGTTTTAATTATTGGTTAAAGAGAGTTTTTAAAGGGTTTTATGATGAAAAATTGAAATACTATTTTTTTTGTTCATGATATGGTACTTTAGAATTATAGATGATGATGAGTGATCCCGATATAGATTATGATGATGGTTGAACCCAACATAGATCTCCAATTCATTGGGTAATGATGTAGTATTCAAATGTAAAAATGAGGGAGATAACTAGGTTGGGTAATACTATAGAATTAACATGGATTTAGTTATCCAGAAATGGTTTAATCATAAGTGAACATGGGTTATGAATGTAATTTTACAAGATACCTATATAATGCTTTCAAAAATAGTTTTTATGGAAATATTTTGATTTCATGAGGTAAGTAAAGTTTAAAGGTGAAATTTTTGTTTTTTAGAGTAATGTTTTTCTGAGTTCCCACATTCCTTAGGATGCCTTTATGGTTTTTCTTGTTCTTTCTAATGGGTTTCAAATATTTTCTTTAAGAAAATATTTTTTTTGTGGAATTATTTTATTTATGTACTGTTGTTTTTACTGTGAAAAAGTTAAAAATCCTCATGGGTTTTCATGTTTTTGACTACAAAAATGATATTCCTATATTTTTATATCTTTTAATGAGATATTTTTCATACCACATTTTTAAATATTTTTATAGGATCTAGGGATGTTTTGAAATTTTATAATGTTATAGATTTTTGATATGGACACTCATCTTAAACGAAGAAAAAGTGTCTTGAATGAAATAGTGGTATAAACTTAAAGCCGTATTTTTGTTGGAAAAATGTACAATTTGTGAAAGTATCCACTTTTTTATGTAATTGTTTACTAAATCCTCTAAAAATATAAGATAAATATATCCTATAAATGTAATAATGTGTAACCCTTATTATATATCTTGTAATTATTGATTTATTATGTTACATGAGTTATAGTTTGTATAAAATGAAAGGTTTATATACCTTTAATGGTTATGATAATGTTAAAAGATACATCCAAGAGACTCTAATTATCATGAATTAGGTAGGTTACCTTGGTAATCCGATAACCGATCCAACATAGAAATGGCCCAAAGGGTGTTTCTAATCCCCATAGATTGGTGTTTAGCACCTAGCATCATAAAAAATGAAATTTGGAACGGATTTTCCACTAACATTATAGAAGGTAGATAAATAAGTTAGTATGCATAAAAAAATTAACTCCATAATAAGAAGTGTACCAAATGTCAAATAGGTAAAACAACCCAAAGTTCTATAGTAAAGTACCCGAAATAGAGGAAGGTAAATAGAACAATCCCCAATAGATACAATAATCCATGACTATAGATCAATAGCTGGACCCACTTCCAAGTGGTGCTTTAACCCTACTCAAACTTGGAAGGATATAATCTATAAATACCTGAATCCATAGGCAGGTTTTGAGCTAAAATCCCAGTAGGGTCTCACTAAAGATTCTATAGTAGATGCCAATATTCAATTAACCAAATAAGGAGCTCTCAAATTTCAAATAAATATGTTTGGATATTATAAAGAAGATTTAAACAACTCATGCTTTCCATTTCAGAAGATCAAATACATTTCAAAATATGGAAATACTTTATAGAAATGGATTAAATAAATAATTTTATATAAAATAGTTTATATAAATTTGAACGCATGTAAAATAGTTTACAAACATTGGAATACATTTATATCTCATATATTAACATACAAGAAACAAGTTCATCTTCCAAGAGGCATTATAGTTCTAGGTTATGGGATCCTCACACACTCATGTGATAAACTGCAATGTGTACACACGTCCCTCGAAACTAAAAATAGAGGACTCATCTATGTCCAACTAGGGAAGTGAGATGTACTAACCAATGTTTTTTAGTGTTGTTAAATGTCAATAAAGTGCTAGGGAATTCCCATAATAGTGAATTTTCCCAAATAAATCACTAACTACCTAGGATTGAATGTTCTCTATTACTATTCAATGATGGGAAATTTATTTTAAGAAACCTTAAAATACAATTAAATCCCATTCCCCTGTTTCAAAAATTCCAATTTTCCATTTAAAAACTAAAATGATTTTTAATAAAAAACATGCCTTTTCATGATAAAACCCTATAGTTTTTATCAACACCATTTTATGATATTTTTCATAAATATGAATTTGAAATCAATTAAAAAATTCAATTTGACAATTCACTTCCACAATTAAATTCAACAATTTAACTAAAAAAATTCATTGGTTTCATAACAAACCTACAATTCAATAAAACTGAGGGTTTTCATACTTTTTCCATCAAACCCATTATACGATTTAAATAAATAATTTAAATTTTATTAATTTCCATAATAACACCCTAATTCAATTCAATTGGGGGGTTTTCCCAATTTTATGCCAAAATACCATTTCAAAACCCCAATTCAATGAAACTTGGTCTTTCTAAAAACCAATTGAAAGAAATTTAATTGAAATAAAATTATTTCATTTAATTTAAACAATTGGAATTAAAAAAAAGTTATTTAGGGTTAATAAAAATTGGCCATCATGAAGGAACCACCTACCTTAGGATCAATGAATTTAAAAACACCGAACCCAAAATTAAATTCACCAATAGAGAATGTCACAGTTTGAAATCCAAGAATCAAACCTAGAGAGGGTGTAGATGGGACAAAATATCATCTTGGATGTTACTAAGGAAGAAAAAAACATATGGGGTCATGAAAGGTCCATTTGGAACCTAAAGTGGGGGTTTTGGGATTTTAAAATTTAATTTTTGGATTAATTAAAATTCATGCATTGTTTCTTGGGAAGACCCACATGGTTAGACCAAACTGTGTGGCTTGGACATGCAGCCCTTTAAATGGGATGCATGATTTATTCTAAAATGGAACATGGTCTAACAAACTGTGTGAAAACAATGAAAAACCTCACAACTTGGGTTATCATGGTTTGGCTGGAGAGGGCACACAGTTTGGGAAAATTATGCACTAACCATGCACTAGCCAAGAATCTTCAAAAATTAAAATGTTTTCACCCAAAATAAGCATAAAAGAAACCAAACCAAATAATGTTTAAAAGAGGGGTTTAGGAATACCTAAAAACAGTAATTGGATGGTACAAACTCCCCACAATAGAAACTTTTTATCCCCCGAAAGCCTACTCAAAAGCTTCTATAAAAAAAGATGAGGCCACTTCTCTCTCATCAGTGCCTACCTCTCCAATTTATCATGAGAATCAGAATGATGTTTCCATAGAACATGAACCAAAGGTATCATCCTACCATTAATTACCTTGGTTTCATAATCAATTATCCTAAATGGCCATTTAGTTATAGATAAATTAAGTTCAACCTAAAGATAACTCCATCTCAGAACATGTGATGGATCAGTTAGATACTTCTATAGATGAAATACATGGAACACACTATGTATTAATGTTAGCTGTGGTGGAAGTGATAAATGGTATGAAAATTTTCCCACTTGATCAACTACCTCAAAAGGTCCAACAAAATAAGAAGAAAGTTTAAATTTCCTCCCAAGCTATCAATGACCCAACCGAGGTGAAACATTCAAGACCACCTAGTCACCAACTGAGAATTCAAACGATCTGCAATGATGATCTGAATAATACTTACATCGGTTCTGTGCCATTAAAAGTTTCTGACAAATAAATTTAATCTTTTTTGTCATATCTTGAACCAATCTTGGTCCATCTAAGGAACTTTCATCAACCTCTGACCAACACAATAGAGAACTGTAAGGATGGAAATACAAGGCCTCAAAAGGAGCCATTCTGATCACAGGATAGAAATTATTGTTATAGGAAAACTCAACCGGCCCCAAGTGATCAACCCAATCCCCACCAAAGTCAAAAACACAAGCATTAATCATATCCCCAATAATATGTATATCTTTTTTTTATCTTTCTATCTAAATGTGGATGATATATCATGCTCAAATGGACATGAGATCCCAGTGACTCTTAATGGCCTCTCCAAAAAATGAGAAGTGAATTGAGGATCCCTATTAGAGACTATATAATAAGGTACTCTATAAAAATGAATGATCTTTTCACATAAATATTTCCTAACTCCTCAACTTTGTTTGAATCATGAATGAGTATAAAATGAGCTGATTTATTCATCCAATCACTCAAACCCATATCACATTATTTTTCTCTGGGTACCTGGAATCCTAAAAAAAAATTCCATCGAGACATCATTAAATTTAAAATTAAGGTCTAGAAGTGGATAAGGAAAAAATAAAGGTTTTCGGTGCTTGGACTTGACATGTTGGAAAGTGTAACAACAAGAGAAAAATTCATCAATACCCCATCTTATACCTTCTCAACAGAACTCTCACAGAATTTCATAGAACATCTTCGTGGTTCTTGGGTGCAATACCCATTGAGAATTATGGAAATCCCCCATCACATCTTTTCTTACTTCTAATAGCACAACAATGCATTTTTGATAGCATAGAATTCCCTCAGTATAGAAAAACTAATCAGGCACAATCTTCCCACCATAAAGAGAGTCTCTAATGCTACGGAAGTCATCATAAAGCTGATGTTCTTGAAGGATCATCTCAATATGAGTGTATGTAAACTGAAAACCGGCCAAGGAAACCTAATCCCCTAATCCTCAAACTCAATTATGAAACTATACAAATAGATCCATCAAGTTCCACTCTTATGATGTTTCTTTCCCTGCCTGGGTCAAAATTTTCATTCTCAAAGAATATGCAATGAAATTCCCTTTCCCTAGGGTATATATGATGTAAAAATCAATTTATTTTAGGTATTCCACCCAATTCCTCTAGTATAAATTAAAATATTTTTTAGAGAAGATATAACTCAAGATCTTGTGGTCTGGAAACATGGTAAACCTTTCTCTGTAAAGGTAATGTTTCCAACTCTTAAGTGAGTGCATCACAACTATAATTTCAAGGTCATGGGCCAGATAATTATTTTCATGTGTCCAATGTTGATGAGATCCATAAGTAATGAAATTTTCATCTTGTGTAAGAACACAACCCAAACCCGAACCCGATGCATCACAAAAGACCACATAGCCCTACCCAGCTTCAGGAAGAGTCCATAGTAGTGCAATATTCAAAATAAGTTTCTAGTTAACAAAATAATATTTCTCATCCCAAGAAAAATTTACCCCCTTCCAAGTCAGATTAGTCATCAGAGAAACCAACTTTGATAAGTCCTTAACGAATAGATTATAATACCCATCCAAACCCAAGAAGCTCTGAATCTTGAAAAAATTACATGGTTGTTCTCATGTCATAAAATATTTTAAATTATTAGGATAAAATAAAATGCCATGTTACACCCCTATGTGTCCCAAGAAAATAATTTCTTAAATCCATAAATCACATTTCAAAAGCTTGGCATAAAGTCAATGATTTTTTAGCAAACTCAGAACTACTCTCAGATGACGCACATGATTCTACTCAATATAAGAGTAAATGAGGATGTAATCAATAAATACTACCAAGAAGGTATCAATATACTCATGGAAAATCATGTTCATCAAATCCATAAATACTATAGGATAATTGGTTTTACCAAAAGGCATTACAATGTACTTATAATGATCATACCTGCTCCGAAAGGTGGTTTTATGAATGTCATATTGTTTTATCCTCAACTAATGGTATCCAGACGGAATATCAATCTTTGAGAACCACTTCACCCCTTTAAACTAATCAAATAGATCATCAATATATATAAATAGATACTTATTATTTATCATAACTTGATTAAGTTTTCCATAATCAACACAAAGGCGTAGTGAACCATCAGATTTCTTAACAAAGAGAACCGACGCTTCCCAAGGTGACACACACATGCATATAAAGCCTTTATCTAAAATTTCATCCAACTAAGTCTTCATTTCTTTCATTTCACCTGATTCTTTACAGTAAGAAAGAATATAAAATGGTTGAGTACCAGGAACCAAGTCAATAGAATACTCTACCTCCCTTACCAGTGGAAAACTAGAGAAATTAGAAGGAACCATGTTGGGAAACTCGAAAAAAAGAGAGGGAGATTACTAATCAAAGATTATCACTCCAAATAAAAATAAAACACTAATATTACATTCCTTAACTCTAGATAAGAAGGTCTGACAATTATTGACATTGGGTCCCATTCTCCATGAAGAACATGTCACACACCATCAGGTGTAGTAAAGAAGACCCATCGAAGATAAAAATCAATATAAACTATATTACCAATGAGAAAATCTATTCTGAATATGATTTCAGGTGGTTTCATATCGAGGACCAGAAAACTCGAAGAAATATCTACATCTAATAAAGAGAATATGCACTTGGGACTATAGAGACCCTACTCTCTTTTCATACCAAGGTTAGTAGTAATATCCATTACAAAAGAAAAAATATCCCTAGGAATATTTAGAAGATTAAAAATATAGGTTTAAATAAATGAAAGAGATGGGGAAATATCAAATAGATAATTCTCTAATGACATAGCTATAGTGATGTTACCTCTCAGGGTCACTGGACCTATATCTGCTTCCTCTAGAGACTCTTCTACTACGTGAAGAAGCTTCATTCTGGATGCCTATGGCCGGAAACCCTTTTACCTTAAATCATCTAATTTCTCCACAAATTTTGAAGGAGTTAATGATCCCATGACACTGTGAGGAGTGGAATAGATGTGGGAGATCCTCTTTAGGTGACCAGAGTATCTTCAGGAGCTAAAAATCTTTGGCACCTCAGTAAAAACCCGCTTTTAATGACCTATCTTTCCACACTAGTAGTAAATCAAGGGTCCTCTTCCAAACACTGTAGGAGGTCTAGAATGACCCTACTATCAAGAACCACCATGAGAATTATCATTCTTATGATTTTATTTAGAGGAACCCATGTTTCCACTGGGATAGAAAGTAACCCTCGATGACCTTGAATTTCCATCCATGTCTATTTTGACAATCAAAGCTCTATCCATCACATCAGTATATGAAGGTATCTTTAGCAAGAAAACTTGAGAATAAATTTCTCGTTGAAATCACAACTATAACAATCGAGTCTTCATCTTTTCATTTGACACTATCTTAGGTGCAAACTGAACTATCTCAGTAAAATGGTTTTCATACTCTGTCACAATTTTTTCAGCCTTCCCATGTTTGAAAAACCCCATAGCCTTGGAAAACACCATCAATACTAAATTTAATTGGTCGATAAAAATACAATTGAAGTATTTCCACTCTAATCCCTCATGTTTATTTTTTTCCACCATCATGTCCCAATAATTTCTGCTTGGACCTTCCAACATGAATGTGTCACACTTCACCTTTATCTCATATGGTGTATCCATGATCCCAAAAAAATTCTTGATCCTAATCAACCATTCCTTAGCCTCATGAGGATCATTTGAGCCTTTGAACTCTGGTGGATTACGGTGAAGTTACTCTTGATAATGATTCAAAAGATCATCCCTTTACGGTTTTGCAATTGGAGCCTGAATGGGAACTAGTGGTGGAGCCTATCACAGTGCTTGGATAGTACTCACAATCACCTCGAGCAGATTTCGGTTGAAAAGATGATTTTCTCACTGAGTTACAGTGTTAGATTCACATTGGATCCAATTTTTGCACTTTCTCAGAGGAATGATGCTATAAAACATCATTATATAAAAAATAAGACATCAGATTCACACTAAAATAGAGAAACATGGGGAATTAATCCCAACAGATAAGAACACAAGATTTGGATCTCAATCAATACAAATCCAAAACATGGAAAATACTATAACTAATCCTCAATATGACTTTCCTAACCCACCCCCAGTTACTTAAGGTTCATTACAAATAGATTTGTCTAGACACGAAATCGCAACTACCTCCTAAGACCTAAAAAGATTACACAAATTCATACTGATTTCAAGAAAAAAGCTCAACCTAGAGCTCTAATACCACTTTGTCATGAACTAGCTTGGGTACCCTGGTAACTCGATAAATGAGATGGAATCGATATGGCATAAAGGGAATTAATTATCCCCATGGTGTGGAGAATAGCACCTGGAATCATACAAAATGAAAGTAGGAACGAATTTTCCACTAACATTGTGAAAGGTAGATAAACAAGACAGCATGCATACAAAAGAAACTCCACAGGAAGAAGTGTACCATAAGTAAAATAGGAAAAACAACCCAAAGTACTATAGAAAAGAACCATAAAGACAATAATCTAGATAACCCAAGCCACAATGGATTCAATTCTCTAAGTCCAAAGATAAACATCTAGAACTACCTCAAAGTGGTGCTTTACCCCTAATCGAACCTGGAATAAGATAATCAACAAACACCCGAAGGCACAAGTAGGGTGTGTGATAAATGCCCAGTAGGGTCTCACCAAGGATTCCATAATAGATTACAACATTTAATTAACCAAATAAAGTGATTTAAACTTTCAAATAAAAAATTTTATAATTTGAGAAACACATTTAAAAATAGCATGCTTTACATTTCAGAAGATGGAATACATTTCAAATGATGGAAATAATTTTAAAAAATGTATTAAATAAATACATATATATATATAAGTTTATATAAATAATAAGGCATGTAAAACCGTTTACTAACATTGGCATACATTTATATCTAATAAATAAACAAGTGAGAAACATGGTCATCTTCCAAGAGGTACAGTAGTACCAAGTAATGGGATCCTCACAAACTCATGTGAGAAACCGAAATGTGTTCACATGTCCCTCAACATCAGAAAGAGAGGACTCATCTAAGTCCCATTGGGGAAGTAAGATGTTCTAAACAATGTTTTTTAGTGTTGTAAAACATAAATATGATGCTAGGGAATTCCCATCCTAGCATGTTTTTCCCAAATAACTCATTAACTACCTATGATGGAATGTGCTCTAGTATAATTCAATGATGAGAAATTTATTTTAAGAAACCTTAAAATGAAATTAAATTCCATTACCTGTAATGCCCCGACCCCAGTTACCCAGAGTCAGTGCATTATTATAATACATTGGCATGATTACAAGGAATCAAGTCCCGAAGGACCGATCTGTTTAGCAATCTTGGAAAATAGATTACATAAATGAATGTTACATTACACTTCATAACATACAAAACAACATAAATAATCCTTCACGAATGTCATTATTCCCTTGGGTTAACCCTACATATCAATCAAAATACACTTCTTGTAATCCTGGGAAAATTAACACATAGAAAGGGGTGAGCTCAGATGCTCAGTAAGGATAACAATACAGCAGAAAATTTCATAAATAAGCATAAACATTTAAGTCAATGTATAACTAAAACAAAATCCTTTTAAACTTGAACTTCAGCATAATATGGAAAAAATAAAATGAAGTAACTCCATTTACTTATTCACATGGATATTCTACTAGTCTAATAATCACATGCAATATCAATAACCAGTTTCATAATGATGGAATGCATAATTCCAGACTATCATAACCACATAGTCAAGGCCTTGTGCCAAGAATACGAATAAAATTTTGTCAAGGCCTTGTGCCAAGACACTAGTTTGTCTCATGAGACCTAACGATGCATCTGGGAGCTATAGCGGGCTCCACCTATCACTTACTAAGTCCAATGAATTCCTCATATGAAAAGGTTTAAACATAACATAAACATTCGTATAAAAACTAGCATACGAAATTTCAATACTTTATCCCTAAACCATGAATGGTATAAAAATAACACAACCACAGTCAAACATATCACAAAACATTCAATACAATATGGAAGATTTGTATCATAATAAATCATCTTCAAACAAGTTTAAAATACATCAAATGTTGTTGACATAGATGAAAATGATTTGTAAAAATCTTTAAGAGAAATATCCATTTTTCTTGAAAACATTTAAAAGTCACACAATTTAGAAAATAAGAGATTTAAAGACATTTTTTGAATAAAATCATCCCATACCACTTTGAAACTTTGGAAAGGAATTAACATTTTAAAAAAATTCATTCCCATATAAATAAATCCTTAAAAACCATTTTGAAGACATGGACATTAATGAGAAATATTTAGAAGAATAAATATTTAAAATATTTGAAATGGTGTTTTAGTAAAAAAAATTCTCTTAAAAGAATCCCTTCGGAAACTCTTTCATAAAACATGGACATGGATAATAAATATGTCCCAGTAGATACTTACATAAAAACAACCTCGGATAATAAAGAGATTGTGAAATTAACCCTTACCAATTTGGTAACTTACGAAACATACACCCCATGAAAGAGGTATCATACAATGAATTTGTAAATACACATAAATTATAGTGTATTACACAAATAATACAATTATGGTCAGTACATACACTACACAAAAGGTAATAGTGTCAATATGGCATGAATCTCATGGGAATAAGGAGTGAGATGAAAACCCCTTACCTTGCACTTTACTTTAGTCGAGGGTATGTTTAACCTTCTGTATGAAGACCGTACTATGTTATTAAATTATACCATAACCATATTAATATTTATGATATCATACATTATTCATTTATGACTTTTTATTACCAATTTAATAATAATTTCCATGTTAAATTAACATTTCAGGTAATAATCGCTTTCTTTATCGTACGTGTTTTAACTTGTTACTCTTGATTGTATCACTTAGATCATGATTTAAATACTTCCAGAATATAAAATATGATTTATATATCATATATATTTAGAATATAATTATGTATAATAGATATATATGTGAAATGGAAAACACCGTTTATGGAGATGGTAGTCCGTACGTATGCATAAACGTTGTTTCGGTTTTCATAATGTATTGAACGGAACTAAGTGAATAAAATATTTGTAAGTACATATATATATATATATATATATCTCCAGTAGCATTATTATTTCATATATTACAAACATATTAGTAATATATATCATTATAATTGTCGATGAATGGTGAATGTGGAAATTAATCTTATCGCGTCATGGAGAAGGTAATCTGTAGGTACACACGAGCGACAACATAATTTCCTTAAAGGTGTGGAATTGGATGGTATATTAATTTTAAAAAGAAATTATTATGTTATTTTCATTATTTATATACATATTACTCACCATTATATCCATCCAAAAAACATAGTGTTGAATAACAAATTACACCACGACGTGGAGACGGTAAACCGTACGTACGCACACATGGTGACATTATCATTCATAAGATGGATAGAATAATGAATATAGTTGTGTAATATTTATAATAACATCAAAGTATATATAATATACCAGATTTATTATTTTATAATGGAAATAACAAATAAATAAGAAGTGGAAGAAGAAAGGAACTTGAAAGAGGGTGGTGAAAACATTACCTCTTCTTCAGGTTCTTTCTTTTGATTTGATCAAAAGGGCTCCTTAGGTTGACTTTCTGATCAAACTAAGGCCTATAGGTTTACATGAGATAAGTTGAGAGAATATTTGGTTCGGGGTTGGCCGAGCCAAAAGGCTTTGAAGGTGTGAATTAGTGGTAAGGGGAAGTGCCCTTTTATAAGAGGGGTGAGGGGCACCTTAGGAAAAGCTAGAAATATTATTTTATAATAAATTCATATTCGGTTTCTAATGGATCCAAAGTGGATTATTTAAAGGTTAAGGTGGGGATAGGTCTAAAAACACTCAACCAATAGGTTGAAGATAGGTTTGGGTCACTATATTAACTTTATCTTTTTTATTTAACTCTTAGTTAAATAGTTTGACATTTACCATGTCTCTTTGTATTTTTATATTATATAGTCAATAAACATACTATAAACTTCAAAGATACCCCCAAGTGGTCCATTAATGATGAAAATATAATTATATAAGTCTCTTTTCATAACCTTAGATTTTTAGGAATTGAATATCAATTAATAATATAATATTTGTTTTAAAAACTCATTTTTGTTAATTTTGACACTATTTAATAATTGTTTTTTGTTAAAGTATTAAAAAATTTATTAATTCGAAAAAAATTCATTTAAGCAATCATAATAGGTCATATTAACCAATAAAATTTTTTTATGTCATCAAAACTTTCAAATTATATTTATTTTAACAATTATAATACTACTTATTTAATTCTTGCATTAATAAGGAAAATATTGTATCATTATTGTATCATAAATAAATTTAATTCATAAATGTATAAAAATTATAAATAAAATACAATTATGTATGAAATTTTTTTATCTTTCTAATGAATATTTAGAGTAGAAAATATAACATATATAACCCTAAGTAAAATTTGTTTTTCTAAAAGATATATGCTTATGTAATATTTGTATTTACTTTAACTTAATTAATATAAAGTGTCATTATCACTTACAAGTGGATCCATGGGGTCCCAAAATCCACCATAAGATTCCCATGGTTGGAAATGTATCAACAAATAGGGTTAGGACACGTTTTAGGGTAATTTATTATTATAATAATATTATTTTTTTACCCTTATTTACCAGATTTACCCTTTAACCATGGTAAATAAAATATTTAACGAAGTAATTATTCCAAATGTCTAAAAATAAAAGTTAACTATTTACACAATTTGGACCTCCTGATTCTAAATATGGAATCCATTTTTCTAAATTCAAAACACAAAATTGGAAGAAATTAATTTAAAATTAATTCTCTTTGTTAAAACAAAAAGCGTGCTTTTAAGAGATAATAACTATCAAAAGATTGACATTTGCTTATGTCCAGTTTAAATTTGAAATTATATCCAATGAACAACATTGTATTAAATGGTAAAAATATAATCTAATTATACTCTAAAATCACTCAAATTCATAATTTATCACAATTAATTATTTCGATTAAAAAAGTTGTTTTTAATTAAAATTTAGTAATTTTCACTATTCATCAAAATATGAAAGTTATCTGAAAAGTACCAAAAATTCACCCTAAGCTAATTTCGATATTCCGAATCCAAAAATGAAGTCCATTTTGAAAGATAAAATGTCTAAAATTTTAAAAAGTGGGTATTACTATTCATAACTGCTAGTTTGATTGGTTGTGGTGTGTGTTAGAACACGAAGTTGCGTACAACACACGCTACTGCATTATTCAAAGAGAAGTGTAACATGGAAGGTTGGGGTGTTATATTAACCCTTTTCAAAAATTCCAATTTTTCATTTAAATAAAAAAATAGGGTTTAAAAAAAAATTCTGTTTTACAAGATAAAACCCTTTGGTTTCTATCAAAACCATTTAAATCCATTTTTTAAAAATATGAATTTGAAATCAAATCAAAAAATAAATTTCACAATTCACATAGACAATTAAATTCAACAATTTAATTTCAAAAAGTTTCCATATATTTCACAACAAACCCCCAATTCAATGAAATTGGGATTTTTCATAATATTTCCATCAAACCCATTCCACAATTTAAATTAATCCATTTAAATTTCACCAGTTTCTATAAACACACCCAAATTAAATGGAATTAGGTTCTTAAAACAAACCAATAGAAATAAATTTAATTGAAATCAAGCAATTTAATTTAATTAAATAAATTAAAATTAAATAAATAAATTTAGGGTTAACAAAAATTGGGCATCATGAAAGATACACCTACCTTCGGATCAACGAATCTCAAAACACCGAACCCTAAATGGGATTTTCCATTGAATAATTTCAAAGACAAAAAAACAAGAATCAAACCTAGGTTTAGATCCAAAATAGAGAGTATTATATCTACAAATCAACATGTGGATCTAAAAAGCCATGGTGAGGAGAAGGGAGATAGAGGGAGGAAGATAATAGGAAGAGAAAACTAACCGGGAGAGAATCGAGCGTCATTCTCCAAGATTCGATCCACTTTTAGAGAAGTGGAACAGATGTGGTAAGATTGATCATTTGGCTCAAGAATTTAAAGAAAAGAGATAGGAAAACATATTATCAAACATTTGTAAGATGTATTAATTGCAACAATTTGGGAAATTATGCTAACACATGTAAAAATTCTGTTACTCAATGTGGGAATCATGAAGATCAGAAATAGAATGGCACAATAAATACTTTTGATAGTACTAATATAGATGAAATACCTTTAAAGGAATTAGTGACTTGTACATTATTTATTTATTCATATTATGCTAATGTTTTGTTTGATTTGGGATCCACACATTCTTTAATAACTGGGAGATTTTTAAGTAAAATAAAAATATCATCTCGAGAAATAAAGTAAAAATGTTTGGAAAAAACTCTTTTGGGTGGTATAGAGGAAACAATAATGTATAGAAATATTCATGTTATCATCAGTGGAATGGTTTTTTCAGAAAACCTTGTTTTCTTTCCCATTGTAGAGTTTTATACTATTCTGGTTATAGATTAAATTTCAGTTTACCATGATAAGATTTATTATAGATCTAAATAATTTATTCTTCTGAATGAGTTTAAGTTTGTATATAAGAATGAATTCATACCCTAGTTGACATATCAATGAGCTAAGAAAATAATAAAATATTTAAGTTAAATTTATCTTTCATATATTGTTAAAAAGAAAGGAACTATTAAAATTATTGATGTTCTAGTGGTAAATGAATTTATGGATGTATTTATCGATTATTTCCCTGGTGTTATTCCAAATTTGGAGGTTAAATTTACTATTTATATATCACTAATGTTAATATAATTTCAAAATATCCCCATTTAATGGATCCAATAGAACTTTTAAAATTGAAATAAAAGTTACTAGAGTTTCTTGCCTTGATGTTCACCTATACTATTTTTTAAAATGAATAATAGTTCCATGGTAATTTTCATTGGTTATATAGAACTTAATAACATCATAGTTAAGAAAAATTAGGCATAGAATAATTTCGATGACATGTTTGATCAACTCTAGGGTGCTTTATATTTTTTGAAGATTGATCTCAGGTCCAGGTATTGAAAATGAAGGTGAAAGAGGAAGATATTTCAAGGATGAAATTATCTACTAGGTATCATAATTTTGAGTTTTGGGTTATCCCTTTAGGGTTGAAAAATTCACCCATTACAATTATGGATTTTATTAATGGAGTTTTCCATAATTATTTGGATAAATTTGCGGTGGTTTTCATTAATAGAATTATTTTTTATTCTTAAAGTTATGAGTAACATGAGAAAAACCAAAGGATTATTTATATACATTAAAATAAATCAAGTTGTATTTAAAATTTAGTAAATGTTAATTTTGGTTATAACATATTCCATTCCATGGGAACATTTTTTGCAAAGATTACATAACTATTGATCGTACTAAAACTAAAGTGGTGGAAGAGTTTCCAAGGCATATAAATGTCACTTATATTAAAAAAATTTCTATATTAGAGGGCTAATACCAATTCTTTGATTATTTTTTTATCGATTATTTAGACCACTAACTACATTGACGAAAAATGAGCTAAATTAATCTAGACAAAGGAATGCAAGGAATGTTTCCAGGAATTGAAAATAAGTCCAGTTAATAATCCAATAACAGCCTTTCCAATAATAAATTTGTTACTTTTTATTTATATTGATTCTTAATTCAAGATACATGGTCATATCTTGATACAAGACGATTTAGAAATTTTATATTCTTTACATTAATTATAACTACATGAAAATAATTACCCTACACGTGATATTGATCTTATAGTAGTGATTTTTTGATTTAAAAATTTGTAGGAATCATTTATATGGGGTAAAATGTGAAATATAAATTGACCATAAAATTTTAATCTATATATTAAATAAAAATGAGTATAAAAAAATTTAAATAAGATGGTTGGAAATGATAATGGGTTATGACTTCCATGATTCACTATTATTTTGGTAAAGTAAACATGGTAGCTAGTGCCTTATGTTGAAAATATTATATATCATTACCCATGTTTTGTTTAGATTATGATAAATTGGTTAATGATTTTATTATTTTCATTTTAGAAATTAAAAATTCATGAACTCACTCTCTTTTGGTTCAGGTGTCAATATAGTTATCTTTGTCAGATAAAATTAAGCATTCTCAAAAGGAAGAACATGATTTGTAGGATATTATAGAATTGGACAAGAAGGGTAAGTTACTTGAATTTAACAATGAAAAAAGAAGGTTTTATGAAATTTTTAAAGTGGTTATTCATGATAAGTGATCACCAATTGAAGAATTAATTATGAATAAATTCCATAACTCTTAAGTTTACAATCATTCAGGACTAAGATGTATAGATACCTTTGGAAATATTATTAGTGGGGTGGAATGAAGAAATATATTACTAATTTTACTATGAAATGTTTGAATTTTCAACATGTTAAAAATGTGTGGAAGTTACCTAAGGGTATTATTCATGTAACACCCCAATATTTTAAAAGAATAACATTATGTTCGATACCGTATACAACATGCAACACTGTGCTTAAACGAACCCCAAAATAATATAATTTAAATATGAACGTTATAACCAAGTTGTTAAATTGGTGGGTATGAATAATATTAATATAATTAAGAAATATATATAAATTACTTACTCAATATAAATTATTTGATTAATTCTTATGAAATAAGTTCCCATTTTTTAGCAATGTTATTTTATGCTTCTGAAATACATTTTCTTCAAAAAATCATTTATAGTGATTTTTAATGAGAAAATATTATAATTAATTTCTATAAATTATATAAATTTTATTTTATAAAAATAATATCATTTTTTAAATAATCATAAAAATTATCTCTGGGTAATTATTTTTATATTTTTATGAAAAAGATTTATTTTCTAGTAAATAGTGAAAATACTGATTTTTATTGAGAACTTCAACCATTTGAAATGTTCCATTTTATTTTAAAATTATTTAAAAGTAAAATTAATTCTATTATATAATTAATAATCCAATTAAATTCATTGTAATCAATTTTATAATTGGTTTTGGTATAAAAACATTTTTATAGTTAAATTTATTTTTTCTAAAAAACACATTTTCCTTGCGTTTTTCATTTTAATATTAAATTTACTTATATAAATTATTGAAATATAATCTTGAAAAATTTATTCCATACTTTGAATCAGGGGGTTAAAATTTATTAATTAGGAACTTTTTATTTTTGGATATTATGAACGATAACTTTAGTAAAGTATGTTATCACGATAAAGGGAAAATAAACCAATTAAGGTTAAAAATAAAATGATAATGACTTAAAAATGAACCTATAACCTAAAATAATTTTATTTTATGATTTAATTTAAGACATAATAATACAATATTTAGTTATTTGACCCTTTTTCTATTTATATGAGATTATGACCTTTATAATAGTTTATGTAAAGAAAAGTAAAAAAGGCCACACTCTCATTTTTAATAACCATGATATTTTTAATATATGTATAAATAGAAGATATGTTTAGTTATAAAGACTATATTGAAATAAAAATTATTTATATTCATTATAATAATTTTCTAATTTTTTTGAATAAATGATTTCCTTAAATCCTAACACAATGCTAACACAATAATTATTTAATTGGTGAAAAAATAAAACAAATGACATTGAAATATTTAAAATTAGTATAATTTGAAATTATTAATGTGAAACATGAAATTTATAGATACACATGTAATATTATATAGTTTCTTATTCATTTTATTCCAATATTTTTTTTGTCTTGATGTTATTAAAGCCAAACTTAATGAATAGTTCTAAAATTGACGATTTTGATATTTTATGAGAATAATATTTTATTCAATTATTTAAAATTAATAAAAATATTATATTAAAAAAATTAATGGTATATGGTAAATTTAATCTACCAAGATCCATTTATTTGTATTTTGTAATTTTATAGTAATATTATTGACCCTTAGAGTATAGAAAATTTTAATAGTGTTGTAATTGTCAAAAGGGATAACGGGGGGCTAAAAATAAAATATAAGGGTGAAAACATATCCATTTTTAAAAAAAATTATTATATGAGAGTATTTAGACTAATAATAATATTATCTTATAATAATATCAATTTTTATCCATTTTGACATCAAAATTAATTTATATTAATTTAATATTTTAAGAAATTCCAAAAGTACCCCTCACCTCAACAATAAATGGGCACCTCCTCCATTACTTATTTACAACACTTTGTGCCATCTAGATCATTAAAACTATACAAATTACTCTTATAAAAATCCTTATACAAGTTCTTGAGGTTATTTAACTTCCAAAATAGCAACCCTAGTCTCCTAAAAAAGAGATCCTTAAGAGTTCTTCCAAAGAAGAGGTAATCACCTTAATCGATCACTTTATTTTTTGAATTCTTCTTATAACTATTATAAATATATGATATTTATCATAGAATTTTATATTTAGTATCCTAAATATAATAAAATTTTACCATGATTATCAAACCAACATTATTCACACTCTTTCCCATCAAATGAGAATTGAAAGTATCACTGGTGCATACGCACGACTTACCATCTCTATGTAGTGATACGATTTATTTTTTCATCACCATATTTTATGGATGATAATTATTAGGGATTTAATGTTTATATATGATATATATAACATAATTATACTTATTTAATGATAATATCACATCTACCTTCTTGCCTTCCAAACCATTGGCAAAAGATAGCGTCGCTCGCGTGTGCGTGTGGACTACCACCTCCACGAAGCGATGTGATTTATTTTTCTTTTATATTTTACATGGATGTTAATTATGATTGATTATATCAATATATATGATTTAAATGACATAATAATTATATTTTATGGTATATAATTATCTACCTTTCTTTAATTCCATTCTCCTAAAAGTGAATATAATGTTCATGCGTATATATGACCAACCGTCTCCATGAATTATATAATTCATTTTTTAGATAAATTTAATGGATTAAACTAAATATATATATAATTAAATTTAATATATTTAAATAATTATTAAAATTCTGTATTTTATTTAATATTGGTCAAATTACAAGGACATAAACTACCAAACCAAATCATACATGAAAAGAGAAACAATCGTCACCCAAAAAAATAAATTTAACAATGAATTGTTAATAAACATGTAATAAAATATTATAACTAAATAATATATGATATTATGGTTATTAAATATATTTATAATAAATCTATATTTATTATACATGGTGTTCGAACATTTGTGAAGGAATTATGACACGATTTAAGGGTTTCTAGTCTCACTTTTACTTTTTTAAGACATATTCCATATTAACCACTTATTTATTTTTTGTGATGTATATAATAACCATTTGATAAATTATATAATTAATATATTTTTCATAATGATATTTAAAGTTTCATTTTAAGTTATTTATCACATGGAGTTATGATTCAAAATTTACCAAAGAAGTAAGGGTTTAATTCACAATCTCATCGTTATTCATGGTTGTTTTTATTTCCACTAGGGGAATATTTTCTTCCATATCAATAAATTTCCCAGAATTATTTAAATAATATTTTCTACTATAATCCAATGATTTATTAAATTTTTAATTATATATATTTTTAACTTTTTTTTAAAAAAATTAATGGAATGTTCTTGTCATTTTCTGAATGAGGTACTTTTGAATTTTAACAAAAGTATAGAAGGAATTTTTTAAAATTATACAACATGAACCAAATTCACCAACATTATGAAACCTAAATGATTTGAATATTTATTTAAAATTTTACTATGTTCTTTTTAAATAAAATCATTTCTTTATTATATGCATAGTTTTTATATTTTAATTGTTTTTTCAAAGTGAAAAGGTTATTTTATTCAAGAATGTTTTTAATGATATTCTTATGAAAATTGTATTCATCAACATCATCAAACCTTATTATACTTATAATCCTTTGGGAATATGTTAAAAATAAAATTTCATTAATATATCTTTAAATGATTTATGATAAGTTTGACTAGGGATGTATTATTTTAATACCATTCACCATATTACTCTAGATGGTTTATGATTATGTTTATTGATTGGGGAAATTTTTAAAATTTCATATTATAGTTTCAATATGAATATTTATATTTATCATGTTTTACCCCTTTCATATGAGTAATTAATTGGAATTATTAAGTGATGGGAGGATCTCACTATGTCCCCTCGATGCATCGATAGGTATAATGAGATAAACTCACTTGGGTTTTGGTTAAGGCCTTTCCCATTTATGTAGATGTCATGGAACAAGGCCTTGAGGTTATTTCCAGATGTCTTGGTCAAGGAATTTATGTTATGTTTTTTATGTATGGAATTATGCATTCCATCCTTATGAAATCTATTATTTATTTCCATGTGATTATTTTATTAGTTATGATATCTATGGATAAGTTTCTAGATCATGTGATTACTTATATGTATTTATTTGATAATCATTTATCCTTTCCATATTATTCAGTATTTATTTATATTCTACTGTATGCATACCCTTACTAAATATCTCACATCACCCATTTATTATGTATCTTTTCCCCATAATTCCACGAGAAATACTATGATTTATATGTGTGGCTATACTAGAAGAAATAATAGTGTCCTAGAAGAAACCACTATGTTGTATTACATGTTTTCAAATGTAATTTTAAATTCAAGATTGTATCAAATTTTCTAATTCTGCTAAACTATTCGGTCCATTGGGATGTGATTTCTTATATCTAGTTCCAACGTAAAACATTAACCACCTGGTCTTGGTTACTAGGGCTAGGGTCATTACAATTAATCCGTTTATATTGCTTTAATGGAAATAAGAGAATATACCCATGGATTTGGAGGTGGGATCACAAAATACATATAATGGTAAAAATGTGATTTAGGTTATTATTTATTATTTGACTAAGTTTGTGAACTTTCTTCCAATTTGAGATACTATAAATTTGGACCATATTTCTAGAATTTATCTTAAATATATATCCACATTTCATGGATTCTCTCTCTCTACTATATCTAATCATGATCCTATATATACATCAAATTTTTGGAAAGGACTTTAGAATTTGTTGGGTACTGAATTAAATTTTAGTACAATATCTCATCCTTAATATGATGAATAATTGGAACAAAAACTCAATGATTTAAAAGATAAGATTCATTATTTCTTAATATTTTCAGGTAACCTGGGAGAAATATATTTCATTAGAGGTATTTTCTTAAAATAATAATTTTCATTCCAGAATAAAGATTCTACCTTTGGAGGCATTATTTAGAAATCTATGTTGAACTCCATCATGTTGAGTAAAAGCCGGTGAAATGAAGTTGTTGAGACCATGATTAGAGAAACATATGGTTGATAAGGTAAATATGATTCAACACCTTATGAGGTTATCACATAGTATATATAAGAGATATTTAGATAATAGGAGGAAATACCTTTCATTTGAGTCAGATATGATGTTTTTATTAAATTATTTACTTGAAAAACTGTAATTCATTTTGGTAATAAGGGAAAATGATGTATATAGTTCAATTAAACATATCAAATTATAGATAAATTTTGTTTATTTTCATAGTAGATTGCCTTAACTCCATGTTTATCTTAGGTACATAATATGTTTCATGTTGTTTACTAATGAATTATGTTGCTAATGCATCTTATGTTTTGAGACCTAAGTTGGAACTATTGGAAGAGAATATTTCCTATGAAGAAAAGATCGTATATATTTTAGATTGAATAGAGAGTGTACTATATAATATGGTGATTAAATAGGTAAAGGTTTTATGGAAGGATCACATTAATGAGGAAGAAATATGAGAATCAAAAGAAGCTATAAGGGAAAAATACAATCACTTGTTTAGGTAACGTATTAAATTGCAAGGACACAATTTTTTAATGAGGGGAAGATTGTGAAAAACAAAATAATACTAAAAATAAACCAATACTAGGATTTATATTTATTCATTTTAAGGATTTATATTCACTATAGTTTTATAAATGACATTATATAATTTTTTAATAGAAAGAGGAATAATTTTATTTAACTAAATTATTTTTCCATGTATTACATGGTTTTATATAAAAGATAAATGTATTTATTTTAGATATTTAAATTGATAAAATGTATTTCATTTCTGGATTTATCAAATTATATATTTCTTAGTGTGGATTTTTGGATTTTTTTAAAAGATTTATTTTTCGGTCAATAATAAAGAATACCAATTTTTAATAAAATTGTTATTTATTTTAATGTATTTAAATGAACAATTATATATTGGCTTGGATTTAAAGTTAAATCAGTCACATTTTCAAAAATATAATCCAATAAATTCTATATTAATCATCATTATACTTTCTTTTGGTATAAAATCATTTTTATGCTTAAAAAGTTTTTTTTCTAAAAACTATTTTTTACGTTTTGCGTATTTATAGTAAAATTAATTTCTAAAACTTATACAAATTGAACAATGAAAAATTTATTTAATATTAGTAATTAAGAGATTCAAATTTTGAAATATTTTAATTTCATTTTTGGTTATTATGAATTGTTACCATGGTTAATATTATTTACCACAACAAAGGTTAAAACATGTTAATTAAGGTAAAAACTAAGTGATAAGGACAAAAAATAAAATATTAATTCTTATTTTATAATGGGTTTTATACCCTTATCACGTTTTATTTAAATTGGTATAGTTTTATAGTCAATTTCACTTGATTAATACTTTATATTATTTTAAAGATTTGGAAAAATACAAGTGTATAACTCCTCACACTTATAAATAGGAGGATCCTCTTCTCAATTATTCCCAAACATCAACAATATTATATCAACCAAGATCTACCAAAATAAATTACCAAAATAAATCTTTGTGTACTATTGGTCTCAGTCTCTCCCAAATACCATCCTAAGAAGGATTAATGCGTAAGCTAAGGGAGGATTTACAAAGAAGAGTTATAATTCTTAATGGAGTGTTTTATATTTATTTCTTCTTATATATATTTAAAATATTCATTAACCATGATGAAAAAATCACATAATTATATTAAATATTTGAAAATTTTATTATGATTATGTTATAACCCTTTTTCATCTCCTTTTACATCATATGGTAAATGAAAACATTGCTCAGGAATACGCATGAGCAACAATATCCATGAAGCAATGTTTTTATTTTTTCATCATCAGATTATATGGATTAATAAAATGTTGGATCAAATGGATATATATGATATTTATGAAATAATTATCATTATTTAATGATAATATAGTACTTAAATCCTTACCCTTTTAATTATTTAGAAATTGATAATGTCGCTCATGAGTATATGTGGAATACCACCTTAATGAAGTAATTTGATGCATTTTTTATTTCCACCTATGAAGGATAATCATAAGGATATAAATAATTAATAACTATGAAAATTATAAATTATTTATTAGTATTTAAAACTAATATATTATAAACATTATTTATTTTCCACATAGTAGAAAAATGGAAATGTCATTCACAAGTACTTACAAGTTACCATCTCTATGAAATGACATGATTCATTTTCATGATTGACTTAAATAATTGGTATTAAAAGAGTATTTATTGTATAAATATGGTAATTATATCATATTTAATTTTTTTGAGCTAATTAAACCATAAACCCTTTGACCAAGGTTAATTCATCGATGTTGTTTTGAGGTTATAAACCGAATGAACCCAAAACATCCAATGTGAACTTAACCATGTTAGTAACTCAATAAGTCATTTTAGTAAATGCAATAAAAGGAGTAATAATAATAATAATTAATTGAACATGAAAAAGATTATTAAAAAGTACAAATATAATATAATTTTATTATACAGGAGTTAGAGAATGTGCGTAGCTAGATGGAAATTTAGGTAAGGGATTTTCCTTTAAATCGTTGTTTTAAATGTTTTAAACTCTCTATCCTCTATATAAAAATTATTTTAAATGTTTCAAGAATTTTCTTATTTATGATTTAAATTTTTTAATGGTAATTTTATACTATTTTTAAATTTCATTATAAATTATTAACAAGGAATCATTTCAATGTTTTTATTATGGGAAATTTTTATCTATATATAAAAGTGAAAACATATTTTTTTAATACGTACATATTAACCACATTTTCCCACCATCATATCCATTATTAATTATCAAGATTACTATAATATTAAAAATTGTTTTTTGAATAAAATCATATTCCCACTCTTCATTTAATTTTTTATTTTTAAGTGTTTTCAAAGAAAAATGATATTTATCCTTATGATTATTAAAAAATGGAAAGTGTTTTAGTTATGGTTTCAAATGAGTTCTCAAGGGTTTTATAGTGAAAATTTCCAATATTTAATTTTTTTTTGTTTAAGATATAGTACTTAATCATTATATATGATGGTGGGTGAGCCCTCTATAGCTCATGAAAATGGGTGGGACCAATATAGATCTCTAATCCATTGGGTAATGGTGTAGTCTTTGAAGGAAAAAATAAGGTAGATAATTGGGTTGAATACTACTATAAAATTTAATCAGATTCAGTTATTCAAATAGGTGTTAATTAAGAATAAACATAGTTTGTTAAAATGATTCTATAAGATACCTATATTATGCTTAAAAATGGGTTCTATTGAAAATTTTGATTTATGATGAATGGAAATTTTAAGGGTGAAAGGGTGTTTTCAAAAGAAATGTTTTCACAAGTTCCCATGAACCACATGACACCTTCATTATTTTTACTATGATTTCTAATGGGTTTAAAATGTTTTATTTGATAAAATATTGATCTTAACTTGTGGAACTATTTTATTTATTTTCCCAAGGGTTTATTGTGAAAAGGTAAATTTTCTCTTGGGGTTTCATGTTTTTCACTGGACTAACCAGATTCCATTATTGTTATATCCCTTACCAAGTTTTATTTTTATCATCCTACATTTTCAAAAGTTTTTCATAACATATATTGAGGATTAAAAATTTTATAGTGGTCCATATTTCCTCTATAGTTAGTCATCTTAAAAAAATAAAGTGTCATGAATGAAACATGCATGTAAACTTAAATATATATTTTTGTAGATAAAATGTACATTGTGTTAAAGTGTAAACTTTATTATGTAATGTCTTACCAAATTACATAAAACACTAAAATGAATCAAACTTGGAAATTTGAGGAAGTAAAACCCTTTTTATAAGTCATTTAATTATGGGTTTATTATGATACAAGTTGTTTTACATGTTTTGAACACACATTAGGGATGAATGATATATCAATACTTGTATAATAATATTCATGGTGAATGAACTATCACCATCATATATTCTGAGTGAATAATGCATTAGAAACATATCCCATCTAGGTGAATGATCCATCACTAATCCAATATCAATATTGAATGATACATCACACAGTGAATGAGGTATCAACAATATTTGGTGGATGATACACCCTCACTATCCTTGCTTAGGTGGATAACATACCACCATCACAAGTATTTATGTGGATAATTCTCCACTAAGAAAAAAATCCTTTGGTGGATGATGTATGAACAGTAATGTCCTATAAGTGGATGGTGCACTATTAATATCATATCCCGTGTGGTTGATACACCACTAACATTAAATCTTAGGTTAACTTTATAGCACCAAAACAAGTCCCCAAGTGGGCGATGCACCATCAGGATAGATCTAAAAAGTAGATTATGATCCACTAATATAAAGTTCAAGTAGACAATATTTCATTAATAAGAAATCCTAAAGTGGATTATTTTCCACTATTTAGTTGGTTAGAAGGTAAAAAATGGATCACTGTACCTATTTATGTGGATGAAAACACTCAACATCACAAGGGTGGATGAGGTACCACCACCAAATCGATTTGGATAGATGATGCACCACCATATACCAATGAAACAATCCAAATGAAATATTTATAATTTAAAATCAATATAAAGTATTTATAATTATCAAACATATCAAAGGTTATGCTTTTAAACTATCAGTTTGGGTCAAAGTCCCATGCTCTTTCCATATCACCTCTATCTTATCCCATTATCATGAAAATCCTCACCATGTAATATAATATATAACTAAACTAATCTCATAACACGAGTTCTTATTCATATTTACTCTACCTGAGTCCATTATGAGGGTTCTATAACATAACACACAAAGGAATTGGTCATTAGTGACTAATGGTGTTAATACATTCTTTCAAAGGGTCACTAAAAATCTTTTAGGTTACACTCAAACCATAAGGAACTAAAGAAACGAATTTAATATAATTTTAGGAAATACCCAATAAATTTTATTTTACTACATTATATTCGATTCATGTCAAATGAGTATATATCATCAAGAAATAAAGAGACCCAATACTTGAGAGTTACAATTTCTTACTCATATAAAACAAACAAAAAATTTGGTCTCCAATGGATAGAATCACGAAATTTGGATAAATTCATAGAATTAGGAATAACCGTCAATATGCAGTGAAATGATAAGAGAAATGAACAATAGAGGAAAGATGAGTCCTAGGAATACCAGTGTCGACTAGCAATGATAGATAGAATATGGAAAATATAATGAACTAAAGGATTCAATACATTAAAAGAGAGAAACAAAGAGAGAGAGAGATAACGAGGTATAGATGATTCTGTGAAAATAAATGTGTGTAGTTAACCTTTTTAAATAATTTAAATAATTTATTTATTAATTAAAATTTTAAAAAATAAAGTACGAACTCACCGATTACTAGCTGGATAACCACCAAGTAACTAATAGGAATCAAGTACCCACTCTAGTTTCATAGACCACCCCATGTCTCACCAGGAGTCTATGTGTCCAATGTCTCACCCATCAAGTACTGGATACCAATCTACGGGGTACTTAGTGGTATCTTTTAAAGGAAATATTCCCCAACACCTAACCCATTTTTTTAAAATGGGCCCCTTATCCCATGTCAACACCTCAAACTATTATACTTCATTATAATAAATGAGGTTTAGTGAAATTTAAATTAAAATCATACTTCATATGGATATGGAATGTTATAATATTCCCATCATATAGGATACCATCCCTAAGATGTACCACTAAGTGTCACTGGGCCTCATCATTGGAAAATGCTTTCTAATATGTCGGTGTATCTGATTCCCACTACCAGGTATCATCATATATATATTCCATTACTTAGTCTATACCAAATTCTATTAATAATATCATCATTTATATAGACTTCTCAATCTATTCCCTAATACAAACTAGTCACTCCACAAATGACACACCCAACTATAGCTTGAATTTATTGATACTGATAATGTGATACCTGAGAAGAAAATATATTTGAAGATGAGGTACAAGTAAAATATCATGCATAGAACTATATATATGAGGAAGTTATAACCATTATGTTAGTATATGATACAATCAACAACATCAACTGGACCCATGAACCTAAGAACCAACTTCCCCTACCTTAGAATACGCTTGTGTCCAAATCGAGCTGAAACTCATAGAAATACCTAATCTCCCACCTCAAAATCTAGAGGATGGTGCCACCAATCCACATATGATATCTATGTGATATAAATAGTCACTATTTTCTTCTTGATCATTTTAATATGATTCTATGTATCTCACATGCGATTCATCATGATAACCGCTGGACCTCTAGTCACTATCCAACATAGAGGTGATCAGTATGGTATAAAATATTAATCATAAAAAGAAACCACCTAAATTGATACCTAATAAATATTATTATAGTATAATTCTTCTAGAATTATATTTTTCTCCCATGAACCACAAAAATAAAGGACTTATTCCCCTATAATGTCCTCCAACATCTAAATGGTACACTCTGATTGACCATTAGTTTGGGGATGGTAGGCAGTGCTTAACTGCACATGATTGTCAAGCGAGATCGATATCCACTTATAGAAACACAATATAAAATGGATATCTTAATTAAAAATTATTATTCTCGGAATCCTAAGTAGATACATTATATCACAAACATATATCATAACCAAAACATTGATAGAATGTGCCACTCAGATCAGTAGGAAATGTGATACCTTTATCAACTTTCCCACAACAACACAGATCATGTCACTGCAATGAAATAACCTCATAAATTAACTCAAAAAATAGTTGGAAACATCATCCCACTTCCACTTGGGAATGGATAGGGGCATAATAATACTTAAAGGTCACTAGTTCTCAGATTTCACATACTAATAGTTAAAGAAAAATGAAACAAACTTTACTATGAACTTATTCATCTCAAGCCACCAATACTATCTCAAAATATCAGGATACATCTTGTTAAGACAACGAGTATATCCCATATAAATTCATGAAAATCCTATATAATCTCCTCAAACATTCTTATAAGGACCAAACCCAAATTCAAATCTAAAGAAACTTATCATAATTAAGTGAGGAATTAGGTTGAGTGTCCCCAATTTATATACTATCCCTTATCACTAAAAACTATGAGTTAGATAACTGAATCTACTTCACCCACTAAAGTAGTGAGTAATAAATACTTATATATATTTGGGTTCTTTTCACCTGATGCTCCTAAACATCAAGGCACATCTTGGTGAAGATGATCATTATCCACCACTCACTACTATCAACCCACACCACCTACCTCTGAGACTTTATACTTAGTATATCTCTAAAAATGTTCCCCTTATTATGGTATATGATATCTCAAAATTAAAATAAAATAGGTACTCGAACCACCTAATAGGTAGTGGCTCCGAGATCCTAGAAAGGGAACCACCATGACCCACTTTAAATTATGTGTTGGGTGGATCCTCTCATGAATCCCCATATATATGGACCCATAAATTACCACTCATCCACCGAATATAAAAAATTCCGAAAGACCGACTCCTAAAAAACCATAATACAATATTCCTTACCTATCATAGGCATAGTTAGGAAAGGTTTAGGCATCAATATCCATTTCATCTTACAAAAGGATCTCTTACATGATTCTAACCACATGAACTTCAATTCCTTCTTGGTCAAGTGCATCATCGGTTCTTCTAAATGGTTGAAGTATTGGATAAACCTCTAGTATTAAACTTTTAAGCCCAAGAAACTATGGATCTTGAAGATGCTGTTTAAATACTCCCAAGAAACTACAACCTTTTATTTCATGGGGTCTACTAATATTCTTACCTCAGATATTATATGTCCAAATAATTGCAACTCATTAATAAAAAACTAAAAAATAGAGAGATTGGAATATAACCTATGATTACTCAGTATTATTAGAATGATATTTATAAGAAGAGTGTGATCCTCACTTAACTATGATTACACATGAATATCATTGGTGAAAATGAAAACTGGAATAATTTAGATAAGGATGGAAGAACATATTCATCAGACTATGAGAACCATTAGCATGTTCGTTGACCCAAATAACATCACAATATACTCATATAGGTCATACCTCCTACTAAAATTAGTAAAAAGAATATTAGTTGACTCACCCTCAATTGGTGACTATCTAACTTGAAATCAACCTCAAATAACCACATGGATCCTTTCATATGATCATACAAGTCATCGATACAAGGAAGAGGATAAAATTTCTTAACAATCATCTGGTTTAGTCTTTAATAATCCAAAAATAAACACATTTATCTATCTACCTTCTTAGAAAACAATATAGGAAAAACCCAATGAGATGTGATAAGGTGAATAAACCCCCTTTCCTTTAAATCCCCAATTAGAGCCTTAAACTCATGATTATTTTAAAGATACATCCTATAAGGTGGAAAATATATGAGCTCCATACCATTAATAAGATTGATTTTAAACTAAATATCACCCTCAAGTGTAAAACCTAACAAATCCTCAAGAAATTTATCTTAAAACTGATCATTGATAGAAGGAAAGACCTTCTCGTGTGTCTCATCATCTATCAAATAAACATTATCTAACTAGGTTGTGATTTCCCCTAGATGCTTGTGGATATATCCCAAATTACCTACCTATAGATCTCACTCATTGATATATATAAGTATATATGTATATATATATATATATATCATATTCTAATGATTTGAAATATACTGATTAGTGATAACAATCAATGAGTGATCTATACAAAGTAAAACAATCAATCCAAATTATCACATTAATACTCTGAAACATTAACATGAAGAATTCATAGAGAAATATACATCTACTGAACATGATGGAATTCTCATGACATTGACGAATGCCCTCAAATCAAACCCCAAAGGGTTTATCAATAAACATCACTCCATATAGGTACTCATTAGTAAGCCTTAATTCATTGACTAAATAAGAAAATACGAATGAGGGTGACACACTAATATTGAATAAAACATAATCTATGGTTGATACCATCATAATTGTACCTCAAAATATAGAAGGATTCCCACCACACATTATAAGAGTCTTATAAATGGCATGAAGCTAATCTAAACCCTAACCCTAAGCTCCCATCACCTAACTCCATTGAGGGTTATCACATTTCTAGCAACCCTTCCCCTGAATCTAGGAACCATAACCTCCTCTATAACCTAAATGAAAAGAGGATCCCCAACTGATTGAATATTGGTGAAATCCTAGACTTGACCCCAAACCCTAGGTCTGACCATAATTTCTCCCACTAGTCAACCATGACATGATGGAACAATACCCATATAAATGTCTCATATCCATACTCGAGTGGTACTCATTCTATGATTTATCACAATCAAGCTAAATATGGCCATAATAGACACACTGATATAAATCTATAAAGTCTCTCCATATTATAGGATAAAAAAGAAAACCTCTACCCTAGATACTATACTTGTTGCCTCCCTAGTGAGGCTTCTCATATCAACACATTCTATTGCCCGATAACTCACTGCTTGCCTCAATGGAAAAAGTATGCTACCCTGATTTTCTACTCCTAGTTTTGTTCTGCTATGTGATTAGTGATTAATTCATGATCATAGAAAAATATGTCAATGAAATGATTTTCACCTCATATAAAATAAGTGCCTCAAGACATCCAAAACTTTTCCAAACTTGGCCTTCACATCACTCATCGGCATAACCCAAACCATAAAATATTGATAAAGTGGGTGAAATAATCCATCATTAACATGTCCCATGTACCATATGAATAAAATCTATGGATCTATTATCCACCATAGTCCTTGGAAATAAATTCTTGAAAAATAACATTTGAAATTACTTATAAGAAATCAACACATGATGGTTTTCATAGACCATATTATCCCACAAGCCCTTCCCTGGTCGTCAAAACATGTATGTTTTCAGATTCACCTCTCTCTAAATGGGTGACTTTAGGTGATAAAAATGGTATAAATAGAATATATCTAGGCTCAACAGTCCATGTTCCACTCACAATTGAAAAATATTAGTGGATACTACAACCAAAATTCATGGTTCAACTCTAATTTGTTCAACATAGATATTGTCACCCACACCCCATAGACTGTAAGAAAATAATCAAACTCTCCTTGTGGTATTGATCTATATGTGTCTCATAAATATATGAGACCTAATGATATATGGGTTTCATAAATCTATGATCATGTCTAGATGAACCTACCCACTATCAACTTCGATAAAAATCTCATATAGGATCACATAATAGTCATATCAAGGGGTCAGTCAGGCAGATTTCAACTAAAATTTTATATAATAAAATGACATATATGTTGTTGTTGAAATTTTGAATGACTCAACCCAACATCGTATCTTGAATATCATCATTGAATATCGATCACAAGTAGGCATAATAATGTCATGTGAGCCCTATTTTTCGATAATAATTCATAAACACACGCTCTCCTAACACCTAAGGAAAGGAGTGCAAACCCAAAAATCATAAATCAATATCATAATGTATCATGTTTAGAAAAATAAATAAATCATAAAATAAAAAACCAAAATAATATTCCCTTACTTGGTAAATTTTAATTCCCTCAAATGTGGGTTAGTTATTCTCATACATGAGATCCCTACTAAGACCCAATAACATTCCATTGCAAATCTAATATCTCCCAAATAGTAATAAAATAGAAAAAATGAGGCTATGATACCACTTTTTAGTTTCCTTGATCTGGTTCACCTCCATAGTGACCAAACCAGGTCACTACATACCTCATGTTTCCCTACCCAAATTCTAGAGTCCACCGAATTGTTGTGAGGGTTGAAATATAAAAAGTGAGGAGACTGTACCCTCAGATACTGATAACCATCCAAATATAGTAAAATTAATATTAATATATAACCATCCCAATATATAGTATTATCAGATAATAAAAATAGATAAATTATTACCAATAGTAAATATTAACACCATGAAGTATTAAAATGAACTAATTTATAGGCCATAAAAGTCATACAATACAAAAAAGATGTCCCATTGGAAGAAAAAATATAGTTGGGTCCAAAAATAGGAAAATTTAAAGGGGACATCCACAAAATGGATCCTATGTTCTGATGTGGTACCATATACCAACTCTAATATAGCACCATAAACTAGTTATCTAAATCAGTTGGGCCCTTTCCCTTACTTCAGTCATGAAAAATGTTGTCTCAGTTACCAGAGATCCCAATCAGAGTGGGAGTATAGCTTAGTAGTCCACCACCATTGAGATCCCTATAAATTCTTGTAAATAAAGGCACATACTTGATAAGATGTTTTAATAAATCAATAAATAATTAACATTTACCCTATGTAATGCACCTAAAAAACCATGTGTGACCATGCCTATTTAGACCAATACTGGAATGGGATGATATAACCATAGTCTAAACACATGTTGGGGAAGAATGATATATCACTCCTTGTATAATAATAATCAGGGTGAATGAACTATCACCCTTATATATGCTAGGTGAATGATGCATTTCCATCACATACTCTCCAAGTGAGTTATCTATCACTAATACAATGTCAATGGTTAATGAGACACTTACTTAGGAATAAGACATCACCATTATCAAGGGTATGATACACCGCCATTATCCATGATCAGGTGGATGACATACCACCATCACAAGTATCCATGTGGACAATTATATACTAGTAAAATGTCCTTAAGTGGTTGAGGAAACAATAATACTATTATATAGCTGAAAAATGTACCATTAGTATCACATCCTAAATAAAATATACACCACTAACATCATATATTATGTGTACTATATATTAGAGAAACAAGTCCCCATGAAGAAGATGCACCACCAAGATAACACTCAGAAGTGGATGTTACTCCACTAATATGAAGCTCAAGTAGATGATATAACACTAACAAGACTTCCTAAAGTAGATAATGTTCCACTATTTTATTGTATTGTAGGTGAATGATGGATCAATAAACCTATTTATGTGGATGAAAAACCCCAACATAATAATGGTGGATCCAGTATAATTGATAATTAGCTTTGGGTGGATGAGGCACTACTACATACCAATCAACCAATAAAAATGAACTATTTTACATTTAAAATAAATATAATGAATTTATAATCATCAAACATATCGATGAAATTTTTTCTAAACAACCAACCTATGTAAAAATCCCAAGACCTGGTCATCCCACCTTTACCTGAGCCCATTCTTACACCAATTCTCACAAATTAATACAAAAGGGAAATACACAAGGATCCTAGAATCATATATCATTCATAGAAACTAATTTTGGGTTTAACATCATAGTTACACAACTTATCTTATAATGGAATTGTTCATTGGTGACCAATTCTGTCAACCAACACTTCTGACGAGTTACTCATGGCGTTATAGGTTCCACTCACATTATATGAAACTAAGGTAATGAATTTAATTTAATTGTAGAGAATAAAAAAATTTGTAATTCCAAAATTTCATATAATTAATTCCAAATAATTAAAAATATTAAGTAAGAGAGGGAAATACTACATAGCGATAGAGGGGTCCTCATCATAGAAAACCACTAGCTGATTCAGCCTCAAATAGTTAGAATTAAGAAATATTGTAAAATTACTAGAATTAGGTATAACTATCAATACATGGATAACCAAAAAGATAAGTGACCAATATAGGTAATATGTTTTTTAGTGTTAATGGTGATGATCTCCTATGAAAAGAGGATAAAATAGTGACAATAGGGGAATAAAGAAGCATAGGTAATGTGGTGAGGTTGTTGTTGTGTGAAAAAATGAGAATAAGTATAATTTTTAAGTAATTTAATTAAATAATTAAAATTAAAGACACCATTAATTAACCCAAAATGTACCCTTTTTCCAGGAACCAGATACCTAGCTAGAACTGGGTATCCACTCTAGGGTCACTGACCACATAGTGGCCCACTTAGAGCTGCTGTCACCACTGCCTCACTAACCAGGTATCTGGTACCAGTATACTAGGTACTCGATGGAATATATAAAATTAAAGACCCTAAACTAAATAGTTATCACCTTAAAAAACCTTAAACACCTATAATTCATCTAAAAAGATGATTTTTGGTGATAATTAAATAAAAATCACACCTCTTATGGAATTAGGTGTTACAACTGCCCAGAACCACAATGACCCAACCCAGGCCCACCTGACCAACACCCTCCCTAACCTACACAACTCACCTAATATAATTAAGAATTTTTTTCTATTATGAAAATACTTTTTTTTTCTCCTTATAGGATGTATGTAGAACCATTATAATACCAAAAATATTTTAAAAAATATTTTGTTCGATAGCCTATACGACACGCAACACCAAGCCTAAAATGAAACATGATATACTATTTAAATGTTACTATTATTAACTAACCATTAAAATTGGAGGTATAAATTCAAATAAAACCATTTAAAAATTGAGTATAAATATTTTATATGAAACAAATATATTTTAAAATAAGGACTCAATTTTTAGTAAAGTCCATACCTGATTCAAAAATATATTTTTTTGTCAAAAATGTTTTTATTTCACTGTGTAAGTAAGTAACATAATTAATTTCTTCCAATTTTAGAAATTTTATTTTAAAAAATAAAATTATTTTTTCCAACCATCATTTCATAGTTAACATAATGTGAAATATTTGGATTTTTCTAAAAAGGGTGATTTTTCAACGAATAGTGATAAATACTGCTTTTTGTAAAACTACAATTCCATTTCAATAAATTATGTAATTTAAAATTCAAATCATGATTTGAATTTTACTTCAAATTAACATAATTATAATTCAGTTACTTTTTATCTAATTAATTTTATTTGAATCATGTTTAGACCATATTTTGGTATAAGTTTATTTTTAGGATTAAAAACTCATTTATGTGAGAACTATTTTTAAGTGTATAATGTCCCTACATTTTAATTAATTAAAATAACCACTAATAAGGAAATATTTAAATGAAATTTATAGATTATATATCAAAATATATGTATTTAAATCCATTTAATGATTTTCACTAGTCATATAGTCAATCTAAGATCATATTATGCTTGAAGAAAATGCATTTATTGAAAAACTATTTTTTAACATGATTTGCGGGTTTATTTTTATGTTAAATTATACGAATTATAGGAATTGAATTTGATAAAATGGATTCCAAATTTTTAATTATAATAATTAATATTAGTAAATAAGTTAATCTTAAATTATTATCATAATGAATAGTAAAAACAATAAAACAATAATTACACAAGATAAGGTTAAAATGGGTTTGCTAGGGGGAGGGTTAAACCAAAATATAAGGATAAGTTTTCCAACTAAACTTGTAAAAATTATATTTTATTTAAATGTGTCAAAATTATCCTATAACAAATTTAAATATCAATCTATTTTGAATTATTTTTATTGGGAATGAATTTATCAATTTTTATTATTTTGGGAAATTTCCAAGTGGTTTCTAAGAAGGCCCCTTCCCCCACTTGTAATAGGACACCTTCTCCCCTCACTTATTCACACCTATAAATCCATTTATCTTTACCAAACCCATAAAAAATATCTCCTCAACACACTTATCCACTTTCTATAGGTTTTATTCTTCCCAAAATACTAAACCTAGGGTCCTTAATAAGAGATCCAAAGGAGTTTTTTCTAAGAAAAGTAAATCATCTTTGCCAAGCTTGTTATTTTTTTTACTTCTTCTTTTACCACCATAAAATTTTTATTAACAATTATAATATAATAACACTAGTATATCCCATATTTTTTGATATTATTATAATAATGTAATAATATTTATCCACCTCCTTCTCCATAAAATGGGAAACAAAGACATCACTCATGTGTACATCAGACTTCCTCCTCACGATCTGATGTAATTTTTTTCCATCACCAAATCACATGGATTTTCATAATGATGGAAATAATAAATATATATTTTACTTATTTCATGATATTTATTATTAAAAATTTATTTATCATCCATTTAATTACCCTTTCACCCATTAAAGAAATGATAATGTCTCTCTTGCGTACGTACGATCTATTGTATCCATGAAGTGATGTGATTCATTTTCCCTGTTTAAATTTTATGAATGATTTTAAAAAAATGTATCTAATGAATAAATATTATATTCATAACCTTAATATCATTATAGATATTATGTAACTATAACATATTCACATGAACCAAAACTTTCATAATAAAACATGTATGAGAAATCAAAGTAGTTAACACAAGAAATAATGGTCATAATGAAATATTATTAACAAACAAGTAATAAGATGTTATAAGAAGATGATATATGATATAATAAATATGAATATGGTTCTGATAATTTAATAATATTTTTAAAACCGTTATACATGAAGTTAAATCATATTAAACTAGAGGTAAATGTGAGGTAAGGAACACTTTCTCAATTTTCTTTCATTTAGGAATATTTTAATGATGTGACCATAATTTATTTTATATGTTTTATATACTACCATTTTAAATGTTATATCATTAATAATTAATAATTCATGTTATTTTAAGATTCAAATAAAATTATTTCACCCAAGAGTATTTGACTTAAAATTACCAATTGGTAAGGAATTTTATAACTCAATTTTTTTTTCATTGGGTAATAGTACTTCTTCATTGTATATGATATTATAAGATTATGTGTGTAATGAATTTTTTTATTTTATGTTTTATTTATAATTTTTTTATTCAAATTAAAATTTGATACACATAATAAATTCATTGATTAATTCCCAATTCAATGGTATCATCTTTGTAAGGTATTTCGTTTTAGTTTCCACTCCATTGAGACATATTTTTTATTATACACCTATTCCCTTTTATGTGGTTTATATACTATCCCTTTAGTGTACTTAAAAATCATAAATATTTATTAATTATGATTAATGTTTCAATTCATACCTATTATTTCAAGGGTTTACAATTTAAAAGTTACCAAAGAGGTAAGAGTTTATTTTACAATCTCACTTTCTTTTAGGATTGATTTTATTTTCGTTAAAGGAATATTATCATTTATACTTTATAATATCCATTTATTTTCTTATCCACTATATATTTAAGGAGTTTCCATATATTATTCTAGATATTCCTCCTTTTTTTACTTGAATCAAGAAAGAAAATCTTAAAAGTAAAATCAATTTTATTTCTCTTTTAATCATATATATTTTTCTTCCATGTTCTTGTTTTTCAAAATTATTTTAAAAAATTATATTTATTAACTTAAATGATTTATTATGGAAAATTTAAATTTTCATTGAATTTTAAAAATATTTTTAAATACATATTCTTAATGTTTCTTAAAAGGGATGTTTTTGGTATTCTTTACAAAAATTCAAAAGTAATGTTTTTTAACATATACGGTGAGATAGAACTTACTAAAACGGTTCAGATCATGGTTATGGTAACCCAAAACTAGGACCCCACAAGTTTATTGAAAAAAGTAAAAGTAACATACAGACCCAAAAAAATGGGTGCAGATGCCCAAAAATAAAAATTAATCTCGTAAGGACTCCACCAACACTTGATTTTTCCAAACATTAGAAAACACAAAGAAAACCTTCCCACAGGCCCAAAAAAGATCTGCCCATCACTACACTATTTTCCTCCCACCATCAACACAATGATAACAATCATTGCACCACACCTAGTACCCATGTGAAGGCCAGTCACCTCCTTGTCAGAAGTCAATAGCCAGCTTGCACTAGCTCTTGAGAAGGAGCCCACCATGCTCATGATCGAGACAATGGCACCATCCCTGCACTGCCACCGCTAGAGACAAGGCCGTCGGGATCCCACAAAATATTTCCCCCATCATAATCATCCACTATTTGAGGATGGTTCCAACTGAAGAGATTCCCACACCCTATCCCAGAATCCTCACCATCATGAGGCACAAATATGCTGCCAAGAACCTCTGGGATTTCAGATCTCTGCATGAGTAATCTCATGAACAATAATAACTGAATTATCAATGAATGAAATTATTAATATGGGGTATAAAGATACCTTACATCATGATATCTAAATCTTCATGAAATTTCACCAAGGAAGCTGAACTATGGGTAGGTATACATGAAAAACCAATTTAATGTCACCTTACTAATTTGTCTCGTGAGACCTATTAATGCATAGAGGGGCTATATAATTTTGATCTCCACCCATAACTGCATGTCTAGTGAATTCCACATATTATTTATGCCTTTTTATTCATGATATCTTCCACTTTATAAAACCCTTACTGAGAATTTAAGTTCACCCTTATTTTATTTAACTTCCCTAGGATATGATGAAAGAATCATAGAATGAGTTAAAGGATGTATAATATTTACTTTCACTATGTTTTAATTTATGTTTTCAAATGTAATGTGAGACTCATGTATGTATCTAGTTTTCCAATTTTACTAAACTATTTGATCCTTTGGAATGTGATTTCTTGTATCTAGGAACAATGTAATAAAGCAACCACTGACTTTAGGATACTAGGCTTGGGGTCTTTACATTTGGTATCAGATAATGTTTAGTAGAAACCATAGGAACTAGATTTTGGAAAGCATATATTTAGGAATTTATCCCTATGACTAACTTTGAGGATAAGTATATGTGTTGGATAACATATTATAGTTTTGGAAAGTTAGAGATTATGTTATTTTTCTAGAAATAAATCTTTATCTAGATACTACAAGTGGATATGACTCTAACATAGTTGTACCAAGGGTAATAACTCCATAAAGGAATAATTAACATTTGACGTGAATCTCAACCCATGCATGAAAATGCACCATTCTATACACTTGGTTTGACACTCCTAAGGGATATTCTTAGATAATTTATATTTTATTTAAAATTCATCATGAAGGATTTTAATAGTCCATGACAATGAATAACCTAGGTTAAACATAAGGTTTATTAGATTCAAAGTAAGGTGTTATGATTTAGATGACCTAGTAATGATTATATGGTTTCCACTATGATTATTGTTTCTCAGACTAAGTTTTTTGGTTTTAGTAAATGGGTAGAACCCATAAGAATAATGGTAAGATTGGATATTATGGAAAATACGGTGATTATGAGAAAAATAATTACATTATGAATAGAGTTAAAGACATTATGATTATCCATCATTAGTTATCTCAATATATGGTTAATAACATAAACCTTAACCAACTCTTAGACTCACCAAAGAAGAGAATAGTTGAGTTAATTGAGAGCTCAAGTGGTAGAGACCATAAAGAAAATAATGCACAGTTTCCTTCATGTTAGAAATATGGATAGAGAAACCAAGGATAATGTCTCAAAGGAATAATAAAATGTTTTATTTGTGGATAATAAGGGAATAAAACAATGAGTTTTTGAGAAAAAATTAAGAGTATTATTGAAGTAAATAAATTACATCCTAGGGATGTATTTATAGTTTATTGTCTTAAATGTGGGGAACCTGAGAATTATCCAATTCAATGAACACTTCTAAAGGTTAAATCCTAGACCAAGGAATAGTTTATGTTATGCCAATTATGAAAGTGGAATTATTGAAATTTTTATATTTTTAGAATCATGAATTATGTTTTAAAAGTATTTTTCTCAATGATATTTTTTATAAGAATCATGTACTATCTAAGGATTGTGTTAATTTTTGGAACCATATAAGTTTCCATAAAATACTAAATTAAGATTTATGGATACTACCATGGTTTTATGAGTTTAATTTTAATCATAAGTTCATATCTTAAAAACCCCTTTGGAGGTTTTAAGTAATGGTATTTTCATGTGATTAATGATATTTTGGGATATTTTTTTATTGTATTGAGGTATATGTAAACCCTAGGGTCAATATGAAGTATAATTTGAGGAAGAATGATCTATTCATATGTTTAAAGAAATTAATAACCTTTAGTGATAATATGATCATTGATGATAAGGAAATAATAGTAAAGTAAGATTATTTGGTTTCATGGGGAAAATAAAATATATAGAAAACCTTAGTGGTATAAAATTGATTTGGGGATTAATGTTATTTCTGTCAGTTTCCATCATATTTTTGGGAACTTAAAATGAATTATATTAATATAGTTTAAGAAAAAGTACAACCTGTATATTGGGTGAAAACCCATCACATCTGTCATGGATCTAGGGATTGAACCCAAAATCAATAGGCGATAAAGGAAAAACACCTACCACTAGCCTACAAGATGTCTTGGTTAATATGAAATTGTTTAACTTAATAAATTTGATAGATAAATATTAATTTTAACTTTGGGTGTTACACTTGTGTTTTAGAGATTAATGTATTGTATTTATTATATTGGATAACCTGTGCTAATCATTTTTGTTTTGGTAAACATATAGAGACATGAGGAATGAATTTTTATTCATTAAAAGTTAATTCTAGTGCTTCATCCAAAAAAATAAACTAGAATATTCATTTATTAGTGTAATAAATGAATTTTAAATTAGATGAAGCACAACCAAATGATGAAATTGTTCTTATGGAATAAAACAATACCATGAAAGTAAATTTTCTATTGTTATTTATCTTAATAGTAAAATAATCCCTCAAATTTAGTAAAAGGATATTGAAATAGAAATAGTATACATTTACCTTCATTTATGACGAATCTATGGTCTTTTTCACACCTTATCAGTTTATGGTTTTGAAGTTGGTAATTTTTTTGATCATTCAATTTCTTGTGATTAATAATCTATATCACCCTCTATAATTAGTTATACATTCCATATCCCACTAATGATTTCTACTTAGAAACCTAGTTATGTTTTAATCTAAATGAAATCAATACTTCCCTTTCTCTCTTATAAAGAGGAAAATTTATTAACTATTTTTATGATGTGGGTTTTTAATAAAGGTATTTTCAAATGGAAAACCCTAGATTTCAGAGTGTAAGTTCATATTGTAAGGAAAAAAATTATTAAAGGTTTAGATAAAGTAACACCCTAAGTTATAAAAAAATACTTGGTTTGATAATATATACAACACACAACACTTAGCCTAAACAAACCATGATATACTATTTAAATTGGACCATTATTACCTAACCCTTAAAATTAGTTGTATGGATATGAATAAACACTTTTGAAAATTATGTATAAATATTTTAGATGAAGAAAATATTTTTGTATACGAGGAATCATTTTTTAGTAAATAATTTACATGGTTCAAAAACATATATTTTCTATTAAAATGATTTTATTACTTTATATGAGAAAATAATATAATTAATTTCTTCCAATTTTAGAAATTATATTGTCAAAATGAGTTCACTACTAGATAAAATCTTATACTAATTGTTTGGAACCATTGGTATAGGCCCCAAAACCATTAGTATAGGCTATACCAATGTTTTTGGTGGTCATTGGCTTGTATACCGTCGTTATAGACCTATACCAACATTTTTTGGAAAATTATTGGTATAGGTGGGCTATACCAATTGTTTTCATACCGTAGGCATAGTTAATATGAAATACCTATACCAATAGTTTTGAAAACCATTAGTATAGGTAATTAAAAAAATTAACCCCTATAGGATTTAAACCCCATACTTCTAATTTATATTTCAATGACCTAACCACTAAGCTACAATGTTTTTCTGAAACATAATATGATAAATATGTATAAGTATATTTAAAAGTAAATTAATTATTGATTTATTCAGTGTTATTTGATAAAATATTTTGTTAAAAATATGAAAACCTATATCGAAGGTTTTCTAAACCATTGGTATAGTTATTTTGAATTTTTAGACCTATACCTATAGTTTTAGAAAAACCATTGGTATAGGTTCTTTAAATGGAGGTTATACCAATGTTTTTATCCAAACCATTAGTATAGCCATCACCTATACCAATGGTTTTGAAAAAACTGTTGGTATAGGGATATATTATGGTGCCTATACCAATATTTTGACTTAAACCGGTTGTATAGGGTAATTTTATGGTACCTATACCAACAGTTTTCCCAAAACCATTAGTATAGGTCTAATTTCTAATAGTGATTTCAATTTTGAAACCAGCATGTCAAAATTATCTTATAGTGAAAATTTGGGATTTTTTGAAAAGATTTATTGCACATCCTGACCCAGATAACTCATCCATCTAGGATCATAATTGAAATGTGGAAATATTAGAAGGGTGTTCCTGATCTCTATGGGATATTGACTAGCACTCGGGCATCAATAATAACTAATGGGAATGATTTAATCCAACCTAAAGAAGATGAAATGAAATATATATACATATCGGAAAGTAACAATGGAATAAAAACTGGAATTAATATATTCCATAACTAAAAGGGAACAACATAAGTGATACAACTTAAAATAGTCAAAACAAACCCATAGTACTAGTCCAAAAGCAATGAAAAACTAACAAAATCTGACTACTCAATGTGATAACATGGGAAATATCTGATAGTCTCACCACCACCTACCCATACCCAGCTGACTGAAACCTCACTGCCTCACTGTGATTCTGTGTATTTTCCATCATAAAATCCCATAACCAGTTCTACACACCACTGAAGGGGTGTGCAAGGTGTGAGCTAAACAAGATCAATAGGATATAACCCAGGTGTTCCATATAAAGTCTATATATAAAAAAATCAAATATACTCATTTTAATGAAACCATGGGATGATAAACAATAGATAAGTTCATATCAAAATCATGGTAAATATTTCTCTTTTTACACTACTGGAAAAAATTTAGGCAAATGAGTTTTAAATAATAATATCCATAAACACTTATCAGAGTGAAAGATGGTATATCAAAGCCAGAACAATAAAAAGAAAAATCATAGGTAAATCATGCCACAGATCAAAAGAGGCTATGTTAATAGACTAATCATACCATAATTAGTGACTAGTTCACACAAAATCCCCTAGAACAATGGGGATATGGATCATAAGAACACCCCATGAGTGATCCTCCTGACAGTGTCAAATCAAGTCTCTAAAACAATGGGCCAAGGGAGTAAAAGAACACTCCATGAGTGAACCCCCGTAATAATAAAAATGGGTGATGGATCAAAGTTACACATCCCACCAAGCTACCCAAGGCCTCCCATGTGCTACATTTATCAATTAAATTTTAAAAGTTATTTTCACAATAAATCCCAAAAAACCCTTTCTATTTTATCAAACCTACATTAAAAACCCATTTTTAATGCCTTGAAACACCCATTTTCTGTTTCCTAAAACTAAGGGATAACCCATGTTTAATAGAAAATACATTTAAAAACACAAATAAATCATTGAAAACTATTTATAAAAAATTATTAAATTGGTACAATCATGGTTCATTTAGAAAAATTTAGATACAAAACCACCTGTCACACACTCGGGTTTCACACGCTTGTATTGGAATCCACCAAGACTAGAAGGAATGAAAAGACAACAACAGAGGCCCTAAAATTTTTTCTATAATAAAACAACATTCTATCAATGAAATTTACTTTCTAATAATTATTTCATATCATATAAATCACATAGAATCAATTCGAAGAAATAATATAAACTTTATAAATGAAGAATGAATGAAATAATAGGTATTTCTAGAAATTAATGAACCTATACCAATCAAATAGTAACATGACCTTAGGAATTGTAATATGTACCTTATGAATATTAAATAAACTAAATGAATAATAACCTCACCCATGAAAGTATAAATAAAATTTAGGCATCTCATAAATGAAAGTATGTTATAATTATATCATAGTATAAGTAAATGAATATTTTAAAAACTATAAATTAAGTGTTGGTATTTTTGTATGTCATAAATATTTAATAAAAAATTTATAATTAATAAAATTATTTAAAAGAAGGTTCATTACCATAAAATTTATTCATAAATCAATATTTTTTTGTCTTATGATTTTAGGATAATTTAATGAGACCTTAGTTATTTTTTCAGAGTGTTATAAAATAAGTTATAATTTTAAAAACTATATTTTTTGAGTAAATAAGTATTTGAATTAAAAATTAATTTTTTTATAATTATAAATTTAATTTCATAAAATGGATTTCATATTTTAATTCCACATGTTAAAAAATGGTCAGGGGGAATTTTTAAGATTTTTCTAAAATACATAATTTTTTGGTGAATAGTAAAATACAGTAATTTACTGTATAAATACATTATAAGTTAAATTCATTGTTAATTGAGTCAAGGATGATGTAATAAAAATAATATCTAACTTTCATTTATTATTTTAATATATTTATTGATAATTATAAAACTATTCATAGTCTTGAGCCAAAATAATAAACAAATGAATACAATATTCAAAAAACACCCTTCTCCTCCACTATAAATACCACCCATCATCACCCCTCTCCACACACCTTACAAGCTTTGAGAATTTTCAAATTTATTTCCAATAATCTTAAAAAGACCTTCCCCCATTTCTTGGAGCTATTGTTTATAACAAAATACCAAAACCAATCCCCTTAAGGAGGTTATCAAAGAGAAGTATTCAAGAGGTAAAATCCTCTTCCCTTTCCTTTTAATTTCTTTTCATGTTCTTGTATTTTATTGTTCTCTCCTAAAATACCCTCATCCAAATAGAATTATTACTCTATTAACTTAAATATAATATAATTTTATTATTCTATTGTAATAATCCATCATCATTCACCTTATCCTCTCTCTTTTATTCTAAAAATGGAAACACCGTCCGTGAGGTGTTGTTTCATCGCCTTCAAGGATGACAAGTTTTCATTTTCCTTCACCATATTAAAGGATGTTAATAAAACCATTTTAATAGTTTATTTTTTTTGTAAAATTTATATTATTTTCCTTTTTTATGTTTAGGATATAACATATTTAAGGAATACTAAACGATAAAACAAAATGAGTTTGTTATGATAAAAAACAACCATAATAATCTAAATGATGACCACTAATATCTTATCTAACTATTCGTCATCATACCATATAAAAAATGATATATATAATAGTTTAAACTTATGGATGTTCATTAATATCATATAATTCCAATTATGTATAATTATACTAATTTTACATGAACTCTATTACTTCTAAATAAGCGAACTGATCATGAAAACCAAGAAAACGAATGCCCCTGAATAATGAAATTAAACTCTATAACTCATCAATAAGGCCGTAAATGAACTTCATAAAAAGTGAATAAAATAAATGTACATAAGGGTATGAATTAATTAATTAATTAATTTAATTTTATTATCTAGGACATTAAGGTCAAGTGCAGAATACATTTAGACATAAGGTAAAGGTTTCTTCCCGAACCTCCATTTTCATTTAGGTTATAGTTTCTTCCTCTATAGAACAATTTAATTATTCATTAATTTTACATAATTATTATAAATTGTTTTTATACATTCCAAAATCATGTTTCTGGATCATTTAATATTTTTTATAAGAAATACATGTTTTTCAAGGTTCCCTTCTCAATTCTTCCTGATATGAAATCTCGATTAAAGGGAACATGTCAATTTCAGACCCAATTTAAAATACCATTAATAATATATTTTAACACTACATTATTTTCATTAATTCACTAATTTTTTTATTAAATACTATAATTTTTCATTTCTGGTTTTATACGAATATTTGTGACAAATAAAAATTATTTTTCAAAAGAACTCTTTTTTTCAAAGTAAAAGGGGTATTTCACTCAAAAATTTCTTGATGATTTTATTAGAGTATTTTCATTTATTTAAATACATATATTTAATTTTATGATTTATTGAGATTTATTTCTTATGTTTATCATCCAAAATATTTTATTAAATTGTTTATGATTAGTTTGATTGTGGATGTGTTATCTCAATACCATTCACCATACTATTCTGAATGGTTAGTGATTATGTTTACAGATTGGGAAAAGTTATTTAAATTTAATATGTACATATTTTTTTATGTTTATCCTCATTTATATGAGGGATGGGTTGGACTTAGTAAGTGATGGGTTGGGCCCGCTATATCCTCTCAATTCATCAGTAGGTCTCATGAGACAAACTATACTGGATTTTTACCCATTATGTATGGTGACTTGGCTGAGGCCTTGATAGTATGTTTATGATGTCTGACATTATGAAATCTCTCATTATGAAAATATTATTTGGTAGTATAATTAATTATTCAAATAGTATAATATCCATGGTTATGTTTTGTTATGGCATTATTTAGTTATCTTTTATTCATGCCATTTTAGGCTCAAGATTATGTTTTATAGGAATGTATTTTTAGTTATTCAGAAATCCTTATTGTTTATGCTTATGATAGATTCTGATATATTGCTTACCCATAATGGGCATTTGAGATCACAATTTCTTATGTTTTATTTTCTCTCAGTATACGAAGATATATATTATGAATTAATTTCAAGGATAATCTAGAAGTTTATGGCTGTTTCTAATATATTTACTATGTTTTTTTCCTTTCAAGTTATAATGTAAATTTCATGCATGTAATCTGGTTTCCAAAACTACTAAACATATTGATCCCTTGGGATTTGTGTCTTTTATCTATGAAAATATAATAATTTAAGACACCATCTCTAGGATGCTGGATTCAGGGTATTTGTAGTTGGCATTAGAGGAAGTTTAGTAGAAACCCTAGAAACTAGATTTAGAAAACACGGATTAGGGAATATAACCCCAAGATAGAATTTGATGATAAGCATAGAAGAACATCCTAGAATTTTGGTAAGGTATATATTATGTGGATATCCCTATAAATACATCCATTTATATATACTACAAGTGGACGTGGTTTTGGAAAAGATGTAAATAGGGGTAACAACTCCAATAAGGTGTCATGTGCCTGACTCGGGGTAACCTGGTGCATGAAAATAGGCCTTACTATTCACCTGGTTTGACAATCCTAGGGGAAATTCCTAGGATAATTCTCATTTTATTTTCAAACCATTAAAAAGGATTTAAAAGTAAACATGTCCCCAAAGAAACCATGTTTATGATTATGAAATTAGTTGTGCATACAATTTCAATTTATGTTAAGTGTTTTACTAGTTTGATATTATACATTATGATTCATACCTAAATATAGTGTATCCCATTATATAGAAATGATTCCTAGTAGAAGGAATGCAAAATGTATCAACACATGTATCCCATGTATATATTTACCTCCTATGCAAGAAAATGATGTTGGTATTGAAGTTGCGACTGATGTTGAGAAACTTATAACTATACAAGGACAACTTAATTAGGTTTTTAATAATAACATTATCCGCATGGATCATCATGACCCACAACATGGTGGAGTAATGTTAAACTAATTTATATGATTATAGAATCCATCATTCAATGTGAATACAAACCCATTTATAACAGAGAAGTGGATAAGTTCCTTGGAGAAGATATTTCTTGCCTTGGGAAGTAATGAAATAGAGAAGGTTATCATGGAAGTTTATCATCTCTTAAGAGATGCTGATAAGTGCTGGTCGTTCATTCAAAACACAAAGGAGGAGGAATAAATCATAAATATGGAATGCAATGATTTTACGAAAATTTTCAAGGAAAAATATTTCCCTTGCGAACAACGAGTGGATATGGAGAGGAAATTATTAAGCCTAATATAGAAAGAGAATTAAAACATTAAAATGTAGGAAGATAATTGTACTAGGTTAACATGGCATTCTATGAACTATATATATAATCCAAGGATAAATATTGATCGATTCTTTGATGGTTTAAAAACATTCATCCAAAGGGAACTGGTCTCCAAAAATTTATCATGATATGATGATATATTCTCATGTTCTATTAGGATAGAAAAATAATTATCTATGTCTTATTAATTCAAGGAAAGTAAGAAAAGAATAGAACTTTTGAACACTCTGGAAAAGTAAATAAGGAAAAGGGGAAGAAGGGAAGAGATGATTTCCTATAATGTGATAATTGTGGGAAGAAAAACCATGGTACTTTCCTAAAGGGTATGGGTGTTTGTTACAGGTGTGGAGAAAGAGGGAACCAAGCCTTTGATTTCAAGGGAATGAAAGAAGCTACCAATGTTCAATGCTACTATTTCAAATAGATGGGACATTATGAAAATGATTGTACTAAGTTTCATGGAAACATTCCCCAAAAAAGTCCAAGGGAGAAAGTCCAAGATTATTCGGTCACAACTACTGAGGATGAAGTTCCTAATGATGTAGAATTAGGTACTTTAATCATTTTCTCAAACATAGTCAATGATTTATTTGATTTTTGATTATCTAATTATTTTATAGATTCCTAGTTTTCTAAGAATATTAGACATTGTACTTTTGATTTAATGAAAGAGTTGTTAGTCAAAACTATGAAGGGGAGTATCATTGTGACAAGGATGTGTCAGTCAATCCCCTTTATGACACATAAATGTGATTTAGTCACTGAATTTATCATCATACATATGATTGAATTTGTCATAATCATCAGTGTGGACTGGATTTCAAAATATGATGTGAAAATATATTACAAAAGAAGAAAGTCAAAATTTGTGGGTAAAATGTAGAATGCCTTATCATTAGAGTAGAAACATCCTCATATGGTTCTTATCCAGATCCACCTTCAGTAGATATTCTAAAAGAAATTATTAGGGAGGAATAGAAAACATCATATATGAATCTTAAAATTAGATATGTACCTATTGTGCAAGAATATATTGATGTGTTTATAGAGGATTTTCCTGGACATCCTCTTGAGTGGGAATTTGAGTTCTCTATTGATTTAATTCACAGTGCAAGACCTATTTCAAAGAATCCTTATAGAATGGTCAATGTGGAATTAGTATAAATAAATAAAAAACTATAGGAATTGCGTGATAAAGGATTTATTCACCCTAGTGTTTCTCCATGGGGATCCACTATTCTCATTGTCAAGAAGAAATATGGATCCATGAGGTTGTGCATTGATTACAGCGAAATACATTATATTACAATAAAGAATAAGTATCCCCTACTAATGATTTATTTGATCAAAGTTCTGGAGCTCAATACTTTTCAAAGATTTTCCTATGATATGGATATCATCAGTTGCTTATGAGGAAGGAAGATATTACAAAGATAATATTTCAAACTAGTTATGTACATTTTGAGTTTATATTAATTCCATCTGAACTGACTAATATACCCTCTATTTTCAAGGATATTATGAATAGAGTTTTAAAGGAATATCTTGATGACTTTTTTGTGGTATTTATTGATGATATCTTGGTATACTCCAAAATATATAACGACCATGAGAATCACTTGTGGATTATTCTCGGGACTCTTAAAAGAAATAAATTATATGGGAAGTTTAGAAAGTGTGAGTTTTGGATTAAATCAGTTTCTTTTATTATCTATATTGTCTCTAAGGATAGAATATCAGTTGATCTTGTAATGATAAAGGTGGTTTAGGAATGGCCTGCACCAATTAACATGATCGAGGTACATATTTTTATTGGTCTATGAAGTTATTATTGGAATTTCATTTTGAACTTCACCTGATTAGCTAAATAATTAACCAAGATTACTCATAAATGGGTTGAGTTCATAAGGACAAAATAATGTAAATAATCTTTTGAATAATTTTATAGGAGATTAGTGAATGATTTGATCCCGAATCTACCATCATAAAATGGTGAATTTGTGATTTATAGTAATGAATCAAAGAAAGGAATTTGATGTGTTCTTATGTAGAATTATAGAGTTATTTCTTATTCATCAAGGTAGTTAAAAAATCATGAATAGAACTATCCAACTCATGATATTGAGTTAGAATATTTAATATTTTCTCTAAAAATATAGAGACACTATATATATGCTGAAAGATGTGGGATATATACAAATCATAAGATCTTGAAATATATCTTCTCATAGAAAGATATCAACATGAGGCAAATTCGATGGATTGAGATACTTAAGGATTATGATTTTTCTATACACTATCACCTAAGAAAGGAAAATAAGGTAGTCAATGCATTGGGTAGGAAGGATCATCGATTTTAAAAAAAAGGATCGAAAATGATCCTGGGTTCATGGATCTAGTAAATATGGATATGAGAATTATCAAAGAAGGTGAAATAGCATTACGTTTTCAATTGATTCACCAACTATATTTTTTAGAAAGAATTAAAATTTCTCAGTATTATGATGAGAATCTTCAAAAATAAATTAATTTTATGAATGATTGGAAGTTGGAAGACTTCGTTTATGAGGATGGAATTATGAAATTTGGGAAGAGGCTTTATGTTCCCTCTATATCCGAGCTAAAAAGTGATTTATTAGATGATTACTATAGTTTTAATTTCTCTATACACCCTAGTATCACTAAGATATATATATATTTGAAGGAACATTTTTTGTGGGATAAAATGAAGCAGGAAATTGCTAATTATATATCAAGATGTTTAGTCTGTCAACAAGTGAAGGTTAAAATACAATATCCTAGTGGATTCATGTAACCTATATCTATTTCTACATGAAAATGGGATAACATAAATATGGATTTTGTCACTACTTTTCCAAAAACTCCACGAAAGAATGATTTAATATGAGTAATTGTTGATTGACTTACAAAATCTGCACATTTTCTCACTATAAGGGAGGATTTTCCCCAAGATCACATTTCAATACTCTATATTAATGAATTTTTAAGACTTAATGGTGAACCTATATCAATTTTTCTGATCATGATTCTTGATTTACATATAAATTTTGGATAATTCTCCTAAAATATTTAGTTAATGAGTTTCATTTGCGTACTTTTTATCACCCCCAAACTGATGGGTATTTAGAAAGGCTGATCCAAACATTAGAAGACATGTTGAGATCATGATAACTTGAAATTCAAGGTATATAGGATCAATATTTACCTTTTGTAGAGTTTTCCTAAAATAAAAGTTTCAATTTAAGTATTCAAATGGATCCATATGAAGCATTTCATGGAAATAGATTTCATAAACCAACTTGTTGGGATGAAGTTGGTGAAAGGAAGAATTTAGTCCCAGATCATGTGGAGGAAACAAAGAAAAAGGTAAATAAAATTGAAAAAAATATCAAATTATCACAATGTAGGAAAAATATCTTTACTTATAATCGAAGGAAGGATTTGGAATTTTAGTTGGGAGATTATGTTTTATTCAAATTATCTCTAGGTAAGGGTGTTATAATATTTAGGAAGAAAGGTAAATTGAACCCTAGGTACATTGGTCCTTTTGAAATTATAGAGAGAGTTGGAGTTGTGGAATATCGTTTGACAATTACTCATATACGTTCTAAAGTACACAATATGTTCCATATCTATTTTTTAAGGAAGTAAATTATAGACCCAATACATGTCCTCACTTCTAAAGGAATATATTTGGAACTTGACTTATCTTACTGTGAAGAGCCTATTCAAATTCTAAACACTAAAGAATAGGTGTTGAGGAATCGGAAAAATTTATTTTTAAAGTTAATTCAGAAAAATCATGAAACTAAAGAGGCGATGTGGGAGTATGAGGAACTTATAATGAAGAACTACCCAAATATTTTTATAAGGTGACATTCTGTAAATTTTGAGGATGACATTTTTATAGGAGGGGAAAATGTAATGAACCAGAATTCTATCAATGAAATTTACATTCTTATAATTATTTCATTTAGTATAAATCACATAAAATCACTTAGATAACAAAATAAAAACTTTATAAATGAAGAATTAATGAAATATGAGGTATTTCTAGAAGTTAAGGAACCTATACCAATGAAATAGTAACTTGATGTTAGGAATAGTAATATGAACCTTATGAATAGTAAACCATCCAAATGAATAGTAACCTCACCCATGAAAGTATAAATAAAATTTAGGCATCTCATAAATGAATGTATGATAAATTTATGTCATAGTATAAGTAAATGAATATTTTTAAAAAATATTAATTTATTGTTGGCATTTTTGTAAGTAAAAAATATTTAATTAAAAATTTATAATTAATTAAATGATTTAAGAGAAAAATAATTTTCAAAAAATGTATTCATAAATCAATATTTTTTGCCTTATTACTTTAGGATAATTTAATGAGACCTTATTTAATTTTTCAGAGTGTTATAAAATGAGTTATAATTTTAAAAATTGTATTTTTTTGTGTAAATAAGGATTTTAATTAAAAATTAATTTTCTCATAATTAGAAATTTTTTTTTAAAAATGGATTTTATTTTTTAATTCTACATTTCAAAAAATGGTCAGTGTGATTTTTTGGTATTTTTATGAAATACTTGAATTTTTAGTGAAGAGTAAAATACTGTAATTTACGATATAAATACATTATAATTTAAATACACTATTACCTGATACATGGATGATGTAAGAACCATAATATAGAACAAACCTTAGTTATTTTAATATATTTAGTGATAATCTTAAACTATTCTTAGTTTTTAGCCAAAATAATAAACAAATGAATAAAATATTCAAAAAACACCCTTCTCTTCCACTATAAATACCACCGCTCACCACCCCTTCTACTCACATCTTCCAAGATTTGATCCTTATAAAATTTATGGCAAAACATTTTCCCAATCCCCTCCCCCATGCCCATAATTTCTTTATCTTAACAAAAAACCAAAACCAATCCTCCTAAGGAGGTTCTCAAGGAGGAGTATTCAAGAGGTAAAATCCTTTTCCTTTTCCTTTTAATTTTTTTAAGTTATTTTCTTTTATTATTCTTTCCTCACCTACCCTCATCTAAATAAAATGATGAATCCAATTCCTTACATAGACTGAAATTATATTATATTAATAGAATGATCCATCATCAATAACCTTGTCTTCTCCCTTTTATTCGAAAAATGGAAACGTCGTCTCTAAGGTGTTGTTTCATCGCCTTCAAGGATGAAAAGTTTTCATTTTCCTTCACCATATTCAAGGATGTTCATGAAAACATTTTAATGGTAAAAAATGATTTTAAAATATTTATTATAACATTTTTTATATTCTGTATGTAACATATTTACATAATACTAAATGATAAAATAAAATGAGTTTGTTATGATAAAAAACCGCCATAATCATCCAAACAATTATCACTAATGTCTTATCTAATGATTCATCCTCATAACATATAACCAAATCATATATATAAAAGTTTACACTCATTTATGTTAATTAATAACATATAATTCTAAATATGGAGAATTATACCCATTTTACATGAACTCCATTACTTATAAACAAGCGATCTGATCATGAAAACCAAGAAAATGAATGCTCCTGAACGATGAAATTAAACTCTAAAACTCATCAATTAGGACTTATTGAACATAATAAAAAATAATAATAAATAAAATACATGTAGATAAGTTTTTATATTAGTTAATTAATTAATTTAATTTGATTATACAAGATATTAAGGTCAAGTGAAAAACACATTCAAACATAAGGTAAGAGTTTCTTTCCGAGCCTCTAATTTCATTTGGGTTATACTTTATTCCTATATAAACCGATGCAATTATTAATTAATTTTATATAATTGTTATTAATTTTTTGTATACATTCCAAAATAATGTTTTTAGATTATTTAATCTTTATTTTATAATAAATACTTATTTTTCATGGTTCCCTTCTCAATTATTCCCGATACGCAAGCCTGATTAAAGAGAACATCTCGACTTCTTACCCATTTTCAAGTACCATCCATAATCTATTTTAATAATCCATTATTTTTCTTAATTCACTACTTATGTAATGAAAAAATATATTTGGTTATTTTTGGTTTTTTACAAACAATTATGACAAATAAAAATGATTTTTTCAAAAGAACTCCTCTTTGAAAAGTAAAAGGTGTATTTCACTCATGAATTCCTTAATGATTTTATTAGAGTATCTTCATTTATTTAAGCACCTCTATTGAATATTATATTTTATTGATATTGATATATTATGTTTATAATCAACAATAATTTATAAAATGGTTTATTAGTAGTTTTAATGTGGATGTGCAATCTTGATACCATTCACCATACTACTCAGAATGGTTAGTGATTATGTTTACAGATTGGGGAATATTATTTAAATTTTATATGTATATGTTGTTTATATTTAACCCCACTCATATAAATAATTTATTGGACTTATTAAGTGATATTTGGGGCCCACTATAGCTCCTCGATCCATAGGTAGGTCTCATGAGCCAAACTAGACCGGGTTTTTACCCATTATATATGGTGTCTTAGCCTAGGCCTTAACAGTATGTTTATGATGTACAAAATTATGAATTCCCTCATTATGAAGCTATAATTTGACAGTCCATATGATTATTTTACTATTATAATATCTATGGTTACATTTTATTATGGAATTATTTATTCATCTTTTATTCCCACCATTTTATGGTCAAGATTATGTTTTAAAGGCATGTTTTTTAGTTATTCAAAATGCCTTATTGTTTATGCATATAATAGATTCCACTGTATTTCTTAACATTATTGAGAATCCGATATCACCACCTTCTTATTTTTTATTCTTCCTTATTATTCCAAGATATATATTATGAATGAATTTTAATGATAATATAGAAGTTTATGGGTGTTTCCGATATATTCTCTATGTTGTTTTCCCTTTAAAGTTTTCATGTAAAGTTCATGTATATAATATAGTTTCCAAAACTGCTAAATTGTTTAGTCCCTTGGGATTCATGTATTTTATCTATGCCAATATAATAAAGTAAGGCACCAAATCTAGGATACTAGAGTTGGGATCTTTATAGTTTCTCACATCTTAGAATCCCATTCCACAAACAAAATAAACAGGGGAGATGATAGATCACAACATACACAAAAGAACATTTACCCACCACACCGCAACTAACAAAGGAATGACCCACGAAAGGCAGTTTGAAAATGGATCATGATTGAAAAAAATCTTCAACACATGATCAAAATAAAATGATATAAAATATGAAAATTCATCCAACATGGCTTCTGTGACCAATAGAAATGAAGGAATAGAAAGGTCACTTACCCGGAGAGACATAGCACAACCACCACAAAGATCAAGAACTGAATGAAGTGATCCAAAAGGATCAGATTCAACCAAAATTTCCAAGAAGAGACTAGGGTTAAATACCTATTTCTATAAAATGATATAGGATTATTTAAATATGAGTGGAAGATAAAACCCACTAGGCTGAAGGATTTACATTGTAAACTATGGATTTAAGACATAAATTTACATAAAGAGTTCATAATTAAAAACACATATCCTTAGAATAAATTTACCACAATAAATGATTTTAAATAAATAAAGGGGTTATTATAAAATAAAATGAATTTATGAGGTAAAATAATAATTTATATCTTGAAGTAAACCATTTTATAACTGGTTCCCAGTGAAGGGATTACACCATAAGACAACACTTATGCAGTAAAAGTGTATAGAAAATTATAATGGACCCAGTTCTAAAGAGACTCTCCAAAAATAACTCTCATACCCTATGAAATTGAAAACAAACTCTTAAACATAGAAATATTGTACCCTAAAATATAAGACATTATATTCCCCCCACCATATAACTTTCTTTTCCGAGGAAGTCTTGTAGAAGAAGGGATCTTTGGAAAGTGGTGAGACTATTACTACCTCACCAATGATTTAGGCTCTCAAGTCTCATGAGAATATGATCCATATAACAATAACACTCTGACCAATAGGATAAAATTCCCACAAGACTTTCACATGATAATATATGATCTCCATTGGTTTCCCTTCAACTAAAATTTATCACTCTAACTCAATCTCTTCCCAAATTAGAACATGAGAGGGATCGGTATAGTACTTACTAAGATTAGATAAGTGGAAGAAATCCTCGATATCAACTGATATGATAATTATGACTAATAATAAACCTTCCATAGTTTCTCTTATGACCTAAAATGGTATAATATATCTTATATCCAACTCCCCTAATTTACCAAGTCGATGGTCACCCAACCGAAGAGAAACATTCAAGAAAATTCAGTCACCAATAGAAAAATCCAAATGCAGGCATTGAAAATCCATATATTATTTCTTCTAAAGATAAATTGTAACTAGATTCCAATGTATATATTAAATAATCACTGATATCTATTGAAAAGAGGCTCAACCCATATGTGAAGCCTTTCCCACCTCTTCCCAACTAAGAGGTGATCTTCATAGGCGACCATACAAAGCTTAGAAGGGAAAAATTTTGATTTAAGAATGGTAAGTATTATTATAATAACAATAAAATAGTCCCTCATAGATATACCATGACCCTCCACAATACAAGACACAAATATAAAGTATATCCTCTAAGATCTGAATAGTATGCTCCATCTGACCATCTTTCTATGGTTGGTATGTTGTACTCAACATGACCTGAGTCCCCATAACCTCTTGGAGACTCGTCCATAACTAGGTGGTAAAACTATGATCCCTATCTTAAATAATGGAATATTTAAACCCATGTGACCTCACAACCTCCTATACATATATCTTACCCAAATATTTAACCTTAGTGGTGTCCCTGATCAGAATAAAATGGGATGATTTCATCCAATGATAAACCACTACCCAAATAACATTCTTAATTCATGGAGTACATGGTAATCCAAGAACAAAGTCTATATACACTTTATCCCATTTCCAAACTAGCATAAAAATAGTCTGGATAAAACCATAAGGTTTTAGATACCCTTCATTTATCAATTGGTAGGAGTAAAAGTGGGACACGTAATTTGAAAAGTCATGATTCATACCCGACCACCAGAAACACCGTCTCATGTCATAATATATCTTCATGGTTCCCAAATAAACAACCCAAAAATATCTATGACGGTCATACAAAACGAAGCTCATCACAGATGTTGGGATGAAAAACCGATCCCCCAACCAAGGAGTTCCATCAGAAGGGAGTGACGAATTTGCAACAATCTCCCAATTATAATGGATTTCTATAATTCCTCGGAACTCTCCATCCTACTACTGACTCTCTAGAATAGAATCAAGGATATATAATTATAAATGAACATTGTTTATAACCATAGTAGAAACATCCTCCTGAGCATCTAGATGCAATTGAGCAAAGAGCCCCATTAGGTTCCACTCTTCGATTCCAAGAAATATTTTGATGGTAATTTCCTAATAAGAGAATCTACGATGACATTACCCTTCCTTGGGGTGTAAGAAATGTCAAGGTCAAACATATGAATGTATTATACCCAACACCACTATATAAGACTCAATCAATTCTAAGAAAATATATAGTTCAAAATCTTATGATTAGAAAATACTGTTAATATATACCCAAAAATATAATGGCACCAACAATTAGGCACATTCATTACCATGAAAAGCTCCAAATCATTAGTGGGGTAGTTCTTCTCATGTGTCCAAAGTTGACGAGAACCATAATACACCACGTTATTTTCCTGTATAAGAATACAACCGAAACTAGAACTAGAAGCATCATAGTATACCACATATCCCTTACTAGGAAAAGATAAGATCAAGATAGGTGCCGATGTCAGAAGTCATTTTTTCTCATCGAAAGAAGTCTTTCATCTTTTATCCCATATAAATTTAACCCCTTTATTTGTAAGATTCATCGAAGGTGACCCCAACTTCAAAAAATCTTCGATGAATCATTGATAGTATCTAGAAAGTCCAAGGGAGATTCATATCTCAAAGGCATTTCATCGCTCCTCCCATGAAAATACAACCATCAACTTATTAGGATAAATTGAAAAATGATGTTTGGAAATAACATGCCCCAAGAACTTCACCTATTAAATCCATAAAATGTTTTTTGAATTCTTTCCATAAAAATAGTGAATCCTCAAGATTCCCAATACCAAACATATATTGGGATCGTGCTCATTATTGGACATCAAATAAACTATAATATCATCCATTAATAGTACACAAATGTTATCGAAATACCAATGGAATATATAATTTATTAGATCCATAAAAACTATAGGACAATATGTCAGAAAAAAAGGTATTAAATGTTATTTCAAATGTCCATACGTGATCTAAAAAATTTTCTTTAGTAAATAAAACTCCTGAACTTTGATCGGATGATAACTTGATCAACTATCAATCTTTGAAAGACACATTTACACCTTTAACTAATCAAAAAAATCATACAGATGGGGAAAATGATACTTATTATTAACCAATAACTAGTTCAACTTATGATAGTCCACACACAATCGAAGTGAAACGTCATCCTTCTTGGAAAAGTGAACTAGGGTTTCCCATAGAGAAACACTTGGGAAAAAATCTTTCTCTATAAGATCAACCAACTGAATCTTGAGATCTTTTACTTATACCGGTTCTATATGATAGGAGGTTATCAAGATTGGCTGTGTACCCTACAGTCTATCAATCATAAACTCTATATCTCTATTTATAGTTATACTAGATAAGTTTCCTAGGAAAATGTTAGGAAAGTACTAAAAAACCTTGGGAATATCAACATGAGAAGAAACCACATCAATATAAAATGAAATAAAAAACAAAAAAATATTGACATCTGGGTTGGAAGGTCCTACACGACCAGACCTTGGATTCCACTCTCACTGAAACACTAGAGGACTGCTGTCAGTAGTGAGGAATGTGGAATGATAATGATAAAAATCATCCTCAACATGATTTCTGATAATCCAATCCATTTAAATGATGATGTTAAATAGATCTGAAACAATAATGTGGAAATCCCAAACTAAATCCATCTCAGTTATCGATAGAGAACAAGATGGTAACAGAAACCCCTACTCTCTCCTCTCCCCAAGAGGTGCCACTAACTACATGATGAATGACATGAGATTCATTGGATGATTCAACATATCAACAAAATGTGGAGATGTAAATGAGTTAGAGGAACCATTATTAAATAAGTAATTTTATATAGAATATTTAATAAAAAATGGTTCTTATCATTATCACTAGACCTATGTAAACCTCTAATGGAAACTTATCCACTACATAAAGGTGCTTCACTCATGAGACATGTGGATAGAGCCTAGTGGACTTTGAAGCCTATGGCTACACCATAGTGGCCTTTGGAGACAATGATATGAGACCATAACAAGTCATATACATAGCTAGGAAGAACCTATATAGATACACATAATGGATACAACCATTTTAAATCTCCACATGCACAAAACAAGAATGTCAAGTGTGTCCAACCTTTACATAATGATATCAAGTCATGGGAGCATGACTTGTTCTAAATGATGGTATAGAGGAGGCCCACTACTGAAAGCTACCTCCACCAATCCTGTGATGCTCATGCCACTTCCTCTTATTCCATTGCGCACCATTGAATATGAGACTTGGTGGGAGAGAAGGATTAGAATATCTAGTCTTTCAATCCATGTTCATTTATGCCATCACAACTCTTTCTACCTTCCAAAAATTGGTATAAATATTCAGTAAAAATACATATGATCTGATATTTATTTCCAAACCCTATAGGAACTTCTGAGATTTCAGTTGATCATTCCTCACTACCTCTAGAGAAAAGAGATCCAACTCTGTGAACTGATTGGCATTTTCTAACACTGAGTTCTCTCACAACTATAAAGAGAGTAACTACATATAATTTTCCATAATTAGAGACTCTGGGTAGAATTATTGGAAGAATGGGGTCTTAAAACCATTCCAATATTATCCCATGTGCATATCTGCCTGTATAATAGAATCCCACTATCACATGCTGGGACCCAAAAGTCTCAATTCTGTGAACTTTACCTTGATATTCTCAGGTTTATTCAAGATGTTTAAGATCTAATCAATAATTTTTAGCAAGTCATCTAACTTTTAGGACTCATTTATACCCTTAATGGACTTTGATTTCTTGAGTAGGAATTGTTGAGATCGATCCATGTATCCTTCAACTCCTGGATACAACTCAAAAACTGTATTATAGACTTGTGGTACATTTTGTTCTATAACATGAACTACCCACATGATAGCCTCTATAAAATTCTAATCTAAATAAGGATTCCCTTGAAGAGAATCGACTTCACCCTCCCATGGAACCTATGGAAGACATCTCGAGGGATTATGACCACAAGAAAAGAATAAATGATTAGAAAAACTAAATAAAATCAGTCGAAACTAGAAAACTATAAGAAAAACCTAAGATAAAGATAAAAAACTCAATATAGGAGACAAGCATCCCAATATCCAATATAAAATTGAGTCTTGTCAGGGAAATAACTAGATAGATACTCACCGTAACCTACCTATCAAGTTTCGACAATCTTATATCCCTTCTAAAAACTTCCCAGGACTAAGAGAAACCTACCACTGATAGAAAATTTGTCATATCTTGAACCACATAACCCATAAAATTAGGCTCTAACAAAAAATATGGTAATACATAAAGGAAATTCCTGATCTCCATGGGCTGGTGACTAGAACTCGTGAATCAAAAATAACTATAGGGAATGATTTTTACCTACATCAAGTAGATTACATGTAATATATATACATAGCATAAAGAAATAAAAGAAGAAAAACATGAAGAAATAAATTCCATAACTAAAATGGGGGATCAGAATAGATACAACTCAAAATAGTTTGAAGAAACCCAAAGGACAAGTCCAACAAAAATGGAAAACTGATAGAAACTAACTACTCAATGTGATGACATAGGTAACATACAACTATATCATAACTAGATACCCATACCAATTGACAAAAACCATTCAACCTCACTATATCACATTTCTTATTCCTATATTAAAATATATAACCGGGTCTACACACCCCCAAATAGGTGTGAAAATTTTGAGATAAACAGGCTCAATAGGATCCCACCTAGGAGTTCCATATCAAGTCTCTATACAAACAATACAAATATGACCATTTGAAAGAAAACATGAAATTATAATTAATAAATAAGTTTATATTAAATTCATGTTAAATATTTCCCTTTTTCCATAGTTTGACAACAAGACAAAAAAAAGTTTCAAAGCAAAATTTACATAAAAATTTATTAGAGTCAAAGCTGGAATATCAAAGATAAATAATAAAAATCAAAAGAATAGGTAAATCACACCATGTATCACACTAGTTCAGGATATAAAGAAATACTTATGATAATCAATAACAAATATGAACCCAATACCCTAGAAAAATAGGAATAGGGTGGAGAGAAAGATCCCATGGGTGACCCCCCCCCCCCAACAGTGTTAAATGAAGTACCTAGAACAACATGCCTATGGAGCATAGGAGAACATCATGAGTGAAACCCCCGATAATGAAAATGTATGATGACACTAAGATACACTCCTGCCTAAGTACCCAATGTTTCTCATGTTCTACTTTATCAAATCAATTTCAAAAGGGATTTTGAAAATCAATTTCAAACAACCATTTTCTTTCTTCAAACCTTATTTAAAAACCCATTTCACAATTCATTGAAACCACCCATTTTACCTTTACCCAAAACCAATATAAAATACATATTTTATAGAAAATAAATTTATGCACCCAAATTAATCATTCCAATTTTTTTATATAATAATTTATAAAATAGGGTCAATCACGGTTTATTCAATAATGGATAGATACAGAACCACCAACTTCAAACTGGGGTAGCACACACCCGCAATGAGATACACCAACACATAAAGGAACAAAAATAAAATAAAATATTCCCTATAATTTATTCTCTCATCTTATAATCACATCACACAAACAAAAATTATGACAGAGAGGATAGATCACAACATACCCCAATGAACATGCACCCACCAAACCACAACCCACAAAGGACAGGCCCATAGAATATTAATAAAAAATGGATTTATAAGTAACAAAAAATTATATTAGACATGTGATCAACATCACATTATTTTATATACATAAGAAAAACCAACATGACTACCATAAAAAATGGAAATGAGAAACAAAATAGTAACTTACTCAAAGTGACACAATAAACCCACCATAAAGATCAAGCACCGAACAAAGTGATCCAAAGTGAGAGGAGACACCCAAAATAACCTAAAAGAGAATAAGTCTTTAGACATATGTCTGAAAAATGATATATGACAATTTACCTAGGAGAGTAAGATAATACCTACAGGGCTAAAGGGTTTATGCCATAAACCATGGATTTATGACGTAAAATCCCCATAAAGCTTTTAGGCAGAAAAAAACATCACCTATGAATAAATTTTTCATTATTGATGATTTTATGGTGTAAAATGGGTAATTATAGTATAAAAAATAATTTATGGAGTAAAATTTCAATTTAGAGCCAAAAATAGTTTTATGCCCTAAATTTTTTTACGATTGGTTCCCAACGAAGGGCTTATGACATAAGCCAACACTTATGACATAAAAGTGTACAACAATCATTAATAGACCCAAGTTATATAGAAAATACCCTAAAACAATGATAATTACTCCTATAATGAATAAAAAATCTTAAGCATCAAATAATCATACCTTAAAATCTAGTATATTACAGTGATTTTTCACTGAATATTGAAAGACACCACTTTTTGTAAAACTGTCATTTATTTTCAATAAATTAAATAATTTAAATATACCATTATTATTTGAATAAAATTTCAAAGTAACATAATTATTCTCTATATATGTGAAATTTAATTATTGACATTTGAATAGTGTTTAAACCAAATTTTGCTATAAGTTTATTTTTAGGGTTAAAAACACATTTTTCTGAAAAACCATTTTTAGTGCATAATGTCCCTCAATTTTAAATAATTAAAAAAACCAATAATAAAATAGATTTAAATTAAATATATAGATTATATGTCTAAATACATAAATTTAAATTCATATAATTATGATCACTAGTCATATAGTTAATTTAAGATTATCTTATTTTTGAAAAATTCATTTATGGAAAAACTATTTTTCGACACGATTTGGGAGTTAATTTTTAGATTAAAATTTTCCAATTATATGAATTTAATTTGATAAAGTTGATTCCATATTTGGAATCAGAATATATTTTATTAGTTAATAAGTTCAACTTAAATTGTGTTCATGTTTAATTGTATAAATTGTAAAAATTAATTACCTCAATTAAAGTTAAAATAGGTTTGTCGGGGGGGGGGGGGGGTTAAACCAAAAGATAAGGTTATGGTTTCAAATTAAAATTTTAAAGATAATTTTATATGGACATATTTTTACCTTATCCTATCCCACCATGGAATATAGTGTCATTCAAAATAATTTTTATTGGGAATTAATTTATCATTTTTTATTCTCTTGGGAAATTTATAAGTGGTTTCCTATAAGGTCCCCTCCCCCACTTTTGAGAGGGCACATAGTTTCCTTATTTTTTAACTCCCCTCAAGACATTTATCTCAAAAAACATGCCAAAATCTCTCCCAAACACCCTTGGACACTTTCCAGAGGTTTTGGTCTTTCCAAAAGACTGACCCTAGGGCCATTAATAATAGATCCAAAGGAGGATTTTATAATCAAAGGAAATCATCTTTACTTAGCTATTATTCTTTTACTTCTTATTTTACCACCTTCAAAAATGTATTTAAAATTAAAACACAATTTCACCGTTATATCCCATATAATGAGATCTAATCATGTTTATGGCACAATATTTACCATCACTTGTGTGTGTGGAAGACTACCACCTCATGAACCGTTGTAATTTGTTTTCCAACACCGACTCACATAGATAGTAATAATGATGGAAATGATTATTATATATGATAATTATGAAATTATTCTGATTATATAAAATTAATTTTTCATCCACTTCCTTACCCTTTCACCTATTAATGAAATGATAATGGGACTTTTATGTACATACGACCTACCGTACCCACGAAGTGATGTGAGTCAGTTTACATGTTTAAATTTAAGGAATGATTCTAAAAAATATAAAAAATGAATAAATATTAAATATATAACATAAATATTATTATTGATATTATGGAAATATATAACTTAAACAAGAACTAGAACTTCCATGTCAAAACATGCATGAGAAAACAAAGCAGTTAACACCCAAAAAATTGTAATAATGAAATATTATTAACTAACATGTGATAATATGTTATAAGAAGATCATATATGTTGTTATAAATATTAATATGTTTCTTTTATAAATTAATCATATTTTAAAAACTCTTATACAATAGGTTAAATCATGTTTAACTAGAGAAAAACATGAGGTAAGGAACAATGTCTAAATTTTCCTTCATTGAGTTATATTTCAATGTAATGCACATAATTTCTTTTATATGATTTATATAGTACCCATTTTACATTTTATATCTTGAATCATTCATAATTCATGGTATTCTAAGCTTAAATTAAAAATATTTCGTCCATGGGGATTTGAATTGAAAATTTCCATGTGGTAAGGAATTTTGTAACTAAATTTCATTTCATTGGGTTATATTAATTCTTCATTGTCTTTGATATTCTATGATTATGTGTGTAATTAATTTTTATTTTTATGTTTTATTTACATTTTTATGTGAATTTACATTTTATACACATAATCAATGCATTTATTAATTCTCACTTCAATGATATGATCTTTTTAAGGGATGCCATCTTGATTTACACTCTATTGGGTCAAATTTGTTATTATACCCCTATTCACTTTTATGTGGTGTATATAATTACCATTTGATGTATTTAACAAGAATAAATATTTATTAATGATGATTAATGTTTAAATTCATGAATACTATTTCAAGGGTTTACAATTTAATATTTACCAAAGAGGTAATAGTCTATTTTACAATCTCACTTTCTTTTGAGACTACATTTATTTTTATTGAAGGAATATTATCATGTATCCTTCATAAGCTCCAATAAATTTCATATCTACTGTATATTTATGTATTTTAGATATTTTATTCATGATTTTCCTCTATTTGGAATTTGAATCAAGTATAAAAAAGTTTAAAATAAAAACCGGTTGTGTTTCTCTTTAAATAGGACATATATTTCTTCTATGTCCTTGTTTTTCAAAATTGTTTTACTAAAGTCATTTTATGTGCTTTAATTACTTATTGAGAACATTTTAATTTATCATTTACTTTTATTAAAGGTTTTAAATGAATCTTTATAATGTTTATTAAAAGTGATATTTTCAATATTCATTATAAAAATTCAAAATGAAAGTTTTTTAACATATATTGTAATAAAATACTTCTTTGCCATCATAACCATTTTATGAAATTTATCTTCTTCAACATGTTTCCAATGGTTTTAAAAAGAAAAATATTTTATGAAAACATATTTTAATATTTCACTTACATTCTATTTGTTCTTCCCAAGGAAATTATTTTATTACAAAACTTATATTCTCAATGAATCGGTTATCATCTCTTATTAATTTTTTAGTTTTTATATTCTATTGAAACATTCAATTTATTGTGATAATTGAACATTAAATTTAAATTAAATATCCATATTATTTATCATGGATATTATTATTCCTTAAAACATATATCATTTCTACATATGAAGTTTTAATTTGAACATTATTTGATTGACTGGGGAAATAATGATATTCCATATTCATTATTCAATATAGAAATTTATTGATAAGGAATATTGTTCATTTATTTAATTTATTATTCTATATATGATTAATTCATTTTACATGTAGTTATGGGTTGGGACCAGAGTTATATGGCCCCTAGATGCATTGGTAGGTCTCGTGAGACAAATCAACATGCTAACATTAATGTGTTTTTGGTTTATACCTACACATAGTTAAACTATCTTGGTTAAAGGTATTAATGATATAGATAAAATGATTTCTAATATGATGGAATCTAATATTAATCATTTATTTAATTTATAATTCAGTTCTTATAATCCATGATATTAAAACGTTGATATTATCCCTAGATTATCTTCAAGGTCAGGTAATTATTTATTTTTAATTATTTTATTATCATTTTTTCCTATAATATTACTATTCCATCTCAAGTTAGAGATTTAATGACAAATGTTTTAAGTTATTTTCCGTACTATAATGTTTATTCATTTTTGATTCATGATATATTTCATTATATGTGACCCTTACTGAGCATATGAGATCACCCTTATTTTGTTTTCTTTCCCAAGGATATGAAGAAGAAATCTTTGAATGATTTTAAGGATAAAGAATATTTACATTCACTATGTTGTAATTTATGTTCTCAAATATAATGCAAGACTCAATTATGAATCTAGTTTACCTAGACTACTAATCAATTAATATATTTGGGATGTGATATCCTGTATCTAGCACTAATATAATACCGTCACAACCAACTTTGGGTTACTTGGGTAAGGGTCTTTATAGTCATGATTTAGTAGGACATAGGGGAGACATTATCTTGGAATAACAGGCATGGAAATAGGGGTAGGGAAAACATAAGCATAAAAAACATGTTGGATCCTATGGAAAATTTATGGCCTTTGGGACCTTAGCCTTTAGGATGCCATTATCTTTGGCCTATGATCCAATATATGTAATAAATAGGTAAAGTGGGTTCTTTTTAATCCATATGTGGTTGGAAAAGGCCTGAACCACTGGAGTTCCTGGGTATGTACATGTTTGTCATTTTTAATCCATTATACCTAAGATAGATTAATGTATGTATAAAATAAGTACATATAATTATAAAGAAATATTAACACACACACAAATATAAATATAATAGAATAAAAATTTATACAGTTATATATAAATATATATAAATAAATATATAAATATAAATATAAATATATATAAATAAATAAATATATTTTTAATTATTGTGTATTAATTAATATTTCTAAATTTTGAATTAATTTTTATTCACTATAAATTATATAATACTTATTACTGATTATTAATAATAGTTAATAAAATAATAATTATTTGATTATTTTCATGAAAATTAATAGTAACATAAACCCTTACTCATGGAAGATGAAAACCTTAGTACGACAAACTAAGCTAAATAAAGTAAGAAAAATTAAAAATAAATAACTAGAAAAGAAGAAATAAGAGAATACTAGAAGCTTTATTATTATTTATCTTCCCATCAATTGTTTTTGGTTATTTTAGGAATCCAAACGTGGTTCCTAATATAAGTCTTTTGAATTAAAATCCCAGTTAGTCAAGAGAGGGTCCTAAAAGTATTAAAGAGTTTTCACCTATCCTTATAATCCTTAGTCTATGATTGTATATTTAACACTGATAAATTTTATGAGAAGGACAATTTTCTCATATAACCAAGAATTATTTTTGTTTGAGGGATTCCTTGTAATTTTTTAGAACTCTCCCATTGCTCATTATCCTCTACCAATCCAATAAAAGCAATAGGATTTTGAATCTCCCTTTTAGACTTTAATAGTGCAAAAAAATCCAAATGAGGGGAGGTAACAATTTTTGATTCCTTATCCTCTATTGAAAGAAGAACATTTGGTGTTTTCATATTAGAGGATATATATTTATTGATATATCATGTGACCATGGAATATGACAACCCTGAATAATAAATATAAGACATTGATTTCTTCAATTACTAAATTAATAAATATAAATTATCATGTATTAATTATTAATTAAAACACACACACATGTATTGAAAGGTAATTGATCATATTTTTATATATAATTATATAATTAGATATTTATATATGTTTTTTCCTTTATGTATTTGTTTTTTATCTATTTGTATATACTTATATATATATATTGATATTAGTATATATTTATACATATTTACACACACACATCAACTTAATTAGTAATAATTAATCATAAAAATATTATTTTTAATAATTACTAATGAATAATAATTAGTATTAAATTTATAATTATTTTTATTAATTAGTAAACATTGCGTGATATTAACATATTTGTATGTTGACAAGAATTTACATGTTTATATATATAATTACTAATTAAAAATTGTTGTTATCATATGTAATTACTAATTAATAAGAAATATTTAATACTAAATAATGAGTAATTATTAATTTTAAAAATATTAATTACTATTAACATATTTATATATTTACATATATTTACACACACACACACATAGAGAGATATATATAATTATATGTATTTACCAGTTACTAATTAATTTTTATCTTATATAACTACTAATTAATAATATATGGTTGATTGTTAAAAAAATAATTATTAATTGAAAATAATAATTAATTAATTTAATTATTTTATTTTATTAATTAATAATTATAAAATAAAAAATATTTAGTAATATTAATTGATTAGTTATAATATATATAAATATATGTTTATAAATTATAAATAAAGAAATAAATATTATTTAATATTATTTAATTTAATACAATTCATGATGGTCTTTAATAAACCTCCACAAAAAATAAAAAAAATTCAGTATTTAATGTTGTTTTAAATGGACAATAAAAACCATTACTAAAAAAATGAACTTAAAAGTTTAGTGGTGGTTTTAGAATTCACCATTAAATAAAAAATACCAAATTAACATTTTATTATAGTGACTATTGTAATTTCTTTTCAATATTTATAATTTCATCTTAATATATTGATATTCGTTTTGCAAAATGAATATAAGGATTTAAAAATATAAAAAAGGAAATAATTTTTTCCAATGAAAACATAATTATAATATAAATAACTGGAATAAAAAATGAATTGTTAAAATTATAATATGAATAATAAATCAATAATTAATTTTTTTTGTCAATGTACCTTTTATATATATTTAAAATAGATTCTACTTACCAATCCTACTGTGAAATTACAGTTACAATAGGAATTTTGATAAATTCAATTTAATCTTAGCTTCTCAAGTCTTATCTAAAATCAAATTGAACTTAATTCCCCAATTTGAAAGATGAATTTTATTGGTTCTTTAATGCCATTAGTTCTTTAAGGGTCAATGGTTGAGAAAAACTAGGATCTACAAAAAACATTCATGATGTGACAACTAATCCCTTAGTATTCCTTGACACAATCACCTATCATTACTTTAGTTAATACATATATTAGTTTTCAAATTTTATATTTATTGTAAAAGTTATTTATTATAAAATAAGTTGGAAATGTCATACCCCTTTCTTATTGAGTGTGTCAATAAGAGTGATTGACCATGAAACTAATATTACAATATATTTTTCAACTGTTTAAACATCAAAATAATTTATGTGAACAAGTAGCTCATCTATTAGATCATGAGGTACTTGAATCTCTACTCTTAAATGACCTCCTAGTAATGGAATATTATAAAGATAATCACCTTTAATATTTTACACCACACATTTAGAAATGATTCTGTGAATGGATGTTGATAGATATAATTCACAAATAGTTTCACCATAAAATATATCAAAACAATTAAATAATCAACACCTTCATAGTACATAGATATTAGAAAAAATTGTTAAAAAAATGAGTACTTTCAGTATATTGTAATTTAGAGGGGAAAACTATACTAGAAACTTATTATTTGTGGCTCCATCTATGATGGATGTAGTGATTGGTTCACCGATTTCTATTATTTCATTATTATCACATTTTATTTCACAAGTACTGCATTTTACTCAAATATTACATTATTTTGTTTCTAAAAATTTTCTTGAAACTCTTCATATTCCTGGTTAGTATTCTCTTTTATTAATGCATTCATGAAGTAGTCTCTTGGTGATACCATAAAACCCACTACTCAAACCCATCCATACTACTTTGGATGGTGTAAAACCATCTATAATTGTACTTTTTTTTCTCTAGTAGATCAATCATAGTGTCCAAACAAGATAAATAATAAATTAGTGTATGTTATTTTGTTTTAAAAAAATAATATAACAATAAATTTCACTTATTTCATTCATACACATTCATCCCATATTTTTTGAGTGTTTCAATCTATAAGATGGCCCTTATTATTATATTTTACTCAATATCATTGCTTAGTTATTTAATAGATGTTCAATATTTATTATACATGTTAAATAATTGATTTTTAATACATTATTATATTCTAAAAATTAATTATATTCCCTTTATAATAATTTTAATATACCTATTGGATATATATTACTGATGATCATATGTATACCCAATGACTATATAATAGTCTTATTTTCACTTTTCATTCTTATACGTTACCTTACATACTTATCTAAAAAACATTCATATAACTTCCTCATTAATAAATTAAAATGTCTACCACATTTTTATTTTTTATGTTTTTCTATAGTTATATTCATGGTATTATTTTCATGGGAGATTATAAGTATTGATACTCCATGTTTGAGGTCTTTTTATTTACCTGTGATTTTATTAATATTTTAATTTTCATATTTTTTTTCTATATAGATTTATTATAATATTAATATTTATTTAACTTCATATTATAATATTATATCCTAACGTAATAAAGAACTCATCATTTTATTTCATTATCATGTATTAATAAAGTTATTCATCATATTCAATGAATATTTGTTCTAATATGAGGGGTTTATATTTTAAAACCCTTAAAAAATACCCAACCTAGAAATTTCATTTTGTAGTTGAGAATATGTGACAGTAATTTTATCTCATTAAATCTGTAAGTTCCCATGTCATTAACTGAAGCTTACGATTTCACTGGAGTTATTTGAATGGGTGAGTGACCATGTTTTTAGTACTTTATCTATGTGATCCAAAATATCCACTGGTAGTTCCCCATAAGATAAATCATTTTCCAATTTTATAAATTCTAAATTTAGTACATGTGATGGATTATACTTTTAATTCCTCAAAATTGATACCTGGAATACATTATGTAGTTTTGAGAGGTTCGGTGGAGTGCTATGTGATAATATACACTCCCCGCATATTGAATAATTTTATAGGGGTTAATGTATCTATGGATCGAATTCCATTCTCCCCCAATCTCATGAACTTCTTACATTACGATATTCAATGGAATATCTTTTCTCTGACCTCAACATTAGAATCACATATATGATTATTGAACCATTTATTCTCTCTAATTTCTATTTTTTTTTGTATTAAAATATGTTATGAATAACTATATTATTTATATATTATATACTACATTTTTATTTGGATGAAGCCTCACCCAACCACTTGGGGAAGAAACTACATGTCACTACCTGAAATCATCCACCCCATATCAAAAACCGTTTCATATTACCTGAATATTTATAAGCCTCAATGATTTATTTGTACCCAAAAAGTGAATACTTCACACCACTACTCTCATTCTATATCATAAGAACATACCATCAAGCATGCCATACTTCCCCATGAACTATCCCAAGGACAATCCTCCTTACATGGGAAACAATTTTTTACCAAAAGTATCCACATATGTATGGCCTTTAGGTGTTGAAATCACAACCATCTAGACACAATACATGAGGCTTAGAAATTGATCTACATTCTTGAATGGGACTTTATGGTTATTTATTATATTATTGAATAGTTTTAATCTTCTCAATCATTTCTTGAGAAATATTTGGTTACAATAGCCTCCACCCTCTAACTTCATCCTAGAATGTTAGAGCTCTACATATTTTTAGATACACAACCTTATATGTTTTCATTTGAATACTTGAGTGGAAATTTTTTTTGTTTGACAACCTGACCAGTAGAATTTTTTTATCCTATACTTCTTTGATATCCATCATAAGTGATCTAAACATATTTTCCAAAGTATGAATTGTTATTTCAGACTAACCATCAAGGAGAGGAATTTATCTATGTTAACATCCCACAGGAAGAGGATGATATGATGGGAAGAGCTGTAAGAGTGGAGGTCAACAGCGAGCAGGCTAAGTGGATTGACAAATAGGATTTGATCCTGATGAGAAGCTTCAATGATCGGAAAATCAGTAAAGAAGAATATATCCGAACATGGGACAAAATGGCGGACTGATTTGAAGACGTTATTGGGGAAGATCCTGATGCTATGGTATGGCTAATGAATTGGAATCTTTATAGTGAGGAAAGCACTAATAGGCTAAGGCTATGTTTTGGTAACTTTTCCTTTTTTTATGAGGCTTTGCCTACGGACTGACTGGGTTTGTCTCTCACTTTTCCTTTAAAGTTGTTTGGTGGGATTTTTTGGTTGTCTGCGGTCAGGGTGATAATGGAATCAGGAGATGGTCAAATTCATTCTGGTTTTCTTTTGATGTCCTCGGGGGTGGAACATGGGGGTCCATTCCATCGCTTGAAGGCTGGGTGAATTCCTCTGGAATTTTCCAACAGGAGGATTTGGGTCGGTGTTGATGGTCGCGCTAGGGGACGCTCAAGGTAATCCTGGGTGTATTTAACCATCTTCTCTGATGTTCTTGTGCCCTGGTTCGTGGTTTCTTGAGCATGGTTAGTGGTTTTTGGTGTTTGTATGTTTTGGTAAATGTGGTTGTTTTGTACTCATATAGCGGGGTACCGGGAACCCATAAACCGGCTTTTGAAAATAAAAAAAATGATTAGCCTATATGAAGTGAAATCAGCTAAAATTGTAATGAAGTGAGCCAATATTATATGTCAATCGATAAAACCCCAAATGGAATTAATTCCATTATAGGTATTGGGAAGATATATAAATAAATCCATGATGATTTTCTCTCATTTTCACATGAGTATGGTTTATGGTTTCATCATCCCCTTAGATTTATGACATCCAACCTTTACTTTCCAGAAGACCAACTATCATGATATATACTCTTCAATTTCCCTATGCATTTTTCCTACCATACGTGATCCATGAGATCTCTATACACCTTTTTCCTTTCTAGTTGAATGGATAATGATGTGCTACATGTGTTATCTAAGAACACATTCTTCAGTTTTGGTTTTGATGGGAAGCATTATAAAATTTGAAGTTTTTCTAAGAAGTAAAAATAATTTTAATTTTGGTTTAACTCATTGGTTTTGAACTAATGTGAGTGATTAATGAGATCATGGAAGTATTGGGAGTGTCTTGGCTTTTTTGGATCCGAGAGGCCCAATTTTTTGAAAATGAAGTCGATATTCATGGTTAGGAGTAATCATGCAGGGTAGAAAAAAGGGAAATAGAGGGTTCATGGTTCACCTGATCCATGTGCCTAGGGATACAAACCCATGCAGGAGAACCTATAATTTTTAGAATAGGATAAACATACAGTCAGTGCACAGGTTGTCTAATAGCGTTCCATGACAATTTTAGGTGTGATAGGGGACAATGGAATATGTAATAGTTTTCAAAGAGTTTGAAAAACCTTGTGCATGAACCACGTGAGTTCCCTGTAGAGGTAGTGAGGGGAACGCAATTGGGACACTACTTTTCCAACCATGCAGCCAAACCATGTGACCCAGTTAAAAAGGGTGAAATTACTAAGTTCCATTAAAATTTCTTAAAACCTAAAACTATTTTCCTCCTTATTCCATTGGAGATCCTCCTTCATGATTCCAGAGCTCTTTTGAAACAATCTTCTAGGATTTTATTCAAATCCTCCATGTGAAATCCAATTAAAACACCATTCCTCTCATTTTATCCATGTTGGTGAGTCCTTCTTTCATCTTGTATCATTCTTTGTTTTTCCTCATATCGATAGGGTTAATTTTGTGCAAGATAATATTCCATTTTTTAGGGTGTTTGTTTGTTTCTCTATTCTAATATAGCTCAATTTAAGAGTCAATACTAGAGAAGTGTTCTACCATAGTTATAAGGTAGATGGTCTATACCTTTCCCATAAGTTTTAGTGTTTTATATGACTTTTTTCCTTTGTGTAGCATGTTGGTCTTTTCATCATTTACTCTAATATTAATTGAACATCTTGAATAAATTTTTGGAACCTAATTAGGTTTCCTAATTAGTGCCTTTTTATCATTAGAGGTTGTTATCCCCAACCTAGGACACCCATGGGACATGTATTGGTATTTTTTCTATGGTATACCACCCCATTAGGTGAGTGTGAGCTCAACACTTTTTTGTAGCCTTGTTTAATTGAATGAGAATTGATTAAGACTTTGGTATAGAGTGTAGTCCTCCTTTACATGTGATTACATGATGATTAAAATGGATAAATGTTTTAATGGAAATGTGGAAATGAGTTGGATGAACCCATGGATGGTGAATGTATATAAAATGCGGTATGAAATGATCAGTGAACAAATTTATGAATTGATAGTGGTTGTGGAAGCCTTGGACATTTCTAATCCTCGAATCCTAATTCCATTGGATTCCATTACTCCATGGGCCTTGATTATGGTAGTGGATTCTATACACATTACTACCTGATATATCCTGATTATATAGGATTCCACACAAATTTATAATCCATGGATCCATATTGATTATGGTAGTGGATTCCAAGAAAATTTCTACTCAAAAAATTCTGAATCTATAAGATGCTAAAGACAAAACTACTCCTTGGATTCAGATTTCTTTGAATTCCTTGGATAAGCTACTTGAATTCCACCCAAGTCTTTATTGAGTTTTTATCGATATGATCCGTGGATTCAATGAGGATTACTTGGTCATTTATACCTTGAATATGTCTCTTTCAGGCCTGACACATGATTACACAACATTGATATTGTGGATACTTTATCATGATTTTCAAATAGACCTGGTATGGGTATTTGATTATAGTTTCTATACTAGACTATATCACACCGAATTTATTTATTTATTTTACATTTTTCTTGTTTATGGGAGCATGATTATTGTTCACAGGGGGAAATTTTTGGTTGGACATGATCATAAATACTTTTGACACTTTAATTTCAATAATTTATAGCTGTGATATATTTCCCAATGCATCTGTTTATATTAAACAAACTTGTTGAGTTCTAGACACCAATGGTGGTGGACTACTAACTGTTATCTCACAGCCATTTCGGGTCACCATTGGGTACGCAGACATATTTCATGGATGAAGGTTGTTCCTAGGGACAAAACCATATTTATGATGCATGACTTGTCCATTTCTTAGGATTATGGGAGAATGAGACTGATATATTCTCATGATGTTAGCTGAAGATAGTTCCTTTTTGGTATTTTTGGATTTTGATACTTTTATTTTACTCGATTCCAGTTTCCATGTATTGAATTCCATTTTTATAGAGACATGACATGATTATTATATTGTATATGAAACTTCTTTTTGATTTATTATTATTATATTCTTATGGGTGTTACCTTATATCTTGATTTATTTTATGATTCAAATTATTTATTCACTTGTGATACCACTGAGTCACTATGATCATGAGGGTAAAGTCTCTCCACTATATCACTTTAGACCATCACTTCTAGTTGAAAACCTATGGAGTATAGGGAGGTATGCTTGAGGCTATGTGACCCACCAGTTTGGGGAACCGTTAAGTGGCATTTGGGTTTGTATGTTACAAAGGGGCATCAACGCCCTTTCTTTTCTTTTATTTTTTTAAGATTTAATATTTTGATATAGTAGAAAAGAGAAATAGGAAGTGTTTTAATTTGTTAATAGGCTATTCCAGTTAGTATCTAACCCACATACATAGAAAATCTAAATTTTTTAGACTGAGAAATTGTTTTTCTATATTTGTCCTATTACAATTGATTTGATTCTACCATGGGGTGACATAGTTGATGTTTTATGTTCCTTATGATTATGGATTTTAATGTTCCCTAATTAGATGAGGGTATTCTATATCCTGCATCATTTTAGAAACTTTATAGAATTCACATTCCATACATATACCAAGCCATCTAGGATGCATTTCTTGACGACATAACATTTATTATGTGTGGCTTGTGTTATAGAATTGTTATTGTCTAAAAATTCTTGATGGAAATTTAGAAAAATGATTGGTACTTAAAGTTCCTACCATAACCTAAATAGTTTTTCCTACGTAGGTTATAATAGATACCCTAAGTAGTCACTTATGGCACGTTGAGTTATGGACCATATTATTGCATGGCCTAGAACATGTTAGGGTTAGGATTAACTGGATGCCACACTTCAGTTTATAAGGTGTATGAGCCCTTACAGGTTGGATGTGGTGATTAAATTGGTTCAACTATTTAAATATCATAATAAGATAAATGAATTTAATAAAATAGAATTTGGAAAAAAAAAGATCTTAACCTTGAACTAGATTTAGAGTGGGTGGTACACAATTCCTCTCGTGCTTTTTATGGTTGTTCATATTACCCATTCCGAGAGTCAGGAGTAGGTAGAGTGGTTTGGATTTTTTATAAGAAGGCTTAGAATTATCCAAATAATTTATTTCTGTGACTTGGTTTCTACCCACTTATTTTCTAAGGTGTGTGTTTTTCATTATAGATATATTCCACCATGATAACGTACATTAGTGTGCCAGAAGGGTGGCAATGAATATGCTCTAGAGGGGGTGGGCCCTGAAATACTAGTAGAAAATATATTAATTCTAGATTTAGCACCGTATATTTTACCGAATATGAATGATGATTCCCTGTTCTAAGAGGATTTCCTACATTTCATGTAGACTATTTAGGAATAACCACAATCTACATCGTCTGTGGTAGAGATTGCACATGTTTTCCATCAGTAGAATCCTCTAAAGTTTTTGAGGGATGGGGGTCCATAAGCTACTAAGCTATGACTTGAGACTGTCCTATAAATTTTTGAGATTATAGAGAGACCTCCTGAGAGTAGAGTGAATCTCATGACATATATTATTTGGGGAGAATCTAAGAACTTTTAGGATGTTTTGAACCGGGCCGATACACTTCAATATATAGTTTGAAGGGAATTACACTCTAGGTTTTCCAATTATATCTTTCCCAAGACACAAAAAGGGGAAAGGGTAAGTGATTTTATGCATGTAGAGAAGATTAGAATGCCCATTATGGAGTATTTGGAACACTTTGTAGAGATTCATCACTTTTCACCAATTTATCTTTCTGATGATCCATTGAGGGAGATACTCATAGAGGAAGGTATCAAGTATGTCGTTCGATCATAGGTCAACATATTTCTATTGAACAATATTACAAAGATAGTGAATCAGGTGCTTATTACTGAACACAACCTTAGGAAAGTTGGGGGCACAAAGCAAGGAATTTTAGCCTCTCGACCTAGTGGTTCAGTGACATCCATAAGAAAGGTCCATTTTGAGGCTTCTCATGAGGGGAGTACCATCCCAGTTATTAGTACTGGTAATGCTTTCATTTGTAATCAGTGTGGGAGATTATGACATATGAGGAGTTGGTGTGATATAGACCTAATCAAGTGTCGAGAATGCGGTGATATGGGCTATGTAAAGAAATTTTGCAGTACTTTCCATCTAGCAGTCAGTGGATTGGGATTAACTTCAACTACAGGATTAGGGGAAAGATTCATAGCATAATATCATGTTGCGATCTAGAGTAGTTCTAGTCATTAAAGACAAGGTAGTATTCATGGATGAGGTAGCCATGCACTAGTTTTACTATGAAAATATATTGATCCTACCATGGGTAGTGAGGTTGTATCATATGGCCATATTTTAGGAAAGATATATTCTGTACAACCTACACCAGAGGAGAAGAGTTCCATGTCATCTATGGTGAGAGGTATGATCTAATTATCCTATACTCTATTATATTTCATTTTGATACTAGTGTATCATATTATTTCATATCTATAGCTATTGTGTATATCCTTGGTATCTTCATTTAGTTTTCTAATGGATTTATGACACTTGATAAACTATTGGGGTTTGGAATGGAGGTTGTACTCCTGTGCAGGGAGTGCCCCTTGAGATTTGTGGGTTTCACTTCGTATGGGAACTTTTTTTCCTCAAGATGATAGGGGTTGACATCATAATCATCAAGGAATATCTGGCCTCTTATTGTGACCATGTCAATTTCTATCACTGGAGGGTGACCTTTACATCCTAAAAGAGTGTGGTTTTTATTCAAAAGGAAAAATGAGATTTCCAGGTAGGTGCAGTTGGACCTGAGCATCGTGGTCTGGGCAGGATAAAAACCCACATTTTTAGATTTTAGCTAGATTATTAGGTATCATGTTAGGTATAATTTCTTCTAGTGGTTGATTTTTTAGGGATATTTTCCTAGATGACTTTTCTGGTTTACCTCCTGAGAGGGAGGTCACGTTCTCTATTAAGTTGGTTCTAGGAGCTGCACCAATATCCATTCCTCCTTACATGTTGTCTACTAATGAGTTACAATAACTCAAGAGATATCTTATGGACTTGGAGGTAAATGGGTTTATATAACCTAATACTTCTCTGCTGGGTTCTTTAGTCCTTTTTGAAAAAAAAATGTGGATATAACCCTTAGGATATGTGTCGATTATAGAAAATTAAACCAGTTGACAGTTAATAACTAGTATCCTTTACCACGTATAGATGATATCTTTAACCATATCGAAGGATCTTGAGTATTCTTAAAGATTTATTTGAGGTCAGGTTATCACTGGTTACATTTTCGACCTTTAGAATACCTATTACAACTTTTCATAGTATGTATAGTCATTATGAGTATCCTGTTATGTGTTTCGGTCTCATAAATGTGCTAGCAGTTTTCATGGCACTACTGAAATATTTTTTTCCATCCATATCTGTATTAGTTTATGATGGTATTCATTGATGATATCTTAGTGTATTATCGTAATTGAAAAAACCATGATAAACTTCTTGATATCATTTTGGATACACTAAGAGAGATTCTATTATACGATAAGATCACAAAGTTTCACTTTTGGATGGATATGATTCAATTATTGGGTCATATTATCATAGAGACATGAGTATCAATAGACCCAAAGAAGGTGTGGACTTTAGTTTCCTAGTAGAATCTCATGAATGTCTTTGACATTTAAAGTATATTAGGGATATTATGATATAATAAGAATTTTATAAAGGACTTAACAAGATTAGAAGTACCTTCTATGGGCTTGACTAAGAAGGGTTTGAAGTTTTTATGGTTTGATACATGTAACGCCCCGAAACCAGTTACCCAGAGTCGGTTCATTATTACATAACATTGGCATGATCACAAAAGATCAATTCTCAAAATACCGATTAGTTTAGTAGCCCTGGAAACACTAGATACATTCATAAGTCTTACATTACATGATAAAATGGAAAACTACAACAACATAGTCTCCATAGTCCACACTCATATCCCCTCAGACTATCCCTGCAGGTCATTCATAAAATATTTCTTCACATCCTGGGAAAAATAAAACATAGAAAGGGGTGATCTCAGATGCTCAGTAAGGATAACAATATAGCAGAAACTTTCATAAGTAAGCATAAACATTTAAGGCAATGTATAACTAAAACAAAATCTTTTTAAACTTGAACTTCAACATAACATGGAAAAAATAAAATGAAATAATTCCATTTACTTATTCACATTGATATTCTACTAGTCGAATAATCACATGAAATATCAATAACCACTTTCATAATGATGGAATGCATAATGCCAACTATCATAACCACATAGTCAAGGCCTTGTTCCAAGAATAAAAATAATATTTTGTCAAGGCCTTGTGCCAAGACACTAGTTGGTCTCATGAGACCTACTGATGCATCGAGGAGCTATAGAGGGCTCCACCCATCACATACTAAGTCAAATGCATTCCTCATATGAACAGGTTTAAACATAACATAGACATTCGTATTAAAACTAACATACGAAATTTCAATACTTTATCCATAAACCATGAATGGTAAAAAAAACACATCCACAGACCAACATATCACAAAACCTTCAATAAAATATGGATGTTTTGCATCATAATAAATCAACTTCAAATAAGCTTAAAATCCATCAAATGATGTTGACATAAATGAAATCAAAACTATTTGAGATAATTATCTCTTTTTTTGAAATGATTTAAAAGTCCCATAATTATAATATAAAACATTTAATTTGAAAATATTCTTATAATCATATAAGGGAAGCTTCGACAATTTTATAACGGCAGAAAATAGCCGCACCCACCGTATAAGTTAAAAAAACATTCTTACCATAATTTTGTCGAAAAGGTTAAAAAGGACCTTGTTTGGAAAACGATGGATAGATTCCTTTATAAACATATTATAAAAATTCAAACAAGGGTATACATTACTTTAACCCATATTCTATAAAATATTAAGAATGTTTTGAAATACATTTTTAAGAAACATGGATTTGGATGATAAAGAGGTCCCAGTAGATAATAACGTATAAACAACCTCGGATAACGAAGAGATTGTAGAATTAACCCTTACCTTGTAATTTTCCTTGGACGAGGGTAGGTTAACCTCCTTTATAATAGTTAAATCATTGTTATTAAATTATACAATAATCATATACATAAATATGATATCATATATTATCTTTTAATATTGCTTTGTAAATAATATTTTAGTATTATCGTCGTTTTGGGTGTTCACTTACTCATTTTCTTTTATGTTTTTTGTTACACAAGTCATGTTTGTTATCCATAGGTTGTATCTTATTCATATCCAGAATTATATCAAGTCCTTAAACATTATTTTTAATCATCAAATGAAAATTATTCTTTAATGGATACGATGGGGAATGAATCTCATCGCGTTCGTGGAGACGGTAGTCCGTACGTACGCGCGAGCGACAATATCATTCTTTTGATATTAAAATAATAAATAATTGGATGGTGTATCATATATTGAGAATAATTATCATGTTATATTTATTATTTACATTAATTACACATCATTATTATACCCATCCACATAAAAATGTATTGAATAACAATTACACCACGACGTGGAGACGGTAAGCCGTACGTACGCACATATGGTGACATGTCATTCAAGGGATGGATAGAATAATGAATTTGGTTGTACCATATATATAATAACATCAAATTATATAGAATATAGTAGATTTATTATTTTAGAATGGAAACAACAAAGAAAAAGGAAGTGGAAGAAGAAAGGAACTTGAAAGAGGTGGTGATATTTTTACCTCTTCTTCGGGTTCTTCCTTTTTATTTGATCAAAAGGGCTCATTAAGTTGGCTTTTTGACTAAATAAAGGCCACTAGGATTAATTTAGGGAATTTTAGAGGATATTTGGGCAGGTTTTGGCCGAAAAAAAAGGCTTTGAAGGTATGAATTTGAGAGAAGTGGGAGTGCCCTTTTATAAGAGGGGTGAATGGCACCTTAGAAAAAACGTAAAATATTATTTTATAAAAAATTTAGATTCATTATATAATGGCTCAAAAGTAAATAATTTCGAGGATAAGGTAGTTATGGGTCGAAATACTTTCAAAAAATATATTTTAGATAGGTTTCGGTAACTATATTAACCTTATCATTTATATTTAACTCTTAGTTAAGTAGTTTGACATTTTTCTTGTCTCTTTGTATTTTTATATTATATGGTTTATAAACTTACTATATCAAAACAAAAGAACCCCAAGTGGTTAATTATTAATATATATAACTTTATCTAAGTAATTTGGCCGAACCTTAGATTTTTATGAATAGGATATCAATTAATAATATAATATTTGTTTTAAATGCTCCTTTATGTCAATTTTGACACTATTTAATAATTGATTTTTTTTAAAGTACTATAAACTTTATTAATTAGAAATAAATTCATTTAATCAATCCTAACATGTAATTTTAACCTATAAAATTATTTTATGGCATCAAAAATTTCAAATTATATTTATTTTAACATTTGTAATACTATTTATTTGATTCTTTCATTAATAAGGAGAATACTTCATCATCACTGTATCATAAATAAATTTAATTATTCAATGTCTAAAAATTATAAATAAAATATCATTATGTAGGAAATCATTTTATATTTCTAATGAATATTTATATTCTAAGAGATAAGATATATAACCCTATGTAAAAATTGTTTTACTAAAATATATATGCTTATGTCATTTTTGTATTTACTTTAACTTAATTAATATAAAGTGTCATTATCACATACAAGTGGCTCCATGTAGTCCCAATATCGACTCAAGGATGTCCATGGTCGTACATGAAACATCCAATAGGGTTAGGGAACGTGTTAGGGTAATTTATTATTATTATAATATTATTATTTTACCCTTAGTTACTGGATTTACCCTTTAACCATGGTAAATAAAATATTTACCGAAGTAATTATTCAAAATGTCTAAAAATAAAAGTTACCTATTTAAACAATTTGGAAATCATGATTCTAAATATGAAATCCATTTTTATAAATTCTAAACACAGAAGTGGCAGAAATTAATTTAAAATTAATTCCCATTGTTAAAACAAAAAGCGTGTTTTTATGAAATAATAACTATCAAAAGATTGACACTTGTTTATATCCAGTTTAAATGTGAAATTGCGTCTAATGAACAACATTGGATTAAATGGTAAAAATATAATCTAATTATAATTTAAAACCACTCAATATTATAATTTAGAACTATAAATTATTTTGATTAAAAAAGTTATTTTTAATTAAAGTTTAGTATTTTTCACTATTCATAAAAAATTGGAAGTTCTCAGAAAAATACCAAAAATTCATCCTAGGATAATTTTGATATTCCGAATCCAAAAATGAAGTCCATTTTAAAAGATAAAGTTTATATAATTTCAAAAAGTGGGTATTACTATTCATAATGACTAGTTTGATTGGTTGTGGTGTGTTAGAACTCAAAGTTGCGTACAACACACGCTATTGTATTATTCAAAGAAAAGCATATCGTGGAAGCTTGGGGTGTTACATTATCCCCTCCATAAAATAATTTCATCCTCGAAATTTCTAGAATATTACTGCATAAATATACTCGGGTGGTTCTTCATCATAAGTTCCTCGGGTTCCCACTTTTCCTCTTTCATCTTACGGTTTTTTCATAGAACTTTTACCAGACGAGTCGTACGGTTTCTCAGAACTTGTTCTATCGTATCAAGAATCATGACATGCTCTTCGCAATAAGACAGATAGGGTTCCAGTTCTAATTCCTCATAGGTGAGTACATGTGTTGGGTCAGACATGTATTTTCTCAACAGTGATACGTGGAACACATCGTGAACTTTGGAGAGATTTGGAGGCATTTCCAAATGATAAGCTACATCCCTAATTTTTTCTAGAATTTCGAAAGGTCCTATGTACCTGGGACTCAATTTACCTTTCTTACCAAAAAGTATAACTCCCTTCCATGGAGATACCTTCAAGAAAACATGATCTCCTACCTGAAATTCCAAAACCTTCCTTTGGTTATCGGCATAGCTCTTCTGCCTACTTTGATATTCTTTGATGTGGTTTTGGATTACCTTCACCTTTTCCATTGTTTCGTCCACCAGTTCTGGGCCTACAAGTTTTCTTTCACCAACATCATCCCAACAGGTTGGTGTGTGACATCTCTTTCCATATAACGCTTCATATGGTGCCATATGAATACTTGAATGAAATCTATTGTTATAAGACAATTATATCATAGGTAAATATTGATCCCACATAACCTGAAAGTCAAGTGAGCAAGATCTTAACATGTCTTCTAAGGTTTGAATAGTCCGTTCTGATTGTCCATCTGCTTGAGGGTGGTAGGCAGTGCTCAAACAAAGTTCTGTATCAAAGTACTTATAAAGACTCTTCCAAAATCTTGATGTAAAACGTGGATCACGATTAGAAACAATTGATAGGGGTACTCCATGAAGTCTCACAACTTCATTAATATATAGTCTTTCTAGACGTTCAAGTGGTATATCTTTTCTTATAACAAGAAAATGTGTTGACTTGGTAAGATGATCAACAATGACCCATATTGCATCGTTCCTTCTGGGAGTCTTTGGTTGCCCCGTGACAAAGTCTATTGTGATATTATCCCATTTCCACTCAGGTATGGGAAGAGGTTGCATGACTCCTCCAGGCTATTGCCTTCTAGCTTTCACTTGTTGACAAACCATACATCTTGAAACAAAATCAGCAGTCTCCCTCTTCATGTTGTCCCACCAAAAAATTTCCTTCAAATCTCTATACATTTCGGTTCTATTATAGAGAAATTGGAACTATGAGCATCATCCAACAATTCCCTTTTTAGATCAGGTATATGGGAAAAACAAATTCTCTTCCCAAATTTCAAAATTCCATCTTCATACACAAAGTCACTCAATCTCCCATCATTCACAGCTTTAATCTTCTTTTGAAACTCTTCATCATCGGTCTAAGAACTCTTAATCCTTTCTAGTAAATATGGTTTGGCAGCTATTTGAAAAAGCATTTATGTTTCACCTTCCATGGTTATTCCCATGTCCATCTTCACTAGATCCATAAAAATTGGATCCCTTTCAATTCTCATATTTTTCAAAACTCCATGATCCTTTCTGCTCAAAGCATATTCCACCTTATTTTCCTTACATGGGTGGTAGTGTATTGTGAAATCATAATCCTTGAGTAGTTCAAGACATCTCTTTTGCATCATGTTGAGTTCTTTATGTAAGAAAATATATTTCAAACTCTTTTGATCAGTATAAATCTCACATTTTTCACTATAGAGATAGTGTATCCAAATCTTCAAAGCAATGATTACAACTTATAACTCAAGATCATTATTAGGATAGTTTTTCTCATGAATTTTTAGCTGTCGTGATGCATAGGCAATTACCCTATCATTCTACATAAGGACAAAACCAAGTCCTTTGTTTGAGGCATCACTATAAATAACAAATCCATCATTCCCCAATGGTAGAGTCAATATAGGATCATTGAATAATCTTCTCTTCAATTCTTCGAAAAAAATTTCACGCTCTTTTATCCAAACAAATTTAACCCCTTTATGTTTGAGCTTCATTAATGGATTAGCCAATTGGGAAAAATTCAGGATGAAGCATCGATAATAACCTGCTAAACCAATAAAACTGCGTACCTCAGTTATACTCGTTGGTGCTGGCCACTCTTGGATTGCTCTTGTCTTAGAAGGATCAATAGATATTCCATCCTTGGAGACAATATGGCCAAGAAAAGAAATCTCCTGAAGCCAGAATTCACACTTGCTAAACTTCCCATATAATTCATGTCTTCTCAGAGTCTTCAGGATAATGCGCAAGTTATTTTCATGATCTTCATGGATTTTGGAGTATACCAAGATATCATCAATAAATAAGACTATAAATTCATCAAGATATTCCTTGAAAACTCTGTTGATTAGATCCATGAAAACAGAGGGTGAATTAGTCATCCCAAAAGGAATTACTGTAAACTCATAATGCACGTACCTGGTTCGAAATGCTGTTTTCGGAATGTATTCCTTCTTCACACACAACTAATGATATTCAGATCAAAGGTCAATCTTTGAAATATATTTATCTCCATGAATTTTTTCAAATAAATCATCAATGCGAGGTAGGGGATACTTTTTCATTATTGTAATAGCATTGATCTCTCTGTAGTCAATGCACAACCTCAAAGATCCATCTTTCTTCTTAACAAAAAGGATAGGGGCTCCCCATAGAGAAACACTAGGGCAAATAAATACCTTATTACTCAATTCCTCTAGTTGTTTCTTTAGTTCCACTAATTCCATATTATCCATTCTATAAGGGGTCTTAGATATGGGCCTTTAACCAGGAATTAAATCAATGGAAAACTCAATTTCTCGTTCTGGAGGATGTCCAGGTAAATATTCTGGAAATACATCAACATATTCTCTCACAATAGGTACATCCTATATTTTAACATTCCTTTCATCACCCATAGTTATTTTATTCTCTTCCTCCCCAATAATTGAATTTAGTTGAGCTACTGGGGGTAGATCTAGATAATAATTTGGTGGTGACGATTCTGCTCTAAAGATAAGGTGTTCTTTATCATCATCATCAAAAATAGTTACCACCTTCTTTTTATTATAATTTTTTTCATCATGGTCTGAAAGACAATCCATACTGAGGATTATATCAAATTCAATCATGGGTATGATGATGAGATTAGCAGATAAAGAACATTTATATGCTCTAATGGGAACAGATTCAAAAAACTTTGTTGCGATGATACTTCCCTTAGGAGTTTTGACTGGAAACTCCCTTGTTAAATCAAATTGGAAATATCTAATTTTATTAGTAAACTGGGAATATATGAAACAATGTGACGACCTAGAATCAAATAAAGAATTTTCTAAACGTGAGGAAACCATTAAATTACCTGCCACCATGTCTTTTAGAGCTTCTACCTCAGCAATAGTGATAGCATAAGCTTGGCCTTGATCCCTTGTCTTTTTCTGAGGTAAGTTCCCCTGACTCTTAGGAAATTCATTTGAATAATGTCCCATCTCCCTGCAATTGTAGCATTGAACATCGGTAACATCTTTCTTCCCCTTGCAATCAAGAGCTTGGTGGCCTTTTCACCACACTTGTAACAGACTCTCATTCCCTTCAGGCAAGTACCGGGGTGTTTCATCCCACATTTACTATAGGATGGATATTCAACTTTTCCCTTCTTCTCCTTATTTCTATTTCCAGAGTGATCAGAAGATATCTTCTTCTCTTTCTTTGCTTTAAATTCGTAAGACTTAGAGAATTCCTTTTCTGTCTTGATAGCACATGAAACAATATCTTCGTATGACGAGAAGGATTATGAGACTAATGCTCGACGAAGAAATGGTTTTAACCCATCAAAGAAACAATAAATATTACTTCTTGGGTTACGTATATAATATGATGCATGCCTTGCTAACCTTGTAAAGTTAGACTCATACTTTGCAACATTCTCGTCCTCCTTTTGCCACAGACTCAGAAATTGTATTTCCATATCTACTCAATGGTCATGAGGAAAGTATTTTTCTAAGAAAATATCTTTAAACTCCCTCTATTCTATATTTGATACTTCATAATCTTCCTTCGTGTTTTGAATCAATGACCACCATTGATCAGCATCTCTAGTGAGGCGGTAAACTTCCATGACAACTTTTCCCCTTTCGCTACTCCCCAAGGCATGGAATATTTTCTCTAATGAATTTATCCATTGCTCAGCTACTAGTGGATTTGTACCCCCATTGAATGTTGGAGTTTGTTTCCTCATGAAGCTATATAATATTGATCCTTCATGTTGCAGATCAGGGTTCTCCATACGAGTAAGGTTATTATTCATAACCTGAGTGAGTTGTCCCAGTATGGTGATAAGCTGATCCGCACCAGTTGTATCACCAGCTCCACTATAATTATCTTGAGCAGGAGGGAAATCCATACATGGAGTGCACGAATTAATACAATTTCCATTCCTTCCACTAGGCGCCATTTCTAAACAATGGCATACACTAGATAAGTTTATGAATCGCAATAAATAAATCCAAACTTGTAAAACACTTAACATTAATTGAAAAGTTTATGGATATAATCCATAATAATAAAAATGTTTTCTTTGAGGAATTATATACTCATAAACCCTTCATAATGGTTTGTAAAGAAAAAGATAATTATCCTAATCATATTCCCCAGGAGTGTCGTAACCAAGAGTGCAGCAAGGCCTGTTTTCGTGCACCCGTTCCTGTTTGAGTCTAGCTCAAAGCGGTGTTTTCGGGTTTTACCCCTAGGTACATCCGTGCCAGAGCCGCCTCTACCTGATCATATCCAGATAGGGATTTATTTCTCAGAAAACTCACAAAATCCTTACAATACCAAAATTCTAGGAAGTTCTTCTATACTAATACTCAATGTCCATCTTAGGTCTATGTGCTCTAATCAGAGTTTATCTAAATCTAGCTTCCAAGGTTTGTACTAAACTTTCCCTAATACCAACTGTAACGCCCTGACCCCAGCTACCCAGAGTCGGTGCATTATTACATAACATTGGAATGATCACAAAAGATCAAGTCTCAAAAGGCCGATTAGTTTTATAGCCTTGGAAATACTAGATACATTCATATGTCTTACATTAAATTATAAAATGGAAAACTACAAAAACATAGTATCTATAGTCCACACTCATATCCCCTCATACTATCCATGCAGGTCAGTCATAAAATACTTCTTCACATCCTGGGAAATATAAAACATAGAAAGGGGTGAGCTCAGATGCTCAGTAAGGATAACAATATAGAGGAAACTTTCATAAGTAAGCATAAACATTTAAGGCAATGTATAACTAAAACAAAAGCATTTTAAACTTGAACTTAAACATAACATGGAAAAAATAAAATGAAATAATTCCATTTACTTATTCACAAGGATATTCTACTAGTCGAATAATCACATGTAATATCAATAACCACTTTCATAATGATGGAATGCATAATGACAGACTATCATAACCACATAGTCAAGGCCTTGTGCCAAGACTACAAATAATATTATTTCTAGGCCTTGTTCCAAGACATTAGTTTGTCTCATGATACCTAACGATGCATCGAGGAGCTATAGCAGGCTCCAGCCGTCAGACACTAAGTCCAATGCATTCCTCATATGAACAGTTTTAAACATAACATAAACATTCGTATTAAAACTAGCATACGAAATGTCAATACTTTATCCATAAACCATGAATGGTATAAAAATAACACATCCATAGTCAAAAATATCACAAAACCTTCAATACAATATGGAAGTTCTGTATCATAATAAATCAACTTCAAAGAAGCTTAAAATCCATCATAGGTTGTTGACATAGATAAAATCAAAACTATTTGAGATAATTATCTCTTTTTTTGAAATAATTTAAAAGTAAAATAATTATAAAATAAAACATTTACTTTGAAAATATTCTTATAAGATTTTAATGGAAGCTTCGACAATTTTATAATGGCGGAAAATAGCCGCACCCACCATATAGGTTAAAAAAAATTCTTACCTTAATTTTGTCAAAAAGGTTAAAAGGATCTTGTTTGGAAAATGACAGAAAGATTCCTTTATAAACATATTATAAAAAGTAAAACAAGGTTATACATGAATTTAACCCATATTCTATAAAATAGTAAGAATGTTTTGAAAGACATTTTTAAGAAACAATGATGTGGATGATAAAGAGGTCCCAATAGATAATTACGTATAAACAACCTCTGATAACGAAGAGATTGTAGAATTAACCCTTACCTTGTACTTTTCCTTGGTCGAGGGTAGGATAACCTCATGTATAATAGTTAAATCATTGTTATTAAATTATACATGAATCACATACATAAATATGATATCATATATGATCTTTTAACATTTCTTTGTTAATAATATTTTAGTATTGTCGTCGTTTTGGGTGTTCACTTACTCATTTTCTTTTATATGTTTTGTTACATAAGTAATGTTTTTTATCCATAGGTTGTATATTATTCATATCCAGAATTATATCAATTCCTTAAATTTTATTTTTAATCATCAAATGAAAATTAGTCTTCAATGGGTACGATGGGGAATGAATCTAATCGCGTTTGTGGAGACGGTAGTCCGTACGTATGCATGAGCGACAATATCATTATTTTGATATTAAAATAATATATAATTGGATGGTGTATAATATATACATAATTATTATCATGTTTTATTTATTATTTACATGAATTACACATCATTATTATACCCATCCAAATAATAATGTATTGAATAACAATTACACCGCGATGTGGAGACGGTAAGCCGTACGTACGCACGTATGGTGACATGTCATTCAAGGGATGGATAAAATAATGAATTTGGTTGTACCATATTTATAATAACATCACAATATATAGAAGATACTGGATTTATTATTTTATAATGGAAACAACAAAGAAAAAGGAAGTGTAAGAAGAAAGGAACTTGAAAGAGGTGGTGAGATTTTTACCTCTTCTTCGGGTTCTTTCTTTTGATTTGATCTAAAGGGCTCCTTAAGTTGGATTTCTGACTAAAGGAAGGCCTCTAGGATGAATTTAGGGAATTTTAGAGGATATTTGGGCAGGGGTTGGCAGAACCAAAAGGCTTTGAAGGTATTAATTTGAGAGAAGGGTGAGTTCCCTTTTATAAGAGGGGTGAGGGGCACCTTAGGAAAAACTTAAAATATTATTTTATAATAAATTCATATTCATTTTATAATGGCTCCAAAGTGACTTATTTATAAGATAAGGTGGGTATGGGTCGAAATAATTTCAACCAATAGATTTTAGATAGGTTTGGGTCACTATATTAACCATATCATTTGTATTTAACTCTTAGTTAAATCGTTTGACATTTACCATGTTTCATTGTATTTTTATATTATATGGTTAATAAACTTACTATAACAAGCCAAGAGAACCCCAAGTGGTTAATTATTAATATATATAACCTTATCTAAGTCATTTTACGAACCATAGATTTTTAGGAATAGAATATCAATTAATAATATAATATTTGTTTTAAATACCCTTTTATGTCAATTTTGAGACTATTTAATAATTGATTTTTTGTAAAGTCCTAAAAACTTTATTAATTAAAAATAAATTCATTTAATCAATATTAAAATGTTATATTAACATATATAATTATTTTATGGCATCAAAAAATTCAAATTATATTTATTTTAACATTTATAATACCATTTATTTGATTCTTTCATTAATAAGAAAAATATTGTATCATCATTGTATCATAAATAAATTTAATTATTCAATGTATAAAAATTATAAATAAAATATAATTATGTAGGAAATATTTTTATCTTTATAAATAAGATTTATAGTCTAAGAGATAACATATATAACCCTATGTAAAAATTGTTTTACTAAAAGATATATGCTTATGTCATTTTTGTATTCACTTTAACTTAGTTAATATAAACTGTCATTATCACATACAAGTGGATCCATGTGGTCCCAAAATTGACCCAAGGATGCCCATGGTTGGACATGCATCATACAATAGGGTTAGGGCACATGTTAGGGTAATTTATTATTATTATAATATTATTTTTTTACCCTTAGTTACTGGATTTACCCTTTAACCATGGTAAATAAAATATTTACCGAAGTAATTATTCAAAATGTCTAAAAATAAAAGTTCCCTATTTACACAATTTATACCTGCTGATTCTAAATATGAAATCCATTTTTCTAAATTCAAAACACAGAAGTGGCAGAAATTAATTTAAAATTAATTCTCTTTGTTAAAACAAAAAGCATGTTTTTATGAAATAATAACTATCAAAATATTGACACTTGTTTATGTCCAGTTTAAATGTGAAATTGCATCCAATGACCAACATTGAATTAAATGGTAAAAATATAATCTGACTATACTTTAAATCCACTCAATAGTATAACTTATCACTATAAATTATTTTGATTAAAAAAGTTGTTTTTAATTAAAGTTTAGTATTTTTCACTATTCATAGAAAATTGGAAGTTCTCAGAAAAATACCCATAATTTATCCTAGGATAATTTCGATTTTCCAAATCCAAAAATGAAGACCATTTTAAAATATAAAATTTATATAATTTCAAAAGGTGGGTATTACTATTCATAATGGCTAGTTTGATTGGTTGTGGGTGTTAGAACTCAAAGTTGCGTACAACACATGCTATTATATTATTCAAAGAGAAGAATACCACAGAAGCTTGGAGTGTTACAATACCTACGAGACAACCTTTAAAGAGTTGAAAGGAAGACTAGCTTCAGCACCAGTCCTGATTCTTCCAGAGAAAGGTAGGAGCTACACTATGTATTGTGATGCATCAAGTATCAGGCTAGGATCAGTTATGATGCAGGGGGATAGAGTCATGGAATATAGGTCTCTTTAGTTGAGGCTACATGAGAGGAACTACCTAACACATGATCTTGAGCTATATATCATTGTACATGATATGCTCTGTTGGAGGCATTACTTACTAGGAGAGCATTTTGTGGTATACACATACCAAAAAAGCCTCAATTACATATTTATGCAGTGTGACTTAAACCTTAGTAAATGATGTTGGGTGGAATAACGATGGCCTTTGACATTGATCTTGACAATACATACGAGAAAGGAAATGTAGTTACCAACGCACTAAGAAGGATGACTTAGATATAGGATATTCATGAGGCCAGTAGTGAGTGGTATGTCATGGCCTTACATTCAAAGATTCATTTGGAGGAACATAATGACCAAGGACAGACTTTCCTTTATTATTTATCTGTGAGATCTACTCATTTTTAAAGATTGAGGACGAGATAGATTTCAGCATCTAAGGGCCTAGTTCTATATGAGAGTGTGGTAGCTGAGGACCCGCCTCCTGTTTGGACTGTGGACATGGAAAAAATTATACGTATTCATGGTTGCATTTTGGTTCTAGTAGAAATACATGAAAAGTTGATGTAGGAGTTCCATGCCTCATTTTTTGAAGTATATCAAGGCATTACCTAAATGAATTGTGACTTTCAGCATCAGTATTGTTGGTTGGGGATGAAATGTGAGGTAGTTGTTTTGGTCATGATGTGTTCTAGCTATCAATAGGTGAAGGTATAATACCAGTTACCAGTTGGGATTTTATATTAGTTACCTATTCCCAAGTGGAAATAAGAATATATAGTAATGGATTTCGTGACTGAGTTTCCAAGGTCACCTCAAGTTAGTGATTATATATGGGTTTTTTGGATAATATCATAAAGTTCTCATATTTCCTACCAATTAGGGAGAACTTTAGAGTAAATGATATTGAGATATTTTTATCTATGATATTGTGCGCCTTCACAGGGTTCCTCATACCATGGTATCTGATAGGGATTGACGATTTTCATCTCAATTCCATTAAGGATTACAGAAGGAATTTGGTATGTAGGTTCTTCTGATTAAATCATAAAACCCTTATATTTATGCATAGTTGGATCACACTATACAAGTTCTAGAGGAAATTCTCAGGGAATGAATCCTTTATTTTAGGGGTTCTTGGGAAAGGAATATTCCCCTAGTTGAATTCACCTACAATAATAACTATCAGGTGACTATAAAAATGGAACCTTATAAAGATTTGTATGGTAGGACATGCCTATATCATCTATGCTAGCTAGAGGTAGAAGAGACCTCTTTACTTGGACCTCATATCATTTAGGAGACTTTGGAGCAAGTCCAGTTGATCAGAAAGAGGATGTATACCACATAGTCTTGAATGGAATCTTATGACAATATCCATTGATGACCTATGAAGTTTGATGTCGAGGATCATTTATTTTTATGTATCTCACTGAGGTTGAGACATATATGGATTAAAAGAAAAGATAATATTTTACTATGATATTTCAGGACGATATCCTATCAGTTTCAGTTACCTTAGAGGTACCGAGCCATGTATTACATCTTCTATGTATCTCATTTTTTTTGTTATCACTCATACCCATCTCATACTCTCCAACCAAATGAGGTTGAGCTGTAGGTAAATGCATCCATCGAAGAGTATCCTATTCAAATCATTTAAAGTATCAAGAAGGTTATCTAAGGTTGGTTAGTTACTCTAGTATGGGTGTTATGGAAACATGGACATTTATGCAGTGAAACTTGGGATTGGGAGGCCAACGTACGTGCTTAGTGGCTGCAGTTATTCTTCAGCAATTCTTAAAGATTCTCTAGAAGGGGAATTCAAGGATGAATTATTTAAGGGGGAATATTGTGAGATCTAGTGTTCTTTATATGTGGTATGAATCTTTTTAATTTCTTTTTAAATTCTTGTTTTTGATTTAATGTGAGTTATTAATGAGATCAACGGAGTTTGGGGGTGTCTGGGGATTGTTTGGAGCCCATAGGCCCAATTATTAGAAAATTCAGCTGGGTCATATGGTTAGTAGAAACCATGTAACCCAATCCACATATTTTGGTGTAATCATAGAGGGATGGACAAAGATTAGTATATGGCACACAATTCACCCTAACCGAGCGCTTAGGGCCGCCCGCCCATACGGGGGAACCTTCAATTTTTAGCAGATCCCAAATGCATGGTTGAAACACAATTTTTCTTACTTTGATTCATGAGTGTGTGAGGGGTGATAGGGGATATAGGCATATGTCATGGTTTGTGAACTGTTTTCAAAGAATGTGAGTATAAACCAAACAGGTTCCCTATTGAGGTAGTGAGGGGTTCACAGTTGGTGCATGGTTTGGCCAATCGTGCAGCCAAACTATGCGACCCAGTTACAAAGTGTGAATGTACTAATTTTTCATGAAATTTTTTTAAACCCAAAACAAATATTTCCCTCCACACTCCAACATCTAGCCGCCTCCATGGTTTTGGTTATCTTTTGATACAATATTCTAGGATTTGATCCCATACCTCTATGCGATATATGATTCAGACACCATTTGTCTCATTTGATCCACACTGGTGAGTTATTATTTCATCTTTAACCTTTATTTTCTTGTCTTCATATCAACAGATTTAATTTGGTGTAAAAATATATTCCCTTTTTACTGGGTTTTCATCCATTTATCCATTATCTTTCAATCAATATTGAGTTTGGATTCGATATTGGATGATTGTTCTACCATGAGTATACGGTTAGTGTTCTATATCTTTCCATCATGGTTTTGTGTTTTATATTACTCTTTTCTATTTTAATGCATGATGAGATTTCTAACATTTCCCCTAAAATTAAGTTAACCTCTTGAATAAATTATTAGAACCTAATTAGGATGCCCAATTAGTTCCTTTTTATTTTTAGAGGTTTTTAGCACCCACCTAGGCCACTCATGGGGTGTGACTTTGTATCTTCCCTATGATATACCACCCCATTGGTTGAGTGTGAGCTCACCAATTCTTTTGGGAGAATTGTTTAATTGAATGAGAATTTATTGAGACTTTAGGATAGAGTTTATGCTTTCTTTTCCATGTGATTGAATGATGATTAAAATGGTTAAATATTTAAATGGACATGTATAAATGAGTTGGATGAACACACAGACGGTGAAGGATTATATAATTGGTTATGAAATGAATAATGAACTGATTGATGAATCAATAATGGTAGTGGATTACTAGTATATTTCTACTCATTGGATCCTGATTCCATTAGATTACATTGATATTACTACACCATGGGTCTTGATTATGGTAGTGGATGTCATGGACATTTCTACTCCTCAAATCCTGATTCAAAAGGATACCATGGACATTTATAATCCACAGATCTGTATTGATTATGGTAGTGGATTCCTTAGAAACTTCTACTCCCAGGATCATGATTCCATAGGATGCCAAAAAAATTACTACTCCCTAGATCTGGATTTCTTAGAATTCTATGGATGAGCCCATTGGATCCCACCCAAGTCATTTCCAAGTTGCCGTAAAGATTCTCCATAGACTCGATGTGGATTCCTTAGTTATTTATATCTTGGTTACAATCCTTTCATCCCCGACACATGATTACCTGACATGAACATTGTGGATGATTTATCATACTTTACAAATAGGATCATTTTGGGTATTTATTATAGTTTTTGGACTAGATAGCATCACAACAGCTTTATTTATGCTTTAAAGTTTCCATGTTTATGGGATCTTTATTATTATTCGTAGGGATCCATGTTTGGCTAGATAAAATTACATCTATTTTAGATACTTTACTTTCATTACTTTTATACCTATGATATATTTAACATTACATCTATTTATATTACACAAAGTGGACTTGTTATAAACACTATTGGTGGTTACCTATTTATTCTTATCTCATACCATATTTAGGTCATTTTTGGGAGCTTGAAAATATTCTATGGATGCAGGTAGGGATTAGGGAAAGAATCCACAATATAATTCTTAACTTTTCCATTTATTAGGAGTAGGGGAGCACATGAATAAGCTATGATCATGATTCTAGTTGAAGATAGTACCTTTTTGGTATTTTTGGAATTTGATACATGTATTGTATTATAATCTTGTTCCCATTTATTTCCTACCATTTTTATGGAGACATGACATGATCATCATATTATACATGAAACTACCTTTGGATTTATTATTATTATATTCTTATTAATGTTACCTTTTTTTTGATTTATATTATGATTCAACTTATTTATTCACTTGTGACACTGCTACATTACTCCGACCATGATGGTATAGTCTCCCCACTATACCACCTTAAACCCTCACTGCTATTTGGAAGCCTCGGGCATACATGGAGGCGTGCTTGAGGCCATGTTACCCACTATCTTAGGGAATCGTTAAGTGGAATATGGTTTGAGACATTACATACATAATCATTTTCTATATTTTATAAATCTATTTTTCAAATTTTAACTCTAGAATAGTTTTACCTTCATGTATATCTTTATATCATCATTCTGTGACTACTAGATATAACGACCCATACTTTTCATACATAAATATTACACTATTTTTTTAACACCCCCAGTTTCTAGTATATAACCCTTACTTTTTTATTTTTATGTATATTATGTATACATGTGAAGGTTGGGATAGTTTGGTGATCTTTTGGAATGTTTTTGGGTCTGAAGGGGAAGCGCATGGGTGGCACATGGTTTTTCAAAACTGTGTGGAATCCTAGGAGAAACCATGCAGAGTTATAGATGCTGAATAGTAGCTTCATCATGGTGGGAAAATGGTTAGGGAGAATGTGCGAGGAGGCCATGCAAGTTTCATCCCAAGTAGTAGATAACACATGGTTAGTGCACAGTTTGTCTAACAGTGTGGATTAACCATGCGTGGGGTCATAATGTGATTCTAAAAAAGTGGATATCATGTGTTTTTGACTTTAACTACCAATTTTTTCCTCTTATGTAGCCACAATTCGAGGTTATTCTCTCTTGAAGGATGGATAGCCTCTCCCAAGATAATTAGAATCAATCTAGGGCCTTCCCTTGGCATTTAAAAGCCTGATTCTTTTGGTAAGTGCTTGTTCTTCACTGCTCTTCTCACATTTGTTTATATCTACTTATCATATTCTCTCTATTTGACATATCTATGACCTTTATGGGTATATATGAGATTTTGGATGCAAAATATGATGATATTTGTTCTAATTATTGATAAGGGAAGTGATATATGGTGGTTTCATGGGATTCTTACATGGTTTTATGAGCATTCTTCATCCGTTTACCATTTTCGTCAAAACACTCTAGGTAGGTGGCTTTACACTCAACTCATATTGCTATAATTGATTGAATTAAATTCCAATTGATTTATTTGAATGAAATTGATAAAATATTCTGGGTGTGAACAAGATATAAATCCTCTTTATTGATGATTTATATTTTTTGGTTAAATTGTGAAATCTGGGTGAATTATCGTGCAAAGTGATTTGGTTCCTTGATTTTAAAATGGTAATTTTAAAATATGGGTTTGTTGGATTTTTGAAATGTATTGATGGAAAAAGGGTTTTCAATAAAATATTAACTTTATTGAAATGATTTTGTTATGGTTTTTTTCATACTTGGTACGTGTGTGTTCAAATTTCATTTCTAGGGGTTGGTTGAAATATGAACTTGTGCCCAGTGCTAAAGGTCTAATGGAACATGGGATACAATTACCGTGTGATGACATGGTAGATCAATGAGAAACCACTCATGAGTTTGGAACTATCATCATGATGCATTCATGGTTGGATATGTGGAATGGATTTTTTATGCCAAAGGGAATTTGAGAAATGGATTCAAAGTATTGGTTGGTTATTCCCATGAAAAAATATATTTTGCTGAAAATGGGGTGACATTGGCATTAGTTTATATTTAGTTATAAATAGTTTTGGATGTGTGTTACATAAACTATTTTAGAATTTGTTAATATTTATTTATAAAATATTTTGGATATTTTTTTATATAAACCATTTTATATAAATGTTTCTAACTCTTCTATCCTAGTAGCGTGAGTAGGGAAGTCATTGGGGGAAAACCTAATGAGTTTTAGTACTCACCCCTAATTTGGAACTTTGGTGATTTTATAGATTTCATCTATGAGGACATGGGAAAAGGTAAAGTATCCCATTTTTATCACTAATTTGTGATACTTTGGCTTTTTAGTGATGTTAGAGCATGGATCTTGTGGAGTATGGAGTCTTGTGGTCATCTTGGAGTTTTATTAATTTATCTTCCAATGTTTACCTTAATGTTGTAGTATTCCATTGTTTCTCTTTATTTGAGTATGATTTTGATGTATGAAATGTTGAGTTGTCTTTTATGGTTATGATTCATCATATAGAGGTATGTTTAGTTACATATTGTTGGTTAGTTCTTTCATTATTAAAAGGTAAATCGTCCACAAATATTTTGAAACCCTTCAGCATTTATTGCCAGCCTTTGGCATCGTGGGGATATCTCTTATCGCCAAGTAATGATTTGTTGTATTATCAAGATAATGAGAATAAGTTGGTCATTACAAATGGTATCGGTTTGTTCAATCCAAAATTTTCTTTGAGATAATTGGTCTCAGCTTGTTCCTTCCCTTGCGGAACAAGTAGTCATCAGTTTTCTTGGTCTTGGAGTTGAAATTCCTTCTTGTCTATTCCTTGGGTTGTGATCTTAGAAAGTATTAGGATTGTTGGGACTTGAAATTGAAATCATAAAAATACATATCTAACATTTTTATGTTGTACTTTATGTTACCATAGAGTTGGGTACATAAGTGTTTTGGAAACACTTATAGGATTATTGAAATCTCATTGTCATGGGTTTATCCAATGAGACAAGCATAATATGCATTAGGGGAATGAATTACCACTAGTATTTCATATTTGATTTTTTAAAAATGATATATGATGTAATGAATTGTGTTTATTTTTGAAAAATGTTGGAATTTTTTAAAATGAATGATTTTTAAAAGGGCATGGTTGGTGAATTTTGAAAATAGCTGATTTTCAAATGCAAAAATGGATTTTTCAAAAACTGTTAAACTTGGAAAAAGGTTGATTTTGGAAATAAATTTTGTGATAGTTGATGTGATATAATTTGAAATACTAATCCTTCAATTTCTATAGAGTGATCCTAATGCATTCCTACATAATCCAGAACAAGGATTTCTATCTGATCTATGAGACAATCCAATGTACACTTAATTATTTATATAGGACCAAACTAAAATCCCACTCACCCAAGTGAGTTAATATACTCTTGTATGGATATAACAAGGTAACTATAATCCAATAATAGTCGCTATGAGTATGGTATAGAACTATCCAATCCATACCAATAATCAAATTGAATCCTATCATTTACAACATAAAAAGTTTTCAAATGAAATAATAACCACCAATTTTAGGAGAACACTATTTACAAGGCCTAATACACTTTGACCGCACTTCTAATGGATTGTTAATGGGCCATGAACCCATCTATGCTCTCCATAAAGAAATCCAAATAATATTAAAAAATAGAAGATATAAAGGAATGTGATTCTCATGTATCAATAAAAATGCAATCTAAGGTAGATGATACAAGAATAATAATGATAATAGTAGAAGGAACAACATAAAAACTAGTAAAAGAATACTACATATCATGAAGTTGGATCACACCTCTACCCTAGGCTACTGTTTGAACCCTCTATACTATTCCCTCTCAATGGTACCACCTCTCCTGCACTAGGGTACCTCATCCCTTTCCTTGGCCTGAACTACTAGTCGAACTCTATTTACCAATAAAATGAAGTTTAGTTTAGCCCCTCCACGACATAGGTGCCTTTCCCAATCCCCCAACACTTATCTTCGATGCAATGTTCCTACAAAACATCTAAGGATGACTCAAACTACTGCATACATGACATTACACTATAGGGTGAGGACACTGCTGGTTCTTGTGGACCAACCATCCACACTAAAATCACTAAAATGGACCATGGTATTGAGGTGGAATTACACTCCCTTGATTTCTCTTCCCTCTATTTCCTTTACAATAACAGTCATAGCAGCACTTATTACCACTAGAAGAAGAATTTATGACTCATCCTATTAAAATAGTATGTCCACCACTCATGGCCTCTCTTAGATTCCTTTCCATAATGAAAGCCTAATTCATCACATACTCAAGGATACTTAGGAAATATACTTCCACCTATGAACTGATATCACGGAGAAGCCCATCAAAAAATGTCTATCCTTGGTGATCTCATAAACTTATAAGAACGAAGCAAAGTGCTATAGGTCAGTGAGGCATCTTCAAAATTCCATCACCGACAATATCTCACATATCATGTATATGAACTCTCGAGCCTTATAATCCCTCAACATCTCATAATATAAGTTTCTCAGAAACAATTCCTTGAATTCCTTCTAGGATAACTCCTCTTAATACCTGTCCTTCTATAGAATATCCCAACACTACTTGGTAGGTCCATGAAGAATGCATGCAGAAAGCTCCACCCTCCTATCTATCAGTGTATCGAGGTCGTTGATGATCATATAGAATAACTCAATCTAGAAAATGGCTATATGGGGGATTCCCTCACTAGTTATTTAGGTGGATGCTGTATCTAGAATTCTCTCATTAGCTTAGACATCTAAGGCATGGTAAAAATAGTCTTCCATTCCATGGATCACATAACCCTCAAGAATCTATCATGAAACTGAACATCCATCTAACAGTCTAGAGCTACAGAAATATCTACTACATCTGTGTTAGGAGTGTGCTGATTTCATCTCTTTTGACACTCAATTATAAGACGAGGAGGAGAAATTTTCTCTATAATAGAAACACACTACTTATAACACATGGTACACTGAAAATAAACTTCAAAAGGTGATAAAAACATAGAAACAACATCTCATGGTATTTATAAACAAGGAATAACAAGCAATAATCTATTGACCTATGTAAAAGAAGATCTTCTCGGGTACCCCAATACAATGGAAGCCTTAGAAGGGAATGAGATATACTCAGTAGGACAACACCAATAGTGTCTAAAGAAAAATTCATCTTATGAATATAAATTAAAATAGTGTGAAGGTATGATAGGTAAGAAGAAAATAAATAAAAGGAAACAATTTTGCTCAGGTTCCTAAAGGACACCTGAACGACTATACTTACTTCAGCCTAAGAAAATCTTTATCTGAATTAGGGTCAACCTATAAAGATAAGATATTATGTAATGATGGGGCATCAATACTATGTGGTAAGAATGGACCAAGTCTAGGCATATTATTTGGCTGGGTAGATGTGTCCTTTAATTTAATTAATTATCAATTTACAAAAAAAATAAAAGAGGTATCTCCTGTATTCAATTTAATGGCATACTAGGACTATATGAGGTGAAACTTATAAAGGAACCCATGTATCGTACAAGGAGCATATCAATTTTCATGCTAAAGGAGCTTATTCGTGGTGCCCTATAAATTGAATCCAAAGTATCACACTTGTTATAAGGTAAAACATATCCCTTCTGAGCCCATCCATGGTATCTCAAAAAGGTGTCTATGTATCACTTATGGCATGGTGTAACCATATGCCCACTGATTAAATCCACTAATTCTCCCCTAGGAATAGATATCGCTCATATGGAGTTATTTAGCCCACACGATGAGCCTGTAAAATATATAACATGTATCACTCCTAGTGAATGAAGTCCCAATAACCCATGAACCCATCCTTGGAATTCTATAGAAAGGAAACAAAGCATAATAAAGGTGTAAACAATATATTCATTCACTTTATGTTTAATTATTAAATATTACCAATGTAGAACCATGTTATTTTACCAGAAAAGTGGATTTAATGAGATCCATTCCCATTAACCATTTAAATAATAAAAATTATTAAGGAAAAAAATTACTTTTACTGTGCATGCCATAAACCATTACAAGAACACTAATAGGGTGATTCCAATAAACATATAATTTAATTATTTAGGCATTCTCTTTCATTATTAAATAATTATAAACATTAAATAAATGCATTAGGGCTAGGTGGTCAACCCATGGAAGATAACACTATATATGCAAGCAATATTAATATATGCAAAGTTAACATCCATTCCACCTTGAAGAATCATGTTATTTTTATAAGAATTGGTCCATAACCAATTAGAATATTATTTTTCCACAAAGTGATAACATGAAAGGGTATTACATCCTCCCACATCCTAATTAATCCACCAGTTACTTCTTTGAAGAAGGCACAACTCAAAGAGGGGTTATATTAAAAAAATAATTAATTAAAGGCAGTCAATGGGAACACCCATAAGGACAGTTAAATTTGAGGTTCATGGATATTAACATGGCCTATGTAATGTAAAGGTATACTAGAATAAATGTGTGAGGTTATACTATTTAAATTCTAAATTTATAAGGTATATCATGGAAATACCGGTGCACAACACAATGACACAATCCATAAAACACTAAGAAGTTGTGGGAAAAGATATAGATCACCTACCTCATTCTTAGTAAAACCCCCATCTAATATCGAGGCTTGATTTGGTCTAGTTCAGGAGAAATTGAAGAAATTGATGAATTCCCTAAAAATAGTGTGAATCATATGACACAAAAGTAACACAGGTGGTGATAATATAAATGAAGAAAAGTGGGAGGAGGAGTCATTGAATTACCTAGGGCAATTCAATACACTTTACAGTGCTTGAATCATAACCCATATGAGGGAGATACCACCATACTAAGAGGATGAGATGAGAGGGAGGTTGAGAGACTTCCCCTGGTGCACATGAAGGAGAAAGAAAATAGGGGGATCAGAAATAAGGATAGATAGGAATTTTGGTAATTTACAACCCCTTTAATGAGTCAAACAGTTTGGCCACACGATTTTCCAAACCATGCACCAACCATGATTAAGCCACTTCCCAATAAGGGAGGCGTAGGGTACATGCACAAAGTTTGGGAAACTATGTGAAAACCATTAGTTTCCAAGATATCTTGGACCTGTATAAATCTGTATGGCCATGTGGCTTAAAATGCATGGTTAGACCAAACTGTGTGGGTCCTCTAGCTCTAATAGACCAGATGCATGGTTTTTCCTAGGTGACACATGGTTTCAGTCATTCGTTCACCCCTATCATCCTTCTTCTTCTTTGAGGTTTCAGATACCGATGCTTCAAAAACTTAACAGATCACCCAAGGAAACTCGTGATCATAAAACCAAGTCTAAAACAACATGCTTGAGTGTCCCAAATCTTGGATTTTCATTCCAAAGCTTAGTTTATATAACATACCATCCACCAAACAATATTTTTCAAATTCCCTTAGTATTTCAAACGATCCAAAAACATGATATTCTATAGTCTACCCACCTTAGAACTTCCCATCCTCGAGTATCCTTTGGGAAATAAAAAGAAGACAACACCTGACCTACTCAAGTCAGGAAGTTTCATACAAATGTTCACGTTGAATTTTCAAGCACCCAATGAACCTACACGAATCACTTAATCCAACAGTATTCAAGCTGTAGAAACTTGATCCAATGCTTGTACTCTGAATAGAGACACTAAGATGAAACTTACATAATCCATTAAAAAATAATACATGATCACATTATCATCTATTTAATTTTTCCAACCTATGCACTCTTCACCATATGTTTTACCATAAAGGAAAAATTTCATGTCATGGTATCAACACCATCAGAATTGTCTCTTTTAAGCATGCTCATAACATTCCAACGATGATCCCGACACAAGTCTTATATTGAATGAATGGTCAACTCAATCGACCTCATTTATCTAGGTAGAGTTGAATTTCATAGAATCCTTGACTAACCCACATTAAAATCATCTCATCTCAATGAATTTCCAAGAGTAGTTCCTCACCAACCATATTTTATGAACAAGAGGAAATCATTCAAGAAATTTTCAGTTGACTATTCTTAAAAACATTCAACTTAGAAGACCAATATAGCAGAAACATAACTACAATACCTTCCTCTAGGGAAATTTGTGTTTACCTTGATAACATTAACTAATGCTTGTACCCAGATTCTAATGACGTCTTAAGCCAAAATTTCCATTTCATAATGTGTTTTCCTCATCCTGAACATGGGTGAAAACACAATTTGACATTCCCGAAATGTTTCCCTTTAAGTAAATTATTTGAGCTTGACTGAAGTTTAGGGAATCCTTAGAATCATCAACTGGGGTTCAAGGAGCTCATCCAAGATTTTCCATACTCCCAATGTTTACAAGTGTGATACTAGCACATAGTCGAACATCCATATATCAAGAACACTAACTAAGTATAATAGTAGTTTAGTCAAAGAGCTGGCTAGTGTCCATGAGTCCATACATGACGTTACTACTTTGGAACCTAGGTATCACTTAGGAATAACCAAGCCTCTAAATACAACTATGATTTCGAAGAGAAACTTTGATGGAGTCAAATTATAGAAATAGAATGAGTTTTTATTGATATAAACATATAATAGGTTCTCTCTCATTGTACCTAGGATGAAGTCAAGATGAGGGACATGATCATATCTTATAATAAGATCACACTGAGAGGATAATAAGGCTTACCCAATAGACAAGAGACACCACAAAAATCTACTAGGTGAAGTTTCTGACATGGTTTTAGACCATCCATGTCAAACTGCATACATAAAGGTCAATCGATACACTCAGGACAACATCCCATAGAAGAGTTCATTTTCACCTACAAACACATCATTACTACCTAGCCAGGATGCATTTTTCACTTGAGGCATCCCATGGACCTTAAAGAAAAACCACCAAATCTAGTACCAATGAACATTGTTTTCAAAGGTTGTGCACACATACAACCTTTCATCATCTTGTTCCCTTGAATTCACTGAAATATTTTAATTCTTTCCAGCTGTAAGGGAATTTATAAGAAACACTGACCAAATCTGAGTGGCCCCTATTAGTTGTGTTCCTTCCTCTTAGAGGAAAATGTATTTAATAGATTGAAATGATGGTCCCCACCTTAGGACTGTCCTAGTAATTGGATTTATTATAAAAAACCCATCCCACAATACACACTCCATTAACCATAATGTAAACATAATTGTTCCTATTTTAGAATGTCTTCCTAAGAATTGTGACAAGGATGATTTCCTCTTAATTATCAAGTCTCCATACTCTAGATATGATCAAATATTGGAGTATAAAAGCTTGAGTTTTTAACGATTACCACATAACATATAGGTTTTGTTGTACTATTTTAGAAACTCAATGAGTGTAGTGTGTATCAACACACACCACCCTGAGGTTCCACATGAAAAACAGTATATCCTTGACACTATCCATCGGCTTATCAACCCTATGAATCCAATATCTGATGGTCTATACAAGAGGATTAATTCCATAGTCATAATAACCCATACTATTTTAAAATAGGATAATGATATCACGGGTCATCCAACAATAAAGAAGAGAGAGATAAATATGGGTCGTCTGACATACCAAGTAGCCGACCATAACCTAGGCATGTTTATCATGCTAAAACTAAGAATTACATGATAAACATGTCTGTACAATGGGGTCAACTATGAAATGACCACCTCTCCAAAACAAAGTGTAATTTTAGAAACCATAAGTCTTATATGATACACAGGGCACCTGAATGACACAACACATTTGGAACAACATAAGTACATAGAAAGCTTTTAAGGTCTCTTAGGGAGAACCAACATCAGGCAAGCCCATACTCAATATTTAAATCATCGAACCTATAAGGGAATCATGCATGGAAGGTCAGTAGTATTAAGTGAAAATAATTTCAGTTTGAGCTATAAAAGAAGACACCTATGTTAATGCTCATGTTCCAATTCCAAGGAAAGCTCATGAAACATTAAGCTACACTTACAAGAGGGATATTATAAGGTCACCACATAAGTCTCTATTTTAATTAATTACCTTAATTTACATTTAATTCTTTAATTATTTCAAAAAATCAAATTACCATCAAGTACCAGTTTAGGAAAATAATTTATACATGGTACTTTATCCAGAAACATTCACAAGAGAACATGGAATGTTTTATCAACCTTCCTTTTTATGCAACAATTTATTTTACTAACGTGCTACCATAATTAGTAAACTTATCATATAAATTACTTTTATCCATTTTATTCATCCATAAGGTTATAACAATTAATATTGGTTAAATAAAATTTGAATTCTCATCTATAGAGGAAAACAACCTTTAGGTTATAATTATAATTTTAAGTAACTAATGCCTCATTTATGTATAGTTTAAAAGTAGAAAACATGGTCTTTTATTTATACGGATGGGGATTGGTCAAGAACGATGCCACCATAAATCTATATGTGAACTCATTTAAGTGGTTGTGGACACTTTAAATGACCATTATTTTATAATATAAACACACCACCATGGGTTTATGTACTAAGGCATAAAAAGAAAAGGTTACTTATGAGGGTCTCATCATGTCCCATCTCAGTCCATAAGCCACAATATTTGATTTAATTATCAATGTTTCAAAATAACCTTTGTGGGTTTTTTCTCATAACCACAAATCACACCAACCGACCTACATGGGTCTAGTCAAAACTATCTTATAACAATATTCCCCAACTGACCAACTTGGTTATAGTCATGAATTTGGGAAACTATTCATATGAGTTGTAACGCCCCAACCCCAGCTACCCAGAGTCAGTGCATTATTACGTAACATTGGAATGATCACAAAAGATCATGTCTCGAAAGACTGATTAGTTTAGTATCCTTGGAAACACTAGATACATTCACAAATGTTACATTACATCATAAAGTGAAAAATCACAATAACATAGTCTCCATATTCCACACTCCTATCCCCTTCAGACTATCCCTGTAGGTCAGTCATAAAATATTTCTTCACATCCTGGGAAAATAAAACATAGAAAGGGGTGAGCTCAGATGCTCAGTAAGGATAACAATACAGTGGAAACTTTCATAAATAAACATAAACATTTAAGGCAATGTATAACTAAAAAAACCTTTTAAACTTGAACTTCAGCATAATATGGAAAAAGTAAAATGATGTAATGCCATTTAATTATTCACATGGATATTCTACTAGTCTAATAATCACATGTAATATCAATAACCACTTTCATAATGATGGAATGCATAATGCCAGACTATCATAACCACGTAGCCAAGGCCTTGTGCCAAGACTACAAATAATATTTTTTCAAGGCCTCGTTCCAAGACACTAGTTTGTCTCATGAGACCTACTAATGCATCGAGGGGCTATATTAGGATCCACCCGTTACTTATTAAGTCCAATGCATTCCTCATATGAACAGGTTTAAACATATCATGAACCATAACATAATCGTATCACATAAAACATGCATAAAGGAAACATAACATTTCCACATTTCAATCACAAGATATCAATACAAAATATTGATATAATAAAATCATTATCAAACCATTTTCAATACCAAAATAAAAAAAATTAAAACATGGTATTTATTTTTCATTTTAAAAAAGTTATGGCTTGTAGAGGAAGCCGAAACTCAAATAATGGTCACAGCGGCGGAGAAGTCGTTGTCTCCACATACGTACAAAAAAAACATTCCCTTTTGTCGTTTAGTAAAATGATTTTTATAAAAAAGATTCCTTTTGAATAAACGTAAAAGTCAAAGGGGTTTATACATCGTATAAAATAAAATTGAGTATAAAACAAAATATGCCTCAATGAAAGGAGATTGAGACGAAGTCCCTTACCTCATGTCTGACTTGACTCGACCGTTCTTTAACCTCCTGAATAATAAACTAGAGTTAATTTCTAATTTCATAAGAACATTTTTCAAGTTCATTATTCATTTTATATCACTTATTACCATGTTATGAACATTATGTAATTATTTAAGATAATAACGGTCGTTTTGTCGATCTTTGGTACTTGAGTCAAAAATAAACTTCTTATAATTACAAGTTGTTCATGTGGTAAAATATCCATTATATAAAGAATTATATTCATGATGTAGATATCATATATATCCAGTATATATATGCATTTATAATATTACATAACATTTAGAGGTAAGAAATGAAATGCACCGTTCATGGAGATGGTAAGCCCTACGTACGCATGAACGCTACTTTCATTTTTATTTCATATTTAATGGAATGAGAACATAATGATATAAAGGTGTATTATAATTCCAATATAACATCATATATAATATCATTTACTCGATCCTTTACATGTCCCACATATGGCATTAACGATTCAAATCACTTTGAGGGGGCGGTAGTCCGTACTTCCTAAAATGAAGATATCGCATTTATCCATAATGGAAACCATAAAGGTATGCCATAAATGAAAAATACAGAAGAATAAGGAAATCATAAACATAATATATATCATATATAAATATAGTGACAACTTAATGGCCACCATGAGAGGTGTTAAAAGAAGATTGAACAATCATCGTTTCGTGAGGCAATAATTCACCACCCACAGAAACAATATGTTCTTTAACCATTAGACGAAGGTGTGTGTAAGTATAAATCAAATAATTATCATAAAAAAATACTATTATATTTAATATACTATTGTGGGTACAAAATAATGGAATAAAAAGTGTATAAGGGGTTGGAGAAGCAAAATAATACAAAAGAAGATAAGAGAAGACATTACCGTAAAATAAGGTAACTCTTTTTGATTTGAGCCAAAGGCTTCCTTGGGAATACTTCTGCCCAAAGTGAGGCTTCTAGGAGTAAGAGAGGGAAGTTGAAAGAGTATTTGAGTAGATGTTGGCCGAGACAAATGGCTTTGATGGTGTGAATAAGGAGGTAGAGGTGGGGGTCTTTTATAAGAGGAGAGGAGGGGCACTTTTGGAAAGTCAAGAAATGTTACTTTATTATATAATGAGTTTCGGATTTTAAAGGTCCCAAAATTATATATTTCGAGGATAAGGTGATAAGGGTTCGAAATATACTCATACAATAGGTTTTTGACAAGTGTAAGTCTTAGACTTTACATTATATTTCATTTTATTTAAATAATTAATTAATGAGGTAATCGCTGCATCATCATGGTGTCATAAAAAATTTAATTTATTTAATTTCTAAAAATTATAAAAAAATACCATGATGTAGAAAATCTTTTTATCTTTCCAATTAATATTTATAGTTGAAAAGTTACCTTATATAACCCCATGTAATAATTGTTTTAGTAAAACAACACATGTTTGTGACAATTTTATTTTTATTTTAAATAAAAAGTTATTAATGTCATTTTCTTACCCAAGTGGCTCCATGGGGTCCCCAAGTTGACCCATGTATTGTCTTGGTCGGCCATGACTCATCCAATAAGGTTAGGAAAAGTTTCAAGATATTTTCATATTATTATAACATTACATTTACCTTAAATTACACTAATTACCTTTAATCGCGATTAATAAAACTTAAAAGTTACTATTCACCAAAAATTATTCTAATCCCATTGAACCACATTTTACTTCCAAATAAAAATGATGTATGTCGGATTTTTAAAATTAAAATCACAGAGGTGGTAATGTTTCATTTACATGAAAAATTAGTTTTTAAACTACCACTTAGTGGTTTCACTATTCATCAAAAATTGAAGTTTTTCAGAAAAATACCAAAAATTAACCTTAAGATATAATTTATATTCTAAATTCAAAAATGATGTCTATTTTACAAAATTACAAACATATAAGTTTCATTAATTAATTTTATAATTAATTCCCGTTGTCAAAACAAATAGCGTGTTTTTAAGAAACAATATCAATCAAAAGATTGACAATTGTTTTTGTCCAATTTCAAAGTGAAATTAATTATAATGACCACCATTGGATAAAATGGTAAAATTATATTCTAATTATACTTTAAAACCACTCAAAAGTATAATTTATCACTATAAATTATTTTGATTAAAATGGTTGTTTCTAAGTATTTTTTACTATTCATAGAAAATTGGAAGTTCTCAGAAAATTACAAAAAATTCAACTTAGGATAATTTTGACATTCCGAATACAAAAATGAAATCCATTTTGAGTTATAAAATTAATTTAATTTCAAAAAGTGGTTATTACTATTCATAACAGCTACTTTTATTGGTCGCGGTGTGTTAGAATCTCGAAGTTGCGTACAATGGAAGCTCTTGTATTATTGAAAGAGAAGAGTACTGTGGAAGCTTGGGGTGTTATATTCTCCCCTCCTTCAATAAATTGCGTCCTCGCAATTTGAAAATGTTCTTCGAAAATAAAATGTGGAAAATAGAAAATACCTTTGTGGAAAACCCATATCGGAAATAGGGTTAATGAAATTTAGTCTTAATAAGAGGGAAATGGTAATGAGAAAGTTACCACCAAATTAGGGTTTCGAATAGGAGAAAATTGGTGGAAATTATAGACCCATAATTAGAGAAAAAATGTAAATATTTATAGGGATTTATTGAGGTCATCAATCACAACCAAGTGTAAAATCGAGAGCCTCAAAGCCATCAATATTTTATGAAAATATCATCAGTTCAACAAAACATAAGGTATTAGGATAACACTTTTTGTTTTAAGTAACCTTTCATAAAGTAGAAGAATTTATTTAGGATATTTAATAATAACGTAAGGAAATATACTTACTTTTCATGTAGACTTTCATTCTTTAATAAATTTTTACCACAAACCCATCTTTCACTCCAAAAAGTAATAGAACTCAAAAATATTATATTTATCCTAATCGTACAAGGTTCTAAATATTAACACATACCATTTAGATTAGGAACACTATTTTGTAATAACCAGGGACTTCCTGTAGGTTAGTGGTAGGTAATAAAGGCATGTCACACTATGGTTGTGGGTTCGATTCCTGCAGCTTTGTCTGACGCGACGGGTTATCCCCCAACCTACAGGTTGTCCTTTTCCTAAAACTATAGTATTATAATATTACAAAAATAATCTTTAGAAATGTTTTAACCTTAAACAATACTATCCAAAGTTCAACTTAATCCATTCCAACCTTTATAGTTATCCAAAATACCTCTATCCAAACTTTCTCTAAAAGCTCTCTAAATTCCAAAATCAATTGTAACATCAGATTCCCCAAACAAAGTAAAGTTTCTCTTATTGTCACATACTAAAAATATGATTACCTTCATCATATTAAAACCTTAATGAAAACAGCAAGTGCTGCAGTACAATCCTTATATATATCACATTATTCTTATAACCAGAATATAATCCTTGAGTCCAAAAGCACCAATACATTAATTATTCCACTTCAACTATAGTAACATCATAAGATTGGCCTTGATCCATTTGCCTTTTCTGAGGTAAGTTTCCCTGATTCTTAGGAAATTCATTTGCATAATGCCCCATTTCCCTACAATTGTAGCATTTAACATTGATAGCCTCTTTCTTTCTCTTGCAATCACAAGCCCGGTGACCTTTTTTCCACATTTATAACAAACTTCCATTCCTTTTAGGCAAGTACCGGGGTGATTCTTCCTACAATTATCCCATAATGGAAAATCATTCTTTCCTTTTTTCCCTTTATCTGTCTCTTGTTCCACCATTATCTTCTTCTCTTATTTGTCATAAGATTTAGAGAATTCCTTTTCTGTCTTGATAGCACACAAGAATATATCTTCATACATTGAGAAAGATTGTGATACTAAAGCTTGACGGAGAAATGGTTTTAACCCATCAAAAAAACGATCAATCTTACTTCTTGGGTTACGTATATAATATGCAGCATACCTCACTAACCTTGTAATGTTGGCCTCATACTTTGCGACATTCTCATCCTCATTTTGTCCCAGACTTAGACATTGACTTTCCACATCTGCTCGATGGTCACAAGGAAAGTATTTTTCTAAGAAAAGCTCTTTGAACTACCTCCATTCCATATTTGATAATTTATCATCTTCCTTCGTGTTTTGTATCAATGACCATCATTGATCAGCATCTCTAGTGAGATGGTAAACTGCCATGATAACCTTTTCCCTTTCACTACTCCCCAAGGTATAGGATATTTTCTCTAAGGAATTTATCCATTGCTTAGCTACTAAGGGATTTGTACTCCCATTGAATGTTGGTGGTTGTTGCTTCATGAAACGATCTAACATTGATCCTCCATGTTGCGGATCAGGGTCCTCCATACGAGTAAGGTTATTATTCATAACCTGAGTGAGTTGTCCCAGTATGGTGATAAGCTGATCAGCACCAATCGTATCACCAGCTCCACTATAATTATCTTGAGCAGGAGGGAAATCCCTACATGGAGTGCATGCATTGATACTGTTTCCATTCATTCCACTAGGAACCATTTCTAAACAATGGCATAAACTAGATTAGTTTATGAATCAAAATACATAATTCCATACTTGTAAAACACTTAACACAAATTGAACAGTTTATGGATATAATCAATAATCATAAAAATGATTTCTTTGAGGAAGTATATACTCATAAACCCTTCATAATGGTTTTTAAAGAAAATGAGAATTATCCTAATAATATCCCCCGGTAATGTCGCAACGAAGAGTGCAACAAGGCTCATTGTCGTGCACCAGTTCCCGTTCGAGTCTAGCTCAAAGCGGTGTTTTCAGGTTTTACCCTTAGGTACATCTATGCCAGAGCTACCTCTACCTGCTCATATCCAGATAGGGATGTATTGCTCGGAAAACTCACAAAATCTCTATAATACCAAAATTCTAGGAAGTTATTCTACACTAATCCTCAAAGTCTATCTTAGGGCTATGTGCTCTAACCAGAGTTTATCTAAATCTAGCTTCCAAGGTTAGTACTAAACTGCCTATGATACCAACTATAACGCCCTGACCCCAATTACCTAGAGTCGGTGCATTATTACGTAACATTGGCATGATCACAAAAGATCAAGTCTCGAAAGACCGATTATTTTAGTAGCCCTGGAAACACTAGATACATTCATAAATGTTACATTACATCATAAAGTGAAAAATCACAATAACATTGTCTCCATAGTCCACACTCCTATCCCCTTCAGACTATCCCTATAGGTCAGTCATAAAATATTTCTTCACATCCTGGGAAAATAGAACATAGAAAGGGGTGAGCTCAGATGCTCAGTAAGGATAACAATATAACGGAAACTTTCATAAAAAAACATAAACATTTAAGGCAATGTATAACTAAAAAAACCCTTTAAACTTGTACTTCAGCATAATATGGAAAAAGTAAAATGATGTAATGCCATTTACTTATTCACATGGATATTCTACTAGTCTAATAATCACATGTAATATCAATAACCACTTTCATAATGATGGAATGCATAATTCCAGACTATCATAACCACGTATCCAAGGCCTCGTGCCAAGACTACAAATAAGATTTTGTCAAGGCCTCGTGCCAAGACACTAGTTTGTCTAATGAGACATACCGATGGATCTAGGAGCTATAGTGGGCTCCACCCGTCACTTATTAAGTCCAATGAATTCCTCATATGAATAGGTTTAAACATATCATAAACCATAACATAATCGTATCACATACAACATGCATTAAGGAAACATAACATTTCCACATTTCAATCACAAGATATCAATACAACACATTGATATAATAAAAACATTATCAAATCATTTTCAATACCAAAATAAATGAAAAGTAAAACATGGTATTTATTTTTCATTTTAAAAAAGTTATGGCTTGTAGAGGAAGCCGAAACTCAAATAATGGTCACGATGGCGGAGAAGTCGTTGTCGCCGCATACGTATGACAAAAAAACATTCCCTTATGTCATTTACTAAAAATATTTGTATAAAAAATATTCCTTTTTAATAAACTTAAAAGTCAATTGGGTTTATACACCGTATAAAATAAAGTTGAGTATAAAACAAAATATTCCTCAATGAAAGGAGTTTGAGACGAAGTCCCTTACCTCATGTCCGACTTGACCCGACCATTCTTTAACCTCCTGAATAATAAACTAGAGTTAATTTCTAATTTCTTAAGAACCTTTTTCAAGTTCATTATTACTTTTATATCACTTATTACCATGTTATGAACATTTTTTAATTATTTAAGTTAATAATGATCTTTTGTCGATCTTTGGTACTTGAGTCAGAAATAAACTTCTTATAATTACAAGTTGTTCATGTGGTAAAATATCCATTATATCCAGAATTATATTCATGATGTAGATATCATATATATAATATAAATCCAGTATATATATACATTTATAATATTACATAACATTTATAGGTATGAAATGAAATGCACCGTTCATGGAGACGGTAAGCTGTACGTACGCATGAATGCTACTTTCATTTCTATTTCGTATTTAATGGAATGAGAACATAATGATATAAAGGTGTATAATAATTCCAGTATAATATCATATATAATATCATTTACTACATCCTTTACACGTCCCACATATGGCATTAACGATTCAAATCACTTTGAGGGGGCGGTAGTCCGCACTTCCTAAAATGAAGATATCGCGTTTACCCATAATGGAAACTGTAAAGGTATGCCATAAATGAAAAATAAATAAGCATAAATAAATCATAAAAATAATATATATCATATATAAATATAGTTAAATTTTAATGGACACCATGAGAGATGTTAAAAGAAGATTGAACAATCATCGTTTCGTGAGGCAGTAATTCACCACCCACAGAAACAGTATGTTCTTTAACCATTAGACGAAGGTGTGTGTAAATTTAAATCAAATAATTCTCATAAAAACATCCTATTATATTTAATATACTGGTGTTGGTACAAAATAATATAATAAAAAGAGTTTAAGTGGTTTGAGAAGCAAAATAATACAAAAGAACATAATAGAAGACATTACCTTAAAATCTGGTAACTCTTTTTGATTTGAGCCAAAGGCTTCCTTGGAAAGACTTCTGACCAAAGTGAGGCTTCTAGAAGTAAAATAAGGAAGTTGAGAGAGTATTTGGGCAGAGGTTTTCTGAGACAAATGGCTTTGATGGTGTGAATAAGGTGGTAGAGGTGGGGTCCTTTTATAATAGGAGTGGAGGGGCACTTTTGGAAAGTCAAGAAATGTTACTTTATTATATAATGAGTTTCAGATTTTAAAGGTCCCAAAATTATGTATTTCGAGGATAAGGTGATAAGGGTTCTAAATATACTCATCCAATAGGTTTTTGACAAGTGTAATGCTTTTATTTTACATTATCTTTTCATTTTATTTAAATTGTTAATTAATGAGGTAATCGCTGCATCATCATGGTGTCATAAAAAATTTAATTTATTTAATGTCTAAAAATTATAAAAAAATACCATGATGTAGGAAATTTGTTTATATTTCCAATTAATATTTATAGTCTAAAGGTTACCTTATATAACCCCATGTAATAATTGTTTTAGTAAAACAACACATGTTTGTGACAATTTTATTTTTATTTTAAATAAAAAGTTATTAATGTCATTTTCTTACCCAAGTGGCTCCATGGGGTCCCCAAGTTAACCCATGGATTTTCTTGGTTAGCCATGACTCATCCAATAAGGGTAGGACAAGTGTCATGATATTTTCATATTATTATAATATTATATTTACCTTAAATTACACTAATTACCTTTAATCATGATTAATAAAACTTAAAAGTTACTATTCAAAAAAAATTATTTTAATCCCATTGAACCAAATTTTAATTCCTAATGAAAATGATTTATGTCGGATTTTTAAAATTCAAATCACAGAGGTGGTAATGTTTCATTTACATGAAAAATTAGTTTTTAAACTACCACTTAGTGGTTTCACTATTCATCAAAAATTGAAGTTTTTCAGAAAAATACCAAAAATTCACCCTAAGCTATAATTGATATTCTGATTTCAAAAATGATGTCTATTTTACAAAATTCCAAACATATAAGTTTCATTAATTAATTTTATAATTAATTCCTATTGTCAAAACAAATAGCCTGTTTTTAAGAAACAATATTAATCAAAAGATTGACAATTGTTTGTGTCCAATTTCAAAGTGAAATTAATTCTAATGACCAGAATTGGATAAAATGGTAAAAATATATTCTAAATATACTTTAAAACCACTAAAAAGTATAATTTATCACCATAAATTATTTTCATTAAAAAAGTTGTTTTTAAGTATTTTTTTACTATTCATAGAAAATTGGAAGTTCTCAGAAAATTACAAAAAATTCAACTTAGGATAATTTTGATATTCCGAATACAAAAATGAAGTCCATTTTGAATTATAAAATTAATATAATTTCAAAAAGTGGTTATTACTATTCATAACAGCTACTTTGATAGGTTGCGGTGTGTTAGAATCTCGAAGTTGCGTATAATGCAAGCTCTTGTATTATTGAAAGACAAGCGTACCGTGGAATCTTGGGGTGTTACATGGGTTGTCATGCCCAAGTAGAAGAGGTACAATCCTTCATAAGGAAAACATTTCATTTAAGGTCAAAATTAAACTGATTTTTAATTTATAATAGTTATCAAGACATGTAAAGCTTATAAATAATGGTTCAATTTTATGGGTCACCATTTTCCAATTTATAAAGCACCCATACACATTATAAATTGAAAATTGGATCCCATTTTTAAAAAAAATGTTTTATCTCATGTAATCAATGTTCCATGGATCAAAAATGTTATGATTGGTTTGTTAAGGCATCACCATCAATCTATGCTATAAAACACTATTTACGATGATGCTGGAACTTTAATAACCAGTTGTATTTTTAAAAGCATAATTAGGAATTATAAACCTAGAAATAATAAAAAAACATGGTCATAATAATAAAAAAATCATGATAATTATACATGTAAACTACTACCTAAATAGGGAAAGCACCCACGCATGGTAACTACATAAGCAATAACCAAAAAAAACACGATGTACATGAAAATGTACTAGATAAAACACACATCATGTTATCTAAAAATCATGCTAATGAAATACCTAAGAAGTTATAAAACCAATAATTTTACTAAAATACTTACATGGTATATTAAATTAATTCTAATAAACACCCAAGGCACATCAACAATCTCAAACATCCTAACAATGAAATATACTTGGCATGGAATATTCATGGAATATTCATTGAATGTGAATACCTACATGCCTATAATGGTGAATGTAATTCTACTTCCTTGTTATACCAGGCCAAGGGTAAAATTATAGACATTAGTAAGAAATTTAAATTACACCAATCACTCAATGTTAAATCATAATTAACTATAACAATGAAGAACAAGAACAAAAATCTCATCCCTAAACACTTAATATTTTCCTCTGTGTGGGTTGATCAATCCCAGACACAACTATTTACCAAGATCTGACACATTTCTAGTCTCTTATCCACTAGCCCAAATAGTAAGACAATGGAAAAGAAACCTAATCTAATACCAAATTATAACATCCCAACCTAACTGACTACTAAAACAATAGTTGAACTGATCTACAATTAGCCTCAAACACACCTCCCCATACACCTGAGGCTGACAAGTAACAGTGATGGTCTAATGGTGGTACGGTGGGGAGACTATAGCCTTATGATCAAATTGGAGGAACAATATATCATAAGAATACAACAAGAAAATATATAGATTTATAAATAAATGAAACAAAGAGCAGTAGAAGAGAAATATAATAAGAAAATAAATGTGTCCAACACCAAATATACAACTTTTCATGCATATTGATATGATTCTATAATACAAGTAGGAAAAATACAATAGATAGTACAATATGATCCATAAATGAGGAAATAAATAAAATACCCAAAGGTGATCTCAATGAGAATCCTGGGTACTATCTCGGTCTTGTGCTCCTAATATCCCATGAAAAATGCACAAAACAAGTAATAATCTCTGGACCTATGAAAAAGAAGATTTGATTGGGTACCCCAGTGAACTGGCAGTTCAAGAAGGGTGTGAGACATACTTAGTAGACTACTAAAATTGGTTTCTAAATAATAATACAACCATTGAATATAATTTACAATAGTGTGAAAGTATGATAGGTAATAAATAAATAAACAAAAGGAAACTAGTTGGATTAGGTTCCTAAAGGACATATAGATGACTATACCAGCTTTGGCCTAAGACGAAATGTATCTAAATTAGGGTCAACATGTACATATAAGATATAATTCAATTATGGGGCATCAATGCTATGCTACAAGAATGGACCAGGCCTAGTCATGTGATTTGGACTAGTTGATTTGTAATTTAATTTAATTAATTATCACTTTAAAAATAATTTAAAGAGACATCTCTTGTATTCCATTTAATGGAATCCTGGGTCCATCTGAGGTGAACCTTATAAAGAAACCCAAGTATCACACCAAAGTATAAAAATTTCCAGGATAAAGGAGTATATCCATTGTTATACATAAATGGAATCCCAAGTATTACTCTCAGTATAGGGTAAAATATATCCTCTCCAAGCTTGTCCCTAGTATCTCACAATTGGGTTCAAGTATCACTTATGTCTTGGTGTAACCACCATGACTCCAAGCCCATCCACGGGTTATCCCCTGGGAACTAGTATCACTTATATGCAGGTAAGTAACCCATATAGAAAGCTCTTCCAATATATAACTTGTATCTCTCTCAGTGTATGAATTCCCAACAACCCATGAGAAAGTCCTTGGAGTTCCATAGAAAGGAACCCGAGCATCGATCACAGTTTAAAAAATAAATTCAATCACTTTAAGTTTAAATATCAAAGTGTCCATGTGTAGATCCACAAAATTTTACCAAAAAAGTCGATTCAATAGGATTCATTCCCATTTACCATTTCAATTACAACAATTGTTAAGGATAATAATGTCCACGTACTAAGAATTCCATAACCTATTACAAGAACACTAAGAGGTCCATGCCCATAAAAATATCATTTAATTAGTCATGTAGTCCCTTCTATTAGTAAGGATGTTTAAGAATTTAAAAATTGTATTAGGGACAGGTGGTCTACCCATGGAAGATAACACGATACAAACAATAGGTATTACTATATTCCAATTTAATACACATGGAATCTAGATAAATAAAGTTTGTTCTATAATAATTTTTCGATAACCAATTTGAAGTTTATTTGAATAATAAAGGATAGCATGGAGGGGTATTCAATCCTCCCACATCCTAATTAATACACCCATTACATTTTTAAGGACTTTCACCTCAAGGAGGGGTTCCATTAGAAAAAAATTAATTAATTAAATTCAGTCAAGGGACACACCCATAAGGGTGGTTCATTTCGATGTTCAAGGATATTAATATGGCCAAAGTAATGTAAAATAGATTTTAAAATCAAAGAATGAGGTTCTATAGTTTAAATTCCACATATAAGAGGCATCGAACGAAAATACTAATGTATAGAACAAAATAGAAATCTATAAAACACTAAAAATTTGAGGGAGAAAATATAAACTACCAAAATCATTCTTATAAAGACCCACATGTCCAATATCAAGTCTTGATTTAGTACGGTTTGATAGAAATAGAAGAAATAGATGAACACCTTGAAAATAGGTAGCATTATTTCTCACCAAAATAATGTAGGAGGTCTAAATATTAACGAATAAAAGAGGGAGGATTAGTCGTAGACATACCAAGGGATATCAAATGCACTTTACAATGTCTAAATCAGAGGAAATATGAGGGAGATACTACCATTTATTGAGGAGGAGAGGAGAGAGAGATCGAACGACTACCCATGGTGTATATAAAGGATAACGAAAAGGGAGTGATAAGAAATAAAACTAGAGGGGCATTTTGGTAATTTATTTCCCCTTTAATGATTCACATGATTTGGATGCACGGCTGGCCAAACCATGTGCCAATCGTACTTAACTCTTCCCAAAGAGGTAGGTCACATAGTTCATGCACACAATTTGGGAGGCCATAGGAAAATTGCGTGTTTCCCCTCTGTTTGAGATCTATAGAAATCTACACAGCCATATAGCTCCTCCCACATGGTTATAACAAACTGTGAGGGTCCTCTAGCTCCACTAGATCAGTTGTACAGTTTTTCCAGGGGGATGTACAATTTCAGACAAACCATGTGCCTCTTTACGACTTCTCTATCTTTGATGTTTCATATCCTAAAGCTAAATAAACTCTACATATCACCCAAGGAAACTCCCAGGCCTTAATAAAAGTCTAAAACAACATGTTTGAGTTTCCAAAATCTTGTATTTTCTTTAAAAATATTAATTTAAAGGAAAAATCATCCACCAAACAATAATGTTCAAATTCACTTGGAATTTCATCTAATCCAAAAAAAGAGACACTATAATCACACATATCACATATACTATGGATAAAAAAATCAGACAAAAATGGATAAGATTAAGACCACCTTCCATTAACCAAAAATTAATGAAACACTTCCAAAAATTAATAGTAATGAAGAACAAAGGTGATTGTGGTCAAAAGAAGAATATATATCACACAATATCATAATCAAAACCTGAAACAACCCTGGCCAAGACATTCCACCACTACAACAGAGACAAGAGGAAGAGAGGGGAAAACCAAAGTTGAACAACTAATTAGGGACCTAACACTTGATCGAGACATTTGGAATGGATTAAAGCACTATAAAATTTCCCAGATATTTTGTAGGATTCAAGTGAGGAGGGAAATATGTGGATGAAGAGTGAATAATATTCAGAACGTTTATTTAAAACTACTGATCATAAGAAATACATGGTCTGTAATAATTTGACGATTCTTATTTTTAAATTTTCAAGATCCACTAAAAAACACGTCATATCGGTTTAAAATAACTCTGACCGAACATTACATGATGTGAATAGTTTTCCAAAATATAACTATTAGTAATCTTGAACTAGTAAATGAAGTATTCTTGGTAAAACTTACACATCATGTAACATATTAATAGAGTGTTAATAACCAATAGATATCTTCAATCCCATCTTCTATAGAAGATCCCAGACCACCTCCAAATGTTTCCCAAAACATGAACACCCCTCATAATTACAATTGACATGTTTATACCTAGACTCCATTAATTCAAACCCACATAGATACCCCATAATTATGTCATTTTCCCAATAAAATTATGTCCCTTACAAAAAAGGAACTCAACCACCATGTTTCAAAGACAAAGGAAAACCCAACCAAAAGAGGTTCAATGGAATACTCAAAGAGCGACTTACCTAGAAAAAATGGGATCGTAAAATGAACAAGGTGGATAATTACATGATTTAGAAGGACCATTATTTTTTATACATGATGAAAATTGATTGAAATCCAATACTTATGTATTTTTTTGATTATTAACCTTGAAATAATAAGTAAGGGAGAAAGATCCTATCTTTTATAGTGTAATATTCAACAATAAATTCATGTGTTGATTAAAGAGGATAAGAAAGAAAGACTCAGAACTAAAAAATAAGGCAAGGAATGTTCTTAAAATCAACCATGATTGTGATTGAATGATACGGTTGAAGAACCATGTATCGGTCCCATTAAGATAATAATTTAAGAAGGATTTATTATATGAAAATCATTTTTCATCATTCTATATCTATCCAAGAAGTATGAATTTATATAGAGATCTGATATATTATTTGTGGTGGGACAACATGAAAAGAGATTTTTCAAAGTAAGTATCTCATTTCCTAGTATGTAAGTAAGTTAAGGATGACAGATAGAAGTATAAGTGTATGTTATAACCATTAACCATATAGGAATAGAAATGGTAAAACATTACCATGGATATTTTCATAGGAATCCCCATGAAATCTAAAGGGAATAATGATATTTCAGATGTAGTCGATCACTTTACCAAACCAACACATTTCAATAATATCAGAAAATATTTTTCTCTTGATAAGATCATTAGCTATACATTAATTAATTGGTAAGGTTGTATGGAGTTCCACTCTCAATAATATATGATCAACATCTATGGTTTACCTCAATGTTCTGGAGAAGACTTTAACAAGTATTGAATATGGAGTTGAACTTTAAAACTGCATGTCATCCCAAAAATATGGTTAGTTTGAGAGGACCATTCAAATGATATAAGATATTTTTGGAGTTTATATTATGTATTTTAAACATGGTTGGGATCAATACCTTTATCTATTCAAGTTTTCTTAGTACAACATCTTTCACTCAAGAATTCAGATGAATCCTTATAAAGACCTCTTTGGAAGGAACATCAAAACTCCAATGTTCTTAGATAAAGCTGTAGAATTAATGATATTGAGACTTGATCTAGATAATGACATGGAAGTGTAGGTTAGATATATACATTAGTACATTAGAGAAGATCATATTAGATAAAAATGTTATGATGATAATCTTCAGTGATATCAATAGTTTGAATTTGGTGATAATGTATTCCTATGAAAATCTCATTTGAAAAATGATATGAGATTTAGAAAAAAAGTAAATACAAGCGGAAGATATATATATATATATATTTCCCTTCAAAATTAATGATCATATAAGAATTTATACTTATGACTTGGAGATTCTATTTAATATATCTTAAGTATAGGATGTGTTACATGTATCTCTCATGGGGATGTACATATCAGATCATTCACATGTACATACTTAAAGGTCGTACCACCCTATCATTATCTATCATATAAGTTAAAAATAATGGATATTTTCATTGAATATATAAACTAATATGGAATAAGACAACGTACCAAGTCAATGTTTTAATGCAAAATAATAAATTTGAGGAAGCTGTGTGGGAACCCAATAATGTGAAGTGGGAGATGTATCCTCAATTATTTGTATTCGAGTGATGGAATTTTAGGGGGAAAATTATTTTAAGGGAGTGGATTATAATATCCTACTATTTTATAATATGTTTATCATTAAATAATTTTGATGTCTTTGATAGATTTCTATACACGCAACACCATGTATACACAAAACACGATATATTATTAAAGTATTATTATTAAATGTCTCAATTATAATCTATGAAATAGATTGGTGGGTATTAATAGGGCTAGAAAAATAATGAAAAATTATTCTTTTATACTTGTGGAAAATAATTCAATGGTTATAAATTTGTTATAAATGATTATAAAATAATTTTAAAGTAAAAAAATATGTTTTTCTAAAAAAATGTTTTTATGGAAATAAAGTTTTTTTAATAAATTAAATTAATCTCTATTGATGAATGATTTTAATTTTATGTGAATATAATATATTCAACCAAATATTTTACCATCCATAAAATTATTTTCACTAGGAAATTAATAAGAATAAATTCAGTTTTGAGATTAGAAATATAATTTTCTAAAAAATAGTTTTCATTGCATTTTGCGTGCTTATTTGAAAATGAATTTATTCTACTTATATGAATTGAATTTGATAAAATGTTTTCATCATTAAGAATCAAAATTTGATTTTTTTTAATGAGGCCACATTCATTTTTATTTCATTGTGAATAGTAAATGAAGTAAAAATTCATTACTATGGTAAAGGTTAAAATGGTTAATGAGGTGTTAAACTAAAGATAAAATGATTAAAATTATCTAAAACTTATATAAATCCTATTATGTAAATGTATTTTGGCCTATATAATCTTATAACTAATCTAAAGATAATTTAGAGTCACTTTCCAATGAATGTGAATTTATTATAATTTATTATTCTTAAATATTACAAGTGTATCAGTCACTTCACTTACAAAAGGGAACCTCCTCTTCTCTATTATCAACAACACTTACACCATTTATCTTGAACAACATTGCCTAAATACTCTAAAAATGTCCTTAACAATGACATTGAGGTGATGATATTCCTAAAAGACCCATAAAGAAGCCTTATGGTGCTTCACAAAGGAGAAATCCTAATGAAGAGGAGGTCTGAATGAATACGAATAAATATAGGACTTGATGTAAGGGTTTATTTTATAATCCCATGTCTTTTCAAGATTTTATATGTTAATTTCCAATTGAATGAAATTATACAATCCTTTTCCTTTAAACCCTATCCATTTTCTTCTCCTATGGTTATTTATTTCATTTCTATGTCATTTATTTAATTCTCCTCTATTTGGCACATAAAACGATTGAGAAAATATATTTTATAAAAGTTTACTTGATTTCCTCTTTGGATGAATTTTATTTCTTCCATGTCCATGTTATTCAAAAATTATTAAAGAATGTTCTTTTCCATGATCATATGGTTACTTAACGTAATTTTAAACTATATTTTCCTTTATTTTATGTATTTTAAAAGGTATATTCTTATCAATTTCATGAAAAGTTGATTTTGTGATTTTTACCAATAGTTTAAAAAGAATATTTTTCTAATGTTGATAAAAAAATAGATTTTACCACCATATTCACCTTCCTTTTCTTTGAATATTACATTACATGTTTCATTGGTTTTTTTATTATATTCTATAAATTTTTATTTTTAAGGATACATATGAAAAATGATATTTTATCCTATTTTCAAAGATATGTTCCAATAGTCTATTAATTGTATTTTTCATCAATGTTAACATAATTTTATGTTTCTTATGATATAATGGGGATATGATCTATTGATACTATCCATACTATTTCTATGGATGACTTAAGATTATGGGATGATGAAATTTTTATGAAAACCATTTCCTATCCATGGGTTATGATATGATAAATCGATGAATGTTTTTGTGATATTGTGGTACACATATGAATGGTTTTCATTATGTGATGGGTGGTTCCATTGAATCCATCCAATGCATTGGGTAATTATTGATATCTAATAAGATAATATGGTCTAGAATGGGGAGTGAACCCATAATTGTAAGTTACTCCATCCACTCTTATAGTCTTGACATTGAACCTTGACTAAGGAAATAATTGGATGAGGAGTGAACCCAAAAAATAACAGGGATTTTTCTACTATGATAGTCATGATAGTCAGTCTTGGATAATTAAATAATTTTATATTCTTATGATTATACCATAAAATTCATATGAAATGTTCTTATGCTTATTATATGATCTCATGGTTAATGATTGACTAATAATGTTTTCTCACTCTTATGGATCATGTCTTTTTAAATGATAATGATTTATCCCATGACCCATTATTTAAGATATATGAATGATTGGGTATAAAATTCATAATTTATGATCTTTCTCTCATACCCATATGATTATATTACTCTTTCATATGATTATTTATTGATCTCCCTAATGTTTACCCTCATTGAGAATATGTGCATAACATTTCTTATATTCATATTTTTTTGTAGTTTATGAAGAAATGTTTTTAGTATTAAACGACTAATAAGGGTACTATGAGAGAAGAAATTCACAAGAGATATTGAATATATTTTATAAATTATTTTGATTATATATCTAGTCTCCAAAGACACTAAACCTATACACTCCTTAGGTGTGTACTATTTCCAAATACATTGAATATTTATCTAAAATTATCTAATATTTATGTATGATTTTCTTGAGTCACATAAAGACCATAATAATTATGTATCATTAATGATACCTAGGTTGATGAATATAGGAACTAAAATAGTATCAATCTCAATAGCTATATCCTAATGTGTATCTCATACATCCATATAGTATAAGGATCATCTTTGATCTGAGTTTTAAGGTTTCACCCATAATAATCACCACACATCTACCGAAAATACCCCTCTCTAGAGTCAATGTTATTCTAGGGAACCCACAAGGGTCCACAAGGTCACAACAAGAATGATTACCTCACATTGGATCCCCAGTTATAGTCTCATCTACCGGGTTAACAAACATCACTCAAAGTGAATTTCATCCCTCGGGCTCATCTTAATCACCCATGACCTCAATGCACACATAGATAACCCAATACCAGTATCACACAAGGGAGATATCCTTATGCATAGCCCTTCCCAGATCATCCTAGGCTAGTTCTCACACCCATTATATATATATCTATACATAGTGTCTACCTACATAGGTAATCACAACTCAGTTGGGGAGGAATACTCACCCAATGGTCAACTCAAGTAGCTCAAAGGATTTAAGGTACTTCAAGGATCTCACATGGCCTACATGGGCCAAAACTATTAGTTTGATGCTCTCATATACTAGGAAGAAATAAGGTCACTGATTCCAAGGGATACTATATCTCATTTGTTAAATTTATTTCATTTAATTTACTCCTCTTGGCATACATATATCTCATGGTATACAATTATAAACAAGACCTCTTATATTGGTGACTGAGACAATCAAGCCAGTGGAAAAGGGTCTATCGTTTCCCTTGTCACGTTTTTCAACTCATACATAGAAATGAAAAATAAATTGAACAATTTATCTTATTTTAATAGATCTATTATCCTCACTGGTGAGGCTATACATATCACATGCCAAAATAAAATTCATAAACCAAAGGAAAATTTTTAAGAGACTGCCTACCTTAATGAAGAGGGCATTCCCTTTTTAATTAACTACCTAACATCATCTATCTATGTCAACCGAAGTACAAAAACCATCATACAACCACCTGAGGCCCTATCTCATGCCTCAACACCCAATAGTTAATTATAATAACTTATAATTAATTATTCAAATCAATTTTAAAACTTTATATTAGTTTAAAATTTTAATTCAATTAAAAATAATGTAATGCCCCAACCCCAGAAGCCCAGAGCTGGTACATTACTAATTACATTATAATGATTGAAAGTAATTAAATCTAGAAGTAAAGATCAGTTTATTAGTCTTGAAGAAACTAGATACATACATATAACTCATATTACACCGAGGAAGGTAACAAAATACAATACATAACAAAAACTAATAAACTGAATCCACGAGAACTCAATATATGATCATCTCATAATAACTTGTTGAAGGTAAAAAATGAAAGGGGAAAGATCAAATGATCAGTAAGGGTTACTAATAGCGGAATCATGAATCAAAAATAAATGAATCATAAACAATTTGGCATTGTCATTGTGGCATGTTGAATAAATGAAAAACACGCGCCATTAATAAACTGAGAATGAAACTGCATCCATGGGTTTTGTCATAGTGAAAACCTGATGGATAGAAATAACTAAAAATGGATAAAGATAATTATTATTATTTGGACATAATGTATATCGCACATGATACCACTATACCATCAAAAAAGTTTAATTTTTTGGGTAGAAACCCCTCTGATTTTTGGAAACAAACTCAAAGGGTTTGTCGCCAACTGATTTGTATCATGAGACCTATTGATGCATCGAGGGGATATAGAAAGACCCTACCATGATTTTAAGTCCAAATCATCCGTTATTTGTAGATATAATACAACTACAATATTCCTTCTGAATATTCTTATAGAGTAGAGGATACAAATTCATCAGTATTTTAATAGCTAAAACAACATTCCAAATAAATACCGTATGTAAAAGGGTATATGGTTTAAGACAATAATCATATCAATGAAACCAGAATATGGATATATAATATATTTAAAATTTCAAATGAAAATTATCTCAAATGGGCATTGGATACACGACATAAGAAATATTTGGTGCACAATACCAAGTAAGTCTCAATAAAATGGAAATTGAGACAAAGTCCGTTACCATATTGTAATCAATGAGTCGTATGAAAAAAATTAATAACCACAAAATTAATAACATAATACTATGAATATAAATAGAATCATGATAATATATATCAAATATAATTACACAATACACCACATGAAATAAATAAGTAGAGGACAATGGAAATCTCACGGAATTAAAAGTGAGATAAGAAACCCCTTACCTTATGCCCAAATGTGTTCTCGATTGATCTTAATGACCTAAATAATAAAATTTAGATTCATTAATTAATACTTCCACAACCTCATAAACATTTAATTTATTTACTATAACTTTATTAGGTTCATTAATTCACTTTTTTATGGGTTTAAGATGTTCAATTTTACAATTTTGGAAGCATTTTCATCCTTGGTTTTCATGACCGGTTTACTTGTATTCATGAGTGGAAGTTAATTTGAAATGTGTATAACATTCATAATTTTTAATATATATTATTAGTGACATTATAAATTATCTAATAATTAATTTTGGGTTATATACCATGAGTATACCTCTTTAGTTTAAAGTTAATGATAAAGGATTGGATTTACTTGGCGGTTTGTGCATAATGAACTTGTTTTGTATTATTATTTTATATTATGATTGTGTAAGGATTATAGAACATTAAATGAGATGAAATTAAAATATTATGATTTTTTTAAAACATAAAAATGGTTTCATGACAATAATCGAATATGGTAATAAAAATTGAGAATTCGTCGTCCTTGAATGTGATAAATTAACACATCCCGGACGGTGTTTTCATGTTTAGTATAAGAGGAGGGGGAAAGAGAGATGATGATTAAATGTTACATTAGAATAATAAAATTCCAGTTCATTTAAGTTAGAATAATTAACATAGAATTTGGATAAGGGGATATGAGTAAATAAATGAAAATAAAGGAACTCGAAATAAAAGAAAAATTTAGAAATCCCTCACGAAAAATCGACAGCCTAACGACGTCACTTAAAAATTCATAAAATAGATTGATGAGAGGAAAAGGGTATATAATAATTCTTAAATAATATTTAAATAAAGGTGAATATGGAATGACATATCCCAAGATAATCTAATGAAAATAAAAGATAAAACATAAAATGAAAGCTTTAAGAAAGAGAAGGGTGGTTGATTCCCTTAACTTGTAGAGTAACTCCCAAAACATGATGTTTGGGACCTTGGGGGCTTTAGAAAAATTTGGGATGACTAATAGGGAGGTAAAACTACTAGACCTTAGAGTATTATGTATTTATAATGAAATAAAACTAAGGTATGCGTGGGTATTTATATTAAATGAGAGGGAGTTTTTTTTTATCAATTTCAATGGGACACCTCAATAATGGTTTTTGAAAAACCATGGGCTTGCCCATGGATTTTTCCCATGGTATTAGCCACTTGGGAAACCTCATGTTTTATTTTACTATAAAAAAGTACAAAATCCTTTTATATTAATTATTACCAAATTATTATGTCATTAAACATACCAAAAACTAAAAACTGTATTTTTATTATTCATGAAAATTCAAGTATTTTAGAAAAATACCAAAAATTCACCATAACCATTTTTATGTGTAGAATTAAAAAATGAACTCCATTCTTTGAAAATAATTTTCTACATATTATTAATTTAATTTTGAAATAAAATCATAATTTTTTCAAAAATAACAATTTTAAATCTATAACTCATTTTTTAATACCTTGAAAAATTAATAAACATCTCACTACCTTATAACCTCAAGAAAATAAAATAATAATATGATTTACTATTTTTAAGGGTAATATTAATATTCATATTACAATTCATAAGGTTATGTTACTATTTATAAAAAAAAGTTGATTCTATCATAATCCAAATAACTTACTGATCACAACCGTAGATGACCATTTTTTGAAATTCAAAACACAGATAAAGAAAATTTAAGTTTAATGGATAGGTTATGACTTTCTCCTATAACCAAGTGTTGTTTCATAAATACATAGTTCTTCAATAAATATAGTCTATCTAATGAATTGAAATTATTTAAGAGAAACATACCATAAAATGTTTGGGATCTTATATTATTCTCACCTTTGGAAATTTCGTCCATGAATTTTTTTTTACGTATAAATCCCTTCAAAAATATGTAGGTGGTTCTTCTTTAGAACATCCTCAGGTTCCCACATCGCTTAGTCCATTTTTGTGGTTTCTCCAAAGAACCTTTACTAGACGAGTTCTTTGATTTATCAATACCTGCCCCCTTGTGTCAAGAATCTTGATAGGCGCTTTACAGTATGAAAAATCAGGTTCTGGCTATGTTTCTTCATAGATGAGTATATGTGTTGGGTTTGGCATGTATTTCTTTAACAATGACACATGGAAAAAATTATTAACTTTGGAGAGAGATTGTGGCATTTCTAAATGGTAATATATAGCTCCAATCCTTTCTATAATTTCAAATAGTCCAACGTGCTTGGGGCTCAGTTTCCCTTTCTTCCTGAACCTTAAGACACCCTTCCACAGAGACACTTTTATAAATACATGATCTCTTACTTGAAATTAAAAATCCTTTCTTCAGTTGTCATCATAACTATTTTTCCTACTTTGGGATGCTTTAATATGGGCCTGAATTTTATTTACCTTTGCAATTGTCTCTTCGATAAGTTTTAGGCCTAAAAGCTTCCTCTCACCAACTTCATCCCAAGAAGTTGGAGTTCGACACCTTTTACCATATAATACTTCATATGGTTCCATTTTAATGCTATAATGGAAACTATTATTGTAGGAAAATTACACAAAAGGTAAGTATTGATCCCACATACCCTGAAAGTCAAGAGATCATGATCTCAACATGTCTTACAGTATTTGAATAGTCCTTTCAAACTGTTCATCGGTTTGGGGGTGATAAGAAGTACTCATATGAAGCTCAGTTTCCAAAGCCTTGTGGACACTTTTCTATAATTTTGATGTAAATTGGGGATCTCAATCAGACACAATCTATAGAGGTTCACCATGAAGTCTTATAACTTCATTAATATAAATTCTTTCCAGGCACTCAAGTGGTATATCCTCTCTTATAGCAAGGAAATGTGCTGATTTTGTGAGATGATAAAAAATTACCCATATTACATCATTCCTTATAGGTGTCCTCGGTATTCCTGTGAAAAAATACATCTTAATGTCATCCCACTTCCACGTAGGAATTGGTAGAGGTTTCATTACCCCTCTAGAATGTTGTCTCTCTTCCTCTACTTGTTGACAAACTAGACACCTTGACACGTAGTTAGCAATATTTCACTTCATATTATCCCACAAAAAATGTTCCTTTAGATCTCTATACATCTTAGTTCTACCAGGGTGTATAGAAAAATTTGAGCTATGAGAATCATCTAATATTTCCCTTTTTAGCTCACGTACTGATAGAACACATAACCTCTTCCCAAATTTCAGAACAACTTCCTCATATACGAAGTCTTCCAATATCCCATCCTTAACAGCATTAACTTTATTTTGTATATTCTCATCATCATATTGAGAGTTTTTTATCTTCTCTAGTAAATATGGTTTAACAATCATTTGAAAGAGGAAATATGTTTTCTCTTCCTTAACAATTCCCATATCCATATTTAGTATATCCATAAATATAGGATCTCTCTCAATCCTCATTTGGGTCAGAAGTCCATGATCTTTTCTGCTTAATGCATCTTCCACCTTATTTTCCTTTCCTAGGTGGTAGTGTACTGAACAATAATAATCTCCGAGTAACTCGATCCATCTCATTTTCCTCATGTTGAGTTCTTTCGGTGTGAAAATGTATTTCAAACTCTTGTGATCCATATATATCTCACATATTTCACCATAGATATAATGTATCCATATTTTTAGAGAAAAGATTACGAATGATAACTCAAGATCATGAGTTGGGTAATTTTTCTCATGAGTCTTCAACTGCCTTGATGAATAAGTAATAACTTTATCATTTTGCATAAGGACGCAACCCAATCCATTTTTTGATGCATCACTGTATATCAAAAATCCATCATTTCCAGATGGAAGAGTCAAAATACAATAATTGACTAATATTCTATTCAATTCTTCAAAGAATTATGCACATTCTTTTGTCCATACAAACTTTACCCCTTTACGTGTGAGATTGGTTATCGGGTTAGCCAGTCGGGAGAAATTCTGAACGAAATACTGATAGTAACCTGCTAAGCCAATAAAACGGTGTACCTCAGTTATGTTGGTTGGAATATTCCATTATTGGATTTCATTTTTCTTCATAGGATCAACTGTGATTCCATCCTTAGAGACAATATGGCCAAGAAAAAAAAACTTATTGAATCCAGAATTCACACTTGCTAAACATACCATATAATTCATTTATTCTAAAAGTTTTCAGAATAATCTGCAAGTAATTCTCATCGTCTTCATAGATTTTGCAGTATACCAGGATATCATCGATAAATACCACAACAAAGTCATCAATATATTCTTTGAAAACTCTATCAATTAGATCTATTAAAATAGAGGGTGCATTAGTCAGTCTGAAAGGCATCATTTTAAACTCATAATGCCTATACCTGGTTCAAAACACCGTCTTTTGAACATCTTCCTTTATCAAACAAAGCTGGTGATATCCAGATCAAAGGTCAATCTTCGACAAAAATTTTGATCCATGAAGTTGATAAAATAAATCATCAATTCAAGGTATATGATACTTATTATTTATTGTAATAACATTGATTTCCCTGTAATCAATGAATAGACTCATGGATCCATCTTTATTCTTGACAAAGAGGATGGGGTATCCCCATAGAGAAACACTAGGTAGAATAAATCCTTTGTCACTCAATTACTCTAGTTGTTTCTTTATCTCCAATAATTCCATAATTTCCATTCTACAGGGAGTCTTCGATATAGGTCTTACACCAGGAATTAAATCAATAGAGAACTCAACTTCTCGCTCTGGAGGATGTCTAGGTAAATCCTCTGTAAATACGTCAATGTATTCTTGAACTATATGTACATATTAAATTTGAATATTTCTTTCCTCTACCATAAATATTTGGTTCTCTTCCTCTCCAAGAATTTAATTTAGTAGAGTTACTGGGGGTGGATCTAGATAAGAATCAGATGATGAGGTTTCTGCTCTAAAGATAAGGGATTCTACACCATTTTTAAAAATTGTAACCTCATTTTTCTTACAATAGATATTCACATCATAATTTGAAAGACAATTCATTCTAAGAATTATATCAAAGTCAATAATTGTTATGATGATAAGGTTAGAAACTAAAGCACGTTTATGTGTCATGAGGGGGACTGATCGACACACCTTTGTTGAAATGATACATCCCCTAAGATTTTCTACTGACAACTCCTTTATTAAATAAAATTGGACATGTATAATTTTCATGGAAAACTGGTAATATATAAATGAATTTTAAGATCCAAAATCAAATAATGCATTGGCTAAGTTTTAAGAAACACTTAAATAACCTACCACCACACCATTAGGGACTTCAACCTCTGCAGTTGTAATCTCATAAGCTTTCCCTTTATCTCATGGCCTTTTCTGATGCAAGTTTCCTTGTCTATTTGGACACTCATTTTTATAGTGTCCCATATCTATACAATCATAGCATTGAATTTCATTAACTTGTTTCTTCCCTTGAATTAATTAGACCAATGAACCTTTTCTCCACACTTATAGCAGACTCCCATGACTTTCAAGAATTTCCCAGGACGATTCTTTCCACAGTTCTTGCATAATGGGAATTTCTTCATCCCATTGTTCTTATTTGGTGCTTCACCTTTTCCATGGTTATCTGAGTACTACTTCCTATCTTGGTTTCCCTTAAACAAATTTGGTCTAGAAAATTCCTTCTCTGTTTTGATGGAACTTCATACAATTTCATCGTATGATGAAAATGATTGAGAAGCTAGTTCCCTTTGAATACTTGGCTTAAGGCCTTAAAAGAAATGATCAATCCTATCTTCTGAGTCATGTACATAATCCATGGCATACTTGGCCTATCTTGTGAAGGTAGCCTCATGCTCTAAAACACTGTCTTCTTCCCTTTGTTTTAAGCCAAGGAATTTCCTCTTTATTTTGGTTAGTTGATCACAAGGGAAATATTTGTTGAAGAATATTTCATTAAAAGTCCTCCATTCCATATCTTATATTAATTATTTCTTTGTGCTATTCTGGATCACATACCGCCATTAATCAGTGACACCCTTGAGACAATATACTACCAACACTAACTTTTCATTTTCATTGCATCTTAATTACAGGAATATCTTTTCAAGGGGATTGATCCAAAGCTCAGCTACCACTGGATTAGTAGTCCCACTAAAAGATGGGGGAATCTATTACATGAAATGATCCAACATAGGTGTTGCATGGCTATTCATCATAACCTGAGTAGGTTGTCCCAATATGGTCATGATCTGATCCGCTCCAACATTGACTGTGTTGACTTGCTCAATAGGGAAATCCATACATTTTCCATGAGTATTGATTCCCCTTCTTTCATTAGGTGAAATTTCTAAATAATGGTGTACACTATATTAGGTTATGAATCATAATTTATAATCCAAACTAGAAGAGTACTCAGCATAAATTGAAATTTTATTCATATATAATCTCATAAAAATGGTTTCTGTTGAGAAAAAATTTACATTCCAATCCTTAATAATGGATTGTAATGAAAATGTGAATTATCCTAAGAATATCCCCCAGGATTTTCAGACCAAGAGTGCAGCAAGACCCATTGACGTGCACCAGGATATCTCGGGTCAAGCTCGAAAATCCTTGTCAGAGCTTTCACTACTAGGTACATTTGTGCCAGAGCCACCTCTACTTGTTTATATCTAGACAGAGATGTATTTTATAGAAAGATCCACATAATCTATTCCTTAACAAAATACCAGGATTCTATTGTATGTTTATCCTCAAAGACTATCTTAGGGGTTTGTTCCCTAATCTAAGTTCTCTAAATCTAGTTTCCAAGTTTTCTACTAAACTTCCTCTAATACCAACTGTAATTCCCTAACCCCAGAATCCCAGAGCTAGTGAATTAATAATTACATTGGCATGATTTAAATGAATGAAATCCGAAAGGAAAGATCAGTTTAGTAGTATTGAAGAAACTAGATACATTGATGTAACTCATATTACACTGAAGAAGGTAACAAAATACAATACATAACAAAAACTAACAAAATGAATCCATGATAACTCAATATATGATATCATCATCATAACCTGTTGAAGGTAAACAAATGAAAGGGGTGAGATCAAATTATCAGTAAGGGTTACTAAGAGAGGAAACACAAATCAATAATAACTAAATCATAAACAATTTGGCATAGTCAATATAGCATGGTGAATAATTAAAAAACACGTGCCATTAATAAACTGAGAATGAAACTGCATCTATAGGTTTTGTCATAGCAAAAACCTCAAGGATAGTAATAAATGAAAATGAATAAAGAGAATTATTATTAGTTGGACATCATGTATCTAGAACATGATACCACTATACTGTTGAAACAGTTTATGTCTATGGGTAGAAACCTGTTTGATTTTTGGAAACAAACTTAAAGGGTTTGTCGCCAACTGATTTCTCTCATGAGACCTGTCGATGCATATAGGGGATATAGCAGGACCTACCCATCGCTTAAAGTCAAAAGAATAATTTATACATATATTTAATACAAGTACAATATGCCTTATCAATATCCATATAGAGTAGAGGATACCGATTCATCAATATTTCCATAGTTAAAATAACATTCCAAATAAACATCGTATGTAAAAGGGTATAAGATTTAAGAAAGTAATCATATCAATAAAAAAAGAATACAGATATATAATATATTTAAAATTTCAAATTAAAAATGATATCAAATGAGCGTTGAATACACCATATAATAATGATTTGGTGCACAATACCAAGTACTAATAAAATGGAAATTGAGACAAAGTCCCTTACCACGTCATAATCAATCGAGTCGTATGATAAAAAATTAATAACCACCAAATTAATCATATAATAACATGAATAAAAATAGAATCATGATAATATATATCAAATGGTTGTACACAATACACCATATGAAAGAAATAAGTGGCGAACAATGGAAATCTCACGAAATAAAAAGTGAGATAAGAAACCCCTTACCTTATGCCTGAATGTGTTCTCAATTGATATTAATGACCTGGATAATAAAACTTAGCTTCATTAATTAATAAGTCTAGAACCTCATCAACATTTACCTTATTTATTATAAATTTAGTAGGTTCATTCATGTCTTTTTTGATGGTTTTAAGAAGTTCAATTTTATTATTTTACAAGCATTTTCATCCTTGGTTTTCATGATTGGCTTACTTATATTAATGAGTGGAAGTTCATTTAAAATATGGATAAAATCCAGAATTATTAATAAATATTATTAGTGATATTATAATTAGTTTTGGGTTATATACCATGAGTATAACTCATTAGTTTAAAGTTAATGATAAAGTCTTGGATTAACTTGGCTGTTTGTGCATATTGAACTTGTTTTTTATTATTATTTAATATTATGAGTGTGTAAGGATTAAATTTTTTTACATAATATGAAATACAAATATTATGATCTGGTTCAACCATAAAAATGTTTTCATGACAAGAATTTAATATGGTAATAAAAATTGAGAATCCGTCATCCTTGAATGTGATAAATTAACTCATCTTGGATGGTGTTTTCATTTTTAGTATAAGAGGAGGGGGAAAGATAGATGATGATGAAATATTCCATTAGAATAATAAAATTCCAGTTCATGTGAGGTACTACAATTAACATAGCATTTGTATTAGGGGATATGATGAAAGAAATGAAAATAAAGGAACATGAAATAAAAGAAAAATAGAGAAATCCCTCACGAAAAATCAGTAGCTTAACAACGTCACTTAAAAATTCATAAAATATTTTGATGAGAGAAAGGGGGTCTCTCATAAATATCACATAATATTGAAATAAAGGGTAATATGGAATGACATATCCCAACATAATCCAATTTAAAATAAAATAGAAATCATAAAATGAAAGCTTTAAGAAAAGAGAAGGGTGGTAGATTCTCTTACCTTGTAGAGTGACTCCAAAAACATGATGGTTGGGAACTTGTGGGATTGAGGACACATTGGGATGAATAATAGGGAGGTAAAACTACCAGATATTATAGTATTATGAATTTTTAATGAATGAAAACGAAGGGATGAGTGGGTATTTATACTAAATGAGAGGGAGTTTTTTATTAATTTCAAAGGGACACCTCATTAGTGGTTTTTGACAAACCATGGGCTTACCCATGGTATTTTCCCATGGTATTAGCCACTTGGGACACCTCATTTCATATTTTAATGTACAAAAGTGGACCATCCTTTTATATTAATTATCACATCATTATGATGTCATTAAACATACCAAAAACTCAGAACTATATTTTTACTATTCACGAAAAATTCAAGTATTTTAGAAAAATCCCAAAAATTCACCCTAATCATTTTTTTATGTGTAGAATTAAAAAATGAACTCCATTTTTTGAAAATAATTTTATAAATATTATTAATTTAATTTTTAAATAAGATCATAATTTATTAAAAAATAAAAATTTTAAATCTATAACTCATTTTTTAATACCTTGAAAAATTAATAAACATCTCATTACACAATAACCTCAAGAAAATAAAATAATAATATGATTTACTATTTATAAGGGTCATATTACTATTCATAATGGTATGTTACTATTTATAAAAAAACAAGTTGATTCTATCAGAATCCAAACAACTTACTTATCCCAACCGTAGATGACCGCGCCCACGAGGCATGGGTGAGTTGGTTCAAGGTGGTGGCATCCTATCGTCGAGGTTCCGGGTTCGAGTCATCACAAAGGCAACATGCACTATACGCCAGCGAATTACTCGTGGGCCCCTCTACCCCATGTGGAACTGGCCTGAAAGCCTGGGTGCCGTTACACCTGGGACTACGACTGGGGGAGTACATAGAGGCGCTCGATGGTGGGTGACGACCCACCTATACCGTGTAACCCCTTGGGCCTGAAAACCCAGTGTACTTTTTTTCCAACGAGCCCGTACCCTAGTGGTACAAGCTCCTGCTTGGCATCCAAAAGACCCAGGATCAAATCCGGGCAGAGGAAAATTTCCCAAGTACTGTAGCAGTACTATAGCAAACTGTAGCAGGTACTGTTGCAGTGGCGACACTGTAGCATTGGCAGCACTGTAGCGGTGGAGGGACTGTAGCAGATACTATAGCGGTGGACGGACTGTAGCAGATACTATAGCAGTGGTGGTACTGTAGCAGGTACTGTAGTAGTGCAGGTACTGTAGCAATACTGTTCACCGAGGGGTCCTTTGGGCCATTCACATGGGATTTCAAGCCTTGTATTTAGGCCACTTGGCCTTGGGCCTTCAGGCTATGTAATGGGTCTCCCTCTACCCAGTCTAAAGAGGTCTTTGCTTTCAAATAATAAATTGAGGCTTCGGCCCCAACCTTTAAAAAAACAACCGTAGATGACCGTTTTTTGAAATTCAAAACACAGATGTGGAAAATTTAAGTTTAATGGCTAGATTAAGGCTTTATCCTATAACCAAGTGTTGTTTCATAGAGACTAAATGCTTCATTAAATGTAGTCTATCTAATGAATTGAAAGTATTTAAGAGAAACATACCATAAAATGTTTGGGGTGGTAAAAATAATGCATAAAAACCCCACATGGTGCTCCTATTACACTAAAATTGAAACCAATGGCATTAAAAAACTCTATGGAATGCTCCCATCACATACCCACTAAAAATACATACCAACAAGAATCATTTCTATGGATATTTCTATCTAATTTTATCTAAATACCTTGTAAAATTCATGTTATGATGTACCTTAACTGAAATAGTGTGAAATCAGTTTCAAGGGACATCCTCTATCCAATACATACTAAATCCTCATCAATCTCAGATGATTTCACTATGATATGGTGAAATCATCTTTAATACCAAGGCCAAAACCAAATTAAATCATGTGATTTAATGGGGAAAAAATAATAGATACAAAATTAGAAGATCTTACCTTTGATCTCCCTCAAAATGAAGTAAAATCCATTAAGGGGGAGGGTTATAAAAAAACTCTCCCCAATATCCCAACCCCTTAAATCTTGAGCACCCTTACCCGGAAAAGATGATTTTCCCCTATCAAAAAATACAATTGAACACCCCATTCATGGTGTAACAAAGTAGTTTCACACTATGATATACTCTATATTGAGGATACATTCCTTTGACTTGAAACTTATTCTCTATGAACCATTGGTTCATAATATGAATAGATCAAGTAAGGGATCCTCCGTTGCCCACCCCATTCACGGGAAAAAGAAACCATAAAAGAATCTTTCATGTAGTGATCCACTAGTTCATGACATGAAATATCCTATATATAAGAACCATTTTGGGATAATCTATTCACAACCTGGAATCTGAAGGACCACAAAACACCTTGAGTGGGGTGGGGTGAATCAGGGTGTTATCTTTTTATTCTAAAGTGATAGATCTTATTCCCACATTTATAGGAACCTACTAAACCTGTCTGATGGTAATGCATAGTAAACAAACAATCACATGCAAAGAGACAACACAAAAATTTTACTTGGTTCACCACTAAGGGATAGTCCATGTATCATACACCGATAGCATGTCAGTCGTACCTAAATCCACAAATCATTACTAGTTTTTGAATAGGAGAAGATAAAAAAATTCACTCTATTCCCAGAACACTTTCTTTACAATATTTTTGGGATAGCACACTACGCCCTTCAAAACACTTATGTTGACTCCCCCTTGCTCACTGGCTTGGGTGAAGTCTTAATCATTTTATCGACTTAAAGGTTTCTTTAGTATATTGAAATTAAATTCTTTTTCTTTGAATAGAATTATACTCTTCTTTCCCTGTAGACTTATGTTAATGATCATTGAAAGCCCTGTTTATTGAAAAACTTCTGTTTAAAACTACCTTTCATGAAGCTCCTTCGTGAAGCCCACAACCTTCTCAAATCAAGGTGCCTTCATGAAACAAAATACCATTACAAAGCTCACTAATCCATCACAAAGAAAAATTACTTTTCAAATATCTCTGAGCCATCATGGAATACCCCCTCATTGTGAAGTACCCATTAATCAAAAGAATTGGTATCACTCAAGACTTAACAATCCTTTTCACGATGCTCAATATCACATTGATATCAAATTTCCTAGAGCTCCCCACCTTCTTGAAATCAGAGCGATTACAAATTTTATCTGATTATTTTTATGTGGAAATAAGTGGGGGGAACCTCATATATATAGGATCGAACCATAAAAATTCTCTAATTACCCTAGAACATTTTTCACATCTTTCAAAAACATCTTCATGGTTCCACTCCATTCGCAAATCTCCCTTGAGACTTTTCACCGTCGCGAAGATTTCCATAAAACCATCATGCACTAACCATGCTCTACTTCTTATAATCACGGATATTATCATCACTATTCCTAACACTTCACATCTTTTAAAATATCATCCCAGTCTTTGAGAAAACCACACCTTTACCTTTTTTATGCCGTTTCATTTCCAGAAAACTACCTTTTTTGATACAGGCTGGTTCCTCCATATTTTGAGCCCAATCATTTGGAAAACACTAGGAAATGATGCCACCTTCAACACTGTTTTCATATTGTACTCTAAGATCACTTGTCTAGAAAACTCCTTGATCATCCTAGTGAAGCTTTAAAACAAACACAAACCTAAATCCATATCTATCAAAGAAAAACCTTGGTTCCAACAATCTCCCCTTTGGGGTTATTTGAAATCTGTAGATAAATTTAATGAATCATAAGCTGCTATCTGGACATGATACATGGGAAATAAATCATCCAACAATATAAGTCTGTGTGAGAAAATCTCAGTGTAGAAAACAATATGGGAAGAATGAATTGGGTCCTCATGTTTTGGAATGATTAAACAGTTTCCTCATAACACCAAATTTTCATCATGTCCTAGAAGTATTTCATGGTTTTTTCAAAAACCTGAAACCGGCAAACCAACTTTCAAACCATTTAAAATGTTGAATTTATCATTCTCCTCCATTGAAATGTTTAATTTCTCTATTCTACACCTTTAGAAAGAAACCCATATAACCTCCATTTTGACTTGTAGATCTCAGAAACAAACTCCACCTGGATCATATCTCCCCCATAAACTTGCATCAATTCCAAAAATAGATTAAAATAGTTAACATAATTAGGGATAGGGGATCATCCATAAACTTCCCATGAAATGGGAGGTGGTTTAACATTGATGTTCAATTGATGTTTCATGAATAAAAGTGCTGCCAAGGGCTTGATCAGAATTTCTTCCACTTGTTCATCAGTTCCAAAAAAAATCCATTTTAATCTTGTCTTGTTCAAATTTTTCTTTGATGAAGTGATATTTGATTTAAATATGGTTCATATGAGAATGATGAACATTATTCATTATAAGATCAATCATGATCTTATTATCCCAATGAATCACCATTGGTTGTTTCACCTGATCACCAATATCAGTCACTTGTTGCTTCATCAAGAATAGTTGAGTCCAAGCCTTTGTAGTAGATATATACTATTCTTCAGCAGTACTAAGAGAAGTTCTTTCCTATTTCTTACTCAACCAGCCCACACATATCTTTCTAATAAATAATTATCCACTATTTATGGACTTTCTATTAACCAAATATCTAGCCTAATCAATATTCGAAAATTTTGATAGTTCATTATCTCTTCCTACAGAAAATTATAATCCATAATTGTGAGTACCATGAATGTAGCTCATGATTTATTTAACTACTTCCAAATGTTCTTCCTTCAGATTACATTTAAATCAGACCACTAAGTATGTTGCAAAGATGATATCTGGACATGTTTCTATCAAGTACAATAGGCTTCCAATGATTTTTCTATACATGGTGGGATCTACATAAGTCCCATCCTCATGCTTTATATGTTTTTTCCCTACCGAAATCAGAGTCAACATTGATTTGGAGTCATGAATACTGATTTTTTTAATAACTATTTTTCATATTTTTCCTGAGAAATTAAAGTGTAATCCCTCATATGAATCACTTACATATCCAAAAGAATGTGAGTTCACCAATCAAAGAAATTTCAAATTCTGATTTTATGTGAGTATAAAATTCTTCAACTGATCTATACCTACTTCTACCAAATATAATATCATCCATGTACACCGGCACCATAAATTGATCTTCCTTTTAATTCTTCACATAAATATTATGGTTGAATCCTACTCTATTAAATTTGAGATTCTTTATATTGGAATCTAGATGAGAATATAATGCTTGTGGTGTTTGATTTAGACCATAGAGTTCCTTATTCAATCTAAAAACCTTCATTTCATAATTTCAAATTAGAAAACCCACTAGTTGTTCAATATATACTTCTTCAAGAATACCATTTATGAATGCTGTTTTGAAATCCATTCGATAAACTTTATATCCTCTATTAATTCCTATAGCAAGGAAAATCCTGATCGACTCCAGTCTCACCAATGTAGAAAACATTTCTTTAGAATTAACTCCTTCAAAATGTTCATAAAATTTATACACCAAGAACACCTTATTTATGAAAACATTTCCATGGTCATCAATTTTTTTTAAAAAAACCACTTTGTTCTGACCAAATTATGTTTTTTGGGTCTCTTAATAAGATCCCATGCTTGGTTATTGTCACTATGGACCAATTTTTTATTCATGGTCTTAACCCATGATTAATCCTTTACAACTTCTTCAAATTTGGTTGGTTTTATAATTGATAGGAAGGTAGGATGTTCTTCAATCCTCATTATCCTTTTCTTTGTGGGAGATATCTAATCCCCAATGTTGTTGGATTATTCAATTTACACTCTTTTATTTCTCATGTGAGGTTTAAATTTTTTTTTATGAATGATTTCCTCTTCCAATTATTATTCTGAATCATCATTGTTTTGTGACCTATAGATGTTTTTCATTCCTTCCTCTACCTCAGCATTTTCTTCTGTTCTTTTTCTAATTTATTATTCATCTTTCATTATATCGACATACAAATTCTTCATGGTTTTTTGGTTTTATTTTCACTGATATTTACATAACGAACTTCTAAAATTCTTTCAAGACAATTATTGAAACATTTTTTGGTTTTACTCTTCATTGAATATCCAAATAATGTTCCCTTGTCTGCAACATCATTATACTTCTCTTGATTTATTTCTTTGTTTCGAATGAAACATTTACTTCTCAAAACATGAAAATAATTCAAATAGGGAATCCTTCCCTTCCAAAACTCATATTGTGTCTTGGTTTCCCTCACATAAAGCCTTATTTTATTTTGAGTATACACTGTTTCTTGTAAAAACTCTTTCCAGTAATGATGAAAGATACAAATCTCAATCAGTATAGTTCTGGCCATAATGTTTACTTATTGATTTCTACATTCAAATACTCCATTATTCTATGGAGTTATAATTTCAACATATTCATGCCTTATTCCATATTTTATTAGGTAATTTTCAAATTCAATTGTTGTGTTTTCCCCTCTATTGTATGATTATGGAACTTTGATTGTACAACCAGTATTATTCTCGACTATTCTGAAATAACTTTTCATGCAGTAAAGGACTTACTATTTCCTATGTATAACCATCACACAAGACATTCTACCATATTCATCAATGAAAATAATGAATTACCTATCTCTATATCTTACAGACACATTTATCGGACTACATACATTTGTGTGGATGAGATCAAGACAATTTGATTCCCTTTTTTTATTTGGCCGATATAAACTAAAAACCAACTTACATCATATAAAATCATCACAGTTATTCTCTAATTCACATTTCATATTGGAGATATCCATGAATATATTTACCTTAGATATATTTTCCATGTCTTTTTGATTAATTTGACCCAACCATTGATTTTACAAGTTTTTCTCTTCTTTATCTGTTAGATAGAGAATGTTCTCTTTACTGTCAACCTGATATAAGTTTCCATCTATTCTATATCCTTTCATAAGAGAAATCTATGTCTTTAATTTTATATTAAACCCATTTTGATTTAATGTAATTATAAGTCCTAATTGATAGATTTGACTCACACTCAAGATATTTTGATGCAAAACATCCACATAAATAACTTCAATTTTCTTATGCTCTCCATTTTATAGTTCTTTACTCCCACTTCCTTTGATATTCAAAGCACCATCATTGTCAAACCATACTACTATGTCAACCATTTTCTTATAATTCCTTAATAATTCTTCATCTCCCATAATATGGGATGATCAACCACTATCAAGAATCTATGTGCTACTATTCTCTAGGGATTTTAGAGCTACTTCTTCAAGGTTAGATTTCTCTTTTTTTTTCTTTTCCTTCCATGAAATATTTGATTGAGTAGAGGGTAATGTTTTTATTTCCAATATATTTTCCATGTGAATTGGTTCTTCATACTCATATTATTCTTACAGAGGAGAATAAAGGTTTTCAAGAGAAAATCTATCTGGTCGGAGGGTATTGACCTTTATTATAGTTCTTTAGGTAATACTTCCTCCTTTTATCTACTAGAAATCAATAGATTTTTTATTGTAGTTAGAGTATTGAAAATAATATCCATAAAAAATATTTTTTTTATAATACGAATAATTTGAATTTGTTATCCTTTGTTGAATTCCTATATCTTCCCCATTAAAATAGATTCTTCCCTATTCATAGTATGACATGGTATGGCCTATATAGCCATAGAATTGGCATTTCATAAGAGGAGATGTCTTCTCACTTACATTCCTCCTAATGTACCCTTCATTTGGAATTTTTTTGACTGGAGAACATTTTTGAATACTTTTGAATGGTTTTCAATTCTAATTTCAGTTTGATTTGATGATTTCCTTGTTAGAACATTAAGTACCTTTGTGGTATGTTCAACTTTCATATTCCCTTTTTTTTGGTTCATACCAATTCCAATTTTTATCCTGCATGTGAATCTTTGACCATTAAAATCCTTCTATACTCCTTTAAAACCACACTTAGATCTCTCTAATAGCTCAACATATAAGAATATTCCAAACTATATTTTCTTCTTTGTTTCCATTTAATTTGATTCACTTTTATGTTTAATCCTTAGGGAAACAACTTATTCAACAAGACCCTCAAGTATCTTGGACTTCTCCTCTAGTATACATGTCAGGTCATTGATGACCATTTCCAATTATTAAATCCTAAGCTTCAATTATACTACATCTTATGAGCTTATGATAGTCATTGAATATTATTTTACTAGTTCTTCTAATCGATCGATTTCAGCTTCAAGACAGTAAATATATTTTGATGGCTCATCTAGAACTGCTCTCCAATTTTTGTTTCTATTTATTTGATTTTCATTTTTACTAAGAGCATCCACAAGTTCTAATTTATGATCAACATCAGAAATCACATGATTATTTTTATATTTTTATTTTAATTGCTCATACTTTTAAACTATATCCATCATGGATGATTTAGTTCCATATTTAAACTCCAGTTATTCATCCTAAAAAATTCATTATCGCCATCTTATTCAAAGACAAAACTTGTCCTCTATAATTTATTTAATTATTTTTAGTCTCCCTTTTGGGGAAACCTTTTACGAGGCTTTTGAATGTTTTAGGATTCACTTTCTCTATCATGGAACTTACTTGAACATCAAGAGGTAATGTGACCAACTCTACCACATAAAAAATATTCCATATGATGATTTCCATCAAATATAAATTTTCCTCTCTTGATTTTCTTTGTAAAAAGAAAAATAATTTCATCTTCCTCATTATCTCCATCAACTGTATCTCTAGAAACCTCATGTTTTTTCATGGATTTAAAATTCACTTCCTTACTTGAGTCATTTCATCGTTTGGTCTGACTCTCATTTCATGAGCCACTAGAATGATTAGAAGATCATCAAGTTAATGTTTAGATAGATCCCTTTCTTCAAGGGTTGATAATTTTACATTATAGAGAGGTGGAAGACTTCTTATTATTTTCTTAATGATTTCAATATATTTAATTTATTATCCAATCCCTCTAATTTCTCTAACAAATTTAGTTATTAGATTAAAAAACGTATCTACAATTTCATCATGATGCATCTTCAGATCATCGAATCTATATTGAAAAACATAGAGTTTTTTCTCTTTCACTTTGTTGTCACATTCATAAATGTTTTCTAGTTTTCCCACATTGACTTTGTTAATGTGAAAATCAATATATTTAGATAGATTTGATCAGATAGAGATGTAATAAGTTCATTTTGTGCAATGGCATCTGCATCAAGCATTTTCCTGTCTGTTTCAATGATAGATAGTTCTGTTGCATTAGTTACCTGAATCCCTTATGCAGTTGAAGAAATAAGTTTCATTACAAGAGATCTTATATGATATATCATCATGTTATTCCAAATCCAGAAGTTTCTTCCATAAAATAGGGGGCTCCCCGAACATTTACTGAATTCTACATGAAAATAAAAGTGGAGAGATTTAACTACAACAACCTGTAGGCTGTGATACAACTTTAGGGATATCAGAATACTATGAGAGGGGAGGGGGAAATCATGGTGTCAACTTTTTCTTATAAAGTGAAGGATATTGTTCCCAAATAGGTAGGAACTTGTAAAACCCATCTGATGGAAATGCGTAGTAAACAAACAATCACATGAAAAGAGACAACATAATAAATTAACTTGGTTCTCCACTAAGGGCTGGTCCAAGGAGCATACACTGATAGTGTGTCAGTCATAGAAAAATATACTAATATTCACTAGTTTTGGAATATATAAGACCAGACACGATCACTCAGTTCTAGGCACACTTCCTTTATAATGTTTTAGGGATTGCATATTACTTCCCTCAAAACCCTTCTATTAACTCCCCTTTCTCACTAACTTGGGTGAAGTCTTACTCAATTTTTCAACCTTAAGGACTCTTAAATATATTGGAATTAAAGTATTTTTCCTTGAATAGCATGACAATCTTATTAAAACTTGGACCTGAGTAGATGCACTTATAAATACCTATTTATTGAAAAAATGATGTTTAAAAATACATTTTGTGAATCTCCTTCACAGATCCCACAACCTTTAGAAAGAAAACTATCTTTATGGAAAAAATTTACTTCACAAAGCTCATTGATCCATCATGGAACAAACCTACTTCATGATGCTCACTGAGTCATCATAGAATAACCCATCACCAAGAAGCACCCATTACTCAAAAGCATTGGCTTTATTCCAGACTTAACTAGTATTTTCATGATGCTTAAGCTCACATAAAAATCAAAATTCATTAATCTCCCCACCTTCATGAAATTAGAGCGATTTTGGATTTTCTCCTAATATTTTAATTTGGAAATAAGTAGGGGTAGATTCATATTTATAGGCTCAACCCTTCACGATGCTCCACCATCTTCATTGCATTTTTCAGATCTTTCAAAAATATCTTCATAGTGCCACTCAATTCACAAATCTCCCTTGAGATTTTTCATTACCTTGAATATTTTAATCAAACCATAATGCACTCATGATTCTTCAATTATCTTAATCATGGAAATTATTGTCACCATTGACAATGCTCCACATATTCACAAATCTCATCCCAGTCCTCATGAAACCCTTGCCTTTACCATTTTTATGATGATCCATTCCCAAAAAACAACCTTTCACGATGCTAGCCTCTTAGCCCAAAAATTTGGTAAACACTAGGAAACAAAGCCACCTTCAACACTATTTTCATCTTGTACTATAAGATAACTTTTTTCAAAAACTCCTTGATCAACCGAGTGAGTATTGACAAAAAACACAAACCAAACTCCATATATAGAAAATAACATCCTTTGTTCCAACAGAATATCCCCAATCAAAGTCATTAAAAGTGTAAATGATCCATGTCACACCATTAATAGACTAAAAATATAATTTTCTAGTATCCTAACCTCCTAAACTGTTCTCCAACATCCACCCAAACCCAAGAGGCATACACTGAGCCTCAAAAAACATCTTAAATCATCTTCCTAGGATCTTGCAACTCTTGGATTCTAGATACAAATACCATTCCCAAAATGACCCCCTATAACTAAAAAAATTTAAACTTATTGTAAAATTCATATCCTAATAATGGAAGAAGGTTTGACACTTTAAAAAACACCATGATCTTCAATCTATATTGAAACTCTATTGGTTTTTAATCACCACTACAATATTATTCACGTCTACTTCTTCACTCAAGGGGTCTTTTCGATGATCTATTTTTTCCATAAAGGTATTTTCCCTTTCCCCCCCATATATTCTTGTTCTATTTCAGTTTCATCATTAAAATATATGGCTTTGTGTTTTGAGAAAAGTATTTTATTCTTCATTATTTTACTTTTTCCTTTTTCTTTGAAAAATATTTCCCTAATAAATCCACTATCAATCTTATTCTTTAGATCCAATCTTATGCATTGATCAACCTTATCCCATATCTATTGTTTCTTAAGTAAAATTATAAAAAATAGATAATATTACCATAATTAATGAAATTTAATGGAATATTTCTTCTATATTTACCTTTCCCATAATACATGCCTTTTGATAACAAAGTGATAAATTCATAAAATTCCATTTAATAATCTTCAAAATTAGTTTCTTACTCATGATACTTTATTGAATCACCATGATTTGAGCCTTTTATAACACTGAATACAACCTTTTTTTAGTTTTTCCTCCTCTTTTTAAGGTTGGCCCTCTTCTCATCTCATAGGTGATCAAAACATTTTTGAATGTTTCGATGGTACACTCATCCATATCTTGATCCCCATGGGCTAAAATATTTAAATATCCAAAAGTATTATAATCATATTATTCATGATGGTAGAATCTTTAATCTTTTCACCATGGTTTTGAGTCAATATTGTGATCTTGTTTAGTTGAATAAATAATTATTCCACTAATTCGTCTTCTCCCATTTAAATATCTTAAAAAAATCCCAAAAGGTTTGTGTCAAAGTCTCTCTAACCATATTTTCTCCTCTATGGATATAATATAGTTTCAACCATATTATTTTATCATCTTCATTCCCATAACTCATGTCAACTCATTGTTTGAGTGTGATGAGAGTAACACATTACATGATCTCCTAGAGGCTTCAATATGATTTTTACCATTTATGTATAGGTTATTATAACTTTATATAGATAAAAACTATTATTGGGAATATCAATAACACCCATGCCAAGTGATATAAGAAATAGACTTATGTTATTGATTCATAAATGAAATCATTTTACATCACACATATGGAATCCTATGTTGATGATTCTAATTGACTATGTTCATCTCATCGATGAAAAATATAATTAATTAAAAGAAAAAATATATCTATAGGAATCATACCTAGAGCTATTTAATTAATGATCAAATACTACATGATAGGACTGGGGGTGAGTATATGACCACTAAGAGAAGAGGTGTTGACTAGTTGGTTGTAAAAAACTCGAACTCACTTTTAAAAGGATACAATTACGGTTATTAGTTGGTGTTAAACGAACTTGATGGTGGTGATGTGTTTCCAAGTGGTTGAGTAGGATAGAAATCACACTGACACAAGGGTTTTTTACAAGTTTTACTCACCCAATTGCTAGGATGATAATCCTTAGTGTGCATTGGTTATGATCCTACTACACATGTTCCAATTTATTATCAAAGGAATAATAAAATGTGCAAGATGATTGTATTGAAATATGATTAAATGATAAATGAATAGTTACAACAACTCAAATTATATCTAATTCTCATACCTAAAGTGCCACTAAAATTTGGACTTATAATGAACCGATGTTCTTGGACTAAAAACATACCAAACCATCTATGGAATGCTTCTAAAATAGGTCTCTATCTCTCTCTATCTATGTTTTATTACACATACATTTTCTTGGACGATCACCTATTTATTTATAGACATATCATACATTTAAAAAAGAAACCTTTGGTTGCGGTGTTATCCAAAAATCTAGAATATATAGAAGAATGATTCCCAAGGATCTTAGAGTATATTAATAATTTTTTAACTGGATTTTAGGTATATAACATTGTTTTTTCATGTGGAATCATTAAATATTCTAGAAAAAATCCTCCATTCTTCTCCAATCAAAATCATTGCGACCTGGAACCTTCACCGTGGTGTGTCATGCGTAAAATTTCTATAATGAGAAATTTCAAAAAACATTTTCACCCATTTGGTAGTTTTTAGTTCCTCGGAATTTCTTTTTTTATTCTTAAATTTCTACATACTTTGGATTGAATTACTGGATGGTGGTTCAATAACACTTAACTCCTCTAAATACAGAACTTATGTCTCCGGGGGTTGCTTTATGGTGTAGTTCAATTCTCTTAACTCCTTAGATGAAAAAATGATGTGAAACCATTCCAGATGCATCATGGAAATCCTTGAATCATAATAACTCCATAATCACATCATATTAAGTCTATGAAACAATCTATCATATAAGATTAACTAATTTTATCATAAACCTTGTCACGATGTGACCTATGCATCTATAATGTAAATTATCTCACATGAGATTGAACCATTTCTAGATAGGAATAACTTTGGGATTCCACCTTCTCATGTCAGGTAATTTCTTTCATGCATGATAATAACTTAAACCTACTATAACATGATTATCTCATTTATTCCAAGAGTTTTTATCTACAAAAATCTTAAATCCATTCTTTCCGATTCATCAACACTCAATATCAATATTTTTTCAACTCATCCATGAGTATGTATTCAATGAATACAAAAAATCCCAAAATCATGAATGAATGGTCTCATGAAAGAGGTTATTTCATGATTCCCATACAATGATCATATAAACACCTAATCATATGATATAATGGTGATTTTGAGAGAGCTTCATCCCTAAGTGTAGGGTTAATTCCATATTGACCATGTCTCAATTTAGATCAGGTCATCAGAGTTGAACTTCCCCATTTAAATTTCAACTTAATGAGTGTTATTAAAATAAAAACCTCACAAATATCTCTTCAAAAATATGAATATAGATCAATAAAACATAACCATCAACTACACAGAGATCATTAACCCTCACTCAATATACATTACCACTAATCCATGGAAACACTAATTAATAAAATCAAGCATGGAGCACTTATAAATTATATATCATTGATCCCAAGTTAAAATACCCAAACCATTATTCATAATTCAGAAAAATATATATAAAACCATTCTTTTTATATTTTAAAAACCACTAAAATCAATTTTTACTCCTAAAAACAAATTAAAAATGTTTTTACACCAAACCAAACACCCACGTAACTCATAAATTATTAGTTATTAATAAAACAATCAATTTTCCTTGGTTTTCTAAATGATTAGGTTTTAGGGTCCCATTAAAATTTAAAATTATGTATTTTACCATAAATTTAAAGTGAAACAAATAATAAAATAGTATTCCTAGAACTATTAAATAAAAATGAATCACTTTCAAAAACTCTGGTTTCTAACAATGAAGATAATAAAATTATTTCCCAATGGAATTTAAACACACATAGTCAAAAAATACATCACATAATCTAGGTAACTATTCTAATATAGGTTAAATAATTCTACCCTGATAAATAATTTTAGAAAACCCTAAATAAACTCTGAGTAGAACTTAATTAATCTTAGACCATCTTGAGTTAGTCATTGAAATAAAAAACAACATTCATTTCATGTATAATTTCCTACCCTAACCACTATAATGGTTCATGGAAAAATATAGAAACCATATTATAGAAAATAATAATGACTTATATAGAGTATCCCCTATTTCAAAACTAGAAAAAACAATCCAAAACCTCACCCACACTCTAAAAACACCATTTAACTGTGTGTTTTTATCATTTAGTGAATGTTTAAACCACCATTAAATCAATTATTAGAAATTTCTAAAAATGAATGTTTATTTAGTTATTGTTAATTATTTTATAATCATTTTTTATTATATGATAGTTTACTTTTCAATGGTTTTTATTTATTTAACATTGGTTTATATTTATTGTGTTAATTTTTAAAATATATTTATAAAAATTATTCTTTTTTACATTTTATGTTAATTTTTTTTGTTTTTTATGCATTATAATCCCCAAACATCAACCATCCCACCCCCACCCTGGTGACCAACTATTATCCCAACAATACACCACCCACCTTGTCCATCCTAGGGTCCACGCTCCACCACTGACATACTTCCTAGTTTGATTTCCTCTCCCTCAAACACTCACAAAAATATTTCACTTTTGGTGTATTATTATGTTTAGTTATCGAGTTTATTGGAGTTAGAGGATTTCAGGATAATTATTTAATGTTTATTAGGGTTTTTAATAGGTGTACTCTTAGTTAATAGTTTTTTAAACTATGCAGCCAATCCATGCAACTTTCACCAGGTGTCTTGATGCCTCTCTCATGGTCAGTGCATAGTTAGGAAAACCTTGCAGATCTCTAAGGAAACTATACTAAGTACTCTTGTTTGTGGGTATCTAATGAAAAATTGGTGTAAAATTTTGGGAAACTATGTGGCCAACCCATTTAGTTTATCCTAAATCAACCAATGATATTATCATGGTTGGAAAAAATTTGGTAAACTATGTCGTTAAACCATGTGACCTACCCAGATGTTTAAAATCATGAAATTATGATTTTACCATTTATTATTTAAAAACATATTTTATATACCACTTCCCTTATTCATGTGATGAAACCAAGGAGGACCATATTCATGACCTCTCCTATCATCATCCTCAGATTCCGTGTATTATTATTCTATTCCAAGTGAATTATCCAAGGTTAAGGCTCTTTTCTAACTTCCTCTTCATATCCTCTTGTTTTTACCCCCCTCACTCATTAAATGGATCCATGGTGGTCAACCCCAAGGTATTTGGATATGTTTTATATCATATTCTTTTCTTTATAGGTATTATAAAGCTCATCTTGAGTCCCATTATATCATTTCACATCATAGGAAACATGATTCCCTTTGTTGATGGTAGGTTTCTATGAGATTGGATTACCTTGACATACCATGAGTGACTTTTCTTTATAATATTCTACCATTATTTAAAATCCAAGGTATTACGATGGTTTTGATAATTATATAATTATTTCCATTTTATTAGTGATTTTCAAGCCTTTTAGAAATTGTATTATGAAGTTAGCATATGATTGGTATTTATAAACTAATTTCCAATGCCCTTATATGTTTAATAAAATTACATAATTAATTATCCTTTAAAATTAATGTTTAAAAATAATTATTTAAGATGCCTAATGACTTCGAGATGTTTTCTAAGATAAAATAACTATTTAACATAGCTTTCTAATAAAATGGAGTCTTTTCAAAGGGCTTAAATTTTTAATGATCTTTGGTGTTTTCTTATTATTATTTTATTTTTTTATTTATTTTTATTGTTATGATATGTAGTGATATTTTAAATGGTGTTTTGGATTTGTAAAAAATGTGTTAAATTTGTTTATTATGAAATTAAATTTTAATTTTGTTTGAGAGTGTTATCTTCGAAGTGTTAAATAGTATTTGGTTTTCTTAAAAAAAGTAATTTTCTATATCATGAACCATTTTTTAGATCATTAAAGCTCATTTTGAAAAACATTAATGGAATTAATGTTCTTCTTACCAATGATGTATCAATTTCATGTTTGTCATTTTTTGTAACAATTTTATATTGATATAATTAATTATACTTGTGTTTGAGATCAATGGTTAGAATGTGTTATTTTTTTATGAGAAAAACATTGTTTTGATAAAATGAGGGTATTTGAAATAGATATAATCAATGTTTTTATGTATTATATATGATTAATTTTCTGATTAGTATACACTTTTATTCGGTTGATCTTGGGAACCCTGAGTACTTTGGTAGGAATGACTAGGAAAAGTACCTATTAGAAATTGATTACACTCTCCCTATCCTTGGATTATGAAAAAAAATTAACTAAAAATTAATATAATATGGATATGGGACTACTATATATCTTAACCCCTTCTTATATTCCTTAATGATTCTCTCCCTAAAGTATTGAGTGAAAATGCATATTTTTTTATGATCAAAAGATAGTATGAGTATCATGCCTTGACCTTAGTTCCATTGGTCCACTCCCATGAGGTTATGTACATTCAATAATTTTAATTTTTTTTTATTTTCTAACTATTTATTCTAATTTCTTTTAATTTCATTGAGTGGATGATATTTTTGATTATATGTCTTCATTTTTTATCCCTTACATGAGTGATAGTTATTGCTGTTTCATTTTGGTTCTCTTATATGTGTGTGTTCTGGTTTTTTTTTAATTTTGATTTTTTTAATAATTAAAATTTGGTTATAAACGTTTTTATATAAAAATTATTAAGAGTTTTCTTTCAAATTGAATTCTAAATTTCTCATTTTTATAGACGTTTCTTTCAAAACAATATAAGAAATTGATTTTTGTGATTTTTTCCTAGAATTAAAGTGATTCCTAACAACTTGGATTGGTTTCATGAAATGGTAAATTTGGATCTTACTCTTGGTTTTGTTTTCTTGAAATATCTTAAAGTTATTTACTTCATAAAATATATTTCAAACTATCATTAATGCAATGTATTATGAATGGAATCTCATAGAAATTTTTATTGGTGACATCGTATAAAGATTTGTGATTACACCTTACTTATACCACATGGTGATTATAGACCAAGTGTATTTTGTAGGTTTAGGTTCATAGAGATACCCTTTTTGAATAATATTTCTTTTGAGTCACTCATAAAGTATATTATGATTGAGATTTTGGATAATAACTTCAGACCAAAAAAGATTATTGGTTTAATATTTTGAGTTTCTATATTTATTTTGAGTTGTGTATATATTGTAAACTTTGAACATAATGTTTTATGGGATATTTATCTAGTATTTATGTATCTCATTTATGCTATATGTAATGATCCATGTTGTTACAACTTGGAAAATTATGATGGAAATTAAAATTTTACATTTGCTGAAGGATTCATTTTGGTAGATTAGATTCATAATTGTGTATTGAACATTTTAATGTATAGATGGAATTATTTTTGATATGGAAGTTGGATATGGAGGTAGATCAGATTCTCAAGACTATATAAGAGAATTTAAAAAGTGGCTACTGAAAAATATAGGATTCACTGACTGGCTGGTGAGCCCCATCAACTAAGTAGCAGGGTCTAGGTGCCCTCATTTTAATGAAGGGTGTTTTGGTATTTTTTGAGGGTTCCTATTTTGAACCCCTTTTGGATTATACTCATCCATACATAATAAAAGAATATGTATAACCCATATTGGCTCTCTATATCCCTCTATTATCATGCCTTATATCAGGGTGATTCTAGAGGGCTTCATTGTGATATTTTTATGTAATGTCTCCTCATTTATCATTATTATTATCTTCTTCTATTATTCATAGAATTTAATTCAGTTTTTATAAGTTTTGGATAGAATATTTCAATGGATCATGGATAAATCATTGTGTATTATTGGGATTTCATGTGCGACTTGTAAAAGACACACTCGGATGTTGAAATCAATCTTTAGATCAATTTTTTTTCATAAGGAATGATTCCTCTTGATTTTTTGAATGGGTTTTTATAAAAATTACATTAATTGGACATAAATTGTGGTATTAAAATTGGATATTTTTTTGGCATTGGGTTGGGGGTGAATTGGGAGTAGAATTTACCTGTTTTCTCATGATTCATGCATCATTGGTCCACTCGGTGAGTTTAGAGCCATTTTTTTATAATTGGGGTTTTTGTATTAAATTTATTTAATTAATTATATTAAAAATGGTTATGGGTGAGGTAGGTGCTCAATGTATTTTTTGTGGTTAGAAGAGATCTCATATGGATTTCATATTCCATTGGGTGAGTTTTTAGGATTTAGGAATATTTTTTTTAATTGTTAAATTAATTATAAGTTTTTGTAATTATTTTTTTGGTGATGCTTGATGTGAGTTATGTCCTTGAGGATGGAGGTGGTGCTAAGGTTTTCCTTGGTAGCGATTTTTGGGTGGTGAAACATGTAAGTGAACTTGTCAAGTTATGGGAACTTGACTTTATTTGAGACACTTGGCCTTTTGTTTTTATATTTCCATGTTCCCCATTAGTATAACTTCCTATAGGTGTATTATATATTTGATATCACAATAAGGTTTGGATGGACTTGTGTCTTACAAATATTCAACATGGATGTATAAATTATTAAATAGCCCAGTGGGGTTGCCTTAGTTTAATGGGTGTTAGTGACCCTATTTATGGTTATTATTGGGGGAATTATTTGTATTTCAAAATGAAAATGTTTTCTTTTTAAAATGTAATTTAGAAAATAGGTTTTGGATTAGAATGGAAATATCAATTGAAAATGGTGGATTTTTTAAATGTTTTTGAAATGAGATTTCAATATGGGAAAAGGGTATTTCTATAGAATGTTCGATGGGACTCGGGTTAGGGGAATGATATGAGTAAAGTGTAATGTGACGCCTTTTGAAATGATCTAATGAATTTTTTAACTCAATTTTGGATTAGTGTGAGTTAATTTTTGTCTGTTTGACCATGTATGGAAAATTACCTATTCATGAAAGCATGTGTACAACGTGTGCACTCTTTATTATGGGAATACACATTGTTTTGACCAAAAATGTTTTCTCATGGTATCAAAGTGGAGGGATGATCTCAATGAACTTAATGGCCCATAGATTATTGGCTTGATTCTATGGAACATAGTTGGATGCATACTTCTAAAACTAAGTGTATAGGGATCATTACTCTGAGGATGAGTTGGTGAGTAGAGATACAAGATGTGTTCCCTATGTATTTTTTCCTACATGTGCTGATTGTGTGATGGTTGTAACATATTTTATTTTTTAAGGATGAGTTGAGGTACTTAACTATGGTATCCAAAGAGCTTTTAGGGATGGGTTGGTGTGATTTATGGTGACCTAACTAGAACATGGAGGGATGATTTGGTATGTTTGATGACCTCCTTAGACTCTACAAGGATGGTAAAAGGTGCCTTGAGGGACATCCTTGAGTGCGTAGGGATGGGTTTTGGTAATTGATGAGTTATTGACCTACATGAAAGTCACGGGCCATGATACACATGTTTTATAGAGATCATGAAATACTTTCTTTCTTGCATGTTGTCGAGGCAAGTAGTGTATTGGTTATGGTATAACACAGATTTTGGTATGACGCAAAACCATGCACTCCATGGGTTGTGGAATGAGATGGACCTTGACAAGGTGTTTTAGTCGGTATACTTATATGTGAATGTGTGTTATGTTTCTTGTTGGGTGTGTTGGATGGAAACGACTGAACTCTTTATATGTATTTTATGCACATCCATTTGATCACAACAACACTCAGTTTTGGTGAGGCACTAGGTATACCTACTGTGTCATTGAACTCACCCATATCCAAATACACTGCATGGGTTCCAATTTATATGTGTAAACATTATGTATTCATTCTAGATGCCTATACCACATGGGTTTGGGATCATATAAAATATTACCAGGTCATGGTGGTTGTGGATAAGTAAGGATTACATAAGAGTATGGTTAGAGGTGACTGTATTTATTTTCGGTTATAGCCAGAAAGTACTATCCAGTGAGGCATTTATTTTATATGACGAATGTCTATTTTTATTTATCTAATATATCGAATATGTTTTAGTTGTTACATCATATAGATTTCCTACTTTTATGTTGTGGACTATGGGGGCCCATGGGGAACACATTTTTTTTCTATAGGTTGGTGGTATATTGGCTATATAGATGAATCTTGCGATTTTTTTTATAGATTTAGGCATGAAACATGAGACTTATTTTAGAGGAAATAGTATCCCCAAGACTATGTTAGTCTAAATCTACTAGTCAATATCATTTGGTGTATAGGGAGGCTCTCCAAAGTCCATGAGGTACTCCCTACTTGAGCACCATTTAGGTGGATAAGGTTGGACAATTACAATATGGTATTAGAGGGATGTTTAAGGTGGGATAGAATAGTTTGAGGTGGAGATATGATATTGTAAATTTAGAGGTGGATTGAGTACATTAATGGGAAAATTGACATCGGTTGAAACTCAAGTTTCTTGGGGATATTCAGTTTGGAATTGGGTACTCTATAGATTGAGGTGTTCATTTGCTTCGATAATACTAATTTTGGATGGACTATACTCAAGATGAGTCATAGGGATCAGTTTGGAGATGTTAGGTGGTTAATGAATCATTATAAAGACATGATAGGTTGATGGTACACTATAGCATCCCACCTTTTTATAACATAAACTTTCATTACATTACACAAAACTGAGGATCTTTAAGGTCTAGTGTCTTGGAAACCAGGAACATAATACATGAAAACAACATAAAACATTCTTCTTAAACAGTTGAAAGGCTTCTCCTTAAGTTCATCCTAGGTTCATTACTGCATCTCATAACCTGGGGACATACATCAAAAGAAAGGGTGAGCAGAAGGCCCAGTAAGGGAAACAAGAGGAACATTTAACATGTAAACTTGAGATACTTCAATAAGGACATGAAAAGAACTTTAAGGAATGAGAAAGAAATCATGAGGCATTTCATAATAAAAATAACATTTTCCATAACTTGAAGATGTGGCTACATCATTTAACATAGAAAATCATGAACATATCACCAAGGTCCATCCCCAAGGTGTCATTTGAAAATTACCAAGGTTATTCACCAAGGTATCATGAAAATTGTAATCTCTAGTGGTTACATCATTACCCAATGCATTGGAGCGCTATCAGGGCGCACCCTTAAATTTTCCTTTATTATCATGTGAGCCACATATATCATCATCAAACATTTCATAAATAACCCATATAGTATAAAATAAATGGGTTTCATTTCACAATCATAACGTTTTAAAAACTGCTTTAAGGACATGATCTTTACGTCACTTTAAACCCACGGAAAGAAAAAGTGGGTCTCATGTATGTAAATCCCAGAATTTAAAATAGAACATTTTGATATATATGTGAATACCCTTGTAGAAATAAGATCTTTGAGTATTCACTTTATAACATAAAATAATTTTGAGAAAAGAGAGAGGCATTTTGAGACGAAAATTCTGCAGCATAACGGCTATGTTACAAGGTTTTAGAAAACATTGAAAAGAGAGGGGACATGAGTCACCCACTCATAAATGATCCATAAAACAGTAGGGGGACAGAATATAAGGTATTTAAGAACATGGTAATGAAATTTGAAAGATATACCATATGAAATGAAAAACATGGAAGTGAGACAAAACAAGATTTCTCTTATGAAAATTCGGCAGCCTAACGGCATCACTTAACTTCAATAAAAAAATGAATTGACAAGATCAAATAGGGTCCCTCATCATATGATCATAAGAGATAAGTATGATAGATATAGAGATCATACCCCAACATAATAAAAAGTAACTTGAAAGACTTGACATGAAAATCGAACTTGAAAAATGAGAAGGGTGAAAGAATCCCTTAAAAATTCGGCAGCCTAACGGCGTCACTTAAACTTTCATAAAACGAAATGATGAGAGTAAGAGGGGATCTCTCATCATATAAACATGAAAAGGGAAGTAAGAGGAATATAAAAGAACATCCTCTCACATAAGAACATGGAGCATAAGCGGAATGAAATAAAAAGGATTACATGAAAAGAAAGAGAGAGGTCAGATCCCTTACCTTAAAACGTAACTCTTAAAACTCAAAGGTTTGGACCTTTAGGGCTTGGGGGCACCTTGGGAGGACTCCTTGGGAGGTAAGGAGACCAGAACTTCGTTGGGGGAGAGTTGGGAGTAAAAACTAAAGGAGGAAAGGGTGGGTATTTATAGGGAAAGTGAGGGGACAAGGCATTAATGGCCAAGGGACACCTCATTAGTGGTTTTGGCAAAACCATGGGCTTGACCATGGTATTTTCCCATGTTATTGGCCACTTGGGACACCTCATACCTTATCTTACTATTAATAATTCGACCATATGGATTACATACTTAATACATCATTTAATGATGTCATTAAATACCCGTAACTTAAAAACTAACTTTCACTATTCATCAAAAATTCAACTTTCTCAGAATAATCCCAAAATTTCACCTTAACCAAATATCAATGCTCTGATTTCAAAAATGAAATCCATTTTATAAAAATAATTTTCTAAATATTTTTAATTTAATTTTTAAATAAAAACACTATTCATCGAGAATTCATTTTTTTCAGAAAAATCCCCAAAAATTACCTTAACATAATATCGATGCTCTGAGTTCCAAAATAAAGTCCTTTTTATAAAAATAATTCTCTAATTATTTTTAATTAAATTTTTAATTAAAAAACACTATTCACCCGAAAAAACTAATACTTGACTAATAATTTATGAAACCGTTATTTACTCATTTTATTGAATCACATTACTTAATCTAGGTGTCTAAATTATATTAAAACTTTATTTGAGTGAAATTACTAATCCATTTGGTCACATTAATAATACTAAGCGTAAAATCACTATTCATAATTTACTATTCATCAAAAATTAAGTTGATCTTATTAGACTCCAAATTCCTTACTGAACACCTTTGTAGAAGACTATTTTTTGAAAATCATTACACATCATTAATTATTTAGGGTTTTCATAAATATTTTAAAATATCCTTTTTTCCAAAATTCATCAATAAAATATATCCTAAAATTATCTGGACAAAAGAAATTCCACAAACATCACTAAAGGAAGAGGTCTCAATTTATTCACCCTAAAGGATTACACAAGGAAGCTAGGGTCTCGTCACATAGCCCCTTATAACACTGGCATAAGACCTAAGTGTAAGGTGTGCTATGGTGAGAGAATCTGAGGGAGGCTCAGATAACATTACCCTAGTAGTAATCTCTACTAACTTGAACTTCTCCCGTAGGCGTTTTCATTCAAGATTGACACGCTGGAGTTCGTCTTGGGCTTGGTCTAAAGCGAAGCCCACAGATGCTACCTCCTTCCCAAGCTCTGATAAGTGGGCTTCATAAGGGTCGAGTCTACTGGATGAAGCCATCGACTCCTCTTTCTGCATTAACCAATAACATCTCTATTAAATCATTAAGAGTAAGTTAATACACTATTTAAAAAGATTGGGTCGTTACATACACACTCATATGGGTAGTTTTAATTGACACGATGGACTTGTTTGAATCTATTTAATTAAAGAAATATATAATATAATTGATTTATCTCTCAATAATATTATATTGGGTGATGAAATTAGTATGGATAAAAGAAGATAGTTTTTTTTTTATTTTCCTTGTTCTCATTCCTCATCAAAGGGAAATGTATTTTATAAATGTTGGTCTTGAGAAAAACTAGATTTTCATGGAAAATTTGTGCAGTAGACCATGGTGCACATGGATAGTTTTTAGAATATGGTTTTATTTCAAATCAATCATGGTGTTGGTGGTTTTGAAATTATTGATATTTTTAGGTTTTGTGAAAAATGTAAAGAAACTTGGTTAGAAGAAAAATTTAAAAGGATATTTTCACTTGGATTACAAAGTGGATTTTGAAAATTAATTTCAAAATAGATTTTCCAAAATGGGATTTATTTTTAGGAAAGGGACTAGCTAGGAAATGAATTTTGAGTAACCTTGGTTTATGGTGAAACCCTTGGATGTGAAGAATTGTTTTGGAAATGTGATGAGTTTTTACCTCAGTGAAATGTTTTGGAAGATGGTTTTTGAAAATATGTGGCTGATTCTCATAAGAACCATTTTGCATGGATTTTGTGTATTGGCTAGGGATGACCCAAATGTTTGAAATGTATTCTTGGATAGGGTGCTATAATTTTTTGAAAACCCTATGAGTGATTTTGGTGAGTGTGGGATGATATAAATTTATTTAGTATCCTATAAAGAGAGAAATTAGTTCCTATGTGGAAGAGATTTTTGGATATTTGGTGATGGACCAGGGGAGGCCTAGGTGTTGGTTTGTGATTTCAGTGGGTATGTCATGGTTTTTTTAAGGGGGCTATTTCTAGGGGGCCCATGATGCATTCTTTTTGGGATATTATTATAGTGGGATCATGGATATTTTAAATAACACCATTTTTATTGTAAACATAACCATTCCTTCATTTATATTGAGTCTATAAAATTCACAATTTTAGATTACGGAGGCTACGATGGATTTTTGAATGGTTCAAAGGATTTTATGGAGGTTCATAATTTGTTAAAGGTTAATAAAACCCCCGCACTATTTCTAGAAAACAATACAAGGTAAAATAATAGAAACCAGGTAGGTGCACAATTTGGATAAACCCTTTAAGTTCATAGGGTAAATAGTGCTTCTTTAAATAGTGGGAAATAAACGATTGGTTCATAGTATTTCTGACCATAGAAAGAAACAGTGCAAGGTGTGGCCCTAAGATAGTATCACCGCACAATTAGTGCATGTTTTTACAAACCGTATATCCTAGAAATGAAACATATATTTAGAACTATGAATGTTTTGGATCTAATCTTAATTAATATCTCTAATCCTTATTAATCTCTTATTCTCAAAATATCTCAAATTTATTATTCACCCTTGGATTTAGAGATGATTATATTCAATCTTTAAGTGATTCAAATGTGAATCAATGTGTGATTGAGGTCTAGATTCATCAACAAGTACATTTCATTACTTATTGTCCTTAGATCCATTATTCTTTTCCCTATTATATCCATAGATACAATCCAATGGGGATAGATCTATGATGTTTAATGAAAATCTTGAAGATATCTTATTGGATCTTGGGAAGAGAACATGGGTTATGATCAAATCTTGATGTTTCATGTGTTGTTCTTCATTTTCGTCAATTTTTGTGATGTATGTTTCATATCTCTCATCTCTATATGACTTAGACCTAGAAAGGTTAGTTTTTATTAAATTATTTTCTTGAAATTATTGTGAAATCCTTATTTGATTCTTTATGGAAATCCCTTTTGGTTATGGATGTGGAATTTCTGAAAAATGGTTATATTTTTAGAAAACCAATCTATTATTTTAAATTTATATAATTTAAAAATTATCATTTGGTTGTTTGGAACATATAAATTGAATGTTGTATTACTTTAATGAATAAAAAGGTTTTACACGGAATAGTTTGGTATGGGTATTTGGAATACATTTTTAGTGTGAGTGAATTCATCAACATGACCCAGTGGAAGGGTCGTGTCACATTGGTGAACCCGGTATGGGTCACCTTGTGTTGACTTGGCGGATCAATGAGAGACTACTCATGAGTATGGAACTATCACCTAGGAAAAATGGCATGTGGTTGTGTGGATAAATGGTTATGTGTATTATAAATAAATGATAATGGTTTTATGAAATAAAATGTTCTCCATGTAATTTTTTGATTTTTTTGATCGAAGTTTTTTATGGTTTTCATATTAATTGTTTAAACTACATTTAAAATACTTTATATAAATTTTAATGACTAGTTTATTCCTAGTGGCATGAATTGGGATGTCATTGGTGAAATTATATTGAGTATAGACTCACCCCTTGTTTGTGCATTTTTGTGTGTTTTCATGTGTAATTTATCTAGAAAAAGGTAAAGGGTAGGTATCTAATTTCATTAGTGATTCTTATTAATACCATGGTAATGGAATATGGAGTTTGATCTTGGACCAAGTTGGGTGTTTTTAGTTAATGCCACTTGGGTGTTTTGAGTTTTGTGGTATTTTGGTTCTCTTCAAGCATTTCTTTTAGTTTCCACTTGTACTATGATATGTTTCATTGGGTTGGTAATGTTTTGAGTTGTATTTTTTACTAATGGTTCATATAGTAGTTTTATTGGTTATTTTTTATAGGTTGTATGTTTTATGTTTCAAAGGGAAAATCATCCCCCAATTTTTCATTAGGTCCTTGGAATTTATTGTTAGCCTTTGGTATCTTCGGAATTTCACCTAAGCCCTAGTAGCACAACTATCACTTCTCAATCTAATGAGGTGGTCCAAATAACTTTTTGGATAAAATGGTATCATTTTGTTTAGTTATTGAGTTTTATTTTTAGAAAGGATATGTGATTGTAGGAAATTTAAATATAGATCATAGAAAGGCACAATAATTCAAGTAACCAGTGAAGTTTGGAACAGAAGTGTTTGGAGACACTTCAAGGTGTTTTTCCATCTCATCATCATGGGTTTAGCTAATGTGAATTTCATTCCATGAATTGATCGTAATAATTCCCACTAGGATGTAATTTTTCATTCCGAGTTTATTGGGTTATCTAAGGGATAAAAACTATTGATTTTTGAAAATAGTGAAAATGGTTGATATAAAAATCATGGTTGTAGTATTTTCAAAAAGGATTAAGATGCTTAAAATTATTGAATTGTTGAAAGATATGATTGTTATATGAGTTGATGTGGAAAATTTAAATTTCTAATCCTTCAGTTACTGATGGGTGATACTATGAGTTTTTTTCTAGTTATAGTGAATGGCATCGAGTAACCATTATTAAAAAAATTGAAAGGGGCTTCTATGAATGTGGTTTCACCTGAGCTATAGGTGAACCAACAGTTAGTACAAATATTTTTTTAGGATTTTTATGATTTGGATATAGGTAATAGGAATGATGAACCTCAACATGTGGACCATTTGGTTTATTTCCAAATACAGAATCCACCCATATTTTGGGGGGATTCTGAACCGGGAAAAGTAAAAGTCTATTTGAATATGATGAATAAAATATTCTATCTTCTTGGGAAAATGAAAGAGTTTAAAATAATTTTAGAAATTTAAATGTTTCAGTATTTGTCATGAAAATGGTGGTAATTAGCAGTTCATGCTAAATTAGACCAAGGTCTAACATGGAAGGATTTTGAGTAATTTTTTGACAAGAAATTATATCCTCACACCTTTTTTAGTGAGAGAACAAACAAATTATTTAGTTTGAATTGGGATAATATCTCAGTGATAGAGTATACATATGACTTTATTAATTCATTCTACTTCTCCCTGGAATTTTCTACAAGTATATCCTTAAAGGCACACATTTTTGAGTCGAGGTTGAAGTAAGATATAAACTCAAATATTTCCATTCTTTGTATAATGAATTGTATAGAAATAATCAATATAGTGATTGTGGAGGAATAGTGTATCTCAAGAAATATGGTTGTGGGGATCTTGTTTATTTTTATTAGAACATGTGGGAACTCTAATTCTAGGAATAAGGTAAAAGACTGAACCCTATTTATAGAGTAATGTGACACCTTAGAATCAAACCATGGGGTCAGTAAAAATTCCTCAATAAATGAAAAGTTATATGGTATATTTTTAATGTGGTTATTTTGATCATATGAAATGAGACTGTATAGAACCACCTATATCATGTCACAATTTCAACTAGATAGAAAATATTTAGCGCTATTGTAACAGTGCTCCAAGATCTAGGGATGGAGACACATCTCATGCCTCTCATGAATCATATGCTTCAATGTGATGAGTAAAACAAAATAATTCTCATCATTAGAATAGAGTGAGAAATGATTATTCTAAGAACACTATGACTCCAAACCAGTGAAATCTAAACTGGGTAAAAAAGATAAAAATTAAATGTTTAATAAATTGTATTGAGATAATAAAGTGATCATGGATGATCAATATGGTCCTAAGAAATTTATAGGTATGATTATTATGAATTCTACCATTATGAAAGATTTTTTTTGATATGATAAGGTCACACTCATTTATTTATTTAGGTGCTATTAATCATATGGGTTTTCATGTTGAGATGATTCCTTCTATGTTAAAACTTCAAAATCCTCTTGTTCAAAGAGAATATTGAGCCTTTATGTGTAAATAGTGTTCTATAAATATCAATGGGGATGATTTTCATTGTAATTTTTCTATGATTGATATGGATGTATATAACTTGACTGTGTGTATGGATTAGTTGAAATAATTCAAGGACTACATTGACTATTATTCCCAAAGGGTTAGTTTCAAATCTCATGTTAGCGTCGAGCATAGATTTATAGGATATTGGGATGTAAAGGAAAGTAGATAAGGTATTTTAGAATCGGTGGTTAGAAAAAAATCTTATTATTTGGAAGTGATTACCTTGTAATATGTGGATGATATTAGGAATATAGATTTTTTAATTTCTCTTTAGAAATTTCCTTATGTTTTCCCCAAAAATTTATCTTGGTTTCTACCAAAAATATTTATGGATTTTATGATTGACCTCCTACTAGGGACCAGTGTTATCTAACTTATATATTATAGGATGGAACCAATATAATTGAGGTAATTGAATGATGATTTATAAAATATTGAATGTAAGGGGTTTATTCGACCAAGCACATATCTGTGGGAAACACTGGTTTAGTTTGTAAAGAAGATAGATGTAACTCTTAGACTTTGTGTGAATTATTTTATTTATAACCAAGTTACGATAAAGAATTGGTATCCTATTTCATACATTGATTAACTATTTAATGAATTGATTGTAGACCGGTGGTTCTCAAAAATTGAATTACATTCGAGGTATCACCAATTTTGAGTTTGCAAGGAAGATATTATGAATATAGATTTTGGAAGTATATATATTGATTATGAGTATGTGATTATTTCTTTTGGTATTGAGAATGAACAAGTATTATTTATGGAATTAATCAATCAAATCATTCATAGGTATCTGGATTCCATTATGGTGGTGTTTTTTGATTATATACTAGTGTATTCCTGGAAAATAATGGATAATGAAAAACACATTGCTATAGTGTTTGGTATATTTTTGGAACATCATAGTTATGATAAGTTATAATAGTGTGATTTATGGATACAATATATGAATTTACTTATCCATTTGATTTATAATAAGGAAATTTATGTAAATTGTGAAAATATAGAATCTTTAATCTCATGGAGAGCACCCTATAATGTCTTATTGATTTGTAATTTCCCTATCTTAGAGGGATACTACAAATGTTTTGTATCTGATTTTACATGTTTGGAATCACCGATGAAAACGTTGAAAAGAAAAGTAATTTATTTCCAATAGAATGATTAATGTTAGAAATCCTTTCAAGAACTTATGTTTAGACATACATTAGCTCTTATCCTCATGTTTCTGGAGTCTTTAGAGGGATATGTATTCTATCATGATGCATCAATGTCTATTCTGGGTTGTGTTCTCATTCATGGAGATCATGTTGTTTCTTAAGGATCATGACAGTTATGGGTTTATGAAAATAATTACTTAACACACAATTTGGTGTTAGCGGTAGTAGTCCATGCATGGAAAACCTATAATCATTATCTCTTTGGAGATAAATTCATAATGTTTATGGATTATAGGAGTTTGAAACACATTTTTTCACAAATGGATTTGAATTTAACTTAGAATAAAAGGATGGTGTATCTGTAGATTTTTAACTTCAACATGATGTATCCAACGGTTGAAGAGAACTCCATAGTGGATGAATTGAGTAGGAAGTCATATGAACATCTGGATAAAGAGGCTTTGGACTAGTGACAAAAAATACCAGTCATGGTGGATATGAATCAATATTCCTTAGATAATGGTGATGATGCAGTTTTCTTTCCATGTTTGTTTGCTTCTAATTTGGTTGAGAAGGTTATAGTTTCTTAGACATCTGATCTTTATTGTGTTACTATAATATAAAAACTAAATTGATGGGGTGACCATTGAGGGTATGAATCTTGATGGGAGTTCAATGTTGTAGTTTATAGATCAGATGGTCATACCTTTGATTTTTAGGAAATTTTTTTTAGTGCCCACCATCATTTTAGATGGTAGATTCATCAGGGAATAAAAAAGATGTATAAAGTGTTGGAATCATAGTTTTGGTGGGTTGGAATTAAAAGATACTTATTGAATAATGTCTGAAGTTCCCTCACCCTTTATCATGTAAAGGCAGAGCATCAATGACCCTAAGGTATATTACAGTCTTTGTCGATTCCCATGTGGAAATTGGATCAGATAGACATGGATTTTGTGACATGTGTACCAAGGATGGTTAGGAAACATGATTACATATGAGTGACAGTGGATCATCTCACTTCCCCCCTATTCATGAAACTAATATGGTGTATAACATGTGAAGACTCTATATTAGATATATTTTAAAGATGGACGATCTTCCAATATTGATTTTAATAGACTAAGACCCCAAGTTTATCTCTCAATTTTTGGAAAACATTACAAAAATCACTTGGAACACAGTTAACTATGAGTATGGATTATCATCCTAAAATGGATGGATAGTTTGAAAAGACAATCCAAAAATTATATTACATTCTTATGGATTGAGTTTTGAATTTTAGTGGGTATTGAGAGGAGCATATGCCATTATGGGATTTATCATAAAATAATTGTTAGTAGGTATCAATACATATGTATCCTTTGGAATCATTGTATAGGATTCCTTATCATTTTACACTTTTACAAGTGGAAACAAGTGATACTTCACTAATTGGACCCATCTATGTGTAATAGACAATAAAAATGATTTGGTGGATCAAAAAGAGGATGAAGACAACTCAAATACATCATAAATTGTATTTAGATCATCAAAAGTGACTATTGCCATTTGAGGTGAGTGATCATGTGTTCTTGAGAATATCTATAAGGATTGTGCAATTTTATTTTGGTAAGTAGGGAAATTTTTCAAATTATTTCATATTCCCTTTTGAGATATAAGAATGAGTTGGTGAGGTATCATATCAGTTGAACTTTCTACTAAGGTTCAGTTCAGTTCACAATATGTTTCATGTATCTTAGTTAAACAAGTAAAAAACTGATCTGGACCATTTGATTTAATGGGATAATGTTGACCTAGAGTCATATACTAAAACTATTCATGTGATATAATAGATTTTTGATAGGAATTAGAAGATATTTCATGAAAAATATTCACTATAGTGCGAGTTTTATGAAAAAATGGTTTTATTCTGGAAGAAACATTGGAGCTTGAGAAGAAAATGTTAGAGAAGTGGCCTAAGTATTTCAAGATAAAAATGTCTTTCTAATTTATGGGGATTAAAATGATAATGGTGGGGAGAACATAGAACCCCTTTATTTAGGTAAATAACCATATATTCATTTATTATGAGTATATATAAATATTAAGTTTTGTTTCTGGAGGTTCTGAGTGATTTTGGCATGGTTTGGAGGCTTTTTTAAAGGTGCACAATTTTTTCAGAGTTAGTAGAACTGTGAACTATCTCTAGAAAGGCATGGTTGGTGTATAAGGGAAACCATCTCCAAAAATGCATGTGTATGGGAGAACATTGGACATTGGGTAGGTACGTGGTTTAGAAAAACATGAGAGTGCCTAGGGGAAACCATGCTTCTTGTAATAGAGGGAAAGGAATAGTTAGAGCATATTTTTTCTAAATTTCAAGCCAATTGGGTGAGGTGTAGCCTTAACATAGTAGCACCTCATGGTTGGCAGACATTTTTTCCAACATTGTGGCCTAAATTTAGAGCACTAATTTTTTTGATCAAATATTAATTAATACCCTCAAGAGTTTTTAATCCCATATTCTCTAAATATCTCAAATTTATTTTTCTCCCTAGAGTTGATAAATGATTCCTATTGATTCAAAAATGATTCTTTAGTGAATCAAAGTGTGTTGAAGGTAACTATTCATCAATAAGTACCCATTACTACTTGTTATTCCTATATAAAATATTATTTTACCTCTTTTAACCATAGATCTAATCCATTGGTGATAGATCCATGTCATTTGATGTAAATGTTGATGAGATTCTATTAGATCCAGTGAAGGGAACATGGGTTGTGACGGAATCTTGAAGTTTCTTTGCGTTGTTCTTGTTTTTCACAAACCGATGTGAGGTAGGTATCTTCTCTCTCTTCTCAACTTAACATAGAACTTGAAGGTTTAGTTTTTATTAAATTATTTTATTTAAATGGTTGTGAAATCCTTATGTGATTCCTAATATAAATATGTTTTGGTTATAGCTTTTCAATTTAGAAAAAATGGATAGATTTAAGGAAATCCCCCCTTTTTTGTAATTTTAAAATGATTATTTAAAAATTATGATTAGGTTTTTTGATGCATGAGAAGTTATTTTTGAAATTATTTATGTAATGAAAATGTTTTATGTGGAATGGTTTGGCATGGATATTTGACATACATAGTTGGTGTGAGTGAATTCATAGATGTGACCCTATGGAAGGGGCGTGTTCCTCTAGGGAATCTGGTATTGGTCACCTTGTAATGACTTGGTGGATCAATGAGTGACTTCTCATGAGTATAGAACTTTCACCTGGGAATTCATGGTGTGTGTTTGTGGATATGTGCTTATGGGTATTCCAAATAAATGATAATGGTTTTGTACTTGAAAATTTTATCCTTGAAATTTATTTATAGTTTTGATAGAAGTTGTTTATGGATTTGATATAAATATATTAAAATTATTTTAAACAATTTTATTTAAGTTATACTGAAATTTCTATCCAAGTTTCCATAGTTGGGATGTCATTAGGGAAATCTTACTAAGTTTAGACTCACCCACTGCTTGGGAACTATAGTATTTTTGAAGATTTGATATATCGAGACATAGGTAAAGGAAATGTATATAAGTTCTTTATTGAAACATCTTGAAACTGTGGCTAAGGCATATATATTTGTATCCTAGAGCGGTTTGGGTGTTTCTAGTTGATGTCCCATGGGTGTTTTGAGTTTTCTAGTTCTTTGGTTCTTTTGTAGCGTGTCTTTTGGTTTCCACATGTACTCTAATATAGTTTAATGTTTTTGTTATGTTTTGAATAATATTTTATACTAATACATCATATATAGGTTTTGTGGTTTATTATTTATATAGTTTGGATTTTTTATCTTTAAAAGGAAAAAACTTCCCCCAAATGTTCTTGAGTCCCTTGGCATTTATTGCTAGAAATTGGTGTCTTGGGGGTGTTACCTAAGGACTAGTAGCACACCCATCACTTCTCAAGACAATTAGGAGGAGAGTGATGTTATATTTGATGTGATTATTGAGTATTCATATGTGTTTTTTTGGGTTTAGTGATTGGACTTGTGATATGTGTTTTGATTTTCCATGGTGTTTTTTAGGTTGGACTGCATGGCGTGTATTTGGTTTGCGTCCCCAATCAAGACTAGTTGTTGTGTGCTCCTGGTAAGAGATTTCTATATTGAGGAGCACCATTCATTTGAATTGGCCATAAATAGTTTATTATTATAGGTTTAATCACCATAACCCTCAAGAAAATTTTCATTTTTATGGCACTTTGGTGTTTTTAATTGATAGGGGTGGTTGGGAACCATCTGAACACTTGGTTGTGGCAGTGAGTGGGGTACTCATTATCTAGTAATTGGATTCCATGGTTGATTACTGTTGGAGAATATATGATAATGATACTACTATGTTGGGGATCACCATGTCGGTTGTGGGTGATTGATCTTGGTATAGGAAGGGCCATGAGTGAGTAGAAACTAGTCAGTGAGTAATTTAATGATAGCGGGGTGCCAGGGAAAATTTGGACCCGATTAAGGATTCGGTTGAGGATTTGGTAGGATTCAATGTGTGGGAATTGAACTCAATGTGGTTATGGCATGATTCATGGGTTTATTAGATTAGAAGATCATCAGATTTTAGGGTGGAGTGTGATAGTGAAAGTTGTCAGTTTTGGAACCAATCGATGAATCATATCATGCATCAGGTTGGACCATGGTGTGGGGTTTTGGATGGTGGGACAATATAATGTCCTAACATTAAACATTAAAAAAACTTTAGTTTTAGTCAAGATTATAATTTCATTCAATTTGAGGATCCTCTCATGTTTTTATTTTTAGAGAATTAGGCCATAACTCATAAATTACAAACAATATAACACAAAGTGGACACTTCAAATCAGTATCAATTTTTTACACCAAATACAAATCATTAAAAAAATTATTTCTTAAAAGTTATTTGAGAATATGAAATAAAATTTTTTCACATGAAAAATACTACATGTTTTTCTCAATGAAAATCATCAAAACCCACAGAAAGTAATTAAAACCACTATTGGTTACTTAGAGAATCACTTTCATAAAACCCTTTCAAAACCCTTTTAATTAGAATAACCATAAAAATGACTTCTAATATATTCATTACCAAATTAATTTGAGATATATAATGGTGATAACCCTTCGTATATGGTATATAAGGCTCACCTATGAGCTATAATGGGTCTCAACACATCGTATAGGCCATATCGGGCTCACCCATTTCTCATGAGCTATAATGGGGATCCAACCCTCTATATAAGCTATATTAGGCTCACCCGTGAGCTATAATGGGGATCAAAATTTAGTATAAGATATATAGGGATCAATAATTTCATATAATTCTAAATTAACATACCATGAATAAAAAATTTCATCATAAAACACTTTGAAAAACTCTTTTAAACTCACATGAAAAACACTTTCAGATAAAAGCACCCAATTCTTATAAAACCCCAATTTTAATACTGAAATTACTTTTTTATTGATTTATTTTCAATTAATGAATTACAAAAAAGGAAAGGTTTTTTTCATTGATTGAAACCTAAAATATTCCAAAGGAATACATAAACAAAATAATGGTAAAAATGGTGGAGAAGTCATCGTTGTGTACGTTAAGAATTCATTTTTTCATTTTTCAAAACATTCCATACAAAACTTATAGAAGATTCCTTTTGAGAACATTTTAAAATAAATTAAAAAAAATTATTATAAAACTTTTATGTACACATAAAAACATTTAAAAAATTATTTTAAATACATGAACGTGGAAGAGAAACAGAGTATGAAGGAATACATTAAAAGAGTATTTATTTAGAAGAAAAGTCCCTTATCACATTTGCAAATTTTAAATCATAAAACAAATTAAATAATAACATTATTAAAAAAAATTAAATACTAGTAGAATAGATAAATTTATGATATATAATGTAAACATGATTGTATATACACCGTATAAAATATAGAGTCATATAAAATCAACATATACTTAAATGAATGGTGATTGAGATGAAGTCCATTACCTTGAGTCTGATTATTCACGCGTGTATTTATCTTCATGAATAAGAAAATTATTTTAATTGTTTAATTTATTGAGAAAAATTTTCATGTGTTTTTATTAATTTTTTTATCTTTTACCGTGTTATATTCATTTACTTAGTCAATTAAGTTTAAGTTTGAAGCCTCGACTATATTAAGATTATGTGTCAAAAATGACTTTGGTAGGTCGACTATGGTTAAAGGGGTCATTATTTAAACATCTACTGAATAATAATAACAGAATATATATCATATTTATAGATAAATTATAATTTTAAAACCTATAATGAATTATGGTTATTGAAAATGAAATAACTTTAAGATCATAGAGATGGTAGGTCATACATACACATGCACAACATTTCCATTTTTCCAATTAATAGTATAGAACGAATGTAAGTAAAATTTATATTTCAATAATGATTATTATATCATTAATAAAATTTTATTTAATTATATATACTTATATATTTCATTCTTATGATGTTTTAATGAAAAAAGAATAATCACTTCGCTTTAAGGAGGTGGTAGTGCACACGTTCACGAACGACATTATCATTTTTTAGTGTGTGAAATGGTAAGAAGAAAAATGATATATTATATTTATAGAAATATAATTATTTAATTAATATCATAATTATTTCATGTATATCATATATATTAATTATAGTTACCCTTATTACCTTCAACAAAACAAATTAGTGAAAAAATTCTCCACATCACTTTTTGAGGCGGTAAACCTCCATATACACAAGCGGTGTTATCCTATCCCCTACGATATAGAATATAAAAACATTTATATGATATATTGAATAAAAATGTATACATATGTTTTAAATATTATAAATATCATATATTTATATTATTTCCATAATTATGTACAACCATGAGAGGTTGTAATGGAAAAATGAAGGATATCGGTTCACGAGGCGGTAGTCCGCCGTACACACGAACGATGATTTCATAAACCATTTGATAGAAGTGTGTGTGGGAATATTTCATAACCATAAAAATAATTTAAATATATTTATGATACCTTGTTTATTATAAAATAATTATATAAAAATAAATAAATGGGTTTGAGGAAGAAATAAACCAAAAACATTCATTGATGAACGTTACATCTTCTTCGGGTAACTCCTACTGGCTTAGATTAAAGGCCTTACGTGGATGAATTTATGCCCAATTTAAGGCTTATATAATGAGGTTATAGAAGTCAATAAGGGATTTTGGTAGGTCTCGACCGATCCAAATGGCATGATATGTGTGAATAGAGGAGTATTGTGGGTGGCTTTTTATAAGTGGGGTGAGTTGAAATGTTTTAACTTTTTTAAAAGAGAGAATTATACTCCTGTTTTATCTATGTCATGTGGATATAATAATGAATAAAATTATATAATATAATTTATAATGTCATAATATGTCCATAAATGTGTTCTTTACAAGTTTATAAGTCATTTTAAAGCTTTTTTTTAAAGTTCAATCACTAAGTAAACTCGTTTTTACCATAATCGCTGTAATTAATTTTAATTGTTTTCACAAGTAAAATTGGTAAAAAATTAAGTTAAACATATTATAAATTATTATTATTATTATTACAAATAAGGAATCCATTTTTACAAATTAAAATTACCTAAGTGAGAAAATAAAATTTAATATTAACCCCGCACTCGTAGTGAGACAATGGGTTTTTAGGAAGAGTATTTTTACAAAAAGATGATTCTATATTAACTTTATGACTAATAAAATTAATTTTATGAAAATAAATTAATATTAAATGATATATATTCTATGAAATTATTTAAAAAAATTCCCTATTGTGTATTATTATAATTAATTAAAAAGGATAAACAATATACATTTTAAAACAATTTTTAGAAAAACCCATTTTTAAACCTAAAAATGAACTCATATTAAAAACCAATATAAAGTTAATCCAGGAGTAAATAATTGGGTTAAATATAACTAAACAATAATTAGTTTAATTTAAAATATATTCAAACATATTTTTACTATTAAATTACTTAATTTATTAGAAAGAGAATGTTTTTTATAAAAATCTGTATTATTCACTATTCACCGAAAAATAAATGTTTTCAAAAAAAATCATAATTTCAACCAAATTAAATTTTGATATTATGATTCCAAAAATAAATTTTATTTTTTAAAATTATTTTTATAAAATTATTAAAAATTAATTTAAAAATAAGTTCATCATTAAAACGTGACAAAATATTTTTTTTGAAAAATGTAAATTTTTAAGCATAAAATTCGGTTTATTTTAATATCATGTATAAAAAAAGGACGAATTTTAAACATTATATTATATATAATATATATAAATTTCATTAATATAATCAAACAAGAGTAATTTTTAGAATTTATTTTTATAAAACATAGTTGTGCACATTTAAAATAATTTTTCAGAAAAATATTTCCTTTTATTTTCAAAAGGGTTTTAATTTCTTATATAATTAATTGGTCACCAAAGAATATATGTAATCCATATTTTCATAATTCATTTAATCCTATTCATACCCACTATTATAATGGTTAGTTCATAATGGTAATATATATCACGGGTCATTTTGTTTTGGTGTTGTTTGTTGAATACACCATCAAACATAAAAATATCAGGGTTTCATATAATGCAAGATAAAATGAGTGTTGCATGTAACAAAAGATAAATATAGTATTGTGTTTCCTTTAAAATATAGAACATAATTTTCTACTTTTTATAATCTTTGTGTGTAACATCTCCCCTTTAATAAATTGCATCCTTGCAAATTTTTACTTTATCTTAATAATCAAATGTTGGACATATAAAAATAATTTTGTTTTAAACCCACATCGTAAAAAGGGTTAATAAAATATCCCCTTCATAAGAGAGAAAAGGATGTATTATGTTCATCTAGAATAACACATAACTAGGTTTATAAATAAGCGAACATAAGTGGTTATTTAATAAAAACATAAATAATTATAGAGAGTGATTGAGTTCACTGATCACAAGAAGGTGAATGATGAATGGGAAGTTAAGGTCCTTAAAACCATAAATATGTGATAATAAAAAAGGGAATCTAGTTCATTGGATATCAATTCAATATGAAAAATTTTATATTCCAAGATCATTTTCCTAAAGTTAAGGATATATTTTATAGTCTAATAATATAAATAAATATACTTGATACGTTTCTGTTTCATAATAAAAATTTCATCAATTGGTTGTGCTTCGACTAATTACCAATTCATCCCTTACACCAAGAAATGAATATCCAAAAATTATTATTTTTCCCTAAAGAACTAAAATTCACATTTAATGGATCATAAGATCCATATAAGAGTGAAATGCCTTTACATGTACCTCAAAAAATTTTACAAAATCTATATGGTTAGCACAAGTTATATAATACAATAGTTTAATCAATAAACCTCAAAAATAACACCAATGGTTTATCATTAATATTTATTTTTTTAAAATTTTTAAATTAAAAACAATTTCATTGATTATATTATTAACCATAAAGGTTATCAATACTATTAAATTTATGTATATAATATGTAAAACCATTATTTCAAAAATAACCTTTTTACTAAAACAGATACTTAAGATATCTATGAAAAATAAATAAATGTATCAAAATTTACTTCCATTACATAAAACATTAAAATATGGGTGTCTGGGTCACTAGGATTATGATCAAAATTTGAAAAGTACTAATCTCCCTAGAGCTTTCACCACTTCACCAAATGGACCAACATTAACTGTAGAAGTAACAAATGATTCTACACCCCTTTTTTCTTCTCATCATGATGGTTTCCACCCTAAGTAAATTCAGAAACATGTTTGCACAATATCATAAATCATTATATCTAAAGCATATTTTTGTTCACTGGATATCTTTTATCTCATTCTTGGATTGTTCGGGGCTCTTTTCCCTATAGTCACAAACCTTGTGACCAAACTTACCACAACACTAACACTTTCGAAATGCTAACATACATTTTCCAAAACTTATTTTACCACATTTGGAATATTTTTTTTTCTTACCACCAGAATTATTTGTCGATTTATTCTCTATTCACTTCCACCCAAACTGTTTCTTACTCTTGTCATCTCATGGACCTTGAGTGTCGAAAAAATCTATCTCAACTTTCTCAGCACAAAGAAAAACTTTCTCATAAATTTTAAATTCTCATTCAATAAAATATATTCATAATCATTGATTTTAACTAGAAAAAAATATATTGATTTTAATATCAATGTATCAAATGAAGTCCATCACATACCTAACTAATCTTGTGAATTTTTATTCATTTGAATCCACCAAATGTTCATCTTTTATTTTAAATTATAGGAATTGTTTCTCTATCCTATAAAAAATACCTAAGGGAAATATTTCTCAAGGAAAACATTCTTAAATGTGTCCCACTCCATATCATAAATTCCATCATTCTCTATTTTATTTTTAGCCAAATACCACCATCAATCAGATTCACCTTAGAAAATATAGATGGTAGGAGTTACATTTTTACATTACAAACATCCCATGACTTCAAATATATTCTCCATTATATGGATCCATCCTTCGGCTACTACTGAGTAAGACGATCCATTGAATGATGGGGGATGTTTCCTTATCAAATAATTCACTATAGATATTTTCCTTCATGATAGATCAGGTTCCTATCTATCACAAATAACACCACAATTTATCACTAGTATCAACTGATCCATCATTACAACAAACTGTTCTTTTACGATTCCAACTACATCAAGGTATTTATTTGGAAGGATATTCCCATCTTTGTTCCTTCCAACTATAGCTTCCATGTTTCCTCTATGAAAATAAATTCTAAATAAAAAATTTCTAGTCGAAGAAACATGATAATCATAAAATTCATTATCATTTCAACCTAACTATAAAGTAAAATCTTCTAAGGTAACTCTATTAATACTATCCTAACCTCTAATGCTTTCTAAACCATCATTCTATACCAACTATATGTCCCCAACCTTAAAAAAAACATAAACTGGAGTTTTAGTCAAGAATATACTTTCTTTCACTTTGAGGATCTTTTTTGGTTTAGATTTTTTGATAATTAGGCCATAACTCATATATTACAAACCATATAATACAAAGTGGACACTTCTGATTAGTATCCATTTTACACCATATAAAAATATTTTCAAAAGAATTATTTCATTCCTGAAAACTCTTAAGGATTTTCAACATGACATCATCAATTCCATTACCTATCATCTAAAAAATATAAAAACACAGTATGAGCATAAAAATATCAGAAAGGGATGCACAAAGAAGGAATAGCACTAGTCAAGTGAAAACATGAAAACTCAAATAATTTTTATGTTTATATTAAAATTTCATTGATAATATGAAATAAAAAATTTCACATGTTAAAAAAACACACTTTTCTTTCAAAGAAAATCATTAAAAGCCATAGAAAGTAATTAAAACCTCTTTTGGTAACTTGGAGCATAACTTTCATAAAACATTTTCAAAACCCTTTTATCTAGAATTACTGTATGGATAAAATCCTATATAATTATAACCCAATTAATTGGATATATATAAGGGGGATTTCCATTAATATAAGGCTTATTAGGGTCACTTTTGAACTATAATGGGTCTCAACCCTTTGTATAATCTATATCGGGCTCACCCATTTCTCATGAGCTATAATAGGGAATCCCTTCATATAAGATATATAGGGCTCACCAGTGAGCTATAATGGGGCCAAAACCATTGTATAATATGTATCCGGCTCACATGTTTCATATATTTATCATGTAGCATATCATGATTAAACAATTTCATCATAAAAGACTTTAAAAAAATATTTTAAACTCATTTGGAAATCAATTTCTAATAAAAATACCATTTTCTTTTAAAAACCATTTATAATAACAAAAAAACTTATATTTGAAAAATGGTTTTCAATACCAAAATAACAAAAAAAAAAGGAAAAGGGGTTTTCATTGAAGGAAACTTGAAATATTTCAAAGTAATCCAAAAAAACATTTTAGAGACCCGAAACCTGACGTACATGGACATTACATTACTTTTGCGGAATACTTAATACATAACAAAAACAGACACACAAGGACTGTAATAGTTTAGTGTCTTTGGAAACTTGGAACGTAATCTTCTAATCGTGGTGAAAGATGCTCAACATCTCCCATAAATATCTTCCCTTTTTTTTCTTACCTAAAACCTTTCTTTATATCCTGGGGAAAAGAAAACATAAAAGGGTGAGATCAAATGCTCAGTAAGGGTAAAAAAAAGAAATATCAATCACATCATATTCATAAGAAGATAACTTTTGGAAATCTTAACCTGCAAAAGAGATCATAATTTCATAACATGGGATAAATAATAGTAGTGAAATGTAATCCCAATAATCGTAACATAAAACATGAAACTTTGTGGCATACACACATAATCATAGAGAATCATTTCTTATTAGTCAAGACTCATTGCCAAGACTATCTTAGTGGACAAAGTCCCTTTCTGAACCGTGTTCACTCCTCGTTTCAGTCCTGTTTCACTGAACCGGTATAACCTACCGTTCCAGCCATGTCTATCTCATGAGATATAAAATATTTACGCAATTCATTGGAGGGAGATATAGGTCCCACCCATCTCATAATGATACCATTCTTATGTGTGCCACAAAATCATAAACCATACATCAAAGCATAACCCATGTAATAAAAATGGGATTCTTAAACATCGTGACATCATAAAACAATTCATATAAGATAAAGGAATTCATAAAAATAATTCCATCAAAACATAATCAAATCAATGTAATAATAGGGGTAAAAACAGAACCCTTTATTATCTTAGATGGTAAATAATTTTGATAAAACACTTGAACTCCATTCTTGAGGAAAATATCCTTTCTACTTCAAAAACACTTTTCCTTTCTTAACATGTCATACAATTCTAAACTAAAAGAAGTTGATTAAAAATAAACTTGAAAACTTGTAAAGGAAGCTTCTTGGAAATAATGTTTTAAAAATCCATTCATTCCGTATAAGTAAAAAAACATTCTTCTCGTACTTTCGTCGGAAAAGTCAAAAAGTACCTCGTACGAAAAACGACAAAAGATTCCTTTCATATCTTTTACTAAAAACTCACCGAAGGGTAAAATTGGATTTATACAATTGTAGGTGGATGGAAATAACATTACATATTGAGGAAACATGGATGTGGATGATAAAATACACCCCAGTAAATTTCAAAGTATAAACAATCTCGGATAAAAATGAGATTGTGATATTTCGTTTACCTTAGGTCCGATTTGCTTCGTAAGTGTCTGAACATCCTGTATAATGATTTAAATAATGTCATTGACTTATTCCAGAATCATACTAATTTTTATGATATCATATATGGTTCACTTATGACTTTATATTACCCGTTCTTTTGTAAATTCCATGTTAAAGAGCGTTTTGGAAAAAATTGTTTCATTTATCATCCGTGTTTTGACTTGTAATTATTCATATGATTACTTAGATCATGATTACGTAATTCCAGAATATAAAACATGATTTATATATAATATATATTCAGAATATACATATATATAATAAATCAGTAAATGGAAAGAAATACAACGTTCATGGAGACGGTAGGTCGTACGTACGCATGAACGCTGTTTTCGTTTCCTTATTGAGTTGAATGGAATTCAGTAGATGACATACATATATATACACATAAATCCAGTATCATTATTATTTCATATATTTCATGATTAATTATTATATATACTTTATAATCATTCATGAATGGTTAAAGTGGAGAATGAATCTCATCGCGTCGTGGAGACGGTAGTCCGTACGTACGCACGAGCGATGATATCGTTCTCATGATCGTGGGACTGTATTGGAGTGTATGTATACTATTTCAGAATCAATATCACTTTAAAATAATCATATATAGTTATTATTTACACCATTATACCCATCCAAGTAAGGTGGTGGTGGAAAATAGATTTCACCACGGCGTGGAGACGGTATTCCGTACGTACACACGCGCGGTGATTTCGTTTTCCGTAGGATGGATAGATGGTGAAATAGGGTTGTTTCATACTTATAATAACATATCAGTATATGAGTGATACTGATGTTATTAATTCATAATGAAACAACCTAAGAAGAAGAAATAAAGATGAAAGAATCAGTAAAGGACATTACCTCTTCTTTGAAGCGCCTCTTTGAGATCTCCTTTTAGGGCACTAAAATTGGTCTTTGAGGAATCCCAGAACCTCTAGGATGTTTCTAGAGAAGTGGAGAAGATAATTTGGCAGGGGTTGGCCGAGCTTGAAGGCTCAATGTGGTGTGAGGAAGAGAGGGAGGGGGTGCCCTTTTATAAGGGAGGAGAGGGGCACCTTTGGAATAACTAAAAAAATTATTTTATTATAAAGTCAAGTTCGGTTTTAAATAGCTCCAAATTGATTTATTTCGAAGAAAAGGTGGGGATGGGTCGAAATCCTATCATCCAATAGAATTTATACATGTTTAGGTTCCTATTTTAACCTTATCATTTAGATTTAACATTAAGTTAAATAATTTTACTTTTACCATGTCTTCTTGTGTTCTTACACTATAAGGTTAATAAACTTACTATAACAAGACAAAAGAACCCCAAGTTGTTTATTATTAATATATATAACCTTATCTAAGTCATTTGGCTGAACCTTAGATTTTTAGGAATAAAATAACAATTAATAATATAATATTTGTTTTAAAAACTATTTTATGTCAATTTTGACACTATTTGGTAATTGATTTTTGTAAAAATCATAACAGAATGATTAGTTCGAAAACAGTTAATACAATCAATACTAACATGTCATATTAACCTAGAAAATTAGTTTAATTCATAAAAAGTCTCAAATTACATTTATTTGGGTATTTATAACATCAATTATGTCAATATTTCATTAATAAGATAATTACTACATCATTGTTGTGTCATAAATAAATTAAATTATTTAATGTCTAAAAATTACAAATAAAATACCATAATGTAGGAAAGCGTTTTAGCTTTCTAATTAATATTTATAATCGAATTTATCTTATTTATATCCCTATATTAAAAATGATTTACTTATTAAACTTTGATTTTAACTATTTTAACCCTTATTTAAATAAATTAATAATAAATGTCCTAATCTAATCCAAGTGGGCTTAAATGGTCATATTTTATTCCTAAGGTTGTTTTTGGTCGAATTACACTTATCCAATAGAATTAGGACATGTGTTAGGGTAATAATAATATCATTTTTATCCTTAATTACCCTATTTACTTTTAACCGTGGTAAAAAAAGTAAAAAGTTACTATTCACCAAAAATTATTTTCATCTCATTGAACCACATTTTAGTCCTTGATATTAACCGTGTCTCTTGGATTTTCGAAATTCCACTCACAAAAGCGGTAAAATTAAGTTTTATGAAAAATTCAGTTTGTTAACTACCACTTAGTGGTTTCACTATTCATCAAAAATTGAAAGTTTTCAGAAAAATACCAAAAATTAGGCCTAAGCTATATTTGATATTATGAATTCAAAAATGATGTCTATTTTATCAAATTCAAAACATATCAGTTACATTAATTATTTTAAAAATTAATTCCCGTCGTCAAAACAAATAGCGTGTTTTAAGAGATAATAACTATCAAAAGATTGACACTTGTTTATGTTTGGTTTAAATGTGAAATTACATCCAATGACCAACATTGTATTAAATTGTAAAAATATATTCTAAATATACTTTAAAATCACTCAAATTAATAATTTATCACTATTAATTATTTCGATTAAAAAAGTTGTTTTTAATTAAAATTTAGTAATTTTCACTATTCATCAGAATATGAATGTTATCTGAAAAGTACCAAAATTTCACCTTAGGCTAAATTCAATACTCTGAATCCAAAAATGAAGTCCATTTTGAGAGATAAAATTTCTAAAATTTTAAAAGGTGGTTATTACTATTTATAACAGCTATTTTTAATAATATTTCAATAGCATATCGTTGTTTAGTGAAACTCGGTATTGCGTACTACACACGCTATCGAGGAAGGTCGCGATTGCGTGTAATGCAAGGCAAGTCAAAGATGCGTGTTGTGCAAGATCCTTCTGGTGTAGCGTACAACACAAGACATTAATTAAATTAAAAAGAATATTTTTCATAAAATCTCGGGGTGTTACATTCTACCGCCCTTAAAATTAATTTCGCCCTCAAAATTCATCGGGGTTATAAATCGTTTACTATTCATAGAAACCCACATTGTAAAAAGGAATACCAAAACATGGCTTTAAAAACTAAAGTATGAAATGTAACGGTTACCCAAATTAACTCATCACTGGGTTTCCACGTAGGAGAACATAGGTGAAAATATGGATATGGAAGAAAAATCTAACCATCAAGTTCTGATGGAGAGTGGTAGAGAAAATGGCTATGGAAAATCCAACAATCACAAAGCTATTGATTTGTGATGATCTAAGGTACCATATGATTAATCGGATATAAGGGAACTAGGACAACATTTTTGGTTTTCATGATCATTTCCCTAAAGTTTATGAATTAAAAGAAATACTTACATGATTTTGGTACAATTTCACTGTTGTTCGTGCTTTGAACAATTTCCATCTATGGTGAGGTTAATCGTATACGATTCCAAAAATGAACTTATACTTCATATATCATACCGTGTAATAAAATAAAACTATTTTCTACTAACCAGGGACTTCCTGTGGGCCAGTGGTAGGCAATAAAGGCCAGTCACACTTCGGTTGTGGGTTCGATTCCCACAGCCTTGCCCGACGCGATGGGATGTCGCCCGTCCTACAGGTTGTCCTTTTTCTAAAACTACATTACTATAACATCCCATCAATAATATCGAAAAAAAGTTCTATCCTTAAACAATACTAACTTATGTCAAACATAATCATTTCCAATCTTTAGGCTTATCCAAAATACTGTTGTCCAATCTCTTATTATAGTGAACCAGATTACCAAAGAGTTCATATAACAAGCATGTTAATACCATCGTTGATCCCCGTATATCATGAGATATGTCTTGTTGGTCACATTCCAAACATTAGAAGGCCTTAATCATGTATTCTCTTGAAAAATGAATACCCATTGAATCTTAGTGAAAACATGAGTCCGGTCAAAAGTTAACTCTTTTAACATAAAAAAACCTCAAACCATGATATAACTATTTCCTTATATCAGTCATGAGCTCATGAATACTGTCAAACATTTCATTTTCTCCTTATCCCTTCATTATGTGCATATCAACTTTTTTCCAAAAATATCTCAATCACTTTCCATGGTTACCGATACCATTGAAAACCACAATATACCAATACATAAATATTCCAGTATTCCACGATACTATATACAACATTATTTTGGAATCCCATTACATAAACACTTAATCATTCCACCACATCGTTATCATATTCAACATCGCCAATGGTGATCGCATGTGACTTCCCTTTGTCCTTTACCTTAAGTGGTTGCTCATGTCGATCATCAATAACCCTTGGATTAGGTCATTTATTAGCATAATGCCCCATTTCCTTTCACTTTAAGCATTGAAGTGTTGGTGGTGAGTTCTCTGCAGTATTTTCTTTATTCACACCATTAGAAACCCTTTTTTCCATTACTTCAACACTCAGCTGCTCGATGACCTTCTTTTCCACACTTAAAACATTTTCTAGTCCCTTTAAGATAATCTCCACCATGCTTCTTTCCACACTTTGAGCATAAGGAAACATTCATATTCTTTTCAAAATTATTCTGAGATTTCTCCTTGAACTCCATCTTTCGTTTCTTGTCAAAACTATGAGATGGATAAGTAACACCAACTTCCATTTCTACCTTGATAGCACAACGCACAATTTCTTCATAGCTACTAAAGTCTCTTATAGCTAATGCCCTTTGAAGATTTGGTTTTAAGCCACTGAAGAGTCGATCAACTTTACATTTAGGTTGGATGATAAATCCAGATGCATACATTGCAAGCCTTGTAAAATTCGCTTCGTATATACCAACTGATTCATCATCCTTTTGCTTTAGTTCAAGAAACTCCTCTTCCATCTTTGTTCGAAGAATACGAGGGAAGTACTTATTGAAAAATAAGTTCTTGAACTCATCCCATTCCATGGACTCAATTTCATCTCTTGGCCTTGTATTCTTGATAAGATTCCACCATTTATCAGCTTCACCTTCCAAACGATATACTGCTAAGATGACTTTTTCATGTTCAGAACATTGAAGAACTGAAAATATATTTTCGGTGGTACTGATCCATTGTTCAGCAACAAGTGGATCAGAAGACCCACTAAAAGAAGGTGGACGTTGCCTCATGAAGGACTCAATAGAATATTGTTCCCTTCTTTGCTCATTTGGAAGTCCAGAATGATTCATAGCTTGTGTAAGTATAGCAATAAGATCTTTTACTCCATCTCCCATAACATTTGTTTGTTCAGGAGGACAATCATTGCATTGTCCATTGCATTGATCAACACGGTTCCTTCGGGTTCCAGCCATCGTCTAAAACCCAAAAAGAATAGTGTGAGAGGAAAAAATCATGCTAGGGAAAACAACATAATAAATGGAGAATACCTTCAATATATAACATCTTAGGTTAAATTCTAAGATTGTTACCGTAGTTCTAGGACTATATATTATACGTATACTTATCCTTAGGGACATCCCTAGACATACCTTAGAAATATCTCTAGGGATCTCACTAACGTTTTAGAATCCTAGTTTCCAAAGGTTGACTAAACCTTTCCTATGATACCAACTGTAGAGACCCGAAGCCTGACATACATGGACATTACATTACTTTTGCGGAATACTTAATACATAACAAAAATAGACACAGAAGGACCGTAATAGTTTAGTGTCTTTGGAAACTTGGAACGTAATCTTCTAATCGTGGTGAAAGATGTTCAACATCTCCCATAAATATCTTCCCTTTTTTTCTTACCTAAAACCTTTCTTTATATCCTGGGGAAAAGAAAACATAAAAGGGTGAGCTCAAATTCTCATTAAGGGTGAACAAAAGAAATATCAATCACATCATATTCATAAGAAGATATCTTTTGGAAATCTTAACCTGCAAAAGAGATCATAATTTCATAACATGGGACAAATAATAGTAGTGAAATGTAATCCCAATAATCATAACTTAAAACATGAAACTTTGTGGCATACACACATAATCATAGAGAATCATTTCTTATTAGTCAAGACTCATTGCCAAGACTATCTTAGTGGACAAAGTCCCTTTCTGAACCGAGTTCACTCCTCATTTCAGTCCTGTTTCACTGAACCGGTATAACCTACCGTTCCAGCCATGTCTATCTCATGAGATATAAAATATTTACCCAATTCATTGGAAGGAGATATAGGTCCCACCCATCTCATAATGATACCATTCTTATGTGTGCCACAAAATCATAAACCATACATCAAAGCATAACCCATGTAATAAAAATGGGATTCTTAAACATCGTGAAATCATAAAACAATTCATATAAGATAAAGGAATTCATAAAAATAATTCCATCAAAACATAATCAAATCAATGTAATAATATGGGTAAAAACAGAACCCTTTATTATCTTAGATGGTAAATAATTTTGATAAAACACTTGAACTCCATTCTTGAGGAAAATATCCTTTCTACTTCAAAAACACTTTTCCTTTCTTAACATGTCATACAATTCTAAACTAAATGAAGTTGATTAAAAATAATCTTGAAAACTTGTAAAGTAAGCTTCTTGGAAATAATGTTTTAAAAATCCATTCATTCTGTATAAGTAAAAAAAAATCATCTCGTACTTTTGTTGGAAAAGTCAAAAAGTACCTCGTACGAAAAATGACAAAAGATTCATTTCATATCTTTTTCTAAAAACTCACCGAAGGGTAAAATTGGATTTAGAAAATTGTAGGTGGATGGAAATAACATTACATATTTAGGAAACATGGATGTGGTTGATAAAATACACCCCAGTAAATTTCAAAGTATAAACAATCTCGGATAAAAATGAGATTGTGATATTTCGCTTACCTTAGGTCCGATTTTCTTCATAAGTGTCTGAACCTCCAGTATAATGATTTAAATAATGTCATTGTATTATTCCAGAATCATACTCATTGTTATGATATCATATATGGTTCACTTATGACTTTATATTACCCGTTCTTTTGTAAATTCAATGTTAAAGAGCGTTTTGGGTAAAATTGTTTCATTTATCGTCCGTGTTTTGACTTGTAATTATTCATATGATTACTTAGATCATGATTAATTAATTCCAGAATATAAAACATGATTTATATATAATATATATTCAGAATATACATATATATAATAAATCAGTAAATGGAAAGAAATACACCGTTCATGGAGACGGTAGGCCGTACGTACGCATGAACGCTGTTTTCATTTCCTTATTGAGTTGAATGGAATTCAGTTGATGACATACATATATATAAACATAAATCCAGTATCATTATTATATCATATATTTCATTATTACTTATTATATATACTTTATAATCATTCATGAATGGTTAAAGTGGAGAATGAATCTCATCGCGTCGTGGAGACGGTAGTTTATACGTACGCACGAGCGATGATATCGTTCTCATGATCGTGGGACTGTATTGGAGTGTATGTATACTATTTCAGAATCAATATCACTTTAAAATAATCATATACAATTATTATTTACACCATTATACCCATCCAAGTAAGGTGGTGGTGGAAAATAGATTTCACCACGGAGTGGAGACGGTATTCCGTACGTACGCACGCGCGGTGATTTCGTTTTCCGTAGGATGGATAGACGGTGAAATAGGGTTGTTTCATACTTATAATACCATATCAGTATATGAGTGATACTTATGTTATTACTTCATAATGAAACAACCTAAGAAGAAGAATTGGAAGAAGAAATAAAGATGAAAGAATCGGTAACGGACATTACCTCTTCTTTGAAGCGCCTCTTTGAGATCTCCTTTTAGGGCACTAAAATTGGTCTTTGAGGAAGACCAGAACATCTAGGATGTTTCTAGGGAAGTAGAGAAGAGAATTTGGCAGGGTTTGGCCGAGCTTGAAGGCTCAATGTGGTGTGAGGAAGAGAGGGAGGGGGTGCCCTTTTATAAGGGAGGAGAGGGGCACATTTAGAATAACTAAAAATATTATTTTATTATAAATCCATGTTCGGTTTTAAATAGCTCAAAATTGATTTATTTCAAAGCTAAGGTGGGGATGGGTGGAAAGCATTTCATCCAATAGAATTTAGACAAGTTTAAGTTCATATTTTAACCTTATAATTTAGATTTAACATTAAGTTAAATAATTTTACTTTTACCGTGTCTTCTTGTGTTGTTACACTATAAGGTTAATAAACTTACTATAACAAGCCAAAAGAACCCCAAGTTGTTTATTATTAATATATATAACCTTATCTAATTCATTTGGCCGAACCTTAGATTTTTAAGAATAAAATAACAATTAATAATATAATATTTGTTTTAAAAACTATTTTATGTCAATTTTGACACTATTTGGTAATTGATTTTTGTAAAAATCATAACAAAATGATTAGTTCGAAAAAAGTTAATAAAATCAATATTAAAATGTCATATTAACCTAGAATATTAGTGGAATTCATAAAAGTCTCAAATTACATTTATTTGGGTATTTATAACATCAATTATGTCAATATTTCATTAATAAGATAATTACTGCATCATCGTTGTGTCATAAATAAATTAAATTATTTAATGTCTAAAAATTACAAATAAAATACCATTATGTAGGAAATCGTTTTATATTTCTAATGAATATTTATAATCGAATTTAGATTATGTATATCCCTATATTAAAAATGATTTACTTATTAAACTTTGATTTTAACTATTTTAACCCTTCTTTAAATAAATTAATAACAAATGTCCTAATCTAATCCAAGTGGGCTTAAATGGTCATATTTTATTCCTAAGGTTGTTTTTGGTCGAATTACACTTATCCAATAGAATTAGGACATGTGTTAGGGTAATAATAATATCATTTTTACTCTTAATTACCCTATTTACTTTTAACCGTGGTAAAAAAAAAGTAAAAAGTTACTATTCACCAAAAATTATTTTCATCTCATTGAACCACATTTTAGTCCTTGACATTAACCGTGTCTCTCGGATTTTCGAAATTCCACTCATAGAAGCGGTAAAATTAAGTTTTATGAAAAATTCAGTTTTTTAACTACCACTTAGTGGTTTCACTATTCATCAAAAATTGAAAGTTTTCAGAAATATACCAAAAATTAGGCCTAATCTATATTTGATATTATGAATTCAAAAATGATGTCTATTTTATCAAATTAAAAACATATCAGTTACATTAATTAATTTAAAAATTAATTCCCGTCGTCAAAACAAATAGCGTGTTTTTAAGAGATAATAACTATCAAAAGATTGACACTTGTTTATGTCTGGTTTAAATATGAAATTACATCCAATGAACAACATTGTATTAAATTGTAAAAATATATTCTAAATATACTTTAAAACCACTAAAATTAATAATTTATCACTATTAATTATTTCGATTAAAAAATTTGTTTTTAATTAAAATTTAGTAATTTTCACTATTCATCAGAATATGAATGTTATCCGAAAAGTACCAAAATTTCACCTTAGGCTAAATTCGATACTCCGAATCCAAAAATGAAGTCCATTCTGAGAGATAAAAATTCTAAAATTTTAAAAGGTGGTTATTACTATTTATAACGACTATTTTTAATAATATTTTAATAGCATATCGTTGTTTAGTGAAACTTGGTATTGCGTACTACACACGCTATCGAGGAAGGTCGCGATTGCGTGTAATGCAAGGCAAGTCAAAGATGTGTGTTGTGCAAGATCCTTTTGGTGTAGCGTACAACACAAGACATTAATGAAATTAAAAAGAATATTTTTCATAAAATCTCGGGGTGTTACACACATAATGGTCATGGTGACAGAAAATTATTTGTCATAGTGTACGTTAAGAATTCATTTTGATGTTGGTAAAAACATTCTCTAAAAACACAAAAAAGATTCATTTTTTAAAACATTGAAAATAAGGTATTAAATGTACTTTATAAACCTTTAATTTCCACTTAAAAACATTTCAAAAATAATTTTAAAATAATGAACACAAAATAGAAAGAGTGTTTGAAGGAAAACGTTAAAAGAGGATTTATTTATAAGAAAAGACTGATATCATGTTGGAAATATTTAAGTCACAATCCCCATGAATGAATAACATTATTAAAAACATTAAATATAATTAAAATAAAGAAATTCAGGTTATATAATGTCAAAGGGACTATATATACACCTTATAAAAGAATATAGGTGTATCAAATGAAGAGATGCCTCAATGAAATGAAATTGAGATGAAGTCCCCTACCTTGAATATGATTCGTCACGTGTGTCCTAATATTCCAGAATAATATTCTTATGTTAAATATTTAATTTCCTAATATTTTTTAAAGTTTATTATTACTTTTATTAAACTTATTACAATGTTATATACATTTACTTATTCAATTATGTTTATGTCAGACGCTTTGACCATATTAAGATTATGTGTCAAAAACGACTTTGGTAAGTCAACTATGGTCAAAGGGGTTATTATTTAAACATATAAAGAATAATAATACTAAAATAAATATAATATTTATAGATCAATTATACTTTTAAAACCAATCATGAAATATTTTTATGAAAAATTAACTGACGTTATGATCATGGAGATGGTAGGCCGTACATACGCATGAGTAACATTTCCATTTTTCCAATGATCATTATGGAAAGAATGAAAGTTAAATTTATCATTACAGAATGATAATTATTTCAAAAATACCATATTATTTAATTATATATACTTATATATATCATTATTGTAATGTAGTGATGAAAAAGATAAGAATCACATCGCTTCATGGAGGCGGTATCCCACACGTCCATGAATGATGTTATCACTTTTTCAGTGCATGAAATAGTAAGAATAAAATGATATATTATATTACAAAAATAATTTTTTCATTAATATCATAATTATTTCATGTGTGTCATATATATCAATTATAGTTACCCTTTTTACATTTTATGTAACACATTAGTGAAAAACGCTTCAAATCGCTTAGCAAGGCGGTAGCCCACCATACACACGAGTGACGTTATCGTATCCACTATGGTATGAAATGTAAAAAGTGTGCATATGATAAAATTAATAAAGAGGTATAATTTTGTTATAAATATTATAAATATAATATATAAATAGTATTTCCATCATTAATCCAAACCATGAGATGTGGTAATGGAAAAAATGAACGACATCAGTTTGTAAGGCAGTGTTCTGCCATACACATGAACGATGATTTCATAAGCCATTAGATGGATGTGTGTGTGGGTGTAGGTCATGAAATTAATATAAAAATATCAATATATTCAGGAAAATTATTTTATCATATAATAATTATATAAAAAAATAAAGGTATTTGAGCAAGAAATAAAACAAAAACATTCGTTGATGAATGTTACATTTTCTTCGGGTAACTCCTTTTGGTTTTCACCAAAGGCCTTCCATGTATGTATTTATGCGCAAAGGATTATTTTATTAGGGGTGCTAATTGGAGAAGATATTTTATTATATATTGGAAATTCAAAAAAGAATGAGAGGTTTGAAGAGAGGAGGGGAGTGTCTGTCCTTTTATATGTGGGGTGAGTGGCAAACTTGTAATTTTTTGAAAGAGAGAATTACACTCATGTTTTTTAAATGTAAAGTGGCTACAATAAGGAAAATAAATAGATACTAGAAGTTATAAGGTCTAAATATTTACACAAAATTTTTCATTGTCATGTTTCATGGTCATATGAAACCTTATGTTTAAAGTTTAATCACCAAGTATACTCGTTTTTACCATAATTTTTGTAATTAACTTTAATTATTTTCACTAATCACTTTAGTAAAAAATTAATTTGACCATATTATGAATTATATATTAATATGATTCAAAATATAGAATCCATTTTTCCAAATTTAAAGCACAAAAGTCAATAATTTTGATTTAATATTAATCCCTCATTCGAGGTGTGACAACGAGTTTTTAAGAATGGTATTTTCTAGAAAATGTGGACTATATATTAAATCTATGACTAATAATAATAAATATATGAAAAAAAATTAATCGTTAAATATATATAGTCTATAAATTTAATTTAAAACATTCCCCATTAGGGATTAATTTAATTCAATAAAAAGGAGAAACCTTGTGTATTTGAAAACAATTTTTAGAAAAACTTGCCATTAAACCTATAAATAGACTTATATTAAAAAAAATATAAATATTATTAAAAAGAAATTAATTGGATTAAATCTAATTAAATAATATTTATTTTAATTTTAAACATATTTAAAATATATTGGGACTCTTAAATTACTTAATTTATTATAAATAAAAGTCTTTTTATAAAAATAGATATTTTTCTATATTAATCGAAAAATAAATATTTTTTTCAAAAAATCAATAAATTCTACCAAAAGTAAATTTTGATATTATGATTCCAAAATTGATGTTTATTTTTTCAAATATATTTTAAAAATTTTCTAAAATTTTGTTTTAAAATAATTACACCATAAAAAAGGTGACAAAACATTTATTTGAAAAAATGTATAATTTTGAGTGTAAAATTTGTTTTATTTTTATATCATATATAGAAAAAACATAGGATGAATTTTAAAAATTATATTTAATATATTATATATAAATTTCATTACTATAATCCCAAAAGTCTGATTTTTTTTAATTTATTGATATAAAATAATCTTGGGCGCATTAAAAATAGTTTTTTAGAAAAATATTTCCTTTTATATCCATAAGAATATTAATTTTTTTATAATTAATTAGTTATAAAAGAATATATGTAAAAAATATTTTCATAATTTAGTTAATCATGTTCACACTCATCATTCCAATGGCTAGGTTATAATGGTAATATATATCGTGGGTCATTAAGGTTTGGTGTTGCATTTGAATATGTCATTGAACATAAAAATATCAGGGTTGCGTGTAAAAGAAGTCAAACAATGTGTTTTGTGTAAAAAAGATAAATATATTATTGTGTTTCCTTCACACCATCTTAAATATTTTTTTTTCTATTTTTAAAATATATGTGTGTTATAGGTGATGCCTCTGGGAGCAAGGAATCATGTTCGGGTGATGTATTGATATGTCAGAAGGTGAGGCTTATTAGTTTTGTGGAAGTTGGTTGTGGAGGGACCGAATGATGGTGTCATATGAAATCAGATGTGTTGGGTTCAAAGAAAAACTAAGAATATTGTTTGTGACATCATTGATAAGGACTGAGGATCAAATCGAGCATTTTATAAGGGTGCCAGGGTAGCATTGTTGGCATTTGGTGTTTCACTGTGGAAGCACATTTTCTATTCAAAGATAGAACATAGGTATTTGTCATTAAGTTGATGAATTTGATACGTTAGGATATTTGGTGAAAGATTTAACCCAACTTATTGAGGTTGAGAAGCATCATTGTAGAGATTTTCTAACCACCAATTTCACTATTGGTCGTAAAATTCTGTGGGAAATTGAATTTACAGTTTGGAAGCAGCTTCTTTTGTGTTTCTAGTGCTAGAATGAAGTTCAGAACCATTAAAAGTTTCAAGGGGATTTTTTTCAACATGAAAGTAGAAAATAGAGGTGGATCAAGAGCGTAGGAGGTCGCATGAGACATGGATGAGGTGGCCAGGTGGTTGCTAAAAAGTATAGTAGCCACAGACTAAACGATGGGGCTTGGATACCCTTTTGGTTTAATTTCCTTTGAGGTGGTTTTTTGGACTTTCTACATGCAGTAGAGAAGGTACACGCAGTGTAGCTGAGGTATATGTCATGTACTAGTTGATGGATACATGTTATGAATGGGGAGATCAAGCTGTGAAAGGGTACACATCATGACTGGGGTTTACATGATGTGACTAGTAAAAAGGTCAGTTTTTTACCTGAAGTGACAAGTTTTTTAGTGTAACTTATCCAATATGGACTACACGTTGTGACCCCTAGGTACACTTCGTGACTCAGCCCATGCCCAGATTTAAGTCATTCATTTAGCAGTTTCACTCTGTATTTTCTTTCTATATCTATTGGTTCTCAATCCAAAACTCTTCCTAAGTGATTTTTAGAGGTTACACTCCTTCCTGATTGAACCGATCAGATTTGGATCTTCATTGCGTTTGTGGTGCGTCTCTCCAAGTAAGTGTTCTTTCTAGTTCTTATTTGCGGTTGATCATAGTAGCACTCTAGCCTTGTATTACTAGATCTGTTTATCTAAGTTGGATGTTTCTTCTTGGTATATTCTAGATAAGTTATGAGATCTCATTCTGGAGGCCTTTTCCTTTGTTAGGCATGGTGCAGTGGGAATTAGTCTTCAAGTTATGTGGGTTTACTCTCTTCCTCTAACCTCTTATGTTTAGATTTGGATCAATCCTAAGATGTGTGGATTTAATTCTAGGGACTTCTTTAGCCTTGTTGGGTTTCGTTGGTTTTGGATTATATTGCGGGCATGTGCAACCCAAAATTTTAGGTAGGTGGTTCCATTTCTAGCCTATGATAATAAACCTGTTATTTTGCTTTATAAAGTGATTTATTTAATTAGCTTGATTTTTTGTGTGTGTTGAAAAAGGTTTTTTTAAAGAGAAATGGTTTTCCCTATTTTTTGATAAATGGATTTTGAATTTTTTTTGAATGGTTTTCAAATCATTTAAATTGGTGTATAAAATTGTGAACATGGGTTACCTTGGATACTTAGGTGGAAGGTTTATCTTGAGGTCATCATCCATTTTTTTGTGATTATCAAGGAGGTTTGTCTTGGGGATTTCCTCTGTTTCCTTGGCATGTTGTTCTAGGGGTCCGATATTGAAATTTTGGGGGGTTTACTCATGGGGTATTCCTCTGGATCCTAGGACTATGTTCTTGGATTAGTTTTTGTGCACTTTATTATTGTGGTATGAGTAGTCTGTGGTCAAGACCTGTAGTATTCCTTTGTGTTATGATACTTGTGATTCTATTTTTTACTACTTGTATTTCTAAGTTAGACTCGATATGTATGTTTATGCTTGTGAAAAATGATATGGAAAATATGATTTGAAATTGATACACCTTCTTTGTTTAGAACAATGGAAAAAGAGAAATGTTTACCATGTTTTTATAAAACTACTTTACTACTTATCATGCCATGTTTTATTTAAAATTAGCATATAGGGATTTTTTATATAGAGACTGGGTATAGAACACCTGGGTGGGATCCCACTGAGCTTGTTATCTCACACGCCGTGCACCTCTTTAGTGATGCGTTGAACTTTGTTTGTATTTTAGTGCAGGGAAAGTCAAGGCGCCACCATGAGGTAATAGGGTTCGTGTCATATGGTGGGTATCTTGTGGTGAGATGGTGGGAGTTCATCCATACCATCGTTTGGAGTAGCGGTGTGGTTTTTAGTCCTTGTTATTGTAGTTGTATTGGATTTTTGGCTACTGTTATAGTTATTCTATTTTCTCTATTTTTCCTACAATTATGGTATATGCATTTCTTTTTATTCCAATGTTTCTCTAAATATTTATATATATATATTCCACGTGGTTGTTCAAGTTTTTCGAAATAATTCCCGCATTTTTTTCATTCGATGCTTGGGTGCTTATTGCTAGCCTGTTGGGATCGGGAATGCCCTTCGTGTATGTGACAGATCGGGTCAGGTTCCGGGTTTGAGGGAAACCCAGGTCGGTTTATTATAGTTTTGTATCAGAGTAGGTATGTTCTCAAGAATCATTTTCATGGTACGTCTGTTACATGGGAGATAGGATTGTCAGGACATGAGAGATATGTTGCGATAAGTTCCAGAACATAGCTTATCATAATGAGACTCAAGTTTCATTGTGATGTTGGGATGTGTTTATCTATTATATGTTTTTGTTTTAATAATATCGAGGTTTTCTTATGGGTTTTCAAGTTTTAACAAAGATTTTTTCAATCATCTAATCGTTCTTATGTTTCGGTGTGCAATAGTATGCCTCCAAGATGTCTTCCATGAGTTCCTCAGGAGGGTGCAGCTGATGCTCCTCAAGGGAACCCACCTATAGATCAGAACCTCATTGAGACTATCAGATGATCATTCTATGCTACTGATCAGGATGTGCCATAAGAATAGAACACAGTGATTGAAGTACATCCAGGAGATGAAGAAGAATGAGATCAATCATGGGATTTATTGAATGATAAGCCACCATCTTTTAAGGGAACAACTGAACATCAAGAGGTGGAGTATTGGCTGGACAGGGTCAATAATATCTTTGAATTCTTGGAGAAACCTAATAATATCAGGGTAAAATGTGCAGCATTAAATCTCAAGGGTTCTGGTAAGCATTGGTGGGATTCTATGGTCTAGGAAGATAGACATGTGGTCTTGGACTGTAAGGGTTTCAAAACATTGTTCTTTCAGTAGTTTTTCCAAGAGTCTCTAATGTTTGAAAAGTATCTGGAGTTCCTTTCATTGTAGCATGGATATAATTCAGTGTCGGCATACACTAACCATTTTGGTGAGTTTGGATGTTTTCTCTAGATATGGTAAAGAATGACCAGCTAAAGGCTCAGAAATACCTATAGGGTTTGCGACTGGATATCATATCACATGTGTTCATGTTGAAGATTTCTACCTATGCAGAGATAGTAGATAGAGAAATAATGGAAAATATGAACATGGTTGACAAGGTAGGATTTTCCACCTATTCTTCCATTTAGTGATAGCTTTAGTGGTGCACATGAGAAGAATAGGAAGTGGCAGGACCATAGTAGAAGTGGTGGAGGTGGGTATCCACAGTGAGCCTCCTTTGCACCATCCTTTTCATTTAGTAGTGTGCCTCTGAATTGCTATCAATGTGGAAAGGGAGGACACACTATATTTTCTTTTCCTATGTCCACTAAGATGTGCAATAGCTGTGGAAATGTTATTTATCTACAACATTTATTCCATGATATGAATATGCCTCGTTATGGTCAGGGTTCATCAGCTCCAAAGGTTACTACAGTGTAGTCAGAAAACTAAAAAACTATAGGGATCCATCCATAGACCTTAGGAGTGAAGAATTTATATGTAGTGTATGAGTGTCTAATTGAATTTGATTCAGTTTTGGAAATAGTGAGAGGTACACTTTTTATTGCATCTTTAGTAGCAATTTCTTAGTTTGATACTAGTGTATTCAACTAGTTTATATCTTCACGTTTTGTTGATGTGCATAAACTTCCAATGAAAATTATTCCCTTTATAATATATTTAGAGACACCAATTGGAAAGTGGAAAGAGTAGGGGATTTGGTGTCCTTCTTATTTGTTAGTGATAGCTGATACAGAGTCAGTTTGGGATTTTCTCATTCTTGATCAAGATATTTTTGATTTCATCATCAGTATGGATTGGTTTTTCGCTCATTAAGATGAGGTTGTTTTTTATCATCGGCGTGTGTCATTTCTTACAACCGATAGGATCTCTCATGTTTTTCAGGGAGAGTGGGACCTAAGGTCTGGTCATGCAGGAACTTCTCACCCAGATCTCAAGAGTTTGTTGGTTACTGTTTCATTTAATCCCGATGAAGTTTCTTTTATTGATGACCTTCCCATTGTTTTTTGAGATTTCCCTGACATTTTCCCAGAAAATTTCTCTGATCTTCCTCCAAAGAGATAGGTAGAGTTTACGATTTACCTGGTGCCAGGTATATAGTCGATATTGAATCCTTCTAATCACATGGAACTAGTGGAGTTGAAAGAAATCAAGATTATGTTAGAAGACCTATTGGAAAAGGAGTTCATTTGACCTAGTGTTTTGCCTTGGGAATCCCCAATTCTCTTTTCCAAGAAAGTGGATGGTTCACTTCAGTTATGTATAGACAATTGAAATTTGAAATAGGTAATTGTTAAGAGAAAATATCCTTTGCCTCATGTGTATTATTTTTTGATCAATTGAAGGGGAAAAGTGGTCCTCGGATATTGATCTTCAATCAGGTTATCATCAGCTCAGAGTTTGAGAGTCTGATATACTGAATACAAACATCAAAAGTAGGTATGAACATTAAGAATATCATGTGATGCCTTTTGGTCTGAATAATGATCATTAAATTTTTTAGGTCATTGATAAATCAAATATTCCACCAATATCTTGACACTTTTTTGGTAGTATTCTTGGAAGATATTCTAGTTTATTCAAAATCCAAGTGTGAGCATGAGAAACATCCGAGTTTTGTTTTTTAAACTATGAGAAGACGCCATCTGTATGAAAATCTTTCAATATGTAGTTTCTAGATACAAGAATTGATGTTCTTGGGGAATAAAATTTCTGAGCATGAATTATTATTTTATACAGATAAGATGAAGGATGTTATGTCTTGGAAGGAACTGTAGAACTTCTTTGAAATCCATAGATTCCTTGTTCTTATGGGATACTACTGATGGTTTGTTAAGAATTTCTCTAAGACGGAATCACCTTTGACTACTCTTACCATGAAAGTAGTGAGATTCACGGGGTATGAAATTTGTCATCCCTCATTCGATGAACTGAAACGACTTCTGACTTTGGCTCATGTTCTAATCTTATATGATCCCGGTAAGGGGTATGTGGTGTTTTTTGATGCATCTGTTTCTGGTTTGGGATGCATGTTGATATAGGATGATCATGTGGTATCTTATGAAACTCGTCAGCTTCAACCACATGGGAAGAACTACCCCACTCATGATTTAGAGATTTTTGTAGCTATGTATGCGCTAAAATGTTAGAGGCTCTATCTCTTTGGCGATAAGTTCATAGTCTTCTTTGATCATAAGAGTTTGAGCAATATGTTCTCTTATAAATACTTGAATCTTATATAGATATGATGGATAATATAACTTCATAAATTTGACTTCAACATCACCTATAACCTCGGGAAAGGGAATGTTGTTGTAGACACTCTTAGCAGGAAGGTACCATCACATGCTATTTTGGAATCAAAGGAGGAGTGGAATCTTATGGGGATTTTCAATCAGTTGCACTTGGGTGATCTGGAGGATGTTTTATGTATGGTTCTAACCAGTTCTCAGTTTTCATCATCTCTCATGGAGTCTATTTTGGAAAGTTAGTGGCAGGATGATGAGTTTTATAAGGCTTGTGAAAGACTTTGTGGTTGAGGGGCTGTTTCTGGTTGGTCTCTTTCTTCAGATATAATACTTCACTTTGGTAAGAGATTTTTCATCCCAACACCTTTGAGAAGTTATGTCTTGTTTAATTGTCATAAATCTTCATGGTCCATTCATCCAGGCGCCATGAAGATGTATTATGACATGAGAATAAGATTCTAGTGGTCGAGGGTAAAAACGTGACATTGCAGATTATGTGTCCCATTGTTACACCTAGAAATAGATAAAGACAGAGAAAATGAAACCTTCTAGTATACTTCAACCTCTTCTAGTTCAAGTTTACAAATGGGATGAGGTTTCCATGGGTTTTGTTGTTGGGTTTCCATTGACACCCCAAGGGAAAAATGCTATCTGAGTGGTTTTTGATCAGTTGACAAAGTTTGATCATTTCATTATAATCAAAGACACTACTAAAGTTGATGATCTAGGTAATATTTGCATGAAAGAGATTATGAGGTTACGTGGGAGTCCTTCTATATTTTTTTTAGATAGGGATCCTAGGTTTACCTTGAGGTTCTGGATAAGTCTTCAAGAGGCAATGGGAACTCAGATCAAGTTGAGCACAACATACCATCCAAAGATAGATGGTCAAATGGAGCATGTAATTTATATCATGGAGGATATTAATTGTGCTTGCATCTTAGATTTTAGTGGATCATGGGATAGCCATATAGGGCTGGTTGTGTTTTTTTTTAAAAAAGTTATCATTCGTCGATAAGAATGAATTTTTGTGAGGCATTGTATGGTCGCCCATAAAGATCACCTCTTTGTTTAGTAGTGGTGGGAGAAGTAGCTTTGGTTGGACCAAGTTTGGTTTAAGAGATGTCTATGAAGATTCAGGACGTGTGATGACATCTTGTTACAGCCAAGAGTCGACATAAATCGTCTGTATATCGATGAAATCTTACTTTGGAGTTTTCCATAGGTGATTGGGTTTTCATGAAATTTTCTACTCATTTGGGACACCATTGGCTTAGAAAATAGGGGAATTTGGATCTGAGATATGTTGGCTCTGAGTTATGTTGGAAGCTTGAGAATTAAATGGTTGAAGGAGGGTGATAAGAACACGACTTTTTTCCATGCATGCATAAGGGAGAGGCGGAGGGTCTGAATCCCAACATGCTTTAGGGATATCCTTTGGGGGGTGATCAGTTCTGGGAGGGGATCCCGACCCGTGTTTCTTCTCAGGATAATGATATGTTTGTAGGTATTCCGGATGAGGAGGATATCCATGCGGCGATGGTGAACCTCAATCATGAGAGTGAAGCAGGCCTAGAAGGCTTTCCTGGTGCTTTCTACGGGAGCTCTTGGGAGGTGGTGAAGAGGGATATCACCTATGTCATTCAGGATTTTTTAGATGGGGAAGCCTACCCTGGGTAGCATCTGCCACGACTCTGGTGCTCTTACCAAAGATCAAAGACCCCTCCTCCCTCCTACATTACCAGCCGGTGAGTATGTGTAACTTTACTTATAAAATATTGGCGAGTATTATCAACAGGAGGCTATTAGGGAACCTCCCTCAGTGTATTTATCTAGAACAACATGGGTTTGTGAAGGATCGCTCGATTCAGGGAGCCATAACGTTGGCTCAGGAGATGCTGAGAGACATTAACACTAAGACTCTAGGGTCCAATATGGAAATAAACCTAGATATGAACAAGGCGTATGATAGGCTTGAGTGGGGTATTATTAAAAAGTTTTTTTAGGAAGATGGGTTTTTCCAGATGGGCTTGTGATATTTTCTTCAGGTGTTTCAGCTCGGCATGGATGGCTATTTCGTTTATGGGGCGTACTCACTGATTCTTCAAGTCAGTTCGTGGGATTCGACAAGGTGATCCTTTATCCCCAAGTATTTTTATCCTTATGCTGGACACCTTGAGTGGGTTGATCAATAGAGGGCTATCAAACACGGACATTGTTCCCTACCAAAGAAAGTTGAGCCAACCTGCTATATCTCACTTGATGTTTTCAGATGATACAATAATTTTCATCAATGCGAGGAGAAAATATGTGCAGGGAACTAACAAGATAGTTGAGATGTACTGCCACTGGAGTGTCCAGATTATCAACAAGGATAAGAGTGAATTCTATGTGTCCAAAGCATGCAATATGAACTGGGTGACTACTCTGGGGACAAGGCTGGGCATTAGGTGCGGTACGTTTCCCATAGAGTATCTTGGTACTCATGTGTCTCCAGGAAGAATGTGTATCAGTGATTTTGATCGTGTGGTGAGCAGAATTTCGGGGCGTATTTTGAATTGGAAAAATCACTATTTATCCTTTAAAGGCTGTATTTCTCTAATAAATAGCGTCCTTTTGGCCTTACCGGTGCATGCACTCTCGTCCACCAACATACCAAAGGGGGTTATTAGGTCTATTGATAATATTCTCGCTCGTTTCATTTGGGATGCGTCTTTAGAGGGGAAGAGACATTGGGTCTCTTGGGGGAAGATGGCTTGGCCCATCTTGGAGGGAGGGATTAATGTTAAAAGCTTAGCAACCACTATCCAGTGCATTCATGCGAAGTTAGCTTGGGAGGTAATGGAAGAATGTACTCTATGGGGGGTTATTATGTCTCATAGGTATAGAGGAATTAATGAATTCTCAGTGGAAAGTGGATCTCCTCTATGGTCTTCAGTTTGCAGCATGATTCCAATCCTTCTCCACCATTCAAAATGGATAATTGGGGAGGGAAATATTTTGTTCTGGAATTATAATTGGTCGGGAAGGATCATTGGTCACCCAGGATGTCCAGCCCCAATGATCACCTTCAAGGAGGCGGCACAGTGTCCTTCATTCTTCAGAGAAATTCTGGACGCACCTCAGCGCGAGGTCTTCGATTCTGTCCTCATCAACTCAGAGCGGGATCAGTGTGTCTTCACTCCTTCTACCATGGGGTAGTTCAATTCGAAGGATTTATGCAGGATCAGTGCACCACTAGGACAACAGGAAGGGTCGAACGACATGGATTGGTGCAACAGGATACCTAAAAAGTATAATTTCCTCACATGGAGGATCTAGAATCATGCACTACCCTCCGATGACAATATCAAACGTCTCGACATCGGCATGGCTTCATGCTGCCATTTCTGTACGAACAGGAGTGGAGAAACTATCAACCACATTTTCTTTGAAGGGGAATGGGACCGCCAGGTATGAGGATTCTTTGGAGAATCCTCAAGGCACTCCTCCCAAGTTACAATCTTAGATGGATTCATGGAGTGCTGTTATCATGGAGTTTATGGTACAGGGAAAGAAAAAATTGCAGGATCGATCATATTTAATTCCAGTTGCTGGTGCATTTGGCAAGCATGCAATCGGGCCAGGTTCGAGGGTTTTAAATCCACAGGACGAGCTGTGATAACCAGAGTAAGGTGCATCTTGGAAGATATTTTTGCACATGATAAAAATTGTAAAGAGGCCCCATCTATGCGGGTGATGTGCTAACTTCAAGCTGCAGACCAGCAGACAGGAGATAGACCATAGGGGAAATGGGTACAGTGGAGTCCTCCTGAAGTTGGACTGAAATTGAATACAGACGGTTCCTGTATCCAGGGTGGGATGCGCGGTGGAGGGGTGGTCCAGGAGTCTAGTGGCAGTGTGATCCTATCCTTCACGGCACATTATGGGAACGACAATTCCATGCAGGTATAGGCTAATGCTATCCTTACGGGAATCACCATTTGCAGGAAGAGGGGGATTCACATTACGCAAGTGGAAACTGATTCCATGATAATTCACGATTCCCTTCATGAAAAAGGTAACACACCATGGTCAATAACATATACCATCAGGAAATTCAAATCTATCCTTGACAGAAGCACTAGTGTCACCCACACTTGGAGAGAGGGGAACAAGGTGGCAGATCACTTGGCCTCGCTAGTGTCCCCCGGTGATCCAGTCATGTGTCTGTCTAATGTTTCTCAATTTAAGCTGGAGGGGGTATACCTAATTCGGGGTGATGCCCTCAGCCTCCATTATTTCCAACCTCCGTAGTCTTTTCCATTTGTTTTTCCTCCCTTTTGTTTGGAATAAAAATAGTAATGTTGATGATGAAAGTATTTCATGGGAAGTTTATTCCTTTGGTCAGTGTTTTATAGAAACAAGGATAAGATTATCATGGGGCTTGGGAATGTGAGTCGTTGATGAGGGAGTAGTGGCCTTATCTATTTTCAGGGATCATATCTTCCACATGACTTCTCGGGGATGGAATGTATTTATAGAGGGGAGTTTATAACTTCTCATTACCTTGATCAGGTATGTTTGTCTCTCTATCCAAGTTACCTTTTTGTTCAAAGTCCTTATAGGTTGTTTTCTGGACTTTCTGCAGGCTGCAGAGCAGGTACAAATCGTGTACCTAAGGTACACGCTGTGAACTGTTTGCTGGATACATGTCGTGAACGGGGAGGTCATTCTATGAAAGGGTAAATGTCGTGACTCAGGCTTACATGATATGACTGGAAAAATGTTAGTTTTTAACCCGAGGTGATGGTTTTTTGGCATAACTTATGTAGTGTAGACTACACATAGTGACCATTGGGTACACGTCATGACTCGGCCCACACCCAGCCTTAAATAAAGTGTTCAGTAGTTTTCTTGGTCTTTTATTTCCAGATATCTTGGCTCTCATACCAAAACTATTCCTAGGTTATTTTCAAATGCTATGCTCCTTTAAGATAAATCCGATCAACTTTTAATCTTCGTTACGTCTGCGGTGCATCTCTCCGAGTAAGTGTTATTTCCGGTTCTTCATTGTAGTTGATCACAGTAGCGCCCTAACCTTACTGTACTAGATCCATTGATCTATGTTGGTTGTTTCTTCTTGGTTTCTTCTGAATCCATTTTGAGATCTCATTCTAGAGGCCTTTTCCTTTATTGGGTGTCGTGCAGCAAGCGTTCGTCATTATGGTATGTGGGGTTCCTCTTTTTGGACGACCTCTTGTGTTTAGATTTAGATCAATCCTAAGATGTGTGGATTTTATTCTAGGGACTTTGTTAAAATTTTTGGGGTTCAATGGTTTTGGATTCTATTGCAAGTGTGTGCGACCTGAACTTTGAGGTAGGTGGTTCCATCTCTATCTTATGATAAAAAACCCATTTTTTTTATAAAATGATTTATTAAATCGACATGATTATTTTTTTGTGTTGAAAAAGGGTTTCAAAATAGAAATGATTTTCCCTGGTTTTTGATAAATGGATTGTGAAATGGTTTTGAATGATTTTCAAAGCATTGAAATTGGTTTGTGAAATTAAGCACATGGGTTAACTTGGGTACTTAGGTGGAGGGTTTAGATTGAGGCCACCATCTATTTGTTTTGTGATTACCAATGAGCTTTTTCTTAGGGATTTATTCTGTTTCCTAGGCCTATTGTTGTAGGGGACTGATATTGACATTGGGGGGGGGGGTACTCATGTGGTATTACTCTACTTCATATAACTGTGTTCGGGGATCCATTTTTGTGTACTTTATTACTGTGTTACTAGCAGTCTGCAACCAACACTTGTAGTATTCCTTGGTGTTGTGATACCTTTGCTTCTATTTTGTATAGCTTGGATTTCTGTGTTAGCCTCGATATAAATGTTTATGCTTATGAAAAATTATATGGAAAATGTGCTTTGAAATTGATATGCCTTATTTGTTTAGAACCGTGGAAAAAGGGAAATGTTAACCATGTTTTCTATAAAACTTCTTTACTACTTATCATTCCTTGTTTTATTTAGAATGAGAATGCATGGATTTTTTATATAGAGACTGGGTATGAAACACATGGGTGGGATCCTACTGAGCCTGTTAGCTCACACACAACACACCACATCAGTGGTGCGTAGATCTTTGTTTGTATTCTAGTTCAGGGAAAGACAAGACATTGTGGTGAGGATGGGGGGTTGTGTCATATAGTTGGGTAGTTGGTGCTGAGATGGTGGGAGTTCATCCATATCATCGGTTGGAGTAGCAGTGTGGTTTTTAGTCCTTGATTTTGGAATTTTATTGGAGTTTTCAGATACTATTATAGATGTTCTGTTTCCACTATTTTCCGTACAGTTATAGAAAATGTATTTATTAGTCTTCTACTATTTCTATCTTGATTAATATATGTATTAAATTTGGTTGTTCAGGTTATGTGAAATCATTCCCTTGATTTTGTCGTTCGATACTTGGGTGCTTGTCTCCAGCCCATGGGGATCGGTAAAGCCCTTTGAGTATGTGATGGATCAGGTCAGGTGCGGGGTTTGAGGGAAACCCGGGTTGGTTCATTACAATATCCATATATACAGATGATGGAGATACCCACTTAGATCTCCCTTTCTCTCCCCTGGTTTTCCTTTGATATAGGTGATTCTGAAGGGATCTAACATGTAATTTAAAGGTATGGCACCAACCTTTCTCCCCCTACATTCTCTTCCTTCATTCCATACTGAATTAAATTCATTTTGGATGGGGTTTGGATGGAAATTTTTTCAAAATCATTAAGAAATTGTTCCTCTATAAATGGTTTTCATGCATGACTTTAGAGGATGAACCGAAGAGTAGAAATAAAGTTATCTCTCACTATTTTCATTTGGTATGTTTATCGATGAGTTTCTAAAGGGGTTTTAAAAAAATTGAGTTTAATTGGCTTTCAATTTGGTTAGTAAAACTAGGTATTTTTTTTCATATGCTTGGAGGTGAATTGGGAGAAGAACACATGCAGTTTCTTATGATTCTAACATCATTTGGCTACCTAAGGAGTTTGGTGTCCTATTTACCAATTGTGATTTTTGGTTTAAGTCAATTTAATAAATTAATTTAAAAATGGTCATAGACCTTTCAGGTGATCGAGGAATCCATTGGGGTTAGAACAGAACTCAAATAGATTTAGTAGATCTTAGGTGAGTTTTTAGGATTTAGGATGATATTATTTTTATTGTTTAAATAATTATAAGGTAAGATTAATTATTGGCAATTCTCGATATGAGATAGGTTCTTGGGAATGGACGCGGTTCTTGGATAGTCCTATGAAGTTATGGTTTGTAGATGAATTATGTGAATGAATATAAGAGAAAGATATACTATTAGATCTCACTTTATCTCTCTTGGTTTCTCCTAAGGATTCTCTATCTCTATCAATATGAATAGAAGAGGAAGAGACCCTATTAGATCTCACTTTCTCTCCCTTGTTGTGCCATTGATCCGGGTGATTCCAAGAGGTATTTGACATGAAATTTCAAGGTAATATCTCCTTCTTTATCCCTTATTATCTTCCTCAATTCTTCATTGAACTTTGTTCCTTTTGGATAGTGTTTGGATGACTGATTTCCTGAGAGCATGGTGAAATAATTTTTCCTTATGGGGATTTTGTTTATGATTTGTAGTGGATGTCTCGAGTGGTTGAAACCAGAACATCACTCAACATTTATCACAAGGTATATGGCTCAATGTGTTTTTGAAGGGCTTCTAATGAAATTGAATTCAATTTTCCTTCAATTCCATTTATAAAATTGGGTTTGTTTTATAGAGACAAAAACTTTTCATATATAAATATCACATCATTTCAGATTAATATTCAATCTGTAACATTAATACCCTTACTGTAACCTTAAAGGTTTAGTGAATTTTGAGACTAGATACAAAATCATCTTATTTCATGAAATATATTCAATACGTCTTAGAAATATCTTCCCACATAGTACTCTTCTTAGAAATACACAACTTAAACCCTTTCTTTATAACATGGGGAAAAGAAAAATAATAAAGGGTGAGTGTAGATACTCATTAAGGCTAAAAAAGGGAGATATCAATGATCACCTAAGAATAAAATGAGTATAAGGGTATGAGAGAATGAGCTAAACATTTAAAAATTCATACCCATAATCTCATAGATTATAATAATGAATCATATAATAAATCATGGTAGTTCACATGACATCAACGATAAATAAATCAAATAACAATATCTATGAGAGTATAGAATTGGCATAATAAAGTAGTGTGTGGAATACACATAATCATATAAAATAATTTTATTAATTAAATATCACTACCAATACTATCATAATGGATTGGGCTCTCTCTCTATTCCTCTATATCCTCAATAAAGGTTCTCTACCAAGACAATCATAGTAGAAAGAGTCCTTTATAGAACTCGGTTCAATCTCCATTCGATTCCTTATTATCTCATGAGATATCCATATTTAACCATTTCATTGGGGGGAAGTATAATTAAAGTTTCACCCATCACATAATGAAAATCATACAAATGTGTTCCGAAAGATCCAAAAAAGTTCATCTTATCATAACCTATGGAAAGGAAATATGTTTCATATACATTTCATTATTTCATCATTGTATAAATTAGTTAAATGAAACAAGTTTCATAAAGGTTTCTTTATAATTTAATTAAACCAAGGTAAAGAAAGGAATTTTTTATAATCACACTTATATCATAATCATTAAAATAAATCCAAAGAATGAAATTATATGGTGTCATTGGATTATATCCCTAGTAATTCATAAGTAACATCAAAGGATGTAATATTAAATAAAAATTTATTTAATAGATATCTAGAATATTTATTTAGGAAAATAACCTTTTCATTTTAAAATCACTTATTTATAAAATATAATTTTACAAAAATATGTTAGAAAACATTTTATTTGAAAAGAACCATGAAAATTTTATAGGAAGCTTCAATAAACTGAGTGGTCATGGCAACAAGAAATTGTATTCATGCCATGTACATTAAAACAAAGATTCCATTCACATTTTTTGTAAAAATAAAAAAAACGCATTTAGAAAATAACAAGAAGATTGCACTTTATAATATTTTAATAAAATTAAATCATGGGAAAAATGACATTAAAAATCATAGGATAACTATAAAAGAATTCTTGAAAACCTTTTTAGAAATCATGAATGTTGGGAAAAAATCCCTCAAGGTAACATTGCAGTATTTTTGGGTTTATTGTGTTTGTTGACAAAGTAGGTTTCAATGGAGAATTGTCGAGTTCCATAAAAGTTATTGACAATCCATGTTAACAAAGAACGATAAAAAAGGAAAGGAAGATCTGGAGGCGGTACAAAAGAGCAGTACAAGGTGGCACCGTTTCCCAGTGTTTGCCAAATTTTTGGGGTCCAAAATTTGGAGTTTGGTGAGAATCTCGAAAATAGGATTTCCTTGAAGATCATATTTAAAAATGGAAAAGGCATGAATTTCGTGATGATAGGCTTCATGGTTTGGATTTCGCGAAGACCAGAAGAATGATGGTGGTGATTCTTCGCGATTACGTCAAAGCTTCGCGAACGGAAGAGTTGAAGCGCATCATGGCGATGAAGGGATTTGCGAGGGAGCTTCACGGCGTAGGTGTGAAGGAATGTTGACGGTGATGCTCCACGATTACGACGAGCTCCGCGATCCGAAAATTACTGAGGTGCTTCACGATATTGACAGAATTCCGGCAGAAACTTCAGAGCTTCACGATTTGAGATGACGTGGCGTTGACTTCGCGCGGAAAGTTCGTGGGTCGGTGGAATCGCCTATAAATACAGGTCGACCCCCTTGAGAGAAGTAGAGAGAATTTTCAGAGAAAATACTTTTCTCTCGGTTCGCGAAGGAAGTTCAAAAAGGCAGTGTGCTTCACGAAAGAAGAGCTTCGCAGTAGCTATTCTAGCTCTGCGAAAGTCATGTGCTATGCGTTGGGTCAGTGAGCTTCGTGAGGGAAGTCACTTTGCGACGACTTGAGCTCTGGGAAGGCCAAATCATTGCAAAGTCTTGAGCTTTGCAATGGTCTGAGCTCCACGAAATTGTGAGCTTCGCGAAAAGGAATAAGCTTCGCGAAGGCTTGTTAGAGCTTCGTGAAATTGGGAGCCTCGCGAAGTAGGGTTCTTTGCGAAGGAGTTTCCAAAGTTAATTGCCCAGTGGTTAAGTGGCAAAGGGATATTCATCAGTGGATGAAAGTAGGACTTTAACAGAGCATCTATCAACATTTGAGGATGCGTGCATTCATGAAAATGAAGAGACCTACAAGTCTATAAACTGTGAGTGGATCCCTTCCTAGTACAGTGAGCAAAGGAAGAGGAAGTAGGTGATCCTCTCCACCGGCAGTGAGCCAGAGAGAGAGGAATAGGGAGTGACCCTTGGGAAAGCAGTGACCTGACCCTAAACCTTATAAAGGCAGTGAGCTTGGGACAGAGTGACTGTTCCCGAACATTGTCTCCATAGCTAGTGAAGTTTAGTGGAATTTGGTACGACTGGAAACTTGTCGGCGTATGTTCCTAGGACATAGGCCAGTGAGGGTGAACCAAGTAAAAATCTCTGTGTCTGCCTGGTTGCTTCCCTACATTGCATCTAAATCATAACCATCAGATAAAGATAAAGAGAAGTGATCAACATAATCACATAAGAGAAAATAAAGTGACCCTTGTAATAAAGAGGTCAATATCTAGTGGGGCAAGAAGAATTTCAATTAAAGAATATCCATACCATGATTCACCCCCCTCTCAGGGTATATAGGACCTTATTGGCCCTAACAATTGGTATCATAGGGAAGGTTTCTTTTATCATATTTGTTTGCTTCGACTTGGTGTAGTCGATCTGTGTGGTTAAAGAATCAGACTTCTCTTATTTTAGTGAGCCATGGCAAAGGGAAAAACATCAAAGAAGAGTCATAAGTCAGGAGGTATTACTCAGTGTGGAAGTGTGTATGGAAAAATTGTGATTCAATTAAAAGAATCAAATAGCTTACTGAAAGAAGGCCTGGATAAATCTAATAAGGAAAAGATTGATTCACTCAATCAAGATGTAGGAATGAGTGAAGTACTTGAACTTAAAAGTGACGTTGAAACAACTAATGATGAAGAAGTTTCAAGAAGGAGGCCACTAGTAGATGTTGTCAAAATGACAAAGGAAGTGGACCAGAAGTTGGATGAAGAAGTAAAATATAAAGATATCCGGATCAAAGTATTGGAGATTGAGGTCAACAAGCTACGAGGCTTAAATAAAAGGCTTATTGATGTGGCTACTGACCTAAAGAAGAAGAATGATTCTCAATGTTAAGAACTACAAAACATTGCTAAAATTTAAAGAAAACAAAAGGCTGGTGATTATGAAGAGGATCCAAATTTAGATGAAGGTCAGAATCTTAAAGGTAGAAATGATGATCTAGAAACACAGTTGTCTGAAGAAGTTCAGAAGGATCAAAAGCTACAACAGGAGAATGAATCTATCTCTAAATCTTTTTATGAGGAAAAATTGAAAGTAGTGAAGCAAGGCGACATGTTAGAGAAGCTCACACGAGAACTGGAAAATGAGATGAGTTGTGGAAAGAATCTTAGAAGAGAACTCAATGCCCAAATTGAATCAAGGGATATGAAGATTAGAAAGTTGGAAGAAGATCTAGAATTAGTGAAGAAGTAAGTGGAGAAATAAAATTCTAAAGGAAATCCCAAAATGAAGGATGACTTACACTTGCTATTTGATTATCCTTCGGTAGGTGATGATGAAATGAAAAGAAAATTTTCTATTTCTGAAAAGAGGAAAGAACAAATTTTCTCAGCTCAAAGACCATACAGTCTGGGAATAACTCGTATTGGATTTCATGAATTCCCTCCCGTGCAAGATAGAAAGAGAGCTATGAATAGTTCCAGATGTGAAAGAAATCCTATAGGTGATGGAGATAGGACTAAGAGTATAGTTACAATAAGTAGTGACGACATGTGATTTTTTTGTGGGATTCATGTCCACACATCAAGCTTCTGTTTAGAGGCACATGAATACATCTCATACTGTGAAAATAGAAACATTGCTAGATCTGAGAAGAAGAAAATGTGTCATGGTAAATCAGAAAGAAGAATATCTCAGAGGAACGCATCTGTTTGATTCTATTACTGTGGAAGAATGGGATACACCATGAGTATGTGTCAGGAATCTCAAGAGCCCCGTGTTAGAAGAATAACTCAAGGTGTATCAGAATCTTGAAATAGAAATGACGAAACAAGGTATGCCTTTGATGGAAAATGTTTTATATGTTCTGATTATGGGCATTTGGCCAGAAATTGCAGCAAGAAGAAAGTAGTAAAAGGAAAGGAACTTGAAAGGAGATTCTCTACACTAATGATGCATAATGAGAAATCGTACATTGGGAGACAAAGTAGAAAGTTAGAGAATAGGCTTAGAGCCTCAGGGGAATCTCATGGAGCTGAATGAAAGGTGTATCTGTCACCTACTCTGTCACACTCACAACCACCCCCTAAGAAAGAACATGAACATATCTAGAAGAAAAAGGGAGGAAATTCTACAGATGAGAGTAAGAAGAATGTACGTTCAGTGGAGGGCCCACCACTAATGAAAAATATGGTGGTAACTCAGAAATATGATAAAATAAAGATAAACAAAGAATGTACTGAAAACTTCACATGTCGTGTCCCATAGAGAGATTTGGCGGAAAGAGGGAAGATGCCAAAAAAATAGAATTCTACCCAGAGATGGAATCAAGGGAAGTGGCATATTGGTAGTACATCAAAGACAGAAGTGTGTACAAGTGGCCTTAAACCCCGAATTGTGAAAAATATCAAGCTTACAGAATCTACATATCAGAAAAAGGCTCAGCATGTGGGTACTGAATGCTTAGTCATATGGCCAAAGCAATTGAAGTTGGCTAGACAGTTAGAATAAGTAAGGAAAGAGTGTGATGCTATACAAGAAATAATCAAAGGGTTGACCGCTCAGGATCAACCACAATCCTCATCTTGAGGATTCTAGAATCCCCCCTCTCCCTATGTATATAAATTCTATTAACCGATGATTCACGTGTTTTAGGTTTTAGGGAGATACGATCCAAGGGGACGTGGCATCTAAAGATGCAAAGTGGAGAGGTGATATGCTCCAGAGTTTCAATTGACTCAAATCAGATACCAAAGTTGAAAGAGAAAGGGAGAAACGTAGCACAATAGGAAGTGACTGTGTTATTGAATTGGTCTCTTATTTCCTACACCGAGTTCCAACTCAGTAGGGTTAGATATTTTTTTAATGTCTCAATTCCAAGTGGAAGATGAGAATAGATGATGAAGGAGAAGAAGAATGTTTATGGGTCTAAACAGTGGGCCTAACCCCAGGAAGTGTTTCATAACATAGGGGGAGCATTCAATAACAAAATCAGATGCAAGAGCCATGAAAGCAATAATTGGATTACTCAGCTCAGGTGTTGCCTATTGAGGGAAGAAAGAAACACATGGAGAAGCAGCAATAATCATGCATCTAATGCTTATATATTTTTTTCTAACAATGTGGTATCGGCTGACTGCTTTCAGGATACCAAGAAGCTGCGAGAGAACATCAATGGTGTGTCAACAAAAAATCTGAGAGAAGAAGTTCAAAGAAATGACGTCATTGAACAATGACACAGTGAAAAGTTTTCTGCTGAATGTAAGGAAGTGGTAAGAGACTCAGGGAGAGCAGAAATGACTGATGATGATTCAGAAAAGAATGAGATGAGGGAGATTGTTTCGAGGCCAGTAGACAAGAATGTCATCGGGACTAAATGGTTCTATCACAACAAGATGAATGAATATGGAATAGTGATTCAGAACAAATCACAGCTATTGTGAAAGGGATACTCCTAGATAGAGGGAATAGATGTTGATGAGACTTTTGCACCGGTTTCAAGGCTGGAGACAATCAGATTATTCCTAGCCACTGTAGTGCAACGGAAGTTCAAAGTGTTCCAGATGGATGTATAATCTACTTTATTGAATGGGATTCTGGAGGAAGAAGTGCATATCGAGCATCCAGATAGTTTTCTTATTCATGAGAATGAGGATATGGTTTTTCGGCTGAATAAGGCATTATATGAGTTGAAACAAGCACCAAGAGCATGGAACTCAGGGCTATATCAGTATTTGAATAAACTTGGTTTCCAGCGTGGTGGAGTTGATTACAATATCTATTTTAACCACAATAGTAATACACGGATGTCAACAGATGTTGGTACTAGTTTATGTCGAGGACATAATCTTTGGCAAATCAGAAAAATCACAGTGCAGACAGTTTTCTGAATTCATGAAACATGAATTCGAAATGTCTATGACTGGTGAACTGATGTTTTTCCTTGGTTTATAGGTGACACAAGGAATTAAGGGCACTTTCATTTCTCAATACAAATATGCCCAGGAGGTTCTATGAAAGTTTGGAATGGATAATTCCAAGGAGATGAAGACTCCAGTTGCTACCCGGTGGGAATTATCAAAAGATGAGGATGGAAAGGCAATTAATATCACAGAATATAGGCAAATTATTGGAAGTTTGCTGTACTTGACCGCAACAAGTCCTGATATTGTTTTTGACACATTCCAAGAAGCAAGATATCAGAGTAATCCCAAAGAAATCCACATGCTTGTAGTGAAAAGAATATTTCAGTATATCAAAGCCACCGTGGATTTCGGTCTGATGTATAATGAAAAATCTCAATCAGAGTTATTGGGATATACTGATGCAGACTGGGCCGGTTCAGCGGATGACAGTAAATCAACATCTGGAGGTGCATTCTATCTTGGCGGACTATGTATTGCTTGGTTAGGCAAGAAGCAGGATTGCATTTCATTAAGCACTGTATAAGCTGAGTATATTGCGGCTACTCAAGCATGCACACAGTTATTATGGATGAAGCATCAGCTTGACAATATGGGAGTTGAAGTGAAGTCTCTGATCGGAATCCAGTGTGATAACTCAAGTGCGATAAATCTTAGAAAAAATCTTGTCCATCACTCAAGGACCAAGAACATTGAGATAAAATATCATTTCATCAAGGACAAAGTTGAGCAGGGAATTGTGAAGTTGGAGTCTATGCCTACAGAGCTACAAGTTGTAGACATTATGACAAAGGCCTTACCCAAGGAAGTTTTTGAGAGACATCGACTGGATCTGAGAGTTCAGTCGACTCCCTATACATGAAAGAGTGTTGATGTGAAACTCCCCCTCTCCCCGAGGTATGATGTGTTTTCCCTAATGTGCTGATATGTATTCTCTACTCTGTTACAGACAAAAAATGAGTGGCATTTGGGTTCGTTGATAAAGGGGGAGAAAATAGTGATTGTTCAAGGGGGAGATAGTGTGGCTATTTGAGAAATCATGAACGATACGGGGAGAAATAGACAAGTGGAGCAGCCAGATAGGGGGAGTTAAGCTGACAGGAGAGCAATGAGAAAGGGGGATTGTTTTAAATCTAATGATGCTAGAAGTGATCGATCAAAGAATAGATATCACGACAGCTGAGGATCATGATAAAAGCAGAACAATGGTGTTGAAATGGTGATAAAAGGATTCCAGCTATCACCAACTGGGATCAGTGTGGTTCAACAATTGGTATCAATTTAAGAATTGGAATCAGGTTGGAATCAACAATTGGTGTTTGACATGAAGTGATTCATTGATGAACTTTTCATACTACTCTTGTTTCTCACGCCAAGCATTGCTCATGTGGGATTAGAGTACATGTTAAGTGAATCCTTGAACTCTATCATAATCGCAAGAGGCGAATGGTGGTAGAGGCTGAAAGGAGTTTCAGAGAGGTATCAAAGTTCAGAAAATCATTCCGAGAAGAGTTGTGAAGAGTTTTCAACAAACCCAAAGGGGGAGATTGTTGGGAAAAAATCCCTCAAGGTAACATTTCAGTATTTTTGGGTTGATTGTGTTTGTTGAAAAAGTAGGTTTCCATGGAGAATTGTTGAGTTCCAGAGAAGTTGTTGACAATCCATGTTAACAAATAATGATGACAAAGGAATGGATGATCTAGAGGTGGTACAAAAGAGTAGTACAAGGTTGCGCCGTTTCCCAGTGTTTGCCAAATTTTTGGGGTCCAAAATTTGGAGTTTGGCGAGCATCGCAAAAATAGGATTTTTTTTAATATCATATTTAAATATGGTAAAGTCATGAATTTCACGAAGATAGGCTTCATGGTTTGGATTTCTCGAAGACCAGAAGAATGATGGCGGTGATTCTTCGCGATTACGTCAAAGTTTCGTGAACGACAGAGTTGAAGTGTATCGCGGCGATGAAGGGCTTTGCGAGGGAGCTTCGTGGCGAAGGCACGAAGGAATGTTGACTGTGATGCTCCATGATTACGACGAGCTCCGTGATCAGAAAATTTCCGAGGTGCTTCGCGATATTGACATAATTCCAGCAGAAACTTCGGAGCTTCGCGATTTGAGATGACGTGGCGTTGACTTCGCGTGGAAAGTTCGAGGGTAGGTGGAATCTCCTATAAATACAGGTTGACCCCCTCGAGAGAAGTAGAAATAATTTTCAGATAAAATACTTTACTCTCTGTTTACGAAGGAAGTTCGCGAAGGCAGTGTGCTTCGCAAAAGAAGAGCTTCGCGGCAGCTATTCTAGCTCCGTGAAAGTCGTGTGCTCCATGTTGGTTCAATGAGATTCACAAGGGAATTCTCTTTGCGACAAATTGAGCTCTGCGAAGGCCTAATCATTGCGAAGGCTTGAGCTTTGCGATGGTCTGAGCTCTGTGAAATTGTGAGCTTTGCAAAAAGGAAAGAGCTTCGTGAAGGCTTGTTAGAGCTTTGCGAAATTGGGAGCCTCGCAAAGTAGGGTGCTTTGCGAAGGTGTATCCAAAGTTAATTGCCCAGTGGTTAAGTGGAAAAGGGATATTCATCAGTGGATGAAAGTAGGACTTTAACAGAGCATCTATCAACAATTGAGGATACGTGCATTCATGCAAATGAAGAGAACTACAAGTCTATAAACTATGAGTGGATCCCTTCCTAGTGCAGTGAGAAAAGGAAGAGGAAGTAGGTGATCCTCTCCACCGGCAGTGAGCCAGAGAGAGAGAAAGAGGGAGTGACCGTTGGAAAAATAGTGAGCTGACCCTAAACCTTGTAAAGGTAGTGAGCCTGGGATAGAGTGACTTTTCCCAAACATTGTATCCATAGCAAGTGAAGTTTAGTGGAATTTGGTACGACCGGAAACTTGTCGGCGTATGCTCCTTGGACGTAGCCCAGTGAGGGTGAACCAAGTAAAAATATATGTGTATGCCTAGTTGCTTCCCTGCATTGCATCTAAATCATAACCATCAGATAAAGATAAAGAGAAGTGATCAACATAATCACATAAGATAAAACAAAGTGACCCTTGTAATAAAGAGGTCAAGATCCAGTGGGGCAAGAATAATTTCAATTAAAGAATATCAATACTCAGATTCACCCCCCTCTCAGGGTATATAGGCCCCTATTGGCCCTAACAATGGATATAGATGAAAAATTATTTTCAACAGAAGAGAGAAACAAAGTCGGTTTTCCATAAAAATATTCTTTTATTATATTTAGTAGTTTAAGTTCGAGAAATGAATGTAAAACAAGTAATATATAAAAATATATAGATGTCAAGAAAATTCATAATATTCATGAGATTTATATAATAAAATTTTATCATCAAAAACTTAATCATAAACAACCTTGGTAAACAATGATATTGTGACATAAAACCCTTACCTAAAGTTTTAGTTGATTTAAATTATGTATACTTTTTTTTAAACTATAACAGAATAATTTATACACTTATAATATCATATATTATCCACTTATAAAATGATTAACCCATATTTATTAATAATTATTTAATAATGTCATCATTTATAAGTGCTAACTATTTTGTTTTTTATTGAAGTTTTGGTTCTAAAGTTCTAGTCCTTGTACTTTGGTCATGGTTCCATCTTCCCCAAAATTTTAACCATGATATACATATCATATATATTAAATATATACCAGAAAATTATATTTTTTTTCCAAAAGAGACTCTTTTAGGGTAAGCGGTAACCACAATACACGCGGGAACTGAAATACGAGATTCATACCAAATTTGAAATTCAAAAAAGGGACACCCAACCCGAGGAGGCCTCGATCCATGAGCCACCCACGATAGCTTGTCTTATCTCTTGTAATCAGTCATGAGCCTGTTGAACTATCTTTGTCCCCATTTCCAGCCATAACCGCCGATGCTGGTGACCAGAGAAAACACAAATGAAACCAAAGATCGGTTCAAAGTAACTGAAAAACTTCAATAAATGGTATATATATATATATTAATTACATAGTTAATGGATATGGTAGGCCATAAAAATGCATGAATGATGTTTCCATTTTTTGATGGATGGAAAAAAAGAATGGTAAAAAATAATTCAACTTTATAGACTCATATTAATATAAGAAGTAACACATATATTTATTAAATCCACAATTATAACCATCCATATAAATTGGTGATGAAAAATTAATTACACTACTACGTGGAGATGGTATGTCGTATATACATAGAATCAATGTTTTTTTAATTTTTTTAGTATGGAAAGATGGTGGATAATGGTTATTAAATCATAATAATAACAATTATATGTATTTGAGACACTATATTAGTTATTTTTGAATGAATACCATATATTTAGAGAAAGTAGAATAATAAATAAAATTGAACATGCATTGGTAAGAGTTACACCTCTTTTTTGAGAAACATATTTTGGATTAAAAATTAGGACATCAAAGAATGATATTTTGGAAAGATAAGAAGCTATAAGACATGTTTATGGAAACTATGATTATATTAGAGTAGGTATTTTATGCTCTATAATTCTCAAACACTATGAATAATGAAGGAGAGGAGGTTACCTTTCATAAGTGAGGGGAGGGGAACTCTTGTAATTTATTAATGTATTAAATTAATACAAATTATTATTCCTTAAAAAATTAGTAAAAAGTGGTATCATTGTATAAAATTATTTTAATGTGTAAAAAAATTTATTTCAAAATGTTTATATATGTTGTGGTCATGTTTTCACCCTTATCTCGTAGTTTTAATGCTCGTTAACCCTTTTGAGAATTTCTTTGATATCAGTGTCTTTCACTATTTAGGGGTTATGAAAATTCAAATAAAAGGAATAGAGACCCCTAAATGACCATGGATGATATTTTCAACCATAATATATTCACTTAGATAAATATAGTATTTTAAAATACTTAATAAAATATTATTTTCTATAAAATATCAATAATGTCATTTTTTAGAAATACAATAACAAAATATGTTTCTAACTCTTACTAAAGAGTTTAAAAATTACTTTTATTTAAAGATAATGAGGATATGTTCATTCTATAATCATCCAATCAAAATTTTACAGGTTAAGATATTATTATTAACCTTACCTTTTTGATTAACTCCTTGGTTAATCAGTTTTAACCTTAACATTGGTAATGTCAATTTTTAATATTAAAGGGTAATAATTTAACATATATGGTGAAAATTGGATCATAAATTAAAAATGAATGAATTTTTAGACCATTTTCTCATAATAATTTTCCTCTTTCAATATTTTTATGATTTTCAAACAATTTAATAAAATATATTTAACCTAAAATACTATTAATGCCATTTAAGAACTATTCTCATAATATAACTTTGAAAAAAACATTAAAAAAATGGAACTAGAATATAAACCATTAAATCTATATTATTTTATTTTAATATTTAATATTATTTTCAAAATTTATCTCACAAAATAAATATTACTTCTATAGTTTTTTAGAATAATTTAATTAATGTTATTTACTACGTCCACAATAGTCATGTGAGTATTTTATAAAAATTTCAAGTAATTATTTCTTTATTAAAAACAATTAACATGATAAAAAAATCATTCATATTTCAAATAAAAAAATATAACCGAAAATAATTTTTTTTATCTATTTCAAAAAATATTATATACATTAAAAGTGAAAAAGTAACATTTTTGACTTTATCTCTTAATAAATTATTATAGAGGTATAAATAAAAGTAAAATTTTAACAAAAGGTCATATTTTCTTATTTTGGATGATTCTGAATGAAATACAATCATAAAAAAACTCAAGTTTTTGAATGAATTTTAATACACATCACTTTAGTTTTAACCCTAATTAAACCATTTTACCTTTATTGTGGTAAAACAAATTACTATGGTTACTATTAATTATGGAAAAATGATATTTTTACCAAATTTTTATCTATGGATTAGAATTTTTTCATCCATTTTTATTAGATTTTAATAAGTGTCAAAAATTAATTTAATATAAAAATGAAAAATGCATCGAAAAACAATTTTTCAGAAAAAAGTCCTTTTATCAATATAAATGTTTTTATTACCAATTCAACCATAAAATTGACTATAACAAACTTAATTTAATTATTAATATTATAATAAAACTAGTTTTACTTTTAAATCATTTTAAAGAAAAATGGAAGTTTGTGAATGCTTGAAACCAATATAGTTCTCAATAAAAATTAGTATTTTTCACCATTCATTATAAAATTATTATTTTAATAAAAACCAAAAAAATTACACTTAATATAATTTTTAAATTATAATTTAAAAAATTATATTATTTTTATAAATTAAAATATTTAAATTTTCTAGAAATTTATTATTATATTATCTCAAAAAAAGCAATAAAAACCATTTTTGAAGAAATTTTATTTTGAAGAAAAGAATGAGTTTAATAAAAATCGAGTTCTTATTTACTATACTTTTATCAAAAAAATTTAATTTATTATTAACTTTTTATATATACTTTATAATTTGTTTTATTCTATGCATACCTTCAAATTTAACAATTATGTTATAACAGTCATAAAATAATAACATTTCACTATTTGTTAAAGCATAATGTTGCGTATTTTGTCCACTATTAAACACACTGTTCTTTTAAAATATCAGGGTGTTACATTCTCCCCATTTTAATAAATTAAAACCGCTCATTTTGAACTTATTATCAGTAATCAAGGGTTTTATATTTGAAATTTCTTTTATTAGAAACTGATATCATAAAAAGGGAAAATACAACTTCCAATTGAAAAGTGGGAAAGATAAATACAATGTTCATTTTTAATAACACATAACCTAGTTTCAAAATAAGAGAACATTATTGGGGATTGAATATATAGAAATTTAGGAACAAATTAATTTCAAAACAATGATGGATAGTGATAGATAAAATTGATCACAATAATGTGAATAATCATGATAAAGTTTATGAACACAAAACCATAAATCAATTAGGTTTGAAAAGGGAAAAGATTCATAAAAAATGAATGTATTAAGATACTATTTTTTTCAAAGATCTTTATCACAGTGTTATTTTAATTCGCTCACCATTTATACCAAGAACATGAGAAAAAAAATTACTTTTAAAGATGAATTTCTTCATTTATTCAATTTCCACCACAATCTCATATTTTTCTCCAAACAATTAGTATTTAAGATGAATTTATTTAATCCTAAATCTTTAACATCAACTTATAATGTATCACATAATACTCAAAAGGATAAAAATATATTCCTAATATAATCGAACATTAAACAAAACCAAAATGGATAGCACAAGATAAGATAATATAAAAAATGTATAAACCTTTGTATGATTAAATAATAAATTTTACTCAATAATTTCTACAATAATACCAATAGTTCAATATCGATAAAAAATTACCCTATATCCCCTGATACCTCAATAACCAACAAAAATAGATAAATTTTTAACCTCAAAGGTTATCACATACTTTTCATATTACATCCCCAAAAATTTAATTGTATTATTCCAAAATAACCTTTCATGTTAAATATAATTTTAAACCTAGGTGTTATATATACCTCAATTCAATGAATCATCTCCCAAAAAAAAATTAATCACCATGATAAAGAACTATATAATATTATAATGTATTGAACCTCAAAAAAAATCATGTATCAAATTTTGATACTAACATGAACAATATTTCTTATGTAGACCAAAATATCTCCAAACAATATCTACTTGTTAGTGAATCACTTTTAAACCATCGATATTATATATATCCTACAATCCAATAAAAAATAATTAACTTAACATAAATCATATATTAACCCAAAGGGATATTTAAACCTCAATTTAGTATTCTTTATAAATCCTAGTAATATTTTCCAGTCACCTAAATATTACATCACATAAAACTCCAATGAAAATTTAAATTCTTAAGAATATTATGATATAATCCATAAATCTAAAAATAAAGTTACGTTCAAAAAATATCATATAAATTAAATTCTCATAAAGTGTCCAATCAATTCCAAGGTCATCAATACTATCTAAATTTCTTCATAATTTCTTTATCCCAAGTAAATATCAAGCATGTATTAATGGTTATCTATCCCTCAATCATGTGTCTCCAAAATGTATCTCTTATCAATAAATATGTTTTAAAATACTCAACGGAAAATATTGTTGAATAATCTTTAGAGTCTTCATGATTATTATTACCCAAATATAATTTATGTAACACTTGTACAATATAATTCTCAAATATCAATACATAAAAATGTTAATCCATTCAGTTCAATGATTAGCATAACATAGGTCCATCCTTATGCTATGAGATAACCCTTATATTTTGGGATTGGATCAGATAATTCCTATATTCTCCATACATAAGGAATTAAAATATAAATGGTACCTTAGGATGAACTTTATACACCTCCATTGAGCTATTAATTTTCATTAGTAATTATTTTCTCTATGCCTCTCTTCTCCATACAAAAAACATTTTTTCATTCCTCTATGATATTTACATGAGTGCTTCTTTCCACATACATGAAATATCACAAGTTGAATCTATATTCCTCTATGGGATTCATGAAAATCCATCTTACTCTTATTAGGGTTTTTTGGAAACTCACCCAAATTGAGATTGTTAATCACATAATGGGATACCTGATTAAGAATAATAACAAGGTTTCACTTTCCAACTCACATTTAATTTGGGTTATCATTAAAAAAACATTCCATTTTATGTCATATTCAACATTAATATGAAACCTCATGGTTCTATCTATTTATTGAAATAAAAAAGTATAGCGTGAGCAACAATTATCATAGTGAGAAATCATATAATCCTAAAAAAACATTCACATGAAGTCAAAATCATGACACATTATTTTAAATACATTATATGTTAATTTGAAACTATTCTATAACTAGTTAACATCTATCACAATTCTTCATAATATTTCATAAGGAAAATGATAGTTAACTCAATAATAACCCTCGAGAGTGTCAAATCAAGTGTACAGTAAGGGAACACTCACTATGCACCAAAATTATTATTGAGATATACCCAACCAACACTTTTTTATGTTTTTACACTTATATGAATATAGGTCATAAAAAATTACACTTTTATTATCTAAATAAGGATGTATTTCAAAGAAAACCTCATAATTTATACCTTACTAAAATTATAGGGTGTTATATTATACATCAACTTATCCTAAGGGTTTTCTCCAAATTACTCTATTCTTAATCTATAAATATTTTCTAAACATTTAACAGATTATAACAATTGTGACCCATACTTTTCCTATATTAATATCATATCATTTTAGATGAATATTCAATACATAACATTACGATCCATGCTTGAACCATAAATCTTTAGTGTATTTGGAGACTAGATACATAATATTTTTATTTCATGAAAGATTTTAAATATATCCCAAGAATATAATCCCACGTAGTACTATTCTTAGACATATCCTACTTAAAACCATTCTTCATAACTTGGGTAAAGTAAACATAAGAAAGGGTTAGATCAGATTCCCAGTAAGGGTAAAAATGGGAGATATTAATGATCACATAAACATAACATGAGAATAATATTATGATAACATTAGATTAATATTTAAATATCCATACAAAACATATTATTTATCATAATATTGAATCATGGTATAACAATTTTCATTTGATAAGGCACGAATCATAAATAAATTAAAGAACATGAGCAATGAGAGCATAACATTGGTATAAGAAAAAAGTGTGTGGCATACAAAATATTCATTGAAAATAATTTCCATAGTTAAATAATAGTACCAATACTATCATATAGGGTTGGTATCAATCTATGTTCTATCATACCTATATTAAATATTCATTCCCAAAAATATCATAGTGGACAATGTCATTTATTAAACAAGGTTCACACCCCATTCTATTCTGTTTGTTATCTCATGATATATCTTTTTCCCAATTCATTATGGGGCTATATAATTCTAGGGAAAATCATCACATAATGAAAATCATATGTATTTTGGAATCAATATCATAAATCATTCATCATATTATAATCTATTGAATTAAAACATGTTTCATAAACATTTCTACATTTCACATATCATTACTCACGGGGGAAATATAGGGTTCAGAAATGTTTAATCATAACTTAAATAACCCATAAGAAAGAGAAAGGTTTCATAGAATCATCCTTGAATCATAATAATAATAATTCATCCAAATAATCAAATTATATGATACCATTGGAATATATCCCTATTAAATAATAATTAAAATCAAAGGTTGTAATCTTAGATTAATATTCCTTTAAATGTCTGAAGAATATTTTCTTATAAAAAATCATTTTTCATTTTAAAATTACTTCTATAAAATAAAAAAATCTCTAAAAATATTTCAAAAAACATTTTATTATAAAATAATCAAGTAAAATTATGTTTTAAGCTTAGAAATATTGAGAGATAATGGTAACGGGAAATTCCATTCATACCATGTATGATAAAACAATTATTTCGTTCACATTTTTGGTAAAAAGTAAAAATCACATCATTCAGAAAATGAATATAATATACCATTTTGTACATTTTTTAAAATTAAATTTTGGGTAATAATTAATTTAAATAATCATAGGATAATTGTAAAAATATTCTTGAAAATATTTTTTTAAAACATGGATGTGGAAGAAAAAAGATTTTCGAACAAAGAGAGAAACAATGTTGGTTTTCCATAAAAATATTATTTTAGTCTCTCGAGTAATCAAATAGAGAAAAATGATAGGAAAACATATAATCTAAAAAAATGATTTTAGTAGAATAAAATTTATACGATTCTTTATATGTAGATCATAAAATATCATCATTTGAAACTTAATCATAAATAATCCCGGCAAATAATAATATTGTAATATAAAACCCTTACATTAAGTTCACGTTAAATGAAAATATATCAAAAATATTGTATAATAAAACTAAATTTATTATAATTTTTTAAAATAATAATTTTCACAATTATAATATCATATATGATCAACTTATAACCTCACAATATTTATTTATTAAAAATTATTCATTGAAATAATTATTTTCAGGTGTTAACTATTTCGTTTTTCATGGAAGTGTTGAATCAGTTGTTTTGTTAATTTTATAATGGTTCCATTATATCAAAAAATTTAATTGTGAAATAAATATCATATATATTCATTATATATATATAAAGTCATCCATAAAAGTTAGAGATACAAAATTGAATTATACCATTCATGGGGACGGTAGACTGTACATACAAAAGAATGTTTTTTCCATTTATCTATGAATAGAATGAAATAAAAGTAATTAATAATTCACATTTATAGAATAATATTAATATCATAAATAACATATATATTTATTAAATCAATAATTGTAACTATCCAAGTAAATGGATGATGAAAAATGAATTACCCTGCTACATGTAGACGGTAAGCCATATATACGCACAAGAGATGTTTTATCTTTAGGAAGGAAAGAATATGGATATTTGTTGACACATCATCATAATGAAAAATGTGTTTATTTAAGAGACTGAATTAATTATTTTACAATAGATACCATGAATTTATAGGTGTTATAAGAGAAAATAAAATTGAAAACAATCGGTTAAGAGTTACACCTCTTTTTTTAGAAACCTTCTTTGGTTTACACCTCAAGACTTGAATGAATAATATTATAGCAAGAAAGAATTCACTAGGATGTGATGAAAGAATCAGGGTGTATACTAGGGTAGGGATTTTCTAAACTATAAATCTCAAAAATTGTAAATATTGAAGGAGATGTGGTTCTCATTTATAAGTATGTGGAGGGTCACTCTTATAATTTCATGAAGTATTAAATTAAGATAAATTAATCTTCTTGAAAAAATGGATCCAAATTGAAATAATTAGAATATATTATTAGGATGAGTCCATATCCTCTTATCCAATAATATTTGGATAATTTTTTGTTATGTATTAACTCATATCTCTTAGTTTTAACCCCCCCCCATTACCCCTTTTGATAATTACCATGATATCAATGTTCTTTACTATTTAGGGGCCAATATAATTAAAATAGAAAAGAAAACTAGGACATAAATAGACCATGGTCGATATTTTCAACCATATTCTATTCACATGGCCTTATGTAGTATTTTTATGAATTTTATATCATTTAATAAAATACTTTTTACTATAAAATATCATTAATTTCATTTGAAATCATGAAATATTATAATATAATATGTGTCTAACTCATGCCTAATGGTTCCAAAATTACATGTATTAGAATATATGGGGGATATTGTATTATTATAATCATCCAATCAAATTTTTAAGGGTTATGATTTCATTTTAAAACATATCTTTTGGTTTAACTCCTTGGTTAACCAATTTTAACCTTTATCGTGGTGATGAATTTTTTTCAGTATAAAAGGTTTTTAATTTGACTTATACGGTTAAAATTGGATCATAAATGGAAAATTTATGAAATTAGAGACCATTAAAAATTATAATTTTACTATTGAAATATTTTAATGATTTTAAATAATTTAATAGAATATATGTAACATAAAATACTATTAATGACATTTTAACAACTATTCACTTAATTTGATATTTAAAATACATTTAATTGAAATATAATCCATTAAAATATCTATAATATGATATATAGTTACATAAAAATTAATAAGAAACTTTAACTCACTAATGCAATATTTTTTTAAGAGATTATAATTTATTTAATTTATTTTTTTACTTCTCGCACAAGCTCTTTATCAGTGTTGCAGAAGAATTCAGGGTAATTATTTTATCACTAAAAATTAAAAAAAATTAACATTATAAAAAATTATTTAATATTTAAAATAATAATTTTTAGCTAAAACTAATATGTTTTTATCCCAATAATAATATATTATAAATACTAAAATCAAGAAAGTGACATTTTTGAATTTTTATTTTACTTAAATATTATATATTACAAAATACAAGATAAATGTAAAAAAGGTTATATTTTCCTAGTTTGGATGGTTATAGACAAAAAAAATTCATCCATTGAAATAAATAAATGTGTTTTAGGGAATTTTTAGTCTTATTACTTTAGTTTTAACCCTAATCAACCCATTTTACCTTTACTCTAGTAAAATAAATTTACTATCGTAACTATTAATAATGAAAAAAATAAAAGGAACATTTTTAAAAAAATTAGACATCTTAATTCCAAATATTGAATCCATTTTTTTATTAAATTTCAATAAGTGGAATAAATTAATTAATTATAAAAATACAAAATGCAATGAAAAACTTCTTTTTAGAAAAATATCTTTTGTTGTAAAAACTATTTTTACCAAATTCAACCATAAAATTGATTCCAAAGATGTTAATTGGATTATTAATATTATTTTTGAAATAATTTTACTTTAAAAACATTTTATATTATAATTTTATTTTGTGACTTCTTGAAACAAAAATACAGTTTTCAATAAAAATCAGTATTTTTAACTATTCACTAGAAAATGAATCTTTTCAGAGAAATCACAAAACAACAACCTATAATAATTTTTTTATGATGATTTGGTAAAATATTTTTTTTATAAAAAATATATATTTTATAAATTTCTAGATACGAATTATAACTTTCCCATAAAAAAATAAATAAAAACCATTTTTGATGAAAACACATTTTAAAGAATAAAATGACTTTACTAAAAATTGAGTTCTTATTCCCTTATAATTTATAAATTAATTTTAATAGATTATGAAATCTATATATATTTCATAATTTGGTTTCTTTTATTTATACATTCTAATTAAATAGTTATGTTTTAAAAAACATTAAATAATAATTTTTTTAGTTCATTAAATCTCATTATTGTGTGTTGTATACACTATAGATTATAATTTTATTTTAAAATATTGAGTTGTTACTATATATTAGGAGAAGTATCCAGTGTGATTTGAGGGCAGAAATCACATGTTTTATCATTATTCTGACATCATTGGGTTTTCAGATGAGTTTAGCACGCCTTTTTCCAATTGGTGTTTTTTATTGAAAATAAATAAATAAATAATTTCAAAATGGTTACAGGTTAGGTTGGTGTTCAAGGAATTGTTTGGGGTCATCATAGAACTCATATGGAATTAATGGACCATCGGTTGAGTTCTTAGTCTTTAGGCCTATTTATTTTTAAATATATAATTAATTATAAGTTATTATAATTAATTTTTTGTGATTATCGATATGAGATAATACCATAGGAATGGAGGTAGTGCATGGAAGGGCCAAGGGAGTAATTAATAGGTGAATAATTATGAAAACAACCCTGTTGAGGTAGTGTGATTGAATTTATTTGCTACTCCTAGTCATTTGGATATTTATTTTTTAGACCCTCACTAGTATAACTTCTACATGTTCTTGATATGTTTGATCTTACCAAAATGTTGGGACAACCCGATGTAGGCCCAATAGTCAACATGGTTGAATTTCTTGCTAGACAATCTGATGATGTTTCCTTAGTCAAACTGTTCTGGTGGACCTCTTTATAGTTTTTCGAAGTGGCGTCGGTTGGATTTCAAAAAGAAAATATTTTATTTTTAAAATGTAATTTTGAAAAGTAGATTTAGATTAGAATTAGAATCTCATGCGAAAATGGGTGGTTTATAAAATGGTTTTAAAATTGGATTTTGAAAGAGCGCTGTCGTGGGAGCTCTCAAATGATTAGTGTGATTTGGGGGTACTTAGGTGCACCAGAGTGGCTGACCAAGGTCGTCTCTTAAAGGAGGAAGTAAATTAAAACAACTTCTTAAAGGTATTCTAAAAATAAAATCAAATATAATTAAAACACTACTTGAAAGGATTGGATTTTTTATAGTTTATAAATCTAGAAGAATTTTTCTGGAAGAAGATAGCATTTTTTTGTTTTTAATTTTGAAATTAAGTTTGATTAAGAAAACACAAAAAGAAGATGTTTTTTTAGAAAATATTTTAAAATGTGTAATCAATCTAACTATACCTCTTCACTCTATTATTAATCATTATCATTTAAATTAACATTCACTTAATTATGATACCTTAATTTGTTAAATCCTGAACCCTACGAGAATTAACTTTACCATGAAGATGAAGTGAATTTAAGCCGAGGCTAACTTCGGAACATGCAATCGCAGCACTCTGCTTTAATTGATGTTCTAAGATTAGGTTATGGTCAGTGGTAAATTAAGGCACATTTACCCTATGTAAATTAGAATTAATTGAGTTTAGGGATTATATTTGAGCACTACAAATTGATCCCGTATGGTTTTGTATAACCGATTAAGTTCTCTCCCTCACAATTTACACAAAATCTCGTCCTCACGTGTTTTTGTGTTAATTGTTCAATTGATTTATTAGTTTTAATTAAATTAAAAAATCAATTAATTGATCATATTATGTTAATTACAGTATATAATTGATTCAAAATAAATGAATGTATAAGGTAAGAGATAGATAGATTACTAAAAGACTACTCTTCCATGAGTGGCGTAATCATCGTAGAAGCGTTTTGCATGTGCAAAGGTTTATAATGGGTATAACCCAATAACGCTTCTACTCAAGAATTCCAGCCCAAAGAGGAATATTAATAGAAAATAAATTTAAACAAAACATAATAAAAGAGAAGAAATAAAATAAGAACAAAGAAGTTTATTACACAAACAAAAGCATTACAACACGAAGGAGAAGAAGAAGGCTTCGTCGAAGGGATCCTTGCTTCAAGAGATACCCTTATTTAAATGGTTGGATAATTGGAGTGGATCCACTTATACTCTTTCCTAAGCTTCCCAATTCACATCCCCACCACACCAAATGATAGAAAAACCAATTTATAGAGTGGTGGGGAGGCTAGGTTCAAAGATGTTTTAAGTGTGAATGGGGAATCTCGGCCAAATATTTTATGTCAACTTGAAACGCCTATTTGGCCACCAAAACCCGTGAATCAGATCTTATTACATAAGGATAATATGTGAGGATATGAGTCCTCTATCTCCTCTTAAGATTTGGGTGCAATAAAATCCCAGATGAAGGAGTTATGTCCTAAATACAGAAGCTTCCCAATTCTGGCGTGTCCAGCCCACCTTTGACTTTATGGCCCAATTACTCCATCCAAATGCATTCTTTTGATCTAGTGTCATGAATAAAAGTTGTATCCCATGAAGTAAGGAACACATTTAAAAAATATTAAGTTCAAATAATTCAAAGAAAAATATTTATGATTCAAATACTATAGTGATTTTGAAAGGGTAAAACTGTAATTTTCATCAAATATTCAAATGAATGATCTAATCCCAAATAATTTCTAATTAAACATATTTAACATAATGTGAGGAAATTATATCATTTATTATCAATAAAATATTCAATAAAATAGTGTTTTATCAACTCCCCCACACTTACCCTTTTCCACTCCTGAGCAAAACCTCATATCAAGTAAACATCAATATCAAATCAAAACCAAATTTAAAACACATATCCTTGAAATAAAAAAATTACACACCAAGAAGAAAAAGATATCATGCCACATAAAAAACATTATTTCAAGTTCTTCATTTATATCATTCAATATATTTCCACTTTATTTATCCTCCTATGCACAAAACATTTACCTCCCTTGAATTTTTTCTTATCACACAAATATCAATTTTTTTGCAATGTATTTCTCATCCAAACTCATAAAAGGGTCACCATAGGCTTGATAAATTTCTACATCGACACTCGATGTGAGTCAAGAACGTATGTTTATCATGGGTACTTTTCAAAGTTGTTCTGTGGCTTTCGGTTGGTAGGATTTAGATGTGAAAAATTATGAGGCTGAATGAGGAGGGATTGACTCCTTTTGAAGCAAAATTGCATTAATCTAATTTTCACTTAAATATGGTCTCCTCCTCAATCCCTATAGTATCAATTCAGCTCCATCATCATAAAAAATAAAGGAATTTTCACACCATTCAACAATTCCACAGTAAAAATGTCAGTCTTCTCGAACATGATTTTCTTAAAATCTCTAGATAGGCATAGATTTCCCCCTCTATTAGAAGCTCCAGAAAGGCACAACTTCTTTTATCATGAAAGCTAATGAAAGGCACAACTTTCAGTATAATTTTTTTTCTTCAGCAGCAAACACATCTCTTCAAAATTTAATTTTTCACCTGAAGTATCAAAAAATGTGGTAGAACAACACACGACAGCTTCCCCCACACTTAAGCTCAACTAGATTATGCAATTTCACTTCAAGAGTTTGTTGGATAGGGAAAATTGGCTTGTAATGTGCTTAAACTAATAGGTTGTGCATGGATTCTAAGGGATAAAAGGATTAAATGTTCAAGGTAGGAAATTATAAAAAGGGATTATTTGAAATAGGGGCTTTAATACCAAACAAATGCCTCAATCATTTAAACATAAGTACCTCAAAACCTCAAGTTTTGACAGGAATAAATCAAATTCTGGTTAAATCAAGTATGTTTTGGTTCTCTCAATAAGTGATGTGAATGTAAAGAATATGAAAATAATGTTTCAGAAGCCTCACAGGAAAGTTTTTTCAAATATAAAGACTGTGAGATGTGGCATGAGATTCAAAATTCAACGTACTTTTCATGAAATTACTAAATATTTGAACATGAAACAAAGTCATTTTCAGCATTCATTTAAGCTCAGTTTCATGGGATAAATTATTTCACTCATTGATATGCATTTCAAAATTGTGATGAGAATCATTTCAGCTCAAAAATTTCAAAAACACAAAGAAAATTGAAAAATAAACACACAAAATTTAAAAAACACACAATTTTTGTTTTGTTTTGTTTTTTTAAACAGGAAAAAATTGAAATTACTAAACTAAAAGGTTCCCTCCCCCACACTTAAAATATTGAATTGTTCTCAATGTGAACCCATGAGATGATATATGCACATGAAATGCATAATTTTTAAATAGGACAAATAATATAAAAGTGAAAGGGTTAGGAACAGCTTGATGTACTGAGGAGATGATGGGGTCATGCAGTGTGATAAAATCCACTGCATTAGTAGGAAGTCCCCCAATGTATCTCTTCAAATGTTGCCCATTGACTGTAAAGATCCTTCCAGTTTCTTCTTGTGTGATCTCCACTGCACCATAAGGAAAAACATTAGATACAATATAAGGACCTAACCATCTAGAACATAACTTACCAGGCATCAGCTTCAGTCATGAACTTTAGAGAAGGACTTTCTCTCCAACATGAAACTCCTTTTGTTGGATCATTCTATCATGAGTTGCTTTTAATTTTTCCTTATAGAGCCTTGAGTTCTCATATGAAGACAATCGAATCTCCTCAAGCTCTTGAATTTGTAGCCTCCTTTGGATTCCATCTTGGGCCAAATCCATGTTTCATTTCTTTATATCCCAATAAGCCTGATGCTCAACTTCCATGGGGAGATGACATGCTTTCAGAAAAACAATCTGAAATGGGGACATGCCAATGAGTGTCTTGTATGTTGTCCTATAAGCCCACAATGCATCATCCAAGCGCTTGCTCCAATCATTCCTATTTGGCTGCACAGTTTTCTCTAAAATCTGTTTCAACTCATGTTTTGAAACCTCATCCTAGCAATTTGTTTGGGGGTGTTATGGTGTTGATGTTTTGTGTGTCACCCCATACTTTCAAAGGAGGGAAGAATAATTCTGATTGCAGAAGTGTGTCCCTTGGTCACTAATGATGGCCTTTAGTACTCCAAACCTGCAAAAAATTTGAGCCTTGACAAAATCCACTACAACATGAGAATCATTAGTCCTGGTGGCCTTGACCTCCACCCATTTACTCACATAATTGATAGCAACAAGGATATACAATAAACCAAATGAACTAGGAAAAGGGACCATAAAATCAATTCCCCAAACCTAAAAAATCTCATAGAATAGTATGGGTTGTTGGGGCATCTCATGTCTCCTAGAAATGTTCCCAGTGTGTTGGCAACGAGAGCATGACTTTCAAAAAACATGGGCATCATGGAATAAACTTGGCCAATATAATCCAGAGTCCAAAACTTTCCTAGCTTTCTGTTGGGGTCCAAAGTTTCCACCATAAGCAAGTGTATGACAAAAATGTAAAACAGACTCCGACTCATGATCAGGAACACACCTCCTAATAACTTGATAACTACACATGGGAAAGAGTTATGGATTATCCCAAACATAATACCGAGGCTCACCTTTTAATTTTTGGACTTGATGTTTATTTAAATTTTTAGGGATTTCAGAGGCAACAAGGTAGTTAACTAAATCTGCATACCAAGGATGCGTACCAAAGATAGAATAAAGAGGCTCATCGGGGAAAGTGTACCGAAGTGGTACCTGGTCCAAGGTGTCATCCTCTAGTGTGTGATTAATCCTAATCATGTTGTTCGCCACCAAGTTTTCTGACCCCTTTTTGTCCTTTATCTCAATATCAAATTCTTGAAGAATGATCATCCATCGGATTAGCCCGGGCTTTGCATCTGGATCTTCAAGAGGTACCTCAGAGCTGCATGGTCAGAAAAAACAACTACTTTAGAGCCCAATAAATATGAACGGAATTTATCTAAAGCAAATATGATAGAAAGAAACTTCTTTTCCATGGTTGTGTAGTTTGATTGGGATGAATCCAGTGTCCTCGATGCATAGGCGATCACATGTGAACATCCCTCCACCCTATGAGATAAGACAGCTCCAACCGCGAAGTTGGAGGCGTCACACATAAGCTCAAAAAGAATCTTCCACCGTGTGGGATGTATGATAGGTGGAGTGGTCAGAAACTTCTTTAGCTCATCCAAGCAAGTTCTGCAAGAATCCTCAAACACAAAATCAGAATCCTTTTGAAGTAATCGTGACATAGGAAGAGCAATCTTACTAAAATATTTGATGAAGCACCGATAAAATCATGCATTCCCTAGGAAAGATCTAACATCACGCACACATGAAGGATAGGGTAAGGATGAAATAATGTCTATCTTAGATCTATCAACCTCTATCCCATGTTTTGACACTACATGCCCTAAGACAATGCCATGCCCTACCATGAAATGACACTTTTCAAAGTTTAGGACCAGATTCTTCTCAATACAACGATTCAATACCTTTCCCAAACTATTTAGACATTCATCAAATGAGGATCCATACATGGTAAAATCATCCACAAATACCTCCATGCAGGTCTCAATAAAATCAGAAAAAATACTCACCATGCATCTCTGGAAGGTACCTAGGGAGTTTCAAATTCCAAATGGCATCCTCCGGTAGGAAAATGTGCCAAAGGGACATGTGAATGTAGTCTCCTCCTGATCCTCCGAAGCTACAGGAACCTGAAAATATCCAGAAAATCCATCCAAGAAACAATAGTGTGTCTTCCCATCTAGTCTCTCAAGCATATGATCAATAAATGGGAGGGGAAATGGTCTTTGCGAGTGGAATTATTTAGTTTCCTATAATCAATACACACACACCAACTATTTTGTACCCTCATTGGAACCAAATCATCATTCTCATTTTTAACAACAGTAAAACCACTTTTCTTAGGCACAACCTGAATAGGACTTACCCGCTGAGAATATGAAATGGGATAGATTATTCCTTCCTCGAGCAATTTTTCAACCTGTTTTTTAACAACCTCCAAAAGGGTTGGATTGAGTCTCCTTTGTGGTTGCCTCACCGGTTTAGCTTCATCCTCCAAAAGAATCCTATGCATGAAAATGGAGGGGCTAATACCTGATATGTCAGCCAAGGTCCACCCGATTGCCCTGATGTTCTCCCTCAAAAGATTCAAAAGTTTTTCTTCCTGTTCAAAAGGGAGATTGTTAGCAATGATAACATGTAATTTGTCACCACTTAACAAGTATGATTATTTGAGATTTGGTGGCAATGGCTTGAGTTCCAGTGTAGGGGGGTGGTGTATGGATGAAGACATAGAAGGAACTGAAATATGTGCACAAAGAGAATCAATATCAGAATAGAAATCATCACAATCAGAGAATAAAGCATCAAATCCATCAGCATACTCAATAGCCATGTCATAATTAGAGTTCACATGATCAAAATCAGAATATGATTCCATTTCAAAATCAAATCTTAGAGAGTCTTGTTCCTTATAAACGAGTGTGGAAGTACTCTTAGGAATCAAACTAGAACCAATACTCATAATCTCCCTAAGCATAGGAAAATCCAATTCCATGGTGTTTTTACTTGGTTGTTGAAAATGGGAGATAAAAAATGCAGAATGATCCTCTGAGGGGTACTTCATGGAATCCATAACATTAAATATCACCACTTCATCCCCAAATTCCATGGAAAGTGTACCCTCATTGATATTTATGATAGTTTTTGTAGTTTTGAGGAAGGGCCTACCTAAGATAACGAGGGAATGATAACTTACTTGATCATCCTCCATGTTAAGCACATAGAAATATGCTGGAAAGATCATGTCTCTTACCCAAACAAGTACATCCTCAAGAACTCCCGCTGGATATGTCGTAGCTCTATTTGCCAACTGCACCACTAATCTCGTCGGTTTCAGCTCACCAACTTGTAAAGAAGAGAATACAGAGAGAGGCATCACATTTATGGAAGCTCCCAAATCACAAAGTGCATCAGAAAAGTGAAAATCCCATATGATGCATGGGATGGTGAATGTCCCTAGATCCTTGCACTATGTCAGCATTTCTAGAGTAGGTGTAATGAGTGATGACACATTCCTTCCAAGATTGATCCTCTCATTTCCCTTGAGCCCTCTTCGATTGGTACAAAGTTCTTTTAAGAATTTCGCATACCGTGGAATTTGCTTAATGGCTTCAAGTAGAGGAATGTTGATCTCCACACGCTTGAATGTGTCCAAAACCTCCTTTTTCATTGCTTCTTCATCTATATTCTTGGTTTGAACAACCCTGTTTGGAAAAGGAAGGGGTTTAGGAGGAACATCATCAATCTTTTTCTTACCTTTATCTTCTCCTTGGTTTGCTCATCAGTTAGTATGGAATGCGTCTTCTCTAGAGTTGAGGTGAATCCCTGTGGAATGGTATGTACAGATGTATCGTTCATTTTCTTCCCACTTCTCAATGTTATTGCACTAACATAACCCTTTTTATTTGGAGTGGGTTGGGAAGGTAGATTTCTGGAATTCTTACTTACAAGTTCATGGAGGGTGGTGGCAATCTGGCTCATTTGAGTCTTAAACTCCCTCAACTCCGAACCATTACTTTTCAGCCCATTCTGTTGATTAAGAAAAATTTGTTTCAAAAGATCATCAGTGTTAGAATCTACCTTGGGTGGGGGATTCCCTTGTTGTTGCCTTGTTGATGCTTGAGATTCAAATCTCCTTTGGGGTTGTTGGAAACCCCTTTGGTAAGGTGGAGGCTGCTGGAATTTTGGTTGAAAAGGGGGCCTTTGTTGATATCCAGAGCCATACCTCATGTCCGATTGATCCTTACACACTTGGTTTTATGTTGGATCAAACTTATTTTTGGGATATGGTTGTTGTTGTTGTTGCTGATATGACCTCCCAGGGAACACTGCTGCACAATATTCTATTTTTTGGAGTTGGGGGAAACAGTCAGTTGGGTGGCTTATATCAGTGCAAATACCACAAGACCTTGAAAGAGTGGATTGGGTTGTCTTTTGATCCAAATAAATCTAACTCATCATAGTGGTCAATTCTTCCAACTTGGTATCAATCAAATGACTTTCAAGAGAAGAAGGACTTACCTGATGTACTCCCCTGACATGTGGTGTACCACTATCACCAAATTGGTGGGAGTTTTGGGCCATCTTGTCGATCAATGCACGTGCGGATACTGGTGTCTCATCCACCAATTTCCCTCCTACTGCAGCATCTACCATGCTCCTCTCCATAGGTGTGAGTCCTTCACAGAAGTACTGAATGGGGAGTTTCTCACTGATTTGGTGATGTGGACAGCTTGAACACAACTTCTTGAATCACTCCCAGTACTCATACATTGACTCCCCTGGTGCTTTCTTGATCCCTGAGATCTTCTTACGAATAGAAGTGGTCCTCGATGCTGGAAAAAATCTATGCAAGAAAAGATGTTTCAAATCGTTCCAACAAGTTACATCTTCGAGTTTTAAATAATACATCCAGTCTTTTGAAGCTCCATCAAGTGAGAATGAGAATGCTCTTAGTTTTATTTGATCTTAAGAGACATTTATAGGTTTTATGGTTGAGAAAACCACATTAAATTCTTTAAAATGTTTATTGGGATCCTCACCAGAGAGGCTATGAAACTTTGTAAGTAAGTGAATTAACCCAGATTTTAGTTCAAAGTCCGATTCGAGATTTGGGTATGCAATACAATTTGATTGATAATTAATATCAGGTGCAGAAAATTCTCGAATGGTTCTATTAAGTTCATTTCCCTTATTTTCATCCATTGGTTCTTGTTTTATGGTTGAATTTTAATTGCTTCCAATTTCAATGTTTTGAAAGTGGAGGACTTCTCCAACTGGTTGAATATTAAAACTTCCCATAGACTGAGAATGTCTGATTCGTGCCCTATGGCTGCGTTCAATATTAGGGTCAAGATCTAAGATGTATTTGGGATTAGTTCATGTAATAAATCAATGAAAGATGAAAAGAAGGAAATTGGACCATATTAAAATAAAAATTAGAAGTTTGAGTTGATGGTCCAAAAAGAAGTAGAAAAAAAATAAAAGAAGAAGAAAAAAATCACATTGGGTAAAGAAGGAAGAAAGAAGAGAGGAAGATAATAAAATGTAAAATAAAATAAATACCTCTAAGTGGTTGAAATAATTACTTGGCTCCTCTTCAATGATGCCAATTTTAAAGAGTGCTGTCGTGGGCGCCCTCAAATGTCTAGTGTGATTTGGGGGTACTTAGGTGCAGCAGAGTGGCTGACCAATGTCGTCTCTCAAAGGAGGAAGTAAATTAAAACAAATTCTTAAAGGTATTATAAAAATAAAATAGAATATAATTAAAACACTAATTTAAGGTATGAGGGTTGTTTATAGTTTATAAATATATAAGAAGTTTTCTGGAATAATATTTCATTGTTTTGTTTTTAATTTAGAAATTAAGTTTGATTAAAAAGACACAACAGGAAGTTGTTTTTTTTGGAAAATATTTTAAAAGGCGTAATCGATCTAACTCTACCTCTTCACTATATTATTAATCATTATCATTTAAATTAACATTAACTTAATTATGATCCCTTAATTTGTTAAATCCCGAACACTACGAGAATTAACTTTACCACAAAGATGAAGCGAATTTAACCCGAGGCTAACTTCGGAACATGCAATCGCAGCACCCTGCTTTGATTGATGTTCTAAGATTAGGTTATGGTCAATGGTAAATTAATGCACATTTTACCTCTATAAATTATAATTAATTGAGTTTAGGTATTATATTTGAGCACTACAAATTGATCCTGTATGGTTTTGTATAACCGATTAAGTTTGCACTCTCACAATTTACAGAAAATCTCGTCCTCGCGTGTTTTTGTGTTAATTGTTCAATTGCTTGATTAGTTTTAAATAAATTAAAAACTCAATTAATTTATCATATTATGTGAATTACAGTATATAATTGATTCAAAATAAATGAATGTAAAAGTTAATAGATAGATCGATAACTAAAAGACTACTCTTCCATGGGTGGCATAATCATCGTAGAAGCGTTTTGCATGTGCAAAGGTTTATAATGGGTATAACCCAATAACGCTTCTACTCAAGAATTTCATACCAAAGAGGAATATTAAGAGAGGAATAAATTTAAACAAAACATAATAAAAGGTAATAAATAAAAGAATAACAAAGAAGTTTATTACACAAACAAAATCATTACAACACGAAGGAGAAGAAGATGGCTTCGTCGAAGGGATCCTTACTTCAAGAGCTACCCTTATTGAAATGGTAGGAGAATTGTAGTTGATCAACTTATCCTATGACCTAAACTTCCCAATGAACTTCCCCGCCCCACCAAATTAAAAAAAGACCAATTTATAGAGTGTCGGGGAGGCTAGGTTGAAAGAGGTTTTAAGTGTGGATGGGGAATCTCGAACAAATATTTTATTCTAACTTTTACCACCCATTTGACCACCAAAACGCGTGAATCAGATCTTATTCTATAAAGATCATATTTTCGGATATGGGTCCTCTATCTCCTCTTAAAATTTGGGAGCAATCCAATCCCATATGAATGAGTTATGGCCCAAATACAGAAGCTTCTCAATTCTGGCGTGTCCAGACCACCTTTGACTTTATGGCCCAACTACTCCATCCAAATGCATTCTTTTGATCTAGTGTCCTGAATAAAGGTTGTATCCCATGAAGTAAGAAACACAGTTACAAAATAATAAGTTTAAATAATTCAAATAAAAATATTTATGATTAAAATACTACAGTGATTTTGAAAGGGTAAAACTGTAATTTTCATCAAATATTCAAATGAATGATCTAATCCCAAATAATTTATAATAAGACATATTTAACACAATGTGAGAAAATTATATCATTTATTATCAATAAAATATTCAATAAAATAGTGTTTTATCAAATTTAAAAACTAGAGAAGGGTTTTTTATAAAGTATGTTCAATAGGATTGGGGCCATGATCATAATGTGAGCGAAGGGGATAGTGATACCATTTGAAATGATCCAAATGATATTTTGGATTAGTTTTATTGGAATAATATGGGGGGGGGATTTGTGTGAGTTGGTTTTGGTTCCTTTGGCTATGTGTGGTGAATTCCCTATTTATGAAGACATGTGTGTCTTGCATGCACTCATTATTACAATGATACTAGTTTTGTGTTTTCACTAATATTTTTTTATCATGGTTTCAAAGTGGCGAGTTAATACTAATGAATGTGAAGGACCCCTAGATGGTTAGGATGGGTCTATGGGACTCAGGTGAATTTCTACACATTGGACTAGGTCTAGAATGACCAATTCCTTGAGTATGAGTCGGTGAATTGAGAGATGGGTTGTGTTCCTTGTGTGTTGTTTCCTATGTGTGCTGATTGTATGATGGATGTGGCCTCGATGAGTGTGATGTGATGGGACTGGGTAATTGAATGTGGCCTCCCTAGAGATTGTGAGGATGGGTTGGTGTGACTGATGGTGACCTCTCTAGAACTTATGGGTATTTTTAGTGTATTTTATGATCTCCCCATTCTTAATAGGGATGGGCCATGGTGACATGAAAGACCTCCAAGTGTGTGTAGGGATGGGTTGGGGAACTTGATGACATTATACCCTGAGGGGAAAGAATGGGATATATGACACATGTAATATAAAGATTTGGATAGATGTTCCTTTCAGTATGTTGTCAAGGAAGATAGATTATGGGTTACAGTATGAAACATCTTCTAACATGGCATTAAAACATGTACTGTATGATTTGTGGTATGAGATGGATCTAAACATGGTAAAAATGAGGTATTATTTTATATGCATGTGTAATGTTTTTGGGTGGGTGTATTGCATGTACACACACACACTCTATATATTTATTGCATGTAAATGCAACTAATCATATTAACACAGTGTTTGGTTGAGGAATTGGGGATACCTAAAGAGATGTTAGACTAACCCCTATCTGTTGTACCTCTCGAACCCCTCAAGGTTTTATTTTCATGATCACAATCACCCTCATATTTATCTAATCCTTTTTCAAGTGTTTTTGGATGATAGGAATCAATTCAGGTGGCTAAGGAATTTGGCCAAGAAAGCAAGAAGCAAAACTGGACTGAAATTCAGTCCACCGGCCAACCGGTGGCTTCACCACCGGTCGACCGATGGACCCTGGGCAGAAGGCAGAGCCACTGCCTCACCACCGGCCAACCGGTGGCCGCAGCACCGGTCAGCCGGTGGCACCTGCACAGAATGGCAAGCTACTGTCTTGCCACCGGCCAGCCGGTGGCTCTGGCACCGGTTAGCCGGTGGCCCCTGGACAGAAATCCTCATCCTTTTTCAAGGCACCGGCCAACCGGTGGGACTGTACCGGCCAGCCGGTGGAGCCAGTCAAACTAGCCGTTGCAGTTTGACCAGGCTGGCCCACTTGGCTCCCAACGGCTCTTTAAGCCTCTCCAACGGCTCCAAAGGCCTCCAACGGCCATATGAGGGTTCCCCCTCTATAAATAAAGGACCTTGATCCCCCGGAAGCCTAAGGAACATTGCCGGAACTATACGGAAGCCCACGGACACCTTGTTGATCATTCGGCGTACCTCCGGCGCATTCCTCCAAGGGAACCCCAATAGCTCCAACAACTTCCACATCCAAGGAGCTCCATCAAAGAAGCTTGGGAGTGCACGTCTTCAACTCCAATCATCCATTGGCACCCAAGGCTTCTCCAAATACGGTTTTTATTGTTTTATTTATTTTGAGCTTTAATATTGGGTTTGTTCCTACAAACCCCAAACTCTTTCTCATCCCCTCTTTCTTTTGGGTTTCACATCACCATTAAGGTGTGAAAAGGTTGTCAAGATTTCCTTTAAATATCTTGAGACAAAGGTGAGCTATCCTTCACCCGTAAAAAGGATAGTGGGTTCTTGCTAAACCATTAAAAGCAAGTGGGTTCTTGCTTAACCACCAAAAGCAAGCTGTAATAGGTCCTAGTGCTACCTCAAATCCTAGTGGGTTTCTTGCTAAAACCATTGAAAAGCAAGCGGTAGGAATCTCTCAACGGTTGAGTTGGGAGCGGAGACGTAGGCCGGGTTTTGGCCGAACTCCGTTATCAATTTCTTGTGTGATTGCCTCTTTATTTCCGCTGCATTCTTTACTTTGATTTTTAATTTGTTAATCTTTTTTAAAAAGGCAATTCACCCCCCTCTTGCCATCATTCCCTTGTTTTCTTCCGCCCAAAAATTGGTATCAGAGGAAGTATTTGAATAATTCCCTAACCGGTTTCAAATTAAAGATCCTTTTTGATGGCTTCTACCGCTTCAACCTCTTACGCCCCCGAAGGCTTTTCTTTGGATCGTGCTCCATTCTTTGATGGAACCGATTATAGTTTTTGGAAAACCCGCATGACCACATTTCTTAAAAGTATTGGCTATCCTATTTTTAGAATTGTTATGCATGGTTTTACGCTCTCTTCTCCCGATGAGTCTAAATGGACCCCCGCCGACATTGCAAATTTCGAGCTTGATGGCAAAGCCATGAATGCTCTACATTGTGGGCTAGACCGAAATGTATTTAATTGTATTTATACTTGCTCTACTTCTTACGATCTTTGGAAATTTTTAGAACTAACCTATGAAGGTACTAGCGAGGCTCCAAAGCAAGAATCCGATCAAAAGCAAGAACCCGAAGAAAAGATCAAGCCCGTTTTCCCACCTCACAAGAAAAGGGCCAAGAAGAAGAAGAAGAAGTCTTTAAAGAAAACTTGGAGTGATAGCTCCTCCTTCTCTTCTTTCTCCTCGAGCGACAATGGTAATAATTTCCTAATGGAAAAACATGAGGTATCTTCCTCCTCTTCCTCCTCTTCCTCCTCTAGTTCTTCTAATTCATTTAATCATCTATCTTATGAAGAACTCCAACATGCTAGAGACCAATTAGAAAATGGTTTTCATGAACTTTCTTCTAAATTTGTTTCTTTGAAAAAGAATTTCAAAAAACTTTCCTCCGAAAAAGAACAACTTCTCAAAGAGAAGGAGGAACTCTCCCTAAAAATCCAAAATTTCCCAAATGTTGATTCTTTGGAATCAACCATCAAAGACCTAAGGGAATCTTTAGCCAAGTTCACCCAAGGTGAACAAAATTTGTCCAAACTCTTAGGTTCTCAACGAGTATCTAGAACCACCAATGAACTTGGCTACACCAACCAAGCTTCCTCCTCCCATGCACCCAATGTTTTTGTAAGGGGGAGCTCTAGTTTTAAATTTTGTAATTATTGTAAAAAACCCGGGCACCTCATTTATGAGTGTGATTGTAAAAATGCCCGGTACGGTCAACCCAAATCTATTTTTTATTCCGATGAGTTCTATAGGAGAAGACCCGCCATGAGACAAGTATGGATTGAAAAATCCCTTCTAGCAAGTCTCTCCGGGCCTAAAATTGTCTCTTTTCAAAATCCCTCTCCCTGGTGATTCATTGTTTTTATTTAGGGGGAGTTAGGATCGTTTAAACCCTTTTAATTTCAATTTCAATTCTTTCATTTAAAACTTTCAATTTCAACACTTGGTATTAAAATTTTCATTTCAAATTTATCATTCAAAATTTTTCATTTCAAAATTTTTTTTTCAAAACTTTCAATTCAAATTTCAAAAATTTCAATTGGTTTAAAATCTCCATCTCGCTCTTCAAACTATTCCCTCAATCAAGTTTTATGCCCCATTCTATTTTGATAATCACAAAGGGGGAGAAATTTCTTGATTGATTGGGGGAGAATCCTTTTAATCTTGCTTAGCATTTCCTTTCAATTTCAGTATTTTACATTAATTGTTTTGGTGATTGTGATCATCAAAATAGGGGGAGATTGTTGTACCTCTAGAACCCCTCAAGGTTTTATTTTCATGATCACAATCACCCTCATATTTATCTAATCCTTTTTCAAGTGTTTTTGGATGATAGGAATCAATTCAGGTGGCTAAGGAATTTGGCCAAGAATGCAAGAAGCAAAACTGGACTGAAATTCAGTCCACCGGCCAACCGGTGGCTTCACCACCGGTCGACCGATGGACCCTGGGCAGAAGGCAGAGCCACTGCCTCACCACCGGCCAACCGGTGGCCGCAGCACCGGTCAGCCGGTGGCACCTGCACAGAATGGCAAGCTACTGTCTTGCCACCGGCCAGCCGGTGGCTCTGGCACCGGTCAGCCGGTGGCCCCTGGACAGAAATCCTCATCCTTTTTCAAGGCACCGGCCAACCGGTGGGACTGTACCGGCTAGCCGGTGGAGCCAGTCAAACTAGCCGTTGCAGTTTGACCAGGCTGGCCCACTTGGCTCCCAACGGCTCTTTAAGCCTCTCCAACGGCTCCAAAGGCCTCCAACGGCCATATGAGGGTTCCCCCTCTATAAATAAAGGACCTTGATCCCCCGGAAGCCTAAGGAACATTGCCGGAACTATACGGAATCCCACAGACACCTTGTTGATCATTCGGCGTACCTCCGGCGCATTCCTCCAAGGGAACCCCAATAGCTCCAACAACTTCCACATCCAAGGAGCTCCATCAAAGAAGCTTGGGAGTGAACGTCTTCAACTCCAATCATCCATTGGCGCCCAAGGCTTCTCCAAATACGGTTTTTATTGTTTTATTTATTTTGAGCTTTAATATTGGGTTTGTGCCTACAAACCCCAAACTCTTTCTCATCCCCTCTTTCTTTTGGGTTTCACATCACCATTAAGGTGTGAAAAGGTTGTCATGCTTTCCTTTAAATATCTTGAGACAAAGGTGAGCTATCCTTCACCCGTAAAAAGGATAGTGGGTTCTTGCTAAACCATTAAAAGCAAGTGGGTTCTTGCTTAACCACCAAAAGCAAGCTGTAATAGGTCCTAGTGCTACCTCAAAGCCTAGTGGGTTTCTTGCTAAAACCATTGAAAAGCAAGCGGTAGGAATCTCTCAACGGTTGAGTTGGTAGCGGAGACGTAGGCCGGGTTTTGGCCGAACTCCGTTATCAATTTCTTGTGTGATTGCCTCTTTATTTCCGCTGCATTCTTTACTTTGATTTTTAATTTGTTAATCTTTTTTAAAAAGGCAATTCACCCCCCTCTTTCCATCATTTCCTTGTTTTCTTCTGCCCAACACTATCCACATACACAACATGGGTCCCAATGTATGTGGGTAAAAATCATGTATTATTTCAGGATGCAGGTATAGCATGGGGATTGGATTATGGTACAAAATAGTGGGTAATAGAGGCCATACATATGACATGATGGTATGGGAGTTGGGTCAGAGGAAAATTTATTGATTTTCCGTTATAGTCATAATTTCATAGCTAGTGGGCTATTTGTTGTATATGATGTTTGTTTTATTTTATTTATCTGATGCAACTCCTCTTTTGTAGTTGTTTCATCATAGAGATTTATTTCTATTCTATTCTGTATTTTAGGGTCCCATGGGCCTCTTAGGTTCTTCTATAGATTGGTGGGACATCCGTTATATAGATGTGTAATTCCAAGTTTTTAATAGATTTAGGCATGGACCTATAAGCTCATTTTAGAGGTAATATTATCACCACTACTGTGTTAGGCACTCATTGATATTCGGAAGCATTTGGAATATAGGGAGATATGAAAAAGGCCATGTCCCACTCCCTACTTAGGTGACATTAGGGAAGCCTAGGCCATAGAGTAACATTATATAGTATTGATTTGGATTTCTATTTTTAATTATTCCATGTTTGATTTATTTCATATTTTTGGAACTAATTATTTGGTTTTCATAGTGGTCCATCGGATGGATGAGTAATTTCATATTCTCATTAAATATCCACTATGAATTTAGATATTATTATTAGGTGATACAATTCCAATGTATTGTTCCTTTACAACTAGGCACCAATTTCCAACCCATGGTGATCAATAACACAATTAAAGCCTGATTGTGAGCTATATTGAGTGATGGGTTGGGTCAACCTAATATTATTTAAAATAAAATGGATTCATATTACTTTTTTAGGGATGTAAAGGTAGATTTTTGATATAAATGTTATATTTCAATAAGTAAGTGTGGGGAGATTATAGATAAATCTTTATCAATTGAACCCTCATGTTATTAGGGGTGGTCGAGTTATGAATTAAATTTTTTTTATCTTGTTCTTTATTTTTTTATATTTTTAATTTTAATTGATGGTTTTTTTGTATAAAATTGATATTATATCAGTTAGTTTTTAATATTTAATATTTTAGGATTAAAATGGGAGAATAACCAGAGACACACAATTATATCACATGGTTTAGAAAGTCATGTTTCACCCCTATACATTGTTCTGAGAAGATCTCAGTTACTGTTGCATAGTTCCCTCATGGTTTTCATAACAGTGTAGTGAAACCATTCACAACAACTATTAATTTTTTATTTTTTGTGTAGGAATTCCTTTGTATTTGTTTAGTTTTTAATTACTAATATTTACTATTTGGGATAAGCTAAAGTGTGATTCAATAAATTTTAATATTACTTTCTTGGATTTTTTTAATGATTTGTGTTGGAGATATTGGTCTAAGTAATAAAAGGTTATGTTTTGAAATTTAAGAAGGGGTATATAAAAATTGTCCAAAATGAACTTTATATTTTGAAATTTCAAAATGTTATTAATAAGGGATTCTTAAAATAGAAAATTAATTTTAATTGGTGTTTATTGATTTTGAAAACAATTGGTATTAATGTATATCAATTTTTGAAATAATTTTAAATCAGAAGCAGTTTAAATTTTTTATTTATAGTGAAAAAATAATTTTAATGGTGACATATTATTTTTAAAACTAATAAAGTAGTCTTAAGAATATTAGTTGAGGTGAATATATTGTTTTTGTAATGTGTTAATAATTTCAGGGATGGAGTTATAAAATGAAAATTTTGTTTTAGGAAATATCTCATGGGTTTTAACAGATTTAAAACGGACCTTCTATTTTTTCATACCATTTTTTCAATTATAGTGGCAATTATTATTTTATTCTTTATGTTTTTATTTTGAATTATGGTTTATTAAATTTTGGATTAGTTTATTTTTTTGGGCACTTATGGTTGAGTTCAATGCTAATGTTATTTAGAGTGTATCCCCCCTAATAATGGCATGAGGGATCAAAGTGAATTCATGTAACACCCAAATAATTTATTATAAAATTTAAATTAATTAAATATTATTTTTTATATCTTCTATTACATGTAACACTGAACCATAACAAACAACTATTCATTTTATTTAGATAAAATTATAGGTATCAAATATTACCATTGTAATGTGGATATTAAATTTGTTTGTATAAGTAGAAGTAACCATATTTTGAAATACATGTAATAAAAAAATAAAGGGGTCATTTTTAATACCGGTTCATTGATACAATTAATTATGTGTATTTAAATAACCAGTCAGATCATTTTAAGCTTAAAAATTTATTTTCCTAGAAATTTATTTTTAGGAGGTATAAATTTTTTAGTTTAAGAAAATGAATATATTATAAGTAAATGATGATATATTTAATTCTATAAATTAAATATTAACATTAACTTAATTTTTAATTTATAGAAAACAATAATAAAAATGGTTACTAATTGAAAAGATAATTTTAATTTAAAAATTGCTTTCCTTTTATTTTATATTTCCATTAAAAAGTAAATTTAATAAGTTTTAGAATTTTTATGAAAATATAAACATAAATTTTGGATACCACAAAATAATATTAGTTAAGGATGAATTTTTATTATTTTATTGAATATATTTATTTTTAGTTAAATAGTGCAAAATACCATTTTCAGAAATATCACAAATTTCATGAAATAATTAAGCCATAAGCATGGATTAAAATTTATGAACCCTTTTTCAAAACCAAGTATGTATTTAATTTGTATAATTATACAATTAAAAATATTAATTTTAAATTAGAAACCTATATTTTACTTTTTGGAAGATAAGTATTATTTTATTCCCATAAAGACTATTTTCTCTTTTATCTTAATTAAATATTTATATTTTAGATTTCGTTTTCTATATAACTTCAAAGTCCTATAACTCTTATTGTTTACTAATAAACCAAATTATTTTATTAAATTAAACAACAATGATAATTTTAACCCGTCTGTATTTTTTTATTAAAAATACACTTATTTTTAACGAACATGTTCTACTTTTTATGTGAACTAATATTAAAATAAATTTTCCCCACTATTGAATTTTTATTTGATATAATGTTTTTTATATTTAAAATAAGAATATAAAAATTACATAGTAGATGTAATTAAATAATTAGACATAAAAATTAGTTACTATGGTAAAAAAATAAGTTATCGAGCTAAAAGTAAATTATGGTAAATGTTAAAACTAAGAATAAAACACCTATAATTACTCAAGACATATCTTAAAATGAGTGTTTTAGTGTTCTCAAAAACAATACCCCACCATATCCAATATTTTCCACTTTTGTAGCCATTAGATGTAAATATTGACTTGTCCTTTTAATTTTTTACCAAAATGCCACTCCTCTCACCTATAAATGGTGCCCTTCACCAGCTCAATTTTCCTCACACCAAAAGACCCTTAGATTATAAAAAATCTACCAAAATACCTTTAAAAAACTAATTACAAAATTTTAGAGGTTCTTCTCTCCTCATAGTAACACCTCTCAAATCATTAATAGAATTTATATAGGATTCGTCCCAAGGCGTAAGATAAAAATTCCCAAATTGATCATTTTCATTTCAATTTAATTATATATTATGATTCTAACTAAAATTATATAATATAATACTAATATAATAACATTATTATCATCAGTATTCTAAAATTTTATTATATTTATTAAAAAAATAACTATATTCCCCCTTAAAAAATGATAACGTCGATTGTGCATACATGCGGAAAGCTGCATCCATGAAGTGACATATTTTTTTTTCAAAACCAAATTACATGTTTGGTTAAAATTGTATATTTAAAAAAGAAATATTATATTTAAATAATAATTAAGACTATGAAAAGATAAATCAATTCTTACCATCATTCCATTATATGAAAATGAAAATGATATCCATGTGTACATGCAGACGACCACCTCCAAGGAGCGATATGTTCCGTTTTCATCAATTTCCTACATGGATGTCTCTCAAATATATTTGATACATATATAGTATGTTATAAATTAATTTATGTGATGTATAAGTTTTTTTAAGGATGATGAAAAATGAGTGATCATTATAATGTAATCTATTTATATCAATAAATTATCAAAGATAAGCTCATTATCGATTTCATGTTAAATAATTGTGGATAAAATATTCTGGAGAGAAATTTGAAATTTATAAAATATTATAAATAATAAATTATAGTAACTTGAATAGTCTAGTTATGATAAAAATTTAATCAATGAATGGGAACTGACATTTTCATTTTAAGGTATGCACAAAATAATCAAAAATCACAAACATGCGATGATGAAAACAATATATAAATAACTAATAAAGGTTTAATAAATTATAATAATTGAAGGATATATAAGGTAATAAATATTAATAATTTTATTAAAATAGGTTATAAATATTCTTATGTTGATTATATATGAGGTTAAAGATACTTAATGAATGTAGTTTGTTAAAAGTAAGGGGTTTTCATCTCAAACATCATTCTTTGAGACATGTTTCATTACATGTACCAATTTTTATTTATATGATTCATATAAATCCTATATGAAATATTTTATCATTATTATATTTTATTAAAGGTAATTAATGGTCAAATTAATTTTTTTTCAAAGGGTTATGATTCAATGGTTACCAAAGGCGTAAGTGATTTTGTTACCACAATTTACTTTCATTGAGTTATAATAATTCATCTTAATATTTACTATTATAAGGTGGGTAAAATCATCCCTATGATTAAATTATATTATATTTAATCTCATGTTTATAGGTATATATATCTCTTTTAAATTAAATCCTTTCTATGGAATTTTTATCTCAATTATTCTTCATCGACAAACTTCTTTCATCATAAGAATGCAATGTTTTCAAGAATAATCCATATCCTCTTTGATGGTTTTTTCTCATCCATGTATAAAATATTAATTTCCATTAATGTTTTAATTTATTATTTGTAAACCAAAATATAAATTATCTCTTTTATTTGCTTTATTTCCATTTAACTATTTTTAAAACAATGGTTTTTATCATTTTTTGATGTGAATTTCAATAAATGTATTTTAAAATATCAAAAAAAATCCTTTCATGATTGTATATTTTATATTCTTCTCCAAATTTACTCTAGAAAATTTTTTTTTTTTCAAATCTAAATTATTGAATTTACATTAAAGTGGTATTTTAAAATTTCTTTCATGTTACTTTCTTGAAAATTATTTTTTTGAAGGTGACTCATAAATTATTATTTTTTACGATGAGGGTAAAAATGTTTTATGAAATATAATTTCAATGTTTCTCCTCCATTTTTCCCACTATAAGAAAAACATCTACCCCTTTGGAGTAATGTTTCATTAATTAACCTTTAAATTAACTTTTGAAATACTTCTTTTGGGAAATTTAATTTTGGGTATCAAATGATTTACTTTTGATGTCATGTTGTGTGATACATTTTGAAATAATATGAAACCCATTTACATTCCATTGGTTATCATGTAATGAAGAATGATTGATATCTTATGTAAAATATATGAATGGTTAGTTATTTTTAGAATCTTATATATCCATCCAATTAATTGGTTAATATTTTATACCTCATGAGATAATGCTCTTGGGAAATAACTCAATACAATTATCTAGGTTTAGAATATTGAATGTGAAGTCGTTCAACACAGCTATATTCACAAGAATGATATTGAACTCAACATAGTATGTTTTGATCAAAATATTTAAAGTGAACTCAACTTGGTAAGCTATATTCATAATATTGAGAATGAACTTGATGATATTATCTATGTTGAAATGATTGATCATGAACTCAATGAATTTTTCTATGTTTAAAAGATTGAGAGTGAACTCAATACAGTTAGCTCAATTTACAACATTTTTATTTCCTGTACTTATTACCATGTCATGTTTCATTGTCATAATCTAATTTTATTCTCCATATATAATTTTTATTACCTCAACCACTTATTCCATAATACATTTTTGTTTATTCGAGTTTACATGTCCTATTATCATGACATAAGGTTTACTCTCTATGTCTATTTTTCTTTTTGGTAAGATAGTTCTCACATGATCATGTTTTCTCATATTCTTATGAACAAAATCTTGCTGAAAATTTTATGGGTGTTTCCCTTACTGGTCATTTTTATATCACCTTTTTATTATCTTTCTGTTCCCCAACTAATGGGGATGAGTATAAAATATGATATTTCAATATATAAGTCTATATGGTGCGAATATTGAGAAGTATTCATAAGCATTAAATATTGTTTTGTGTATCTTTTCCCCAAAGACACTAAACCTAAAGGTTCTTAGGATTTTGTGAGATTATTGTGAGAGGTATTATTAATGTCAAATATATATATTATTATATTGGGTTATCTAATATGGTATCAATTCTAGTGTTTAAAGAATGTTTTTTATCTCTAGATTGGAGAGTGTGGTTATGGGGTATCTCAGTTTGTATCAAATAAGGGTTTTGTTATTTTTGGGGATTAGTTTAGTTATTTTGGGAGATTGTTATGATATAACATTATTTAAAACCCCAGGGACAAATATGATTATTATATAACATCGTAATGTTTTGGTGAAGTATATATTGTGTAGTTTCCCATCAATGATAACCCAGTCTGGATATAAACAAGTGGATAAAATATCTGGCACATACACACCAAGGAGTAATAACATAGAAAATACTCGTTAAGAATTAAATCTAACATCACATAGTGTATAATAAACAGAATTAAATGAAAACTTGGTTTGATATTCCCAAGGGATATTCTGTGGGTGTTTAATTTTCACTTTATATACCATCATGATGTATTTAAATATAATTTGAAGTTGTAATATATAACTAGTTTGTTTAGAGAGCCTAACGGAAATGTTACCCTGAAAAACGAGGTTAAAATAAAGGAGTTATTATTGAAATAGTGGGTGCTCTAGAACCAACTATATAGTACTTTTGATTACCATATCGTGCATATAATTAGTTATACATGATGTAATCTTACCATTATAGTGTATCTGTAACATCCCAGGTAAATAAAGAATATAAAATTTTCATATTTATTAATATTTGTGAATTAAATATTAATTTTACTTTAAAGGGGATTCTATGTTCTATGGCGTACCCGATAGGCAACAATGAGTTTCTTTGAAATCTTATGTTGCACACAACGTTGAGTTATACTGAAAAATAATATAATAATATTATTATTTTAGATGGTAGTCAATACGTAGCCGTTGTATTGGAAGGAATGAATATAACTAACTAAAATATGGTTATATATGTTTGTTAAATGTATTTACATTTATCCAATAAATTTTAGAGGCTTAAAATAATAAATAATCCAATTTTAAGCATAAATACTCTAATATTCATTAAAAGACTGATTTGCCGCCTTTTGATAGTGAACCCTCTTTAAATCTAGTTTTGGTAACTTTTATATGTTCTATTTGAAATAATAAAAATCTTCTTTACAATCCAGACATCAAAATTTACTTTGGGTAAATTTTTGGTATTTTTATGATAAAATTCATTTTTTAAATGAATAGTGAAAAATAGTGTATTTTAATTCAAAACCGCCATTTAATATAATTTATTTATAAGGTTAGATTATCTTTTTAATTTATTTCAAAGTGTAAATATATTATATTTTTACTATTTAATCCAATGTTTCTCATTATATGTAATTTCACTATGAAATTGGACATAAATAAATGTCAATATTTTAATAGTTATTATTTCTTAAAAACATTCTTTTTGTTTTAACAGCAGGAATTAATTTTAAATTAATTTCTGAAAATTTTTTGTTTTGAATTTTTAAAAATGGATTCCATATTTGGAATCAGGATGTCCAAATTGCATAAATAGGCAACTTTTATTTTTATACAATATGGATATTTACTTCAGTGAAAATTTTATTTACCATGGTTAAAGGGTAAATATGGTAAATAAGGGAAAACAAATATTATTATAATAATATAAAATTACCATAACATGTGCTATAATCCAATTGGTTTATAAATTTCCGACCATGGGCATCTTTGGGTTGATTTTGGGACCCTATGGAGCCACTTGGGAGTGATAATGACACTTTATATTAATTAATTTAAATAAAACAAATGACTTAAACATATATCTTTTAGTAAATAAATTTTTACATGGGGTTATATAAGTTATCTCTTTGACTATAAATATTCATTTGAAAAATAAAAATATTTCCTACATCATGATATTTTTTTGTAATTTTTAGACATCAAATAAATAAAAATATTTATGACACAATAATGATGCAGTGTTTACCTAATTAATGAATGATTCAAATAAATAAGATTATAAAGATTAAAAAAATATCCAAAACTTGTCCAATTATTATTGGATGATTTTATTTCGAACATGAATCATCTTAAATTAATCTTTAATAAGTTTTGGACCTTTAGAAACCGAAAATCATTATATAATAAAATAAAATTTTTAAACATTCCAAAAGAGCCCCTCCTCCCCCTTATAAAAATTCCTAACTTCTAACCCATTCCTCACACTTCTAAATCCCATTTCCTCATCCAAACTCTGCCCAATTAATCTTAATACATCTCTCTCCTCATCCTAGAAGCCTTTCCCTAGGCAGAACGTGATTCAAGTAAACCTTTTGGTTCAAACCAAAGGGAGATACCCGATTTAAAGGTAACATATTCTCTTAAGTTCTTTTGTTTTTATTTTACTTCAACAACCCCATAAACTCTTTATATTCCTTTATTTTATAACAAAAATAGTATCCTCAATATACTAGGTTGTTGTTATGATATGTATTCGAACTAACCTTACACATATCTCCATCTAATGGGTAAAGAACATACTGTTTCTGTTGACGGTGAGCTACTGCCTCACGAAACGATGATTGTTCAATCTTCTCCTACCACCTCTCATGGTGGCCATTATGATAGAAATGTATTTATATATGATATATATTATGTTTATTTTTTTCTATTATTCTGTAATTTTTATTTACAAACATACCTTTATGCTTTCCAATATGTGTAAATACGATAATTTCATTTGAGGAAGTGTAGACTACCGCCCCCACAAGGTGATATGATTCGTTCATGACATACATGATACATATAAAGGATGATGTTAAGGAAATTATGTAACATATATATCAGATGATATTATACTATAATTATCATATACTTATGTATCATTAATATTTCATTCCATTAAATATGAAATTGAAATGAAAGTAGCGTTCATGCGTACATACCATCTCCATGAAAGGTGCACTTAATTTCTTATATCCAAATGTTATGTAATATTATAAATAAATACATATAATGGATATATATTATATATATGATATATAATTCATGAATATAATTTGGTATATAATGTACTTTTGACCACATGAACAACTTGTAATTATAAGATGTTCATTTTTGACTCAAGTACCAAATATCGACAAAATGACCATTTTTAACATAAATGATTGAATAATGTTTATAACATGGTAATAAGTGATATTAAAGGAATAATAAAATTGAAAACGGTTCTTAATCATGTATAAATTAACTTTAGATTATTATTCAGGAGATTAAAGAACGAACGGGTCAAGTCGAACACGAGGTAAGGGGATTCTTATCTCACTTTTAATTCCGTGAGATTTCCCTTATTCAACACTTATTTATTGCATGTGGTGTATTTTTTGCTGCCATTTGATATATATTATCATAATTCCCTTTATATTCATGCTATTATTTGATTCACTTGGTGGTTATTAACTTTTGGTCATACGTCTTGATTGATTACAATGAGGTAAGGGGTTTTCATCTCACTTTTTACTCCCGTGAGATTCATGCTATATTTGCCAAAATTTCATTTTGTGTGGTGTATGTAATGCCCATTATTGTATTATTTGTGTAATATAATTTAATTTATGGGTATTTACATCTTCATTTTATGATCCTTCTTTCTTGGAGTGTATGTTTCGTAAGTTACCAAATCGATAAGGGAACCTTTCAACCTTCTCTTTTTAAAAGACTTCATTTATGTTATGTATTTTAATTTCCATTTTCTTATGTTAGGATATGTTATTTTATATCCTTATTGCTATAAATTTTATTTCCAATTGATGATATAACCTTTCCTCTCTCATCAAATTATTTTCTTAATTTTAAAGTGATGCTGTTAGACTGTCGAATTTCTGTAAGAGAACTTTCTAACCCAATTTCCACTCCTTGGGTTAATCTTGTAATTCTTAATAATGTCATGCTATGATTATGTGTGGAATCATTTTTTATTTATTTATGTTGTAATTTCCACTCCCATTTGTGTGTATATAATTTTGATACACATAATCAATCCATTGATAAATTCTCAAGTCATTGATATGAACTTGATAAGAGTAATTTTAACTCAATTTCCATTCATTTAGTTAAACATCCAAGTCATTGGTGTTGTGTTTTCAAAAATATGTGAGAATTTTATCTGATTGTTTTACACTGAATATCCAATCATATTGAGTGTATTTATATTTTCACACATAAATATATAATTGATTTATCCTTAATCTATGTATACCGTCTTTATAAGGGATTTCGTCTCAATTTGCATTCCCTCGAGACTTCATTGTTGTTATGCACCAATTCAATTTGATATGGTGTATATACTATCCTTTGTAATATTATATCATGAATACATTTATTCTCATGATATTATAAAGTTTTGATTAAATGTTATTCCACAATTATTTGTATTCAATCATCTCTCATTTGGTTAATAACTCCTTAACTAAAATATTGTTTTGAAGATTTATTCTTCTAAATCATTATCATTAATGTACAAGTTTTAAAAATGGTTTTAAGGATTTATTTATATGTACATTAATGTTTTAAAATTTCAATTCCTTTTAAATCTTCAAAGTGGTATGGGACACTTTGATTCAAAAATAACTTTATAAAATGTTTTAAATGGTTTTGAAAATGGTTTGATAAAGCATTTATTATGTCAATATCATGAAATGATATATTGTGATTGCAATGTGGAGATGTTATCTTTCCTTTATGCCAGTTTTATATGTTGTGAATATGTTATGGTTATTGGGAATTGTTTACATATACAGGTGGTTCAGTGATAAACCTAGGGCGGGTGAGCCCGAGATAGCTCTCCAATGCATTGGGTTACATGACCGAGGTAAACGTTAATGTTTCTCCTAAGAGATTGTGGGAATATACTGTGATGGGTATTCTAACGTAACTCCCTAAATAGCTATGATATCTACAATGTAAGTATGATATAGATTCTACAAGTTACCTTTATGATTTATGATTTCTATGTGTTATTCATAAATATTATGATTTTATGAGGTATGTTATGATTGAAAAGCATGATTTCATTGATTTGAATTTATTGATGGTGTTGACACTCCTTAAAAAAAATTCAAAGAGTACAAAGGAAACATAATCAAATACTCCCAAACTCTATACAATGTAGTAACATCTAGCACCTTCACGAGTGAGCTACGTAGCTGAGCTTCGTGACAGAGCTACGCGACTGAGCTTTGCAAACCAGCTATGCATCCCAGCTACGTGCGGGAAGATTTGGGATGCCTCTATGCTGATCACCTGCACGGTGGAGCTACACGGAATACCTGCACGGGCAAATTTTCTTCAGCTAGGCCCATCCGTGCCTATAAATAGGACCCTTGGGATCCCTATTTCGGACTGAAAAAAGTGAAAGATTCTATGAAGCTCTCATTGTGTAGCTCTTTCACCTAGATATCTCAAATTATCTCAGGTCGTTATCTAAACTACAAAATAATGGATAATTAAATGGGATAGGCATGTTTTTATGTTCTTCACATTCTCTTTAGTCCTCATCTATACCTACACGCTATACCTGCACGACAGCCCTGCACATCATACCTGCACAATAAGGCAACACAAGGTACCTACATGGCACACCTGCGTGAGGTATCTATTTGAATAGTTAAAATAACCTTCTTTAAAGCCTTTCATTACAGGGTATCCCTTTCATTGGTTTCCTTATTCGAAAGGGGATAAGTTGAAGCCTCCCCCAAAACCTCCTGACTTCTCTGACCTTTGGGTAAGGCACATCAGCGTGTCTCCAATTTGGGTTTGTATTTCTGTAGTCAGAGGTTTCCCACATTTGTTTCACAATGGAGTTAAGAATCATGGGATGTTTGTGGGTTTGTATATCTGCAGTCACATGGACTTGTCTCCCAGAAATAGTGTTGGGAAGTTCCTGGTTTGGAAGATGGTGGGCTTCCGGCCTTTCCCTTTTCAAAGAGGTGACCCGAGACCTCAGGTCTCCAATAGAGAAGGTACACTTCACACTTGCCATTTTTCACAAGTATAGGAGAAGTCTCCCTCCACTACCAGAACCAATTTCAGGCCATCCATCCTGGTATAAGCCCCTCACCTTCACCCCTTCTTCCATACATTGGATCCTTGTCGATTGTAAATAAATAGAGGAGGGATCATCACCTCACCCTCTTCCACGGTTGACGTGCCCTCTTCCATCAGTAGAGGAGGAAAAGTGTGATGTGTCATTGTGGAATTTTTCACATCCTCTTGTTTCTCACACCGAGCATGACTGACGTGGGCTTAGAGATATGAGATTGTTGCAACATATGAACAAACACTCAACCAATGAACTACGAGAACTCTGATTCCTATTCAAGCCAGGATACATAAGAATCCTTTTTAAGGCCCGAGCTCACTGGATATCCTCCTTAGGAATCCAACCTTAATTCCCCCAATTTGGGAATCCTTCTTAGGAAATAAGCCCCAAATTCAATCCTCAAATCCTCAAGGCATCCTTTTTCAGGAAGTTATCCCAAACTCATCTTTCTCTGAGGACTATAATTTCCTATAAGAGACATCGAACTACATGAGCTTTGATTCCCATCCATATGGGATACGTAGGAAGCCTCCTTGACGTTTAAACCCAACACTTCAAATCAACCCTGTTCTCTTTGGGCCATATTCCAAAGAGGGTCTGATCCTACTTGGAAACCTATATCATTTACAAAATTCCTTGGGCTACTTCATCATAAGTCCCACACTAAGTTTCAACAAAGCACCTTCTTCTTATAGGTCCTTATCACATGACCTTAAAAGGTATGATGTGTCCTATTAAGCGGCACCGAACTACGAGGGTTCTGCTTGCTTTCACAAGGATACGTAGGTAGCTAATTTTGTGAGTAGGACCCCAAGATTAAAACAAACCTTCATCTCCTTGGATGATAATAAATTCCAGAGTGCCCCACTGAGTGGCTTAAAAACTAGTATCACCATAACGATGATTAAAATAATCTCTAATCGGTATATTAGAGGATACCATTGGTGGAAAACCTTGAATACATACAGATGTTTCCATTGATGAAGAATATTAAATGCATGCTAATGATTCTAAATTTTACACATGTTAATAAGTGATTGTAAATTCCAATGGATACTTATGATATACTTGGTAAATTAATAAGGATTCCTGAAAATATTTTTATCTTACAAAGAGAGTCTCGGAGTAGATAATAATTCCTCCCAAAAAATGGCGTGATGAGTCCGAAGTCCCATCCTCTCGACCAATGCACGTTCTTAAGTATCGTAAAGTTCAAAACTTAATGAACGACTGCCTTTGGAAAGTAGGTCCTATTTGGATAAATAATTGTTGGAAGTTTCCAGTTCCATGAATAAATCCAATGGAAACCACCTAGAAACAGTGATTCTTAAATCTAGAATACACGTTTCGAGGAACATCTGTGAACTTCCCGACTGTTGCTCAAGCTGGATCTCCATCCACGGGAAGAACGTTATCACCAACCCAACGTCTTCAACGTTGGGTCTCCAATGTGGTGATAAAAGAATATCTCTAGCATGGTACAATTCTAACTTTAGAGGCTACTTGATAGGCCCTACAGGTCAACAATAATCCTCGATCATCTGGCCAACAACGGCCAATGATCAAGAATCAAATAGTGCCAACCACCATCTCCAAATGTTTCAGGTCTTTATCCCCATAATTCAACAATCAATACCTCCCATACCAAAGGGAGGTGGATCAAGAGGTTACTGAAGGCCTCAATTCAAAAATACAGGAGTCCTTCCTAATTAATCCCACCAGCAATCGCCGCCAGAAACATGTGGTAGTGTATCCCCAATATGATGGGGGTGTTTACCTTATACATTTGACCTAGGTCTCTTAGACCCGGGCATGCAAGACGAACCTCCTGGGACAATGTCAGGTTAGAAGGAAGCAGGTTATCACATCTACCTCCCCCGGAGAAGTCCATCGATCAAACTTGATGGAAAACAATGAGCGGGCACATACACCTGTTCATCATAATTTGGTTTCTCAACAGTATCGTCTGACAGCAACCCACCAATCCCACCAGATAAACCCAGTGGGGTACTGTGAACAGGCACATACACCTATTTACAAGTTATCAACTAGTCAGATGGCTCATTTGATTGCATTCTAAGAGACCCGCCAATCTAATATGGTGGCAATAGGTAAGAAGGAACATACACCTATTTACAATCACCAATTCTGTCAGTAGTCTCATCTACCAGTATTTAAGGAAACCTGTCAACCATACATGATGGAGAATATCAAGTAGGCACATACACCGGCCAATGTTCATCAAGTCATCCAATAGTCTCATTTGGTAGCACCCAGAGAAGTCAGTCGGAAAGCTCTGATGACAAATTTGGAGTAGACTCAACTCTCTGCCCTTATGCATAAGTACTGTTAATATCCGTTGATAAGAAAAGGAGGATAGGAGCAGGCACATACACATACTCTAGATACGGAATGGACGTATATTCCCATTTCAGCCACTGAAGTCACTAAACACATCTTTTCAATGGTGAAAGGGCAGACTCATATGCTTACCCATATTCTGGAATCATGTCAGGATATTTTAACAACTACTTCAGTTGTATAAGGAGAACATACATATAAATCTTTCCCCACACATGGGATGACACATCGACATGCCATCCCAGAGTAGATACACACCTCTATTCTAGTCCAGGAGGGTCATGGGGCATACTCCCCCATATCATATGGACAACATGTTCGGGGACATACACCCTTTACAATTGGAGGTAACCGGTCTGTTCTGGTAACTAATCCAAGGAAGGAACATATACCTTCCCATGATAAAAAATTTTCTTAGCAAGTGGACCCAACTAAGTATAAGAAAACATCCAAGAATAAATCTCACAAAATACCTTTGGAAAATCAAGATTCAAGTTGTAATTTAGCTTCTCTTAATGTTGGAGTTCTTGAAGCCCTCAGAAATTTATCTGTAGCTGCTCAAGATCCTACCATCTCATTACCATATTTTTGGAGTGGTAGTTGTAATTCTGAAGTTTCTCATTGGACACTTCATCATGAAGTCTTTCTTCATGAAAATTAGTTCAATCCAGAGTGTCTATATTTGGATGAGATCCACGGAAACCCTCTGTGTGGCCAGAACACTAAGGGGCAAGAAGATTTATCCCTTGCTGTAATCCATCATGGTGATCCTCACCAGGATGGAATTCGCTGCGAAAGTCCTCTCTGTAGTTGTTTTTCTCATTGTCAAAACAATTCTATAATTGAAAATGTAGCAACAAGAAATCCCTCCTATCTCGAGGCACTTGCAAACACAAGGCCAGTCATGCCTGATGCCTTGTCATTGACAGGTGAAACACTTTCGCAGTCAGAAGAAATATTAAGGGAATGATCATTCTCCGAACCTCCCTTGGGTCATTTATCCTCAAATGCATAGCATCCACTTTGGCCATAACAAGTGGTGAAACCTCTAGTAAAAGATGATGAAGGTGTTTTGAACATGAGGAAAAAATTAGCTAAAGGAGAAATACCAGTTATGTTCTAGCCTTCAACAAAATCTCAGTTTGATATTCCAGAATTGACGATAGAAGATTGCATTCATGACATTCGTCTCAACTTATGGAAAATTCTTCATCATTTGAAAACTAAAGTATTACCATATGATGAATATAAAAATCATATAAATGTAATAGAAGGATTACAGCGCCAAATTGACTTGGCATCTCTTTCAGCTTCCCAACATCCAAGGGTTGAAAAACAACAAAGAACCCTTCTGTGCGCATGTCTTAATGCTCTAAAGAGGCTACACCAATTAATTTCGGATTCCCCAACTAATGTTCACATTAGAGGATGGGGTGCATATGTAGAATTACATTTAACTGCACTTCAAAATTAGAAAAGTCAGCCAAAATTGGTTTCATGAAATGTTATTCCCCACAGCCGGCTACAGTCAAAAGGTTTTGTGTGTAATCAAATGTACGCTCAAGAACAGGCCTCAACCAGTTCTCATCAGAATCAGTCCCAAAGAAAAGAAATTGTTGAACTACATCTACATCAAATCTCTGAGAATCTTGGGCAGGCATCCCGTTTAGAGGATGTCATGCGTCAGAGGATGAAAATTTCCGAAATAGCATAGCGATCTTCTGAAACAGGTGATTTAAGTAATTGTCGGATGATGCATTCAGCTGATTTCCGAGCCAAAATCCGTAAAATCCAAAGAGAAGTTGCATGAATTTCAGCTGTAGTAGTTCAATAATCACCCCATCTTGCTAGGCTAGGGGCTCATTTAATGAAACATTCAAATTCATTAAACAATGTTCAAAGATTTGAAGAAGTTAAACAGGATCAAACCTAGCCTGTAAGGCTGGGGCTATTTCACATCTTCAATACCCTCCTCAAAAAAAGTCAGTTTTCTCATGATTAGGAAAGAATCCACAAGGAAAGCGTACAACTAAACTATCCAATGATTCCCTTCATGTTACTGTCTGCCAAATAGTTCAAGGGAATTCATCATATAGAAGAACAGAGTTTCGTGAAAGATAAAAAGGGAGACAGTCTACCAGAAACACTGATAGAACGCCATTAATGTGTTATGCATTAGTGAATGTTATCAATACCATTACAGAAGATCCTCTAGAAAATAAGTCTAGTTCAGGGAAATTAGAAGATGAAGTTCTTATCCACAATGCGGTACACACTGAGGTAAATGAAGAAGGTGTGCATACCTGAAATCAAAGGCTTACCCATAATCTAGGTATGCCTTCAAATAACCAACTCCCCACTCTTCGAAAGGCATCCAACAAGGGGAAAGGAAAAAGTCAGATTCCATCTCACTTTTCCAATAGAGAAGGTCAATCTCTTTCACTTGAAGAGATACTTGCACAACAAGTAGAGTAAATGAAGGAGTTGGAAAGAATCAATGCCGAGTTACTTTGAAACAATATTTCTGCTAGACATACTCCCCATGCAAGTCCTCAACTTTCAAATCATGTAGGAGCTCCTCAGAAAAGATGATTTGTAGTAACTACATATGAAGATAGTGAATTCCCTCTATTGGGTACACAATCAAGATAGGATCATGTACATCCTGACAGACCTATTTATGTGGGTTATCCAAGATAGATATCAACACCACCATCTGTGGTATTACCGGTTATTGCACCAGCTCAAGTTCCAACGGCATTACCTTCATAGAATCCATCTTATCTAGATATTCCCCAAATTCTTATGAACACAATTGAGGTATTAAAGACTCGATTGGAAGCTATGGAGGAACGACATACACCAGTTCAACTGGAAAAGAGATCTTACCCTGAATGGGTGGATGCAATTCCTACCCCCATCAAATTTTTCAAATACCACATTCCCAATTTTTAATGGTTTGGTATATCTAGAACAACACTTAATACATTATGTTTCTCGTTGTGATCCAATGATGGTAACTCCTCAACAACAAGAAGCAGTTAAGCTCAGGTGTTTTGTGCAGTCATTAAAAGGACATGCTTTTGTCGGGTATACAAGTTTGCAATCTCGGTCAATTACTGGGTGGGAAGATCTCCGTCATAAATTCCTTCTTCAATTTAGCTCAACATTACCAAAGACGACAGTTTTTGATCTTACCAATTGTAAACAAAGAGAAAATGAAAGAGTTTCGGATGTCATTGCTCACTGGAAGGGATTAACATATTCCTTAAGTTTAGCACTCCCTCAAGAAGAGTTGCTGCCAATCTCTATGGAAAATCTGTGTGATGAATTACGCACACCATTGATCCCTATGAAATACACAGGAGGGTCTTGAGACATTAATTCAATCGTTCAGTAGATTGAAGACTCTATTATAGAGACTAGAGATAAAACTCGTGTAATTCCATCAGTTCCAGGAAGGAGAATAGGAAAGGCAAAAGCTGCTATAATTACACTCAAACAGGCACCTATACTTGCTTCTACCTAAATAACTTCATCATACTGAAGGGATTCACTTACTAAAAATTAGTAGCAATGACCACCTCATCGAGATGATCAAATAGATCAAAGACGGAAATAGTTTGAGGAATTAATGAATAAAATCTATTCTTTCAGAAATAAGCATGTTCTGGGCTACTTCATCTCAGCCTTAGAAAACAATTTGGTTCAGTTGAAAAAGACTAAGAATCCAAATAAATACAGAGATGAAGATCATCCTAATTATTTTCCCTTTCATCAGATATTGGGACACCCCATTCAGGAGTGCTTTGTTTTCAAAGACCTTTTGAAAAATATGGTAGACTCTGGACAAGTGAAATTGAAAAGTTAATCAGCTCAAGTAGCTTGTGTTACTGCCACCAATATAGAGGAAGAAGGAGAATGGAAGAAGGTTAAATGTAAAAATGTAAAAAAATATGATGGTTGGATGATCTGGAAAACGATCAACCAAACTCATGCTATTTTACAAACACAGTTGAAACAACTAATTGTGTCTTCTACCACTCCTGCCACAGAAAAACCATCTTCATCAAAGGTTATTTCCTCAAAGAAACAAGGTGGTCATAATTTTAAAGTGTAGTCAGAAGAAGATGAGCTCGCACCAAGGCCAAATTTGTCCTTAACCCTGGCATATTTTATGCCATCTGTCTCAAAATCACAAGCACCGCCCCACCAAACGGTACAACCAGAGGTAATTTGTCAGGCAGAATCCTCATCAGATGAAGAATTGATCTTTGGTTCTGTTAATGTTATCAATTTAATAGATCCTTATGCCAATGGTGGTTTTAATTGTATTGAGCCATAATTCCTTGTGCCTAATTGGGGGACTAGAGGAAGAGGCCAAGGTCGAGGATACATGGGAAGACATGGGAATTCCAGAAACCATCATGCTAACTCTACCCCTGATCAAACCATATATGCGGCAGAAACTCCTGGAAGAGACCTTTTGTGATCTCAACAAGAACAAGGAGTTTCTTCCATGAAAAACAAGTCTAGTTCTGACACAATTATTCTAGAGGATCGATTAGAAGCAACACCATATTCTTCTCAGTAGATGAATAGACTTAGTCAGTCTAATTTTCCAAAGTCAGCAGTATTTCCTACTTCTATTTCAACACTTAACACATCTATAGCAGAAGAATAATCTTCCAAAGCACCTATAAAACCACATCTCCATATTGGGGAACGCAAACTTTTGGATCAAGAGTATGATGTCTTGAAACAATTGGCCCAAGTACAAGCCAAATTATCAATTTTTGATGTTTTGAATCTATTAAAAGATATTCGAGAAGCACTCATTGAGGCCTTGTTAAGTCCTCAAGAATTTGAAATTAAAGTTTCTGAAGCTTAGGTTTACCATATAGAGAATGATTCTACAGAATGTCATCCAGTCATATCTTTTATAGATGAAGATGAAGACCATGTGGTACATGGACACATCCGAACTTTGTATTTGTCTGGAAAGTTCGAAAACATGGATATCAGATGAGTTTTCATTGATAATGGCTCTGGAGTCAACCTCATTCCCATTCTTACACTTTGTCGATTGGGCCTGACTGAATCCGACTTATCTCATTCGACTTTAATGTTTCAAGGATATGACAAGAATGAACAAGAACCTCTGGGAGAAATTACACTCGGAACTCTGTTTGAAGATCTTGTGTATAATTCATATTTCATGGTTGTTCTTTAGGACACACCCTTCAATATTCTTCTTTGAAGGCCATGGTTTCATCAACATGCAACCATACCTTCAACATACCACCAATGTCTGAAGTACTGTTTCATTGGTCAAATTAGAACATTTTATGGTGGCAAGGCTCGATTAAAAACATGTGAATTGATAGAAATAATATTTTCAATATTATTAATATGTTTTCAATTATTTAATCCCACTAAATTATTCAATTTTAGTGTATTTTCATCATTTATGTGTTTTTGGTATATTTTGGGCTTAAATGCGAAATTGGGGTAATTCTGTAAAATTGACAATTTTATGTAGCTTCTGTTTTTCGGGCATAACATTTAAAATATTGGTCTAATTTAAGTTAATCCTTTTTTAGGATTCATATGCTCATGGGATTCTAATATATCTTCTAGACCAAGACCCAATTCGAAACCCAATGGTTCAGAAAAATCAATCAAATAGAGAAATCAGTTTGGATGGCAGAATGGACCCCACTGCATTAAATATAGAATATCTCATTCAAACGACCTTCAAATGAGCCGATTCCAGCTGGTGATGATACAAGACTTCCAAATTATGGTTAAAATTAAAATTCATTAATTATGGAGCTCATTAAGGCATCCTTTGGACGCGTCAAAGTGGAGTGGGTGAAATAGTCTTTGGCGGCCAGAAGAAGTTAAACTCACTAATCAAGCCATATCTTCCTTTCCACTAGTCCAATGACTCTCAAAATTTGAGGGTCGATAGCCAACTTAATTTCCAAAATTCTATAAGAAGGGACCTTAGTGATTTTCGGCCGGATGGTAGGCATAACAGAGAAAAACCTATGGAGGACAGAATCTGGAGGATCAACATTTCTATTCTTGCTTTTCATTATTTTGTTCTTCTTAGATTTGTAATGAATTATTCTTCCTCCTTCAACTCGGTTACCCTTACCATTGTGGGGAAAATATTATGAGTGATTGGGGAATGGAATGTTTTCCATTTTCTAACTCTTGAGTTCATGAACTACATGTTTTAGTATCCTTTTGTCTCTTCTGCAAAATCGGTTTCAATTTCATGTAACAGTTTTTATTATCATGTACGATTGTATTTTGATTTTAGATTCTGTTGTTTCTATTTATTTGGTCAATGATCAATATCTACCTCCACTAGGTTCTGGTTTATAAACAATGGAATATACCAGGAATTAGTGGTGACGTACTCGGTGATCACCGGTACATGTGTGAGGAGTAGTGAATGTTCTTTATTGATTGGGATAAACAAGACCCGATTGGGAATTTCCTAAGATAATTGGGGGTATTTTCTACAACTATATTACACATTGGAAGGAGAGTAGACCAATATGAGGATTTATTAAGGTTTATTCTCACATTTTTATATGACCAAGGGAGTGAGAAGAAATGATTGTGGATTCTCACTCTTAACGATTTAGCAGAAGAGAATTGGGTAAAGTGAATTGTGATAGAATTACAATTGGAAAACCAACCCTAACCTGATCACCATTTCATATCACTGATTTAAATCGCATCATTTGTAAATTTTTATAAGCTTTCACTTAATTTCATTACTTTATTTAGTTTCTTTCTTGTATTTTCCAAATCAAACAATTTCAAAGACAACATCACTTCTTTCTCTTATTTTAAGTGACAAACACTATTATTGAGAACTAATCTATGAAGACAACCTAGGTATCCCACTATAATACAATTTAAATTAGGTTATATAAGTTTTCTCCACACCCCATGACAGGAACATGTCATGAATCTCAATACATTGAGGCATATTTTTATCACACAAAAGGAATGAAGTCCATGACCAAGGAGATAACAAGAGTTAATGCCCCAAATGGACTGGAAAAGATTATAGCAAATCCATTCATGAATTTGAGTACAGATTATGTTCTACCCATCAATCAAGTTGAAAGGGTAAAGCCAAATCCAATTAATCATCCAATAATTACCATAATGTCAATTACGACAATTGGGTCTGATAACATGGTAGAAATTATTGATTTACCAAGAAATGATGGAAGATTGAATGGAGATGTTTTATTTCATCTGCTGAAATACAATGATCCTCTACTTAATTAATCAGAATAGAATAAATTTTAGTAATATCATTGAAATACAAAGATGTTGATTCACAATCCATCAATCCCTCCTTACCACAGGAAGACCCTTCGTTGTGAGTAGGGTCAGATATGGTGGCTTCTTCTTTGAGATGTTAAAATACTAACTCCTCCCCTAATTTTGGGAGATTTTCCTTGTCATCTACCATGAAAATGGAAATAGAAGAAGTGGAACATAATGAAGAAGAAGAGGAAGATCTCGGGGATTCTCCTCCAGCATTTGAAGAAGGTGTTTCTACCACCGTGGATGAACTCAGAGAAATAATTCTGGGTACAGGAGAAGATCCACACCCCACCATAATCAGTGCGGCCATGAACAATGAGGAAAAAGAGGTGTATAATTACTTTCTAAAGAAAAATCAAGATATATTTGTTTGGAATTATATGGAAATTCTAGGTCTTAATCCTGATGTAGCCACCCATCATTTGGGTTTGACAGAAGAACATCGTGTGTTCAAGCAAGCAGTAAGGAGAACACACCCAACTCACGCCTCTAAAATTGAAGATGAAGTTAATAAGATTATAAAGGCTAAATTTTTCTGGGAAGTTCAGTATCCCAAATGGATGGTCAATATTTTCCCAGTGAAAAAGAATAATATGAAAATTAGAGTATGCATTGATTTCATAGATCTTAACAGGCATTGTCCTAAAGATGATTTTCCTGTCCCGATTACAGAACATCTAATTGATGCAACGACTGTCTATGAAGCAATTTCCTTTATGGATGGATATGCTGGATATAGTAAAATTCGAATGGCCCCAAAGGATGAAGAATCTATAGTTTTTAGAGCTCCTCAAGGTGTGTTTTTCTATCGGGTAATGCCCTTTGGCTTAAATAATGCAGGCGCGACATACCAACGTGCCATGCACCATATCTTCAAACCCTTCTTAGGGAAATTTGTTGAATGTTATGTGGATGATTTGGTAGTCAAATCCAAAAAACTTTCCAATCACTTGGATGATTGGGAAACTATATTTCGCAAACTTCGGCAACATAATTTGAAGATGAACCCCTTAAAATGTGCTTTTGGGGTAACCTCAGGAAAATTCTTTGGCTTCGTTGTACACCATCGTGGTATCGAAGTTGATCCTGAGAAGACAAAATCAATCCTTGGTATGTCATGTCCTTGAAATTTGAATGAATTGAGAGGACTTCAAGGACACATGGCCTATATTTTGTGCTTTATCGCCAATTTGGCAGGAAAATAATTACCTTTCACAAGATTAACGAAGAAGGGAGTCACTTATCAATGAACTGAGGATTTATAAAAAGCATTTGATATACTCAAGAAATATCTCTTGAGTCCACCAGTATTGATGCCACCTATTGAAGGAAGACCACTCATTCTTTATGTGACAGCTTTAGAGCGATCACTAAGTGCCTTCCTCGCCCAAAAGAATAATGTTGGAAATGATAACAACATTTATTATCTTAGTCGCACTATACTTGATGTGGAAACTCAGTATTCAAGTATTGAGAAGTGCTTCCTGGCATTAATCTTTACTGTTCAGAAATTGAGACATTACCTACAACATCATGAAGTCCAATTGGTATCTCGTAATAACCCACTCAAATTTATCCTCAATCGTCCTATGATTACAGGATGTCTAGCATAGTGGGTGGTTATTTTGCAACAGTTTTATATCCAGTTTGTGCCTCAAAAGGAAATAAAGGGTCAATCTCTAGCTGATTTCCTTGCGGAGCATCCATCCGCGGAAAATACATCATTTAATACTGAACTTCCTGAAGAAGAGGTATTCTCTATTCAAGATAATTCCCAAACATGGGAAATATATTTTGATGGTGCTTCTAGAAGTCCAACAGGGAAGATACTGAAAAATCCTAAACACAACAAGGTTGGATTATGAATAGTCCTTATTTCCCTAGAAAAGGAAGTATTTCCTTATTCTTTTCTAATATCGGAAGTTGGTACTAACAATGAGGCAGAATATCAAGCTCTCATCGCAGGTTTGGAATTGGCCCTTCAGGTGAGAATGGATCATTTAAAGATAGAAGGTGATTAATAATTGGTAATCCAATAAATCAATGGGGGAATACTCTATTAGAAAAGAAGATTTAATACCTGTGTGTGGTTACTTCAGAGAATTAATGTCTGAATTTCCCTCAGATCCGATATTGTCCTTTGTTTTGCGATCACAAAATGCCTAAGAAGATGCACTGGCTAATGCAGCTATAGCCTTGGTAGATCCAAATCAGGATGAAACAGTTATCAGCATAATCCATCACCGTGTGGTTTCACCTTTTTTTTCAAACCATAAGAGAGAAAATTAATGAAATTTTCCATTTTTCTGAACCGTATGGTCATACCCTGGGTTTGAGAACATCCATCGTGTAATATCTTCAAAGTGGGATACTTCCACCAAATAGGACTGAGAAAGAGCAGATCTGGTGATGAGCAGCTAATTTTAATCTCTATGATGGTCCAAACCACCAAAATATCCTTTAGCAGCTTGGTTTTGATGGAAGTCTCTTCAAATGTATTGATGGTGAAGAGACCACGACTGTTATGAAAGAACTCCATTCAGGAGCTTATGGTGCCCACCAATCTGGGCACATACTCTCCAATCAGATTCGAAGGCTTGGATACTTTTGGCCTTCAATGACACATGATTGTACAGACATCACAAACAAATGTCATCCCTGTCAAGTGATTTTCAACTTCATTCATCAACCCCTAGAGTTTATACATACAACTAAATACTCCTAGCCATTTTCCACATGGGGAATGGATGTAGTAGGGCCTTATCCTTCAGCCACGGCTAAGTAGTTCATGTATATTCTCACTGCTACTGATTTCTTCTCTAAATGGGATGAGGAAATACCTTTAAAGGAATTTGGAGCCAAAAGCATCATTAGTTTTGTCAAAAGTAATATCATTACCAGATTTGGCATCCCTCATACTATTTTGATGAACAATGGCACCGATTTTTTTATGCTGAAGTAAAAAAGTTATATCAGGAATATAATATCAAATCCAACCATTCATCTCACTATCATGCGAAGGCCAATGGACAGATAAATGATTTCAATAAAAATTTATCAAATATACTCCAAAAGATGGAGGATAAAGATAAGAAATCATGGCCTGATAAACTTTTGAATGCTTTATGGGCTTATCGGACAACTATCCGTACTGCCACCCAAGAAACTCCTTATTCATTAGTATAGGGAACTGAAGCGGTTTTTCCAATTGAAACACAATTTACTTTACTTAGAGTTGAAATCTGTGATCAGTTATCTATAGATGAAAGATCTCAGTAACGGTTTAATGAGTTGGAACAATTAGATGAGAAAATATTGCATACTTTGCATCATTTAGAAGTCTATCAGAACCGAATAACACAAGCTTTTAATAAGAATTTTTGTCTTCGTTCATTCCTTCAAGGGGAATTGGTATTAGTCTTTAGGACTCCAATGATACCAGGAAAGAAACTTCCAAAACTTGAACCAAAATGGGAAGGACCTTATTCCATACATAAGGTCTATTCAAATGGAGCTTATGATTTAATCTCAATGGATAGAGAGCTAATTACATCTCCAACCAATGCGAGATTCTTGAAGAAATACTTTGTGTAATTATGCACTTTAGTCCTCACTACAATAATTAAAACTACACAACCCCTATTTCCTAGTTGCAAGACATTAAACTGCATAACAACCATAAGCGTCCATGCTGCATGATGTTAAAGTGCATAGCATTGTCGTCCTTATCGCATGACGTTAAACTGCATGACATTATTTGTACAACTAACGTTTTCTCTATAAGACGTTAGAAGTTTCCATAAGAAAATGTCATTGACATCATCTCTACTCTTTAGTAGTAGATGAGTCCCTCTCTTTCCTATGTCGGAGTCAGATCTTCATAGAGACCAAATTTCAAGAACTACGTATGGATTGATTCTCATTTTCAATGAGATTTAAGATATATTATTTGTTTCTTATACCATTTCATATCTTAAAATTTATCATTCTTTCAGAACATATCAAAAACCCCATTCCTCATATCAAACTTAGCGTGAGGAATGATCGTTTCAAGAACTATGTATGGCTTGATTCTCATATATTTTGAGATACGTAGAGATTCCTAGATCTCCAATCTTGGGCCCAACCACAATAAAAAACACTTTATTTCTTGTATAAAAAAATCAATCAAATCAGTATAGGGAATGTTTAAAAAAAACTTTGTATGACTTGATTCTTTCCCCAGCAAGACATATAGTGATACTTTTGTTTTATAACCTAATCCAGTTTCAATATGTCTTTCCTTACATATCAATTCATTGTTGTCCTTACCTCATGACGTTACACTGAATGAAAATCTAATACCCATATTCTTCATTTGTATCACCTTTTCATTATAAAAGAAACCCTTACCGCTCCTTGTTTATCACACCGAGCATAGCTCACATGGGATTTGGATTTAAGTAAATGGCCTCTTTATATAAGGTGTTTTAATTTCTTATGGGGTTATAAATATCCTTATTGCATGATGTAAAACTGTATAGTATAATGTCCTTACTGCATGACTTAAAACTGCACAGTACTATATTCATTCTAATGAAACAAAGAAAGCCTCCATTTTACATATGAGTCAGATATATGTAAAGGATATAAAATTCATGGAGAATATTGATTCAAATATTTCTCATATACATTGGGCATAACTCCCTTCCATATCTCACACTCTTAATCTTGATTTTTTCTTTCAGATTTTCATAATCTTTCTTACTGTTTCTAGTGACAAGGTTTTCAATATCTGAGAGATATTTTTCCTGACTATGAAGCACGTGCCCTTAGGTGGTCTTGCATAAGTTTCCTATATAACAGGCCTGTCAGCCAAAAGACGCCACTATTTGGTTATGCATCATATGCCTTAGTTGGCCCTGCATAATACAGCCCCCATAATGGGTTTGTCAAATAATCACTACTGGAAATCGAGCCTATACCAAAAATTTGTTCCCAACAGTTTAGAAAACCCGTTGGAAAAAAGAACCTATACCAATGGTTCTAGTAAACCATTGGCATAGGCTGTTATATGTTGGGATTTCACAATTGTTTAAGAAAACCATTGGGAAATAAAACTATTACCCACGGTTTTTATTAACCGTTGTAAAAAATATATACCTAATTTAGGGATCCCTCACGACATTTCATCCCCGCGCACTCCTCCCCTCCCCGACCTTGACCTCATCTCGGCCTCCACCTCTGCCTCCCGGCCTCCGCCTCCGCCTCCGCCTCCGCCTCCGCCTCCCAGTCCCCTACCTCTTTTCCGACGACGTTCCCCTTCCCCTATCGAATCCTTCTCCGATGACGACGTCCCCTCCCCTCTTTGCTCCCGACGACGTTCCCCCCTCCCCTCTCATCTCCCTCTCTTGGAGATATCCCCCTCCCCTTTTGGCTCAATCTCCCTCTCTGACGTCTGCCAACCCCCTCTCCAGTTGTGCATGAGACCCCCCATGGCCGAACACCCCACGGGACGTCCCCCTCTCTCTGCTCCCTCTCCTCCCGCAAGGGGTTTTGATGGGTACTTCCAGGTAAGAATTAGTCTTCTTTTTAAAAAAATGAGGCAACAAGGAATGCATTGTTAGTTTCATAGTTAGGATAAACATTCATATTAATCAGGAATTTTCTAGAGTTTTGGGTCATAACCAACTCATCGTGTGGTGAATTATTGGGTAAATTGTAAATTTGTTCAAAATAGAGACTTCCAGAAATGTAGGGTTAGATTCACAAGTTGTATTCCATTCATTCGAACAGTGCATTCAATAAAAAGTTCATGATTTTTTAAAAACCTCATATTTTCCTCTATAGACTCTTATTAGACCTTATACTGTGTTGGATTTTGTTTGTTAATCAAGATATATATGTGATGAGGTTGTATCGTCATTAAGATGTGAAATGATGTGGGTTAATTAGAGGTGAGTGATGCTATATGAGATTTTATGGGTTATTGTGAGGAGTTTCTTTCCCTTTAATTGATTGGTTCATAAAACATAAGTTGGTGCTGCAAATATTATGTAATTGGAATTGGTAAAGTAAAATGTTGGTCTCAGATTTCCGAGTTGGTTATTTGGATGGTATTCTCTATCAAAAGTGGGTATATCTCTACTGACTATGGGTGTATTTTCCAATTGACTAATGTATTTATTAAACTGAACATGCAATACAAATTTCCCATAATATGTAAGCACCACATAAATCATAGATAGACACTACACACCACAAGACACCCATGAGAGACACCCCTTGACATATACGGATAGTTAAGGGGCCATTAACTTAGGAACTGAAGTCAATTGGCACTCAAGCCTTGAGAAATTCCCATTTCTGGTAGAAAAGATACCAACACCTTTATTCTTAGTATAGTATAATGAAATGGTTTACACCCTCATGACCAAGTAGACCATCTGGTTCATGGACTGGTGCCCAACCAGGTTCAAGAGTAGGATCAACTACTAAACATTGATTGTGGTCCCTATGAGGTTCTTTCCCTAGCGAAGAGGGTTATATGCACAATCTTCAACTCAACTAATGTAGAATAGGTACATATTCAATGGATAAGTGTACTATTATGGTGTTTTCAACAACGTGATATATAAAGAAAATAATGAAAAATGAAGAGATTATTAAATGGAACTATTTCCCCCTTGCTTGCAGGAACATGATTTGACCCATGGGGCAGTGTGGTTCTTATATATTGGGTGGTGACATGTATAGTCACAGGATACAGGTATGTTTTTGTTTAGTTTTTATTTTATTTTCTTTATCGCATTGGGCACTTAGGTATTTTACTTCTTTCTACGGATGGAGGGTAGTGATGCTATCATGAATAGTTGACATAGATCACTTGTATAATGTAATACCATGAGGTGTGAGTGTGAGGAAACATTGGAAGATAGAGGATCCTTGGGGTCTTCCATAAGATGGAATTGTATTTCTGAAACATTGTGTGGGAACATTTCTAGAGTATGTTGGAGTCATGAAATAACCCCAAGTGTCTCCTTGAGATAGCATAAATAACCCCAAGTGTCTCCAAGTGTCTCCATACATTGTATAATCCTCGTATGGGTTGTCCACTCACCCAATCCTATCAAACCTATCCTAGTCTATCCTCTTGGTCACATAGTCTAGACTCATATCTTGAGAATTATCCCATGCCTCGATGCATATCTCATCATCCAACTAGAAAAATAGGATTATTCACCTTATGATTGTCCTAGTCAGAAAAACACACCATGTAGAACCCATCTAAATTATATTCTCAATAATCCAGTCAAGAACCTCATCAAAATCATGTATTATAACCCAACCCCACTAACCAGGTTCTATCCTAAGCTAAATCACACTAAGCCTATTGGCATTATAATGCCAATCTTTCTGAAAATACCCAATACCCACACTAGCATCTCATCCTTCATCTCATTATTTGAACTCTTGAATCATTAAATGGAGCAAAACATTTCATAATACATTTTATATACTCAGAGGGACTATCCCACTCTAAGAACCTACCAAGATTCCAATCCATCCTCATAAGTATTAATTCATCAAACGCTAGATGTAAAATTTCCACACCTATCACTACAAGGCCCAATCCTCTTAGGAATATTTTACTTGATCTAAATCCTCATCGTTAGTGACATCAATCACATTAAAGCGCATAAATTTCAATTAAACTCTACATTCCAAGAATTATTCATGTGGATAGGCCCCATGGCAAGATGATAAGAACTAAAACCATAAATAATAATGCCAAATACATGTATCATTTATAAATAAATATCTCAAGTGTACACATAAAAACCAAGAATAATAAGACCTCATCCATTATATCGAATAAAACCAAACTAAGTTGAAACTTGGTCCAAATAGATTATATACCATTAATAGGAAGATTAATTATTAATTAATAGGAATGTACTATTTGATAGTATCATTTTGAAAAATTGATCGTTTTCCCCTTTTCTTGAAAGAACATGATTTGACCCACAGGGCACTGTGGTACTTATATGTTGGGCAGTGACAGGTATAGTCACAGGAGATAGGTATGTTTTAGTTTAGTTTTTATTTTATTTTCTTTATCTCATTGGTCACTTAGATATTTGACTGCTTTCTATGGACAGAGGGTAGCTATATTCTGTGAAGGGTGCCAGAAGGAGTTCAGATTGATTCAGTACACCGACTTTGATCCAAGGTAAGATTCTATGGTTACTACTTGTCTCGCACCTCATGTAATTAGGGATTTAGTGTTTTTACTCCATATTATGTTTTCAGTAGGGCGTTGGATCATTTCGTGTTGGTTCGGGTGGATTTGGTTCTCCACTCCCAATCTTGGTAAGGCTTAAATGCCATTGGTTGGTTTCTCACAGGTTAGGTAGCGTCCTTCCTGTGTTTTAAGGTTCTTAATATCCTTTGTGTAGTGCGTTGATCCCTGCTCATTGGTTTTGAGTCGCCAAGTCAAGGGTGACTTACCTGTGTGTGCATAGGTAAGTAAGTATATGTATGTGGGTTCCCCCATTAAGTGTATAGTCACCCATGGCAGTGATTATGCACGTATGGGGCTAGGTGTGTCCATATATATATATATATAAATGCATACGAAGGTGAGTGGAGACTGATATATGCATATAAGCATATGTGCAAGGATCCCCTTGCACATGCTCATGGCAATGCAGGTGTGTGAATAGGGGCTAGGTGTCCTTGCATGTGTGTGAAGGTGCGTATAACCAGTGGAGAAGTAGTAGATTTTACTTAGAAATCTCCAAGAGTTGAAGTGGACGACTTGGTTCCACCTTGAGGTAGATTCCCTCTCGTAGCCTCTTTAATTTAAGAATGATTTAAATTGAATTTAGCTTCTTTCTTAATTCTACTTAATTATATTGAATTTCATATCTTGAATAAGTGTTATTTAATATAATTGTTTCATTTAATAAATAAATTCACATTTTTATAATAAAACCCCTCCAACGGAGGTGCGCTGTCTGCGAAAACTCATAGTGATAGTTTAGGGTGTATGATTCTTTTCCATCATTTCGTTTCGCTTTAGACGTTGTGTCATTGTGCCACTCACTACAACCTTCCGACGATCCCTTGTTATAACATATTAAATAGTTGATTTGTTCTATTATGTCTATTGCGACCTTATCTTATGTAGAAACACATTTCAGGTGTTTGCCTGGCCTCTTGGCCACCCCTTATGGTGTTTACCCGAGCCAATATATCTAAAAACAATGATGGTGTCATTGTTTAACACCTATCAGGCTTATGGTGCTCCCCACCATAAGCTTCATCTTAACACTGTTTGGGGTTTTTTCCTGGCCTCGATGCACATATAATTTTTTACATATATGAATTCTCCCATAAGATTTGTGTTGCATCCTAAGATGTTAAAACATACTCAAATTCTATTGTTCTCAAGGTGAATGAGGTTTTATTATTAGAGTTCCATGAAATTTATATACCATTGATAAGTAATACACCAACATAATTTGACTCTCAATCAGTAGTTTCAACTACCTAGTACCACTTTTAAAAACAATGAATATAAAATATATATCTTTATCATACCACAATCCTGAATCAAGAGTCTGTTCTTTATAACATAAGATCAGATTCTATAATGTGAAGGACAACTACATAGTATTTATTTGGAATCCTGGCCGGATGATGTTGCCCTGCAGATGTCGCTGGACCAGGCCAACACACCGCCGTCATGCCGCGATCACGCCACGGTCATGCCACGGTCACGCTGTGGTCATGCCACGGTAATGCTGTGATTTGGCCCAGCTCCAGGATGACACGCTGTGGTAGTTCGTAGTCCTGTTGGAATTCTATGTATGATACATATATAGAGTTTTAGATACATTAACCATCCATAGTTAATGGGGAGGGAGGCGATGCCCGGAATGTTTCCCTACTACCTCCCGCTCCCTTCGCTCCTGGCCAGAAGATGCTGCCCTGCGGATGTCATTGGAACGGGCCAACATGTCGCGGTTAGGCCGCGGTCACGCCGCGGTCACGCCGCGGTCACGCCGCGGTCACGCCGCGGTCACGCCGCGGTCACGCTGCGGTCACATCTTGGTAATGACGTGATTTGGCCCTGCTCCAGGACGACACTCCGTGGAAGTTCGCAGTCCTCATTAGTGGAATTATGGTTTTTAACGTTGTCGTAATAATGTCGGTTTTTTAAAAACCGACGCGAAGAGTATGTGAGGGAAAATTTTGGCGTCGGTTTTACAAAAAACCGACGCCAAAAACAATTCTCCGATGATATTCCGCGTCGGTTTTCATGAAATCGATGCCTAAATTTTTTAAAAAAATGTTTCGGCGTCGGTTTTGAAGAAAACCGATGCCGATAATAATAATAAACCAATTTACCGTGTCAGTTTTGAGGAAAACGACACCGAAAATAATTAAATTTTTTTTTGCGTCAGTTTTGAGTAAAACCGATGTGGAAAATAATTTTAAAAAAACATTTCGGCATCGGTTTTCAGGAAAAACGATGCCGAAAATAAAAAAATAAAAATTTTGCGTCAGTTTTTCGGTGTCAGTTTTGAGTAAAACCGACGCGGAAAATAATTATAAAAAACATTTTGGCGTCAGTTTTTAGGAAAACCGACACCGAAAATCCAGTCGACTCAAGTTTCACCGGTTTTCGGAGTCGGTTTTCAAAATAACCAACGCCAAAATTCCAGTCGACTTAGTTTTCGGTGTCGGTTTTATAGAAAACCGACGCCGAAAATAAAAAAAATAAAAAATTTGCGTCGGTTTTTTGGAAAACGGATGCCATAAGTTTTATTTTCGGCGTCAGTTATATTAAAAACCGATGCCAAAATGTTTTTTTAAAGTTTTGGCGTCGGTTTTCTCTAAAACCGACATGAAAAGTCTTTTAAAATTATTCGCAGACCAAAACCCTCGTTTTGTTCGATCGTCAAAATCGAGTTCCGTTGCGGCGCTTTGGACTCCCGACGACCTTCGAACGTGATTTGCGATCTTGGACGGCCCTTGTTGAAGGTTTTGTGCCGTTTCTATGATTTCAGGTATGCGTTCTTCCTCTTTATCTCTTGTTTAATCTCCCATTGTTTATTTCTTCTTCAAGAACCCTATTTTGCGCGATTTTTATTATTGGTTTGATTTTAGTTGTAGTTTATCATTATTTTTTGTTTTTATTATCATTGTTGGTATAGATTTGTTTGTATTATCATTGTTTGTTTGTATTATCATTGTTTGTATTATCATTGGTTTGTATTATCATTTTTGTGCGATTTTCATTATTTTTTGTATTATCATTGTTGGTATAGATTTTATATTGTTTCTTCAAACACTATAGTGTTTGTTTGTATTATCATTGTTGGTTTGTATTATCATTGTTGGTATATATTTCATCTACCTATTTTTGAGCGATTTTCATTATTAGTGTTTGTTTGTATTATCATTGTTGGTATAGATTTTATAGTTGTAGTTTATCATTTTATAGTGTTTTTTGTGTTATCATTGTTGGTATAGATTTTATTAGTTTATTTTTTGTCTGTATTATCATTATTTTTTTGTTTTTATTATCATTCTATCTAGAACTGCTACTATATTCACCGTCATATTAATCTCGATACATGTATTTGTTATTACATAGGTATAGATCATACCACAAAATCGTCAATAATTTATACATATTTCCATGTACTGCCACATTTCACTTATTGCATCCTTTAAATTAATGTACTCTTCAATATTTTTGAGACATGAAACATCGAAATATTGCAACTATGTAAAATGAACTAATAAATTTTAAAATAATGATATTGTAATTAAATTATAATATCAATATAAGACACATGTATATAATATGAAAATAATCTGTTTATTCTATTTGTAAACGTGTTTCATATCTGATGTCTTTTATCCGATTATCAATAGTTTTTATTAAATATGTTTTTGTTTACAATTTATCTGATAGATATTTAAATGTTTATATGTTTTAATATATTCATCAATTATATTTTGATATCAGGTATTAATGGGTCGTAATTGGATTTATTTACGAAGAACCACCAGTGAATATGAAAAAGGAGTTAATAATTTTTCGGAATTTGCTAAACGACATCTTCAAAATATTGATTTGATTTCCTGTCCATGTGTGAAGTGTGTAAATATGAGAATGTTAAACTCCAGATAAATCAAGGATCATCTCATTTGTTATGGTTTTAGCCTTAATTATACACGTTGGATCTTTCATGGTGAAAGAACTAAAAATTCAACATCCAATGTTGACGACGATATTCATAATGAGGCAGAGGATCGTATTGAAGAATTAATTCATGATTTAGGTGTTGAAAGCATCAAAAAAACACCAACTATTGAATGATTTTATGGAGATTCTGAGAAACCATGTAACGCCCCGACCCTAGTTGCCCAGAGTCGGTGCATTATTACATAACATTGGCATGATCACAAGAAAGATCAAATCTCGAAAGACCGATTGGTTTAGTAGCCTTGGAAACACTAGATATATTCATAAGTCTTACATTACATCATAAAATGAAAAACTACTACAACAACATATTGTCTCCATAATCCACACTCATATCCCCACATAATATCCCTACAGGTCATTCATAATTTACTTCCTCACTTCCTGGGAAAAATAAAACATAGAAAAGGGGTGAGCTCAAATGCCCAGTAAGGATAACAATATAGCGGAAACTTTCATAAATAAGAATAAACATTTAAGTCAATGTATAACTAAAACAAAAGCCTTTCAAACTTGAACTTTCAACATAGTATGGCCTAAATAAAATGAAATAATTCCATTTACTTATTCACATGGATATTCTACTAATCGAATAATCACATGCAAAATCAATAACCACTTTCATAATGATGGAATGCATAATGCCAGACTATCATAACCACATAGCCAAGGCCTCGTGCCAAGACTACAAATAAGATTTTGTCAAGGCCTTATGCCAAGACACTAGTTTGTCTCACGAGACCTACCGATTCATCGAGGAGCTATAGCAGGCTCCACCCGTCACATATTAAGTCCAATGCATTCCCATATGAAAAGGTTTAAACATAACATAAACATTCGTATTAAAACTAGCATACGAAATGTCAATACTTTCACCATAAACCATGAATGGTATAAAAATAGAACATCCACAGTCAAACAAATCACAAAACCTTCAATATAATATAGAAGTTTTGTATCATAACAAATCAACTTTAAATAAGCGTAAAATCCATCAAAGGATGTTGACATAGATGAAATCAAAATTCTTTTTAAAGAAATATCTCTTTTTATTTTGAAATCATTTAAGAGCCATATAAAATAAAACATTTTCTTTGAAAATATTCTTATAAGCTTGTAAGGAAAGCTTTGAAGATTTTATAACGGCGGAAAATAACCGCACCCGCCGTATAAGTTAAAAAAAACATTCTTACCTTAATTCTGTCGAAAAGGTTAAAAGGACCTTGTTTTGAAAATGACGGAAAGATTCCTCTTATAAAAAGTCAAACAAGGGTATAAATGACTTTAACCCATATTCTTGTAAATAATAAAAATGTGTTGAAATACATTTTTAAGAAAACATGGATGTGGATGATAAAGAGATCCCAGTAGATTATTACATATAAACAACCTCGGATAATGAAGAGATTGTGAAATAACCCTTACCTTGTACTTTTCCTTGGTTGGGGTAGGTTAACCTCCTGTATAATGGTGAAATAATTGTTATTAAATTATACAAGAATCATATATATTAATATGATATCATATATGATCTTTTAACATTGATTTGTTAATAATATCTTAGAATTATCGTCGTTTCGGGTGTTAACTTACTCATTTTCTTTTATATGTTTTGTTACATAAGCAATGTTTGTTGTATCTTATTCATATCCAGAATGATATCAAGTCCTTAAAAATCATTTTTAAATCATCAAATGATAATTATACTTAAATGGATACGATGGAGAATGAATCTTATCGCGTTCGTGGAGACGGTAGTCCGTACGTACGCACGAGCGACAATATCATTCTTCTGATATTAAAATAATATATAAATGGATGGTATATCATATATACAGAATCATTAACATGTTATATTTATTATTTACATGAGTTACACATCATTATTATACCCATCCAAATAATAATATATTGAATAACAATTACACCACGACGTGGAGACGGTAAGTCGTACGTACGCACGTATGGTGACATGTTATTCAAAGGGTGGATAGAATACTGAATATGCTTGTACCATATTTATAATAACATCACAGTATATGTGAGATACTGGAGTTATTATTTTAGAATGGTAAGAACAAATAAAGAAGAATTGGAAGAAGAAAGGAACTTGAAAAGGGGTGGTGAAAACATTACCTCTTCTTCGGGTTCTTCCTTTTGATTTGATCAAAAGGGCTCCTTAGGTTGGCTTTCTGATCAAACTAAGGCCTCTAGGTTGTAGTGAGGGATGTTGGGAGAGTATTTGGGCGGAGTTTGGCCGAACCAAAAGGCTTTGAAGGTGTGAAGAAATGATAAGGAGGAGTGCCCTTTTATAAGAGGGGTGAGGGGCACCTTTGGAAAAGCTAGAAATATTAATTTATAATAAATTCATATTCGGTTTCTAATGGCTCCAAAGTTGATTATTCAAAGGTTAAGGTGGGGATAGGTCGAAAAACACTCAACCAATAGAATTTAGACAGGTTTGGGTACTTATATTAACCTTATCTTTAAGTATTAACTCTAAGTTAATTAGTTTCACTTTTACAATGTCTCTTTGTATTTTTATAAAATATGGTTAATAAACTTACTATATACATCCAGGAGACCCCCAAGTGGTCCATTAATGATGAACCTATCATGATATATGTCTCTTGGCCGAACCTTAGATTTTTAGGAATTTAATATCAATTAATAATATAATATTTGTTTTAAGAACTCTTTTATGTCAATTTTGACACTATTCAATAGTTGATTTTTTTGAAACTCATAACAGATTGATTACTTCGAAAAAAGTCAATTAACTCAATCATAATATATCATATTATCCTAGAAAATTAGTTTAATTCATTAAAAGTTTCATATTATATTTATTTGGGTATTTATAATATCAATTATTTTAATTTTTCACTATTATAGTAATTAATTCATTATCACTGTGTCATAAATAAATTAAATTATTTAATGTCAAAAAATTATAAATAAACTATCACTATGTAGGAAATATTTTTATATTTATAATGAATATTTATAATCTAAAATCCAACATATATAACCCTATGTAAAATTTTTTTTGCTAAAAGATATATGCTTGTGTCATTTTTGTATTCATTTTAACATAATTAAAATAAAGTGTCCCTATCACCTACAAGTGGCACCATGGGGTCCCCAAATCGACCCAAAGATGCCTATGGTCGAACATGTATCAACCAATAAGGCTAGGACACGTTTTAGGGTAATTTAGTATTATTATAATATTATTTTTTAACCCTTATTTACCGGATTTACCCTTAACCATGGTAAATAAAATATTTACCGCAGTAATTATTCAAAATGTCTAAAAAAAAGTTACCTATTTACACAATTTGAACATCCTGATTCCAAATATGGAATCCATTTTTCTAAATTCAAAACACAGAAGTGGCAGAAATTAATTTAAAATTAATTCCCGCTGTCAAAACAAAAAGCATGTTTTTAAGAGATAATAACTATCAAAAGATTGACACTTGTTTATGTTCGGTTTAATTGTAAAATTATGTCCAATGACCAAAATTATATTAAATGGTAAAAATATATTCTAAATATACTTTAAAACCACTCAAATTCATAATTTATCACTATTAATTATTTTGATTAAAAAAGTTGTTTTTAGTTAAAATTTAGTAATTTTCACTATTCATCAAAATATGAAAGTTATCCGAAATGTACCAAAATTTCACCTTAGGATAAATTCGATATTCCGAATCCAAAAATGAAGTCCATTTTGAAATATAAAATATATATAATTTCAAAAAGTAGGTATTACTATTCATAACAGCTAGTTTGATTGGTTATGGTGTGTTAGAACTCGGTGTTGCGTACAACACACGCTATCACATTATTCAAAGAGAAGCGTACCGTAGAAGCTTGGGGTGTTACATTCTCCCCTCCTTCAAATAATTTCGTCCTCGAAATTTCTAGAATACTTATCACATGAAAAGACTCGGGTGGTTCTTCATCATAAGTTCCTCGGGTTCCCATGTTGCCTCTTCCATCTTATGGTTTCTCCACAAAACTTTTACCAGACGCGTCGTCCGGTTTCTCAGTACTTGTTCTCTCGTATCAAGAATCCTGACGGGCTCTTCGCAATAAGACAGATCAGGTTCCAGTTCTAATTCCTCATAGGTGAGTACATGCGTTGGGTCAGGCATGTATTTCCTCAACAGAGATACGTGGAACACATCATGAACTTTAGAGAGACTTGGCGGCATTTCCAATCGGTAAGCTACAACCCCAATTCGTTCTAGAAATTCGAAGGGTCTGATGTACCTGGGACTCAATTTAACTTTCTTACCAAAACGTATGACTCCCTTCCATGGAGATACCTTCAGGATAACATGATCACCGACTTGAAATTCCAAATCCTTCCTTCGATTATCAGGATAGCTCTTCTGCCTACTTTGAGCTGCTCTGATGTGATTTTGGATTACCTTCACCTTTTCCATCATTTCCTCCACCAGTTCTGGACCTACAAGTTTTCTTTCACCGACGTCATCCCAACAGGTTGGTGTACGACATCTCTTTCTGTATAACGCTTCATATGGTGCCATCTGAATACTCGAATGGAAGCTATTGTTATATGAAAATTATACCAGAGGTAAATATTGATCCCACATACCCTGAAAGTCAAGTGAGAAAGATCTCAACATGTCTTCTAAGGTTTGAATAGTCCGTTCTGATTGTCTGTCTGTCTGAGGGTGGTAAACAGTGCTCAAATGAAGTTCAGTATCCAGGGATTTCTGAAGACTTTTCCAGAATCTTGAAGTAAAACAGGGATCACGATCAGAAACAATCGATAGGGGTACTCCATGAAGTCTCACAACTTCATTAATATATAGTCTTGCTAGACGTTCCAGGGGTAGATCTTCTCTTATACCAAGAAAATGTGCTGACTTGGTAAGACGATCAACAATAACCCATATTGCATCGTTCCTTCTAGGAGTCTTTGGTAGCCCCATGACAAAGTCCATCGTAATATTGTCCCATTTCCACTCCGGTATGGGAAGAGGTTGCATGACTCCTCCAGGTTGTTGCCTTCCAGCTTTCACTTGCTGAAAAACCATACATCTTGACACAAAATCAGAAATCTCCCTCTTCATGTTGTCCCACCAAAAATGTTCCTTCAAATCTCTATACATTTTGGTGCTCCTAGGGTGTATAGAGAAATTGGAACTATGAGCATCTTCCAGCAATTCCCTTTTTAGATCAGGTATATCGGGAACACAAAGTCTCTTCCCAAATTTCAAAATTCCATCTTCATACACAAAGTCTCTCAGTCTCCCATCATTCACAGCTTTAATCTTCTTTTGAAATTCTTCATCATTGGCCTGAGAACTATTAATACTTTCTAGTAAAGATGGTTTGGCAACCATTTGAAAAAGAATTGATGTTTCGCCTTCCCTGATTATTCCCATGTCCATCTTCACTAGATCCATGAAAATTGGATCCCTTTCAATTCTCATATTGTTCAAAACTCCATCGTCTTTTCTGCTCAAAGCATCTTCCACCTTGTTTGCTTTCCCCGGGTGGTAGTGTATCGTACAATCATAATCCTTGAGTAATTCAAGCCATCTCCTTTGCCTCATGTTGAGTTCTTTTTGTGAGAAAATATACTTCAAACTCTTGTGATCAGTATAAATCTCACATTTTTCACCATAGAGGTAGTACCTCCATATCTTCAAAGAAAAGATCACAACTGCTAACTCGAGATCATGAGTAGGATAGTTTTGTTCATGAATTTTCAACTGTCGTGATGCATAGGCAATAACTCTATCATTCTTCATAAGGACACAACCAAGTCCTTTCTTCGATGCATCACTATAAATAACGAACCCATCATTCCCCGATGGTAGAGTCAATATAGGAGCATTGACTAATCTTCTCTTCAGTTCTTCGAAACATTCTTCACACTCTTTTGTCCAAACAAATTTAACCCCTTTACGTGTGAGCTTCATTAATGGGTTAGCCAATCGGGCAAAATTCTGGACGAAACGTCGATAATAACCTGCCAAACCAATAAAACTAAGTACCTCAGTTATACTCATAGGTGATGGCCATTCTTGGATTGCCTTGGTCTTAGAAGGATCAACAGAGATTCCTTCTTTAGAGACAATATGGCCAAGAAAAGAAATCTCTTGAAGCCAGAATTCACACTTGCTAAACATCCCATATAATTCATGTCTTCTCAGAGTCTTCAAGATAATGCGCAAGTGATTTTCATGATCTTCGTAGCTTTTAGAGTATACCAAGATATCATCAATAAATACCACCACAAATTCATCGAGATACTCCTTGAAAACTCTATTCATCAGATCCATGAATACATAGGGTGCATTAGTCAATCCAAAAGGCATTACAGTAAACTCGTAATGCCCGTACCTGGTTCGAAATGCTGTCTTCGGAATGTCTTCCTTCTTTACACACAACTGATGGTATCCAGATCGAAGGTCAATCTTTGAAAAGTATTGAGCTCCATGCAGTTGGTAAAATAAATCATCAATACGAGGTAGGGGATACTTGTTCTTTATCGTTATAGCATTGATCTCCCTGTAGTCGATACATAACCTCATAGATCCATCTTTCTTTTTAACAAAAAGAACAGGGGCTCCCCATGGAGAAACACTAGGGCGAATAAATACTTTATTACTCAACTCCTCTAGTTGTTTCTTTAGTTCGACTAACTCTACAGTGGCCATTCTATAAGGGGTCTTCGATATAGGCCTTGATCCAGGAATTAAATCAATGGAAAACTCAACTTCTCGTTCTGGAGGATGTCCAGGTAAATCTTCCGGAAATACTGTAGACGCCGGAAAAGTCCGTTGTTCCCAAACGAAGCTCCGGATGCGGAAAGCGAGGTCATATTTGGAGTCGGAAGCATGTTTCGGAGGGCCCGGAGGCCTTGCGCGGAATTCTGGAGACCCGCGCGCAAAGTTGTGGAGCCGCGCGCAAACCTTTCGGGATGCGCGCAATGCGCTGGGCCGGCGCGCAATTTTGCGCGCCCGTGGCCCGCGCGACTCCCTTGCGCGCCGGGCCTGATTCCGCGCCCGCGAAGAGGATTTCGTGCCCGCGAACCGGATTCCGCGCCCGGGGTTGCCTATAAATACAAGGCGACCCCCGACGTTTTAGGGGTGGCCGGAATTCGAAGAGTCGCTCGTTCGCGCAATCCAATCCACTCCACGCGCAATGCCGATCTTCAGGTAACCTCTTTTCTTTCGCGCAAGAAAGCCTCGGGGTTCGCCTTCGCGCGCAATCCCCTTGGCTCCTTTCCTTTGAAACAACTCTTAACCCAAAGGCCTTCGCGCGCAAAAGAAGCCTCTTGCGCGCAATTGCCCCCGGGTGCGCGCAATCCAGCCCGATTGCGCGCACCCCCCCTTGCTAAGAGGCCATTCGTTAATGAATGAGCTGTTGCCCCCGCGCGCTATCCGAAGCCCGGTGCGCGCAATCTCCATCTCCCGCGCACAAAGCGCTGACCCAATTGCGCGCCAACCTGCCCATTTGCGCGCCGACCCGCGGTATTGCGCGCCAAGCTTCTCTTTTGCGCGCAATCTGCCGGGGTCGCCCCTTTGACCCCCTGAGGGTACCCGCCTGTGTGGCGCCCGATGATCTTCATCCTGGGTGCCCGCACCATGCGTTGTCTTCCCGTGCGGCCCTCCAGGCTCGCGCGAAGTGACACGGACCCATCGGCGGCAGCATCCTCGTCCGCGCGACAAGACGTTAAACTGCCAACCATCCTCGTCCGCGCGACAAGACGTTAAACTGCCAAGCATCCTCGTCCGCGCGACAAGACGTTAAACTGCCAAGCATCCTCGTCCGAGCTACAAGAGGTTAAACTGTATAGCATCCGTCCCGCATGACGTTAAACTGCACTTTCGTCCCGCATGACGCTAAACTGCACCACGTCCGTGCTGCAAGACGTTAAACTGCCATGCATCTTCGTCCTCAACACACGACGTTAAACTGTACTTCGTCCGGCGAGACGTTAAACCGTCCGCATCGCCCGATCCCGTGCCTCGCACGCAGGGTCCCCCTCCCGATTTGGATGTGGCCCCCACCCGCTCGTCTCTGCAGGGATGTCGGGATGGGAGTGGCCTTCGCCCATGGGGGCATAGTATTACGAACAGAGTGAACTACGTGGACTTTGATCCCTGTCTCCTAAACAGGGTACGTAGGAAGCCTCCCATAGGTTCAAGCCCATCACCTGGTCGTCCCGGTTGTATTCACGTCGGTTCGTCCATCAGTGGACCCCTCCCGGGTTCACATTCGCGTCGATTCACCTATGAATCCACTCTTGTGGGGGACTGCACATGTGTATCTCCATTGTGCTTCCCCACTGCCTCTTTCTATCTCTCTCTTCAACGTCCAGCATGACGTGAAACTGTGATCCACCCGGCCGTTCCATCCCCCTCTGTGTGAGGTGGTTCGGTTCAATCCTCCGCCCGGCAGCCTCGACCTCCTTGTGAGTCGGCTTGCCAACGTCCAGCATGACGTTAAACTGTATATCCGAACTACGCTGACTTTGATCCGCGCTAACGCGCAGTACGTAGGAAGCCCCTACGGGGTCCAAGCTCTTCACTCCATCATCCATCCTGATCCTTACCCGGGCCGCCAAATCCCGGTGGGGTCATGCCATTTCATTCCACTCCACTTCACTCGGGAAGCCTCCCATGTGCTGGCCCCAGCGTCGGATGTTCCTCGCAAGGGGTTTTGTCATCTGATCCACTTCTCGTGTTGATCAGTCCGATGCCGTCCCCGCTGGACGTTAAACTCGCGGCATACCCCGTGTTAAACATGGGAAGCTGAGGAAAACCTCAGGCAACGCAGTTCCCCGTACCCAGCATAGGATGCCTCAGGCCATCATGCCTTCGAGAAGCCCTATTAGGGACGGAAGGCAGATATGCAGAGCCGCAGTGTCACGACACGCCCCCAGCACCCAGAGCTACCCGGTCTCCTCACCGTAGGTTGCTGCCCCGACCAGACCCCTTGGAGCGTCTGGGCGGAAGCAGCGTAATTAACCGGTATCCATGAAGATATGGCGCCGGGAACGAGATTCACGAACATTCTTAAATATATGAGGGAGACCCGGATTAGGCGATGAGTTCCGAGGAGACGTCCACGGAAGGAGGAGCCGACATCCCATCATCCCGGTTTCGATCAAGGAGCAGACGCCCCTGAATAAGGGACGGATGCCGCCCGCCTTTGGAAAGCGGGACTGCGGGGCCACAATCCGTGCACCCATCCCCTCGGGTCGACGGGCGCACGCGCGAACGCGTCCTGGCGGAACAGCGTCGGAACAGAAACCCGACGCACATCCGCACCGAAACAGAAAAATGGTGAACCCGACGTGAATCTCTTCTCCTCAATACGAAGACCGATAGATTTCAGAGGTGTTGGAAGATTGGCATGTTGCCCGGCCGAGCATTAAGCACCGGGGCACGGGACCCGCCAGGGGCTGGGAGGGGAAATCGGGCACTCCGTCTCACGACGTCGATGGCCTGGGTTTCCCCCACGGAAGAAATTGTGGCACTAATGATTGGTAGTCGATTCCTTTTCCTGTCAGTTTTAATGGGTTCTTCTCCCTATCTTCAGGAATCAGGTCGTCCGATCCAATGCCCGATCACCGCCCGCCCACTGGCGCGGAGGTAGGGGAAACACCGACGCGGCTACTCCGCGCGGTCCCGCCCGTTCCACAGCCGTCCCAGCAGACGCAACTGCGGGACAACCACGCCCTCTCTCCCCCTCGAAGGTCATCCAGAGAAGGGTGATCAACAACTTGGTGCGGAGATATGAGGAAGAGGGAGTCATCCCCACCAGGGACATGGCTCGCCTAGACCTCGAGGAAGCTGCACCTCGCCACCAACGCCGCCCCCGAGGGCCGCGCAGGGAGGCACCGCTGCCTACCTCGACGTCCAACTGCTTCGGGAGTTTATCCCCGGAACGCTCCGACAGCTCTCTTCCCTATGCGGATGAGGTGGAAGATGCCTGGGACCACCCTATCCGAGATTCGCTCCAGGGATCCGCGATCAGGGCTCCTGCTAGGCCACGTCGACACCGCCGACAGGCCTCTCAAGTCGAAGAACGGGCTCTCCACCTGCCTGCGCCACTGATCCCGACTCGTCTATCCCGACGCCAACGTCGGGCACGAGCGGAAGAGGACGCCCACCTTGGGGCCCTAGCAACAGCGACCGCATTGGCCCAAGCCACTGCTGGCTCCAGTCACCAGGCCCCTGCGCATCCTGAGCAGGGGCACTTCTATGCCCGACCTGGATCGAGGCCCCGACCGCCCCAGAGGCAGGTTGGGTTGACTCTCCCGGTTGTGGGTACAAGCAATAGCCACCGCGGACCACCTCGCGGTAGCGCTATTCACCAGCAGGGTTTACTCCGTGTGGCCGATCCAAGAGGCATGGGTCATCCCACCTTCCGATCCCGGCCCGGAGGCCTTCCTGGAATCATCTCTCCCCGCGTCCCCTTCGACATCTGTCCCGGTGCGCCTCGCACCTTGGTTTCCAGTCCTCTTGGCCCCAGCACCGGTGCGGCCAGAGGACACCAGGACAGAGATCAGCCATGCCCCGAAGAAACACCCAGGGGCAGGAAGGTGAGGCGTTGACGTAGAGGGAGGAATGTTACAGAATTCCGGACAGAGATCCGACCGGTTCGTTTCTCTGATACAGAGGCGGAGTATGATTCGGCGACAGAGCCCTCCCCCCAATCCCGCCAGTCAGGGGCAGGGGTAGGAATGCGGCACGTCAGCCTCGTACTTCCCGAGAGCGAGATCGATATGATCCCCGCTTCTCTCCGAAGGTATATCCGGAGTAGCGAGGGCCTGGTAGACCCCCAAGGATCAAGCTTTCGGTTGGTACCGGCCCCTCCGGAAGCGCCTCCTGCCTTGATCGGAGAAGCCGGAGAATTTTTCTGGGGACCGACGGTCGAACCACGATCCAGTGCACCCTCGGCGAGCACCGATGCTACGACAGGATGTTCGCTCGTCGGCCCGTCCTATCGTGATGTGGTAGCTGGGGCACCGCAACCCTCAGAGGGCGGCCCGGGATATGGAGGCCAATCGGCCTGCTCGCCGTATTCACCGCCGGCCAGCCCGCCGGCCCAGCGGCCCGCCTCAGCACCACTGCCGGTTCCCCGTCCATTCCCCGTCGTTGAAGAGGACCAAGGAGACCTGGGTCCCGAGTTTGAGTCGTGGATCTTCTGGACCGTCCTTGCAGAGGGCCACTTCCCTGAGAAGTTTTGGCCAGTCGCAGGACCGGACTTTGATGCACCCGAATCGCTCACCCCGGATGAGTTCGAATGATTTCGCCGAACTCTCCGGGAGACTCACTCCCGTCTTCACCGCCTACAAATGCCATATCCCGGGAGTCAAGTGCACCTGGAGGATATTGGTGAGCAGTGTCGTCAAATTGACCTGGCCACGCTCCCCGCGGTTCGGCACCCCGGGTCATTTGAGCACCACGAGGCCCTCCAACAACGATGCGTTGAGTGTTTTCAAGTACTCCGCAAGGTTATCGAGGAAGCCACTCCCCACGTGTATATCCGTGGATGGGGGCAGTACGCTGCCCTACGCTTCAGTGCGATTCGTCGACAGCCCGATTCGCTGGGTGGCCCTGAGGGTATATCCCCAGGGACGAAAACTGTCAATATGGCTGACCTGTCGGGAGAGGGGAACGACTTGGAACTTCTCGGCGGGGGATCTCCCCCCGAAGACAAGCCATCGTTGGATCCGTCAGTGAGGGTTACTCGTCACCAGAGGAGCCTCCTGGGTCTCCCCGCACCCACTGAAGCACTGACGTTGAGCCGAAACGTCAGCAAAGGTAAAGAGCACAGCGAGGCTATAAAGCCCGCCGACCCATCTGCCTCCATGCAGAGGGCGGACGAGGATCCCGAGAAGGCTACGCTACATCAACAGCTCGCCGAGCAGAAGAAGCTAGTTGACCAGCTCCTCGCCGAGCGCGCTGCAGAACGGCGGCCTGACTACGGTGATCCTAGGCCAGGACAGCAGGGACAGGAACAACCACCCCTCGATGAGGCTCTCCCGGGCAACCGTGATTATGCCGTGTTCGCCGATAGGAGAGAGGCCATTGCCTATGGCAAGAGGGCGCGGTATGTTTCACCCCACCCTCCCGAGCGGCGTGACTACCTGAGAGACCCCGCTCGGATTCCTCCCGCTGCCCCAAGGGCCGCTCCGCCCGCCATCCCATGAGCTGCCGAGTTCGACGACCCGGTCGACGACCCGATTGAAGGGCCATGCAATGCGCTCATGGTTAGAAATCCTCGTCAGGACTGGAACCCATGTCCGGACGATCCGATGGTGGCACTCATCGCCCGCTTGGAAGCCTTGGAGACTCGGCAAGTGGCGATCCCACCGGACGGCAAGCCATACCCAGCATGGGTGGATGACATGCCGGCACCTCCGGGATTCGGGAATCCCACTTTCGCCCCCTTCAACGGGACTGGAGATCCGCCACAACATTTGGCCCATTTCAACTCGAGGTGCGGGCCTATTTTGGGAACTCCGGCGCAGCAGGAGGCCGCTAAGCTTCGCTGCTTTGTCCAGACACTGGAAGGGCCATCATTTGTCTGGTACAGCCAGCTCCCCGTCGGGTCGATAACTAGCTGGGAGGACCTTCGTAGACAGTTCCTCTACCAGTTCAGTTCCACGACCCGGAAGACGAGTATCGCAGACCTCTTCAAGTGCAAGCAGAGGCCTGATGAGCGAGTCGCGGACTTCGTCGCCCGATGGAAGGGTCTCACGTATTCCCTTGACATGCCATTGACTCAGGAGCAGTTGCTGACAATGTGCGTCGGGAACGTCAAGACCGAGCTGGTCCCTTCCTTGATCACTCAGAATTACCCCGGAGGGTTCAGGGACTTCTCAGACAAAGCTCAACGTCTTGAGGAAGCCCTGCAACAGGCCAGTCAGGCACACCCGCTGCCTCCTATGATTCCTGCAAGGAGAGTCAGCAGGGCTGAGCCCACTGCTGTTGCCCAGATAGAGGCCCCCAGGCCGTTGGAGCTGCTGCCGGCGAGGCCAGCTCCACAGCCTCACAGGAATCCGCCTCCACGGGCTCAGTTCCCGGCCTAGCAGCGGCAGCCCCAGAACCGGCCGGCCCCTCCGCGTAATGTACCGCCACAACCCAGGCGAGATAATAAGGGTCCACCTCCTAGGCAGGCCCCTCCAGCCCCTCGTCAAGACCACGCTCCCAGGGGCCCGCGATACCTGACTTACTCATTTCACGAGGATCAGGTCCCCGGTTATTTCCGGAGCGCCCTGGAGCAGAGGATTGTGCGACTGCCTGAGTGTTGGAGGCCAGAGGAGGCGCATCTCACGGATAACCCCCGCTACTGCCCTTACCATCGGGCCCTGGGGCACACCATCCAGCGGTGCTACGTGTTTAAGGATTGGATCCAAGACCAGATTAACAACAATGTAATCAGGTTGGGCCCAGCTCCAGCACATGTGGCGGGTGTGTTCATGGGATCAGATGACGATAGTGGCAACGAGGATGAATGGCAGCTGGTCTCCTACCGCGGATCCCAGAAGTATAATAACTGGATGGCCCGCAAAACGATCATTCGCGCCCATGGAATCATCCGTGCGCGCTTGAATCAGCCTGAGCCCCCAGAATCTGCGGGTGCTGCTTCGGCATCGTCGTCCCAGCCTGCCTCCTCCGAGAAGAGCAAACGGTGGCGGCGCAAGAAGGAAGAGCGCGCCCCGCCAGTTCCACCACTATCCCGCACTCTCGGCGATTTCATGCCCCCGGAGATGGGGGTCCCTCCTCGGATCCGCCCGGTGATGAATGATTCGTCCGACGACAGTGTTGGGTACGCTTCGGTTAATACCGTCGAGCTGGTAAATCCCTTTTCGGTTCCCGACGTTGAAGAACACCAGGTGGACCTCCCTAGTGTCCCCGGTCGTCGCCACCGTCGGAGGAACCGCAACAACAGGAGTCGTTGGGGCACGACAGTTGGTACCTCCAGCCAGGACATGCACGCCACTGAGACTAGGCAGCAGGCTCAAAACCGAGCTCAGCGTGCGCAGCCCCCCCATCAGGGGATGAAGGATCCGCCTCCGCCACTGTTTGTGGTGTGGGACCAGGCAGAACCGCCTCAGCCGCGCCGCGACTAGCTCCGTCCTGCCACGAGTCCATCCCAGCCTCCTGGCCCCAGTACGGTGACCATTTCCTGGGCTTCAACCAATGAACAGCGAGATGCGCCAAGCACCAGTCGGCCGCCGGTCCAACCGGCAGGGCCCATCATGCCTCCAACCGCGGAGCAACCTCCTGCAACCAGGGGCTCGCGCTTGGCCAAAAAGTATGATGTCCTGAAGCACTTGGCCGACATCCCAGCAAGGCTCTCCATCCTTGAGGCTCTGCGCATGTCACCTAAGATGCACGAGGCGCTCGCTGAAGCCCTGAAGAGCCCCCTCCAGTTTGAGACAGAGGTTGCGGCTGCAGAGGCCTTTCACGCCGAAACGATTGAGGACGCCGAATGTCAGGCAGTTATCTCGTTCTCTGGTAAGGATGAAGACCCTCCTATACAGGGGCACATTCGTCCGCTGTATGTTACTGGCCAGTTCAATGTCCTTGAAGACCGGCGTTGTCTTGTAGACACGGGGTCTGGGATTAACCTGATCCCCACTCGGACGCTCCGGAGATTGGGGTTGTCTGGGGATGACTTGATTCCCTCCGACCTCAGGATCCAGGGGTACGACCGCACCGAGCAAACTCCGGTCGGCAAGATACGTTTGAAGACCCAGTTCGGTGACTTGGTTGCCAACACCGAATTCATGGTGGTCTCTCAGGACACTGCGTATAACGCATTGATGGGCAGGCCATGGCTCCACCTTCATGCGGCGGTTCCCTCGTCATACCACCAATGCCTCAAATACTCCCTTAATGGTCGAGTGGGCGTGATTCAGGGAGATGCCTCTCCTTTTGCCTCATGTGAAGCCCGCTATCTGGACGCGGACTATTACAAGAGCAAGGATAAGCAGATCCTGGTAGGTGAGGTTGAGCCTGTCGCTGTTGCAAGTGATCCCTGGGCAAGTTTGGATGAAGCTTACGTCCTCCCGATCCATCGGTTGGACGTAGCCATGGTCTCGACGGCCTGTGAGTCTCCTGATGAGATGACCGCGACCGCCCATGCCAGCACCAGCGGCCCAGCAGGATCTGGTAGCCTCAATGCAGTTCCCAACGCAGTCTCTCCCGTGAACGATCCCTCCCCAAGTGGAGAGGACGTGGAAGATGCACCCCCAGCCTTTGAGGAGGGCGTCTCCGCCACGGTCGATGAGTTAGTACAAGTGAACCTTGGAACCGAAGCAGATCCAAGACCCACATTGGTCAGTGCCACCATGCCCTCTGAGGAGCGGCATCAGTACGTGGAATTTCTCAGGCAGCACCGTGATGTGTTCGCTTGGGGCTATGACGAGATGCCGGGGCTAGATCCTCAGGTAGCCGTCCACCGCCTTGGTCTCTCGGCGAACCATCGCGGGTTCAAGCAGCCTCCCAGGAAGATGTACCCATTCCACGGTGCCATGGTTGAGGCAGAAGTTGACAAGCTTATCAAAGCCAACTTCGTGAGGGAAGTTCAGTACCCCAGATGGCTGGCCAACATTGTGCCGGTCAGGAAGAAGAACGGGCAGATCAGAGTCTGCATCGACTTCCGCGATCTCAACCGCCACTGTCCGAAGGATGATTTTCTCCTTCCGGTGACAGAGCTGTTGATTGACGCCACGGCAGGGTTCCAAGCCCTCTCCTTCATGGATGGATACTCCGGATACAACCAAATCCGGATGGCCCCTGAGGATGAGAAGTTCACTGCCTTCAGGGCTCCCCAAGGTATCTTTTGTTACCAGGTCATGCCCTTCGGCCTGAAGAATGCAGGTGCCACCTATCAACGGGCGATGCACCGCATATTCAAGCCAATCCTCGGCACACTGGTGGAATGCTACGTCGACGACTTGGTAGTCAAATCGCGCTAGCGTCAGGACCATCTCAAAGATCTTGAGAAAGTGTTCGGCTTCCTCCGGTCTCGCTGCCTGAAGATGAACCCGTTGAAGTGTGCCTTCGGGGTCACCTCCAGAAAGTTCCTTGGATTTGTGGTAAGATATCGGGGTATTGAGATCAACCCAGAGAAGATCAGGGTGATTAGCCAGATGCCTCCCCCAGGTAACATCCGGGAACTGCAAGGGTTCCAAGGCCACTTAGCCTATATACGCCGATTCATCGCGAATCTGGCCGGCAAGTGTAAGCCCTTTTCTCGGCTCATGAAGAAAGGCGCCACCTATGTATGGGATAAAGAGTGTCAGACCGCCTTCGAGGAAATAAAGCAGTACTTGCTTCAACCTCCGGTTCTGATGCCGCCTGTATCCGGGAAGCCGCTGGTCCTCTATGTGACCGCCCTGGAACGGTCCCTGGGTGCCCTTCTCGCCCAGAAGAACAACGAGGGAACAAAGAATAGCCTCTATTACCTCAGTCGCATGCTCCTCGATGCGGAAGTCAGGTATTCCCCCATCGAGAAGAGCTGCCTGGCGCTCGTATTTTCCGTAAAGAAATTACGGCACTACTTGCAGCACCATGAGGTACAGTTGGTTTCTCGGGTAGACCCGTTGAAGTATATCCTGAGCCGGCCTATGTTGACTGGCCGTCTAGCGCGGTGGGCTGTGATTCTCCAGCAGTTCGACATCAGGTATGTGTCTCAGAAGGCCATCAAAGGGCAAGCATTGGCAGACTTTCTGGCTACTCACCCGACCTCCGCGGATCAGCCGCTGAATCTAGGCTTTCCTGATGAGGCCATTCTCTCGGTCGATCATGCCGATCCATGCTGGCAGATGCACTTTGACGGTGCCTCCCGGAGCCCCACCGGTAGAAGACTCGATAATCCTAAGCTCAACAAAGTGGGTTTGGGTATCGTCTTCATTACCCCGGAGCAAGCCGTGCTGCCATACTCTTTCCTGTTGTCAGAGGGCTGTACCAACAATGAGGCGGAATACCATGCCCTCATCACCGGCCTCGAGTTGGCTCTCGAGATCGATGTGCCCCATATGTGTGTGAAAGGGGACTCCGAGCTGGTCATTAAGCAGATCAATGCCGACTATGTTGTCAGGAAGCCGGAACTTGTGCCATTGCTGGAGTGCACCCTCCTTCTGATGGCCCGGTTCCCTTCTCGGCCATAAATTGCCCATATTCCCCGGTCGCAGAACGGTCGAGCAGATTCTTTGGCCAGCCTTGCTGCGTCACTCGCAGAGCCTGAACAGGACGGCCTGATCATCCGCGTGACGCACCGCAGGCTCATCGCTCCCGTTATCCCGGAGGGAGATCGCGGCCCGTCGGTAAGTAATCTCACCACGGTTGCCCCTGCGCCCGGAGCCCCAAGTACCCCAGATATGGAAGTCAAATCAGCCTCTGATTGGAGGGCGCCTTTGGTTGAGTACCTCCGACATGGCATTCTCCCGTCGGATCGGGCCGAGCGCGAGCGAGTTCGACGCCGCGCATCGCAGTTTGTCCTCCAGAGCAGTCCCGGCCTGGAGCAGATCCTCTATAGACGCGGATTTGATGGTGTTCTCCTCCGTTGCCTTCAGGGAGTGGAGATCCCACGAGTCATGCAAGAGGTTCATGCTGGTTCATGTGGTGCCCACCAGACTGGGCCGAAGCTGTCCCACCAGATTCGGAGGTTGGGATACTTCTGGCCCTCCATGATCCATGACTGCATCGAGTATGCCAGGAGGTGCCATGCGTGCCAGGTTCATGCGAACTTTGTGCATCGGCCGCCGGAGCCTCTCCATACCACCAGGTATTCTTGGCCCTTTGCAGTCTGGGGTCTGGACGTTGTGGGACCTTACCCGCCGGCGACGGCTCGCCAACGCCGGTTCATTCTGACCGCCACGGACTTCTTCTCCAAATGGGCAGAGGCGATTCCGCTCAAAGAGGTCAAATCATGTTCGATCGCTGACTTCGTGACCTCCAACATCATTTATCAATTTGGAGTGCCTCACGCTATCCTCACGGATAACGGAGCCAATTTCCGAGCAGCCGAGTTGAAGAAGTTTTACGCCAAGTACAACATTCGCTCGAACCATACATCTCGCTATCATGCGCAGGCGAATGGACAGATTGAGGCGTTTAACAAAACCCTCTCTAACATTCTGCAAAAGATGGTTGGTCAGAACAAGAAAAGTTGGCCAGACAAGCTCCCCAACGCCCTATGGGCTTATCAGATGACGACTCGCAATTCCACCCAGATGACTCCTTATTCCCTGGTGTATGGAGCTGAGGCCGTCCTGCCCATCGAGATCTAGTTACCATCCTTGCGCACTGCGGTCTACGACCAGCCAGCGCCGGACAGAGCTGCTGAAGCCCGTCTAGTCGAGTTGGAAGCACTGGATGAGAATAGACTTCGCGCTTTGCACAACTTGGAGAGGCATCAAAGCAGAATGGCTCGAGCTTTCAATAAAAAGGTTCGCCTCCGCACCTTCCTGCAGGGTGACCTGGTATTAGCCCTAAGAGCACCAATGATCCCCGGCAGGAAGCCGCCCAAGTTGGAGCCCAAGTGGGAGGGACCTTTTGTCATCCACAAGGTCTATCCCAATGGCGCGTACTCCCTGGCAACTATGGATGGTGAGCGTGTCACTCCTCCCACCAACGCTAGGTTCCTCAAGCAGTACTTTGCCTGAGTGCACTTCGTCCGCGCTGCAAGACGTTAAACTGCCAAGTGTTTCGTCCAACATGACGTTAAACTGTACCACGTCCGCGCTGCAAGACGTTAAACTGCCAAGCATCTTCGTCCCGCATGACGCTAAACTGCACCACGTCCGAGCTACAAGACGTTAAATTGTTCAGCATTCGTCCCACATGACGCTAAACTGCACTTCAAGAACTACGTGCGGCTTGATTCCCATCCTTATGGGATATGTAGGACCGCCTGAACATTCATGTTTCAGGCCCAGCCCCATCCTTCGGGAATTTCCATCCCATCTCGGGCCCTTGGCCCAAGTGCCTCTGGGTATGCGGCGTATGGTGTGAACGCGGGGCTATGCCCTCATTCATGTCGGTTTGCTCGCCACGCTGTACGCCCCCCACGTTTGGGGATGCCTTATGCTCCCCCCTTTCCTTTTTCATCCTGCATGACGTTAAACGGCCTCTCAAGAACTACGTGCGGCTTGATTCCCATCCTTATGGGATACGTAGGACCGCCTGGACGTTTTTGTTTCAGGTCCAGCCCCGTCTCTTGGTTGATCACGGGGATCTGCCGTCTTTTGGTTGCTCTCAAGGTGAGTCCTCCGACCCTTTCCGGTGATCTGTTAACATGTTTTGGGTACTCCGGTCTATGACCTGTAGTGTCGGATTCAATCTCGACAAGTCCTGTGTTACTTGTCAGGCCTCGCGCTTCCTCTTGTTCGGGCCTTCCTGGGCAGCAAATCGATATGAATCCTGCGCTTGAGCAGTTGATGCTCGTTTGCTTGCCCCATCCTAGGCTGACGCGATCGGATGTTGTGTTGCGAATATGGTCTGCGACATCCTTGATTGCCATGTCGGCTCTTTCAGGCTCTGAACATTGGCTGCGCAGTCCTCATCACACTCCGCCTCTGTGCGTTGTAGTGGAATCTCGACACCTCTCTTCATACTGACCTTCAGTACACCTCTACACGTTAGGCAGGCCAACCAGGGTAATGGTGTCTTTCGAGGCTCCCATGATCTGAGCACCAAGGATATATGCTGATGTCCTCCCTAAGGGCCATGTGTAGCTGGACCCTCGTCCCCATAAGGAGGAAGGAGTCGCCCGAACAATCGTGTTCTGGGCCCAGTATAGCTGGAGGCTAGCATCTCTTCCCCTCGGGTGATAGACATACGCAGGCCCCTATCCCAGGATCCTTCTCCTAGAATCGTGCGTGACCGCAGGGCTGGGTATGTTCCCACCTCCGCTGGGTCCGCCGTATCGCAATGAGCGGATTCCTCCATGGTCCGAACCACACGACCTTAAACTGTGTTTCCTGGTCCTACCACACGACCGTAAACTGTGATCGTCTTGGCCGCCCGACGAGAAACGGCACTGCATTGTGATGTTCTCTTCAGAGGACACTCACGTTGGGCGCTGGTTAATAACCATGCCATTCATCAATGCCTTTCATGGATTGATTATTGTGGCGATGCCAGGGATTTTTTAATCACAGGCATGTCGCTGCACAAAGAAAAACCATCCACCTTTAAGGACAAACAAGAAATATCAAATACCGCTTCTTCTGGGTGCGAGGGCCAGACCCACACCCCTCCCCGCGCTGGTGCCCGATTGTGTTGCGCCGCGCTTCAAGAACTACGTGTGGCTTGATTCCCATCCTTATGGGATACGTAGGAACTCCCGGATGTTTGAAACTTCGGGTCCAGCCCCCCACCTCTTAGAGATTCCCCCTTCTCTGGGGAATCCGCCGCCTTCAGGTCACCCTCAAGGCGTGTCCCTCGACCCCTTGCAGTGGTCCACCGGTGTCAAGAGTACTCTGGTTTATTGCCAGGAGGGTCAGGTTCAGCTTGGTCAGGTTCCTTCCACTTTTCAGGCTTCGTGCTCCCCTTCATTCGGACCCATCGCCTATGCCCTGGGTGGAACCCCCGTGAGCGGTCTGGACACAATGCCTCAGTGCTCTCCCACCGACTCAGGCTGGTGCCCCCAAGGGCCTCGGGCAGCAAATCGGTATGAATCCTGCGCTTGAGCGGTTGATGCTCGTTTGCTGCCTCATTCCATCAACGGTCAGTGCGATATTGATGCTGTTTTTCCGCCACGGTTAGCAATACTCCCATATCGTTACGCCGGTGCCCCCAATCCTTGAGTGAATGTCCGCATGATTCACATTACGTTTTCCACCTCCCACTCTGACCAGGCGAAACCTCGACACTCTTGACACTATCCCTCAGTGCATCTTCGCATATCCAGGGGATAGGACCACGATGTGGCGTACTTTGAGGTTCTTATGGTCCGAGCTCTAAGACCTTAAACTAAGATCTGCCCCTATGGTCCGAGCTCTACGACTTTAAACTAAGATCTCCCTAATCGGGGTTCTACGTCCTGCATGACGTTAAACTGCACTTTCAGAACTACGTGTGGCTTGATCTCCAGCCTGATGGAGTACGTAGGAATGCCCGGGCATCTCGACTCGGGTCCAGCCTCAGGGATCGCTAAGTCCCGCCCCTCCTCGTCGCCGGCCGTCTGGCCTGACTTCTGGTAGAGTGGTTCAGTTGTGATATTCTCCCCAATTCAGCTCGGGATGCCCCATCGCAATGATGGGAAGCGACAATTTCCTCGTCAAAGGGGTTCTGTCTGAGAATTGGGGTGATTCACGGCCAGATTAGTGCATCCGCCTAATACGCTTTCCCCACGGTGGCGCAATTTTGGGAGCGTTGGATTCTGTCCGAACAAATCATCACTTCGCCCCACGCTTCGCATGCCCTGTTGATCTAGATTTCCACCCTTGTGCCTGAAGGAACCCCCAAAGCGGCATTGATGATGACATGTGATCCGCCTCCTGCAATATGAATGATGACCTTCGGTCCGTCTATTGCAGTAGTATGTTCGATTGATCCATTGTCCGCTTGCCGTCTTGGGCATTTCCTGGAAGGCCGACCGTTGTGGATTTCTGAATTCGGGACACGCGATTCACCCTTTCTCATTTCCCTATGTTCGGATAAAATCTCAACGCCCCTAGCGTTGTCCCGCTCGTGTGTCGGAACAAGTTGGGGGGATGATACATTGATTAGGTTTGAGGTCTCCTTTCCTAGGAATGACCTCCCTCTTTTCTTTAGAAATCCAGGCCTAATTATGGATGCCTGAAGCTTGGTTAACGCTCCCGCGAGACAATGAATTGTGGTTGAGCATGTTAAGCCAAAAGATGCAGATAAATATGGTGATTCATACAAATGGATCGAAGTATTGAGTAGCGGAAGAAAAATGTTATGGGAATGGCAAAAAAATCCCCTAGGGATCAGCGTGCTGAATGAGTCTTTCCAATGCCGCTACCCTTTGGCTGGCGGCCTCCAGAGCTGCTTCTCGCTCTCTGCGTGCCCTCTCTTCGTCGGCGGTCGCAGCACACAGCTCGCCGATCCTGGCCTGTGCACGCTCCCGCTCGACTTGAAGTGTGACCATCTGTTGGCCCGTCTCCGTCAGCTGTACCTGGGCGTCGACCAGCTGGGCCGTTAGTTGCTCCACAAGCTCAGCGCACGCCGCGACGAAGGCCTCCTTCTCCGCCTCCTGCCCTTCGAGGCGCCGGACTTCCTGCTCCGCCATGAGGAGTGCCCGCGTGCTCTCCGATATGTCCCGACATTGTGCGACGTCGGCACGCCGGCGGCTCTCGCGCATCTTTTCGGCCATGAAATCACGGACCGTCAGATGGAGGCGTTGAGCATCAGCTCCCCCGACACACAGGAAGCGCAGCCAGGTTTGAAGCGATCCCATGCGCCCCAGCCACTCCGATGGGTCTCGCTTGAGGAAGCGCTGGATGCACTTCCACCCCCTGCGGCGCGTTATCCGGCTCTCCTCGACCGCCTCCGCGTCCGAGTCGTCCATCTCCTCGTGGTTGGCAGGCTGGTAGGCAGGGAAGGCAGCCAGCAGGTCTGCTGCAGGGTCCGCCCCTGGGATGTCCTCACGGGGGATAGGTTCCCCAACATCTGGGCGACCTTCTTCTCTCGCCCCAGCGGCGTCGACACCCTCGTCAGCCCCCGACCTCTCTCCGATGTCAGCACCGCCGGCGTCCGCAGCCCCCTGATCAGCAGTTGGTGGGGCTGGCTCGGTTTGGGAAGTCTGTTCCGGAGCAGGCGGCATGTCTGCCACCGGTCCACTCGTGGATGGCCCGGGTTCGACAGCCCGACGAGCCTCCAGTGTTGAGATCAATGCGCAAGGCATGCCGCGGTTAATCATGGATCTTCAACGGCAAGCACCAACAGTAAAGTAAGGAGACTTACAAGAATCCAAATCGTCATCTTCCGCTATCCCGGCCGCCGTAGGAGCGATTGCAGCAGGGGACCCTTCCGCGCTTGTCAATTCAATGATGAGTGTCTGGCCCCCGCCTTGTCCTGCTGGCGCCTCTCCTACTCCTACTGAGGATTCCTGACCGACATCCACGCACTCCTGAGAAAGGTGGAGAAGTGGGTTAGAGGCTGCATAAGAGAATGGATGAAGCAGGTTGAGTAGGGATAGAAGCGGACCTCGATGAGCTCTGTGACATCAACATTGTCAGAGCCGGCCACCTCGCCGCTCTCCCGCGGGCTCCCATGACGGGACCTTCCCTCAGAACCTTCATCCTCCCCCATCTCCTCCTCTTCCTCGGAGTCGTCGTTACTCTCATCTCCCTCCGGCGGCATCTGTTCTGGAGCAGGCTCTCGACCGAGCATCACCTTCACCAGAAGGGACGGCTCCGCACGCTGACCACGTTGGCGCGCGTACTCGTCCATGACCGTCAGATATGCATACCGCCAGTGGAAGTTCACCCTGTCGGCGATCTGGAGGCACCCGACCTCTGGCAGGTGGATCCCTTCTCTGAGTATCTTTCGCCAGATGGCTTCGGTCCCCAGTGACTGCCGCAGAGTCATCCAGGCCGACCACAGCGCTGGGAAGACTGCATCGTGGGAGGGTTCGAGCAGACGCCTTACCTGCTTCCCGGGCCGCTCTTCGACCACCGCATGTGCCCCCTCTCCGGGCGCTGAAGTCGTGGTGGCAGCTTGCGATGTGCCCGCCGCCGAAGTCCCTGCCCGCGCCGGCTCCGCTGCTTGGCGCGCCTCCGTTCTCCCCCGTGTGGCGGCGCTTCGCCTCCTTCCTTGACGCCCGGTCTCCGCACGGGTGACCTCGAGCCGCCGAACTAGCTTCCGTAGAAGCCCCTCGGGGTACGCGATGGCCCAATGTTCAGCGTACTCGGTTGCCAGGCCTGCGTCGACCCCGGTAGGAGGGAGAGTGATGACCTTGCCAGAGCCGAAAGCGGCGAACATCAGCCACATCTGGCGAAGGACGCCAGGGTTCGTCTCCTCCCGGACAGCAGTGAATACCCTCTTCGTCATCCGTTGAAGGCACCCGAACTGCCTGGCGAACCGGGTTGGCACGTAGGGCTCGCAGATCACCTTCCCGTCGATCCGAGCCACGAGCACCCCGCCCCGCATGTTCAGGAAGTACTCATGCTGCTCCAGCGGACCCTGCCCGTTGTCGATCATCTGGCCAGCGGGAGTGGGGAACGGGATGAAGTTGAAATTGGCGTGATTGCCAATCCGAATCCTCACGCCCTCCTCATTTAGGGTCATCGGAGCGACCCCCGCAATGTTCAGCAGGGAGGGTCGCAGGCCGTTGCCCGGAGGAATGATGGCGTTTGGAAACGTGTACCCACCAAGGTGAGCAGCCACCCAGCCGTGGAAGAATTGAAAGGGCCCACAGATCCTTCGTGGCGACCCCCCTCGCGAGATGCGTCCCAGGATGGCGTACAGATTAGCCAGAACTGGGACCCCGAGGTTGTATCTTTTATTGGCGGCCATGGCGCCCGCCATTGCCAGTGTCGCCGGGCGGATGCCCATCCTCGCGTCCCGCACTGGCAGGAGCCACCCACTCAGAAAGGCGGCCAGGAACGCCGCGTACCGGACATTTGGGTCCCGGGCCTCGATGACACGGTACCCCCATGAGCGGTAGTCGACCGTCTCCAGGACCCGCCAGTACGACCCGTTCCGGCTCCTCTGAGCCGCGGTCGGGCACCGCTTCCCCCTGCCTGGCATTTTGACCGCTGGGTCATGCTCCAAGAACTAGCCGAACCACTCCTTGTAGGCTATGTCCTTGTGGAAGTCCTTGATCCCGAGCCGCTGCGTAGCCAGGTCAAGTAGATGCCATGTCAGAATGGGAGTCCGTGACCTGTCTTCCCAGGTGTTCCTCGGAGGCAGGAACTCATCGTATTGGTAACCCTCCAGCGGGATACCTCCGATGCAGTGGATGTCCCAGAGACCGATGCTGACCTCCCCATGGTGAAGATGGAAGGTGTTGGTATCCGGGGACCAGCGGGTGAACAGCTCCGGCCCGAGCTCGGACTGCTGGTAGAAGTGGAACTGCGACGTCCACACCGCCTCAAACATGCCGATGTACCGCAGCTCCTCCGCGAAGTGATCGCAAGTGTGGCGTACCCAGAACGCCCAGGCCCACTCACTGGTGAAATTGCCCCCAGAGCGCAAGTCCCAGTCCTTCAGCCAGCCCTTGGTGTCGTCGGTGACACTCTGGCGATATGTTCTCGAGTAGAGGGATGGAGAGTTCTCCGCAGTAGGCTCACTCCCGACGATGGTTCACGTCCTCGGGTTCAGGACATAGACATCTAAGTGCCTGGTCTCCCTGGCAGGATGCCCATTGTTGGTGATGTTATAGCGGGGAAGCTCGTCCTCCCGAGTCACCCAGGCCCGTGGCACATCAACCTCGAACCCTGGCACCAGAACCTCATCTAGGATGCCAAAGTTCCAGAGCGGCAGGTTGTCCGACAGCGGATATGTCTTCTGGGCTGGCGTCAGCAAGTCGAACAAGGATTGATTGTTGGAAACAATCTCCTTGGCACCGTAGACCTCCTCGTTCGCCGCCATCTCAGCTCTGCGAATGGCGGCATCCCCCTCATTCCCTTGAATCGTGGCCATCTCAGAAGCTCCGGGAGTCGTGTCGGTTAAGGGATGAGGCGTGCGGAATCGGAAGAGGCTGGTAGAGAAGTTTGAGAGGTGGCGCGCAATCCTAGTGGACGACGCGCAATTGGGAAGTCCGTCGCGTAAAACTCCGGGTGTTCGCGCAAAGACAGGCCGAAATCCGGAAAGGTTTGCGCGACAAACGGGTGAATTCCGCGCCGGAAAGGGCAATTTCGCGCGCGAGAGCTTTAATGATTATCGCGCGGAAGGCCAGTGTACGGTGCGGGGGACCCAGGGCCCCTATTTATAGGCGAGTCCGGGTGTCCGCGCTGCGCGGAAAGCGCTTTGCGCGACCGAGACGGCGAATTTCGCGCCCGACGCCCTTTTTGCGCGCCACAGTCCCGCGCCTCCCAGGACTTCGGCATTCCGGCGTCTCCCTCGGAACCCGATCGTTGCGACCTCTCGCCGATCAGATTCCGAGGGGGGGCTTTTGTAGACGCCGGAAAAGTCCGTTGTTCCCAAACGAAGCTCCGGATGCGGAAAGCGAGGTCATATTTGGAGTCGGAAGCATGTTTCGGAGGGCCCGGAGGCCTTGCGCGGAATTCTGGAGACCCGCGTGCAAAGTTGTGGAGCCGCGCGCAAACCTCCCGGGATGCGCGCAATGCGCTGGGCCGGCGCGCAATTTTGCGCGCCCGTGGCCCGCGCGACTCCCTTGAGCGCCGGGCCCGATTCCGCGCCCGCGAAGAGGATTTCGCGCCCGCGAACCGGATTCCGCGCCCGGGGTTGCCTATAAATACAAGGCGACCCCCGACGTTTTAGGGGTGGCCAGAATTCGAAGAGTCGCTCGTTCACGCAATCCAATCCACTCCGCGCGCAATGCCGATCTTCAGGTAACCTCTTTTCTTTCACGCAAGAAAGCCTCGGGGTTCGCCTTCGCGCGCAATCCCCTTGGCTCCTTTCCTTTGAAACAACTCTTAACCCAAAGGCCTTCGCGCGCAAAAGAAGCCTCTTGCACGCAATTGCCCCCGGGTGCGCGCAATCCAGCCTGATTGTGCGCACCCCCCCTTGCTAAGAGGCCATTCGTTAAAGAATGAGCCGTTTCCCCCGCGCGCTATCCGAAGCCCGGTGCGCGCAATCTCCATCTCCCGCGCGCAAAGCGCTGGCCCAATTGCGCGCCAGCCTGCCCATTTGCGCGCTGACCCGCGGTATTGCGCGCCAAGCTTCTCTTTTGCGCGCAATCCGCCGGGGTCGCCCCTTTGACCCCCTGAGGGTACCCGCCTGCGTGGCGCCCGATGATCTTCATCCTGGGTGCCCGCACCGTGCGTTGTCTTCCCGTGCGGCCCTCCAGGCTCGCACGAAGTGACACGGACCCATCGGCGGCAGCATCCTCGTCCGCGCGACAAGACGTTAAACTGCCAAGCATCCTCGTCCGCGCGACAAGACGTTAAACTGCCAAGCATCCTCGTCCGCGCGACAAGACGTTAAACTGCCAAGCATCCTCGTCCGAGCTAAAAGACATTAAACTGTATAGCATCCGTCCCGCATGACGTTAAACTGCACTTTCGTCCCGCATGATGCTAAATTGCACCACGTCCGCGCTGCAAGACGTTAAACTGCCAAGCATCTTCGTCCTCAACACACGACGTTAAACTGTACTTCGTCCGACGAGACGTTAAACCGTCCGCATCGCCCGATCCCGTGCCTCGCACGCAGGGTCCCCCTCCCGATTTGGATGTGGCCCCCACCCGCTTGTCTCTGCAGGGATGTCGGGATGGGAGTGGCCTTCGCCCACGGGGGCAGAGTATTACGAACAGAGTGAACTACGTGGACATTGATCCCTGTCTCCTAAACAGGGTATGTAGGAAGCCTCCCAGAGGTTCAAGCCCATCACCTGGTCGTCCCGGTCGTATTCATGTCGGTTCGTCCATCAGTGGACCCCTCCCGGGTTCACATTCGCGTCGATTCACCTATGAATCCGCTCTTGTGGGGGACTGCACATGTGTATCTCCATTGCGCTTCCCCACTGCCTCTTTCTATCTCTCTCTTCAACGTCCAGCATGACGTGAAACTGTGATCCACCCGGCCGTTCCATCCCCCTCTGTGTGAGGTGGTTCGGTTCAATCCTCCGCCCGGCAGCCTCGACCTCCTTGTGAGTCGGCTTGCCAACTTCCAGCATGACGTTAAACTGTATATCCGAACTACGCTGACTTTGATCCGCGCTAACGCGCGGTACGTAGGAAGCCCCTACGGGGTCCAAGCTCTTCACTCCATCATCCATCCTGATCCTTACCCGGGCCGCCACATCCCGGTGGGGTCATGCCATTTCATTCCACTCCACTTCACTCGGGAAGCCGCCCATGTGCTGGCCCCAGCGTCGGAGGTTCCTCGCAAGGGGTTCTGTCATCTGATCCACTTCTTGTGTTGATCAGTCCGATGCCGTCCCCGATGGACGTTAAACTCGCGGCATACCCCGTGTTAAACATGGGAAGCTGAGGAAAACCTCAGGCAACGCAGTTCCCCGTACCCAGCATAGGATGCCTCAGGCCATCTTGCCTTCGAGAAGCCCTATTAGGGACGGAAGGCAGATATGCAGAGCCGCAGTGTCAAGACACGCCCCCAGCACCCAGAGCTGCCCGGTCTCCTCACCGCAGGTTGCTGCCCCGGCCAGACCCCTTGGAGCGTCTGGGCGGAAGCAGCGTAATTAACCGGTGTCCATGAAGATATGGCGCCGGGAACGAGATTCACGAACATTCTTAAATCTATGAGGGAGACCCGGATTAGGCGACGAGTTCCGAGGAGACGTCCACGGAAGGAGGAGCCGACATCCCATCATCCCGGTTTCGATCAAGGAGCAGACGCCCCTGAATAAGGGACGGATACCGCCCGCCTTTGGAAAGCGGGACTGCGGGGCCACAAGCCGCACGCCCATCCCCTCGGGTCGACGGGCGCACGCGCGAACGCGTCCTGGCGGAACAGCGTCGGAACAGAAACCCGACGCACATCCGCACCGAAACAAATACATCTACAAATTCTTTCACAATAGGTACATCCTCTATTTGAACATTCCTTTCCTCACCCAAAGTTATTTCATTCTCTTCCTCCCCAATAATTGAATTAAGTTGAGCTACTGGGGGTGGATCTAAATAGGAATTAGGTGGTGACGATTATGCTCTAAAGATGAGGTGTTCCTTATCATTATCATCAAGAATCGTAACCTCTTTCTTCTTACAATAAATCTTCGCATCATAGTCCGAAAGCCAGTCCATACCGAGGATTATATCAAACTCAATCATAGGTATGACGATGAGATCAGCAGATAAAGAACATTTATGTGCTCTAATGGGGACTGATTCACAAAACTTTGTTGCAATGATACTTACCTTAGGAGTTTTAACTGACAACTCCCTTATTAAATCAAATTGGAAATATCTAATTTTCTTAGCAAACTGGGAAGATATGAAACAATGTGATGATCCAGAATCAAATAATGCATTTTCTAAACTTGAGGAAACCATTAAATTACCTGCCACCACGTCTTTCAGAGCTTCTACCTCAGCAGTAGTGATAACATAAGCCTGGCCTTGATCCCTTGGCCTTTTCTGAGGTAAGTTCTCCTGACGCTTAGGACATGCATTTGCATAATGCCCCATCTCCCTGCAATTATAGCACTGAACGTTGGTAGCTTCCTTCTTCCCCTTGCGATCACGAGCTTGGTGGCCTTTTTCACCACACTTGTAACAGACTCCCATTCCCTTCAAGCAAGTACCAGGGTGTTTCTTCCTGCATTTACCATAGGATGGATATTCAACCTTTCCCTTCTTCCCTTTATTTCCATTCCCTGATTGATCAGCAGGTCTCTTCTTCTCTTGCTTTTCTTTAAAGTCATAATACTTAGAGAATTCCTTTTATGTCTTGATATCACATGAGACAATGTCTTCGTACGACGAAAAGGATTGTGAGACTAATGCTTGACGGAGAAATGGTTTTAACCCGTCAAAGAAACGATCAATCTTACTTCTTTGGTTACGTATATAATCACCAGCGTACCTTGCTAACCTTGTAAAGTTAGCCTCATACTTTGTGACATTCTCATCCTCCTTCTGTCTCAGACTTAGAAATTGCCTTTCCATATCTACTTGATGGTCGCGAGAAAAGTATTTTTCTAAAAACAGATCTTTGAACTCCCTCCATTCCATATTTGATACTTCATCATCTTCCTTCGTATTTTGAATCAATGACCACCATTGATCAGCATCTCCAGTGAGGCGGTAAACTGCCATGATAACTTTTTCCCTTTCACTGCTCCCCAAAGCCTGAAATATTTTCTCTAGGGAAAATATCCATTGCTCAGCTACTAAGGGATTTGTAATCCCATTGAACGTTGGTGGTTGTTGCCTCATGAATCGATCTAACATTGATCTTCCACGCTGCGGATCAGGGTGCTCCATACGGGTAAGGTTATTATTCATAACCTGAGTAAGTTGTCCCAGTATGGTGATTAGCTGATCGGCACCACTTGCATCACCAGCTCCACTATAATTATCTTGAGCAGGAGGGAAATCCCTACATGGAGTGCGTGCATTGATACGGTTTCCATTTCTTCCACAAGGCACCATTTCTAAACAATGGCATAAACTAGACCAGTTTATGAATCAAAATACATAATCCCATACTTATAAAACACTTAACATAAATTGAACTATTTATGGATATAATCCATAATCATAAGAATGTTTTCTTTGAGGAAGTATATACTCATAATCCCTTCAAAATGATTTGTAAAGAAAATGAGAGTTATCCTAAGCATATCCCCCGGGAGTTTCGTAACCAAGAGTGCAGCAAGGCCCATTGTCGTGCACCAGTTCCCGTTCGAGTCTAGCTCAAAGCGGTGTTTTTGGGTTTTACCCCTAGATACATCTGTGCCAGATCCGCCTCTACCTGCTCGTATCTAGACATGGATGTATTGCTCGGAAAACTCACAAAATCTCTACAATACCAAAATTCTAGGAATTCCTTCTATACTAATCCTCAAATTTCATCTTAGGTCTACGTGCTCTAATCAGAGTTTATCTAAATCTATCTTCCAAGGTTTTTACTAAACTTCCTCTGATACCAACTGTAACTCCCCGACCCTAGTTGCCCAGAGTCGGTGCATTATTACATAACATTGGCATGATCACAAGAAAGATCAAATCTCGAAAGACCGATTGGTTTAGTAGCCTTGGAAACACTAGATATATTCATAAGTCTTACATTACATCATAAAATGAAAAACTACTACAACAACATATTGTCTCCATAATCCACACTCATATCCCCACATAATAACCCTGCAGGTCATTCATAATTTACTTCTTCACTTCCTGGGAAAAATAAAACAAAGAAAAGGGGTGAGCTCAAATGCCCACTAAGGATAACAATATAGCGGAAACTTTCATAAATAAGAATAAACATTTAAGGCAATGTATAACTAAAACAAAAGCCTTTCAAACTTGAACTTTCAACATAGTATGGAATAAATAAAATGAAATAATGCCATTTACTTATTCACATGGATATTCTACTAATCGAATAATCACATGCAAAATCAATAACCACTTTCATAATGATGGAATGCATAATGCCAGACTATCATAACCACATAGCCAAGGCCTCGTGCCAAGACTACAAATAAGATTTTGTCAAGGCCTTGTGCCAAGACACTAGTTTGTCTCATGAGACCTACCGATGCATCGAGGAGCTATAGCGGGCTCCACCCGTCACATATTAAGTCCAATGCATTCCCATATGAAAAGGTTTAAACATAACATAAACATTCGTATTAAAACTAGCATACGAAATGTCAATACTTTCACCATAAACCATGAATGGTATAAAAATAGAACATCCACAGTCAAACAAATCCCAAAACCTTCAATATAATATAGAAGTTTTTTATCATAACAAATCAACTTTCAATAAGCGTAAAATCCATCAAAGGATGTTGACATAGATGAAATCAAAATTCTTTTTAAAGAAATATCTCTTTTTATTTTGAAATCATTTAAGTGCCATATAAAATAAAACATTTTCTTTGAAAATATTCTTATAAGCTTGTAAGGAAAGCTTTGAAGATTTTATAACGACGGAAAATAACCGCACCCGCCGTATAAGTTAAAAAAACATTCTTACCTTAATTCTGTCGAAAAGGTTAAAAAGACCTTGTTTTGAAAATGATGGAAAGATTCCTCTTATAAAAAGTCAAACAAGGGTATAAATGACTTTAACCCATATTCTTGTAAATAATAAAAATGTGTTGAAATACATTTTTAAGAAAACATGGATGTGGATGATAAAGAGATCCCAGTAGATTATTACATATAAACAACCTCGGATAATGAAGAGATTGTGAAATAACCCTTAACTTTTACTTTTCCTTGGATGGGGTAGGTTAACCTCCTGTATAATGGTGAAATAATTGTTATTAAATTATACAAGAATCATATATATTAATATGATATCATATATGAACTTTTAACATTGATTTGTTAATAATATCTTAGAATTATCGTCATTTCGGGTGTTAACTTACTCATTTTCTTTTATATGTTTTGTTACATAAGCCATGTTTGTTGTATATTATTCATATCCAGAATGCTATCAAGTCCTTAAACATCATTTTTAAATCATCAAATGATAATTATACTTGAATGGATACGATGGAGAATGAATCTCATCGCGTTCGTGGAGACGGTAGTCCGTACGTACGCACGAGCGACAATATCATTCTTTTGATATTAAAATAATATATAAATGGATGGTATATCATATATACAGAATCATTAATATGTTATATTTATTATTTACATGAGTTACACATCATTATTATACCCATCCAAATAATAATATATTGAATAACAATTACACCACGACGTGGAGACGGTAATCCGTACGTACGCACGTATGGTGACATGTTATTCAAAGGGTGGATAGAATACTGAATATGGTTGTACCATATTTATAATTACATCACAGTATATGTGAGATACTGGAGTTATTATTTTAGAATGGTAAGAACAAATAAAGAAGATGTGGAAGAAGAAAGGAACTTGAAAAGGGGTGGTGAAAACATTACCTCTTCTTCAGGTTCTTCCTTTTGATTTGATCAAAAGGGATCCTTAGGTTGGCTTTCTGATCAAACTAAGGCCTCTAGGTTGTAGTGAGGGATGTTGGGAGAGTATTTGGGTGGAGTTTGGCCGAACCAAAAGGCTTTGAAGGTGTGAAGAAATGAGAAGGAGGAGTGCCCTTTTATAAGAGGGGTGAGGGGCACCTTTGGAAAAGCTAGAAATATTAATTTATAATAAATTCATATTCGGTTTCTAATGGCTCCGAAGTTGATTATTCAAAAGTTAAGGTGGGGATAGGTCTAAAACCACTCAACCAATAGAATTTAGACAGGTTTTGGTACTTATATTAACCTTATCTTTAAGTATTAACTCTAAGTTAATTAGTTTCACTTTTACAATGTCTCTTTGTATTTTTATATTATATGGTTAATAAACTTACTATATACATCCAGGAGACCCCCAAGTGGTCCATTAATGATGAACCTATCATGATATAAGTCTCTTGGCCGAACCTTAGATTTTTAGGAATTTAATATCAATTAATAATATAATATTTGTTTTAAGAACTCTTTTATGTCAATTTTGACACTATTCAATAGTTGATTTTTGTGAAACTCATAACAGATTGATTACTTCTAAAAAAGTCAATTAAATCAATTATAATATATCATATTATCCTATAAAATTAGTTTAATTCATTAAAAGTTTCATATTATATTTATTTGGGTATTTATAATATCAATTATTTTAATTTTTCACTATTATAGTAATTAATTCATCATCACTGTGTCATAAATAAATTAAATTATTTAATGTCAAAAAATTATAAATAAACTATCACTATGTAGGAAATCGTTTTATCTTTCTAATGAATATTTATAATCTAAAATCCAGCATATATAACCCTATGTAAAAATTGTTTTTCTAAAAGATATATGCTTGTGTCATTTTTGTATTCATTTTAACATAATTAAAATAAAGTGTCCCTATCACCTACAAGTGGCACCATGTGGTCCCAAAATCGACCCAAAGATGCCTATGGTCGAACATGTATCAACCAATAAGGCTAGGACACGTTTTAGGGTAATTTAGTATTATTATAATATTATTTTTTAACCCTTATTTACCGGATTTACCCTTAACCATGGTAAATAAAATATTTACCGCAGTAATTATTCAAAATGTCTAAAAATAAAAGTTACCTATTTACACAATTTGAACATCCTGATTCCAAATATGAAATCCATTTTTCTAAATTAAAAACACAGAAGTGGCAGAAATTAATTTAAAATTAATTCCCGCTGTCAAAACAAAAAGCGTGTTTTTAAGAGATAATAACTATCAAAAGATTGACACTTGTTTATGTTCGGTTTAATTGTAAAATTATGTCCAATGACCAAAATTATATTAAATGGTAAAAATATATTCTAAATATACTTTAAAACCACTCAAATTCATAATTTATCACTATTAATTATTTTGATTAAAAAAGTTGTTTTTAATTAAAATTTAGTAATTTTCACTATTCATCAAAATATGAAAGTTATCCGAAATGTACCAAAATTTCACCTTAGGCTAAATTCGATATTCCAAATCCAAAAATGAAGTCCATTTTGAAATATAAAATATATATAATTTCAAAAAGTAGGTATTACTATTCATAACGGCTAGTTTGATTGGTTATGGTGTGTTAGAACTCAGTGTTGCGTACAACACACGCTATCACATTATTCAAAAAGAAGCGTACCGTAGAAGCTTGGGGTGTTACAAACCACTATTCCCAGGTTGCAGTAAATATATAGTGTTATCAGCAGTTTTGAGATTAGTTAACTTAAAAGCAAAAAATGGGTGGGGTGATAAAAGTTTCTCCAGTTTACTTGAGCTTTTAAAAGAGCTACTTCCAGAAGGCAATGGGCTTCCAGATTCCAATTATGAGGCGAAGAAAATACTATGCCCAATGGGATTGGGGTATAAAAAGATACATGCTTGCCCCAATGATTGTGTACTGTATAGGAAAGAAAATTAACATTTATCAAGTTTTCCTACATGTGGGACATCGCACTATAAGATGGAAGAGAAAGTCAACTCAGATTCATTCTCAGGTGATGTCATGTAACGTTATGAAAAATCAATTGTTTACTTTCCAATGAAATCATCCAATATTTTTTTCATACAATTCTGATAATTCAATTCTGATTTATTTTTAGGTACCAGAATCAAAACTCCAGCTAAAGCAATTTGGTACCTTCCAATAATTCATCATTTGAAGCATCTATTTGTAAATTCAATTGATGCTAAAAGGTTAAGATGGAATTCAGATGAGCGCATCTCTGATGGTAACTTACATCACCCTAGCGATTCACCACAGTGTAAAAAAGTTTGATAAAAAATTTCATGATTTTGGAAGTGAAGTTAGAAATCTCAGAATGGGATTGTGTACTGATGGAATGAATCCATATCGGAGCCTCAGTAGCCAACATAGTTCATGGCCTATTTTTCTGGTACTTTACAACTGGTCCCCACATCTATGTATGAAGAAAAAATATTTTATGATGAGATTGATGATTTCTGGACCAAAACAACCGGGAAATGATATTGATGTGTATCTTACACCATTGATTGATGATTTGAAACTGTTATGGGAGGAAGGTGTTAAAGTTTTCGATGCATACAAGAAAGGGTATTTTATTTTGCGTGCTATGATAATGTTCACTATAAATGACTTTCCTGCATATGGAAATATATCTGGATATAGTGTTAAGGGACATAAATCATGTCCAATTTCTGAAGAACAAACTTCATATTATCAATTGCAGAATGGAAGAAAGACAGTGTACATGGGACATCGAAGATTTTTGCGAATTGATCATCCTTATCATAGATTGAAAAAAGTATTTAACGGTTTACAAGAATACAACCTCCCCCCTCGACCATTGTCAGCTGAATAATATTATGACAAAGTGAAAGATATTGATTCGACATTTGGAAAGAGAAAAATTTCTGGTTTACAAAAACATATCTAGAAGAAGCAGTCTATTTTTTTCAAACTACCTTACAGGAGATTTTTGGAGATAAAACATCACATTGATGTTATGCATGTTGAGAAAAACATATGTGATAGTTTGATTGGAACATTTTTATACATAAAAGGAAAGACAAAAGATGGATTACATGCTAGATTGGACTTGATATTAATGGGAATACGTTTGGAGTTAGCTCCCGCTGTGAAAGGAAACAGAACATATTTACCTTCGGCTTGTCACACATTAAGAAAGATTGAAAAGATGAATTTTTGTCAGTGTCTTCATGGTATTAAAGTACCCAGAGGTTTTTCTTCAAATGTGAATAATTTTGTGTCATTGAAGGATTGTAAATTAATAGGTATGAAATCACATGATTTCCATGTGTTGATGCAACAAATTCTACCAGTAGAAGAGCGTGGTATATTACCAAAAGCTGTCAGAAAGACAATCATCAGGTTATGTAATTTATTTAAATCCATTTGTAGCAAAGTCATTGATACAAATTTGTTAGATGTGTTGGAGAATGAAGCAACTCTTATTCTTTGTCAACTAGAAATGTATTTCCCACCCACATTTTTTGATATAATGGTTCATCTATTGATTCATTTGGTGCGTTAGATAAGAATATGTGGGCCTGTTTATTTAAGATGGATGTATCCTTTTGAAAGATATATGAAAATTTTGAAAGGATATGTTAAAAATCCTTATCGACCAGAGGCCTCTATTGTTCAATAATATTTATCAGAAGAGGTGATTGAGTTCTATACTGATTATTTGATTGAGGTGGAGCATATTGGTCTCCCTGTATCTCGACATATGACAGTTGATAGAGAAGGTAGAGGAGTTCGAGGCTTAAAGGTAAAGTTCATTCCACATGATGAAGTGATGCAATCACATTTATACATTTTGAACAACACAGATGAGGTTCAACCATATATATCCTCACATATTACTGAATTAATGTTACGATATCATAAAAGAAATGAAAAGTTGTTGATGATTGAGCATAATAAGACATTTGTTTCATGGTTTAAAGAGAAAGTCACCCCAGATATATCTGTATCAGAAACATTGAAGGGGTTAGCAGAGGTACCATCTCTTAATGTGATCACTTGGTCTGGTTTTGATATCAATGGCTACACATTTTACACAAAAAACCTGGATGAAAAGAGTACCGTTCAGAATAGTGGTGTGATGGTATTCGCTGAAGTAGTGCATTTTTCGAGTGCCAGAGATAAAAATCCAATTTCTACATCAACTTCATATTTTGGAGTTATTGAAGACATATGGGAAATTTATTATATTAAATTTCGAGTCACTGTTTTTATGTGTAATTGGGTTGATAGTAATAGTGGCGTGAAACATGATGAATATGGGTTTAAACTTGTTGATTTGAAAAGATTTAATCACAGTGAGGAACCATTTATCATGGCGACACATGAAAAACAAGTATTTTATGTCATTGATCTGTCGAATGATCAGGGGTCAGTTGTTTTGCAAGGGGAAATATATCATTTGAGTGGTGAGGATGATTTTGATGATGCTAGTGATTTACATGAGCCTTATTCATCTATTACGCAATTTCCAGATGATTACAATGAATATAAGACAGACATAGTGCATGCATTATGTACCGATCATGATGAAGGCATGTGGCAAAACACTAAATTAGTCCCCTAATTTTTCTGGTAAATATTTATATTTTGTGTCTATTTTTAAAACTTATAAATGCATTCCTCTATTTTTACATATTTATTTTTGTCTTCCTTGTTTCTAATTATTCAGTTTTCTAATGATATGCAGGTACACAAAATTTCTTTACACTTTCTAGTAGCAATGTCAGATACATATAGAGAGGAGCAGTTCCTGAGGTATATCTATTTTGACATATTATTAAATATTTAGTAATATACTTATTTAATGAAATAAAAATATTAATTTACAAAAAAAAATTGCAGGACTACTGATGCGTCCTCGACAGAGGAGACTTCTCCAGTTACTACTGAAAAATCAAGTTCTCATGTTGGTAAACATGGTATTACATTTTTACCAAAACTATCACTTGGTCATGATGATAACAAAGTACACATCCATTTAGATGATAATAATAATGCAGTTAGCCCAAATACAGTTCAGTTTGTCAGTTATATAGCGATGCTGAGCCGTTGCAGGATTAGTATTTTATATCCTGATTGGAAGTCAGTGGATAGGATGTCGAAGCAACAGCTTTGGGAGGCCGTGACGGTAAAATATCTTTATTTATTTATTTTATCTCATTATTTTAATATTATATAGTTTAAATGACATATTTAATTTATTCAATTACAGATGACATTCAATTTTGAGGAAACCAAAGAAATTAGGAAAAGACATCTCTCTTTAGCTGTGGTTCGATGGAGTGATTTTAAAACCAAACTGACAAAAGAATATGTTTTTGGAAAGAGAAGGTTTGAAAGACCATGTTTTAAGTATCCATATATAGATGAAGAAACATGGAAGTGATTTGTTCACAGTCGTCAGGAAGAGAAATTTCAGGTATTGTAATTGTTTTATATTTTAAAATTTATGCTATATTTTCCTTATTACTTAGTAATTTATTTTTATGTAATAGGCCTCTAGGAGATCTCATTAGGAGATCCATTTTCAAAACGTATACCATCAAACTTTATCACGTGGAGGGTAATCATATTTGGAGCATAAAATGATTGAGGAAAAATTTGAAGCATTAAGAGCTCGATCAAGTAGTGGTTCAGAAGAGGTCCAGTATGGTCCTCCATCTCCTCCCACTCTCCATGAGAAATGGAAACGAGCAAGAAGAAAAAAAATGAACAATATATTACAGAGGAAGCTCATAAAGTGGCTTATAGAATTGTAAGTAAATATTATTTAATTGTTAACAATTTTTCTATTTTATAATTTATAAACACTAATATATCTTTTTTATTTTTCATTTCAGGATGAACTTCAGGAGCAAGAGACACAGGGATCTTTTATCCCTGATGGTAGGATGGATATCCTAGCCACTGCTTTGGGAAAGGCAGAACACCCCGGCCGTGTTAGAGGATATCGGGTGGGTGTTAGTATTCAGAAGGTTTTTGGTAAGAGTATGCAATCAAGAGACCCAGAAATCGGATCCTTAAAAGAAGAGATGCATGATATGAAACGGTCTATAGGTGATCAAATTCAAGAAGCAGTACAGAAGGCTTTATTAGAACACTTGGAAAGAAAATCAAAGTCTTGGCAGCCTTCCGAGGTATATTATTTACTTGTCATCTATTTTTATTTTTTATAAATTATAAACACTGATATAACTTTTTCATTTTTCAACATTCTCAGTCTACTCACCCGGACTACCCTGCCTCATCTGCTTACCCATCCCCGTCTGGGCAGCCTTCCGAGGTATATTATTTACTTGTCATCAATTTTTCTATTTTATAAATTATAAAAACTAATACAACTTTTTCATTTTTCAACATTATCAGCCTACTCACTCGGACTACCCTACCCCATCTGCTTACCCTGCCCCGTCTGTGCAACCTTTTGAGGTATATTATTTTATTTAATTTTTAATCAATTTTTCTATGTTATAAATTTTAAACACTAATATACCCTTTTCATTTTCAGCCTTCTTAGTCTGCTCAACCGAACAACCCTTCCCCACCTGCAAACTTTGAGCCTCCACCTCCTCCCTCGGATCAAGCCTTATATTGTGAGTTGTTTGCGAAAGATCCTTATGTACATATTATTGCGTTAGGATAGGTGTATTTTTTGGGAGACTCGGTACATCATCAGCCTATGCAGATGGGTCAGGTTAGAGTATCAAAACTTGTTATTATAGATCCTACTGCTCTACTACCATTTCCTACTGTGGAGATCACCAGTGTTGGGGAATGTATGGGCCATTTTTTACTTTCGCCAACTGCCCTACTTCGTTATATTTCACATAAGGTATGCGTTTTTTTAAATATTAATTACAAATGATTACAAATTACTTATAATTTTTTCTGACATTTAACTTATATAAAAATATCTGAAAGCAAAAGAAACTGTACAAATGCAACAAAATGTTCAGGAACAGTTGGTTGTAGATACTTCTGATATTTCTTATGGGTTGAAAAGATTATCTGAGTCCTCTTCTTCCTTTAATTTTATCTATGAGTTTTGGATGATGCCCAATATATGTGGAAGAAATTATCAATTGAGAATACTGAAAGAAGATATCATGAATTTAGTTAATTTTGAAGAGATCGGGCTGAATGTGGTGCAATTGTTTTCCATGTAAGTAAATTGATGTTTGAATTGCTATTTCTTTAATAAAAGATTGTTATGTCATTGACTAACTATATTTTATTTTAAATTAGGTATCTACACAGGATTATTTTACAAAATGAAACTACAAGAATTTACAGCTTTATAGAACTAGAGTACATTTCCTTAGAAGTCAAACATGTGAAGAATGAATAAAGAGTTCAATATATATCCGAGAGATTATCACAAACAGAGATTCAGTGCTGGTTTTTTCTATTTCTTGATAAGTAAGAACATCAACATAATTTTCAACTAATGATCATTATAATGTCATTAATTGTGAACTCTTTGTATTGTTTGAGGCATTGGATGTTAGGCGTATTTTTCCCAAATGAATGAACCTTATATTGGTTTTTCTCTTTATTAGGAAAAGTGCATAAACCATTTTCCAACTTATTAAACAGGTAAGGTGTTTTTTATTTTTATAAGTTTGTTATGTTTAATTTTCATTGTTTACACAAGTTTTATTAGTTCTTATATAAAAAATGCAGTTCATGGAAACATTTTACAAAGGAAAACATGTTAGAAAAGAAACCAAAGAAAATCAAATATGTGGACGTACAGGTAATTAGTTTTTATATTTTTGTTATATATTGGTTTTTATTATTAGTTAAATGTTTTATAACTGCAGTGTCATCGTCAAAATGGACATGTTGAATGTGGTTATTATATTCTACTATTCATGTATGAGATAATCACAACAGGGGAAACTACTGATTTTCATAAGGTTAGTTGTATTAATTTTTTTATATATTTTCTGCCACATTTTTCTATTTATTAATTTCATATCATTCAATATTATTGTAGGCATTCAATGATTCACAGTCTTATTCCCAATCTGATATGATCCGTATTCAATCTAATTTTGCAAACTTTTTGTTAAGTCTGATTAAGATTTGAGGTATGTATATTGATTAAGATTTGAGGTATGTATATTCTAATATTTCAGGTACATGTATTTTAATTCTACTTTACTTTTAGTTCTCTCAAGTGCCTCTGCAAAAATATTGTTTGATTGTTTTTGTATACTGTGTTTTTTTTCATGGGTTACAATATTTTTGGAATTGAAATTGTAATTATTTTATAATATTTTTTATTTATGGCGTCGGTTATTTTCAAAACGGACACCGAAAGTTTTTTTGAAAAAAAATGACTTATGGCGTCGGTTTTATCTAAAACCGATGCCAAAGAACCGATTTTCGGTGTCGGGTTTTTATAAAACCGATGCCGAAAATCCAGTCGACTCGTTTTTATAAAAAACTGACACCGAAAAGCATCTCTAAATGAAGTTTCAGCGTCGATGTTATAGAAAACCGACGTCGAAACACAGAAGCAAATTATTTTTGGCATCGGTTTTGAAAAACCTATGTGAAAACTCTATTTTTAACGTCGCCTTTAAAGACGTCGGTTTATAACCGACGTCAAAAATCAATAAAAACTGACATTAATAAGTGTTTTTGCACTAGTGCCTGTCGTAATTCGATGTAGGATAACTAGATAGAGTTTTAGATACATTACCCACCCATAGTTAATGGGGAGGGAGGCGATGACCAAAATGTTTCCCTGCCTCCTCCCGCTCCCTTCGCTCCTGGTTGGAAGATGCTTCCCCACGAATGTCGCTAGACCAGGCCAACACGCCGCAGACACACCACGATAACGCCGTGGTAATGCCGTGATTTGGACCTGCTCCAGGATGACACCCCACGGCGGTTCACTGCCCTGTCGGAATTCGATGTATGATACCTAGATAGAGTTTTAGATACATTACTCACCCATAGTTAATGGGGGAGGGAGGCGACAACAAGAATGTTTCCCCGCTTCCTCCCGCTCCCTTCGCTCCTTGCCGGAAGATGCTGCCCCGCGAATGTCGCTGGACATGGCCAACACGCCGCGGTCACACCGCGGTCATGCCGCGGTCACGCCGCGGTCACGCCGCGTTCACGCCATGGTAATGCCGTGCTTTAGACCTTCTCCAGGAGGACACCCTGCAGCAGTTCATAGTCCTATCAGAATTCGATGTATGATACCTAGATAGAGTTTTAGATACATTACCCACCCTCCTTCCTGGACCCCGAACAATCCCCTTGTAACATCCCGAGATTTTATGAAAAATATTATTTTTAATTTTATTGATGTCATGTGTTTTATTCTACACCAAAAGGATCTTGCACTACACGCATCCTTGACTTGGCTTGCATTACACGCAATCGCGACCTTCCACGATAGCGCGTGTTGTAAGCAATACCAAGTTTCACTAAACAACGATATGTTATATAAACTAGTCGTTATGAATAGTAATACCCACTTTTTAAAATTTTATAAATTTTATCTTTTGAAATGGACTTCATTTTTGGATTCGGAATATTGAAATTAGCCTAGGGTGAATTTTTGGTATTTTTCTGAAAACTTTAAAATTTTGATGAATAATGAAAACACTGGGTTACTATTTAAAAACCGACTTTTTATTTAAATAATTATTTATTTTATTTAAATTTATTTTAGGTCAAAATTGATACATAATACCTATATAAGTTAAATGTAATTCATTGGAGTCATTTTATAATAATTTTAGATATATAAAAACTTTATTGAACTTTTCACCGTCTTTTACCCACCTCCTAGGAGAATTTGGAAATTCACATAAAACTTAATTTTACCGCTTCTGTGAGTGGAATTTCAAAAATCCGAGAGACACAGTTAATATCAAGTACTAAAATGTGGTTCAATGAGATGAAAATAATTTTTGGTGAATAGTAACTTTTTTACTTTTATTACCACGGTTAAAAGTAAATAGGGTAATTAAGGGTAAAAATGATATTATTATTACCCTAACACATATCATAATTCTATTGGATAAGTGTAATTAGACCAAAAACAACCTTAGGAATAAAATATGACCATTTATGTCCACTTGGATTAGATTAGGACACTTATTATTAATTTATTTAAAGAAGGGTTAAAATAGTTAAAATCAAAGTCTAATAACTAAAAAAAATTTAATATAGAATTATACATAAGATAAATTCGACTATAAATATTCATTATAAATCTAAAACTATTTCCTACCTAATGGTATTTCATTTATAATTTTTATACATTAAATAATTTATGTTATTTATGACACAATGGTGATGGAGTAATTACCTAAATAATGAAATATTAAAATAATTGATATTATAAATATTCAAATAAATGTAATTTGAGACTTTTTATGAATTACACTAATTTTATAGGTTAATATGACATGTTAGTATTTATTTAATTAACTTTTTTCGAACTAATCATGCAGTTATGATTTTCACAAAAATCAATTACCAAATAGTGTGAAAATTGACATAAAATAGTTTTCAAAACAAATATTATATTATTAATTGTTATTTTATTCCTAAAAATCTAAGGTTCGGCCAAATGAATTATATAAGGTTATATATATTAATAATAAACTACTTGGGGTTATTTTGTCTTGTTATAGTAATTTTATTAACCTTATAGTGTAAGAAAACAAGAAGACACGGTAAAAGTTAAATTATTTAACTTAGAGTTAAATCTAAATGATAAGGTTAAAAGTGTTACATAAACTTGTCTAAATCTATTGTTTGAGAGGATTTCGACCCATACCCACTTTATCTTTGAAATAAATCAATTTGGAGCTATTATAAACCGAATATGACTTTATTATAAAACAATATTTTGAGTTTTTCTAAAGGTTCTCCTCTCCTCCCTTATAAAAAGGGAACCTCTTCCCTCTTCTCTTCACACCCTTTTGAGCCTTGAATCTCGGCCAACCCCTTCCCATTTATCTTATCCACTTCCCTAGAAACATTCTGGAGGTTCTTGTCTTCTCAAAAGGCCAACTGTACTTCCTTAAGAGAAGGCTTAAAGGAGGTGCGTCGAAGTAGAGGTAATCTCTTCTTTCGATTCTCTCAAGTTTCTTTCTTCTTCAACTTCTTCTTGTTTAGTTGTTTCATTATAAAGAAATAACATCAGTATTACTTATATACTGATATGTTATTATAAATATGAAACAACCATATTTCACCTTCTATCCATCCTACGGAAAACAAAATCTCCGCACGTGCGTACGTACGGAATACAATCTCCACATCGTGGTGTAATCTATTTTCGACCACCACCTTACTTAGATTGGTATAATGGTGTAAATAAATAACTATATATGGTTATTGTAAATTTATATTGATTCTATAATATTATACATACACTTCAATACAATTCCACCATCATGGGAATGATATCATCGCTCATGCGTACGTACGGACTACCGTCTCCACAAAAGTGATGATATTCATTTTCCATGATTAACCATTCAAGAATGATTATAAAGTATATATAATGAATAATAATGAAATATATGACATAATGAAGCTAATTTATTTATGTATATATATATATATGTCATCTACTTACTTCCATTCAAGTCAATGAAGAAAGGAAAACAACGTTCATGCGTACGTACGGCCTACCGTCTCTATAAATGGCGTGTTTCATTTCATTTATCTATCTATTGTATATATATATATGTACTGAATATATATGATATATAAATCATGTTTTACATTCTGGAAGTAAGTAAATCATGATATAATTAATAATAAAATCAAGAACAACATGTCCAAACAGGTATGATAAATGAAACAATTTTACCCAAAACGCTACTTTAACATGGAATTGACAAATGAACGGGCAATATAAATACCCAAGTGAACCATATATGATATAATAACAATGAATATAATTCTGTAATAAGTCAATGAAATTATTTAAATAATTATACAGGAGGTTCAGATACATACCAAGCATATCAGACATAAGGTAAGGGATAATTATTCCAATCTCATTCTTATCTGAGATTGTTTATTCGTAAGTATTTACTGGGGTTATTGTTATTATCCATGTACATGTTTTATAAAAATGTTTTCATGTATGTTTAAAGTCCTTTTTACCCAATTTTGACTTTTACTACATGGTATGTAAGGAATATTTTTTTTGTTTACCATACGAGGTACTTTTTGACTTTTCCGACAAAAGTACGAGAAGAATGTTATTTTTAACTTATACGGCATAAACGGATTTTTACGGTTTCATAAAACCTCATTTTCATGAAGCTTACTCTATAAGATTTTATGACAATTTTCAACAAAATAATTTTATTTTAAAAGTGCATGGCATTTTGTGAAAAGAAAATGATTTTGAAGAAGAAAGGATATTTTCCTCAAGAATTCATTTCAAATGTTTTATCAAAACCATTTTCCATATAAGATGACATTATTTCATATGTGTATGTTTCAAGTTTAATGTATCTATGATTTACATGGTTTCACTTTTCTTATGATGAAATGTCCATTTGTTTTATATGGATTATGAGATGATGGGATGATGTTTATGAAACCCGTTTTATTCTTTGGGTTATGTTGAATGTTTTAAGTTTATTTTGTGGAACAAGTGAGAATGATTTCATTATGAGATGGGTGGGACCTATATCTCCCTCCAATTCATTGGGTAAAGATTTATATCTCATGAGATAGACATGGATGGAACGGTAAGTTAATCTGGTTTAGTGTTACAGGACTGGAACGAGGAGTGAACTCGATTCAGAAAGGGAATTTGACCACTAAGATGGTCTTGGCAGCAATGTCTTGACTACTATGGAAATCATAACATGTTCTTAATGGTTTCCCCAATTACATGATTTATTCCCATGCTATTTTATCAAGATTGATGTTTCTTTATGATATATGCCTTACGTACTTCCAAGATTTATGTCTTTTCTCAAGAGTTTGATGTTTAGATTTTATGTTCAAGATTTTGCATTCAAATATTTATGTATTGTTTTATGTTCTCTATGATTACACTTACTAAGCTTTTGAGCTCACCCTTAGTATGTTTTCTTTTTTCTAGGACATAAAAAAAGGTTTTAGGTAAGAAAACAAAAGGGGAAGATCTTTAGGGGAGAAGTTGAAGATCTTTCACCACGATTAGAAGATTAAATTCTGAGTTTCCAAAGACAATAAACTGTTACGGTCCTTGTGTGTCTATGTTTGTTATGTATTAAGTATTCTGCAAAAGTAATGTAATTTCCATGTACATCAAGCTTTGGGTCTCTACAGTTGGTATTAGAGGAAATGTTTAGTCAACCTTTGGAAACTAGGATGCGAGAAATTTAGTGAGATCCCTAGAGATATTTATAAGGTATGACTAGGGATATCCCTAAGGTTAAGTATAAGTATAGGTTATAGTCCTAGAATTATGGTAACGATATTAGAATTAGACATAAGATGTTAGATATTGAAGGTACTCCCCCTTTATTATGTTGTTTTCATAGCATAATTTTTTCCTCTCATACTGTTCTTTTTGGGTTTTAGACAATGGATGAAACCCGAAGGAACCATGTTGATAAATGTAATGGAAAATGCAATGATTGTCCTCCTAAACAACCAAATGTGATGAGAGATGGAGTGCAAAATCTTATTGCTATTCTTACACAAGCAATGAATCATTCTGGATTTTCTAATTATCAGAGAAGGGAACAATATTATATTGAGTCCTTCATGAGGCAAAGTCCACCATCTTTCAATGGGTCTTCTGATCCACTTGTTGCTGAACAGTGGATCAATACCATTTAAAAGATATTTTTCATACATTTCTGTTCAGAACATGATAAAATCATTTTAGCTGTAAACCGTTTAGAAGGTGAAGCAGACTAGTGGTGGACTCTAATTAAGAATACAAGGCCCCAAGATGAAATTGAATCCATGGAATGGGTTGAGTTTAAGAACTTGTTTTTCAGTAAGTACTTCCCTCGTATTATTCAAACAAAGATGGAAAAGGAGTTTATTGAGCTTAAGCAGAAGGATGATGAATCTGTTGGTATATACGAAGCGAATTTTACAAGACTTTCAAGGTATGCATCTGGCTTTATCATCCAACCTGAAAGTAAAGTTGATCTATTTTTCAGTGTTTTAAAACCAAGTCTTCGAAGGGCATTAGCTATAAGAGAATTTAGTAGCTATGAAGAAATTGTGCGTCGTGCTATCAAGGTAGAACTGGAAGTTGGTGTAACATATCCGTCTCATGGTTTTGACAAAAAAAGAAAGATGGAGTTCAAGGAGAAATCTCAGAATAATGGTGAAAAGAAGATGAATGTTTCTTTATGCTCAAAGTGTGGAAAGATGAATGGTGGAGATTGTCTTAAAGGGACTAGAAAATGTTTTAAGTTTGGAAAAGAGGGTCATCAAGCAGCTGAGTGTCAAAGTAATGGAAAAAGGGTTGCTAATTATTTGAATAAAGAAAAGACTGCAGAGAATGCACCACCAACACTTCAATGATTCAAGTGCAAGGAAATGGGGCATTATGCTAATCAATGCCCTAATCCAAGGGTTAATGATGATCAACGTGAGAAACCTCTTAAGAAAAAGGGTAAAGGGAAGTCACATGCGATCACTATTTGTGATGTTGAGTATAACAATGATGTTGTGAAATGATTAAGTGTTTATGTAATGGGATTTCAAAATAGTATCATGGAATATCATTTATAGTATCGTGGAATTTTGAAATATCTGTGTATTGGTCCACTATGGTTTTCTATAAGAATATGGTACCGGTATCCATGAAAATTGATTCAAATATTTTGGAAAGCAGATGATATGCACATAATTATAGGATAAGGAGAAAATGAATTGTTTGATAGTATTCATGAGCTCATGATTGATATAAGGACTAAGTGATATCATGGTTTGAGTATAAAGAATTTTGGGATTTTGGTATGTGGAAAGAGTTAACTTTTGACAACACACATGTTTTCACTAAGGTTCAATGGGTATTCACTTTTCAAGAGAATACATGATTAAGGCCTTTGAATGTTTGGAATGTGACCAACAAGACATATCTTATGATATTTGGGGATCAAGGATGGTATTAACATGCTTGTTATATGAACTCTCTGGTAATAATTTTCACTATAATATGAGATTGGACAGCAGTATTTTGGATAAGCCTAAAGATTAGAATGGATTATGTTGGACATAAGTTAGTATTGTTTAAGGCTAGAACTTTTTTGATATTATTGATGAAAATTTATAATAATGTAGTTTTAGAAAAAGGACAACCTACAGGATGGTCGACAACCCATCGCCTCGGACAAGGCTGTGGGAATCGAACCCACAACTGAAGTGCGACAGGCCTTTATCGCCTACCACTGTCCTACAGGAAGTCCCTATTTAGTAGAAACCAGTTTTATTATATTAAGCAGTATGAAATATGAATTATAAGTCCATTTTAGAAACCATATCTGATTAATATTGTAATGACCCGAATCCGAAGCCCCTCCACTAGTTCCCCGTACCCAGTGCACCACAAGACCTCAAGCGCGTTTTCCCAAATGCTAGAGGCTGCCGACTAGCAGCGAGGGCCTTGGTGAGTCAGTGGGGAAACTATGCCCTCATTCGGTAAGGTATACAAGATAAGGAAACAACAATAAATAGCGAAAGCAGTAAACAACATGCATAACAACAGAAACCAATCAATAGAAGCAATGCAGATATATAACAATGATGACAATAATGCAATAGGTACAAGTTTCTATGGAAAGCAGAAAACACAACAATGTTTTGGAATACAACTGAAACCAAGTGACAAATAAAAACAAAGAAATATCCTCCGCATCGTGAGCCACAACTCGGTCCCATGCTCCCTAGCTCCAGTGCAATCAAGAACCAGAAGTAGAAGGGAACTTGACCTTATCTATACCTGCAGCAACATAGTCTGCTTGGGTCCAAAAGCATGGCCCAAATAGGGTGTGAGATACAATTCTAGTAGGTAATCACCCAAATATGTGTGCCTAACAATCAATGAATACATGGCACTAAATAAACAAGAAGCAGTAAATAGGAAAGCACAAGTAGCTACAATCCACAGTTCTAACAAGTAAAGTACACATGTAAGCAACCAGCAACAAGAAGAAAACAGGTAACCCTATGGGAAGCTCTCACAGCCTAACCCCTATGGTTCAACCTATGGTACTAGCAACCCTATGGGAGGAACACACAATCTCACCCCTCTGGTTCAACTACGTAATTAAGCAGACTCTCTGGGGAAGCACTCACCGTCAATTCCCCCTATAGTCTCGTATCGTGCTAAAGGCTCTCTAGGGAAGCACTCAACATCAATTCCCACTGTGGCCCACGTTGTGGATCTACAGACTCTCTGGGGAAGCACTCAACGTCAATTCCCCCTATAGTCTCACATCGTAATTAAAAGACACTCTGGATCAGTCCTTCTATCAATTCTCCCTTTGGTCTACTACTCTGGGTTCTCACAGTCCTGAGTATAACTAAACATGCTCAGCACGCATGTACCGTCCAATTAAACCTCAAGAACTACTTGTCTATCAACTAAGGCTCAATAGCATAAAAAGTAACAGTTTCACTATCCTACGACTAGGCATGGAAACAGGAAAAACACCAAATAGGAAAACCAATCATAGAAAACAATCTGAGCACAAAATAAATTACTCTACTCACAAGAAATAACCTCTACTAAAGCAAAGGTGCAAAGCAGTCAAACAATAGGGGAAAAACAGGAAACACGCAATACCCTGTTCACGGGTATTGGTGGAATTTGCACATAATATTCATCAACTTTCTACAGAAAGTCACAAACCACCTACCTCGATCCAAGGAGATCGATATACGTGAACAACGACGACAAATTCCCCTTAGAATGACGAAGATATGAGAAAATTCACAAAACGTTCATCCCATGATAACTTGGAAACGAGGAGGAATCAAGAAACGAGGCTAAAGCAGAAGGAAGAACTCACCACTGCGATTCCAATGCAACTGACCGTGCTCGAATTGGAGAACGGACGACGAGGCGGGAGTTTGTCAAAGATCCGGTCATACGGCTGCTCTCGGACGGACGAAAACTAGAGAATAAGACTAAATTAGTGGTTAGGTGTGACCCCGGTCTGTTTAATGAAAAAAGAGAAAGTACACGGCGTGTACTTATTGAGTACACGGCGTGTACTTCAGTTTTCCATACTCCAAATTAACCGGCCTCCACCTCAGCCTTACACACCGTGTGTGTGGCCCGGGCACGACCAGCACACAGCTTCGAGTCGGGGAAGAGTACACGACGTATACTTATGAAATTTCCAGAAAATTTATTTTCCTTAAAAACTCCAGAAAAACGGAAAAAATACCTGAACGAAGATCCGGGTTCTTACAAGCTTTCCCCCTTAAAGAAATTCTTCCCCAAATTTCCCTAACGAGGTGGAGAAAAAGAATCCCCAAACAGCTCTGGCCACAACGATCGTACATCGGCCTCCCTCTCCCAGGTCTCGTCCTGTACTTTCCTGTGCTGCCATAGCACTCGTACCAGAGGAACAGACCGCCCGTGGAGAACCTTCGTACTGCGATCAACAATCCGGATAGGATACTCCTCAAACGATGCATCCGCTTCAACCTTGACTTCCTCGGGGTGAAAGACGTGAGATGGGTCTGAAAAGTAATGTCGGAGCTGAGAGACATGGAAGACGTCGTGCATGGCCTGATACCTCAAAGGTAGCTGCAACCGATAGGCGACCGACCCCACTCTCTCCCAGACTTCAAATGGCTCGACGTACCGCGGTGAAAGCTTACCCTGTCTCCTAATCGTTCTATGTCCCAACCTCGGTGCGATACGTAGGAAAACCTGATCACTGACCTCGAACTCCAGAGGTCGTCTCTGCTGATCAGCATAATACTTCTATCAAGACTGTGCTGTAGCCATCCTCTTTCGAATCAGCTCTATCTACTCTGAAGTCTCCTGAACAAGACGAGGTCCCAGCAAAGCTGCCTCTCCTGCCTCCAGCCAGCATAAGGGTGATCGACATGGCCTATCGTACAAGGCCTCATATGATTCCATTTGAATGGTCGCCTGAAAATTGTTGTTGTAGGTGAACTCCACCAGAGGAATATGCTTCTCCCAAGAACCGCCAAAGTCAAGGATGCAAGCTCGGAGCATATCCTCAACACCTGGATCGTGCGCTCGGACTAGCCATCAGTCTGGGGATGGTATGTTGTACTCAAAAGTACCTGTGTACCCAAGGCCTTCTGAAGTCCCTGCTAGAACCGAGAGGTAAAGCACGCATCTCTGTCTGAAACAATTGAGCGCGGAACTCCATGCAGAAGAACGATCAATCTGATGTAATTTCGTCCTAGATCATCGAAAATGAAGGTCTCCTTGATTTTCAAGAAGTGAGAAACCTTTGTAAGTCTGTCTACGACAACCCAAACAACATCATTCCCTTGAGGTGATCTCGGAAACCCAGCCAAAAAGTCCATCGCAACATCGTTCCACTTCCACTCCGGAATGGGTAACTGTTGTAAGAGGCCTGCTGGTCGCTGATGCTCTGCTTTCACGTGCTGACAAGTAGAACATCTCATGAAAAAACTAGCAACATCCTTCTTCATACCTGGCCACCAGTACTGGCGATGAAGATCCCGATACATCTTGGTGATGCCAGGATGAACTACCCAAACTGAGGAATGGAAACCCCGCATCAACTCCTCGCATATGTCTGCTGGCACCCATACGCGTCCTTGGAAATGCAAGATCTCATCCTCGCCCACTTTCCATCCAGGATGAGGGTCCCCTCCTGACACACTCCTGCAGGACTAAACCTTCCGAGTCTGATAGCTGCCTCATCCGTACCAGATCAAGTAGCGTAGAGGTAACAACTACAGAAGATAAAAAGGTCTATCCCCGTCTGTCGTGCACCTTCAGATGCATCTCAGAGAACAGAGCCATCAGCTTTCACTCACTACTGGCCTCATGAACTGCCTGAATCCGAGTTCTCATGCTCAATGCGTCTGCCACGGCATTGCCCTTTCCCGGCGCATAGGCAAGCTCGAAATCAAAAGACTGAAGATACTCGACCCACCTGTGATGCCTCATCTTCAGATCACGCTGAGTGAAGATATACTTGAGACTATTGTGGTCAGTGAAGACCACAAAGTGCTCTAGCAGAAGATAGTGTCTCCAATAGCACAAGGCATGAACAATAGATGCCAACTCCAGATCATGCGTAGGGTAGTTCCTCTCATGTGGCCTCAGCTGCCGAGACCCATACGCAACGACTCTATCTTCTTGCATAAGAACAACTCCCTGCCCGATACCCAAAGCATCACAGTAAACAATGTAGCTCTTGCCTGGCCCTAGCAAGACTAGTATTGGTGCTGACTTCAACCTCCCTTTCATCTCCTAAAAGGCTGACTCACAAGAATCTGACCATAAGAACTTCGCCCCCTTTTTGGCCAGACCTGTCAAAGGTTCTGCTAGACGAGAAAAGTCCCAAATGAAGCGTCTGTAGTATCCAGCCAACCCTAGGAAACTCCGTACCTCAACGACGTTCTTCGGCTTCTCCCAGGAAACTATAGCTCTCACTTTCTCTGGGTCCCCAGATACTCCTGCCTCTGAGATGACGTGGCCCAAGAAGTTAATCTGATCCATCTAGAAGTGGCACTTCGAGAGTTTAGCATAAATCCGATGCTCTCTCAGTGTACTCAGAATGATCTCAAGATGTGTGGCATGGTCATGTCGAGTGTGAGAGTACACCAAGATATTTTCCATGAAGACCACGACGAATGAGTCCAAGTAAGGATGGAACCCTCAGTTCATCAGTTCCATGAAAACTGCAGGTGCATTCGTGAGACCGAACAACATGACTGTATACTCGTATAGAAAATACATGCTCTTGAAGGCTGTCAGAGGTATATCTGATGGTATAACGTGAAACTGATGATAACCGGACCTCAGGTCGATCTTTGAGAATACCTGGGCTTCTCGAAGCTGATCGAAAAGGTCATCAATCCTCGGCAAAGGGTATCGGTTCTTGACCGTCAACTGGTTTAGCTTCCGATAATCCACACAAAGCCGAAGGGTACCGTCTTCTTTCTTCGCAAACAGAATAGGCGAACCCCAAGGAGAAGTACTGGGTCAGATAAAACCCTTAGCCTATAGCTCCTCCAACTGCTTCTTGAGCTCCTGCAACTCAGGTGTGGCCATCCTATATGGAGGAATGGACACCGGTGTCGCTCCTGGCACGAGCTCAATAGAGAAGTCTACCTCATGCTCCGGAGGCAAACCCAAAAAGTCCTCTGGAAAGACATCCCTGAAGTGATCCACCGCTGGAGGAAAGTCCAACTGTGGAGTCCCCTGATCATCTAGGTAAAGGCTAGCAATCTGGACTGTCACCCCTCCTAGACCAAGATGCTCGAGTCCTGCCCGACTCGCCCGAACGTCCCATTCGCCTCTATGAAGGAAAGATTCACCTTTTGTTGAAATGAAACTGAATCTGCGGCGATAACAGTCAACGACTACCTGGAAGGTAATCAACCAGTCCATGCCGAGAATGACATCATAGCCTATCATCTATAGGACATAGAGATCCCATAAGAAGCGATACCCTACAACCTCTAAGGGAACTCTCTACACTGGCGTACACTAGATTTCCTCGTCCCCAAAGGTGTGTCTAGTGTCAACGAGTGGGCAGAAGAAAAGATGCAGAGTCCAAGGCTCTCCACAACGACAACAGAGATAATGCTATGCGTAGCACCAGTATTGAAAAGGGATGAAGATAAAACTGAGGCTACTAAAATCGTACCTCGAACAGTAGAAGGCTCGGGATCCTGCTCATGATAAGTCTGCTCAACAGCGAAAGACTGGATCGGGCCGCGGCCCTGTGCCCCTGGCTGACCACTCTGAGTTGAACCTCCCTGCTGGTGCTGAGGAAATGGTGGCTGAATACTACGACCTCGACCTCCCCCTCGGCCCAAACGGCCGAAATAACTCATGTTTCCCGACTGGTGAAAAACTGGTGGGGCTGCTCCTGAACGTGGAGTCATGGAAGAACCCCGGTCACCTACTGCTGGTGAGAAAACCTGACAGAAACGCTGAAGGTGACCCATTTTCCCACAAGATCGGCACTCCACGGGGTCTCTCTGGCACTACGGCCTTGTGTGCCCTATCTGGCCATATTGGTATCATGTCACCTGGCTGCCTGATGATGTGTCTCGCTTCCTCAAATCACCGTGCATAGTCTCCCTACGGTGCTTCTTGTTGTCATCTAATAGAAAGCTAGCTCTGGATGCAGAACCGCCCTGACTCACAGCTCCAGAGTCTCTCAGATTGCACTCTGCAATCAATTCCTGGTTGACGATGGAGGTAATGGAAGTCAGCTGGAAGATGTTCACTTGCGAGCGGATCTCCCTCTTGAGTCCATCCTCAAACTTCCTTGCCAAGAACACCCCAATCCCATCCCGAAGGGGTGTAAAATGCTACAGCTCAGTGAAACGGGAGGAATACTCCATGAAATATAGAGTACCCTGCTCTAATCTAATGAACTTCTGGGATCGATCGTCCCTCAGGGTCTTCGGGTAGAAGTAGTCATAGAACATGCGCTGGAACTCCTCCCAAGCCATAGCCTGCTGTTGACCCGCCTGTGAGACCACGTCCCACCACCTCTGGGAAGAGTCTCGGAGCATGTAGGTGGAGAGCTTGACCTGCCTCTCTGGAGGCGTCTCCAGATGCTCGAAGATAGTCAGCATGGCTTCCAGCCATGACTCTGCAGCCTGAGGTCCTCCCTCCCCCGATAATGTGGGAGGATGCTTCTACTGGAAAATCCGCGTCAAGTCTACCATAGACGAGGCAGGAGGCGGTGCTCCCTGGAAGGCCTGCATCATCCTCGTGAAACCTTCCCTGAACTGAGAATCAGTGCCCATGATTGTTACAACAACTGGTGCCATGGCTGGCTCAGCTGGGGGATCGACATGAAGTCCCTGATCAGCCCTATTTGGCGTCTAATCACTACCTGACAACAGACGTACGACCGGAGGACGTCTCTGAGGCATAGCTCTGAAAGATCAAAAGCACACCTTAGACCAGAAAAACAAGGTCATAGAACACAAGAGTTCAAAACGGGAACAGGGGAATAAAACACACAAGATTGAAAAACATGACTACACGGCGTGTATAAAACTACACGGCGTGTCTTCTTAAACCACTGACATGGGCATGTACTCTCACCATACAAGTTATGTAACACCTCAACCACACGGCGTGTTGACCCCAACACACGGCGTGTATAAGAAAGCTATCCCCTGCCCGAGTCTCTTTACACGGTTGACCCACACAGTCCGACTTAACCCGAGACTACACAGTGTGTTATAAAAAAACACGACGTGTACTAGAAAAGGCTTTGGCGGCCCGTGTTGTTGAGTACTCGGCCGTCTACACGGCTGGACCTTACACGACATTCTCCAAACAAGCACGGCATGCATAGGCGAAGGCGACACCATACCGTGTTGTTCGTGACACGGTCGGGTACCTGGCAAGACTACATGGCCTGTTTCGAGAAAAAACAGCGTGTGGAAATGAAGGTAACGCCGGCCCGTGTTGTTCGTGACACGGTCGGGTACCTGGACAGGACTACATGGAGTGTTCCCTATGGACACAACGTGTTCTACCCGAGCTTCCCTGGCCCGTGTTGTTGGTGACACGACCGGGTACACAGCTTCGAACTCACACGGCGTGTTCCTGAAGTTACTCCCACGACACCGTGTTCTGCTCACACTGTCAGTGAAACGGCCTAAAAAACTACACGACATGTATCTAAAAAGTACACGCCGTGTATTCTGGGTTTTTCTGGGCAGTAGATCAGAAACTGCGCAGAATTCCAGAAACACTAAAAACGAGGGAAAAGATGCCAAATTCCGATCCGCGAGGGCCCATAACACCTCAAGAACCAAATTTTTGGCGTTCAATTTAAAAAAAGAACAAAACAACAGTTTTCTATCATAGCAGCAGAGAATATATCAAGCTACTATCACAACAGCATGAATAATCTACACAAAGTCTATCACAACAGCATGCAATCGCTAATCCACCCTAGATGGCATGGCAAGAATTCATGACATGTGATGTATAAAAGTGCCTATATGATGCATGAGATGGCATACCCTCATCTCATCGGGTTGTGATAGAAATAGAACCAAAATATCAAAACAATAACCGAACAAGTCATGTGAATCACTCTAGGTGAAATCAGATCAACTATAAAATCTCAAAACCAGAAAACTGCAATTAACTAGGTATTATGGATTTTCCCTGTACACAGGTGAGCTACTCCCGGGCACATCTTAATACCAAGTATCGAATATGTCCTATCCCTGGCTAAAGTCTCCAAACAGTAAGGCAAGAGAAAAGAACTCCTCTGATACCACTTTGTAACGACCCGAATCTAGAGCCCCTCCACTGGCACCCCGTACCCGGTGCACCACATGAACTCAAGCGAGTTTCGCCAAACGCCAAAGGCTGCCGACTAGCAGCGAGGGCCTTGGTGAGTCGGTGGGGAAACTATGCCCTCATTCGGTAAGGTATACAAGATAAGGAAACAATAATAAACAATGGAAGCCGTAAACAACATGCATAACAACAGAAACCAAACAGCAGAAGCAATGCAGATATATAACAATGATGACAATAATGCAGCAGGTATAATTATCTATGGAAAGCAGCAAACACAACAACATGCTGGAATACAACTAAAACCAAGTGAAAAAGAAAAACAAAGAAATATCCTGAGCATCGTGAGCCACGACTCGGTCCCATGCTCCCCAGCTCCAGTGCAATCAAGAACCTGAAGTAGAAGGGCACTTTCCCTTATCTATACCTGCAGCAACATAGTCTACTTGGGCCCAAAAGCATGACCCAAACAGGGTGTGAGATACAATCCCAGTAGACAATCACCCAAATATTTGTGCCTAATAGTCAATGAATACATGGTAGTAAATAAACAAGAAGCAGTAAACAGGAAAGCACAAGCAGCTACAATCCATAGTTCTAACAAGTAAAGTATACAAGTAAGCAACCAGCAAAGAGAAGAAAACAGGTAACCCTCTGGGTATCTCTCACAACCTAACCCCTATGGTTCAACCTATGGTACTAGAAACCCTATCGGAGGCACACACAGTCTCACCCCTCTGGTTCAGCTACGTAATTAAGCAGACTCTCTGGGGAAGCACTCACCGTCAATTCCCCCTATAGTCTCGTATCATGCTAAAGGCTCTCTGGGGAAGCACTCAACATCAATTCCCCATGTGGCCCATGTCGAGGATCTACAAACTCTCTGGGGAAGCACTCAACGTCAATTCCCCCTATAGTCTTGCATCATAATTAAAAGACACTCTAGAGAAGCCCTTCCGTCAATTATCCCTTTGGTATACAACTCTAGGTTCTCACAATCCTGAGTATAACTAAACATGCTCAATGTGCGTGTATCATCAAAGTAAACCTCAAGAACTACTTGTCTATCAACTAAGGCTCAACAGCATAAAAAGTAACAGTTCCACTATCCTACGACTAGGCATGGCAACTGGAAAAACGCCAAAAAGGTAAAATAAGCATAACAAACAATCTGAGCACAAAATAAATTACTCTACTCACAAGCAATAACCTCTACTAAAGCAAACGAGCAAAGCAGGCAAACAGAAGGGGAAAAAGGAAACACGCAATACCCCGTTCATGGGTATTGGTGGAATTTGCACATTATATTCATCAACTTTCTACAGAAAGGCACAAACGACCTACCTCGATCCTAGGATATCGATATACATGAACAACGAAGACAGATTCCCCTTAGAACGACGAAGATCTGAGAAAACGCACAAAATTTTCATTCCACGATAACTTGGAAATGAGGAGGAATCAAGAAACAAGGCTAAAGCATAAGGAAGAACTCAGCAATGCGATTCCAACGCAACTGACCATGCTCAAATCGGAGAACGGACGACGAGGTGGGAGTTCGTCGAAGATCCGGTCGTACGGTCACTCTTGGATGGACGAAAACTGGAGAAGAAGATGAAATTAGGGGTTAGGCGCAACCCCAGTCCGTTTAATGAAAAAAAGAAAGTATGCGGCGTGTACTTCTTGAGTACACGGTGTGTACTTCAGTTTTCCGTACTCTGAATTAACTGGCCTCCACCTCAGCCGTACACACCGTGTGTGTGGCCCGGGCACGACCAACACACGGCTTCGAGCCGGGGAAGAGTACACGGCGTGTACTCAGAAAGTACACAGTGTATACTTCTGAAATTTCCAGAAAATTTATTTTCCTTAAAAACTCCAGAAAAAGGAAAACATACCTGAACAAAGATCCGGGTTCTTACAAATCTCACCATAGATGGACTTATGTATATGACATTTGCTAACTTATGTTTGAGACAGATGGAATGACCTATCATTATATCGCATGATCTGCTAAAACTTCACGAAAGACATATTCAACTTCATTTCTTAAAGAGATGAAGTGGAAATTGTTCAATGCACGAACAACGATTTTACCAAAATAAAGTATGTATTTCTTCTAACTCAAATTCTTCAACTTTAGGGAAATGATCTTGAAAACCAAAAATGTTTTCCTAGTGCCCTTATATCCGATGAATCAGATAGTACCCTAGATCATCACAAATCTATGGCTTTGTGATTGTTGGATTTTTCATAGCCATTTTCTCTACCACTCTCCATCAGAACATGATGGTTATATTTCTCTTCCATATCCATATTTTCACCTATGTTCTCCTACGTTGAAACCCAGTGATTAGTTAATTTGGGTAACCGTTACGTTTCATACTTTAGTTTTTAAAGATTGATTTTGGTATTCCTTTTTATGAAGTGGGTTTCTATTAAAGAAACTTTCGAGTAGTAAACCATTTATAACCCCGACGAATTTGAAGGGTGAAATTCATTTTAAGGGGGGTTGAATGTAACACCCCGAGATTTTATGAAAAACATTATTTTTAATTTTATTGATGTCTTTTGTTTTATGCTACACCAAAATAATCTTGCACTAAATGCATCCCTGACTTGGATTACATTACACGCAATCGCGACCTTCCACGATAGCGTGTGTTGTAAGCAATACCGAGTTTCACTAAACAACGATATCTTATATAAACTAGCCGTTATGAATAGTAATACCCACTTTTTAATTTTTTTAAAATTTTATCTTTTGAAATGGACTTAATTTTTGGATTCGGAATATCGAAAGTAGCCTAGGGTAAAATTTTGGTATTTTTCTGAAAACATTCAATTTTTGATGAATAGTGAAAACACTGGGTTACTATTTAAAAACCGACTTTTTATTTAAATTATTAGTTATTTTATTTAAATTTATATTAGGGAAAAATTGATACATAATACCTATATAAGTTCAATGTAATTCATTGGAGTCATTTTATAATAATTTTAGATATATAATAATTTTATTGAACTTTTCACCGTCTTTTACCCACCTCCTAGGAGAATTTGGAAATTCACATAAAACATAATTTTACCACTTCTTTGAGTGGAATTTTGAAAACCCAAGAGACACGGTTAATATCAAGGACTAAAATTTGGTTCAATGAGACGAAAATAATTCTTGTTGAATAGTAACTTTTTACTTTTATTTACCACGGTTAAAAGTAAATAGGGTAATTAAGGGTACAAATGATATTATTATTACCTTAACACATATCATAATTTTATTGGATAAGTGTAATTAGACCAAAACAACCTTAGGAATAAAATATGACCATTTAGATCCACTTGTTTTAGATTAGGACACTTATTATTAATTTATTTAATGAAGGGTTAAAATAGTTAAAATCAATGTTTAATAACTAAAATTTTTTTAATATAGAATTATACATAAGATAAATTCGACTAAAAATATTAATTATAAAGCTAAAACTATTTCCTACATAATGGTATTTCATTTATAATTTTTATACATTAAATAATTTATGTTATTTATGACACAATGGTGATGCAGTAATTACCTAAATAATGAAATATTAAAATAATTGATATTATAAATACACAAATAAATGTAATTTGAGACTTTTTATGAATTTCACTAATTTTATAGGTTAATATGACGTGTTAGTATTGATTTAATTAACTTTTTTCAAACTAATCATGCTGTTATAATTTTCACAAAAATCAATTACCAAATAGTGTCAAAATTGACATAAAATGGTTTTTAAAACAAATATTATATTATTAATTGTTATTTTATTCATAAAAATATATGGTTCAGCCAAATGACTTAGATAATATTATATATATTAATAATAAACAACTTGGGGTTCGTTTGGCTTGTTATAGTAATTTTATTAACCTTATAGTGTAAGAAAACAAGAAGACACGGTAAACGTTAAATTATTTAACTTAGAGTTAAATATAATTGATAAGGTGAAAAATGTAACCTAAACTTGTCTAAAATCTATTGGTTGAGAGGATTTCTACCCATACCCACTTTAGATTAGAAATAAATCAATTTGGAGCTACTATAAACCGAATATGTCTTTATTATAAAAAAATATTTTGAGTTTTTCCAAAGGTTCCCCTCTCCTCCCTTATAAAAAGGGCACCCCTTCCCTCTTCTCTTCACACACTTTTGAGCCTTTAAGCTCGTCCAACCCCTTCCCATTTCTCTTCTACACTTTCTTAGAAAAATTCTGGAGGTTCTTGTCTTCTCAAAAGACCAACTCTACTTCCTTAAGAGAAGTCTTAAAAGAGGTGCGTCGAAGAAGAGGTAATCTCTTCTTTCGATTCTCTCAAGTTTCTTTCTTCTTCAACTTCTTCTTATTTATTTTCTTCATTATAAAGTAATAACATCAGTATTACTTATATAGTGATATGTTATTATAAATATGAAATAATCCTTTTTCACCTTCTATCCATCCTACGGAAAACAAAATCACCACACGTGCGTACATACAGAATACCGTCTCCACGTCGTGGTGTAATCTGTTTTCGACCACCACCTTACTTAGATGGGTATAATGGTGTAAATAAATAACTATATATGGTTATTTTAAATTTATATTGATTCTTTAATATTATATACACACTTCCATACAATTCCACGATCATGGGAATGATATCATCGCTCTTGCGTACGTACGGACTACCGTGTCCACGAACGCGATGAGATTCATTTTCCCTAATTAACTATTCAAGAATGATTATAAAGTATATATAATGAATAATAATGAAATATATGAAATAATGAAGCTACTAGATTTATGTGTATATATATATATGTGTCATCTACTTACTTCCATTCAAGTCAATAAAGAAAGGAAAACAGCGTTCATGCGTACGTACGGCCTACCATCTCTATGAATGGTGTGTTTCATTTAATTTATCTATCTATTGTATATATATATATATACTGAATATATATGATATATAAATCATGTTTTACTTTCTGGAAGTAAGTAAATCATGAAATAAGTAATAATAAAATCAAGAACAACAAGTCCAAACACATACGATAAATGAAACAATTTTACCCAAAACGCTACTTTAACATGGAATTGACAAATGAATGGTTAATATAAATACCTTAGTGAACCATATATGATATAATAACAATTAATATAATGATTTAATAAGTCAATGACATTATTTAAATAATTATACAGGAGGTTCGGATACATACCAAGCATATCGGACATAAGGTAAGGGATAATTATTCCAATCTCATTCTTATCCGAGATTGTTTATTCGTAAGTATTTACTGGGGTTATTGTTATTGTCCATGTACATGTTTTATAAAAATGTTTTCATGTATTTTTAAAGTCCTTTTTACCCATTTTTAATTTTACTACATGGTATGTAAGGGATATTTTTTTTGTTTACCATACGAGGTACTTTTTGATTTTTCTGACAAAAGTACGAGAAGAATGTTATTTTTAACTTATACGGCATGAACGGATTTTTACGGTTTCATAACGCCTCATTTTCATGAAGCTTACTCTAAAAGATTTTATGAAAATTTTCAACATAATACTTTTATTTTAAAAGTGCATGGCATTTTGTGAAAAGAAAATGTTTTTGAAGAAGAAAGGATATTTTCCTCAAGAATTCATTTCAAATGTTTTATCAAAACCATTTTCCATCTAAGATGACATTATTTCAAATGTGTATGTTTCAAGTTTAGTGTCTCTATGATTTACATGGTTTCGATTTTCTTATGACGAAATGTCCATTTGTTTTATATGGATTATGAGATGATGGGATGATATTTATGAAACCCGTTTTATTCTTTGGGTTATGATGAATGTTTTATGTTTATTTTGTGGCACAAGTAAGAATGATTTCATTATGAGATGGGTGGGACCTATATCTCCCTCCAATGCATTTGGTAAAGATTTATATCTCATGATATAGACATGGATTGAATGGTAAGTTAATCTGGTTCAGTGTTACATGACTATAATGAGTAGTGAACTCGATTCAGAAAGGGACTTTTTCCACTAAGATGGTCTTTGCAGCAATGCCTTGGCTACTATGGAAATCATAACATGTTCTTAATGGTTGCCACAATTACATGATTTATTCCCATGATATTTTATCAAGATTGATGTTACTTTATGATATATTCCTTATGTACTTCCAAGATTTATGTCTTTGCTCAAGATTTTGATGTTTAGATTTTATGTTCAAGCTTTTGAATTCAAATGTTTATGGATTATTTTATGTTGTCTATGCTTACCCTTTCTGAGCATTTGAGCTCACCCTTTTTATGTTTTCTTTTCCCCAGGATATAAAGAAAGGTTTTAGGTAAGAAAACAAAAGGGGAATATCTTTAGGGGAGAAGTTGAAGATCTTTCACCACGATTAGAAGATTAAATTTCGAGTTTCAAAGACACTAAACTATTACGTTCCTTGTGTGTATGTGTTTGTTATGTATTAAGTATTCCGTAAAAGTAATGTAATGTCCATGTACGTCAAGCTTTGTGTCTCTACACCCCCACCCTCCTCCTTGGACCCTGGACAGCCCCTCAGACAGCCCCCCCCACCATACTCCCTGGACACTGGAAATCCCCCCGGACAGCCCCCCAACCCTCCTCCCCGGACCCCAGATCCCAATCTAAGCTCTTTTCATGATTCACCCTAAATCACAACGGAAAAGACGGTTTTAGAGCTTTGGAAGAATATGAGAGAAGAGTGAAAACCCTAATCGAAAAGAAGAATCAAGGAGAATATTAGGCTCACCCGGATCTTCAATCTGCACTTGACGGCACTAAAAATTCCCAAGTGACATGTACGAGTCAACCCTGCCTCAAACTGAGGCATGGTGTGGCCGGTACCACTCAAAGTGTCTCACTTTTATGTGAAATGGACAAAATTTTAAATGAAAACAACAACTGACATAAAGAAAACAAACAAAATGGATTATGATTGTGTTATACTTTAGTACAATGATACATGAGTCATTTGTGACATGTACGTGTCAACCCTGCCTCAATCTGATGCACGGTGTGGCCGATACTACTCAAAGTGTTTCACTTTTATTTGAAATGGACAAAATTTTAAGTGAAAACAAAAACTGGCATACAGAAAACCAACCAAACACAATCATATTTTGTTGATACTTTAGGACAATGATAAATGGGTCATTTGTGATTTGTCGGAGTCAACACCACCTCAATCCAAAGAACAGTGTGGCTGTTATCACTCTAAGTGTCTCACTTTTATTTGAAATGGACAATATTTTAAGTGAAAACAACAATTGGCACACTGAAAACCGACCAAACACATTCGGATTGTGTTGATACTTCAACAAAACGATCCATGGGTCATTTTGGACATGTATGAGTCAACCCTGCCTCAATCCAAGGCATGGTGTGGCCGGTACCACGCGAAGTGTCTCACTTTTATTTAAAATGGACAACATTTTAAGTGAAAACAACAACTGGCATACTGAAAACCAACCAAAAGCACTCGAAATTGTGTTTATACTTCAACACAACGATCCATGGGTCATTTTTGACATGTAAGAGTCAACCTCACCTCAAAACGAGGCACAGTGTGGCCGACACCACTCAAAGTGTCTCACTTTTCTTTGAAATGGACAACATTTTAAGTGAAAACAACAACTGACATACATAAAATTGACCAAACGTATTCGGTTTCTATTGATACTTTAAAAAAAGGATCCATGGGACATTTTTTATGTGTACGAGTTAACCCCATCTCAATCTGAGTCACGGTGTGGCCGGTACCACTCAAAGTGTCTTTCTTTTGTTTAAGATGGATACCCTTTAAAGTAAAAACAATTGGAATACGAAAAACCAACCAAACACATTAGGATTGTGTTGATACTTTAGGAAAATGATACATGGGTCATTTGTGACTTCTAAGAGTAAACTCTGCCTCAATACGAGGTGCGGTGTGGCTGACACCACTCAAAGTGTCTCTCTTTTGTTTCAAAATGACATCATTTTAAGTGAATACAACAACTGACATACAGAAAACTGACCAAAGGCATTCAAATTATCTTGAAACTTTATTAAAATGATCCATGGGTCATATGTGATGTATACGAGTCAACCCCGCCTCAATCCGAGGGCCGGTGTGGTCGGTACCACTCAAACTTTCTCACTTTTATTTGAAATGGACAAGATTTTAAGTGAAAACAACAACTGTCATACAGAAAACTGACCAAACACATTCTGATTCTGTTGATAATTTAGTAAAACAATCCATGGGTCATTTTTAATGTGTACGAGTCAACCCCAACTCAATCCGAGGTGCGGTGTGGCCGACACCACTCAAAGTGTCTCTCTTTTGTTTAAAATGGACAACATTTTAAGTGAAAACAACAACGGGCATACAGAAAACCAACTAAACACATTCATATTATGTTCAAACTTTAGGAAAACGATACATGAGTCATTTTTGACATGTATAAGTCAACCCCTCTTCAATCTGAGGCACGGTGTGGCCGACATCACTCAAAGTGTCTCACTTTTCTTTGAAAGGGACAACATTTTAAGTGAAAACAACAACTGACATATGAAAAACTGACCAAATGCATTAGGATTATGTTGATACATTAGTACAAGGATCCATGGGTAATTTTTGACATGTAAGAGTCAACCCCACCTCAATCTGAGGCATAGTGTGGCCAATAACACTCAAAGTATCTTTCTTTTGTTTAAAATGGATACGCTTTTAAGTAAAAACAACTAGCATACATAAAACCGACCAAAAACATTAGGATTGTGTTGATATATTAGGAAAACGGTCCATGGGTAATTTTTTGATGTGTATGAGTCAACCCAGCCTCAATCCGAGGCACAGAGTGGCCGACACCACTCAAAGTGTCTCTCTTTTGTTTCAAAAGGACATCATTTTAAGTGAACACAACAACTGACATATGGAAAACTGACCAAAGGAATTCGGATTCTATTGAAACTTTAGGAAAAAAAACCATGAGTCATATGTGATGTGTATGAGTCAACCTACCTCAATAATAGGGTTGTTGTGGCCGAAACCACTCATATTGTCTCACTTTTATTTAAAATGGACATGATTTTAAGTGAAAACAACAACTGGCATACGTAAAACCGACCAAACACATTATGATTGTGTTGATACTTTAATAAAACTATCCATGGGTCATTTTTGACGTGTAAGATTCAACTACGCCTCAATTTGAGGTGCGGTGTGGCCAACAACACTCAAAATGTCTCTCTTTTGTTTAAAATGGACATCATTTTAAGTGAAAACAACAACTGACATACGGAAAATCAACCAAACACATTTGGATTCTATTTAAACTTTAGTAAAATGATCCATGTGTCATATGTGATGTGTAAGAGTCAACCCCGCCTCAATAAGAAGTGTGGTGTGGCTGGAACCACTCAAAGTGTCTCTCTTTTTTTTAAAATGAACATCATTTTAAGTGAGAACAATAATTGACATACGGAAAAACAAACAAATGCATTAGAATTCTATTGAAAATTTAGGACAACGATACATGGGTTATATGTGAAGTGTATGAGTCAACCCCGCCCTAATACGAGGTTTGGTGTGTCCAACACCACTCAAAGTGTTTCTCTTTTGTTTAAAATGGACATCATTTTAAGTGAAAACAACAACTCACATACAGAAAACTAACCAAACGCATTCAGATTCTATTGAAACTTTAGGAAAACAATCCATGGGTCATATGTGACGTGTAAGAGTCAACCCCGACTCAATCCGAGGCACGGTGTGGCCATTATCACTCTAAATATCTCTCTTTTGTTTAAAATGGACATCATTTTAAGTAAAAACAACTAGCATATGGAAAACTGACCAAACATATTCGGATTGTGTTGATACTTTAGCACAATGATCCATGGGTCGTATGTGACGTGTAAGAGTCAACCCCTCCTCAATCTGAGGTGCGGTGTAGCCGATACCACTCAAAGTGTCTCACCTTTATTTGAAATGGAAAACATTTTATGTGAAAACAACAACTGGCATACAGAAAACTGAACAAACACATTCAGATTCTATTGATACTTTATGAAAACGATTCATTAGTTATCTGTGACGTGTACGAGTCAACCCTGCTTCAATCTGGGGCATGGTGTGGCTATTATCATTCAAAGTGTCTCTATTTTATTTGAAATGGACAGGATTTTAAGTGAAAACAACAACTTTCATACAAAAAACCGACCAAACTCTTTATGATTGTATTAATACTTTAGGACAATGATACATGTGTCATTTGTGATTTGTACGAGTCAACCTCACCTTCATCCGAGGCATGGTGTGGCCGGTATCACTCTAAGTGTCTCACTTTTTTTAAATGAACAACATTTTAAGTGAAAACAATAACTGACATACAGAAAACTGACAAAACGTATTTGGATTGTGTTGATATATTAGGAAAATGATACATTGGTCATTTTTTACGTGTACAAGTCAACCCCGCCTCAATCCGTGGCAGGATGTGGTGGAATCCTACTCTGATCAATAGATCACAGCATACTTGTACCATTTATTGTTCATAGCCTTAAGAACATTAAAATTATTCTCACTAAGGTCAATAAACTTAGAGTTCCATTCTTCTAGACTATCACAAGTTGAACTTCTGATGATTTCAGTTCTTCCTGAATTTTAAATCAAGTAAATATTTCCATACTTTACTCCTTTTGTAACGACCATGGAACCATGGGTCAGTTTCCATACCCCATTTTCAAATTTAGTTTCATAGCATGCATCATCAAACATTCTCTTTAGATTTAGGAATAAGAAAACCACTCCCAGGTAAAATCCATTTTCAGACGTTTTTCATTTTCAATAAATGTTGCTTTTGTTTGAGGATAGATCATATTTAGGTGTTCTTTTATTGTCAAAAGATCTTATTAGGATCCTCAAAAACCTAACAATTTCAAAAATTGAGGGGTTTAATTTCACAACATCAAGAAAGTGTAGCAATGGAATATGTTGCCACTTTTCAAAGTCCTATGGTAGGATGGTTGGGTTAAAGAGGGTATTTGGGGTATGATTCAGTTGGATCCAATTTTTTTGAGGATATTATGTGTCGTCGCTTTTTTCTCACTATTAATCATGATAGGGTCTCATCAATTATTTTTATCATGGAATAAAGAAGTGTCACCCTTACATTGACCAGTAGTACACCATGTATTACTATAACCCATCCTGGAAGGGGACTATTTTTGTCAACCTCATATGCATCACGACACACTCTAGATCAGACACATGTTCAACATCAACTTATTCAACCAATTTGAACATGATCATTATGCATATAAAAACCAATACCCAAGTATATTATGTTATTACCACTATAGATTCTACCAACAATGCCATTACCATTCACCCAATATCTTACATTAACACCGCTACCTCCTTCATCTTCCTTCTTAGTGCATCAAAATTGAAATTTCCTTTACAAAGAACATATTCTATTTAAAATTTTAACATCTACATGTATTTTATCCAACACATCTGAAAAATATTTAGTTCACATTAGAATAAATTATATTACTATGACATTCGGTTTTTGTATATAACATGTCTCTAATCAAAGAGGTGGTGTCTTTTAAATTTACACTCATCAATTATAGTCGCAAACTCTTTTTCATGAGTTGGGTAGTTTCACTCATGGGGTCATAAGTGATAAGACTCCTAAGAAAATAACTTTTCACCATATATTATAAAAAATACATGTTCAATGAAAAATGCATCACAAATCATTACATACCCAAATCTAGGATCAGAAAAAAAATGGGATTTGAGCCAATTTCAAACTCTTATTAAACTTTAATTAGTATTTCTCTAACTATTCTGCCTATTAGAATTTGATGGGGAGGTGGGGGCTATGCTGGTTGGGGGGGTTGTGCAGGGGTGAGGTGAATTACTACTAGAAGAGTGGTTGTCATATGAAGATTGAAATGGGTGTAAATAATGTTAGAGTTATTGAAACTGCTATTCAACTCTACTAGAAGATTGTTGTGATATGAAGATTGAAATAGGGAATTGTAGTACATGAAATGGTTGGAATAGTTTGATGGTTTTATGTGTTTTGTTTGTGCTATTACATGTGTTTTTATGCTCTTTTAGGTCTATTTGTTTGTGTTTTTTGTGATATTTTTTATGCAGGTGTATACTGGAGGGGCTGATGTGCAATAGTTTAGAAATACACAATACCAATGGTTTTAAACAATTGGTATACTTTGAGAAAAATTTAAAAACTATCCCAACGGTTCTAATACCATTGGTATAGCGTGTAGTCTTCAATATATACCAACAGTTTCATTGAAACCGTGGGAAAAAATGCTATACAAACATATACCAACAGTTAGCCTACAACCATTGGTAAATAAATACATACAGTGGCCTATACCAATAGTTTAGATCAAAATATTGGTATAGGGATTTCCTCATGGCTTACTTTCCAACATTTTGGAAAGCCGTTGGTATAGCCCTTTGAGTATCTGATGGATCGGGTCTGGTGCTGGGTTTGAGGGAAACCCGAGTTGTTTCATTACAATATCCATACACACAAATGATGGATATACCCACTTGGATCTCCCTTTCTCTCCCCTGGTTTGCCTTTGATATAGGTGATTCTGAAGGGTTCTAACATGTAATTTAAAGGTATGGCCTCAACCTTTATGTCCCTACATTCTCTTCCTTCATTCCATACTGAATTAAATTCATTTTGGATGGGGTTTGGATGCAAAAATTTTCAAAATCATTTAGAAATTGTTCCTCCATAAATGGTTTTCATGCATGACTTTAGAGGATGAACCGAAGGGTAGAAATAAAGTTATCTCTCACTATTTTCATTTGTTATGTTTCTCGATGAGTTTCTAAAGGGGTTTTGAAAAACATGAGTTCAATTGGCTTTTAATTTGGGTAGTAAAACTGGGTATTTTTTTCATATGGTTGGAGGTGCATTGGGAGAAGATCACATGCAGTTTCTTATGATTCTAACATCGTTTGGCTACCTAAGGAGTTTGGTGCCCTATTTACCAATTGTGATTTTTGGTTTAAGTCAATTTAATTAATTAATTTAAAAATGGTTATAGATCTGTCAAGTGATCGAGGAATCCATTGGGGTTAGAACAGAACCCAGATAGATTTAGTAGATCTTAGGTGAGTTGTTAGTATTTAGGATGGTTTTATTTTTATTTTTTAAATAATTATAAGGTAAAATTATTTATTAGTAATTCTCGATATGATATTGGTCCTTGGGAATGGATGTGGTTCTTGGATAGTCCTAGAAATTTATGGTTTGTAGATGAATTATGTGAATGAATATAAGATAAAGATATGCTATTATATCTCACATTATCTCCCTTGGTTTCTCTAGAGGATTCTCTATCTCTATAAATATGAATAGAAGAAGAAGAGACCCTATTAGATCTCACTTTCTCTCCCTTGTTGTGCCATTGATTCGGGTGATTCCAAGAGGTATTTGACATGAAATTTCAAGGTAATATCTCCTTATTTATCCCTTATTATCTTCCTCAATTCCTCATTGAACATTGTTCCTTTTGGATAGTGTTTGGATGGCTGATTTCCCGAGAGCATGGTGAAATAATTTTTCCTTATGGGGATTTTGTTTATGATTTGTAGTGGATGTCTCGAGTGGTTGAAACCAGAACATCACTCACCATTTATCACAAGCTATATGGATCGATGAGTTTCTAAAGGGCTTCTGATGAAATTGAATTCAATTTTCCTTCAATTCCATTTATAAAATTGAGTTTGTTTTATAGAGAAAAAAACTTTTCATATATAAATATCACATCATTTAAGATTAATATTCCTTCTGTAACATTAATACCCATACCATAACCTTAAAGATTTAGTGAATTTTGAGACTAGATACACAATCTTCTTATTTTATGAAATATATTCAACAGGTCTTAGAAATATCTTCCCACATAGTACTCTTCTTAGAAATACACAACTCAAACCCTTTCTTTATAACATGGGGAAAAGAAAAATAATAAAGCGTGAGTATAGATACTAATTAAGGGTAAAAAAGTGGGATATCAATGATCACCTAAGAATAAAATGAGTATAAGGGTATTAGAGTATGAGCTAAACATTTAAAAATCCATACCCAAAATCTCATAGATCATATTACTAAATCATATAATAAATCATGGTAGTTCACATGACATCAATCCTAAATAAATAAAATAACAATATCTATGAGAGTATATAATTGGCATAAGAAAGTAGTGTGTGGAATACACATAATCATATAAAATAATTTTATTAATTAAATATCACTACCAAGACTAATATAATGGATTTGACTCTCTCTCTATTCCACCATATCCTCAATTAAGGTTCCCTGCCAAGATATTCATAGTGGAAAGATTCCTTTACAGAAATCGGTTCAATCCCCATTCGATTCCTTATTATCTCATGGGATATCCATATTTAACCATTTTATTGGGGGGAAGTATAATTAAAGTTTCATCCATCACATAATGAAAATCATACAAATGTATTCCTAAAGATCCTAGAAAATTCATCTTATCATAACCTTTAGAAAGGAAATAGGTTTCATATACATTTCATTATTTCATTATTGCATAAATCTGGTAAATGAAACAAGTTTCATAAAGGATTCATTATAATTTAATTAACCCAAAGAAAAGAAATGAATTTTTATAATCACACTTAAATCATAATCATCAAAAGAAATCCAAAGAATAAAATTATACAGTATCATTGGATTATATCCCTAGTAATTCATAAGTAACATCAAAGGATGTAATTTTAAATAAAATGTATTTAATAGATCTCTGGAATATTTATTTAGGAAAATAACCTTTTCATTTTGAAATAACTTTATTTATAATATATAATTTTACAAAAATATGTTGGAAAACATTTTATTTGAAAATAACCATGAAAAAGTTTATAGGAAGCTTCAAAAAATTTAGTGGTAATGGAAACAAGAAATTGTATTCATGCCATGTACATTAAAACAAAGATTACATTCACATTTTTAGTAAAAAGAAAAAAGTAACTAATTTAGAAAACAAAAAGAAGATTTCACTTTATAATTTTTTAATAAAATTAAATCATGGGAAAAATGAAATTAAAAACCGTAGGATAACTATAAAAAATTCTGGAAAACCTTTTTAGAAATCATGGACATGGAAGAACAATTATTTTCAACCAAAGAGAGAAACAAATTCAGTTTTCCATAGAAATATTCTTTTATTATATTTAGTAGTTTAAGTTAGAGAAATGAATACAAAACATGTAATATATATAAATAAATAGATGTTAAAAAAATTCAGAATATTCTTGAGAGTTATATCATAAAATTTTATCATAAAAAACTTAATCATAAACTACCTTGGTAAACAATGATATTGTGACATAAAAACCCTACCTAATGTTTTAGTTTATTTAAATTCTATATAATAAAATTTATTTTTTTTAAAACTATTACAAAATAATTTATACACTTATAATATCATATATTAACCACTTATAAAATTATTAACACATATTTATTAATAATTATTTAATAATATCATCATTTTTAAGTGTTAACTATTTTATTTTTTTATTGAAGTTTTGATTCTAAAGTTCTAGTCCTTATACTTTGGTCATGGTTCCATCTTCCCCAAAATTTTAACCATGATATACTTATCATATATATTAAATATATACCAGAAAATTATATTTTTTATTTCCAAAAGAGCCTCTTTGAGGGTAAGCGGTAACCACAATACAAGCGGGAACTGAAATACGAGATTCATACCAAATTTGAAATTCAAAAAAGGGACACCCAACCCGGGGAGGCCTCGATCCATGAGCCACCCACGACATCTTATCTTATCTCCTGTAATCAGTCATGAGCCTGTTAAACTATCTTTGTCTTCATCGCCCGCCATAACCGCTGATGCTGGTGACCAGAGAAAATGCAAACGAAACCAAAGATCGGTTCAACATAATTGAAAAAATTCAATAAATGGTATATATATATATATATTAATTACATCGTTAATGGATATTTTAGGCCATACAAATGCATGGATTATGTTTCCATTTTTGATGAATGGAACAAAATAATGGTAAAAAATAATTCAACTTTATAGACTCATATTAATATAATAAGTAACACATATATTTATTAAATCCACCATTATAACCGTCCATATAAATTGGTGATGAAAAATTAATTACACAGCTATGTGGATATGGTATGTCATACATACATAGAATCAATGTTTTCTTATTTTTTAGTATAGAAAGATGGTGGACAATGGTTATTAAATCATAATAATAACAATTCTGTGTATTTGAGACACTAGATTAGTTATTTTTGAATGAATACCATATATTTAGAGGAAATAGAATAATAAATAAAATTGAACATTAATACATAAGAGTTATACATCTTCATTGAGAAACATATTTTGGATTAAAAATTAGGACATCAAAGAATGATGTTTTGGAAAGATAAGAAGTTATAGGACATGTTTAAGGAAACTATGATTATATTAGAGTAGGTATTTTATGCTCCATAATTCTCAAACACTATGAATAATGAAGGAGAGTAGGTTCCCTTTTATAAGTGACGGGAGGGGAACTCTTGGAGTTTATTAATGTATTAAATTAATACAAATTATTATTTCTTAAAAAATTACTAAAAATTGGTATCATTATATAAAATTATTTTAAGGTGTAAAAAAAATTTATTTCAAAAAGTTTATATATTTTGTGGTCATGTTTTCACCCTTTTCTCATAGTTTTAATGCTCGTTAATCCTTTTGAGAATTTATGTGATATTAGTGTTTTTCACTATTTAGGGGTTATGAAAATTCAAATAAAAGGAATAGTGACCCCTAAATGACCATGGATGATATTTTGAACCATAATATATTCACTTGGATAAATATAGTATTTTAAATCACTTAATAAAATATTTCTTTCTATAAAATATCAATAATGTCATTTTTTAGAAATACAAAAACAAAATCTATTTCTAACTCATACTAAAGGATTTAAAAATTACTTTTATTTAAAGATAATGAGGATATGTTCATTTTATAATCATCCAATCAAAATTTTATAGGTTAAGATATCATTATTAACCTTACCTTTTTGTTTAACTCCTTGGTTAAACAGTTTTAACCTTAACATTGGTAATGTCAATTTTCAATATTAAAGGGTAATAATTTAACATATATGGTAAAAATTGGATCATAAATTAAAAATGAATGAATTTTTAGACCATTTTCTCATAATAATTTTCCTCTTTCAATATTTTTATGATTTTCAAACATTTTAATAAAACATATTTAACATAAAATACTATTAATACCATTTAAGAACTATTATCATAATATAAATTTGAAAAAAACATTAAAAAATGGAACTATAATATAAACCTTTAAATCTATATTATTTTATTTTAATCTTTAATATTATTTTCAAAATTTATCTCACAAAATAAATATTACTTCTATAGTTTTTAGAATAATTTAATTAATGTTATTTACTGCTTCCCCAATCGTCGTGTGAGTATTCTATAAAAATTGAAAGTAATTATTTCTTTATTAAAAATTAAAAATAAATTAACATGATAAAAAAATTCATTCATATTTCAAATAAAAAAATATAACCGAAAATATATTTTTTATCAATTTCAAAAAGTATTATATGTATTAAAAGTAAGAAAGTTACATTTTTGACTTTATCTCTTATTAAATTATTATAGAGGTAAAAATAAAAGTAAAATTTTAACAAAAGGTCACATTTTCTTATTTTGGATGATTATGGATGAAATATAATAATAAAAAAACTCAATTTTTTGAATGAATTTTAATACACATCACTTTAGTTTTAATCCTAATTAAACCATTTTACCTTTATTGTGCTAAAACAATTTACTATGGTTACTATTAATTATGGAAAAAGGATATGTTTACCAAATTTGTACCTATGGATTAGAAATTTGGCATCCATTTTTTATTAGATTTTAATAAGTGTCATAAATTAATTTAATATAAAAATGAAAAATGCATCGAAAAACAATTTTTCAGAAAAAATTCCTTTTATCAATATAAATGTTTTTATTACCAATTCAACCATAATATTTACTATAATGATCTTAATTTAATTATTAATATTATAATAAAACTAGTTTTACTTTTAAATCATTTAAAAGAAAAATGGAACTTTTTGAATGTTTGAAACCAATATAGTTCTCAATAAAAATCATTATTTTTCACCATTCATTAGAAAATTATTATTTTAATAAAAATCAAAAAAATTACACTTAATATAATTTTTAAATTATAATTTCAAAAATTATATTATTTCTATAAATTAAAATATTTAAATTTTCTGGAAATTTATTATTATATTCTCTCATAAAAAACAATAAAAACTATTTTTGAAGAAATTGTATTCGGAAGAATAGAATGAGTTTAATAAAAATTGAGTTCTTATTTAATATACTTTTATCAAAACATTTCAATTTATTATAAACTTTATATATATACTTTATAATTTTTTTTATTCCATTAATACCTATAAATTTAACAATTATGTTATAACAGTCATAAAATAATAATATTTCATTGTCTGTTAAAGCTTAATGTTGGGTATTTTATCCACTCTTAAACACATTGTTCTTTTAAAATCTCAGGGTGTTACATTGTCCCAAATTTAATAAATTTCAACCTCTCAGTTTGATATTATTATCGGTAATCAAGGGTTTTATATTTAAAATTTCCTTTATTAGAAATTGAAATCATAAAAAGGGAAAATACAACTTCCAATTGAAAAGTGGGAAAGAGAAATACAATGTTCATTTGTAATAACACATAAACTAGTTTCATAATAGGATAAAATTATTGGGGATTGAATATATAGGCATTTAGGAACAAATTAATTTCAAAACAATGATGGATAATGATAGATAAAATTGATCACAATAAAGTGAATGATCATGATAAAGTTAATGAACACAAAACCATAAATCAATTAGGTGTGAAAAGGGAAAAGATTCATAAAAATGAATATAATATGATAATATTTTTGTTCGAATATCCTTATCCTGGTGTTATTATAATTCATTCACCATTTATACCAAAAACATAAGAAAATAAAATTACATTTAAAGATGAATTTCATCATTTATACAATTTCCACCACAATCTCATATTTTTCTCCAAGAAATGAGTATTTAAGATGAATTTCTTTAATCTTGAATCATTAACATCAACTTATAATGTATCACATAATACTCAAAAGGATAAAAATCTATTCCTAATATAATTAAACATTAAACAAAACCAAAATGGATAGAACAAGAAAAGATAATATCAAAAATGTATAAACCTTTGTATGATGAAATAATAAATTTTACTCAATAATTTCTACAATAATACCAATAGTTCAATATAGATAAAAAATAACCCTATATCCCCTGCTACCTCAATAACCAACAAAAATAAATAATGTTTTAACCTCAATGGTTATCACATACTTTTCATATTACATCCCCAAAAATTTAATTTTATTCTTCCAAAATAATATTTCATGTTAAATATAATTTTAAACTTCGGTGTTATATATACCTCAAGGAAATGAAACATCTCCCAAAATAAAATTAATCACCACGATAAATAACTATATAATATTTTAATATAGTGAACCTCAAAAAACATCATGTATCAAATTTTGATACTAACATGAACAATATTCCTTATGTAGAACAAAATATCTCCAAAAATATCTACTTATTAGTGAATCACTTTTAAACCATCAATATTATATATATCCTAAAATCCAATAAAAAATAATTAACTTAACATAAAATCATATATTAACCCAAAGGGATATTTAAACCTCAATTTAGTATTCTTCATAAAGCCTAGTAATATTTTCCAGTCACCTAAATATTACATCACATAAAACCTCAATGAAAATGAAAATTCTTAAGAATATTATGATATAATCCATAAATCTAAAAATGAAGTTAAGTTTAACAAATATCATATAAATAAATTTCTCATAAAGTCTCCAATCAATTCCAAGGTCATCAATACTATCCAATTTTCTTCATAATTTCTTTATCCCAAGTAAATATCAAGCATGTATTAGTGGTTATCTATCCCTCAATCATGTGTCTCCCAAAAATATCTCTTATCACTAAATATGTTTTAAAATACTCAATGGAAAATATTTTTTAAAAATATTTAGATTCTTCATGATTCTTATGAACAAAATATAATTTATGTAACACTTCAACAATATAATTCTCAAATCTCAATACATAAAAATGTTAATCCATTCAGTTCAATGATTATCATAACATAGGTCCATCCTTATCCAATGAGATAACCCTTATATTTTTGGATTGGATCATATAATTCCTATATTCTCCATACATAAGGAATTAAAATAAAATGGTACCTTAGGACGAACTTTATACACCTCCATTGAGCTATTAATTTTCATCAGTAATTATTTGCTCTACGCCCCTCTTCTCTATACATAAAACATTTTTTTATTCCTCTAAGATATTTATATGAGTGATTATTCTGACATACATGACATATTGGAAGTTTAATCTTTATTCCTCTATGGGATTCATGAAAATCCATCTTTCTCTTATGAGGGTTTTTGGGAAACTCACCCAAATTGAGATTGTTAATCATATAATGGGATACCTGATTAAAAATAATAACAAGGTTTCACTTTCCAACTCACATTTAATTTTGGTTATCATGGGAAAACATTCCATTTTATGTCAAATTCAATGTTAATATGAATCCTCATGGTTCTATCTGTTTATTGAAATAAAAAAGAATAGTGTGAAAAACAATTATCATAGTGAAAAATCATATAATCCTGAAAAAACATTCACAGGATGTCAAAATCATGACACATTATTTTAAATCCATTATATGTTAATTTTAAACTGTGCTATCACTAGTTAACATCTATCACAATTCTTCATAATATTTCATATGGAAAATGATAGTTAACCCAATAATAACACTCGAGAGTGTCAAATCAAATGTACAGTAAGGGAACACTCCCTATGCACCAAAATTATTATTGAGATATACTCAACCAACAATTTTTTATATTTTTACACTTATATGAATTTAGTTCATAAAAAATTACACTTCTATTATCTAAATAAGGATGTATTTTTAGGAAAACCTCATAATTTATACCTTACTAAAATTTTATAGCGTTATATTATACATCAACTTATCCTGGGGGTTTTCACCAAATTACTCTATTCTTAATCTATAAATATTTTCTAAACCTTACACAGATTCCCACTATAGTGAACCATACTTTTCCTATATAAATATCATATCATTTTAGATTAATATTCAATACATAACATTACGATCCATGCTTGAATCATAAATGTTTAGTGTATTTGGAGACTAGATACACAATCTTCTTATTTCATGAAATATCTTCAATATATCCCAAAAATATAATCCCACATAGTACTATTCTTAGACATATCCTACTTAAAACCATTCTTCATAACATGGGTAAAGTAAACATAAGAAAGGGTTAGATCAGATTCCCAGTAAGGGTAAACATGGGAGATATTAATGATCACATAAACATAAAATGAGAATAAGATTATGATAACATTAGATTAATATTTAAATATCCATACACAACATATCATTAATAATAATATTAAATCATGGTATAAATTTTTTCATTTTATAAGGCATGAATCATAAAGAAATTAAAGAACATGAGAAATGAAAGCATAACATTGGTATAAGAAAAAAGTTTGTGGCATACAAAATATTCATTGAAAATAATTTCCATAGTTAAAGACTAGTACCAATACTATCATAGAGGTATGGTATCACACTATGTTCTATAATATCTATATTAAATCTTCATTCCCAATAATATCATAGTGGACAATGTCATTTATTGAACAAGGTTCACACCCCATTCTATTTTTTTATTATCTCATGATATATCTATTTCCCAATGCATTATGGGGCTATATAATTCTGGGGAAAATCATCACATAATGAAAATCATATGTATTTTTGAATCAAGATCATAAAACATCCATCATATTATAATCCATTGAATTAAAACGTGTTTTATAAACATTTCTACATTTCACATATCATTACTCCTGGGGGAAATACGGGGTTCAAAAATGTTTAATCATAACTTAAATAACCCATAAGAAAGAAAATGGTTTTATAGAATCATCCTTAAATCATAATAATCATAAGGCATCCAAATAATGAAAATATATGATACCATTGGAATATATACCTATTAAATAATAATTAAAATAAAAGGTTTTAATCTTAGATGATAATTCCTTTAAATGTCTCTAGAATATATTTTTAGAAAAAATAAATTTTCATTTTCAAATTACTTTTATAAAATAAAAAAATCTCTAAAAATATATCAAAAAACATTTTATTATAAAATAAGCAAGTAAAATTGTGTTGGAAGCTTCAAAACATTTAGAGATAATGGTAACGGGAAATTCCATTCATACCATGTATGATAAAACAATTATTTCGTTCACATTTTCGGTAAAAAGTAAAAATCACATCATTTAGAAAATGAAAAAAATATTCCATTTTTTACCTTTTTTAAAATTAAATTTTGGGTAATAATTAATTTAAATAATAATAGGATAATGGTAAAAACATTCTTGAAAATATTTTTTTAAAACATTGATGTGGAAGAAAAAAAAAATTCAAACGAAGAGAGAAACAATGTTGGTTTTCCATAAAAATATTATTTTAGTCTCTTGAGTAATTAAATAGAGAAAAATAAAAGGAAAAAATGTAATCTAAATAAATGATTTTAGTAGAATAAAATTCATATGAATCTTTATATGTAGATCATAAAATATCATCATTCGAAACTTAATCATAAATAATCTCGGAAAATAATAAGATTGTATCATAAAACCCTTACATTAAGTTCATGTTAAATGAAAATATATCTGAAATATTGAATAATAAAATTAAATTTATTATAATTATTTAAAATAATAATTTTCCAAATTATAATATCATATATGATCAACTTATAACCTCACAATATTTATTTATTAAAAATTATTCATTGAAATCATTGTATTCAGGTGTTAACTGTTTCGTTTTTTATGGAAGTGTTGGATCAGTTGTTTTGTTAATTTTATGATGGTTCCATTATATCAAAAAAATATAATTGTGAAATAAATATCATATATATTCATTATATATATATAGTCATCCATAAAAGTTATAGATACAAAAATGAATTATACCATTCATGGGGATGGTAGTCTGTACATACACATGAATGTTTTTTCCATTTATCTATGGATGGAATGAAATAAATGTAAATAATAATTCACATTTATAGAATAATATTAATATCATAAATAAAATATATATTTATTAAATCAATAATTGTAACTATCCAAGTAAATTTATGATGAAAAATGAATTACCCCACTACATGTAGATGGTAAGCCGTATGTACGCACAAGCGATGCTTTATCTTTAGGAAGGAAAGCATATGGATATTTGTTGAAACATCATTATAATGAAAAATGAGTATATTTAAGATACATAATTAATTATTTTAAAATAGATACCATGAGTTTATAGGCGTTATAAGAGAAAATAAAATTGAAAACAGTTGGTTAAGAGTTACACCTCTTTTTTGAGAAACCTCTTTTGGTTTACACCTCAAGACTTGAAAGAATAATATTATAGCAAGAAAAAATTCACTAGGATGTGATGAAAGAATAAGGGTGTATATTAGGGTAGGGATTTTCTAAACTATAAATCTCAAGCATTGTGAATATTTAAGGAGATGAGGTTCTCATTTATAAGTATAGGGAGGGTCACTCTTATAATTACATGAAGTATTAAATTAATATAAATTAATCTTCCTAAAAAAATGGATCCAAATTGAAATAATTATAGTATATTATTAGGATGATTCGATATCCTCTCGTCCAATAATATTTGGATAATGTTTTGTTATGTAGTAACTCATATCTCTTAGTTTTAACCCCCCCATTACCCCTTTTTGACAATTACCACGATATCAATGTTCTTTACTCTTTAGGGGACAAGATAATTAAAATAAAAAATAAAACACGAACATAAATGGTCCATGGTCGATATTTTAAACTATATTCTATTCACATGGCCTTATATAGTATTTTTATGAATTTTATATCATTTAATAAAATACTTTTCACTATAAAATATCATTAATTTCATTTGAAATCATGAAATATTATAATATAATATGTGTCTAACTCATGACTAATGGTTCCAAAAGTACATGTATTAGAATATATGGGGGATATGGTAATATTATAATCATCCACTCAAAATTTTAATGGTTTTTATTTCAATTTAAAACATATATTTGGGTTTAACTCCTTCGTTAACCAATTTTAACTTTTATCGTGGTGATGAATTTTTTTCAGTATAAAAGGTTTTTAATTTGACTTATACGGTTAAAATCGGATCATAAATGGAAAATTTATGAAATTAGAGACCATTAAAAATTATAATTTTCCTATTGAAATATTTTAATTAATTTTAATAATTTAAAATAATATATTTAACATAAAATACTATTAATGTCGTTTTAACAACTATTCATTTAATTTGATATTGAAAACAACATGAATTGAAATATAATCCATTAAAATATCTATAATATTATAGATTAACATAAAAATTAATAAGGAACTTTAACTCACTCGTGAAATATTTTTTAAGAGATTATAAATTATTTAATTTATTTTTTTACTTCTCACACAAGCTCTTTATCAGCGTTGCATAAGAATTCGAGGTAATTATTTTATCACTAAAAATTAACAAAAATTAACATTATAAAAAAATTATTTACTATTTAAAATAATAATTATTAACTAAAAATAAGATGTTTTTATCACAATAATAATATATTATAAATACTAAAATCAAGAAAGGGACATTTTTGACTTTTTATTTTACTTAAATATTATAAATTAGTGAATAGAAGATAAATGTCAAAAAGGTTATATTTTCCTAGTTTGGATGATTATAGACAAAAAAAATTCATCCATTGAAATATATAATTGTGTTTTAAGGTATTTTATGTCTTATGACTTTAGTTTTAACCCTAATCAGCCCATTTTACCTTTACTGTGGTAAAATAAATTTACTATGGTAACTATTAATAATGAAAAAAACAAAAGTAACCTTTTTAAAAAATTTAGAAATCTTAATTCCAAATATTGAATCCATTTTTCTTTATTCAATTACTATAAGTAGAATAAATAAATTAATTATAAAAATACAAAAATGCAATGAAAAACTTCTTTTTAGAAAAATATCTTTTTATGTAAAAACTATTTTTACCAAATTCAACCATAAAATTGAATCCAAAGATTTTAATTGGATTATTAATATTATTTTTGAAATAATTTTACTTATAAACCATTTTATATTATAATTGAAGTTTGTGACTTCTTGAAACTAAAATACAGTTTTCAATAAAAATCAGTATTTTTCACTATTCACTAGAAAATGATTCTTTTCAAGGAAATCACAAAACAACAACCTATAATAAATTTTTTATGATGATTTGGTAAAATATTTTTTTATAATATATATATATATTTTACGTTTCTAGATATGAATTATAACTTTCCCACATAAAAATAAATAAAAATCATTTTTGATGAAAAAACATTTTAAAGAATAAAATGACTTTACTAAAAATTATGTTCTTATTTACTTATAATTTATAAATAAATTTTAATAGATTATTAAATCTATATATATTTCACAATTTGGTTTCTTTTATTTATATATGCTAATTAAGTAGTCATCTTTTAAAAAACATTAAATAATAATATTTTTAAGTTCATTAAATCTCAGTGTCGTGTGTTGTATACACTATAGAGTATAATTTTATTTTAAAGTATTGAGTTGTTACTATATATTATAAGAAGTATCCAGTGTGAGTTGAGGGTAGAACTCACATGTTTTATCATTATTCTGACATCATTATTTTTTGATATGAGTTTATCACGCCCTTTTCCCATTGGTGTTTTTTTATTGAAAATAAATAATTAATTAATTTCAAAATGGTTATAGGGTAGGTTAGTGTTCAGGGAATTTTTTGGGGTCATCATAGAACTCATATGGAATTAATGGACCATCGGGTGAGTTCTTAGTCTTTATGCCTATTTATTTTTAAATATATAATTAATTATACGTTATTATAATTAATTTTTTGTGTTTATAGATATGAGATAAGACCATAGGAATGGAGGTAGTGCATGGAAGGTCCAAGGGAGTAATTACTAGGTGGATAATTATGAAAACAACCCTATGGAGGAAGTGTTATGGACATTATTTTCTACTCCTAGTCATTTGGATATTTATTTTTTAGAGCCTCACTAGTATAACAAATACATGTTCTTGATATGTGTGACCTCACCAAAATGTTGGTACAACCTAATGTAGGCCCAGAGTCAACTTGGTTGAATTGATTTATAGATAGTCTGATGATGTTTCCGTAGTCAAACTGTTCCGGTGGACCTCTTTATAGTTTTTCATAGTGGCGTCTGTTGGATTTCAAAAAGAAAATAGTTTATTTTTAAAATTTAATTTTGAAAAGGAGATTTAGATTAGAATTAGAATCTCATGAGAAAATGGGTGGTTTATGAAATGGTTTTTAAATTGGATTTCAAAACTAGATAAAGGTTTTTTATAAATTATGTTCAATAGGATTGGGGCCAGGATCATAATGTGAGCGAAGGGTATGGTGATACCATTTGAAATGATCCAAAGGATATTTTGGAATAGTTTTATTGGAATAATCTGGGGGGGATTTGTGTGAGTTGGTTTTGGTTCCTTTGGCTACGTGTAGTGAATTCCCTATTTATGAAGACATGTGTGTCTTGCATGCACTCATTATTACAGTGACACTAGTTTTGTGTTTTCACTAATAATTTTTTATCATGGTATCAAAGTGGCGAGTTGATACTAATGAATGTGAAGGACCCCTGGATGGTTAGGATGGGTCTATGGGACTTAGGTGAATTCCTACACATTGGACTAGGTCTAGAAGGACCAATTCCATGAGGATGAGATAGTGAGTTGAGATATGGGTTGGGTTCCTTGTGTGTTGTTTCCTATGTGTGCGGATTGTATGATGGATGTGGCCTCGATGAGTGTGCTTGGATGGGACTGGGTAATTAACTGTGGCCTCCCTAGAGATTGTGAAGATGGGTTGGTGTGACTGATGGTGACCTCCCTATAACTTATGGGGGTTTTATTAGTGTATTTTATGATCTCTATTCTCAATAGGGATGGTCCAGGGTGACATAAAAGGCCTCTAAGTGTGTGTAGGGATGGGTTGGGGCACTTGATGACATTATGCCCTAAGGGGAAAGAATGGAATATATGACAGATGTAATATGAAGCTTTTGATAGATGTTTCTTTCAGTATGTTTACAAGGAAGATAGATTATGGGTTACGATATGAAACATCTTCTAACATGGCATTGAAACATGTACTGTATGATTTTTGGTATGAGATGGATATAAAAATGGTAAAAAATGCGGTATTATTTTATATGCATGTGTGTAATGTTTTTGGGTGGGTGTATTACATGGACACAAACACACTGTATATATTAATTGCATGTAAATGCACCTAATAATATTAACAAAAAGTTTGGTTGAGGAATTGGGGATACCTAAAGGGATTTTGGACCAACCCCTATCCACATACACAGCGTGGGTCCTAATGTATGTGGGTAAAAATCATGTATTATTTTAGGATGTAGGTATATCATGGGGATTGGATTATGGTACAAATTAGTGTGTAATATATTCCATACATATGACTTGATGGTATGGGAGTTGGGCCGGAGGAAATTTTATTGAATTTCCATTATAGTCATCATTTCATAGCTAGTGGGCCATTTATTGTATATGATGTTTGTTTTATTGTATTTTTATGATGCAACTGCTCTTTTGTAGTTGTTGCATCATCGAGATTTATTTCTCTTCTATTCTGTATTGTAGGGTCCCATGGGCCTCCTAGGTTCTTCTAAAGGTTCATGGGACATCTGTTATATAGATGGGTAATTCCAAATTTTTAATAGATTTAGGCATGGACCTATAAGCTCATTTTAGAGTGAATATTATCCCCATCGCTGTGTTAGGCCCTCATTGATATTCGGAAGCCTCTGCTATATAGGGAGATATGCAAAAGGACATGTCCCACTGCCTGCTTAGGTGCCCTTTGGGAAGCCTAAGCCATAGAGTTACATTATATAGTCTTGATTTGGATATCTATTTTTAATTATTCCATGTTTGATTTATTTCATATTTTTGGAACTAATTATTTGGTTTTTATGGCGGTCCATTTGATGGATGAGTCATTTCATATTCTCATTAAATATCCACTCTGAATTTAGATATTATTATTAGGAGAGACAATTCAAATTTATTGTTCCTTGACAACTAGGAACCAGTTTCCAACCCATGGGGATCAATAACACAATTAAAGCATGCTTGTGAGGTATATTGAGTGATGGGTTGGGTCATCCTAATATTATTTAAAATAAAATGGATTCATATTACTTATTTTGGGATGTAAAGGTAGATTTTTGATATAAATGTCAGATTTTGATAAGTAAGTGTGGGGAGATTCTAGATAAATCTTTATCAATTGAACCCTCATGTTATTAGGGGTGGTCGAGTTATGAATTATAAAATTTTATCTCATACTTAATATTTTTATATTTTTAATTTTAATTGATGGTATTTTTGTATAAAATTGATATTATATCAGTTGGTTTTTATTTGTTAATATTTTAGGATTAAAATGGGAGAATAACTAGAGACACACAATTATATCACATGGTTTAGAAAGTCATGTGTCACCCCTATACATGGTTCTGATAAGATCTCAGTTACAGTTGCATAGTTCCCTTATGGTTTTCAAAAAAGTGTAGTAAAACCATTCAAAAAAACTATCAATTTTTTTATTTTTTGTGTAGGAATTATTTTGTAATTGGTTAGTTTTTAATTACCGATATTTACTATTTGGGATAAGCTAAAGAGTGTTTCAATAAATTTTAATATTACTTGCTTGGATTTTGTCACTAGTGCAGAAAATGTTTTTAACGTCACCATTTTTTACGTTGGTTATATATAACCGACGTGAAAATATGTGATACGTGGTTTTTTACATCGGTTATTTTATAACCGACGTAAAAAATACGGATAGTAAATTTTTTACGTCAGTTATTAAAATAACCGATGTCAAAATTTCCACGCGTTCGTTTTTTACGTCAGTTATAAAATAAGCGATGTAAAAAACCAAAGAACGTCTTTTTTACATCAGTTATTTGATAACCAACGTAAAAAATGAGTTATCTATGATTTTTTTACGTCAGTTATAAAATAACGGACGTAAAAAAGGCGGCATCTGAGGCCTTTTTGACGTCGGTTATCAAATAACCGACGTAAAAACCCAACCCACTGAATTTTTCACGTCGGTTATATTATAACCGACATAAAAAACCAACCCCGGTAGTTTTGACATAAATTATAAAATAAATGATGTAAAAACTGTGGTTTTTGATTTGTTTTCTACATCGGTTATAGAATAACCGGCATAAAAAACTAACACTCGCCTTTTTTTACGTCGGTTATAAAATAACCGATGTAAAAACTGCATTATCTGATACATTTATTACATCTGTTATTATAATAACCGACGTTATAAATGTAATAAAAAGAGTTTATAATGTCGGTTATTAAATAACAGATGTTATAAAACATTTAAAAAATTAACACGCCCCATGGATTGTCAGTTATGATTTTTCGATCGACAGACCAGCGACTCATCTCTCTCCCTCCCAGAAAACTGTAATCGACTCTTCAATCTCGTTTCGTTAAACTCGTTTTTCCATCATCGTTTATCATCTTTAATCTCCTCGAATCTATCATCTCCACTCGCAACACTCAGGTAAGCCTCCCATGACTTTATTTCGTTTGTTTTTTCCCGTATAGTCTATATTTACGTTTTGTAATTTTTTTGTTTAAACTAGGTAAAATTCTTCGATTTCGAACCCTCTTACCTCATTTTGACATCATCATCTTATTTATTATAACCAGATCTATTAGATCGACTCTCAATATTCACGTAAGCCTCACCTACTTCTATTTCATTTGTTTTTGTTTCATGGATGCCCGACATTGATGGTAGTTTTTGTCGTCATTGACAACTAATGATCTCATTCACCTATATTAATGCAATTTATATGTAAATCATTGTGATACACCCATTCCGTGTACCAGTGTGATTTATTTTATAAGTATATATGGTTTTTCATGGTGGAATGTTTGTTTTCGATCCTTGGTTGTTTCTATTTTGGGTATCACTATTTGTAGTTCCATAATCTATTTACGTCGCTTATTTTTGTGGACTATTATAAGTATTCATATGCTATTAAAACCTGATTCATTGCACAATAGATCATTTTAGTCTAGTAGGAGATAAAATTCATGTTTCTCATTTTGAATAATGGCATGATACCAAAACTAGTAGCTTGAGGTAAAAATACCATGGTTCTGGGGGGGCTGTCAAGAGGGTTGGTGGCTGTCCAGGGGGTTGGGAGCCATCCAGAGGGTTGGGGGATGTCCAGGGTGTCCATTGAGGTGGGTGGGTGGGTGGGGGGGGGGGTAGTCCAGGGTTGTGTGTGTGTGGGGGGGGGTGTCCAAGGTGTGGGGGCCTGTCCAGAGGGTTTGGGGGGTTGTCTGGGGGGGGGGGGGGTGGGTGGGGGGATGTCCAGAGGGTTGGGGGTGTCCAAGGGGTAGGGGATGGGGGTGGTGTCCAAGAGGGGTGGGGGGTGCTTTATAGAGGGGTGGGGGCTGTCCAGGGGTTGGGGGGCTGTCCAGAGGGTGGGGGGCTGTCCAAGGGGGTGGTGGTGTCTAGGGGTTTACAAGGGGGGTGGTGTTCAGAGGGTTCGGGGGGCTGTACAGAGGGTTGGGGGTGTCGAGCGTGTCCATGGAGGTGGGGGGGGGGGGGGCAGTCCAGGGGTGTGTGTGGGGGGGGGGGTCCAAGGGGGTGGGGGTGTTGAAGGGGGTGGGGGGTGCTGTCCAAGGGGGTGGGTGGGTGGGTGGGTGGGGGGTGTCCAAGGGGGTGGGGGGGCTATCCAGATGGTTTGGGGGGTTGTCTGAGGGGTGGGGGATGTCTAGAGTGTTGGGGGGTTTCCAGGGGTGTATAAGGGGGTAGGGGTGGGGTGGTGTCCAGGAGGGGTGGGGGTGCTGTCTAGAGGGGTGGGGGCTGTCCAGGGGGTGGGGGGCTGTCCAAAGGGTTGGGGGATGTCCAGAGGGTTGGGGGTTGTCCAGGGGGGTGTCCAAGGGGGTAGGGGGTGGGCGGTGGTGTCCAAGAGGGGTGGGGGTGTTGTCTAGAGGGGTGGGGGCTGTCTAGGGGGTGGGGGGATGTCTAGAGGGGTGGGGGCTTTCCTAGGGGGTGGTGGTGTCTAGGGGGTGTCCAAGGTGGTGGGGGTGGTGTTCAGATGGTTCGGGGGGTTGTCCAGAAGGTTGAGGGTCTCTAGGGTGTCCATAGAGGTGGGGGGGGGGGGGGGTCCAAGGGGGTGGGGGTGTCTTAGTGGGTGGGGGCTGTCCAAGGGGGTCAGGGCCTTTCCATAGGATTTGGGGGTTGTTCGGGGGGGGGGGGGTGTCCAGAGGGTTGGGTGGTGTCCAGGGGGTTGTGCAAGGGGGTAGGAGGCGGGTGGTGGTGTCCAGGAGGGGTGGGGGCTGTCCAAGGGTGTGGAGGTTTCCAAGGGGTGTCCAAGGGGGTGGGGGTGGTGTCCAGGGGTGGGGGGTTGTCCAAGGGGGTAGTGGTGTCCAGGGGGTGTCCAAGGGGGTGGGGGATAAGTGTCAGTTGGGATTGACTACTGCATCGTGGTTTGTGAGATTATGACATGATGATTGTATTGTTTCATAGATATTAGTGTTGCAATATGATTCTATTTAGTTATATATATTTTGACCAGTCATCGACTATGAGAAAATTATGGGTTATGGGGGAGACCATGTCATGGTTTTCAAATATGCATAGTTATCCTGACCCCGTTGTGCCGTGATGATTGGCTTTACATTATGATTTTCTCCATTTGAGTTTTTATTTTAAATTTGATTTGATTCTCAGGATTAATCCATTTCTCTAATTTTCTATCAACCATTGGAGGCCCCATGGGTTTCTTTGATTCAATGGAATTTAAAAATGTTATATCTAACTATATTTTCCTTTTAAAATCATATTCAAGCATATTTTTTTAAATACGCATAGATTTGTTTTATATTTAAAAATTGTTTTACATTCAAATTATGATTTTTTCATATAAAAATGTATTTGTCTTACCTTAAAAAGATGTATAATTTTGATATTTGTTATAGGTAATAATGAGTCGAAATTGGATTAAAGTACATCGAATGAGCAATGAATATGAGGAAGGTGCTGATGCCTTTTTGGAATTTTCTAAACGAAATGTTCCAAGTAGTGACATTTTTTTCTATCCATGTCTGAAATGTTTGAATATGAAGAAGTTGAAAAGTAGAGAGATAAAAGATCATCTAAATTTTCATGGTTTAAATTCGCGTTACAGCCCTTGGATTTGGCATGGTGAAACTGGACTGAATTTCACTGATGATGATGATTCACAAGATGGTAACTCCGATGGAATTGAAGAAATGATTCGCGATATTGCAGCAGAACAAATTGAGATAGAAATGACAGTTTCACGTCTATATGGTGATGCTGAAAAACCATTATATCTTGGTTGTACAGATTTTACGGTTTTTTTGGCGGTGTTAAGATTGATTCACCTGAAGGTGAAACATGGATGGAGTGACAAAAGTTTTACAGAGCTGCTACAATTGATGAAAGACATTCTTCCAAAAGATTACGATCTTCTAGATTTACATTATAAGGCCAAGAAAATATTATGCCTGATGGGATTGGGATACAAGAAAACACATGCCTGTCCAAATGACTGTATTATATGTAGGAAGGAATATGAATTTCTGTCAGAGTGTCCTAAATGTGGGACATCACGGTATAAGGTGAATGAAAAATCGCAGGCTAATGTAGAGATTACAAAGATCCCTTCAAACGTATTTTGGTATCTTCCTATAATTCATAGTTTCAAACATTAATTTGATAATTCACATTATTCAAAAAGGATAAGAAGGCATGCAGATCATCGGTTATGTGGTGGAAAAATACGTCATCCAGCTGACTGTCCACAATGGAAGAAAATTGATGAGCAATATTCTACATTTGGAAATGAAATTAGAAATCTTAGACTAGGGTTGTGCACAGATGGAATGAATCCATACCGAACCCTCAGTAACACACATAGTTCATGGCCTGTTTTATTTGTAATTTACAACCTATCTCCTGAAGTTTGTATGAAGCGCAAATATATCATGTTGAGTATAATGATCTCTGGTCCGAAGCAACCCGACAATGATATTGATGTTTATTTGTCACCGTTGATTGATGATTTGAAACATTTATGGGATGATGGTATTAGGTTGTATGATTCTTATAAAATGGAATATTTTCAACTGCATGAAGTGCTTTTGTTAACTATAAATGACTTCCCAGCATGTGGAAATTTTTCTGGATACAGTGATAAAGGGCATAAAGCATGTCTAATTTGCAAACAACAGACACCATATTGTCAATTGCATTATGGGAGGAAAACAGTGTACATGGGTCATCGAATGTTTTTTCCAATGGATCACCCTTATAGAAGACTAAAAAAGGCATTCAATGGCTCATAAGAATTTTATATTGCTCCAAAACCTTTATCCCCTAATCTTGTATTTTGAGAGGGTCAAAAACCTTGATGTGACATTGGGAAAGACACAGAAATTTGGTAATGATAGATATATTTGGAAGAAAAGGTCAATATTTTTTGAGCTACCATATTGGAGATATCATGAAGTTAAACATAATATTGATGTCATGCACGTGAAGAAGAATACTTGTGATTGATTTATTAGAAAATTGATAGATATTAAAGGAAATACAAAAGATGGGTTGAATGGAAGATTAGACTTACTATCAATGGGAATACGTTTGGAGTTAGCTCCCACTCCTAAGGGAAGACTAACATTTCTTCCCCTGACTTGTCATATATTATCAGAGAGGGAAAAAATTATCTTTTTTCAGTTTCTTCATGATATCAAAGTGCCTCAAGGTTATTCTTAAAATGTAAAAACTTTTGTCTCCTTGAAGGACTTGAAGTTTATAGGTATGAAATCACATGATTGTCACGTCATGATGGAACAAATGCTACTAGTTACATTGAGTGGAATATTACCCATCCATGTCAGAAATACTATAATGAAGTTGTCTTATTTTTTCAATTCAATTTGTAATAAGTCAATTGATGTGAATGCTTTGAACATTTTGGAAAAGGATGAAATTTTTATAATTTGTCAATTGGAAATGTATTTTCCACCAACTTTTTTTGATATAATGGTGCATTTAATGATTCATCCGGTTCAAGAAATAAAGCTTTGTGGACCTGTATATCTTCATTGGATGTATCCTTTTGAAAGGTAAATGAAAATATTGAAGGGGTATGTTAAGAATATATATCGACCTGAAGCCTCCATTATTGAAAAGTATATTTCGGAGGAGGTTGCAGAGTTTTGTACGAGCTACTTGGCTGCGGCGCAGCACATAGGTTTGCCTCCATCTCACCATGAATGAGTTAATAATGAGGGAAAGTGGATTCGTGGCTTGAAAGTCAAATCATTGTCAACTAAACAGATGAAGTATTTTGAATCAATCATCTTGAATAACATAGCTGATGCTCAACCGTATATCACATTTCATATTAATGAGTTGAAATAATGTCATCCAAAGAAGAAAGAAATGTCGATTTTGAATGATCACAACAAAATATTTTTGTCATGGTTTAAAAAGACCTTTCATGGTAGATTATATGTATAAGAGACATTAAAATGGATACTGGGTGGTCCATGTTTAAATGTGATAACATGGTCTAGGTATGACATTAATGGCTATACATTTCATATGAAAGTTTAGGACAATAGAAGTGCGGTTCAGAATAGTGGTGTATTGGTGTTTGTAGAAGCAATGCATTTTTTCGAGTGCTAAGGACAAAAACCCAATTTCTACATCAAGTGCATATTATGAAGTGATTGAATACATATGGGAGGTTGATTAATTTAAAATTAAAGTTCATGTTTTTAACTGTAAATGGTTTATCGGTAACAACAATGTCAGACACGATGAATTTGGAATGACACTTGTTAACCTGAATAGATTGGAAGACACAACTAATTATTTTATAATGGCAACACAGGAAAAACAAATTTTCTATGTAGTAGATAAATCAGATATGCAGTGGGCTGTTGTTTTACAAGGGAAAAAACAATATGTTGGTGAGGATGAACTTGATGAAGATGTTGATTTATGTGAGATCCCTACTTCCATGGAAAGATTAACAAAACATAATGATGAGCATGTTGAAGACATGGTTTGTACCATAAGGAACAATCACGACGAAGGGATTTGGGAAAAAAATCCATTTGTACATTCCTAAAATTATGGGTAACATATGTTTATTTCTTGTTTACATTTATTTTTTTTCATAAAATGTTAGATATTGTAAGTTTTTTCTTTATTAAAACATATATTAAAACAAAATAAGTATAAGTTTTTGTTTGTTTTAAGTTTTTTTTTGTTTACTTTATCAGGTTTACCATTACATGAATTATATATCTATTATTTTTGTTCAGTGACAATTACTTTACCATGTTTTCCAGGTTTACCAGGTTTACCATGTTTACCATCTTGACTATCTTTACCATATTTACCATTTTTTAACATGCTTACCATATTAAAAATGTTTACTATTACATAACTTAGTATAATTTTCTATTTTCTTATTACAGTATTATTAAAATATTTGAATTTGTATATTTGTGAACTAATGTTTGTTTTTTTGATTTGAAGGATAATGATAGATCATTCAGTTGATCAACCAAATGATTCTGGAGATGAGCATATTGTTCATACCTCTGGGGAGGAACATTCACATGCTCCTCTTGATGTTCCCCAATCTTCCTCGTGTGCTCCTATTACGACAAAGATTTCAAGAGTTGGTAAACGTGGGTGCACACTATTACCAAAATTAGCACTTTCCCGTACACAGGATCAGAGGATACTCGTTGAGTTTGATGATGATGATATTCCTAGAGGTCCAAATGCAAAATATTTAAATAGTTTTGTATCAACTCAGGCTAAGAGAAAAATAAGCATTTTGTATGATGACTGGAGAAGTGTGGATAAAGCGATAATCTCTCAGTTGTGGGAGATGATTTTGGTAAGATCTTTTTCTATTGTTTGACTATTCTTTAAATGTTTCTAGTATATATAATATGTTTAACCTCTTCTTCATTAGATGACATTAGATATTCCTGACACTAGAGGAGTCAGGAAGAAATTATTATCGATGGCTGCTAGGAGATGGGGGGATTTCAAATCAACCCTCTCATCTTATTTCATTTTTGGTCATAGGAGTCATGACAATCCATGTCGTATATATCCTTTTATAGATGAAGACACATGGAGACAGTTTGTTGAAAGTAGATGAAAATAATCATTTTTGGTAAGGGCAATGTAAACTTCTTTAGGATTTCTTATATAAATGATCTTATTAATGTTTTGTTAATGATTTCATATTCTTAATTTACATAAAACAAGGAAAGCTCATCAAGATATCCAATCTAAAAATGTATACCCTCATATTTTTTCTCGGGGAGGGTATGCATTTTTGGAATAACAAATGATGGCAGAAAAATTTCTAAAACCAAGAGTTGAGACTTCAAGCTCTGTAGAGGTGGCCCCTCCATCCACTGCATCTAGACATGAAAAATGGAAGAGAGCTCGGATGGGAAAAAAGGGAAATATATTTCCGAAGAATTGAGAATCATAGCTGAGAGGATTTTAAGATATCTATTTTATTTATTTAAGTTAACTATTTTCTTCATATAATTTTAATAATTACAGAAATGTTCAATTAATTAATACATGACTCTCTTGAGGAGAAGAGATCACAGGGGGATTTTACAGCTACTGGGAGGCAATATATTTTATCTATAGCATTGGGAAAGCCCGAACATCCTAGTCGTGTAAGAGGATATCTGGCAGGTGTATTGTTAAGAAAAGTGTTGAAATGTTCTTCAAATTCTAACATTGAGGATGTTAATAAAAAAAATTGAATCCTTGGAGGCTGAAGTTCATAATATTAATGCGATGATGGAGGAAATGATTAGAGCGTCGGTAAGTCTATGTTTTCCGACATGCAAATACAATTTCAGACTGCAACTCCCACTCTTCCACCTCCCCCTGCAGACCCCATTATTTATCCTCCACCTCCACCAGTAGCTCCCACTCCCCCACCTCAGCTTGCAGACCCCATTTTTTATCCTACTCCTCCAACCTAGATTTCTACTTATTGCGAGTTGTATGTTAACGATCCTTAACATCATATAGTTGCATATGGGTTGTTATATTGTATAGGAGATACAGTTCATCATCAAAAATTTGAGGTAGAGAATCAGAGGGTCACTGTACAAGATATTATAGATAGATCTGCTTGAGTACCATTACCTACAGATGAGGTGACAATAATTGGACATAGTATCAGCCATTTTTTAATTTGGACATCCAGACTTCTTCGACTCATTACCATAGAGGTATGAATGTTATATCTTTTATTTAATTTTTTTATTAAAGTTGTTTTATCATTTGAAAAATAATATATTTTTCTATTTATTTTTACAGGAATACTTCAAAGGTAAAGAAATACTGTATAGAAAACAACAAATACAAATCACTATGAAATCAGATACAGATTCTAGTAGTCTTGACAGATTTTCAAGATATTCAAATTTTTTGGTGGGTCATTATGAGTTTCCAATGGATGTTCATGTTTGTGGATGTGCAATAACTGTGGGGATTATGAAAACTGATATCATGGATCTTGTTACTAGAGATAAGTTGGGAATCAATGTGGTGCAAATTTTTTCCATGTAAGTCTTAACACCTTTTCCCTGCGTTATATTTATTAAAAATGTATACTTATGTCTGTTTTGTATTAGGTATCCTTATAACATTTGTGAGAGGAATGCGATGATAGATGTATATGGATTCATGGACCCACAATTGATTTCCCCTGAAGCATGTGCATTGGATGAGGAAAAAATAATGCTTTATATTGCTGAACGACTTGAACAAAATATAGTCACACAATGTTGGATGATGCCTTTTTGTGAGAGGTATGAAACACATCTCTCTCAAATATTTCATTATATTTTAACATAAAATAACACTAACCTTAAATTTTCTTTTATCAGTTATCATTGGATGTTAGGGGTTTTTTTACCAAGGGAGAAAACACTTTGTTGGATATGCTCTGTCCATGATGATGTGCAAGAAATTTTTATGAATATATTGGAAAAGTAAGTTTCAATTTCTCAATAGTTTTATATATTATAATGAATTTTAAATTTACCCCATTCGTATTATTTTCTAACAGGGGATGGGTCTACTTTCGAAAAAACACAAAGAAAAGGAGTGAAAAGATCAAATATGTAAATGCAAAGGTAAATATCCATTTATAATTTGTACTTTTGGATTTATTACCTAAAAACAATATTTTTAATTTACACTCATTCAAATAGAATTGTCATGAACAACAAGGCGTTTTCGAATGCGGATATTATATGTTAAGATTTATGTATGAAATAATAACAACTGGGACAGTTGTGAACATTGACCTGGTAAGATTTCCTTTTAAAATTTTCTATATTATTTCAATTTGATTTATTCATTATACATGTTAACTTCTATCCTTTTAATTTGTAGTTATTTGATGACCCTCGACCCTATACTGCTCAAGACATCAAACCCTTACAAGTGGAGTGGTCAAATTATTTTACAGGTTTGATTGAATTTTAGTTGTTTGTAGTGTAAAATATAATTTTGAATATTGTCATTGTAATTGTGTATTTGGTGGTCGTTTAGGTTGGATTTAGTTTTTTTAAGTTGACAGGGTACGTTTTCAATGTTATATATGTGAATGTTTAATTTTTCTCTACTTATTGTTTTGGTCTACTTATGATGGTTTTTCTGGTATGGATTCTAGTCTAGGGGCGAGGGGTTCCAAGGGTGTGGGGGGCTGTTCAGTGAGGTGGGGGTGTCTAGGGGTGTGGGAGGGCTGTCTGGTGGGGGTGGGGGTGGGGTGGGGGGGTTCCTGGGTGTCCATGAGAGTGGGGGGGGGGTCGGTCTAGGGGGTGGGAGAGTTTCTAGGAGGGTGGAAGGCTGTCCAGGGGAATGTGAGGATGTCCAGGGGTGTCCAAGGGAGTGGGGGTGTCCTGTGGGGTGAGGGAGGTTTCCAGGGGTGTGGGAGGGCTTTCCAGTTGGGGGGGGGGGGGGGGTCCAGGGTGTCCATGGGGATGGGGGGGGGGATTCTAGGGGGGTGGGAGAGGAGGTTCCACCATCCCTCAGAGGGCTGAACGTCGCTGGAAGGTGTTCATCACTCCCACATGTGAAAATTTTTAGAGCTCAAGATTCTCATGTAAGAGAGATGACTGGCTTCCAGCGGTGTGACCCCCGAGGGGGTGTCCAGGAGGGCGGGGGGGGGGGGGGGGGTGTCCAGTGGGTGTCCAAGAGGGTGGGGGGGGGGCAGTCTCGGGGTGGGGGGGGGGGGGCAATCCAGGGGTGTGGGGGTGTCCAGGAGGGTGGGTGGCAGTCTCAGGGGTGGGGTGGGGGGGGGGAGTCCAGGGGTGTGGGGGTGTGTCCAGGAGGGTGGGGGTCATCCAGGGGTGTGGGGGGCTGTCCAGGGGGTGGGGGGGAGTCCAGGGGTGGGGGTGTCTAGGAGAAGGGTTGTCCAGGGGGTGGGGGTGTCCAGGGGTGTGGTTGGGGCAGTCCAGTGGGGTGAGGGGATTCTGGTATGTTTTTGGTAACTTTTTGGTCTGTTTCAGGGGTGTGGGAGGGCTGTCTAGGGGTGTGGGAGTGTTGTCCAGGGGGTGGGTTAGGCGGGGTGTTCAAGGGTGTGGGGGGCTGTCCAGGGGTGGTGGGGATGTCCAGGGGTGTGGGGGCTGTCCAGGGGGTCGGGGGGAGGGGAGTCCAGGGGTGTGTGGGGGTGTCTAAGGGTGTGGTGGGGGCTATCCAGTGGGGTGAGAGGGGCTGTCCAGGGGGTGGTGGGGCATTACAGGAGGGTGGGGGGGGGGGGGGGGGTTTAGGGTTGTTGGGGGCTATCCAGGGGGTGGGGGGAGTCAAGGGGTGTGGGGGGGGTGTCCAGGGGTGTGGGGGGTTGTCCAGGGGTTGGTGGGAGAATTCCAGGGTTGGGGGGTGTCCAGGGGGTGGGCGATTGTCCAGGGGTGTTGGGGGATGTCGAAGGGGTGGGGGGGGGGGGGGGTGTACAGGGGTGTGGTGGGGTGTGGTGGGGTGGGGGATTTCCAGTGGGTTGAGGGGGTTCTGGTCTGGTTTTTGTAACTTTTTGGTCTGTTTCAGGGGTGTGGGAGAGCTGTCCAGGGGTGTGGGAGTGTTGTCCAGGGGGTGGGGGGTATACAGGATGGTGGGGGGATGTCCAAGGGGTGGTTATGTCCAGGGGTGTGGGGGGGGGGGGGTGTACAGGGGTGTGGTGGGGGCAGTCCAGTGGGGTGAGGGGGTTCTGGTTTGTTTTTGGTAACTTTTTGGTCGGTTTCAGGGGTGTGGGAGGGCTATTCAGGGGTGTGGGAGTGTTTTCCATAGGGTGGGGGGTATAGATGAGGGTTGGGGGGTTGTACAGGGGTGTTTGGGGTTGTCCAGGGGGTCAGGGGGCAGTCCAGGGGTGTGGTGGGGGCTATTCAGTGGGGTGAGGGGGTGGGGGAGGTGGGGGGGTGGGAGGGCTATCCAGGGGTGTGGGAGTGTTGTCCAGGGTGTGGGGGGTATACATGAGGGTGGGGGGGTTGTCCTGGGGTGTTTGGGGCTGTCCAGGGGGTCGTGGGTCAGTCCAGGGGTGTCGTGGGGTCTGTCTAGTGGGGTGAGGGGGGGATGTTCAGGGGGTGGTGGGGGCTGTCCAGTGGGGTAAGTTTTAAATGTTACCAATGTAAATGCTTAATTTTTCTTTGGTTCTTGTTTTGGTATACTTATGTTTTGTAGTGGGAATTCTTGATTTGGTTTCTGTTTGTTTCTGGGGAGAGCAGAGGACTGCTTTCCATTTAAAAAAAATTGGTCTTCCACGTCGGTTATTTTATAACCGACGTGATAAAGGAATGGGGAAGGGTTTATCACGTCGGTTATTTGAATAACCGACGTGATAAACACCCCCTCACTATTCTATCATGTCGGTTATATAATAACCGACGTGATAAACCCTCCCCCTAGTTTTTGCACATCGGTTAATTAATAACCGACGTGATAAACACTGCGATGTTATGTATTTTACGTTGTTTTTTAAATAACCGACGTAAAAAACAATATTTATAACATCGTCCGTATTAATGTTGGCTCAAAACCGACGTAAAAAATGAAAAATAACCAACCTAAAAACATTTTCTGCACTAGTGTGTTAATGATTTGTGATGGAGATATTGGTCTACGTAATAAAAGGTTATGTATTGAAATTTAAGAAGGGGTTTATAAAAATTGTCCAAAATGAACTTTGTATTTTGAAATTTCAAAATGGTATTAATAAGGTATTCTTAAAATAGAAAATTGATTTTAATAGTTGTTTATTGAATTTTAAAACAATTGGTATTAATGTATAGCACTTTTTGAAATAATTTTAAATCAGAAGTAGTTTAAATTATTTATTTATAGTGAAAACATAATTTTAGTTGTGAAATATTATTTTTAAAACTTATAAAGTATTATTAAGAATATTAGTTAAATTGAATATATTGTTTTTGTAATGGGTTAATAATTTCAAGGATGAAGTTATCAAATGAAAATTTTGTTTTAGGAAATATCTCATGGGTTTTAACAGATTTAAAATGGACCTTCTATTTTTTCCATACAGTTTTTTTAATTATAGTGGCAATTATTATTTTATCCTTTATGTTTTTATTTTGAATTATGGTTTATTCAATTTTGGATTAGTTGATTTCTTTGGGAAAATATGGTTGAGTTCAATGTTAATGTTATTTATAGTGTACCCCCTAATACTGGCATGGGGATCAAAGTGAATTCATGTAACACCCCAATAGTTTATTATAAAATTTACATTAATTAAATATTATTTTGTATATCTTCCTTTACATGTAACACTGAACCATAACAAACAACTATTCATTTTATTTAGATAAAATTATAGGTATCAAATATTACCATTGTAATGTGGCTATTAAATTGGTTTGTATAAGTAGAAGTAACCACATTTTGCAATACGTGTAAGAAAAAAATAAAGGGGTCATTTTTAATACTGATTCATTGATAAAATTTATTATGCGTATTTAAATAACCAGTTAGATCATTTTAGGATTAGAAATGTATTTTCCTAAAAATTTATTTTTTTGAGGCATAATTTTTTTTGTTTAAGAAAATGAATATATTATAATTAAATGATGATATATTTATTTATATAAATTAAATATTGACATTAACTTAATTTTTAATTTATAGAAAACAATAATAAAAATGGTTGCTAATTGAAAAGATTCTTTTACTTTAAATTTTTTTTTCCTTTTATTTTATATTTACATTAAAAAGTAAATTTAATAAGTTTTAGAATTCTTATGAAAAGATAAACATAATTTTTGGATACCACAAAATAATATTAGTTAAGGATTAATTTTTATTATTTTATTGAAAATATTTATTTTTAGGTAAATAGTACAAAATATCATTTTCAAAAATATCACAAATTTCATAAAATAATTAAGACATGAGCATGGATTAAAAATTACAAACCCTTTTTCAAAACCAAATGTGTATTTAATATGTATAATTATACAATTAAAAATATTAATTTTAAATTAGAAACCTATATTTTACTTTTTTGAAGATAAGTATTATTTTATTCCAATAAAGAATATTTTTTTTATTTTATCTTAATTAAATATTTATATTTTAGATTTAGTTTTCAGCATAACTTTAAAGTCCCATAACTCTTATTGTTTATTAATAAACCAAATTATTTTATTAAAATAAATAACATTGATAATTTTACCCCGGTGATGTTTTTTTCTTAAAAATACACTTATTCTAAAAAAACATGTTCTACGTTTTATGTGAACTAATATTAAAATCAATTTTCCCCATAATTGAATGTTTTATTTGATATAATGTTTTTAATATTTAAAATAAGAATATAAAAATTATATAGTAGATGTAATTAAATAATCAGACATAAAAATTAGTTACCATGGTAAAAAAATAAGTTATTGTGGTAAAAATAAATTACGGTAAATGTTAAAACTAAGTAGAAAACACCTATAATTACTCAAAACATATCTTAAAATGAGTTTTTTAGTGTTCTCAAAAACAATACCCCACCATATCCAATATTTTCCACTTTTGTAGCCATTATCCATGAATATTGACTTGTCCTTTTAATTTTTTACCAAAATGCCACTCCTCTCACCTATAAATGGTTCCCTTCACCAACTCAGTTGTCCTCACACCAAAAGACCCTTAGATTATGAAAAATCTAACAAAATAACTTTAAAAAACTAATTAAAAAATTTTAGAGGTTATTCTCTTTTCATAGTAACACCTCTCAAATCCTTAATATAATTTACATAGGATTCATCCCAAGGCGTAAGATAAAAATTCCCAAATCGATCATTTTCATTTCAATTTAATTATATATTATGATTCTAACTAAAATTATATTATATAATACTAATATAATAACATTAGTATCATCAATATTCTAAAATTTTATTATATTTATTAAAAAAAATAACTATATCCCCCCTTATAAAAATGAGAGTGTCGATCGTGCATACAAACGGAAAGCTGCATCCATGAAGTGACGTATTTTGTTTTTCATAACCAAATTACATGTATGGTAAAAATTGTGTATTTAAAAAATAAATATTATATTTAAAAAATAATTAAGTCTATGAAAATATAAATCAATTCTTACCATCATTCCATTATATGAAAAACGAAAATGATATCCATGTGTACATGCAGATGACCACCTCCAAGGAGCAATATGTTCTATTTTAATCAATTTCCTACATGGATGTCTCTAAAATATATTTGATACATATATAGTATGTCAGAAATTAATTTATTTGATGAATAAGTTTCTTTAAGGATGATGAAAAATTAGTGATCATTATAATGTAATCTATATATATCAATAAATTATCAAAGATAAGCTCATTATCGATTTCATGTTAAATAATCGTGGAAAAAATATTCATGGAGATAAATTTGAAATTTATAAAATATTATAAAGAATAAATTATCGTAACTTGAATATTCTAGTTATGATAAAAAGTTAATCAGTGAATAGGAACTGACATTTTCATTTTAAGGCATGCACAAAATAATAAAAAATCACTAACATGCGATGATGAAAATAATCTATAAATAACTAATGAAGGTTTAATAAATTATTATAATTGAAGGATATATAAGGTAATAAATATTAATAATGTTATTAAAATAGGTTAGAAATATTCTTATGTTGATTATATATGAGGTTAAATATACTTAATGAATGTAGTTTGTTAAAAGTAAAGGGTTTTCATCTCAAACATCATTCTTTGAGACATGTTTCATTACATGTACCAATTTTTATTTATATGATTCATATAAATCCTATATGAAATATTTTTTTCATTATTATATTTTATTAAAGGTAATTAATGGTCAAATTGTTTTTTTCAAAGGGTTATGATTCAATGGTTACCAAAGACGTAAGTGTTTTTGTTACCACAATTTACTTTCATTGAGTTATAATAAATCATATTAGTCTTTACTATTATAAGTTGGGTAAAATCATCCCTATGATTGAATTGTATTATATTTAATCTCATGTTTACAGATATATATATCTCCTTCAAATGAAATCCTTTTAAAGGAATTTTTATCTAAATTATTCTTCATCGACAAACTTCTTTCATCATAAGAATTCAATGTTTTCAAGAATAATACTTATCCTCTTTGATGGTTATTTCTCATCCATGTATAAACTATTAAATTCCATAAATGTTTTAATTTATTATTTGTAAACCAAAATATAAATTATCTCTTTTATTCTCTTTATTTCCATTTAACCATTTTTAAAATAATGGGTTTTATCATTTTTTTGATGTGAATTTCAATAAATTTATTTTAAAATATCAAAAAAATTCCTTTCACGATTGTATATTTTAAATTCGGCTCCAAATTTACTCTACAAATAAATTATTTTTTTCAAAGCTAAATTATTGGTATTTACATTAAAGTGGTATTTTAAAATATCATTCATGTTACTTTCTTGAAAATTATTTTTTTGAAGGTGACTCATAAATTATTATTTTTTATAATGAGGGTAAAAATGTTTTATTAAATATTATTTCACTGTTTCTCCTCCATTTTTCTCACTATAAGAAAAACATCTACCCCCTTTGTAGTAATGTTTCATTAATTACCCTTTAAATTAAATTTTTAAATACTTATTTTGGGAAATTGAATTTTGGGTATCAACCAATTTTCTTTTGATATCATTTTGTGTGATACATTTTGAAATAATATCAAACCCATTTACATTCTATTGGTTATCACGTAATTAAGATTTATTGATATCTTATGGAAAATATATGAATGGTTAGTTATTTTTAGGATATTATATATCCATCCAATTCATTGGTTAATATTTAATACCTCATGAGATAATTTTGTTGGGAAATTAACTCAATACAATTATCTAGGTTTAGAAGATTGAATGTGAAGTAGTTCAACATAGCTATATTCACAAGAATGATATTGAACTCAACATAGTATGTTTTGATCATAATATTTAAAGTGAACTCAACTCAATGAAATATATTCATAAGATTGAGCATGAACTTGATGAGATTATCTTTGTTGAAATGATTGATCATGAACTCAATGAAGTTTTCTATGTTTACAATATTGAGAGTGAACTCAATACAGTTATCTCAATTTACAAGATTTTTATTTCCTGTACTTATGCCCATGTCATGTTTCAATGTCATAATCTAATTTTATTCTCCATATATAATTTTTATTACCTCGACCACTTATTCCATAATATATATTTTTTTATCTGAGTTTACATGTCCTATTATCATGACTTAAGGTTAAAACTATATGTCTATTTTTCTTTTTGGTAAGATAATTCTCACATGATCATGTTTTCTCATATTCTTATGAACAAACTATTATTGAAATTTTTATGTGTGTTTCCCTTACTGGTCATTTTGAGATCACCTTTTTCTTATGTTTCTATTCCCCAACTAATGGGGATGAGTATAAAATATGACATGTCAAGATAGAAGTCTATATGGTGCGAATATGGAGAAGTATTCATAAGCATTAAATATTGTTTTGTGTATCTTTTCCCCAAAGACACTAAACCTAAAGGTTCTTAGGATTTTGTGAGATTATTGCGAGAGGTATTATTAATGTCAAATATATACATTATTATATTGGGTTATCTAATATGGTATCAAATCTAGTGTTTAAATAATGTTTTTTATCTCTAGATTGGAGAGTGTGGTTATGGGGAATCTCAGTTGGTATCAAATAAGGGTTTTGTTATTTTTGGGGATTAGTTTAGTTATTTTGGGATATTGGGATGAGAGAACATTAGTTATAACCCTAGGGAAAAATATGAGTATTATATAAAATCCTAATGTTTTGGGGAAGTAGATATTGTGTAGTTTCCCATCAATGGTAACCCAGTCTGGATATAAATAAGTGGATAAAAGATCTGGTACATATGCTCCTAGGAGTAATAACCTAGAAAATAATCGTTAGGAATTAACTCTAACATCACATAGTGTACAATAAACATAATTATATGAAAACTTGGTTTGATATTCCAAGGGGGTATTCTGTAGATGTTTAATTTTCACTTTATATACCATCATGATGTATTTAAAAAGAATTCAAAGTTGTAATATATAACTAGTTTGTTTAGAGAGCTTAATAGAAATGTTACCACGAAAAACTGAGGTTAAACTAAAGAAGTTATTATTGAAATAGTGGGTGCTCTAGACCCAACTATATAGCACTTTTGATTACCATATCGTGCATACAATTAGTTATACATGATGTAATCTTACCATTATAGTGTAGCTCTAACATACCATGTAAATAAAGAATATAACATTTTAATATTTATTAATATTTGTGAATTAAATATTAATTTTAATATAAAGGGTATGGTATGTTCTATGGCGTACCCGATAGGCAACAATGGGTTTCTTTGAAATCTTACGTTGCACACAACGTTGAGTTATACTAAAAAATAATATAATAATATTATTATTTTAAATGGTAGTCAACACATAGCCGTTGTATTGGAAGAAATGAATAAAACTAACTAAAATATGACTATATATGTTTGTCAAATGTTTTTACATTTATCCAATAAATTTTAGAGGCTTAAAATATGAAAGAATCTGATTTTAAGCATAAATACTCTAATATTAATTAAAAGGCCGATTTAATTCCTTTTGATGGTGAACCCTTTTTAAATCTAGTTTTTGTCACTTTTATATGTTCTATTTGACAGAATAAAATTATTCTTTAGAATCATGACATCAAAATTTACTTTGGGTAAAGTTTTGGTATATTTATGATAAAATTCAATTTTTAATGAATAGTTAAAAATACTGTATTGTAATTCAAAATTTCCTTTTAATATAATTTATTTATAATGTTAGATTATCTTTTTAATTGGTTTTAAAGTGTAATTATATTATTTTTTTACTATTTAATCCAATTTTTTTCATTGGAAGTAATTTCACTATGAAATTGGACATAAATAAATGACAATCTTTTGATAGTTATTATTACTTAAAAACACGCTTTTTGTTTTGATAGCGGGAATTAATTTTAAATTAATTTTCGAAACTTATGTGTTTTGAATTTTTTAAAATGGATTCCATATTTGGAATCAGTATGTCTAAATTGTGTAAGTAGATAACTTTTATTTTTAGACAATATGAATATTTACTTCTGTAAAAATTTTATTTACCATTGTTAAAGGGTAAATCTGGTAAATAAGGGTAACAAAATATGATTATTATAATATAAAATTACCATAACATGTGTTCTAAACATATTGGTTTATACATTTATAACCATGGGCATCCTTGCATTGATTTTGGGACCCCATGGAGCCACTTGGGAGTGATAATGACACTTTATATTAATTAATTTAAAGTAAAAACAAAAATGAGTTAAACATATATCTTTTAGTAAATCAATTTTTACATGGGGTTATATAAGTTATCTCTTAGACTATAAATATTCATTTGAAAACTAAAAAAAATTCCTACATATTTATTTTTTTTAAATTTTTAGACATCAAATAAACAAAAAACATTATGACACAATAATGATGCATTGTGTACCTAATTAATGAATGATTCAAATAAATAAGATTATAAAGATTAATACAATATCCAAAAAATGTAAAATTATTATTGGATGATTTTATTTCTAACATGAGTCATCTTATATTAAACTTTAATAAGTTTTGGACCTTTATAAACTGAAAATCATTATATAATAAAATAATATTTTTAAACATTCCTAAAGAGCCCCTCCTCCCCCTTATAAAAAGCCATAACTTCTAACCCATTCCTCACACTTCTAATGCCCCTTGAATCATCCCAAATCTACCCAATTAATCTTCCTACATCCCTATACTCCTTATAGAAGCCTTTCCCTAGGAAGAAGGTGATTCAAGTAAACCTTTTGGTTCAAACCAAAGGGAGATACCCGATAGGTAACATATTCTCTTAAGTTAGTTTGTTTTTATTTTAATTCGCAAACCCCGTAAACTCTTTTTATTACATTATTTTATAACAAAAATAGTATCCTCAATATAATAGGTTTTTTATGGGAAGTATTATAACTACACTTACACAGACCTACATCTAATGGGTAAAGAACATACTATTTCTGTTGACAGCGAACTACTGCCTCACGAAACGATGATTATTCAATATTCTCCTACCACCTCTCCTAGTGGCCATTATGATAGAAATGTATTTATATATTATATATATTATGTTTATTTTTTCTCTATGATTCTGTAATTTTTATTTACAAACATACTTTTATGCTTTCCAATATTTGTAAATACGATATTTTCATTTGAGGAAGTGCAGACTACCGCCCCCTCAAGGTGATATGATTCATTCATGACATACATGATACATATAAAGTATGGTGTTAAGGAAACTATGTAACATATATATAAGATGATATTATAATTTAATATTTTATACCTATTTATCATTAAGTTTTCATTCCATTAAATATAAAATAGAAATGGAAGTAGCGTTCATGCGAACGTACGTCTTACCGTCTCCATGAACGGTGCATTTCATTTCTTATATCCAAATGTTATGTAATATTATAAATACCTACATATAATGGATATATATAATATATATGATATATAAATCATGATTATAATTCTTTATATAATGTACTTTTGACCACATGAACAACTTGTAAATATAAGAAGCTCATTTTTGACTCAAGTACCAAATATCGACAAAACGACCATTTTTAACTTAAATGATTGCATAAAGTTTATAACATGGTAATAAGTGATATAAAAGGAATAATAAACTTGAAAAAGGTTATTAATCAAGTAGAAATTAACTTTATCTTATCATTCAGGAGATTAAAGAACGAACGGTTCAAGTCGAACACGAGGTAGGAGGTTTCTTATCTCACTTTTAATTCCGTGAGATTTCCATTGTTCACCACTTATTTATTGCATGTGGTGTATATTTTACTACCATTTGATATATATTGTCATGATTATATTTATATTAATGATATTATATGATTAATTTGGTGGTTATTAACTTTTTTTCATACGTCTCGATTGATTAAAATGAGGTAAGGGGTTTTCATCTCACTTTTTATTCCTGTGAGATTCATGGTATATTTGCCAAAATTTCCTTTTGTTTGGTGTATGTACTGCCATGATTGTATTATTTGTGTAATTTAATTTAATTTATGGGTATTTACATCTTCATTGTATGATCCTTCTTTCATGTAGTGTATGTTTCGTAAGTTACCAAATCGATAAGGGAACCTTTCACCCTTCTCTTTTTAAAAGAATTAATTTATGTTATGTATTTTAATTTCCAATTTATTATGTCAGGATATGTTCTTCTATATTCTTATTGATGTAAATTTTTTTCCAAGTGATGATATAACCTGTCCTCTCTCATCAACTCATTTTCCTAATTTTAAAGTGACGCCGTTAGGCTGTTGAATTTCTATAAGAGAACTTTCTAACCCAATTTCCATTCCTTGGGTTAATCTTGTAATTATTAATTATGTCATCCTATGATTATGTGTGGAATCATTGTTTATTTATTTATGTTGTAATTTCCAATCCCCATTGTTTGGGTATACTTTTGATTCACATAATCACTCCATTGATAAATTCTCAATTCATCGATATGAACTTGATAAGAGTAATTTTAACTCAATTTCCATTCATTGAGTTAAACATCCAAGTCATTGGTGTTGTTTTTTCAAAAATATGTGTGAATGTTATCTGATTGTTTTACACTGAATATCCCATCATATTGAGTGTATTTATATTTTCACACATAAATATATAATTGATTTATCCTTAATCTATGGATACCATCTTTATAAGGGATTTCGTCTCAATTTACATTCAATTGAGACTTCACTGTTGTTATTCACAAATTTAATTTTATATGGTGTATATACTATCCTTTGGAATATTATATCATGAATAACTTTATTCGCATGATATTATAAATATTTGATCGAATGTTATTCCTTAATTATTTGTATTCAAGAATCTCTCATTTGGTTAAGAACTCCTTAACTAAAATATTGTTTTAAAGATTTATTCTTATAAATAATTCTCATTAATGTACAAGTTTTAAAAATGGTTTTAAGGATTTATTAATATGGACATTAGTGTTCTAAAATTTTAATTCCTTTAAAATATTCAAAGTGGCATGGGACACTTTGATTCAAAAATATCTATATTAAATGTTTTAAATGGTTTTGAAAATGGTTTGATAAAGAATTGATTATGTCAATATCATCAAATGATATATTGTGATTGAAATGTGGAAATGTTATCCTTTATTTATTCTTGTTTTATGTGTTGTGAATATGTTATGGTTGTTGGGAATTGGTTACATATACAGGTGGTTCCATGATAAACCAAGGGCGGGTGAGCCTGAGATAGCGCTCCAATGCATTGGGTTACGTGACAGAGGTAACCGTTAATGTTTCTCCTAACAGATTTTTAGAATATACTGTGATGGGTATTCCAACGTAACTTCCTACATAGTTGTGATAACTAAAATGTAAGTATGATATGGATTCCACAAGTTACCTTTATGATTTATGATTTCTATGAGTTATTCATAAATCTTATGATTTTATGAGGTATTTTATGATTGAAAAGTATGGTTTCATTGATTTTTATTTATTGATTGTGTTGACATTGCTTAAAAAAAATTCAAAGAGTACAAAGAAAACATCAAAAAATACTCCCAAACTCTACACAATGTAGTAACATCCAGCACCTTCACGAGCGAGCAACGCAGCCGAGCTTCGCGACAGAGCTACGCCGCCGAGCTTCGCAAACTAGCTATGTGTCCGAGTATGAGTGAGAAGATTTTGGATTCCTCTACACGGAGTACCTACACAGTGCAGCTATGCGGAAAACCTGCGCGGGCAAAGTTTCTTCGGCCAGGCCCATCCGTGCCTATAAATAGGACCCTTCGGATCCCCATTTCGGACTGAAAAAAAGTGAAAGATTCTCTGAAGCTCCCATTGCATAGCTATTTCACCTAGATCTCTCAAATTGTCTTAGGTAGTTCTCTAAACTACAAAGGAAGGGATAATTAAAGGGGATAGCAATGTTTTGAATTTCTTCACATTCTCTTTAGTCCTCATCCATACCTACGCGCTATACCTACGCGGCACCCCTGCACACCATACCTGCGCAATATGGCAATGTGGGGTACCTACACTGCACACCTGCGCTAGGTATCTACGTGACCAGTTCAAATACCCTTCTTTAAATCCTTTCATGGAAGGGTATCCCTTTCATTGGTTTCATTATTTGAAAGGGGCTAAGTTGAATCCTCCCTCAAAACCTCCTGACTTCTCAGACCTTTGGGTAAGGCACATCAGCGTGTCTCTTATTTGGGTTTGTATTTCCGCAATCAGAGGTTTCATTCATTTGTTTCACAATAGGGTTAAGATTCATGGGATGTTTGTGGGTTTGTATATCCGTAGTCACATGGACTTTTCTCCCAGAAATAGTGTTGGGAAGTTCCCGGTTTGGAAGATGGGGGGCTTCCGGCCTCGCCCTTTTCAAAGAGGTGACCCGGGACCTCAGGTCTCTGATAGGGAAGGTACACTTCACACTTTCCATTCTGCACAAGTATATAAGAAGTCCCCCTCCCCTACCAGAACCAATTTCAAGGCAACCATCTTGGTATAAGCCCCTCACCTTCACCCCTTATTCCTTATAGTGGATCCTTGTCCAATGTAAATAAAACTAAGGAATGCTCGTCACCTCGCCCTCTTCCACAGTCGACGTTCCCTCCTCCATTAGTAGAGGAGGAAAAGTGTGAAGTGTCATTGTTGAATCTTTCACATCCTCTTATTTCTCATACCGATCATGACTCACATGGGCTTAGAGATATGTGATGGTTGCAACATATGCACAAACACTCAACAAATGAACTATGAGATCTCTGATTCCTATTTAAGCCAGGATACATAAGAATCCTTTTCATGGCCCGAGCTCACTGGATATCCTCCTTAGGAATCCAACCTTAATTCCCCCAATTTGGGCATCCTTCTTCAGAAATAATCCCCAAATTCAATCCTCAAACCATCAAGGCATCCTTTTTCAGGAAGTAATCCAAAACTCATATTTCTCTGAGGACTAGACTCTTCTATGAGATTCATCAAACTACGTGTGCTTTGATTCCCATCCATATGGGATATGTAGGAAGAATCCTTGATGTTCAAACACAATACTTCAAATCAACCCTATTCTCTTTAGGCCATATTCCCAACAGGGTATGATTCTTCTTGGAAACCTATATCCTTTCCAAAATTCCTTGGGCTACTTCAGCATAAGTCCCACACTATGTTTCTACTAAGCACCTTCTTCTTAGAGGTCCTTATCACATGACCTTAAAAGGTATGATGTGTCCTATTAAGCGGCACTGAACTATGAGGGTTCTGATTCCTTTCCCAAGGAAACATAGGTAGCTCATTTTATGAGTAGGATCCCAAGATTAAAACAAACCTTCATCTCCTTGGATGAAAATAAATTCCAGAGTGCCCCACTGAGTGGCTTAAAAACTAGTATCATCATAATCATGATTAAAAGAATCTATAATTAGTATATTAGAGGATACCATTGATGGAAAACCTAGAATAGATATATATGTTTCCATTGATGAAGAATATTGAATGAATGCTAATGATTCTAAATCTTACACATGTTAATAAGTGATTGTAAATTATAAGGGATACTTATGATATACTTGGTAAATTAATAAGGATTCATAAAAATATTTTTATCTTACAAATAGAGTCCTGGAGTAGACAATAATTCCCCCCAAAAAGGGTGTGATGAGTCCGACCTCCCATCCTCTCGACCAATGCATGTTCTTATGTATCATAAATTTCAAAACTTAACGAATGACTGCATTGGGAAATCAGGTTCTCTTTGGATAAATAATTGTTGGAAGTTTCCAGATCCATGAATATATCCAATGGAAACCACTTGGAAATAATGATTCTTAAATCTAGAATGCACGTTTCAAGGAACTACGAAACAAAAATGGTGAACCCGACGTGAATACTTTACCAAGTTAATAATGTTACCCACATGTTAGGCCACTATCAATTGATGAAGGATGGCTAGAAAAAGCAATTAATCACACATGTATCCATCTGACAAGATGTTACTTTAATAGAACTTGTTTTTGTTCTCATTTTTTTACAGAATTCCCTTCAATACAAAGAATGGCTTTCCCCAAGACAACATCTGTGAACTTCCCGACTACTGCTCAAGATGGATATCCATCCATGGGAATAACGTTATCACCAACCCAACGTCTTCAACGTTGGGTCTCCAATGTGCTGATAAAGGAATATCGCCAGCATAGTACAATTCTGACTTTGGAGGCTGCTCGACAGGCCCTCTAGGTCAACAATAATCCTCGATCATCTGGCCAACAACGACCAATGATCAAGAAGAAAATGGTTCCAACCACCATATCCAACAGTTTCAGGCCTTTATCCATAAAACGCGACAATCAATCCCTCCCATACTATAGGGATGTGGGTCAAGAGGTCACTGAAGGCCTAAATTAAAAAATACAGGAGTCCTTCCTGAGGAATCCCACCAGTAATCACCACCAGAATCTTGTGGTAGTGCATCCCCAACATGATGGGGGTGTTTCCTTTAGATGTTTGGACCAGTTCTCTCAGAACAGGGCACACAATACGAACCTCCATGGACAACATCCAGTTAACAAGAAGTAAGTTCTCACCTCTACCTCCCATGGAGAAGTCCATCGATCAAACTTGATGGCAAACAACGAGCGAGCACATACACCTGTTCGTCCTAATTTGGTTTCTCAACAGTCTCGTCTGACACCAACCCACCAATACCACCAGATAAACCCAGTGGAGTACTGTGAACAGGCACATACACCTGTTTACAAGTTATCAACCAGTCAGCCAGCTCGTCTGATTTCATTTAAAGAGACCCGCCAATCTAATATGATGGCAACGGGTAAGCAGGAACATACACCTGTTTACAATCACCAATTCTGTCAGTAGTCTCGTCTGCCAGTATTGAAGGAAACCCATCAAGAATACTTGATAGAGAATATCCATAAGGCACATACACCTGCCAATTTTCATCAAGTCTTCCAACAGTCTCGTTTGGTAGCACCCGGAGAAGTCAGTCAAAAAGCTCCGATGAAAAATTTTGAGCAGACTCAACTCTCTACCCCTATGCATAAGTACTGTCAATATCTGTTGATAGGAAAAGTAGGATAGGAGAAGGCACATACAACTAATCCAGATATGGAATGGACATATATTCCCGTTCATACCGCTGAAGTCACTAAACACATCTTGTCAATGGTGAAAGGGAAGACTCGTATCCCTGCCCATATTCTGGAAGCATGTCAGGATATTTTAACAACTACTTCAGCAGTATCAGGGGAACATACATATAAATCTATCCCCACACATGGGATGAAACATCGGCATGCCATCCCAGAGAACCTACACACCTCTATTCTAGTCCAGGAGGGTCATGGGCATACTCCCCCACATCACACGGACAACAAGTTCGGGTACATACACCCTTTCCAATTGGAGGTAACCGGTCTGTTCCGGTAACTAATCCAAGGCAGGCACATATACCTACCCATGATAACCACTTTTCTCAACAAGTGGCCCAACTAAGTATAAGAGAACATCCAAGAAGAAATATCACCAAATACCATTGGAAAATCAAGAGTTAAGCTATAATTTAGCTTCTCTTAATGTTGGAGTTCTTGAAGCCCTCAGACATTTATCTGTTGCTGCTCATGATCCTACCATCACATTACCATATTTTGGGAGTGGTAGTTGTAATTCTGAAGTTTATCACCGAAAAATTCATCATGAAGGCTTTCTTCATGAAAATTCGGTCAATCCCGAGTGTCTATCTTTGGATGAGAGCTATGGAAACCCTCCGTGTGGCCAGAAAACCAAGGGGAAAGAAGATTTATCCATTGCCGTAATCCATCATGGTGATCCTCCCCATAATGGTATTCACTGCGGAAGTCCTCTCCGCAGTAGTTTTTCGCATTTTCAAAACAATTCTATAATTGAAAATGTAGCAACAAGAAATCCCTCCTATCTCAAGGAACTTTCAAACACAGGGCGATTCATGTCTAATGCCTTATCATTGACAGGTGAAACACTTTCTCAGTCAGAAGACATCTTAAGGGAATAGTCATTCTCCAAACCTCCCTTGGGTCATTTATCCTCAAATGTAGAGCATCCACTTTGGTCAGACCAAGTGGAGAAACCTCTAGTAGAAGATGATGAAGATGTGATGAACATGAGGAAACAGTTAGCTAAAGGAGAAATACCAGTCATGTTATGGCCTTCAGCAAATTCTCAGTTTGATATTCCAGAATTGATGATAGACGATTTCATTCATGACATTCATCTCAACTTATAGAAAAATCTTCATCATTTGAAAACAAAAGTATTACCATATTATGAATATCAAAATCATATAAAGGTAATAGAAGGATTACAGTGCCAAATTGACTTGGCGTCTCTTTCAGTTTCCCAACATCCAAGGGTTGAAAAACAACAGAGAACCCTTCAGTGTGCATGTCTCAATGCTCTAAAGAGGCTACGCCAATTAATTTCTGATTCCCCATATAATGTTCGCATCATAGGATGGGGTGCATATGGAGCATTTCATTTCACTACACTTCAAAATCATCAAAGTCTCCCAAAATTGGTTTCATGCAATGTTATTGCCCACATCCGACCACAGTCAAAAGGTTTTGTGTGTAATCAAATGTACGCTCAAGAATATGCCTCAACTAGTTCTCATTAGAATGAGGCCCAAAGAAACGAAATTGTTGAACTAATTCTATATCAAGCCTCTAAGAATCTTGAGAAGGCATCCCGTTTAGAGAATTTTAGGCTTCAGAGGATGAAAATTTCTTAAATAGCACAATGATCTTCTGAAACAGGTGATTTAAGTAATTATCGGATGATGCATCCAGCTAATGTTCGAACCAAAATCCACAAAATTAGAAGAGCAGTTGCATGGATTTCAGCTATAGCAGTTCAAGAATCACCCCAGCTTTCCAGGCTGGGGGCTCATTTAATGCAACCTTCAAATTCGTTAAACAATGTTCCAAGATTTGAAGAAGTAAAACAAGATCAACCCCGCCCTTCAAGGCTGGGGCCTATTTGACATCTTCAATCCCATCCTCAACGAAAGTCAGTTTTCTCCCGATTAGGGAAGAATCCATAAGGAAAGAGTGCAACTGAACTATCCAATGATTCTATTCATGTTACTGTTCGCCAAACAGTTCTAGGGAATTCTTGATATAGAAGAACAAAGTTTCGTGAAAGAAAAAAGGGAGTCGATCTACCATAAACCCCAACAGAATGCCATTAATGCATTACACATTAGTGAATGTTATCAATACCATTGTAGAAGATCCTCCAGAAAATAATTCTAGTTCTGGGGAATCAAAAGATGAAGTTATTTTCCACAATGCAGTACACACTGAGGTAAATGAAGAAGGTGTGCGTACTTTAAATCAAAGGCTTACCTGGAATTTAGGTATGCCTTCAAATAACCAACTCCCCCCCTCCGAAAGGTGTCCAACAAGGGGAAAGGAAAAGAGTCAGATTTCATATCACTTTTCCACTGGATAAGGTCAATCTCTTTCACTTGAAGAGAGACTTGCACAGAAAGAAGAGTAAATGAAGGAGTTGAAAAGACTCAATGTGGAGTTACTTAGAAATAGTATTTCTACTAGACATACTCCGCAGGAAAGTCCTCAACTTTCAAATCTTGTAGGAGATCCTCAGAAAAGAGGATTTTTTAGTAACTACATATGAAGATAATGAATTCCCTCCATTGGGTACACAATAAAGACAGGATCATGTACATCCTGATAGACCTATTTCTGTGGGTTATCCAAGAAAGATATCAACACCACCATCAGTGGTCTTACCGGTTATTGCACCATCTGAAGTTCCAGTGGCATTACCTGCACATAATCCAGCTCATCCATATATTCCCAAAATGCTTATGAGCACAATTGAGGCATTAACTAATCAATTGTAAGCTATGGAGGAACGGCGTGCACCAGTTCAACCGGAAAAGAGATCTTACCCTGAATGGGTGGATGCAATTCCTCCTCCATCAAATTTTACGAATACCACATTCCTAATTTTTAATGGTTCGGGAGATCCGGAACAACACTTAACACATTTTGTTTCTCGTTGTGATCCAATGATGGGAACCATTGAATAAAAAGAAGTAGTTAAGCTCATCTGTTTTGTGCAGTCATTACAAGGACCTTCTTTTGTCTGGTATACAAGTTTGCAATCTCTTTCAATTATTGGGTGGAAAGATCTCCGTCAGAAATTCCTTCTCCAATTTATCTCAACATTACCAAAGATGACAGTTTTTTATCATACCAATTGTAAACAAAGGGAAAATGAAAGTGTTTCAGATTTCACTGCTCGGTGGAAGGGATTAACATATTCCTTAAGTTTAGAACTACCTCCAAAGGAGTTGCTGCCAATCTGTGTGGAAAATCTGCGTGATGAATTACGCACACCATTAATCCCTGTGAAATACACAGGAGGGGCTCGAGACCATACTTCAATTTCTCAGTAGATAGAAGACTCTATTATAGAGACTAGGGATAAAACTCATGTAATTCTATCAGTTCCAGGAAGGAGAATAAGAAAGGTAGAAGCTGCTATAATTACACTCAAACAGGAACATGTACCTTCTTCTACCTCAAGACCTTCATCATACCGAAGGGCTCCACTTCCTAAGCATTAACAGCAACGACCACCTCGTCAAGATGATTAAAGAGATAAAATACAAAAACAGTTTGAGGAATTAATGAATAAAATCTATTCTTTCAGAAATGAGCAAGTTCCTGGATACTTCATCTCAGTCTTAGAAAACAATTTGGTTTAGTTTCCAAGGCTGAAGAAGCCAAATAAAGACAGAGATGAATATCATCCTAATTATTGTCCCTTTCATCAGATTTTGGGACACCCCATTCAGTAGTTCTTTGTTTTAAAATACCTTTTTTCAAAATATGGTAGTCTTTAGACAAGTGAAATTGAAAAGTTCGTCAGATAAAGTAGCATGTGTTACTTCCACTAATCCAGAGGAAGAAAAAGAAAGGAAAGTGGTTAAAAGTAAAAATGTGAAAAAATATGATGATTGGATGATCAGGAAAAAGATCAACCGAACTCCTGCTATTTTACAAACACAGTTGAAACAACCAATTGTGTCTTCTACCACTCCTTCCGCAACAAAACCATCTTTATCAAAGGTTCATTCCTCAAAGAAAGAAGGTGGTCATAAGGGTAAAGAGCAGTCAGAAGAAGATGAGATTGCACCAAGGCCAAAGTTGTCCTAAACCCTGGCAGATTTCATGCTATCTGTCTCAACATCACAAGCACCTGCCCACCAAACGGTACAACTAGAAGTAATTTTTCAGGAAAAATACTCATCAGAAGAATAATTGATATTCGGTTCCATTAATGTTATCCATTTAACAGATCCTTATGGCAATGGTGGTTCTAATTGTATTGAGCCAAAATTCCTTGTGCCTAATTGGGGGACTAGAGGAAGAGGCCAAGGTCAAGGATACAAGGGAAGAAGTGGGAATTTCAGAAACCATCATGTTAACTCTACCCCTGCTCAAACCATATATGTGGTAGAAACTCGTGGAAGATCCCTTTTGCAAGCTCAACAAGAATAAAGAGTTTGTTCCATGAAAAACAAGTCTAGTTCTAACACAATTATTCTGGAGGATCTATTAGAAGCTACACCATCTTCTTCTAAGTAGATGAATAGACATAATCAGTCTAATTTTCCAAAGTAAGTGATATTTCCCACTTCTATTTCAACACAGAACACATCTACAACAGAAGAATCAACTTCCAAAGCACCTGCAAAACCACATCTCCATGTTGGGAAACGAATACATTTGGATCAAAAGTATGATGTCTTGAAACAATTGGCCCAAGTACCAGCAAAATTATCAATTTTGGATTCTTTGAATCTGTCAAAAGATCTTAGATAAGAACTCATTGAGGCCTTGTTAAGTCCTTAAGAATTTGAAACTGAAGTTGCTGCAGCTAAGGTTTACCGTATAGAAAATGATTATGTAGAATGTCATGTAGTCATATATTTTATATATGAATATGAAGACCATGTGGTACATGGACACATTAGACCTTTGTATTTGTCTGTAAAGGTCAATGACATGGATATCCGATGAGTCTTCATTGATAATGGCTCTAGAGTCAAACTCATTCCTGTTCGTACGCTTCATCGATTGGTCCTGACTGAATCTGACTTATCTCCTTCTACATTTATTTTTCAAGGATATGATAAGAATGAACAAGAACCTCTGGGCGAAATTACACTCGAAACTCAGTTTGGAGATCTTGTCTCTAATTCATATTTAATGGTTGTTCGTCAGGACACACTGTTCAATATTCTGCTTGGAAGGCCTTGGTTGCATCAACATGAAGCCATACCTTCATCATACCACCAATGTCTAAAGTACTGTTTCAATGGTCAAATCAGAACATTGTATGGTGACAAGACTCCATTCAAAACATGTGAATATCAATACATTGAGGTAGATTTTTATCACACAAAAGGAATGAAGTCCATGACCAAGGAGATAACCAGAGTTAATGCTCCAAATGGACTGGAAAATATTCCATCAAATCCATTCATGCATTTGAGTATCTATTATGTTCTACCAATCAATTAAGTTGAAAGGGTAAAGACAAATCCATGCACTCTTCCAATAATTCCCATAATGTCAATTATGGAAATTGAGCCTGATAACATGGGAGAAATTATTGATATACTAAGCAATGATGGAAGCTTGAATGGATATTTTTTTATTTCATCTACTGAAATACAATGAGCCTCTACTTCGTTAATCACAATAGAAGAAATTGTAGCAATATCAGAGAAATAAAAAGATGTTTATTCTAAATCCATCACCCCCTCCTTACCACAGGGAGACCCTTCGTCTTCAGTAGGGTCAGATATGGTGGCTTATTATTTGAGATGTTCAAATACTAACTCCTCTAATTTTAGGATCTTTTTCTAGTCATATACCATGAAAATGGAAACAAAAGAAGTGGAACATAATGATGAAAAAGAGGAAGATATCGGGGATGCTCCTCCATTATTTGATGATGGTTTTTCTACCACCATGGATGAACTCAGAGAAATAAATCTGGGTATAGGAGAAGATCCACACCCCGCCTTAATCAGTGTGACCATGACCTCTGAGGAACAAGAGGTGTAATTTTTTTCTAAAGTAAAATCAAGATATGATTCCTTGGAATTATACGGAAATTCTAGGTCTTAATCCTAATGTAGCCACCCATCATTTGGTTTTTCCAGAAGAACATCGTGGTTTCAAGCAAGTAGCAAGGAGAACACACCCAACTCACGCCTCTAAAATTGAAGTTGAAGTTAATAATCTTATAAATTCTAACTTTTTCAGGGAAGTTCAGTATCCCAAATGACTGGCCAATATTGTCCTAATGAAAAAGAAGAACAGGAAAATTGGAGTCTGTATTGATTTTAGAGATCTTAACAGGCATTGTCTTTAAGATGATTTTCCAATCCAAATTACATAACATCTAATAGATGCAATGGCTGGCTATGAAGCACTTTCCTTCATGGATGGATATTCTGGGTATAATCAAATTCGAATGGCCCTTTAGGATGAAGAAGCTATAGTCTTTATATCTCCTCAAGGTGTGTTTTGTTATCGGGTAATGCCCTTTGGATTAAAGAAGTTAGGCACAACATACCAACGTGCCATGCACCATATCTTTAAACCCTTCTTAAGTTGTTGAATGTTATGTGGATGATTTGGAAGTCAAATCCAAACAACTTTACAATCACTTGGATGATTTGGAAACCATATTTCACAATCTTCGGCAACATAATTTGAAGATGAACCCCTTAAAATGTGCTTTCAGGGTAACCTTAGGAAAATTCCTTGGCTTCTTTGTACGCCATCGTGGTATCGAAGTTGATCCTGAGAAAACAAAATCAATACTCAGTATGTCACCACCTTGAAATTTGAAAGAATTGAGAGGACTCCAAGGACACTTGGCCTATATTCAGCGCTTTATCGCCAATTTGGAAGGAAAATGCTTACCTTTAACCAGATTAGTGAAGAAAGGAGTCACTTATCAATGGACTGAGGATTTAAAAAAAGCATTTGATACACTCAAGAAATATATCTTGAGTCCACCAGTATTGATGCCACCTATTGAAGGAAGACCACTAATTATTTACGTGACAGCTTTAGAGTGATCACTAGGTTCCTTCCTCGCCCAAAAGAATGATTTTGGAAATGAAAACAACCTTTATTATCTCAGTCGCACTATTTTTGATGCGGAAACTCAGTATTCAAGTATAGAGAAGTACCGCCTAATATTAATATTTGTTATTCATAAATTGAGACATTACCTACAACATCATGAAGTCCAATTGGTATCTTGTAATAACCCGCTCAAATTTATCCTCAATCGTCCTATTCTTACAGGACATCTAGCATGGTGGGCGGTTATTTTTCAAAAGTTTGATATCCAGTTTGTTCAACAAAAGGAAATAAAGGGTCAAGCTCTGGCTGATTTCCTTGTTGAGCATCTATCCGCGAAAGATACATCATTTAATATTGAACATCCTAATGAAGAGGTATTCTCTATTCAAGATAATTCCCAAACATGGAAAATGTATTTTGACGGTGCTTCTAGAAGTCCAATATGTAAGAGACTAGAAAATCCTAAACTCAACAAGGTTGGATTAGGAATAGTCCTTATTTCCCCAAAAAGGCAGTATTACCTTATTCTTTTCTATTATCGAAAGGTGGTACTAACAATGAGGCAGAATATCAAGCTCTCATTGCAGGTTTGGAATTGGCCCTTCTGGTGAGAATGAATCATTTAAAGATAAAAGGTGATTCATAATTGGTAATCGAACAAATCAATGGGGAATACTATATCAGAAAAGAAGAGTTAATACCTTTATGTGGTTACATCAGAGAATTAATGGATGAATTTTCCTCAGAGCTGACATTGTCCTATGTTCCGCGATCATAAAATACCCAAGAAGATGCACTGGTTAATGCAGCTACAACATTGGAAGATCTAAATCGAGATGAAACAGTTATCAGCATAACCCATCGCCTCGTGGTTTCACCTTTTGTTCAAACCATAAGAGAGTAAATTAATGAAATTTTCCATATTTCTGAACCGTATGGTCATACCCTGGGTTGGAGAACATCTATCATGGAATATCTTCAAAGTGGGATACTTCCACCAAATAGGGCTGAGAAAGACCAGATCCAGCGATGAATGGATAATTTTACTCTTTATTATGGTCCAAACCACCAATATATCCTTTACAAGCGAGGATTTTATGGAATTATCTTCAGATGTATTGATGGAGAAGAGACCACGACTGTTATAAAAGAAGTCCATTTAGGAGCTTGTTGTGCCCACCAATCTGGGCACAGACTCTCCGATCAGATTTGAAGGCTTGGATACTTTTGGCCTTCAATGACACAAGATTGTACATACTTCACAAAAACATGTCATCCCTGTCAAGTGCATTCCAAATTCACTCATCAACCCCAAGAGTTTCTACATAAAGCTAAATACTCCTAGGCATTTTCCACATGGGGAATGGATGTTGTAGGGCCTTATCCTCCAGCCACGGCTAGGCATTTCAAGTATATTATCACTGCTACTGATTTCTTCTCTAAATTGGATGAGGCAATAACTCTCAAGTAAGTCGGATCCAAAAGCATAATTAGTTTTGTCAAAACTAATATCATCACCATATTTGGCATTCCTCATACTATTTTGATGGACAATGGCACCAATTTTTGTTCTTCTGAAGTAAAAAAGTTATATCAGGAATATAATATCAAATACAACCATTCATATCGCTATCATGCGGTGGCCAATAGACAAATAGAGGCTTTCAATAAAACTTTATCAAATATACTCCAGAAGATGGTGCATAAAGATAAGAAATCATGGCCTGATAAACTTTTGAAAGCTTTATGGGCTTATCAGAAAACTATTTGTATTGCCACCCAAGAAACTCTTTATTCATTGGTATATGGAACTGAAGCGGTTTTTCCAATTGAAATACAATTTCATTCACTTAGAGTTTCAATCTGTGATCAGTTATCTAGAGATGAAAGATCTCAGAAACGATTTAATGAGTTGGAATGATTAGATGATAAAAGATTTCATACTTTTCATCATCTATAAGTCTATTAGAACTGAATAACACATGTTTTTAATAAGAATGTTCATCTTCATTCATTCCTTCAAGGGGAATTGGTATTAGTCATTTGGACTCCAATGATACCAGGAAGGAAACCTCTAAAACTTGAACCAAAATGGGAAGGACCTTATTCCATACATAAGGTCTATTCAAACATAGCTTATGCTTTAATCTCAATGGATGGAGAGCTCATTACATCTCCAACCAATGCGAGATTCTTGAAGAAATAATTTGTGTAATTATGCACTTTAGTCCTCACTGCAAGACTTAAAACTGCACAACCCCAATGTCCTATTTGCAAGACATTAAACTACATAACAACCATAAGCGTCCATGCTGCATGATGTTAAAGTGCATATCATTTTCGTCCTTGTCACATGACGTTAAACTGCATGACATCATTTTTACAACTAATGTTTTTTCTATAAGACATTAGAAGCTTCCATAAGCAAACGTCATTGACATCATCACTACTCCTTAGTAGTACATGAGTCCCTCTCTTTCTTATGTCAGAGTCAAATCTTCATAGAGACTAAGTTTCAAGAACTACGTATGGATTGATTCTCATTTTCAATGAGATACGTAGAGATGTCTGAATCTCCAATTCTGGGCCCATCCACAACCACAAAATTTTCTTATTTTCTTTTCTCCTCCTGTATATGAATCAAATCTATTCCGAGTATTTACTTAAGATATATGATTTGGTCCTTATAGCATTTCATGTCTTAAAATTTATCGTTCTTTCAGAAGATATCAAAATTCCCATTCCTTATATCAAACATAGCATGAGGAATGATTGTTTCAAGAACTACGTATGGCTTGATTCTCATATATTTTGAGATATGTAGAGATGCCTATATCTTTAATATTGGTCCCAACCACAATAAAAAACCCCTTTATTTTTTGTATAAAAAAAATCAATCAAATCATCATATTGAACATTACAAAAAAAACTATGTATGGCTTGATTCTTTCCCCAGCAAGACATATAGTGATACTTGTGTTTTATCGCTTAATCCAGTTTCAATATGTCTTTCCTTTCATATCAGTTCATTGTCATCCTTACCTCATGATGTTACACTAAATGAAAATCTAATACCCCTATTCTTCATTTGTATCACGTTTTTATTATAAAAGAAACCCTTACTGCTCCTTGTTTCTCACATCAAGCATAGATCACGTGGGCTTAAGGAGTTAAATAAATGGCTTATTTATATAAGGTGTTTTAATTTCTTATGGGGTTAAAAATGTCCTTACTTCATGATGTGAAACTGCATAGTATAATTTTCTTACTGCATGACTTAAAAATACACAGTACCATATTCATTCAAAGGAAACAAAGAAAGCCTCCATTTTACATATGAGTCAGATCTATGTAAAGGATATCAAATTCATGGAAAATATTGAATCAAATATTTTTCATATACATTGGGATAAATTCCTTCCATATCTCACACTCTTAATCTCAAATTTTTCTTTCATATTTTCATAATCTTTCTTACAGTTTCTGGTGACAAGGTTTACAATATTTGAGAGCTCTTTTTCCTGACTATGAAGCACATGCCCTTAGGTGGCCTTGCATAAGTTGCCTATATAATAGGCCTATTAGCCAAAAGATTCCACTATTTGGTCATGAAGCATATGCCCCAGTTGGCCCTGCATAATACAGCCCCCATAATGGGTTTGTCAAATAATGGTAACTTCATTCTTGGTTATAGTATCTTTGTCACCTTTAATCTTTGATGACAATATAGAAGAATCTGTATTTTAAAATAGTCATTCAACTATACTTGTCCCATTATCTTTCTCACAATCTAAAAGTCTTCAAGACCATGGTTTACACATTTCCCTCATCATGTGTTCAATACACTATGAAATAATTTTTAAATCACTTGGCCACATGTTATATATTGTTTCTATTCTTAATCTTAGTTATATGACCTAAAACTACAGACACCATATCTTTTACATTTGGGTCAGACCTTTGTAAAAGTCTTATTTCTTTGATTCTTTGGATATCTTGATTAGAGATAACCCTTTCCATATTTAGGTACCTTTCTCCATAAACCAAACTCTGTACTTTGGAAAATCTGAATCTCCATAAACTTTCTTCGACTTTTAGCAATAGAACATCAAGTTTCTGAGAGCCCTTTTGCCAGATTATGCAGCACGTGCCCTTAGGTGGCCTTGCATAAGTTGCCTACATAATAGGCCTGACAGTCCAAAGATGTCACTATTTGCCTATGTAGCATATGACCCAGTTACCCCTACATAATACAGCCCCCATAATTGGGTTTTCAAAATAATGGTAACTTTGTTCTTAGAAAAGACTTCTTCTTATGCTTCTATCCCTTTTTCCATATCATTCCCTATTTTCATAAATTCTCAAATCAAAGTTTACAAATTTTCCCTTTTATACCTGAATATGATAGTATATTTCCAAACAAATTATCAAGAATTTGGGAGAGTTTTGTACTTTTGGTCAGAGCCAAAGACCTTAAATTAAATTCACCAATGTCCTCACCGCATGACTTAAAACTGCACAATACCAATGTCCTCACTGCATGACTTAAAACTGCACAGTACCAATTTCCTCATGCATGACTTTAAACTGCCAGTAATAAAAGATTAAGTACTCATTAAATTGAGAACTTGCAAGGGGAAATCTAAAAAAAGTCAAGTCCCAGCTCACTAAATATATATTTTTGTATGATTTAGGTAATATTGTGCAATAAAAAAAAGAGTTTAAAAGACACCAAATATTTAGGGTTATCCATATGACCCTAGAAAAAGTCAAATTATACTTATTAGGTCCCTTGGCTTAATAAGAGAATTTTGGAGCACTTCATTCTTATTATTGTAAATAATGGTTGTTTAATATAAAGGAATCATTATCATCATTTACCTTTCATATTGCTATCCTGAAAAACAAGAATGAAGATTTATATGATTGAAAACAAAATTTCTTTCATTAATATGAAAATAGAGGGCCATACACAAAATGGATCCTCTCTATCATGTTTCAGAATAAACTTTCAACAAGAATTTTGATTTGTTTAACCCCTTAATAAGCTCTATCAGCTGCTTATTGAAGTTGAGATAGTTGATAAACTCCAGCCTCCTCTTCCTGACAAAGTGCTTCCTTATCCATTGAAATGGTAGTTATCCCCTCTAATTGGGTTTCTCCTAATGTCTGATTTAGTTGCTCAAGCTTGTTATGAACAACATCCAGTTTCTGTTGAATATATAATAACTCCTTCATGGTTTCTTTGATTTTTTGGCTAATCTCGAGTGATTTCTTGTTATGATTTTCATCCGCCTCAACCACTGTAGCTTGAAATACCTTAATATTGATAAGTCATTTAGCCTCTTAAAAATCTTGTCACAGCTTACGATCCTTCTCTCATCGATCAATAGTATCTTTCATGGCATCGTAGACCGAATGATAATTGAACCCACAAAATCCCAACACACAGAATAATGTTGGGAGTTTGGAAAAATGGGATGTTAATTCATCTAAAGGATTTTCAGAAATTATGCTCCAAATATTCCACCATGTCTTATTACGTTCCATTCCAAGAGCATATTGCATATCTAAATCTAAATCTAAGTCACTACCATGAGGTAAATGTACTTTGGAAATAGGTTGCTTATAGAGTTGCTTTCTTCTGCTTGTCTTGGGGTATTAGAAGCTTCACCCTATGATATAGGAGCTGATAACCCTAAATACTGAATCAAGGTCATTATTAGTTTCAAATGGAAGAAAAAAATATGATTCATATGGCTGACTATATTTACCCAACAATAAGTCATCTACTTGATTGGATTCATCCTCTGTATTCTCAGCTCCGGTGTTTTGAGCAGGTGTTTCTTGAGAGGGGGGATTTCCTTTAATTTGTTCAGGTATGACATTCGAAGGCTCTAGAACATATCCCAATAAAGGATTCTCTATAAGTATGTCTCCAGTCCTAGCAGAAGGATAAAGTGGAACACCCTGTTCCTGAAGAGCCTTTGCGACATTTTCTGTAGATAAAGCTGTATGAGGTTAATTTTGATGTAAAAAATCAAGTTGACGAACAAATTATGTATGGAAAATTCAAGAATTGGGACTTATTTCCTTGATATTACTCATGAAAATATCCAAACTCCTTGATGGATCCTGGAATATCAATATTCGGATTAAGGGTGTCCATCATTTCAGTGTATATGCCCTGAAATGTTACAACATCCTCACCATTTAAGGTATCCAACAATTTTTGGTTGATGCCCAAATTGGGTCTATTGACATTTGGTTCTGTTGGCTCTTCATTTGATATGGCAGCATCAGGTCCTTCCAGATTTGGGTCAACATCAACATCTGTTTTATATTGCTTTGGATTTTCATTCCTTTCTTCTAAAGTAATGAGAATATCAGTGTTGAATATTTCAGGATTCTTTGAAAAAAGCCACTAAGGAATTTATTTTATCTTACCATGGCTTTCCTCTCTCTCAACAAAGCCAGGAGAAGGTATAGCTGAATATTTTGATGGTACAGATACCTCAGCATGAACTTGGGTTTCCCCTGTGACTTCTTTTTCTGGTTGTGAAGCATCCGCTCTTAATCCCTTGAAAGAGGATAGAGACATAGATCTTACAAGAGGATAAAATGTGGTTACTATAACATCTTGAGAAAGTTTTATTCCCTAAGGATTTTATAAATACTTACTCTTTCGGTGAACACTTCGAACCAATCTCATTTCTCTTTTGCGTTTCTGTTCAAAAGCATGAGGAGAGATTGAAAAACTTCTATTATTAGGGGAAACTTGAGGTAATTATGGAGGTTTATCTGTGGCCATTACCCCTGTCATGATTCTTGCTCCTGGAGAAAGTTCTAACGACTTGTAAGGATTATTCTTTGTGCTAATGGGAGAACCTGCAGAACTATACTGAGGCAATTCAAGAATCGGTCCATATCTTCCTTCTATACATTCAAGATGCAGAAATACATTTTAATCAATATTAATGATGTTAAATAATAATGGAATGTTGAGACGAAAGAAAAAGGGAAATGCATTCTCAGTATTAACATAAATATCCCACTCTTCCTCAGAGTCGATAATTACCCCTTTGAGGACTCCTAAATCCAACATATGAGATACTCATTTAGAGGCTAGAATTTGTTCTTCCGTTGCATATATAAAAGTCTCTAATTCTGTAATATACTTCGTTACTTTAGCCAAGTTATTGTCCAGATTGAAATCAGAAGGTTCCTTGATATCACCAATATCTGGTATTCGAATTCCATGCTGAAGAAATTCCTAGGAATCCCTAAGGTCACGGGTTATAATCTCCCAATGATGAATGGCCGAAGGTTGCACATAATTCGATTTTGGCCTGGTTGACTATGGAAGAGGTTTGACACCTTCCAATTGAAGATCTTCTTCAGACCTTTCTTCCTAAGAAAATTAAAAATATGGAATAAGAATCTTTTTTTGATGGCGGCGACTGGATCACCTTGGCGTTGGAGGTATTTCTTCTTTATCCCTGGTCTTCCTGGTATACTTCATGTGAAGACATTTTGAGGGATCTGAAACATCTGAAATTTCTGTATCATCTCTGGCCTTGGACTTCTTGCCACGATTTCCACATGCAACAGTCATTGTAGCCGCCACTCGATATACTCCTTTTTTCAGAGCCCCTTGAGGATATAAAGAAACCCAAGATTTGGCATACCCATATTCCAATCCGATTGCTGAATCTGGTGGATGTAATGTAATCGACAATTTGGATACCTCTAAAGCTGTGAGAATCCATAATTTTCACACTACCATTGGGTGCTTCTCATGTCTAACATATGTGGGTGGAAAGGTGCTTGATTGTTAAAGACACATGAATTGAAGAGTAAACCTATAGGGCACATATGCATCACAAATAATTTCACCATCAATCCTAGTTGATAGTACACCATCCCTCAATGCCATCATATAAAATCTCAGCTCATAATTCTTTTCTTTACCATCATCAATAAATGTTCCAATTGGTGGATTACCAAAAGGAAAGAAGTTTAATTCTCCTGAGACATTCAATACCTTCAGTACCTCATCAGGTCTCTAGTTAAGAGGCTTAATACCAGAAATGTTTTGTAAAAATGGGGTGAATCGACCATTAGGAACTCTGACTTAGTTCAATACCGAGTATGAAGAAAATTGTGCTACAATCCATCCCCACAACACTTGGAATGGCCCCACAATTATAAATGGAGCCTTCCCATTATATAAATGCAATATGAGATGATAATTTCTTTCCAAAAAAGGGGTTTCTAGCCCAATATACTTCCCCTCTACCAATTTAGCTACAATGATGAAAGTCCCTGATCTTACACCCCCACTGGATTCACAGACTGGAAGCAAATATACACTTATCCACATAGCAAGGAGGGAAGCTAAGCGTAATTTTTCATCTATATCAGGTTTTACTTTATAACCCCAATTTTTGTAATGACCTTTTTCTAGTGTAGGCCAATATGTACCTGAACTGCCTCAATTATCGGCAGAAGGACAAACAGTAGGACGCCCACAGGCTGGACCTTCCTCTGTTTTTGGTTCTAAGAAGCCTTCCATCCACACACTAGCATAAATATCTTTCTTATCCTTGGGTAAATTCTTTGCTATCTTAAATAATTCATGGGCCAACAGTGGTGTTCTAGTAACATCACCCCATGTTGAAGTGGGCAGGATGAATTCACCATACATTTCCCCAAGAATATGAATTCTAGTTATTTGGTAAACATCCCAGAGACTAATACCAACTTCACCATGAATCAAATGAAAGGAATTAGTTTGTGGACTCTATCAGCTCAGTAATTCAATAATGAATTCATTTTTGCAAACATATGTTTTTCCCATCCAGACAGCTTCGTAAATATGAACATTTGATAACTATTTTTTTGAATTCTGCACAAGTTTGACGTACCCAGAATGCCCACATCCACTCGGGTTTTACACCCCCTCCAGAACAAAGGACCCAGTCTCCTTTACAACCATTATATTTATCTGTTTGAGAATCCCTAAAAGTGGAATCATAACAATGTGGTCTTGGATCTACAACATGATCTTTCATGTCTGGAGTGCAACCACCGTGATGAAGGATGCAACCAATATAGATCATGCCTTCTTGTATCGAAACCCTCCTTGCACTAATATTCATGCTATTATAGCTGGAATAATAAAGAAACCAATTCTTTCTAAAGTAATTCTTAATATATGGAAAATGGGTGTTTTGCAAAAGCCCATGCCTGTACAGAGGTATGTAAGGACTTTGTGGATAGTCACGCTGGTATGGAATTAGACCCTTCCATAGCCCAGGACGAGTACTCTCAATAATATCATAATAATCTGGCCCGACGATCTTCATCATTTCATTCTAACAAACCATAGCTTCTTTAGTATGGGTCATCAAATGAGTCATTCTTTCCTACAAAAAAGAATTATCAAACATTCAAGTTAGATTTTAAAGAAGAAAGTATAATTTTTTGGCAAAGTACACTGTTCGCGTAGGTCCTTCGACAAGGTCCTTCGACGAGGTCACTTACGTAGTCCCTTCAAAAAAGATCCTAGAACAACTCTATCAGTGAAGTCCTTTGGGCGTAGCTCAAATCGCGTAAACAATTTTACCTTGAATAAATTTCAAGAGAATTATGTGAGAGCACAACATGATGTAACTAAGCAAACGAGCTACACAACGAGAGCTCCAAATTTCGGAGAAAACACAAGTCAAGGAAAAAATGCGAAAGGTTGAGACCTATTTATAGGCAGAATAAGACCTCCGCGTCATGGATGCGTGCCATACCTATGCGGCATACCTACGTGACATATCTGTGCGAGATTCTTGCATGGCACAACTGTGCTATTCATTAATCCATCCTGATCTTTTTCCCAAACTTTCACCTCAGTACTAGACCCTCTTTGTATATTTCGGATCCAATCCGGAGGGGGGGATTTTGTTGACACTCATTAAAAAATTAAAAGATTACAAAGGAAACATCAACAAATACTCCCAAACTCTACGCAATGTAGTAACATCCAGCACCTTCACAAGCGAGCTACACACCCGAGCTTCACGACAGAGCTACGTGGTCGAGCTTCGCGAACCAGCTACGTGTCCGAGCTACGCACAAGAAGATTTGGGATGCCTCTACATAGAGCACCTGTGCTGTGAAGCTATACGGAATTCCTGTGTGGGCAAATTTTCTTCAGCCAGGACCATCTGTGCCTATAAATAGAACCCTTGGGCTCCCTATTTCGGACTGAAAAAAAGTAAAAGATTCTCTGAAGCTCCCATTGTGTAGATCTTTCGCCTAGATCTATCAAATTGGCTCAAGTAGTTCTCTAAACTACAAAAGAAGGGATAATTAAAGGTGATAGGAATGTTTTGAAGTTATTCACATTCTCTTCAGTCCTCATCCATACCTACACGCTATACCTGCGCGGAACCCCTGTGCACCATACCTGCGCAATAAGGCAACGCGAGGTACCTACGCGGCACACCTGCGCGAGGTATCTACGCGACTAGTTAAAATACCCTTCTTTAAAGCCTTTCATGGTGGGGTATCCCTTTCCTTGATTCCCTTATTCGAAAGGGGATAAGTTAAAGTCTCCCCCAAAACCTCCTGACTTCTCAGACCTTTGGGTAAGGCACATCAGCGTGTCTCCAATTTGGGTTTGTATTTCCATAGTTAGAGGTTTCCCAAATTTGTTTCACAATGGGGTTAAGATTCATGGGATGTTTTTGGGTTTGTATATCCACATTCACAAGGAATTTTCTCCCATAAACAGTGTTGGGAAGTTCCCGGTTTGGAAGATGGTGGGATTCCGGCCTCACCCTTTTCAAAAAGGTGACTCGGGACCTCAGGTCTCCGATAGGGAAGGTACACTTCACACTTGCCATTACGCGCAAGTATAGAAGAAGTCTCCTTGCCCTACCAGAACCAATTTCAGGGCATCCATCCTGGTATAATCCCCTCACCTTCACCCATTCTTCCTTACATTGGATCCTTGTCCAATGTAAATAAAACAACGGAAGGCTCGTCGTCTCGACCTCTTCCACGATCAACGCGCCCTCTTCCATCAGTAGAGGAGGAAGTTTCGTTGTTGAATCTTTCACATCCTCTTGTATCTCACACCGAGCATGACTCACGTGGGATTAGATATACATAATGATTGCAACATATACACAAACACTCGACTAGTGAACTATGAGAACTCTGATTCCTGTTCAAGCTAGGATACGTAGGAATTATTTTCAAGGCCCGAGCTCATTGGATATCCTCCTCAGGAATCCAACCTTAATTACCCTAATTTGGGAATCCTCCTTAGAAAATAATCCCCAAATTCAATCCTCAAATCATCAAGGCATCCTTTTTCAGGAAGTATGCCCAAACTCATCTTTCTCTGAGCACTATACTCTCCTATGAGATTCATCGAACAACGTGATCTTTGATTCCCATCCATATGGGATACGTAGGAATCCTCCTTGAGGTTCAAAGCCAACACATAAAATCAACCATGTTCTCTTTGGTCCATATTCCCAATAGGGTCTGATTCTACTTGGAAACCTATATCCTCTCCAAAATTCCTTGGGCTACTTCATCATAAGTCCCACACTAAGTTTCAACTAAGCACCTTCTACTTAGAGGTCCTTATCACATGACCTTAAAAGGTATTATGTGTCCTATTAAGCGACACTGAACTATGAGGGTTCTGATTCCTTTCACAAGGATACGTAGGTAGCTCATTTTATGAGTAAGATCCCAAGATTAAAACAAACCATCATCTCCTTGGATGAAAATAAATTCTAGAGTGCCCCATTGAGTGGCTTAAAAACCAGTATCATTATAACGATGATTAAAAGAATCTCTAATCGGTATATTAGAGGATACCATTGATGGAAAACCTCGAATACATACAGATGTTTCCATTGATGAATAATCTTGAATGCATGCTAATGATTATAAATTTTACACATGTTAATAAGTGATTGCAAATTCCAAGGGATACTTATGAGATACTTGGTAAATTAATAAGTATTCATGAAAATATTTTTATCGTACAAAGATAGTCCCAGAGTAGACAATAATTCCTCTAAAAAAGGGTGTGATGAGTCTGACCTCCCATCCTCTCGACCAATGCACATTCTTAAGTATCGTAAAGTTCAAAACACAACGAATGATTGCCTTTGGAAAGAAGGTCCTCTTTGGATAATGAACTGTTGGAAGTTTCCAATTCCATGAATAAATCCAATGGAAACTGCCTGGAAACAGTGATTCTTAAATCTATAACGCACGTTTCAAGGAACTAAAAAACAGATGGGTTAATGTTTCCTTTCCTTATTTTATAACCCTTACTGAGCTTTTTATTCTCATCATGTTTTTTTGAAATGTTTTCCACATGACTTAAATATGAATAGGATCAAGCATAGGATCAAGGAAAAGTCATGCTATCTAAAACTTGGAACTGGACATGTTTCTTTTTAAGAGTATTTATTTTATGAAATAACTGGATACTTAGTAGTAGTTTTTACATGTAATTTTCAAGTTGATATGTAATAGTTTTGGCCTAATTCTCTAAAAATCTAAACCTAAAAATATCCTCAATGTGAATTATTAATTTAATTCAAGATTATGTAATGTTTCAAGGCCAGATCCTTATAGTTGGTATCAGAGGTCGGTTTAGACAACTTTAGGGATTAGTAGTTTTTGTTAAACACATGGTTAGTCCTTATGTCTATTATTTTAGTTAAATCCTTGTTTTATAACTTTTTCAGATCAAAGAAATTAGGTTACAAATTGAAGGAGGAGGATCTCAAATGACATTATTATCTCTTCCTGATGACATTCTTGCAATAATTATATCAAATCCATGTTCAGATGATCGTGAAAATTTTTCTAGCATACAACTTACTTACAAACTGTTGTTCGAGATATCAAATAGCTCCACTATACCTCGATATCATCATGGATCATGGGTTTTATTTAATCAAATATTATTTTCACAATATTCTCATATTTTCAAGAAAGGTAAATATTATCAAGGGATTTTCAAATATTTTACCTTATCACAATATTTTGAAACATATTATGATTTTAAAAAATATGCTGAAGAAGGAGACCCTTGGGCAACCTATTTATATTTTCTTTTGAAACATAGTCTCTTAGCACATACTTATGGTATTTTAAAGGACCATTTATTAAAAGTTTCAACTCAAAATCGGTCCAAATGTTTTATAAAAATCATGTTTTATCAGATGTTTTGAAATTATATGTCATACCTGATTATTTTCAGAGACGATTTTTCTGCAAACACTGATATGACCCAAGTTATACAAGGTGTATTTAGATGAAGGAAGCAAATGATTTTGAAGGATCTCTAAATCATTTTTTCAATTCATGTACCTTCTACCTATGTGAACAAGATGATTATGAAACCATATGGACACCATGATCAAGGTATGATGTTATTTCTATTGGTAATAGTTTTATGTCATCATATGGAGGTGAAACAAATTTTACAATATATAAGATGTTGAGGTATTAATGTGTTGGGATGAGAATGAAAGGTATAAGAAAAAATTTGAGGTTAAAACATGTTAGGGTTATTTTTGAGTTTTATAAAAACGACAACCCGTAAGATGAGTGAAAACCCATCGCATCCGGCAAGGCTGCAGGAATCGAACCCCCAACCAAAGGGCGATAAGGGCGCATCTCCTACCACTGGACTATGTGCATTCCCTAGTTAGTATGACTAATTATTTTTAGTTTAATGATTTTATGGATCAAGAATAAGTTTATTTAAGATATTATGTTTTATCAAATGTACATCCTTAGTATAGGAAAATGATTTGGTGATTAATTAATAAAGGTTATTTTTGAAGACATTCTCTCTTTTGGGAACACTATATGCTTAAGGAATATAAAATACTATGGGATTTTATTTGTGGAGTAATGGTTAAAATATTATTTTGGAAGAATATATGTTTTTATTGTGGAAATAAGGTGATTTGGGTTATTTATGGAAATGATTAATCTATCATAGATAATATGTGTTTAGGTTAATTAAACTTCAGTGTGAGACTTTAAGAGTAGTCGATGTTTTTGGAGATAAATGTTATGATTTACTATGGAAGACTATGTGATTAAATCCTTCTGAGTTTTTGGGTTACAATATTAGTTTGGATTATTTTGAAAATTTATAAGGAAAATTGTTTATTGAATGGTCTTTCATGAACTTTGGGTTCTTGTTGTTGAATTTTGGAGATTAAGAGTAGTATTTCTTTTTATAAAGGATTATCCTTTTGGGGATTATCTGATCTTGTACAACCATTTTTTGTTTTGGTTGAAGTATAAAGATAGGGGAAATATATAGTTCATATTTTTATAGATTATGTGATAATCTAGAAGTTTATTCTATCACATCAGGTGTGACCAAGTCATCTTGAATACTTACTGTTTGGAGAGTAGATGAGTTTGTGGTAGAATTTTATTAATGGATGACACTATAGGTGACATGTAAGTATATTTCCTTATGATATTAGTCTAGTTATTAATAAAATTATTCAACTCCATGAAAAGGATCTTGAAGAAAAAATGTTATAAGCTCTCTTTTATCATCAGAATTTTACCAAACCACAAATTTATAGTATTGTGGTGGTTCACTTTCTGTGATTAAGTTATCTATCACTCTCTATTAATCTTTGAGAGTTAGTTTCTATTCCATATCCATGTTTTCATGGAATCCTAGTATCTCTTGTCTCGGGTGACCTTTTTATTTCTTTTTCTTTCTTTTAATGTGATATTTTTATTGACTCTTTTTCCGATGTGGAACTTTCAAAGAAGTTTCCAAGCCCAATTTTAAAATTGCGAGGATGCAATTCTCAAAAGGGGGGAATAATGTAACATCTCAGAAAAATAAAGAATATAACATTTTCATATTTATCAATATTTGTGAATTAAATATTAATTTTACTTTAAAGGGAATTCTATGTTCTATGGCATACACAATATGCAACAACAGGTTTCTTTGAAACCATACGTTGCACACAATGTTGAGTTATACTGAAAAATGATATAATATTATTATTATTTTAAATGGTAGTCAACAAAAAGTTGTTGTATTGGTGGGAATGAATAGAAATAACTAAAATATGATTATATATGTTTGGTAAATGTTTTTACATTTATCTAATAAATTTTAGAGGATTAAAATAAGAAATAATATGATATTAAGCATAAATACTCTAATATTCATTAAAAGGTCGATTTACTGCCTTTTGACAAAGAACCCTATTTAAATCTAGTTTTTTTTTCACTTTTATATGTTCTATTCGATAAAATAAAATTCTTATGTAGAATAGGGAGATCAAAATTTACTTTGGGTAAATTTTTGGTATTTTTCTGAAAAAATTCATTTTTTCAATGAATAGTGAAAAATACTATATTTTAATTCAAGACTGCCTTTTAATATGATTTATTTATAAGGATATATTATCTTTTTAATTGGTTTTATAGTGTAATTATAATATGTTTTTACTATTTAATCCGATTTTGGTCATTGGAAGTAATTTCACTTTGAAATTGGACATAAATAAGGGTCAATCTTTTGATAGTTACTATTTATTAAAAACAGGCTTTTGATTTTGACAGTGGGAAATAATTTTAAATTAATTTACGACACTTCTGTATTTTGAATTTGTAAAAATGGATTCAATATTTGGTATCAGGATGTAAAAATTTTGTAAATAGGAAAATTTTATTTATTGACAATATGAATATTTACTTCAGTAAAAATTTTATTTAGCATGGTTAAAGGGTAAATCTGGTAAATAAGGGTAACAAAATATTATAATAATAATATAAAATTACCCTATCATGGGTCTTAATCCTATTGTTTGATACATTTATGACCATGGACATCCTTGGGTCGATTTTGGGACCCCATGGAGCCACTTGGGAGTGATAATGAAACTTTATATTAATTAATTTAAAGTAAAAACAAAAATGACTTAAACATATATCTTTTAGTAAATAAATTTTTACATGGGGTTATATAAGTTATATCCTAAACATTAAATATTAATTTGAAATCTAAAAATATTTCCTACATCATAATATTTTTTTTATAATTTTAGACATCAAATAAATAAAAAGATTTATGACACAATAATGATGTAGTGTTTACCTCATTAATGAATGATTTAAATAAATAAGATTATAAAGATTAAAACAATATCCAAAACCTGTCCAATTCTTATTGGATGATTTTATTTCTAATATTAGCCATCTTATCATAGACTTTAATAAGTTTTGGACATTTAGTAACCGAAAATCATTATATAATAAAATAATATTTTTAAACATTCCTAAAGAGCCCCTCCTCCCCCTTATAAAAATCCCTCACTTCTAACCCATTCATCACACCTCTCAAGCCCCTTGGCTCATCTAAACTCTACCCAATTAATCTCCATACATCCCTCTCCTCCATCTAGAAGCCTTCTCTTAGGAAGAAGGCAATTCAAGTAAACCTTTTGGTTCAAACCAAATGGAGATACCTGATTTAAAGGTAACATCTTCTCTTAAGTTATTTTGTTTTATTTTACTTCTTCCAACCCCATAAACTCTTTTTATTACTTTATTTTATAACAAAACCAGTATCCTAAATATACTAGGTTGTTTTTATGAGAATTATTCAAACTAAACTTAGACACACCTCCACATAATGGGTAAAGAACATACTATTTCTATGGATGACGAACTACTGCTTCACGAAACGATGATTGTTTAATCTTCTCCTACCACATATCATGGTGGCCATTATGATGGAACTGTATTTATATATGATATATATTGTGTTTATGTTTTCTCTATGCTTCTGTATTTTTTTTACAAACATACCTTTATGCTTTCCAATACGTGTAAATACGATAATTTCATTTGAGCAAGTACGGACTACCACCCCCTCAAGGTGATATGATTCGTTCATGACATACATGGGACATATAAAGGATGAAGTTAATGAAATTATTTAACATATATATCATATGATATTTTACTAGAATTATAATATACCTTTTTATCATTAAGATTTTATTCCATTAAATATTAAATAGAAATGAAAGTAGCGTTCATGCGTACGTGCAACTTACCGTCTCCATGAACGGTGCATTTCATTTCTTATCTCCAAATGTTATGTAATATTATAAATGCATACATATACTGGATATATATGATATCTAAATTATGAATATCATTCTGTAGATAATGGAATTTTGACCACATGAACTACTTGTAATTATAAGAAGTTCATTTTTGACATAAGTACCAAATATGAAGAAAATGACCATTTTTAACTTAAATGATTGCATAATGTTTATAACATGGAAATAAGTGATATAAAAGGAATAATAAACTTTGAAAAATGTTATTAATCAATTATAAATTAAATTTATCTTATTATTCAGGAGATTAAAGAATGAACGAGTCAAGTCAGACACGTGGTAAGGGGTTTCTTATCTTACTTTTAATTCTGTGATATTTCCATTGTTCACCACTTATTTATTGCATGTGGGGTATTTTTTACTGCCATTTGATTTATATTATCACGATTCTCTTTATATTCATGGTATTATGTGATTCATTTGGTGGTTATTAACTTTTGGTCATACGACTTGATTGATTACAATGAGGTAAGGGGTTTTCATTTCACTTTTTATTCCCGTGAGATTCATGCTATATTTTCCACAATTTCCGTTTGTGTGGTGTATGTACTTCCCATGATTGTATTCTTAGTGTAATATAATTTAATTTATGGATATTTACATCTTCATTGTATGAACCTTCTTTTATGCAGTGTATGTTTCGTAAGTTACCAAAACGATAAGGGAACCTTTCACCCTTCTCTTTTTAAAAGACTTCATTTATGTTATGTCTTTTAATTTCCAATTTCTTATGTCGGGATATGTTATTATATATCCTTATTGCTATAAATTTTATTTTAAAAGTGGCGATAGAACCTTTCCTCTCTCATCAACTCATTTTCTGAATTTTAAAGTGACATCGTTAGGCTGTCAAATTTCTATAAGAGAACTTTCTAACCCAATTTCCATTCCTTGGGTTAGTCTTCTAATTCTTAATTATGTCATGATATGATTATGTGTGGAATCATTGTATATTAATTTATGTTGTAATTTCCAATAACCTTTGTGTGGGTATACTTTTGATACACATAATCACTCCATTGATAAATTCTCAAGTCATCGATATGAACTTGATAAGAGTAATTTTAACTCAATTTCCATTCTTGAGGTAAACATCCAAGTCATTGGTGTTGTTTTTACAAAAATATGTGTGAATGTATTCTAATTGTTTAACACTGAGTATCCAATAATATTTAGTATATTTATATTTTTTCACACATAATTATATATTTTATTTATCCTTAATCTAAGGATATCATCTTTATAAGGGATTTCGTATCAATTTGCATTCCATTGAGACTTCATTGTTGTTATGCACCAATTCACTTTTATATGGTGTATATACTGTCCTTTGGCATATTATATCATGAATACCTTTATTCTCATGATATTATAAAGTTTTGATTAAATTTTATTCCTCAATTATTTGTATTCAAGCATCTCTCATTTGGTTAAGAACTCCTTAACTAAAATATTGTTTTAAATATTTATTCTTTTAAATATCTCTCATTAATTTCCATGTTTTAAAATGTTTTTAAGGATTTATTTACATGGAAATTAATGTTATAAAATGTTAATTCCTTTAAAATCTTCAAAGTGGTATAAGACACTTTGATTCAAAAATCTCTTTATTAAATGTTTTAAATGGTTTGATAAAGCATTGATTATGTCAATATCTTGAAATTATATGTTGTGATTACAATGTGGAAATTTTACCTTTCCTTTATGCTTGTTTTATGTGTTATGAATATGTTATGGTTATTGGGAATTGTTTACGTATACGGGTGGTTCCATGATAAACCTGGGGCGGGTGAGCCTGAGATATCTCTCCATTGCGTTGGGTAACATGACAGAGGTAAACGTTAATGTTTCTACTAAGAGATTAAGGGAATATACTGTGATGGGTATTCCAACGTAACTCCCTACATAGTTGTGATAGCTAAAATGTAAGCATGATATGGATGTCACAAGTTACCTTTATGATTTATGATTTCTGTTTGTTATTCATAAATCTTATGATTTCATGAGGTATGTTATGATTGAAAAGTATGGTTTCATTGATTTGTCTTTATTGATGGGTTAATGTTTCCTTTCCTTATTTTATAACCCTTACTGAGATTTTTATGCACATTCCATGTTTTTGAAATGTTTTCCACAGGACATAAAGATTAATAGGGTCAAGGATGTGATCAAAGAAAAGTTATGCTGTCTAAAACTTGGAACTAGACATGTTTCTTTTTAAGAGTTTTTATTTTATGAAAAAAATGGATATTGAGTAGTAGTGTCTATATGTAATTTTCAAGTTGATATGTAATCGTTATGACCTAATTCTATAAAAATCTAAACCTGAAAAGATCCTCAATGTGAATTATTCATTTAATTCAAGATTATGTAATGTTTTAAGCCTGGGTCCTTATAGTAGTCATTTCTACATACACCATTTAATGGTAATGTCTATAGATAAATTATCATATCCAAAGGTTATAACCGATCTCAGGATATAATGTGAAACTTGATACACTAAGATATTAATCTTAAACTAAGGTCTTATGGTCTAGATAGATCATACTAATTAGACACATTTGATTTTTGATTATCAGGTGTTGGGGGCTCATAAGAATTGATATTTTTTATCATCATGTTCACACTTGGTGATCTCTAGTAGTGATATCACGACAATATAACCACCAATAAGAACACCACATGATTTAGGTGTCATTGGTTATTCCTATCTATGAACATGTTTATTGGTCTCTTTACTAGAGATCATTACTAGTGTTTTCCATTTGAACATGTAATTTGATAAAAGGGAAAAACAATAATAATGAAATCGTGGTGAGGTAGCTTGTGTGGGGTGATTCATTGATGGTGTGATATTGGTTGAATTATAAATAAATTATTTTCCCTTATAAGTTAAGGAAATAATATTTCTCAGACCTAGTTGATCAGGATGGTTCTACCTTCACAAGTCTTTGGCCAAAGTAGTCGAAAGGTAAATCCATTTGGTTAGATCAAAAAATAAAAAAAGCAAGAAATGGGTGATGACACAAGTGTGTATCTGACTTTATGGGATATTTAAAGGAAACGAGATTATGGTATGAGAATCCTTATCTATTTAGGGGTCTTGATGGGTTGCTAGACACTACTCTTGTTTTGTGGATTTTATTCATTACTATCGAGATAACGTCCTAGAGGGTCACACACAATAACATATTTAAGAATTCCCCATATTTAGTTGAATATGTATTTTGGACATGGTGGTCCCCACCATGGGGTCCTAGTGTTTTCCAAGTAATCGATCACCGATAAATAAATAAATTCATATTATTTAATTTAAGAATAACTGGTATTGAATTTATTTGTTAAATATATTTACAGGTTAAGTAAATAAGAGAATATATTATTTAAATGTATATTATTTCAATATTATAGGTTCGTTTAATATTAAAAGGGAATTATGAGTTGAGTTAATGATGAAGGTTTTATCACCTAATATATTTAATATATATTATAGGTATGTGATTAAATAATAATAAATAATATTGATGTAGTTTAGTTCATCGCAATTATTTTTATAGTGGATGTTAAATAAATGGGGGATGAGGAACCAAATTGGGTGTTTCATACATCCACTATATATATGAGGAGAGATGCTCTTACCATGTAATACTAATGGTGAGAATTTCATAGCCTCTATCTCCTTTCCCGCTTTAGAGAGAGAGAGAGAGAATCTTGATCCAGACATTCATATTGATTTCTCTTTTACGCATCGTAAGATCGATGATGTGGTGATCATCAGGATGAAAAAGGCATCATCAAATCACTGTGCTAGAACATAGAATTCTACAATCGGTGCACTATCTAATTTTTAAGTGCATGTAGATGATCTAGATGGATCTTTCTATGGATCCTTCATGAAACGATCACCGACAATGAGTTGAAATCGAGCACAAATTCAGATCCGAACATGTATGTTTCCATTTTTAATTTATGTGCTTTATGAATTTATGTGATATTCTTAAACCTTACGAGAGCTCAGATCATTGGAGATGACATGTTTCATAATTCTGATGATAAAAAATTTAAAATCCCCAACCCACCAGTTTATACTAAGTGCCCTGGTAACTTCAATTTGTATTAGAGGAATTGCGTAAATTTTTTTATCCAAGAAAAATTAAATTGCTTTAAATTTAAGTATATAATTTTTTTGTCCCAATAGGGAATACTGTGCATTGATTCCATTTCAAGTGTCCATGTTACGACCATATGAAATTATCAATACAGATCTTATTGTGGCTATCAACTATTAAAATTGGATTCCAATCATTAGAATTTCTCTGGATGATGATTGAAAAAATTCTACCATAATGTGGTTTTTAATTTTATAATAATAATAAAAATTATTATTATTATGTTTATTGTACGAATAATAATAATTATTTTATTAAAATGATAATATTAGTTATTTTATTTATTATAATAATAATAATAAATATTATTCCAAAGGATATTTTATTAGCCTTTACTAACTCTGGATTCTTCCAAAATGAACATTGAGTGGTGTTTTTTGGTTGCATCATATGGAATTCCACACAAAAACAAAAACAATTATTAAAAAAAGGAAGGGGTGACTGTTTTGGTCAAAAGTCAAAAAAAGGGGTCATCCCCTTCTCGCACCATGGATGATGACCCGAATAGCTTCCCACATGCAACTCACTGGCTGGCAGACTAGGCCGAACGCCACCGCCTCAACTCAGACTGGTTGACCACACCTCCTACCAACACCCATCCCTGCTCTTGCCGCTTCCCATTGAATGTAGCTACTTTCCTCCAAGGATTCCTTCCTTCAGACCAGCTCACCTACGTTCCTACCTGGATCAACCGTTGAAGGTTGAAGATCCTTGGTTGTTTTCCCAACACTCCACTATGCTATTCTACCCTAGAGCATCCCACTTTTGGCAGATAATGATGACCCTGTTAGCTGCCTCTCCCTGTGGCGGCGTCTCCCTTATCAGAGGTTTATCCCATAGTGGTTGGTTCTGATGAGGCTTCTACCCTCCATAAAGCCTTTACTGATTTGGTGGGTATTCCCATCCCAGAAATGGAATCAGGTGGGTATTCCACACCCAGAACAGGTTTGGAAGGACCCATCAGGCCCATATTAGCTCAACACAGGCTTTTTATGGCCCATTAGGGGTCTGCACGGGTTTTGTGTGACCCACAATGGGTCAGAGTAGGGTTTTGGGGACCGAGTAACCAAAATTAATTAAATTTTAATTTTAAATTAAATTAATTAAAGTGTTTTTTATCACTTAATTGAATAATTTTAATCCAAAAAATTATATTAATTTAATTTTGGTTTAAATTAAATTAGCTAAATATTTTATTTTTTGGAATTAAAACTAAATTAATTTTTGAGTGAATATAAATAATTTTTTTAAATTATTTAAATGATTTATTTTAATTAAACCCCCATAATTTATTTAATGCAATTTAATTTTATTGCACTTAAAATTATTATTACTAGTATTAAGTAATTTTCCTAACCTGTGTATGTTCTCTTTATATTAATTAATTATGTAACTGCACATTGTCTTTTACATTTGGTTAATTTATATAAGTGCCTGTGTGTCCAATTATATCATATGTACATTACACCCCTAGTCCCCCTTGTCTGAGCGTGAGTATTTTTATTAATTGGATGAAGATGTTGATTGACATGGATCCTATCATGACGTGGTGTTAATCCACGAAGAAGACGGTGTAAGACGTAGACTATGCAAAGTTGAGGTAGTACTCCAAATGAGCAGTAGACATATTGGATGGGGGTTGAGACGAATCAAGAGTCAAGATATAACTTAGGTATGATATCCCTAGATCATTTTAAATGCTCTATACCAGTCATGTAGTAAATTCTTTACTCTTTTATTTATTATTTTATTCATTTTATAACAACGGGAAAATACATAAAATAATAAATTATAAAATGCATAATGAAGTGGTGTATTTTTTATATTAATGTTCATGTGTGAGTGCAAAAATATATACGAACAAGATTAATAAATTGAATTACATTTGATGAGAGAAAAACACAAAAAACCCACAAATAAATATTAATTCCTAATCACCTTCCATCATTCAAATTTAGAAAAATTCTGGCGTTTAGTGTGCTTGTCATGCCAAAGTTGAGGGAGCCTCTTACTACTAGGGTGTTCTTATGAGAGTGTTCAGTTGACTTAACTAAAGTGGTAGTAAGGATTATCCAAAGAAAACATGGTATCATTTTAGAAGAAAGTGTTGAGTAAATAAAGTTATGTTTTTAGATGTTTGGAGTTTAGTCAACAGATAAAGGAACCATGAGTTAATACAGTTGGCTAGTTAAAAACCTACCTTAGTCCTTTCATGTAGTGGCATTGAAAAAGCTTGTACACTATTAGAAGAGGTTCAAGAATATTTTCCACTAAAATAATTAAGTGACAGAGTATTCTGATTATAGTATCAAGGGTTCTTAGAATTCAATAAAATAGTGAGAGACATTTAATGATTAAATTACCCAATAATGTCTAAATAGGTAATCAAGATAAAATTACTAATCTTCTAGATTTTATTTTGGTAGAAAATATAATATAATACCACAATAATACTATGATAATAATAGGACAAAGTAAATTTCCAGACTTTTATGAAATTCTATGTGTAGTACAAGAACTTGTATATAGTACAACTATATTATAATTTCAAGGTGTTGGTGTCCCTATACCAGTTAAGCCACCTCAAGAAGTGAGGGTGTAAAATTTCTTATAAGAGACACATTTCTAACACATATGATGGTTATGTCACAATTCTACCATCAATGTCCAATGTTTTTTTATGGTTACAACATTGGGGTCTGGATGATATAACATGTAGTCTCATATCTGAGAAGTTTACGAGGAGAAAGAGAAGCAATATCTGAATGAGTGAAATATATTACACTGGATTATGTGAAAATATGAAAGAGAGATTAGGATATTTCAAGGACTCCCACTTTTACACCTGATTACTCTAGTTTAGTTTTAGTATACAAAAATGAAAAGTATGGACTAAACGCATCATTATCTTTTATGTAAGATTCTCTAAGTAATAAGAACTTAAAGACAGTTTAATTTTTAGTTAATATGGAGAATAAGTTGAAAGTAAAATTGAAAAGGGAAATTAATAGTTTATCCCCAATGTCACATTCACAACATCTTTTAATGATGAGGTTGGTTATTTAACTATAGGTGATTTTCATCACATAACTCGAAATAAATTTATGGAAGTTTAATCACAATACACAAAATTAAAGAATAAAGTTATCACTTCTTCTTCAGGTATATTCATCAATATAATATGTACTATTTTAGAAATAATTCTTGAGTATTAAATACAATATCCAATTCCCATATTTTTATTTAATTACAGTAACCAAGAAAGGAATAGATGCATTACAAGAAGTCTCATGTATTCTCTAAGAAGCAGAGAAATTGTGGTTCCTATGTCAATGGTGACAAGCAAATTGTTGAGCAATGTATTGTTTTTAAACAAATCAAAATAATGTTTTTTTAAAGGGGGAGATTATTTTAAATAATACTCTATCTCTTTATGATGATTTTGATGCTCACAAATACCCTTAATTATTTACTAATTATTTCGTTGAGTATTTTGCAGGAATTTATTTTATATAACGAGATTTTATACTTCATTTATTCCGAGATCAATTTTAGCGTATTCTGGAATCACTGTAGCGCGAGATCAATTTTAGCGCGTACTGGAATCACTGTTCATACCCTACGTTGATGAACGTAACGTATGGATGAAAAGTTTACTTTTTATGTTATTTTGAAACGTATGGTTAATGAACCTTACGTTTTCGTTGTTGAAAAGTATGGAAGAAGAACATTACGTTTGGAAGGAACCTTACGTTTTCGTTGTTGAAAAGTATGGAAGAGAAACCGTACGTTAGTTTTCAGTGTTGAGTTTGTTTCTCAAAAGTATGGATCATCAACCTTACTTTTATAATCAACCGTACGTTCTTTGGAGAGTTGAAGCAAGACAAAGTATGGATGATCAACCCTACGTTTGAATGCTGAAGAGAAAGTATGTATGTTCAACCTTACGTTCTGAACCTTACGTTCTGAACCTTACGTTTGTGAACCCTACGTTTGGAGCCACGTCATCAACCCTACGTTTGGCGTCGGGATATTTTTGACAGACGATATTTCCTTTTGAATTAGTCAATCAAGCGGATTATTAGGCGGATTTCGAGCTGATTCTTAAATACGACTTTGACTAAATCAGAGACGGTTTACAACGGATTAATGATTGATTTAAACGGAGCTTTTTATGCCGATTCTTCAGGGGAGTTACAACGGCTTTGTTATTTCATTTAATATCGCGAATCTAAAGGAGATTTTCATGGATCTATTTATGCGGAAGATTTTCTCATATTTGAATATATGTTCTATCTTGGAAACTTCGGATATATATATATGCACAGGAAAGTGTGTGATACTGATTGATCTTTTGACGAGCAAGAAAACAGAGACTGTGTGAAAGCGTTATTTTCTGGTGATCGAGAAGAAGCGTAAGACCTTTATTACTGAAGGAAGATTTTGATAGCAGATTCACGTGTTCTACATCGACTACCTGTTGTGAATCTACTGCTGCTGAATTTGTGAAGTTTCTGGTAATATCTATTGCAGCTGGATCGACTCAGAACTGTTTTGATTACAGATCTTTATTTTCTGAAGACGACGATCTATCTACTGTCAATTGCATTCTGTTGCAATTGTGAAGAACAACTGGAGAAGTGTTTCTTTATCGAAACCCTTTTATTTTTGAGTGATCAGCTTCTCGTTCTAAGCTGTGTGGGTTCGTGTTTGAACTAGGAAGGCTGTGTTTGCCTGAATCTTGTAAAGGTGTCAACTGCCTGTACTCAGTTGTGGACGGGTCTGTGGAAACGAGGACCAGATAGTGAAAATCGCCAAGCTCGTGGATTTGAGCGTTGGTGGAGTGGACTAGGGGCCTTCTGTTCCCCGAACCACTATACATCCGTGTGTTCATGCTTTTACTTTTTCCGCTGCATATTTAATCGTGCAAAAGCATAGTGAACAGAATTTGTCTAAATTGAAGAGATTGTAATAATTTGAAAAAGACACAATTCACCCCCCTCTTGTGTATAATCCGTAGATTCAGATCCAACAATTGGTATCAGAGGAGGAGCTTCTTATTTCTAAAGTCCTATCAAGCTAGAAGTATTTAAAGATTATACATAGTGTATCATGGCTGATATGAGAGAGGGAATGTCAATGGTCAGAGCACCTTACTTTAATGGAGATAATTATGGCTGCTGGAAATCACGTATGATTATTTATCTGAAAAATCTTGGTTACAGAGTCTATTCAAAGATTCTGACTCCCTATGAAATTCCTGAAAATCCCGATACATGGAGTGCTGCTACAGAGGCTGAGTATGACATAAATTCAAAAGCTATGAATGCAATCATCTGTGGTCTAGGACCAGACGAATTTAACAGAGTATCTCAATGCCCGACTGCATATGAAATGTGGAAAACAATAGCTGTTGCTTATGAAGGAACAGATAATGTAAGACAGATGAGATATGCAACTGCTAAGTTAAAATTCGATACTTTCAGAATGATTGAAGGAGAGAGCATCACTCAGATGAATGGAAGATTGACAGAAATTGTCAATAATATAACAGCTCTAGGAGAACCAATCAAGCAGGCTGATCAAGCGTTGAAGGTACTGAGAGTACTTCCTACTCGATGGAATGGAATCTCTGCAGCAATCAGACAATCAACTTCTGTTAAAGATCTAACTATGAGAGAACTGATTGGTACACTGATGATGTACGAAGCTGAAATGCAAGATGAGGTAAATGAGCATAAAGTCTACATAAAAAGGGAAAATACTGCTTTGAAAGTGACTTCTCAACAAAAGGATAGAAAGATGAAGAACAGAGAAGTGAGTGCTAAATCAGAAAGCTCTGATTCTTCAAATTCGGATGAAGAACTGGCACAGCTAGCCAGAAAATTCAGAAAGTTCTATAGTAAGAAGAAAGACTTCAAGAAATCCTTTAAAAAGGATAGCAAGGAAGTGAGATGTTATGAATGCAAAAAGATGGGACATATCAGACCGGATTGCCCAAAATTGAAAGATGCAAAGAAGAAGAAATTCTTCAAAAGAGATGATTATGAGCAGAAAGACAAGAAAGCTATGAAAGCTACTTGGAGTGTTTCTGAAGACTCAAGTAATTCTTCTGAATCATGCTCAGAGAAGGAGGAAGCCAACTTAAAAGCAAATATGTGTTTCATGGCTGAAACTGATGAGGTACACTCATACTATTCCTCTGACTCAAATAATGAATCAAACTCTAAAACAAGCCTCTCAAATAAAAAACTTGCAGCTTACTGCAATATGCTTGAAGAAAGGTATGACTCATTATTTAATAAATATAAATCTATAAAGAACTTGTACAAAGCTATTTTAGATGAGAGAAATACTTTGCTAAAACAACATAAGGAATTAATTGACAAATACAATTCTGCTGACTCAAATAAAATTAGTTTTGAATCAAAAATAAAAACTCTACAGGATGAAGTAGAATCTTATAAAACGGCTGCATTAGTTTTTACAAAAGGAGAAAACACCTTAAATGAGATACTTGGAAAAACTGTAATTGAAAAGGAAAGGTTTGGAATTGGAAGTAAAGGAGAAAAACCTAAGTTATACAAAAATTATTTTGTTCCTAGCACTAAACAGGTTATTTGTAACTACTGTGGAACAAAAGGTCATATAGCTAAAAACTGTTTTCTAAGACAACCTCAGATATGTGGAATTAAGAAAGCTTATATTTCCAACGATCTATATGATTCAATCAATTTTAAGAAAACAAAGCAAATCTGGATACCCAGATCACTGCTTGCTAACACTCCTGGACCCAACAAAATATGGGTACCAAAGCAATTTGTTTGAATGTCTTTGCAGGTAGCAGGTCACCAAAGAAAGAAAGAAATATGGTATATGGACAGTGGCTGCTCAAGACACATGAGTGGAACTTCAGCTAATTTCTCTTCTCTTACTCGAAAGGAAGGAGGACTTGTCACCTTTGGTGACAATGCCAAAGGAAAGATAATTGGTATTGGAACAGTTGGAGATCTAGAGACAGTCTCAATCAACAAAGTACTTTATGTACAAGGGTTAAAACACAATCTGATAAGTATCTCTCAACTCTGTGATGATGGATACACTGTTGATTTTACTAACAATAGTTGTACTGTTTCTAAAGATAAACTGTTTAAGTTTAGAGCACCCAGAACTGATAATGTTTATACTTTGGATTTGTATTCCTTGTGTAAACAACAAGTAAATTGCTTAACTGCTAATATAAGTGAATCCTGGATCTGGCATAGAAGACTTGGTCATTGCAATATATATGCTTTACATAAATTATCTAAGAAACATTTAGTTTCTGATTTGCCTAGTCTCAAATTTGAAAATGACAGATTCTGTGATGCATGTCAGCTTGGCAAGCAACACAAATCATCATTCAAATCTGTTAATAAAGTTGCTACAACTAAACCTCTAGAACTTATCCATATGGATTTGTTTGGACCTTCAAGAGTAGCAAGTTTAGCTGGTAAATTATATGTTTATGTATTAGTTGATGATTACTCTAGATTTACTTGGATTTTCTTTTTGAAATTTAAAAGTGAAGCTTTTAGTTTATTTGAAGGTTTTTGTAAATCTATTCAAAATGAAAAAGGTTTTAATATAATCTCATTGAGAAGTGATCATGGTGGAGAATTTGAGAACCAGGAATTTAATTCCTTTTTCTCAAACATGGGTATTAAACACACCTTCTCTGCTCCAAGAACACCTCAACAGAATGGGATTGTAGAAAGAAGAAATAGAACTATTCAAGAAATGGCTAGAACTATGTTAAATGAATATAGCCTACCTATATATTTCTGGGCAGAAGCTGTTAATACAGCTTGTTATATAATGAATAGAATTTTAATAAGATCTATTTTGAAAAAGACACCCTATGAACTATGGAATAACAGAAAACCTAAAGTAAATTACTTTAAAGTTTTTGGATGCAAGGTTTACATCTTGAATACCAAAGATAATCTTGGTAAATTTGATCCAAAATCTGATAAAGGTATTTTCTTAGGATATTCTGCAACCTCCAAAGCTTATAGAGTCTATAATAAAAAGTCAAGGATTGTTGAAGAATCAGTTCATGTGAAATTTGATGAATCTGATCCTTTTGAGAAAAGGATAGAACAAATAGATGAACCTGATTCTAATGAAAACATGAGACCTGAGAATTTAAAGAATGATTTTGAAAATGATATAAAAGAAATTCAGTCCAGTTCAGAAGAACATGATACTGAAGAGCCTTTGAATGTAATGCCTAGACAGTCTAGAACCTCAAAGAATCACCCTTTAGAATCTGTGATAGGTGACTTAGAGACTGGTATTCAAACTAGAAGAAACTTTGGAAACATAGTTGAATTCTCTGCTTTCCTATCCCAACAAGAACCTAAGACCATAGAAGAAGCCTTAGATGATGAGAGCTGGGTAATAGCAATGCAAGATGAATTGAACCAGTTCAAGAGAAATAAGGTTTGGGAATTAGTTGAAAGACCACATGATTATCCAGTAATAGGAACTAAATGGGTCTTTAGGAATAAACAGGATGATCAAGGGATAATAACTAGAAATAAAGCAAGATTAGTAGCTAAAGGATATAATCAAGAAGAAGGAATAGATTATGATGAGACCTTTGCACCTGTAGCCAGGTTAGAAGCCATTAGAATCCTTTTAGCCTATGCATCTTATGTGAATTTTAAATTATTTCAGATGGATGTTAAATCTGCCTTTTTAAATGGTTATTTAATGGAGGAAGTTTATGTTGAGCAACCTCCTGGTTTTGAAAATTCTCAAAAACCAGATTCTGTTTTCAAACTTACTAAAGCTCTTTATGGCCTTAAACAAGCACCTAGAGCTTGGTATGAAAGACTAAGTTATTTTCTTTTGAAAAATGATTTTACTGTTGGACTAGCAGATCCAACACTCTTTAAGAAAACTGTGAAAAATAATGTTTTGTTGGTTCAAATTTATGTTGATGATGTAATTTTTGGATCAACCAATAAAATTCATTGTCATGAATTTTCAGAATTAATGCAAAAAGAATTTGAAATGAGTATGATGGGAGAATTAAATTTCTTTTTGGGTCTTCAAATATTTCAAAAAGATTTTGGAAATATTCTAAATCAATGCAAATACATTACTGATTTACTTAAGAAATTTGGACTTGAAAACAGCAAGACATTTACAACTCCTATGTGTACTAATATAAAACTTGATTTGGATGAAACTGGAAAATCAGTGGACAACAAGTTATATAGAGGTATGATTGGTAGTTTGTTATATCTTACTGCTAGTAGACCAGATATAATGTATTCAGTATGTCTTTGTGCTCGATTTCAATCAAATCCCAAAGAATCTCATTTAACTGCTGTTAAACGAATTTTTAGATATTTAAAAGGTACTATTTATCAATCTCTGCTTTATCCAAAAACCTCTGATTTTAATTTAATTTCATATTCAGATGCATACTTTGGAAGCTGTAGATTAGATAGGAAGAGTACTTCAGGAACATGTCACTTTTTAGGAAAGTCTTTAGTATCATGGTCTAGTAAGAAACAACACTCAGTTGCCCTGTCAACAGCCGAGGCAGAATATGTGTCTGCAGGTAGTTGCTGTGCACAGGTGTTGTGGATGAAAAACACTCTTATGGACTTTGGATTAAATTTCAATAATACACCTATTTTATGTGATAATACTAGTGCAATTAATATTTCAAAAAATCCTATTAGTCATTCTAGAACTAAGCACATTGATATAAGACATCACTTTTTAAGAGATCATGTGTTAAAAAAGGATATATTTTTAGAATTTGTAAATACAGAAAATCAATTAGTAGATATTTTTACTAAACCACTTCCCACGGCAAGGTTTGAATTTATTAAGGGGGAGTTAGGTTTATTTAATTTTAAATAGTTTCTTTTTAATCTTATTCTAATTTCGAATTCTACTTAATTTCTGTTTCTCGCTATAAGCTATTTTATTTTGTTTTAAATAAAAGTAATGATTAGTGATTACACGGGAATCAAGGCTGTCAGAACCGTTTCACCTTCTAAACTGTTTTCACCTTTTTCGGAAACCCTTTCGAAAACCTAAAACCGCACATCTGCTCCAAAACCCTTTTCTGAATCTTCAAACCCTAAACTTACGAACCTTCAGAAATCGTTGTTGAAATGGCAAAGACTAAGCGTCCAGATGAAGCTGAGAGCAGTGCTGCAAAGAAATCTAAAGTAGTTGGTCGGAAGATACTGCAAGGTAAAGTCATCGATTTAGAATGGCTGTTTGAAACTAATTTGCTGTTGAAGCAAGCGTTGTCGTTTCAAGGCCTTGAGCAAGCTTTTAATAGTGAAAACTCTGAGTTTCTATATGAGGCAGAAATGAGACATTTCTTTAGAACTGTTCAGTTTAGCCTTGGAGATACGGAGGATAGTTTATTGGCTCAAATAGAGGATAAGGACTTTTCCATATCATCTGTAGAGATAAGTCAAATTCTTAACTGCCCTCATGAAGGAGTTTTTCATTTTGATTTACGGAATATTGGAGATTCTGTACATAAGTCTGAAGACATTATGTCTTTTCTGTTTGGAACCAAAGTGATAAAGAAGATGTTTATTAAAGATTTGGAGCCCGATCAGAAAATCTTAGTAAAGTTTGTTCAGACTGGTTTAGCACCAAGGATGGCTGAGATGGAGAAAATTCTGTACCCTGACATGTATATAATGTATCTTTTTATGAGTGATATTAAGTTTAATTTTCCTCGATTTATGATAAGATATCTGAGATACTGCTGTCAGAGTGAAGCAAGAATGACCTTTTTCCCATATGGAAGGTTCATTTCTTTGTTTTTATATAAAAGAGGAATGATCAGATTGGTAAGTGCTGGGGTGAAATGTCACCACAGTAATGTTTTTAATGCTGGAACTTTGAGGAAAGTGGGATATTTCTGGAGCACAATTAAAGGAAAACTCTTACCTGTTGGAGCTGAGGAAGACTCGGAGAGTGCTCAGGCTCAACCGGCTAAGTCCAAAGAGGGACAAGCAGAATCAAGGATTAGTACAGTGGCAAGAAGAATTCGCCTTGAGATGGAGGATGTTGAGGAAGAGAGAAGTCAAGAAGGACTTCAATCTAGAAGGAAGAGGTCAATTGATGAAGAAATTATCTCTCCTGTCTTGAAATCTTCTGAACCTGTAATTTCTTATTCATTTGTGAGAGAAGCTGTTGTGGAGAGGACTGTACTGATAGAGGAACCAGTAGCTCAACCGGAAATTCAGCTAGAACCTCAAACTGCTGCTGTGGCTGTTGAAGAAGCAATTCCACAAGAACAACTTATGGAGGCAGTGCCTGGTGAAGAAGTGGCCCGACCTCAAGAAGTTCATGAAAATATTGTTCTTGATCATTCAGTAGAAGTCAGAGAGACTACTGTTCGTGATGAACACACTTCTGAAGTTAATACAGAGGTACTTCAGGAAGATTTTTCAGTAGAAGAGTTTCAGGCTTCAAAGGATAGTTCAGTGGATCAACCTTTTCAGGACAAAGAACAGTCAGATGCAGATTCTTTACCCCTTGTCCTGCTTCGTCAATCTGATTCTGGACATGAGAATCAAGCACAGGGTGCCCCTGATTCGAGAAAAGAAGAAGTTGTTGAGTTATACAAGCGTATTTCTCAGTTAGAATCTGAGAATGTTAGTCTCAGAAGTTCTCTGAACTTGGAGCAGTTAAAGTTTCAGAAGCTGAAAGAATCTACTGTTTCAAGACAGGAAGTAGATTTGTTTAAGACTGATATGTTGCATGCTGTTGATCAGTTGAAATCAGAAATGGTAACGAAATATGATTTGTCTGAGATGAAAATTTACATGGAGAATAAATTTGAATCTGTTGCAAATAGTGCTGTGAGTGGATCAGGTTCTTCACCTGATTTGATTCGAAGATTTCAAGCAATTACTGGAGCACTGAGAAATATGAGTGACAGATTACACGATCTTCAGTGTAATAGTGCCCCTTTGTCAGTTTTTCTAGATAATCAGAAATTTTTGGTAGATCAGTTGACATCTGGAGAGCAACCGATTAGGATTCTTTTGAATCAGTTATCAGAAAAGCTGGCTCTTTTTGTTGAAAAAGAAGAAAGAATGCATGAGTTTTTCAGAGTTAATTTGATTGAAGATATTCATATGACTCAGGAGAACATGGATCTTATCATCAAGTTAGGAGATGAGATGATGAAGAGGCTTCGAGACCAGTTTACAGAGATCAAGACCGCAATTCAAAGGAGATAGACACCTTTTTCCCTGTCTTATCCCTAAACCTTGATTCCTCTGTATATCACTGTCGTAGCTTGTGAATAAAAATTCTTTTCTTATCTTTTTTGTTTTATTATTTATTGATTTATGATTAAGTTAGCCAGTATACAAAATTCACTTATTCATACCCAGTTAATTATAGCATTTACTTATTGTTCAGTGCAATATTGAATGTGTTCAAATCCGTAATTTTTCATTCTTTTTGATATCACAAAAAGGGGGAGAATTTGGATAAACACAACATTTAAATTCATTCGTTTCCTATGAAGAAATTTGGATATATAGGAGCATTTGGATATATACGACATTTATCTTTTATCTATTTGAAAATTTATTTTTATGGGAGAGTTATGGGGGAGAAATTTTATAGTTAAATATTGTTTTAATCCTTTCAAAATTCTAAAATTTTATAAAACTTTTTTTTTCAATCAAGATTGCAATTAAATTAGTTCTATTATTTTATGGGTTTTGTGATCATCAAAAAGGGGGAGATTGTTGAGCAATGTATTGTTTTTAAACAAATCAAAATAATGTTTTTTTTAAAGGGGGAGATTATTTTAAATAATACTCTGTCTCTTTATGATGATTTTGATGCTCACAAATACCCTTAATTATTTACTAATTATTTCGTTGAGTATTTTGCAGGAATTTATTTTATATAACGAGATTTTATACTTCATTTATTCCGAGATCAATTTTAGCGTATTCTGGAATCACTGTAGCGCGAGATCAATTTTAGCGCGTACTGGAATCACTGTTCATACCCTACGTTGATGAACGTAACGTATGGATGAAAAGTTTACTTTTTATGTTATTTTGAAACGTATGGTTAATGAACCTTACGTTTTCGTTGTTGAAAAGTATGGAAGAAGAACATTACGTTTTGAAGGAACCTTACGTTTTCGTTGTTGAAAAGTATGGAAGAGAAACCGTACGTTAGTTTTCAGTGTTGAGTTTGTTTCTCAAAAGTATGGATCATCAACCTTACTTTTATAATCAACCGTACGTTCTTTGGAGAGTTGAAGCAAGAAAAAGTATGGATGATCAACCCTACGTTTGAATGCTGAAGAGAAAGTATGTATGTTCAACCTTACGTTCTGAACCTTACGTTCTGAACCTTACGTTTGTGAACCCTACGTTTGGAGCCACGTCATCAACCCTACGTTTGGCGTCGGGATATTTTTGACAGACGATATTTCCTTTTGAATTAGTCAATCAAGCGGATTATTAGGCGGATTTCGAGCTGATTCTTAAATACGACTTTGACTAAATCAGAGACGGTTTACAACGGATTAATGATTGATTTAAACGGAGCTTTTTATGCCGATTCTTCAGGGGAGTTACAACGGCTTTGTTATTTCATTTAATATCGCGAATCTAAAGGAGATTTTCATGGATCTATTTATGCGGAAGATTTTCTCATATTTGAATATATGTTCTATCTTGGAAACTTCGGATATATATATATGCACAGGAAAGTGTGTGATACTGATTGATCTTTTGACGAGCAAGAAAACAGAGACTGTGTGAAAGCGTTCTTTTCTGGTGATCGAGAAGAAGCGTAAGACCTTTATTACTGAAGGAAGATTTTGATAGCAGATTCACGTGTTCTACATCGACTACCTGTTGTGAATCTACTGCTGCTGAAGTTGTGAAGTTTCTGGTAATATCTATTGCAACTGGATCGACTCAGAACTGTTTTGATTACATATCTTTATTTTCTGAAGACGACGATCTATCTACTGTCAATTGCATTCTGTTGCAATTGTGAAGAACAACTGGAGAAGTGTTTCTTTATCGAAACCCTTTTATTTTTGAGTGATCAGCTTCTCGTTCTAAGCTGTGTGGGTTCGTGTTTGAACCAGGAAGGCTGTGTTTGCCTGAATCTTGTAAAGGTGTCAACTGCCTGTACTCAGTTGTGGACGGGTCTGTGGAAACGAGGACCAGATAGTGAAAATCGCCAAGCTCGTGGATTTGAGCGTTGGTGGAGTGGACTAGGGGCCTTCTGTTCCCCGAACCACTATACATCCGTGTGTTCATGCTTTTACTTTTTCCGCTGCATATTTAATCGTGCAAAAGCATAGTGAACAGAATTTGTCTAAATTGAAGAGATTGTAATAATTTGAAAAAGACACAATTCACCCCCCTCTTGTGTATAATCCGTAGATTCAGATCCAACACAAATAACCTCTAATTTCCAAGTTAATGATCCACATCAAAATATTATTAGGTATAAATAAAACATTTATCTCATGTGTCCATTGGAGAGTTGGATAAATTATTATAATTTCATCTATGAATGTTGTTTCTGGTGTATCATAGTCAATAAATAGTTATGTGATACTTGAATCATATGCAACACATGATGAATATAAAATGCAAGACTTATATACCTGGTTGTGGAAAGTTAATTTTTTTTCTCTAGAAAAACTAAAAATTTGACATCAAGAATATTACCAGTATGGTATTTAGACTCAGAAAAGATAAACCCATTTAGTATTTTCAACATATGTAGTTTGGACATAGAAACCTTTAGTAATAATGTTATATCACAAAGCTCTCGGAATTAGATTATCAAGAGAGTCTGAAGTATTCTAAGGGTGAGATATAGGTATAAATTTAATTAATATTATTATATTATGTAATTAAGGAATGATAAATTTAAATATAAGAATATTCATAAGATATGAGTTGGTTCGAGCTGGCTTACCGAAGAATATCTTGATAAAGCATTCATCGATTAAAATAATGCAGTGTAGTGTAATTCTTAAACACACATTACCTTATCGGCATCATGACATTGATGTTAATAAGGAGGATCAATGATAAGTATTCCATTTAAACATTGATAAAAAAAGTAGTATGGAGAAATTCCTAAATAGAAATTTTATATATCATAGTCATGATTTAAGTAGTGTCATTATTTCCAGTTGAAGAAACATCCATTATACTTCAAATTGTGCATTGTAAATAATAGAGAAATACCATAACCATTTTCCAAAAATAACAAAAAATGGATATTATACGGGTCATAGTATGATGGAAATATAATTTGTTATATGACATGTGTATGGATACAAATATTTTTTTAGAATATAGACAAACTTGCATCAAGATAAACACAATGTGCATCAAGTAATTATCCAAACAATTGCTTTGGATATTACATAAATCCCTAAGATAGAAAATTGGTAGTCAAGTGATAGAATACATTTCTATAAAAGGGTGAACATATCTACTTGAGATAGTGAGAGAGAGATTGATTTCAATTGAGTCAATTCTAAATATGCACATGTTGTTGACATTGGAACATATTCCACAAGTGTATGTGGACACTGTATGTTCCAAAGACACATACTTCATAGAAAGGTTAAAACCATAGAGATTGTTTTATTTTCATCACATCCAGTGATATATTATTCAATGAGAATAATAATTACTACAATTAGTATATGGAAATTATCTAAAATTGAGAAGGTAAATTAAAATTCTTTAATGGATTCCATGTATCAAAGTGAAAAGAGGCTTGTGATATTGAATACTATGGTGGGTATTCAATGGAGATGGTGCAAGAGAAGTACCAATATGGATCAATTGTTTATAAAAATTTATTAGGCCTAAATCCATTAGTATTTTACTTTTCATAACTCTTTTATATCAATAATTTATTAAGAATTAGATTTCATGACCACCAATCATTGAAGGTGTCTATACGATGCAACCAGAAAGGTATGGTCACATGACAATATGATAATAAATGTTGCAAGTTACTAAAATCTAGTTTAGGATTAATGTAAGAAACAAGAACATATAATATTCATTTAAAATTAATATTTTCCATATTTATACCATAGGTTAGTGGTAGAACCTTTTTTTCTCAAGTAAAAGATTTTTGGAAATATATGGAAAATATATATCGGTCTTACAATTATTTAAGACTGGGATGAAAGGAATTCTCTAATGATTGACTTAATGTAGAAACCTACAGTCTAGGGAATAGGATCTACTGAGGTAGATATAATGGTTTATTAGACCTAGTAAATTGCACATATAGTGACATGGTATTGAAAAATACAAGTTGGAAAAATTTAAGAGAAAAAGTTTTTCTAGTGTCACATGGAATAAATCTCTCCAAGTAAGATATGAAATTTCATATGACGATATTATGTTTTGAATTGAATTACATGTGCCTATTCAATGAATAAATCATATATTCCTTGATATGTATATGAAATGGTATTGGTAGAATATAAATTATAGTATGAGATTATCATTTATAACCAGGAGAACTGCAAATAAATTAGTCAGTACTATATGATTTAACTTTCACAAGTATATAAGATATGTTCCTATTATGTGGAGAAGAAGGGATACTAGATATGGTGAGAAATAAAATAATCTTCGATAGATCATTGTGATCTAATATCATAGTCAGGATAAGGTGTTGAGCGTGACATACTCATAAAATCTAGTGGTATCCATACCTAAAAATACCATGTACGTTGTAGCTTCTAAGGCATCTAAAAAGTTGTTACTAAATGAAACGATTCCTTATAGTTCTTGGAATATCACATTATAGGTAAGTTTTTATCATAATGATAATTTTTTTACTCGTACTAACCAATATTTGGGGTTTTTAATGTGGACAAATGGTATATACTTGGGGATACCAAATCTTGAAAAGTTTTACTTAGAGAGAAGAGGTTGCATATAGAAGAATAACCACATAGAAAAAAATGGAAGACCCAGTTGCTAAAGACATTACTCAGTAGAAACATAATATTTATCCTGTGAGTAGCTAACACATATGGTTATCATGTTGGCTCTAGTGTAAGATGGAGTGATGAAATAGTGGGTGCCCTAAACCTAGCTATTCTGAAAGTTTCATTACCATATCATGTATATAGTTAGTTATACACGATGTAATCTTACGAGTATAGTATAGAAATTTATGTATACACTATTTAATGGTAATTTTAATAGATTAATTTTCATATCAAAAGGTTACTACAAAACCCAAGCTATAATGAGAACCTCGAGAGACTATGACATTAATATTAAACTAAGGTCTGATGATCTATATACACCATATAGACTGGACATAGTTGATGTTTGAATATCTGGTGGTGAGGGATTATAATCATTGAGACTTATTCTCAAGAATTTCACACTTGATGATCTCTAGTAGTGAGATTGTGATGACATACCCACCCAAAGGAACACCACATGTTTCAAGTGTCATTGGTAGTTCTTATCTACAAGCATGTGTATAGGTATGATAACTTGATATCATTACCAGTGTGTTCTATTTGATTGAATAAAATGATGCATGGAAAAAACAATGATATTAAAATCATGGAGAGGTAGCTTGTGTTGGGTGTTTCATTGGCAGTATGGAATTGGTTGAATGGTCAAGAAAAAATTTGTCACATAAAATTTAAGGATGTAATATATCATAGGCCTGGTTGATCAGGATGGTTCTACCTTCATAAATCTTTGACTAAAGTAGATAAAAGGTAAATCAACTTGGTTAGATCAAAAAATAATAAAGCAAGAAAAGGGTCATGACACAAGTGTGGATCCGGATTTATGAGATATTTAAATACAAATAGATTATAGTACACAATACTTGTTAGTAGTTTGGTTATCATTGCTATGAAAATCCTTAACTCTTTAGGGGCCTTGGTAGGTTGTTAAACTCATTTTTGGTCTGTCGATTTTATTCACTACTCTCACGATAAGGGCCTAGAGGGTTACAAATAACATCACATCAATGAATCCTCTGTATTCAGTTGAATAAGTATTTGGACATGAGGGCCTCCCCACAGGGTCCGAGTGTTGTCCAATTTGTCAAACACCGATAAATAAATACATTCATATTATTCATGTAAAGAATAATTGGTATTGAATTTATTTATTAAATGTAGTTACAAGTTAAGTAAATATGAGAAAATATTATTAAAATAATATTATTTTAAGAATCTAGGTTCGTTTAAAATTAAGCGGAAATTACTAGTCAAGTTAATGAATCTAGTTTTATTACATAATATATTTGATATATATTACCGGTATATGATTAAAATAAAAATAAATAATATTGAGGATGTTTAGTTCATTATAATTATTTATATAGTGGACGTTAAATAATCAGAGGCTGAGGAAACCAACTGGGAATTTTACCCAACCACTATATATGGGAGGAGAGAGGCTCTTTCCATGTAATATTCATAGAGATAATTATAGAGACTCTCTCTCCACTACTGGTTTCTAGAGATAGAGACTATTGAATTAGGTTTTCAGATCACTTTCTCCATCATGCATTGCAAGATCTACGATGCAGTGATTTTCAGGACATCAAAGACATCATCAAATCAACGCACTCTCACTATAAATTTGATGATAGATGCTTTAGTGTATTTTTGAAGCATGTGTGGAGGATCTGGACGGATCCAACTATGGATCCTTCAAGCAATGATCTCTGAAAATGAGTTGCAGTTGAGCACAGATTTAGATCCAAACATTTATGTTTCCATCTTTAATTTATTTCCCTTTTGATTTATATAAGACCCTCACACCGTACTGGGGCTCAAATCATTGGCGACGACATGTTATGTTATCCTGATAATGAAAAATTTAAAATCCATGGCCGACTAGATTCCGCTGGGTGCCCCGATACCTACAGTTATAAGTGCATAAAAACATATCACAATTGAACCACAAGTATAATTGGTTGAAATAAAGGTTTTACAAGAGAAGAAATCTTAGGATTGAGTTTTTATATTCATATGATCAAGTAATCTAATTTTATTTGATATTATAATTAAAATTTTCGTTATAGTATTCGGTCAGAAATAAGATCATAAAAATAAGGATGAGAAAGTTATGTCTCTAGAAACATATAATACGTATAGATAGCTAAGGAGGCATATTTGGAACAAGTATTTGAGAATATAAATATAAGGTTGTTATAATGTAAAAAATAGTTTTATATCCTTACCCATGATAGTGAGAGAAAAATTACTTCCCAAGTCCTACCTGAAGTTATTTATCATTAGAGGGTGATGATTAAAATTGAAAGGATGTAATTTATTTAAGGGAGGAATGTAAAACCCCATGATTTTAGTATATATTTTCCTTTAAATAAATTCTACAGAGAATGGATTTCTTCCAACACAACACCATAACAAAACACACCATGTTATATTTTATTAAGATAGAATTAAAAGTATTAAATGTGACCATTGCAATGTTTATATTTAATTGGATTGAATAAATTAAATTAAACACATTTTTAAATAATTACAGAAAGACAAAGAACATTCATTTGTAATACTAATGCATTGATAATTTTTTAGTTTAGCTCAATAAATAATGAGATCATTTTGTGATTAAAAATTTATTTCATAATAATTTCATTTTAGGTTCTAGGAAATTTTATTTTAAAACAATAAATATATTATGGTTAAATGATGATAGATTATATATAATATATAAGTAATATATTAAAATTAACTTAATTAGTAATTTATTGGAAATATGAATTAACATAGTTATTAATTTAAAATGTCATTATCCAATAAAAACAATTTTCAATATATATTATGATTTCATTTAAAATTTAAATTCCAAAAAATTTTAAATTGAATTTGTAAATTTAACATCATTTTGTTATTAGAATAGAAATATTAACTTGGAATACTTTTTTGTAATTTTTCAGAAAAGATTTATTTTTAGATTAATAGTATGAAAGACTGTTTTTACAAATACCTTAAATTTATGACATCATTAAGATATAATAACGACTTAAAAGTTTATAAAATACTTTTACAAAAAAATATGTATTTAATAATTAAACATAAAAATTTAAAAATATTATTTTTTAATTAGAAACCAATGTTTACAAATTTGGAACTCAAGTAATATTTTAGTCTAATAAAAACAGTTTTTGGCCTTTTATTTTAATTAATTATTAACAAGGTGAGTTTTTTGTTTTGGATTTATTTAAAAGTTATAAAAATATTATTTTTATATCAATAAACAAATTAATGTTATTAAAATTGAATGAATTTAAAATTTTATCCAAAACATAATTTTAATGCAGAAAAATACACTGATTTGAAAAACATTTTTTACACTTTATGTGCATAAATATTAAATTTAAATATTCCCATAACAGAAAAGTTTATTTCATAAAGTAATTTTCTCAATTTTTTTCAGTATAAAAAATGATCTAATAAGGGTAATTTAATTTTTAGAAGTCAAAATAAGTTATCAAGGTAAAAAATAATTAATCCTGGTAAAAGTAAATAATAATAAAGTTAAAGTTAATTAAAAAAGAGTAAAACTCATCAAAACTTGTCCCTAAATGTGTGTTTGAGAGGTGTACAGAACTATAATCCTCCCATATCCATTATTTTCCACTTTCCTTGAATAGTGACTTGTCTTTTATATTATTACAAAATTGGAACCCCTCTCACTTATAAAAGGATCCCATCCCCACCCCACTCCTCTTCACACCACAAGTACCTTATTTCAAAAAATATAACCAAATCTCTCTCCAAAAATCATATACACATCCTATAGTTTTTGGTATACTTAAAATTCAACCCCTAAAATCCTTAATCCAATTTGTAATAGAGTTATTCCAAGGACTAAGCTAAAAATACCCAAATCACTAAATTTAATATTTATTACTTAAAGTATTATTATCCTACCTAAAAGTATATTATAGTATCCAAAAATAATAACACCACTCTCACTGTTAAATTTAAATGTTGTTATATTGATGGAAAAATCATTATTTACCTTTCCCCTTAGAAAAATTAGAATGATAATCATATGTACGTATAAACTACCGCCTCCACGAAATGACATATTCCATTTTTCATAACAACCTTACATGGATTGTTAAAATTTTAAATTTGATAAATAAATATTATATTAAAAAATTATTAATATTATTATAAGTTAAATCAATTTTCAGTTTCTTTTTATTATATAAAAATTGAAAATGTCATCCATTTATACATGCAAACTACTGCCTCGATGGAGCAACATGTTGCATTTTTAATCTCTAACCTAGATGGATGGATCTAAAATATATTTTATGAATATATATAATATTAAGTATTAATTTATTCCTTGAATATAGTTCTATAAATATGACACAAAAATCAAATATTTTTATAAACTAATCCATTGATATCAATCGATTACATGAGACATGCTCGTTACTAATTCCATCATCACAAATCATGACTATAATTCTCATAGAATGAAATTAGAAATTTATAAATCAATAAAAATTATCAATTAAAATTCCTTAAATAATCTAGTAATTAGGAAATTGGTATCAAATAATAGGTATTTACATCGACATTTTAAATAATGCATGAAATAATCAAAATTACTAACTTTTGATGATCAAAATAACCTCTAACTAACTAATAAATACATAATAAAAGATTAAAATTAAATAATATATAGGTTAATATATTATAACATGGTTATGAAATAATTTATTGATATTTTTATGTTTATAATATAGTAAGTTAAAGAGTTTTTATGGAACTGAGGTGTAAAAGGTATGAGTTTTTCAACTCTAACATCCTTCTTTGTGACATATTTCATAAAATGAATGTTTTTTTAATTATATTGTTCATATACAACCTACTTATAATATTATATCATGATGATATTTTATTCATTTTAATTAAAGTTTTAATTACAACTTATTCTTTCGATGGGTAATGATTCAAATGTTAACAAAGTCTTAAGGGTTTTTTCTTAACCCAATTTTCATTCATTGAGTTATGATCATTTTTCTTGATTTTTATTATTATACGTTTGATAAAATATACCCTATGATTGAATTATATTTTAATTCATCTAATTTTTCTATTTATTTACCTATATTTATCATGAAAGCATTTTCAAGGGTTTTTATCTCAATTTTTTTGAGAGACTTGTTTCATCATAAAAATGAATCATTTTTAAGAACAATAATAATATTCTTTAATAGTTATTTATCCTCCATGTAGTGATTATTTATTTCCACAAATGATTTCCTTTATTATTTTGAAACCCAGAAATGTTTTATCTAATTTTTTTCATTATTTTTATTTAAATCTTTTCAATATAATTTTTTATTATATTTTTAATGCGTGAGTTTCTGTAAAGGTACTTAAAAATATCAAAAATGTGATTTCCTTTCATGATTGTATATTTTATCTCCCAATACATATTTCCTCTTGAAAAACTTTATGCATTTTTAAGGATAAATTATTTGGATTTCATTTAAATTTTCGTTTTAAAAATAGTTTCATTCTACTTTATTTAAAATGACATTTTTAATGTGAATTGGAACTTTTTCTTTTTACAATATGAAAAAAATGATTTATGAAATATATTTTTCTGATTTTGAATCCATTTTACTCATTAAATCCATAATATATATCTAATTTGGAGTAATTTTTTATGCCTAACCATCAAAATTCCCCTGTGAAATACTCCAGGTTGATTAAATATTTGGTATAAACCAATTTACTTATGACATCACACTGTGAGGAACCATTTAGAAATGATATGAAACCCATTTTAATTCTAGGGATTCTTATTTTATGATGAATTATTGATATATTATGGAACCCATATATATGAATCGCGATGAGTGGGGTGAAATAAACCGCTAAAATTCTCAGTAAAACGTTTTATATGTCATCATATAATGATTTAGAGAATGAACTCAACGTGGTTATCTATGTTCATAATATTGAGCATAAAATCGATGTATTCATCTATATTTAAAAGGTGGATCTTGAACTCAATGTGGTTAAATATGTCCACAAGATGTATCGTAAACTCTATATAGTAATTTATGTTCACAAGATTGTGTGTGAACTCGATGCATTTAACAATTTTATCAATGTAATGTTTTCCTATTCTTATGCATATTCAATATTTCTACATTATATGATTATGTTATTCATTATGGATCATGTTTATTATCTCACACTATTATTCTATAGTACATTTTTTTTATTTGAGATTACATGTCTTGCAATCATCACTAATCGATAACTCTTATTATTCCATGTTCTTTTTAATAATATATTTCTCCAATTCTCATGTTTTCTTATATTCTTATGATCTAACCCTTAATGAAATGTTGATAATATTTTTTTTAAATTTAAAAGAATCTGTGACCACTCATTTCTTAATTTTCCATTACATAGTTTATGTATATGAGTACAAAAAATGAGATGTCTACAGGGAATCCTAGTATAGTTAGAATATGGAGAATGTTTTAAAAGTATTATAACATAGGTATTTTCAATGTATCTTGTCTACAAAGACACTAAACCAAAACATTCTAAAGATTATATGATATTATTATGATTTCTCTTATTAATGTGAAATATATTCATGTTTATCTTGATTTATTTAATTTTTTTGTCAAAACAATTGTTTAAATAATTTTTTTGGCACTTGATCCATGAGTTCAAGTCTAAGAATATCATGTCATATATTATGTGTTCCAGTCTAGACGTGTGTGTTTTCTATTATCTAGTATGAATCCTATAATTGATTGATTAACTTTGGGATATTCCTAAGTTCAGTGTACTATATATTTTGGAATAATATTATCTTTTTTTTCCATCTTCATATAGAGTAACGATCCATGGTATCTTTTAGTGTAGTTATTTAAAAATTTTAAGTCTTTTTTAGTTCCAAGTCACCAAGACATTTCATTGCTATAATCAACTAAATATTTTTGGAATTACCATGAATTTAAGTTTCATATATGTGATTTAGATAATATGTTGATAGAACCTATCTAGGGTGTTCTTATTTTCTTACTTTTCTTTATTACACCCCTCACAATTCCTTTTATTTATGTTTTTATTCTCTGAGTTACTTCTAATTTCTTTTGGAATTTTCCACATCCATGAAATATTTAGATAATGTAATGATTTCTTTAATATTGAGATATATATACCTATTTTTTTGTCTTTATATGTTGTCTTCCCCATCCAAGGGCTTCTTAGATCCTTGTGATGTTTCCTTGGATTCAAACATGTTTTTTTAAACTATAAATGGTGGGGAGACATATTATAGTTCCAAACATTTTATTTTCTTGTTTTCCTTTTTGTGAGAATGGTTCATTTATTTTAAGGATTATAATAGTTTGGTACTATTTATAGATTATAATATGTGTATTTCTATAACAAATTCACACACTCACTCCCATATCTGTTACTAAAAACATAATCTTTACATTTATGGATTTTATATTGATACATTTTTCCCAATTTTAGCTATCCAAAACACAGAACATTAAAAATAAATATTGGATCACTTATGTAGCCAATGACTGTTTTTGGTTTAAAGATTTTTTGAATTATGTCAAATTGTTACATTATAATACTCCTAACTTCATAATACCATTTTTTCTATTATAACTAGAATTTATTATTTAAAAAAAGTCTTAAACATCTCCCAAAACATTCTTCACACAAGAATTATTTAAAGATATAATTTATTTAACGTCATTTTTCATAAATAGGGGAAATGGAAAATGCAAGATGAGAAATCTCAAATGATCAGTAAGGGTAACGATAAGCATTAAAAATTGAATGTCATTAGTGAGAATAACATGAGAATAAGGGTATTATGAAATAATAAAATTTTACGATAATAAAATAAGAATATTCATACCCATAGAAACCTATATCATTAAACATGTTTCATGGAATACATATTTATAAAAGGTAAGAGATATGAGAATCAATAATCATGATCCATGTGATGTCAATATTGATCAAGGGAAATATTAAAAAATAATATTATGCATAGAGAAAACATTTACATGTCCTTGAAAATTATTTTCATAACCTCTGTTTAAACATTATAGAAATAGCTAGACATCACTTAAATCTATAGTAGGAACTACCATGGTTAACTCCATCATTATTTCCATTGAAGATAGGGAACATTACCCAGTGCATTCGATGGCTATATGACCCTCACACATTGTATAATTCACATAGATCAAACCCATAATATAAGCTATATCATGATCACCCATCGTATAAGCTATACTAGGATCACCTATCACAATCAATAATTTTCAAGTACAATTCATGAATAAAATGCTTATAATACCTCACGATTCAATATAACACCCTTGAAAATATCAATTATTCCTTTATTTTTTGGTTAACCTATGGAAAAGTAATGAGTTTCATGAAAATAACATTAAAAATCATCAAAATCCTTCCATAAAAGATGATTTATGGTATCATAAGTTCATATTATCAACGATTCATAAGAATCATTAAAGGATATTGACTTAGAGGAATATAATTTTAAAAGAAAATTTAAAATATTCCTTTAAAAATAGAGGAAAGTAAAATTTTGATTTGATAATATTTTATAAAAAATTGTTGAATTTTGGGAAAAATATTTTATTTGAAAATAACCATGGTAAACTATAATGGGATATTAAATGAAAATAATTTCTCTGACGGTAGGAAAATCCATTCATTTGGTAAATATTAAAACAAATAATCCATTCACAAATTTTATAAAAGGACCTAAATAAACAAATTTGAAAACATTTTAAAGTTTACCTTTTATAAGTAAGTGAAATATAGTTTGAAAATAATTTAAAAAAATTTTAGATCCTAGAAAAGAAAATTCTATAAAATATTTTAATGTATATTGATATGTAAGAGAAAATATTCGATACCTAAAAGAGATATAAGGAATGATGTCTTAAAAAAATATCTTGGTAATATTAATTAAAAAAGTGTGGATATTGAAAGGAAATAGTGTATGCCATTGAAATAACTAGAGTATAATAATAGATATGTGGTACAATAAATTATGATCATATACTTTCCACTAAAGGAACCATGAAAAAAATAATGTTGAGAAGAAATGATAATATTGTATAAAGCCTTTAACGATTTGGTAAATTTTAAATTAAAAGTCATTAAAAGAAAACATATGACATGGATATATAAATCCCATGAATTATAAGAAGTAATGTGTCAAAATTCATTCATAGGTCCATAAAAAACCATACTAGGAAATCATGTTGAATAACCTGAAAAATGTCTCAAGAAAATGAGATTGAGACAAAGAATATCTTGGTGAATATAATAACAAATAAATTCATAATTAATCCATGAAGTGATTATGTTCAAAAATATAAAAACCATATAAAGTAAGTGTAAATGAAAAATAATAAAATAATAATTAATTCACACATAATATTGGCATCATATATTCATGTAAGTAAAAGTGTAACCCAATGGATGGAAATTGAGTTAAGAAACCCCTTACCTCATGTCCAAACATACTATGTATGCCCTTTAACTATTTTATAAAAAACTAAAAATAAATATTTACTTATTTAAAAATATTTTCCATGATTATTAAAATTTTATTAAACCATTTATTTCAATGAAATATTTTATAATTAAATCGGTTAATTTAACATTAGAAGTTTTCAGTACATTTGGTTCATAATAGAAAAATTACTTTCGTAGGTTGAAAATGGTCAAAATGGTTATTATTCCATCTTATACAACTAATAATAATTAATTAATGATAATTTTTATATATTAATTATTATTTTATAACCAATATTTTTTGTTGGTTATGAAAAATGAATAACGTTACTACATAGAGAGAGTAGTTCGTAGGTACATAAGAGTAACATTTTAATTTTTCAAAGAATCAAGTGGGAAAGAATGTAATCAATATTTTATCTTTCCAGAATAATTTTATTTCGATAAATATAAAATAAATTAATTTAATCCATCCGTATTTCCATCCATGATTAACATTCCTATAAATCTAATCACAACTCATCATAGATGTGGGAATCCACCTATACCCACACAAAACATTATTATTTTACATTTAATGGAAGGGTATCAAAATTAATGAGATATAATATTATGATAATTATAATTAATCATAAGTTTTAAGAGGCAGGAAATCCTACTACTAGAAATTTTATTAGAAAAATAAAAGTTGAAAACATGACATCATAATGGGTTTTTATAAAGGTGGGTATTCAAATTACCATGTGATTCTACTTCAATCATAACTGAACAAAAATATTGGGTGAAAAAGGGTCATCTTGAGATGATCTTCATAATTTCTATTTTAGAGAGAGAATCAAAACAAGTTTTTCCTCCCTGTAAACAAGTGTATCTTAAAAAAATATATGATCTATAATTCAAAGGCAGTTAATCCAGGACAATAACATTCTCTATGGGACATTCCTGGAATGAGTTTTAAGAATTTACAGTATCATCCTAGAGTGATACTTGATCCATATAGACCACTAACCATTATGGAAAACATACCTAACCAACTTGATTATCTCCCAAAATTCATCTAGAATTATATTTCCATTATCAATGAAATAAAAAAACCCTTAACAAGACCTTGATGAGTACGAAAGACACCAACCCAACCTTAGGGACCTAGTGTACCTGAAGCCACCCCATCCACATTAACTTTTAGCCAAACTGGGATTAGGGGAATCCACCTGATAGACATAGTTTAAAAAGGATTCCTGATCCTCACATTAACACCAAAAAACCTCACTATAACCAGACCAAAAAAATCATTATTTATTGATATAGTATGAATTTTTAAGGTAATCATTATTTCGTTATGAATGGAACCAATTACATCATATATATAGGGAACCTAGGTTTTAAAAGAAATATCATTCATTTCCCTCCATGTGTAGTAGATAATAGTCGTAACATTATAAAATAGGTGTTTCTGGACCTACACCATATAGCCAACCCTGTTGATAGAGGTCATCAAATCCTCAAAATTACTAATCAAATATTAACAGCCAAAAACAACCCATACATTATCCCACAACCTACATGTAAAACAATAGTGGACAAATAATCTGGAATTATAATTATGTAATGAATATTCTATATATATATATATATATCAAATTTACCAATATAAATAAACATGACATGTGGTGATGGAAAATGAGATGCATTTGTTCATGGAGGTGGTAATCCACACATACACACGAATGATATTTTTATTCCCCATAGGATAGACAATATGATAAAAAAAGGTTCTACCATATTCATAATAAAATTTATGTATATTAAATATAGTTATGTCATTATATCACCATAGTTTAATAATATTACAATGAGGTAAAACAAGAATTAATATGAAAACACTCAATTAAGATGATTACCTTCACTTTAAGAGACCTCATTTGGATTTATTCTTAAGGAACATACGGATAGGATTTTTAAGTTACAAAACCATCTAGAACATGGATGATAATACTAATAACTTTTTTATATGTTTTTTATGTTTTTCAAGGTGGTGTTAAGAATAGAAGAGATGTACTATTTTTTTATAGTGCTGGAAAAAATAGTTGACAGTTCTTAAAATATTTAAATATAATAAATTATTTTTCATGTTAAAGTGGCACAAACTAATCAATGTTTCTAAGATAAGATAATTTAATGTTTTATTAGTCTATGTAGAATTTTAATCCTTATGTTTTGGTTTAAAACATTTGTTAACCAATTTTAACCTTAACTACAGTAACAACCTTTCCATTACTAAAGTTGTATAAATGTGATTTTAAGGTAATAATTGGATAAAAAATTATCAATGGATGAAATTTTTGACTATATCTTATACCCATTATCCTCTTTCATTTTTTTAATTTTTAAATCAATTAATAATATATTATTTAATATAAAATACCATTAAAGTCATCTTATAAACTATTCACATATTTTGACTTTGAAAACATCCAGGTCAGTATAGAAATCAAATTTAATCTTTTAACCATAGTAAATCATTATTATTAAACATAAAATTGTTTTAAACCATATTTAATGAAAAAAATTACTTTAGATGTTTCTAAAATCATTTCCATTGAATTTTATACTACGTGGAGAAGCACCCTGCCAGTGTTGTGTAAGAATTTAAGTAAATTATACCATCTATAAAAATTATAGATAAATTAATATAATAAAACTAAAGTAATTTTTTTTTAAAATAAACTTTTATATTAATGCACACATTATTTTTATCCTTATTTGAACATATAATACAAATTAAAATCAAGAGAGTGACATTTTGAATTTTTCATTTATATAAAATAATATAAAGGTCCCTATCAAAGTCAAATGGAACCAACAATTAATATTTTAGAATTTATTTTTTTTGTAACAAAACAAAAATAATCCAATTGAAATAATTCATTTTATAGACATATTTTTAATGCCTTATCATATTATTGTCAACCTTAACTACCCAATTTACCATTACAGAGGTGAAAAATATTTACCATGATTACAATTCATTATATCCAAAAGTAAATGTTTAGTTATTTACCAAATTTAAACCTTAAGATTCCAAATATAGAATAAATTTTAAATTATTCAATTTATATAATTTAAAAGAATAGATTTTAATATAAATGCGTAAAACATAACAATTGTTTTAGAAAAATGCATTTTTAAGCCCAAAAATGAACTTATATAAAAATAAAGTATTATAATTATAACTAGGTAATTACATAAACTATATCTAAATTAAGGAAAATTATGTTAATTTTATATCAAATTAAAATAATTATGTTACTTCTTAATAAAAATAAATAACAGTTTAAAAAAATCATTTTTATTCACAATTCACTAAAAAATCAATCATTTCAAAAAAATTCGAACAGTTTACCATCATCTATTTTTGATATAGTTATTTCAAAAATGATATCCTTTAAAAAAAATAAAAAGTCTGAAATATTAATAAATTAATTATAATATTATCTCCTAAAAATGAAATTAGAAACCATTTTTGATGAAATTTTTTTTTGAAGAATAAAAACAATACTAAAAAATGAGTTCTATTTTTCCTATAAATTTATCTATAATTTTGTATTTATTAATAAATTTATATATATATCTTTATATATTTCATAATTTTGTCACTCATATTCATACCCAAAAATTATACATCTAGTTTATAAAAAATATAGTTAAAATAATATTATTTTGTTTTTTATTTAAGAACAGTGTTTTGTTACTTGTACACTATCAAACATTGTCTTCTTTTAAATTCTAGAGAAATTACATTCTCCCACATTTAAAAAATTTCATCCACTCAATTATATATTGAACTCGATAATAAATGATTTAAAATATGAAATTTTCTTTGTTGAAAATCCACAATGAAAAGGGGTTAATAAATCTCCCTTTTTAAAAAAAGGAAAGGTAAATAATAATGTCATATAGAATAACACATAACTTGGTTTCCCAATATGATAACATTAGTGCGTAGTGAAAATATGGGCATAGACAATAAAAGTAATGTACAAATTATGTAAAAAGATATAGACTATGGCCATAAGAATGCTAATGACCACAAAATAATAAATCGATATGGTATTATTAAAACTATTAATTAATCTGAAATAAATGTAACAAGATATCATTTATATTTCAATATCATTTTCCATGGGCTAAGGAATTACATTTCCATATACACTGAGAACATAAGTAAATATACTTTCTTTATTTTCATTAAATACACAAATTAAATTTCATCATGGTTTGTGTGTTTCAGTTAGTTTCCACCTTTATATCATATTTTACTCCAAATTATATTGATGAATATTTAATACCTAAAACACTATATTAAACTTCTTATTGACCATGAGGCATACAAAATGATTAAAATCTATTCTCAATATCCTTACTAAAACCGAAATGGTTATCACATGATAATATTACAACAATAATAAATAATCATTCGTATGAATAAATAATACATCAATCTATAAAATCCAATAGTAACACAAAAGTTTAGGAATATATCATTTTATAAATAAATAAACATATATCCCTCTGACCTCAATAAACCCAACATTAATGAATGTTTTTACCTCAATGGTTGTCTCATAGCATTCATCATACATCCCAAAAATTTTATATTCATTCTTCTTTAATAATCATTCATGTCAATCCCAAGGTTTATACATAACTGAATCCAATAAAAAGTCTCCCAAAATATTATGATTCTCATCAAAATCCCATAAAAAACCTAAAAATATTGTTTTATTTCAATGAAAATTTTATCAATTTTAAAATTATAATCCATATATCATATAAATTACTATTAAGTTAACATCACATGAAAATATAATAACATCCAAAGTTATCTAAGGATTTATTGAATACCAACTATTATAACATCGAACCCACACTCCCAGATCCAGTGAAAAAAACATAATCATTAATTTTTTTTTGTTTTATAATGAAGAAGATAACCCAATTATATCCATAAAAAATATAAAATCAAAATAGAATATTGGATCACTTAAATACCAATGTACCTTTTAAGTTTACAGTTTTAGATAATTAAGACAACCTCTTACGTAACAATACCAATGTCATAAAATGAGAATTTTTTTTAATATGCCCATGTTTTCTAATTTCATAAATGTCTTAAACATATCCCATAGAATTACGAACACATGAAATCTTTCTAGAAATAATCCATTCAAAGTAATTCTTCATAAATTAGGAATATAATATAGGAATCTTATTATAGAAAAAAGGACCAAAAATTTCATGGAGGTTTGAAATAGTGAAAATTGAGGGCATTAGCCTGAACGGGATTAACACAATCTAGGGGAAGGATTATTCATAACATGGAGAAACTAAAAAAATAAGAATAGTGAGATAAAATAATTAATAAGGTTAAATATAAGAATTAATAATTAAATTTCATCTGTGAGAATATGATTTAAAAAATGGTATAATGACATTATCAATGTGCATTTTTATAAAAAATAAAATTCATTCCCATAAAAACATGAATCATTAAACATGAGTCATGAGATAAAGAATTATAAAAGTAAAGGGTCATGAGAAACAATAATCATGAGCCATGTGATGTCGATATTGGTCGAAGGAACCATAAAAAATAATAAGAAGAATATAGAAAACATGGTTGTATCTTGGAACGTTATCTTTATAACCTAGGTTCACTAATGTCAAAAATTAATGGATCCTTATAAAATCAATAGGAGAAACCTCCCTATTTAAATAAATATTTATATCAGTCTCACCCATCATATAAGCTGTATTAGTCTCACACCTCGTTTAATCTGTATTGAGATCACCCATCATCATCAATAATTTACAAGTACCAATAATTAATAAAACATTTATAATATTTCACTTTTTATCATAACAACCTTGAAAATAACCATCATAACTATATAACTTGGTAAAAATAGGGAAAATAAACAAGTTCCATGGAAATATTTGAAAAATAACTTTATAATACTTATAGTGAAATAATAATGATGGTATCATAAGATAAATATTACTAATAAAGTATAATAATAATTATAGGATATTGAAAAATAGGAATATACCTTTAAAAGAACATTTAAAAAATTATTTTTAAAAAGGGGGAATACCAATTTATATTGATCATTTTTTATAAACATTTAGATAATACTGGGAAATAGAATTTATTTAAAGATAAATTTTCAAAAATTTAAAATAATATATATTGAAAATAATATTTATTTTGTTGGGAAAATCTATTCATATGGAAAATATTAAATCAAATATTAATTTCAATTTTTTTTAAAAATTTGAGAAAATCTCAAACTGAAAAAAATTTATAGACTAATTTTTAATAATTTTATAATTAAGGAAATAATAGTTAAAAAATACATTATATAATCATTGGATCATATAAAATAACATTATTGAAGTCATTTTTAATGATATGGATATGGAAGCGAAAATACTCTCAACTTAATGTACAAATATAGTCAGTTTTTTTAATAAAAATATTCTCAGTAATTTTAAATAAAAAAGAGGGGAAAATGAAATTAAATCATTTAAGAATAATAAATGACCAGAGGAGAAGAATATATATAACTATTACTCGCCCGTGCATTTGCACGGTGATAAAATAAAATTCATAGTTCATGCGTTCTCATGACGATATGGTTCACTGCTTTTATAGAGGCAATACAATATTTTGGAAAAAAAAGAAACTGGGAAAGTTGTTAAATGTACAATGGCTAGTAATTAGAAACCTAAATTAAGTGGAAATAATTCGTTGAATGAAACAACAGTTTCATAAAAAATGTGAAAAAAAACATGTTAAGAATATTTTCATAATCTATTAACAATATAGATTATTATCGGAAATGAAAATTAAAAAACAATGTTGAAAATAACTGAATAATGCTTGATTTTCAATTACCATGCAATTACATCATGAGTTTAACAATATAGTCTATTTGATCAGTCTTTTAGTTTATGCTTTCCTCCATTCTGAATTTCAGTTCAATGGCATAGATTATTATAGAAGGGGAGTTTGGAAACATTCTTACATATCTTTGAACCGCATCATCAGCATCAAACATATTAAACTAACTTTCCTACATGAACAAATTAATTTAATAAATAAGTAACATATAATATTGACAAATGAATTTATTAAAGCAGAATTCTAACAGTTTCCAATAGAGAAGAAATGCAGTATATAAGATAGTTAGAGGAAATGCATATGACATTAAAGAATTCAGTATTGCTAGTTCCAATTATTTTATAAATATAGTGGTGAATGAAAATAGAAAACACATAACTAAGTAGAAGAAATATTTGTAGTTAGTGTAAAATACCCAGTTACATTGTTCCAAGCACCTCCTAAATTACCTCTATTACGTCATCATCTAAATCAAATGATCTACCATGATCTACACCAGAACTGCACGTGATCAAATTATCTACAACAGAGTTGCACAGGATCAACCGAACTTCACATGATCAAGATACTGGGAACTGCACATGATCATCTACAACATATCTGTACATGATCAACAACATTTCAATACTCTTTAACATGAACCTCTAGTATTTGATGGTGAATCCCAAAGATCGAGTGATTACAACAATAAAAAATGTGAACACAGAGGATTCATTTGAATATAGATTGATAAAATACAATATTCTAATAGCACAATATTTTATGAAGTTAATGTTCAAAGAAGTGTTGAAGCTAACTAAAGTAACAAAGTCTGCAAGAACATATTGTGGTTGCAATATGTCTTCAGCTTATTTATTGTCCACGAAGTGCATCCTACTGACTAAAATCCTATTATATACATTAATAAATAGTAATGAATATTTAAATATGAAAATCCAATGTAACATGTAAATAGAATATGGTTGCAGTAATATGAATGAATGTTCTAGAAATACACAGTATAGATATCATAGGATATAAAAAAATGTGACCTAATTCATATGTGACATTTGTTGTGACTGGAAAGTACAAAATAAATATAAAATAATCATACATTTGGATGTAATTATACTGACTATGCTATCAATTTCTTATAGTTTATCAAAGAGGGAATTTTTTGGAAGTAAAGTTACAGGAAACATAAATGAAAATTAGTTTCTAACATGATGGTTTTTATAGTACCTCAAATATAAAGACTGTAAAAAGTACAGTTAGATAGCATGAAAGAAAAAACTTTAATCTATTTTAAGTTTTTTATTAATCAAAACAGAATTTTGGAATAGCTAATACCAAAATTTCCTACATCTTAACAGTTTAACATAAAAATGGACCAACACATGAAACATGCTAACAATGAACAAAAATACAGTGCGTATACAAAAACTGACTCTTAGTATAACTCAATAAAAATAATCCAGATCACATTAGAAACAAAACAGAAAAATAGATGTTCTCCCGCATATACATCGTCTCCATTACAACGAATGGATGGTTCCCCTTTCCGATGGGTTGTGCACCACAGTGCCTGCAGATGAACCAATCATAAGCCGCACTGACCTATAGTAGAAAATGTTAATTGTCTTCCATTGATTTTATAAATCAACACATTCACTTAGTTGAAGACTAAAATATTGATATAAACACTAAACTTACGATTTAATAAATAACAACAGTCAACACAAAAACCAAATCCGATCAATTTAACTCAAAAAAAAATCCATTTCATAGTAGAAACACAATAAAAATGATTATTTAGAGATTTAAATCAATTTTTACTAATACAAACGAATTTTTTTATCTAATTTCAAAAGAAAACATCTAAGAAATTTAAAACAATTAAGAACATAGAACGAAAAACATATGCTCATGATATAAAATAACGATCAAAATAAATTGATTTTATACAAATCAAACAAACATGCATGTCCAAATCTATACTATGTTTAAAATTAATTCCAAAATCAGGAATAAGAACATAATTTGAATGAATGACATGCAATGCTGGTGATCAGAAGATAAGATGAAATCAATTTTACCAGTAATTTTATGAAATGGCTGCATACTCACCAAAAAACATCATCATATCTGGAGAAGTTGGATTCATTGCTTGTCATGATGCAAACAGTATGGTCCAGAGAAATCCTCACTAATTGTTGTGCTAGATATGCTCCTTTACTATTTCAAGTTGAAGGGGGCATTTGAAGTGATGACCCGGTTAATTTTCTACTCACTACTCATTGATGGGTCCATTGACATGATAATGCACTTAAAAATTCCCGACAGACCCACATTATGCTTCAAAAGTTGGAGTAGGAATGCATGTTATGGCTTATGGAAGGTCTTAAGGGCTACCTATTATAATGACTCAGTGGAAAAAAATTTATGGAGAAGTGTGTGTGTACAGATCATATAGAACAATTTCATATTGATTCATAAAATTTATACATGCAATGTATAGTTTATGAATGATCATTATTTTGAAAAATTATAAAGTGCATAATATAGAAAGCAGTAGTGAGAAATAAATATAGGTGTAATAGCTGGAATTATCATTTTCGGTCAGACTCGATGAGTAAATAAGAAATTATATTTTGCATGAATTCAAATGCAATGCATATGGTATATATGTAGAGACACGAAACATATAATTTGAAACAGAATTAAAAATTCATGATGCTTATATTTAAAAACAGATCATTTATATTTAGAAACAGAATTCCATTCTCTAAAAATATGAATTCAAATAAAGGTCTCAAGGAAGGATACTCTAAACATACCATCCAGTCTGTGCCTCAGTCCAAACTGTTGGCTTGTAAGGCTTATTTTGGAGGGAATGTGTCACAATAAAAACCATTGCACGTGTTTATCTGTCACCATCATCAAGTAGTAGTCCAGGACATTTAGAATGATCTTAGTGAAAGGTATATTTATCATTGAAGCAGACTTTGTACAAAAATTATATATTTAAGCCTTAAAACATTCTGTTTACATTCCATTCTTAAATAGAAGTTTAGGAGGGATTAACATAAGGTCATAACCAACAATGATAAATATACCCTTCCCTCAACCCCATAATGATGAGAAGGATCCAGTGAATTGCAATTGTTTGATGACACAAAATGATATATAATCGAACCAAAAGGGATTCTATGTCAGGGTATAAATTTACTTACAACAGGACATGGGGCATCTTCTTGCTTTCACATCACCCAAGGAACCCCAGTTCCTTGTTTAACAGTCATGATGGGAGTCCATGTCATGTAATCATGACCAGCTGTTCTGTATATTTTCTCAAGATGCCCATACTCGTTCTCAATCTGGATAGACAAGAATCATATTTATCAACATTACAAGCATGTCAGATCATATAGAACAATTTCATAGTTTATGAATGATGATTATTTTGAAAAGTTGTAAAGTGCATACTATAGAAATCAGTAATGAGATATAAATGCGTAAAACATAACAATTGTTTTAGAAAAATGCATTTTTAAGCCCAAAAATGAACTTATATAAAAATAAAGTATTATAATTATAACTAGGTAATTACATAAACTATATCTAAATTAAGGAAAATTATGTTAATTTTATATCAAATTAAAATAATTATGTTACTTCTTAATAAAAATAAATAACAGTTTAAAAAAATCATTTTTATTCACAATTCACTAAAAAATCAATCATTTCAAAATAATTCCAACAGTTTACCCTCATCTATTTTTGATATAGTTATTTCAAAAATGATATCCTTTAAAAAAAATAATAAGTCTGAAATATTAATAAATTAATTATAATATTATCTCATAAAAATGAAATTAGAAACCATTTTTGATGAAAAAATATTTTTGAAGAATAAAAACAATACTAAAAAATGAGTTCTATTTTTCCTATAAATTTATCTATAATTTTGTATTTATTAATAAATTTATATATATATCTTTATATATTTCATAATTTAGTCACTCATATTCATACCCAAAAATTATACATCTAGTTTATAAAAAATATAGTTAAAATAATATTATTTTGTTTTTTATTTAAGAACAGTGTTTTGTTACTTGTACACTATCAAACATTGTCTTCTTTTAAATTCTAGAGAAATTACATTCTCCCACATTTAAAAAATTTCATCCACTCAATTATATATTTAACTCGATAATAAATGATTTAAAATATGAAATTTTCTTTGTTGAAAATCCACAATGAAAAGGGGTTAATAAAGCTCCCTTTTTTAAAAAAGGAAAGGTAAATAATAATGTCATATAGAATAACACATAACTTGGTTTCCCAATATGATAACATTAGTGCGTAGTGAAAATATGGGCATAGACAATAAAAGTAATGTAAAAATTATGTAAAAAGATATAGACTATGGCCATAAGAATGCTAATGACCACAAAATAATAAATCGATATGGTATTATTAAAACTATTAATTAATCTGAAATAAATGTAACAAGATATCATTTATATTTTAATATCATTTTCCATGGGCTAAGGAATTACATTTCCATATACACTGAGAACATAAGTAAATATACTTTCATTATTTTCATTAAATACACAAATTAAATTTCATCATGGTTTGTGTGTTTCAGTTAGTTTCCACCTTTATATCATATTTTACTCCAAATTATATTGATGAATATTTAATACCTAAAACACTATATTAAACTTCTTATTGACCATGAGGCATACAAAATGATTAAAATCTATTCTCAATATCCTTACTAAAACCGAAATGGTTATCACATGATAATATTACACGAATAATAAATAATCATTCGTAGGAATAAATAATACATCAATCTATAAAATCCAATAGTAACACAAAAGTTTAGGAATATATCATTTTATAAATAAATAAACATATATCCCTCTGACCTCAATAAACCCAACATTAATGAATGTTTTTACCTCAATGGTTGTCTCATAGCATTCATCATACATCCCAAAAATTTCATATTCATTCTTCTTTAATAATCATTCATGTCAATCCCAAGGTTTAGACATAACTGAATCCAATAAAAAGTCTCCCAAAATATTATGATTCTCATCAAAATCCCATAAAAAACCTAAAAATATTTTTTTATTTCAATGAAAATTTTATCAATTTTAAAATTATAATCCATATATCATATAAATTACTATTAAGTTAACATCACATGAAAATATAATAACATCCAAAGTTATCTAAGGATTTATTGAATACCAACTATTATAACATCGAACCCACACTCCCAGATCCAGTGAAAAAAACATAATCATTAATTTTTTTTTTGTTTTATAATGAAGAAGATAACCCAATTATATCCATAAAAAATATAAAATCAAAATAGAATATTGGATCACTTAAATACCAATGTACCTTTTAAGTTTACAGTATTAGATAATTAAGACAACCTCTTACGTAACAATACCAATGTCATAAAATGAGAATTTTTTTAATATGCCCATGTTTTCTAATTTCATAAATGTCTTAAACATATCCCATAGAATTACGAACACATGAAATCTTTCTAGAAATAATCCATTCAAAGTAATTCTTCATAAATTAGGAATATAATATAGGAATCTTATTATAGAAAAAAGGACCAACAATTTCATGGAGGTTTGAAATAGTGAAAATTGAGGGCATTAGCCTGAACGGGATTAACACAATCTAGGGGAAGGATTATTCATAACATAGAGAAACTAAAAAAATAAGAATAGTGAGATAAAATAATTAATAAGGTTAAATATAAGAATTAATAATTAAATTTCATCAGTGAGAATATGATTTAAAAAATGGTATAATGACATTATCAATGTGCATTTTCATAAAAAATAAAATTCATTCCCATAAAAACATGAATCATTAAACATGAGTCATGAGATAAGGAATTATAAAAGTAAAGGGTCATGAGAAACAATAATCATGATCCATGTGATGTCGATATTGGTCGAAGGAACCATAAAAAATAATAAGAAGAATATAGAAAACATGGTTGTATCTTGGAACGTTATCTTTATAACCTAGGTTCACTAATGTCAAAAATTAATGGATCTTTATAAAATCAATAGGAGAAACCTTCCTATTTAAATAAATATTTATATCAGTCTCACCCACCATATAAGCTGTATTAGTCTCACACCTCGTTTAATCTGTATTGAGATCACCCATCATCATCAATAATTTACTAGTACCAATAATTAATAAAACATTTATAATATTTCACTTTTTATCATAACAACCTTGAAAATAACCATCATAACTATATAACTTGGTAAAAATAGGGAAAATAAACAAGTTCCATGGAAATATTTAAAAAATAACTGTATAAGACTTATAGTGAAATAATAATGATGGTATCATAAGATAAATATTACTAATAAAGTATAATAATAATTATAGGATATTGAAAAATAGGAATATACCTTTAAAAGAACATTTAAAAAATTATTTTTAAAAAGGGGGAATACCAATTTATATTGATCATTTTTTATAAACATTTAGATAATACTGGGAAATAGAATTTATTTGAAGATAAATTTTCAAAAATTTAAAAAAATATATATTGAAAATAATATTTATTTTGTTGGGAAAATCTATTCATATGGAAAATATTAAATCAAATATTAATTTCAATTTTTTTTAAAAATTTGAGAAAATCTCAAACTGAAAAAAATTTATAGACTAATTTTTAATAATTTTATAATGAAGGAAATAATAGTTCAAAAATACATTATATAATCATTGGATCATATAAAATAACATTATTGAAGTCATTTTTAATGATATGGATATGGAAGCGAAAATACTCTCAACTTAATGTACAAATATAGTCAGTTTTTTTAATAAAAATATTCTCAGTAATTTTAAGTAAAAAAGAGGGGAAAATGAAATTAAATCATTTAAGAATAATAAATGACCAGAGGAGAAGAATATATATAATTTCTAGTAAATTGATATCATAAATGTTTTCCAAATGGAACTGTGAAAATAAACAGCCCCAAAATGAAATGAGACTGTAACATAAATCCTTTACCATTTTGCTATATTTGGAATCAAAGTTTATTAAAAGAAAGAAGATGACTTGGATTTATATGTACAATAAATTCCATGAAATAATATATCAATATTCATTCAAGTGAGAATAAATACCCCCAAAAAATAAGTCATGGTGCACAATATCAGACATGTTTCAAGAAAATGATATTGAGACAATGAAAACCCCTACAGGGATGATAAGAATTGAAGTTATTATTAATCCAAAAGGTGACTATGTGATGAAATGTAAATACTCTTAAAGAAATTATAATTTAATATTAATTAATTAGAATTTATTCCCATATAATATTTCTATAACGTTGTAAATGATGTAGAATTAGAAACCAATGAATTAAAATTGAGTTAAGAAACCCCTTACCATGATTACAAACTGGTTATGAATGTATTTATTTCAATTATTTCAATTAATTATTTAATTATTTAACCAATTATGTTCATGTTGGGTGTTTCGAGGATGTTTATATCATAATTAAAAAATGAATTTCGTAGGCAGACTGTGGTCAAAGGAATCATTATTACATCATTTCCAGAAAAATTACTATATCATAATTATCATTTTTATATATTAATTATACATTTAGAACCAAATATATATGGTGGTTATGAAAAATTAAATATGTTACAACATGGAGATGGTAGTGCATACATACACATGAGTAACGTTTCCATTTTTCAACTAATCAAGATGGAATGAAGGTTAGTATTATTTTATATTTATATAATAATTATAATATTTTAAATATCAAATAAATTCATAAAATCCATCCCCATAACAATCTATGAGAGGCATACATAAAAAATGAATCACATCACTTTGTAGAGGTGGTAATTCACCTTTACACATAGGCGATGTTTTCATTTTACAACTGACAAAATGGTAATGAAATATTTTATATCTAATATTTATAGAATGTAAATTATTTCATTAATATATATATATATATATATGTTAAATCCATCATTATAAATATACATGGGAGGAGGTGATGGAAAATGAATCACATCGCTTCATGGGGGTGGTATCCACATATATGCACAAATGATGTTATCATTCCTCATAGGAAGAAAATTTGGATGAAAAATGGTTGTAACATACTCATAAAAAAATTTTTGTATAGTGTGTATACTGATGTTATTATATCATCATGATTCAATAAAAAATTCATAAGGTAGAAAAAGAAGTAAAATGAAAATGCCGAGTTAAGATGACTACCTCTTCTTCAAGAGATCCCATTTGGATTTCTTCTTAAGGACCACATGGATGGTCTTTTAAAGATAATATAACCTCTAGAACATGGATAAGTATGTTTAGAAGTATTTTTATTTTGGTTTGGTTAAGATAAGTGGATCAATGTGGCTTTAAGGATAGGGAAGAAGTGGTGTCCTTTTATAGTGAATGAAAGATCACACTTGAAATTACTTAAAAGATTAAAATACAATAATTTAGTCTTCATGTGAAATTTTCATCAAGTGGCCTAAAATTATTTTATATTTATGTTAAGGTTAAAATTATTTCAAAAAAATTCTTTACATGTTTATGATGTATTTTGAACCTTATCTTTTGGTTTCACCCCTTCATTAACAAATTTTAACCATAACCATGCTAATAACCATTTCAATACAAAATGGTTATAAACATACTTATAAGGTAATAATTATTTATAAAAAGGCTAATTGATTATATTTTAGACCATAAACAAATAATTTTCCTCTTTCAATATTTTAATTATTTTTAAATCATTTAATAATATATTATTTAACATAAAATACCACTAAATCCATTTTAAGATCTATTCACATATTTTGACTTAAAAAACATCAAGACAGTTGACAAATTAAAATATAAAAACATTAACAATAATTTATATAGTATTATTTAACTTAAAATTCATGTTACACTATAATTATTCCCAAAATATTTTCTTTTTATTTTTTTTCAAATCATTTACATTTATTTTTATACTTCTTGCACAGACACTATGTCAGCATTGTGTAAGCATTTGAAGTACTTATACCCACACTAAAAATCAAAAATAAACACCATATTAATTAATTAATTAATTTATAAATTAACTTTTATATTCATTTATAACATCTTCTTATCCTTATGTGAATATATAATATAAATTAAAATCATGAGAGTAATATTTTATATTTTACTTTACCTGAAATAATATAAAGGTATTTATCAAAGAAAAATAGAAAAAATTCCATAGTTTTGGATATAAAAATGGGCTGTAAAAAAACTCATATAATATAAAATAGTTGGGTTTTAGAAATATTTTTATTTCCTTATCAAATTATTTTTAACATTAATTACCTGATTCATCCTTACCATAGTTTCGAAATTTCACCATAGTTAATACTCATTATGTCCAAAAATAATGTTGACCTATTTATCAAAATTAAACAAACTAATTTTAAATATGAAATCGATTTTTAATTATTCAATTAATATAATTATAATAAATCAAATTTTATGTAAATGCGTAAAACAAAATGGGAAAAAATTATTAGAAAAAACATTTTTAAACATAAAAAAGAACTTATATAAAAATCAAGTATAAAGTTGATTCATATGAAATTGAATAGATTATTTATAAATAAATGAAACATAATTTAATTTATGATCAAATTCAAATCATAATTATAATTTTCAATGAAAATAAATCACAATTTTACAAAATTGGATTTTTTTTCACAACTCACTAAAAAATTAATTATTCTTAAAAAAAATCAAATATTTTACCCTAAGAAAATTTGGATACGAATAATTAAAAAATGATATAATTTTCATCAAATAAAATTTAAGAATGTGTATAAAATTATTTATAGTATTTTCTCACAAAAATAAATTAAAACCTTTTATGAAGAAAATGTTTTATTAAATAATTATATGACATTTCTAAAAATTGTGTGATTATTTCATAATTATTTATCAATATGTTTTTATTGAGTATAATCCATGTATATGTATTTAATAATGTGGTTACTTTTATTCATACATCCAAATTCAACGACTAGGTTGTAAATACTATAATTAAAATAATATTATTTCATGGTTTATTTAAGCTTAGTGTTGAGTGTCTTATGTGCTATTGAACATATTATTCTTATAAAATATCTGGATATTAAACTTGATTAGAGATTCCCTAAATTTCATGGTTTAGGAGTTGTTTCATGGTTTATCCCTCTCCTTGGTGATTTTTTTGGATCCTGTATGGTTAAAAAATTTATTACATTATATGGGTGGAAAGTGGTTGTCGTTCGGAGTGAGTATCTCAAGAGGGGGGGGGTGAATTGAGAACCCAATAAAAATTTATATTTATACAAGTCTAAATAAAATCCCATAGTTTAATTAAAAAGATTATATTTAATTAAAATAGGAGACCGATATAAGTTCTAATCTTTTAAAAGATTTCTCAAAGAGTGATTAAGTCTCAATTAAAATAACATTAAAACAATGTGAACTTTCAAAATAAATATATTAAATCAAAATCTTATATAAACATTAATTAATATTAACTATCAAAGTAGTGGTTTTTTTATAATTTTTAAAAAAATTATGTTTAATAATTATTAATGAAACAAAACAAAACAAAACACAAAAAAGAATTAAAACAATGGGTTCAATCTCAAACCATGAACTAATACCATCCACAATGAAATAACCTACTTCCAAGAATATTATATAAATATAATCATAATCCACAACTTGGATTAGGTATATATAACAGGTAACCAACTATCTAGGCCACACATAGACCTCTTCCATAATAAATATGGGAATGAAACAAACATAAGACACACAAGGACCTCTTCTAGAACATCATGGGTAAACAAATATAAAGGGATTTTATAAGTCATATTGTTTCTTCCGGTTATAGTATAAGAGATAATGTTTCTTTAATAAATAGGGTAAACCACGTGATGTTTGAATTGTAAAGTCAAAAAATAGAAATATAATGTGTAAAGATAAATAATGTATGCTGTTGCTCGGTCTGATGTGCGTTGAATCATGAGACTACTCAAATGTATCTTGGATAGAAGCTCGAGTATTTTCCAAGAAAGGTGCAGTAAAATAGAGTATCATATGCCATCTTGTTTGTCCTGTAATGTAGGTTCTGGATGTTTTGTAAGTTCCACTCTTTCACAGTCGGTTGTAGGAATGATACAATGTGTAGTGTTCTTAGTAAGTGGCACACTTGATCATCTATTTGTACTCGGCCAACATGAATGTATATAATTTCTCTTCTATATCTAGCACAAGGGTGAATTATTTGATTATGCAGTGTTGTAGAATGGAGATACCTTTCAAGGGACAATCATTTGGGTATCCTACATCCTTATACATACCTCTTAAATTGTCATTAATGTTTTCTAGAATAGTTTAATAATAAAAATTAAACTAATAATTATTACTAAATTCTATAATATATCCATTAGAATAAATTAATTTAAATACCGAAGAAATAGTGAGGTGACTGTTCTGGAAACAAGAAAACTATGGTGTTGACTATTTCTGGTGGTGACTTAAGCTCGTGGTGAGTCAAGAAAACAAGTATTTAGGCTGATAGTAATTCATTTGGAAGTAGCTCTTTCATAACATTGACTCATGTCAGTGGTGACTCATCTCAATGGTGAGTCCTTTCTGGTGGAATTTCTTTTTAACGCTTTACCAAATTTCTCAGTGGTAGATAATGTGTTACAATAGGTGATCTTCAATGGTGACCCATGTTCAATGGAGAGTTATGTATGGCGGTGAGTCATACTCAATGGTGAATCCTTTCTAGTGGTAGTTCTTTTCAATACCTTGGAAAAATACTACTTTTTTGGTGGGTCTCTCATGGCGCCGACTCTAAATCAATGCTATCATACAAATATAAAACACATTAATAACATAATAAACATGATTTTTTTATCATTAAAACTAGGGTTCCAACAATATCTCCTTATATGATGATAAAAAATCATGGAATTTTCTAAACCTTGTATAATAAGTATTGGTTTAAAATAGATCATATTAATAATATAAAAGTCTATAGTCATTTATAAGATTATATTATATAATGAAAATGGTATCAATGATATTAAATCAAAATGTATGGTGTGAGAAAATAACTTCACCATAAAAGTGAATACCAATAATTAATAAATATGGTATCAAAGGAATAAATTCAAAGACATACAGTATCAAAGGTATTAAGTATCAAACAAAATCATTGGTAGTTAATGAATATGATATCAAAGAGATAAACAAAATAAATATAGTATCAAACTTATTAAGTCAAGAAAGTATCAAGAAACAATATGAATAATGGTATCAAAGGATAATTTTGGTATTCAAATTATAATATCACTATAAAAAAAGTAAAGAAATAACATATTCAATATAAATTCCATATTCATTCTCCCACTTTTGGTATAATCAAAAAGTGAAAAAAATAATAAATTCAAAGATACATAAGATAAAGAAGAAGAGGATTTCAATTGAAAATTAATTAAAGGAAATCCAATGAGAGATACAAAAAATTGACCAAAAAATCTCTATCAAAGACTTAAAGTTTAATTTAAACACTTATCTGGATAGATAGGAGGAACAATGGGTGACTTTAACTTTTCCTTGGAAGAGGTGACAATGGTATAAGTTGAGGAAAATGTAGTTTCGACTATAGGGACAACACCTAGATAATGAAGCTCTCTAATAATAATAGGCTTGAGATGCTAGATAGATTCAATGGGATATAATCTAAGAGGATGAAATCGAATAGGTATAGATGAGTTGGGATATCATGTTAAAAATATTATGAAAAACTCATGATCAAAATATGGAGGAGTGAGATGTGTAGTGATTATAATGGAATCCTGATCCACATCTGTGGTGACAGAAACATATAGAAAGGGAATCATCAGAATTATGAATTCCATGCTGATATTTCCTCCAATTTCCTTTGCATTGAAAACATTATTTTTCTCCTCCTTAAACAACATGAGCATAGAGGTCATGAATTTCAGATGATCAACTTGTTCTTTTAAGTCTTGAGTAATAGGAGGCATCCTAAGGTTCTCATCAAGGAACTTAAAGTGATAGTTAAACTAATTCTTAGTATAGATCTAAGAAAGGTAATAATTGATTGAATTTATGATGGTCTCTCTACCATTTATAATTTCATTCATGCATTCCCTTACCATATTATGCACAAAATCTCTATTGTGCTGGATCTATCTCAAAATTTCCTAGGGGGATATCTGGAACATCATCTAATACAGCTTAAATTTCCTCCCAAACCAATGATCTGATCAAATCAGAATCCAAATGTGGAGGTAGAGCACTATAAGTATAATCCATAGAATAAATACTCTCCACCCTTTCTAATAATACATCCAAACTTACTATAAAAGAAGTATGCATCCCCCCCACCACTAATCTCAAAGATTGCAGATCCCTCAAAATACGTTAATTATCTATTTACACTTCCTGAATTTGATGAAATATATTAGGTTCAATGTGTTAGATAAAAAGATCTAAGAGAATTTTTTCATATTTCTCACTCATATTTGTGATCAGAGGAGGTTTTATTTTTAAAAAACATACCAAAATTAGAGATAATACTTTCACTGAATGATTCCAGGTTAGCTCTAGGTACAAAATCTATTGGTACACAAGCGAAAACATGTTGTAGAATAATAGCAGTAGTAATTTGTGCATAAGTAATCATAGGTGCCACTACAAACTTAGATCTGGAATGTATACCAATATAAAATCTATAAAACTCTTCTACAACATCTATATGTTCCCCCATTGAGCCCTTAGTATCCAAATGCATTTGAACCAGAAAAGCAGGTCTCTCATCATCTGAGTTAGTATATTCCAAACTAATTTTGACATAACCAGAGTACATTTACCATTCCTCAAAGGATGTGACATCCAAAGTAGATAAAGACACAACAGAAGTCTCAAAAACTATTGGCTTCATAACTATAGGTTCAATAACCTATTTCTCCCCAATGTTCTGTACATTAGCTATTTTCTCAGAAGATTCACCATAGATATTCTCCAAAACTATAGGTTTGTAGGGTATTAATCAAAAGGATCTTCAGGGTGACTAATAAGGCACGGGGATTCCTCCCCCTCAATAGTGTCATCCATATCCTCTCAATAATCTCTACTCACATTTTGAATTAAAATCTAAATCTATTCATACCTAGGAGAAAAAACACGTAGAGAAGAAACAAATTCCTGAGGAATCTCATGATCTGAACCATAATCATATTCACTACCATATTCACAATCATTTCCCTCATCATTTTCTTATTATTCCTCTCATTCGTCATTTTCTTCTTCATCTTCTTCTTCTACATCACCATTCTCATCATTTTCATCATCAGATTACTCAAAAAATTATTCAGAAATCTTAGTTTATTCCTCTTTATATCCTTCACTTAAAAGAGAGTCTCTAATAGTAAGATAATTAGGAGTACTATTATCACTAAAAAAATAAAGATTTTGGACACTTGGAAAAATCAATGTTACTACCCTCATCAAATGAAAACACTTCCTTCTCATTTCTTGAAGCCAAATACTCATATTCTTCTTCCTGTTTCTCATCAAAATTATCTCTCACTTCATCTATCCCTAATCTAAGATAAAAAAGACGGCTTAGTCTGTAAGGGTGATCAATAGGATTTAAATCCATATAAAGTCTTTTAGCATCATCAACACACTTCCTCTTTAAGGGGTTCCAACTTATCTTCATTATCTTATAAATGAATCTTGTAAGAAAAAATACTCCACACATTTCTTATGCTACTTACTCTTCATCTACCAAACCCTTGGCCTTAATTGTGGAAGAAATTAATTTAGTGTATATGAGGGAGTTTGATTTAGAAGATTTCATTAACATCTCCATTATTTTAATTAAAATGGTATTTAAGAGTTATATTACACTTTTGAAAATGGTATCTCAAAAAGGAATATCTTACATCATTTTTTTTGTTTTAGAGCGTGATAAAAGATTCTTAGAAATAGTTATAGCACATGTGTTTTCACAATTTATAGGTACATGTTAGAATTGATATCCATAGTCTAGAAAAGAGTGTTTCATCCAAAAAATATGAGCATAATAACTCATTACAGCTATGTATTCAACTTCAATAGTAGATAATGAAATATAATTTTGTATGTTACTACACTAAGAAAGTACATACTTTCCCTAAAGGTAATATGTTACAAAGGTGACTTTCCGATCTAACTTTCATCCACCAAAATCATCATCTGAATGACTAAATTGGTCAATTATTATCCTCTATGTTAAAACAATCCGAAATTGGTTATATATTTTATGTATTGGAAAATAATATTAATAGAAAGTAAGTGAGATTACTTTGGGTTTCCTGAAAATGAGCACACATAAACACACTAAACATAATGTCAGGTCCATTAGTAGTTATGTATAAAATTCTTCAAATCATACCTCTATAACTGGATTAATCCACTGATTTCATAGCTTCATAAAGATCCTAATTAGTGGCGATACTCATAAGAGTTTCAATACTCTTAGTTCTATCTAAACTAAAATGTTTTAAATGATCTTTAGTATATTTACATAGATTTAAAATAATCATTTATTTATTTTGATAAAACTGAAAAATAAAAAAGAATTTCAATTCACTAATTATACTCATTTCAAATTCTTGTTGCATCATATTTGAAAAATAAATACCTAAATAATTTTTAGAAGATCTTAAGATAATATCTTATACATATATTTAAACAAACATAATAGATTTTGAAACTATTTTTATAAAAGTTTTATGATCAACCACACCCTTTGAAAATCCTTTTGAAAAAAGAAATGATATAAGCCTATCATAACAAGATCTAGGATCCTATTTTAAACCATATAAATATTTTTTTTATTTGAAAACATTATTTTGAAAATGATTATTTTTAAAATCTAGGGGTTGTTTAAAAAATATCCTAAAATATATACCCATTCAAGAATTCACTTTTGACACTCATATGATATAGTTTGAAATATAGATATACTATATAGGCTAGTAAGGTTCTGACCACTTCATGTATGGATATAGGTGTAATGTTTTTCTTATAGTTTATACCTTCTTCTTGACTATATCCTTGTGCAACTACTCTAGCCTTATTCCACACAATTGTTTCATACTCATTAACCTTGTCTCTAAATGAAAATTTCATGCCTATAAATAACATGTATTTGGGTCTATAAAAAAGTTCAAAAACTCTATTAATTTTAAATTTTCTCGATTATGCATGTATATAAATCACCTATAATTCATCCTTAATTTCATCAGTGATGTTCTAATGTTTAATATTTGATAATAATGCATGATGTTTAACCTGGTTTCTTAGAGAAACTCTTGTTTGTGTTCCTCTATATATGTATCCAACTACAGTATCTAAAGGGTGGTATTTAGGGTCCTAATAGATATAGAAATAGAAGGTATGGTGATCTCAATGTATTATATAGGTTTTGGTTCATGTTCTGTATGTTCCATATAATTGGATAATTTTTTTCATGTTTTATAGCAGTATCAGCAAGTTTTTCATTTATGTTCAAAGTGGATAAAAAAACCTCATGGTTTCCTAAAGGATTATTATTTTCATGTATATTTTTATCATCAAACTTGACATGGACATACTCTTACACATTCTTGATTCTTTTGATAAAATTATATATTATTTACTTGATTTTGAATGACCATGGAATATTCCTTCATCTATTTTGGAGGATAACTTGTCAATATAATCCTTACTATTATGAATAATAAATTTTCAACCAAAAAATAGAAATCAATTAACATTAGGATTCCTATTATTCAAAATTTCATTTGTGGTTTTCTCTAAAATAAGACTAATTAAAAATCTATTAATTATACAATAGGTTGTGTTCACAGCCTCTATCCAAAATAGACAGGTAAGTAATATTCATTTAGCATTGTACGAGCTATCTATTGAAGTGTTCTATTTATTATTTCATCAAATCCATTCTGTTGGGGGGGGGTCCTAGGTGTAGAGATGTTGTGGATATAACAATTTTTTGAGAAAAAATATTGAAGGTCTTGATTTTCAATCTCATATCCATGGTCACTAATTATGGAATTAATTCTATGTCTACTTAGAATTTCTATATATATATATATCATAATTAGTAATGTGAAAGAAATAATCCATTTTGTATGATAAAAATAATACACAATTATACCTATAAAAGTCATTTATAAGTACATTGAAATAGAATTTCCTATTTAAACTAGATACACTTGATGGTACAAAAAATCCCACGTGAACCAACTCAATAGGTTGAGATGTTGAAACATATTTCATTAATTTAAAAATATATTTTATGTTGTTTCCCAATTTTATAGGGGTTACAGACTTTTTATTTTTGTAATTCAGGTCTAGGAAGATCTCAGACTAATTCTTTCCTAGTAATATATCTAAGTGAGTGAATATTATAGTGACCTAGTATCCTATTCCAATGCCAATATTATATATTAAAGGAACTAAAAAAAATTATATAAAATTAAGGATTGAATATTAACAACATAAAAATTCTAATTTCTCAAAGTATTAAATACTAAATTTTGTTTACAATTTAAAAAATTACAATATTTGTATTTAAAAATCATAATAAAACCACCCTCACATAGCTCTGAGATGGTAAGCATATTATATTTTAATCAATCAAAAAAAATACTTTAGAAATTAAAATTGAATTTTAGTTTCCTATTTCTCCATGGATAATGATATTTACTTTAGAATTTTCAAAAATGGTGACATGACCACCATCAACATCTATCAATTTCTTGAAGCTTTATTAATCTCCTATCAAAGTTCTAGAATAATCACTATCTAAGTACCAACAATTTCTATATATTCTTTTCAAGTAGTTTCCCTAAAAAACAATGTCAATACCAAGAATGATTTTAGTACCAAGATTTTATTGGGTCTAGATATGTTAGTGATTAGGGATTTGGGAATCCAAATTTTCTAAATAGGTTTCCTATAATAATATTGTAAACTATATTAAATAAAAACTTATTTTGTCCACTTGAATAAAAATTACCAGCAGAATTTACAAAATTGGATTCAGGAACAAAAATGATCTTAAAAATTATTCTCTATCTAGGTTGGTAACATATAACACTAATATATTTTGGTACAATTTATTTTTTGAGTATTTGGGTGACAGTTTATATTCTATTGTTAAATCTCTCTACTTATTTCTTAAATTTTTCTGTTGAATGTATCAGTTTTGTATTTTATTTCAACAATTGAGTATTCTTCTCATTATCTACCGAAAAATTTTATTTTATATTATCATATAAATCATATTGTTTATTTAGAATTTTTTATTGTATTTGACATCATTAAAGGTATCTTCATGCATATTAAAATATTAAAACATTTCCTCTTTTGACATATCATCATAATTTTGTTCATATTTAAAACAATCAAAATTATGCACAGGATATAAAGTTGGTACCTTATATATATTTTTCATGAAGCACCTATTTTTTTGTTAGTATTATCTCCATGAGTTGAGTATGAGTAACTAAAACTATCCTTAAAAGAACTCCAGGTGGATTTCCTTACTTTCTTATACTTTCTATCCTTTTAATCATGCTTCTTTTTGTAGTTTAACTTAAGACAGTCGACCATAACATGTTATTTTTTTTACTTTCATTATAGGTAATCTAATTTGAATTATCATCTATTTTACAGTCCTTCTTTCAATTTACACTATTATCATACATTCCCTTGTAGCTCAATTTTCTGAAGAATTTCTTTTGTTATAGAATCTTTCAATCCTTTGGAAAGATGAGCCATTTCCTCATCACTATCAGGTGGTAATTCATCATCCCTAAAGATTTTATCTTATTCTTTTTTACATTTATTTCTTTTTTATGAAGTAATAATGAAGGGTAATGACATCTTTTTTGGTTCATAATCTTCTTATTTATTAACCTTAATCTCTTCCTCATACATCATCAACATCCCAATAAATTCCTTGATAGGTTGTTTACTAATGTCACTAGATTCTCTTATTTAAAACGATATTCCTCTCCATCTACCTTGAAGAAATATCTGCAGTCACATGATTTGATCTTTTCCAAACACTGGATTTTACAAGGAGCTCCTTGTGTTCACTATTTCATTAAACCTGAGATACATATTATAAATAAACTCATTAGGTTTCATCTTGAATGCATCATAATTAATTGTATAAGTGTTAAATTTCATTTTTTTCGTATTATTTGTTCCCTCGTGAGAAATATCTAATGTATCCCAAATTTTCTAAGCAGTTTCACTAGTAGATATTCTTTTATACTCTTCATAAACTAAATCATAGAAAATATCATTCATAGCTTTTAAATTGTTGTTATAAACAAGTTTAGTATAATTATACCATGTATTCCTAGTAGTATTAGGAAATTCATATTTATCTTATATAACAGACCCTATTTCAGAACCCATACTTTCAATGTGCATTTTCACCTTTATTTTCCATTGAGTATAGTTATTTACATTAATTAAAGGAGTTATATTAGTAACGAAACCTTCCTTTTCTATTATCCATTTAATGAACTAAATTTTGAATTAATAGCAATTTAAGATATTTAAAACACAACTAAAATCATAGTTGAAAATATTTCTAATATCCTGGTATACCAAATGCTGGTTATAGTAAGTATATCAAGAGGGGGGGGGGGGAATTGATTACCTAATAAAAAATTATGAAAAAATGTCTAAATATAATCCCCCAGTTTATTTAAAAACAGTCTAATTAATCAAACACATAGATCAATACAATTTATTATCTTTCAAAATATTTCTCAAAGAGTGATTAAGTCTTAGTTAAAATAATATGAAAACATTTTTAAAATTTAAAATCAATTTACTTAATCCAAATCTTATAAAAACACTAATAAAATTTAACTATAAATGTAGTCCTTTGTTAATGTTCAATAAAAAACTTTAGTTTAATTCTTAGAAACAAAACAAAACAAAACAAAACAAAACAAAACAAAACACACATCAGAATTAAAACAAGGGGTTCAGTCTAAAGACGAGTCCTAATCTGCTCCATATGGAAATAAATTGTTTTCCAAAAGAATATATAAAGATAATCTTGATCCATAACCTGGATTGGGTATACAGAATATATGACCAGCTATCTTGGACATGCAGTGACCTCTTCCACAATAAGCATGGGAATGAAACAAACTCAGTCTATAAAAAGACCTCTTCCAAAATACCATGGGTAAACAAATAAAAAGGGATTTTAGAATATATCTTGTATCTTCCAGTTATATTACTACAGACATTATGTGTTTAAAAAACAAGGTAAACCATACATTTCTCAAAATATAAAGATAGAAAATAGAAAGAGAAAGTGTAGATATAAAGAAATGATGGCATTTCTCGATCTAATGTGCTCTGAATCTTGAGACTCATCAGATATCGATTGGATATAAGATTGAGTCATTTCTCACAAAAACACAGTAAAATAGAGGATCATAAGGTCTCTTGTTCTCTCTGTAAAGAAAGGTCCAAATGTTTGGTAAGTTCTAATCTTTCACGATTAGTCATAGGAAATATGAACTATGTAGACTTCTTAGTAAGTTGAAAACTTGATCATATATTTTTACTCTCCCAACATGCATGTATATATTATATCTTTTATATCTCGCATGAGGGTGAATTATTTGAATATCTATTATAATAGAATAGAGAGACCATTTAAGGAATAATCATCTCAGTATCCTATATCCTTATACTTTTCTCTGAAATCATCATTAATATTCCCTTCAATAGTTTAAGAATTACCATCAAAATAATATTCAACATTAAATTTGATAATATAGACGTTCGAATATATTTATATAAATATCCTAGATATAAGGACAATGAATCTTATGAGGGTGAGACAATTCTGGCATTCACTAATCCTGGTGGTGACCTAATCTCATAGAGAGTCAAGATAATGGTGTGTCAGGCTGATGGTAGGTCATCTGGCAGTTGGTCTTACCCAACGGTGACTCACCTCAGTGGTGACTCATCTCAAAAATGAGTCTTTTCTAGTGGTAGGTCATTTAAACAAGATTCCAAATTTATCAATGGTTGGTAAAGTGTGACGATAAGTCATCTTCAATAGTGACTCATGTTTAATGGTAAATTATGTGTGGTAGCGAGTCATCCTTAATAGTGGTTCATTTCTAGCAGTGGGTCTTTTCAATATGTTTCTAAAATTCCATTCTAATGGTGGGTCTTTCCAAGAGGTGACATAGTTTTAATGGTGATACCTTTCTATACTTATCCAAATTTTCAATAAAAATACTCATTGTATAAATTTATATCATAAAACATATAACAAATTAATAACATAATACACATGATATTTTTATCATTAAAACAAGGCCTCCAACAGTTTCATTGTGGGGAGAATAATCACCACTTAATTTCACTTTGTTGTAATTTAATGCTTAATTATTGAGTTTATTAGGTTTAGTGGATTTAAGATAAGATTTTTGTATTCATAAAGAGTTTTGATAGGTCTAAACTATGAAAATTGTGTGGTAAACTATGTGTATAAGCTTTGTGGATTTACCTAGGTGTATCAACGCCTCTAACATGTCTAGGAAAACTATACAGGTCCTAGAAGAAATTGTGTGATGTTATGTTGTGTGAAGATCTCTTGTAAATGGTGGTGTCACTATTAGAGTATATTGTATGTCCAAATAAAAAACAACTTCTAGATTAACTAATGTTGGTGGCATGGTTGGTGTATAGCTTGGTAAACTATGAAACATGACAATGAGACCTCCCAAGGGGTTTCAAATAATGAAATTCCTCTTTCAACATTCCCTAATTTAATCCTTCTTTAGTCTCCGTCTTCCAATATTAATTTTTACCTAGGAGGACCCTTAGGTGTTACCACCCTTATCCTCCTCCAAATATCCAGTGACTTATTCTTCAATTCTAAGTGGAATCTACATGGGAAGAGATCTCTTCTTACTTCCTCTTCATATACTATTATTTACCCCCTTCTCTCCTCAAAGGGGACTATAGTGGTGAACCCTAGGTATTTTTATTTTTTAAATTATGTTTTTAGTGTATATGGATTATTAATCTCATCACAAGGACTATTCCATTACTATTCAGTATAAGTGATGTGATTTCTTCTGTTCACGGTAGGTGTTTTTATGTGATTGGAGTTTTGTGACATACATTTAGTGATTATGATTTCTAAAATTCTTCATTAATTTAAAACACTTGTTATTAGGAATTTTTTTATTGTGATGAAAATGTTTCACTTTACATTTTAATTATCAAGTCTCACAAAAATGGTATTTTTAATATAACATTGTCCTGGTCTAGTAAAAATAACTTCTAAATCCCATTATAAGTTTAATAAAATTCCTCAACGAATTATCCATGAAATATCATCTCAAAAAGGGATGTTTAAAATACATAATGGATTTAATTTTTTTCCAAAATGTAGTAATTATTCTACATAGTTTTTTAATAAATGAGGTACTTTTAAAGAACATTGATTGTTATTTAAATTAAGTGTTCTCTAGTTATTATTTAATTATTATTACTTTTTAATTTGATTCTTAAGGTATGTAGTGATATTTTTAATAGTTTTTACATTTTCTAAAATGCATATAAAATATGTTAAATAAATAATTACACTTCCTTTTAGTTTGAGAGTGTTTTTTAAATGTTTTGAACTATATTTGGTTTAAAAAATGATTTCCCATATCTTGATCCTTGGTTTAATAATTTAAGGACCATACGAAAAACAATAATGGAATTTCATGTTTTTGTTACCAATGATGTATTAGAGGTTTGATATGAATTTCATAAAATTATTTTTAATTGAGGTTATAACTTATTATTTTATATGATCTATATGGTGGTATGTTATGTTTTATATATTTACGAAAAGATGTTATTTTAATAAAATATAGTGTTTAGAAAGGAGGGTATGGATGGTTTTATGTTTTATATGCATTCTATATGATTGAAGTTATTATTATTACTCATCTATATTTGGTTTATCATGGGAACCAAAGGTACTCAGGTTGACAAGGCTTGTAAAAATTCATATGAGGCATCGGTTAAGCTCCATGCATAATTATATTGTGATACAATAATAAAAAAACATTACTATGATATAGATATGGTTCCACTTTCTATAGTGTCTCTTTTTCACTAGAAATTAACGATTCTATCCACAAAAACTTGTGTATAATTAGATATATTTGGCTCTAATCATGATATAATATGTGGATCCTAATGGTTCTTATAATTATTTCCACAAGTCCATTCCCATGATGTTGTGTACATTTATCTATTTTATGATATTGGTAGAAATTATTTAGTTTTAAGTTCATTTACTATAGTTTCAATGACTTGATTCTATTTTTCATTTTTAGTCATGTACTCTCCTTTACATGGGTGTCTTATATTTATGTTAACATTTGGTACTCTTATACATGTCCACTCTATACTTTAATTCAAAATTTAGATTTGTTTTATGAATTTTTCTTTCAATTAAACACAAAAAAGTTATAATTGAATTTTTCTATAAATTAAAGGGTTTTCTCTTAATTACGTATGTTGGTTTAAAAAATAAAAAATGGTGGATCTTACTTTTCATTTAGATTTATTCTAATGTTTAAAATATATTATTTCCATAAAATATATTTCAAACTAGTATTAATGGAAAGTATTATGAAAGGAATTTCATAGAAAATTTCATTGGTGGCATCCTATTAGGCTTTATGTTCACACCCAATTTATACCACTTGGTGTAAATAGAACAAGTGGAATTTATAGGTTCATGTTATTAGGTATATCTTTTTTTTAAATTATTTCTTTCATATTACACATGGAGAATATTATGATGGTGATGTGGGTAGGTGACATTGGGGCACAAATGATGTTGATTTTCTATTTTTATTTTATCTTTTTATTTTACACATTCAATACATTTTCCAAATTATCCTTCATGTATGTTGGAATCTTAGTATAATATTTCTATATTTAATTTATGTTATACTTTTTTGAATTGGAGGTTTATTTGTATCAATGAAATTATTGGTTTGTTTTATGTTTTTTAAACTGCTTATTTGGTTTGAATAGAGATCTAACTGATGGATGAGTCATGCCATGTTCTCAATAAGTCTCTAGTGTGTATTTTGTTATATTTATAGAGTGAAACTATTGCCAAATGTGGTTACTTTACTACCAAGAACTAATTACACAGGGATATATTAAAACTACCACCCCATTCATTACGGAGTAGCACCAAACCGGTGGGATTAAAAACCCTACCCCGAGCATTGTAGAGTAGCATCCAAACCAATAGTTTGCATACTTATTCTTGTTATGTATATATATGTATATATTTATGGGGTTTGAACCAATGGTTATTCCATAATGAAATAATAGGGAGGTAATAGTTTCAAGTATTTTGGGAGGATCCATCAGCATAGTTATTATAGGTGGTCAAAAGAAACAGGGTCTACAAGGAGATCAATGTTAAAGGGTTAAAATCTGCATTCCAACCTATGCATGAACTCACAAAAAATAATAAATGAACCCCATTATCTCACCAATATCTTACATTTAGGATATTATACACCACTGAAAATTATGATGAATTGGATTCTACCATGGGAACTGGGACCACTCCTGTGGGGGGGGGGGTAATACATCTAATGGGTCTCAAATTTTATAAGAAGAAAAATAAATTTATATAAAAATATCTTCATATATTAATATATTTTCATATATTGTATTCATATAATTAAATTATAAATACATTATAGTGTGTGTGTGTGTGTTTGTGTATATACATAATATATTCATCTAATATTATTATAAATATATTTATATACTATTTTAATAATTATATTTTAAATAATTTTATATAATTTATTTATGGACATATATCCATATATTTATATTTTAATATGTATTTGTGTGTGTGTCTATATATATATATATATTTACATAAGTAAGTAATAGTTGCAACGTATTAGTTATTAATTACTAAATAATCTTTATCAGTAATCATAATTAATTAATAATAAATTCTTAATAGTTATCAATGATTAAGGATTAATTAGTAATTAGTAATTATTAATTAGTAATTAGTAATTAATAATTAGTAAATATTTATTTTTAACTTGTAACTAAGAATTTTTAGTCAATAAAAATTTAATGTTTATAATTAATTAGTATTTTTAAATTGAAAAATAATAGTAATTATTAATTATAAATTATAAATTATTTAGTTTAAATACTTATTAACAATATATAAGTGATAATTTTTTATATTAATTTTTCAATAGTCATTAGTTTTACTCATAAACAACAACTAATTAATAATAAATACTCAATAATTATTAATAAACATATATTTTTAATAAATAATAAATAATATATTTTAATTAGAAATTATTTATTATTATTTATTTTTTATTTTTTATAACCATTAATATAAATTATTAATTATAAATTATTAAATATTCATTTTAATATATTTAGCAGCAGTTTTGAAAAACCTATGCTAAAAATATATCTAAAATGTATCATTTAGCATATAATAATTTATTTGATAATCACCATTTAATAAACTATTTTTTTTCAAAATTAGACTAAGAATAATATAAAAACTAGCATTTAATTATTAGTGACGGTATTTCAAAATCATTGCTAAAAAATAATAATTAATATTTTGGGGTGATTTTCAAAATCATCACTTAAATAGTGGTGGAAAATGATTTTTTTTGCAGCGACCATACCAGATGTTCCCATACTAAAACATGAACTCCAATTGTAAACATGGATTCTATTCATGATCATAATGGCTAGGCACACAAAAAACCAACTTTCCATGTTTTGGCTAGCTATCTCTACCTCTAACTAACTTATTTCCCAAAATAAAACACATTAATACCATTTTTTTGCATCCCCCAACTAGTTCCCACCCATTGACCTGAGTTTGGGTTCTAAATGAATAAAGGTGAACCTCTCCATGTGCTAGAGATTTCCAACTAGAAATAAAGAAATAAAGAAACCATGGGGAGACTATTAACTTAAAGATAACCCGTAAGGGATATGCCCAAATCGACTAAAAATTCAACATCACCTCCCTATACATCTAGCATACCGATCTATGAAACACTACACAAAGGCATACTATAGTCTAGAATATAAAATAAACAACACTATATATGTCATACATCCTTACAATGCGACAATTAAACACTAAATAATAATAATCATTATTTTCCATTTGATGACAAATATATATATTATAATAAATAAATTATAATTTCCACAAACAAATATGACAATACAATCTCCAGTATAAATATAGGCCTCTATAACACCGATCATCTCAATCCATAACTCCAACTCCATGATGATACCTTAACCTTCATATGATTTGACGCCTACCCATATACACTAAAACTATTTCCTTTTATGCAAGTAGGGAATGAGTCCAATGACAAAGTAGGATTCACTCATCATCCTCAACTCACTGTGTACTATGGATTACGTGGATGCATGTTCAAGTTACTGTGAGTTCCACATAGCCAACCAAAAAAATATATCCCATTCATGTCCAATTTATGTAATCATGGAATATATGACACATCCACACCCATAGTACTCTATGGATACCACAACTATACTTCCAAACAATATGAAAAATAAAACCTATATGTTATTGAGGATACACAAGTTCGCCAACATTCCAAATATATCGTAAGGAATCACTCTCTCCAAACTGGACATCATCAAGAGATCTCATCTCACCTTCACCACATAATAACTTAGTCATCTTGTAAGACTCCCACATAACCCAATAATTATCTCACCAATCGCAAATAATGACAACTTTATATATCTTGTAAAATAGTGACCATCATAAAAATAATAAATAAAGGAAATCAATGAAGGACCAATATTCCTATGTGAACTATATGATTAAATAAGAAAATTTTGATATCCAATGAGGGACCAAACCATAAAATTAAATGTGAACAAAAATCCCATGAAAAAAAATATGCAAAGAATAAATGAGAGAAATGAAAATGAAATAATAGTGGTACTACCTCCCATGGAATTTGACATTCCACTTCACAAGTCCTAAATAGAACATTTTCTACTAGATTACTAATAGATTATGTCATTTTTTAACTTAGGTATATCATGTAATCTCAAGGGATGATCCCACTGCATTATAATATAGAACTACTAGTACACACTGATTCATCGAGTAAAACATCATAATCATCATTATCATATCATGTTTCGTGTATATGTTTTTACCATAGATTGATCCATAGTGAAAATTAAATATACATCCTTAATAAAAAAACATGAAGATTCAGCCAAGCATCCTATACCATCTGTTAGATCTTACTCATTCAATGCTTCATGTCTAAAATTCTCATGGATAAGGAATTACAAGTGGGAATATTTATCATCAATTAGTCATATCCCTATATTTATATAAAACCTCATGAATAAAACTAGTCATTACCCACTAAACCTCAATCATGATCATTGATGTGGTCTCTGACATTACCTTTATACTATAGATCCATCACACAAACATCACATCCAGATAGGATAAATCCCCAGTCACTCTTTCTCACACCATACAGTTATTACCCACACCAAGGACGAAATATAGTATATTTCTATATAAAAATCCAAGACTCAGGAACTAAATAAAAAATCATTTGGATTGTCTCTCCAAACACATGCTCAACCCTAAATTACAATAACATTAGGTCTAAAACATAACATAGAAAACACTAATAATGATGTCAATACTGAAATTTTTTACTCATTTGTTAGTCAAGAAAAATGCTTCTCACACCATCCGAGTATCCTTATAGAATATAATAATACACACATGTGATAATCTATAAATGTCTCAATGAAAACCCATTAATAATTTTGAACCATTTTGGGAAATCAAAGAGAATTAGAATCTATAATAATCACAAAGGGAACCTCGCAAGGAGACAAAAAAAATACATTCAACATGGAATTTGATACACTTATAATTCAGCCTAACAATTATACCATGTAAGGTTAAATATGATGAAAAACCACAACATTGTGCATTATTATGTAATAAAATAAAGATCAGATTCTATTTGTGAAATAATTAAATCATTAGATAACTCAATCATGTCATGTTTTCAAATAGTTCACTACATACATGAGGTTAATCAGACAAAAAAGTTTCTTAAACTACTAACTATTTCTATTTTTAAAAAATTTACATCAAATACATTCTTTAAAAAACATTAAAATTAAATATAATTCCATACTTATGAACCCAAATACCTTTGTAAAACTATTTTAAAAATGTATTTAAAATTATTCACATTAAATCACATTTAAATTGAAAAATAATTTTGAAACATTTTTATGAAAACGTCACATTTTTTCATTGAAATTTAATTTAAATGTATTTATTTTAAAACCATTTCCTTTTAAATATAATTTCAAAAACATTTAATTTATTTTAAATCTATTTTTCATAATTAAAAAATTTTATTTATAAAAACATGGACACAACATCAAAATCAAACATCCACACCAATCAAAAAGTGGACAAATGATACTTATTCATATAAGGAACAACTACAAAAACCTTTTAGCTTAGATATTTAATTATTTAGAGACTATTAGAAAAATGTGAGGCTCATACCATTGTAATGGTTCTTAAGATATCCGCATATGAAGATAATATAATGAAAATTCAATATAGAACATCTTTAAGTAATAAAAATAATCAAATCAGTGAAGGAAACCTATCGCCAATCATAGTCCATTTATTTACTCATGATCATATATACAATGTTTATTTGATGTATGCTCATTATATATCAAAATACTCACAATTCTATATATTTTATGTCTAAATATAAATATATATTTTTTATAGACCTAAAAAATTTCACTGAGAAGGGTAATGATGCCGAAAGCATAAGAAATGAATTACCCATGGCCTTTAATACAATAATGTCCCCATGTTATTAAAATCAGAAAATTCTTTAACCTAAATACTATTAATTTAACCTAAAATTTTATAAAATGAAAGGAAAAAATCCCTATTCTATTTTTGACATTGCAATTATGAGAAGATACATGTGTTCATCATGTCATGACCATATCTAAAAATTGTATATAAAATTCCCATGCGTTGTACTGAATTTACAGTTCTATAGTGAAATGAAATATCAAAAATATATAATACAATGACCTAAAATTGGAGAGAAATAGAAATGAGAGGAAAAGAAAATACAGTGTGGGGAGAAATCACCTCAAATAGATGAACCAAATTCTCCCACTACACAATTGATCAATGGGGACTACAATCAATTAAAATTATAAGTGGGAGTGATCACACTGATGATGTCTCTCCCCAATCCCCTTGCCAACTAAAAAATGAAGAGGCCTAATGATTAAATGACCATCATGCCTCAACTATAAATAAACAATTCATTAAATTAGTCTTCAATGAGTAGTTAATGGCTCCCACAGTGTACTAAGTAGCTCAACTAGTACCTTGTAGAAGGACATTAGCTAGCTGGGTTCCAAAATAGATGTGTATGACTTCTATATTTCCCACTCGCAACCCATTGGTACTATGCCTAAGACCTGATGGTTATCTGAATCCACCACCCAACATTCATGATTATATAAACATATAAAAAATCTTTCTATGGTTTTTTCGACTTGTGTTACTATATGAAAAACCTCACATTTACATATAAACAATATCAACATGATCTACCCCCAATAATAATCTATAATTTCCATTTCAATTGTGTTTTTCTTCAATCAAATCTGAATTTTCACAATTCTATTAACACCTCAATCAGCATCGTATTACATTTATGCCTAGTAAAAATTATATATATTAATATATATAATGTTTTTTCTTCACTTAATATATATTGTAAATATTGTATTAATAATATATATAAATTAAATATTCTGGATTTTTTTTAAAATAAATGGTTATAATATATATATTTATTTATATAAAGAAAATGTCCTAGGAACATTAATAATTTTAAATATAATATTAATAATTATTTTATATTTTCTTTTAATTTTACAAATAGAATTTCATATATGTAAATTTATAATGTTTATATAACATTTATTGTAAATATTTTACTAACACTATATATATACATTAAGTAATATGTTGACATTATATATATATACATACATATATATATATATAAATTAAATTATTTATCATCATTTGATATTATAAATTCTCTCTTATTATTTAATATAATTTTTTTAAAATATTTGAACATAAAAAATTCTCTGTTGAAATATTTTCTGATTAAAAAACATTCTATTAAAACCATTTTGTGTTCACATACCCTTCATTGTAAATGCTATGTTAACATTATATATAAAAATTAAATGTTCTATTAAAAATTAAACATATAATATATGTTTTCTGATCACACAAAATTATATATTTATATATATATACATACATACATACATACATTCATACATAAATACATAAATACACGCATACATCCATACATTCATACACCTATACATCTCTCCATACATACATCCATGCATGAATTCGTGTAAATATATATAAATATATACATCTATGAATGTAATCATATATATATATATGCATATATGCATGTATATATGCACATACCAACCGACTTACCTAATTACCAATATACATAGATACATACATGCCCACATACATATATCCATATAGATATACATATCTACATACATATATACATCCATCCATAAATACATATATACTTTAATACATCCATCCATACGTACATGCACACATGCACACAAATACATACATACATACATACACCCATTCATGCATACATGCATCTATTGATGTGGACACAAAAAAATGGATTGTTGAGGTTGGAGAGATGGAGGGTCCCGAGGCTGTCTGATGTATGATTTGTTTATTTTTCAAACATGTATCAATTTTATTTGATACTAGATATTCTCCTTCATTTATTACATTAATCCTTATTTTAGGGTTATATTACATAATATAAAATAATCATATTCCCTTGTAATTTACTACTCTTGTTGGGTGATGATTAAGATTAAAATAGATATGTCATAATTGTGATATGGTTGTTGTATTTAATAGGGCTTATTAGGATCCTATGTTTCTACATATGTGACTTTATGATATCATTTTTGGAATATATTTGTCATATATTATATATAGTAGTGTGATTTTTTATAAAAAAATTATTTTTATAATACATTAGGGGACATAATTTAGAATTTAATGGAGAGAGGGAGGAGAGGGAGTTATATAAGATATGGATGAATTGATCCTTAGGTTATTACCACTATTCTTTTAGAATAATAATTTATACATTCAATGAAGAGGATAAGGATAATACTAGAGTTGTGATGGAATTTGTAGATGTTTTTATAGAGGATGGGAAGAGTCTTCTTCCATGGTGCTACATTGAGTTTAGTATATATATATATATATATATATATATATATATATATATATATATATATATATTCTCACATAGTATGATAATTACTTATTTAATATAAATTGAGGATTTATAGGAGCTATAGATTCAGTTTGATTACATACTATATAAAGGATTTATATATCATAGTGTATATCTAGGGTATACCCCTGGGTTACTTTCCAAGAAGATAGATAATAGATTTAGGTTATACATATATTACTAATGGTTGAACCTAGAGATGGTAAAGAACCATTATTAATTATATAGGATTGATGATCTCTTTGATAATTTGTAACACTACGGGAAAAATGGGTATTTGCGACGGGTTATTTGCGACAGGGATAAATCCCGTCGCAAATAGCCCCATTAAAAAGTTATTTGCGACGGGGGTATTTGCCCGTCGCAAATAAGTAGTCTTTTGCGACGGGTTAGCTTTCCCCGTCGCAAAAGAACTGGCGCGATTTGCGCGCCAAATCGCGGGAAACGTATTTGCGACGGGCGGTTATTGCCCGTCGCAAATAACCGGCGGCGGTAAAAGGTATTTGCGACGGGAATATACCCCCATCGCAAATAGTATGTTGGCAGGTTATTATTTGCGACCGGACCCGTCGCAAATAACTATTTAACTGTTGACCGTAATAAATGATGGCTAAGGTATTTGCGACGGGTACCGTCGCAAATAATATTATTTGCGACGGGTATCCTGTCGCAAATAATCTAACCTATAAATACCCCCATCCATTTTTTTCAATTCATTCTCAAACTCCATCTTCTCCTTCTCTCAAAATTCTATTTCTAGAGTTCAGCGTTTCTTAAGTTTAATTTTTTTCTCCGGAGTTGATATTGAAGTTTTCAAAAACGATCAGAGATCAACCTCAGATCAATTATAAAGGTATTTATGTTCATTTTAATTTAATATTTATTTTAAATTTTTTATTAGTTTCAATTATTCTTAATTAGTTGTAATTTAATTATGTTTACATTGTTTTGTTACTTAATAAATTTAAATTATTAGTATTGTTCATAGTTAATGGTAATTAGGAATAATTAGTAATAATTTTCAATAATTAAGAATAAATGCTAATAATTAGTAATAAATACCAATAATTAGGAATAATTACATAATTACATTATTAGTATATTTTATTATTAATATTAAAATAATATAATTTTTTATATTATATACAATTCTCCTTTCATCTGTGTGTTTTATGTCTCCACATGTAATATTTGTATGTAGAGACAGAAAACACACAGATGAAAGGAGAATTGTATATAATATAGAAAATTATATTATTTTAATATTAATAATAAAATATACTAATAATGTTATTGTTCCTAATTATTGGTAATTATTCCTAATTATTGGTAATTATATGAATAATTACCAATAATTAGCAATAATTAGGAATAATTAATAACAATTAGTAATAATTATCAATAATTAGTAATAATTAACAATAATTAGTAATAATTACCAATAATTAGTAATAATTAGTCATAATTAGTAATAATTACTCATAATTACCACTAATTATTACTAATTAGTAATAATTAGGAATAATTACCAATAATTAGTAATAATTAGTAATAATTAGTAATAATTAGTAATAATTAGTAATAATTAGGAAAAATTAGTAATAATTACCAATAATTAGTAATAATTACCAATAATTATCAATAATTACCGATAATTACCAATAATTAGGAATAATTACCAATAATTAGGAATAATTACCAATAATTAGGAATAATTACCAATAATTAGTAATAATTAGTAATAATTCGGAATAATTACCAATAATTAGTAATAATTAGTAATAATTACCAATAATTAGTAATAATTAGTAATAATTAGTAATAATTACCAATAATTCGTAATAATTAATAATAATTAGTAATAATTACCAATAATTAGTAGTAATTAGTAATAATTAGTAATAATTAGTAATAATTACCAATAATTAGTAATAATTAGTAATAATTAGTAATAATTACCAACAATTAGTAATAATTACCAATAATTAGGAATAATTACCAATAATTAGGAATAATTACCAATAATTAGTAATAATTAGTAATAATTACCAATAATTAGTAATAATTACCAATAATTAGTAATAATTTGTAATAATTACCAATAATTACCAATAATTACCGCTAATTACCAATAATTAGGAATAATAACCAATAATTAGTAATAATTAGTAATAATTACCAATAATTAGTAATAATTACCAATAATTACCAATAATTACCAATAATTACCAATAATTACCGATAATTAGTAATAATTAGTAATAATTAGGAATAATTACCAATAATTAGTAATAATTAGTAATAATTACCAATAATTAGTAATAATTAGTAATAATTACCATTAATTACCAATAATTACCAATAATTACCGATAATTACCAATAATTTGGAATAGTTACCAATAATTAGGAATAATTACCAATAATTACCAATAATTAGTAATAATTACCAATAATTACCAATAATTACCGATAATTAGTAATAATTACCGATAATTAGTAATAATTACCGATAATTAGGAATAATTACCAATAATTAGTAATAATTAGTAATAATTACCAACAATTAATAATAATTACCAATAATTAGTAATAATTACCATTAATTACCAATAATTACCGATAATTACCAATAATTAGGAATAATTACCAATAATTAGGAATAATTACCAATAATTAGGAATAATTACCAATAATTACCAATAATTAGTAATAACTACCAATAATTAGTAATAATTACCAATAATTACCAATAATTACTAATAATTAGTAACAATTAGTAATAATTATGAATAATTACCAATAATTAGTAATAATTAGTATAATTACAAATAATTAGTAATAATTTGGAATAATTAGTAATAATTACCAATAATTAGGAATAATTACCAATAATTACCAATAATTACCAATAATTACCAATAATTACCGATAATTACCAATAATTAGGAATAATTACCAAAAATTAGGAATAATTACCAATAATTAGGAATAATTACAACAAATTAGTAATAATTAGTAATAATTAGGAATAATTACCAATAATTAGTAATAATTAGAAATAATTACCAATAATTAGTAATAATTAGTAATAATTAGTAATAATTAGTAATAATTAGTAATAATTAGTAATAATTAGTAATAATTAGTAATAATTACCAATAATTAGTAATAATTACCAATAATTAGTAATAATTACCAATAATTAGAAATAATTACCAATAATTACCAATAATTAACGATAATTAGTAATAATTAGTAATAATTAGGAATAATTACCAATAATTAGTAATAATTAGTAATAATTACCAATAATTAGTAATAATTAGTAATAATTAGTAATATTTACCAATAATTAGTAATAATTAGTAGTTATTACCAATAATTAGTAATAATGACCAATAATTAGTAATAATTACCAATAATTACCAATAATTAGGAATAATTGCCAATAATTACCAATAATTAGTAATAATTACCAATAATTAGTAATAATTACCAATAATTACCCATAATTACCGATAATTAGTAATAATTAGTAATAATTAGGAATAATTACCAATAATTACTAATAATTAGTAATAATTACCAATAATTAGTAATAATTACCAATAATTAGTTATAATTAACAATACTTACCAATAATTACCGATAATTACCAATAATTAGGAATAATTACCAATAATTAGGAATAATTACCAATAATTAGGAATAATTACCATTAATTAGTAATAATTAGTAATAATTAGAAATAATTACCAATAACTAGTAATAATTAGTAATAATTACCAATTATAATAATAATTAGTAATAATTAGTAATAATTACCAATAATTAGTAATAATTAGTAATAATTACCAATAATTAGTAATAATTAGGAATAATTAGTAATAATTACCAATAATTAGTAATAATTAGAAATAATTAGTAATAATCACCAATAATTAGTATTAATTAGTAATAATTAGTAATAATTACCAATAATTAGTTATAATTAGTATTAATTAGTAATAATTACCAATAATTAGTAATAATTAGGAATAATTAGTAATAATTACCAATAATTAGTAATAATTACTAATAATTAGTAATAATTACCAATAATTATGAATAATTACCAATAATTACCAGTAATTACCGATAATTAGTAATAATTAGTAATAATTATGAATAATTATCAATAATTAGTAATAATTAGTAATAATTATCAATAATTAGTAATAATTAGTAATAATTAGTAACAATTACCAATAATTAGTAATAATTAGTAATAATTAGTAATAATTACCAATAATTAGTAATAATTAGTAATAATTAGTAATAATTACCAATAATTAGTAATAATTACCAATAATTAGTAATAATTAGTAAAAATTAGTAATAATTACCAATAATTAGTAATAATTATTAATAATTAGTAATAATTACCAATAATTACCAATAATAACCGATAATTACCAATAATTAGGAATAATTACCTATAATTAGGAATAATTACCAATAATTAGAAATAATTACCAATAATTAGGAATAATTACCAATAATTAGGAATAATTACCAATAATTAGGAATAATTTCCAATAATATTAGTACTATGAAAATAATAAAAAATTTATATAATATTAAAATTATCAATATTTGTAACAGGTTTTGCTTTATTCTCAACATATTCAATTCTTAAAGGGTCAATTTTTAGGTCTATCTCAATAAAAAGTTTGCGTCAGTCGTGTATGATGTAAACTCTATAATTATCCTTGCTTGAGTGTTTTTTCTAACAAATTATTCAAAACCAGTAATGCTTTTATATTTTATAGAAAAATATGGAACAACGAGGTCATCAACAATCATTATTAGGTGACCGCATATGGATAAATCAACGTAAAAATCCAAACAGTTTTGGTTTAAATCCAGTATATGTAGAGGGTGTGGAGACTCTTTTATCATTTCTGGCATCAAATCCAGAATTTGTTTCATAAGGAAAAATAAAATTCCCTTGTAGAAAATGTGCATTTAGAATGTTTGACATGTTTGACAAAGTGGGGGGACATCTCTTGCGTTTTGGTTTTCAACCAGATTATGTTTTTTGGTATCAACACGGTGAACGCAGTTCCAGAGCAGGTGATACCAACTTGATTCCGGATCCATCCCGGTTTCAAGATTTAGTACATCATGTTGTAGGTTCATCTGTTCAACATACAGAAACTCCGACTGATATAGCTTCAAATCCTGAGTTGGCCCCGTCTGAATTTTATGAGTTGTTGAGGTCTGCTGAGGATGCATTATATCCTGACTGCAAGATGAGCAAATTAGAAGTAGTTGCAAAATTTTTGGCTATCAAATCAGATAATGGAATGTCAAACACCTGTTTTGACCAGATATTTTCTTTGCTTAAAACATTGTTACCTGAAGGAAATGTTTTTCCTGTAAATTACTATGAGAGTAAGAGGATGGTTCGAATTTTGGGACTTACTTGTCAGAAGATTCGTGCATGTTCAAATGACTGCATTTTATATTCTGGGGAAAATGAGTCGTTGGATAGTTGTCCCACATGTGGGCAACTAAGATATAAAGAAGAACAACATGGGAAGTTTGGTTTGATTCCTGTAAAACAGTTGAGATATTTTCTGCTTACATCTAGACTTCAGCGTTTATTCATGTCTAAGAATACAGTGACAATGATGTCATGGCATAAAGAGAATATTTCAACCGATAAAATCTTGAATCATCCAGCCGATGGTGATTCATGGAAACATTTTGATAGAGTGCATCCATCCTTTTCTTTAAAAGCTAGAAATTTTCGACTGGGCCTTTCCACTAATGGTTTCTGTCCGTTCGGATCTTATGGTAGTCAATATTCATGTTGGCCTGTTTTTTTAACTCCGTACAATTTACCTCCATGTATGTTGATGAAGGAGCCATATATCTTTTTGACTTTACTAATTCCAGGACATCCGAAGAAAAATATTGATTTTTATTTGAAACCATGGATTGATGAATTAAGTTTATTGTGGAGTACTGGTGTCAGTACATATGATGTTGCAACGAAACAGAATTTCATACTGAGAGCAGCATTGATGTGGACAATTAGTGACATCCCGGCTTATGGGATGTTATCTGGCTGGAGTACACATGGTCAGAAATCATGTCCTTACTGTATGGGAGAGAACAAAGCATTTATGCTCATTCATGGAAAGAAACCTTGTTATTTTGACTGTCATCGCATATTTCTTCCAGATGATCATCCTTTTCGTAGAAACAGATCTCATTTCAGAAAAGGAACAGTTGAAAGGGATGGACCTCTAAAAATGCTATCAGGTTCGGAGTTAAAATCAGTTTTATTTTCATTACCTCCCATCACTTTTGGTCCCACAATAAACCAACAGAAAATTTCTGGTTTTGGGAAAGAACACAATTGGATTAAACGTAGCATATTTTGGGATTTTCCATATTGGTCTGATTTGTTGTTCCGACACATGTTAGATGTCATGCATATTGAGAAGAACTATTTTGATAATTTTTTTCATACAGTTTTGGATACGCCAGGAAAGAGAAAAGACAATGTAAATGCACGTTTAGATCTTGCCCAAATTTGCAGGCGTCCAGAATTGGAACAGTTTGAGAATGTCAGAATAGAAAGGTTACTGAAACCAAAAGCAGCTTATACACTGTCTAATGAAAACCGTTTATTATTTTGTCAGTGGATTACATATTTGAGACTTCCAGATGGCTGTGCTTCCAATTTGGGATGATGTGTAAAGAATGGTCATATTACTGGATTAAAAAGTCATGATTGTCATGTTATAATGGAAAGACTTCTACCCATTGGATTAAGAGGTCTGTTGAATTCTGTGATTTGGGATTCCATAACAGACATGTCTCATTTTTTTCGGGAAATTTGTGCGGCTACAGCAGATTATGATGCTCTAGGAAAACTTGAAAAAGATGTTGTTGTAATTATATGTAAACTGGAAAAAATATTTCCGCCGTCTTTCTTCGACTCAATGGAACATTTGATGTTACATTTGCCATATGAAGCCAAATGTGGAGGTCCAGTACAGTTTCGATGGATGTACCCATTTGAAAGATGCATGCAAAAATTGAAAAGAAAAGTACGTAATAAAGCATCTGTTGAAGGATCTATTGCAGAAGCTCATTTTCTATAGGAAATATCTTTTTTCTGCTCCCATTATTTTGAATATGAGTATCCTTCAAAACACAACCGAATGGGACGGAACGAGAGTAATATTGATGAAATCGACAATCAATTATCTGTTTTCAACCAGCCAGAGCTTGGTTTTGGTGGAGTTTATGAACGCTGGCTTTCAGATGATGAACATCATAGAGCTCATACGTATGTTCTGCTCAATTGTGAAGAGATGACATCAGTTGTACTGTAAGTGTTTATATCACTTATTCTATCATTTATGTTACAGTAAATAACTCTGGTTTTTATAGGTTGTATGATAATCATATCAAGAAACAAATTCCAGAAATTACAGCAGTTGCTCTCGAAGAACGTCGACTGAAAAATTTCTCTCAGTGGTTTCAAAAACTGGTAACATAAATTCTTTATCTTTTAGAAACTCATTCAATGTATAGTTTACTATATTGATAATTATTTCACAAATTTTCAGGTGTCTCGACATGCTGATAAAATTGACAAACGGCTGTGTATATTGAGTAACCCACCTTCCGAACTTGTTAAAACTTATAATGCATATGTGGTGAATGGATTTCGATTTCACACACATGCATATGGGGAATCGAAAAAAAAAATGAATAGTGGAGTTAGCTTGAGAGGATCGCATCATCGAGAAAATGAAGTTGACTTTTATGGCATACTTGATGAAATCATTGAACTCTGTTATCTTGGACAAAATTACATAACCATGTTCAAATGTCAGTGGTTGGATACAGAGAGAGGCGTGTGTGTTCATCCGACTCATGGAATCATCGATATTAAATGTAAAAGTGTTCTCGCAGTAAATGAACCATTCTTATTGGCTCAACAGGAACATCAAGTTTATTACGCAAAGTACTGTGCTTCATCAAGAGACTTGACTAATTGGTGGAGTGTAATAAAAATCAAAATTCGAGACAATCAGTTTAGTCAAAGTGAATGTTCTTTCACTGATGTGCAAAGAATTGAAGTTTTTCAAGAGAGTACTCAAAATCAATATTTTTTACAAAGAGACATGAGTATCGATAACGACACCCCACATTTAAGAGTCGGTGACGACGATGATGTTAATGATGTCACATATGAATTTGAAATGGTAAGAGATGAAGCAACTGTAACTCGAATGGATATCAATGATGTTGAGGAGGAATATGAAGATGACATTGACATATATGAAGATGATGATGAAGATGAACACTGATAGAATTCCATGGTATTTATATACAATCATAATATGTATATATGTATATATAAAAGTAATTATCAGTTATTTTCTAACAACATTAACATTTTATGTTTCAGATGGACGATGCCACATTTCGTGAGTTGGCGGATGCTGACCTACCTTTCAATGCGGATGAGTTGCTGGCAGATGACCGTCAGCCTGTAGGCGCTCCAGGGAGTACGCGGAGGGGGCGCAGTCTTGTACGATTGATGATTCCTGACCCCGTCCCCGAGCGACGTCCACGTCTTGGGTTTGATCCACGCACACGGAGGTGTGATAACCTGTGTGATAATCTGTGGATTTGACTAAGATTTCATTAATCTATTCACATAATAAATGTTTATTATTTTTACAGTTTTCCGCATATAGCAGTCGGACAGGGTAGTGCTATTTTGCGCAACTATTTCTCTTAGCCGTGGACCACATGGGAGCAGATTCCCATTGATGTGCAGCAGGCCATGTTCGGCCATTGGTTGGTACGTACGTAAATAAATATTTTTTATTTTGAAAATTATATCATTTATAAGTTGATATTTTGATTTATTTGTAGGGTTTATGGTATCCGATCGAGGATACCATGCGTGACGCCATCCACAAGGCATGGGAGGTGGCCATGCGTGATCGCTTTCGTCAGTTTTTTCACAATTTAAGAAAAGCTGCCACGAAGAAAGCAGGAGTGTCAGATTTTGACGATTCATGTAGAGCACACCGACCAGAGTACATTTCATCCCAGGTATGGGATGGATTATGTGCGTACTAGTTGAGTGGTTCCTTTCAGAGGAGATCATCGGTGGGGAGGCAGAATCGGGGGAGACATGAGGTGACTCATCGAGCTGGGAGACGTTCTTTCAGTACTCATAGACAGCATCTGGTACATACATTATTTATAAATATTTTATATAACTATAAATATTAACAGTTTATTTTTTATTCTTATAGGCTGTCGAGCACCCCGATATTACAGAGTACGACGTATATCAGAGGATGTATAGTGATCCTGCTACTGGGGAGCTCAGAGGTGATCGTCAGCATAACATCATGGTCAGTATTATTTGTTTTCATGTTTAAAAATTAACTGCATATAATATATTCACAATTTTAATTTTAAATTGCAACTACATGAGTCATATGAGGCCGCAACGTCATAGACCCGACCTGAGAGTCAGGCCGAGTCATCAGATCAGACCACTGGCCTTCAGTTTGATGAGGCGGCATGGATGCAGGCCACCCAGTATGCCTTCGAGAATGGCCGGGTAGTTGGTATTAGCTCTCGACTGACTCCCGGAGATTATTATGGCAGTGCTGCGGTGTCGGCGTCCAGCTCGAGAGGAGCTCATGCATCTTCTTGTGCTACACAGTATGAGGACCAGTTGCGATCTCAAACTACACTGATAGAGAGTCTCCAACAGGAGCAGGAGCATATGCGTCAGCAGCAGCAGCAGCATGAGGAGGAGCGTCGACGCCAGTAGTAGCTATACGAGGAGCAGATGAGTCGGTGGCAGCAGCAGCACCAGGAGCAGATGGAGTACATGCGCCGACTCACTCATGCTTTAGGGATGGCGTTTCCTCCACCGGCATCTGCAGATCCCCCCTCCCCCCTCCCCCCCTCCTTCAGATTAGAGTTTGTTTTTATGTTATAAAGTTTGTAAAATCAAATATGATTTTTTTTCTATTCGTAGTTTCTGTCTCATTATAAAATATTAATTATATTATATTTTGAAATAAAAATATTAATATGAATAATAATATTATTTATATTTTATAATATTAAATTATATATATATATTAAAATTTTATAATATTATAATTTAATTATATTTTTTTGTAATATTTGAATTATTTTAATATTTGAATGTAAAATAATTCTATTATTTTTATATTAATTAAAATAACTTATTAATATTTTTATTTATTTATGAATTATAATTATAATATTATTATATTAATTAAATCATTTATTAATATTCTAATTTTTGAATTATAATTCTATTATTATTATATTAATTAAAATAATTTATTAATAATTTTTTATTTTTATTTGTGAATTATAATTATATTATTATATTAATTAAAATCATTTATTAATATTTTATTATTTTTTATTTTTGAATTATAATTGGATTAATAATATATTAATAAAACTAATTTATTAATAATTTATTTTTTTTATTTTTTTATAGTATTTGCGACGGGATACTATGCCCGTCGCAAATATTATTATTATTATATTTATTAAAATAATTTAATAATAGTTTTTTTATTTTTTTCTAAAAAACAGTAATTGCGATGGGGCCCGTCGCAAATACGTGTTACGACGGGCCCCGTCGCAATTACTCTTTTAAAAGTTTTTATAAATAATACGGAGTAAGATTTGCGACGGGAAGTATCCCCGTCGCAACTACTAGCTTTAGCGATGGGCCCGTCGCAAATAATTGTTGTTGCGACGGCGTTTTCCGCAACGGGCGATTTGCGACGGGCCCCCATCGCAAAAAGCCATTTGCGACGGGATCCCGTCGCAAATCGCCCGTCACAAATACCTATTTTTCTAGTAGTGTAAGATTGGATTTAGTTCTAGGTTACTAAATAGAAATGTGGTTTCTATGAAATGAGTGTTAAATTTAAGGATATTTTGAATATAGATATTCGATGTTAGTATTGAAAATTTAAACTATTATGATTCTATTTGTAGTTATGAATTATCTAAAAGAATTTTTGGGATTATTGAAATGGGTTATCTAAATTTATTTAGAATAGTTTTTTAATATTAATTGAAGACATCCTTTTTTAACAAGTAAATAAGAGGATCAAATAGGTTATCTTAGGATTGTTTTTTGGTTGTTTAAGATATACCAGAAGGATTTGTATATTTTAAAGTTAAAATTTTAGATTTATGATGTTTATTTCATAATGGATATAGTATTAGAGGAGGGTATTGATATATTACCATAAAAAAATAAATATTTTGTTTCTTCGAGATCATTGAATAAATCATTAGAGGTGTAATGTTTAATAGGATTAGATGGGTATTATAGGAGTTTCATGCCCACATTTTCTTATACAATGTATCCATAATCTATTTCAAATATGAATAATTTTTTTGGTTGGATGAATTCCAAGAATCATTTGAGATATTAAATTATTAGTTGAAATGTACTCCAATTTATTGATTACTTGAAAAAGGTATTCCTTATAAGGTACATTATGATGCATCTCATTAGGGATTGGGATGCGTTTTGATACATGAGAGAGGTGTTGTTGTCTATGTATCAAGATAATTATGTTCACAAAATAAGTATTATACTACCCATTACTTAGATCCAATAGAGTTGGGTTTTATAATTAAGTTATAGTTACATTAATTTATTGGAGGATATTTTATGATCTGTATAGATTATAAATGATTAATGTATAATTTTCATATATGTATTTGAACATAAGGTATATAATATGGGTGATGTTTCCAAAATAATATAAATTTGAAATTATTTATACTCCCAAAAAGGGATTGTGGGGGATTATGATTTAAATAATGGAATCCAAGGTTTTATTTTTTAGGAGGTGAGTGAGTAATGGAAGATAATGAAAGAACCAAAAGTTTTTTTACTTGACATTTAGAGAATTGGATTATAAATATATATTTTATCATATGATGATCAACTATAATTTGGTATAAATATTGTTAGAATATCATATTGGATATCACAAGTCCAAGCTGTAGAGGTATTTCGTTATTCATAGATATTCTCTATCTAATTAGTTTGAAGGTATGGTTTACCAGGTCATATTTCAGGATCACTTGTTTATTCCATATACCATGTGTGGGGAGGCTATATGATTGTTTCATGAATAATGTTTAATGGAATATCATGGTATCTATATGAAATGTTTTTCTCTAAAAAGATATATTTAGTGTCCTAGGATGATGATATTGGTGGCAGAGTTTTTCATAATATGTTGAAATTGTCAAAAATTTATGGTTGATTATTAAGTGCTGAATGAGTTATTATAATAACTAATTATTCCTAATTTGACCAGAGAAGACGCTTCCTTATAACATATAATTTATTTACATGATAAATATATATGATATGATATGATTTAAGTTATTATTTATCGGTTTATTACGTCTACCCATTTCCTTTTGAATAAGGTCAAATATATAGTGGTGCGTTTAATAAATCATTATATAGCTTAATTATTGATATTTCAAAGTATTCCTTTAGTGATTATTTCATACTATAATGGTTTATTCACTTCTAGGATGTGGATATGTTTAAATTAAGATATTATAACTGAATTATATCTTACTACAACTGTTTATCATTATACACATAGTTAGACCAAGATAATAATTTTGATGTTGGATGATATATTGAGATATTATATTAAATACATGTGTGGGTCTTGGCTAGATTATTTACCTTTAATATAGTTCTTATACAATAATATTTTTCATTTATTCATTGGAATGAAACAATATGAGAAACTATATGGTGAAGACTGTGAATATCTATTATGTTGGTTTGACTTATTCGGTCATTTATTATTAGACCAAAATTGATATAAGATACAAAAAAGTGATTTTAGATGATCTCAGATTAAATGAGAAGCACTCAGAGTATATATAAGTCTTATATGGATTATTTGAGGATAAAATTAGATTTTGTGGTTGGTGATCATGAATTTTAATTAAATTATCTCATTATTATAAGAAGCATAAGATAAATATCATTAGTAAAAATCCATAATAGTTCATTGGAAATTTTCTGGTGCTATAAAATGTTTGAGATGTTTCATTTCCCATTCTGATTCCTTCTAAATTGAGTAAAATTCTTACTGTAATCCATGTGTGTGAGCCAATAATGTATATTCATGATCCCTCCCAAGTGATCAATTATAGAGATATTTTTATTTAGAGTAAGATGAGACTTTTGTGGAACATCATAGAGAGTTCTACGATTCTAAAGTGAATGTTTTATGTTGGAACACTATTTATTTATTATAAGTTGAACAGAAGGATTTAAGAATAGAATAAAGTTCCATTGAATGGGAATATGTGATGAGGTCTTAGTGTCTTGAATTATTTTGAGATTTTATTATTGTATAATGATTTTAAAATCATATTTTTATGATGGATTGTGAAATAATAAAGGTGTTTATTAGATTTTTTTTCATTTATGGTCATGGTTGATGATTTTTAATGGCTTACAGTGTCAACATAGTGTGAAATGCGGAGAATCATAATTTTATTTTTTGTGTTTATAAAATTTTCATTACCAATTTATTTTTATTAAATAATAATGGATTATTTTTATTTATTTGACTAATTATCTTTGTGGTATTATTTTAAAAATATAGCTAAATTACATATTATTCTATTTTAGTGAGAAATAGGATTACTTATAGTGGAAATTATCATTGTTAATGTGATAAGGAATTTTTAGATTATGGTGTCATGATTTGTATTGAAGATCAATTTTTATGGAATTGAAATTGGAATTAGATAATTAATATGAAAATTTTATATTTGGGTGTAATGGAATATCATTAATGTTGATGTTGTAATAATTAATTAAGGAGGAAGTGGGATTACTACTTATAAATGGAGGTATTGGCTATAAAATTTTCAATTCCAGATATTCATTATATATTTTCTAATTAAGAAGATGTTTATTTATGTTTATTTAGTTTTTTTATTGTGGGGAATCAATAATGAAAAAATGGAAGAATGAAGAATAGTGGAACAACGAAAAATAGAGGATGGATATAGAATTTAAGACCGTGAATGGTTAATGTATGTGACTCTAGACATAATTTATTATATTTATCATTAGTTAAAGCATGCCCTTTTTATATATGAATGGCATAATAGGTTTAATAATATGGAGAAATGTAAATATTTATTTGGAAATGAATTTAAAAAAAATATATTTTCAATATTTTTGATATGAGATATTATAAATCTAACCTTAAATTTTATAATTTAGTTGATATTAATCAAAAAATGTTATGGAAGATTTTTAATTATAATATAGAGGGGGGATATGAAGTTTTTTAGATTGTGATTTTGTAAAAGGAAAACATTGGAGTACATTGCGAATTATGCTAATAGAACAGAGTTTATAGGGTTGAATTTAAATAATACTATAAGGTGATTATATAATTTCTATTCCATTATCCTTTCTTAATATTTGATGGAAGGAAAATATGATTTAGAGGATTATGTTCAAATGAGTGATGTTTACTGGTTTCTAGTTTAGTAGAGTAATGAAACATATATATTGGTATTGGAGAGGGATGCTACATGGATGTTGGTGTTTGCGTGATGTGGCTCGACAATATGTTCTAGAGAGTTACGAGACCCAAACAATGATTTTAGATTGATGTGATATAATGATTTTCCCATATGGTTTGGTTAAAAAATTATTAATTTTCTAGATAGTGTATTCTAAAGGGTGTTTTATGGTAGGTGAGGGCTTGATTTAATGTTTAATTTTATTTTTTGGGTATATATAAGGGGGATTATATTTAATAATGGCCTTTTAATTTTATTATATTATTAATATAGTCGATGAAGATTCTTATGTGAGTGGTTGTGGTTACAGTTATGTTTTTTATATGTTTATGTAAATATATGTGGGGATACATTTCGTGTTGTGTGGATACTCTAGATAATTATCCACAGTGGTTTCAATTAATTATCAATATTGTGTAGGTTTAATAAATAAAGATACTTTATGGTAAATTAGTTGTTATGATTCTGGGAAATTAATGATGGTTAATTGTGGTAAATTTCTAGGTAATTACTAATTGGTCCTCTATGAAAGAATCAATATTTCTAATTAATGGTTGTAAAAACTACAGGGAACCTGGTGATGGGAATTATAGATTTCATATTTCTATAGTTTATAGGTTCAAGAATTGGTTATATAAAAAATTATATTTTTATTTGAGAGGCAATCCACACTCATCATATATTGTACTACCCCTAGCTGATATTAAAGGACATGAATAACCAATATATATTGGGATATATATGTTATTGGATGAATAACTAGTTAATTTTATTCTTCCCCATACCCATGACCACATTCAATAATTAAATATGTGATACATGATGCTTGGATATGCAATGAGATAATCGGTGGGAGTTTGTAAGCAGGGGCCCTTTTTAGATTTCTATTAGTGCAAGTCTAATATATATATATATATATTATCACATTTTTTATTTAGATACTTATGGTGATATATACATAGATATTGGAGACATTATTTATTAGTTATCCTATTTATTTACTCATCTCAAATATGCAGTAACATTCTCTATGCACATTGAAACATGTTGGTTTAAGGATGGACCCTACTATGTATTTTTATGTTCATCCATATTCTATATATACTATTTTTCAATTTTCCTAGAGCATGTTATTGGAGTTTTCAATGGTTTTTATCATAGGTACATGAAAATTTGATCATGGTTATTTTTTTTCATTAGTCTTTAATGGTATATCATTGGGACGTATGCAATTATCTCAATGTTTTCCCTCAATGGGATTGTTCTACTTTAAGAAATTACCTTTAAATATGTATTTTTTTTTTCTATTTTACATTTATCTGATGGGTTTAGTTTTTATTTATTATTGGTAATTACTCCCATATTATGTTTCATTATAACTTAGTTGATAGTATCCAACCCATTTCTTATTAAAAGCGATAATGAGTAGTCATACTCAGTCTCAATTCCATTATTGGAGGAGTCTCAATGGGATCGATGCATGAAAATTAACTACTCATACAACATAAACACACATATATAATATTATTTGTTGGATAAAGATTTATTATAAATATACTTATGTTATGTGAATATATATATGATATATATATTTTATATAATTTAAATTATGAATCTATATTGTTATCGTTTGAATGTTATAATACCCTTTTTTCTACTTATAAATGTTTTTATAATTTCGTGTACTCAATGATTTTATATAGGTAATAAAACATGTAATACTTTGTGGTATTATTGTATATTAAATTACATAATTTTTTTTAAATTGAATATACAATCACAATTTGAGAAAATTGTGATTATAGATACCCAAATTCCATGGTTAAATAACTCGTGAGGCATTCCCAAGATATTTCCAAGGTATTAAATTTGTGAAAATTATCACGATTACAGTAACCTTGGGAATACTACCACTATACCAAAATTGGAACATTTTAACACCCCATGATTTTGAAAATAAATTTAATATTGAATGGATAAAATACCGAGTCTCTACAAACACCACTTTGTTATAACCTATCCAGAAAACATAATTTTTTCCACCTCTGTGACTTTAATTTCAAAAAATTGATATACACGGTTTCCTTCAGTAAGATATTTAGTGTCTGATAGAATCAATTTAGTTTTGGATGAATAGTAACATATCCTTATGAATAGTAATATTCCTTTATGAATAGTAATGAATTGTAAATTAGAAAAAAAACACCCATGAATATATAAGCACAATTTATATATCTTATAAGTGAATAAATGATCATAGTATAAGTATTGATATTTTTATATGTCATAAATATTTTAATTAAAATTTAATGATTAATTTAATAATTTAAAATGGAAATTTATTTCCATAAAATTTAATCATAAATTGTTATTTTATTGTATTAGGGTTATAAGATAATTTTATGGGACCTTGATAAAAAGTTCAAGGTGTTATAAACAACGTTATAGATTTAATGTTGTTTTTTTGAATAATTTATGATTTTATTTGTAAATTTAATTAAAAATATTTAGAAATTTATTATCAAAAAATGGATTTCATTTTTTTAATTCTACATGTCGAAAAATGGTTGGGGTAAATTTTTGGGATTTTCCTAAAATATTTCAATTTTAGGTGAATAGTAAAATTTGACAATTTACTATAAATGAAAAATACATGATTTATTGAGTCATAGGTGATGTAAGGATAATTTAAGACCACAAGGTTGGAAATCATATGAACTTATTTCTATTATGGGTCACATGAATCAGCACTATTGGTTGTCTTGAAGGAAATAATAAAATAATGACTAAAATATTAAAAAATCCCCCCTCTCCTCCACTATAACCCCCCCTCACTCCCCCTTCTATTCACTCCTCTCAAGCCTTTTCCCTTGTCTAAATTCTACCCAAGTATCCTCAAAATATCCTTACCTATGTTCGACATCCCTTGGTATCATAAAATGTCCAAAACCTCTACCCTAAAGAGGCTCTCAAGGAAGATTACTTCAAGAGGTAAATTCCTATTTTCATTTCCTTTATTTGAAGTTCCATTGTTTTCTTTTTATTTCCTCACCTACTTTCATGAAAATTTTATGATGAATCTAGTAACATAAATATTGCGTAATTTTATTATGATAAATTAATAATTATTCCTCATATCTAATTTCCCATTATTTTATATTATAAATGAAAACACCATCCGAGATGTGTTAATTTATCACATTCAAGGAGGACGAGTTTTCAATTTCTATTACCGTCTTCAATTCGAGTCATTAAATAATTTTGATAGTTTGAATAGACTAAAATATATGTATTATAACATATATAAGGTTCTAGAATCTTTTTTTACAGATGATATAAATTTTTAAATCAAAATGAGTTCATTGTGATCAAAAACCACCAATTAACCCAAATAATTACCATTAATGTTTTATATAATGATTCATCTTCACTCCCAATAACCAAAATAATTTTATAACCACGTAAAATTATGTTTTTTGACTAAATACATACAACTTATATTCTGTAAAACCATTCTCATTCAACATGTTTATCCTTACATGAATATAAGTAAACCGATCATGAAAACCATGGAAGAAAATGCTCCCAAACAATGGAATTGAATATCTTAACCCAAAAAAATTCCATGAATGAAACTGATAAGGTTATAATGAATCAATTACATGTATATGTGGTTTTGTAATAATTAATTTATGATCCTAAATTTTATTATTCAGGTCATTAATATCAAGTGAGGAACACCTTCAGACTTAAGGTATGAGTTTTCCACTCAAACATCGATTTTCATTTGGGTTACTTTTATTATATACTTATCTCAATTATTTTATTATTTATTAATATGAAATTATCATAAATTCAATTTTAATTTTCTATATATGTGTAACAACCAGAATCCTACCTTCATTTATGGGGAATTATATGTTTGAAAAGGATCTTTCAAAAATTCTTCCCGAAATACAAGCCCAACTCAAGGGAATTTCTCAAATTCTTACCTATTTTAAAGTGAACACTATAATATATTTTTAGAAACCATTATATTTATAAAATCACTAATTTTTTTTTATGAAAATACTATATTACCTCATTTATGGTTTTATACAAACACTTTTCCCAAAGAACTATTCTTTTCAAAGTAAAAGAGTATTTATCTCAAGAATTACATGATTATTTTATAAGAGTATATTAATCTTTTTCAACCCTCCTATTGGTTATATTGTATTATTGGGATTAGTATTTATGATATTATCTACCATATTTAATTTAATGGTTTATTATTAGTTTTATTTTGGATGTTCTATCCTAAAACCATTTACCAATTTACATCAAATGGTTAGTGTTTATGATTAATGTTCGGGGAAAGTTATTTACATTTCATATGCTAGTTTCAATATGAATGTATATGTTTTTTAGGTTTATCATCATTTATATGAGGAATTAATTGGACTTATTATGTGATGAGTGAGGCTCTCAATATCCCCTCGATGCATCGATTGGACTAATGAGACAAATATATATAGACTTGGCTGAGGCCTTGCCCATTTTCAGATATGGTTTTGGATGAGGCCTTAATCATTTTTAGATGTCTTGGCTAAGGACTTTATGATATGTTTTAGAATATTTGACATATGAATTTCTCTCATTATGAAACTAGTATTTATAGTTCATGGGGTTATTCGATTAGTTTAATACCCATGATTATTTTTTGTTATGGAATTATTTATTCATCTCTTATTCCTTATATATTATGTTAATGTTTATTTTTAAAGGTATGTGTTTTTAGTTATTGACCATGACTAAGTGTTTATGTTTATGATATATTCCACTGTATTTCTTACCATTACTGAGCATTTGATATCACCCCTTTATTATGTCTCATTTTCTCATGACATGAATATGTTTATTACGAATGACCCATAGGGACAAACATAGAGTTGTGGATGTTCCCAATAAAACTTATATGTTGTATTTCATTTCAAGTTGTAATGTTGAACATATGTATGTATCTAGATTTTAAAATATACTAAACTATTCATTACATCAGGATATGAATTTCTTGTAATCAAGACAATGTAATTTAATAAGGCATCAGTTCTGGGAAACTTGGGCTGGGTCTTTATAGTTGGTATTAGAGGAAGTTTATTAGAAAACATGGAAACTATATTTAGAAAATGTAGATTAGGGAACAAAAGCACAAGATTGTATTTGAGGATAAACATACAATAACATCCTGGTATTTTTTAAGGAATATATTATGTGGATATTTCTAGAAAATAAATCCCTGTCTGGATACTACAAGTGGAAGTGGTTCTAAAATACTTGTACCTAGGAGTGAAAACTCTGACACCGAGTTTCGGGGTTGACCTAGGGTATCCTCGTACACGAAAATGGGTCTTATTTCACACTTTGGTTTGACACTCCCATGGTATATGCTTAGGATAATTCAATTTTTCATTACAAGCCACTATGATGGATTTAAATGAAAACTTTTCCTCAAATAGACCATGTTTATGATTATGGGACTGGTCATGCATAGGATTTCAATTTTTTCCAAGTATTTTACTTAGTTGAGATTATATATTATAGTTCATAACCTCATATAATGCATTCCATTATTTAGAAATGGAACCTAGTGGAAGGAATGTAAAATGAAAGAATGCATGTATCCCATGTAGGGATTTCCCTCAAGTGCAAATAATGATGTTGGCTCTGGAGCTGCAACTTGTGTGGAGTAACTTATAACTATACTGGGACAACATACTAAGGTTTTGAACAATAACCTTACCCATATGAAGTATCTAGATCCACAAATTGAAGGAGATATGTCATATTTCTTTATACGATAATAGACTACTTCATTTAATGAGACTACAAACCCATTTGTAGTGGAGAAGCAGATAAGTTCTTAAAAAAAGATATTTCTCACCTTAGCATGTAATGAAAGGGAGAAGGTTATCATGACAATTTATCATCTTTCGAGAGGTAATGATCAATTGTGGTCACTAATTAAAAACAAAAAAGAGGAATAAGAGATAGAAAACATGGGATGGAGTGAATTTGAAGAACTTTTCTTAGAGAAATACTTTCCTTGTGAACAACGAGATGATATAAAAAGGAATTTTCTAAATTTGAGGCAAAAGGAAGATGAGAATGTTGAAATGTTTGAAGAAAACTTTACAAGGTAAGCAAGGCATTATGTGGCCTATATATGTAATCGAAAGAGAAACATTGATCAATTATTTGATGGCCTAAATCCATTACTCCAACGAGCGCTGGTCTACCAAATTTTATCATCATAAAAAGATATAGTCTCATGTGCTTGCATGAAGAAAAAGGAGTTCTATATGTATTATGATTTTATAGGAAATAAAGAGAAGAAGAGGGTTGCAGAAAACTATAGAAAAATAAATAATAAAATGGGGAATAAGGGAAGAGTTTAGTTTCCACCATATGATAGTTATGGAAGGAAACACCTTGGTTCCTGCTTAAAAGGAAAAGGGTGTGCTACAAGAGTGGATAGAAAGGCCATCATGCTAGTGTTTTCAAGGGGAAGAAAGAAGCTATTAATTTTCAATGCTATAATTTTAATGAGATGGTAATCTATTCTAATGATTATAAAAAGCGTCAAGGGAACATGCCTCAGAAAAGGACTAGGGAGCTAATACAAGATTATGCGATCACAACTACTGATATTGATTTTCCAAATGACATGGTGGTGGATACTTTAATTGTTTCCTCAAACTTATCCAATGATTTATTTGATTATGGATCATCTCATTATTTCTTATCTTCCTAGTTTTCCAAGAAAATTTGATATTTACAATTTGATTTAATAAGGGAGTTTCCTGTTAAAACTTCTAAGGGAATTATCATTACAACAAAGTTGTGTCAGGAAGTCCCCATTATGGCATAAAAACATGCATTATTTTCTGATTTTACTGTCATACCCATGATTGACTTTGATATAATCCTCGGTATAGATCAAATTTCGATCCATGATGAAAAATTTTATTGCAAGAAGAAGGAGGTTACAATTTTTGAGGATGATGCAGAATCACTTATCTTTAGAGTAGAAACATCACCATCTAATTCCCATCAAGATACACCCCCAATAGCTCTACTGAATTAAATTATTGGGGAGGAAGGTAATGTAATAACCATGGGAGAGGAAAGGAATGTTCAAATAGAGTACGTACCTATTGTGAAATAATATGTTGATGTGTTTCCAGAGGATTTACTTGGACATCCTCTAGAGCATGAAATTGAGTTTTCCACGGACTTAATTCTTGATTCAAGGCCCATATCAAAGACCCATTATAGAATGACCACCGTGTAATTAAATGAAATGAACAAAAAACTAGAGTAATTGAGTGATAAAGGATTTATCCACCATAATGTTTCTCCATGGGGAGCCCCTATTCTTTTCATTATGATGAATGACAGATCTATGAGTTTGTGCACTGACTACAGGGAGATCAATGCTATAAAAATAAAGAACAAGTATCCCCTACCTCTCATTGATGATTTTTTTGATCAAATTCATGGAGCCCAATATTTTTCTAAGATTGATCTTAGATCGGGATATCATCAGTTGCATATGATAAAGGAAGATATTCCAAAATTGTATTTCGAACTAGGTATGTGTATTATGAGACTACATTAATACCTTTGGGATTGACTAATGAACCCTATATTTTCATGGATCGAATGAATAGAGTTTTTAAATAATATCTTGATGAATTTTTGGTGGTATTTATTGATGATATCTTGGTATACTCAAAAATACATGAAGATCACAAAAATCACATGCGTACTATTCTGAAGACTCTTAGGGAAATGAATTATATGGGACATTTAGAAAGTGTGAATGTTGGATTTAATCAGTTTTATTTCTTGGACACATTGTCTCTAAGGATGGAATATCTGTTGACCTTGCGATGAAAAAGGCTGTGTAAGAATGGCCTACTCCAACGAACACAACTGAGGTACATAGTTTTATTTGTTTAGCAAGTTATTATTGGCATTTCATTCAGAACTTCTCATGTTTATCCATCCCAATGACCAATATTACTCGTAAAGGGGTTAAGTTCATATGGATAAAAGAATGTGAGGATTTGTTTTAGGAATTGAAGAGGATATTAGTGAGTTATCTGATCCTAACTCTACCATCAGGGAATGATGGGTTTTTGATCTATAGTGATGCATCAATGAAAGGACTTGGTTGTGTCGTTATAAAGAAAGATATAGTTATGGCCTATGCATCAAGGCAGTTAAAAATTAATTAAAATAACTATCCTACTCATGATCTTGAGTTAGAAGCTGTAACGTTTTTTCTGAAGATATGGAAATAATATCTCTATGGTGAAAAATGTGAGATATATATGGATCAAAAAAGTGTGAAGTGTATATTCTCACAGAAAGAACTCAACATGAGGCAAAAGCGATGTATCGAACTCCTCAAGGACTATGATTTTTCCATACACTACCACTTAGGAAAAGAAAAATAAGTTAGCTAATGCTTTGAGTAGGAAGGATCATGGATTTCTCAACAAAATGAGGATTGAATAGGATCCTTTTTACATGGATCTAGTGAGGATGGAAATGAGAATTATCAAAGAATGTGAAACATCACTACATTTTCAAATGGTTTCCCAACTATATTTGTTGGAAATAATAAAATCCTCATAGTCTGATGATGATTATATTCAAAAGAAAATTCATGCAATGAAATATGGGATGTTGAATGACATTGTTTGTGAAGATGGAATTCTAAAACTTGGGAAGAGGCTATGTGTTCCCTCTATACATGAGTTAAAAAGGTAGTTATTGGATGAATATCATAGATAGAATTTTTCTATACATCTTGGGAGAAATAAAATGTATATAGATTTGAAGGAACATTTTTTCCGAGACAACATGAATTGGGAAATTAGGAATTATGTATCAAGATGTCTAATATTTCAATATGTAAAGGCTGAACGACAAAATCCTAGAGGAGTCATGCAAAATATAACTATTTATATATGGAATGGGATGACATCACCATGGATTTTGTCACTAGATTACCCAAAAATACATGGAAGAATGATGCGATATGGGTAATCTTTGATCAACTTATGAAATCTGTACTTTTCCTCATTATAAGGGAAGATTTTCCACTGGAGGGCCTAACAAGACTCCATATCATTGTAGTCGTGAGACTTCATGGACCAAATCTCTCAATTTTTTCTGCTTGCGATCCATGATCTACATCATAATTGTGGAAAATTATTCCAAAATCTTGGGATACTGAGATTTGATTTAGTATTGCTTATCACCCACAAACTGACGAGCAATCAGAAAAGATAATCCAAACCGTAGAGGACATATTGAAATCATGTTCACTTGAATTTCAAGGTATGTGGAATCAATGTTTTCCTTTAGTAGATTTTTCCTACATTAACATTTTTATTAAAGTATTCAAATGGCACCATATAAAGAATTTTATGGAAAGAGATGTTGTACACCAAATTATTGGGATGAAGTTGGAGAAAGGAGACTTGTGGGCCCAAATCTTGTGGAGGAAACAACATCAAAGGTGAAGAGTATTAAAAACCATATCAAAGCAGCTCTGATCTGGAAAAATATATATGCTTATAATCAAAATAAGGATTTGGAATTTCAAGTGGGAGTTCACATTTTCTTGAAAGTATCTTCAAGGAAGGGCATCATAAGATTTGGGAAGAAAGGGAAACTGAGCCCTAAGTACATTGAACCTTTTGAAATTCTAGAGAGAATTGAAGATATTTCATATCATTTGGATATTCCACATAGAATTTATAAAGTACATAATGTGTTTCATGTCTCATTACTGAGAAAGTACATGCCATAACCTACGCATGTCCCCACATCTGATGGTATATAATTAGAACATGACCTATCTTAATGTGAAGTGCCTATCCAGATTATGGACACTAAATAACAAGTGTTGAGGAACCAGATGACTATACATGTAAAGATACTATGGAAAATTGTAAAATTGAAGAGGCAACATGAGATCTTGAGGATCTTTTAATGAACAACTACCCAAATATTTTTGTGAGGAAACGTTCTGGTAATTTCAAAGAAGAAATCTTTGTATGGAGGGGATAATGTAATACCCCAAGATTTTGTAAATAAATTTAATATTGAATGAATAAAACATTAAGTCTCTAAAAACACCACTTTGTTATAACCTATCCTATAAACATAATTTTTTCCACCTCTATGATATAATTTTAAACAATTGACGTACACAGTTTCGTTCAATAAGATATCTACAGTATGATAGAATAAACATAGTTTTTAATGAATATTTTCATACCCTTATGAATAAAAACATACGCTTATGAATATTAATCAATATTAATGGAATGTAAATCGAAATAAAAATTGAAACTTCACCCATGAATGCATAATTACAATTTAGACATCATATAAGTGAGGAAACAACGATATTATAAGTATATATATTTTGGTAATTCATAAATATTTTAATTACAATTTTATGATAAATTTAATAATTTAAAAAGGGAATTTATTTTCATAAAATGTAATAATAAATTGTTATTTTATTTTCTTATGGTTATAAGATAATTTTATGGGACCTTGATATATTTTTCAAGCTGTTATAAAACGAGTAATAGTTTTAATGTTGGTTTTTCGAATAAATTATGATTTTATTTGAAAATTAAATTAAAAAAATATAGAAAATTATTTTCAAAAATATAATTTCATTTTTAAATTATATAAATTTAAAAATGGTTTGGGTGTTTTTTTGTTATTTTTCAAAAATACTTCAATTTTAGGTGAATAGTAAAATACGATAATTTACCAAAAATGATAAATACATGATTTATTGAGTCATAGGTGATGTAAGGATGATGTAATACCACTAGGTTCAAACTCACATGCACTTAGTACTATTATGGTTCACATGAATCAACACTATTGGTTTTTTGAGGGAAATAATAAAATAATGAATAAAATATTCACAAATCACCCCTCTCCTCCACTATAAACCCCCTTCACTCCCTCTTCTCTTAACAGTTATCAAGCCTTGTTACTTGTCTGAATTCTTCCCAAATATACTCCCAAGATCCTGGCCCACATCCAGAATCCATTGGTCTCCTAAAATAGCAAAACCTCTCACCTAAAGAAGCTCTAAAGGAAGATTACTTTAAGAGGAAAATTCCTATTTTCATTTCGTTTATTTCAAGTTCAATTATTTCCTTTTTATTTCCTCACCTCTTATCATACAATTTTTGTGATGACACAAGTAACGTACATGTACTAAAATTTTGTTATGATAAATGAATAATTCTTCATCATCTCTCCTTTCTCCTTCTTTTATATTAGAAATTAAAACACCATCCGAGATGTCTTAATTTATCACATTCAAGGATGACGAGTTTTCAATTTATATTACCATATTCAATTCGGGTCATTAAATAATTTTTATGGTTGAAAAAGACTGTAATATATGTATTATAACTTATTTAAGGTTATATAATACTTTTTTTATAGATGATATAAATTTATAAACCAAAATGTGTTCATTGTGATAAAAAACCACCAATTAACCCAAATAATTGACATTAAAGTTTTAGATATGGATTCATCTTCACTCCCAATAACCAAAAAACTTTTATAACCATGTAATCTTATGGGTTTTCACTAATAACATACATCTTATATTCTGTAAAACCATTCTCATTCTACATGTTTATCCTTACATGAATATAAGTAAACAAATCATGAAAACCAAGGAAGAAAACATTCCCAAAAAGTGGAATTGAATCTCTTAACCCATCAAAAGGACATGAATGAACCTAATAAGGTAATAATAAATCAATGAAATTTATATAAGGATTTGGAATCATTAATTTATGAATCAAAATTTGATTATTCAGGTCATTAAGATCAAGTGAGGAACACCTTTGTACTTAAGGTAAGGGTTTTCCACCCGAACCTCCATTTTCATTCAGGTTACTTTTATTATCTACTTACATTAATTATATTATTATTAATTAATATTTAATCCACATAAATTATATTTTAATGTTCTAGATATGTGTTCAACCATAATCATACCTTCATTTATAGGGAATTATATGTTTTAAAAGGATCTTTCAAAAATTCTTCCCAAAATACAAGCCCGACTCATGGGAATTTCTAAAATTCTTACCTATTTAAAAAGGAACTCTATAATTTGTTTTTAGAAACCATTATCTTCCTAAAATCACTCATTGTTTTATTTAAAATACAATCTTACCTCATTTCTGGTTTTATACAAACAATTTTCCAAAATAACTCTTCTTTTCAAATTAAAAGAGTAATTATCTCAAAAATTACACGAAGATTTTATAAGAGTATCTTCATATTTTTCAAAAATACCATTGATTATTATGTATTATAAGGATTAATATTCATGATATCTTATACCATATTTAATTTAATGGTGTATGATTAGTTTGATTGTAGATGTTCAATCTTAAAACTATTCACCAATTTACTTCGAATGGTTAGTGTTTATGCTTAATAGTTAGGGAAAGTTATTTACGTTTCATATGATAGTTTCAATATGAATGTATATGTTGTTTACATTTATCCTTGTTTATAGGAGGAATTAATTTTAATTATTATGTGATGGGTGGGGCCCGATATAGCCCCTTGATGCGACTGTAGGTCTCCTGAGACAAATAGATATGGACTTGGCCGAGGCCTTGGCCATTTTTAGATATTGTTTTGGCCAAGATCTTAAATCATTTTTAGATGTATTATCCTAGGCCTTGATTATAAAGACCCATCCTTAAACATTACATAATCTTGAATTAAATGGATAATTCACATTGATGATCATTTCAGGTTTATAGTTTTAGAGAATTAAGTCATAACATTTACCTAACAAAATGAATATTATATTCAGACAATTCTACTCAATATTAATTTTTTTCATAAAATACAAACTCTTGAAAAAAAAGTCATGTCTAGTTCCATGTTTTAGATATCATGAATTTTCCTTGATCCCATCCTTGACCCTTATTATTCTTTATGTCCTGGGGAAAACATTTCAAAAACTTGGTATGGGCATAAAAAAGATCAGTAAGGGATATAAAATATGTAATTAAAACATCACCCCATCAATAAATACAACAAAATGAAACCATAATTTTAAATCATAACATACCTCATGAAATCATAAGATTTATGAATAACACATAGAAATCATAAATCATAAAGGTAACTTGTGGAATCCATATCATACTTAAATTTTAGCTATCACTTCTACATATTGAGTCACATTAGGAATACCCATCACAGTATATTCCCTAAATCTCTTAAGAGAAACATTCACGTTTACCTCCTTCAAATTACCCAATGCCTTATAGAGCTATCTCAGGCTCACCCGCCCTAGGTTAATCATGGAACCACCTGTATACATAAACAATTCCAAATATACATAACATATTCATAACCCATAAAACAAACAAAATGGAAAGATAACATTTCCACATTACAATCACAACATATCATTTCAAAATATTGACAAAATCAAAGCTTTTATCAAACCATTTTCAAAACCATTTATAATACTAAATAAATAGATTTTTTTGAATCAAAGTGTCCCATACCACTTTGATGATTTTGAAAGAAATTTAAATTTAACAAAATTCATGTCTATATGAATAAATCCTTAAAACCATTTTTAAAACATGGACATTAATGTGAATTATTTATAAGAACAAACCTTTAAAACATTTAAAACGATATTTTAGTTAAAGAGTTTTTAACAAAAAGAGAGACCGTAGAATAAAAATAATTGAGGAATAAAATTTAATAAGAACTTAATAATATCATGAGAATAATTTTATTCATGATATAATATTCCAAAGGACAGTATATACACCATATAAGAGTGAATTGGTGCATATCAACAATGAAGCCTCAATGGAAATGTAAATTGAGGCGAAATCCCTTATAAAGATGGTATCCTTAGATTAAGGATAAATAGATTACATAATTATGTGTGAAAAATATAAATACACCCAATATTAGTGGATATTAAGTGTAAAACAATCAGAGGTTATTCACACGTATTCATAGCAAGACATAATCAAGAAGTAGATGTTTAACCCAAAAAATTGAAATTGGGTTAAGAAGTTTTCTTACAAGAAATTCGACATCCTAAAAACGCCACTTTAAAATTCATAAAATAAGATGATGAGATAGAAAAGGATATTTCATCACTTTGAAATACAATTTACATCAATAAGGATATAGAAGAACATATACCAACATAATAAGATGTAAATTAAAAGACGTAACAAAAAAATTTCTTTTAAAAAGAGGAGGGTGAAAGGTTCCCTTACCGATTTTGTAACTTACGAAATATACACCCCATGAAATAAATATCACACAATTAATATGTAAATACTAATAAATTAAATTATATTACACAAATAATACAATCATGGGCAGTACATCCACCACACAAAACGAAATAGTGGCTAACATAGCATGAATCTCAAGGGAATAAAAAGTGAGATGAAAAACCCTTACCACGTTGTAATCAATCGAGTTGTATGAGAAAAAGTTAATAAACAACAAATGAATCCTATAATACCATGAATATAAATAGAATCATTATAATATGTATCTAATGGAAGTACAAAATATACCACTTGCAGTGAATAAGTGGTGAACAATGGAAATCTCAAGGAATTAAATGTGAGATAAGAAATCCCTTACCTCATGTCCAACTTGAATCGTATGTTCCTTGTTATTCCTAAATAATAAACTTAATAAAATTTATATTTGGTTCATAACCTTTTTAATTTTTATTACTACTTTTATATCACTTATTACCTTGCAATAACAGTTAGTTAATTATTTGAGTTCATATCGGACATTTTGTCGATGTTCAGAATTTGAGTTAAAAATGAACTTTTTATAATTACAATTTTTCCATGTGATCAATACTCCATTATGTAAATAATTATATTAATTATTTAGATATCATATATATCATATATATACAGTATATACATGTATTTATATTAGTACATAACATTTGGAGATAAGAAATGAAATGCACCGTTCATGGAGACGGTAAGCCGCACGTACGCATGAACACTAATTTCATTTCTATTTAATATTTAATGGAATGAAAACTTAATGATAAATAGGTATATTATAATTACAGTATAATATCATATATAATATAATTAACTCCATCCTTTATACATCCCACATAAGGCATTAACGAGTCATATCACTTTGAGGGGGCGGTAGTCCGCACTTCCTAAAATGAAATTATCATGTTTACCCATTATGGAAACCATAAAGGTATGATATAAATGAAAAATACAGAAGTATAAAAAAAATTAACATAATATATATCATATATAAATACTTTTCCATCATAATGGCCACTATGAGAGGCGGTAGTAGTTAATTGAACAATCATCATTTCGTGAGGTGTTAGTTTTCCATCCACAGAAACATTATGTTCTTTACCCAATAGATGGAGGTGTGTGTAAATGTAGTTCGAATACTTATCATAACAATATCCTATTATATTTAGGATACTAGTGTTGCTATAAAATAATTTAATAAAAATAGTTTAGGGGGTTGGAGAAGTAAAACAAAACAAAATAACTTAAGAGAAGACGTTACCTTTAAATCGGGTAACTCCCTTTGGTTTGAACCAAAAGGGTTTCTTGATGTGTTTCCTGCCTAAGGTAAGGATTATTGGATTAAGAGAGGGATCTTGGGAGATTATTTGATCATAGGTTTCATGAGCCAAAGGCTCGAGAAGTGTGAGAAATGGGTTAGAAGTGAGGGCTTTTTATAAGGGAGAGGAGGGGCTCTTTAGGAAAGTTTGAAAAAAATTTATTATTATAACCTCATATACGGTTTCAAAAGGTAAAATATTTGTTAAAATCAATGTTAGGTTGACTGATGGTCGAAATAAAATAATCCAATAAAAATTGGACAGGTTTTTGAATTTTTTTTAATATTTATAATATTATTTATTGAAATCATTTTTAATGAGGTAAATATTGCATCACTATTGTGTCATAAATAATTTAATTTATTTGATGTGAAAAAATTATAAAAAAATACCATGATTTAGGAAATATTTTTATCTTTCCAAATAATATTTATGGTAGAAAATATAACTTATATAAACTCATGTAAAAATTTATTTACTAAAAGATATTTGTTTATGTCATTTATGTCTTTACTTTAAGTTAATTAATATAAAGTGTCATTATTACTCCCATGTGGTGCCATGGGGTCCCAAATTAGACCCACGGATGACCGTGGTCAGATATGTATCATAAAATAGGATTAGTATGTATGTTATGGTAATTTAATACATTTATAATATTATATTTTACCCTTATTTACTATATTTACTCTTTAATCATGGTAAATAAAATATTAACTGAAGGAAATATTTAAAATGTCTAATAATAAAAGTTACCTATTTAAAAAATTTGGACCTACTGATTTCAAATATGGAGTCCATTTTTACAAATACAAAATAGAGAAGTGACAGAAATTAATTTAAAATTAATTCCCACTGTCAAAACAAAAAACTTTTTTTTAAGAAATAATAAATATCAAAAGATTGACACTTGTTTTTGTCCAATTTCAAAGTGAAATTAATTCCTATTTCCATAATTGGATTAAATAGTAAAAATATATTCTAATTATACATTATAACTAATTGAAAAGATAATGTAACCATATAAGTAAATTATATTTAAAGGCACTTTTGTATTAAAATACAGTATTTTTCACTATTAATTAAAAATTGAACATTATCAGAAAAATACAAAAATTTCATCCCAATTTAATTTTCGTGTCCTAATTCTAAATAAGAATTTTATTTTTTAAAATAGAACATATAAAAGTGACAAAAACTAGATTTAAAGAGGGTTTTCCATTAAAAGGTGGTAAATCGACTTTTTAATGAATATTAGAGTATTTATGCTTAAAATCGAATTCTTTACTTATTTTTAGCCTCTAACTTTTATTGGATAAATATAAAAATATTCAATAAACATGTATCATAATTTTGTATTTAGTTCTATTCAGTCTCTCCAATATAACGACTAGGCGTTAACTACCATTTAAAATAATAATACTATATTATTAGTGTGCGACGTAAGATTTCAAAGAAACCCATTATTGCGTATCGGGTACGCCGTCAAACATAGCATCCCCTTTAAAATAGAATTAATATTTAATTCAAAAATATTAATAAATATGAAAAATTTTATGTTCTTTATTTACCTGGGATGTTACATCCTTCTCCCCTTTTGGGAATTGCATCCTCACAATTTTAAAACTGGGCTTGGAAACATCATTAAAAGTCCCACATCGGGAAAAGAGTCAGTAAAACTTTCACTTTAAAAGAATGAAAGAGAACTACAAAGGTCACCCAAGATAACCCATAATCATATTCCATGTAGGAAAACATAGATATGAAAGAGAGAACAGACAATCATGTTCTGATGGAGAGTGATAGAAAATATGATTAGGAGAAAGTTAACCACCAGAAAATCATATACTTATGATGTGTTAAACGGTATTTGATTGCCCAGTAAGAAATGTAAACCAACAACGTTTTTGTTTTACGTTCCTTTTCATAATTTTGATGAATTTATTTACTACACAGAATAAGAACATAATGAAATATACTTACCTTCAAGTAGAGTTTCATCCTTTAATAAGTTTCTACCAAAAACTATTCTTTTCTCCAAACAAAGATTAATAAAAATGACTTAGTCACATCAAAATCACAAGAATCAACTGCTATAGAATCGCTTCATCCAAAAAATAAGAACTATATATCAACTAAAAACAAAATGTTTTGTACGAGATCATATAATCCCCAAAAGGATAGTCGTTTATAAAAAGAAATACTACTCTTAATCTCCAAAATTCGACAAAAAGAACCCAAAGTTCAAGAAAGACCATTAAATACACACTTGTCCTTAAAAGTTTTCAAAATAATCTAAACTAAGATTGAAACCCAAAACTTATAAGGATTTAATCACATAGTCTTCCAAAGTAAATATTAACATTTAACTCCAAAAACATATATTGCTCTTAAAGTCTCATACTAAAGCATAATGAGCCAAATCACATATTCTCTATGATAGGTTAATCATTTCCATAAATAACCCAAATCACTATATGTCGACAATAAAATATTCTTCCAAAATAAAATTCCACCATTAATCCTCAATTGAAATCCAAAACTATTCTATTTTCCATAGGCATATAGTGTTTCCCCAAAATAGAGAACATCTTCCAAAATAACCTTTATCAATTAATCACCAAATCATTTTCCTATATTAAAGATATCCATTTAATAAAACATAAATTCCCAAAATAAACTTATTCTTGGTCCATAAAATCATTTAACTAAAAAGAATAAGTCATACTAACCAGGGACTTCATGTAGTCTAGTGGTAGGTGATAAATCCCAATCTCACTTTGGTTGTGGGTTCGATTCCCGTAGCTTTGTCCAACGTGACGGGTTGTCAAATGGTCTGCGTGTTGTCCTTTTTTATAAAATTCAAAAATAACCCTAACATGTTTTAACCTCAAAGGTTTTCTTATACCTTTCATTTTCATCCCAACACATTAAGACCTCAACATCTTATATATTGTCATTTTTTCACCTCTATATAATAAAATGAAACTATTCTAAAAAGAAATAACATCATACCTTGATAATGGTGTCCACTTGGTTTAATCATTATCTTGTTCATGTAGGTATAAAGTCCATGCATTGAAATAATGATTTATAGATCCTCCAAAATCATTTGCTTCCTTCATCCACATACACATTGTACAACTAGGGTCACAAGGGTGTTCTCAGAAAAATAATTTTGGAAAATAATCATTTATGACATATAATTTTAAAACATCTTATAAAAAATGATTTCTATAAAATAGTCAGACTGAATTTGAGTCGAAACCTTCAATTAAGGGTCCTTTTAAAATACCATAAGTATGTGCTGAGAGACTATATTGTAAAAGAAAAAATAAGTAGGTTGCGCAAGGGTCTCCTTCTTATGCAGCTTTTTCAAAATCCTAATATGCTTCAAAATCTTGTGATAAGGTAAAATATTTGAAAATTCATTGAAAATATTTACCTTTCTTGAAAATATGAGAATATTGTGAAAATAGGATTTGATTAAATACAACCCATGAACCACGATGATATCGAGGTATAGTGGAGGTGTTTGATATCTCAAACAATTTCTTACAAGTGAGTTATATGTTAGAAAAAGTTTCACAATCATCTGAACAAGACTTTGTAATAATTATTGCAATCAAGTCATCACGAAGAGATAGGAATGTTGTTTGAGATCCTCCCCCTTCCATTTATAACATACTTTCCTTGATCTGAAAAAAGTTATAAAACAAGTATTTAACTGAAATAATAGACTTAGGGACTAACCATGTGTTTAACGAAAACTCCTAATACCTAAATTTTTCTAAACCGACCTCTGATACAAACTATAAGAACCCTACCTTAAACATTACATAATCTTGAATTAAATGGATAATTCACATTGAGGATCTTTTTAGGTTTAGAGTTTTAGAGAATTAGGTCATAACATTTACATAACCACATGAATATTACATATAGACAATTCTACTCAGTATCCATTTTTTTTCTCATAAAATAAAAACCCTTGAAAAAAAGAGTCAAGTTTAGATCCATGTTTTAGACAACATGAGTTTTCCTTGATCCCATCCTTGACCCTTATTAATCATTAATTCCTATGTAAAACATTTAAAAAACTTGGGATGAGCATAAAAAGCTCAGTAAGGGATATAAAATAAGGAATGAAAACATTAACCCATTAATAAATACAACACAATGAAACCATACTTTTCAAACATAACATATTTCATGAAATCATAATATTTGTGAATAACACACAGAAATCATAAATCATAAAGTTAAATTGTGGAATCAATATCAAACTTACATTGTAGCTATCACTGATACACAGGGAGTCACATTTGGAATACCCATCACAGTATATTCCCTAAATCGCTTTGGAGAAAAATCCATGTTTACCTCCGTCACGTTACCCAATGCATTGGAGAGCTATCTCGGGCTCACCCGGCCTAGGTTTATCAGGAAACCACCAATATACATAAACATTTCCAAATAGACATAACATATTCATAACCCATAAAACAAACATAATAGACAGATAAAATTTCCACATTGCAATCACAATATATCATTTTAAAATATTGAAAAAATTAAATATTTTATCAAACCATTTTCAAAACCAATTAAAATATTAAATAAAGAGATTTTTTGGAATCAAAGAGTCCCATACCACTTTGAATCTTTTGATACAAATTTCAATTTCAAAACATTCATGTCCATATGAATAAATATTTGAAACCATTTTTAAAACATGGACATTAATGTGAAATATTTATAAGAAAAAACCTTTAAAACATATAAAACGATATTTTAGTTAAAGGGTTTTTAATAAAAAGAGATACCCTAGAATAAAAATATCTAAGGAATAAAATTTAATCAAAACTTAATAATATAATGAAAATATAGGTATTCATGATATAATATGCCAAAGGACAGTATATACACCAGATAATAGTGAATTTTTTCATATCAATAATGAAGTCTCAATGGAAATTTAAATTGAGATGAAATACATTATAAAGATGGTATTTTTTGATTAAGGATAAATCAATTACATAATTATGTGTAAAAAATATAAATACACCTAATATAAGTGGATATTAAGTGTAAAACAATCAGATGTTATTCAAATTTATTCATAGCATGACATAACCAAGAAGTAGATGTTTACCCCAAAAATTGAAATTGGGTTAAGAAGTTTTCTTACAAAAATTCAACAACCTAACAGCGTCACATTAAAATTCAGAAAATAAGTTGATAAGAGAGAAAAGGATATCTCATCACTTGGACATAAAATTTACATCAATAAGGATATAGAAGAACATATCCCAACACAATAAGATGTAAATTAAAAGACATAACAAAAAGAAGTCTTTTAAAAATAGGAGAGTGAAAGGTTCCCTTACCGATTTTGTAACTTACGAAACATACACCCCATGAAAGAGATATCACACAATAGATATGTAAATAACCATAAATTAAAGTATATTACACAAATAATATAATCATGGGTAGTACATCCACCACACAAAATGAAATAGTGGCTAATATAGCATGAGTGTTAGGGGAATAAAAAGTGAGAGGAAAAACCCTTACCACTTTGGACATCTCTGAAGTGGAAAATGACTCAATGTCGGTGCACAAGTCCTTACAGGACCAGGTTCTCTCTCCCTGGTCGATCGCCTATGCCATCAGAAAATGCTGGCGCTTACTTGGTAGCAACATTAAAGTGCTACACACATGGAGGGAGGGTAACAAAGTGGATTATCACCTCTCTTCTCTGGTTATTTTAGGGCCTGAGGACATTTTCTTTCACACTAGGGCTAGCTTGAAACCTGAGGGGGTCAATTTGATCAGAGGAGATGCTCTTGGTCTTCACTATTTCAGACCTCCTTAGCTCCTGTCTTTGCGGGCGAGGACAGGGGGTGGGGGATTCTATTGTTTGCCTCTTTTCATTGAATAAAAATCTATATAATTATGATGATATATCAAATGGCAGTACACAATACACCACATGCAATGAATAAGTGGTGAATAATGGAAATCTCACAGAATTAAAAGTGAGATAAGAAATCCATTACCTCATGTCCAACTTGACTCGTATATTCCTTGTTATTCCAGAATAATAAAATTAAGTTAATTTATACTTTATTTATAACCTTTTTAATGTTTATGATTACTTTTATATCACTTATTACCTTTCAATAATAGTTAGTTAATTATTTGAGTTCATATCGGACATTTTGTCGATGTTCAGAATTTGAGTTAAAAATGAACTTGTTATAATTACAATTTGTCTATGTGGTCAATAATCCATTATCTCAAGAATGATATTAATGATGTATATATAACATATATCATATATATCCAGTATATACATGTATTTATATTAGTACATAACATTTGGAGATAAGAAATAAAATGCAGTGTTCATGGAGACGGTAATGAGTACGTACACATGAACACTACTTTCATTTCTATTTAATATTTAATGGAATGAAAACTTAATGATACCTAGGTATATTATAATTAATGTATAATATCATATATAATATCATTAACTCCATCCTTTATACATCCCACATAATGCATTAACGAGTCATATCACTTTGAGGGGGCGGTAGTCCGCATTTCCTAAAATGAAATTATCGAGTTTACCAATTATGGAAACCAAAAAGGTATTTTATAAATGAAAAATACAGAAGCGTAAAGAAAACATAAACATAATTTATATCATATATAAATACAGTGTCATCATAATGTCCACCATGATAGGTTCTAGGATTTAATTGAACAATCATCGTTTCGTGAGGCGTTAGTTTTCCATCCACAAAAACATTATGTTCTTTACCCCTTAGTTGGAGGTGTCTGTAAGTTTAGTTTGAATCCTTCTCATAAAAAAATCATAGTATATTGAGTATAATGTTTTAGTTATAAAATAAAGTAATAAAAAGAGTTTAGGGGGTTGGAAAAGTAAAATAATACAGAAGAACTTAAGAGAAGACGTTACCTTTAAATCGGGTAACTCCCTTTGGTTTGAACCAAAAGGTTTTCTTAAAGTGTTTTATGCCTAAGGTAAGGCTTCTATGATGAATATAGGGATCTTGGGAGCTTATTGGAGAATATTTTTAACGATACAAAGGCTTGATATGTGTGAGAAATGGGTTATAAGTGAGGGATTTTTATATGGGAGAGGAGGGGCACTTTAGGAAAGTTTGAAGCAAGTATTTTATTATAACCTCATCTTCAGTTTCAAAAAGTCAACTATTCATTAAAATCAAAGTTTAAATGACTCATGGTCGAAATAAAATAATCTAATAAGAATTGGACAGGTTTTGTATATTGTTTTAATATTTATAATCTTATTTATTGAAATAATTTATTAATGAGGTCAATATTGCATCATTATTGTGTCATAAATAATTTAATTTATTTGTAGTCCAAAAATTATAAAAAAAATACCATGATGTAGGAAATATTTTTATATTTACAAAGAATATTTATAGTCGAAATTATAACTTATATAACCCCATGTAAAAATTTATTTACTAAAAGATATTTATTTATGTTATTTTTGTCTTTGCTTTAAATTAATTAATATAAAGTGTCATTATTACTCCCATGTGGCTCAATGGGGTCCCAAATTTGACCCAAGGATTCCCATGGTCAGATATGTATCAGCCAATAGGATTAGGATACATGTTTGGGTAATTTAATACTATTATAATATTATATTTTTCCCTTATTTACTATATTTACCATTTAATAATGGTAAATAAAATATTTACTGAAGTAAGTATTTAAAATATCTAAAAATAAATATTACATATTTACGAAATTTTGACCTACTAATTACAAATATGGAATAAATTTTTTCAAATTCAAAACACATAAGTGGAAGAAATTAATTTAAAATTAAGTCCCATTGTCAACACACAAAATGTAACGCCCCGACCCCAGTTACCTTGAGTCGGTGCATTATTACATAACATTGGCATGATCACGAGAAAGATAAAATCTCGAAAAACCGATTGGTTTAGTAGCCTTGGAAACACTAGATATATTCATAAAGTTTTACATTACATCATGAAGTGAAAAACTACTACAACAACATATTGTCTCCATAATCCACACTATTATCCCCTCATAATATCCCTCCAGGTCATTCATAATTTACTTCTCCACTTCCTGGGAAAAATAAAACATAGAAAAGGGGTGATCTCAAATGCCCAGTAAGGATAACAATATAGCGGAAACTTTCATAAATAAGAATAAACATTTAAGGCAATCTATAACTAAAACAAAAGCCTTTTAAACTTGAACTTCAACATAGTATGGCAAAAATAAAATGAAATAATTCCATTTACTTATTCACATGGATATTCTACTAATCGAATAATCACATGCAATATCAATAACCACTTTCATAATGATGGAATGCATAATGCCAGACTATCATAACCACATATCCAAGGCCTCGTTCCAAGACTACAAATAAGATTTTGTCAAGGCCTTGTGCCAAGACACTAGTTTGTCTCATGAGACCTACCGATGTATCGAGGAGCTATAGAGGGCTCCACCCGTCACTTACTAAGTCCAATGCATTCCCATATGAAAAGGTTTAAACATAACATAAACATTCGTATTAAAACTAGCATACGAAATGTCAATACTTTCTTAATAAACCATGAATGGTATAAAAATAACACATCCACAGTAAAACATATCACAAAACCTTCAATACAATACAAAAGTTTTATATAATAATAAATCAACTTCAAATAAGATTAAAATACATCAAAGGATGTTGACATATATTAAATCAAAACTATTTGAGAGAAATACCTCTTTTCTCGAAATCATTGAAAAGTCACACATTTATAAAGGAGGTAATTTAATAGCGGTTTTTGAATCAAAGTGTCCCATACCACTTTGAAACTTTTGAAAAGAAATATCATTTCAAAACATTCATGTCCATATAAATAAATACTTAAAATCATTTTTAAAACATGGACATCAATTAAAAATATTTAGAAAGATAAATCTTTAAAACATTTAAAATTATGATCTTGATAAAGAGTACCTTTTAAAAATTCCTAAAATATTCATTTTGAAATCATTTAAAAGTCAAATAATTATAAAATAAAACATTTACTTTGAAAATATTCTTATAAGCTTCTAATGGAATATTTGATGATTTTATAACGGCGGTAAATAGCCACACCCACCGTATAAGTTAAAAAAAGACATTCTTACATTAAATTTGTTGAAAAGGTTAAAAGTGCCTTGTTTGGAAAACAACGGAATGATTCCTTTCAAAACACGTAAGGGTATAAATGACTTTAACCCATTGTCTAGTAAACAGTAAAAATGTTTTTAAATACATTTTAAGGAACATGGATGTGGATGATAAAGAGATCCCAGTAGATAATTACGTATAAACAACCTCGGATAATGAAGAGATTGTGAAATAAAACCTTACCTTGTACTTTTCCTTGGTTGAGGGTAGGTTTAACCTCCTGTATAATGGTGAAATAATTTTTATTAAATTATAAAAGAATCATAGATATTAATATGATATCATATATGATCTTTAAACATTTCTTTGTTAATAATATCTTAGTATTATCATCGTTTCGGGTGTTAACTTACTAGTTTTATTTTATATGTTTTGTTACGTAATCCATGTTTGTCATGGATAGGTTGTATATTATTCAAATACAGAATGATATCAAGTCCTTAAACATTATTTTTAAATCATAAAATGATAATTATACTTGAATGGATACGATGGAGAATGAATCTCATCGCGTTCGTGGAGACGGTAGTCCGTACGTACGCACGAGCGACAATATCATTCTTTTGATATTAAAATAATATATAAATGGATGGTATATCATATATAAAGAATAATTACCATGTTATATTTATTATTTACATGAGTTACACATCATTATTAAACCCATCCAAATAATAATATATTGAATAACAATTACACCACGACGTGGAGACGGTAAGACGTACGTACGCACGTATGGTGACATGTTATTAAAAGGGTGGATAGAATACTGAATATTGTTGTACCATATTTATAATAAAATCATAGTATATATATTATACTGGATTTATTATTTTAGAATGGTAATAACAAAGGAAGAAGAAGTGGAAGAAGAAAGGAACTTGGAAAAGGGTGGTGAAATCATTACCTCTTCTTCGGGTTCTTCCTTTTGATTTGATCAAAAGGGATCCATAAGTTGGCTTTCTGATCAAACTAAGGACTCTAGGTTGTAGTGAGGGAAGTTAGGAGAGTATTTGGGCAGATTTTGGCCGAACCAAAAGGCTTTGAAGGTGTGAAGAAATGACAAGGAGGAGTGCCCTTTTATAAGAGGGGTGAGGGGCACCTTTGGAAAAGCTAGAAATATTAGTTTATAATAAATTCATATTCGGTTTCTAATGCCTCCAAAGTTTATTATTAAAATTTTAATGTGGGTATAGGTCTAAAACTATTCAACCAATAGAATTTAGACAGGTTTGTGTTACTATATTAACCTTATCTTTTAGTTTTAACTCTTAGTTAATTAGTTTGACGTTTACCATGTCACTTTGTATTTTTATATTATATAGTTAATAAACATACTAAATACATCCAACCGACCCCCAAGTGGTCAATTAATGATACCAATATCATTATATAAGTCTCTTGTATGATCCTTAGATTTTTAGGAATTTAATATCAATTAATAATATAATATTTGTTTTAAAAACTCTTTTATGTCAATTTTGAAACTATTCAATAGTTGATTTTTGTGAATCTCATAACAGAATGATTACTTTAAACAAAGTTAAAAAAATCAATCCTAATATGTCATATTATCCTATAAAATTATTGTAATTCATTAAAAGTCTCAAATTATATTTATTTGGGTATTTATAATATCAATTATTTTAAATTTTCACTATTATGGTAATTACTGCATCATCATTGTGTCATAAATAAATTAAATTATGTAATATCTAAAAATTATAAATAAAATATAATTATGTATTAAATCTTTCTATCTTTCTAATGAATATTTATAGTCGAAAATACAACATATATAACCCTATGTAAAAATTGTTTTGCTAAACGATATATGCTTGTGTCATTTTTTTATTCATTTTAACTTAATTAAAATAAAGTGTCCCTATCACCTACAAGTGGCTCCATGGGGTCCCAAAATCAATCCAAATATGCCCATGGTATAACATGTATCAACCAATAAGGTTAGGACACGTTTTAGGGTAATTTATTAATATTATAATATTATTTTTTAACCCATGTTTGCCGGATTTACCCTTAACCACGGTAAATAAAATATTTACCGCAGTAATTATTCAAAATGTATAAAAATAAAAGTTACCTATTTACACAATTTGAGCATCCTGATTCCAAATATGGAATCCATTTTTCCAAATTCAAAACACAGAAGTGGTAGAAATTAATTTTCATTGTTAAAACCAAAAGCGTGTTTTTAAGAGATAATAACTATCAAAAGATTGACACTTGTTTATGTCTGGTTTAATTGTAAAATTATGTACAATGACCAAAATTGTATTAAATGGTAAAAATATATTCTAAATATACTTTAAAACCACTCAAATTAATAATTTATCACAATTAATTATTTTGATCAAAAAAGTTGGTTTTAATTAAAATTTAGTAATTTTCACTATTCATCAAAATATGAAAGTTATCCGAAAAGTACAAAAATTTCACCTTAGGCTAAATTCGATACTCCGAATCCAAAAATGAAGTCCATTTTGAAATATAAAATATATATAATTTCAAAAAGTAGGTATTACTATTCATAACGGCTAGTTTGATTGGTTGTGGTGTGTGTTAGAACTCGAAGTTGCGTACAACACACAGTACTGTATTATTCAAAGGAAAGTGTACTGTGGAAGTTTGGGATGTTTCATTTTAAATTTTTGATGTTCCCATTTAGTCAAAAAGTTTAAAATATTGTATTTAAAAAGGGTTCACTATTAAAAGTTGGTAAAAGTGCAATACTGAAAATGAATTTGTTCTTACATTATGTCTAAGAAACTCATAATATGGATTCTAAAATTATAAGGATTATATAAAGTTTAAAATTTAGGTAATACTATTCATAACCTCTTTTGAACGTCTTGTTTGGTAAGTCATGGTGTGCTTGAACTCGATGTTGCGTGTAGTGCAAGTTATTGTATTATTTTGAAGAAATAACACACTATGAAATCTTGGGGTGTTACATTCTCCCCTCCTTCAATAAATTGCATCCTCGCAATTTGAAATTGTTTTTCGAAAATAAAAGTTTGAAAATAGAAAATATCTTTGTGGGAAAACCCACATCGGAAATTGGGTTACTAAAATTTAGTCTTAATATGAGGAAAAGAGAAATGAAAGGGTCACCACCAAATTATGATCTTGATTAGGAGAACATTAGTGGCAATTAGAGACATATAATTGGAGGAAAAACGTAAATATTTAAAGGTAGTGATTGAGGTCATCAATCACAAACAAGTGTAAAATTGAGGTCCTTAAATTCATCAATCTATGATGATTTGAAATACCATCGGTTCAACAAAACATAGGGTATTAGGATAACACATTTTGGTTTTAAGATTTATTAAATAAAGTATAAGAATTAATTTCTTCAAAGAATAAGAGAAGAAGAAAAATATATTCTTGACAAGTAGAGTTCCATCCTTTAACTAATTTCTACCACAAACTCATCTTTCACTCTAAATGATAATAGAACGTAAAAAATATATTATATTTATCCTATTCGTATAGGGTTCCAAAAAAAAGAATTTATAATTCATCTACCAGATCTTTTTTTTAAAAAACTACATTATTTAATCTCGGACATCACGTGGTTCAGTGGTAGGTGATACACCCTTGTCGCCCTTCGGTTGTGGGTTCAAGTCTCGCGGCCTTGCCGGACGCGACGAGTTGTCGCCCGACCTCCGGGTTGTCCTTTAATGGAAATCCAAAATAATCCAAACTAGAACTATCCAAAATACTTCAGTTCAAAATTTATAAGGAAGGTAAACACAATAAAGATCCTTTTTTCCTCGTAATAACATGTGAACACCTTCATCATGTATTCTTTTAAAACACTGCAACATCCTGAATTACCATAAAACCTTATTGATTACATTCATGATCCCTTATTCCTTAAATAATAATAGATATACTCCTTCAATCCAAAAATGTTTTAAACACCAACAATGATGGAATATACAAATCATTAATCAGTTTCAAGGTAGTCAGGAATATCCAATATAATTTATCCAAATCAATCATGTATTATTCCGAAATCACAACCTCATTATCAGAACTATATTATGGTTTATCATTCTCTCAACCATATATTTTCCAAAAAATTATACTGCTATTGAGTCACTTTTCTTTGTTCCACACAATCTCAAGTCCTTAATGAAATAGTACTGTAGTACAATCCTTATATACTCCATAATTATTATAACAAGTAAATTGTTGATAAAACACACAAATGACATAATCAACACAAGAACTCTAATCATTCCTCTTCATCTGTGGTAGTATCATAACTTGATTATTATCCAATAGCATCATTTGCGGCATAGTCTGATGACTGGGACATAGGTTCACGTAGTGTCCAAACTCCTTGCAAATGAAGCATTGTACATTTGAAACCATTTTCTTACCCTTGCAGTCACGTACTTTGTGCCCTTTTCCTCCACAGTTATAACAAACTCCCATTCCTTTCAGAAAAGTTCTAGGGTGTTTCTTCCCACAGTTATCACATATGGGGAAATTTTTCTTTTCCCTCTTCCCTTTATCCATCTTTCTATCTTCCATCCTTTTCTTCTCATGCTTCCCTTAAAATCCATAGGACTCAGTAAACTCTTTACTTATCTTATCAACACATGATATTATTTCTTCATATGATGAAAATACATGGGAGACTATTTCTCTTATAAATTCTAGCTTAAGACCATGAAAGATATGATCCTTCTTTCTCTTTGGATCATGTGCATTGCTGGAGTTCTCATTCCTTCTACTGGGCGCCATTTCTAAACAATGGCATACACTATATTAGTTTATGAATAACAATACCTAATCCCAAACTTGTAAAACACATAACATAAATTAAATAGTTTATGGATATAATCCATAATCATAAAAATGCCTCCTTTGAGGAAGTATATACTCATAAACCCTTCATTATGGTTTTCAAAGAGAATGAGAATTATCCTAAGCATATCCCCCGGGAGTTTCGTAACCAAGAGTGCAGCAAGGCCCGTTGTCGTGCACCAGTTCCCGTTCGAGTCTAGCTCAAAGCGGTGTTTTCGGGTTTTACCCCTAGGTACATCTGTGCCAGTGCCGCCTCTACCTGCTCGTATCCAGACAAGGATGTATTGCTCAGAAAACTCACAAAATCTCTACAATACCAAAATTCTATGAAGTTATTCTATACTAATCCTCAAATTTCATCTTAGGTCTATGTGCTCTACTCAGAGTTTATCTAAATCTAGCTTCCAAGGTTTGTACTAAACTTCCTCTGATACCAACTGTAACGCCCCGACCCCTGTTACCCAGAGTCGGTGCATTATTACATAACACTAGCATGATCACGAGAAAGATCAAATCTCGAAAGACCGATTGGTTTAGTAGCCTTGGAAACACTAGATATATTCATAAAGTTTTACATTACATCATGAAGTGAAAAACTACTACAACAACATATTGTCTCCATAATCTACACTATTATCCCCTCATAATATCCCTACAGGTCATTCATAATTTACTTCTTCACTTCCTGGGAAAAATAAAACATAGAAAAGGGGTGAGCTCAAATGCCCAGTAAGGATAACAATATAGGGGGAACTTTCATAAATAAGAATAAAAATTTAAGGCAATCTATAACTAAAACAAAAGCCTTTTAAACTTGAACTTCAACATAGTATGGAAAAAATAAAATGAAATAATGCCATTTACTTATTCACATGGATATTCTAATAATCGAATAATCACATGCAATATCAATAACCACTTTCATAATGATGGAATGCATAATGCCAGACTATCATAACCACGTATCCAAGGCCTCGTGCCAAGACTACAAATAAGATTTTGTCAAGGCCTTGTGCTAAGACACTAGTTTGTCTTATGAGACCTACCGATGCATCTAGGAGCTATAGCGGGCTCCACCCGTCACATACTAAGTCCAATGAATTCCCATATGAAAAGGTTTAAACATAACATAAACATTCGTATAAAAACTAGCATACGAAATGTCAATACTTTCTCAATAAACCGTGAATGGTATAAAAATAACACATCCACAGTAAAACATATCACAAAACCTTCAATACAATACAAAAGTTTTATATCATAATAAATCAACTTCAAATAAGATTAAAATCCGTCAAAGGATGTTGACATATATTAAATCAAAACTATTTGAGAGAAATACCTCTTTTCTCGAAATCATTGAAAAGTCACACATTTATAAAGGAGGTAATTTGAAAGAGGTTTTTGAATCAAAGTGTCCCGTAGCACTTTGAAACTTTTGAAAAGAAATATCATTTCAAAACATTAATGTCCATATAAATAAATACTTAAAATAATTTTTAAAACATGGACATTAATTAAAAATATTTAGAAAGATAAATCTTTAAAACATTTAAAATTTCGATCTTGATAAGGAGTACCTTTTAAAAATTCCTAAAATATTCATTTTGAAATCATTTAAAAGTCACATAATTATAAAATAAAACATTTACTTTGAAAATATTCTTATAAGCCTCTAAGGGAAGCTTTGACGATTTTATAACGGCCGTAAATAGCCGCACCCGCCGTATAAGTTAAAAAATGGACATTCTTACCTTAAATTTGTTGAAAAGGTTAAAAGTGCCTTGTTTGGAAAACAACGGAAAGATTCCTTTCAAAACACATAAGGGTATAAATTAATTTAACCCATTGTCTAGTAAACAGTAAAAATGTTTTTAAATACATTTTTAAGGAACATGGATGTGGATGATAAAGAGATCCCAGTAGATAATTACGTATAAACAACCTCGGATAATGAAGAGATTGTGAAATAAACCCTTACCTTGTACTTTTCCTTGGTTGAGGGTAGGTTTAAACTCCTATATAATGATGAAATAATTGTTATTAAATTATTCAAGAATCATATATATTATTATGATAGCATATATGATCTTTTAACATTGCTTTGTTAATAATATCTTAGTATTGTCGTCGTTTCGGGTGTTAACTTACTCGTTTTCATTTATATGTTTTGTTACGTAAGCCATGTTTTTCATGGATAGGTTGTATATTATTGAAATCCATAATTATATAAAGTCCTTAAACATTATTTTTAAATCATAAAATGAGAATTATACTTGAATGGATACGATGGAGAATGAATCTCATCGCGTTCGTGGAGACGGTAGTCCGTACGTACGCACGAGCGACAATATCATTATTTTGATATTAAAATAATATATAAATGGATGGTATATCATATATAAAGAATCATTAAAATATTATATTCATTATTTACATTAGTTACACATCATTATTATACCCATCCAAATAATAATATATTGAATAACAATTACACCACGAAGTGGAGACGGTAAGCCGTACGTACGCACGTATGGTGACATGTTATTCAAAGGGTTGATAGAATACTGAATATGGTTGTACCATATTTATAATAACATCACAGTATATATATGATACTGGAGTTATTATTTTAGAATGGTAATAACAAAGGAAGAAGAAGTGGAAGAAGAAAGGAACTTGGAAAAGGGTGGTGAAATCATTACCTCTTCTTCGGGTTCTTCCTTTTGATTTGATCAAAAGGGATCCTTAGGTTGGCTTTCTGATCAAACTAAGGCCTCTAGGTTGTAGTGAGGGATGTTGGGAGAGTATTTGGGAAGATTTTTGCCGAACAAAATGGCTTTGAAGGTGTGAAGAAATGAGAAGGAGGAGTGCCCTTTTATAAGAGGGGTGAGGTGCACCTTTGGAAAAGCTAGAAATATGAATTTATAATAAATTCATATTCAGTTTCTAATGCCTCCAAAGTTTATTATTAAAAGTTTAAGGCGGGTATAGGTCTAAAACCATTCAACCAATAGAATTTAGACAGGTTTGGGTTACTATATTAACCTTATCTTTTAGTTTTAACTCTTAGTTAATTAGTTTGACATTTACCATGTCACTTTGTATTTTTATATTATATAGTTAATAAACATACTATATACATACAAGCGACCCCCAAGTGGTCCATTAATGATACAACTATCATTATATAAGTCTCTTGGACGAACCTTATATTTTTAGTAATTTAATATCAATTAATAATATAATATTTGTTTTAAAAACGCTTTTATGTCAATTTTGAAACTATTCAATAGTTGATTTTTTTGAATCTCATAAAAGAATGATTACTTCGAAAAAAGTTATCTAAATCAATCCTAATATGTCATATTATCCTATAAAATTATTTTAATTCATTAAAATTCTCAAATTATATTTATATGGGTATTTATAATATCAATTAATTTCAATTTTCACTGTTATGGTAATTACTGCATCATCATTGTGTCATAAATAAATTAAATTATGTAATCTCTAAAAATTATAAATAAAATATCATTATGTAGTAAATCGTTGTATCTTTATAATGAATATTTATAGTCGAAAATACAACATATATAACCCTATGTAAAAATTGTTTTTCTAAACGATATATGCTTGTGTCATTTTTGTATTCATTTTAACTTAATTAAAATAAAGTGTCCATATCACCTACAAGTGGCTCCATGGGGTCCCAAAATCGATCCAAATATTCCCATGGTCGAACATGTATCAACCAATAAGGTTAGGACACGTTTTAGGGTAATTTTTATTATTATAATATTATTTTTTAACCCTTGTTTACCGGATTTACCCTTAACCATGGTAAATAAAATATGTACCGCAGTAATTATTCAAATTGCCTAAAAATAAAAGTTACCTATTTACACAATTTGAACATCCTGATTCCAAATATGGAATCCATTTTTCCAAATGCAAAACACATAAGTGGCAGAAATTAATTTAAAATTAATTTCCGTTGTTAAAACAAAAGGCGTGTTTTAAGGGATAATAACTATCAAAAGATTGACACTTTTTTATATCTGGTTTAATTGTAAAATTATGTACAATGACCAACATTGTATTAAATGGTAAAAATATATTATAAATATACTTTAAAACCACTCAAATTTATAATTTAACACAATTAATTATTTTGATTAAAAAATTTGTTTTTAATTAAAATTTAGTAATTTTCACTATTCATCAAAATATGAAAGTTATCCGAAAAGTACAAAAATTTCACCTTAGGCTAAATTCGATACTCCGAATCCAAAAATGAAGTCCATTTTAAAATAAAAAATATATATAATTTCAAAAGGTAGGTATTACTATTCATAACGGCTAGTTTGATTGGTTGTGGTGTGTGTTAGAACTCGAAGTTGCGTACAACACACGCTACTATATTATTCAAAGGAAAGTGTACAGTGGAAGCTTGGGATGTTTCATTTTAAATTTTTGATGTCCCCATTTAGTCAAAAAGTTTAAAATATTGTTTTTAAAAAGGGTTCACTATTAAATGTTGGTAAAAGTGCAATACTGAAAATGAATTTGTTCTTACATTATGTCTAAGAAACTCATAATATTGATTCTAAAATTATAAGGATTGTATAAAGTTTAAAATTTAGTTAATACTATTCATAACCTCTTCAGAATGTCTTGTTTGGTAAGTCATGGTGTTCTTGAACTCGGTGTTGCGTGTAGTGCAAGTTATTGTATTATTTTGAAGAAATAACACACTATGAAATCTTGGGGTGTTACAAAAAATGTGTTTTTAAGAAATATTAACTATCAAAAGATTGACACTTGTTTTTGTCCAATTTCAATGTAAGATCAATTCCAATGTCCAAAATTGGATTAAATAGTAATAATATATTCTAATTAAACTTTATAACTAATTAAAAAGATAATGTAATATAAATAAATTATATTAAAAGGCAATTTTGAATTAATATACGGTATTTTTCACTATTCATTAAAAAATGAACATTATCAGAAAAATACTAAAATTTCACCCAAAGTAATTTTGGTGTCCCAATTCTAAAGAAGAATTTTATTTTGTAAAATAGAACATATAAAAGTGACAAAAACTAGATTTTAATAGGGTTCTCCATTAAAAGGCGGTAAATCGACCTTTTAGTGAATATTAGAGTGTTTATGCTTAAAATCGAATTCTTTAGTTATTTTAAGCCTCTACATTTTATTGGATAAATTTAAAAATATTCAACAAACATGTATCATCATATAATAGTTAGTTCTATTCATTTCTGCCAATACAAAGGCTAGGCGTTAACTACCATTTAAAATAATAATATTATATTATTAGTGTGCAACATAGGATTTCAAAGAAACCTATTGTTGCGTATTGGGTGCACCGTCGAACACAACATCCCCTTTAAAGTATAATTAATATTTAATTCAAAAATATTAATAAATATGAAAATTTTCATTTTCTTTATTTACCTGGGATGTTACATTGATGGTATGTTCCAGAATGACTGAAAAATGCATTTCCCTTACTATGAAACTAGTATTCATAGCTCATGTAGTTATTTGACTAGTATAATACCCTTGATTATGTTTTATTATGGAATTGTTTATTAAAATATTATTCCTTCCATATTACGTTCAAGTTTATTTTTAAAGGCAAGTGTTTTTAGTTATTCACCATTCCTAAATGTTTATGTTTATGAGATATTCCATTTTATTTCTTACCCTTACTGAGCATTTAATCTCACCCATTTATCATGTATCATTTTCTCACTGCATGAAGAAGTTTATTATGAATGAACCACACGGATAAAAATAAATTTTTGGATGTTCCCAAAAAAATTTATTTGTTGTATTTCATTTCAGGTTGTAATGTTTGACTTATATATGCATCTGGATTTCCAAATCTACTAAATTATTCATTCCTTTAGGGTAAAAATTTCTTGTAATCATTCCAATGATATGTAATAAGGAACCGACTCTGGGAAACTCGAGTTGGGTCTTTACAAACATATTCATGTGGACTATGCCATGGTTCTAAAACATGTTTTATATGTGTATATTTTATATGGTTTTAAATAATTCCTGATGAAAATATTATTGTGATGGAATTTTCTAACACAATTTAAAAATTCAAGGAAAAATTATTTTTTTTCATGTTTTGGACCTATTTATGCAGTTCAAAACAATGACAATTGTTCAAATTTGTAACATTGATTTTTTAAAGAAACATTTCCAAATTCAAGCCAAATAATTTCTATTATGTTGTTGAAAATATGAAATATGGATTTTAAATCTTATATTATAGGTTTTTTAGTATATATACTTCGTTTAATAAAAAATATATAATGAAAAATAAAAAATGAAAAAATAGTGGATTGAACTATCTCAACATTTCCCCTTCATGCATTTATTTTAAGATAATAGTCATCAAAGGTGTTTGAGTTTCATAATTAAGGTTTTATTTTGGTTTTATATCCAAGATTATTATAAATTGAAAAATCAACATTTTACCCCTATTCCTTCAATCATGGAGACAATAAATTTCAATAAGAGTAAGGTAATAATGATGATTTGGGTTGTTATAGGTTTTTCTCCTATAGCAAGAAAAAATAAAAAAAAATAAAAAAGAGTTTTTTTTGTATATTTATAATAATATACGTAATTTAATTTCTAGATATGTTCATAATTTTAAATAGAAAATTATTTGTTTACACTTAATAGTGAATCAAACATTTATTTTTAAAATAAATATTGAAAATTTAGGGGAAAAAATTGTTTTCCCGGAATTATTACTCATTTAATAATTTTTATTCATGTAATTAATATTATTTAGAAAACTTTATTTATAATTTATTATATGTATATAACTTTTATTTTCATAAAATGATATATGATTATCATAAGTGGAATTTTTAAAGATATTCATGGTGATAATAAAAATTCTATGTATTATTGAATTTAACATAGTAGTTTTTGTATTTCATTTATACTTGTTTTACAACTTATTTTTTTATATTTTAAGAAAAAAACTGTTCTTTGATTTTTTTTATAGGATTTACCTATGAAGTCCAATTTATTCTTAAAATTTCTAAAAGAATGAATATTGTTCATAAAATAACATGACCATAGTTTCATATTTTTTTATGATCATGCCAAAAGAGAATATTCATTACAATTTCTAAAACACTTGCTAACATCAATGAAATTTTGGAATAATGTTGTAATAGATACCTTAATTTGTCATAATTAAAATAATCAAATGATGAAATAGTCATGCCACTTTTGGATGAGATTATTTATTTAATTTATACATTGGCATGGGTCTATACTAAAGTTATTTAGTTCATCTAATTTAATTAAAATGAAAAAGAGCCTTGAAAAGTTATCAATAGTTATATTTAGAAATTTATAATCACACAAGGAGAGTATAGTGAAAGAAAAGAAAAATATAAAAAATGATGATCAAGAAAACATCTGATGATTTAATTATAATGGTTTATCATCATTAATATTTTGAAAACAATGTGAGATAATCCAGTAGATGGCGATGCTAAGAAAAATTTAAGAAAACCTAATTATTAAGGATGATGAATTATTTATTTATATTATTAATTTTCTTTTAATTTCGATAAAGATTTTAATGGGATTATATTTTCATAAAAATAATAACATTTTTATAAAAAAAATTTTAAGAGTGTTCTCTATTATCTCTATGCCACATTTCCTGTGAACATTAATTGTAGTTATAAAATCAAAAAATATAACCAGATGTAAGGATACATGTGAAGAAAACCATTTATTTTTTATTATATGATTAATTTCCTAACTCGTTTTTATAAATTCTATCGATAAATTAATATATAAAAATATCCCTTTGTTAATTTGGACTATTCATTAACTTTTTTAACTCTTCTTTATATAGATACATGATAATTTAATAATTAAAATTAAAATAATTTAAATTCCTAATAGGTGATAAAAATATGTGAATTACATGGCCTTATAGTCTCTTCTTTATTTTATGTTTTTAAGACATTCTTGATTCATCTTTTTCTTTTAATAAAAACATTGTTTTTACCTATTTAGCTTATAAGTTAATTTTTTATATATTTACATTGTGTTTAGTTTTATCTACGATTCAACCATTAAATTTATTATATTCTATTATAGAGTTTATCTATAGTAATTATATATTATAGAATTTAGTATGATTTTTGAATTTTTTTTGGTTATTATAATCCATTCATAGAAGGTGAGAAATTTATATAAATTTCTATTAGGATAAATGTGTCGAAATATAAGTAAATAATATTATCTTCAGGACATCATTAAGAGCATATGTAATGTCATTTTATCTATAGTAATGTTCTCATTATAATAGTATACCAAATTTCTACTATATTTAATCACATAATTTTGTATCAGCAGAATTATAAAACATTATATCTCAAGGGATTTAAATTCTAGAAATATAATATTTATGAATGGAAATCTTTAGGAAGAATATTTTATGGGATTATACGTTCTTTAAATCGATGTTTTATAAAATTTACATGGTTTTAAAATACACAATAGTGAAATACTAGAAATTTTATATGTACAAATTTTTTTATGTTCTAGTCAATCCTATTAGAATCCCAATTGAAGCCCAATGAGGAATCTGGGGAGATGGGTTGTTTTTTGTAAAATTTATTTTATAACCAAGAGCCTGATGTTAGGATACCTTGGTGGACCACCAAATTCTTGGTGGGGGTATACTAAATTTCCAATACTAGCCCATCCCCCACTTTTATGAAAGGTACTGTTCTAAATTTTGTAATGAATTTATCTAAAATTCCTCTTCTTTTCCCTATTGACTAGTTATAAATGAATTGAGGCAGAGTGTTGGACATACCGTTATCCATACACTTATTCCTATTACTAATATCTTACTTGGTGAACGATTAGGGAATATTTAGAGTCAATTTTCCTCACTCATCGATGCTAAAAAATATATCTATTTATTTCACATTTCTAGAACTTTTTTATAGTTCATATCCCAAAATTCAAAATTTGGATCTTTTTTATGAATATTTATATATATAAATTAATGATTAATTGGTAGGAAAAATTAAAGTGTATAATTTCTATTGGTAAATGACAGGAAACCCATAATTTTTTACATGATTACTTAAGAGTGTTATGTGCATCATGGTATATGATTACGTGAAATTAAGTCAAGGATACCTTAATGGGGGATGAGTGATTTCTAAATTTTGTGATGAAATAAATAACTTATTTTAGGGCTAGAATATATATTCCTCATGTCAGGTGTGGATTTTTTTTCACTCAGTGAACTTTTCACATTCTGAGGCATGATATTTCCTTGTAATATGAACTCAAAATGGGTGTCCATGTATAAGAAAAAATTGGAAGTTCCCAGGGTGGTCTCTTTTTTGAACATTATATGGTACAATTATTATAGATAAGATTTTTTTTGGTTTTTAAATGGTTCAGAATTTTGGGTAGAGATCAATGAGAATCTATTCATATTCTATGAACATCAATTCTAAAATTAATGTTGAACCATGAGTTGGAAAAGGGGAAAGTTACGAGTGGCCATATGGGGCCTATGGTGAAAATAGAAGATAGTTACTGATCCTAGACTAACGGTTTATCAACTATATGAATGGTAAATCAAGGGGAATTATGATCTAAAATTAATATATATGGATCTTAAGGGATGTAAAAACACCTCCGAGTATATTGAGTGAATGTATGATGATCGATCATGGTCTTATATACTTTTTCTAGATGACTTACCAAGGATAGTATAGTGTTGTTAAATTTTTAGCATTATTTAAATTAAGAATCATTGAATGGAAATGGCTAGTTATAAGATAAGAAATTTTATCCTATGATATATGATCATTTTACCATGTATGTTATGTATGGGATAACTATCCTCAAATCATGAAATATCAATATCTGTGATGTTTAAGGTGTTATTATTATCATATGAGGGATAATATTGTATTATGAGTATGTGGAGTGCATGTGGGGTTTAATAGTTATTAACCAAGGGATATGAAATTATTATTTTCAATTCCTTGATCTATTATTATTGTTATCATAGATTTGACTTTATGTAGTGTCTATATATGACATTTTTTTCCATGGTTTTGATTAAGATGCTAGAGGTTTGTACCTTGTAACATAATGAGGTAGATTCTTTCTTATTATTAGGATTATAAGGAATATTATTCATCTCAAGGGTTCCCATAGTGTGTCTCATTCCTAATGTGTTGTCAAATTATAGTAATAAAACATGTGCTGTGACACCCTAATGTGTTTCTCATTCTCGAGTGAGAAGGTTATGTTGGTCCCCTTCCATTATTAAAATTATATTTCTATGGGAACCAACTATGTCACCACCTTCACATGAGTTGGATGAAATTATCTATTAATTCATATACCATGAGAGATGATCCATGTATTATGCACATAGTAGTATGGATTATGGTTGACATGATTTACTAGAACTGTCCAAGGCAGGTATGGTCAGTCATTATGTTGGATTGGAATGTACATAATGACAAGGATTGGTTTTTCATAAATTTATTGTGATGAATTCTCATTCAATATTATTTATTCACACACATATATACATTATGATATATTTTTGGGGCCTCATTGGGGGTTCTATTCTAAATTTTATAATCATATCATGCACATTCACTTCAATGGATGTCTAAATTTTATGTATGGGTTTACATTTAGATTAAGGGCCTAGTGATTATATATTGAGCTAGAGTATCTTGGTATGGACACAAATATGGTACCAGTTAATATCAAAAGTCATTATATTATAGCATTCTTGTTCCACTTTTATTGTATTTCACATATACCATGTAATGATTTTCCCATAGAGTGATAACTTTGTTGAAGTATGATTGTATGATATTCCATGATTATGATTGATTGTGTATGGTGTATGTTATTAGTTATGGTTGAATATCAATTTTAATTTAATAGTTTTATTTTCTATTTTTGTTTATGGATGTTTGTATTTATTTTTATTATATGTTTATGATATTGAGTTTGTAGTCTCCACATTGTATTCACTAGGACCCCATTGTTAGTTGATAGGATTAGGCGTATATGGAGGCACACCTAAGGCCACATAAAATTACAAAACACGAACCATGGGTTGTGTATGGGACTTGGGATGATCTAAAGGGAGATAAATTCTTTTTTTGATTTATTTATTTATTTGGGATTAGGAGATATAAATAGGATTTTTAGAATATTGGATAGAGGATATACTATTCTATAGTCTATTTCTGTATGGAGGAATTCTAAGTTACATAGTCATTGGATTAATGCAATTATTATTATTATTATTATTTGTATGGTTTCATGATTTCAAGGAAGTATAATGTCCACATTTTTTGTTTCTTAATTTTAAAATTTAACTGGAATGGGAAGATAGTGTGAGAATATGAAATATACTTGTGATGTAGTTTTTAATGACATGTTTGTTACTTTGTGTGATTGAAAAATAGTTTTTGGAAAAAAATAATCGAAAAAAACTTATTAATTAAATCATAAACTATAACTTATTCATTATTTCCAAGAATAAACTATTAGGGGCTCATTAATTAGTTGATATCAATGGTGATTATTTGTTAGGTATTTAGCACTTTTATTATGAATATATTTTTTATGTATATATGTTGTATGATAAAATCCCTAAATAGGTAGTCTAGGAATTAAATAAATTTAGTGTGGATTGATATAGGAATTTAAATCTTTTGATATAAATTCTAACCATAGAGAGGGTAAGTATACATGTGGATAACCTTAGGTACGTATAGGATGAAAATATTAACTAGTTATTTGTGAGGTGTGCCTGATATTTTGAAAATGTAAGATCAGTTAGACCCCTAATACAACTGATTAAACATGTGAGTGCAGTTATAGTAAGATATGATTCCTTATAACATGAGTTTAATTTTGGAGTAGGGTAATATGTGAGCATATACCCAACTTGTGTGTGTGGTTCAATGGATTGGGAATTGTTATTAGTTATTTTTTCTTTCTTTTCTTGAAATTAAGAGAGAGTGTGTTTTAATCATATATATATAAGAAATATCTTTGTGGAAAATTATAGTGGTTGAAATTATGGAATTCCCCTTTGCTAAGAGGTAATAAGGTGTGTAATGAGGAATCATATGAGGTATATAAGATGGTATTAATTAGACTAGACTATATTCTAATGTGAATTGTGATTTTCATTTTAATAAGAATATTGTGTATAATATGTAAATTATGTGTATTTATACGTAGTTATGGGAAGTTAGGGGTTTACCCAAGTGGTGAAGTCTCTCTGTAATCTTGTATGAAATTCGGGTTCAAAAGAAGGTGGGTGAGAATTTACGAAGGTACTATAGAAAAACTATAGAATTGTATGTATTTTAGTAGGTAAAATAGCATGGGTATTGTCATAGTGGTAATATTTTCTTGAATTAGGTTTTGGGGCCACGTATTGGGTCTCCAAAACATTGGTTGGACACCCTGAGATTCTAAGAGGAACATCATATCCAATAGCATATATGACATGAAACAAAAAGCATAGTAGAGAATATAACACCCAAATAGTTTTTAATATTTCATTTTTAAATAAATCTATTTGATATCTTTTTGTGCAAACAACCCTAAAATTTAAAATGAACACTATGTTCGATACCATATACAACATGAAACACGTAGCTTAAATAGACCATAATACATTATTAAAATATTATTATTTTAACATGACCATTATAACCTATCCAATAAATAGATGTGAGTTAATATGATTAACCATATTATTAAATATATATAATGTTCTTAATCAGTACAAATTTATTGATTAATAATTAGGAAATAAGCTCTCAAATTTTTGTAAAATCATTTTATACGTTTTCTTCAAACCAAATTATAACTTTTTTAGAATATAAAATAATTAATTTTTAAAAAATATATTAATTTTTTGATAAAATAAACTCCATTTTTAAATCAAAATATCAAAATTATCTTAGTGTTATTTTTTTTATTTTTTAAATATTGACTTTCCATTGAATAGTGAAAAACGCTTCTTTTTATTGATATGTGCTTGTTTATTTCAATAATGATAAAAGAAATATTTTGTTTTAAATTATTTTAAAAGTAAAAAATTGTTCTATTATATTATTAATAATCCAATTATTTTTATTTCAATCAATTTTAATGCTGAATTTGATGTAAAATTAGTTTTATACTAAAAAATGCATTTTTATGAAAAACTATTTTCATTGCGTTCTGCCAGTATAATTATATATTAAATTATAAAAAATACGTATTTTGAAATTTGAAAAATGAATTAAAATTTTTATTCCATAGCTTCAAATTTATAAAATAGGTACCTTTTCTTGTTGGTTAACATAAAAAGACACCATAGTAATTTTTATTACCATAGTGAAGGGTTAACTGGGTAATTAAAGTTATAAATAAAATAATATGGACTATAAAATGAGCCTTTCACTTGGATTAATATTATTATAATTGTACATTTATTTAATAATCATCCATAATTTGGTTATATGGAATTTTATATCCATTTGGATAAGATTATGATCTTTATGGTATTTTATTTCAAAAAAGTAAAAGATGTCACACTCTTGTTTTTAATAAGATTAATATTTTTAATGTGGGTATATCTAGAAGATATGTTTGAATATAAATATTATTTAAAATTATAAAAGATATATATTTATAATGGTAATTTATTTTTTAAATTTTAGTGAAGAATTAAGTGTCATAAATTATTATACAACGCAGACGCAATAATTATTCAATTAATGGGAAAATAATATAAATGATATTAAAATATTAAAAGTTATATAATGTGAGATAAATAATTTGATCCATGAATTTTATATATGGAAATTAAATTTTAGGTATATAAATATGTTTTAAAAATTAGTAATTTTTATTGATATTATTAAAGTTAGTGTAACAGACAGCTCTAAACAATTACAATATTGATAGTTTATTAAAAATGATAATTTTTTAAATGATATAAAATTTTAAAAAAATACATTAATCTAAATTAATTATATATGGTTAATGAGGTTTATAATTTTCTATTTACGGGTCTTTTTCCATTTAATAGTGAAATTATTCACCAATAGATGGTAGAAAATTTTAATATTTTGGTAATTGTAAAAAAGGTTGGTGGGGTGGGGGGGGTTAAAACTAAAATATACGAGTTAAAACATATCATAAAAATTCCAAAATTTACATGGATTAAATTATTTTGACATATAATTTCCTTATCATATAATTATATTAGTTCTATTCATTTGGACATGGTAAATAATATATATATATATATATTTAATATTTAACAAAATTCCAATAATTTCCCTCCTCTCAATTATAAAGTGTCACTACTTCGTTCACTTATGTAGATAACTTGGATCAATATAGCTTAGAAACCCCATAAAATTACTCATATTAACATCATTATTCATGTTCTTGAGGTTCTTGAAATTCAAAAATGTCAACCCTTTGTCCTTAAAGAAGAGATCTAATTATTGTCCACTAAAGGTGAGTTAATCATCATTACCAACCTTTTCAAGATTATTTTTTTCTATTCTTTTTATACATGTGTTTAAACATCCTAAAATAATAAATCCCGTAACATAAATATACTAAGATGTTATTATAATTATATTACAACAATATTATATCTCTTTTTCTATCTTATGAAAAGTGACAACATCAGTCGTGCATACGTACGTCTTATCGTCTCCACATAGCAGTGTAATTCCTTTTTCATAAACACTTTACATGGATGTTTATAAAGATGTATATAACGAATATATATGATCTAAATTACATAATAATGATCATTTAAAGGTTAATTATTCTTAATATTTCTTTTATTCCATGAATTGAAAAATGAAAACAACATTCCTGTATATATACGACCCACCATCTCCATCAATGATGTTATTTATTTTATAGATGAAAAATAATTATCTATATATTCAATATATATGATATTTATACAATGAATAATATTATAGACATTATGAAATAATTATAAAAGTGATAGGACTGAAACTACCAAAGAAAAATATACATGAAAAGTGATGTGATTATCACCCGGAACAATGATTTTAACAAAGAGTTGTCAACAAATGGGTGATAAAATATAACAAATGGTATGATACAAATGATTTTTTTTCATATAAGAAGTTTATAAGAAATATATATTTAATATATAAGATGTTCAAACACATTTTAAGGAATTCAAACTTGGGGTAAGGGTTTCCTGTCTCATTTTTACTTATGTGAGAAATATTTCATATTCAAGAGTTATTTATTTTGGGTGGTGTATATATTTAAACTATGATATGTTATATCATAAATCTATCTATCATTATGTTATTTAATGTTTCATTTAATGTTTTTTATTTCATGGGGCTTACGATTCAAATGTTACCAAAGCGGTATTTGTTTATTTCACAATGTCATCATTTTTCACGATTGTTTATTCTCAAGTCTCAGGTTAAGATATTTTTCTTCCATGATCATGTTTTCTAATTTTTTTTAAATTTTTTTTAACTATTATCCAATTATTTTTTAATTTTTTTTATCATTATTTAACTTCTTACAAATTGTTTTAAAAATGAATATTTCTATCATTTTTCGATTATGGTATGTTTTGACTTTACATATAAAAGTGTGAATGGAATGTTTTTCTAACTTATACATCATAAAATAAATTTCCCCACATCACGAAGACAAAATTAATTGAAACTTAATTTAAAATTTTACATGGTTCATTTCAATGAAAATTATTTTTTATTAAGTGTAAAATATTTAGATTATAAAAAAAAGCAAAGTAAAAAAGGTTATTTTCCTTAAGAAATACTCAATAAATATCATTAAAGTATTTTCATCTATGTAAAATTTTATTTTTGAATATTTATGTTTAGGATGTACTATAATAATACCATTAATAATATTTTTTTGGATTTTTTATAGTCAATTTTACTAGGGGAATAATTGATATTCTGTATGACTAGTTCTTCCAATACTGACAGTTATTGAGTTTGTTAAGGAATATTAATTTTGTTATATTATTTATTTATATGAGGAATTAATTGAAGCGGTATGTTATGGGTAGGGAACTATATAGACCCTCGATGAATTGGTATGTCTCATGTGGAAAAAATATTGGGTATTGTCTTACGCTATACCCCTTTATATAATATGTCATGGAATGAGACCTTGATGGTATGTTTCAGATGTCAGTATTACGCATTACATAATTATGAAATTAGTTATTAATAGCCATGTGATTATTCTATTAGTTAAAATATACATGGATAAGTATCAAGCTCATGTGATTATTTATATGGAATTATTTGATCATAACTCTTTCCTGCAATATAATTCTTCATGTTCATGTTATTTATTAAGTAGAATGTCTTCTCAGTTATTTTGCATTACATATTGATTATGACTTATCTATTCATGATATATTCCACTATATTCATGCCCTTACTGAGCATTAGATATCTCCCTTTTCTTATGTTTCCTTTCTCTAGGATTCCATGAAGTATATTATTTTTTTATAAAGTGATATAATAGTGGAAATAATAGTGTACTCAAATTAAATAATGTGTTAAATCTTATGTTTTTAATTTTTAACATAAATTAATTAATGTATCTAGTTTACTTAGAATAATAAACTATTTGGTACCTTGGGATGTGATTCCTTATATCGAGTTCCAGTTTAATAATGTAACCGTTGGTTTTGGGCTAATGGAATCGAGGTATTTACAGTTGGTATCATAAGAAGTTTAGTAGAAAACATGGGAACCAAATTTAGGAAACCATATATTAGGGAATATAACCATATTTTTGATAATGAGAATAAGTTTAAGTATTTGATAACATCCTATATATTTGTTAATGACTGTGGATAACCTAGGTTAAACTTAAGGAATCATATATTGAGAAGAAGGTGTCATGATTTAGACAATTTTTGAATAGTATTTCCTTATTATTTGATAAATCAATCTAATTATTATAATTTGATACTTACACTGTGATTTTTAGTTTTAGTCAATGGATGGAACCTGATAGAACTGGGTTAACATTCATTGTGATAAAAAATGTGTTGATGAGAAAACAAATGGGATGATGACTAGGGTGAAGGATATTAGGATTATTCATAATAAATTATTCTAATATATGATTAACAACATTCACCTTTACCAATTCTTAGACTCACTAAATAAGAGAAGGATGAATTCCACTAAGTACCTGAATAGTGTAGACCGTAGAGGAAATAATGATCGATTTACTTCATGTTAGAAATGTTGAAAGAGACACATATGAGAGTGCCACAAAGGAATAATAAAATGTTTTATGTGTAGAAAATAAGGACAAAAACTCGTAAATTTATAAGAAAAAAATGAATTGTTCTATTAGCATAATGGATGAGAATAATGGTCTCCCTAAGACATTATCATTCGTTGATTGTTTAAAAAGTGGAATTTATGGGAATTATGAAAATTGATATCCTAAGGGGAATCTTGAGAAGTGAATCAGAATGGTTTTATGAATAATAGTTATATTGTTGAGGATGAAGAGCCTAAAAATGACATATGAAATAAAGAAGGTATAAAATAATAGGATGATGAATCCAATTTAATGGTTTAAGAATGAATAAGAACGATTAATGTTCGTGTTTTTGGATTCAATAATCATTCTATAAGGGTATTTTATCAATTAAATGGAGGTATTAATTATTAAGAAATGCATTTGGATTGATCTGTAATACTATTTATTTATGAATCTGAGAGAATATGTTGAATGGTATCAATGACCAGGAAAAGTGATTCCATGTGAAGTTTATCTTTTTGGAAATGACATGATTGAGGGAGGATAACCCCTTAATATGTTCTAGATATTGAGGCAACAATTATAAATATATGTTTATGGGATAGTGTTAAGAAATTGGTTAGTGATTTGATGGATTAATTTATCTTTTCCAGAGTTTACTACATGTTTGGAATTATAGAATATATTTAAAAACCAATGATTTTATTTTTGGAAGAAATAATATTTTTAGTAAGTCTTTAAGATGATTAATTTTTTCACATATTTGGTATGTTACATTAAGAGTTACATTATATTGTTTGAGGAATCTAATGTTATTTTTATTTTTAAAATTTAGTGACCTTCATTCTAATTTTTTACATTGAATTTGGACATATGTATTTTAGATGAGTCTAAAGGTTAACTATTCATGGAATATTTCTAGTTGAACTCTAGGTATTATTGGATAACTTATGTTAACCATTTTGTTCGTGGAAAATATCTAGAGGCAATGGGAATGTATTCTCATTCTTTTATTGAGATTATGATATTGTAAATGTTAATTTGAGTGCTTCAGGAATAAAAATTTCAATTGGGTATTCATTTCATTGAGTAAGATATGAATTAGAAAATGATGAACACATATAGAAAGGATGAAATTGTTCCTACAAAATAAAATGATATCAAGCCACTATATTTTCTTATGTTCTAAGTTCGAATGGTAAATGTAACACCCCAAGATTCTGAACATAAATTTAATATTGAATCCATGAAACATTGAGTCTCTACAAAACACCATTTTGTTGTAACGTTGCTTGTGAACATAGTTTTTATACCTCTGTGATTTGAATTTCAAAAAACTGACATACACGGTTGCGTTCAGTAAGATATTTAGAGTCTGATAAGACAAACATAATTTTTGGTGAATAGTAACTTACGCTTATGAATAGTAATGTTACCTGGATGAATAGTAATGCACCCTTATGAATAGTAACTTGACCCTTATGAATAATAATGCACCCTTATGAATTGTAATTTGACCCTTATGAATAGTAATATACCCTTACGAATAGTAACTTGAATAGTAATGTACCCTTATGAAAAATAACCTCAGACATGTAAGTAAAAATATAATTTAGGCATCTTACAAATGAGAGTGAATGTTTTAAAAATTAATAATTAAGTGTTGGTATTTTTATGAGCAACAAATAATGAATTAAATTTTTTAAATTAATAGATTAATTTAAAAGATAATTCATTTTCATAAAATGTATCCATGAATAAATATTTTATTTTCATATAATAACAAGATAATTTTATGAGACACTAGTTAATTTTTCAAAGTTTCATAAAATCAGATATAATATTAAAATTGGATTTTTTTGAGTAAATGATGATTTTAATTAAAAATTAAATTTCTCATATTTATAAAATTAATTTTTTAAAAGGGAGATCCTTTTTGGATTATACACATCGAAAAATGGTTTTGATGATTTTTTGGGTTTTTTATGAAATAGATTAATTGTTGTTGAATAGTAAAAAATATAGTTTTTTTATAAAATATTGCATTTTTTGGGACATCATCATGAAATTATTATGATATAAAAATTTATTTAAACTATGTAATAAATAAATAATTATATTAAAATTGGAATACTATAAAGAATTAATTTGGAACATGAAAATTATATTTTTTCACGAATAATTATAAAAATCATTGTCAATGTCGACGCAATGCCTACACAGCGCTAACAAATTCAAAATTGGTAATTTATATATAATACTTTAGTGCCTAATATTAAATTAATTAATTATTAATTAATTATTATGTATTATTTATCTCTTTTATTTTTAATTTTTAATTTTCGTGTTATATAACATGAGTATTAACCAAATGTATTTTCAGTACTTGTATAGGGCAAGAAAAGAGAAAATAACAAATTTAAGAAGATGTATTTTTTTTATAATATTGAATATAGATAATGAATAAATTAATAATTTTCTTTTGAACCGAATTAATTTATCTTTATGATAGTATTTTATTTCTGATTTTTATATATGTAATAATTAGCATTAATACTTATTCAACGCCGATACAACGCTCGTGAAAGCATAAGAAAAATAAATAAAACGTTTTTAATAAAAATTATAAGAATTATTAAAAGACCCATATTTGGTATAGAACATTTTATATAATAAATTTTAGACTTTAAAAAGTTTTTATTCTAATTTGGGACATTTTGGACCCACATGAATCACATTAAAGCCTTTATAATATTTTATTTCAAAAGGAAATGAAGTTATAACATTATAGTTTTTAATTTAATATTATTATAATATGAGATTTTCTAAATGTTTTATTTTAAAACGAATAGTATTTGAAATGATAATAAAATTATATTTCTCATGGAATTTTATTTTTAATTTTTAAAGAACAAATAAATACCATAATGGCTACCACAAAGATGATGCAGTATTAATTAATTCAATGAATAAATCAAATAAATGATATTCAAAATAATAAAATAAATATAATATTATATTTTTCAGCTAATTCAAGGATTTCCTAGTTTAATATGACATTCTATGATATAATATAAAATTTTATTTTATTTTTAAACTTTTTAAGTGTTTAAAGTCATTGATATGAATAGATTTAATCCTGACAAAATTATTTTTCATGAATAAAATATTTTTTTAAATTATTTAAAAATCCCAAAATTATTTAAAAAGTCCAAATATGATAATATTACTTAAAAAATGTTACCCCCTTTAGTTTTAGGCCATTTTGGTTTCTTAAACCCTATAATATATTTATTATATTTTAATAATTTTAGGGATTACTAAGATACCTCTCACCTCACTTATAAAAGGAGGTTACTTCCTTCACAAATTTCAAAACAATAAGTCTTCTTGTTCCACCAAACTCTACTAAATTACATACTCATCGTACCTTTACAAATTATTGTGCTTCTTTTCTCACGAAAATACCACTTCCAAGAGCCTTAAGGTGGTTTCAAAAGAGAAATATTCAAGAGGTAAGATTTCTTCTTCTTCTTATTTAAATTATTTATCACTTATATCTTATCCATAACTATTATCAAATTACTCATGAGAACTATATTAAATTATTTGTACTTTAATTTTGTTATGATAATGGAATATTACATCATCATCTCTTCTTTCCCACCCTTTTATACTATAAATGTTAACAGTGTCTGAGATGTGTTAATTATGACGTTCAAGGAAGACGAGTTTTCAATTTTACTAACTATCTTAAGGACTCATCATGATACATTTATAATGGTTTAAAAAGATCATAATATATGTATTTTATCTTATCTAATGTTCTTTAATCCTTAAAAACTCATAATATAATATAATTATACAAAACAAGTTTATCATGCACAAAACTGCCATGTTAATCCAAGTGTTTATCATTAACCGTTATCTAATGAGTCATCCTCATGTTATATAAACAAAATAATTATAAGATAATTTATATCTCTATAATGGTAAAAACAATATATATTAATAATTCTGGATGTTTAACCACATTTTAAAAAAACCTCCATTCATAGATACAGGTAAACCGATCATGAAAACCAAGGAAGAAAATGCTTCCAAAAAAATAAAATTGAACCTCTTAAAACCATAAAAACGGACATGAATGAACCTTATACGGTTAAAATAAATAAATAAAGTTTATAGGAGATTATTGAATTATTATTTAATGAATCTAAATTTTATTATTCAGGTCATTAAGATAAATCGATGAACACATTCAGGCATAAGGTAAGAGGTTTCTTCATCACACTTCCATTTTTGTGAGATATTCTGTATTCACTACTATTACTTGTGTATGGTGTATGCATACTTCCCATTGATGTTTCATATCAGGAGTATATTTATTATAATTAAATTCATGAATCATTTTATTATTATTAATTTTGCTTCATATGATTCAATTAATTACAATGTTGTAAGTATTTTCTACCTAAACCTCCATTTTCATTCGGGTTGCTCTTATTCTACACTCACCTCAATGAAATTATTATTTATTCTTATTTACTACTATAAAATTATGTTTGAATGTTCTATATATTTTTATAAATCATAATCCTTCTTTATTTTATGGGGAGTTAAATGTTTTAAAATAATCTTTCAAAAATTATTCTAAAATGAAAGCTCAATTCAAGGAAATTCTCAAATTTCTTACCTATTTTGAAGTTCACTCTATAACCAGTTTTAATCCATTTTTATCTCCCTAGAATGAAAAATTATAACAAGAAAATATATTTTGGTTCATTTCTGGGTTTATGAAATCAAACATTCATTTGCGCTTTAAAATCCTATAATATTTTCCTTATACTACACTAAAATGTTTTTTTCTAAAGATCCTTTAAAAACTCTTTCTAAATGATTTCACCTCAATAATACTTTATTTAAGCCCAAAATATTATTTCAATGACCTTACCTTTTATATTCAGGGACATACATGTTTACAATATGATTTCATGAGAAATACAAATGATTTTCGAAAAGAACTCTTCTTTCCAAAGTAAAAAATAATGTTTCTCATATCACTTTAACTTTTATGAGATATATTCCTTGTTCATCACTTATTTCATTCTTATAGTGTATGGACTTCCCTTTGGTATATCATATCAATCGTATCCTTATTCCTATGATATTCTAAGGGATTATGATTAAAAATTTTCTAGGTGGTATGAGACACTTTGGAATATTTAAGGATTATTTCCTCAAGGATTTTTCAATGGTCTCATTTAAAAGTATCTTCATCTATGTCAACATCCTTTGTTGAATCTTGTACTTTATTGAGGTTTATATCCTATTATATCATCCACCATTTATTATTTAATGGTTTATTATTAGTTTTACTATGGATTTGCTATCTTGAAACCATTCACCATATTACTCTGAATGTTTAGTGTTTATGATTACTGATTGGGGAAAGTAATTTACATTTCATATGTCAGTTTATATATGAGTTTGTATGTTGTTTTTGTTTATCCCTGTTAATAATAGGAATTAATTGGACTTAGTAAGTGTTAGGTGGGGCCCTATATAGCCCCTTTGTTCAACGGTATGTCTCATTAGACAAACTACGGTCTTGGCACAAGGCCTTGACAAAATGATTATTTATGGTCTTGGAACAAGGGCTTGATAGTATGGTTATGATGTCCCACATTATGAATTCCCTTATTATGAAAATAGAATTGATAGTTCATGTGGTTATTCTACTTGTATAATACCTATTATTATGTTTTATTATGGAATTATTTATTCAGCTCTTATTCCTGCCATATTATATTCAATATTTTTTTAAAGGCATGTGTTTTTAGTTAATCACTATGGCTCATGTTTATGTTTATGATATCTTCCACTGTATTTCTTACCCTTACTGAGAATTAGATCTCACACCTTTATTATGTTTCATTTAATCATTAGATGAAGAACTTTATTCTGAATTACCTCTAGGGATAAACTTAGAGTTGTGTATGTTCCCAATAAAACTTATATGTTGTATTTCTTTTGAAGTTGTAATATTGAACCTAGGTCTGTATCAAGTTTTCAAAAAATACTAAACTACTCGGTCTTTCGGGACTTCATTCCTTATAATCTTGCTAATGTATTAAAATAATTCACCATCTCCAGGCTTCCGGGGTTGGGGTGTTACAATAAATTAATTCCTCAACTCTATAAAAATAGCTTGAAAGAAAAATGTTATCATATTAACATTATAACTAATGAATCAATGGTATTTTGATTCATTAAATATTTATAGTTCTATGGTTTCTGACACTGAATTCATCATTCAAATTATTTTGATAAATGAAATTTATCACCCACTATGATTATTTGGGCATTACACTTTTCTTCAATGTCTATATCTTCACTTCCCACCTATGTTCTCATACTTGGAAACCTAGTAGTGTGATTAATCTAGATAATCTTTATACATCCATTTATCACTTATCAAGAGGATTTTTTATTATACCTCCTCATGATGATGGATTTAAATAATTGAATTTTAAATTCCAAACCATTGATTATTGGGATCAATATTAAATTTTGAGGACACAATTTATTTTATTGGGTATAATGCAACACCCTAAGATTTTAAAAATTGAACATCATATTCTTTAGTGTATATGACACGAAAAACCAAGAATAGAGGAGAATGTAACATCCTAATATTTTATGGTATTTTTCATTTTAAATAATTTCTTTGATAGCTTATGGCACACGTAACCCTTATATTTTAAAAGAACACTATGTTTGATAGTATATAAAACACGAAACACTGAGCATAAACGAACCATGATACACTATTGAAATATTAGAAGTTTAACATGAACTTTATAACATACCCATTAAATTGAAGGGGTTGAATAGGATTACCTATATTTTTAAATATTAAAAAAGGTATTAATGAATAAAAATTAATTGATTAATACTTAGGAAATAAACACTCACATTTTAGTAAAATCATTTTATACATTTTCATTAAAAATTATTTTTATTAATTTTTATAATAAAATAATAAATTAAAATTTTCCACTTATTGAAAATTTATTTGATAAAATAATATTAATTTTTAAATCATAATATCAAAATAAGATGAGTTTTATTTTTTTGGAATTTTTGTGAAAATATTTTTTTTCCAGTGAATAGTGAAAAGACTACTTTTATGGAAAAAAGTATTTTAATTTCAGGCATTTTAAAAGTAAATTTTTTGTTCAAAAATATACTAAAATTAAAAATACTTTTACTATATTTTTAATAATATATTAATTTTTATTATAATAAATTTCATGGTTGAATTTGATATGAATACATTTTTAGACATAAAACATTCTATGGAAAACATTTTTTCGTTGCGTTTTACTGATTTAATTTTAAATTAATTTTGAGCTCTTATTTGATTTGAATGTTGAGAAATGGATTCCATATTTCTATTCAATATTTAAAAATTTATTAAATATTTCCCATTTATTTTTGGTTGATTTAAAAAGTACCATAGTAATCTTTGTTACCATAATAATGTGTAAATAAGGTAATTAAAGTTAAAAATAAAATTAGAAGGACAATAAAGTTATCATAAAAAATTATTTAATCTTATTTAATGAATAAATTTAAACCATAATAATCCAATATTTTTTATATGTAATTTTATATCCATTTGAATGATATTAGGATGCTTATTGTATTTTATTTCAAGAAAAGTTAAACATGTCACACACTTATTTTTAATAACTATAATATTTATAATATATGGTTATCAAGAGGAGAAGTTCAATGGGAAATAATAATTATAAATTTAAAATATTTATCTTCATCAGGGAAATTAATTTTCAATATTTATTTATGAAATAATTTTTTTAAATTATAACCCAACACTGATACAATATTTATTCAATTAATGGAAAAATCAGAAAAATGATAAATAAAATATTAAAAGTACTATAATTTGAGATAAATAATTTGATGTATGAATTTTAAAGATGAACATGACATAATAGGGATAGAATATATTTTTTAATTATACATGTTTTCTTGATATTGTAATACTAAATGTATTGGCTAGTTCAAAAAATTGACAATTTTGATATTTTATAATAGAAAATATTTTATTAAATGATATAAAATTACTGAAAAATGCATATTTTAAAAAATTATGGGATATGTTTAATACCATATTTAATTTCCCATACATAGTTCCTTTTGAATTTTATTTTAACATTATTGACCCAAGATAATATAGAATTTTAATGGTATGGTAATTGTCAAAAGGTTTAATGGTGGTGGGGGGGGGGTTAAAACTAAAAGATAAGGGTTAAAACATATTAAAAAAAATAAAATTGTTTAAATTAAATAATTTCAAGTTATATTCTCCCTATCGTAACCTTTATAAATTCTAATCCATTTGGACATGAGAAATAATTTATATTAATTTAATATCTTAAGAAATTCCATGAATGCCCCTCCCCTAAATTATAAAAGGGAACCCATTCCTTCACTTATTTACTCCACCATGAGCCATCTTTATCAACCAAAACCTATCAATCCTTATTCTAAACATCTATATACATATTACTGATCTTTTTTCCCTTCCAAAATAAAAACCCTTGGTCCCTTAAGAAGTTCTCTTAAGGGAGTCCACTGAAGAAGTGGTAATCGTCTTTACCAACCCTTTCAAGATTATTTCTTCTTCTAATTACATTCATGTGTTGAAATCAACCTAAAATAATTAATGTAACGTTATAAATATATTTATATGTTATTATTATTTTGATAAATATATATTATATCTCTTTTACATCCTATAAAAATTGAAAACATCGCTCGTGTGTACATGCGGCTTGCCATCTCCATGTAGCAGTGTAATTATTTTTTCATCACCACATTTCTTGGATGTTTATAAATATTTCAATAATTACTAAATATGATATATATTACCTAATACTTATTAATTATAATTTTTTATTCTTTATATTTCATTAGTTCCGTCCATCAAAAAATGAAAACAACGTTCATATGTACGTATGACCTACCATCACAATGAACCATGTAATTCAATTTTATATCTCTATATTTTATAGATTAATATAATTATATATATATATATTGAATATATATGATATTTATACAATGAATAATATTCTAGAAAATATGTAACTATGACCAATGTGAATTGACTAAAACTACCAAACCAAAAAAAACATTAAAAAATGAAGCGATTATCACCCGAAATTGTGATTTTAACAAATAGTTGTTAATAAATTGATGGTAAAACATTATATATTGAATGATACATATTATTATGGTTATATATTAAATATATATGAAATATTTATTTGTTATATAGGATGATTGAACACATTTGATGGAAGTCGAACATGTGGTAATGGTTTCTCTTATCACATTTACTTCTATGAGACATATGTCATATTCAAAAAAAATTGTGGTGTACATACTACCCCATTAATATATTTATCAAGAATATAATTGTATTCAAGGTATTTAATGTTTCATTTTATGTAATTTATTTCATGGGGATTATTATTCAAAATTTACTAAAAGTGTTAAGGGTTAATTTTACAATCTCATCATTATTCGGGATTATTTATTTCTATGTATCATCTAAGGATTTTTCAATTCAAAATCCATGTTAAAAAAATAATTGTTTTTAATATTCTATGATTATTTTTATGTCATTTATTTACCCTTTTTGACTTTTTTTAAAAAATAAAAATAGAATCTTCTTGTTTTTTATGAGAAAAGTACTTTTTGACTTTTTTATATTAAAGTGTCGATGAAATTTTATTTATCTGATATGACATGATTGTAATTTACTATTTTAATAAAACATCAATTATTTGAAGTTTATTTTACAAGTTTACATGGTTATTTTCAAATAAAATCATTTCATTATTACGTACATTGTTTTTAGATTTTAAAAATTATTTTTAAAGTCAAATATATATTTTCATCAGGAAATATTCCAGTATTTTTTTAATTTTATTATTCCTTTGTCTCAACATAAATTGTTGAATATTATGTTGAGTATTTACTCTAATGATACCATTAATCATATTTATATTTAGGTTTTATGATAAAATTATATTGGAGAAGGTATTGATATTCCACATGAATGTTCTACCAATACAGATAAATATTAATTTTGTTAAGGAATTTTGATTTTGTGGTATTTTTTTTGAGGAATTAATTGGACTTAGTATGTGATGGGGAGTTCCTACTATAGCCCATAGAGGAATCAGTAGGTCTGATGATACAAACTATCTTTTGTATTAGCTGATTCCTTACCCAGTTATGTAGTATGTCTTCGTATGATTCCTTTACGGTTTGTTTTAGATGTAGATAAATATGAATCCCCTCATTATGAAATAGGTTATTAAGGTTAATTTGATTATTTTATTATTTATAATATCCATGGATATGATTCAAGATTATGTGATTATTTATATGGATTTTTTAATCATCATTTTTCCTACCATATTATTCATTATGTTCAAGTTATTGGACAAATGGAATGTTTTTTAGTTATTTACCTTTTCATATTGATTATTCCTTATTTGTATATAGTATATTCTATTATATGAATACCCTTATTGATAATTTTAGATCACCAATTTATTATGTTTCTATTCCCTAGGATGAAATTATGTGCATACTGATTGATATGTAGAGATATTCCAAAGAGAATAACGGTGTACTCAAAGAGAATACAATGCTGAATTATACATATTCATTTTTAATGATAAATCCAAGTATGTATCTACTTTACAAAGAATACTAAACTATTACATCATTTGGGTTGGTATTCCTTGTATATAGTGCCAATTTAATAATGTAACCTCTGATATTAGGCTACGGGAATTAGGGTCTTAACACTAGGCCTATAAACCTTCAATATTGAGTTGTTTGACTATACATAGAATCCCTAGGATAATGCATCATAGAGGTAGGTGTAAATGGATGTATATACTGGATATAATACATTACATGTACAAGGGAGATACTCCATTGGGTTTAGTCATTATGTTTCTTTGAACAAGGGAAGAGAAAGACATCTATATTGTCAGCATGTGAGCTAAATTAAGATATTACAGATGTGGAAGGGATGTGTTATATTAGTTAATTCAAGACATAACATGTAGCGATTTTATGCCATTAGGAATTCAAGTTATGTATTCTTGGCCTCCAGTTTATGTGAGGGTTGTCTCATAGACCAATTTAAATAAGGGGTTATCTGAAAAAATATGATATTAGAGACTAAAAGTATGTACATATTGAAAAGTGGGGGTTTGATATTAAGAAGCATGTATAGGATCTTATAATAGTTTTTTTAATATTAGTACGTGTAGTATATAGGTTAGATATTGTCATGTTGAATTTGTTTTACTAGCATGGTCATAATGTTTAAATGATTTTTCACATTATACAATGAAAATAAATGAATGAGTAATGATTGGAAGGATGGTCATGTTGATGAGAATATAGAGATATATTTTTTATGGAATAGTTATATTGGATTTAAACATTAAAAATTAAATTATTATATTGATATGTATTTTTAAAAATTAAGGTTTATTTACCATGAGATGTTAAGTAATATACTAAGAATTTTATAGGAATAAATTATATTTTTACTATAAAAGTCAAAAGTAGAACTTGGGTTGGGTTCTAAAGCTTGTAGATGGAAAATGACCATGAGGTTATGTTAAACTATGAGATGAACACAAATAACGAATAAAATATATAATTTCTTATTGACAAATCATTAGATAATTACCATCTACCATTACAGAAACCTTGATCATTCAGGGAGTGCCGACATCTTTGCTTCTTCCCACAACCTAGGTTCTTGGATCAAATGTTGGCATGGTTCCTTCTTTTTAGTCAATGGATCAGAGATCACCACAGACAAACCATGATCCATGAATTTCGTTGAAGTATGTTCATTGAAAAACCCCTCATTTTATAGATTCTTTCCTTCCATAGTTCCAAGTTGTTCACCTGGTCCATTACTCTTATGGTTCTTCAGATGGTTCTTTGTCGCTGTCCCTCCTGGCCTCTACCATATATTATTATGCGGCGCTCCTTAGGTGGACTATGGTGGCACATTATAGTGCATAAAAACATCCTTTGGGGCTCATTTAGAGCTTCAAGTTCTCCTGGGAGTTAGAACATTTGACCAGTGTCTCCGATTTGAACAGAAGATCCTTATGCATCGTACTGTCTTCCAACGAGGATTTCATCAAGGTCTATTATTGAACCCCTAGATCATTTGGCCTTTCGAACATATAGCTAACCCAGTAGTCCATGGAGGTGCATTATGGAATAGAATACCCTCAAGTTTTAGTGTGGGTTCTTATACTTGTCCTTATACTACCATTCTTTAATATATATTTTTCGGAGAGTATATGGATCCCTCTTGGAGAATTCATGTGTGAGGATGAAAAAATTTTCTGGATGAAAAATTCATCAAAGGAAAGTATTTTCATCACCATAGAACCCTAATCTTCTTATCTTTTACAGCTCTTTCTCTAGGTTAAAGGTGCAGTGGATTGGAGGAAGGTCCTCATTTATCCTTTGGTAATACACAACTGTTCAAAAATTCACCTTATGGACATTCCTTGTCAGTGTGTTGAAAGTAGCATTCATTTCCTGTGGCTCAACATCAACATGATCTTTCATTGGTGTATCTTCACCTTTGAAATCAGAGGTAGGCTGACCATAATATCATATAACCTTAATGATTAGAGAATTCACTAGAAATTCCTTGGATCTACCTTTACAACATCCCCCTCTTTCATCAATTACAGTCCAGTGGGCATCACCATCTTCTATCAACCTAGGAATGCATATCATACCCTTCCTCATGAAATGCTCTCCAACACCCCTGGATCTCTAGATTCCATGCCAACCTTCTCACCATGAAAATGAATCGTAACAAGGTAAAAGGTTTTCTCACTTCGGTACACCTCTGTGCTCCCCACGCCCCTGAGCCTTCTATTTTTCTACCCTCTCCCCGATGCTGACAACAAATAGCTACAATGCATTATTGTATGAATTGAAAATTCCAAAGAACCCTTCCTTGGTCATTTTAATTTCCTAGGTATCACATCTAGTTTATATGGATGACCCCCCCCCCCCCGCATCCTTTCTCCCTCATTGAATGGAGTATGAACCAGGTCCCAATCCAAAAAAATTTCATCCTCATCCATTTATCTCCCAATGATACTTTCAGTTTTAGGGGCTAGTTCCAACGCTCTCTATTAAAATGGTAACTCCAATAATATATCATTCTCAGGTCCTGATAGACTAAGTCAAAAAATTATTCCTCTCCAATGAGGAATCCAAAACCAAAACCCCTCTTCTTGTGATTATCAAACCTAAACAAATTTCCTACAAGATTTATTCCTTAGCTTACTAAGAAGCGTAAGAACTTTTTCATGCATGAAGAACTTGAAAATCACAATATATGGATTTTTTGAAAATACTCCCTCTTAGTGGAGAATTTGTATGTTTCAGATCAACAAATTTTTGTTAATGTTTTCTATGATGTCGTGGCTTTCTTATTATGGTTTATTTATGCTCTATGTGATTCTTTCTTAAGTGATAAGCTTTGGAGTGCTCTAAAATTGCAATGTCCCAGAATTTTTGTGTAATTTTTTTTAAAATTATATGGAATTATTTTAAGACCATGTACTGAGATGATGTGAGATTCCGAGGCCCGGAGTGCCTGGAATGATCCGTCGAAAAATGTTAAGATTTAAATAGGACGCATGGGTGGTTTTGCTAAAAAAGCACAATAACTCACAAAAAACTGTCCAAATCTGAAATATGAGGGTAATGTTGCGTTCATGATAGTGGGGGTACACTAAGCACGACTTGAGTTTAGTTGGCCCAACCATCCAGTGAGAAAACCTAAAAATAGAACAACTATAAATAAAATAATTAAATTATTTTATTTTATTTTTTAAACTCTTATAACCCAGAAACAGTGACTCGAATTAAAAATATGAGACCACCACTGAGCTCATGAGGGTATTCTTTCCTTAGGCAGATCCTAACATTGGCCGACGTGGGCCAACTGTGGAAGTTAGTTTTTGGCAGGAAATAAAACAATTAATTAACTATTATTTTATTATCAAATGCTCATAACTCATAAACTATAACTCAGATTTAAATCCGAGTGTATCGTTGAGCTCATGAGGACGTGTTCCCCTTAGGCGAAGCCTAACCTTGACCAGCGCGGGTTGAGGGTGAAAGTTAATTTTTTAACTTTTTTAAGGTTTGTTCACTAAATTTGCGAACGATATTTTCTAACATTTGAACCTGTTCTTAGATCAAAAATATGAGGGAACCATTGAACTCATAATGCTGTGATTCGCCTAGAATGGACTTAACTTAGACTGGCATGGGTCGGAAAAAAAGTTAATTTTTGGGACTTTTCAGAAAAATAATAAAATAACATTAAAATTTTATTTTATTTTTCTTTCACACCGTTGAGTAACAGATGACGATGGTGCGGTGTGGAGACAAGGAGACTACGAGGGACAATTAAGGAAGCCCCTTAATGGTTTGTTGTGAAAGCGTAATTTCTACACTGTTTCATATATGAAATACTGTAATGATGTAATGTCGTAGTGTAACATAAACACTGCATCATGTTTCATTTTATTGATTAAATGCATTGGTGGAAGGGGGAATTATACTGCCAGGATTCTCTGACAAACATCCAAAAAACTTCTTATCCAATGAAGAATGAAAAATTCCAATTAACATCAAACATCATAGATGCACCTCAATGAATGGAGTCAGAAGCGAAGAACGACATCAACGACTTGAAACCTAGAGGACATAACACTTCGGCAATGAACGTCATAGAGGTAGGGGTTTAATTTGTACAAGTTATTCCACGTTCGCATTCTAGAAATAGTGAATGTGGATCAACCCATGAATAGGTTGATCCGCGAATCATGCTTTTATGAAGGAGTGTGACTTTTATTTTGGGAGTTATTATCCGGGATTAGTTTATCTCCAGTTTGATTGAGCCACAATCCCCGAGCCTCCCTATGATTATAAACTTCTAATGCGGAGGGTGTGGGCCGAAAAAAATAAGACCTAAACCCCTCCTCAAGTGCATTCTTTGTGAATAGATTTTCCGAATTAATGGAAAGGTGGGTTTTGGACCCTCACGGTGAAGAGGATGATCTATGAAGGTCGTATGCGCAAGCATCATGAAGAACAGACCACCAGAATGCATCTGGTGGTACATTAAATAATATCTCGGCCTGCTGCGGTAGTAGGAGGTCGTGCCTGGCTAGCTATGGTAGCGGCGGGGTAACACAGTTCCAGGAGAGTGCCACGTGGAGGGGTGGACCGCGTTTGGGCCACCAGGTTGAGCTTGTAGTCACGATCATTTGACTGCTGCAGGAGGAAGGCCCCATGTCCATGGGGCCTGTAGGAAGGGGACATAGTTGGGTGTTGCGTATCAGGAGCGCACCGCCAGCCACCCATTCAGTCGGTGTTTGGGGTGGCGGGCTGCGCCCCTAGCCACCGGGCCAGAACCACACTCTTCGGGCTAGTCCAAACTAGACTAGGTTTCTAGGTGACCCTCGACCAAACTAGACCAGGTCCAGTGATGCCCATTGGTCTTGGCACACTGGCTAGGCTAGACCAGACCGACCAAGAATCAAACCGGGTTAGGTTGAGTCAGTCGAGTTAAACCAGGGTATGTGGGACCCCCGACCCCCGTTTCACTAAAATTCCCATATCACTCAAACCAGGCTTCCGTTTGATATGACATTAGTTGTAGAGACCCGAAGCTTGACGTACATGGACATTACATTACTTTTGCGGAATACTTAGTACATAACAAAAAACACACACACAAGGATCGTAATAGTTTAGTGTCTTTGGAAACTCGGAACGTAATCTTCTAATCCTGGTGAAAGATCTTCAATATCTCCCATAAAGATATTCCCTTTTTTTCTTACCTAAAACCTTTCTTTATATCCTGGGGAAAAGAAAACATAAAAGGGTGAGCTCAAATGCCCAGTAAGGGTAAAAAAAAGAAAAATCAATCACATCATATTCATAAGAACATAACTTTTGGAAATCTTAACCTGCAAAAGAGATCATAATTTCATAACCTGGGATAACTCATGGTAGTGAAATGTATTCACAATAATCATAACATAAAACATTAAACTTTGTGGCATACACACATAATCATAGAGAATCATTTCTTGTTAGTCAAGACTCATTGCCAAGACTATCTTAGTGGACAAAGTCCATTTCTGAATCGAGTGACCCTCGTTTTAGTCATGTTTCACTGAACCGGTATAACCTACCATTCCAGCCATGTCTATCTCATGAGATATAAAATCTTTACCCAATGAATTGGAGGGAGATATAGGTCCCACCCATCTCATAATGATACCATTCTTATGTGTGCCACAAAATCATAAACCATACATCATAGCATAACCCATGTAATAAAAATGGGATTCTTAAACAACATGACATCATAAAACCATTCATATAAGATAAAGGAATTCATAAACATAATTCCATCACAACATAGTCAAATCAATGTAAAAATATGGATAGAAACAGAACCCTTTATTATCTTAGATGGAAAATAATTTTGATAAAACACTTGAAATGAATTCTTGAGGAAAATATCCTTTCTTCTTCAAAATCAATTCCTTTTCACAAAACATCATGCAATTTTAAAAGAAAGAGATTTTATTGAAAATAGTCATGAAATATTTTGGAGGAAGCTTCATGAAAATAAGGCTTTATAAAACCGTAAAAAATCCGTTCGTGCCGTTTAAGTTAAAAAAAACATTCTTCTCGTACTTTTGTCGGAAAAGTCAAAAAGTACCTCGTACGAAAAATGACAAAAGATTCCTTTCATATCTTTTACTAAAAACAAACCGAAGGGTAAAATTGTATATAAACTATTCTATAAGGATATAAATATTACATATTGAGGAAACATGGATGTGGATGATAAAATACACCCCAGTAAATACCAAAGTATAAACAATCTCGGATAAAAATGAGATTGTGATATTTTCCCTTACCTTAGGTCCGATTTGCTTCGTATGTGTCCGAAACTCCTATATAATGATTTAAATAATGTCATTGACTTATTACATAATCATATTCATTGTTATGATATCATATATGGTTCACTTATGACTTTATATTACCCGTTCTTTTGTAAATTCCATGTTAAAGAAGCGTTTTGGGTAAAATCGTTTCATTTATTGTAGGTGTTTTGACTTGTTGTTCTTGACATTATTATTACTTATATCATGATTTACATACTTCAAGAATATAAAATATGATTTATATATCATATATATTAAGTATATATATATATATAATAGATAGATAAATGAAATGAAAAACACCGTTCATGGAGACGGTAGTCCGTACGTACGCATGAACGCTGTTTTCCTTTCATTATTGTCTTGAATGGAAGTAAGTAGATTACATACATATATATATATACATAAATCCAGTATCTTTATAATGTCATATATTTCATTATTATTTCTTATATATACTTTATAATCATTCTTAAATGGTTAAAATGGAGAATGAATCTCATCGCGTCGTGGAGACGGTAGTCCGTACGTACGCACGAGCGATGATATCATTTCCGTAATTATTGAATTGAATTGGAGTGGATTATACAATATATCAGAATAAATATGATGTTATAATAACTATGTATAGTTATTCTTTACACCATAATACCCATCCATGTAAGGTGTTGGTGGAAAAACAGATTACACCACGGCGTGGAGACGGTATTCCGTACGTACGCACGCGCGGTGATTTCATTTTCCGTAGGATGGATAGATGGTGAATTAGGATTGTTTCATAATTATAATAAAATATCAGTATATGAGTGATACTGATGTTATTACTTCATAATGAAACAACCTAAGAAGAAGAAGTGGAAGAAGAAATAAAGGTGAAAGAATTGGTAACGGTAATTACCTCTTCTTTGAAGCGCCTCTTTGAGACTTCCTCTTAGGGCACTAAAATTGGTCATTGAGGAAGACCCGAACCTCTAGGATGTTTCTAGGGAAGTGGAGAAGATATTTGGGCAGGGGTTGGCCGAGCTTGAAGTCTCAAAGTTGTGTGAGGAAGAGAGGGAGGAGATGCCCTTTTATAAGGGAGGAGAGGGGAACCTTTGGAATAACTACAAATATTATTTTATTATAAAGTCACGTTCGGTTTTAGATAGCTCCAAATTAATTTATTTCGAGGATAAGGTGGGTATGGGTCGAAATCCTCTCATCCAATAGAATTTAGATAAGTTTAGGTTCCTATTTTAACCTTATCATTTATATTTAACTTTAAGTTAGATAATTTTACTTTTACCATGTCTTCTTGTTTTCTTACACTATAAGGTTAATAAACTTACTATAAGAAGCCAAACGAACCCCAAGTTGTTGATTATTAATATATATAACCTTATCTAAGTCATTTGGCCGAAACTTAGATTTTGAGGAATAAAATAACAATTAATAATATAATATTTGTTTTAAAAAAACTATTTTATGTCAATTTTGACACTATTTGGTAATTGTTTTTTGTGAAAATCATAACAGAATGATTAGTTCGAAAAAAGTTAATTAAATCTATACTAACATGTCATATTAACGTATAAAATTAGTGGAATTGATAAAAAGTCTCAAATTATATTTATTTGGGTATTTATAATATCAATTATTCTAATTTTTCACTATTATGGTAATTACTACATCATCATTGTGTCATAAATAAATTAAATTATTTAATGTCTAAAAATTATAAATAAAATATCATTATGTATGAAATCTTATTATATTTCTAATGAATATTTACAATCGAATTTATCTCATGTATAACCCTATATTATAAATGTTTTAGTAAATAAACTTTGATTTTAACTCTTTTAACTCTTCTTTGAATTAAATAACAATAAATGTCCTAATCTAATCCAAGTGGGCCTAAGTGGTCATATTTCATTCCTAAGGTTGTTTTTGGTCGAATTAAACTTTTCCAATAGAATTAGGACATGTGTTAGGGTAATAATAATATCATTTTTACCCTTAATTGCCTTATTTACTTTTAACCGCGGTAAAAAAAAGTAAAAAGTTACTATTCACCAAAAATTATTTTCATCTCATTGAACAACATTTTAGTCCTTGATATTAACTGTGTCTCTCGGATTTTCGAAATTTCACTCACAGAAGCGGTAAAATTAAGTTTTATGAAAAATTCAGTTTTTTTAACTACCACTTAGTGGTTCACTATTCATCAAAAATTGAAAGTTTTCATAAAAATACAAAAAATTAGGCCTAAGATATATTTGATATTATGAACTCAAAAATGATTTCTATTTTACTAAATTCAAAACATATCAGTTGCATTAATTAATTTAAAAATTAATTCCCGTCGTCAAAACAAAAGGCGTGTTTTTAAGAGATAATAACTATCAAAAGATTGACACTTGTTTATAACTGGTTTAAATGTGAAATTATATCCAATGACCAACATTGTATTAAATTTTAAAAATATATTCTAAATATACTTTAAAACAACTTAAATTAATAATTTATCACTATTAATTATTTCTATTAAAAAAAGTTGTTTTTAATTAAAATTTAGTAATTTTCACTATTCATCAGAATATGAAAGTTATCCGAAAAGTACCAAAATTTCACCCTAAGCTAATTTCGATATTCCGAATCCAAAAATGAAGTCCATTTTGAAAAATAGAATTTAAAAAATTTCAAAAAGTGGTTATTACTATTCATAACGGCTAGTTTTAATAATATTTTAATAACATATCGTTGTTTAGTAAAACTCGGTATTGCGTACTACACACGCTATCAAGGAAGGTCGTGATTGCGTGTAATGAAAGGAAAGTCAAGGATGCGTGTTGTGCAAGCTGATTTTGGTGTAGCGTACAACACAAGACATTAATGAAATTAAAAAGAATATTTTTCATAAAATCTCGGGGTGTTACATTCTACCCCCCTTAAAATGAATTTCTCCCTCGAAATTCGTCGGGGTTATAAATGGTTTACTATTCGAAATTTTCTTTGATAGAAACCCACATCATAAAAAGGAATACCAAAACATGGCTTTAAAAACTAAAGTATGAAATGTAACGATTACCCAAATAAACTAATCACTGGGTTTCCACATAGGTGAAAATATGGATATGGAAGAAAAATCTAACCATCATGTTAAGATGGAGAGTGGTAGAGAACATGGCTATGGAAAAGCCAACAATCACAAATCCATAAATTTGTGATGATCTAATTTACCATCTGATTAGTCAGATATAAGAGCATTAGGACAACATTTTTGGTTTTCAAGATCGTTTCCCTAAAGTTGAAGAATTTGAATTAGAATAAATACTTACTTTATTTTGGTACAATCTCACTGTTGTTCGTGCCTTGAACAATTTCCACTTCATCTCTTAAATAAATGAAGTTGAATTTGTTATTCGTGAAGTGTTAGCAGATCATGTGATAGAATGACGGGTCATTCCATCTGTCTCAAACAAAAGGTTAGCAAAAGTTATTAAATATACATAAGTCATTCTATAGTGAGATTAATCATATAGGGTTCCTAAAATGGACTTATACTTCATATATCATACTGCTTAATATAATAAAACTAGTTTCTACTAAACAAGGACTTCCTGTAGGCCAGTGGTAGGCGATAAAGGCCAGTCGCACTTCGGTTGTGGGTTCGATTCCCACATCCTTGTCCGACGCGATGGGCTGTTGCCCGTCCTGGAGGTTGTCCTTTTTCTAAAACTACATTACTATAACATCCCATCAATAATATCGAAAATCTTCTATCCTTAAACAATACTAACTTATGTCCAACATAATCCATTCTAATATTTAGGCTTATCCAGAATACTGCAGTCCACTCTCATAATATAATGAAAATGATTAACAGAGATTTAATACCATCGTTGATCCCCATATATCATAAGATATGTCTTGTTGGTCACATTCCAAACATTCAAAGGCCTTAATCAAGTATTTTCTTGAATACCCATTGGACCTTAGTGAAAACATGTATGCAGTTAAAAGTTAACACCTTCCATATACCAAAATCCTCAAAATTCTATATACTCAAACCATGATATCACTTAGTCCTTATATCAATCATGAGCTCATGAATACTGTCAAATATTTCATTTTCTCGTTTTCCCTTCATTATGCGCATATCATCTACATTTCAAAAATATCTGAATAACCTTTCATGGACAGTGGTACCATTAATCATACACTTTCAAAACTCAAGGAAAGACAACAGTGTAACAATCCTTAGATTTCTCTTTATTCCATAGTACCATGAGATTTCTTATACAACATTACACATGATAAACATGTAATCATTCCACTACATTCTTAAACCATTGACCGAGCTTCAACAATTCTTTCATCTCACATATCATTTGTAGTCTCTTCATCATCATACACATAAATACTACCCATACGACCATACTGATTCTCTTCATGAGACTTTCCCTTAGGGCATTGGTTTGCATAATGCCCGTACATTCCACATTTAAAACATTTAACCATTGTTGATGTCGTAGAAATACCATTATCCTCATCCCTGGTGTTAACTGAACCTTTTCCTTTGCACTTACTGGCTTTGTGTCCTTCTTTTCCACACCCAAAGCATCTTCCAGTTCCTTTGAAACATTCTCATTGATGCCTCTTCCCACATGATTTACATAGGGGAAATTGAACTTTCTTTCCTCTATGATCATCATGAAACTCCATCTTTCTCTTATTAGTCGAGTCAGGAAACTTACCAAATTTTACTTTATTAATCATATTATGAGATTGCTGATTCGGCATAATAATGATGTTTGGACTTCCAAATCCCATTTCATTTGGTTGCTCATGAAAAATATCATTCCATTGTCCATCATATCCTCCATTATCGTGAATCACCTTGTTTCCAGCCATTTTCTAAAACCCAAAAAGAATAGTGTGAGAGGAAAAAATCATGATAGGGAAAACAACATTATAAAGGGGGAGTATCCTCAATATCTAACTTCTTAGGTAAAATTCTAAGATCGTTACCATAGTTATAGGACTGTATCCTATACGTATACTTATCCTTAGGGACATCCCTAGACAAACCTTATAAATATCTCTAGGGATCTCACTAAATTTCTCGCATCCTAGTTTCCAAAGGTTGACTAAACCTTTCCTCTGATACCAACTGTAGAGACCCGAAGCTTGACGTACATGGACATTACATTACTTTTGCAGAATACTTAGTACATAACAAAAACACACACACAAGGATCGTAATAGTTTAATGTCTTTGGAAACTAGGAATGTAATCTTCTAATCCTGGTGAAAGATCTTCAATATCTCCCATAAAGATCTTCCCTTTTTTTCTTACCTAAAACATTTCTTTATATCTTGGAGAAAAGAAAACATAAAAGGGTGAGCTCAAATGCCCAGTAAGGGTAAACAAAAGAAAAAACAATCACATCATATTCATAAGAACATAACTTTTGGAAATCTTAACCTACAAAAGAGATCATAATTTCATAACCTGGGATAACTCATGGTAGTGAAATGTATTCACAATAATCATAACTTAAAACATTAAACTTTGTGGCATACACACATAATCATAGAGAATAATTTCTTGTTAGTCAAGACTCGTTGCCAAGACTATCTTAGTGGACAAAGTCCATTTCTGAATCGAGTGACCCTCGTTTCAGTCTTGTTTCACTGAACCGGTATAACCTACCATTCCATCCATGTCTATATCATGAGATATAAAATATTTACCCAATGCATTGGAGGGAGATATAGGTCCCACCCATCTCATAATGATACCATTCTTATGTGTGCCACAAAATCATAAACCATACATCATAGCATAACCCATGTAATAAAAATGGGATTCTTAAACAACATGACATCATAAAACCATTCATATAAGATAAAGGAATTCATAAACATAATTACATCACAACATAGTCAAATCAATGTAAAAATATGGATAGAAACAGAACCCTTTATTATCTTAGATGGAAAATAATTTTGATAAAACACTTGAAATGAATTCTTGAGGAAAATATCCTTTCTTCTTCAAAATCAATTCCTTTTCACAAAACATCATGCAATTTTAAAAGAAAGAGATTTTATTGAAAATAGTCATGAAATATTTTGGAGGAAGCTTCATGAAAATAAGGCATTATAAAACCGTAAAAAATCCGTTCGTGCCATTTAAGTTAAAAAAAACATTCTTCTCGTACTTTTGTCGGAAAAGTCAAAAAGTACCTCGTACGAAAAATGACAAAAGATTCCTTTCATATCTTTTACTAAAAACACACCGAAGGGTAAAATTGGATATAAACTATTGTATAAGGATATAAATATTACATATTGAGGAAACATGGATGTGGATGATAAAATACACCCCAGTAAATACCAAAGTATAAACAATCTCGGATAAAAATGAGATTGTGATATTTTCCCTTACCTTAGCTCCGATTTGCTTCATATGTGTCCGAACCTCCTGAATAATGATTTAAATAATGTCATTGACTTATTACATAATCATATTCATTGTTATGATATCATATATGGTTCACTTATGACTTTATATTACCCGTTCTTTTGTAAATTCCATGTTAAAGAAGTGTTTTGGGTAAGATCGTTTCATTTATTGTAGGTGTTTTGACTTGTTGTTCTTGACATTATTATTACTTATATCATGATTTAATTACTTCCAGAATATAAAATATGATTTATATATCATATATATTCAGTATATATATATATATATAATAGATAGATAAATGAAATGAAAAACACCGTTCATGGAGACGGTAGTCCGTACGTACGCATGAACGCTGTTTTCCTTTCATTATTGTCTTGAATGGAAGTAAGTAGATGACATACATATATATATATACATAAATCCAGTATCTTTATAATGTCATATATTTCATTATTATTTCTTATATATACTTTATAATCATTCTTAAATGGTTAAAATGGAGAATGAATCTCATCGCATCGTGGAGACGGTAGTCCGTACGTACGCACGAGCGATGAAATCATTTGCGTAATTATTGAATTGAATTGGAGTGGATTATAAAATATATCAGAATCAATATGATGTTATAATAACTATGTATAGTTATTCTTTACACCATAATACCCATCCATGTAAGGTGTTGGTGGAAAAACAGATTACACCACGGCATGGAGATGGTATTCCGTACGTACGCACGCGCGGTGATTTCATTTTCCGTAGGATGGATAGATGGTGAATTAGGATTGTTTCATAATTATAATAACATATAAGTATATGAGTGATACTGATGTTATTACTTCATAATGAAACAACCTAAGAAGAAGAAGTGGAAGAAGAAATAAAGGTGAAAGAATTGGTAACGGTAATTACCTCTTCTTTGAAGCGCCTCTTTGAGACCTCCTCTTAGGGCACTAAAATTGGTCTTTGAGGAAGACCAGAACATCTAGGATGTTTCTAGGGAAGTGGAGAAGAGATTTGGGCAGGGGTTGGCGGAGCTTGAAGGCTAAAAGTTGTGTGAGGAAGAGAGGGAGGAGATGCCCTTTTATAAGGGAGGAGAGGGGCACCTTTGGAATAACTAAAAATATTATTTTATTATAAAGTCAAGTTCGGTTTTAAATAGCTCCAAATTGATTTATTTCGAGGCTAAGGTGGGTATGGGTCGAAATCCTCTCATCCAATAGAATTTAGACAAGTTTAGGTACCTATTTTAACCTTATCATTTATATTTAACTTTAAGTTAGATAATTTTACTTTTACCATGTCTTCTTGTTTTCTTACACTATAAGGTTAATAAACTTACTATAAGAAGCCAAACGAACCCCAAGTTGTTTATTATTAATATATATAACCTTATATAAGTCATTTGGCCGAAACTTAGATTTTTAGGAATAAAATAACAATTAATAATATAATATTTGTTTTAAAAAAACTATTTTATGTCAATTTTGACACTATTTGGTAATTGATTTTTGTGAAAATCATAATAGAATGATTAGTTCGAACAAAGTTAATTAAATCTATACTAACATGTCATATTAACCTATAAAATTAGTGGAATTGATAAAAAGTCTCAAATTATATTTATTTGGGTATTTATAATATCAATTATTCTAATTTTTCACTATTATGGTAATTACTACATCATCATTGTGTCATAAATAAATTAAATTATTTAATGTCTAAAAATTATAAATAAAATATCATTATGTATTAAATCTTATTAGATTTCTAATGAATATTTACAATCGAATTTATCTCATGTATAACCCTATATTATAAATGTTTTAGTAAATAAACTTTGATTTTAACTCTTTTAACTCTTCTTTGAATTAAATAATAATAAATGTCCTAATCTCATCCAAGTGGGCCTAAATGGTCATATTTTATTCCTAAGGTTGTTTTTGGTCGAATTAAACTTGTCCAATAGAATTAGGACATGTGTTAGGGTAATAATAATATCATTTTTACCCTTAATTACCCTATTTACTTTTAACCGCGGTAAAAAAAAGTAAAAAGTTACTATTCATAAAAAATTATTTTCATCTCATTGAACCACATTTTAGTACTTGATATTAACTGTGTCTCTCTGATTTTTGAAATTCCACTCACAGAAGCGGTAAAATTACGTTTTATGAGAAATTCAGTTTTTTTAACTACCACTTAGTGGTTTCACTATTCATAAAAAATTGAAAGTTTTCAGAAAAATACAAAAAATGAGGCCTAAGATATATTTGATATTATGAACTCAAAAATGATTTCTATTTTACTAAATTCAAAACATATCAGTTGCATTAATTAATTTAAAAATTAATTCCCATCATCAAAACAAAAGGCGTGTTTTTAAGAGATAATAACTATCAAAAGATTGACACTTGTTTATAACTGGTTTAAATGTGAAATTACATCCAATGACCAACATTGTATTAAATTGTAAAAATATATTCTAAATATACTTTAAAACCACTTAAATTAATAATTTATCACTATTAATTATTTCTATTAAAAAAAGTTGTTTTTAATTAAAATTTAGTAATTTTCACTATTCATCAGAATATGAAAGTTATCCGAAAAGTACCAAAATTTCACCCTAAGCTAATTTCGATATTCCGAATCCAAAAATGAAGTCCATTTTGAAAAATAGAATTTACAAAATTTCAAAAAGTGGTTATTACTATTCATAACGACTAGTTTTAATAATATTTTAATAACATATCGTTGTTTAGTAAAACTCGGTATTGCGTACTACACACGCTATCAAGGAAGGTCGTGATTGCGTGTAATGAAAGGCAAGTCAAGGATGCATGTTGTGTAAGCTCCTTTTGGTGTAGCGTACAACACAAGACATTAATGAAATTAAAAAGAATATTTTTCATAAAATCTCGGGGTGTTACATTAGTGGAAGCGGGACCCTTGCAACATTATTTTCTTTCTGAGATACTCTACTTGAGTTTTATGGGAAGATGGCGTATGGCTGGGTTGGATTGGACTTGAATCCAACTGGTCTCTTTTTACAAAAATTCTCATATCTTACATACTGGGTGTCCATTCAACGTGTTGTCTATTATATTGGGACCCTCATGAAGAGATGGTCCCTTGGGGTTACTCTATGTGGGACTTCATGGTAGTTGAGGTATGAATGATGGATTTAGGAGTAGATCCTCACAGAATCAAGTGTGCTAAGTGTAGGAAACTAGTGGCTGGTTGTGACATGAAGAATGAATAACAATCCTATGTGGGTCAGTGCCTAGTGATCCTGTGTGGGTTAGAACCTAGAGATCTTATGTGGGTTAGCACCTAGTGATCCTGTGTGTGTTAGCACCTAGAGAACCTGTGTAGATTAGCAGTAGAGCCTCTCGATAGAATAAGATGATCTTTCTTTACCACTAATCATCTTTACTTATGTACTTAAAATATACCTGGTGTGAGCTGTGTCTTTTACTTTGTGCTATGTGTTTGAGATCATGCTTAGTTGTATTACCACTATGGTATTTATTTTTCAGTTTTTTCCTTCGTGGATTACTGAGAGACCTTCAGGGGTCTTGAGGTCCCTACTGAGTATTGTTATACTCACCCCTACACGGGCTTCGCCCACACCTTTTATGTATTGTGAAGATGATGAATATCATTGAATAGAACTTTGGGGTTCCAGGACTAGACACTGATCAAAGGTGGATTGATAGACATGGTGTGCTGTAGTGACCTCTAACGGAGAGCTATACTTACCCTTCTAGAAGGATCCTTAGGGGACAATCTCCGAAGCTTGTACTTCTTTTGTGGAACTTTCCTTTCATTTGAGCTAGTATTATGGCCTCTTTACATTCAGTTTACACACTTTAATCCCAGTGGTGGTATTTTCTGGTGGTTGTATTAGTTTAATTTCCTTTGTGGTTAGCTTTGTGCAGTTTTCCCGGTCTGTGTGTGTATAGGTTTAGAATCAATGCCTTCCCTTTTTGGGATGTCCCTCTCCGATGCTAGTCACCAGCCCCTAGCCTATAGAAGGAGGGCTCGGGGTAGTCACGACAAGGGACCCGGGGGATGGGTCGTGAAAATTAGCATCAGATGGTGGTCAGTTCTATTATAAGAACTAAGAGTCTTTATTTTCAATGGGGGCAATAGTGTTAAGTGTCTTGAGTTCGACTTTCAGGCCATAGAGTCCAATGTTGGTACGATTAACAATGCATCCATACACTAGGACCCTGGATTATGTTTTCCAAATTGGTACATAAAAAACTAGTTGCATGTGTTTTGGAAATGTTTTTCCTTTGATCTCTTTTGATTCAGCTCACCAGGCCTAACTAATTAACCATGGTGCACATATTTCTCTACAGGATGCCTCCACGAAGACAGCCATCCAAGATTCCAGTGAGATATCACGATGATGGTCAACCAAGTGATGAGGTTTCGGTGCAGGGACCACTTACAACGACAGAAACTTTGGGTGGTGTACCACATCACCAACACAGAAAGAGTAGTAGTTACTACCGGTGCTACTAGTAGAGAACATATTTAGGCTCAATACCTTACATGAATTTCAGCAACAGATACCCCTTAGGATTCGAGGCAATCCCGACACACAGACAGCTATGTGTTGTCTTGAGGTGGTGACTGAGTTTTCATCTAGCTAGGGAACCATTATATTAGTTGGTGGTCCTAGTAGTGGGCCCTCTACATGACTTAGCAGGGCGAGGGTAGGGTTTATGTTACCCCAATAATACGATGATGTGACTTTTCCGTGGTCAGAGCTTGAGAACCATTCTCAGAGAAGGGGCCTCTTTCCATAAAAATCTAAGGTGTGTGTGTTCCCAATAGCTTCTATATCTTTGTTAGGACGACATGTCAGAATTTGAGTATTCATCGAGGCATACCGACCATTCTAGGTACTCTATGAATATGATACGACTAGTGCTTTGGGGATCAGACCTCCAAGTGAGATGTGTTTATGGACATTCGAGGTAGCACTATTCCTCTATGAATTACTACTTACGTTAGGGTTATAGAGAGGACCTTTGTGGCTGAAAGTTATCTGGATGAGAATATACAACTAGTGAGTGTAATCAGTGTGAAACTAGGAAACCAACATTAGTCTTAGAGACTTGGACGTGTAAAATGTTTCGGAAAGTGGAAGTGGTCAGGACAGATGAATCTGTAGGTCAACAGACGTGGAAGAGGATCTTGTAGAGCAGCAGGAGGTGGTATACATTTCTAAATGTTACAACCACCACCCCAATGTGGTCCCCACCAGGCGTAGGGAGCTGGAGGACAGGGGAAGGGAGTATCTACATGCAATCAAGAAGTATGACCCAAGGGCTCTAGGAATGATTTTAGGTATGGTCTATGTAATCTACTAGCTTTTATATTAATATAAATAGGTACTAATAATTCCTTATTTACATGAATCTTTTTCTAGACTTAGAATTTTTGGTTAAATCATTAAATTAATCCTTACGTTTGGAGATACCTATGGGAGGAGATTCGATAACCACACTTATGACGATAGTGTGATCTGACCCTGGAGGCGAGAGTTTCAGTTGGAACCTTTTGGTGGCAGTGTTGAGGCCTTATGATGTTAGTTTGGGTATAGTCAGATCATCCATGGTTTATTCTAAGATCGACACTTTTTGGTATAAGGATGTTGTATATATGTAGCATTGGAATGGGGGTTTCCTTGGTTGGCGAAAAAGTAAACCCAAGCATCTCGGGATAAAATCATGATTAGGAGGGTGCATGAGATCACTCTTGAGTCGGTCATCCTTACCCTCCTGGTAGTGAATGTTTTGAGTTTTCAAGTTACCAAATGTAGTGGCGGAGTGTGGTAATTTCCTTTCAAAAGATGTTTCCAGTATTACCTCCCCACAGGGAGAGGGACTTCTGCATTATTCTACACCCCAAGATGACACTGATATCAAAATCAGTATGTCGGAGGGATTTCATAGAGCTTTGTGAGCAGGGGGCCATATGTGGGGGACTTTCAGAGGAAGGACTTAGTAAGACCCACTATTCGAGGTTATGTGTGGATTGCCAACACTTTAACTAAGTGGTCTTGGAGAATGAGTACCCACTACCAAAGGGTCGATGGAAACATCAATTAGTTAAAATGGGTTTCCTTTCACGTGGATAAAAAGGTGACCTTTGGCTTTTCAACAGTTGAGGTAATGATGATGGATAGATTTCTTCTTGGACTATGACTTTGAGATAGTCTATACTCCTTGTAAGGGGAATGTGGTGGCTGACACGCTCATCAGGAGGTTTGGTTTGCAGTTAATGAGTGAGGTGACTGAGCAGCTAGTCGTGATGCAGATATCCTTCATGGATGATGATGGAGTAGATTACCTAGAGTATATAACTATCACTCCACCACTCCTTCAGCATGTTTGGGTGGAACAACTTGTGGATGTTGACGTAAAGGACCGATGTGCTGAAATATCTTCAGGTCATGCTTGAGATTAAATTTTGATAGGTGGGGAGCACATCATCCTTTTTAGAGGATGCACCATAGTACCAAAAACATTACATGAGGACGTGTTAAGGGAGTTCCATACATCCCCTTTGGCGGTACACCCTGGTGTGGCGATGATGTACTAGGTCCTTCGACATCGGTACTGGTGGCCAGGAATGAATAAAGAAGTGACACTGTTCATTTCACTATACCTCACTTGTCAGCAAGTGATGGTCAAGCATCAGGTCCCAATAGGCTTGGAACAACAACTTGAGGTACCAAAATGAAAGTTGGATGGTATCTCTATGAAATTCATGACTGGGTTACCACACATGTCCAGGGGCCACGATTCAATCTGGGTGATCATTGACCGACTCACCAAGCCAACCCACTTTCTACCCATCTAGGCACAAAGATCGATTGAGGCTTGGGACACCTCTACATCCATGTGATAGTGTGGATTTATGGGGTGCCTTCGATGGTTGTCTCGGACCGTGATGTGAACTGGACATCCCGATTGTGGAAGGGGTTGAGGGGTTCGGGACCCAGCTGCGCTTGAGCATAGCTTTTCACCCCCAGACGGATGGTCAGACAGAGCAGACCATACAGACATTGGAGGACATGCTTCGTGCCTGTGTCCTAGATTTTATCTATAGTTGGGAGGACCATCTACCACTGGTGGAGTTTGTGTACAACAATAGCTATCACTCTACCATTGGCATGATACCTTTTGAGGCCTTGTACAAGTGGCCATGAAGATCGCCTCTATACTAGATAGAACTAGTGGAGTCAGTACTCATGGGTCCCGAGATGGTATGAGCTTCCACTAAGAAGGTGAAGATCATATAGGAGAAGATAAGGACTACATAGAGTAGGAATAAGTCATTTTCAAAAAGGTAACAGAGACCCTTGGAGTTTGAGGAGGGGGACAATGTCTTTTTACAGGTCTCACCCCAACGGGGATTGTTGAGATTTGGCTAGGGAGGAAAGCAATCTGCAAGGTTTATCATACCTTTCCAGATTCTCAGCAAAGCTGGTGAGGTGGAGCACTACCTAGCTCTTCCCCCATAGATGCACTCGGTGCATGATGTTTTTCACATGTTGTGGACGAGGAGGTATGTTCATGATCCATCGCACGTCATCGACGGGGGCGAGCTGGACATTGATGATGGGGAGAAATTTACAGAGTTCTGGATAGAGATAGAGGACCGACAGGAGTGGGTCCATCATGGACGATCTATTCCTCTGGTGTACATTCGGTGGAAGCACATGAATCTCTAGGATAGCACATTGGAGTGGGAGGCTCAGATTCCTGCTCAATACACCAAATTGTTTTATTAGAATTTAATTTGTATTTCAGGGGCGTAAATCCCTAAGTTGGGGAGAATGTAATGTACCAGAATTTCCATATTTTTTTAAATTATATGGAATTATTTCATGCCTAAGATCAGAGATGGCGTGTGATTCTGTGGCCCGGAGTTCCTTGAATGATCTGTCAAAAAATGTTAAGATTTAAATAGTACATGTGAGCAGTTTTCTAGAAAAAGTGGAATAACTCTTAAAAACGTGCCCAGATCGGAAATATAAGGGCCTATTGCATTCAATATGGTGGGTTTACCCTATGCCCGACTTCTGTTTTGTCGGCGCAACTCTCTAGTGAGAAAAACTGAAAATGGAGTAACCGTAAATAAAATAATTAGATAAAATTATTTTATTTTTGAAATGCCTATAACTCATGAAAAGTGACTTTGATTAAAAATATGAGACCCCCACTAAGCACGTGATGGTATTCTTTCTTGAGGAAGATCCTAACATTTTCTAGAGTGGTCCAATTGTGGATGTTTGTTTTTGGATGTAAATAAAATAATTTATAATCATTTTATTTTTAAAACCATATAACTCCTAAATGGTAACTCAGATTGAAAATCTGAGAGTACCGTTGAACTCATGTGGGAGTGTTCCCCTTAGGCGGATCCTAACCTCGACTGGCACGGGTTGAGGGTGAAAGTTAATTTTTAAACTTTTTTAAGGTACGTTCAGTAAATGTGAAAATGAGATTTTCTAACTTTTGAACTGGTGCCCAGATCAAAAATCCAAGCGCACCATTGAATTTGGAACACCGAGTTTCTATTAGAAAGGTCTTAACATTGTCTGGAAAGGGTTTGACAGAAATGTTCATTTTCGGGACTTTATGGAAAAATAAAAAAATAAATTTAAAAGTTATTTTATTTTTATTTCATACCACTGAGAGGTGGATGACGATGCTGCGGTGTGGAAACAAGGTGACAGTGAGGTTCAATTAAGGAAGCCCCTGAATGTATTTTTTTCAACCGTAACTACTATGCTGTTTCATTTATGAAATAACATTACGACACCACGTCGCACCATAAAAAAACACCACAACATGTTTCTTTTTATTAAACGATCTCATTGGTGGAATTTTGAATTAAACTATGAGGATTCTCTGAAAAACCTTTTATGAACTTCCTCTCTAATGAAGAATGACCAATGACAACAAACGTCAAACATCTTCGACCCAACTTGAAGAATGGATTCGAAAGAGATAAATGATGTCGACGTCTAGAAACCTCGAGGACATAACGCTGAAGCAACGAATGTCAAAGAGGCATGGGTTTAATTTTTGCAAGTTATTCCCCATTATTATTATAGAAACGATTAAAACGGATCGACCCTTGAACGAGTTGATCTGTGAATCACGCTTTTATACGGGAGGGTGACTTTTTTTTCACAGTCTTTATCCAGGATTAGTTTATTTCTAGATTGATTTAGAAACAATCCCAGAGCCTCCCTATAATTATAAACATCTAAGGTGGAGGGCATGGGCCGACACAAAAAAGGCTTGATCCCCTCCGCACGTGCTCTCTTACTGAATTGTCTGAATCGACAATAAGGGGGTTTGGGACCTTCACAGTGAAGAGGATGCTCCCTGGAGGCTGTAGGCATAGATGGTGTGAATAATAGACCACCAGAACATGTTCGATGGTCCACCGAATAATCCTTCGGTGTGTCGGCGCCAGTAGTGGCTACCGGAAGAGACGTATGTGTGCCCGTCGGCCCACCATAGCGATAGGAGGCCGCGACTGGCTGGCCGCGGTAGCGGCGGGGTGATGCAGCACCATACGGGCTCCACATGGAGGGGTGGCCTGCGTCTGGGCCACTTGGTCGAGTTGGAAATCACAGTAATTTGACCATGGAAAGAGGAAGGCCCTACGTCCACAAGGCCAGCAGGGAGGGGATACAGATGGATGCCGCGTCCCAAGCACGCACCATCAGCCGCTCGTGCAGCCGGTCTTCAGGATGGAGGGCCACACCCTTAGCCAATGAGCCGCGCTCCCTACCACTGGATCAGACCCACACCGGTGGGCCAGACCCACACTGGCAGGCAGGACCCACGCCCTTCGGGCTGGGCCAGGCAAGACCGGGTCGCTGGGCGACCCGGCGGACTAGACCGTTGGACAAATCAGGCCAGGTCCAGCGAGGCCCATTGGGCATGACCCAATGGTCAGGCCGGAGCAGACTGACCAAGACCCGAACCGGGTTAGGTCGAGTCGGTTGAGTTATACCGGGGTATGTAGGACCCTTGGGCTAGGTTGTTCGGGTCGGTCTAATCGGGTCGGATTGGGCCAGATGAAACAATCCCCCATTTCACTAAAAAACTCGTATCTCTCAAACCGGGTGTCCGTTTAATGTGTCGTCAATTGTGGTGGGACCCATATGATGATTTGTTCCTTCTAAGATACTCAAATCCAACCAAGCCATTTTTACAAAAAATTCCCATATCTTACAGACCGGGTGCCCGTTCGACGCATCGTCTTTTTCATTGCAACCCTTATGAAGAGAGGGTAATTTGGGATTACTCTATGTAGGAATTCATGTTGGTTTAGGTATGTCAAAGGATTAAGGAGTGGATCCTCTTAGAATAAATTGTTCTATGTGTGGGAATCCATTGGCTGGTTGTGACATAAATAATGAATAGAGATCTTGTGTGGGTCAACACCTAGCGATCCTGTGTGGGTCACGACCTGGCAATACTGTGTGGGTTAGCACCTAGAGACCTTGTGTGGGTCCGCACATAGTGACCCTGTGTGGATTAGCAGTAGATACTTTCAACAGAATAAGGTGATCTAGCTTTATGACTAATCATATTTACTTATGTAATTATGATATACATGGTGTGAGATCTATATTTTACATTGGGCTATGTGTTTGAGATCTTTCTTAGTGGTATTACCATTGTGGTATTTTCTTTGTGGTGTTTTCCTTCGTGGATTACAGAGTGACCTTTGAGGGTCTTGGAGTCCCTACTGAGTATTGTTATACTCACCCATGCATGGTCTTTGCCTGAACATGATGTGTCTTGTGTAGACGATGAACAACTTTGACCGGGAATTTGGGGTGCCGAGTTAGAAGGTTCTCGGAGGTGGATCGATAGACATGGTGTGCTACAATGACATCTGACGGAGATCTGTACCTACCCTTTAAGAAGGATCCTTGGTAGATGACCAACAAAGCCTACAATTCTTTTTGTGTACTTTACTTTCAGTTGTGCTTTTATTTTGGCCCCTTTACATTCAGTTTATAGACTTTACTCTTAGTGGTGGTACAATGTGGTTTTTGTATTACTTTCCTTTACTTTGTGGTTAGATTTGTCAGGTTTTCCCTATATGTGTGTGTACAGGTTTAGAGGAAATTTCTTCCCTTTCTGGGATATGCCTCCCTAGTGCTAATAACCAGCCCCTGGACTATAGAAGGCGGGGTTCGGGTAGTCATAGCAAGGGCCCCATGGGACAGGTCATGATAAGAATCATTTTATCCAGGGGGATTTTCATAGTAGGTTGGAGGTTATTTTAACACCATAATGGAGTCTAAATAGAATAATAGAGGGGGGGGGGTTTTCCCTTAGTGGGGAAGAAAAATCTTCACATCATTTGTAGATTAGAAGGGAAATTTTAGATGCTATTTTTCGGAGATATGGTTATCTAGTTTAATAACTATAGAGGTAGTAGACACACTTGGTTAAGGTTGGACCATTTCCTTTCCAATATTAACACTATCTCCTCCTTTCGTAATGAAGTTATCCGTCATTTGTTTCCTGTGATTTTTGCTCATTCACCCCTTTTGATCGACCTTTAGTATAGGAATGAAAAGGATAGATGTATCTTTTTATCAAACTTTTGGCTAATGAATCCTGACTATCATAAAGTGATGGAGGTATCCTAGGTTAATAATCAGAAGGTAAGGATTTGGATTAGTCTAAAAAACAAGTTATAGGGCTTTAAGAAAGATATTTTTGCATGAGAAAAATCCCAACACTCTCCATCCCATAACCCGGATGGAATCAAAGATGATATTGATTTTATATAAACAATCCTTTATGAGGTTTGCGATGAAGAAACCTTCAACTCCCTTCCACACAAAATAGAATAGTTCAATTATCTATTAATTCAGCATGATGTAATTCTAAATGAATGTCTAAAGATAATTTTTTCGGGGAAGGAGATCAAAATACTAAATTTTTCCATGAATTTTTAAAGGAAATGCATAAACTAATTTCAATTTAAATTTTACTAGATGATGGATTCTTCAATATGACCTTTATTTGGTGGGTAGTATGGTGGGTTTTTACTTTTATTACATTCTCTACAGTCCTAAATTATTCATTTAATAAGGATACCCAGGTGGGAGGCCAACTATTTCAACTTTGTTCCACATGCGGTCCCTTTGAAGAACAATGACCGCATTGACCACAACCAAAATTAGAAGGATGTGTTGAAGGAAATAAATTATTTCAATCTAGATAGTTTTCTAGGGATACATGGTTTCTTGGGAGCATTTTATTTTCAATCCTAGGATATCATCCAGAATGATCTAATAGAAGTCATTCAATGCTTTATTTATAGAGCACCTTTACCTAGAGTTTCTTGAGCCACAATGTTGGTTCAGATTCAAAAAGTGAATTAACAATAAATTATAAGACATTTTAGGCCCATTATCATGTTAAATTACCCTAGAAATGTTTTGTATTATATCATTAATAGGATGAATTCTCAATACATTCACAACTAGGTATCATAAGAGAAGAACGAGTATGTCAAAGGATAATATTTCTGGGGCGCTATGGGTATTTCACAAGAAATGAGTGGAGATGTCACCAAGAATGTAGTGGTTTCCGAAATTGTAATTAAAGTTGATATGGACATCGATTATGACAGACTATAGTAGAAATTAATTATTTTGGTGAAGAGATACATGGTCTTTTAATATTATGTTGTTCACTTATTATTTTGCTGATATAGCTCACCCTGGTTCCAAATTCAATTCTTAAGGAGTCAATGGGGTTACCTAATCCTAGTTAGGGGGATTAGAAATGGGAACCCTTATCAACCAACATCTTTATTATGGTCTAGGAAACCCTCGAAAAATACATTTCCATTTGTAGGAAATTATGAACTTCTCACTCTTTCAACTTCAAGGGCAATTTTAGAGGGGTATCTCATATTATTTTTGCTGACGACATGGTATTATTTATCAATATATATATTTATTCTATTAGGATATTCAATGAAATTATGTAGGAGTATTATAGATGGAGTGGGTAAAGGATCAATTAGGTGAAAAGTCATGTGTTCATTTCATCCTCATGCTCATAGAATAAAATCCAAAAAAATTGAATCCATGTTGAGAATTCATAGAAATAATTTTCACCTAGACAACATGGGTTCCTCTCTATCCCTTAGAAAAGTGTTTTCATACAACTTTAAAGGGGTGGTTGATAAGATCACTTACCACTTCACGAACAAGAAAAACCGGTTTCTTTCACTTAGAGGGAGAATCACTCTCATCAACTGCGTTCTGTCTTCCATCCCCATGCACATCATATGGGTCCTCAAAGTGCATAAATCAATTTTCAAACAAATGTATAAAATATCATCATATTTTATTTGGGAGGCTCATGGAGATGTAAGATTCAATTGGTCTTCTAGGAGTATACTCCCCAAACTAGTGGATAATGAAGGCATCAATGTAAATAATGTGATAAATAAGATGAACTTATTTAGTGGAAAATTTCTTGGGAAGAAATCGAAGGCCACTATCTATGGAGAAAATTAATTACTAGGAAATATGGAAGGGATATGAAATTGCCCATATTTCTTACCTCCCCTCTATAGAATACAACCCAATTTCACATTCATGTTCTTATACCATATTCGTTCTGGATTATCGGTTGAGGGGACTTGAAATTCTATGAATACAACTTGGAGGGGGAGGTTTTGGACTATCCATGATGCCTCGTAATAGATATGACCTTAAACCAGGCCAGGAACTATCCTTCTTTCATATAATAAATGTAACACCCCAGAACCTTACGCCTTTTTAATAAATGTTTTCTGTATAAACTATGTTTTTAATAATAATAAACTCATAAATAAACAATGTATAATCTAAAAAGAGAGAGACAATTTTATTCCATAAATAAATGTTACAAGAGAGTTAGGGAAACCTAATGACCAAACATCCCCACTAAAAGACCTATTAGAATAATCAGAAAACCCCTGAGGAAAACCAACTGACCAGCTAGGTAAAAGACCTCCTTAGGATCAACTACTGAGTAGAACATCACAATAGCAATGATGGCCATTGTGCTAAGGAATAGAGGAATGAAGAGCACCATCCTAGATGACCTAAAATAAGAAGTGCTTACCCCAAAGGGGGTGCACACTCCTATTTATAGGAACCTATATGTAATCGTTATCTTTGTGGACCGTTTAAATGTGACCGTTAAAAAAGGTTACTGTTTTATGACCGTTATTTTTCTTTTAATTAAAATGTTGATACATTAAAGAATTTCTTATATACGTATTAAGGTTACCATTTAAAGATTGTTTTAAAGCATGTTTTATACTTTAAAGCATGTTTTAATTAAAATGTTGATACTTTCAAGAATGTTTTAAGCATGTTTTATATACGTATTAAGCATGTTTAGAGAAAATGACTTAATGAGTTTATATTTTTTTTTGAACCATGAAAATATTTAACTTCATAAGTTATATGTTTTAAACCCTATATATATATGCATATATATATATATAGAAATGGTTAACTAAGGAGTTTTGATATTTTTTTTGAAACTCAGAGCGCTTCTCGACCGTCAGATCATGGCGTGATTAAGTCGCATCTGTCGATCGCTACATCGCGCGATCTCGGACGTAGATCCCTTTTAAAAGCTGTGTTTGCCTAGGGCCGTCCGATCTATTGATGATCTAATCCTAGAAATCCCATTTTTTTAAACACCACTTCTAATCTCAGCCATTGGATCATTGCATGGATGATCCTAACCATCCATATTTTCCATCTTCTTCCTCATTCATTTTTCTTCTCCCCACGCTGCACCAGTGGGTCAGCCACGTCCCTCTCCCCTTCAATTTATTCCACAACCACCCTACCTCCCTACCAGCCTCGTTTTTCACTCATAGTTCTCCACCTAGTCGCGGCTTAGGTGTTGGGTCACCTGCATGTGTCGGGAAGATCCTCTTTAAGATCTCTTCCCTATCACCTTGGTTAAACCTATGGTTACAAACACACCTCTCCTCCCGATGCTTTGCAAGTACACCTCAGCTCCTCTTCTTCCTCCTCCAGCCCCTCCTAACACCAAGGTAAGGGGGATTTTCTCTTCCATTTTCATGCAAACCAGGTTATATATATATACACACATTTCTTTTATATATATACATATATATGGATGTATTCAACTATATTAAAACCCTATCCTCCTTCTTTTGCCTCTTGTTTAGAGGTTAATAAGATCTGTAAGGGATACTTTGTTTTAATCCACATACAAACCGGATTTTATATAAATACATACATATAAAGTTTTGTATACACATGTATATGCACACCTTGAACCATTTTAGAAAACCTGAATTCCTTTCTTTCCTTCTATTTTGAGGCTTATAAGTTTGATTTTGGGTGTCCTTTCTATATTTCTCATGAAACCAAGTTTTTATTAAATGTATATATAAATATATTTTGTATATATACATACATATTAATCCTACCCTCTACTTTAAAACCCTCATCTTCTCCCTTACCTTCTATTTTAAAGTTAATTGGTTTTGAATGTTTTATGTTTCTATTTTTCATGAAAAAAAAGTTTATATGTTCGTATATACAAATACAGTATATATATAGGTATATAAGTACATACCATGTATATATATATGCTAAGTTAGTTTAAAACCTTCCATTTTCCAAGGATAATCATGTTTTAAAGATCCTATAATTGTGAAAGTAATTTTCCTCTTAGATTTAATGCAGATTATGTTTTACATATATTGTATGTATTTTATAATTGTAAATACATGTTGATGGTGTTTCAATTAAATTTATAAACCCCTAACCCTCTATCATACCATTGGGTTTTCAATATCCATATGTTTTAAAAGAATTTCATTTGATTATTCTTTCAAAATTTAATTCCTTTAAGGTCGAGATACAAATATATATAGATACATACGTAAACTTAAATATTTTTACTATGAAATTAAGGCTTTAGAGTCCTAAATACTATGTATAACATTATGAGTTCCATGTTTGGGAAAGTGTCTAAAATTGTGGTTGTGCGGATTTTAGTTTTACCAATTTTACAAACAATTACTATAAATTTATATATATACATGCATATATTGTATAAGTATAATTTTGAAACTAAGTACATAAATATGATTATAAAAACCTTCAACATGTATACAAATACTTTCAAATAACTCCATAATTTCATTTTCAAAGTTCAATTCCACAATGTCAAGGAGTTTTGTAAATTTTTCCTTTGTAATAACATTAGAGAAAAATGTTAAAGTAGAGAGTCTTGTTGTGTCTTCTTGAAATTAAAACCAAGGCCTTATGTTCTTTGTAAAATAATTATACCATGTACCAGTAGATATCTACTTATTTCCAATTACTTATATTTATATACACTCGCATCTATAAACCATTTATCAACATGATTTTCAGATGATTCATGTGACTCCTTGGAAGATTTTCTTTATGAATTAATTATGTGTGCATCACATATATTTAGCACAAGGTATTATGCATGTACCACTTTTTCATCAAGCATGTGTTTCTTTAGTAGTTTCCATATCATATTTTGTGTGTTTTTTCTGAAATGATGTTCACCAAATAATAATTAAATAATATAATAACCCATTATTTGGAGTGGTATGGGACACCCCAAATAACAACACCTTAATCAGGTATCCAAGGTGGTATGAGACACTATGGATGCATAGCCCCCTAAGAATTAAGAGGATCATATTGGATGTATTATGTGATGGGTGGGGCCCACTATAGCCCCACGATGCATCAGCAGGTCTCATGAGACAAATCACTGTCATGGAATGAGGCCTGGAAACAGTTACGGTTCAGGTGAAATTACTGGACATAGATGATTATGGTCTTGGCACGAGGCCTTGACATAGTCTGGAATTATACCATCCTCTTAATGTTTTAGTAAGTGACCAACTATGGAATTTTTCTGACTAGTAGGATATCCCTGGTTCAGAGCCTATTGTATGCAGAGATAAATTAAATGCATTGACATGTTATGTTTCAGAAATTTTGGAATTGGTCCATTTATCAGTAGATTTTATGTATCATATGTGAGAAATTATGGATGAGTTTATCATGATATGTGCACCAGTTTATGTTACAACATTTTGATTATGTCTTGTGCACTCAGAACTTGTCTTGTTAGTAGATTTCATATCTCTGCATGCTTTATACAGGAGATTTATTTCATTTTTTTAGAACTACGTACTATGATCTTGTTTTTTTACTTTTAAGTTAATGGTTTTCTTTTATTTCAAGATTAATAACCCCCTTACTGGGCATTCCTTTGCTCACCCTACGTTTTAATAGATAAATTTTCAGGTATCAGTCATATCTTCAATGAAGTTTTAGAATGCAGCTGGTTTTCCTAGAACCTGAACCTCATGATACTCTGTAGCATGGGACATGATTATATATTTTTTAATGAATGTAATGTAATAATTATGGTACATAATGTCTCCTGGGCACCGGCTCCGGGCACTCGGGGGCCGGGGATATCAAAATAAATCTTGAATCCCTCCCAAAAATTCATCTTCAACAAGGATAAGATGGATGATGTATAGGTTGCATGTATTTTCCCTGGTTTAACATCATGTGTTTTTTCTGCCAAGGAGTACATAACCACAATGAATATTATTTAAAAAAATAAAGAGTGGGGGGGGTATTCTATGGTGAAAGGAAATCATGACTAAATTCAACTTCATTACTTATAGGATTCATAATCACACACTTCCAACTAATTCTGTAGTGAATGGTAAGTGGTTATTCTCACCTACAAATTCTCTTGTGGCATGAATCATAAGCTGTCGCGACCCGTCGTAGTAGGGCCCGCGCCGCGACTCCCCAAGCCTGCCTCTAATAGGACAAGGGCTGGTGACTAGCACCGAGTTGGGATATCACTAACATGGGAGGAATTGACTAAGTACCTGTACATATGCACACATCTCCAAGCCCAAAAATGTTGAAAAGTAAATACCAATAAGGAATAAGATTCATGCATACAACTAAACCCAACCAATAGAGTACGATGGAAATTAATGTACTGAAAGTAATCTAGGCCAGAATAAAAGCCCAATAAAAACAAGAGAGTTTGTAAACTATGAGTCCAACATGTAAACAAAAGAGGTACTGGGACTGCTTCTCGTAACTGTAAGAATACCTCATCCTATAGAGAAACTCAAAAAGCCCGGTCTGGGCTTGGTCCGCCCTGGACTCCGTCAAAAGGTTGCCCGTCTACACAAGACATGACACGTTCGGGCAAAGCTGTGTAGGGGTGAGTATAAAAATACTCCATAGAGGACCCTGAAAACCACAAAGCAATACAAAAATTAAAGGTACAGTCAACTCTACACAATATATCTCTACTGAAAATATATCAAGAGAACCAAAATCCATATATACTCAAAACCCAAACCCATAGTTTAATGACAAGTCACACAACCACATACCCCCTCTAGGGATTTATTTCGATGGTTTCACGAAGTACTCATCTGGGGGAAATCACTCCATGAGTTGGATAACTTTGATAACATCAGTATGAAAAACAATGTTCGTCGGGAAGATCCATGAGAGATAGATACACTCATTTTGGGAGAAAACAATCCTGAGTTGGAAAAGATCATGATAAACAGATGATGATCACTATCAGGGACTTGGCGGATACCGAGACTCATCCGGATTCACCAGATAAGTAGAGGATTGGCTCCCTGTGGGAAAATAGTCATGTCGATACCTAACTCTACCTAGGGTCAAGAATGGATAGAGGATATTGCTTCAGGCCTCTCGGTGGGATACATGACTCTATCTCTGAAAGTCCTACTGAAGGGATCATACTCCTGTGAATGTAAACGACACCTGACCTTTTGGGGAATGAGCAAAATGGGAACTAACCCTGATGAGAATTTTCCAAGAAATGCTAGACAAGAAGGATCAAACCATGTTCCATGATATTCATGACATGTAAAAGGGTTACACGTCGTGTCTCCCAATTATGGGTACTACCCATGTAAAATGGCCTGAGTTAGAAGAACATGCCTTGTAGAAAAGTAAGTAAATAGCGTGTCGTACAGACCACACACTGTGTTCGAGTTTCCAAGGTTACCTTCATGTATGTGGTTGTGTGCCCATACACGGTTGCAACCAGTGTGTGCTATCCCGTGTAACCGGTACATGGGTTAGTCTAGGAAACTAGCCTGGCCTGGCTGTGTGGTGGAGTACACGACCGTGTACCCACCCCATGCCCGTGTATCACCAAAGATACACACCGAGTTCTGCATAAGGACCGACACATCATGTTCTTTGGAGAAAATTCCATTTCATCGCCTTAAGAGCCATGGAACCCTAGCCCCCACTTAGTAGGACCCACATGGCCTGTTCTTCGGGATACACAATGTGTGTTCTAGAAATTTATAGAATTTTAGGTTATTCCCCATCGTGACTCTAGTGATGTACAATCTTTGATCTGGCTACCTGGCCATCTCAAGACACCAAGGTTGAGGTCACCCCAAACTGCAAGGCTGTTTCCATGGGTTTTGGGCCTCTGATCAGCCCCGAAAACACATACAGATTTTTTTGAACAAAGAACGCTCGAGAAACGAGAACTCCTGAACCATGTCGATTTGTTTTCTGCTATCGTCACCACCCCTCTACTAGGTTATCATGATATAGGATCTCCATTTTGGGATTGTTGTTCTAAGAAATGGGTGTGCAATGATTCCTCATTCATAACCCTGTGAAGAGCACGAAGAAAGCGAGGAAGACGGAGGATGAAAACAAAACCACAAACGAGGAACAAACCTCCACCATTGTTCATCATGGCTTTAATAATCTCCTGTTAAAAGTTTGAATGTGTAAAATTAAAACATTAAACATGATAAAAGAAATACCATGAATAAAACTGAAAAAGAAAAAACCCTCCCACTAGAACAACAATATGTAGGTCAACTGATTCATGGGTTGGTCCGAGTTTATCGTTTAATTAAGGAACAAGGAAGAAACAATCCAAAACACCCCACCTACCTTTATTAAATTGAAGAACAATCACCACGTCGCATTTTTTGGCATGGTTTATCGAATCCAAGATTCATCAATTGATCGCATCGTTGTCATCTGCCAAAGGGATCTCTTCCAAAGCTCCAAGAATTATCCAGAGTTCCTCTCAATGTTTTTCCAATGACCAACATTTGATTTACCCCACTAAAAGGAAGGAATTTGTTTTAACATTCCATCTTGCTGAGGCATCAATGATTCAACATTTCTATTTCTGATTCATTAGGGTGTGGCATTAATTATCAAAATAGATTCCCCGTCATTGCGCTTCAGTGAATGTTTACAAATAATATAAAATAAACTTTTTGAATTATTTTATTTTATTTTATTAAAAACATATAAAATTAAAAATTCCCATTGACCCGCTCCGGTCGAGGTTAGGCCCATTCTTAGGTAAATTCGTCGTCTCGGACACAACGGTGCCCTCATATTTTTAATCTGGGCTTCCGTTTGGAAACATTCACAACCGTTCACACCCACCAACTCACATAACTAAAAAAAGTTCAAACCACCATTTCAAGATCACTGGGCCTCGAAATATCATTCCTTAAAAAAGTGTGGTCTTGTAATAATTCCATATAATATTTAAAAATAATACATGAAAAAATATGAGACCTTACTTTCTCCCCACCTTAGGGATTTGCATCCTTCAAAATCCAAAACAAGAGCTACTCAAAAATATGTGGGTATTGGGCATGAATCTGAGCCTCCCGCTCCCACATGCTCTCCTAAAGATTCTTGTCCTACCATTGGACACACACCAAGGGAATCGATCTCCCATGAAAGATCCTCTCCTACAGTTCCTCGATCTTCACTGGGTACTCAGCAAAGGATTCTCCATCCTCGATGTCTAGCTCACCCCAGTTGATAACGTGCGATGGGTAATGAAAATACTTCCTCAACTGAAACACATGGAAGAAATAATATACCCTATGAAACTATGGAGTTAGATCTAGGTGGTACACCACCTCGCCAACTCTGTTCAATATCTGGAAAGGTCCAATGAACCTCGGAGATAGCTTGCCACCCCAACCAAATCTTCATAACCCTCGTTGAGGTAAGACCTGAATGAAGACAAGGTCTCCCTCCTCGGACTCTAGAGGTCTCTTTAAATTTTCAGCATAAGATTTCTACCTACTTTGTGCAGTCTTCATCAGCTCCTGGCTGATCTGAAAATTTTCAGGGATAGGTCTCACCAACATTGGACCCATGAGTGCTGACTCTCTGAAGTCATTCTAGCAAAGCGATGACAGAAAAGGTCTCCTATATAATGCCACGAACGGTTCCATACTAATGGTGGAGTGGCAGATATTATTGTACACAAACTTCAATAGTGGTAGGTGGTACTCCCAGCCATGACCAAAGTCCAAGATACAAGCCGACAACAATTCTTATAGTTACTGAATGGTCCTTTCCATCTGACCATCTTTCTAATGATGGAACACTGTGCTCAAGCGTAGCTGAGTCCTGAAAGCCTCCTGTAATCCATACCAAAAATAGGATGTGAAACAAGCATCACGATATGAGACTATTGTCGAAGGGACACCATGAATCCGAACTATCTACTGCACGTAGAGGCATCCCAAGATCTCTACGGAACTCTGCTCCATGATGGCTTGGAAGTGTGCTGACACAGTGAGTCGGTCAATGATTACCTAGATGGAATCATGCCCCTTGGATGTACGTGGAAATCCCATCATGAAGTCCATCGATATTCCACCCCACTTCCACTCTGGAACATATAGGGGGTGAACTATCCCTGCTAGAACCTGGTGCTCATCATTCAGCTGCTGGCACATAAGGCATCAAGAATCAAACTCTACTACTGCCTTCTTCATACATGACCACCAAAACTAATGCCAGAGGTCTTGGTAAATTTTATCCACTCCAGGATGTACCACCAAGGGGAATGTAGGAAACTCCCTCAATACCTCCTCTTACAACACCACTGGTACAACAATACATCATCTGAAAATAACAACACACTCCCCATCATCTGAGAATAACAACACACTCCCCACCTTGCAAAATTCTATCAAGACCATGCCTTGTGGATAACTTAGCACATAAATCCTCACAGTTGATATCCCCAAGATGTGTCTCCCTAACTCGCTATAAGAGTGGAGGGGTGACAACCATCAACTAAAGTTAAGAAACATCCTCTCTATCCATGAAAGATAACTATAATGAGGATAAATATTCCTTCGCCTCACTCAATAGCTACGAGCTCGATCTCCTTCTAAGAGCATCTGCCACATTGTTCCCCTTTGATGGAATATATATGATCTCATAATTGTTGTCCTGGAGGAACTCTAGCCAAATAAACGATCTCAAATTCATATTCTTCTATGAGAATATGTATTTGATGCTATTGTGGTCAGAGTAGATGATAAATCACTCACCCATAAGGTAGTGTCACCACATCGTCAACGTGAAGACTACCACTCCCAACTCAAGATCATGGGTTGCATAGTTATGCTCATATAGTATTAGTTGGTGCGAACCATAAGCAATCACAGCCAGTCCCTGTATCAGGACACAGCCAAGCCCGGTCCCAGATGCGTCACAGAGAACTATGTACTCGACACCCTCCTCTGAAAATCTCAAGATCGGGAGGCTCAACAAACTCTGTCTCAACTGCTCGAAAGCCTTCTGGAACTTATCTGTCCACATTAAGTGTTTTCCCTTCCTGGTCAAGGTTGTCATTAGTTCTGATATCTGGGAGAAATCAAAAATGAATCTCCATTAATATCCTTCTAACCCAAGGAATCTCCGTACCTCGGTTACGCTCCGAGGTGGATCCAATTCTTATACTACCTCCACGTAGCTAGGTCCATAGCTACTTAATCTACTGAGATGACATGTCCCAGAAAGTTGAACTCCTGAATCTAGAATAGGAACTTCGAGAGCTTCCTATAAAGTTGGTGCTCTCAGAGTATGTCTAGAACCATCCATAGGTATCACATGTGCTCTTCATATGACGCACAATACATAAGGATGTCGTCGATGAAGACCACTATGAACTGGTCCAAGTATCACTAGAAGAGCCAGTTCATAATCCCCATGAACACTGTTGGGGAATTCGTCACACCGAAAGGCATCACTAAGTACTCATAGTGACCGTAGCAGCATTTGAATGTTGTCTTCGGTATATCCTCGTCCTATACTCGTAATTGGTGGTAACCTGACCGAAGGTAAACCTTCGAGAACAATTGTTCCCCTCTCAGCTGATCGAATAGGTCGTCAATCCTTGGTAGTGGATACCTGTTCTTCACTGTCACCTGGTTCAGGCGCCAGTAATCCACGCACAACCTCAAACTCCCATCTGCCTTCTTGGCAAACAAAACTGGGGCTTCCCATGGTGAAATGTGGCGTCTCATGGACCCCTTCTTCTACAAATCCTCTAACTGCACCCTCAGCTCACACAGATTTGTGGGACCCATTTGATATTATGGCGAGGATATTGATTCCATCTCGGGATGCACGTTGATGTAGGATTCAATCTCCCTTTGGGGAGGAAGTCCTAGAACATATTCATGAAAGAAATCCTCATACTCTGCCACTACTGCTGGGAACTAGAATATCACAACATCTATTACCCTGAGGTTAAGGATAGCCAACTCATTAGTGATCGGCTACACCCTCCTATGCATGAGCCCATTTTGTGCTGTCTGGGTCTCCTTTTCACCGATAAAGAAAAATATCGTCTTATCACTACAGACACACCACAATATTCACCTAAAGTAGTCAATCTAGGCATGGATTGAAGATAGCCACTCCATATTGAGAATATTTTTTAAGGCTGCGATGCTACCACCAAGAGTTTCCAACAAAAACTCTCGCATCCAAGGGTAAGATCACACTATCTGCAAAGGTGCATGATCAACAAGTTTCCTCCCGTAGGTGTCTCCAAGAATAAGGGCCGAGTCAAAAGCTCTACCAGAATCTCAAGGCTTCTCACAAGACACGTGGTGAGGAAGAAATGAATGGAAGATGTGTTTATAAGTATGAAATCTAAGGTAGAAAAGACACATATTGTACCTCAGATCATCCCTGGAGTCCCTAGGTCATACACCTTGACCGCATGAAGCTATCCTCGCCCCTGTTCCCTGGCCCTATGAGCCTAGTGTGTACCTCCTAGGGGTGGTGGTGGAATTAGATCAAATCATCTGCCACCACATTCTGCTCTCCCTGCTCCTCGGCCACATCTGCCACCTAGAGGGTCTATTGGATACACTCTCGGCCTCTACCTCAGTGGTCTATCCACCGCCTCTCTATCGGCATCTCGACGGGTTGGACAATATCTAGCGAGATGTCCCCTACCATCGCATGAGTAGCATCGCCTCTTCCTAGGCTAAGTGGATCCAGCCTGAGTGCCCTAGAGTTTCGACCCCTTATCCCAGGTCCTCCTGTAACGTATCCCACATCCTGACCCATGTGCCTGACGTTGGCTCCAAGCTGTCGAGGTCTCTGGACATGTCTGCCTACTACTGACTGTCGTCGGCTGTCTCTACTACGCTAAGAGGATCTTGATCACCAAGGCCAACTCGATCACTCCATTATAAGTATAAATTCATAGAGGCACGACAGTAGCTCGAATGTCCCATTTTCGACCTCGCTTAAAGGATCGAGATCTGAAGTAATGATCTCTGACCATATCCATTGAGTACCTGGCGAGGTTGGTGAACCTCAATGATTAGTTAGCTACAGTCAAAATACCCTACTGGAGGTGAAAAAGATCCTAGATACATACTACTCTCAGCATAACTATAGAGAAATCCTCCCTAAAGAGTCGCTAAAACTCCATCCAGGAAAGAGTCTTCTCATCGTGGGTCTAAGTGGTCAGAATCCACCATCGTCCCACTGAACTCTAAATAAGGCTTTCCCCTAGGATCACCATCTGGTCCACTGGTGTCCTCACTAGACGGAAAACTCTGGTCACTGCATCAAGCCATTCCTCAGCCGCTTATGGGTCAGGCTCACCTTGGAACCTGAGGGGTCTCTGTCTCTGGAACTCATGGAGTGTGCTCAGCCTGCACCCCTTGACTGTCGGTACTGTAGGTACCACAGACTTCTCCACTGGTGGTGGGATTGTAGGTGCACCACCTAGAGGAAACGCCTGAGGAACATGTCCCAGTATCAAAGCCTCTTCACTAAGGGGGTCATCCTCATGATCGAGCTACTGAATCCTTGCAGGTATGTGTCGCGGAGGCATCCTGTAAAGAAATAAGATGTACCATGGTCAACGAGTATATCTAGATAGATGACACAAAGGACATGAAAAACACCACCCATTCCTATATGATGCATGTACAATTCATTTATTTCATTGCAACTACTATTTTTATACACCGAGTCGAAAAGCAGGTTATCAGAGTCCTGGTGTATGGATACGTCAGCCGCCTGCACCAACACCGGAGTCTCTGTCATGAATTACAAGCTCGAAACACTTAGCATTGTTTCCCCAAACCAATCTCACAGACTCAAGTTACTATGGTAGAACCAACCACCTCTAATGCCACTCTATCATGACCCATCCCAGTGGGCCCCGTGCCACGACTCCCCAATCCCACCTCCAATATGCCAGGGGCAGGTGACTAGAACCAAGTAGGCATATCACTAACATGGGAGGAACTGCCTAAGTACCTGTACACATGCACACATCACCAAGCCCAAAAATGTTGAAAAGTAAAAAACCACTAAGGAACAAGATGTATGTATAAAACTAAACCCAACAAACAGAGTACAATGGAAAGTAAAGTACTACAAGTAAACTGGGCCAGAATACATGCCCAGCAAAAACAGAAGAGTTTGCAAACTATAAGCCCAACATATAAACACAAGGACGTACCAGGACTAATGATAATAGCCGTAGGAACACCTCAGCCTGTAGGGAAACTCAGAAATCCCAATCTGGTCCTGGTTCGCCATGGAATCTGTCAAAAGGCTGTATTTCTGCACAAGACATGACACGTGCGGGAAAATCCAATGTAGGGGTGAGTATAACAAAACTAATTATAGGACCTCGAAAACCATGAAGAAATACACAAATTAAATGTACAATCCGCTCTACACAATATATGTCTACTGAACATATAACAATAGAAACACTATCTAGATATACTCAAAACCGAAACCCATTTTTAAGAGACAAGTCACACAAACGCATACCCATATTAGGGATTTAGTTCTAAGGTTTCACGAAGCACTCATCTGAGAAAACTCACTCCATGAGTCTGATAACTCTGATAATTTTTGTCTGAGAAAAACTATTTGTTGGGAAGAGCCATGAGAGATAGATACACTCATTCTGGGATAACACACTTCAGAGTGGGAAAAGATCATGATACCCAAATTAGGATCACTGTCAAGGCCTTGGAAAATATCGTGACTCATGCGGATTCACCTGCTAAGTAGAAGATCAACTCCCTATTGCAAAATATTCATGTCGATAACTAACTCTACCAACAGTCTAGAATGGATAGAGGATATCGCTCTGGGACTCTCAGAGGGATACCTGACTCTATCTCAGAAAGTCTTACTTAAGGGATTATACTCTTCTAAATGGAAATGATACCTGAACTTTAGGGGAATGAGAAAAAGGGGCACTAACCCAGACGAGACTTTTCCACGAAATAGTGGACAAGAATGATCAAACCATGTTCCAGGATATAAATAGCCTGTAGAAGGGTTACCCGTCGTGTCTCTCGAATCTGGGTACTACCTGTGTTAAATGGCCCTAGTCAGAAGAACATGCCATATAGAAAAGTAAGTACACGACATGTAGTATGGACCACATGTTGTGTCCGAGTAGCCGAGGTTTCCTTTGTGTATGTAGTCGTGTGCCCGTACATAGTTGAAACCCGTGTGTGCTATCCTGTTTAACCGGTACATGAGTTAGTATGTGCAACCGGCCTGGTCTAGCCGTGTGGTGGAGTACACGACTGTGTACCAACCATGTTCTTATGTATCGCCTAATATACACACCATGTCCCGCATAAGGACCCACATGTCGTGTTATTTAGAGAACATTCTGTGTCATCACCTCCCGCACCGCAATACCCTAGCATCCACTTAGTCGAACCCACATAGTGCGTTCTTTGGGATACACACCATGTGTTCTAGAAATTGACAAAATCAAAGGTTCTTTACCTTTACACCTCCAGTGATGCGCAATCATTGATCCGGCCACCCGATTGTCATGGAACTCCATGGTTGAGGTATCCCTGACACTGCAAGGCCATTTACATGGGTTTTGGGCCTCTGATCGAACCTTAAAACACGTACCAATTTACCCACCTGAAGAATGATCGAAGAACGAGAACTCCCAAACCATATTGATTCATTTTCCACTATCTTTGTCTCACCTCTTATGGGTCATCATGATGCTGGATATCCGTTTTGGGATCATTACACTAAGAAATGGGTGCACATTGATTCCTCATTCATATCCCCATGAAGAACGTGAAGAACGTGGGGAAGAGGGAGGAAGAAAAAAAAAACCACAAAGCAGGAACATACCTCAACTGTCATTCATCATAGTGTTATTCTTCTCCCATTAGAAAGTTTGAAGGGTGAAAAATAAAACATTAAACGTGATAAAATAAATCCCAATAACTAAGCCAAAAAAAGAAAAAACCCTCCCACTAAAACGATGATGCGTGGGTCAACAGGTTCGTGGGTTGATCCGCATTCGTCGTTTAATTAAATAACCAGGAATAAACAATCTAAAACACCACCCCTACCTTGATTCGGTTGAAGAACGATCGCTGCATCCCATTCATTGGTGAGGTACACTGAATCCAAGATGTGTGTATCGATCACATCATCATCATTTTCAAACGGTTTCTCCTCCAAAGATCTAAGAAATATCAGGAGTTCCACTCAATTTACTGCCAACGTCCAACATTCTATTTAACCCATTAAAATAAGGGAACGAGTTTCAGCATTCCATCACGCTGCGACATTAATGAGTCAGCATAGCTGTTTCTGGGTCATTATGGCGTGAAATTAATTATCGAAATAGCTGCCTCGTCGTTGCGCTGCAGTGAATGTTTCCAAATAAAATAAAAGAAACCTTTTGAATTATTTTATTTTATTTTACTAAAAATGTCTGCAAATTAACTTTTCCCTCGACCCACACCGGTTGAGATTAGACATGTTCTTAGGTAAAGTCATCATCCCTGACACAATGGGCCCCTCAGATTTTTAATCTGGGAATCCATTTAGAAACTACCACAACCGTGCACACCTGCCAACTTACATAACTAAAAAAATTTCAAACCACCATTTCATGCTCACCGGGCCTCATAATTGCACGCTGGCGAAAATTATGGTCTCTTAATAATTCCATATTATATTTAAAAATAATACGCGGAAAAATTCCGAGACATTACATAAGGAGGAAACTATCTATCATCTTTTTTCCAAAGAGGGTCGGTGATTAGGACATGGAGAGGTATTGGTGAGTATATGATATTTACATCATATGTATGTTTCTTTGAAAAATTCATACCTCTAGGGTTCATTAGGGTTTCCAGTAACAATTATTAGGGGACTACCAATACCTTCTTTTTACATTAGGTAGTTGGTGTATTTGGGAAGTAGAAAATAAGTCCCACCACAATGGTCCCCATATTTCGGTACTGTAGTGGTTGTGGGGACTAGGTACCTTGTTGTGGAGATCACCTATATCCTAAAACATTAGGACTAGGTTCTAGTTTTTAGGAATTTTGTGGCTAAATATCTCCATCTCCTTTGAACAAGAAATATTATTTGGGTCACTGGGATGGTTAGAACCCCTTGATCCTAGACTCAAACTAAATATTTATGGATATTTTAGTTAGGGGTGCACATGGGGGGTATTGTTTTTAATTCCATCAGTTTGGTGTTTTTTCTCCTTAAGTATTGTCTATAGGAATAATGATTCTCTCAAGGAGGAGGATAAATACTTGATTATTAGACTTCATATTTCTCTTTTCCAAGTGTATTCCAATTCTTATAGTTGAGAAAGATTCAAAAATCATTTGGAACTCACTCAAATTTCACAATTCTATCCCCTAAAAAATCACATATTCGATCAATAATTGTCTTCTTGTCATTATCAATGGAACTATGATCCATCACACATGGCATGAAGGAAATAGAGTGGAATAAATTCTTATGAAAAAGGATTCCATGGATTTCACTCAATTGTAATTATCCAATAAGGGATCCCTTCCCTATGATTGTATTGATATTATTATTGGGGATGCCCATTGTCTTAATTTCTACATTCCCCCTTCATTGAATTCCCCTACACATTTTTTCTCCCTCTAATAAAAATGAAATATTGGTGTTTGTGTAAAAATAGAGACATATCAAAGGGTTATCATCATGTGGGGTACCCATTATAATTTTAATTTAATATAGTTGAATACTATAAAGATGGAAGGGAATGGTGAAGGATAAACTAAACTATAATGAATTAAGGATTTTATGAGAGTTTTTTAGGATTTAATATATAAGGGTTCATAGTATTTAGAAATGTTAAATACATATATTGTGTGGTAATGACTAGTGGTCACTAATATTGTGGGATTTTCAAAATTATCATGGAAATATGGAAATTTTAAAAAGATTATTAATTAGTTCTTTTTGTATCATCATGAGTAAGTTATATATGATATCTAAATAGGTATCTAAGTGTAATTATGATTGATGGTTTTCCATCTAAGGGTCTTGAATGTTATAGAGTAGTGGTGTATAGAACCAAGATATCTTTAGATACCAAGGAGGGGATCATGATATGGGTTGATGGGTTATCTTGAGAATGAATTGTGAGGGATAGTTTTTGAGTGCTATTGGAATTTACGAATATTATTTTTAGTAAGAAGATGATTTGGGTAATCATTAGATGGATATCAACTTTCTATTTAGTTGATTGAATAATCATTATTTGAGTGTGTTATAGTGAAAAACAATGATGAGATGTGTATAGAGTTTTACTAGTTTGAGATTGAAATTTTATTTGCGACATTCAGAATAAAATTTGAAGTATTATATCTAATTCAGGAGAAAATCCCATATTTTGGGATTTATATACGATGATTTATAGTATTTGATATGCATTGTAACTGATGGGGGTGGAATTTATCAAATAATCAATATATAAATAGACAATTAAGTATCATGGTAATTGGAGGGAGAAACATCAAAAAATTACCAAATTAATTATTTATATTGTAAATTTATTTTTTAAGACTTTAAATCTAGTGAATATAATCAATATATTCATGTGTTAATCTTAGAATAGATAATGGTCTTACATAAACATGATACAACAACAATTGGAGTTTTATATACTTGATTATATATTTCTATTGATATAACCACAGTGGGAGACATTTCTAATTTAGACTATATATATGGTTTGTATCATAGTTTATAGGTGAGTTAAGTTTATGGAGACGTTTACATAATTGAGTATAAACAATGAAATTTCATGTGTGATCGAATATAAGAAAAATGAATTATATTTGGCTATTTCGTTCAAAGAATGACCATTGTGAAGGACCCAGGGACACCCTGAGAGGGGAGGGGTGAATCAGGGTGAAACCTTTTTCTTTTAATGTTATGGATCTTGTTCCCATGTATGTACGAACTTGTTGAACCTGTATGATGAATATGATCAGAAAGAAAACATTCACACGCATAGAGAAGACATAACACTTTTTACATGGTTCACCACTAAGGTATACGTCCAAGGAGCATACGCTGACAAGTTTTCGATCGTACCAAATTCCACTAATCTTCACTAGCTGTGGATTACAATGGTTTGGGCACAATCAATCTTTCCCAGGATCAATTCCTTTACAAAGGTTCAGGGATAGCTCACTGCTTCCCTCGAGTGACTCCCGTTGACTCCCCTTGGCTCACTACCGTTGGTGAAGTCCCACTCAGTTTATAGACGTGAAGGTCTCGTCATCATTGCATATGAATGCATCCTCTGTCGTATGTAGATGCTCTGTTGATGTCCAAATATCACCAGAAGATGAATCCCACTTTGCGCTGAGGGTACCGAGCGATCTTCCAGCTTTCGTGCAGCTTAAAAAGGGTAGATGAACTTTAACAACCCCGACGCGCTTATCCAAGACCGGCGCGCAAATCACAATCCCGGCGCGCAAGTCACTTGTGTGGTACAAAATTGGCGCGCAGGTGACACCAAACAACTTGCGCGACACTGCCTCCTTCAACACCAAACTTGTGCGACGTTGCGCCTTTAACTCCCTAACTGCCTTGGTCGTGCATCCAACGATTGGCACACATCCTCTACTTGCGCGACCCAACAACCAATTGCGCGACTCAAACACTTGCACGAAGAGATCTCGAAAAAAAAACTCTAAGTCTTGAACTTTGTTAGAAATGAGGAGGGGGGTCCTCTATTTATAGGCAAACTGGATCCCCTATGCGGTGGCGCTCAAGTCTCTTCACAGCATGCAGGTCACTTGCGCGACCATCCCAAAACTTGCGCGGCCCTTATCCCTTTATCATTTTCCCATTTTATGATCTTGAAAAAAATTTGGTGTGCAAGTTTCCTCTTGATCCAGTACACGGCGCGCAAGTCTCTTTGCCAAAAACACTTTTCTCCATTTATCGATTTTTAGGCCCACAAATTTTGCAAACACTGGAAAACAACGCCACCTTCAATACTGTTGTCTTCTTGAACTGTATGATCTCTTTGCGGGTACACATTCTGAACATCCACTGCTGATTGACAAAAAACAAAATCCATACTCCAAATCATGCATAGAAGACCATGGTTCTAACAATCTCCCCCTTTGGGTTTGTTGGCAATCAGAAAAATAATTTCAATAGAGCTCCATCCATGTGAAAACCAAAAACGAAAGAATCAACTCAGCCAACTCTCTAAGTCTACGTGAGCAATGCTCGGTGTAGAAAACAAGAGAGGAAGCTTGAATTGGGTTCCAATGTTTTCCTTCTCATTCTTCTCATAATTGGGTTCCAATGTTTTCCTTCTCATTCTTCTTATCATAGAAGCATTACTTTCCTGAATTTATGTTTTCCTTCTCATTATTCTCATCACAGAAGAATTACTTGCCTGAATTTATTCCTTTATCCCCCATTGACAATAAACCCAAAGGCCATTAATTTGTGCAACGTTCAGCTCGAACCATACTCCCCCTAGATATCATCTCCCCCATAAACCTGCATCATAGCCATAAACAGATAAAATGGTTATCATAAACGGGGAGAGGGGTAATGTGTAACCTCCTTATGCACTGGGAGGTGGCTGAACACCGAGGTTCAACTGATGCTTCTCAAACACAGCCGCTGATAGTGGTTTGGTCAGGATGTCAGCCACTTGCTCATCAGTTCCCACATGATCAATTCTAATCACCCCTTGTTCCACTTTTTCTTTGATAAAGTGATACGTTATTTCAATATGTTTCGTACGGGAATTCTGAACAAGATTCTTCGTAAGATCAATTGCACTCTTGTAATCACAGAAAATCACCATAGGTTGCTTTACCTCATCACCAATATCTGTTAATTTTTTCTTCATCCGTAGCATTTGAGTGGATGCCTTTGTGGCAGAGATATACTCAGCTTCAGCAGTACTAAGAGAAGTACTTTCTTGTTTCTTTCTCAACTAGCCAACACATTTCTAACCAATATAGAAATCTCCACCACTAGTAGACTTCCTGTCTACTATATCACCATCCCAGTCAGCATCAAAAAACACTGATAATTCATTGTCCCTGCCTGTAGCAAAAAATAACCCGAAGTTATGTGTACCTTGAATGTACCTCATGATTCTTTTTACTACCTCCATATGTTCCTACTTTGGATTACTCTGAATTCAGGCCGCAAGGCATGTGACAAAGACAATATCTGGTCGTGTCGCTGTCAGGTACAGTAGGCTTCCAATGATCCTCCTGTACATGGTGGGATCAACAGAGTCCCCATCCTCATGCTTTCTAAGTTTAGTTCCAACTGCAAACGGAGTTGACATTGGTTTGGAGTCTTGCATATTAATCTTGTTCAACAGATCTCTTTCATATTTTTCCTAAGAAATGAAAGTGTATTCCTTCTTTTGAATCACTTGCAACCCCATGAAATATGTGAGCTCTCCTATCATAGACATTTCAAATTCTGATTTCATGTGGTTGGCAAATTCATCCACTAATTTTTTCATGCTGCCACCAAATATGATATCATCAACGTAGACTAGAACCATGAATTGATCTTTTGGAGAATTCTTCACATAGAGATTGTGATCAAATCCTCCTCTGTTTATTTCCAACTTCTTGAGATATGAATCCAGCCGTGAGTACCACGCCTGTGGTGCCTGCTTCAAACCATATAGAGCTTTCTTCAGTTTGCAGACCTTTGTTTCATCAGTACCCAAAACAAAGCCCACTGGTTGTTCATTGTATACTTCTTCTTCGAGTACACCATTCAAGAATGTTGTCTTGACATCCATTTGATATAATTTATATCCTCTTTGGAGTTCCATGGAAAGGAAAAGCCTGATTGACTCCAGTGTAGCCACTGGAGCAAAGGTTTCTTCAACGTCAATACCTTCAATCTGGGAGTATCCTTTACATACTAGTCGTGCCTTGTTTCTGATGACACTTACATACTCATCAAACTTATTTTTGAATATCCATTTGGTACCAATCACATTGTGACCTTCGGGCCTCTGGAAAATATCCCATGTCTGATTCTTGTCAATCTGATCTAATTCATCATTCATGGCTTTCACCCAATATTCATCATTTGAAGCTTCTTCAAATTAGGATGGCTCTATAACTGATAGAAATGCAGATTGGGTGTTATTCCTCAACCTTCTTGTTTGAGTGGGTTCACTCCTATCCCCAATTATGTTGGATGGATCAATCTCAACTCTTCGATTTCTCTTGCGAGGTTCAGTAGCATTCTCTTCAGCCATAGTTTCTTCTTCATATTCTTCTTCTGAGTCAACATCATGATGTGACTGCTGAGTGTTTTGAACAACTTCCTCTATTTCTGCATTTGTATTTTCTTCACGTTCACTTTCTTCATGACTTTCTATCACATCAACATATGACGTCCTTGAAGAATTTGTGGTTTTCTCTTCAATTATCTTAACATCACTGCTTTCCACAATCCTTCCTAAATGCTTGTTGAAACATTTGTAGGCTTTTCTGTTCATTGAGTAACCGAGGAAAATTCTTTCATCTGCATTGTCACCATATTTCCCTGGATTTCCTTCTTTGTTCTTGATGAAGCATTTACTTCCAAAGACACGAAAGTATTTTAAAGAAGGCTTCCATCCATGCCACAATTCATATGGTGTCTTCATCTCACCCATATAAAGTCCTGTTCGATAATGAATGTACACTACATCTTGAACATCCTCTTTCCAGTAATGTCATGGAATACGACTCTCAATCAGCATAGTTTGTGACATGTTGTTCACCTGTCGATTCCTACGTTCAACAACTCCATTTTGTTGTGGAGTTCTCACAGCAGCTACCTCATCCTGTATCCCATGCTTCCCCAGATAATTTTCAAATTCAATGGACATGTATTCTCCTCCATTGTCAGATCGCAACACTTTGATTGTTCGACCAATATCATTCTCATCGATTCGCCGATATGTTTTCATGCAGTCAAGGACTTTTCGTTTCCAATGAATGACCATCACACATGCCATTCTACTGTAATCATCTATGAAAAGGACAAAGTACCTTTCTCCATGAGTTCCAGCAACATTTATCGGCCCACATACATTTGTATGAATCAGATCAAGAAGGTGAGATGCCCTTTTCTTCTTTGGCCAATATGAACTACATACCAGCTTCCCACGAATGCAAGCATCACATGATTTTTCACGCTCACGCTTCTGGCTGGGGATGTCCATGACAATTCTCAATTTTTATATTTTCTCCATATCTTGTTGATTGATATGTCACATTCTCCGATGCCACAAATTGTTTTCTTCTTCAATAGTCATGTAACATACATTTTCTTCACTATCAAACTGATACAAGTTGCCTTCTGTTCTACATCCCTTCATAAGTGAATTTCCTATCTTTCCCTTGATAGTGCAGCATTTTTGATTAAAAGTAACTATAAGTCCTGATTCACAAAGTTGACTCACACTGAGGAGATTATGACATAGGCCATCTACGTAAAGGACTTCAGTCTTCTTTAGTTCTCCATTTTCAAATTCGGTACTTCCACTCCCTTTGATTTTCAGAGCTCTATCATTACCAAATCGTACAGTACCATCAACCTTTATTTTGATATCTGTTAACAGGCCGACATTACCTATCATATGAGATGAACAACCTCTATCCAGAATCCACGTACTTTTGTTCTTTGTAGCTTTGAGGGCCACCTCTACAAGGTTGGATTTCTCAATCTTCTTCATTTCCTTCTATGAGACATTGGAATGAGTATATAGTACCGATGGCCTTTCAATTATCTCTTCCGCATACCCAGGTTCTTCATAGTCGAAATCTTTTTTGAGAGTGGAAAAACTGTTTGAAAGAGAAACACTGTCTTTCGGACGAGACTTGACTTGTCTTGAACTGTGGTATGAGGTGTCCATGTCCCTTATCTTCCTACAATTAGTGGCCTTATGACCAAAGTTAGAAAAACAAAAACAATATCCATAGAAATTTTTTCTTCTATAAGAATTAAGATATGAGTTTGTTCTCCTTTATTGAACTTCTATATCTTCTCCATTCATATAGCTTCTTGCCTCTTCACAATAAGACATGGTATGGCCCAAATAGCCACAGAACCGACACTTCATGAGAGGAAATATATTCTCACTTGAATTTCTCCTCATTCCTTCTTTATTGGGAGAAAAGTTATTTTGTCTGTCATTTCTAAATGTTTGAGGATAATTTTCAGTTCTCCTTTTAGATTGGATTGAGGGATCCTTTTTCAGTACTTTAGGAAATGTTTCAACATGTTCAACTTTCATCTTGACTTTATTTTGGATTTTTTCACTTCTATTAGTTGATGTCTCAGCTTCACAGCCGATTCCACTCTTTCCCATGCAAGCGGGTCTTTGATCACTCAAGATTTTTCCAACCCCATCTGAACCACACTTGTCTCTTGCAAGTAATTATGCATCTGAGAATCTTCCAAACTGTATTTTATTCCTCGATTCTTTTGGAATTGATTCAGTCTCCAGTTTACTCCTTAGAGTAACAACTTCCTCCTCAAGACCCTCAGCAGTCTTGGATTTTTCATCAAGTCTGGAGGTGAGGTCATTGATGACCTTTTCCTGCTCTTCAATTCTCAGTATCAGATCTACTACATCACCATTGCTTTCAATTATTTTAGACTATACGTTCAAAAAATCTTCCAGTCGTTCAATTTCATCTTCAAGTTGATCAACGTATTTAGTTTATTCTTCTACAATTGATTTCCACTTATTGCAACTCTTACATTTAATCTTAAGCTTAATAACCACATCCTTAAGTTGCATCTCGAGATCTACACAAGTTATCAGTTATTTTTCTCCACCAGTATCTTCTATGTTTTCAACTGTGGTCATCATCGAAGCATGGTTCCCAGTTTTGAATTCTGTTTCTTCTTCATCACAGAATTCATTATCATATTCTTCCACTTCATAGACAAAACTCTTCTTTTTCATTTTCTTTCCAGATTTGAAGTCTCCCTTTTTGATGAACCTTCTTTGAGGCTTCTCGAAACTTTCATCTTCACTATATTCATCATTGGTCTTTCTTAATCACTGAGAGGAAATGTTCCCAACTTGTCCACAACAGAAACATGCGAGAGGTAACTTCCCTTTGAATTTCCCTTTCCCCTTCTGGAACTTCTTTACAATGAGAGAAAGAATTTCTTTTTCTTCTCCATCTTCACCAGTACTATCTTTTAAGATTTTCAGTTTATCAATGGATTTGAATTCAATTTCCTTGCTCACACGAGTCGTAGCATCTTCTGGTTTGACTCTCATTTCATATGCTACCAAGCTGCTCAGTAAATCATCTAGAGAAAGTTTGGAAAGATCTCTTTCCTCAAGAGCTGACACCTTTGAATTGTACAGAGGTGGAAGTCTTCTTAATATTTTCTTTACAATATCAATGTCTTTGATTTCTTCTCCTAGACCCCGAATTGCTCCAACCACTTTAGTAATTTGATTGAAGAAAGAGTCTGCATTCTCTTCTGGATGCATCTTCAGATCATCAAACCGATTGTGCAATACTTGCAGTACCACCTCCTTCACTTTTCTATCTCCATCGTAAATATTCTCGAGTTTATCCCACATGGATTTTTCTGAGGTGCAATTCATCACCTTTAGGTAGATCTGATCAGAAAGGGATGCAGTTAGTGCATTTTGTGCTTTATCATCTGCATCAAGAATTTTCTTGTCTGTTTCAGTCATAGCCAGTCATGTTGGATCAGTGACTTGTATTCCTTGCACAGGAGAAAAGAGAACTTCCATTCCAAGAGATCATAGATCAGATCTCATTCTACTCTTCCAGATCTGGAAATTACTTCTATCGAAGTGAGGGACTCCCCTGACATTGACTGCATTCTCCATGACGATAAAAGACAGATTCAACACCAGTAACCTCCCTTTGATACCACTTGAAGGACCCAGGGACACCCTGAGAGGGGAGGGGTGAATCAGGGTGACAACTTTTTCTTTTAATGTGATGGATCTTATTACCACGTTGAACCTATATGATGAATATGATCAGAAAGAAAACATTCACACGTATAGAGAAGACACAACACTTTTTACTTGGTTCACCACTAAGGGCTATGTCCAAGGAGAATACGCCGACAAGTTGTTGGTCGTACCAGATTCCACTAATCTTCACTAGCTATGGATTACAATGGTTTGGGCACAATCACTATGTCCCAGGCTCACTGCCTTTACAAAGGTTCAGGGATAGCTCACTGCTTCCCTCGGGTCACTCCCGTTGACTACCCCTGGCTCACTACTGTTGGTGAAGTCCCACTCAGTTTATAGACGTGAAGGTCTCGTCATCATTGTATAATAATTCATCCTCTATCGTATGTGGATGCTCTGTTGAAGTACAACTCTCACCATAAGATGAATCCCACTTTGCGCTGAGGGTACCGGGCGATCTTCCAGCTTTCGTGCACCTTAAAAAGGATAGATGAACTTTAACAACCCCGACACACTCATCCAAGCCCAACGCGCAAATCACAATCCCGGCGTGCAAGTCACTTGCGCGGTACAAAATCGGCGCGCAGGTGACACCAAACAACTTTTGCGAGACTGCCTCCTTCAACACCAAACTTGGGCGACGTTGCGCCTTTAACTCCCCAACTTCCTTGGTCGCGCAACCAACAATTGGTGCACAACCTCTACTTGCACGACCCAATAACCACTTTCGCGACTCAACCACTTGCGCGACGAGAGCTCGCAAAAAAACTATAAGTCTTGAACTTCGTTAGAAATGAGGGGGGGTCCCCTATTTATAGGAAAACTGGATCCCCTGCACGGTGGCACTCAAGTCTCTTCACGGCGCACATGTCACCTGCGCGACCTACCCAAAACTTGTGCAGCCCTTATCCCTTTGTCATTTTCACATTTTATGATCTTGAAAAACATATGGCCCGCATGTTTCCTCTTCATCCAGTACACGGTGCGCAAGTATCTTTTCCAAAAAAACTTTTCTCTATTTTTCAATTTTCAGGCCCAAAAATTTGGCAAACACTGGGAAACGGCACCACCTTCAATACTGTTGTTTGCTTGAACTGTATAATCTCTTTGCGGGTACACATTCTGAACTTCCACTGCTGATTGACAACAAACACAAACCATACTCCAAATCATGCATAGAAGACCATGGTTCTAACACATTGGGTATAAAGAGTTAGAGTGGTATATTTTTTTTTGTAAAATAAATTTCATTCATATGGGGTGTGATGGTGGCTTGGGTTACAGGATAATTTTGAATGATATGAGTATATCTCCTCTTACTTGATAGAGTTTTTCATTATAGATATATGAGAATCCTTTATGGAAATAAGAAGTAATATTATAGGGTGTTTCTAAATCTATAAGTTATTTTATATTAAATTTGAGTAAATTTCATATTATAGTGGAGTAGGATATAAAAGGGTTTGGATTTCAGAATTTAGATTGAGGGGAATCATATTATATGAGGTTTTATGTGATTTAAATTGAGTATTTTAACATGGAAATATTGGTATAAAATATTGGTAGTGGAATATTTGGTATTTTATAAGTTAAAGAAATTGGTGGGCTATAACCGAGGCCACTAGAAGCAGGGAAGGAACCCACTAATAATATATAAGTATTCCACTTAGAATGTAGTGGATTGACATAGTCCTAGTGAAGGTATAAAAAATATTTGTGTTTTCAATATCTTAGCAACCTTGATTGTTCCCTTGGTCTTGAAAATCAAAACACATCATTATTAATTCCAAAAATATTTAATTTGATCAATTTCATATAACCATCTACAAAAATAATAATACATTGATATGAAATTATCAAATATATAACACTGAATTAATGAACATTAGTAACAATTAATCTATTGATAATCCATAATATGTATCATAAATATGTACAAGGATCAATAGATGCAATTGATACATTGGATACATCACCAATAAAAGAATGAATGGAGTTATAATATACCTATCTGTGAATCTCTACCATTTATAAATAAAATAATCTACCTCAATGAGATCATACAATATTTTATTTTGAAATGGATTAGAAATTATATAAAATACTAGTTAAAAGTAGGTGAAAAATATTTCAGAATTAGTTAAAAAAAATTATTTCGAAGATATCACCAAGAATCTTATACAACCATTAAATAATTAATGGGGTCATGAAATTCAATTCTCTAATAAATAATTAGTACAAATATTATATTATGAATTCAATATGTAATACTGAGATGTTTAATAAAATAATATTTGAATTTTTTAATTAATAATTATATAAACTGGTAATGAAAATGTTCTACCTATTCATGTAACAATCATACAATTTCAAGAACAATCTTGATTTAAAGATTATAATATTTTTTTAGGATATAACAATTTTTAAAAAACAGATTTCAGTCCCTATTTGCCTTCACTATTCTTAATTAAATTGAAATGAAGTTACTTTAAGTATTTATATCTCTATATCACTCTCTCTACTATACATTAAAGAAAATAAATATTCAATGGACACTTGATATAATTGTGGGCATTACATATACTCAATGCTAATCTATCACATATGGTTATGAGACCCCCTTCAACTCTAACTTAAATATTAATTATGTTGGGGGCATAAGAACTTGGGTTCATTTTCTATTAATGATAAGATACATCATGGATTATTATCCCAATATCCTTTATTAATTTTATGTTTGTTAATTTAAAAATTTACTTGGTCTACATACTCTCTGGTTTTCAGTTTTTGAAAATGTTTTTATTTTTATAAAAATTATTTTTAGTGGTTTTTTCTTACTATTATTTATCAATAATCTTCCATCATTTTATCAAATATAAGAGTTATTAGTCTTATAAATTTCAAATATATATTTTTCATTTTATGATGTTATTTATTTTCCTTAGTTTTTAAATTCACACCCTCTTGGAAGATTCCATTATAATATAAATACTAGTATTAAAGAAATTCTATATATCATTATTTTCTAATGCTTACCTATCATATAGAAAATATATTCAATAGGACATAAAGGTTAATTTTGGAATAAAAAACTATCAAAACATCAAAAAAATAACACCCTTATTTATAGGTATAGATAATGATAACATGAGAGAAATTATAAAGAACCACATTGTGAAATCGGTATTGGAATGCTGATTCATATGGAGAAAAGTGTATGAGATTATTGAAAAATAACTCAAGACATTCACTATTGTTAAAAAGGTTTAATTTTTATTTATGTAGAGGTAATATATTTTATCCTATGTTCGAACTGAAATAAAATATATAGATATGTATCCTCTTATAATAAAACTCAAGATATTTGAACAAAACTCTAGGTTAAAAATTATAGAACTGAAAATTTTTTCCTTATAAAATGAGGCACACTTTACTCTCAATATAAAAACATTTAATTCAATTCAATAAATGCGACACCAATTATTTACCAATATCTCACCAAAATTTCCAATGACGTTTATTCAGTAGGTCAAATAATTACTAAAGATGAAAATATTGTGAAAAAGATCTTTGACATCCTACCATGATAGTGAGAGTTAGAGAGAACTACTATTAAAGAGATGAAAGGAATTACAGATATCAAAATAGATAGCCTTATCGTTTCTCTTATTAAGTATGATATAAGGTTAAAAAATATGAATAAATTAATAAAGACAAAAACAATAGGAATTAACTCATGTTAAACACAATTATGGAACCAATTGATAAGAGTGAGCCACATTTGAGTGAGGATGTGATTGTTCAACCTTCTAGAAAAAATGGTCCAAATATTATGAAGAAAATATAAAAAAAACATTCTTATAGAAATAAGGGATAAATTTTAAAATTTTAGATATAAATAAATGAGTAAAAAAATGAATAATAAGGAATATACTATTAATGTACAAAGATGATACACATCAATCCATATTTACCTCAGAAAAAAGAATATACTTAGAGAAATTTAAAAGTAAAAATGGTAGGAAGGCAATAAAAGTAGAAAATATGAGTTCTAGAAATAACTAATCACCCATAATTTACTCATATAGTGATAAAAAATAAAATATTTATAGATTCATCACCTGTATGAAAAATAGATTTATAATAGAAAAGATGAGTGAATCTTTAACCACTTAATCTCTAAAATTTTCACCTCTTTTAGATTCTATCTAAGACTCCTTATATTTAAAATAAGTTAATTTTTAAATTTATGAGTTTTAGGGAACACAAAAATTACATGATAAGAAGTATTTTCAATCCATGTATAATTTTGTAATAGAAAATAAAAATAAATAACACCAACTACCAAATTTTCTTCTAGACATACCGTCACTCAATCCTCTACTAATTGTGAAAAAAGTGTTCTAGTAAACCTCAGAAAATAAATGCTAAATATATAATTTGAAATGTTGAAACAAGGTCCATATAACATAAAATAAGTGTTTTGTCCCCAAAAACCAACAAGGTCCAAAAATGGACATGGATATTGGAGAACCTCTATGAAAAAAATCCATAAGTAACAAATTACCATCGAAAAAATGAATGTTTTATACGTATTAGAAGACGAGTAGGAATGAAAAATAGTATATTATCTTTACGGAAACTTCTATACTTATTTTGAAAAAATATTATTCCAAATAACCTTATAAATATATATATTTAAATAAAATTCAATGTTTGAAATGTTTTTTCACTAATATTTATGAACCAATGAAAATTTAGTTATAAAAATCATTTTTAAATATTGATTTAGAAGATAATGATAAATATACCAGTAAAAGGAAGAGTTTTTTTTGGGAAAATGGATGTATATTATAATTGGTATATGAATAGTTAAAAATAAATCTTCTAACATAAAAAGAAAATAGATAGAGGATTTTTCACTTTCAATGACAAAAAGAATAGAAATATTTTCGGATAAATCTATGTCTCTATACATCTAAACCATTAATCTCAAATTTTCATTATGTTATATGACATAAGAATATCCTTATAATAATTAGTGAGTTATGTGATGAGGTATATTATGTAAATTTAATAAGAAATTCAATCTTCATAACTATAGCTCAAGGATATCTCATATTGTATGATGTTATCAATTTCAATATTTATATTTTAAAATTTAGTTAAATGTTGAATGAAGAAATTAAATTTCATATGGTCATAGAAAATGATTCACATTTAGGGAATATATTTATCAGACATTCAATCCTTTATCCTTGACTAAACACTCCAAAAAAATTCTGATGAAAAGTACGATTTGATTTCTAAAAATCCAAGGACACTTTTAAATATGGTAAGAAATATATGGTTAGCCTAAAACCAATAAAAACTAGTCTATATCTTGTGTAAATTCATATTGTGTACATGAACTTTTTATAGTAACAAAAACTATGAGTATGGGAGAAATTACAATATTTAAATTGGGGCTAAGGAAAATTATTAGTACACTTGATTTTCTGAATTTTCAAAAAATATAAAGATACCAATTTTATTTTTTTAGTTCAGAATGAAAAATGCCCACAACTCCAAAGTGATCTTTTTAGTGTGTTCAAAAAGTTATATTTTAAATTTTTTTTTGAAAAATAAATAATGTAAAACATTTGATTAATAAAACCTCCATAATTAAATGTTTTATTCAAATAGAGAAATATGTTTATCTAGGAGATTAATTAATTATTATTTCATCAGTATAACCATGCTAACTATTTATAAGACAAGGTTTCAACCAATACCTGTTAAAATATTAATTGAATTCAAAAGTTTTCTATTTTAATGAAACAACCTTATGATTTTTTGAATGGTATAACTCCTAAATTCAAATAATTTAATATTTTTGGATGTAAAGTATTTTTATTGATCACCAATGATAATATGAGCATGATTGATTCAAAATTTTATAATGTAATATTTTTACAATACTCCACTAATCAAATAATTAATAAATTGATACATACCATTCAATAAATGGTACATGTGAAATTTAATGAGACTAGTGTCATTGTAAATTCTTTTTATAAAATTATGGAAGATGGGCAAGATAAAATTCAATTTTTTTAATTTACATAATTATAGAGTGAGACTCCAAAACAAAAAAATGATGAACCAATAGGTAATTAATTATAATAATATGTATAACATTATTTTTTCTTCAAAACTAGATATTATCCATTGATAATACAATTAAATATTGTCATTGGAGAATAATAATAGTTGATAGTGATAAAGAAATAACATTATTATTTTTATTGAAAAATTTGATACCTTAGTTAAAATACACAATGATTCAATATTTATGCAAACAAAATGGATTTTACCAGACATGTTTGATGAAAATGATGTCATTATCTTGGATAAGGATAGTGTATAACTAGGAATAATTCATGTAATATGAAAAAAACAATCAATATGATATCTATACATAAATATATTGGAATTATTCTTTCCTTTATAGTATATATGTATTTCACCCTCTTTCAATTAGTTGTTAAATATAATTTTTTAAATAGTTTATATTGAAGAATGTTTATATTAAATAACCTCTAGGTTTTGAATATACTCATATATAATAATATCTTTTAAATGTCATCAAGGATATTTATATTATTAATCAAGATCTAGGGATTTGGTATTATAATTTTTAAAAATTTATTTGACAAAATGATTTTATAAAATTAAATATAAATTCAACCAATATTATAGTGATGTTTTTTAATAAAATCATAAATTTTTAGATGTATTAGAATGGAATCATCATCAATACAATACAAAATTGTATAGTATATTATTTTTCAAAAATTAATGTTGACTGAATCAAAAATTATTATGATGTGCTAATTTTATTTATTTATGAGTTTTCAAATTGGAAAAACATTGGATTGTAACATTCTTACACAAATCAAGTCTAATATTGAATTAATTAATATTATTGGAATAGTTATTATTGTTTTAAATGGTTGATATTTATAGAATGAAATCATAGTGTAAATTTACCTTTTTAAAACATTAATTATAATTCTATATAGATTAATACATAAAATTAAAATGAAAGTGTAATGGAAAATTAAACAATGAACACAAAATTTTATTATAGTAGTTTGGATCATGTGATCCTATATCTACTCGTAACTTATTAATACTCTTGGGGTGAAATGGTATTCACTAATTTGAAAATTTTAATGAGAGTTACAACTCAAGTTACAACTCAAGTTACAACATTCTTTTTCAAGTGGTTGTGTAACCTGAAAACAGCCTGACTTTTCATGAGAGACACAACCTTATACAACATATACTTTTAAATGTGGAAGAAAAAATTTATAAAAAATCATCATTTTATATGTGGAGGTATAAACTAGAAAATACGTGGGTTTGTAAAGTAAAATCATAAACCCATTATAGTTTAATTTTTATAAAAAAAGATAAATAAATACTACTCGATTGAAAAAGAATGTGGTTTGATCTAAATGTAATAGTAGATTTAGATCCCTTAAGTAATGATTTCACCCATGTTGAGAAATTAATTTAAGATTAAAACTGGTATAAAATAGTAATCATAATTCATATTTAAATGTCTCTTCTACAAAGAATGGTCATTAGGCCAAAAATTTGGGCCTACAGGCTATGTAATGGGATATAAGCCCACTCGAAATTCAGGCTTTGTAATGGGTCTCCCTCTCCCCAATTAAAATAGGTCTTTTATTTGCTTTAATAATAATAAAATGATGCTTCAAAAAAATGTCTCTTCTACAGGAGTTATTTAACCTTCATTTATAGAAAAATTTCAATGATTAATAATCTTAATAATATTCACAATCGTTCTTCATATGGGTATTTCCTAATTCTTCTTCATAGATAAAAGTGGTTTAAATAATATAAACAAAATATTATAATTACCTCAATTTAATTTATAGGGTTTAATTCACATGTTTAAAAAATAATTACCTTGTTCTAGGAATTAATTTTAATCCAATAAAATAAAATAAAAACATGTTGTAAATGAAAATAATATAAACATAAAATAAAATAATCCTTGGGGTAAATATTGTTTCTTCAAGAAACATCAAGTCATATCTTCTAATATCCAGATGTTTTAACTTCAAATAACTTCTACAGAAAAATAAATTAAACTCACACAACTAAAAAATTTCATAAGAGTGAATAACTAAAAATATAAGAAACAATACATAAATTACAAGAGTCCAAATAGAAGATCGTAATATTTATTCTTCACATACAAAAAGTTTGTTTAATCATATTTTATATGAGAGAATATGAACTGTTAACGAATCATTATTATATGAAAAATTTATATATGATTCATTTTGAAATGTAAGATTTACTTCCATAAGTTTAAATATCTTAAGAGTCATTACTGTATGATTTATTACTATAAGAATCATTACTATAAGAGTTAATACTGCAAGAGTAATCATTGTAAGAGTCATTTCCCAAAGATCCATTACTATAAGGGTCAATATCATTCTTAAAAAATAACCATGTATAAAAAACAATATATTTGTGTATGTATTAAAAAATAGGGAAGGGGGGAAATAAAAATTCTGAAAAAATCCCCCTTTTAGTAATTACAAAACCAATTTTCAAAAAAATAAAAAAATTAATCACTTATAATAAATATAAAAAAGTTAAAAAACAATAAAAAACACAGATTTATTTAAAATGAAAAAATATTAAACAGATAATAAATAATAACACGCTTATAACAAATCAACTCGACAACTCAAAAGATTAACTTAGTATGATAAAACCCCTTAATTAATGCATACTAAAATTTCTAAACATGTATAATTTAAAATAATTATTTAAAACAATTTGAAAACCATTTAATTATAAAAATATTAAAACAATGATAACTTCCATAAAACATTAACTTTATCTTTATGAAATAGATGTAACATTTCTTGCATAATCCATTAAAAAGTCCTATAAAAATAAACATATACTATTGAATATCCATAGAAACAATTACCAATTTTAATGAATTAACTAAAATTGGTACTCACTACTCCACAATTTCAAACATCCATCATTCGATGATTAAAAATAATATTTTTAGACATTAAAATATTCAAAAGTTAAAAAAACTATTTTAAAATTATCATTAGTAAACAAATTTAGAAAATAATATATTCATTAGGTACATGATCTCGATTAAATTGTTATCCCACTTTTATATACATTTTCTATGAATTTTGTAATGGATTCTTATAAATATTAATATCGTAATAATTATAAGAAAATTAAATATTCTTGAAAAATAAATATCAAAATAATATAAAGCCTATCAAATCTATAAACATTGATAAACAAACTACCAATAGTAATATATTGGACTTTATATATAGATAAAAAACTGATAATTATTCATTTGAAATCCAATAAACCCAAATGTTTTCTACGATATGGTCTAAACCAGAAGTGTTTCCTATCAATTTTAAGTCCTTCATAATCAAAATCCGATTGAATACATAAATAAAAATATTTAATTATTAAATAAAATAAACCATGATTCATTATTCTTTTAATATATATTTTAATAATTTAAATAGATTTTAGGTGACTTTTCATTGGAATATCTTGAAATATACACACATAAAACCATTAAACATAATATTATGCATACTAGGTGATAGATACACCTGAATAAAAATAATTATTCTAATTTCTTTTGCACATTTTATCTATAACATCAACATGTTATATAGAACCATTAATCATGGGGGGTTCTTAAACCCTTACCATTATCAAGTATAACTATCTCAACCAATTACCTACAATACTCATACTAATTAAGAAAAATTACCTCATATCATAGAAAAATATGATGTCCTAAAAATAATTTTATTTCCCCCATATGACTCATATCAAATTTTGTAGTAATCAATTCTAAAAATATTTTACCCAACAATTTAATAGAATATCAAAATTAATCATCAATACAAAATCATATAAACAATATATCATCATAATTCATTTAAATTAATAATGTATGATCTAATATACAATAGAAAAAAATAATTTGAAATCAATTGATATAAATTATCAATCCATGCTTGAGGGTATTTATTTATTCTATATTAAAATTTTGAAATATTTGAAATAGGATAAATATAATTGTGATATTCAAAACCAGTTGGTAGTTTTACAAAATATTATTCAAAAATTAGTTCCTTGTAAATTTAACTTGTAACATCAATATGATAATGTTTATAACCATTAAAATTTTCATAATATAATAAAATTTGAATATATTAAAATATAGTAATAGCTAAAAATTTCTCATCACAATAAATTATTTCTTAGAAAAACCTATATATAAAATCTTGGTTTATTCCCTCTAATATGCGTAGAATAATCTTACATATTCCGTACAATCCACTTAGTTTAAATAATCTATGAATATTTAGCTAGTTCAACTTATTTATTAACATAATTTATAGTAAACATAGTATTTAATTATTCCATATCAAAAATTCTATAAGAATATTCTAAATAATATGAAAAATCATTCAATACAATATCTAAAATAAAAACTCGGTGATTATAAGATTTTCTTAATTAATTTCTTGTCCAAACCTTAGAAACAACATCTCCAACAACATTATCTATATGGTGAACTACCTGAGTTTTCTATGATATTTAATTTTTGTGATTATATTGTCCAGCTTGATAATGTTCATCTATAATTTAATTTAATCCAAAATTAAATTCTCAAAAATATTCTTGAATCTTCTTTAATTTTAAATCTACTTTTTTAAATAACTCTCATCAAATTTAACATGTAAATATTTTTCAATAACCATATATATTTTATTAAAACATTGATAATATTTACTAACATTTTATAACCTAAAAATATATCTTCATTATATTTGGTATTAAACTTATCCAACGAATCATTAGTATTTTGAATAAAAACATCACAACCCAAAACTCTAAGATAACCAAATTTCAGTTTCCTTTATTTCCCTAAATCATAAGGGTTTTTCTCAGGGTTATGTAAAATTTAAATTATGTTAGAAACATAATACTTTTTATTCACTATATCTACCTAGAATCATATAGTGAGAATAAATTCATTTAATATACTTATAAAAATGTGTTAAAAATTTCCATTTATACATTCAACTACACCATTCTATCGAGGTGACATAGGTACTAATAAATAATCACAATAAATATTCTATTCAAGAAAATTATGAAATTATATATTTTTAAATTCACCTCCTTTTTCACTTATAATAGAGACAATTAAATAACATTACTCTTTCTAAACCAATTTATAATAAGTAGAAAACTATAAAAATGTTTCTTTTTATGAGATAGAAAAAAAATCCATGTAAATATACTGAAATCTTCAACAATAAAAATGTAGTTATTTCCATATAAACTAGAAGTTTGAATAGTTCAAAAATATATAATTTTATTATTTCAAGTTGTATTTTAATTTTCACATCTTTGATTTATCTAAAACATTCTTTTCAATTCTTATCTTTCGTTCATGAATCATATGTGTGATATTTTTTCACTTTATGTTCATGAAATTTCATTATTTGATGATTATTTTTATCTAGTGTAGTAATTTAAAACTTTCATCCATAATCCTCTTATTCCTTAAATTTTCATATGTATAAATGACATTAAGACACCTCAGATTTTTGTAGGTCAAAATAATTATTAGAATTTATATTATCCTTTCGAATCACATGAAACAAGTTTGGTTCATTTTTTAAAATAATACATTTATTATATTCAAATTTCAGAAACATGTCATCATTACATAATTGAGAAATGAGACTTATATTATTTTTTAATACTTCATTATATAAATATTTAAAATATTTATAGATTTACAAATTCAAACTTTACTAAAGCCTTTAACATTTCCTTTAGTGTTTCATCCAATTGTAACAGTACCTCCATAAAATTGATTTTATGATAATGGATATGATGAATCTCCAGTCATTTTTTGAAAGAATACACAATAATATACCATATTTTATTCTTGAATATTATTAAGATTTTTTTTGAAATAATTGAGTAGAAAATATTATTGGTACCCATGATGCGATGGGTCTAATTGGATTAGAAATAATATTTTTCGACACGCAAACAATGTATAAACTTGTGTTTTGGGTAATAGTGAAGATAATGTCTTGGTAATAAATTATTCAGTTTTTAATAATGATTGGGTGAATCTTAAATAAAAATCACTTTCATATTAACATTGAATTATACATCTAAAAATTCAATATTTGAAACACTTATTTTAGAAATTTTTACGATTAACGTTTTAAACATTTTATATAATTTTCTATTATGTCTGACACCCATTTAGTTTTTATTCATTATTTTCATAGATATAATATTATCATACAATTATTTAAATTGAAAAAATAGAAATATTTTTACTTAAACATACAATTTCCTTTTTTATATTTTATTTTTCCTTTTGATTAATCTCTAAGACATTATAAAACTTTTCATTAGTTATTGAAGATGTGTTTTTATGTTTTTTAATTTTCATGAGTAAGAATTATATTTTCATCAACAAGCCATTTAATTTCTATGTTATATTTTTTATAAATCTCACTAATTAATATGAATTTTTTTAAAATTTCATTATCTTCATTAAAATAATTTATTATATGTTTTTCAAAATAAAAAATAGAGTAAGAACTAAAACTAAAATCACTACTAACCACATTTTTAGTAATCATAAGACAAAAGTTTTCAAAATACTTCTCTATTGTAGATTTATCAAATGAATATAATTATTCAGTGTAACTCTAACCAGATACTAAATCAATTTTCCCATTTTTATTATACTTCATGTATTTTATCTCATTCTTTAATATATAGAAATCTTTCTTAATAATCCCCTTAATTCTATATTCATGAAAAGATAACTATGAAAAATTATTATAGGAATTAGAATTATCTTTATTTATTTATTTTTTTATCATCATTTTGATAATACATTCTAAATATAATTTCTAAACCACTATTTTTATACTTCTCTTGTAAAATACTTTTAGAAGATGCGATAAGTTATACCTTTAACGTCCCTTTATCGCAAAATTAGAAGAGTAGGATGAAAAATATATATTTTATTTTAGATGAATTTTTTCATTTTGTAGTCTCCTCATCATAAATATTCCTCAGTTCCTATTTATATTTTAGTAATAATCTAGTGAGTTTATCAAGTTTCTACTCATTGATGTTTTTCTTTCTTCAATAGAAACCTTCTTTGAAAATCATTTCTTTAGTAGATATATAACTACACTTTAAACAAGCACACTGTTTATTGATGATTACCTAAGTGAACCTCTTCCATTTAAATACTCCTGAATCTATGAAGTATCTATTTAATAGATTCTTATTCTCCCATATTTAAATATTCGTCTTCATCATGTAGTCTTCCAAATTAGGTTATGTTTGGATAGATTTTTCTACAATGTGTGTCTTATAAAAATCTCCATTCATCTTGAGTAGTTTTTCAAGCTAATACAAGAATGAAACACTACTGCTGATGGTATAACATAACATATTCATACATTTGTTCCTGAAAACATAATTTATCATTTAATTAACCATTAATGAAGGTGGGTCAAAACATTGTTGTTTATAAGGTTTCTTATTGATTGTCCAGTGATCATTTATCATGTGCGAATGGAAATATTCCTTCCTTTATTTCTAGAATCAATAATATTATTCTTCAAAATATGGTGGTCTAAGAGGAATACAACCATCATTTGAGTATAAACCTAACAAATCTATAGTGACCATTCCCTAAAAATTTGGTGTTTATGATAAAATAAGACAACAAAATATATCCAATATATTTGAAAAAAAAATAAAAAAATATCATTTGAAGGTTACAATTTGATGTAGCTTTATTATTAATGATGAGATTGCTAAGAAATACAGGGGATAAAATGACACAAATTATAAAATTAAAAATAATTTTAACCAGAGATATAAATAAAATTACATTGTAATTGTAATGGAAAAATAAACAAAAAACACCAAATAAAAATTTATAATAGTTAAAATCATTGTGATCTTACATCCACTATCCACTTCTATCAAATCATAGATAGAAATGATATAACTAAACATGAATTTTATATGGGAGAAAAAAAATGAGGTTTTAGCTTACCTTTTCTAGTTGATGTATAACTAGAAAACAACTTGATTTTTTATGGGAGTCGAGAAACTAGTATAACCCTTCCATTTAAAAGTGGTACTACATCCACATAAAAAAACCTACCTTTTATAAGTGTTGGAAGAACTAAAACATGAAATTCATTTTTAAATGAGAATAAAAAACTTGTAATAATTGAAATGTAATAAAGAAAAATAAAGTAATAGAACTGGATAAACCAAGAGAATAGTGAAAATATAATATTGAATTAGTTTTCTATCTCATGGGTAATAAGTTCAACCATGTTAAATATTTCATAGTATATTTTAGAAAGTATATAGTCATGATCACAATTCATGATTTCAAGTCTCCTTTACTTGTGTGATTCATCATTCACTTATATATGATTTCTAATTGCTAATAATCTATATTATCTCCACAATATTATTTCATCTTTTTGTTCTCTTAATTATTATTCATAGTTATCAATTATTATAATAATATAAACAAGGAAATATAATAGTTACCTAATTTGGATGTAACATATTTATTTACCATGTGAAAAAATTAATTCTTGTGTTCATAACCGTCATTTAAATATGTGAAAAATAAATTCAAATAAAAATGAATTAAGTAAAAAATATAAAAACAAAATAAAAAAACTCATTAGATTGGAGACTTTGTCTTTTATAAATTCCATGATTTATCTTATAATATATATACATCAAACTTATGATAATTATTTTTTTTAATAATTTAAACACACAACATTGAAAATTTTATAAGGGTGAATAATTTAAAATATAATATTAAATACATAAATGTTAAGAGTCTTTATTTACACTATAATATTCATAACAAAATAATGTAAGATTCACTATTCACATTGGAGAATATATTATAAGAGTAAATTTAAATTTCATAAGAATCATTTCTATAAAATTTATTTCTATAGGAGTAATTTTGAACCATAAAAATCGTTTCTATAATATCCAATACCATAAGAGTCATTACCGTAATATTCATTTCTATATGAATCATTTCCAAAAGAGTCAATACCGCAAGAGTCATTACTAAAGGATTCAATACTGTAAGAATCGATACTATAAGAGTCCATATACAATAAAAAATTGACCAATAATTATCACAAAAGATAGAGTTTAGTCATTTTTAAAATGAAAAGGTTAGAGGGAAAATAGACACTTTAAAAATACCTATAGTATAAGTACTTTGGTAATTACCTCATGTAAGTTAGATACTGAAGAAATAGGGAATCTAATGGATCAAAATCATTATAAAGGGATGATTAATAGTTAACTATACCTATCAAAAATTTTGGAAGACATTCTTTTCTTGGTATGTCAATGTGCTATAATCATTGAAAATATTAAATAAGGCCATCTAAAGGTTATGAAAATATTGTTTTTGGTAATTAGTAGAAATATTAAATATTTTACTGTTCTATACCTCCAATAGATATTTAGATAATGACATCAAAGGATGTATATTTGATTAAACAAATTATATTTGGTTCTTTTCATATTCATGGAGGACCACTAATGCCTTTATCTTAAAATAAGAGACACTCCATTGAAATTTTCAATATTTAAGATAGATATGTATTAGGAAGAAGTTATTAAGATAATTTTTTTAGATGGAAGCCATGCATATCAATTTTGGTTTCATGTATACACATGTAGCAATTCTAGGTGATAATACCTGTTCTACATCACTATAAAAAAATAAATTACACCACTTTCAATCTAAAAACATTGATATTGTACATTAATTACTTTGGGACTATAATAAAAGGGGACATATTACCCTAGAGTTCATATAAATAAATGATTATATTTTTTAAATTTTAACAAAACCATTAAACTCTTAGAGGATTTAAATAATTAAAAGTATGATTGGGAAAATTAGATTCAAATGATCATGCTTAATAATTTTCTTTTCTCTAAAAAAAACTCCATGAGAAAGTGGTCGTACATTTTATTTTATAAGGAACTCTGAATTTTTTGGAACCTTTGAAATAAAGTCATCTATTATTAACCAAAACCAGATTAATTAATTGAAAACTATAGGAAAAACAGAAATTCCTTTAATTATAGTTATCCTATTTTAATTTGAATATTTTTTCCAAATTTTTGGTGGTACCTCAATAAATAAACCTTATGAAAATATCAATCCTTCTGTTAATATAAATTATTTTTTAAATATCCAATCAATTTCCATGATTTAACATTTTTCATACCACAAAATTTATCCTCGATATATTAAATAAGGAACTAAAATTATAAGATATTTTTTAATTTGATATAATTGAATATATACACTACCTAACACCATCAGTAATTGATATAATCGAGCCTATAAATCTATATTTGGTTCTATGGTTCTGAGAGAGGGATCATTTCATTAAATATATATTTTCATCTTTCTCAGCTCTATTTTATTCACCCATTATTTCCATCTTATATTTATTCTGTTTGTGTGTCTCTTACACAAGTTTATTGGGTACAATCAAAATGATAAATTCAAGGACATGAAATAGGGACCTCCCTTCGATGAATAAGGATAATAGCACCTAATATAACTGTATGAAGCATACTTTTCTATTTTATATTCTTTTTACCCTATTACGCAAAACTGGTTTGAGCATTTTTTCTAAATTCTAGTGCATTAATACTATGGAATATCCATATTTAACCTTTGAAATTAAATTTAATGGTGTTTATATATCCTTAATGATATTTTCTAGCCATATCAGTTTATCTCTCATGGATAATTTATATTCATCCCTCAATCATCCTCATCCATATTCCTAACCTCATCTTCACTCAACTAATAGTGCCAACCAATATAGAATGATTGATATCTAAAATATTTGGAAGTACAGTACATTATAAAATGAAATATAATTATAAAAAAAATTAATTTTTTTGGTTACTATATCTCTGAATTAGACTAACTATTCCTAATCCTATAATGTGTCACCTATTATGATTTTTTTGTATACAATGTTTATATTTACTATGAAAATGTTGAAATTTTCCTTTATTTTGATAAACATTTATGAAAATTTCCATTTAAACAATATCTATAATAGTTTTGAATCATACCATAAAACACTAGAGAATATAAAACAACATCTTCGAAACTTTAAGAGAAAACATGAAAATATTCTGGGGTCCTATGTTAGATTTTACATTATATTTCTTTTTCTTTTCTTTGAAATATACATTTTCTCCAAATTTCCATATAATATATATCATCTGTTTTAATTTATATATTTATTATTAATAATTATAAAATGGGGATAAATTAAACTTTATGTCACTCATTACATGAATAAGGGGCTTTATTTCAAACTAAATATTGAAAGAGAATTAGATTTTCTTTATTTTAATAATGAGAATAATTATCTACATCCAAATGTTTTTCACATTTTATAGGAATTTAATATATTTTAATATTTATGCATATTTTATTAATTTACTGGGAATATATCATATAATTATAATATTATTTATTTAATTAAATTATTTATTAATATTATCAGGCTATACTTTAATTTATGGTCTATTATGTATAGGTGAAGATCAACCAATTAATGTAAGATTAGAGTGGTAATGTTGTATTCTACATGTGATTACCTCAACATTCGGTCGAGTCATGGAATAAAATGTATTATCATTAGGATTGAAGGAATTGGGATATAGAGGGTTGTTCTAGAGAAGGTTAATTTTTATTTTTTTACACAAAATCTATCATAATAATCATTATCCAGTTAAGAGATAATTGATTCTTACTAAGGATCTCAAGAGAATTATTTTAGGTATACAAATGAAATCAAAATGGAACCACATTGTGATGACATTATCCTAATGATATCCACTATTCTCCATACCATCATTTATTGAAGAAACAAAAAACATATACCCACTAGATCTTACACAACTATACCAAAACTCAATAAACATAATTCATTGATTTATAGGTGAAAATGAAGAAGATTAGAGGCCTTTAGATATTCATATGAACTCTATAAGATCATTTTGTTAATCCCTGAATTTGGATCAATCTATTCTTGATCGTTCTATCTTTAGAATCTTGATATAATGGAGTAGAGGGGAACATAACACCAAATTATTGAAAATATCTACCATACTATTCATGGTTCAAACATGAACTTAAATATTTAGGTTTCACATTCCAAAATTTCACGTAAGACCTAGGACCTGTTAATCCTCTAAAACTAGATCAAAATTCCATAAATGAAATAGTAAATATGTTTTAAATTTCATAAATATTTCACCACTAACAAGTGAAATAATTAAATTCCATGTAATTAACCACACACCATTAACTCAATATGTTCCTCCCATAATAATTGAATGATCCATGAATTCTTAACATTAATTCAAAAAATAAAATTTTCTAGTATTTAGTAATTTATGGATAAATATCTTATGAATAAATTATAAATTAAATTCAAATATTATTATTATAAAATATAATAATTTAATTTAAATAAATTACATGAGATCATTCACTTGGATGTCCACTGGTTGCCACACATGGGGCCTATATTGTCCTAAACTATAATTCATTTGAATTTGTGGAAATTATGAATACTCATTGGGTGAGACTCTCTAGGACCTCATATTTATAATAATGAGTCCATATAATAGACCTAGAGATGAATATAAAACCACATCATGGTGTCTAAAGATAAAAGTATAAGTCAAATCTATAACTTACACCAATTCAAACTTACCATATAATATAATCCCATTGTCGGGATATGTAATCAAGTAAGTGGGATCACATGTTTCATCTACCTATATAATAGATATATCATTATTTGATGTTAGAGAAATGAATAATTCATTATAACTCTATGGACATCAACTTAATTTAAAAATTCCATATCCATTAAATAGAAAATTATAAATGCTTTTCTTAACATAAGGTGAGAAATACTTAACTATCTTATTCATCAAATTCATATAATTTATGACACAAAAAATATATCCTACCCCACAGTGAGAATGTTTTTTAATGGTTTTCATTAACACATAAAATTACAAGACTAATGATATGCATTAATAATTATATCAAGTATAAGGATCAATATACACATTCATAGATAAGAATATACAATGAAAAATAAACAATGTGGAATTCTTATTGGAAGGATAATAATTATAACCTCAACAATTGAATATTAATAAGAGTGAACTTAATGAAAATAATTCTCATTATCTTATGAGTCCACTATCAAAGATATCTTATACTAATTGTATCTAGTGAGATGATGTTATATGACCATATAGAATGTTTTTAAGAATATATTCTCAACACTTCTAGGTTATCATCATAGTATTGAACTACTATATCATTTTGATGAAAAAAATAATCTAATTAAATTATCATATAGAATATAATTCAAAGGAATAATCATTATATGATAATATATTTATTAATATTCAACACATTTAATATACCTGTAATCAGAAGTACAAAGTCAGTTGGTTCTAGGGAACAAACTCTAATAGACTCCCACTTTCTTTAAAGCCAACTCATAATTATCTCAATAGTTATCCTCAAAAGATAAACATGATTCAACTAAGTATGAATACAAATTATTGGACTATATTTCTTCATTGATTGTTCTACTCACTAGAACAACATATCTATGATAAAATCACTTAAGATAGGATACCACCATGTATATAAAATTATCCCCTTTTATCCCTGAAATATTGGACAATAGCACAGTAAATATTTCATCAAAATATGTTGAAACTTTACTATTTGGGTATAAATAAATAATTATAATCAAATCGTTGCAAAACCCACATCATAAGCTACATCAGAAGCTACAACATACTCTCTCTACGTGGATATGGATTCCATGGGCTCTAAAATAATTTTATTCATATATACTAACTTAGAAAAACTATGATCCTAGGTCAAATTGATCAAATAGAATAATAGTTTTATATCATCCTTGTGATTCATTCAGTCTGATTCACCCCTGGGGGGGGGGGGGGTAATTAGTTGTATTCTATTACCGACTCTTAATTCGTACTCTTGAACTTTTTAAGTATATCAATGAACTAAAACATATATCACAACCACACCTATTGTGAAATACTAATAATAGAGATATCATCACATTATATTTACTAGTTTTTCATAGAATATTTAAATCCATATCATTATTGGTTATCCTCTAAATCATGGATTCATCCACTATGTTCCACAATAATTTATAACCAAGGAAAATCTAGATATGTCATTATTTAATTCACTGTGATATAGATATCAAAATCAAATGGAAGAAACTAAAACTCTTCAAAAATATATGATCCAATAAGAAGTACCTTTTACTTTATCAATGCTTTCTCAACACCTCTTATTTAAGGTCCTCCTCCATGAGTATATGTACCAATAGGTCTGAATGTGTATAGGATTTGATATCTATCAACCCAAGACTTCTCTATAATGTGGGTATTAGACTTTCTCAATAGTCCAGTTTTTCTTGAGTACTAGTCCTTCTCAACACTTCTAATACCTAGGCACACATGGGTCCGTATTCTTAAATATCTTGAAACATAAAACACTCTAATTTATTGATACATTTATATATCATGATATCATAATTTTTAAAATAAATAAAATTTAGTGTTCACAATTTATCTTAATGTTTTCGTAATTATATTTCTTTTGTACTATTTATATTTTATATTCAAATAAATAATATAAGAAAATATTATTTTTAAAATTAAAATTCGAAAATTCTTTTAATCATTAATAACAATTATTCACTCTCAGTAAAATCTATTATTGGTTTTATAATTTATCTTTTTATTCGAACTCATTTTAAATCCTCATCATTTATTTCATTCAAATTTCAATAATTTTCAGATTGTTTCCATATTCAAATTCCTCCCCAAAATATAATTCTTTCACTTCCAAAAATAGGGCAAGGGAAGCATTGCCCTTTATCAGCACTATGTAAAAAGAGCTGATAAAGGGGTGGACCTTTATTAGCATTAGCTAAAAGCGCTGATGAATGTAGACTTTAGCTGCTCTAAAACAAGAACTGATATAGGTGAACCCTTTATCAATGTTTTTTTAGTGCGGATAAAGTGTACATTTATCAGAACTATTATTAGCACTGATAAAATTTTTATTATTAATTTATATAAAATTATAATATTTATATGAAAAAATAATGTTTATTAGAGATTTATTAGATTTATTAGATTAATTCATTGTATTTATTATATTAGTTATACTTAATATATTTATTATATTTATTTTATTTACAAATAAATAATACTTTTCAATATATATATATAAAATTAAAAAACATTGCTGAAATAAGTATTTATCGGCGTGTTAATTTTAACATTGATAAATATTTGTTTTATCATTGCATTTTTAGTGCTGATAAATATATGCCTTTATCAGTGCTAAAAATCACTAATAAAATACCTATTTATCAGCACTTATATTTTACCACTGATAAATAGGTCATCTGTCAGCACTTTTTAGTGCTAATAAAGGCATATCTTTTTTAGCACTCAAAAGGCACTGATAAAGGTATATTTTATCAAAGTTTTTATTTTAGCACTGATAAATCATACATTTATCAGCTCTTTTAACTAGCGCCGATAAATGTTACAATGTTTTTTGAAAAATAACCCTAATAGGACCCTCCTCTGTCACACATGTTCAAGCCTTCATGGAAGCTAAACCCTACTCCACGACTCCTCCTCCTCCTCCTCCGCCACCGCTGCCTTGTCCTCCTCCTCCGCCATGACCGTCCTCCTCCTCTGCTGCTGCCACTGCCTTCTCCTCCTCCTTTTTCGCGATCCCTCCTCTACCAAAACCATCCTCCTCCTCTGCCACCGCCGCTGTCTTCTCCTCCTCCTCTACTGCGATCCCTCCTCCTCCTCCGGATGCGGAATCATCCACTTCCACTTTGAGTTTGGTGGTTTCAAACCATTACCAATATTTTAAGTATTTTTTTATTCATTGTGATATGTAGTTTTATGGTTATAGTTTTATACTTATGGTTGAGTTGTGTGGGGTGATTTGGGATGCTTTAATTGACTATGTAAGGGTGATCCCTAAGTAGGATAAATCTAAGAGGAATTCATTTTGTGAGTCTCAGCATTAGTTCTGGTTTAATTATTAAGGAAAATCCCCAATTAGAAGATAGAGACATGGTTATAGGATTTTTTGATTTTTTGATTTTGATTCTTTATATAAAGTTAAATTTGATTCCATTTTTTTATCTTGTTTCTGGTAGCAATTAATTAGGGATGGATCTTCTTTCTTGGTGATTACGAGGATCCATAGATATCGTGGGAGATGTTTTGTAGTCAATCATTGGATAATTTAATTTATTTGGAATTGAAGGAGAAACAATGACATGTGTTGTTTTCTATATAACAGGGATGTTCTAATATATGATAGTTTAGAATTTATTTTAAGAATATTCTTTTCCATACTTATAAAATTATTATTTAAAAGGATTTTAGTGTGTGGTATTTTTATTAGGGGATGCAATTAGAGATCAAAAATCGAATCACCCAATTTACTTTTCCAATGTAATGTTTGTTCTTTAAAAGTACAAGGCAATATATATTATTCTAGTTTAAAATGATTCATCTCAAGAGTGAAGCCATAAAAATTATTAAAGGGAAATTATATGGATGTATTTCCTCAGCTATTAATGTAGTTCATCTGTTGTACAGTAGGGAGTTGGTCTCAACTCCCTTTTCTAATTTACCTAGAGATGAAAGTTCCTGGGCCTCAACCTATACCTCTATAATTGTTTTTCCCTTCTGAACATCATGTTCATTATATCTTCCAATGAAAACCTTTCAATGTGGTAATCATAGATCTTCACACCCAATTCTTGTTAAATAATTGAAATATTTTAATCAAATGCAATGTGATTTTTAACAAGGTGATCAATTTTTTATGGGAGGTAGAAATAATATTGAGTTGGTGGAGGATATTCTCCCTTAGGTAAATTAGGATATGTGTATCCTTGTAAAAAATATTCACAATAGTGATAAATCATCAATATTTAGTCATGATCTATGAGATAAAAGTATAGCCTTAGTAATGAAGAGAAAAATTAGTTTTTAATCCCTCTGTGCTACGCCAACCTCCCCCTCCTACCATCTTGGGTAGTTCTACCTCACCCGATGTATGTTTCATCTTTCATCACTTGTATTGGTGATCCTATGATAATTTTTTACCTCTCTTATTCCTTCAATATATTGGTGCCTGAACCCCAAAATCCTATATTTAAATGGACATGCGTCAATTACAATTGGAAATGTAATGATACGGCCCATAATGGTATCATAACCAACAACTGACTTGCCTTTCCACTAACCTATGATGCGTTCATGGTCCCTATGGTATAATAATGATCCCCTGGGGAAAAAATAAAATAAATGTGGAATATTTTACCCCTAAATTAGAGTAAATTAAAAATGATATTTCTCCTGAAAAGAAGACATGTACCATTCATAAGTTGAATATCAAGAAAAATAGTAGATAAGAAAAAAATAAATAGACTGGAAGCAGATATCATAGATAGAAAATAAAATTCCATTATTGACAAATAAAATTGTTTAAAATGTGAGTTCCCATTTTATGTTTTCTTTTCAGTTGGAAATATCCTCTTCCACATGCCTCTCCTCTGTCGCGAACGCACCTCTACTTCATGCTGAACGACACCTTCACGGTGAGTTTTCTTCATTTAATCACTGGTTTACTCTTGTTCACAGGTTATTACTTTTTGATATTGATGGTTATGTTGTGAAATGTATAGGCTAAACGCCCTGCTAAAAATCGTGGCCGTTGGTGGTCCTTGTTTGGGCACTAAATGAATTGCATGTTGGTTGGTTCCTGTTGAACATTTGAATATAAAAATTAGTAATTAACATATACTGACTAATGAATGAATTCCCTAGGATGATAAAACTTCTGTGATAACCCCTGAATTAACAAATGGAATTGAATATGGTATTCTTTGTAAAATCTGAAATTGTGATTATTTGGTTTGTGTGGTGTTATGATTGTGAGAACCATTGCGTGTTTGTATTGTGTTTTGGTTGTTGGAAATATTGTTAAGACATTTGTTTTCCATGTTTTAGTTATTACACCATTGAATATAAACCCAAACATTACCCATTTCAATGGAACCACCACTTTGTTACTAGATCAATTCCACTAAATATTGGAAAATCAATTCACTAGTGGAATATATGAGACACTTTATGGGCACCCTTGTCAAATAAATATAACAACACATGTAATAAATCCTTCCACCCACAAGAACTCTATTTAAAATAATACCATCTATTATTTTAATACCATAGTTCTTAACTAGAGACATTATGTTTCTGGAGAGACACTAAAAAACCCGTCTACAAAAATTCATATAGATCACATGTGGGATACTAAAAAATTCTAGTTCAAGGGCTTCTCATAGCTTGTTCCACTAATCAGGTGGTTGGGAAGATGGGTGTGATCTACTATGGTCCTGAGTAATGCATGGATAGTTAAGGTTATTGTTTACTATAGCTAGTTCCATTGATTATAGTTGGATGACAACCCTATTTGAACATATTTTTTGTAATTATTGTGTTAAATATTAATATTATTGTATCAAATAGGATGAATATGAATAAAGACTGGATGAAATCCAATCAGTTGAAAAAAGTGTATGAAAATGGCATTAAAGAGTATATCAAGTTTGTAATAGATCATGCATATGACCCATCTCAAATCCTTTGCTCGTGTTTATGCAATTGTTTTTCAATAAAAATTAGTCCAGAGGAGTTGGAAGAACACCTGATCTGTCACAAAATAGATCGAAGTTATAAATGTTGGAATAAACATGGGGAAAAAATGAATGAATTTAGTGGCTGGGATAACATTGCATTTTATGGATCATCTGATATGATTACAAGTGTGAACAATGAAGACGATCATATGGAGGTTGTGATTACAAATGTGATTTATGATGAAGATAATATTGAGGAAATGACAAGGACAATTGAAGATGAAATTGATGATTGCCTAAAATTGTATGAGAAGTTAAATAGTTGTGCAAATATTCCATTTTTTGTTGGTTGCACTAAATATATAGCATTGTCATCCTTAATAAAGCTGGATAATTTGAAAGCAGGAAATGGCTGGAGTGGTTCCAGTTTTACGAAACTAATTTCTCTCCTGAATGACATGCTCCTAGAAGATAATGAGCCCCTGAGCTGAACAAACAATGCCAAACGAATGCTACGTTCAATGGGTATGATCTCTGAATGAATACACACCTACCCGAATGACGGTATATTGTTTCGCAAGGACCACCAATCACATAAAGAATACCCAAAATGTGGTGCTTCTCGATACCAGAACAATGAATCTAGTCCTACGAAAGTTGTATGGAACATTCCAATCATTCCAAGGTTTAGGTGCCTATATATAAGTGAGGAGACTGCAAGACAATTTACATGAAATTTAGACACAAGAATTAAATATGGGAAACTATGTCACCCGACTAACTCTCCTCTATGGAAGAGAATTGATCATGAGTATCCGGAATTTGGAAACAAGCCGAGAAACCTTTATCTTGCATTATCTACAGATGGAGTGAATTATTTTGGTTTTCAGATCAGTAGTCATAGTACATGGCTAGTTATGTTGGTAAATAATAACTTACCCCCATGGTTATGCATGAAATGAAAATACATCATGTTATCTATGATTATATCAGGACCAAAACAACCGAGTAATGATATTGATGTTTATTTGGCTCCATTGATCGAGGATTTGAAATTATTGTGGGATTCAAGTTTTATGTTGTATGATGCTTACAAAAATTAATATTTCACTTTGAGAGCCATATTGTATGGGACGATAAATGACTTTATTTCTTATGGAAATTTTTCAGGATATATCATTAATGTAACTCAAGGGTGTCCCATTTGCGAACAAGGTACACAATAAATTAGGTGGAAACATTCATAGAAAACCGTATTTCAAGGACATCACAAATTTTTACCCCAACGACATAATTACAGATCTTGGATGACATCATTCTATTGAATTTTAGAAAAACATACAACACCATCTCCACTAACAGGTGATCAATTGTTTTCAAATGTAAATGATGTGGACACTACATTTGGTAAACCGTTTTTTGAAAAAAAAATACAAAATTTGGTTGGAAAAAGAGATCAGTTTTTTTAAATTGCTATACTGGAATTGTCTATATGTGAGAAAGTTTCTTGATGTTACGAATGTTGAAAAAAATCTATGTGATAGTGTCATCGACACATTTCTAAATGCACCCAGAAAAACAAAGGATGGAATTAAGGATATATTGGACATGGTTGATATGGGAATACCAGAAGAGTTGGCACCCGTGATGGGTGACAAATGATCATTTCTTCCTCCTGATCCTTATACTCTTTCTAGGTAGGAGAGATATAAATTTTTCAACTTCTTGAATAACGTAATGGTTCAGGAGGGGTATTCATCAAATATCAAGACCATCATGTCTATGAGCAATTTAAAGTTAATGGGTCTGAAATCACATGATTTCCATGTTTTGATGAAAGATCAAATTCCCATAGATTTACATTGAATTTTTCCCCAGAATTTCCGCTATAAATTAATGAATCTCTATTTATTCTTCAAAGCTATATGAAACAAAGTTATAGGCCCGACGAAATTGCCAACTATGGAAAGAGAAATTGTCGTCATATTATGTGAATTGGAAATGTTCTTTCCACCAACAATATTTGATATGATGGTTTATCTGATGGTTCATTTGGTGAGAGAAATTTGACTATAAGGCCCTATAAATTATAGAAAGATGTACCCCATTGAATGGTATATGAAGATTTTGAAAGGGTATGTCAAAAACCCAATTCGGGCAGAGGGTTGTATTGTGGAGTAATATATTGTTGAGGAAGATATTGAATTCTGTACCAAATACCATTCTACTGTGGAAATAATTGGCCTACCTAAATCCCATCAAACTCGGTGGCTTGATGGTGAAGGAAGTTTTGTAAGAGAAGTTATCACAATCAATATTACAGACCGGCAGCATGAACACCTTTACATTTTTCATAACAGTTTCAACATTGACCCATATCTTCAAACCCACAATGAAATTCTTAGGCATTTGAATTCATATAGGGATGAAAAATGGATATCCGATACACATAATTGATAGTTTATAGGATGTTTTTGGGGCCGTGTTTTTAGGAAGTTAGATGAAAATATAGACTCAATTTCAGAACGACTTTTATGGCTAGCCAGAGGAGAAAGTGAGTATTTATTATCTTACAATTCTTATGTAGTTAATGTTTATACATTATATGCTAATGAACATGATGAAGAAAGTACCATGCAGTATAGTGGGGTTAAGATTGTGGCTGAAGTGATGAATGTTTCTGATGCTAAGAACAAAAATACAATTTATGTGAATATGTCATAATTTGGCATCATCAGAAAAATATGGGAGTTGGATTATACGAAATTCCAAGTGATGCTTTTTCAATGCAAGTGGGTTGATAATAGGAGTGATGTTAAAATAGTTGAATTAGGATTCACGAAAGTTGATTTCAGTATGGAAGGGGTGAAAGGAGAACCATTTATAATGGCATCACAGGCAGTGTAAGTATTTTATGTTCCAGATCCCACAGACCAAAACTTGTCAATTGTTCTGTTATCGGCCAAAACAACTGAAGGGTCATATGGAAGTTCAATAGAGGATGAACCTTTCCTTGTGACATCGCAATCATTTCACAATGGTCCCAAAGTAGATGAAATTTTTTATGTTAGTAGAGACCAGAATGAAGGGATTTACATAGTCGATAGAGGGGTAAAATCTCTTCTGCCATTAAAAAAAGAGTACAATAATCAAGTGATTTGTTTATTGTAATATAAATTGTGTTATGTTATGTTATTATATGTTCACTACTGATATTATGTAATCTAAATTAAATGTTTAACCAATTATACAGATATTGACTTTTGTACCTATTGATGTACCCAATCCCAAGGCACAACAAGTCTCTCAACCTGCTGTTTTTGCTCCTAGTGCAGAGCAACAACATGTTTTTCAACCTGTTGCTGCTGGTCCCAGTGCTAAGGTACAACAGGTTTCTCAACCTTTTTCTGTTGGTCCCAGTGTCAATGTTATCTCTCCAGGAGAACATAATGATGATGCTTCTGAGGAAATGGTAGGAAATGAAACCCTGACAACGAAAAAAACAAGAGCACCGTAGTTTGAAAGTGTTATCCAAATCCATAAGGCAGAAGAAAAATGCATCAAATATGAGGTCGGATGGAATAAGGAAGCTAACATGTTAACCCCAACAAATCCATCTTTAGTAGCTACATTAGAATTGTCACTTGGAAATGCGTGCCGATTGATATGAATTCGTGGTACCATGTTGTCACTGGGCTTAACACACTAATCTGGGAAGAGATTATGGTAACATTATGATATGATTTTTTAATTTATTAAAATAAAATAAAATACTAAAACATTGACTTACTATCCATTACCCATTGCGGAGTGAATTTATAGTAGATTTCCCACACAAGGAATATGTATTAAGAGTTACAGGAAGGATTCATATAGGGTTCCACAAAATTTTAATGAAATATCATCTTAAAGATTCTAAAGAGAAAATCAAGACACACCCACCTCGTCTTTATGCACACTTGATATTCGAAGGAGTGTGGGATGCGTTTAGTAACTGTCTTGGGGAGCATACTTTTTAGGTACATTATGTCTGGCAATATGTTGTTTGACATTTCTTGTATTCATCACTGTGATTGAGTGTTTTTTATTTATGAAACATCAACTAAGTTCTGTAAATAAAGAATGGGAAACAAAACCGGCATACCTCTACCGTAAAGAAAGGATAGGGTATACTTCACTTGAGAAAAAATTGGTACATATTTTAAATCTAGTCTGATAATTTTATGTGACATAAAACAACACCATAAGCATGTTCCTATATTTATATTAATATTTATGAATCAAAATATAAAGACACTTCCATCCCACGCTATGTGTTATGGAAGGAGGCTCGTGTAAATAAAGAGGGGATACTGATAGATGAAAACACACAAAAAGTGTGGGAAACATGTGTAAGTATGAAATAATATAAATTTTATTTTCAATAAATTTTTATTACATAACAATGACTAGTTATTTTCCTATATTTTCTATATGATATAGTCACATGAATCAACAACACCCGCACCAGATGCAGACATACTTTCAACAACCTTGAAGCAGCCAAAACAGTATGTCCGCGTTAGAGGTGCAGGTTTTGGGGTGACACCGCGAACATATTTTCGAAAAGAAAAACAAGCAGAGGATCAAACTAATGAAATGAAAAATATGGGGAAAACAATATCTATGTTTCAAGAAGAATTATTGTACCAATGAGAGATGATAGAAAGTTTGATGGGGGGAGGCAAAGAGAAGAAACAACTCAACAACAACATGTGCATGAAGATCCCTCCCCACCGCCCAGCTTTGAGGTGAGCCATTCCCCTAAGAAACCTGACATAGTTAAGGTAATCAATGTTATAATAATTGATTCTATGAAATGTGAATCACATAGACACTGATACATTTCCTGTACTAATATTTTATAAGGTGAAAATGACTGTGATTTATATCTATCATCTCCCACCTATCACCTTGTAGCGAGGGATACAATGTTCAATATGCAAAATTACTTGCTACACAATAGACAAATTCCAAAAGATCATGTCAGAGGGTCAATTAATGTATCTAATGAGATGAGTGATGAGAAACCTATTCCAAATGACGATGATGACATTCATACAGTTGAACAAGTTATTGGAAAATTCATCTCATGACAATAAATTCATGTAAAAAAACATTTCGAAAAGGAGGTATCCATTTCCAATTTATTTATCAACCTGAACCTTTATCATTTAATGAAAAAATGTATGAACCGATGAATGATATTACAGAATGAAAAAGAGGAGTGGGTGAAATGAAATATCAGCTCAAAACTATCTCAAGGATCAACCAACCAATTGAAACAGTTTACTGAGAGCACCGTAACCTTATCTATTCTATATTCATAGTTAATATCATTATAGGATCATGTGGATAAAATGTTGATAGAAGAAAATGCTCAAATAGTTTAATTTTTTAAAAAAATGTATGGAGAGGAAAAATCAAGTTTCATTAGTGCTAAAAATGTAAATTCAATCCTCATGTATGAATGGATATGTTCCTTAGTTGAAAATGTATACATGAGGTATGTTTTCATGATTTGATTTTACAAAAGCTGATATACTATGATAATTATGTCTAAATACATTTCATATTTTTTGTAGGCATATATATGAAAAATAATTGAAGGGATTTCCCCATGAACAAAAATGTGGACTCGTTAGTCCTCACATCACTTCTTCAAAGGAAGAAATAGATTCTAATAAAGAGGCTGAAATAATGTCATCCCTTCTCAAATCGGTTGAAAAGAAAATTAAGGATGAAATACTCTTTTTAATACCAACGTTGTAGGGGTAAAACTCTAAAATTTAATCATATCAACTATATTTTCATTTATTTCATTACTTATTCCTTTTTGTGTTTTTAGGCAACATTGGATGCTGGTTGCAGTCAATTTGGATACTCCAAAGATTTACTTTATGGATATAATGCATGTATATGCAACAAACTGACCACACGTGATGGAGTTTGCTAATTTTTAATATACTATATCCAACACTTTAGTACTAAACATTTAATTATATCATTTATATTATCTTTTAATATGGATTCTATTATGATAGGGTGGTGTATCAATATCATCTACTTCATGGAATGAATCCAGGGCCTAAGGACATGAACACCTACACGATCTAAAACTGGAAATGTATCTTGGTATATATAATAACAATACACTATCCAAAAACATATAAAAAAAATTACTTATTTTTATCGATGTTTATCCAGTCTCCAAAAAAAACTGAAAGGACTATGGTTATTATGTTTGTAAATTTATGAAAGAGACCGTATTTCATGAACAAACTAGCATCCCTGAAGAGGTATTTTCGAAAATAAATTTGAGTTTATTTAAAATATTTTTTAATCCCTTGTGTATTTATATTGTTTTAGTACTACTATGAATGTCAAAAAAACTCATATTCACACGATGATACAGATGTGTTTAGAAATAAATGGGAAGCATACCTATTGGAAGATTGTACACAAATAGGATGAAGGAGAATTCCTACTACTTATGTTACCCTTATTTGATCATTAATATATCCCTTTTTTAAGCTTATTGAGTATATATGATCACCCTTTATTTTTTTATATACCTAGGTTATGAAGAATGGTTTTAGAAATTATTTTTCTTTCTAGTAAAGCATAACTTAATGAGATACTCTTCTGAACTTGTTCTTTATGTTTCCATGTTTCCAAAAGCACTAGAACTAAACTATTATGGCATGGATCATTTATATTATATATTTTGGTCATTTATGCAGTTTTTTCTACACATGCAGTGTGTTGGAAGAATATTTTTTGTTCACCACTCACAAATTTAATAATAGAACTAAGGATTCTTCACTACTATTGGTTAACTACCGCTTAGCAAGAAACTGATCGTAACTTCCTATCCAGCATCCCCATGATGCTCTCATCTGACACCATCTCTATGATATCATCATTATGCATTCACTTTTCCTTCTCTTCCTGCACCAATTTACTAGGTAAATTATTACAGGAAGAGAGGGGAAAGTAAATGTTGAATGATGATATCATAGAGTTGCCGTCAGATGAGAGCATCATAGGGATTCCATATTGGAAGTTCAGATCAAATTCTATGCTAAGCGGTATTTAACCAACCGTAGTAAAGTTCACAAGGAATAATTAGTTCAGTTATTAGCTTATATTTGGACCAAAGAAACCATTTGGAAAGATATAAAGGTAGTGTTATGATATAATATGTCTATTTAACGAAAAATTATATAATGGATCATTGATTTGATTTTAATTATTCCTTGCAGGTTTAGTTTATTTTAGAATATTTCTATCCATGTGACATGCCTTTTCCAGAAGAGTAGTGATGTTGTGTCTTCTCAATCACAGAGGTAATATAGATGTTTGCATAGTAAAATCATTTTACATAGATCTTGCATCTCAACAATTGCTCAAATAAACCCGAATCATATATACATATGCATACCCATCAAAATATTGCTACCTATGCATCTCATATAGAAACTGCATCACATCAATTCCTCGATGAATACACACCTCGCATACAAATTCCAGAAGAATAAAAAAGGACCTTGTTATAAGGAAGTGAATACCTAACTGATTCCCCGGGACTTCAATTTTTCTTTTAGTATTCAATGATACTCTTCGTATTCCATGAAATTTCTTATAGATAAGAGATTAATGGGAAATATATTTCAGTAATGACTCAATATTTCATAGCTATTCGAGAAATATAAGGTTTTTACTCTACTTCACATAACCCTCTTCATGTGATCATGTCACATAAGATCCTTTTTATAAATGCTTCATGCTAACTGATCATGTGATCTCATCATATGACCAAATCATAGAAACAAATCAAATAATCAATGTAATTCACTTGAACCATGAATCATGTATTCTTGTCTTATTTACATGATCACATAAAGCTTCAAGGGTCGTGTAATCATTTAAATCTCCCAGGTTTTTTTGATCACATGATACTATTATGCTCATGTGATCACATGAATTTGAACAAGTCATGCACTTAATATTGAAGCCTATATGGATTGATTTTAAAGGGTTCTAATAATATTTTGAGCTTAAAACCCATATTTACAGATAAAAAATGTAGAATTATATATCAAATTAGATGTTTAGGTGGTTATTAGGTGGGGTTATTCAATCTGGTGGAAGATTTGGGATGAACCGGGGTTGTCCCTTCTTGGTTCAGTGTATTGCCACAAAGTTTGTAGTTGATCTGAAAAAGATAGGATTTTATGAATCTATTTAGTTTTACCAAACCTTTACTTATTTCAACAAAACACTGATGGTAGATTTTTTAGTTTATTGAGTCAACACATCAACACATTTCATTTTATGTATGGTGAGTTCGAAATTAGTATATTGGACATTAAGATGATATATGATGCGATGATTTTAGGAGACAAGTATGATGAGTAAATTCAGACCCTACCAACTAAGGTGGGGTTGGATGGGGCACCACATTGGTGGATATGAGTTACTTAATACTCACAACATTCCATGTTACCATTTCAAGAAATTTCTATAATGTATCAGTGGGGTCTGGCTAATCCCCCTAAAGAACTAGAAGTTTAAGATAAAAGTGAACCGGTATGATCAGTTTTTTATACCATACAGAGCACCAACCTATGAAATTACCAATAATGAAAAGGGTGATCCTATAGAATAAGACTATTTTTAGCCATATGTGAGGGTGTTTTATCCACTTGGATTAACCGACGAGTGGTATGCATCATACCACTTTTGGAGATATTTCAGTGCATTTAGATAAAATTCCCCACTCCTCCCATACACAAGGTCTTTAGAATCACCAAAAAGTTAGATTATAGACAAAAAACATCATCCAGAAGACCCACAGATCTCTATATGTCTAAGAAGAAAATGAGACACATAGATCCAACACCATCAACAACAAGGGTGCCAACGGTTTTGGTAACAATGTATGGGGATCCGATGAAAGAAGTTCCCGTCGGTGGAGGATCTGCTCTAATTATGGTGGTGTTTCCCATCACATTCCCATAATGAGACAACTAGAAGAGGAATACATTGACCATAGAGTCCTGGAGAGTGTTGTGTCAAGTGGAAATAGAGCTAGAGGGATTTGGGAGTGTGATCTCTCATAAAGAAATCTTCTATGAACCATAGTCCATTAAAGTCAAATCACTTCTCCAAGAACATAGTGTGGTGATTAATTGTGTCAACGGCTAATACCATTACATACCCCTAGCTCATAGAATGATAAATTCTTACAGTCGCCTCATTTAAGGAATTGAGATGAAATAATTTTTCAATCATTTATTCCTTGGAGTGGAAGATGAGCATCAGGGACTCCCCTACCTCTTCTCCAATCACATTTGGATCTTTGCATGGATAACCACTTCCCCATCTTGCAGGTCATTGATTTCCTTGCTCCCACCTTTCTTGGTCGACCGGGTTTCCATTGGTTTGGGAAAGTAAGAATAGTCTTTACATCCCTTGGGTTTTCCCTTAGACCACAATGCATTTCCTGGGGTCACACTTCCCTTTTAGTCCCTTCTTCCATCTAGGCCTATTAGGACCTTTCCCTTCGAAACGGTCCCAACTGTACACTAAGAGATGGCTATAACTATCATCACTGAATTCATCATCCACATGAGACACAACATGATCTTGAACAACTAGACTGTCAAAAAGGTTTCTCTACTCAACCCCTGGGCCTTCCATGGGGGTCCTCGGCCCAAAACAGTTTCCCAGGTCACTGGGTCACTTCCTATTCTTCCCTATATATGAAGCCTTTAGATAGGATGGAGGTTTTGAATAGAAAATGTTTGGGTGCATGGGGCCCAAGTCACTCCCCTCACCCCAAATCCCTTTTCTAGGTAGAGACACTGCTGTAGAGAACTGGTGGACCTCCTGCATTCCAGGAGGATCGACCACACTCTCCTCCTCAGGCCTCCCTTTGTTAAGTAGAGGCACCACAATAGTTAGAAAGGCCACCTCTTGTAATATGTTCCCTAGAGGATCAGCCTCCTCAATGTGCAACATCATTGTAGAATCCATGTAGACCTCCTTCTCTGAGAAATCAAAGCTAGCTTTGGAACCGTGACTTCTTCACATGGTGGATCAGAAACAGGAGAAAAAATGCATTCCAAAACTGAATTAATACATCTACCTTGTTTGGAATCCCCACCATTAGAGGGAGACTAAGAGTTTGAGCACTCCAAACCTGCATTAATGTCAGATCCATAGGAAGAGGCATCCCCTGAAGCCCCTAAAGCACACTGAAATGCCTTCATTCCAATAGGTCTCCCCACTCCTTGCTTGGACATGCCATTACTTCCTCTTACAAACCTATACTCTTGATACCTTGGAAGTGAGATTGACCAAGAGTTTCTAATTTACCCTATAAATTTTGGCCACTACAATAGACCCTTGAGGGGATGTCACAAACAACAACCTAACCTGGGACCATATTATTCTTAGAAAAAATCCGGTGTCCAGACCCACATCTACATTTTGCCGACGAGTGTCCCAAATGCTTGCAACCTGAACAGAATTCATCCCATGACTCCTACATGACCTGCTATCTACACCGATATTCTTCTCATATGGTAATCCAAATGAACTCAGGAGGCTTCCTCAAGGAATCCACTTCCACACACACACGAGGATTAACAGGATGGCACAAAATAGCTGTTCAGTGAACAAAAGATAAATACCTCCCTACGAGGTTCCAAAGGATCCTAATGATCAAAAGATTTTGAAAAGGAAGGTGGATATTAGGGAAACTCACCCATATCTCCATCTAAGGGGAGTACCGCTTTATATGGAAGTCATAAGAACATATTTAGAGGAAAAAGGGATACCCATTGAAGCTACAAGTCACACTAGACCAAGATCTGATTAGGTCATCCTCCAACGCAAAACGAATCAAAATGCATCTATCGTCGAGAAAACCCATCGTCTCCCTCTCTTGTATATCCCATGAACTGAAAATGAACATATCAGAGGAGTCCATCGATGGTATTCTCTATGTAAAACGTGCTATACCATGGTCTGATTGAGGAGTGTTGAGGAATCATTGAACTCTGCGATTGATAATATAAAATTAGGGCTCCTAGCATAGAGCTCATGAACCTTAGGGCAAAAAAAGATATGTGGGAAAGGCAGAATGAACTCGGGTTTGGAGAATGGGGAGAAAGAGGCCATCACAATCTTATAGGATGATGGAGGTCCCTCCCCTCTAGTGGGAGAGGGACAGTTCAGCAGTCACCATCGTCATGGGGGGAGAATCCTTTAGCCCTTTTCCCTTGGATATTTCAAGAGGCTGGTAAAACTTTTTCACCTCCCACCTCTCCAGTTTACTTTCCCAGGGACATGGTGGCCAATGTTGGTTCAAAAAATGACTAAGAGGCTAATAATTAGGTCTGTCCAAGTAAGATGGATCTTGTGGATGTGGTTGTTTCTGATCCAAAGGAAACACAATTTGTGCTTCCATCAACACCACTTTTGGCACCTCATGTTATCTTTTGAAGTTCCTTCCTATAATAGGACTAAGAAGAGAAAGTGGGAAAGTACATACATTAAGAAACCTCTTAAAATCATTAATTATTGTTCTTTATTGACTTTTTTTCCTTTTCATTACTCTAGTAGCTTATCATCGCCACTGACATACCCATATCAAGGCCAGGTATCAAGTATAATCTAGACTTATAGACCCATACCCACCCAAATGTGTCTTTTTTATTAAAAATTATCATCTTATTAATGTATTCTTTCATATTAATGTTCAATTTATTTCATTATTTTATTACTAATATAATATTTGTTTTCTTATATAGGTGGAATTTTTTATTGACTTCAGATGCTTTGTTCGGTCACTAATACCATGGATGACAGTTTTTGAGAGGGGATTAGAAATGAAAAAAGGAATAAACATTAATGTTTTTAACTATTTGTTGGATAATTGAAATTGTAACCATATAAAACATTGTTTTAAATGTATATAACAATGTGTTTTTTTATTCATGATTTCAAGTAAATGTATATAGAATTATTTGAGAAACTCTTGTTCAAACTATTTTTTATGATTTCTTTGTGTGTAGATGTTGTTTTGTGCAACTATTTTATGTGCAGGTGTTGTTTGGTGTTGTGTGTGGAGATGCTGTCTCAGGTGTGCAGGTTCGGTGCAGGTGCTGTTTGGTGCTGTGTGTACAGGTGTTGTCTCAGGTGTGCAGGTTATGTGTAGGTTCTGGGTTGTCTCAGGAAACTTTTCCTTTATCAGTGCTAATTGAGCGCCGATAAAGGCCCCCTTTATCAATGCTCAAAATAGTGCTAATAACAAACTCCTTTATCAGTGATCAAAATAGAGCTGATAAAGGTTTCCTTTATCAGCACTCAAAATAGCACTGATATAGGGGGCCTTTATCAGCACTATAAAAGGGGACCCCCTTTATCTTCGATACGATTAACAACGCCTTTATAGAACTGTTAAAGGTGGGTTTTAGCACTTTTAAAATCCCTATTTGTAGTAGTGATTATACCCATTCTAAATCCCCATCCACATGTTCATGAACTCATGTATATCATGTGGGAGAATTTTCTAACGGAATGGAAATCACCTTAGTATCCAAAAATTATACCCAAATAGACATACTCTCTTTTTAGCTTATATGTTTTTCATTTAATTGATAATAATATTTAAATCCTTAGAGAGAAGATCAAAACAATCATTCCAATTAAATTTACTCTTTAGAAATTAGATTATAGAAATCCTCATACATTCAGTTTTTTCATACGACATTGGAAGATATACGATTCCACTCAATGTTTAAGAGTAGAACTTATATACATACACTGTAAAATTTCATATGGTCCTCCAATGTTTGACATAGATGTATTATGGTTTGGATCAAAGAAATATAGTGAAACAATGTAAATTGATGAAGAATTATGATCTAGATCATAGTTGAATGAAGACGTTTGATGTGGGAAATCAAAAGTGTATGGTCATATCATTATATTATAGAGAAGTTATTCGATCCATAAGAGTAATATGATCCCTTTGAATTCATATGATCTACTCAAATCCCAAAATTCTATACATTCATCAAATGAATCCAAGACTTATTCAAATGAACTATAGACCTTATGAATCTTCTCAAAACATCATCTAAGATATCTTTAGACTGATTTTAGAATTATTTATTCTTAACACACTATATATGGATTCTATAATACTCCATATCTTCAATAATTTAATTAACCATCTTGAAAGAACTTCTATATTAGCTTATGAAAGTTGTATATAATATCCAGTAGTTATCTATGCTTGTGGTAGAAAATTCTATCAACCCTATTAGAACCTATCATCTCCCTATAAAATTAGTACACAAAATCATCACATGTACATACTAATTTATCTTCACTGTATCCTAGTGATTGAATCCATTATACGGCCTCAAAAACCATCTTTGTTTATGATCATTGTTTGCATATCAAGCATGTAATCAAATTCCAAATCAACCCTATGAGTCATATTCAATTTAATCCATAGAAATACTCTAATCATCAATAATTTGATTTACTTAAATAAAATTGAAATATTGGAAAAAAACATTATTCAATAATTTTTCATTGCAGTACCCCTCAATATTTTTTTTATCAATACCTCCCTGTACTCCTCGTTTAAACATGTGTGCGTATTTCCCTCCCCCTTATTGAAAAGAAATTCCAAGTGATTATATGGGATATTTATTACCTCATATTCTCCATTAAATGAATTTGAGAAATATTCTTATGTAATATAGCCACTTGTGAGAGAATGATGGAACCCCATGATTTTAGTAATCAAAGGCACTTTAGATAGTGCAATATAAGTTTACATGGTCTAAAATGGTGTTGAAAACTAGAGGAATATGACCAATTTTTAAATGTTATTCTTAGGCTCACATACATGTGACACCAACTAAAAGATCATTCTAGTGGATATCTCAAATATATTAATCAAGATATTTTTAACCTATATAAATCTCAACAAACGCATCAATAAAATTAATATAAAATACATAAACCCCTTTTTTCATATTTTCATCAAAAAACACTCTTAAATTTTAATTTACATTAAACATCCCAAAATAAGGATTGTAAGTGTGTTATAAATAATTTCTTATTCAAATTATGTAGTATAATACAATAAATAAATAGTTTTAGATTCACATAGATTTTGATATTACATTTGGAATTATTATTTCTCCACCTAATTTTTTCTCCCCCTTAAGAGAATCACATACTCTCTCCACTTTATGAACTAGGAATACCCCATGAATGAACCCTTTATTATTGTCTAATATTGGAAGCTTTATTCAACCCCCTCAATTACCTACATGTTATAATAAATATTTAATATAATAGGGAATAAGGATTGGACTCTTTTATCCTTATAAGTAGTGTTGAATATAGGAGTGTTCTATCAACATATGCTTATAATTCCTTCCAACTCAATAATACTTCTCTTGTAAAAAACCATAATAGAATACTTTATCATCTTTTTTACAGATTTTAACTCATATGCAAGGTAATTTTTTTCCTCATATATCATAGAAAACTCATTCCCTTGAGGTTGTATCAAATTTATTATGAAATTACCTTAGACTTGTAAGATTTTTTACATAATCTTTTGGTCATTCCTAGCTATCCACACCTTTTACATAACATCCCTTGAATTTTTTGATCTGAATTTATGGATAGCTTCTAAAAATATGGTTTATATATTAGTGAAACAACTTGAATTAATTTTTCACTATAACTAATTTTTGAATTATCCATTTTTTGTTAGTTAAAATAGATCTATCTATCATTTTTATAAATCTTTATTGAAATTCTGGACTTTCTTGGGTTTCTCACATGGTTTGTTTGCCTAATCAACATATCACGACTTTTATTTGTTTGTCTCTTGAATTTTATTACCCTATACACCAGGGGTACTTCTCTATGAATCCCAATCATGAACTCCTTATCTTTAGGAAGTTAGTTTCCACAATTACCACCCATTTATCCCACGTATTGAAATCAATTTTTTTGTAGAATGATTTGGTTACTTAATCAACACATATTTTTTACTTTGATACTTAAACCTAATTTCCCTAAAAAATCCTCTTATATTCTTGAATCATCTAGGGAAATGACATGTTAAATCAATAATAATAGGATTTTTATGCAAACAATATATATAATTCGAAAAATATTCTGAGATCTTTAATTTTGATAATAAATCTATTGAAATATTTTATGTTATTGTATTACAATATACTGAACCTCATTTTACCTAGGGGTAGTTTTTTTCTTAGTATATTTCAGTCTACCTTCAATGTATATTATTATGTATCAATTTACTTCTTGGTCTATATAGAATCATACTATATTTTTTCACATGTACTATAAGAGGAAAAATATTTCACTTCGGACAGATTGGGTGTAGTTTTATGTTACTTGTTAGAACATCTAATCTCACCAACATGAGAAGAATATCACATAATAATAGAAGGTTTATAGTAGTATTATCTATTCTTGTTAAACTCAATTTGGTCCCTAAGAAATATGGTTTGTTTCTTCGATATCTCCTCATCTTTTTTAATACTTATTTATTCAAGGTCACACAATATTTTCCTTATTAAATGATCATTATCATGTGTTTCTTGATCTAATCAACATAGGATTATGTTCTTCTTATAATCTCTCTATTATTGTGAGCAGTCATATTTTTATATTTGTGTAGTTTTATATTTTTATCATTGAACCACTTAATATTCTTAAGAAACTTTTCTAATTATAATTTCATCTCCCACTCAGGTTTAGATCTTTATTTTCCATTATCACTATTAGAGATATCATGTCCTCTCTCAACTTAAGAAATAAAGATGACTTCATAATTTGAAATACTATATGAGTCATATTCCAATTGTTCTTCGCATAATACAATTCATTTTTGTTGTTGCAACTGTTCTTCTTATTCTTACTATTTATATACTTTTTAGTCTTCTCATTCCTCTCACGTGATACAGATTCTTTAACCCACCTCTTTGGAAAATATTTTTAACATGACCAATATTATTTAAATTACAAAAAATTGTAATATATTACAATTTAATTATTATTATTATAATTGATCCTCTTCGATATTAGATAAATAATATTGTCGAAACCTTCATTATCCTCATAATATTCTGAGTAACATTCTTGTACAACTCCATCTTCATTGACTTTTCCTTTCCTCATGGATTCAAAGTCCATGATATCTTTAGATTTATTATAGAAATATGGAACCTTACACTTTTTTATGTTTATGAGAATATAATGAATCTCATCTTGGTATTGGTACTCCTTATCTTCCAATATTGAAACCTTAAGGAATAAATATATCTTCAAAATTTCACATATGTTTCTTTATAATAGTTTAATCTTCTAGCTTCCTACAGAAGACAAAAATAATAATCAAAACATAATTTTTTCTTTTGAAATAGTTATAAATTTTATCATAATCATCCATTTTAATATATTATAATCTTATCATCAAGACATTCAATTTATCTTCCCTAACATTGATAACTCCTTTACAATTATTCTTCAATTTATCCATTATTTCTTCTCTAGTTTAAATACAAATAAATTTGTTTAATTTCATATATGAAAGAGATATAAAATTTAAATTTTGCGATTTTATATCCACTTATATCTTTATATTATTTGTGAATGTAATTGGGAATCCATTCAGAATTGGTGGAAACCCATTAATAAAAGAATCTATTACATATAGGTTAAGGGAAATTAGGTAGGGGAAATATCCTTTTCCTCTAACTATATTATTTCATTCTATAAAAACAAGGGACACCTTTACTTTTCATAGAATTTTGTTTTTCAAAATTTATTACCTTTTCATATATTTTAAGGGAACCTAGACCATTGATTTGATAACCTGTTTGATTCCCCAAGGATGATTAACCAGTGAGAAGGAGGGGATGAAATAATGGTATTATTTTATTAAATATCAATTCAACCACATGATCATGTTAATTATCTTGATTCATTCAATGATTTCTAATAACCTCACCACATGTGCTATAATAATAGGAGAGATACAAACACATAATATTTACAAGGCTAGACTAGAATAACCTACACCTTTAGATGGTTTATTTCCCCCCACCTAGGAATTTTGACATTATCCTAATTAATCATATATAAGAAATGGATGTATAATCCTATGAACACATAATCAATTATGCTCTAACTTCCAGAATCCACTATATGAAACAAAAACTTCTCAAAAAATGATGATCCACCAAGAAATACATATGGATTTGACAAGATTTTTTCAGATGTATAGAATCTATTTTTTTATTTATTAGACTTTGATATATATTAATAAGTTTTTTATAGACAAGCACTCAGACCGAGCATGATTCCATGGTATTCTTATCTTGAATAAATTGTATAAAAATGATAAATATATTTTATATCACACATGAAAAGTTTTATTGAAAAAATATAATAAATAAAAAATGGAGTATCAGATCTAAAATATGAGACCTCTATTGAGTTCGGACCACATGTTTACCCTAGGAATGTCTTAAGGATAGTTCACACTAGACATCTGGTTAAGGAGATTGATGGAATGTATGTTTAATTAAAATAAATAAATAAATAAATCATTTTTTTATTAAATGTACTTATTAAAATACTCTATAAATATCCTATTATGGAAGTTTGTAATGGTTATACTCATAAACCTTTCTTAATATAATAGGATTAGGAAGGAAATATTTATTAGAAGATCGACATCGACTGATGAATGGTGATCAGATCGAGGTGGATTGATAGGTAGGGAACACAATGGGTCCTCCTTATCACTAGAGAATATAGTATTTACCAACAATCAGTCCATAAGCTAGGAAGGGTTCATCAATTGTGGTTTTCAACATTTTTTAATAAATTTATGAGCATTAATTAATATATACATTTATTGATAAGTAATTATCTGCCATTCATCTGAGTTAGTTTAATAATTTTATTTCTCTAACTCAATTATTTTCCTATTCCATGTTATCACACATGATTCCACACCTATCGATTGTTTTTTGGGATCTCATCGACCAACGATGATTATTAACATTATGTTATGTGTCTTTCTCCCTCTTTTATTGGTGTTCGTTATTATTAATTTTTTGACCAGTAATACAATGATATACTAGAATACTGATCATTATGCGTTTGTTATTTGGAACAAAAAATCATGGCCACGAGTGATGAATTGGATATTTATGACAGGATGAAGGTAAACTAATGATGATTAGAACCCATCATTGGAATGTGTATTAGTGGTTTTGGAGTCAAATAGAGTAGATATATCTAGTAGTGCAGTGATTTATGTTTCTGATCTTGGTGATCGAAATACGACCACCAGTGATGATTGAATCTAGTATTAATGCGGACATAAGGGTTCTTGTGATCCAAGATGTATGGATGTGTTCTTATTTTTAAATAATAATAATTTTTTGAAAAAGCGAAAATTGGTTAATATTTATAAAATTGATGAAGATATGAGGGGGGTTCCACCTGGGACTCCTATACGCGACTCATGGGAGTGGAATTGGGGGGATTCAAATCCACTTATTTTTATATTAATTAAAATAATAATAATATAAAATGAAATTTAATAAAATTATAATAATAAATATAAATTTATATAATAAAAAGGAATGAAAAAATGATAGTCACATAGACCTGTGGGGGGGGGGGGGGGTTGGGTGCCCCATTCTCAAGTACATGTATGGAATAATCCCCCCTATATTTTATTATTATTATGAGAATAATAATATTAAAATAAATTAAATAATTAAATTACATTAAAGAAGAGATAAGGGGAGGGTGGGGTGCACAAGATAAGGGTAGGGAACATTGGGCGTGACCTCTTACTCTTGAATAAGGTTAAAACAACAACAATAATAATAATAATTGTAACGCCCCGACCCTAGTTACCCTGATTTGGTGCATTATTATATAACATTGGCATGATCACAAGGAAATCATGTCTCGAAAGACCGATCAATTTAGTATTATTGGAAAAATGATTTATACATAAGTTCGATTTTACAACTTAAAAAGAAATAAAACATGAATTTATTCCATTAAAAACATACAAGCCTCCTAGATTATGCCTGCAAGTCACTCATAACTAAATTCTTCATATCATGGTAAAATTAAACATAAGAAAGGGGTGAGCTAAAACACTCAGTAAGGGTAAGAAATACAACAGAAGATAACATAAATTTTAATCATGGTTAATAATTCAAACCACATGCCTTTACCAATAATAAACATGAATTATTTTATGGAAGGAATATGAGTTGAGTAAATAATGTCATAATAAAACATATTCATGGGTATTCTAATAGTCGAATGACCACATGAACCATCAATATTATTATCATAATGAGGTAATGTATAATGCCGGACATTCTGAAACATTTTGTCAAGGCCTCGACCAAGCTGTCTAAAAATGATTAAGGCCTCGGCCAAAACCATATATCAAATTATAAAATGCCTCAGCCAATTCCATGTCTAGTTGTCTCATGAGACCTACCGATGCATCGAGGAGCTATAGCGGGCTCCACCCGTCACTTACTAAGTCTAATACATTCCCCATATAAAAAAGTGGAAATATAACATAAACATTAGTATTAAAACAGGCATACGAAAAGTAAATACATCATCCATAAACCACGACTGGTATAAAAATATCACATCCATATTAAAACATATCACAAAACATTCAATACAATATGGAAGTTTCCTATCATAATAAATCAACTTCAAATAAACTTAAAACCCATTAATGGATGTTGACATAGATGAAATCAAAACCTTTCTTAGGGAAATATCTCTTTCGGTTTTGAAATAATATGAGAGTCAAATAATTATAAAAAAACATTTATTTTGAAAATATTCTTATAATATTGTAAGGGAAGCTTCGACTGTGTTATAACGGTGGAAAATAGCCGCACCTGCCGTATAAGTTAAAAAAGACATTCTTACCTTAATTTTTTCGAAAAGGTTATAAAGGACATTGTTTGGAAAATGACGTAAATATTCCTTTACAAAAATCTTATAAAATTAAAACAAGGGTATAAATTACTTTAACCCATAGTCTATAAAATAGCGATAATGTTTCGAAATAAATTTTAAAGAAACATTGATGTGCATGATAAAGAGGTCCCAGTAGATAATTACCTATAAACAACCTCAGATAATGAAGAGATTGTAAAATTAACCCTTACCTTGTAATTTTCCTTGGTTGAGGGTAGTTTAAACTCCTGTATAATGGTAAAAATAATTGTTATTAAATTATACAAGAATCATATACATTAATATGATATCATATATGGTCTTTTAACATTGCTTTGTTAATAATATCTTAATATTATCGTCATTTCAGGTGTTAACTGATTCGTTTTACTTTTTATGATTTGTTACGTAAGTAATGTTTGTTATGTATATGATGTATCATATTCATATTCATAATGATATTATGTCCTTAAACATTATTTTTAATCGTCAAATGAAAATTAGTTTTGAATCGATACGATGGGGAATGAATTTTATCACGTTCGTGGAGATGGTAATCCGTACGTACGCACGAGTGACGATATCATTTTTTTGATATTAAAATAATATATAATTGGATGGTATATCATATATAAAGAATAATTATCATGTTATATTTATTATTTACATCATTATGATACCCATCCAAAAAATAATGTATTGAATAACAATTACACCACAATGTGGAGACGGTAAGCTGTACGTACGCACTTATGGTGACATATCATTCAAAGGATGGATAGAATAATTAATATGGTTGTACCATATTTATAATATCATAAAATTATATATAATATGCTAGATTTATTATTTTAGAATGGAAAAAACAAAGAAATAAGAAGTGGAGGAAGAAAGGAACTTGAAAGAGGTGATGATATATTTTACCTTTTCTTCGGGTTCTTCCTTTTGATTTGATCAAAAGGGCTCTATAGGTTGGCTTTCTGACTAAAGTAAGGCCTCTAGGATTAAGGTAGGACATTTTAGAGGGTATTTGGGAAGGTTTTGGAAATGAAAAATGGCTTTGAAGGTGTGAATTAGAGAGAAGGGTGAGTGCCCTTTTATAAGAGGGGTGACGTGCACCTTATGAAAAGCTAGAAATATTATTTTATAATAAAATCATTTTCGGTTTCTAATGGCTCCAAAATGGATTATATAAAGGATAATGTGATAATGGGTCTAAAACAACTAAACCAAAAGGTTTTATATAGGTTTGGGTTACTATATTAACCTTATCTTTTAGATTTAACTCTTTGTTAAATAGTTTGACATTTACCATGTTTCTTTGTATTTTTATATTATATAGTTAATAAACTTACAATATACTTCCAATAGAACCCCAAGTGGTTAATTAATGATACAAATATCATTATATGTGTCTTTTGGCCAAACCGTAGATTTTTTGGAATATAACATCAATTAATATTATAATATTTTTTTTAAAAACTCTTTTATGTCAATTTTGACACTATTTGGTATTTTGTTTTTGCTAAATTCATAACAGCATTATTACTTTGAAAAAATTATTCTAAACAACCCTAATATGTCATATTAACCTAGAAAATTATTTTAACTCATAAAAAGTCTCAAATTACATTTATTTGGATATTTATAATATCGATTATTTTAATATTTCATTAATTAGGTAATTATTGCATCATCATTATGTTATAAATAAATTAAATTATTTAATTTCTAAAAAATATAAATAAAATACCATTATATAGGAAATATTTTTTTCTTTATAATGAATATTTATAGTTGAATTTAACTTATGTGTAACCCTAAATTAAAAATGTTTTATTTATTAAACTTTGATTTTAACTCTTTTAACTCTTCTTTGAATTAAATAATAATAAATTTCCTAATCTAATACAAGTAAACCAAAGAGGGTAATATTTTATTCCCAAGGTTGTTTTTTGGTCGAATTATACTTATCCAATAGAATTAGGACATGTTTTAGGGTAATAATAATATCATTTTTACCCTTAATTAACCTATTTACTTTTAATTGTGGTAAATAAAAGTAAAAAAGTTACGATTCACCAAAAATTATTTTCATCTTATTGAACAACATTATAATTACTGATGTCAACCATGTCTCTCGGATTTTTAAAATTCAACTCACAGAAGTGATAAAATTAATTTTTATGTAAATTTCCAAATGCACCTAGGAGGTTGGTAAAAGACGGTAAAAAGTTCAATAAAGTTTTTATATATCTAAAATTATTATAAACTGAATCCAATGAATTACATTTAACTTATATTTCTATTATGTATATATTTTTTCCTAAAGTAAATTTAAATAAAAATTCAGTTTTAAACTATAGCTCAGCGTTTTTCACTATTCATCAAAAATTGAAAGTTTTCAGAAAAATACCAGAAATTTAAAACAATCTAATTTTGATATTAAGAATCAAAAAATGAAGTCCATTTTGAATGATACAATTTATAAAATTTCAAAAAGAGGGTATTATTATCCATAACGCATAGTTTGTTTGGTTGTGGTGTGTTAGAACTCGAAGTTGCGTACAACACACGCTATTGTATTATTCAAAGAGAAGCGTACCATGGAAGCTTAGGGTGTTACATTCTCCCCTCCTTCAAATAATTTAATCCTTGATATTTCTAGAATATTACTGCATAAAAATACTCAGGTGGTTTTTCATCATATGTTTCTTGGGTTCCCACGTTGCCTCTTCCATCTTATGGTTTCTCCATAGAACTTTTACCAGACGAGTCGTTCGTTTTCTCATCACTTATTCTCTTGTATCAAGAACCTTGACATGCTCTTCCCAATAAGATAGATCAAGTTCCAACTCTACTTCCTCATAGGTGAGTACATACGTTGGGTCCGACATGTATTTTCTCAACAGTGATACGTGGAACACATCGTGAATTTTGGAGAGACTTGGTAGCATTGCCAACCGGTAAGCTACAACCCCAATTCGTTCAAAAATTTCGGAAGGTCTGATGTACCTGAGACTTAATTTTCCATTCTTACAGAAATGTATAACACCCTTCCATGGAGACACCTTCAAGAAATCATGGTCTTCTACCTTGAATTCCAAATCCTTCCTTCGGTTATCGATATAGCTCTTCTACCTACTTTTAGATGCTTTGATGTGGGTTTGGTCTACCTTCACCTTTTCCATCGTTTCCTCCACAAGTTCTGGGCCTACAGGTTTTATTTCACTATCATCATCCCAATAGGTTGGTGTGCGACATCTCTTTCCATATAACTCTTCATATGGTGCCATCTAAACACTTGAATGGAAGCTATTATTATTTGAAAATTCTACTGGAGGTAAATATTGATCTGACATACCTTGAAAGTCAAGTGAGCATGATCTCAACATGTCTTCTAACATTTGAATAGTCCGTTCTGATTGTCCATCAGTTTGGGGGTGGTAGGTAGTGCGCAAACGAAGTTCAGTATCCAGGGCTTCCTGAAGACTTTCATAGAATTTTGATATAAAATGTGGGTCACGATCAGAAATAATCGATAATGGTACTCCACGAAGTCTTACAACTTCATTAATATATAGTCTTGCTAAACGTTCAAGTGGAAAATCTTCTCTTATAGAACGAAAATGTGATGACTTGGTAATACGATCAACAATGGCCCATATTGTGTCGTTCCTTCTAGGAGTCTTTGGTAGTCCCATGATAAAGTCCATCATAATATTATCCCATTTCAACTCAGGTATGGGAAGAGGTTGCAAGACTCCTCCAGGATGTTGCCTTCCAGCTATCACTTGTTGAAAACCATACATCTTGACACAAAATCAACAATCTCCCTCTTCATGTTTTCCCACAAAAAATGTTCCGTCCAATCTCTATACATTTGGTTCTACTAGGGTGTATAGAGAAATTGGAACTGTGAGCATCATACAACAATTGTCTTTTTAGATCAGGTATATCGGGAACAAAAACCCTCTTCCCAAATTTAAAAATTCCATCTTCATACACAATGTCACTCAATCTCCCATTATTCACAGCTTTAATCTTCCTTTGAAACTCTTAATCATTGGTCTGAGAACTCATTATCCTTTCTAGTAAATATGGTTTGACAACCATTTGAAATGGTATTGATGTTTCACCTTCCCTGGTGATTCCTATATCCATCTTTACTAGATCCATGTATATAGGATCCTTTTCATCTCTCATCTTGTTCAAAACTCCATGATCCTTTCTACTCAAATCATCTTCCACATTATTTTCCTTCCAGGGTGGTAGTGTATAGTTCAATCATAATCCTTGAGTTGTTAAAGACATCTCATTTTCCTCATGTTGAGTTTTTTCTGTGAGAAACAATACTTCAAACTCTTATAATTAGTATAAATCATTCATTTTTCAACATAGAGATAGTGTCTCCAAATCTTCAAATCAAATATTACAACAGCTAACTCAAGATCACGAGTAGGATATTTTTTCTCATGAATTTTCATCTCTTGTGATGCATCGGCAATAACTCTATCATTCTGCATACGGACACAACCAAGTCATTTCTTCGATGCATCACTATAAATACCAAACCCATCATTCCCCGATAGTAGAGTCAAGATAAGAGCATTGACTAATCTCCTCTTCAATTCTTCAAAACATTCTTCACACTCTTTTTTCCAAAAAAATTTAACCCCTTTTCAAGTGAGATTTGTTAATGGGTTAGACATCTGGGAAAAAATCTGGATGAAATGTCGATAATAACCTACTAAACCAATATAAATATGTACCTCAGTTATACTCATTGGTTCTGGCCATTCTTGGATTGCCTTGGTCTTAGATGGATCGACAGAGATTCTATCCTTAGAGACAATATGGACACAAAAACAAATTTCATAAATCCAGAATTCAAACTTGCTAAACTTCCCATATAATTCGTGTCTTTAAGAGTCTTCAGGATAATGCGCTAGTGATTTTCATGGTCCTTGTGGCTTTTGGAGTATACCAAGATATCATCAATAAATACCACTACAATGTCATCAAGATATTCCTTGAAAACTCTATTCATTAGATCCATGAAGACAGAGGGTGAATTAGTCAATCCAAAAGGCATTACTGTAAACTTGTAATTCCCGTACCTAGTTTGAAATGTTGTTTTCGGAATGTCTTCCTTCTTCACACACAACTGATGATATCCAGATCGAAGGTAAATCTTTGAAAAGTATTGATCTCCATGAAGTTTGTCGATTAAATCATCAATGTGAGGTAGGGGATACTTGTTCTTTATTGTTATAGCGTTGATCTCCCTATAGTTAATGCACAACCTCATAGATCTATCTTTCTTATTAAAAAAAGGACAGGGGCTCCCCATTGTGAAACAATATAGACAATAAATCCCTTATTACTCAATTCCTCTAATTGTGTCTTTAGTCCCTCTAATTATACAATGGACATTCTATAATGGGTCTTCGATATGGGCCTTGAACCAGGAATTAAATATATGGAAAACTCAATTTCTTGTTATGGAGGATGTCCAGGTAAATCCTCTAGAAATACATAAACATACTATTGAAAAATAGGTAAATCCTCTATTTGAACATTATTTTCTTCACACACAGTAATTTTATTCTCTTCCTCTCCAATAATTGAATTTATTTGAGCTACTGGGGGTGGATCTAAATAAGATTCAGGTTGTGTCGATTCTGCTCTAAAGATAAGGTGTTCTTTATCATCTTCATAAAAAATAGCAACCTCCTTCTTCTTAAAATAAAGTTTTGCATCATGGTCCGAAATCCAATCCATACCTAGGATTATATCAAACTCAATCATGGGTGTGACGATGAGATCAGCAGACAAAGAAAATTTATATGCCCTAATGGGAACTGATTCACAAAACATTGTAGCAATGATACTTCCTTAAGAGTTTTGACTGACAACTACCTTGTAAAATCAAATGGAAAATATCTAATTTTCTTATCTTACTTGGAAGAAATGAAACAATGCGATGATCCAAAATCAAATAAATCATTGGATAAACATGAGGAAACCATTAAATTACCTACCACCACGTCTTTCGGGGCTTCAACCTCAGCAATAGTGATCGCATAAGCTTGGCCTTGATCCCTTGGCCTTTTTTAAGGTAAGTTTCTCTGAAGCTTAGGACATTAATTTGCATAATGTCCCATATCCCTACCATTGTAGCATTGAACATTGGTAGAATCATTCTTTACCTTACAATCACCAGCAATGTGGCCTTTCTATCCACATTTGTAGCATAATCACTTTCCTTTTAGACAGGCACCAGGGTGCTTCCTTCCACAATTATCATAGGGTGGAAATCCAATTCTTCCCTTCTTCCCTGTTTCATTATTTATTTTCCCAAAGTGTTTAGCAGATCCCTTCTTCTCTTGGTTTTCTTTTAAAGTCATAAGACATAGAGAATTCATTTTCTGTCTTGATTTCACATGAGGCAATATCTTCGTATAATGAGAAGGATTGTGATACTAATGATCGATGGAGAAATGGTTTTAACCCATCAAAGAAATGGTCAATCTTACTTCTTGGGTTATTTATATAATCTGAAGCATGCCTTGGTAACCTTGTAAAGTTATCTTCACACATTGTGACATTCTGATCCTCCTTTAGCCTTAGACTCAGAAATTGTCTTTCTATATCTGCTCGATGGTCATGAGAAAAGTATTTTTATAAGAAAATTTCTTTAAACTCTCTATATTCCATATTATATGCTTCATCATCTTCCTTTGTGTTTTGAAACAATGACTACCATTGATCAACATCTCTAGTGAGGTGGTAAACTGCCATGACAACTTTTTCCCATTCGCCACTCCCCAAGGTGTGGAATATTTTCTCTAAGGAATTTATCCATTGCTTAGCTACTAATTCATTTCTACCCCCATTGAATGTTGGTTGTTGTTGCCTCATGAAGGGGTCTAACATTGATCCTCCGCATTATAGATCAGGGTGTCCCATACGGGTAAGGTTATTATTCATAACCTGTGTTAGTTTTCCCATTATGGCGATAAGCTTATCAGTACCAGTTGTACCACCAGCTCTACAATAATTATCTTTACCACGAGGGAAATCCCTCTATGGAGTTCTTTCATTGATACAGTTTCCATTCCTTCCACTAGGCCCCATTTCTAAATAATGACATAAACTAGATTAGTTTATGAATCGTAATAAATAAATCAAAACTTGTAAAACACATAATACAAATTGAACAATTTATGGATATAATCCATTATCATAAAATTGTTTTCTTTTAGGATTTATATACTAAAAAACACTTCATAATGGTTTGTAAAGAAAATGATAATTATCCTAAGCATATCCCCTGGGAGTGTCGTAACCAAGAGTGCAGCAAGGCCCGTTGTCGTGCACTAGTTCCTGTTCGAGTCTAGTTCAAAGTGGTGTTTTTGGGTTTTACCCCTAGGTACATATGTGCCAGAGCCACCTCTACCTGCTCGTATCCAGACAAGGATGTATTTCTAGGAAAACTCACAAGATCTCTATAATACCAAAATTCTAGGAAGTTCTTCTATACTAATCCTCAAAGTCTATCTTAGGGTTGTGTGCTTTAATAAGAGTTTATATAAATCTAGTTTCCAAGGTTTTTACTAAAATTAATCTGATACCAAATGTAATGCCCCAACTCTAGTTACCTAGAGTCGGTGCATTATTACATAACATTGGCATAATCACAAGGATATCATGTCTCGAAAGACCGATCAGTTTTGTATTATTGGAAACAAGATTCATACATAAGTTCATCTTTACAACTTGAAAAGAAATACAACATGAATTTATTCCATTAGAAACATCCAAGCCTCCTAGATTATGCCTACAAGTCACCCATAACTGTCATCTTCATATCCTGGGAAAATGAAACATAAGAAAGGGGTGATCTCAAAAGCCCAGTAAAGGTAACCAATACAACGGAAGATAACATAAATATTAAGCATGAGGAATAATTGAAACCACATACCTTTACCTATAATAAACATGAATAATTTTATGGTAGGAATATGAACTGAGTAAATAATTCCATAATAAAACATATTCATGGGTATTATACTAGTCGAATGACCACATGAACCATCAATATTATTTTCATAATGAATGAATGTATAATGCCGGACATTATGAAACATTTTGTCAAGGCCTCAGCCAAGACGTCTAAACATGATTAAGGCCTCAGCCAAAACCATATATCAAATTGGGAAAGGCCTCATCCAATTCCACGTCTAGTTGTCTCATGATACCTACCGATACATCGAGGGTCTATAGCGGGCACCACCCATAATTTACTAAGTCCGATACATTCCCCATATGAAAAGGTTGAAATATAACATAAACATTCATATTAAAACTAGCATACGAAATATCAATACATTAAACATAAACCATGAATGGTATAAAAATAGAACATCCACAGTCATAAATATCACAAAACCTTCAATATAATATAGAAGTTTCATATCATAATAAATCAACTTCAAATAAACTTAAAATCCATAAAAGGATGTTGACATAGATGAAATCAAAAGCTTTCTTAGAGAAATGTCTCTTTCTATTTTGAAATCATTTAAGAGTCACATAATTACTAAGAAAAAATATATTTGGAAAATTTTATTATAATCTTGTAAGGGAAGCTTTGACGATGTTATAACGGCGGAAAATAGCCGCACCCTACGTATAAGTTAAAAAAAGACATTCTTACCTTAATTTTGTTGAAAAGGTTATAAAGGACCTTAGTTGGAAAATGACGGAAAGATTCCTTTATAAACATCTTATAAAATTCAAAAATGGGTATAAATGACTTTAACCCATAGTCTATAAAACAACACGAATGTTTTGAAATACATTTTAAAGAAACATGGATGTGGATGATAATGATGTCCCAGTAGATAATTACGTATAAACAACCTCAGATAATGAAGAGATTGTAGAACTAACCCTTACCTTGTACTTTTCTTTGGTTGAGGTTAGTTTAACCTCCTATATAATGGTTAAATAATTATTATTAAATTATACAAGAATCATATACATTAATATTATATCATATATGATCTTTTAACATTTCTTCGTTAATAATATCTTAGTATTATCGTCGTTTCAGGGGTTAACTGATTCATTTTACTTTATATTCTTTGTTATGTAAGTAATGTTTGTTATGGATAGGATGTATCTTATTCATATTTTGAATGATATTAAGTCTATAAACATTATTTTTAATCATCTAATGAAAATTATTCTTGAATGGACATATAGGGGAATGAATCTTATCGCGTTCGTGGAGACGGTAATCCGTACGTATGCACGAGCGACACTATCATTCTTTTGATATTAAAATAATATATAATTGGATGGTATATCATATATAAAGAATAATTATCATGTTATATTTATTATTTACATCATTATTATACCCATCCAAAAAATAATGAATTGAATAACAATTACACCATGATGTGGAGATGGTAAGCAGTACATACACACGTATGGTGACATGTCATTCAAAGGATGAATAGAATAATTAATATGGTTGTACCATATTTATAATAACAACACAGTATATAGAATATACAAGATTTATTATTTTATAATGGAAACAACAAAGAAATAGGAAGTGGAAGAAGAAAGGAACTTGAAAGAGGTGATGAAATATTTTACCTCTTCTTCGGGTTCTTCATTTTGATTTGATCAAAAGGGCTCCTTAGATTGGATTTATGACTCAATTAAGGCCTCTAGGATGAATGGAGGGCAGTTGAGAGGGTATATTGGCAGAGGTTTTCTGATCCAAATGTATTTGAAGGTGTAAATTAGAGAGAAGGGGGAGTGCCCTTTTATAAGAGGGGTGAGGGGCACCTTAGGAAAAGCTAGAAATATTATTATCTAATAAACTCATTTTCACTTTATAATGGCTCCAAAATGGATTATTTAAAGGATAAGGTGAGGATGGGTACAAAACCACTCAACCAATAGGTTTTATATAAGTTTGTGTCACTATATTAACCTTATCTTTTAGATTTAACTCTTAGTTAAACAGTTTGACATTTACCACGTTTGTTTGTATTTTTAAATTATATTGTTAATAAACGTACTATATGCTTCCAAGAGAACACAAAGTGGTTTATTAATGATACAGATATCATTATATAAGAAGTTTTTCCAAACCTTATAATTTTTGGAATATAATATCAATTAATAATATAATATTTTTTTTAAAAACACTTTTTTGTCAATTTTGACCCTATTTGGTATTCTGTTATTTCTAAATTTATAACAACATTATTATGTCGAAAACAATTCTTCTGACCAACCCTAATATGTCATATTAACCTATAAAATTAGTGTAATTTATAAAAAGTCTCAAATTACATTTATTTGGATATTTATAATATCAATTAATTTAATATTTCATTAATTAGGTAATTACTGCATCATCATTGGGTCATAAATAAATTAAATTATTTAATGTCTAAAAAATATAAATAAAATACCATTATGTATGGAATATTTTTATCTTTCTAATTAATATTTATATTCGAATTTATCTTATGTGTGACCCTGTATTAAAAAAATTCTAGTTATTAAACATTGATTTTAACTATTTTAACTCTTCTTTGAATTAAATAATAATAAATATCCTAATCTAATACAAGTGGACCAAAGAGGTTCATATTTTATTAATTAGGTTGTTATTGGTCGAATTAGACTTATCCAATAGAATTAGGACATGTGTTAGGGTAATAATAATATCATTTTTACCCTTAATTACCATATTTACTTTTAACCGTGGTAAATAAAAGAAAAATGTTACTATTCACAAAAAATTACTTTCAACTTATTGAACCACATTTTACTTACTGATATCAACCATGTGTCTCAGATTTTTAAAATTAAACTCACAAAAGTGGTAAAATTAAATTTTATATTAATTTGCAAATGCTCCTAGAAGGTAGGTAAACGACTGTAAAAAGTTCAATAAAATTTATATATATCTAAAGTTATTATAAACTAACTACAATGAATTACATTGAACTTATATAGGTATTGTGTATCTATTTTTACCAAAAATAAATTTAAATAAAATAAATAATTATTTAAAAAAAATTCGGTTTTAAACTATAACTCAGTGTTTTTCCCTATTCATCAAAAATAGAAATTTTTCAGAAAAATACCAAAAATTCACCATAAGATAATTTCGATATTCAGAATCCAAAAATTAAGTCCATTTTGAAAGATTAAATTTATAAAATTTCAAAAAGTGGGTATTAATATTCATAACCAAAAGTTTGATTGGTTATGGTGTGTTAGAACTCGAAGTTGTGTACAACACACGCTATTGTATTATTCAAGGAGAAGCATACCATGGAATCATGGGGTGTTAAAATAATAATAATAATAATATAAAATATTATTAATATTTTTTGTTGTGTAAAAATAAATTTTGTTATAAAATATTCATGAAATTTTGAATTGAAGAACCATTGGGGGTATCTTGGGCCTAAAATAGAGATGGTCATTTCTAGATGAGTGATGAATATTTAATTGGAGAACATAGAATGGGTCCACGAAGTACCAAATAATAATAATAATAATAATATTATTATTATTATGAAATTTAGTATCTTAAATGTCATCTTCATATGGTTATATAATGATAAAATTTCTTCTGTACTGATACCAAGGTATTAAGGCAGCCATTTCAAGACCTATATTGGGTACCTTTTTTCTGGAATCACAGATTGACCCCATGAAGCGACATTTGTACGTCTAACAGTGAAATGCATTTTTCCACTGGGTGTCTAATTTAGGAAAGTTAACAGCCTATATCAAGTGTTGTCCCATGAGGACCACAACATTTTGACCCATTTGTATATTGATTTATGTTTGTGATAAAATATCTGTGGTTTGATGATTTCACCCATCGAAATAATGAATAGATTCTTCAATTTTTTTGACTTTTTGATCAACACGCCATGTACTCTGGGAGTACACAAGCATGGCCTTGTACTTGAGAACATCCAGGTATATTTCCAGGAAGCAGAGTGGAACCACATGCCACCTAGACCCCTTACATGATTTTTGGATCTTTATGAAACTTCTACCTCTCATATCCCATTATTTTGACTTCGATTCTATTAAAGAACTAGGATTTTCATACATTGAGATTTCATCATTTTGCATAACATTTCATACATAACACAAAAGCACGACCAAAGACCAAATTAATTTAGTTCCTTTTTAAAACATGGAACACATTATTATAATTTGGTGAAAGATATTTAACACCTCCCATAAAAATCTACCCCTGTATTACTCATACCTAAAACCATTCTGTATATCATGGATATTAGAAAACTTATGAAAAGGGAGAGATCAGATGCCCAATAAGGGTAAAGAGGGAGACTTGTAAACACTATCATGGGCATAATGTTATGAGAACATGATTATGGAAAGAGAATATAAAACCCTTCATATGAAAGATCATAAATAGGTATCATGGAATAATGATTTGGTAGTTAATAATAAATGAATCATAATGAAATAAGGAACATAATCAATGAAATCATAACATAGGAATAAGACATGGAATTTGTGGCACACACATAAGCGTATAAATTGATTACTAGAGTAGCCAAGGATATCTTAGTAGTATGGGTTCACACCCCATACCATATTTATAGTCATGGTCCACTCTCATGGCCTTATTAGTTGTATGATTTCACTACCCATACCATCTTGGTAGTCATGGTTCACTCCAATGACCATATTAGTAGTAGTCAATGTTAACTCCCAAGACCATCTTAGTCTATCTCATTAGATATAAATATTTACTCAATGCATTGGTAGAATATATAGGTCCCCCCTGTTACAAAATGAAATCATAAATACACATGCCACAAGTTTTAAAGAAATTATACCATAACCCATGAAATGAAATGGATTTCATAAAACCGATTCAATCATAATGTAACCGATGAAAAGAAGTGAGTTTCATAAATATCATTTCATCATAAACATAAACCATTTTTAGAAAGAACATGAATGGTATCAATGAATCATATATCTAGTTAAATAGAAGTAGCATCAAATAACATTACCATATATGTAAAATCTCTTTTAGTGATCACGTAAAAATAATTCTTGCGGAAAATATACTTTATACTTTGAAAATGTTTTATTTTCTAAAAATTACACACAATTTTAAAATAAAAATATTTTCTTTGAAAAAATATCTTTAATATTATAAAATAAGTTTCAAATAAATAAGGCATCATTATATTTTAAAAATATTTTAATGATATATAAGTTAAAAAACATTCCTTTCATACTCTTTTTGGAAAAGTCACAAAGTACCTTATTTGAAAAATAGAAAAATGATTCCTTTTAAACAATGCAGTAAAAAGTTGAAAATGGTTAAAAATGACTATAAACATCCATAAGATAATAAAAAATAGTTTTTGAATACATTTTTAGAAATCATGGACTTGGAAGATAAATATTCCCCAATAGATACTTAAAATGAAACAACCCCAAATATTGATGAGACTCGTAAATAAATACTCATTACATTATAATCACTAGAATCTTATGCCACATGAAATAATGAAAATTATATGGATAAGTAAAAATATTAAAATTCATGATAATACTAATAAAATACATTCATTTTTAGTATATACACAAAACAATAGAAATTAGTGGTGAATATGGTATGTATCTCACAAAAAAAGGGAGGTGAAATTCCATTACCTTAATTAATGATTTACTTCATTCAGTTAAAACCTCATGTATAATAAAAATAAGTTTATTATACATAAAAAATCATTTTTTCATATTTAATACCAAATAGGATTTACTTATTACATTATATTACACTTTTATTAATAGTCTCATATTAAAGCAACGTTTTAGGTAATAATCACTTTGTTTATCGTACAAGTTTTGACTTGTTATTCATGATCCTATTACATATATAATGATATAATGATATATATAAGGATAATCATGATTTAAATTTCATATATTTATTCATTATATATTTATTTATAGTGATTCATATTAGTCGAAGATAGAAGATAAAATACACCATTCTTAGAGATGATAAGCTATACGTATGCATGGACATTGTTTTCATTTTATTATCAGATTAAAATAAATGTAAATATATGATATATTATTATTATAGGATCAATTTTATATCATATATAACATATATATTCATAAAATTATTCCTTATTACCATCCATGTGAAATATAGGTGAATAACGAATCAAATCACATCGTAGAGATGGTAATCCATACATACCATTTTACCAAAATATTAGATGGTAAAAAGGTAGACATGATAATATCATTATAGAAGAATAGTTATATCATAAATTTGATATATATAAATATTAAAACTATCATTATTATCACTAATAGAATATGGTGATAAAAAATGAATTGTATCGCTATGTGGGGGAGGTAAGCTGTACAAACACATGAGTGATAATTTAATTTTTTTCATTGATGGGAAAGTGGATGAATAATGGTGTATTAATAATAATAGTAAAAATTCAGAATATTTAGGATGATGAAGTTATTATTGCTGAGTCTCTATGTAATAGTGGGATTTTCAGTGTTGAGAGTGTTGGGGTCAACAAGCATGCAGGACCAGAACAGGAAGGGGTTGGTCATGAAGAGAGGGAGGTTCACCCAGATGTTCCACAAGTAATGCAGATGGACACACCAAATACAATAAATGAAGCAGAGGTGACTAAATTTGTATGTGAGGACCAAAACACTGGTAAGGATTCCCAGTGTCTGAAAATGGAGGACACCTCAATACATTTCCAATCTATGGGTCGAGGATTTGAACATCTTGGAGTTTCAAATAAGTCCAAGCAGGGCACACATACTAGATACTCTTATGCTGAAAAGGTTAAATATGGGGGATCAAATTTGAATTCTCAAAACCAGTTTTCAATGCTAGGTGAATAAGCAAAATAATTCAATGCTAGTGAGGAATTGGGAGGGGTGGAGGTCATCCATGGAGAGGATCCCCTGGTGGATGTGGAAGCTTCTCAAGAGGAAATGGATGAGGATTTGGAATCCACTCTATCCACGGACCTAGACATTGTAGAGGACTATCTGTGATCCTATCCATAGAAGGGAAAGAACATTTCTATGGACTCTGACATCTTCATTATTAAAACTCAGAGGGTGGGACACTAGAAGGATTACTCCACCCTTCCTAGTCCCCCAGTAACTAGATCCACAAGCAAGGGTAAGAGGCCCCCAAAGGCTCATACAAATGACGGTATCACCCACACAAGCTGGTGAAAAGGTTATAGAAAGATTCAGGAGGACAAAACCTCCATTCACCTTGTGTCTGTAGGTAGAGATCCTTCTACCCCTAGTGTAAGAGACCCTGGGTAGCAATGCGATTCAGGATTGAAGGAATACCCTCAACGATAAATATCCTTGTTTCTAGAATACACAGATCTCCTTATACACCCATATGAAGAAATGGTAGAGGAATCTATGATATTATGGCAGCTAATAAGCTAGGAAAATCGATTCATGTGGTCATTACAATGAAACAATGAGAGTGGATTGATAATTTTGGCCATATTCTTCATATAGGCTTCAATAAGGGGAATATTAATAAAGAGGAATACATGAAATCTTGTGACAACATGGTGAATTAGTATGAAGAAATCTTAAATTACTAATTAGACACTTAGGTAAATTCTATTCCCTAGATATTGTTTAGGGAGACTGGTTCTAAAGAACTCAAGCTGTTCTTTAACAAATCTATAGTTTCTTTTGGTGTTGAAACTGGTAAGTTGGTAGGGTACCCACTTTACCCTTAAAAGTGTTTGAAAATAAAAAAAATATGTTGTATTATTTTATGATATATTACATAGATTTAAATGAGTTATAGAAGAGTAGAGAAAGTGAATGATCGGTTAGAGCGATGACATCCTCTTCAGAATATATCATTTAGTTCTCCTCCAATAAAATATTGAGATGGTCCTTTGGGAAGACCAGAACATCTATAATGTGGTTAGAGAAGTTTATAACGGAACTTAGTAGGGTTTGGTCGAGCTGGGAGGATCCATTTTGTGTACATAAGTGAGAGAGGAGGTTCCCTTTTATAATTAAGGTGTGGAGCACTTTTGGAATTTCTATGAATATTAATTTATATTAATTTCAAAATAAATCAAAATACCACCCAAATGAAATTTATTTTAATATAATATCTGATAGGGTTTCAATCTCATCATCCTTAAGATTTTAGATATTTTTATCTAATTATACACCTTTTATTTTTTATTAACGGTTAATTAACCAATTTTAATTTTAACTACGATAACAATGTTTTTATGTTAAGAGATGTATTTTTTACATATAAAGTGTACATTGGACAATAATTGTCCATTTAATGATATTTTGGATCGTATCTCATCCACTTGTAATTAATTGACGTTTTTCTTATTTTGAAATAATTTAATAAAATATTACATTCATAAAATATCACTATTGTCAATTTTATCTCTATTTTTTATTTTTCATTTTTAAAAATATCATAGAAAATGATATATTCAAAAAAACAATTTAAAAACATCCAAAACATTTAAAATTCATCTATAAAATTTATGGATGACATTAATTATATCAAATTATATTTATTCGATTATTTTGAATATCATTTATTTGGTATTTACAGTAATTAAACAATTAATACGCCTTCATTGTTGAATCCCTTAAGGTATTTAGTAATTTATTGTAAATTACAACTAAATTACCTAGATATATAATAAAATTTTAATTTCAAATCACTATTTAAATCCAAATTTACATTCTATATTACCCTATATTAAAAATGATATAGTAATTAAAAATATGAGTATGACATCTCTAACATTTATTCAAATAAAATACAATAAAATTTTTACTCTCATATATGTGGATTAAAAATGAAATAATTTAAAAACAAGGATAATTTTTCTTGAAACCCACTCATACAATGAGATTAGGAAATGTTTTAGGGAAGTTTTAAAATATTTATAATATTATATTTTACCCTTAATTACCTGATTTACTTTTTAATATTGTAATTAAAAATTACTAAAGTTACAATTCATAATGTACAAAAATAAAAGAAAAATATTTAAATAATTTGGACCCTCTAATTAAAAATATTATATAAATTTTTTAAAATTAAAAACACAAAATTTGCAGTAATTATTTAAAATTAATTCTATTGAAGGGGTGAGACAAGTAGTTATTAAAGTTAAAACATGAAACATATTGAAATGTTTTATTATTAAAATTAAATGTAAAATTGATGCCAATGACCAAAATTATATTAACTGATAAAAATTTGATGTAATTATACTTTACAACAAATAAAAAATATAATCTAAAACTATAAATAATTTCAATGAAAAAAGTTGTTTTCAATTAAATTTAGTATTTTTTTACTATTTATCAAAATAAGAAACTTACCATAAAAATACAAAAAAATAAATAAAAATAAATTATTTTATTCCTATTTAAAATAATAATTTTATTTTTTTAAATATAATATATAAAAGTTTCAAAAATTGTATTTAAAATTGTTCTCTGTTAAAAGGCAATTAAATTTATCTTTTAAAAAATATAGGTTTTTATCCACGAAATTAGGTTGGTTCTTATCTTATGCCTATATAATCTATTGGGTAAATATAAATATATTTTATGAAATATATATCTTACATATTTCATTAATATCATTCACAATATGTAATTTATTTAGTTTATTATGAAAAAACGACTTTGGGAGCTTAAAAATAAAAATATTTCTTTTATATTAAATTTGTGTATATTTTTATTTAAAATTAATTAGTAACCGATGAATTCATAATATAAACCATATATTTTCATATTTTAGTCAATAAAATCCATAACAGAAAATTTAATGACTTGGAAATATCATATAATATTAAATAATAATATTTTACTAATATTCCATTGTTTAGTAAAACCTGGTCTTATGTGTAATGAAATCTATCAAAATAACTCAATATTGTGTGGAAAACAAGTCTATCATAGAGTTGTGTATACCAAAATCTAAACTATCTGTATAATGTAGTGGAATGTAGACTTGGTGTTTCATATAAAACAATCCAAATATAGCAGTTTTTGTATAAAAAATGAAATATTCATTATTGTGTGAAATGAAAAATATAAAAAAGATTAAATTAATTTTAAAAATAATATATTACAAAATCTTAGGGTGTTACATTCAACCCGTTAAAATTATTTTCCCCTTAAAATTTATTTGGGATATCAAATGTTTAATAAATGAATTTTCCATTCATAGAAACCCATTTCATAAAAATAAATTCTAAAACTTCATTAAAAAAAGAAATTTGGAAACATAATGATTACCCAAAGTAACTAATAACTAGGTTTCCACAAAGGAGAACATAGGTGGGAAGTGAAAATATGGACTTGGAGGAAAAGCATAAATATTTACTGGGAGTGATTGAGTTCATCAATCATAAACAAGTGTATGTTCATTGGAACATTGAGGGGATCAAATTAATAAATCCATAATGATTTAAAAGGCCACCAGTTCAATAAAAATATAGCTATGAAGACAAAATTTTATTTCTAGATTGTTTTCCTAAAGATGAAAAATTTACATTAAAAGACATACTTACATTATTTCAGGACAACATTACCCTTTATTGTTCCTTCATCAACTTCCACATTATCCCTCATTCAAGGAAATGAAGGTGAATTTTTCATTCTTGAAGAATTAACTAATCATTAGATCCATAAATAGAATGACATGTCACTCCATCTATTTTTATCACAATAAATGGTTAGCACAAGTTATCCAATATACATAAATACACCTATTGTGAGATAATAATTTAATCTCTCAAACTTATGTGAGGTTTAACTTACACATTCGCTAAATGGTTGACCCTAAAATCATTCTAAAACCTGAAAATCCAAAACATTAGAAAGAAGTTCACTAAATTGGCTTGACCTTTATCTCCCATATATCATAAGGCACCTATTGGTTGTTAAATTCCCAACATGTGAATACCTTCATCAAGTATACTTGAAACAAGTTAATTACCTAAATTCATATAAATACTAATTGATAAAATACAATTTTACTGATTATAATGTTTATTGGATATATTACTTATGTCCAAAAAGTTTTAAGGTTCATCAATTATAGTATAAAAAACTTTTCAAAATATCCTTAATCAGTTCCAAGGAAATTAGCTCCCTTCAAATTTACTTATTCATATCATACAAATATTTATCCAATTATCATTATCTAAACATCATGAACATATTAAGGGTTATAATTCCATTAAATAATGTGTTTTTAAAAGAATATCACCTTATTATCTCAATAAATTTTCATGGTTACCAGGACAATTAATCATATGCTCTTAAATCCTTATGGAAAAACTAAAGTGGACCAACACATAGATGTTTCATTATTCCATAATACAATAAAAGTACTTCTATAATATTATTCTACAATTACATTATAGAAGTAATCAATCATTCCAAAAGTTTTTTCATAGATCAAATCACCAATAGTGATTGCATGATATTTCCTTTTGTATTTGTCTTTAAGAAGTTGCTGATGACGATCATCATTGTTATCACTCTTATTTTTCCACGAGTTAGCATAATTTAAATTTTTCTTGCACTTGAATCATTGAAGTGTGGGGGGTTCATTTTTTGGATCATTTACTCTATTAAAATCATTAGATAACTTTTCCACCTCACTTCGATAATCAGATAACCAATGAACATAACATATATGAGCCCCCTTAAGATAATTTCAACCATTTTCCCCTACACACTTTGAATATAAAGTAAATCTAATATTCCTTTTCACTTAATTTTTATATTTCAATTTAAATTATATCATTATTTTCTTGTAATAACCATGAGATAGATAAGAAACACTAATACAAAATCATACTATAACATAGCTAGAAATTTACTTTATTAGTGCTAGAAAAGCACTGACTACATGAACAAGGTTAAAATCCCAGGTCTTTTATCAATTCTTAAAAAGAGCTGATAAAGGGGTTATTTATCAGTGCTAAAAAAGGGTAGATATATGGGAACTTTATCATCTATTTTAAAAGAGTTTATAAAGGACCCATTTATCAACTCTTTTATTTAGTGCCGCTAAAGAAACCCTTTATCACTGTTTATAAAAGTGACAATAAAGGACATTTTATCAGTGCTGATAGAGGTTATGTAAATGTAAACCATTATCAATTCGTTTAGAATCCATAAAAAATATTCCATTTTTTTGCGCATTTAAAAGAATTGATAAATGTTTCCTTTATCTGTTCTTTTAAAACCGCTGTTAAAAATCCATACTATAGTGTGCTGTAACAACACACTACCACACCACTACAATGTGATTTAACAACACACCACAACACCAGAAGCACCAGAAACACACCATATATCCTAAAAAATTCCAAAAACATAATTTTCATGAAATTAAATTTATAACACAAATAAAATAAAAATACAAACTATATTATAGACATTTAAAACATTGGTTCATACAACTATATAATTACACATTATTACGTACATTCAAAAACATCAATGTTCCTTTTTCTTCTAGTCCTAAACTAATTCATGATATTTTCGAAGAAACCACCCCCTGATCGATAAAAGTAACACACCTATATAAGAAAAATATTCTTTTTTAGTAATAATAAAAAAAATTAATAGAAAGTGTTAATTTTACAAAAATGGATGCCAAGTTTAAATAAAAACTCCCACTTAGAGTTACACTAGTCCCACAATGTTCCAAATTGTGGTTTGGACAATTCCAACAAATTAAAAATGACTTTTTTATTACTTTCCTACAGTATCCAAACAATTTTAATGTGTTTTCATAGTTTTTAGTACTTTAATTTTCTTTTTTTACTAAAATGTTTATTTAAACATGAAACTCACACTTTTGACTCATTTAGAACACATCATGTATTGGTTTTATGTGAATCCAATTCCTACCCATTGAAAATAATGTATGAATCATTTTAATAAATTATAAAGAAAATTTGAGAGCATTTGATTGGTTTTTAGTGAGTTACACTTTTTGAACTAAAATGTAGATTTTAAACTGATAAGAGACACTTTGAGTCATACCGGGAATATCATGCATCAGATTGAGGTTCAGATGACACCTACACATTCAAAATGACAAATTTATTGTTTTTGTAAAGTATTTAAACAATCTGAATGTGTTTTCTTTGTTTTGAGTAGGCCAGTTGTCCATTTTACTAAAATTAATGTCAATTTTAAATAAAAGATGTACTTTCAGTCATAAAGATCACAAAATGAATTGAATTGATGTGAGGCTGATTAATACATGTTTCAAATGACCTATAGATAATTTTCATAAAGTATCAAAACAATTTTAATTTGTTTGATCAGTTTTGAGTTTGACAATCACCTTTTTTACTAAAATATCATTTTAAACTAGAAACCCATACTTTGACTCATTCCGATCACATAGTGTGTTAGTTTGAAAAGATATTGATTCATACATATCACAAATGACTTATGAATCATTTTACAAAATTATGAAGAAAATAAAAGTGTGTTTGATCCATTTTTATTTATAGACACTTTTTGAAATGAAATTCCAATTTTAAACTGATAATGGACACATTGAGTCATATCGTTCACACCGCGTGTCCGATTTTGGTGTGAATGATTCATACATGTATCAAATAACTTATCTATCATTTTACATTAGTATCAAAACAATATGAATGTGTTTGTTTTGGTTTTGAGAAGGTCTCTTTGTTTTTTTATAAAATTGATGTTAATTTTAAATAAATATGCACTTAGAGTCATATCGGTTAACCCAAGAATCAGAAAGAGGTGAGGTTGATTCATACACATTCCCAATCAATTATGGAATATTTTACTAAAGTATCAGACAAATATGAATGTTTTTCTCAATTTTGAGTACGTCACTTGTGTTTTTTACTAAAACCATTTTAAACTTGAAACATGCACATTGACTCATATAGATCACATCGTGTATCAATTTTACTTTAAATTGATTCCTACACATCAAAATAATTTATTAATAAATTCCTTAAATTATTGAGAAAATACAAATGTTTTTTCTCAATTTTCAGTGAGTGACACTTTTTGAACTAAAATGTTGATTTTAAACTGATAACATACATATGGAGTCATGTTGAGCACATCATATATCAAATTGAGGTGTGGATGATTCCTACACCTCAAAAATTACTTATATATCATTTTCATAATGTATCAAAAAAGCATGAATATTTTTTCTTAGTTTTGAGCATGTCAATTGTATTTTTTACCCAGATTAATGTTAATTTTAAATAAAAAGAAGTACTTGGAGTCATACAGGTAACATCATGTGTCAAATGTAGATGCAGATAATTCTTACACATCCTAAAGTCTCAAAAAATCATAACTGTTAATGTTACCATGATTTCCATTGACTTTCGTTGTCTAACTATCAATACTGCATGCGATATTTCGAACAAACCACCTCAACTCAAAGAAAATAATCCACCTGTATAAGAAAACAATTATTACGAGAAATATTAAAAATAAATAAATTAAACATAATTATGAAATAATCAATTAATTCTATGAAGAATTATTTTACTATGAAAATATCAACATTACCCCTATGATTTAGAAGTGGATGGAACTTGATGGAATGTGATAAATATCAACACTACAGGAGTGAAAGGTTTTGAGGGAGAAGAATAAAATGGATGTTTTGGTACAAAAATGCATGAAAGATGGAAATAACACCCCAATTTGGACAAAATAATCCACATGTATAAGAAAAAAATTATTATGAGTGTAATACTAAAATAAAATAAATTAATCATAAATATGAAAAAAAATACATTCATTCTATGGAAAATTATTTTACTATGAAAACATAAAAATTACCACTTCCATTGAGCGGAGGCATCATCGTTTCTCTTCATGAAAAGGGAGTTTAAATAACTTCAAGGAAAGTGATGGATGAAACACTATATGGGTGAAAAGAATTTGAGTGAGAATAAGTCTCTGGACATTTTGGTGAAGAAAGGCATAAAAATGGATATAGCACCCCAAATCGAATAAAAAAATCCACATGTATGAGGAAACTATAATTATATGAGTAATATTAAAAAGAAATAAATTAAAAATAAATAAAAAACAGTACATTAATTCTATGGATAATGATTTCACTATTAATACATCAAGAATAAATCTTTAATTGAGAAGATACAACATCATTACTCTTCCTGCAAAGTTATCACACATGGAGAGAAATATTCTATAATAAATAATCTCTACAAGGAATAATGAATATTAAATCAACGTTCCATTATATAATTTTTCGGTAAAATAGAGAACGTATATCGTTACATTTACTTTATATCTTTCCAAAGGGTTTTCTTCATTATAGTTTGTTATTATGAGGGATTGGTAATATCATCATGTCCAGAAGACATTGAAAGCATGTGTAGTAAAATATTTAATTTAGATTTTGTTAATACATGATTAAATATATAATTTTATGAGGAAAACATATAGTATTAAAAAAATGTTTACCTTCTCATTAAAAAATCTATTTTTTAATGTTTTCAATGATTTGGTTCCACTATAATGAATTAAAATCCCCTCTTTACGATCCCCACTAACATACAAAACATTGTATTCATTGGGACCAGGATGAACTTATTGTGATGTGATAATGAAAGGGTCACCCTAAATTGAATCTTCATCTAACAAAACACTTTTTTAGTCACCAGGAGGACAATCACACAATTATTTTTTGTAGGATCAACAACAAAAAATATGTGCACTAGTTGTGATTCCATTATGAACGACACTTCTTTTCCCCTTTAACACTAAAATTCACCTTCACATGTCTCATTTTAGCAACTTTCACTCCATTTACATTGTCAACCCATTTTCTAAGGAAAACTTGCACATGAAATGTTTTATAATACAACTCGTATATCTGTTTGATAATGCCAAAATATGACATAGTTCCCTAAATTGGATTTCTATCCTTGGAACGAGATATTTGAATCGCTTTATCCACAAGTGTAACAACACTATTTAGTATCATACTGAAGTCATTGTGTTCTTTTGTATAGAACATATAACCATCGATTACAAAACCAGTGTAAGATATAACATTTGAATTCATTCCTCAGGATATCTATTGAAGTCGTTCGACAATTGAATATGGATTTTTAGATAAATCCTTATAAATTTGTTCTATAAACCTTCTTATAAACTCTTGATTATGTCTATTTGATATCTATACTTTATCCCTAGATGGATTAAAATATCTAAGAATTTATTTTTGGGATTCAATTTATGGATCAACATATCCACTATTACATAATATGTAAAGATGTGCCCACTCCCGCTCTGTCAAGTTAATTGTAACAACATCTCTTCTTGAAGTCCCTTCACCCATACGAGGTTTTCTGCGATGAGACTTTGGGAGACTAATGATTTCAACATCTGATAGGTAATTGGTATAAAATTAAATAGTTTCTTAAAAAATATATCATTCTACAATACAACCTTCTGGAAAAATTCAATTATTATCATACTATTTCAAAATATTTATATACCATTCAATGTGGTACATCCATCTATAATAGACATGACCACATAGTTAAACCTCTCTGGCCAATTGAACCATCAATTGGACCATTATATCAAAGAATGATGATGGGAAGAAAATATATAATTCACCTAATATGACATCAATCTCCTTATTAATGATGGGAAACTTTACTGGGTCTACAAATTTTCTATATATGGGTTCGAAAAAAAAGGAGAGTCTGGTTAATTCATGTCATACATTTTGAGGCAGAATGCGATGGAAAAACATGCATTAATTCATTCATCGAAATATGAAATTAATTTGATTTTAGTACTTATCACTTCAAATTAGGCATTGACCTGACATTATTGATATTTTATGAATACCCTTGTGGAGCTTTTACACTTTTAAGGAAAAGCTAAAATTAAAAATTTTTATATCTGGAGAGTGTGTAAGATGATGGAGGAAGAAAATTTCTTCTTTTACCATTCATCAATGCCAACTATTTCCTTATCCCCATCTCAATAAAGTCTAACCTAGCCTTGATGACTTCTTTAATTTTTATAGAAAATTTTATTAATGTTCAAATAACACTATCAAATTCATTTTTTCTACATGTACGACATCAAGAAAATGTCTGACATACAAATAATTCCAATAAGGTAATTCAAAAAAAGATCTCTTCTTCCAACCTCATTTTATATGGATTTTCCAAAATTGTTTACCGATAATTGTGTTAATCATTTTTACTTTTTTTGTACAGTTGAACACCCATTACTGTAGATAGTGTTGTAACTTTTTTGATATTCCCATCGAATGCTATCACCCAAGATCTGTATTTATGTTGTCAAAGTAAATATTTCTGATTTCCAAGAAACACAGTATTTGAGGAATTTCTCAATCAAACTTAGTATGTGGGAATTTCACAAATGGGTCACCCCAACATTCATTTAATGCTATAACCTTATCAATTTACATAGGCCGGGAAGTCATTTATCATTCCGTACACCATGAACCTCATTGTGAATTCTTCACTTTTATGAGAATCATATAGAGTAACACATGTATACCACATCAATTTTAAATATTCGATCAATAGACCCAAATAGACATCAATATAATTACTAGGTTGCTTTAGTCCAGATATAAGTAGTTGTAACATAATGTATTTTCACTTCATGCATAATTATGGAGACAAGTTATAACTTACCAACATGACAGGATATGTATTGTGAGTACTACTATGTACACAAAAAGGAATTATTAAATTAAAAGGATAATTAAAGAAGAATGTTTCTTGGCTCATCTACAAATTCAGGAAACTCATTATCAATTTTCATCCATTGAGGAGAATATGCTAGTTGATATAGGTTATCATCTTTAATTATTGTATCTGTATGACATGTTAATTATATTGTGGGTTCTAAACATCAATATAGTCTTCTAAAATATGGAATGATAATAAAGTACCATACATATTTCAATGTAATTGATTAATTTTTCTTTTATCGATCCATGCCACAATTTAGGCAGTTTATGAGTGATTCATGGTCCTTACGAAACTATATGAAATAATTTGGACAAGCATGTGTTTTATAGAGATCATTCCTGTTGAACGTAACATTTGTTTAGCAGTATATATTCAGCATGGTAGTTCATTTTTTTAGAATATCTTTTAGAAGAAAAAGATGCTCTGTAAAGCTAGTGGCACTCCATCCACTAACAACTTTCAAATTATATAACTTCAATACAGCGAACAATGTTGTGTATTTAGTACAACCAATATATAATGGTTTCTTTGAACCACTATTTAACTCCTCAAACTAATTTAGAAAATCATGAAGGTCATCTTAAATTTCCACTGGAATTTATTCCATATGGTCTCCATCATCTTTTACAAAGGTATTCATATCAAATGATTCATAATCCTTAGTATCATCCCAATTGATATCCACATTTAGTTTTTCCCCATATTTAGTCTAAAATTTATTACTTTGATCTATTTCATGATATGTCAAATGTTATTAAAAATATTTTGGACTAATTTGTGTGGAATAAAAATAATGTAAACATGGACAAAGGATTTTAGATTGTGCTTCTGCATTATCTCTTACAAACATGATGAAATCTTTAACTCCATCTTCATATTCTCTTATCAAACGATTAACATGCAACTATTTTCGGCTCATATCCATCCTATTGGGTTCATAGAAGATTAATTTTATATAATATATAAATAAATATGCCTAAGATATTAATTATCAAATGTAAAAGTTTTAAACAATTCTAATAAGGGAAACTCAACATTTGATTGTTTAAAATAATTTCAGTATGTTAATGAAAATGGTTAATTGGATTTAAAAAATGCATGACTCTACATCAAAACATTATTAAATACTATAAAAAAATGAAAATATAATACAGGAAATTAAGGAATATTAAGAAAATAAAATACGATAAACATGAATAATAAACTCTCATTCAATCAACCAGAAGATATAAAAATGTTTTGATAAAAAAATTTAATAAATAAAGAGTTATTCAAAATATATGGATAGTAATTATAGATTCCAAGGGGTATAACCAATACAGTTATACCTAAAATTATGAATACATAATGAATTTACTATGAAATAATTGTTAAACATAAGGATCTGCTGGTAGTAATAAAATAATGATAATAAAAAAGTGCAAACAGATCTCTCCAAACAATAAATCAATGAGTGAGGATGATGAGGATATGAAGCTGGTGAGGATAAAAATTGTAATTCATTTTCATCTCTAAAAGGTAAAATTCCTCCCATATAATAGAATTACACAATTGACACTAGTTATTAACTTGATGCCTCCTTGGACACCTAATTATTCTAGAGAAAAGATCAAAATAACCAAGGAAATGATAGAGTGAAGTGTGGGAAAGAAAGGGAGATGGTGGAGATGGAAGAATCATAATATGAAACTGGAGTGCTATGCAGTCTAGGGGTCTTGGGTTTCTACAGTGTAATTCCAGCCAACGATTGTATATTATTGAAGTTAACTTATTTTATTATATTTGGAGGAAAAGTTAATGATGAATTAAATTCTTTTTTATTCTCAAATTTATCCACTAGGATTCGAATAAAACATTAATAAAATAATTTCTTGAGGATTTTTTATAGTTTTTTTATAAAAAATGGTTTTTAATAGGTTTTAATCTTATAAAAAATGTTATAGGGTTTTATATTATTGGAAACAGAGGTTGATGGAGGCATGTACTTCATTCACACTTACCTTGATAGATAATAAACTTAATCGAGGTTCACGCCTTCCACCATCCAAAACTCTAAAATAGAGGTCACTCTACATCCAATACATAGATAAATAAAGTGAATCTACCTAAATATTATATATATATATTATATATATAAATATATATTATATTAGTAATTTTATTTGAATATAATTATATATATATATATATAAATTTATAAGGAAAAAACCTTATATAGTGGAATATATATTTATTTAATTGGTTTATCTATGGACAATAGATGATTCACTATAATTTAAAAATAGTGACAAAATTAAGCTCTCAGAGCATATTGGGGTATGGATATAGACAATGAAGAAAATTGATTCAATACAAAAAATTAAAAAGGTGAAAATAGGATATCCAAAATAATAGTCAAGTAAACAATGGATCATAAAATAAAGTAAAACAATATAAAAAACCATAGAAAAAATAAAGAAATAAAATTAGAACCTACCAAGGAAAATAAAAAACCCTCAGATCCAGATCTCGAAACGATAAATACTTAAAAAACAGTACCTATAAAGGAAAACATATTACAACCTCATTAGATTGATGAAAATCCAAGTCCTTCGGATCTACATCTCAATGTTTTCATCAGTAACCCTAACTGGAACTGGACACCAGTTGCCAAATGATGTTCAAGTAACTCGCGGTAGTGGGTTTGTGTGATTCGAGCTTCGATTCACCGAGTAGGAGCACCGATAATGGGTGGATTCCACAGAAAACATCTAATACCGAGATAGGTTTGCAATATGATAGGATTTTTAATTTGATCTGGAAACCTTTATAAGTGATTATTCTTTAAGGGCTGATAAAAGGATTATTTTTTAGCACTTTTTTCGCACTGATAAAGGTAAGTCCTTATCAGCCCAAAAAGTGCTGATAAAATCAATATTTATCATATCTAAACTTTTGGGGCTGATAAATTTGACTTTTATATGGTATTTGTTTATAGATTTCAAACCCTCATCTTTATCAACACTAAAAAAGGTGCTAATAATAATTTCTTTTATCTGTGCTTATTACTTAAGAAATGATAAAGGATTTATAATTATAATTATAAATAAAACAAATTGTATATATATATATACACTTAATCAATATATATAAATATAAATATAGAAAACATTTTCCTTATTTAAATATATTTATTATAAATTTATAATTAATTATTTATAATTATATGAATATTTTTAAAAAATGATATTTATATCATTATATATATTTATGTAATTAAATATATATTTAATATATATATATATACATTGAATATATTCATTATTTAAGGAAATTTATTATAAATTAATTAAGTATTTAAATATATATATATTTATAATTATATAAATAATTTATAAAAATATTTATTTATTTATTATTATAAATATATAATTTTATAAATATTTTATGTACATTTTAATATATATATATATATATAAATAATTTCTAACAATTTTGTTAACATTATTAATGAGTGTTTAATTTTAGGTGCATGTGTGTTAAAAATGAGTGAAATTGAATAAATAAAAAATAAGTACACTTTAATAATATTTAAAAAATGGATATGTTTTTTGGGTATGCATTGTATATAGAAATATATTAATTACATATATGTGAAATAAATATAACACAAATTTAATCTATGATAAAATGAAAAATAAAATGACAATCAATTATATGTCTATTACTCTATGCAATTACACAATATTTTGAATTTATATTAATTTTTAATTATAAACCATTATTCACTAAATACAGCGCATAAATATTTTGTAATATTTAAATCATATTTATATAAAGTAATATATACATCAATATATTTAATATATATTATTTATTAACATTATCAATAATCTTATAATTTATAAAATGTTTAATATTTTCTCAATTTACTTATTTTTCATTTTAATTTTTTTTTATTGTTCATTTTTCATATATATATTTTTAATAAATACTATTTATTAGTATTTATAATTTATATATAGTATAATCAATATATTCATTTTTATCAATAATTATTTATGTTATAATAATTATTTTTTTCTAATAAACTCATTCTTAATTTTTTTTATTTAATTATTTCATTTTATTTATTAGGACCTTTAGCAGTGCTAAAAACCCGCTGATAAAGGTCTCCACGATGAGTTAAAAATATAGTGCTGAAAAAATTGTCATTTTCTAACATTGAAAATGAACATGATATTGTATTACAAGTATTCACTAATTTATATGATATACATGACATTGAAAAATGAACTTTAGATATTAGTGAAGGTCACATTGGTTAGCCTAATGACAGTTTAACTATCATTGAAATTACTTCAGCATGTCTTCTTGCTTGCACTACATATCCAATTTCTGTAATTGTTGAACATACATACCCGAATTTCATGGGTAACTACACTGATGTCAGTTATCTTAAAGAGCATCCCATATTATCTCTAACATGTGATATTATTCAATAATTAACTGAGTATATAATTTCCCTCACATCTTTTGAAGGAAAATATTACTTCAGCTCAGATTCAATTTTTAGTGAAAGTTATGATACGAATAGGACAAACAAATCTACACATGTGAAATGTTAAATGGCATTAATGTTTCATGGATTCCTACCCACAAAATTACACTCAAAATTGGGGTTCCCATCATGTTACTTCAAAATATAGATCAATTTTCAGATTATGTAATGACACTCGCTTGATTGTTACACACTTGGGTGACCATATCATCAGAGCACAAATTTCATGTGGCTATAATTATGGATATCTTGAATTTATTCAAAGAATAAATATTACATACTTTGATTTTATATGGCCTTTCAAATTACAAAGAATATAATATCCTTTGACTGTTTCTTATGCTATGACTACTAACCATGTTCAAGGCCAATAACTATCTATTATTGGGTTATAGCTTTGAAAACCTTTTTTTTCATGTTCAACTATGTGTTGCTATATCTAGAGTCACATCATGAATAGGATTGAAAATAGTACATGGTGATAATAATCCCACGGTATGTGATTCCACACAAAATATTATCTACATATAAATATATCATAAATTGTGTTAGGTATCATTTAAATTTAAATGTTCAAATTTAAATGTCAGTTACCAATTTAGTTATCTGTGATTTCAGGATTTCCATTTTTCCTGAATATCATCTCTTTATAAAGAAATTCAAATTGTACATATTTTCAAACATGTCATAATAAATTACCCCTTTTAATGAGATTTCACATGAGGATGATGAAACATTGAAGATACAAGTACATATTTTCAATATGTGGTGCAACTCATCATCTCGGTACTCCAATGACATTATTTCCATTGATTTTATTCTTGGAGATCAACATGTGAGTGAATATTAAATATGAAATTCAATTTTGTTCAATTATAGTACTATATTATTCATCTCACTATACAATAACATTGTAAATTTGATATGTATTTTTTGAATTTTACACATTCTCTGAAAAATCAATATGTAGGGAATAATGATTCAATATACTATTACTAGCTTTCAAAATTATTTGTAAATACAAACCGTTATTGCGTGAAGGATTGTGTTATTTTATAAAAAATATCCAAATAGATTCACATCAAGGAAGCTACTTGGGAACTTGATATGTTTTTTGTATACTGTTCACATCAACAAAACATTTTTGGCCGTGTGATGCATAAACACAACATTTTTGTTTCAACTCTAATTCTTTTGAGGACATAAATCAGAGAAGGGTTCTTGAGGAAAATTTAAAAGGTACAATTTATTTAATGTTTTCGTAATAGTTTCTTACTATTTATTCAAGTTTCCATTACAACAACCTAAAGCATAATGACTATTCTATGAATTTTTTCATTAATTGATAATTTTCCACTATTATAATCATATTTACCATATTTAAAAATATTCATAACGACTGTGTCTTTGAAAAAAATCAATGTTCCATTACATTACATTTTGCTCACTCTTCTCTATTTTAGAAATAGCCAGACATTTACATCACTCACAACCTCTTCAATATATTTTTAATTCCATTTCCAATATGCATATTTTATTAGAGGATAAAAGGTGAGTCATTATGTATTTTTATTTAATGTGACTAATAATTTACATTAAACATTAATTATTATTTATTTTCATATAGAGAGTTACAAGTGAACAGTAGTTTATGGGGTGACTGTGCAAATCATATGTCATGTTACTTGGAATACAATATCGGGTCATGTAATATTTTAATATTTCAGATTTTTGGAGTGATGAAATTTAATAGTATAATTTGTAATAATACAATGCCTTATTGTCCTTTCTATTACTCATTAATTATATAAATTATAAAACACTACTCCCACTGATTTTATTTCCAAACATACATTAGGATCTGTTATAGTCACAACTAGGATTAATATGACAAAAATTCTTTTCAAACTAGATATTGTAGATGTAGAAAATTTCATAAACACTTTCTATAAATGCTAAATTTACCTCTAAATTTTTAATCTTTTATTCAATGTGCACTATATCATTAATTTATATATTCTATTTTTTATATAGACTTTTATTTTTTAATGATCAGGTGTGGGTTGATAATGGATTCAGAGTTTCTTAGTCCATCACCAACATACACCATTACTTATTCTATATCAATGGTTTAATGGGATAATTAAAAAAAAATTGAAGTCAAAAAAATGTCAATAGGTATGTAATATATCACCAAATTAGAAATTTATTTATGAACTGTTATTCATTTTAGAAACCTGTAATACTCTATTATAAATATTAATTAATGTATTGTCAATTTTCCATTAACTCAAAACTACTTAATTTTAGTCATAATATAAAAAATTAAATGAACGTACAACTGGTTCTACGAATCATGCCACTCTTTTATAAAGAAAGTGCATAATGTTGATTGAATATTTTGGTGCAACAATTGAAAAAATATACAAATATAACTACTTGTAGGTTCTTATCTATTATTTTCTTCAATTAGTTGAAAGTGAATAAATATATTGATAGTATTAACTTATATTATTTACTATTAATAAATTTTTAAATCAAATTTTTAAATCCAATAGATTTAGAGTGTATATTCTTGTGACTGATATCACTAACACCTTTTCAGTAGTTCTATTTCACAATCACGTCATGAAATTTTTAAGTAAACCAACTATAGAGTTAAGAGATTATTTGATATAGGTATAACTATAGACATTATTATATGATGAAAAAATATGTTTGGTTTATTGAAACTAAATTTTATTTTCATTTTGAAATTAGGATGATTATGAGTATGTTTTCCTACGGATTTAAATGTTTTCAAATCAAAAAATGTTTTATTGTCAATTGAATTATAATATTTCAATATTAAAAATCGTCACCATTTAATAGAACAAAATAAATAAAAGGTAATTTTTTTAGAAATAATGAAAAGTATATCAGTAATTTCAATGACAACATTATAGACAATCAGGTACAAGATATTACATAATCCAAAATTCATTTATTTTGAAAAAATAAAAAGAGTTACTATTATTATACTTTTTATAAAGGATCACTACAGTAGTGGCTATTTAAGAGTTAGTATTGGGATTAAACAAAATAAGGTACAATATTTTCCATGTTATTCATTTTATTTTTCCTGTAAGTAAATCACACCCTATTGTAATTCTCCTATTATCGTTCCATTAGAGGATCATTACAGTGATTGATCTTTTTGATTTTGTGAAAACATTGACACAAGATTTATAAAATCATCTACAAATTTATCAACAATTCAAGAATAAATATTTTAACTTCCATAACTATTGTTTAAATTATAATACAATAAGTAAAAACATCAGTATTTTTTTACATGTTTTATTTTTTAAATATCTAAATAATATGATTATTTTTATCTTATAAAATAACATTTTTTAACATTCCGTTATTTTATTCTGTGATTAAAAATATAGTGACAAATACTATTTATTTTAACTATATTCTCTTTGTAGAAAAGCCTATTGGATGAATTTGTAGTGAGGATGTTTTGGATAAAATTTATCATTTATCTTTTGATTGTGTGGGAAGAACAAGCCAAGAAAAAATCTGGATATACAAAGGAAGCGAACATTAAAAGACAATACTGAAAAGAATGACTGAAATTTTCTACTGATATGAAAGGTAATAATAAAAAATGATTATTTATTTTATTTTCATATATGTTTTATGGTTAAATAATCACTTCAATAAGGGTATTAGTATTTTCAGTTTGCATTATCATAAAATTAAATATATTTACCCTATTCGTTGATTTTCCATTTATAATGGAATCTCCATGCCATATGTTCTATGTAATTCATTTCAATTTTGTACCACATTTTTCCTGGTGTCATATGCATACAACCCTTTATCTTTGGAAACTATTTTATGCTCCCAGATATATTTCATGTTTCTCTTTATTTTTTTTAGGAAAATTAGTAAATGCACGAACATTATCATACATTGTGATAATTATTCGAGATATTTTTTACCAATGATAAGAAAATACATCATATTTTGAGGCATATATAATGAATTGCAGGAGAACAGAATATTTTTTTATATTTCATTACTAATAAACCTTATTGTAAAATTATTTTACCAAATAGGTTCAATAACAATTCAATAAATACTGTATATACTCTATATATTGTTGTTGTAATATTAGGTTTATTGTACACAACTTTATTATCTTCATATTTGGAGTACAATTTTAGAGTTATATTCTTTAATAGTATTTAATGTTTTCATTATATTCAATATAGTAAATATTAATTCATGATTTCATTCGAGCATTCAATGTGACATGGTTTACTACAACTTTATTTTGAAGATATACAACTTCATGGAACAGAGAAGCTGTAAGGGAATTTTGGAGCAGCCAATCATTTTGTTTTTTCTAAGTCAATAATTTCTTCTACCTGTAATATATATGAAATTTCATTTATTTATTTCCAAACTTGAGCATTTATTATTTCTAAATGTATCAACCCTCTAAACTGAAGGCTTTATTTTTCTTGATTTTCATTTGATAAAATTCCCTTTTGAATGTGTACTTGACCATTCTAAAGTATTCATATTATCATTAGATTATTATATTAAGGATGTTTAAAATGAAATGCATATATATGTACAAAATATACAGATCCTAATTTCCCTCCCACCATGAGAAGTCGATCATGTTTTTTAATTAAGCAGTGAGTCATTTATTTGAACACTGGATTATATCATCGTGTGGATGCATGAGAAAGTACTTGTTTATTTAATGTAAAGACACATATATTAATTGTTATAAAGGGATTAATTTTTTTATAAATATTATAAAAAATCTATTTACCAGATTTAATTCTAGATATAATTTTCACAAAGCTTCTAACTTCATGTTATATCTAGAAAATAAGATTTCGATCATCAGAATTTTATTCTAATTCATATTTAGAAAATAATTGAGATAAATACAATGAAACAATTAATGTTATGCATTAAATCATATGATTCACTTTTAAAAGTCTATATTTATCAAAATAATTATCATTTTTAAAAATCATATTTTATTTTCCAATTATATTAATATATCCATCCATTTTATCAAAAGTAGGTAGAAATTTTAAAACATTTAATGAATTAAAAATCTCACATTTAGATTACTTTATTTTTATCCCTATAATGTGGTTGAATAAAAATCCTTATAAGTTAAAGTAAAATTATAATTAAGAGGTAAATGAATTAATAATTCATCAGTTACCGTAGCAATGTATTATTTTTTATCATTAGTAATGTAAATGTAAAATTCAATTATTTTGGAATCTTCTTTACTCTATCTTCTAATAAACTATCATATAATGTATCATCAGAATTTATTCTTTAGGTGTATATAGATTTTGATATCTTCTTTTCTTCACTCATTGAATATCATTTTGACTTTCTTTCTTTCTTATTCAACTTAATAAAATTTTATCAAATGTGACATATATTCATATAATCTTAGTTTATAACATAAAATTAATCCATTTTATTATTAATATTCATTATGTATTTTTGATGAGAATATATAATGTTCATATTACTAAAATATTTTTACATTATTCATGAATTCTATGAATGTTCATTCTTTCCATTATTTGATCTACTTTAGATCAGGATGATAACACATTCTTTAAAATTCCAACTTTTAAAAACAATAGTACAAGGAAAGGATTTGAAGGTAGAATTACCATAAGTAGATGAGAATTCCACTCCATTATTCTTATTACCATTCTTAGATTATTTTCTTTCTACTTTCATATTTCATTAATATACTAATTTTTTCATCCAGGCCGAGCTGAGTAAAGTTTTTAGTGTCTTCGATAACTAACCACTTTGATTCCCACTCATTTAACATTATGTCAATTTTTTTAATTATATAATATTATTATAGTTATTTCAGCCCTAACTATTATAAACTATTCATATTAACCATAAATAATTATTTCATTTGTGTTAGTATTTATCCTGGAAGAAAATAAAAGTCTTGATAATATTCTCTAAGCATGGCTCTACAAGTTTATAATATTATGGTAGTTATAATGTGATTAATTTTTGAGTTATTATAAATAAAATTTATTTCTTAATAATATTATATATAGATATTAATGGTCCATATCATAGAATATACCAAAGTGTTATGAAATTTATAATTTACCTGATATTTTTGATTTTATTTATGAGAGAAATTATATACTCATATCTATAAAACATTAATATTTCTAGACATAATGAGGAAAATATAAAGTCTAATATTAATGATATAGGAATTCATTGATTCATTCCAATACTCATAATAATATATAAAAAATAGGTAGTACACATATTTAAATTCTCATGTTTTCTAATTATAAAACATTATATTCAGTGAAAAATATTTTCACATCCAATACAATTAATGTAGGTAAACTATTATTAAATTCTTACAGAATATAAAAAATATATAAAATGTATTCTCAACATAAAAGATATTTTTTTATAATACCATAATTACTCATGATAATGTAAGGAAGAAGAAATATAATAGTGGTGAATTATAGTTGAAAATTTAATGCACATTTTTCCACCATCAAGTTTTTATTTATTAGTTTTAAAAAATACTATGCAATTAACTGATCAATGTAAAAATTATGTATGAAATTTAAATATAAATTTTACACTATATAATATACAAAATTAAATTATTTTTGATACAATTTTGTAATAACCAAGATGAATAATTAATGTAATGAAAATTTAAAATGTAGACTAGATTTAATTCAAAAACTAATATAGATGAATTTCATATAAATAAAAACAAAATATATTTATAAATGATTCATAGAGTATTAGTTCTAAAACTAAAAACTTTTTTAAAATAATATATAAAATCTAAAATTTTAAAACAAACTGTAAGGTAGATCATTATACAAGAACAAATTTATCAATGATTAGAAAACTATAATAAGGTATCCATATTTTTATACCTATCAAAATATATATCTTCTTCAAACAATATTCCATTTAAATAAAATGTCGGTAGATTTATTTATTTAACCACGAAAAATCTATCTTCCAAGACCCAAAACCCCTCAATCACACAATATCAGTAAATGAACCATTATAATGAAAATACTATGAGTATTATAATATTTAATCAATAGATTTAGCTATTAGTATTCACTAAGAATGTTAAAGAATATGAAGTACACTAAAGGAACTAGTGGTTAAGGTAATAAATTGATTTAATGATTTCATGAGTTCATTGAATGCACGACTGATACATTCCTATCGACTGTTCAAGGTTCTTGTGGTCTTCTAATGTGTATAGCAGCACTTGGGTCAAATCCTCGACGATGATACTTTTTAATTGTCATTTTTTTAGTTTATTGTATTTTGATTAGGGGGTTTATTTGTAGAGCTAATCAAATAATTTATATATGATGTTTGAAATTGATAAATATTAGGGTGAGTTCATAATTGGGGATCTAAGCTTATGATATCCTTGAGATTTGAATTTTATTGCATTAAATTAATACTCACTTCACAAAATAACATTGATCGGAATTCCCAAGTGTTAAAGCTTTAATACAAGCCGTAACCAAACTTATGGTTCTAATCATTACCATTGCTTGTTTACGTTAGTTTATTTGTGTTTCAAATAATCCACAGAATCCACATGCTAAACCAAACATGTCATTAATCCATGACATATTATGTTCACCAAACACATTATTAATTTTTGTAATATTCATTTAGAGAAGGCCCTAAATCACTTAATGGCCCCAAATTATGAATCACCCCAATGAAAAATTTACTCAGTAATTTGGGTGGTTAATAATATGGTTATAATTTGTTGATGATGAATTAATATGTTAAGAAAAATAAAGGGATAAGAAAAGAGTTGCGTGTTGAACACACACACACACACACTAACAATGATGAAATTTAAAAACAAACTTTAGATTGAATGAGAAAGCGAAAGAAGGGAAAGGGTTTTAACTTGATTTAAAATATTTTAAGAGAATTAATATTTTAGAATATAGGGGGTTTATTAAAACATAATATGAAGAAGAAACTTGTAATAAAATTCAAATGAAATTGAAAGCCACTTACAAAATTACAAATGAGAGGAACAGAAAAGTAAATGAAAATAAAGAGAAGAGGAAAGGTATGTCCAGTAAAAACATGATTATGGAAGGTCCTCCCAAGCCTTTTTAAAGTCATTGGTCGTGTGAATATTGTCTCCTCTCTTCTGTAATGCCAACACATTTAAAAGGAGAGGAGGGAAAGTATTTTTAGCTTAAGGTGGTGGACTGTTTTCATTCCAAAACTACCCCTCCACTTTACTCGATGATTTGGACATCTAGACAGCTGCATGTTGAGATATATCATTATTCAAAGTTGTAGATAATAATTTTGGACGTCTACTCTCATGATTTTGAGGCATTTGGACTTATTTAGCAAAATTTATGGCAGTTTCAGTAAACAATTATAAGCTGTCAATTTCTATCAATGCTTTTCTGATGGCCGAAATGTGAATGGATTTTTTAATATAATGATGCTCTAAAATCCAAAAACGTTATTCATAAAATTAGGCCTCCTATATCTCCTCTTTAAAATGGAAAAATATCAGCCTGAATTGATGTGTAGATCAGTAGAAAAGTCAATTTTGGTGTGCTGATTTCATTTCCCAGAGAGAATGTTGGGATGGACAAAAAAGATTCATTTGGGCCCCTTGATTTTGGATTTTGTCCCTAAACATTTTATACACGACTCCTAGCATTGTCCCCTGAACTTTGGAAGAGAATAAAGAAATTTGGACTTCCTGATTGAGCCTAGAAATTCAATCTCCAAGGATGGTCCAATTTCTTCACAGATTCTATGGGCCTTCCTGTGTGGTCCATATGACCCTTCAAATGGTAAAATTGGCCAATGATTCCTTCTAACGATATGTGGGAAATTGAATAATTAATCCTAAAAAATAATAACCACAAAATGTGGATCAGTAGGGTGGTAGTAATTATTGAAACAGAAAAATTACTTTAATTTGGATGAATTCAAATAGTGCTCAAATATTATATTTAATATTTAAAGATTGATATTTCACACAAATTATGAACATTTCATATAAAATCAGTAAAGAGTTTATATATAAAGTTTTGAAAATATTATTAACAACATTCATCACTCTTTTTTACCCTTCCAATGCTTTAAGATTCAAATCTATTTATAGATGTTGTTGTAATAAACATCAATAGATTGGTTCTACAAATCACATATTCTATTGTAACTAAATTAGTATTAAAATTAATTATAATATTATGATCTTAGTATTATACATTTTCTATATATGGAGTTATTGAAACACTATTACAGTTCTCTTGAGTATGATGTAAGTAGTCTATAATAATTGTTTAGGTCAATGACTTTTCATAAAAACTATTAAATTCATTGGTATTTTTTTATCAACACTTTTTTCAATAGGTGTATATACTCTTTCATAATTATTATGAACCCATAATTTTTAGTTACTTGAAACCCATTCTACACAAAAATAGGGACTAAAATAAGTTTTAAGTTAAATTAATGTAATGTGAAATCCATTTTGATATCTAAAATAAAGTAAGTGAGTTATTGAATCCAAAAACTCACTGAGTAGATTTATATTTTCACCAGTACATTATATAATATTTCATTTAGATAATATTGATAGAGATAGTGGTGGCGTTGGGTATCCTTATCTCAAGAAAAAAAATTAATTATTAGTGGTGGAATTTCATTATTCCATTCTTACAGTAAAAATGATATATTAGGCTTGTGTTATTTCTTTTTTAGTTTTCATTATATAACCTGAAAAAATTATATAACTTATTTATGAATTTGGAATGATAAATTAATTATATTATAAATGGTGTTACATGTTTTTCCTTTATAAAAGTTAATTATTTCCATATTTGAATCAAATTATACCATTGATTCAAGTTATAAACCAATAGTCTATAAAAGTTATGTTTTGGGAATCAAACTCTATCTTATTGAAGACTTAGATGAGTCTTAGAGGGGGTTGGTTATGATGGAATGGTATCAATGTGGTTCTTTTAAAGATATAGCACAGAGTTGGAACTCATTAAGATTTCATGTGTGGTAAGGCTAGAGTATTCCTTAAAACTATTATGTACAGAATTCCAAAAAACCCATCTTAACATAAAAGGGTGCCTAGTGATATAATAGGGGAATCTATAACTTATGGATCAATAAATAAGTAAAAATTTAGTATCTTCAGGTTATCATGATGGGTGTGGATTCATATATCATGTAGTTTTATGTCATCATGGCCATGGGTTTTTTATCCTTTGGATGATTTTATATTTGTGGATTAATGATATAAAGACATGGTTATTCATTACTGATGTGGTAGTGTGGTTCAACATACATTATCAATTTATCCTTAGGTTGAGGTTGGAATATTTATTTTTAATTACTCCATATTATTAAAGTATGGGGGGGTTATCACATGTCAAGATACTGAGGGATGGTTGGTGGAGGTTGATATAACTATTCAACTAATCCAAATTGGAGGTGAGAACCTTTTCTTTTAGTGATGAGTTTCTTACAATCATTATAATATTAGTAGTGGATACTTTTCCTCGGATACCATGATGTGTGTATGATCAGTTGAGATAGGTTTGAAGAATAATTTAGGAAGGAGTTTTTATTAGAGACTTTTAGAACTATGGAGGAATATATATTTCTTTTTATAAAATAAATAAAATATTCATTATGATATTTTTTTGCGTGGTTTATTGTGTTGATTTGACATTATGACTCTTTAATAATCGATGAGTAGATACATTCAAATCATTTTTTGGGAACATTGAGGCTAAGATCCCAATATAGTTTGGGACAATCTCATTATGTTTTTTAGAGATATTATAAATAGTTTATATTTTTATTATTTGTTTATGTGGACATGGAATTTTTTCTAGAGAACCAAGAAAAGTGTTTCTCAAAGTAGAGATAGAGGTCAATGTTCATGATTTTTAATGAAATTGATATTCAAGAAATGTAATCAGAGTCATCTTCCATCAAAATCTCATTTAATTGGTATGAATAATATGTAAATATATGGTGGGAACCATGTCAATTTGTGTTTCCCTTGTAGTTTTATGGGCCATATCTTCTTTGGATGTTCGTATTTTCATGGTGGATATAAGAGGCATGAAAAAAATGTTTCTTTTAATCGTATAAACTATCAGCCACCTCTACAAAACGTCTATAACCACAATAGTATATACGAAAAATGGGAAAACTAACACATGGTACTTATATAAGAGGAAATCATTGAGGATCTAAATTGAGAGCATACTAGGGAATTTTTAGAGATATAAATGATAAATTATGTGAATAAGGAGTCTAAAAATGGTGTATATATGATATATAAGTATAATAAGTGGAGTAACCATAATTTGTTAAGATTATGGTTTACATTTACTCCAGTGCGAGTTTAGAAAATGATGGATGAGGTGCAGTTGAGTGTTGATGATATAGTGAGATGAAATCTATTAGGGAATAATCTTATATTTTATACATAAACATCTTGATTTTTATTTATATTGGGTGATTTTTGTTAGTTTGGATGATGATCATACAATGTTTTTAAATATATATATTTTTTTGGGTAAATAATAAATATAGTATCAGGATATTATATTTTGGTTTTTGTATTTGATGGATTGTGTATCTGATTTATAGATATAGATTTTACTTGAGTTGTGAGTTATTATTATGTGGTTTTCTTAGAAGGGGCTATTATTTTTCCATAGAAAGGATAGATTAGTTTTGGGATCATTCATTATCTAGACATTTATCGTTATTTTATGATGAGTTATGATATGTAGATTCCATAATTGAGGGTTTTAAATTAATTAATTTTCGAAGAAAGGAATTGTTTATTATTGTGTGTCATCATGGGATCCTTCTATATTATTAAAAAAGATGAAATATATGTGATTAAGGTTGTGTGGTGCCTCTAAGATGATATATTTATACTAGATTACGTATTTTGAGTTTTTAGTAATGAAAATTTGATTTATTTGGGATGTAACATCCTAGAAGTATTTTCAGGTACTTCTCAACCACTCTTTTGATCATTCTTTGGTTGGGGATTTTTTGGGGGTTCTTTGGGAGAAATATTGAAATTTTTCGATGGTTATTGGGCTGTGCATAGTTGGAACACATTTTTCTGAAACCCTGCACCCTTTCAGTATAGACCATGAAAACCCAGGCAGTGGCAATTTTCACGGTTGGTGAATAGTTTGAATAATCGTATTCCCACTAAGGAGAAACTGCAAACCCCATAGCATGGGCACTCAGTTTGATAAACCATGATTCCCTACCCAGCTAACCATGTGTATGGGTTAAAATTATTCTAGAAAGTATTTAAAAATTTACTCAACACTACTCTGGATCCTATATCATCCCTACTGCAGGATATCTCGATTTCCAAGGTTGGGAGGGCTCCAAAGAACCCATTTAGCTCCTCTAAACCCTCTCTATAGTGGGTCTAATCTTGGAGGTCATCACTCTATCCTTTCCTGGTAAGAGTTATTCTTGTGTTCTATATCTCACACTCTCTTCTTCTCTCCTTTATAGGGTTTAATAGATCTCAATGTTGTTATATTATGAAAACTACGTTGTTTTTTATATTGAATCTAGGTTTTGTTCTTGGATATACATTTCCAATGTTTTTCGTTTGAGGCTCCCCTTGCTGGTCTTGTTAGACGTTACCTCTTTGTCTCGATAGTTGGTTTTGTATAAGTTTGGCTGATTGGTTTAACCCTAAATTTCTTGATTAAAATAAAATTTTGTTCAATTGTATAGTGAAAAACTAATTTGATGAAAATTTGGATTAGAATTGGGTTTGATAAGAAAATTAGGGTAAAACACCGAATTATAGCGAATTGTGGTGTGATTTAGATTTTAGGGAAATTTATGAATTTGATTTGTGAAAATTGAATTGTGAAATTTATTTATAGAAAATTATATAATTTTTTTTGATAAGAACCAATTGTTTTTATCATATAAAAAATGATTTGATTAAAAACCTATGTATTGTGTTTTAAATTGAAATTTTCATATTGAAATTGAAAATGGGGAAATTCTATTTTGAATTGTTTTGAAATAATTTTCCAATTTATTGATTGTTTTTTGAGAAAATAAAATCATATTTAGTTAGAGAGTTATTAGGGGAAGACATTCTAGGATGGGAATTCCCTAGATATGGATTGATGGTTTATAGCTTTAACATAAACTTATTGGTAGATCTTATCCTCAGTAGAATGGCAATTAGTCCCCTTTGACTAGTTTTTGCGGGATGTGTGTGCACATTTCCATTATCATTTTATAAGTGTTTGAGGATCTCATAACTGGGAACAATCATACATCTTGGAATATAAACTTTTTACTCATTTTTAAATATTTTCATATATATTCCATTATGTGTAAAACTACTTTACAGATGACTTATGAATTAATATAAACTATTTTTAATAGCGTGCTCACTATGATATTGTTTAAAGTGTTTCCATAAATAGAAAAGAAAATCATGATTAGTTTTAAATATGATTTTTTACTACCATGAAGAATTTATTTAAAAATGAAAGCTTTATCTTGTTAATTAATATGCTATCATATTATAGAATCCTTTTTGAGACCCTACTAGGATTTTACGTCACAACCAACCTTTTACTGAGTGTTTGTAGATTTAATCTTCTAGAATCTAGCATATGGACAACACCACTTGGTGATGGTGGTTTTTGATCATTTGGTCTTGGAGTGCTCTATTCACTGGGACTCAAGCTATTTTATATTGTTATTTATGGTACTTTGTGGTTGTAATTTTGGTTTATATGGATATTTGACTTCTGGTATTATTCTCCCTCAAAAGTTTTATTTTTATCATACAAATTTTTATCTATTTCTCCTACTTCTTATGTGAAAAAACCATTTCAGCCTATATATTGTATGATGCCAGGTGCTAGTCTCCAACTTGTAAGGATGAGAAACACCCTTCGGGAAATATTAGATCCACATATGGTATCAGAGTACAATGGTATCTAGTCTGATTTTTGAAAAATTGGTATCATAGGTGAAGGTTAATCATCTTTCCTTGATGTGAGTATTCAATTTGAAATCATCTCACGACTTTGGAGATATTTTCTAGTGATTTCCTGGAAATCTCTCACTATGATGTGCCTGTTGTCCCCAGGGGTGGTTTGGGAAAGACTTATTATAGATTAGTTCTATCGTTTTTAGGTATTTTTATTTTCATAGATTAAAATAAAAATCATTTTTATGTATATAATGAGATTATTTATCCCTATAGGTTTGGTTTGAGTGCTGATCTATATAATGTTTTGAGGCCTTAAATGTTGGGTGCTGATGTTATGTAGCATCATTATTCTAAGAAGACATGTGAATCAAATCTAGGGGGAAGCTTATAATGGTCCACCTTGAGAAAATTCTCCTCTAGACCATAATCTAGTTGAGGTTTTTTTACGTATTGTCCAAGATTTTAGATAGACACCTTCAACCATTACCATTTATGATTTAGCTAAAGAACCTCATAAATATGAATTTGGGATTCTTGCATAAGAATTCCTTCACCATAAGCCACTAACATTGCAAGGATCAAACGATCCTAAAGAGGATGAGGATTGGCTGAGAAGGGTATATATTTTATTTCAGTTCTTGGAAATGCTAGATTTTATCAAGGTGAAATGTGCCCCAATCCAACGATAGGGACCTAGTAGGATATGCTGGGACCTGATGGTGCTGAAGAAGAAGATATGTGGCATATAGTAGAAAGAAATTAAATATATTTTCATTAACACGCTCTATTTAGAGTCGATGGTGTTGGAAAAGGATATAGAGTTATCCAACATGAGCCAGTTGAATGGACAGTGAAAAAATATGAAAATCGCTTATTAAGATTCTATAGTTTGCACATGAGATTGTATCAAATGAGATGATGAGTACTTTATGGTTCAACATGGGACTTCGATATGAGGTTCATTATCATGTTTTCTTTCTAATTCTCCCTTCTTATGCTGATGTGCTGGATATAGCATTGATGTTTGGGATGGACCTAGTTAGAATGTCAGGATTAATGAGAGTTCCTTTTCCTCCAAGTGAATGTTCTGTGGGTTACCATAAAGGGAAGAGAAAGTGTGATGATTCACATGGAGGTTCTCGACTACAGGGTTTTTCTAGACCTTCTAAAGTGATTTTGATAGGCCAATTAAATCCCTACTAGTTTTATATGCCAGGACACTTGAATCATTTTTTCACTAAGGAACCCAAGATATGTGGTTCCAATAGACACTTAGGTCACCTACAAAAGTTCTATCATGTCTATTATAATCCATGTAGTGGAATGGAATCATCAGAACCAAGAATTACTATGATGCAATTAGATTATTCATGAAGAAAGGGGTTCTAGCCATAAGCATCTAGAATGATGCTTCTTCATCCAGTGGAAGAATCTATAGAGGAAATAGCTATGGGTCCAATGACTATAATAGGTACTATCAATTTTGTTTCTTCTTTGGATATTGGTTAATTTTATTTTGTTGCATCCCATTCATATATTTCAACTCATATTATGTGTTTTAAAAAAACTCTATTAGGGACATTATCTTATGTGATTGATATTACTACACCCCATGGGATGAAGATAGAGAAAGGCCTCCACTGTCCAAATTGTGTGATCTCCTTATCAAATATTGATCTTTCTGTGGATTTTTTGGTTCTCAATATGAAACCTATTGGCAACATATTCCGGATATATTGGATCATTTCTGACATAGTGTGAATTGATTTCTATCTTCAGTGGGTCTCTTTTATTACACATGATGGGGTTTTCTGTGTTTTGAAAGGAGAATAGGATCTAAGGTTGAGTAGAGATAGATCCTATTATCTAGAGTTGTGAGAAGTAATGTATGAGTTCTATTTTGATCTGGAGTAATAAGCTTTGAGAGAAATTATCTCCCTCTAGATTTTTTTGAGTTTTCTAACATTTTACCTTCTGATATCTATGGTTTTCTATCAGAAAGACAAGGGGAGTTCTTTATTGACATATTACTAGGTACCTAGTCAGTATTAATTTATTTTTACCACATGGAAATATAATAAATGAAATAGTAGAGGACTAAATTAGATGAACTATAAGAGTAATTCATTATACACACATGTGTGTTACATTGGGATGAATCGATTCTCTTTGGTAAAGTAGCTGATGGGTGACTTTCACTTTGTGTTGATTATTGAAAAAAAATCGAGTCACAATAGAGAAATAGTTTCTATTTATATGTATTGATGACTTGTTTGAATAGTTAAAAGTGGGGATGTTTTTTTACCACGATTGATCTTTGGTCTAGTTATCATTAGTTGAGAATATAGGAATCTTTCATTCCAAAAACATCTTTTCGGAGCTGGTATTTCCAATTGTGGTACAATGTCCTTCCATTTTTCAAACCAATGATCTTATAGACTTTACAAATATATGGAAAATTATGTTCCATGTGTATCTTGATATTTTTGTTCTAGTCTTTTTTGATGAAATTCGTGTCTACTATATGTCCATAGAAGGTCATGTGTGTCATCTGAGAGTAGTTTTCGCGTTGTTGAAAAATCATAGAATTTATTACAAGATATTGAAATATAATTTTTTTTCTTTGTAAGGTGTTGTTATTGGGACACATGGTTTTGGAACATGGTATCTCATTTTACCATTAAAAGGTGAATGTTATTATGAAATTAGAGAAAAAAATAATGTTTTTGATATTTGGAGCTTATTGGTTGTAGGAAGATATTTTCTCATATTTATAAAGGAATTATCAATGATAAATTCTATGATGGCTACTCTAACATGGAAGGGATTAATCTTATCTTAGGACGAGATAATTTATATTTCTCTTATTGAGTTGAAACGTATTTTGAATACTACACCATTCTCGACACTTCTAGAGGTTGGGTATGTATATATGGTCTTCTATGATGCATTAGGTTTTGAGTTGGGGGGTGATCTTACATATGTTTATCATGTTGTTTTTTATGGCTATGAGAAGCTTTGGATAAACTATATGCACTATCCAACTTATGAACTTAAACTCGCAGCTATTATGAATGCACATAAGTATAAGTCATATCACCTATTCAAAGAAATGTTTACCATGTATTACAACCATGGTATATTGAGTTATATCTTCTATTAAAAATAATTGAATCTCCACCAGAGGCATTTGATGGAATATATGAAATATTTTAAATTTCACATCACCTATACACCATGGAAAGTGAATGTTGTCATAGATTCTTTGAGAAGGAAACATAAAAACCAATCATTGAATGAATCATTTAAATAGTAGAATATGATGGATCTATTTTGAAAGTTTCATATAGTATTTTAATAATTAGTGTAAAATGATATCTTAGACATTGTTATGTTAAAATTCAATATTCTCAAGATGAATCTTTAGGAAAAAAATCTTAATGTGGAGTTTCACAACATTATAGGTTCTCTTTATGGTGGGGAGACTATGGCTAAGTCATAATTAACCACTGAGTGTATTCTATATTTCTTCATCCAATTCAATTACCTTTTTATGTGATAAAAGTTTTGATGGAGATTTTTATAATTCCTAGTGGGAAGTTCACCACATAACTCTGATGATTTTCTATGATATGTGGTGATGATTCTGGTGGCTAGGTATGAGATGGGGAATTGATGTTTTTGTCTCTCATTATTTCAAAGGCCTATAGTTTAAATATGAACACCTAAGTCATTCTAGTTTTCTTCTGCCACATTTATTTCTATCATGTAAGTGGTATGATATCTCTATGGAAAATATAGTCGGGTTTTCACAGATCCAACAAATAAAGAATGCGATATGGGTTTTGACCAATAGGCTGAGTAAATAAGATCACTTATTACCAAATTAGGATACCACCAATGTTGTGGAGCTGGGAAATATATATGTGAAATATATTATTCATTTTCATGGAGTTCTTTATATTATAGTCTCTGAGTGGGATCCTCAGTTTACTACTAGCTTTTGGAGAAGCCTTCAGGTTGAACTAGGATATCAACTTCATTTGAGTATGGAATACCATTTATAGTCAGATATCTTGACAAAAAGAGATATATAGATTATTGGGGATATGATTCATGCCTTTGTCATTGATTTTATTTGTTCTTATGATGACCATTTTGAACTGGTCTATTTCACTTATTACAATATATACCGATCCTTGTTCAGGATGGCTACTTTTGAGGCCCAGTTTAGCCGACCTTGTAAATCTTCATTGTGTTGGTCGGAGATCGGTGAATGATAATTTTTGGATTGAGTTGTGTTCAAGAGATGAAAATAAAAATTCAATTATTTTTTCAGATAATGTTGATTAAAATGAACTAGTATAATTCGTATGCAGATCGTCGCTGTAAACTGTTGGAATTATCAGGTGGTGATCAGGTGTTCTTGAATGTTTCACCTCATTTAATTTGTAAGTGGATTAAGAGGAAAGGAAAGCTTGATCCTAATGTGGTGGGACCTTTTGAGATTTATGAGTATGTGGGGAATGTTTCTTACCATTTAACAATTCATCAAGATCTAATGTAGATACTTAATGTGTCTCATGTATCTTAGTTATGAATGTTTCTTTCTGATCCATCCCATGTTCGGAGATGGAGTGATCTTGATATTGAGCTTTATTTCTCTGTGACTGAGCATCCATTCAGTGTAGTTTGTTCTAAAACCAAGTTACTTTGTGGGAGGATCATACCTTTGGTCTGAGTTTTAGAGAATAACAATACTAAAACCCATGAAAAGTGGGAGAGAGAGAAAATAATGAGAGAGAAGTTACCACATGTTTTTGACAAGGATGCTTCTCAATATGAGTTCAGGGGAAAAAATATTTCTATGGTGGGGAGGTTATGACATCATTTTTTTATTTTAGGTATTTTTCATCCCCTATTTTGATCATTCTTTAGTTGGGGATATTGTAGGGGTGATTTCAAAGAATGTCTGAAATTTTTGGAAGGCACCTGGGATACACAGGGTTAGCGCAAAATTTTTCCAAAATGTGAACCCTAATAGTGGAAACCATGAAAACCCTAGAATTGGGGATTTTCATTGTTGTTGATATGTTTGAATAATCATGGTCCCACTAAGACGAAACGGATCCCCACACAAGAAGGGTTTATTGTTTCAAAAACCACACAACTCTACCCAACTAACCGTGTGTGTGGGTTTTAATTATTCTAAAATTATTTTAAATTTCCTCGAATAGTATTTGGGAACACTGATTGACCCTAACTAGTGATATCTCAATTTACTAGGTTGGTAGTTCTCTCAAGGGCCCATTTTGGATCCTCTAAAACCCCTCAAAGGATGATCGAATCTAGGATATCAGTGATTGATCCTTCCCCGATAAAAGTCATTCTCTTGTTTTCTACCTCCCTCTATCTTCTTATATCCTCCTTAGGGTTTATTAGATCTCTGTATTATTGTAGGATCTAATATTAATTGTTTATGATCATGAATCTAGCTATAATTATCTGATCTTCATTGCTGATGTTCTACATTAGAGTTTCTGGTTGTGGGAGTTATGAGACATGAACTCTTTGTCTATTTGGGTGGTTCTATATAAGTTTTTCCAATTGATTTAACCATCAATTTCTTTACTTAAATTAAATTTTATATTAATTTTATTTTTTAAACCAAATTTGATGAAAATTGGGATTTGAATTAGATTTGGAATGAAAACTGGGGGAAACCACCAAATTCTAATGAATATTTGTGTTATTTTGATTTAAATAATGTGTGGATTTTGATTTTTCGAAGTTGAATAGTGAAATTAATTTTTAGAAGACGACATAAATTATTTTTAGAAGAACCCATTGGATTTATTATAAAAAATCATTAATTGTATTGAAAATTGTGCATTGGTTTTTAAAGGGAAATTGGAATATTAAAATGGATAATGGGGTTATTGTGTTTTGAACAGTTTTGAAATAATTATCACATTTATTGATTATTGTTTGAGAACATAAAAGCCTATGTAGTTAGTGATTTATTATTGAAGAACACACTAGGATGTGAATTCATTACAAAAATATTGACTCTTTACAACTCTAAAATTAATTTATTGAAATATATTATCCTTAGTAGGATGTTGATTAGTCCACTTTGACAAGTGTTTTAGGGGCGTGTTTGAAAATTTACATTATCATTTTATAAGTGCGTGAGGATCCCCTGGCCTCAAACTATCGTATCTCATGGAAGATGACCATGTTTCTCATTATTTTTATTATTTTGATATATATTCCATTATTTGTAAAAAATAATTACATATTCCTTGTGAATTTATATAAACTATTATATATAAATTTTTTACCAATCCATTGTTTAATTTCCTTCCATAAATTGAAATTAAAAACATGATTTCTTATAAATATGATATTGTTCTTCGAAGCCCATTTTATTTTAAAGTGAAATATTTATCTTGTTAATAAATGTGGAATCTTATTATGGAATCCTTGGTGAGACCCTAATTTGATTTTATATCACAACCTACCTTTTCGTTCTAAAATTGTTAGAGTTCCTTATACCTGGTTCGAGAAAGGGGAAATCACTACATGGTGGTGGTGGCTATTAATCTTTTGGTATTGGAGTGCTATGTATGTTGGGTCTTGGGATTTTTATTTTATTATATATTGAACACTGTTGTTTTACTTCGGGTTTATAAACCTATTTTACTTCAGTTACCGATCTCCCTATGAAATTTTATATTTATCATACTGACTTGTATCTTTTTGTTATGTTGTTTTTGTGAAAAACCCAATCCTACCCTTATCTTTTATGATAGCAGATGATAGTCACTAGCTTGTGGGGAGTATGAATTACCTTCGAGATAAGTCACAGTCAGATCAAGTATCAACATACTAGGTTTTCTAGATATTTCATGACAAAGTGGTATTAAAGGTGTAGTTTAAGCATATTTCCTAGATGTTAGTACGAAATTTGCGTTCTTATCGAGAATTAGGATGGAGTTACGAGTGATTGTGTTACCAGATATCATTGTGTTGAGACTCAAGTAACCTGTGGTTGTTTGGGAAAGCAGTGTTGATGATTATTTCTATTATTTTCCCAAATTTTGATTTGGATAGATTAAAATAAAAATATTATTTATCTATTCGATGGGATTAATTATCCCTGTTTTTTCTATTTATGTTTTGATTAGTGTAAAGTTCTATCATCTCTAATGTTTCTTGAAAATGTTGTGTAGATTAATGCCTATGACAACATGTGTGAATCATATCGAACAGAATTACACTGATGAACCCGAATGAGAAAATCCTACCATGGACCAAAATCTAGTTGAGGTTGTTATGTGTGATATCCATAATTTGGGATATATACATTCACTCATTCTCATTCAGGCTCCAGATGTGGAACCTCATAGGGATGAATTTCGGATTTTTTCTTAGCAATTATTTCTCCCCAATCAACGGGTGTTCCATGTCCCCAATGATCCTCAAATGTATGATGAACATTTGAGAATGGTTGAGACTTTCTTTTAGTTCTTAGAAACACTTGATTCTATCTAGGTGAAATGTGAAACCTTCAAGGTCAAGGGACCTAGAAACGGATAGAGGGAAAAGATGGTGACAATGTAGAAGCATGAGTTCATAGAGTGGAATGACATTAAAGCTATTTTCAAAAAATAGTTCTACCCATAGTTGATGGTGTTATCCAAGGATATACAGTTTTTCAAACTTGAGTAAGATGACAAGACCATGATAGATTATGAAAATCCCATTACCGAGCTTGTATAGTTCAAACATGAAATTTTATAGAATATAAAGATGAAGACTCAATAGTTTGAGAGGGGAAATAGATCTGGTATTAATTCCTAGGTTTTCTTTCTAAATACCCCTTCTTATTCTGATGTGCTAAATAGAGCATTGATGGTTGAGTTTGACCTAGATAAAATGTCAGGGTTAATGAGAGTATATTTTTCTCCCAGTGGTAGTTATATGAGTTCCCATTATGGGAAGAGGAAGCATGATGATTCTTGTGGAAGTTCATGATATAATACTTCTTCTATACCTATGAAATTTCATAGTAGATTCCCTTTGATTATATACTAGTGTGTTATTCTGGGTCTCTTGAAATAATTTTGCGCTGATTCACTTAGGATATGTGGTTCCTCTATACTCTCAGGTTACCTTCATAAGTTATTTGATGTCTATTCCTCTCCACATAGTGGCACAAGATCATCATATCTAAAAATTACTGTTGTGTAATTATATGCCTCACAAACAAAGGGGTTCGATCCACAAGAGTCCATAACTAATATTCTTCACTTACTGGAAGAGTCTCTTGAGGAAGCAGATACGGTTCCAACCAAAATGAGAGGCACCATCAATGTGGATGCATCTTTGGTGGATACTTTATTTGAAATCTATGAATCTAATTTGATTATTTAAACTCATAATCTGAGTCTAATAAATATTAATATAGATATTTTATCTTATGTGATGGATATTACAACACCCATATGAATGAATAGAGAGTAAAGTCACTATTGTCTAGCTTGTGAGATCTATTTATTAGATATTGATCTTACATGGGATTATGTAGCTCTTTACCTGAAAACCCCAGACATCATATTCACAATGGATTAGATCATTGCTAATAAATCCCTAATTGATTTATATCTTCAAGGAGTTTCCTTTTCTACAATAGATGGGATTTTCTATTTCTTTCAAGGAGAGTGGGACCTGAGTATGATTATACCTAGAACAGCTTTTCCTGAGTTGGGGAAATTAATATCTATGCTCTCTCATGATCTAGAGTGATAATCCTTGAGTGATGAACCCCCTCCAGTTATCATTGAGTTTCCCATCATTTTTCCTTATGAATTCTATGGTTTGACACCAATAAGAGGGGAAGAGTTATCCATTGACTTAGTTCTAGGTACCCAACATGTATCTATTTCTTTATACCACATTGAAGAATTTGATATAAAAGACTTTAAGACTCATTAGGATGACTTTTTATAAAAAGGATTTGTACGCTCTAGTGTGTCACCATGGGAGGATCATATTCTCTTTTCTATGAAAACTGTTGGGTCACATTGAATTTGTATTGATTACCAAAAACTCAATCATGTAATGGTAAAGAAAAAGGAACTATTTCCACAGATTGAGGACATGTTTGACCCGTTAAAAGGGGATAAGTGATTTTTGATGTTTTATCTTTGATCTACTTTGGATTAGTTGAGAATAAATTAATATTAAATTCATAATACTACCTTTTGGATAAAAATGACAATTATGAGTAACTTTTCATGGAATTTGGTCTAATGAATTATCCTGAAGTATTTTTGGATTTGATGAATAGGATCTACCTTTTTGGTGGTATTTTTGGATGACATCCTAGTAGAATATATATTCATGGAGAATCATCTATGTCATCTAGGAGAAGTTCTTGAATTTTTGATAGTTCTCCATCGTTAAACCAAGCTATTAAAATTTAATTTCTAGATTTAGGAAGTGATGTTCTAGGGACATGTATTCTTGGAACATAGTATCTTAGTTGATCTTGAGAAGGTGAAATTTGTTATGACATGTGACAAACCAAGTAATGTTTATCTGATTTAGTGCCTCTTGGGTTTAGATGGAGGATATCACTAGTTGATAAAAGAATTTTAATTGTTTTATTCTCTGATTAGTTCTTTAACTCTATAGGGAGTGAATTTTAATTTGGATGAGAAATTTAAAATTAATTTTCTTTAGATGAAATATATTTTTACAACTGCAACAATGTTTAGTCTTCCAAAGGCCGAGTATGGATATATAGTCTTCTGTGACACATCGAGTTTAGGTTTCGGTTATTTTATCATGCTGGGTGATTATTTCATTGCATATGGATCTCGTAGTCTTAGGCCACACGAGAAGAAATATCTGATCCATGACCATGAAATCACAGTTTTGATGCATGCACTTAAGTTTTGGATGAATTACCTATTCTGAGAATTTATTAGCATGTATTCCGACCACAATATCATGAGTTAAATGTTATATTATGATGATTTAAATCTCCTCCATAAGAATTTTGCGTAATAACTTTAACTATTTGACATTGACATCACATAAACCCTAGGGAAATGAAATATATTTGTATATTCTTTGAGAAAGAAACTTTAGAACCATGCTATGAAATAATCATTACATGATTGGAACCTGATGGATCTATTTTCACAATTGTATATAAGAGTTTGGGAATCAGAGGCCAAGGTCATCCTGGATAGGTTTTAGTTGATCCACACTCTTCTCAAGATGATTCTTTAGGATCTATATCTTTATGAGGAATTTTGAAACATTAGAGACTTTATTTATGGTGTGGAGACTGTGGATGAGTGTTCATTCTCCAAAGAGGGAATTATAGGTCTCTAGAATCAGTACACTATCCCTTTTAATGTGAGAAAATCTTTTATAGTGGATTTCTATAAATTATAGTGAGAAGTGCACCCAAGAACAACGAATTTGTTCTATGATATGCGGTGGTGATTCTGATGGACTTTTACAAGATGGGGCATTGCTGATTTTGGATCTCATTGATATAAATGACAATAGGTCAAGGAAGATCACCTAAGACCATTGGGTTTTCTTTATCCACATCCAATTTCATCTAGGAAGTGGGTTGAGATCTCCATGGACTTTTTATTTGGGTTTACACAAACGAAGAAATAGAATAATGCAATACTGGTTATGATTGATAGACAGACTAAATTGGATTACTTATTACCCATTTGTGATACAAAAAAAGTTTAGTAGCTGTAAAATCTCTATGTGAAAGATATTTTTAATTTTCAAGATGTTACATTTGTTATAGTCTATGATAAGGATCATCAATTTAATTATCTGTTTTAGAGAGGCCTTAAGGAGGCAATGTGGTCTCAGGTTTTTTTGACTATGACATACCATTCGTAGTTGGATGGACAAAGAGAAAGAGCTATATAGATTATTGAGGATATCATTCACGCTTTAATCCTTGATTTTTGTGGATCTTGGGATGACCATTTGGGAATGGATGAGTTCACTTATAACAGTAGTTACCTGTCCACTATCAGGATAGATCCTTTTGAGGCCTTGTATGAACAGACATTTAAATCTATGTTTTGTTGGTCGGAGATCAGTGAATATTCACCGGTTAGACTGAGATTTGTTCTAAGGATGATAATCAAAATTCAGTTGATTCATTAGAGGTTGTTGATGGCATAGATATGGTAGAATTCTTATGCTAATTATTCCCATAGAACGTTGGAATTGTTAGTTAGTGATCATGTGTTATTGAAATTTTCACCCCATTTTAGTCATCGATGGCTTGAAGGGATGGAGAAACTTTCTCCTTGTTTTTTGGGACTGTATGAGGTTATTTATTAGGTGGAGAATTTGGCATAACATTCATAAATTCTTCCATAGTTGATGTCGATACACATCATATTCCATCTGTCACGTCAACCAAAGCGTCTTTCTGATCCATATCATGTTTATAGGTAGAGTAATGTTGAGGTTGATCTTGATTTATCCATTCCTGAGCATCCACATAAAATATTTTCTTAAGAAACCACTGTAAATTGTGGGAGGGAAATAAATTTGGTTTGAGTTCCATGGAATCATTGTTTTGATACTCATGAGACATGTGAGTGAGAGGCACTTATGAGAGAGAATCAAGCTCATCATTTTAACATATAATCATTTTAATATGAATTTTGGGGACAAAAATTTTCTATTATGGGGAGATTGTGACATCCTATTACCATTTTCATGTACTCCTAGTCCCGTATTTTTAATAATTTGAGTTGGGATTATTTACGGCTGATTCAGGAGAAAATTTGAATCTTTTAGTAGGCTTTTGGCCTGTGTATGGTTGCCGCATGGTTTTCCCAAACTGTGTAACCTAGTAGTGAAAACCATGAAAAACAAGGTAGTGGGGGTGTTTATGGATTGTGTATGATTTGAAAAACTATTCACCCACCAAGGAAAAACCATGAACCACACTGTAGGGGCATAAGATTTGACAAATCAATCAACCCTTACCTTTTAACTGTGCACACCAGTTTTAATTATTTTGAAATTATCTAAACCCACATTAAGAGCCCCTCTTGACCCTAACATGAGATATCATGATTTTATAGGCTCGGAAGGCTCTCAAGATCTATTTTGGATCCTCCAAAACCTCTCTATGGTGATTGGAATCTAGGTGATCGTCATTTGATCCTTTCTTAGTATGAGTTATTCTCTCATTATCTATCTCCCACTATTTTATTATCAAATCCTTAGGGTTTGTTATATCTCCATGCTATTGGAGAATCAAAACTCCATTTTTTGGATCTTGAATCTTGGTTTGATTATCAGATCCCTGACTCAAATGTTCTTAATTGGAGTTTCTTATTGTAGGTGTTGTGAGACATGATCTATTTGTCTCAGAAGGCTATTCCATATATGTTTGGTCAATTGGTTTAACCCTAAATTACATGTTTTTTTAATTTTCTATCAATTATATTGTTAATACTTAATTGGAAGCAAATTGGGTTTGAATTTTCATGGGCCTGACAATTGTGGAAAACCCCATATTCTATTGAATTATGGTGTGATTTAGATTTGTTGTAAACTAAGGAATTTGATTTGTGGAAATTGAATTTGGAAATTATTTTTTAGAATATATATTAAATTATTTTGATAATAACCCATTGGGTTATTCCTAGAAAAACGTATTAACTGATTAAAAACCCATCTATTGGTTTTTAAATACAAATGAGATTTAAGAATTGAAAAATGGGGAAATTGTTTTTTTAATAGTTATGAAATAATTTTATCATTCATTTATCATTGTTTGAGAAAGTGAAATCATGTGTAGTTAGTGATTTTTTAACGGAAAAACTTTCTAGGATGGTAATTACTTTGTAATATATTGAAACTATACAAATCTTACATAAACCTATTGGAAGATCATGTCCTTAGTAGGATGTCGATTATTCCTCTCTAATTAGTGTATGAAGGATGTGTGTGCACATTTTAGTTATCATTTAATAATTATACAAGGATCCCATGACCTAGAACTATCGTACCTCTTAGAAGATGAACATTTTTCTGATTTTTGATTATTTCGATATATATTCCATTAATTTTAAAACTTATTTTCATATGAATTGTGAATTTGTATAATTTTTTTATATAAAATTTTTACTATTCCATTTTCGAGGTGTTTCAATCAATTGAAATGAAAATTATGATTTGTTTTAAATTTTATCTTACACTTCCATGCCTATTTTATTTAAAATTAAAAGCTTTATCTAGTTAATTAATACGACATATTATTTTGGAATATATAGTGAACACTATTGGGATTTTAAATCACAGCCTACCTTTTCCTTCAGTATTTTTTAGATTTCCTTCTGTCATGTTTGAGTAAGGTGAATGTACCTCTGGAAGGTGGTGGTTGTTAATCTTTTAGGCTTAGAGTTCTATGCCAATTTGGATTTTGGCTATTTTATATTTTTCTTTCTGGTAATTTGTGGTTGTACTTGGGGTTTATATTCTTATTTTAATTCTAGTATTGTTATCCCTATGGAGTTTTATTTTGAGAATAATGACTTGTAGCTATTTCTTCTATTGTTTTTGAGGAAAAACTGTTCCTAAAAATTATCTTGTATGATTCTAGTTGCTCGTTTCCAACTCATGGGGACTGAGAATGCAGTTTAAACCAGGATGAAGCTGACTAAGGTACTAGTATACCAGGTATCCGGGCTAGATCAAAACATGGGAACTAGCTATGTTTGTATGGGATAAAGAATATGGTTCCTAAACAAAATATTTATGATTTTTTGTTACCTTCACTTTAATATTTTATTCTATATGAAGATAGAGGACAATCATGTAGAACATCTTAGGATGGTGTTGGAGTATCTCAAAAGAATCATTTACCTAAGAATATTTTTAATTTTTAATTTTGGGTCATGTTACTTCATAGCATGCTATTACAGAGGACCTTGAAATGATTAAGGATGTTATTATTGGACAACACATTGAATTTGATTTTTTATGGAGATAATGCCTAACTGATTATCAAAGAATGGGATGTGGCACAAGTTTTTGTATCATTGGTTGTTGGTTATTAGTAAATTGACATAGGTGTAGTTCTTTATCAGATTATAGTGAAATATTTGTTGGTGTGGTAGTTATAGGAGTCTCTATGTGGAGATCATGAGCTAGAAGTATGGGGAGATATTATTATGTGTGGTGATTATTTGTATTTTCACGAAAAGGTAACTAAATATCTTATGTTATTCAATGGGAGGTTATTTGTTCCTCATGGTATATGAGGAGAAGTTATACATGAATTCTACAGTTCATATTTGGTATTTCATCCGGATTTTACAAGGATTTATCATATTTTTAAGATGTAGTTTAGGAGTCCCGGGTTGAAGAAAATTATTTATGCATTTATTTCTCTATGTAATGTGTGTCAAAAGGTGAATTCTGGACACAAATTTCTGACATTGTTTTTTTATCCAATACATATTATTTTAAGTGTGTGTATCTTCAATATTAGAGGATCATGTGTTGATCATTTATCATTGTTGGAGTTTTCTTAAAGTTGATGTTTTAATTCTCCCATTGGTAATACTTATAATAATGATTTTTAATGGTGATCATGTCATTCTATATTGTGTGGGGTTGAAGTTTGGGGGGAAACTATAGTTTTAGTAGAGGTGATGAAATATATTATAGATCATGTGAAATTTATTCAAGATTACCCGAGGACTATTTATTTTATAGTGAAATCTTATGGGTATTAGAGGATGTGGTCACTAGTGCTTCCAATATGAGATCTTATTTTCATCATAGTTTTTCCATAGTGTGGAAATAGTAGACATAATATGAGAATTTTTTTCACTAAGATGTATTGGTTTATTGAATGAGTTGGATTGATTTGAAGAGGTATCTTATTAGATGGTGTTCCCTCCATTATTATAAATGGTTCCTAAAGTAATTTATATATCACATATATGAAAGTATTTTCATGATTCTTCATATGTGATTAATTTTAGTGGTGTGGATATTAAGGATAATATGACCTTTAAGAAGTCTCCAGTGGAAACTCATGATTAAAGAGAGAAGTTTATAATGAGAATATTTTATCCCGTAGTTTTTCTACTCTAGCAGCATGGTGGCATATCAGAAACTACATGGTAGGGGGAAAAAATTTGTTATTTCAATATATATAATAGTTTTGAGTTCTCCTTATTGTAATTTGTGTGGGATTTCTTATTGATGGAAGTTGAATAAAAATGTTGGTTTGGTCACCTCTTAATTTTATAATTGTGGTTGAACATTTTCAAGGATGAGATATTTTAAAGGCATGTTTAATAGGGAGACCAAGATTATGGTTTTTAGGATTTTTTAATCATCGTTGGTTTTCAATTAATAAGGTTAAAATGGTATTTTTCAGTTCTTAGAATGAAAATTTGGACACACCAATGGATTCAAGACAAATTGTTTAATATTGGGTGGTGGTTTAATATTTTCAATGACATTTTTTTATTTAAAAGGCGTCTGGGTTTTATTAGAATTTAAGTATTATTTATTTATAAGAGAAATGCATATTTTATGTGGTATATTTTATATATAAATAATGTGTTAATTGATATATTTCCATGATTTGATATTTTTAGAGGAAGTGGATTCAGATATTTCTATATTATCAATTTGGTAATTTATAGGAATTAGATAGGGGGAATTGAATGATTTTCTAAATAGAATATTCTGGTATAATTAATGTGTGGTTATGTTTACCATTAATGATTATAGTTAGAATTAATTAAAATGATATTATTTAAAAGAGAAATTATTTATTTTCTATCATTCACATTTGGTGGGAAATATTTTATCCAAAATTACCTTAAATACCTATGGTTATAACACAATGGAAGATTAGACAATGATTAATGAATAATGGGTTAATGGAAAATTTATTTGTGGTGATAATTAGAGGATTTAGAATCCATCATCTAGTAATAATGGTAGGTGACTTCTAATTTTCAACTTCATAATTATTCACATCAACTTAGCATGCCCATTTTTTTATGTAGGATAAATGAGTCATAATAATTTGTGAAGATAAGTTAGTAATGAAATAGAAATGAGGATATGAATATGAAGATAAAATGAATGATTTTTATTATAAATATCATTTAAAATATGATTGATGGAATTTTAAATGATTTAATGTTTTTAATTATAAAATTAAAATAGTATGGGACAATAATTTATTGATTGTGATATAAATTAATAGAACAAGGAATATTAAGAACGATGGGTTCAAATATATAAAATATAAATAAATATTTGATAAAACACTATTTTATTGAATATTTTATTGATAATAAATGATATAATTTCCTCACATTGTGTTAAATATGTTTATTTATAAAATATTTGGGATTTGATCATTCATTTGAAAATTTGGTGAAAATTTCAGTTTTACCCTTAATAGTGCACTGTATTATTTCGAAGATAAATATTTTTATATTTATTATTTGAATTTGAAATTTTGTAACAGTGTTCCTAACTTAATTATCTACAACTTTTATTCAGGATACTAAAGCTAAAGAGTTAATTTGGTTGTTGAAATTGGGCCATGAAGTCAAAGTTGGGCTGGGATCGCCAGAATGGAGAAGGTTCTGTATTTGGGCCATATCCTCTACATACGGGCTTGGATTGAGCCCATATTTTGAGGCAAGCTCGGGGACATGATGTGGCACAAATCATCCTTCTGGAAGGCCGGTCAATTCACGCGTTAAGGAGGTCCAATGGGCGGTGCAAGTTTCATTAAAATATTTGGCCGAGATTTTGCATTCACACTTGAAACCACTTTAAACCTAGCCTCCCCTCCACTCTATAAATTAGTGATTTTCTCATTTGGAGAGGCTGGTTCGTGCATTGGGAGATTGGAGGCAGAGGAGAATTGGTTTCAACCAAATTCTCCAACCATTGTAAGAGAGGTAGCTCTTGAATCAAGGATCCTCTCATCGAAGCCTCCTTCTCTCCTTCATGTTGTAATTGTTTTGTTTGTGTAATAAACTTCTTTGTTCTTCTTTTATTTCTTCTCTTTTCCTCTGTTTTATTTAAATTTATTCTTCTCTTAATCTTCCTCTTGGGGCTGGAATTCTTGAGTAGAAGCGATATTGGGTTATACCCATTATAAACCTTTGCACATGCAAAACGCTTCTACGATGATTACGCCACCCATGGAAGAGTAATTTTTAGTGATCGATCTATCTTCTACCCTCTTCATTTAATTATTTTGAATCATTGAGCCTACTGTAATTCACTTAATATGATCCATGAATTATGTTTTTAAATTTTAAGAAACTAAGCAAGCAATTGAACAATTAATACAAAAACACGCGAGGTCGAGATTTTGTGTAAATTGTGAGAGTGCGAGCTTAATCGGTAATACAAGACCACTTGGGATAAATTTGTAGAGTTCAAATATAATCCCTAAACACAACTCATCCTCATTTCCAGAATGGATTTGTGCTCTAATTAACCACTGACCATAAGCTAACCTTAGAACAACAATCAAAGCAGGGTTCTGCGATTGCATGTTCCGAAGCTAGCCTAGGGTTTAAGTAATTCCATCTTTGTGGTTAAGTTAACTCTTGTAGGGTTCGAGGGTTAACAAATTAGAGGATCATAATTAAGTGGATATTCATTTAAATGATAATGATTAATATGTAAATGAAGAGGTAGAGTTAGATCGATTACACCTTTTAAAATATTTTCTAAAAAAAACATCTTCTTGTTGTGTTATTTTAATCGGAATTCATTTCAAAACTAAAAACAAAAAAAATACAATCTTCTTCCAGAAAACTTCTTCTAGATTCATAAACTATAAGCAACCCCCATCCTTTTCTAGTAGTGTTTTTATTCTCTTTTATTTAATTTTTAGAATACCTCTAATAAGATGTTTTAATTCACTTCCTCCTTTGAGAGACGACCTTGGTTAGCCCCCTATGCTACACCAAGTAAACTAAACATTAGCTTCATAGAGTGTTGTGCTTGGAGTTTTATCCAACGTAACTCACTTTTGAAGTTCTTTTGAGAGCGCATGCGACAACGCTTTTTCAAATTGGCGCCGTTGCCGGGGAGGCAAGTAATTATTTCAACCAATTAGAGGTATTTATTTTATTTTACATTTTATTCTCTTCCTCTCTTCTTTATTCCTTCTTTACCCAATCTGATTTTTCTTCTTCTTCTTTTAATTTCTTCTACTTCTCTTTGGACCATCAACTCAAACTTCTCATTTTTATTTTACTATGGTCCACTTTCTTTCTTTTCATTTTTATTTGATCTATGACACGAACTAATCCCGAAGATCTCTTAGATCTTGACCCTGAGATTGAACGCAGCCTTAGGGCACGAATCAGAAATTCTCAGTCTACGGGAAGTTTCAACATTCAACCAGTTGGAGAATTACTCCAATATCAGAACACTGAAATTGGAAGCAATTCAAATTCAACCATAAAACAAGAACCAATGGCTGGAAATAATGGAAATGAACTTAATAGAACCATTCGAGAATTGGCTGCACCTGATATTAACTATCAACCAAATTGTATTGCATACCCAAATCTCGAATCGGACTTTGAATTGAAATCTGGATTAATTCACCTTCTTCCAAAGTTTCATGGCTTATCTGGTGAGGATCCCAACAAACACCTTAAGGAATTTAATGTGGTTTGCTCAACTCTAAAACCTAGAAATGTCTCTGAAGATCAAATCAAACTAAGAGCATTCCCATTCTCACTTGATGGAGCTGCGAAAGATTGGATGTATTATTTACAACCCGAAGATGTAACTTGTTGGAACGATTTGAAACGTCTTTTCTTGCAGAGATTTTTTCCAGCATCAAGGACCACATCCATTCGTAAGGAGATCTCGGGGATCAAGCAAGCCCAAGGGGAGTCAATGTATGAGTACTGGGAGAGATTCAAGAAGTTGTGTGCAAGCTGTCCGCATCACCAAATCAGTGAGCAATTACTCATCCAGTACTTCTATGAAGGACTCACACCCATGGAGAGGAGCATGGTGGATGCTGCAGCTGGAGGAGCATTGGTGGACAAGACACCAGTAGCTGCACGAGCATTGATCGACAAGATGGCCCAAAACTCCCAACAATTTGGTGATAGAGGTACACCACATGTTCGAGGAGTACATCAAGTAAGTCCTTATTCTCTTGAAAGTCATTTGATTGATACTAAGTTAGAAGAATTGACAACTATGGTGAGGCAGATTGCATTGGCACAAAAGACATCTCTACCCCCTCCTTCAAGGCCTTGTGGTATTTGCACTGAGACAAGCCACCCGACTGACTGTTGCCCACAACTCCAAGAAACAGAAGATTGTGCAGCAGTGTTCCCTGGGAGACCATTTCAGCAGCAACAACAACAACCATATCCCCAAAAGAAGTTTGATCCAACATACAACCAAGGGTGGAAAGATCTAGCGGACATGAGGTATGGCTCTGGACAACAATAAAGGCCCCCTTTTCAACCAAACTTCCAGCAGCCTCCGCCTTACCAGCAGGGTTTCCAACAACCCCAAAGGAGATTTGAAGCTCAAACATCAACAAGTCAACAACAAGGGAATCATCCACCAAAAGTAGATTCTAATACTGATGATCTTTTGAATCAAATTGTTCTTAATCAACAGAATGAGCTGAAGAGTCAAGGTTCGGAGATGAGAGAGTTGAAGACTCAAATGAGTCAGATTGCCACCGCCCTCCATGAACTTGTGAGTAAGAATTCTGGAAATCTACCTTCCCAACCCACTCCAAATCCAAAGGGGAATGTTAGTGCCATCACATTGAGAAGTGGGAAGCAAATGAACGATACATCTACACCTACCATTCCACCGGGATTCACCTCAACTTCAGAGAAGCCGCATTCCATACCAACTGATGAACAATCCAAGGAGAAAGATAAAGGTAAGAAAAAGATTGATGATGTTCCTCCTAAACCACTTCCTTTTCCAAACAGGGTTGTTCAAACCAAGAAGATGGCTGAAGAAGCAATGCAAAAGGAGGTTTTGGACACATTCAAGCGTGTGGAGATCAACATTCCTCTACTCGAAGCCATTAAGCAAATCCCAAGGTATGCCAAATTCTTAAAAGAACTTTGTACCAATTGAAGAGGGCTCAAGGGAAATGAGAGGATCAACCTTGGAAGGAATGTCTCAGCACTCATTACACCAACTCTAGCAATGCCAAAAAAGTGCAAGGATCCCGGGACATTCACCATCCCATGCACCATAGGGGAGTTTCACTTCTCTGATGCTCTTTGTGATTTAGGAGCTTCAATAAATGTGATGCCTCACTCTGTTTTCTCTTCATTGCAGATTGGTGAGCTCAAGCCTACAAGGGTAGTGGTGCAGCTAGCGAATAGAGCTACAGCATATCCGGCTGGTGTCCTTGAAGATGTGTTGGTAAAGGTAAAGGACATGATCTTCCCTGCTGATTTCTATGTACTAAACATGGAAGATGACCAGGTAAGTTCTCATGCCCCTATCATTCTTGGTAGACCCTTCCTCAAAACTGCTAAGACCATTATCAATGTTCATGAGGGTACTCTTTCCATGGAATTCGGGGATGAAATCGTGAGGTTTAAAATCCTGGATTCTATGAAGTACCCACCAGAGGAACACTCAGCATTCTTTCTCTCTCATTCTGAGTCTCCATGTGATAGTCCCTCTATTTTTGATTCCCAATCTCTTGGGGACTATTCACTTCTTAATGAAATAATCAGTATTGGGTCCAAATTGATGTCTCATTCTACTTAATACCCTTTAATTCATGATCTTTCTGATCTTGGGATTGGTTCATTTGTCCAATCATATTCGAATTCTGAGCATGTATACTCTGATTATGATATGGCTGCTAATTTTTCTGATGGATTTGATGCATTGTTCTCTCATTCAGATGATATGTATGATTGTGCACAGATGTCTACGCCACTCATGCTTCCATCCATTCAGCAGCCACCATCACTGGAACTAAAGCCATTGCCACCAAATCTCAAATACTCATACTTGTTAAGTGGTGAAAAATTACCTGTTATAATTGCTAACAATCTCTCTTTTGAACATGAAGAAAAACTTTTGAATCTTTTGAGGGAGAACATCAGGGCAATCGGGTGGACCTTGGCTGACATATCAGGTATTAGCCCCTCCATTTGCATGCATAGGATTCTTTTGGAAGATGGAGCTAAACCGGTGAGGCAACCACAAAGGAGACTCAATCCAACCCTTCTGGAGGTTGTTAAAAAAGAGGTTGAAAAATTGCTCGAGGCAGGTATAATCTATCCCATTTCAGATTCTCAGTGGGTAAGTCCTATTCAGGTTGTGCCTAAGAAAAGTGGTGTTACTGTTGTTAAAAATGAGAAAGATGAGTTAGTTCCAATGAGGGTACAAAACAGTTGGCGCGTGTGTATTGATTATAGGAAACTAAATCATTCCACTCGCAAAGATCATTTCCCCCTCCCATTTATTGATCAGATGCTTGAAAGACTAGCTGGGAAGACACACTATTGTTTCTTGGATGGATTTTCTGGATATTTTCAGGTTCCTATAGCTCCGGAGGATCAGGAGAAGACTACATTCACCTGTCCCTTTGGGACATTTGCCTATCGGAGGATGCCATTTGGACTTTGCAATGCCCCAGGTACCTTCCAGAGATGCATGGTGAGTATTTTTTCTGATTTTATTGAGACCTGCATGGAGGTATTTATGGATGATTTTACAGTGTATGGATCTTCATTTGATGAATGTCTAAGTAGTTTGGAAAATGTGTTGAATCGTTGTATTGAGAAGAATCTAGTCCTGAACTTTGAAAAGTGTCATTTCATGGTAGAGCATGGCATTGTCTTAGGGCATGTAGTGTCAAAACATGGGATAGAGGTTGATAGATCTAAGGTAGAAATCATTTCATCCTTACCCTACCCTTCATGTGTGCGTGATGTTCGATCATTCCTTGGACATACTGGATTTTATCGACGCTTCATCAGAGATTTTAGTAAGATCGCTCTACCCTTATCTCGATTGCCTCAAAAAGATATTGACATCAATTTTGATGATTCATGCAGGGTATCATTTGATGAGCTAAAGAAGTGTCTGACCACTCCACCGATCATACAGCCCCCACGGTGGGAGATTCCTTTTGAGCTTATGTGTGACACCTCCAACTTCGCGGTTGGAGCTGTCTTATCTCAGAGGGTGGAGGGACGTTCACATGTGATCGCCTATGCATCGAGGACACTAGATTCAGCCCAATCAAACTAAACCACAACAGAAAAGGAGTTTCTTGCTGTTATATTTGCTTTAGATAAATTTCGTTCATATTTATTGGGCTCTAAAGTAGTTGTTTTTTCTGACCATGCAGCTTTGAGGTACCTCCTAAAGAAGCCAGATGCAAAGCCACGACTTATCCGTTGGATGCTACTTCTTCAAGAGTTTGACCTTGAGATAAAGGACAAGAAGGGGTCAGAGAATTTGGTGGCAGACCACATGAGTAGGCTTACTCACACACTAGAGGGTGACACCTTGGACCAGGTACCACTTCGGGACACTTTCCCCGATGAGCATCTCTATACCATCTCAGGTAAGCATCCTTGGTATGCTGATTTAGTTAATTACATTGTTGGCTCTGAAATCCCAGTAAATTTGAAGAAGCATCAAGTCCAAAAATTAAAAAGTGAGTCTAGGTATTATGTGTGGGATGATCCATACCTCTGGCGCATGTGTAGTGACCAAGTCATTAGGAGGTGTGTTCCCGATCATGAGTTTGAGTCTGTTTTGCATTTCTGTCATACACTTGCTTGTGGTGGACACTTTGGACCCCAACGGACAGCTAGGAAGGTTTTAGACTCAGGATTATATTGGCCTAGTTTATTCCATGATTCCCATGTATTTTGTAAGTCATGCTCTCATTGCCAACACACTGGAAACATTTCAAGAAGACACGAGATGCCCCAACAACCCATTTTATTCTGTGAGATTTTTGACGTTTGGGGAATTGATATTATGGGACCTTTTCCTAGTTCATTTGGTTTCTTGTATATCCTTGTTGCTGTCGATTATGTGAGTAAATGGGTGGAGGCCAAGGACACCAGGACTGACGATTCTCATGTTGTTGTGGATTTTGTCAAAGCACAGATTTTTTCCAGGTTTGGAGTACCAAAGGCCATCATCAGTGACCAAGGGACACACTTTTGCAATAGGAATTTTGCTTCCCTCCTTCGGAAGTATGGGGTGACACACAAAACATCAACACCATACCACCCCCAAAAAAATGGCCAGGCTGAGGTTTCAAATCGTGAGTTGAAACAAATCTTGGAGAAAACCATGCAGCCAAATAGGAAGGATTGGAGCAAGCGCTTGGATGATGCATTGTGGGCTTATAGGACAGCATACAAGACCCCCATTGGTATGTCCCCATTTCGGATTGTTTTTGGGAAAGCGTGTCATCTCCCCGTGGAAGTCGAGCATCGGGCATATTGGGCTATAAAGAAATGTAACATGGATTTGGCCCAAGCTGGAATTCAAAGGAAGTTGAAAATTCAAGAGCTTGAGGAGATTCGCCTGTCATCATATGAGAACTCAAGGCTCTACAAGGAAAGATCAAAAGCAGCTCATGACAAAATGATCCAACAAAGGGAGTTTCATATTGGAGAGAAAGTCCTTCTCTATAGTTCACGACTGAAGTTGATGCCTGGTAAGTTGCGTTCCAGATGGTTAGGTCCTTATATTGTGTCTAATGTTTTTCCTTATGGTGTAGTGGAGATCACACAAGAGGACACTGGAAGGAGCTTTACAGTCAATGGGCAACGTTTGAAGAGATACATTGAGGGACATCCTACTGATGCAGTGGATTTTATCACACTGCATGACCCCATCATCACTTGATCACATCAGGCTGTTCCTAACCCTTTCACTTTTATATTATTTGTCCTATTTAAAAATTTTGCATTTCATGTGCATATATCATCTCACGGGTTCACATTGAGGACAATGCAATATTTTAAGTTTAGGGGAGGGAACCTTTTAGTTTAGTAATTTCAATTGTTTTCCTGTTAAAAAAAACACCAAAAAAAAATTGTGTGTTTTTCAAAATTTGTGTGTTTATTTTACAATTTTCTGTGTGTTTTTGAAACTTTTGAGCTGAAATGATTCTCATCACCATTTTTAAATCCATATCAATAAGTGAAACAATTTACCCCTTGAAACTAAGCTTAAATGAATGCTGAAATGACTTTGTTTCAAGTTCAAATATTTAGTAATTTCATGCAAAGTACGCTGAATTTTGAATCCCATGCCAATCTCACTGTCTTTATATTTGAAATCACTTTCCTGTGAGGCTTCTAAACCATTATTTTCATATTCTTTACATTCACCTCACTTCTTGAGAGAGCCAAACCATACTTGATTTAACCAGAATTTGATCTATTCCTGTCAAAACTTGAGGGTTTGAGGTACTTGTGTTTAAATGATTGAGGCATTTGTTTGGTATTAAAACCCCTATTTCAAATAATCCTTTTTTATAATGGCCTACCTTGAATATTTAATCCTTGTAGCCCTTAGAAGCCATGCACAGCCTATTAGGTTAAGCCACATTACAAGCCAATTTTCCCTATCCAACCAACTCTTGAAGTGAAATTGCATAATCTAGTTGAGCTTATGTGTGGGGGAAGATGTCTTGTGTTGTGCCACCACATTATGTGATACTTTGGGTGGAAAATTAAATTCTGAAGAGATGTGTTTGCTGCTAAAGAAAGTCATTATATTGAAAGCTGTGCCTTTTCTGGAGCTTTCATGACAAGTGAAGCTGTGCCTTTTCTGGAGCTTCTAATTGAGGTGGAAAGTTGTGCCCATCTGGAGCTTTCAAGAAAATCATGTTTTAGAAGATTGTCATTTTTTATGCTGAAATGATGAATGATGACTTTTCATGATGATGGAGCTGAATTGATACTATGGGGATTGAAGAGAAGACCATATTTAAGTGAAAATTAGATTAATGCAATTTTGCTTTAAAAGAGTCAAGCCCTCCTCATTCAGCCTCAGAGTTTTTCACATCTTAATCCTACCAACCGAAAGCCACAGAACAACCCTGAAAAGTCCTCATGATAAACATATGTCCTTGACTCACATCGGGTAGCGATGTAGGAATCTATCAAGCCTATGGTGACCCTTGTATGAGTTTGGATGAGAAAGACATTGCAAATAAATTGATATTTGAGTGATGAGAGAAAATTCAAGCGAGGTAAGTGTTTTGTGCATGGGTGGATAAATGAAGTGGAAATATATTGAATGATATAAATGGAGAACCTGAAATAAGGTTTTTTATGAGGCATGATATCTTTTTTATTCTTGGTGTGAAATTGATTGATCTTAAAGATATGTGTTTTAAAATTGGTTTTGATTTGATATTGATGTTTACTTGATATGAGGTTTTTCCCAGGTGTGCAAAAGGGTAAGAGTGGGGGAGTTGATAAAACACTATTTTATTGAATATTTTATTGATAATAAATGATATAATTTCCTCACATTGTGTTAAATATGTTTATTTATAAAATATTTGGGATTTGATCATTCATTTGAAAATTTGGTGAAAATTTCAGTTTTACCCTTAATAGTGCACTGTATTATTTCGAAGATAAATATTTTTATATTTATTATTTGAATTTGAAATTTTGTAACAGTGTTCCTAACTTAAGTATCTACAACTTTTATTCAGGATACTAAAGCTAAAGAGTTAATTTGGTTGTTGAAATTGGGCCATGAAGTCAAAGTTGGGCTGGGCTCGCCAGAATGGAGAAGGTTCTGTATTTGGGCCATATCCTCTACATACGGGCTTGGATTGAGCCCAACTTTTTAGGAAATCTCGGGGACATGATGTGGCACAAATCATCCTTCTGGAAGGCCGGTCAATTCACGCGTTAAGAAGGTCAAATGGGCGGTGCAAGTTTCATTAAAATATTTGGCCGATATTTTCCATTCACACTTGAAACCACTTTAAACCTAGCCTCCCCTCCACTCTATAAATTAGTGATTTTCTCATTTGGATAGGCTGGTTCGTGCATTGGGAGATTGGAGGCAGAGGATAATTGGTTTCAACCAAATTCTCCAACCATTGTAAGAGAGGTAGCTCTTGAAGCAAGGATCCTCTAATCGAAGCCCCTTCTCTCCTTCATGTTGTAATTGTTTTGTTTGTGTAATAAACTTCTTTGTTCTTCTTTTATTTCTTCTCTTTTCCTCTGTTTTATTTAAATTTATTCTTCTCTTAATCTTCCTCTTGGGGCTGGAATTCTTGAGTAGAAGCGATATTGGGTTATACCCATTATAAACCTTTGCACATGCAAAACGCTTCTACGATGATTACGCCACCCATGGAAGAGTAATTTTTAGTGATCGATCTATCTTCTACCCTCTTCATTTAATTATTTTGAATCATTGAGCCTACTGTAATTCACTTAATATGATCCATGAATTATGTTTTTAAATTTTAAGAAACTAAGCAAGCAATTGAACAATTAATACAAAAACACGCGAGGTCGAGATTTTGTGTAAATTGTGAGAGTGCGAGCTTAATCGGTAATACAAGACCACTTGGGATAAATTTGTAGAGTTCAAATATAATCCCTAAACACAACTCATCCTCATTTCCAGAATGGATTTGTGCTCTAATTAACCACTGACCATAAGCTAACCTTAGAACAACAATCAAAGCAGGGTTCTGCGATTGCATGTTCCGAAGCTAGCCTAGGGTTTAAGTAATTCCATCTTTGTGGTTAAGTTAACTCTTGTAGGGTTAGAGGGTTAACAAATTAGAGGATCATAATTAAGTGGATATTCATTTAAATGATAATGATTAAAATGTAAATGAATAGGTAGAGTTAGATCGATTACGCCTTTTAAAATATTTTCTAAAAAAAAAAATCTTCTTGTTGTGTTATTTTAATCGGAATTCATTTCAAAACTAAAAACAAAAAAAATACAATCTTCTTCCAGAAAACTTCTTCTAGATTCATAAACTATAAACAACCCCCATCCTTTTCTAGTAGTGTTTTTATTCTCTTTTATTTAATTTTTAGAATACCTCTAATAAGATGTTTTAATTCACTTCCTCCTTTGAGAGACGACCTTGGTTAGCCCCCTATGCTACACCAAGTAAACTGAACATTAGCTTCATAGAGTGTTGTGCTTGGAGTTTTATCCAACGTAACTCACTTTTGAAGTTCTTTTGAGAGCGCGTGCGACAACGCTTTTTCAATATTCTATAAGAATATTTAATGTGTTATATGATTTGACACATTATATATTGAACATGATAATTGGGGGAATAGGTAATGATAAAAAGATATTATATTGGTGGGAATATGTTTCATGGTGAATGATTAAAATTACAAGATTGTAAAATGATGAATATTTATGAAATTAATAAAAAAAATGGAATTCAAATTTATTGATGATTGATAACTAAAATTCCTAGATGATATAATTTGAGTTAATTTAAATTAATAATGAATATTTGGGAAATTATATCATAATGAATATTAATGAATGTATTTGAAGAAATGAAAAAACCATGATATGTGAAATTAATTACATGACGTCCATTATTTTTTATTATTTATATATTAATTATTTGAATAATTTATATGGGGTATTTCCAATGACAATATTCTTTATGTATTGATTAAATATTTATGAATTCCCAAGTATATATTTAGAGCCCATAAGAGTGGAAAATGGTAGAGAATAATTTATAGGTGAGTGGATTAAATTTACCATCAATGGAAAGGCTCATGAAAATTTGAGATGGGTGTTATGAGATGTTCAAGAAAAATGTTTTAAAGTGTTGGTGGGGATTAAGGGACAAAGTGGTAGTGAGTTATAAATAGAAATTCCATATATTTCTGAGGTCATGTTTTATTTTATAAATATAGATATATTTTTTGTTGAGATTTATATCGGTTGGTGTGAATTTCTATAAGCTCATGTCACATTTTCATAGAACCATTACATTTGTAGAAGGGGTCGTGCAACTTTTTTCTATTCAGATATGGTAAATAGGGGATGTCAATATTATGGTAGTGCACCTTGAATACAATATGACCACCTAGATAACTTCTCTATAATGAGAATAGATGGTGGTATGAATGAGTAGTTGATGTAGAATTATGTTTCATGGTTGAAAGGGGCCCTTGAGAAGTGTTGTCTACGTGATGAGGTTGTCGTTTTTGTGTATAATGAGGATATAGGGAATGTGAGTGATGCAGTATGGATATACTCCCTTGGGTTTGAATTATTGTAGACCTAGGTGAGGTTATGGTGAATATAATATGTGTGATTTTAAAACATAAATATTTAGTATACACGATGGATTAAGTGGTTAAATGTAAGGATCATGAGGTTTTATATCTATTTTCAATGTGTGATAGTGATATGAATTTTTTTTATAGTGATGTGGTTGTGGTTGTGATATGTGGTCATGATAGTGAGGATGGAAATATGTTGGTTTGGAAAACACGAATATCCATTATTGATATGATATTCAATGAGGAGTATATTGGTTATGTAGGGGAGAGTCCGTAAGAGTGGACACCCATTAATGTAGTTATAGTTCCAAAGTGTAGATAAATACCATACTAATAAACTTTGATGATATGTGATGTAATATGGTGAAAATGTTGTTTTAGGATGGGAGAATACTCAGGGGTGGACACCCAATAATATAGTGAGAGTCCTTGAGGGTGGACAAGTATAAAAAAGTTATAGGTTTTGGTGGAGTTAGTCCCTAATCATGAATATCTAGTAAACTAGTGGGATCCCCTACATGCACATAAATACTCACAATGAATGGGGATATACATGTGAGTTATTTGAGCATGGATAATTATATTGTGGTAATTATGGATTATTACAGAGTTACCAATGGTTGGATAATAATTTAGTGGTTATGATATACATCATAGAAAGTTCCATATTAGAGGATAGTTATATAGACGATGTGACACTATAGTCATAATGCTACAGGTGGATAATTGATTAGTTTTGGACTGGTAATGTTTATTGCTATAATATTCTATTAATGGTGGAATGTAAAGAGAATGTGATTGGGAATGATATAGAAGCTATGGTATGTTGTATTTTGGAAGTTCATTTTGTTTGATTGTTTTATTTTATTTATTCCATATATATATATATTAGTAGTATTTTCTCACATTGACACATGTGAGTTTTGGGGAGGAACCTACAGAGTAAATTTATTCACTCATGCTAGTATTGTATTAAATGTTTTATAAATTATCTAGATAGAGTTGGTGGTGGTGTCAAGGAACCTTAGCACTAGACACATTAGACTTATCTATAGAGGCAGTCACATTATACCTTGATAAAGGTATATAAGATATGTTATAATTTTGGTTTGATCGCCTTTATGGATGGATTTTTATGATATAAGATGAATTTATATTTATTATTAGTGTTTTTTGGATGAGAAATGAATTATATTATGCATAGTTTTTTGGGAAATTTCTTTTATAAAGGGAAATTCATTCTATATTTATTTGATATAATACCCTGGGTTCTAGACACTGACCAATATCATATTGATGAAAGGATTTGGGGTCACAATGTAACTTGTTTCTAACTTTGGGTGGAGTCCCATGGGGTTGTGATAGTCACGAATGATTAAAATATATCTATAAAAGAATTAATAGTATTTATATAGGATCATATAAGTGCATCATTAGAGAAAATACTACCCACACATGATTAAATAAGAAATACCACTATTTACATAATAGATAATTGAACAAACATAAGTGTAATATTTAGCATCATATGTTACATATAGTATTTCTCTAAAAATAATATTAATAAATAAATCTACAGTGCTAGAAGCAATACTCAAGAGCTATTGAGGAAATATTTTTCCCAAAAGGTCAACATGATAATATATTGAAGAAAAGAAATTCACTGAACAACAATATTTAAGTGAATTAGGTAAAGACTTAACATCAAATCAGCATGGAATCTGATCTAGTTATGAGGTTGAAAAAGTGAACTAAAAACCATACCTATGATTAGTACCAAAGTAAATAAATATGGAATCGTTTTCTAGTTGTGTATAAATATATATAGAGTTATAAATAATAGTTTTTTATGGGGATTATTTTCCTTGTTTTCGACATCAGGATTTTATATTTTTATATATTTTGGTCATGTTATTCTTCTCATCTCTTTCCTATTTCATAATAATGAACTCTTGGATCCTTTATAATGGAGGGACATGTAGAGGATTTTTTAGGAGAGGTAAAATGAGTTTACTAAGTCCCAAATACATAAAATTCATTATCTAGTTCATGAATTGAGGATTCATGTTGCTTTTGGGATATGAGGTTGGTGAAAATTATTATCTTTTGTTTATCATAACTATCTTATTATACTAGTATCCAATAATATTTCCTCCCTCTCTTTAGTTCACTAGTATACAATTGAAAGAGTAAGTTAGGATTTGAATGAGAGTGATTTCATATCATGGGATCAAGTAGGATATTCTATTTATTCAAGAATATTTTTTTATCCCATAAAAGAAAGAGAATATGGATTACACATGACGATCTTATAGTATGACAGTCAGTCACGACATCAATAGTATAATGAAGTATGATTATACATACGATGGAGTATGATCATTATGAGAAGATGAGGTATGTTGTGTCTTATAGAAATAGAGATCATTAGTAACAATCCTATATGTAACAGATTTATGCTTAATTTTTTTATACATTCATTTATATTCATTAGTGAATTCCACCAAACGCTACACTTTTTCATGATTTTTATTCTTTTAAAAATAAAAAAAATAATTAGTGATAGTAAAAGAAAGAGATAATGGCCTTTACATTTATTCTTAAGTGAAATGAGCCTGGGATAATAACTATACTCCCCTATTATAATAAAATAAAATAAATTTCCTATATCACATGAAAGGTCACTATAAAATTTGAAACAAATTTAGGAGAGTGTATGGTGATTTATTTAGTGTGTGATTCACTTCATGTATTCCTTATCCTTTTCATTTTAAAGTTAAATTTAATAAAATATTTATATTATGTTTTTAAATTCAAATTCGTATAGTGCAAGGATTAATTACACATAGTTGTAAGAAGATTTTATTGATTAAATAAGTTCCCATTATTTGGTGTATAATGATGAGATGATATATATGAACAGTAAATGTTCACAATTAATTTTCATTCTCCTTTCATTGAAAGAAAAAAATCAAGTGAGTTAATTCTCTAATCAAGTGGACAAAGAGTGTATTTTCACACTTTTATTTCATAAAATAGAACCCAAGGAGGATGAGGAAAAGATAATTTAACATTTAATTTTTACCTTTGCTTAAGAAAACTAGAAGATTATATTGAGGATAATATGATAGATGATGTATATGTGGAAGAATAAAAATCTCTGGAAAATTACTAGGATGAATTTCATAATATATGCCCTTCCTTTTAAATGTATAATCACTGAAGAAATAAAATATTCACATGTTTACTATTCTTTATCTAAGGATGTTGGGGATACAACTATGGTGACGATATTTAAATAATAGATGAATACAATTGGATACATTTCTCATCTAATGAAATCGAAACTCTTGGTTCAACATCCTATACAATAAGATATCCATGAGGATCCAAATAAAATATATTTCCTTTTTATAAAATAGTTTCCATAATTTTAATTTAAAAAATTTATTCATCATTAACTCTATATATTTTTTACATAAAAATTAGTATATCCAATAGATTTAATTCGGTAGTGATAGTTTAAAATAAATAGAACCCATTATGGGTTATATCTAATGAATGGAGGTCCTAAAATTTGATAAAGTTTACATTAATTGATAAAATTTATAATTTAAGGCTGACTGAAGAAATAAATTGACCCTTCCCATGCAAGTCATTATCTATTAAGAAGAAATAAGTTATTTGGAGGAAAAATAATTCCATGAAAAGAGGAACTCAGAAGGAATAATAAGTTAGCAGTAATTAGAATGTGACAGAAGTGTCCTTGTTTATACATTTAGGGAAAGAAAATATTTTGTCTTATACTAAATAATCATTATCCACCTACAGATATAGAAGTAAATCTAGAATTTCATATCTGTAAGAATTCTAAAAACAACAACTCTTAAGGGATGGCCCATGATTATATTTAATCTTTCATTTATTTTATTTTATTTTGATAAGAAAATATATTATTTTCATTTCATTTTATGTTTTTGGAAGAGAAAGATATATTTCCCATTAATTATATGATCATTTGGAGAAAATAACCACATATATGAATAATTACCAAACACTATATCTTCTTTTCATTTTTATTTTTATCAGTTTTCTCATATTCTTCACATATTTTAATAAAAGAAAATTTAGATTAAATTTGTGTAGTAACATCTATGTGTGTGTGTGTTGGTGCGGGATAAAATTTTTCAGTATATGATTTTCATGTTTTTTTGGTTTGTTTTTATAGTTTCTTTCATCTAAACTTAATACCTAGTCGAATTTAAAATTTCAATTTATTTTTTTAAAAACTCGTCACTTTAATCGTATACTAATTTAATAAATTATTGAAATGAATTGTTATCATTAATATAAAGGTTAAATATGTAATTAATGTTGTTAAAATATGAAATCCCATGTGTCTATATATTTCCAAATGTCAATCATACCATCCTATAAGGTTTCTAAACCATTTTAAAATTTTCATACATATATATTTTTCATGATAATATTGAGTAATATCTATAATCTGAAACATTTTTTGTTTCTTTTATTGAGATATTATAAATCATTATTTGTATCAATATGAGTTATACACTGTTTCTAATCATATATTATCATCTGAGTCCACCTTGAAATTCATCCTTCTTTTAATACCTTCGAATCCATGAACCAACTTATAGGTTAAGAAATATTACATTCCAATTTTTCTTTTCTTACATATGTCTTTGGTTTGTTTTCATTCATATGATTCATGAAAAATATCTGTGGTATTTCCATCGAATATTATCAGATAATGGTCACTATTCAAAACACATGACAAATGTTTTCATATTTTTCTAGATAGAATGCTTTAAAAATAAAAAAAAAATAAAATGTTACCCTTTTCCCCTTATACTTTCTGTGAAAAATGAGTATATGTGAAAGATATATATATATATATATATATATATAATCAAATGATGTGAAAAAATATACGAAGATATATGGATGATAATTCAAATTTTTCTACATTATTAGCAGGTTGACATATGAATAACGAGGGATCTGGAGTAAATTTTTTACCATTTAAAGAGGAAAAGTGTTAGGAAACAATCATTAAGATTTATTTACATATCCTTCTTAATTATGTAATTAATAACATCTATTTGTATCCTTATGTTTTTCAAAAAATTACCTACCAACCCTTACACTATGAATAAACCATGTCAAAGCCCTCAAAATTGATACATAATTTTAATTTAATTTGTTAGAGAAATTAAAATAGAATAAATCCAAAGAATTAATATATGTTCTTATTAATATATTTTTTTACAAAAAACATTAAAACAAGAGAGATATAATTATAGGAAGGTACGTAAAAAATGTGAATTTGTATTAATAATAGACCAAATTAATTCTTATAAACACAATGGAATTTGAGAAATTAAATTCATAAAGGATTACAGATATTTCCATGGTTATTTAACTTTATTTTTTTCTCCCAATATTTCCTAATATGTTTGAATTAATCTTGGTATATGGTATATTTCCATTAGAGAAAGAAAATGTGTGGGGGAGTTAAGAATAAGTAAATTAACTTCTTTCAATAATGTAATTCATTATTTTTAACCCCACAATTTTAAAAACATTTATGAACTGACTTTGGTTTTAAGTGTTTTTTTTTCATTTTATTGAAATTATTAACTAAAATTAAGTTTTTTACTTAATTAATTTCTTTGTAACTAAATTACATGGTTATACATTAATTTAAGGAGATTAAGATGTGTTTTGGAAGACTATCTATGTAATGTGAGTGAAAAATTGGAATTATATATTCAATAAACTATTTATCAAACATTAGTCTTGACTATTTAAGAATAAAATTGGTTTTGGTCAGGTCTTGTATGATCAATTACCTTAGTAGGTACGAATCTATCTAGTATACCACAATACCAAAAAATTTAAGATTCAAGCCATTATGATTAATTGTAGAAGTTTTAATCCCATTTAAAAATTATAGGATATTATGCAGGATTTTAATTATAATCCTAGAAACTATATAAGGGAAATTAGGGAAATATAGATTCTATATAAGGATTATAAATTTCTTAAAAAAATTAGAATAGATAACCATATATATGATTTTGGTGGACCTTTTTGATGAAACTGTATCTATAAATGAATAATGGGTACTTATATATGTTAAGTTTATGACTCTTTTTATCTTTGATCTTAAAAAATCACAGCACAATTCATTAATGTTTTAATCATAATTTTTATTCGATGATTATGTTTTATTGAGTGTGTATTTAATGTCCGTTTTGTATGTTCCAATAAACTAAATCATCTGGTATATCAACCAGGACATGAAGAAGCACTAGGAAGGCATTGAACACATTAGATGATAGAAATCAAGAATAAATTTATTTGATGATGGATGGATGCATTTAATACTATTGGAATTGAGCCTTAAAAACTCAAAACTTTATCACTGGAGTTTTTTATGTGGACATATATAAATTCAAATTGAGGATTTTAGGGATGTGATAAGTTACTTGGGTAAGATGAAGATTTTTCATTCATTTTATAGTTGTTTTTTATCTCATTTCTTCTGGGTGCATCTGATTTTATTATCTTTAAAGGTTTATTTTAGAATTCATGTGTGATATCTTCATTGAGAATGATCCTAGCATTTCATGATGTGATTTTTTCATTGATTGATTATCATGATTTTGGGTTTACATTGATATAAATATATAATGTTTTTGATCCTTAAAGATGAAGTGAATCCGTAGATATGATGATATATTTTCTGATCAGGGACATTGAGGGATTCAAGGAATATTAATACAAATCCATTCAAATATGGTTATAATCGATGAAGATCTGGGAGTTTTAGATAACTTGTGCTAAATAATGTTAATCGAATTATTTTGGGGATCAAATGATAGAGTGTTAAGGGATAAGAAACTTATACCGAATTATTGGTCTTTAGTCAAGGATGTTATAGGTTTAGAACTAAGACACATGGATTGGGATTATAGATACACTTTCCACTTTGGATAAAAGAGAATACTTCATAGGAATTATAATTAGATTGGTATTTGATATCTTTAAGGTGTATTTTTGTTGTTAATCAATGCACTAGGAATTGTTTTTACTTTTATTTTTTATAATTTTAATTTCTGTTAGGTTTATTATATTTATCATTAAATCATTTAAGTGTTCATAGTATTTATGGAATTTTTTATATATAATTTGATATATTCTATAGTAACCATAAATAATATTATATAATCAATTTATCCTTTGAATGTGGAAAATTATTATCGAAAATTTTTACCAACAATTTTCCCCCTCTAATAGTGATATATCTTCACATATTTGGGAAAAAACATTTTATATATCTATGTCTCTTATATATGATATTAAATATTCTTGTGAGTTAATCTCTTATTTTTATATTATTTGTTTGTTTTATCCTATTGTATAATAGTTTCCATACACTAACATAATAAAGAGGAAAAATCATTTTGCTATTGTTATGGAAGTTCTTCATATCATAACCTTAGAAAATATAAATACGAAGTGACCATTGGCTTTCAATAGTGTAGAACATGAATATTAACATGGAAATTGGATAACTTTTTCAATCGACACAAGAGTTGATCTTTTTAATATGACAAAAAAACCATTCGAAATTACAAAGAAATATTTTTCTACTTTACCTCATGATAAAAAATTATTATCATAAAAAATATAATTTCCAGAATACATTTCTTCTCTTAATGAAACTGAATGTCCATAGTCATGTTTCATCTTATGAGAAAGTGAACGGAATATATTAGAAGATGAAAATTACTCAAATCAGAACGTCAATTTTTTTAAGAATCGAATTAATATATTGAGTTCGAATTATTTTGTATTTTATTTTCTAATTGAAGAATGGGTGGAATAGATACATCGAAAATGTATTACTATACATAATAGAATTTAGTATTTATGTTAGAATGAAATAATTAATGAATATCTTGTAGAAATAATTATTGATATTTTTCCTTAGAAATGGGACTCCAAGTTGATGACTATATAGGACACTAAACATCTAGAAAATCATAGTGTATACTATCTTATTTTAATCATAAATAATAATAAGAATATTTATAAAATATTTTCTATGAAGGATTAGATAATGAATATATTTCAATTTTCTTCAATTTATGGTGATCAGAAATCTATTTTCACCATTGTAAACATTTGTGAACATCAATTAGAAAATTATACTAGAGAAGGTAATTGAGGAAAAATATGTCAACTCGTAAGGAGGATAAGAAACATAATTGGAAATTATATCTTATAATATGATCTTCATAAGAGTAGAAAATTTTGGTATGATATGAAGGAGTATACAAACTATTTGTTTTGAGGGACAGATGTTAAGGTATATTAGACTATATTGTTATCAGTTGAATAAAAAAGAAATAGGTTGTAAAATATTTCAAAAGGAAATAAATAATGGATTTCTATGCTACATAAAATACTTGGAGTGTAAATAAGGATTTATCATCCAATAAAAATAGTGATTTAAATGATGGAATAAAGAATATTTTCAGTTTCAATTCAAATATTACTTGGAATAATAAAAGAATAATGGGGAATACAAATAATAATATAATCTCATTATTAGCATTAAATTAAATTTTTTTTCATTGAATTATGAAAAAAATTCAACTTATTTAAATGCTGAAGATGATAAAATAAAAGTTAAATAAATGAAAATATATATCTCTTTCCTTGAAAAGAAAATAATAAATTAATGTAATACCTAAAGTTATTGATGGTTGAGGTTGCTAAAATAGAATATTGTATTTCAATAAAATTCTTATGATACATTTAAACTAATTTTGAGTCAAATAATAGTGATAATAAAATTTATGAAATAAGAAATGATAAAATTAAACTCACTAGTGTATTAAATTATTACTAAAGAGACATTTCATAGTTTCTTATAAATTCGATATTAAAACTGTTTTCGTAAAACCATCAGAAGATGTACACTAGATTATTATAGTGAATAATGATATTATTGACTAGTTTAACTTATGAATAAGAAATATATGTGTGAATACTCTATATCTATGTTTTTTTGGTGGAAGTGGTGATTAAAACTTGCTACACAATAAAATGTAGTTTATTTCATGCATTGTTTAATAAAAATAATTATGAATTATGTAATGTAATAAAGTCCAAACATAGATAATTAACTGTTTTTGGACATAAAGAGTTAATTTCTAATACTGAAGTGAATCATAATATGTTAAAAAATATTATAATGTTTTATTTATTGGTTATTAAATCACTAACAAGGTGTATCATGTTTTATAAAAATTCACAAACATTACTAATGAAACAGTTCATGTAAAATTTCATTAAACTAATCCTTTTTGAACTGAAAAAAATTAGAAGTTACAAATTAAGATTTTATATGTGTAACCCCTTTTGATTTTTACTAGATATTGAATCCTATCATCTTGAAATTATCATACCCAAGACTTATCTGACTTATGAATGTATACAAAAAAATTAGTCTATTTGATATTAATTCATCTCAAGTGTAAGATAAACATTAATTTTTTACATAGAAAAATAATGTCTTAAGGAATCATTACACTAAAAATATAATTAGTGATGGATGAAAACTACATAGAACTAGAAATTACTTACAAAATGAATGTGTTCATATTTCATTCTTATAAAAACATGAATTTATAATTCTAGATGAAGCCTTTGGTGATGAAAATTGTATAACAACTATGCTATAAGGTCTTAACTAGTTTTAATAAAACAAGGTGTGTAACATAGTTATGAATATTAAGGAATTTCCATTTATAGGAGTAAAATGGTTGTTTTGATATAATTTTGTTGAAAATGGTTTTATTTTTTAGACAATGCCGTTTATAATTCCGAATGTGTATAATAAAGAAGATGGAAAATATTATGGCAAAGTTTTTCTCTTTTATCTAAGCTCAATTCCTTCCATATACTTTATTGTTTTCACTTAATAATTCTTATCTATATAAATAATATGTAAATAGTTCCTCAATGAATAAGTTTAGGATGATTTTTAGTCCGAACATCCTCAAATATATAAAAATAAATTTTCCAGAATTGTTTTTTAAAAGCATGATGGTTTTTCACATACCTTGTGAATCATTGAGAACTTGTTATGATTGATTTTGTAATATTATGAATCAAAATAATTCATTTATTAAAATTGACAACCCCACTCATTTTATCATTTCATTTTCAAATACACTACAAATATTCAAATTAATTTCAATGGAATATTATTTGAGTCAACTCAAAAAATCTTGAAGCTAGTTTTTTTTATTTTATAAAGAGTGAGTTTAAGATGATAATGATGGTTGATCTTAATCTTTTCTGGGATATTAAATAACTCAGAGTATGTGAAGGTTATATTTAAATAAAAATAATTATATTATATATTTACTTTAATTATTTGGTTCTGACAGTGAAACATGTATAAATACTCTGATGGGAAAAACTTATAAACATGATCTTGATGATTCTGAGAAACTGGTTGATCAAAGCTATTCAGACGGATGATAAGAATAATACTCCAATTGATGTCTACCCAAACAAATATTATTGACCATATAATCTTGTGTATAATATTAAATGAAAATCAAAATGAATTCCATGTAAAGTAAGTCAAGAATATATTTCTCCATCTTAATGGAACTACTGAACATATCTTCTTTTTCTTAAAATAAAATTTTACTAAGAGTTATTCTGATGATGGATTTGGTGAATATAAAATGGATCAAAAGATCACATACATGAAATTTTATTTATTCAGAGAGCCTTTAGTTTGATGGAATAATAAGAAACAACACTCAATTTTACATGCCACTACTAAATAAAAATATATGGTTTCTAGAAGTTTTTTTGATGAAATTTTTTGGCGAGATAATACACTCCTATTTTTTTTATGTGTTTTACTCAAATTATTATTCATTTTTTATTATAAGAGAGAAGTCAATTGATCTAAAAACACACCAGATCACTAATATGTGAAGCATATAGACATAATATAGTATTTTTTCGGGAATACACACATAAATAGAGTTATTATTCTTGATATTATCACAATATAAAAATCATATCTAATATATTTTTAAAAAAATCTTAAATTTTGATAGATTTGAAAAAACTAATCATATGTTTGGCATGATTAGTGAAAATAGATCATAATTTCTGGTTCTCACTTCCAATATATCTTGACATTGAAAAACACATTGAAGAAGCGGGAGGAAATTTTGTTATAGATTATATTAACTTTTCATTCAGCTACTTTACTTTCTAAGTAGTTCATTAAACGATATTTACTATGAAATTTTTTTAGAACCACATATAATGAAAATTAATTTTTTAGTTGAACCAAAGAAAAATAAAATCATTATAATATAATTTACTCAAGGTGTTCAGTCATACGTATTATTTTATTTTTCATACATTTATATAAAAATATATATTTTTACTCTAAATTATCTCATTTAGAGTTTATCTTTTCTCCCTAGTTTTTACTCAAATGAATTTACTGAGAAACTTTGTTAATGGAAGAAAAGAGAATAGATTTTTAATTTTATATGAAACCATTTTCATTATAATAACATCTTTTTTATTTATCGAATAATATCTTCTGATAGGATACTTAATTTTAGTATTATTATTTATTTATGTTTATCCCCAATTATTGTAATATTTATTAATCTCAAAATAATGTGAATTTAACCTAGTTTTATCGATTATCTCATGATCTAATTTTAGTTACTATGTTTTATTGTTAATGTATAAAATATCCTTGTTTGTATATTTTTAACCCTCATAAAGGGGGATAATTATAAAATGTTCATGATCATAGTATGTTTATCTTTATTTAGGGGAGATTATTGTTATGTTTAATGTTTTCCATATAGGAAATTTGGGTATAACTTTTTAATATTTATTCTCATTATTTTCTTCTATATTGAATAATTTTTAAAGTTTTTATTCATCATTAAATATGTTTTCACTCCACAGAGAGTAAATAGTTTAACCCAACATATGTATATAATTTATTTACTTGGAAATTTTGATTTTTAAAATTCCTATAGTATTAATACTCAGATATGAACCTCTTTTAAACTTGATCTTGATTTTTTCAAGAATCCAGTGGATCGAAATATATTTAGGGGAGTGATCAGAAGATTACACTACATGAATACTAGTCGAAAATACATTATATAATCAACATTATTAGTTATGATATTCCCAAAAAATATAAATGAATCCCATATATAAGAAGTTAAGAAGATATTTCACCACCTTAAAATGAACTCTTCAATATGGATTGTACTAATTTTATAGACTAGAATATTTAATTAAGGGTAATTCTAAAAAAATATTTGTTGAGTATAAAATGGATTAGAAGAGAACATATGAAACATATGACTTCTGAGCTGAGATGTTAGCTTCATGGTATATCATGAAACAATATTTACCTTAACTTTCTAGTAATGATGCCATATATGTGGTGGATAAAAGTTGTTGCACTCATTTTTCATGGAATCAGGAAAAACTCACACACTTATATTTTATTTTTACACAATTTTAGATTCTTTAAACAAAAACATATACTATATCATTATTTAAAAACCATGTAAATCACTCAAATTTTAATCACATAGACATAGGACCCCACTTAATTTTATACCACTAATAAATAGGTAATATTATTATTAGGTTTATCAGATGAAAAAAAATCAATATGATGATATTTTCACAAAATTGTGAAAATCCACTAGATTGGAAAACATTGAAAATAAGTTATGAATGATCTATTCAAAATGATCACAATTTTTTATTATCATTTAAACTATATGTTGACATTAATAGATCCTTGAGAAAGTGGAAATCCCATTTTTTATATAAGTTCAAAAACTACTAAAATGATTACATTACATCATTTAGTATAATTTACATTGAATATTTATTAGAAATACATGTAATAGAAGTGACCTTTATAGATAAACAAAAAAAAATTCAATAAGGTAAAATTATCTCATTGTGTTTATTTTTATAGTTTATTTAGTTATTTATATTCTTATATAGATATATTTATATTTATTCTAAAATTTCTATTTCTTATAAACAATTCTTAGATAAAATAAATATTTTTATTTTATAGTTATTAAATGGTTACCTATTTTACATGTATTTTCACTCTTATGATTTTCTTGAGAAACATTATTTATGTTAGATAACAGTATTCATTTTTATTTTTCTTTAGAATCATCAGCATCAGATGAACATCATTCATAGACATTTGAAAATAACATATGGAATATAAATTATTTTTACACTTATTATCAACTGATATTTATCATAAACTATAATAGTATCTTTCAATCTCAAAATAATTTGAATTTCATAAAATTTCCCCAACTCTATGATGATAGAAAGATAAGTATTGATTATTATTTTTAATCTTTATCACTTAATTATTTGATTTATTTGACAATAACAATGGCGAGAATTTTAGGATATTCATTATTTTAAAAATACCTATAGTTATTTGGGGGAGATTCTGGGCATGTTTTTTGTTTTTCTTGATGATTATTTTGGGATAATTTTTTATTGTTTATTATTAGTAATTTTTTACACATTAAATGATCTAGTAATTTTTTATTAATATTTAAATAAGTTTATTAATTTCAAAAATATGATTTTTTAATAAAGGAATTATTTTTTAAAATGAAGAGAATTTCTAAAAGTATGGTATTTTTAATTTAAATTATTTTGTTTCTACCCATGTGTAATCTATTAAAAGATAAATTATTTTGTATGTGGTATTATTTTTAGGGATAGGCTAATAAAAAAGAATAAAATATAGTAACTTTTAATTTTGAATTTGTTGAAAAACTTACCATTAAATAAATTTTAACATTAATAATTTCTGATTGTCAAAAATAGGGAACTGTTGAGTGAATGAAAGGTTTTATACTTAGTTTTTTAAAATCACAATATACATCATTATTGTTTTAATCTTATAATGAGATTGATGTTTAATTTTTATTAAGTTAATATTTAACTTACACTTGGAATTTTCTGATAAACCGAATTGTTTTTTACATATAACCTAACATAAAAAATCACCATTATGGTGTTGAATACATTGGATGATAGAAAATATGAATGAAACCATTAGATGATGGATGGATGTATCCTATGTTGTTGAAAGTTAATCCAAATAACTCATAATTAGACTATTGGAATTTTTTTGGATATATATAAATTCAACCCATAGATTTACATAATGGAAGTAGTTACTTTATATATTTGAATAGTTTTTTAATTTTTTTATGTTTTATATTATCTCACTGCTACTGAGTTATTCTGATTCTATTTCCTTTGGATGGATTTTATTAGATCACATATGGGTGATGTTTTCATTATTAAATCCCAACAATTTACATATTATAATTTTTTTAATTATCAATACCACAGTCCTACCAATATTGAAAGATAGAGTTTTTCTGATCCTACATGATAGATGGATTCTATGGATAAGAACAAATATTGTCTGCTTAGGTTGATTGATCTATTTTTGGTATTTTAAGATATAATGCTATAGTAAGGATTATAGTTTTTGATTGTTTGTGTGTTTTAGCTTTCCTATGATTGCTAAAGATGATGAAGTTATTATAGGAATAATAAGAGTATGTTTCTAGTGATATGACACTTATAACATCTGATGAGTTTTTAGTATTTTTTATTTCATATTTATAATAAGGATAATTATATCTGGTTTGTAGATCCTTCTATTAGTTTGGATAAAATAAAACACTTCCTATAATTTGTATGTGGATTAGAAATTGATATTCTATAGGGGTGTGTGAGTTATTAGTCAATAATATTTGAAATGTTTTAAATTTTTTATCATATTAATTTCTATATATCCTATTAAATTTATTTAAAATCACTATAACTATATATAGTATGTATTCCATTGTATTTATACTATATAATATGATATATTGTGTATCAACTAGAAATAGTATTGTCTGATCAATTTAACACATGAGTCCAATGTAATTTCAGTGTTTTTTGTATCTAAAAGTCAACACCACTCTTATAGATTCATATATTCACATCATTTAGGAAAAAAATTAATGATTAAGCTATACATACATCATATTAACTCATAATCTTAAATTTATGAAATAAAACTATCTCCTTTCATGTAAGAGTATATGAGACCTATATTAGTGTATACCTACGTATAAAATTTGCACCTATGGGTTTTGACATTGGAAACAATTGATAAATATTGTTTTTTATGAAGGAATACCATTGAGTTATTGATGAAATGTTATTTCAACATGGATTACATGTATATCCCAAGGAGAAAAAAAGACTCACCATACCCCATTGCATAAATGAATTGTATAAAGCCTTAAAAAATCCAAAAGTAAGAAGATATGGGTATGTGGAAAAAGAAACATGTTGAATACCTTATTGAATCTTATTATGAAATAATGGAAGGATGGGAGTATTCATGAAGTGTGTATAAATATATGAGGAGTAATATATAAAAGGGATTCCCTTATAAGAATTGTTATCATTTTTTAGCATTTTAGTTGACATTTAATATAAACTATGTTTATATTCATCTCACTTTTAGGTTTTATAATCATGAACTATTAACTCCATCATAAAGGGGGGTTTAACTGAAGGTTTCACCAGGGGAGTTGTGTTGAGTATCTCGATTCCCTAAGACATTAAATTCATAATCTGGTTTAATAAATATGAATTTAAGAAGATTTTGGGATGATATGTTAGTAATAGTGCCTCTCATTATAGTTTCATACTTGATTTCATCTACTATTATATAATTATTTTCTATTTATCTACTTAATTCCCTGTTATATGATTGAACCAATCTTTTTATTGCTAAATTGATGAGATTTTATACCAATAGAGTAACTATAATATTCCCCCAACTGAGGAGTATATTATTTAATATTTTAATAATGAGGTAGATGTATAGTACACTACAATATCCTTGTGTATACATATCCTTAAAGATATAAATTTTATAGTATGGTATGATCATGAATACAATTATATGTATTCATTTAATGAGGATGAAGTAAACTATGTGTGATAATGAAGGACAATAGTTCTAATCTCATAATTAAAACCTTTCTTCATTACTTTTTTTGTACATTCATTTTCCTTCATTATTTTATGTCACCAATCCCCCTCTAATTTTCACACATTATATTCATTAAAAAACAAAAGCAATGATTATAAAATAATTATGTATTGAGTTTTACAACTGTCCTCATTAGAAATGACCTCATGGTCAACCACAATACTGAATCTTAGGAGAATATATGTGTTATTTGATCTACCCTATAAAAGGATATTATATATGATGTAACACCCCAGACCTAGATAATATTTTATTTTGATTCTTTTCTCGGTCTTATATCTTTATATTTGGGGTTTGGGTTGAGACCCGAAAAAATATAAGATGATAAAACTTTCCGGTGAATTCTGGTATATGTGCTATTAGCGCATGACCTGACATACCGTGCGGCCTGCTCTACACCAGAAATAATAAAAACTAAATAAAGGATAAAATTTTAAATGGATAATAACATATAATGAAAATAATACAAAATGAGGGTACAATAAAAATTATAGGAATGTTTAATAAAAATAATAATGATGAAAATATTAAGATTTTTATTATTATTAACATTATAATTATTATTAAAATTTTCTTTATATTTTTTATTAGAACCCTAATTCTGGAAATCCACACCCATCCTTTCCCTCCCTATGTGTGTAGCCTGACCAACCCACCCCTCCCTATACGAGCTGCACCCAACCCTTAGCCGGTGCCGATATCCTCCTCTTATCCAACATGACCTCGTCTGACAATGCCCCTCCTTGCTTACAAGAACCTATTATGTGGCTCCCCTCCCTACTCAAATGACCTTGTCTGGTGTGACCCCTCCCTCACGAAACCTCCTTTGTTTGACGATATTCCCATGTATCTTCACAAATCTCAATGGGATCTTCGAGTTATGTTTGTCTACCATCATCTTCTCCTCTAATTTTGTCATTTTCCCATCACCATTTTCTGGTTTCATTTGAAAAAACCCACGGTTTCTGTTTAAATCAATTTTTTTAGTTTCTTCAGTCATTAGTGTATGCAAAATGACTCGACTTCATGCATATTCTAGCATCTTCTGCCAAAGTCAAAGCGTATTGGATCATCTCAGCTCATCAAAACCACTCAGGGTATGGGTTTTATTCTTCTATTGCGTTTTACACCTTTTGTTTTGGTTCTTTAAGGATTTAGGGTCCCTAGACATTATTCTAGAATGTTGGTGTCTCTTTGAAGTGTTGTGCTCACATATATAGGTACATGTGTATATAGATATATATACCTTACATGCAAATTTGACATCATGGAATGAGGAAAATGTATATTGGATTAAGGGTATATATATTTATATAGGAATGTATGTGCGTTCATGCGTGGGTGGTCTTAATCGAGAGATTAAAAGGCCGAAGTGTTCCAGCTTTTCCTATTCTCTTGAGGTAGGTTTCACTATGAAATTTGTTTCCTTGGAGTTCTAATATACGTGATCCCTTTTAATTCCCTATTTTAAGCAAGTAAAATTCTATGGAATAGCCTTGTGATGATTCGTACTTATTTAATTATATCTTTTCCTTGACATAATTTATTGATTTGTTATAGTTACCATTTTATGTTTTAAATTTGTATCCTTATTTGTGCTAAGATTCTTAAGAGATACATTTTCACCTTATATGGTTTTCAATTTGGGAAATGAGTCTTTACCTGGTTGGGTTTTCATTGGGATAAAATGGTACCCTAAAAAGGGAATTCGGTTCCAAAATGATGTGCGATCTCAAACGATTTCCAAATGGGGTTTTCAGTTTTATTTCAAATGGTGGTTTGAAATGTGTGAGTTTCTTACCTTTTAGTGGAAATTCCTGGTTGACCTCTTTAAACATGTGTTGATGGAAATCAATTTCCTTGGGCCTTATTTTGGTTTTCAAATAATGATTCCTAGGTGTGTCAGGTGATTTTGTACTGTTTTTAAAGCTTGGGTAGGTTTTAAATAGATGGATGGTGGATTTCTTTATACAATGGGAATTGGTCTTGAAATTGGGTTTTATGCATAGCTTTTGTTTGATAAAAATTGAACGACTTTTTCCAATGTGAAATGCACATGATTTTGGATCTTTAGGGAAAATGGGATTGAGATTGGTCTTCTTTGGTGTTTAAAGGGGTTTCCCAGTCTTAAAGGGATGTTTTGGGTTTATAAAGTGAAAATGGAGTCCTCTTGATTTAATTGGTTATGATTGAGGGTGCATATCCTTTCCTATGAAAATGTATCTGAATGTCAAATAGTTTTAAATTGAACATCCAAATATATTTAATATGAGTAAAGGCTTAGTTGGATTTTGTTATGTGATATTGATTTTCCCTTATTGAACCCTCTTGTTGTATAAGAGATTTATGTTCATGTGATAGATGATTGTGTTATTACTTTCTTATTATTTTTCTTTTTCGGTGAGATTGATTTATTAAATGATATAATGATTAAATAATTAATTAATTGAAACCCTAGGGTAGGGTTTTCTTCATATTTTGTGGTTTCTTTTGGTTTATGGTTGTGTGAATTGTTCCTCGGGGCATATTCTTGTTGATTCCATCAACCTCTACCAAAGGTGGGGTTGTTCGAGATGTTTTGGTTCACTTCCACCGTCTAAGGTATGGATTTTATATCGTTGTTTGGTTTTACACAATCTAAATTTTAGTATTTATTTGTTTTAAGGGTTCTATTATTTGTGGTGTAGTGCGTTGAAATCTGTTTTGCGGTTTCAAGACATCAGGTCTAAGGAGACTCGTCTGCATGTTCATAGGTAGGCATATATATATATATATCTGTGTGTGTGTGTGTGTGTGTGGGTACCCCCGTTAAATGTATAGTCATCTATGCTAGTAAATATACATGCATGGGGCTAGGTGTCCCCATGTATATATATGAAAATGCATACGTAGGTGAGTGGAGAATATTATACGAATATAATCATATATGTAAGAATTCCCTTGAACATGTTTATGGCCCAAAAGATGTATATATAGGTGCTAGGTGTTCTTATATCTATTTGGAGGTGCATATTCTTAGTGTAGGAGAAAAAACATTTAGTTAGGAAGCGTCAAGGGATGAATGTTCAGTTTGGTTCTACTCTGAGGTACAATTTCAATGAATTCCTTTAAATTTTAGAACCATTTATTTCATGAATTTCTCACATAGTTTTTATTTTAATTTTTGATATTGATGTTTTAGTGAAATTTTTTATCTTGAAATGGAGTGATTTCTTTCTGGTAATGTATTGCAGTAAATGTGTTGATTATGTTTTTTCACATCTAGTGCATGATGAAATGCCCCATTGGACTTTCTAAACATGTTTTGGAATTAAAATGGTGTTTTAGTTCCTTAAATGGGTTTCCAATCATGTTTCTAGATTTCAAAGTGGCATGTGTGTGGTTCTTTATAAAATGGTTTAGAATGTGATGGTTATACGATGACCATTCCAGACATTAAAAATAGTTTCATTGGAAAAAACTCATTGGAATGGGACCTTGGCTTTTTGTTTGATGAAATAAGGGAGTTTTTTTCTTAGGGATTACATTGTGTTATGATGGTTTAATGGAGAAAGAATTTTTCATTTTGGTGACTTGGGGGTGACTTTGTTGTGTGTGTTTACTCTTCGTGATGAATGTACATGTGACTGGATACTAGTTTGACATTGTTGGCTAAACCACTTTTCAGTATGAACATGGGAACCAAGCATTGCGAGTGAATTTTCAGTGAACGATGGTTGTACTAGTTTATATTGCACATTGGCTAGTGGCCCATAGTAGGGGTATACCTTTTTATTAGTGCTACGAGATTGGGTCCCTCAGTTTGGATAGGTAGGGTGGTGATCGAGCATTTGGGCTTCATGACATCATTAGGTAGGGAATGCCTTTGGGATGAGTCCCATATATAGTACGTTCGAGACTATTATTGAGCTCCTAGGTTCTCCAATGTTGTCTGATACATAGTTCTATGTGGTTGATGATTGATATGTATGTGATGGTTGGTTACTCTTGTGTGGTGTTTCTCCATTTCTCTTATTGTGTACCTTTTTATCTTTATTCCTTCCATAGTGTAGCTTCTTGGTTAAAGTGATAAAGTGGTTTCAAGTGTTTACGCAAAAAGGTTTTAAAAATGTTTTACACTTTCTTCCTCCCTTTTTAGTGTAAAAACCACCTCATTAGAAACAAAAGTGCCTGCTTCTTAAAAAGGAAATATGGTTTTTAATTGAAAAAGAGCAATGAATCATGTTTTTTTATGATGAAAATGTGTGAAAACTAGTTTTATACATTTTAACTCAAACTTGAAATTGATGGATCATTTATTTATAAGAAATACATATGTGAATAGATTGATTGGGAATTCTTACTAAGTATTAATAGTCATGCCTATATTTTTATCTTTTTTTAGCTTCGGGACCTGCACTTTTCTTGGATTCGGTCCCCATAGTGTGGCATTGGATTGAGATTGGTGGTGACCCATAGGTTCACATAGAGGCATGTAAAAAATTATTTTCTCACCATTGCAAGTATTAATTTTCAATGCTCAATTTTTGTTTATTTATTTATCTTTTATTTGTGGGAAAAATCATTCCCAACTATTTAATTTCGATGCTCGACAATAGTTTCTATGATGTGGGGATGGGAACTCCCTTCGGGCCATGTTGTGGGCCAGCTTGGGTGACCAGTTCAGGGTTGACATAGGTTGGTTCGTAATAAAATGGTGTCATAGGAGGGCCTTGATATTTGGGGTGTCTGGTAGATGGAGATTAGGACTATCGAGACTCAAGAGTTTTGTGTGGTTAGAGAATCATAGATTCTTGCTCCCATAGATCCTTGAGTTATTAAGGGTAGTCCGGGAATCGACTCTTTTGATTTTGTTTTGGATTTAGGGATGACAATAGAGGTGAGATGATGACATGTTGTGATTTCACATGGAGTATTGACCCATGTGATATCCATGTTTCTGTTCCAAGATCCTCTTAGTGTTATTTCCTATACGGGGCACGACACACTAACATGTCACCTAATTGGGCATAAATTCTAGTTCCTCACTTCAACGATTTGGTGAAAGTTGGGATTATTTTTATTTTGGTTGGTGTGAGTGTCTTTGGGAAATAGAAGCTTTTTTTAAATGAAAATGTTTTCTTCTAAATCATCTTAAAATTGGAAAAGTGGGTTTGGTATTTGGAAATTGGAATTTGAAGAAGGAAATTTTTTCATTTAAATGGAATGGGTGGATTTTGAAAGTAATGTTTTTGGTTGTGTTTAGATTTGTTTATTTTTTTAGCGAGTTGTTTTTGGATGAAGATGTTTTTATTAATATTTCTTCAGCTCAATATTGGTTTTGACTTTATTTTGTATATGTTGATCAGAAAATGCCACTAAGAATAGTCATTAAAGTTACTTATGCGTCATTTCTAGTTTTTGGTCCTCCACAGACGTTTCCAATTCTTCTTGGTGATCGAGGTCCATTAGAGGTAGTGGAGTGCTTTGAAGTGGTTGGGTGTGTGTTTGAGGTATTTCAAACTTCTGAAGGTATCAGAGTGCATGTTGTATTATGTATTTTCCATGGTCCATAATCAATTCTAGTTATATCTTCATCTAATGGTTTATACATGAAGAAGTGAAGGTGAAGAAATAGAAAGAGCTTGTGGATATTCAACAGAGCCAGTAGTCGGTGAGGGCCTATGTTGACCACGTTAAGGAAATTGCTTCCTTTTCTCCAGAGGTATAATTTTAGAATCTTATGAAGACTTCTCTTTATCAGGGGTATTAATCTATACATCAAAGAGCGGGTCCTCCATTCTAAGTACCATCGTTTTGAGAAGCTGGTAGATGAATCGTTCCTAGCTGAGTTGTATCCAGAGCACAGATGGTTTGAAATCTAGTGTATCCAATTTCTTGTGATGGTTAACTATATGGCAAGAAGTGCAATATGAAGAAAAAAATTCCTATAGTGTATATTTTATTGTTGCATACCTGCAAAGTCTTTCACTCAATGTGTCCATTCAGATCACCAGGAAAATTCATTTAGTAATATTTTCTGGAAGAAGGAGTTTTGATGGATGGATGCTTGTACCTAACTATAAGGCAGGAGATACTTCGACTGTAAGAGCGCCGACCATAGCTCTCGTGGTAAATATTGAGCATAATCAAGAGTTTCCTAGGGTGTTAATCCTCAGTACAAGTTTTTTGTTTTGTGCTGGGATGAAAATATTTAAATATTCTTTTATTCTTTTTTTGTAGATGATGTTTTTATGATATTTTAAGTCCATCATTTCCTTGGGATATTATGAGGAACTTTCTCTATTTTAATCCCATCTATCATGTTTTCCTAGAAAAGGTTTTATAAATCATTAATTTTTTCTTAAAGTGTGTTTGGACCCTCTATGATATGTTTTTAGTTTAGTGATGGTCATTTAGGGATGATTGGATTTTTTGAGATAGGTGAATGGTGTTTATAGCCTATTGTTTAGTCAAAGTATCTTTCTCTAAGTTTTCCCTAATATTGGGGGATCATTAGGCGTGAGAAAAGAACCCAATTTTAATGATGGAATTTTTTAACTTGTGTTATAGTATTTTGTTTGGATTGGTTGGGAGTTCTCATGTTGGCTCGCCTACCTTTGGTGGTACGTTTGTGTTTTAATATCCATCTAGTAGAACCCTTGTGGTGGGGAGAAAACTCTCATGTTCTACCATTATTTGGGGTGATGTTCTTATCTAGGTCGGTTGGGTGTGACTTTGGGAATAAATAGTCAACCTAGAATCCCATGTTTCTCCTAGTTATGTTCAGGCATGGACTGAATTCTTGACTAACATTCAATTTGGTGAATTTATGGGAGAAGAAAGTTTTGTGGTGGGGGGAATTGTCACAGCATGACCCTGAATACTATTTTATTTTTGTTATTTTTTGGGTCTTGGATCTTTATGGGTAGGTTTCAGGTTGAGACCCCACTAAAATTATAAGATTTTAAAACCTTCGGGTGAATTCTGGTCTACACAAGGTTGGCGCATGACCTGGTAGACCGTGTGACATACTCTACGCCAGAAATAATAAACACTAAATGTAGGATTAAAATTTAAATGTAAAATAAAATAGAATTAAAATTATATAAAATGAGGTTACAGTAAATATTAAAGAAATGATTAATAACAATAATAATGAAAATATTATGATAATGATTATTATTATTAACATTATTATTATTATAATTTTTTTCCTTTTTTATTAGAACCATAATTCTACCCAACCACCCCCATCTCATACCTCTCTATGCACATGGCCCAACCACCCCACCCCTCCCCATGTGAGCTATGTATAACCCCTAACCTCTGCCAAATTCCTCCTCCTCTGTGATATGACCCCATATGGTAGCACCCATCACGACTTCCGTGAACTTATCTTGCAGCGCCCCTCCCTACTCGCCCGACATTGTCTGATGTGTCCCCTCTCTCACAGTTCCTCTTTTGTTTAACAATAATCCCCAGTATCATTACAAATCTTCATCAGATCATCGAGGTATGTTCATATGCCCTCATCTCCTCCTGTAATTAGGCATATTTTCCCCTCACCATTACCCAGTTTTGATTGGCCAAACCCTAGGTGTCCGTTTAATTCGATTTTAGTTTGTTTCTTCCATCATTAGGGTATGAAAAATGCCTCTCTAGTTTACTTCATGCATATTTTGGAATCCTCCTCCAAATTTGAAGTGGATTGGATCAACTTGGCTCATCGACGCCGCTCATGGTAAGATTTTTATTCCACTATTGTGTTTTCCACCTTCTATTTTGGTTCCTTGACGATTTAGGGTCCCTAGACATTCTTGTAGAATGTTGGTGGATCTATGATAGGTTTTAATCACATACATAGGTATATGTGTGTGTATATATATACTTTACTTGAAACTTTTACCTAATAGAGCAGGAAATGTACATTGGATTAAGAGAATATATATATATATATATAGAAATGTATGTGCGTGAATGCATGGGCAGTATTTGTCAAGAGATTAATGTGCCGAAGTGTTCTGGATTCCTCCCCCTCTCTAAAGGTAGATTTCACTATGAAACTTTTTTCCTTTGGAGTTCTAATATTCTTGCGCCCTTTTAATTCCCTACTTCATGCAGGTAAAATTATATGGAATAGACTTGTGATTATTTACACCTATTTAATTATCTATTGACCTTGGAATAATTGGTTGGTTTGTTTCATTTCTTGATTTATGTTTTAAATTGGTCTTTTTATTTATGCTATTATTATTATGAGATTCATTTGACCCTTTTATGTTTTTAATGTTGGGAAATGGGTCTTTCCCCATTGGGGTTTCATTGGGTTAAACCCATATCTTAAAACGGGAATTTTGTTTTAAATTAATGTGTGACCTCAAATGATTTCAAAATGGGTTTTTTGGTTTTATTTTAAATGGTGGTTGGAAATGTGTGAGTTGCTTACCTTTTAGTGGAAATTAACGGTTGACCTCTTTAAAAGTGGGTTGATATAAATGTGTGGCTTTAGGCCTTATTTTGGTTTCCAAAAAATGAGTCCCATGTGTGTTGGGTGGTTTTGTAATGTTTTGAAAGATATGGTAGGTTTTTCCTTTGATGGATGGTGGGTTCCTTTGTGCAATGGGACTTGTTTTTGGAATCAGGTTTTATGCATTCCTTATGTTTGATAAAAAAAATACAATGAGTGTTTCGAATGTGAAATACACTTTATTATTGGTATTTAGGCCAAATGGGTTTTAGAGTGGGCATCTTTTGTGTTTAAATGAGTTTCCGTGTGAGGGTGTTTCTGTTTAATAATTTGAAAATGGAGTCTTCTTTATTTAATTGGATATTCTTGAGAGTGAGTATGCTTTCCTTTGGAATTGTATTTGAATTTAAAATAGTTTTAAAAGGAATTTTAAAATATATTTAATATTATTGAAGAACTGGTTGGCATTTTTGATGTGATATTGATTTTCTCTTATTGAACCTTATTGTTGTAAATAAGGTTTTGTTTCATGTGGTTGATGATTTTGTTATTAGTATCTTATTATTGTTCCTTTTGGGTGACTTTGATTTATTAAATGATATAAATATTTATTAATTATTTATTTGAAACCCTACGTTAGGGTTTGACTCGGGTTTTGTGGTTTTATCTTATTTAGGGTTGTGTGAATGGTTCCCCAGGACCTTTTCTCGTGGATTCCGTCAACTGATGACAAAGGAGAGGCCATTAAAGATGTTTTAATTCACCGCCACCATCCAAGGTGTAGATTTTATACCATTGTGTAGTTTCATACAATCCAAATTAGAGTCTTTATTTTTTTAACGTTTTTATTATTTGTGGTGTGGTGCATTGAACTCTGCTTTGCGGTTTTGAGCCACCGGGTATAAGGCGACTCACCTATGTGTGAATAGGTGAGCATATATATATATATATGGGTTCCCCCTTTACATTTATAATCATCCATTGAAATGAATATATATGTATGGGGCTAGGTTTTTTCATGTATATATATATATATAAATGCATACGTAGCTGAGTGTTGAGTAGTATATGCATATAATCAAATATGTATGGATCCTCTTTCACATGTTCATGGACATTTAGGTTTTTTCATAGGGGCTAGCCATATATACATATATATATGAAGGTGCATATTCTTAGTGGGGGAGAAGTATCTTTTAGTTATAAATTGTTAAGGGACGAATGTTCGGTTTGGTTCTACTCTGAGGTAGGATCCCTATTCACTCCATTAAATTTCAGAATCATTTATTTATGTCAATTCACACCGAGTTTTTATATTAATTATTGATATAGATTTTTTATTTAAATTTTATTTCTTTAATTTGAGTTGTTTATTTCTTGTAATGTATTACAATAAATGGGTTGATTACATTTTTTACATCAACTGCTTGATTAAATGACTCGTTGACCTTTATAATTTTTTTTGTATTTAAAATGGTGGTGGGGTTTCTAAAATGTGTTTCCAAGGGTGTTTTTGGGTTTCAACATGTCATGTATGCGGTTCTTTAAGAAATTTTTTAGCATGTGATGGTTGTGTGATGCACTTTTGGCAATTTTAAAAAGGTTTCATCAGAAAACCCACCTTGGAATGGGTCCTCGCCTTGTTGGTTGATGAAAGATGGGATTTTACTTGGTATGGGGATTCCCTTGTGTTATAATGGTTTGAAGGTGAGAGAATTGTTCCATGGGGTGAATCTATTGTTACTTTTTTGTGTGTGTTGACTGTCTGTGATGAATGTACTTGTGACTGGATACTTGTTTGACATTATTGGCTCACCCCCTTTTTAGTCCGAACATGGGAACCTAGTATAACAAGCAAATTTTTGGTGAACAATTTCTGTATTAGTTTATGTTATGCACTGGATAGTGGCCCATAGAAGGGGTTATTTAGTTATTATTTTTTGGGGATTGGGCCCCTCGGTCATCACAGGTAGGGAGATGATCAGGCATTTGGGTGTTATGCCATCATATGTTAGGGAATGCCTTTAGGATGTGTCACATATATAGTACATTCTAGACTATTCATGACCTCCTATGTTCTTCCATGTTTCCTTGTACTTTATTATCTATGATATATGATTGAGATGCATGAGTTGGTTGGTTAATATTATATGGTGTTTATCCATACCCTGTCTTGTATGCTTGTTGATATTGATTCATTGTTTAGTGTAGATTCTTGCTAAAAGTGATAAAGTGGTTCTAATTGTTTATGGAAAAATGGTTTGAAAGTGTTTTACACTTTATTCATCCCTTTTTAGAGTAATCATAATATCCTTTAAATTTCCAATGCCTTCTACATAAAAGGGAATTAGATATTTAATTGAAAAAGGGAAATGGACTACGATTTATTTTTAGAATTTTTTTTTGTGAAAACCAAGTTTTGTACATTGTATTTCAAACTTTAAATTGATAGATCTTTTATTTAAAGGAAATACATATTGGAACAGATTTTTTGGGCACACCTACTGAGTTTTAATACTCACCCCTATAGTTTTATCTTTGTTTTTAGCATCGAGTGATGCTCCTTTCTTGGATCCAGTTACCATAGTGCGACATTGGTTTGAGGTTGGTGGTGACCCATAGGGTCACATTGAGGTATGTACAACCTTATTTTTCTCAACGCTTTAATATTTCATTTTCATTGTTTAGTTATTTATTTATTTATTTTTCTTTCATTTATTTTCCAAATCATTACCATCTATTTAATTTTGATGCCTGATAATAGTTACCTGCCCTTTGGGACCAGGAATGCCCTTCGGGCCATGTTACGGGCCATCTCAAGTGACTCTTTTGGGGTCAATTCGGGTTGGTTCGTGACATTCGATGTTTCTAAATTTTAAAATTCAATGATCCTTTATTTTTTCTTTCATTATGGTCTTAAAATATTGTAATATTGATGATTTATTATATAAATACCCTTTAATTTTCCATTTTTTTTGATAATAACAATGTATTATTATTAATTTACTATTACTTTACATTGAAAAATTTCATATTACATTGTACCGGAATTAAAATATATATGAAAATCATAAATAAAATAATGAACTTCAAAGACATCATTAATTATTTAATTTCCCGGTGGATATAAATATTGATAAATGAAAATTCAACAAAATCTCACAATTTTTCATTAAGTAATTAAATCAAACAAAAAATTTCAAAGATGTTACAATGACATTGGAAAGCAGGTAAAAAATTAATATACGTATAGAATTTTATTCATAAATAAAAAATATATTCACCAATAATATTTTATACGATATATAAATGACTATTTTGTTCATTTTAAAATTATGTGTGAAATTTTTTCATTAAGGAATTATCCAAACTACATATTATAACTTCTCTTTTTGAGTTATACCTATTCAAAAACTATCAATTATTTTCACGATATATCACCCTATAAAGATAAAAAATAAATTTTTTGGTTATTTCATTTATTTTTTATCCACATAATTTATTCTTTATTTCTATTTGATATTCTTAAAAAAAATGAATAATGTTTCATCAACTATTTATATCACTGCATCATTATTTTTGGATGTTCATTAAAAAAATATGCCTTTATTGATGATTTTTATAAAAGTGGTTAATAATTTTGCTCATTTTAGATGTACCAAGTCTTGAAATAAGATACCCCATCTTCTTTGGTTGAAAATAAAAGTGTTTCTGGGCATATATTCTTAGTATGTTATAATAATAAAGGAATTGTTTATTATGATTTTAAATAAAAACCATTAATTTTACAGGAGGGGTTTACACTACATGAATATAACATATGCAAGTAAATATAATCACATTTAAAAAAAATTCACAATATTTTATATAAAAAATGAAACCATATTTATTTTTCCATTAAGAGATGAGACCAATGTTCAATTGTATTAATCGATAGCTTCATTGAGTCCAATCATTGTGAAAAAATATTTATCATCTTTAGTAATCAGTTTCCCAATATATAATTTATTTCAAACCTGACCGTAGTTGCCTAAATCTGGAACCTACCTTATTATATTAGCATCTGAAATAAGGAATCACCTCTAGAAGAACCGATCAGTTTACTAGTCCTGGTAAAATAGGCATGTACATGAGTCTTACATTGCATTTGAATATACAGATTACAATTTTTTTGATAATATCATTATTACCTCAAAAATATTCTCTCATATCCATCATAGAAAAAATCATAGAATCTTGGGGAATGTTAAAAAATAATGGTGATCTCAAATTCTTAGTAAGGGTTAAGTACAATGGAATAAATCACGAGTAAATAAGCACAATACACATCAGAAATAAAATAACTAAGAACATATGCCATTTAAATAACTGGATTAGAATTAATCAATATAGAAAGGTAAATAAATGAGAACAAACTCTATTTATATAATTGGATAAGTTATAATCAATATTGAAAGGTACATAACTGACACTCAGTCCATTTGATCAATAAAATAAAAATGAAATGTATCTAGAGATTATATCATAGTGAAAATAACCTGGATAATAATAACTAGTCTTTTAATGAAGTAAATGATTAATTATTAGACATCATGTCTCAGGAAAATGATACCTCCATCTTTAATACCACTCATGAGATGTTTAATCTATAGGTATAACACCATATAATGATATCTTAACATGATTTTCTCGTGAGAACTTCTGATTTATTAAGGGGATATATAATATCGGTCTCTATCTATCCCTTTAGGTCTAAATAATTCATCATATTAAAATAATATATTTAATTCATGGATCAATATTCCTTAATGAAAACTAACTATATAAAGTAAAGGATATAGATTTATCAATATTCCAACTTTCAATTAAATAAATTTTTAATTAAAATACTGTATGTAGAAATGAGATACCATTTAAGAAATAAGAATATTCATCATAAGTAATATGGATATTTTGTAGAAATTAAATATCTAATGATCACAAGAAAGTGAATATTTCTAGGGAATGTTAAAGACTAAATAATTAAAGAAGGAAGTTAATGTCAATACTTTCCTCATTCAAAATGATCATAAACCATCCAAGGGAAGAATATAGATGGTATCAAAATAATATAGACCCATTAGAGTAAGAATAAATGTTTGTTGTCATTGATGGGTTTAAATGCCATAAAAATGTCTTAAAAAATTTCATGATGAATATATCTTTATAATTTTGAAAAACTCTTTGAAAATACACTTCTTGGAAATAATTTCTAAAAAAATTATTTAAAAATATCCTTGTAAACATAAAATGAAGCTTCAGATAAAAGATAGTTATAACGATGATTAATTCCATTCATGATGTAAAATTAAACAACATTCATTTTTCACTATAAATGGTTATTAATGTACTTTGTTCAGAAAATGACAAGAGGATTCCTTTTACATTATTGTTGAAACCCAAACAAGCATTGTTTTTAAACCGATATAATGATTCCTCTATAAACATTTAATAGAGTAAGAATGGTTAAAAATTACTTGAATAAATTATTTTGAAAACTTTAAAAACATTTTTGAAAACATTTTTTCCAAAAATTGTTTTAAAGTAAACTAGATTTCAAGCCCAAGAGAGAAAAGAAGTTGTATTTCTTTAACATCATTTTCCCAATTATTTGATGTACCAAAGAGTGAAACATTGAAAAATTACTTAAATAAGTTCATAAGTAACCATAATAGAATAAAATGAAAAGTTTTATTATAAAATGACAAATAATATCCTTCAATGGAAATTAAAATGTAAAGAATCATGATTAAAATGAGATTGTCAGGTAAACCCATGGAAAAATCATAAAATTCAAGTGAGAAAAACCAATGAACCAATTATATGAATCAACAATAAATCCATATAAAAAAGTTGAAATACTAAAGGATATAATAAAAAGAAATTATGCATATAATCTTATAATATTAATGACAATGTGGAAGTAGTATAACCTAATGAAAATCTATTTTGTTATGGAATTCTTTACCATTAGGTAATTTTAAAGTAAAATACCATTGAATGATGTAACACCCCATGGTTTTAAAAATAAATTGAAATGAATAAAACTATTTTTAAGTGTATAGTTATAAACTATATGTTAAACATAATTTTTCAACTTCTATGATTTAAATTTTAAAAAATTCTCATCTACGGTTGTGATCAGTATGTTATTTATGGTTTGATAGAACCAAATTGTTTTTTAGTCAATAGTAACATACCCATATGAATAGTAATATGAATAGTAACATGAAACTTATGAATATGAAATCATTTTTTTATTTTATTTTCTTAGGGTTATATGATATTGAGATCCTGATTTGTTTTTCAAGATGATATAAAATTATTGATAAATTTAAAATTGTTATTTTTGGAATAAAAAATTATTTTACATAAAAAATAATTTAATCTTATTTATAATTATTTTTGAAATATGGAGTTCATTTTTAAATTCTACACATCAAAATAAATGTTAGGGTGAAATTTTGGGATTTTTTTTGAAATATTTGAATTTTTGATGAATAGTGAGATTTGATAATTACAAAATATGATAAATAAATGAATTTATGCATCATTCTTGAGTCATGGATGATGTAAGTGGCCACTAGTTCGAACTAACATGAACTTATTACTATTTTTGTTCACATTAATCAAGGCTATTCATTATCTTGACCAAATATATTAAACAAATGATTAAAATAAGGTAAAACCCCCGCTCTCATCCACTATAAATACTACCCTCACCCCCATCATCCTCTCACACGACTCAAGCGTTGATACATGCCTAATTTATAAAAAATACATTTCCCCAGACTCTTACCCAATTACAATAGTTTATGGTCTCAAAAAAATTCCAAAACCAAAGGCCTCAAGGAGGATCTCATGGAGAAGAGGTTAAGATGTAAAAATACTCTTTTATTTTCATGTGATTTCTTTTCAATTATTTTATTTTCTTATACTCTATTATCATAAATTTATCTAAGAAGAATTAAAGATCTATAATCTTATATGTGATAGATTTTATCTTATTTATGGAAAAATTCATCAATTTACTTTTCTTCTTTCCACCTCTTATTTTAAAAATAAGAACATTTTCTGCGACCTACTGATTTACCAAAATCATGGACTATGTGTTTTCAATTTCCTTTATGTCTTATATTTATATTTGTAAAACCATTTTAAGGGTTTAATAATATTTTAATGTGCATTAAATGACCTCTATTATGTAATATAATTTACATATATTCAAAACATTGATGGTATACGATGAAACAAGTTCATGATAATAAATGAATAACCAAAATAATTTAAATGGATATCACTAAAGATTATTCTAATGATTCATCCTCATAGTATTTAACCAAAAAAATTTACAGAGTTATTTTATACTCTAGAAACATATTAATACAATTTCATTCCACTTCTTGAATTTTATTTCCATACGACATGAAAATCAAATACAAACCGTCCATGGAAATCATGTAAAGAACGCACTGTAACAATGGAAGGAACAAAATATTAATAATTAAAGTGTTAAATATTTTTATGAAATGATCAAATAAGGTGTTATAAACATTAATATGTTTCTTCATCATATTAATAACACTATTTTAACCATTATAAATTAGGTTTAAACGCATTTTATGTAAGAAAATCCTTAGGTAAGGGAATTCTTAACTTGATTTCCATTCTTCGGGTTATCCTTCTACATCATTATTTATGTGGTATGAAAATTATTTTTGTAATGAATTTTGTTTATATTATTCTTAATTATGTTTATTTTTAGTTTCTATAAATATTAAATCTATTATATTAAGTCCTACTTCAATTATATGATATTTTTAAGGGGTTTTTCTTTTAAAATCCTCTTTTAATGTTACATTTTAAAAAATTCATAAGAAATGTTTTTATACAATTATTCATGTTGTATCATAATGTTATGGTTAATGGGAATTGTTTATAATGAGGGTTGGGACCTATATCTCTCTTAAATGCAATGGGTATTTGTAAGTTGGAGGTCAGTCATATTGTTACTCCAAGTGTAACTACGATGGTTACACCATAAGGTAGCCATACGGGTTACATTGGGAGGTATCTGTGAGGGTAAAAAATAATAAGGTAGCCATGAGAATTAAAATATAAGTAAGTGATTCCATAAGATACCCTTATGGGTCTATTTCGGTACTTTATGTTTTGTGTAAATCTTGTGAAAATATCATGTTTCACAAGGTAAGTATTTATTGGTGATAAAGTAAGTCATTTTGAAAATGATTTCATTCATTTATAAGAATTCATGGACTAATGTTTCCTTTCCATATTTTTTTATACCTTACTGATTTTTTTCTCATACCTATTTTTTAAATGATTTTCATAGTTTATAAGGATGTGTAAGACAAAGAAGTAAGCCATGTTAAATGTTATGAATATTTTTCAAAGAATACATGTTTTATTTGAAAGGTTTTATATTTTTGAAGAAATTGAAAATGTTTTTGTGGTATCCACTCTACATTAATATGGAGTGTTATGTATTTATTATTTCGAAATTCTCTAGAACTATAAACATGGAAAGATCCTCAATGTAAAATGATGTTATTCTTTGACTAAAATTCATGAATATGTAATGTAATAAGGTTGGGTCCTTATAGTTGGTATTATAGTATGGTTTAGATAACTTTTGGGGTTAGGATAACATTAAAATAATACCATTAATGATTTTTACTCTATGGTTAATTTAAAATGTTATATATTTTAATTATTAACATGTTTCTTTGACTATGATATGTTTTTTCAGAATAGTTTTCTACAGAATAAATAGGGAAGATGAAGTTGAAATTCCTTGATAGAACGATATCCCTACGAATCTATAGCCTAGAATGGAAAGGATTGGAATCAAGAAGTTTGTGATGGTAATGGATTAGGTGACGTGGGAAGTATATGGATATAGAATCCATGAAAGAGAACAACTAGATGTCCAATAAAGGGACATGACGATAGAATAACATTTCATGAAGAAACACCCTCATACTTTCAGCGGATCTTCTAAACCAATAGTGGACGAAGGATGGATTAAAGCCCTTGAAAAGATATTCAATGTTTTGGGATATCTAGATAATTAAAAGGTTAGTAATTCCATTTATCAATTTGAAGGTGAATCAGATCAGTGGAGGTCAATGGTAAAGAATATCAGTGAATGATATGAGATTGATACCTTAGAGTGTGATGGATTTTAAATCCCTTTCCTTGAAAAATATTTTCTAAAGGCGGTATGAATTTAGATGGAGAAGAAATTTCTTAAATTTATAAAAAATGAAGATGATTTTTTGGCCATGTATGAAGTGAAATTCACATGAATAGTGAGGTATTCTTCAAATATTATTCTAGATCTTGATAGAAAAATCAACAATTTTCTACTTAGGATTTAAGCCAAGATATTAAAGGGCATTGGCTTCCCATGAGTTTAAAAGTTATGAGAAACCTGTCAGATGCGATGAGAGGGTAGAAATGGATATTTCTGATTACCATGTGTATATTTATAGAAAATAGAAGAATATGTCTAGATGGAAAGTGATGGATAATAATCAAACAAACAAAGATGATAGTAAGAAAGTTTAGATTCCATTTTGTGAAAAATGTGGTAAAAATCACCCTATGGAATGCCTTACCAAAACTAGGAAGTGATTTCGATGTAGTATGTTTGGACATATGGCCTATGATTTTAAGTAATATGATCCTATGAATAATCATGATAAGAAAAATGTAAAGGTCTTTAAATGAGGTGAGATGGGTCATTTTACATATAAGGCCCCAGCCTTAAACCTTACTTAATCTTGAGTTATTACAAGATTACACATTGAGGATCTTTTCGGGTTTAGAGTTTTAGAGAATTAGATCATAAAACTTGCATTACATTCCACATATAAACAAAGTGGTTACATAAAGATAGTATTCTTCATTCCCATCAATGGAAACATATTTAAAATAAAACATGGATTATTTCTTGACACTTCCTTGACACTATCATCATATCATGTACCTTTCCCTTGACCTGTGAAAAACAGTTCAAAAAAACTTGGGATGAGCATAAAAAGCTCAGTAAGGGATATAAAAATATGGAAAGGAAACATGGGTAAATATATACTTAAGAATAAAATCATACTTTACCCATAAAACATAAGCACTTTAACAAACCTCGTCAAATCATGAATAAATCATAGAAATCATAAGACATAAAGGTAACTTAAGGCATTCATAACATCCTTACGTAGGGAGTAACCCTCTTGGTTACGTTTGGAATACCCATCACAGTATATTCCCTAAATCTCTTCGGATAAACCTTAACGTTTCACTCCTTCACGTTTCCCAATGCATTGGAGAGCTATATCGGGTTCACCCGCCCTTAGTTTATCACGGAACCACCCGTCTTCATAATAATGCCCAAGAACCTCAACATAATCATATCACATAAAACATACATAAAGGAAACATAACATTTCCACATTTCAATCACAAGATATCAATAAAACACATTGATATAAAAACATTATGAAAACCATTTTCAATACCAAAATAAAAGAAAAGTAAAACATGGTATTTATTTTTCTTTTAAAAAAATGTAAGGCTTGTAGAGGAAACCGAAACTCAAATAATGGTCACGGCGGTGGAGAAGTTGTTGTCGCCGCATACGTATAAAAAAAACATTCCCTTTTGTCATTTAGTAAACGATTCGTATAAAAAAAGATTCATTTTGAATAAACGTAAAAGTAAAAGGGGTTTATACACCGTATAAAATAAGGTTGTGTATAAAACAAAATATGCCTCAAGGAAAGGAGATTGAGACGAAGTCCCATACCTCGAGTCTGACTTGACTCGATCATTCTTTAATGTCCTGAATAATAAACTTGAGTTAATTTATACTTCTTTAATAACCTTTTTCAAGTTCATTATTCCTTCTATATCACTTATTGCCATGTCATGAACACTGTAATTATTTAAGTTAATAATGGTCGTTTTAACGATCTTTGGTACTTGAGTAAAAAATAAACCCTTTATAATTACAAGTTTTTCATTTATCCATTATATCCAGAATGGTATTCATGATTTAGATATCACATATGTCATTTATATCCAGTACATGCATGCATTTATAATATTACATAATCATTTAGAGGTAAGAAATGAAATGCACCGTTCATGGAGACGGTAAGCCGTACGTATGCATGTATGCTACTTTCATTTATATTTCATATTTTATAGAGTGGAATCATAATGATATAAAGGTATATTATAATTCCAGTATAATATCATATATAATATCATAGTTCCATCCTTTATACGTCCCACATATGGTATTTAGCGAATCAAATCACTTTGAGGGGACGGTAGTCCGCACTTCCTTAAATGAAGATATCGCGTTTACCAATAATGGAAACCATAAAGGTATAACCAAAATGAAAAATACAGAAGAATAAGGAAAACATAAACATATTATATATCATATATAAATATAGTGACATCTTAATGGCCACCTTTGAAGGTGTTAAAAGAATGTTGAACAATCATCGTTTCGGGAGGCATAAATTCACCATCCACGGAAACAGTATGTTCATTAACCATTAGATGTAGGTGTGTGTAAGTGTAGCTCGAATCCTTATTATAAAAACATCCTAGTATATTGAGGATACTGGAGTTGTTACAAAAGAAAAGAATAAAAAGAGTTTAGGGGTTGGAGAAGCAAAATAAAACAAAAGGACTCAAAAGAAGACATTACGTTAAAATCGGGTAACTCCCTTTGGTTTGAGCTCAAAGGCTTCCTTGGGAAGAATTCTGCCCAAAGTGATGCTTCAAGGAGTAAGAGAGGGATGTGGAGATACAAAATGGGTAGGGGTTGTCCGAGCCAAAGGCTTTGGGAGTGTGGGTAAGGAGGTAGAGGTGGGGGCCTTTTATAAGAGGAGAGGAGGGGCACTCTTGGAAAGTAAAGATAAGTTACTTTATTTTAAAATGAGTTTCGGATTCAAAAGGTCCCACATTGATATAATTAGAGGATAAGGTGATAAGGGTTATAAATCCACTCATCCAATTGGTTTTGGCCATGTGTAGGTTTTAGATTTTACATTAACATTCCATTTTATTTAAATCGTTAAATAATGAGGTCATCGCTACATCATCATGATGTGATAAATAATTTAATTTATTTAATGTCTAAAAATTATAAAAAAAATAATATGGTGTAGGAAATCTTTTTATATTTCTAATGAATATTTATAGTCAAAAATATGACTTTTATAACCCCATATAAAAATTTTATTAGTAACATAACTCATGTTTGTGTCATTTTTACTTTAAGATTAAATAAAAAGTTATTTATGTCATTTCCCAACCAAAGTGGCTCCATGGGGTCCCCAAGTTGACCCATGGCTTGTATTGGTCGTCTCTGACACATCCAATGAGGGTAGGACATGTGTCAAGCTCATCTCATACTATTAAAACATTATTTTTACCTTAAATTACACTAATTAACACTAATCACGATTAAGAACTTAATAAGTTACTATTCACCAAAAAATTTATTTTAATCCCATTGAACCACATTTTAATTTTTAATGACAACCATGTATGTCGGATTTTTGAAATTCAAAACACAAAGATGGCAAAATCTCATTTAAACGAAAAATTGGTTTTTATAAGTACCACTTAGTGGTTTCACTATTCATCAAAAATTGATGTTTTTCAGAAAATTACCAAAAATTCACCCTAAGCTATATTTGATATTCCGAATTCATAAATGAAGTATATTTTACAAAATTCAAAACATATAAGTCACATTAATTAATTTAATAATTAATTCCCGCTGTCATGACAAATAACGGGTTTTTTTGAAACAATATCTATGAAAACATTGACACTAGTTTAAGTCCAATTTCAAAGTGAAATTGATTCCAATGAACACCATTGGATTAAATGGTAAAAATATATTGTAATTTCACTTTAAAACCAATTCAATATATAATATAATCATATAAATAAATTAGATTAAAAAGAGTTTTTGAATTTCAAATACAACATTTTACAATATTCATTAAAAAATGAACATTGTCAGAAAAATACCAAAAATTCACAGAAAGTAAATTTTGATGTCCCAATAATAAATAATAAGTTTATTTTGACAAACATAGCTTATAAAGTTGTCAAAAGATATATTTAAAAATGGTTTGCCATCAAAAGGCAGTAAAACAATCCTTTAAAAAATATTAGTGTATTCCATGCTTAAGATTTGATTTATTTTCATTTTAAGCCTCTAAAACACTATCTAATTCATTAATAGACATAGATAAAAATATCTATTATTAATTACTTAAATGGGATGTTACATCCTTCGCCCATTTAGAAAATTGCGTCCCCGCAATTTATTTACTTATCGAATAAATGGGGGTACTTATCCCTCATTTCATTTTCAGATTCCCATGTTGCCTCTTCCATCATGTGGTTTATCTAAAAAACCTTTACCTGCTTAATCACCTTATTCCGTAACACTTACTCCCTGTGGTCAAGAATCTGGACCGGTTGTTCCTCATAAGATAGGTTCTCTTCCAGCTGAACTACATCTGGACTCAAAACATGAGATGGATCTGGCATATACTTCCTCAACATCGAAACGTGAAAAACATTGTGTACCTGAGATAAACTCGGAGGTAAAGCCACTCGGTATGCAACTGATCTAACTCTCTCCAGAATTTCATATGGTCCAATGAACCTTGGACTCAACTTTTCTTTCTTACCAAATCGCATCACACTTTTCCATGGTGAGACTTTGAGAAAACATGATCACCTACCTCGAAAGATAGATCCTTCCTCCGGTTATCCGCATAACTCTTCTGCCTGCTCTAAGCTGTTCTCATGTGCTTCTGAATCAGCTGAACTTTTTCTTCCATCTCTTCTACCAATTCTGGTCTCATCAACTTCCTTCCACCCACTTCATCCCAGAAAGCTGGAGTTCGACACCACTTCCCATATAATGACTGAAATGGTTCCATCTGTATACTGAAATGAAAACTGTTATTATATGAAAATTCAACCAAAGAAAGATGTTGGTCCCAAATTCCCTGATAATCCATAGAGCAAGAACGTAGAATATCCTCCAAGGTCTGAATTGTTCGTTCTAACTGACCATCTGATTGAGGATGAATTGCTGTACTATAATTTAATTCAGTACCCAACGACTTCTGAAGGCCCTTCCAAAAGTTAGAAGTGAACCTGGGATCACGGTCAGATACAATGGAAAGAGGAACTCCATGTAACCGGACTATCTCTTTAAGATACAAACGGGAATGTTGATCTAGGGAAAAAGTATCTCGTATAGCAAGGAAATGAGCAGATTTAGTCAAGAGATCAACAATAACCCAGATTGCATTATTACCTCGAGATGTCTTCGGTAATCCCACAACAAAGTCCATGGATATATTCTCCCATTTCTACTCTGGCACTGGTAAAGGCTAAAGCATCCCTTTCGGTAACTGTCGGTCTGCTTTAACCTACTGACAAGTCAAACACTTCACAGTAAAATTATCAATATCTCTTTTCATTCCATCCCACCAGTAATACTCCCGCAGATCTCTATACATCTTAGTAATGCCAGGATGAACTGAAAACGGAGAACTATGAGCTTCACATAACAACTCTCTCTTCAACTGTGAATCAAAAGGCTCACACAATCGCTTCCCAAATCTCAAAACGCAATCATTATCAATGTTGAATTCAGGCAACTTACCTTTCTGAACCAGTTCTACCATTTTCTGCAACTCACTGTCTTGCTTCTGTGCTTTCTTAATTCTATCTGATAGAGATGATCTCACTGATACCTGAAACAAAACAAAAGAACTTCCTGCACCCACAACTTCTATGCCGAAGTTCATCAAATCCTTAACCAAAGGATCACATTCCAAACACAACATTGCTAATGAAGCATTACTTTTTCGACTCAAAGCATCAGCCACTTTATTTTCTTTTCCCGGATGGTAATGAATTGTACAATCATAATCCTTGATTAATTCTAGCCATCTCCTTTGTCTCATGTTCAATTCTTTCTGAGTGAATATATACTTTAAACATTTGTGATCGGTATATATTTCACACTTTACTCCATACAAATGATGTCTCCAAATTTTTAAAGAGAAAACAACAACAGCTAATTACAAATAATGTGTAGGGTAATTTACCTCATGAGTTTTCAACTTTCGTGAAGCATAAGCAATTACCTGATCATTCTGCATTAGGACGCAACCAAATCCTTTCAATGAAGCATCACTATAGATAACAAACTCACCATTCCTGGAAGGTAGTGCCAAAACTAGAGCATTCACCAATCTTCTTTTCACCTCCTGAAAATAATCATCACATTCTTTTGTCCAGATAAACTTAACACCCTTCCGAGTTAGCTTAGTCATTGGACTAGATAATCGTGAAAAATTTCTAACAAACCTTCAGTAATATCCTGCCAAACCAAGGAAGCTACAAATCTCAGTTACATTTGTGGGTCTTGGCCATTCTTCAACAACCTTTGTTTATCCAGGATCAACGATTATCCCATCTTTAGAAACAATGTGACCAAGGAAAGAAATTTTTTGCAACCAAAACTCACACTTTCTGAATTTCCCATACAATTTCTTTTCTTTTAAGGTTTGTAAGATAACCCTTAAATGTCTTTCATGCTCTTCTTTACTTTTAGAAAACACCAAAATATCATCAATAAAAACCACCACAAACTTATCCAAGAACTCATGGAAAATTCTATTCATTAAGTCCATGAATACAGCAGGTGCATTGGTTAACCCAAAAGGCATTACTACAAATTCATAATGGCCATATCTTGTACGGAACGCGGTCTTCAGAACGTCTGCTTCCTTTACCTTCAGCTGATGGTACCCCGATCTCAAGTCAATCTTTGAAAAATACTGAGCTCCCTGGAGCTGATCAAACAAATCATCAATATGAGGCAAAGGATATTTGTTCTTAACAGTGATGTTATTCAAGGCTCTATAATCAATGCAAAGTCTCATTGAACCATCTTTCTTTTTAACAAATAAAACAGAAGCACCCCATGGTGATGTGCTAGGTCGAATGAAACCTTTCTCTAATAAATCTTTCAATTGCTCCTTCAACTCTAAAAGTTCAATTTGAGCCATTCGATAAGGGGGTTTTGAAATTGGCTTAGCATCAGGAACTAAGTAAATAGTAAATTCAAATTCCCGATCTGGTATTATTCCAGGAAACTCATCAGGAAAAACATTAGGATACTCATTTACCACTGGCACATCATTAATCTGAACAGTTCCTTTATTTTCAATGATGTGTGCAAGGTAACATTCATTTCCATCTTTTACAAGTTTCTTGGCCTCTTGATAAGTTATCAACAGTAAGGGTTCTTTCTTGTACACAAACTGAAAGTATTTCTGAAAAGAAACTTCTTTAGCTCTACAGTCAATCTTAGCATGGTAAATAGAGAGACAATCCATACCTAGGATAACATCAAACTCTACTAGAGGTAGAACAATAAGGTTTGCAAGTAGGTTCTTTCCACAGATAAGGATAGGAAGATTATTATAAATTCTTTTTTCCTCAACATTCCCCCCAGGTGTTTTTACCAAAAGTTCATGAGTCATTTCTTGAGATGGTATTCCCATTTTACTAGAAAAGGTTTCAGAGATGAAAGAATGTGTAGACCCTGAATCAAACAACATACTGGCATAATATGAAAAAACAAACAAAGTACCTGATACAACTTCATTTGATGGCCCAACATCTGCTGAAGTAGTTTCAAAGGATTTCACCACCCCTTTATGCTTGTAGTCTAACTGCTTCCCATCACTCAAGCTCTTTGTCTGGCACTCGTTTGCATAGTGACCCATCTCATTGCACTTACAACATTTCACTAACTGTAAATCAAATTTGGTCTTACCTTCACCTTGATCCTTTTCAGTGCAATCACGAGCCTTATGTCCCATCTTACCACATCAGTAGCACATTCCAGAATTCAGAAGACATTCCCCAGCATGCCTTTTGCCACATTTATCACAAACTGGAAACATAGTTTTCTTACCATCAGACTTTTTTGAAGAATTATTACCTTTCTCCTGCCACCTCGGTCTCTTCTTCTGTTGGTTGTTATAGAACACTTGATCATCGGCAAACTCCATTTCCACCTTCTCAGCACATCGAAAAAGCTTTTCATAACTTTTAAACTCACGAGAAGCTAATGCCCTTCGATATTTTGGCTTTAATCCTGAGTAAAAACGATTGATTTTACTATCATGGTCTCGGAGAAAATTTGGAGCATACCTTCCCAATCGAGTGAACCTTTCTTCATAGGCAGCCACTGAGTCTTCATCTTGCCTAAATTCCAAGAATTGCTTTTCCATCTTAAGTCGAACAGCCTTAGGAAAATACTTCTCAAGAAACATACATTTGAATTCATCCCAGTTGAGAGCATCAATCTCATCAGCGTCCCTGATATTTTTAACCATAGACCACCACTGATCTGCCTCACCCTCCAAACGGTAAATAGCAAGACTAACCTTTTGATTGTCTGAACACCCCATGACATCGAAAATCTTCTCCAGTGCTTTAATCCACCCTTCAGCTAGAATAGGGTCAGATGATACTATGAATGATGGGGGATGTTACCTCATGAAATGTTCCACCACTGACATATTCCTCTGCGGTTGATCTGGCTGATCTCGTGTATGGATACCACCGCCATTTATCGCTGGAGTCAACTGCACCATTACTGCAACAAACTGTTCAGTTCCAATTCCGACCATCTCGGGATGCTGATTCGGAAGGTTATTTCCTTCTGCATGCCTTCCTAGCACTGCTTCCCTGTTTCCTCTGTGGAAAACCATTCTGAACAAACATGTCTTAGATGAAGTAACATGGTAATCTTCAAATTCTATATCACTTCAATTTGACCGTAAGAAAAATATTTTTGGATAATCATTTAATAGAATTCTAAATCCTAAAGTTATCTAAACCGACCTTTGATACCAACTATAAGGCCCCAGCCTTAAACCTTACTTAATCTTGAGTTATTACAAGATTACACATTGAGGATCTTTTCGGGTTTAGAGTTTTAGAGAATTAGATCATAAAACTTGCATTACATTCCACATATAAACAAAGTGGTTACATAATGATAGTATTCTTCATTCCCATCAATGGAAACATATTTAAAATAAAACATGGATTATTTCTTGACACTTCCTTGACACTATCATCATATCATGTACCTTTCCCTTGACCTGTGAAAAAAATTTCAAAAAAACTTGGGATGAGCATAAAAAGCTCAGTAAAGGATATAAAAATATTGAAAGGAAACATGGGTACATATATACTTAAGAATGAAATCATACTTTACCCATAAAACATAAGCACTTTAACATACCTCATCAAATCATGAATAAATCATAGAAATCATAAGACATAAAGGTAACTTGAGGCATTCATAACATCCTTATGTAGGGAGTAGCTCTCTTGGTTACGTTTGGAATACCCATCACAGTATATTCCCTAAATCTCTTTGAAGAAACCTTAAAGTTTCACTCCTTCGCGTTACCCAATGCATTGGAGAGCTATATCGGGCTCACCCGCCCTTAGTTTATCACGGAACCACCCGTCTTCATAATAATGCTTAAGAACCTCAACATAATCGTATCACATAAAACATACATAAAGGAAACATAACATTTACACATTTCAGTCACAAGATATCAATAAAACACATTGATATAAAAATATTATGAAAACCATTTTCAATACCAAAATAAAATAAAAGTAAAACATGGTATTTATTTTTCTTTTAAAAAAAGTAAGGCTTGTAGAGGAAGCTGAAACTCAGATAATGGTCACGGCGTTGGAGAAGTCGTTGTCGCCGCATACATATGACAAAAACATTCCCTTTTTTCATTTAGTAAACGATTCGTATAAAAAAAGATTCATTTTGAATAAACTTAAAAGTAAAAGGGGTTTATACACCGTATAAAATAAGGTTGTGTATAAAACAAAATATGCCTCAATGAAAGGAGATTGAGACGAAGTCCCATACCTCGGGTCCGACTTGACTCGATCGTTCTTTAATGTCCTGAATAATAAACTTGAGTTAATTTATACTTCTTTAAGAACCTTTTTCAAGTTCATTATTCCTTTTATATCACTTATTGCCATTTCATGAACACTATGTAATTATTTAAGTTAATAACGGTCGTTTTAACGATCATTGGTACTTGAGTCAAAAATAAACCCTTTATAATTACAAGTTGTTCATGTATCCATTATATCCATAATGGTATTCATGATGTAGATATCACATATGTCATTTATATCCAGTACATTCATGCATTTATAATATTACATGATCATTTAGAGGTAAGAAATGAAATGCATCGTTCATGGAGACGGTAAGCCGTACGTACGCATGAACGCTACTTTCATTTCTATTTCGTATTTTGTAGAATGGAATCGTAATGATATAAAGGTATATTATAATTCCAGTATAATATCATATATAATATCATAGTTCCATCCTTTATACGTCCCACATATGGTATTTAGCGAATCAAATCACTTTGAGGGGGCGGTAGTCTGCACTTCCTTAAATGAAGATATCGCGTTTACCCATAATGGAAACCATAAAGGTATGCCCAAAATGAAAAATACAGAAGCTTAAGGAAAACATAAACATATTATATATCATATATAAATATAGTGACATCTTAATGGCCACCTTTGAAGGTGTTAAAAGAATGTTGAACAATCATCGTTTCGGGAGGCATAAATTCACCATCCACGGAAACAGTATGTTCGTTAACCATTAGATGTAGGTGTGTGTAAGTGTAGCTAGAATCCTTATTATAAAAACATCCTAGTATATTGAGGATACTGTAGTTGTTACAAAAAGAATAAAAAGAGTTTAGGGGGTTGGAGAAGCAAAATAAAACAAAAGGACTCAAAAGAAGACATTACCTTAAAATCCGGTAACTCCCTTTGGTTTGAGCTCAAAGGCTTCCTTGGGAAGACTTCTGCCCAAAGTGAGGCTTCAAGGAGTAAGAGATGGAAGTGGATAGACAAAATGGGCAGGGGTTTGACGAGCCAAAGGCTTTGGGAGTGTGGGTAAGGAGGTAGAGGTGGGGGCCTTTAATAAGAGGAGAGGAGGGGCACTCTTAGAATGTAAAGATAAGTTACTTTATTTTAAAATGAGTTTCGGGTTCAAAAGGTACCACATTGATATAAATCGAGGATAAGGTGATAAGGGTTCGAAATCCATTCATCCAATTGGTTTTGGCCATTTGTAGGTTTTAGATTTTACATTAACATTCGATTTTATTTAAATCGTTAAATAATGAGGTCATCGCTGCATCATCATGATGTCATAAATATTTTAATTTATTTAATGTCTAAAAATTATAAAAAAAATACTATGATGTAGGAAATCTTTTTATCTTACTAATAAATATTTATAGTCAAAAATCTGACTTGTATAACCCCATATAAAAATTGTTTTAGTAACATAACTCATGTTTGTGTCATTTTTTACTTTAACATTAAATAAAAAGTTATTTATGTCATTTCCCATCCAAAGTGGCTCCATGGGGTCCCCAAGTTGACCCATGGCTTGTCTTGGTCGGCCATGAAACATCCAATCAGGGTAGGACATGTGTCAAGCTCATCTCATACTATTAAAACATTATTTTTACCTTAAACTACACTAATTACCACTAATCACGATTAAGAACTTAATAAGTTACTATTCACCAAAAAAATTATTTTAATCCCATTGAACTACATTTTACTTTTTAATGACAACCATGTATGTCATATTTTTGAAATTCAAAACACAAAGATGGAAAAATTTCATTTAAACGAAAAATCAGTTTTTATAAGTACCACTTAGTGGTTTCACTATTCATCAAAATTGAAGTTTTTCAGAAAATTACCAAAAATTTACCCTAAGCAATATTTGATATTCCGAATTAAAAAATGAAGTCTATTTTAAAAAATTCAAAACATATAAGTCACATTAATTAATTTAATAATTAATTCCCGCTGTCATGACAAATAGCGGGGTTTTTTTGAAACAATATCTATGAAAAGATTGACACTAGTTTAAGTCCAATTTCAAAGTGAAATTGATTCCAATGACCACCATTGGATTAAATGGTAAAAATATATTCTAATTTCACTTTAAAACCTATTCAAAAGATAATCTAATCATATAAATAAATTAGATTAAAAAGAGTTTTTGAATTTCAAATACAACATTTTAAAATATTCATTAAAAAATGAACATTGTCACGAAAAATACCAAAAATTCACACAAAGTAAATTTTGATGTCCCAATAATAAATAATAAGTTTATTTTGACAAACATAGCTTATAAAGTTGTCAAAAGATATATTTAAAAATGGTTTTCCATCAAAAGGCAGTAAAACAATCCTTTAAAAAATATTAGTGTATTCCATGCTTAAGATTGGATTTATTTTCATTTTAAGCCTCTAAAACACTATCTAATTCATTAATAGACATAGATAAAAATATCTATTATTCATTACTTACTTGGGATGTTACATTACAAATGCCTGCTCAAAGGGAGATCTGAATGATGTAGAGGGGCCATAATATAAGAAGAAAGGTGTACTGAGATCGTTTTTGGCTATGTCAACAGACTTTGGGCAATCCAATTAAGTTGTAACATGTACCTTGTTTTTTTACTAAGGTTTTTATAATGTTTTGTTTAATATGGGGTATACACATTCATTTATTTATGCTGAATTTTCTAGAAAATTTCAAATACCTCCTCAATAAATTAGACCAGAAATTATTGTTAAAACAGCAGGGGAAATATAATAGAAAAGAGGAATCATAAGAATATTTCTATTGTTGTCTATGGAAATACATTACCATAAAACCTTTTTGTTTTGGCCTTAGTAGTGTTTGATGTTATTCGGGGTAAGGATTGTCTTACTTTTTTTCATGCTAAGATTGATTGTAGAGCTAAAGATGTTTTTTCTCAACAAGTGGTTTTTCTTGTATACAAGAATGAATCCATACAATTGATAACATATTAGGAAGATGAGAAATTTTTAAAAGATGGAAATGAAAGTTATCTTGCTCATATTAATCAAAACATGGAAACTATTCATATTAATGATGTGTCAATGGTTAATGAATATCTTGATGTTTTCCTTATGAGTTACTCAGTGTTGTACCTAATCGGTAATTTTAATTCACAATTGACTTAGTTCTTGCTGTTAATCCAATTTAAAAAACCCCTTATCGAATGGCTAAAATGTAACTTATTCATTTGAAAAAGAAGTTGCAGGGGTACCTTGATAATGTTTTCATTTATAATATTACTTCACCACGTGGTTCTCATGTTTTGTTCATTAAAACGAAATATAGTTCCATGAGACTTTTCATTGATTATAGATCCATCAATAACATCACTATTTAAAATAAGTATACTTTTCCTCATATCTATGACTAGTTTGATCAGCTATAGGGATCACAATATTTCTTGATGGTTGACCTGCGGTTAGGGTACCATTAGTTGAAAGAAAAGAAAACAGAAATCCTAAAAACTTCCTTCTGTACTAGATATGGGCATTATGAATTTGTTATTATGTGATTTTGATTAACTAGTGCACCTTCTATATTCATAGATCATATGAATTTAATATTTCATGAGTTCATGGATAAGTTTATAGTTTTATTTATTGATGAAATTCTAGAATTTTCAAAATGTAAATAGAAGAATGAAAAACATATAAGGGTTGTTTAAAAAATATTAATGGAAAATAAAAAATATAGAAAATTTAGTAAGTGTGATTTTTTGGATGCCACCAATTTCTTTTCTTGGGAACATTTTAAATAATGATTGTATAACAGTTGATAATGGAAAAAGAAAATTGGTTGATGAATGACCAAGACCAAAAAATGTTACAAAAATTTGTAGTTTTATTAGATTAGAAGGTTATTACCAAAGGTTTGTTAAAAGATTTCCTAGTTATCTTTCCCACTAACAATGTTAACACACAAGGGGTTAAATTTAATTTAGACAGAAAAATGTGATGTTTGTTTTCAGGAATTGAAAAAGTGATTGGTAAATGATTCAGTTTTGTCTCTTCCATCTAGAAATGATGATTTTATCATTTATAATGATTCTTCATTGTAGGGAATTGGTTGTTTTATCATGTAAAATGATCAAGTAATTGCTTATGCTTCAATACAACTAAAACCACATGAGTTAAATTATCTCACATATGATTTGGAATTAGCAGTTGTGGTTTCTACTAAGAAAATTTGGAGGCATCATTTATATAGAGCCAAAAGTAAAATATATACTGACCATAAATGTCTGACGTATATATTCAGTAAGAAGGAATTAGACACGGGGAAGAGAATATGGATTGAACTGATAAAGGATTATGATTGAATTATCAATTACCATGTTGGAAGAGAAAACAAAGTAGTATATTTCTTGAGTAGAAAACATCATTCATCATTAATCTTGTAATATTTGGAACATGATCCTTTGATTAATGATTTGATGTATTTTGTCTTAGAATTTGTTGGTGCATGAAATACCTATGTTTTGTTTCAGGTTTTAGTATAGTCATAGTTATAATATAGAATTGAGAAACCGCAAAAGGAAGATAGTGAGGTATAGAAAATGCTATAATTGGTTTAAATGGGTATGTTTCTCGAATTAAACCTTGATAATGATTGTGTTTTATGATTTGGAAAAATATTTTTTGTGCCCTATGATTCTCAGCTGAAGAATGAACATTTGTGTGAAGATCGTAGTTCTGTATTTTTAGTTCATCCTAGAAGCACAGTGATTTATATAGACCTTTGGGAGTAATATTGGTTAGAAGGAATAAAAAAAGATATTGCAGAATTTACTGTGAAATGTTTGACATGTCAACAGGTTAAAGAAGAGTGGTTGTTACTAAAGGTTATGCTTTAGCCTTTAGTAGTGCTAGAGTGGAAATGGGAAAATATATCCATGGAATTAGTTATAGAATATCCAAATACTTATCGAGGTAACATTGAAATTTGGGTTTTTGTTGACCGACTGTCTAAATTTTTACATTTTCTTATTATTCCAGATACAATGTCTTTAGATAATCTTTGTTGAATATACATCAAAGATATTTTCAGGTTATATGGATTTCCCATTAACATTTAATCTCATGGGATACTAGGTTCATGTCTAATTTTTGAAAGGGCCTTCAGAGGTTGTTGGGTAATAAATTATATTTTAGTACAAATTTTCATCATCAATGAGATGTGCAGTCAGAATGAATGATTCAAAATTAGAAGGATCTGATTCAAGATTTTTTAATATACTACAAGGGAAGTTGGGATTAGCATATTTATTTATTTTAGTTTTCTTATAATAAGAGTTTTCATTACAGTATACATACGACACCTGTTGAGGCATTGAATAGGAAGCAGTGTCAAACTCTAGTTTGTTGCGATGATGTCAGGGAAAGGATGTTTATGGGATGAGAATTATGAGAGGAAGTGGATGGGAAAGTGAAGATGATCCTTAAAAACATGAGTATAGATCATAGAAGGCAGAGTAGTTATGCCAATAATAAGAGGAAAAATTGTTCTTTTGAAGCAGGTGATCATGTTTTTCTTAGAATATCACTATGGAAAAGTGTTCTGCATTTTGGTTAGAAATGAAATCTAAGTTTGTGGTTCATTAGACCTTATGAAATATTAGAGAATGTTGGACTAGTTACTTACCAAGTATATTTTCATCTGAATTTATCTTAGTTAGACAATGTTTGTCATGTTTCGATGATGATAATGTATGTGCCAGATTAAACACATATCTAGAGCTCAAAAGCATTTTAGTTGGAAGAGAACCATTTTTATGAAGATAAAACTATTCATATTGATGATCTTATAGAGGAAATATTGAAGAATAAGGTAATGTTATAGTTAAAGGTTTTATGTAGATACCACATGTTTGAAGAAGCAACATGAAAATATAAAACTTCTATGAGGGAAAGGTACCCCCACTTATTTAATATGTAAATAAAAAATTTTGAGGATGTAGTTTCCATAATTTAGGAAGAATATTACAACCTATGGTTTTAAAAATAAATTGAAATTCATGAAACATTGTCTTAAGTAGATAATTATAAACTCGCCATCAAATATAATTTTCCACTTATATGATTTGGATTTCATAAAACATTCATCTACGGTTATGATCAATAAGTTATTTTAGAGTTTGATTAAACCAACTTGTTTTTTTGGGGAATATTAACATACAATTACGAATAGTAATATAAATAGTAATATGACAATTATGAATTATAAATCATATTATCAATTTATTTTCTATGGTTATAAGATAATTAGTTCCTGATTAATTTTTCAAGTTGATATAAAATTAGTTATTGTTTTAAAATTGTTTTTTGGAATAAAATACTATTTTGTTTAAAAATTAAATTAATCATATTTATAATATTATTTTCAAAAAAAAGAGTTTATCTTTGAATTATCCATATTTAATAATGGTTAGGGTGATTTTTTTTAATTTTCTAAAATATTTGAATTTTTCGGTGTATTGTGAAATTCGATAATTACGAAATATGATAAATAAATGAATTTTTGGATCATGATTGAGTCATGTATTATGTAAATGGCCACTAGTTCGAACTAAAATACACTTATTACTATTTATGCTTACATGAATTAAGACTATTCATAGTCTTGAGCAAAAATATAAACTAATGATTAAAATCATGCAAAACCCCTCCTCTCCTTTACTATAAATACCGCCCACATCCTCCCTCTTCCTCTCACAGAACTCAAGCCTTGATAATTTTATATGTTATGAAAAATAATCTTCCCATGTCCCTTCCCCACGTCCAAAACCTTCTGGTCTCACCAAAAGTCCAAAACCAAAGGCCTTAAGGAGGATCTCAAGGAGAACATCAAGTGGTAAAAATCCTCTTTTTTCATGTGATTTTCTAATTATTTTATTTTATTATACTCTCTCTTACTACCCTTATTCAAGAGGAATAAAATCTATAAAATATTACTTTTTCTGGATTTTATAATGTTTATGTAAAAATTCATCAAGTTACTTATTCTCCATCCCAAACATAAAAAAAATAAGAACACCGTCTGTAATGTGTCGATTCACCAAAATCTTGGATGATGTTTTTTCAATTTCCTTTATTTTCGTAAAATATGTTTTTAAAACTATTTTAATGGTTGAATAAAATTTTATTTTTTTATTATATTACATCTATTATGTTCTATAATTATCTTATATTCCTAATAGTAATGGAATATGATGAAACAAGTTGGTGATTATCAAATAACATCCAAAATGATCTAAACAGATATCATTGAAGATTTATCTAATGATTCATCCTAAAAAAATGATTGATGGAATAATATAATATTCTGAAAAATTATTAATATCATTTCATTATACTTCTATAATTTCATTTCCACATGATAAAAAAATCAAATACAAACTTTCTATGGAAATAATGTAAATAACTCACCCGAAATAAAGGAAGGGACAAAATACTAAAAGGGTGAGATGATTTTATTAAATGATCTTATAAGGTGTTATAAACATGAATATGTTTCTATAATATATCAATAACTCTCTTTTAACCATTATAAAGGAGTTTTAAACACATTTTAAGTAAGAATTACCTGAGGTAAGGGAATTATTAACCCGATTTCTATTCTTTGGGTTAACCATCTACATCATTATTTATGTGGTATTAAATTTTTTTGTTCAATTAATTTTGTTTGTATTATGTTTAATTATTTTAATTTATATTTTATCTACATCTTACATCAAATATATTATGTCCCACGTCAATTATATTATATTTATAAGAGGATTTTCTTTTCAAATCCTCATTTAAAATCTGGTTTTACAAAATTCAAAAGCATTGTTTTTATGCAATTATTCATATTGTATGATTATGTTCTAGTTATTGGGATTTTTTTGATGAAGGGTGTGGTATATATATACCTTAAATGCATTGAGTATGTGTATGTTGGAGGTCAACTATATGGTTACTCCTAGTGTAATTGCAATGGTTACACCTTAACGTAGCCACGTGGGTAACATTGTAAGGTAGACGTGAGGGTTGAAAATCATAAGGTAGACATGAGGGTCAAAATATAAGTAATTAATGAAACATGATACCATTTTGGTTCTTTTTATTCTCAATATGTTTTGTGGAAATTTTGTGGAAATTTCATGTCTTACAAAGTATGTAGGTATGGGTGACAAGTATGTCATTTTGAAAATGATTTTATTGATTTACTAGAATTCATGGAATAATGTTTTCTTTCCTTATTCTTATATCCCTTATTGAGATTTTTGTTCTCATCCCATTTTTTTAAAATATATTTATAGGTTATAAGGATGTTTAAGACAAAGAAGGAAGCAAAGTTAAATGTTATGAATATTTTTCAAAGAAAACATGTTTTATTAGAATAGTTTAATATTTTGGAAGAAACGAATACAGTTTTTATAGTATCCACTATGTATAAATGTCGAATTTTATATATGTATTATATTTGAACTATCTAAAACTATAATTTTGAAAATATTTTCAATGTTAAAGGATGTGAGTTCTTGGCTAAAATTCAAGATTATGTAATGTAATAAGGTCGATTCCTTATAGTTGAAATAATTAAAATTAAAACATAAAATACCATGAGTTATTAATGAATCATGGTATAACATGTCAATGGGGCTGTATGTTTACCATATAAAATAAATTAGGGGAATAACATTACAATATGCCTCAATGAATTTAAATTGATACAAAATCCATTACCTTACACCTCCATTTAGTTTAATGTTATTAAAAATCATTTATATTGGTTTTAAACATGGTATAAACTTAAAAACACTATATTAATATTTTTATTATAACATATGATTATTTTACAACATATTATCACCCTCTCATTAATAATATTGTATTATTTTCATCATTTTGGGTGTTAATTTTCGTACTTTTCTTATGCATGTTTTGTTATGAAAGTTCCAGTTATCACACATATTATATAGGTTTAGCACATACAAAATAATAATCAAGACATGATAATCATATTATTGTATAAAAATTACTTTTAAAACAAATCCTGAATGTTGGTAATGATGAATGAAGCATGTTATGATCATGTAGACGGTAGGTTGTACATACGCAGTAAAAACATTTCCATTTTTCATCGATAATTATGAAAATTTGGTAAGTGATATATTACCTTTCCATAGTTATATGATATAATATATACCATATTATATACTTATATATTTCATCCATTATCTATGGTGATGAATAGAGTGTCACGTCCGCTCATGATGACGGTGGTCCACTTGTAGATGAAAAATGATATAATCTTTATGTGGGTGAAAAGAAAATAATGAAAATGATATATATATATATAATATGCATAATAATATGAATGGAACAAAAACAAAATTATATCATTTTTATCACATATAACCATTAACATTATTCCTTACCACCTTACTTGTGAAACATTTGTTAAAGGGGAATCACATCGCTATTTAAGGCGGTAGTCCACCGTACACATGAGTGAATTTATTTGGTCCCCTATATGATGGAATTTAATAAGGTATATATTATATAATTAATAAATAGGTATAATAATGTAATTATTATTATATATACTCTATATCCTTCACAATACCAAAACATTAGATGTGGTAATGGAGAAAAATTACACTGGTTCACATGGTGATCATACGACATGCATATGAATGATGATTTCGTAACCCATTTTATGGATGTGGAGAAGGATATAGGTCAATAAATTGTACAAAAAAATCATATTATATTTAATATGATGATTTTTATTATATAATCCAGTCATAATAAAAAATTACGTAGATGGAAAATGAAGTAAAATAAAAATGCGTGTTGAAGAATATTACATATTCTTCCGGTATCCTCATTAGGTTTTCACTAAATCATTTGATGGTTGAATTTATTAAAAAAATAAGGATTATCGGATTAGGGTATATAGTTTGAGAAATTATTTTTGAAGGGATTGTTGAAATCGAATAGTATTTAATTTATGAATAAGAGTGGAGATGGGTGGCCTTTTATATGTGGAGGAGAGGACACACATGGTATTTTTGAAATAAAGTGAGTGATCCAAAGTCTCTCATATGTCAAAAGGGCCTAGAATGGAAAATTATCATATATTAGAGGTATATTATTTGACAAATTCCCATAAAATAGTATTTATATAGGTTTTTAGGTCATTCTAACCGTTATCTTGTTAGTTTAACTGAAGGTAAATCAATTTTTACCCCAATCGTGGTAATTAATTGTTTCTACATTCCCTATTAATTTTGTCAAAAAGTAAGTTGACCTTATTAGAATTTATAAATTACTATTATTCCAAATATTTAATCCATTTTTTGAAATTCAATTCATAGAAGTGAAAATATCTAATTCAAAATTAATCTTGTAAACGTGATAATAATGAAGGTTTTTAAAGTGAAAAGGTTCAAAAGATTGAAATGTTTTTATATCTGAATTGAATATTATCTTGATTAAATTGAAATAAAATTTACTAATTAATATAATATTGAAATAATATAACTATAAAACTAAGTAAAAATATAATTTCACTTTATAAATTCTTTAAATGATAAGGGAGTCTCAACTAAAATGCATTATTTTTCACTATTCATCAAAAAACAAATCCTCTTAATAAAAACAAAAAAAATTCAACCAAAGATAATTTTGGTTTTCCGATTCAAAAAACAATGTATATTTTTTCAAATTTGTTTTAAAAAATTGTAAAAAATTAATTTTAAATTATGTGCACTAAGTGAGACAAAACCTTATTCTAGGAGAATATAGTTTTTATGAAAACATTTCTCTTTCTTTTAAATGATGATGATGATTATTATTTATAGTAAATAGAGTACTAATAAATATATTTTGAATATATATTTTTTCATAACTTTGTAAATATAATTCATTCCCACTATTATAACCTATATATGATAATTATCATATTAAATGATAATATTAAGTGTATATTGTTATTGAGTAAAACTCGGTTTTGTGTGTAACAAAAGTTATTGAAAAAACTCAATGTTGCATGTAATGCGAGATAAACAAAGTTTTGCTTTCATTTAAAAATATAAAATGTATTGAGTTTATTTAAAATAGTAAATACATCACAATATATCATGATGTTATATTAATTATTATGCTTTTTTTTCATTTCATACATGCTATTGAATATGATGTTTAGATTATAAAATTTCAGGGTGTTAAATTCTAACCACCATAAATAATGGTGTCCTCACACATTTAACATGCTCTCAGTAATATATGATTTGAAATTTGGAAATACTATTTTTGAAATACTCACATCTTAAAATAGTTAATAAAATATATTCTTAGTAATAGAGAAATTAAAATACAAATTTCATATCAAATAACACATATACAGGTTTCTATTTAGGAGAAAATTGATGGAAAGTGAAGATATGGACATGAAAGAATAGTGTAAATATTTAAAAAGAGTGATTTAGGTCATTGATCATTATAAAGAGAATGATCAATTGAATTTTTAGGGCCTAATTTCCATTAATTTATGATGATTTCAATGACCATAAGTTTAACATAATTTAAGGTATTGGGACAACATTTTTATTTCAAGATCATTTTCTTAATGTTGAGTAATTATTTTACAACCTATGAATAAAATGAAATATACTTACTTGATATTCTCTTATTTCATCAACAAACTTTTATCCTTTTTTTCTTTGATCAATTTAAAATTCATCACTTAGTACAAAAAATTAATATAGATAAATGAATTTTTTATGCCGGAAGCAATAAAACTAATTATCAATAGATCGTAAGGTCCATAAAATATTGAAAAATAATTATTTATATCTCTAAATACTTTCCAAAACTAATATGGTTAAGACATTAATATCTAATCCTCAAATTTAATACCACTTTTTCTTTTGTAATATTTTTTCATAATATATTTTAACTAAAAATAATGACATATTAACCATGACATCAGGTCAGCCATGGGTAGGAAAACAACCCTTATAATCCTTCAGTCATAGGTTCAAGCCCTGTGACCTTACTGAAATTGAGGGGTTGTCACCCGTAATAAAGGTTTTCCTTTTTGTAAAGATACTTAATTCCTATAATGTTCAAATAAAATATTATAGACACCCTTGAAAAAAAATTAATCAATAAATAACCTCTTTACTAGGATTTTCAATATAATTTTTTGAAACCTAATAAACTTATTTGAAGATTATCATAATTTATTTAAGGATAATATTAACACAAATGGTTATGAGTACACTAAAAATATTTATATAAAATTCAATTTCATTATTCCTCATATAATATTTCCCCTAAAACATATAATTTCCTTAAATTTCTCCAAAATGAATTAAAACTTGGTAGAATAAAACCACGCACAACCTAAAAAGAGGTGTTTAAGATTTTGAACATATGACCTATCGTAACCTCAATAATACCTGATTATATAAATAAATATTATGTTAATGAATACATATACCATTCTAACGTAATCCAATGATGATTCATATTTCTTATAACCAAAATACGGTTTATAAAAGAACTTCAAAATTTTAATATTAGAATCCTAATACCGAAATACTTCATTGATTTTATTTCAACAGAGGTCATTCTTCTGTCTAGGTTTTATCATCAGCAATTAATTGTCATTATCTATTCAAATCCTTCACAATTGGTTGTAAATAAAATTTGAATTATCCAAAGCATATACCACATGTGTTTCAAACTAGGTGTATCGTAAGGCCTGTTATCATGTAACAGGTAATGCTCAAGTCAAGCCCGACATGCCTTTTCTAGAGTTATGACCCCAACGAACCTCTATGGTAGAAACAAATCCACTTATAGTATCTAGTAATGGATTTATTTCTAGAAAAATCTACATAATCTCAATATTACCAAAACATTAGGTTTTTCTTCTATATAGGTCCTCAAATTCTATCAAAGGGATTTGATCAAATAACTATTTTATCCTAAATATAGTTTTTATAGTTTCTACTAAACGTACCATTATAAGAATTGTATTTAACATTACCCCAATTGCCTGAAGAGAGGGCCTATATTATTATATTGTCATTACATAAAGGGAATCACATACCAAAGGATAGATTAGTTCAGTAGTCATGGTAAACTAGTTAGATACAAGAGTTGAACATGACATTTGAATAAAAAATTACCAAATAATATTTTTCATGATAATATCATTATTTTATCTAGCATATTATTGTATATATATAGTATTAAACATAATTAAAACATAATAAAGGGAAAAAAGTTTTTCTCAAATGACCAGAAGAAATAAGTACAATATAAGAAATCACGAATCATTAAAACATACTCATCCTGGGAAGGGAAATAATTAATAACACATTCCATTTAAATAAATTGATCAGGAATAATCAGTATGGAAAGGTAAATAACTAATCAAACATTACCTTTAAATAACTTGATAAGGCATAATCAATATGGAAAGGAAAATAACTGAAACCCATTCCATTAATCAATAAGCTAAAAATAAAATGTATAGAGAGATAATATCATTGTGAAAATATCCTAGATAATAATAACTAAAATATTAATGAATGAAATTCTTAAATATTGGATTTCATGTATCAGGAATATGATACCACTACTATCAATACCTTTCACAAGATGTTTTATAAAACACGTGAAAAATATTTTTATAAAATCTAACTTGATTTGTTTCATAAGACCTACTGAAGAATTGAGAGGATATATAATTTCGAGCAGCATCCTTCAATTCAAGTTCAAATAATTCCTTATACATTGAATAATCGATGTAATTCATGAATCAATATTCCTTAACATCAGATATTTGTATTGAGTAAAGGATACCAATATGTCAATATTCCCCCAATCAATCAAATAACATTCAAAGTAAAACATCATATATAGAAATGATATATGGTTTATATAATAAGTAAGTCCATGATAAATAATATGATCCTTTTTGGGAAATTGAATTTATAATTATTACATAAAAGTGAATATTTCATGGTAATGTTAATTACTAAAATAATGAAACATAAGAGTGAATTTCAATACTTTCCTTAGTATAAATGATAAAAAACCATCCAGTTGAAGAATATGGATTGTATGTATTAAATATATACCCATTTGAGTAATAATAATATTTTGTTTTCATTTATTAACAAAAATTCTAAAAAATTTTATTAAAAATAATCTTGGAGAAAATATCCATTTCATTATTAATTTCTTTTGTAAATCCTTTTCATTGAAAATCATTTTAAAAAAATTATTTAAAAAATTATCATAAACATGAAAATGAAGCATTAAATAAAGGGTGTTAATTATAGAGGGTAATTCCATATATCTTTTTTAATTTAAAAAGAACATTTCTTTTTTCATTATAAATCGTTATTATAGTAGATTTTTTAGAAAACTATAAGAGGATTCCTTCACATTTTTGGTAAAAGCCAAATGGGCATTACATTGAAAGTGATATAATAATTCCATTGAATTTATTTTTGTAAAGAGTAAAAATTGATAAAAAATCATTTAATAAATCATTCTCAAAGGGTTTAAAAATTTAAAAAAATAATAGAAAACATGGTTTTAAAAGGAAATAGATTTCACACTGAAGAGAGAAATGAAGTTATAATTTCATTAAAACATTTTCCCAATTATTTTAAGAATGAAATTGTTCAAAAATTGTAATATTACCTTAAAAGGATCTATAATATATATAAAATAATATATTAAAATTTCTTATTAAACATTTATCAAATAATCACATTCATTTTGAATTAAAGCATAAATAATCTAGATTCAAATGAGATTGTGATACAAACCCTTAGAAAGATCATAACGTTGATATGAGAACAAACCAATGAATTGATTATGTGCATCAAATGAAAATAATACTACAAAAGTCTAAATAAAATATAACTTAATAAAAATTAATTATACTCAAAATCATTGAATACAGATGATAATGATAACGTAATATAACACAATGCAAATAAATCAAGTTATGAAATTCATTACCACTTGGAAATTTTCATGTAATATCCCCTTGGGTAAAATAATTCAAATTGAAAAATAAAATAACATGAATTATTAATGAATCATATAATAAATTTTTAATGGAATTTTATGTACACCAGGTAAAAAATGTGGTTGATTATTCGTTTATAATCATTTATTATTTTTATCATTTAGGTTGATAATTGCATTTCTTTCTTAAGCATGTTTTTTATGAAAGTTCTAGTACTGTCATGTATTATATAGGTATATCACCTATATAATAAAAATGATTACATAATTATCATATATTTACTTCTTATTAACTTTTAAAACTAATCATTATTTATTTTTATGATAACCTTATTATTTCACAATCATGGGGACAGTAGGCTGTACATACACATTGGTAACATTTCAATTTTTAAAAGATAATCATGGAAACGGTGTAAGTAATATATTAAATTTAAATAATTATAAATGTATAATATATATCATATTATATTATTATATATTTCATCCATGTTTTGTGGTAAAGAAATGAGTGTCACATCTCTTTGTGAAGGCGGTTGTCCACATGTATACGAATGATGTTTTTATCTTTACACGAGTGAAATAGAATAAAAAAATGATTTATATATATATATATTTTTATATGAGGATCATTATTTCATGAATATAATAATTACTTCATATATATGAAATATAATAATTATCATTATTTCTTATTACCTTCCATGTGAAGCATTAGTGAAAGACATTTAACATCACTTCATGAGGCTGTAGTTTTTCATACACATGAGAGAAGTTATCATGAATCCTAAAAAATTTAAAGTAATAATAATATATATATATATATTTTAATGAACAAATATGTATAATAATGTTATAATTATCATATATACACTTTATATTTGTAATAATAACTTTCCATGATATGTGGTAATTGAAAAAACAAATAATATCTGTTTTCTATGATTTAGTATGTTACACACACAAATGTTGATTTCATAACCCATTTTATTATAGTGGAGAAGTTTTTAGGTTATTAAATTCTCAAAATAATATCTGATTATATTTAATTAAATAATATTTTTATATAATCATGTTTTAATAACAATTTAAGGAAGTATAGATAGAATAAATATAAAGAGTATTGTGGATGAAGATTACATCTTCTTCAGGTATCCTCCTTAGGGTTGCACCGAATCCTTAAAAATATGGATTTAAGCATAAAATAAGGATTTTAGGATTAGGGTAGAAATTTTTTGAAGTTATTTGGTTAGGTCTGTTCTGAATAATTGAGGTTTTATGGTGTGAAGAATGTAAGAGTGGGGCGACCTTTTATAAGTGGGGGAGAGGGAACACTTGGTATTATTGAAAAGAATTGAGTTCTCCCAATTTTTCATATGTCACAAGGATAAAAATGTACCATTATAGAAAATCATAGGTTTATCGGGATAATGTTTTCTAGCCTATTGTTTTTTGGATAAGTGTTTAGGTCATTTTAACACTATTATTTTTAGTTTTAAACATGGTAAATCAATTTATGCCTTACCCGCAGTCATTAGTTTTTACTATATTCACAATTAATAAATTTCAAAAATTAAGATGACCTAATTATACATTAAAAATTATTATGATTCTCAATTTGATTTTTTTCCTAAATTAAATCCATATAAGCGGAAAAAATAATATAAAACGAATCCTGTAGATGTGATGAGAAACCAGTGTTTTCAATAGAACATGTTCAAAAGATTGAAATTTTTTTAAATACAAATTCATTATGAAAATGATTCCAAATACCTAAATTATATTAAATGATATAAAATTGAACTATTTTTTCTCTAAATAAAATGAAAAATACAGTTTATCCTACTATAATATCTAAAAGTAAAGGTAGTTTTCAATTATAATTTTATATTTTTCAGTATTAATCCATAAATGAAACTTGTTAGAAAAATACCAAATATTCACCATAAGAAAATTTTGGTATTAAAATTTATAAAATAACTTTTATATTTTCCTAAAAAATTAATGTAATTTCAGAAGTTAATTTTAAATTATGTCAACCAAGTGTGACTGAATCATCTTTTTGAAAAGTAAAGTATTTATGAAATCATTTTATTTCCATTAAAATTATAAGTATTATTATTTAATATCAATAGATAAACAATAAATATGTGTAAAATATATATTTTAATAATTTATTTAATCTAATTCACATGTTAAATTCTGACTACTAGATGATAACTATCATGTTAAATAATAATATTAATATAATAATGTTATTTAGTGAAACATGGTCTTGCATGTAACACAAGCTAACCAAGAACCTCATTGTTTCACATAAACAACATAAACTCAATGTTTTGTGAATTTAAATATGTATAATGTGTTCAATTAATTTAAAAAATTAAATATATTTTAAATTATTATGTTGTTATATTCCTTTATACACATGGTGTTGTGTGTCATACACGCTATTGAATATGATGTTCATATTATAAACTTCTGGGATTTTACATAATTTAACCTTCATTTTATTCATAGTAAGAGTCATTATGATATGTGAATCTAATACCTCATTTACCCCTTCTTTTGAATGAGGAATAATGTCAATGATAAAGACAGTGATATTTTAAAAGTACATTTCAAGTAAAATCAGATGTTATTAGAATCACTATGGTCCTTAAAATAAAAACCATATGAAAACCTGTGAACTGGGGTTCCCAATGTAATTTACATATTAAAGAATCCATCAGATTCATCTGATTCAAAAAACTACAGTATATACATTTTGACTTGTTATCCTAAAATCCAATATAAATTTCTATGTTCTATACTTAATAGATGTACTTTCTATTGCTGAAATTCCTCTCTAATTTCTTATTTTTCAACAATATTTTTTGTTTTATAAATGTTTGTTTGGATGTTTTTATATTAATATTATAAAATAATTCATTTTAATATTTATTCAAAGAAAGGATTTTTGTGTCTTTTACTTTTTCAAATCTTGGTATTTAATTCAAAGGTTATATTTGTTAACATTATTTTTTAAATTCACCACCTCTTGAAATTTTATTTTAAAGGAAAAAAGTATAAAGGTGTCAACAGACCTCAATTTTATTGGGGTTCATTATTCTAATTTTATGAGTAATTTTTATAAAATACATCCCTGATCACCAATAGTCCATCAAAGTGGAAATAGAATATAAACATTGTCTGTCCTTGATCCCCTATCATTCTTTATCATCCCAATTTTTTATTCGGTAAAGGATCATAGAACAATAAGAAGAAGTGGACCTCACTAACTAATACAAAGGAAACACACTATATTATTTATGGATTGTATTTTAATTTCATAGTAAATCAGTCTAATCCCTGATCCAGGGTCTCATGAACATAATATTTTTTATTTAGGATGAATCAAGTGATCAAATTTAAGGGGATAATTCCTATTAGTACAATGTATGTATTCCTAAATTTATTATTCCCTTATTCATGTAGTTTATATTTAATATAGTATAAAAGAAGGATAAATATTGTAAGGGTGATATGAACTAGGAAAACAAGGTTATGAAATTTTATAATTAAATAGGCAGGTACTATTTGGATAAAAATAAACACTCTATACCTTAGGGATGTATTGTTTGTCACTCGTTAACCTGGTTTTTTTATGAGGCATGGGTATTTTGTGAGAGATACTATTTGGATGGGTGTTCCAGTGTCAGATAAAAAAGGGGGAACGAGTTCTATCTCTTATAAGATTCTTAGCGGTTCAATATAGTATAGATCATGTGGTTATGGTTTAATGATATATTTTTATTATGGACTAAGATCAGGAAAGGGGTATGAATATTTTACAAACCATGATTTTCAAAATAATTTTGAACTATGAGTTTGACATTGTATGAGTTGTGAGAGGCCATATGTTTCATAGAATGACAATAAAATATAATTTTTTTGGATGAAAAAATGGGTTGAACACTAGTCAAATGGTTTTATTAGTATTATTAAAGGGTGAAAAAATTGATATGGTGCCTATGGGCTATAAAATTAAATTATGAGTGATCATGTAAATGGTGTGAGACTAATTTTGTTCTTATAAGTTTGAGTAAGTTGACCATCCAAGGGTAGAATTGAGTAGATAATTGTTTATTGTTATAAAACGTTAAAATTAAGATGTGAAAATTAAAATTCATAGCTTACAACATTTAATTATTTTATAAAAAATTAGTTTACCATGTGTTATGTTCATATAAGATATGATCTTAGAAAAATGAATATTAATAATTCTCATTCTTGGTGTATGATAACTACTATTCAAGGTCTAAGATTGTCTTCTCAGGATATTAATGGCATGTTATATGACAATTGTTTTCCAAGGGATGTAGATATAGGCGGTGTGATTCCAAATTTAGTTATTATTTTCATAATGATTTTTATATCATAAAGTGTATATGTGTGATAATTATACTTAGAGTCTCATCTAAAATATCAGGGGCCTGACTGGTATACTGTAAAACCCCCCAGTGTATACTATTCTTGACTCGTTGAGTTCTATGGATGTAGAAAAATGTTTTGGAATCCTATTATGCGAGTCAATATAGATTACTATTTAGATGCTCAGGGGTTGTAATTTGGTGTGTGGAACCACATAATGTAACTCATTTCTAAGGGTGAAAGATATATTTAATCCCTTCCATGATTTTGATGAACCTACCAAGAGACTATTCTATGTTATTCTCATCCCATGATTTTGACTCACTATATTATTAATTCTAATTCTAGTGGGTTATCCCATGTGCTACCATCCCCCATGATGTGGATTATAACTAAGGTAACCTACCAGTGCTATTAGGGTATTTTGGGTTATAGTGTTATAGTGTAATGGATTGAAAATGATAACTTGACCATGTTTTTTATAAGCTGAGTGTTATGGATTTTCATACGATATTTCACATTCATTCATATATATATATATATATATATATATATATTTAATGTCCCTATTAATGGTTTACATGATTTGTTTGCTCAAACCTTCCACGTACACCTCGATAGATGTGTAGAACTCATTTTTTATCTTATAGGTTAGGGAAATGTTCCAATGATAGAAGATTAAGCAAGACTATTTAGTAGGGATATGATGATCCTGACAAAAAATTCCACGATCCTTGTTGCATTGTCCTTTTTAAACATTTATTTACTTTTGTATACAAAATATATATCATCCTCCCATTAGGTTATTACTCTATATGTATGAGTTAAGATATTCCCTGAGTTTATCTATTATTAAATCTTATATGTTATGGGATATAAATGGTATCTCAAAGTGATTCCAAATTTTTATTTTTGGATTATTTTTTATCGGTATGTTTCATTGTTAACTATTATTATGCAGTTATTATATCATCAACATAGCCCACTTTTAGTGTAGATTAGGCCTCAACCACTATTTGTTAGATATTGGTGTATATAAATGTGTTTTAAAGGTCGTCTCTTGATCTCCATATCAAAATATGGTGGAACACGTGTTGAGAGACATTACAACAAGCCCTTCCACTTAATTCACACTATTATTATATGTAGTTCTCCCGTCCTTTAATATTATCATATGATCTTACCACTCGAAGAATATCAATACATGAAATATTATTAGTATTGAAAAATAAAATCATCAAGATGACTATATTAACATAGCATTACCATAATAAATAAATATATTATTATTCATGAAAATAAAAATCAGGTTGTTAAAAATATTTAAGATGAAAAACTACAGTTCTTTAACAATCTAATATTTACATATTACAATTAGACATGACTCAAACCAAATAACACCTACGAATTGGTATTCAAGCAAAATATTTCGAGACATCAAGGGACCTATTTGTAATTACAAACCACCTTTTAGTTTTTATTCTAGAATAATGTTTCATAGAACCTTTTCATAGTGGTAAATAATGGGAGATAGAATCATAATTATTGGGAATTATTTTTTGGATAGTTCAATTGATTTTCTTACAAATTTTTTTACTTAAAATTTCAATCATGGGCCTAGAAATTTTCTTTTAGAGTTGTGCCGCTTTTTTTGTGTTCCAAATCATCAGGTCTCATATATATTGTATTCTACAAAAAGTATTTAGTAATGTTATGTCTCATCAGTAACCCAGGTGATTCAGAAATTTATAAATATGATTATCCTTTTAAAGTAATTTCCATTAGTGATTCTATATAACATTAAATTATTCAATAGATTCAAAAATTCTGTGATTTTATGAAAAAAACATCAACGATGCGATCTTTCTGTGTAAATTCAAATTTCCTTCAATAATAAGGATATCCTCAATCAGAGTAGTGATCACAAATATTTTCCTCTATATATACTCTTTCACTAAAAATGTTTAGGCATTATAACATACCCATTATAAATGTTTTAATTCCACTATATCCAGTAGGTTTCTAATAAAAATGGAACTTGTGTAAAAAATATCCTTGGTTCATTTACAAGAGAGTAAAACATACATGAGTAGGGGAGATTATGAATGAATAAGAATGACTTCCCTAAGTGACCTTAAGACCCCCAAGTGAGTGAAATTTTATTGATGTACGAGAATGTGTATGTGAGATGTTCTATAACCTATTAAAGATAGTTTATTAGAAATAATAATTGTTCAATAAAACATTACTTAATATTTACTTTCTCATAGAAAAAATATTAAAATAAATTCTCCCCCACTACGAAGAGAAGGAATTAAAATGAACATATAATGACCCATCCTACATAAATAAAATTAGGTTCTATAAAATTAACCACTTTGATTTCATACCTACATTAGGTCATAACTATAATTAAGTTATAAAACATGGTAAGCTATACCATGGGTGGAAAAATAAATGTCAAATGCTGATACTTAATATTGTTGGATATTTAAACACTTTATAGGAAACCTCTCTCTAGTATGAAAATAAGAATCCATGATGAATTATAGAAAAACCAAGGAAATAATATCTAAAATGGTATTTATATTTGGATTGATATTTATAGGGGAGTTTGATGATGTAATTTTAATTATTTCCATACATGTAATGAATTATAACTTTAAAAAATCAATGTGGGATTAAATATACCATTGAGGTAGATGAATATACATTATGTAATATTTTTAAAAATTTAAAATAGCAAGAGATATATTATAATAATGGAATGGTTTACAAAAAATTCACTGTAAGATATGGTGTTATATCACGAGTTAACAACTTGTTAAAGATCCATAGAATTTATTCATTTTTTATTATTTTGAAAATTCGTTCTTTCTATATTTTAAAATGCTAGATTTTTTTAATTATTATTGTTTGGTGAAGCTTAATAGTATTTAACTTGGGTTGTAAAATATTTATGATATGAATAGAGTAGAATGAAATATTTTTTAATTTTTGACAGTTGTGTGACATAGAGTTGTGATTTAATATAATGTATTAAATAATTCAGAAAAGTTATATTTCCATGAAATAGTTTATGAATATTACCGATCCGTTTTCATGAAATGGGGCTTGAGATTCCAATCAACACAAAATATTATATTGAATAAAGAATAATTTTTAACTTATATGTCTAAATATATTTAATAAAATATATAGTTCTTTACCACATATTTGAGTAATTATAATATAAGAAACAACTATATTTCACATGAAACAATGTATTAAATAGAATAGGTGGAGCCATTCCGAGAGTGGCTCAGTATAATCCTACTCTACATAATATAGTTCCCATGATATTTTCAAATGTGTTTATTTATATGTAATTTTATTTAAATTTTTGGATTAGTGTAGAATTTATTCTACTCATTTACATTATAAAATTACATGGAGATCATTCATAGTCAAATACATATTAGTTTTTAGCCTTAAAAATTAGTTATGTTCAATAAAACAGAGGATTATTTATTAAAGAATGATTTTATAGTGGGAAGAAGTGTAAAATAGTTGAGTTATAAGTTGTTACCTTATTAACAGAATTAATGATAACAATAATGTGATAGTATTATCATAAAAGTGATAATATTTTTTAAGAGAAATAAAATTACTAAAATAGTCGAGAGTGGATTGTATAGTGTCTCAATGAACATGAATAAAACCCCAGATCCATACTATATGAGAAAAGTGGTGTATTTAAGAATAAATACGAAGCAACCCTAGGGTTTCACGGACCAGAGGGAGGAGAAAGGGGATGTTTTGGGATAAAAATATCGAGGTGGAAATTATTCAAATTTCCCAAATTTTTAGATCTGGGAAGCTCTCGTGGTTTTGATACACAATTTAACAAACCACATGCCTATTACAGGACACACATGGGAATCTTCAAAAGTATGATTTATTGTTAGAAAACCATAATCCAACTATGCCAAAATCTAATATTTAAGAATACCATTTGGCGGCATGGTTTCTTGAAGAAGGGTGGAAAACCATGCACCAACAGTGAACCACCATTTTCCAAGCCCAAATTTCACACTTCTCACCAAAAAATATGGGAAGAGCTAAAGAATAACCATAAAATAAAGAATAAAACAAGCATCACTTCAATAATTTAAACCGGTCACACCTAAAACTCGAGATAAAAAATTATGATCAAAAAATGAATAGGAACAATGGATGAAAACAAAAACTTATGTGTGGAAATTACCCCAACCATAATGGGTTCTTCCCCAATAAAGACACAACAACATCTAGTCGACTGGTTAATGAAAAATGAATTAAAAAATACATAATCCAACCTCTATCAAAGGAATCTCTACCACTACCAAATAGAACTCATACCTATTTCCTAAAATAACACAATAAATAGAAACAAATTAATGAGAGACAATAAGAAAAGACAAGCCAAAACATCCACTACCATGCTTGAAAAAATCTCATTGAGAATACAAAAAATCCCAACAGAAACCTATATCGATAATAAACTCAAGAATAAGATAATTTCGAAAACATCTATTCCATACATGAATAAACCCAAAAAAAAATTAATTCTCAACATGGGATGCTATAATAGAATCCCCAAAGGTAGGAAAAAATTGGAACTAGTCATTTCCATAAGAAAATATAATGATATTTACAGTGGGTATCCCCGTCACAAGAGCTAACTAGCTTAAACTAGAATCATAGGTCAACGCAAGAACTTTTCAACATGGGCCAATAGAAAATTCTCCCACTACAAGGGGGACATGACGAGATAAATTCTAGCTAAATGGTAATTAAACAATGAAATTTAAAATAATGACTGAGGATCTTCAACTGTCTCCACTCCCACATTAAAGACAGAATAAAACTATGGTCACTCACACCCTTGGAAATTTTTTGACTATGCGCGAGATTCATATTGGGACTTGTGGATGGGGCCTTAATTCTTGAATAATCTCCTTCCTTATAGTCCAAAATACTAAAATTTAATTACCAAGACAATAATTCAAAATATACACACAGAAAACACCTTCATTCAGAATTGGGATGTAATTGTAATTCCTTAAAAAAGAACACACTTCAATTGAAACAAAAGTTCTCAGGAGATTCAAAACATCACCTTAAATATCAATCAAAATAGAACACCATGAGTAAAAAATACACCAATAAAAAAAATCATTACAAAACAAAGGGACTTTAAACAATGTCCAAAGGGCACTATATTCTTATGAATAGACTCCACATTGCTTCCTAGAACAACCCCAAAAGATCCTTTTCTTGTGGCCTAGGTACTGAAAATCATGATAGGTCTTCCGTGGGCTTAGACATGGTGATTTCGTATAATCTATATATCCACAATAATGACATAAAACAAATCTAGGCCCAAAAAAAGTTAATGTAATGTATTGAGGTCTTTTAAATCCATGATCAACAACAACTTTCAGGTGCATCCTCACTTACTTACAAGAATTCTCCTCATCGCTTACTGGATTGTAGGGAGGGATGATTTCCTCAAGCATCCTTGTTATCATAGCTTCCACATGAATGGATTTCCTCACCACATCGGGAAAATAATTTAGATTTAACTCCAACACCATGTATTGAAGATCAAGATGAATCCCAAACAAGAAATCTAGAGCCTTCAAGGAATCATCCACAACTTAACACAAATCATATGAATCTAGGTCTAAAAAGTAATGATAAAATTCCAACACCACCCCATCTCTCTTCTTATAACATCACTTATCCATTCCCTCCTTCATCTTCATAATCATATAAAATTACTAATGGATGAATGAATCCATGAAAAAGTCCCAAGATCTTCACGAGGCTTGTTCAGAGAGACTGAATTCTACTACTTCTAAGGTAAACCTTCATGAATAATGGTAAAAACATAACCTCTAACAACTAGAAAAAATCAATGAGGCTAAAGTTTCTTTCAATACCCCACATCCATTAGTACTATACAAAAGAATATTCATGACCATAAAAGAAAGGTGGATTTAACATTCAAAACAAATGAAATAAATCCTTAAGTTGAACAACTTGAAATGCTTCTTATTGGGAACCACCCATAGTTGCACCAAAAATATCCATCGAATCTCTATGGTGGGAAAAAATGGGGAAGAAGAAATACATGAGCTCAATCAGAACCAACTCATCCACAAGAGTTCTAAAACTCAAAAAATTAAAAAATGATTCCCAATTAATGGAGAAAAAACCACAAAACATTGGTTTTCAAAGAACCAAAATTCTCATATTCACCACACTTTTAAAAGAAAACAAACTTGTTGTGTTATGCACTCACCAATGGTATTCCTAATAGTCTCACTCACATGTACATTCCCATGGAAATCTGAGAACATATCAACCAATTTTATATCAGACACTTGTCCACCCACACCATCACTTGACCACTTTCCACACATATCAATGCATGTGAGAACACAATAAAATTCCAATGGTTAAAACACAACAGTTCTATTTTGAGAAAAAAAAAACATTCCAGCTTAGTTTCATTATCACTTACCACTTTAAATTTCATGTTTTTTAAAAAAATTCAAAGACTTACTAACTACCAAGTCAAAAAACTTTTCATATTCAACGTTTCAAACCATTGTATCATGCTTGAAAAAAATCCCATGAATTTCAATCCAAAAAATCCATTTATCTTATTCAAAACATTTTTCAGTGGTTAAAAAAGTACCATTACATCGATAACTATTTGGTTAAGAACCCATTTTTTCACATTGAAAACCAATTTCCAAAACATCCTTAAAGAATAATTCCTGATTTTCAAAAAAAAATTCCCAAAATATCTAGGTTTTCATTATAAAAATTTAATCATGTAAAAGCATTTTTGTTTCAACATGAATGACAATTTTATAGAAATATACTATTTCATTATTTCTTAATAATAAAACTAAAACTCATTTAAAATATTTTATAATTCATACAATTTTTACTTTGGAATACAATATTAAAGTTTATAAAGAGATATTTCCCATAACAAATTTCAAAATTACAAGGAAATCAAAGTAACTTACAAAGGGGACTTGTGTCGATGGGTGACTTGGACATATGGTTGGCATCTATAATACAAACACACCACCATCACAAAGAGTCTTATAAGACTCTGTTCCCACATCCACATGGATTTATAGGTCCTATGATCTCATAAAGACCATAATCCCAACTCTCATTTCATATCCCAAACACTAAAAAATCCACCAAAAATAGAGAACCTAAATTAAACTAGTCATCCCATGGATTGGTAAAGATTGTTTTGGATAGAAAATACCTTATACCAAGACCTGGGGGTTCCGATAGTCCTAATCCATCTATCTTGAAAACCCAAATAACGTTGGGAACTTAAAAAGTAAGTTTATACAAATACTAACATGAATTTGATACCATTTTGTTATGAACCAACCAGGGTTGACCTCGAACTAGTCACCGAAGACGATCTATGACATTTCCTGAAGGCTGTTCCCTATCCTGATTGTCTAGAAACTATTTTTGGAATCAATAGAGAGAGAAAAGGGAATTATTTATCACAATAAAATATAGATAAACTAAACAATATAAATATTAACAAAGTAACCCAACATTTCTATATGATATCCACAGTATAAATATTTACACAATATGAAAATATGCAACAAAGTGAAAAACAAAAACCAAACTACTCTTGACAACGACAAATTCATTTACATGTGGCTCTGAGGGTCACTCTATGATTGAAATAACAACCAACTTCAATCAATATAAAGATAAACATGAAACACAAGATAAAAATTAGAAGAACTATAGGAGTGAGTATTAAAACTCGTTAGGTATTCTTGAATAATATATTCCCAATGAAATTCAATTAAAATAAAATAAAAATCAAAATCAAGTTTGAAATAAAATATCTAAAATAAAGTTTTCCATATTTTCCAATTTAAAAACAAACATGATCTATTTCCCTTTTTTCCATTAAAAACCACATTCTTTTCCAAGTACAAACCATAAGCAATTTATAATAGAAAGAATGCATTTCACTTATAAAAGAGAGAAAGGGTGTAAAATATTTCCAAAACCTTTTTTATACACACTTAAAATCATTTGATCATTCATGGCCTACATCTACACTAATAAAGAAGTATATAAAACAAATACACAATAAGGGAATTGCTAAAATAAGAAAAAAATTAGCCAAAAAATCGTGCATCTCATTTGTCCCACATAAGTAAGTAAGTGGAAATAGAAATTTGAGAAATCCAGAAGCTCGTGAATAATCCATAACAAAAAATAAATCTTGACTCATCCCAAAAATCATGCCTCACTTGGTGGCATTAAATATGTCCATATTCTCAGCCACACCTCACATGGTACATAATAAGGGGCACAATCCCATAATAATAATAACAAATATCCCCCAGCTATGGGACACTAGCTAGTGTGTAACCAAACTAGTGAAACAATAATTCTAAAAAAATTCAATAACTATTCCAGGATCTCCCTAAAAAGGGTAAAGAAGATGGTGATCTGATCTATTCCAATAGAGAATCAAATAACATGTACATATATAATATTTTACACAATATGAATCACCTGAATCACCCTAAAGAGGAACCTCTTTCCATATAACTCAGAAGTCACAAAGGAGTCCAAACTAAGGATATCCCATTAGAAAAAAAGTAAGTCGTTCACAAGGATTCCACAACAAGGAAATCAAATCCATTCAATGTTTACATAAATAAGGTAAGATGTTTTTCTAAGGAGATTTTTTATTTAAAACAGTTCAACTATTTTAAAAAAATCTCCAAACAGGCCTTTAAGAAATACTTACAAAACTATGAATTTTAAAGAACCAAATAAAGATTTATAAAAGGGCATAAACACACCATTTCATAGATTAAAATAATTTCATAATATATTATAAACACTCACATCACATGTTAAATTCAAATCAATTTTTATAGTAATTTCTAATGGGTGATGAAAAACCATCACATTCCAAACCATTATTATAAGTGAAAAACTCATTTACTTTAAATCCACAACCAATTTGAAAATACCTTTGAAAAATTAAAATCATCATTCCAAATATAAAAATTATATTCAAAAATATAAACCATTAATTAGATATAACAAACCACATGTAAAATCCAATGGAGGATTATAACAAACACTTGGTGCGCAATATTTAACAAAATTTTGTCTATTTATCACCTAATAATAGAGAAACCACCACTTTGCACACCAAATAATTATTTCAAGGATCACACGTCAATATTGAGAAAATAAGGATAGTGATAAAATCATTAAATCAATGAATCTTAAATTACAAAGGAAAGTGAAAAGGGAAACAAACCTCAAATCCATGGTGTATCAATGAAGCATACCCAAAAAAACCCCATGAGGGTTCCATGTGATAGGATCTATGAATAAGAACCCTAAATATACTAAACCAAATCATAAATAGAGGTAAATACAAACCCTAGATCCAAATTAACTATGTAGAAGAAAACATAAATAGAAACTAGAGTAAATAGGAAGTGAAAGATGGGAGGAGGAGGTTTACCTTGAAGATGTCACCCAAAACATGGAAAAAACCTTATATTCAAACCATATTAGAGGATTGGAGGCTTGGAGAATATGGGGGAATCACCCCAAGGTCTACATGAACCATATGGAAGAGAATGGGGTGATTTGGTTGACAAATTCCAAGGGGGAAACATTGAATTTAAAAAAAATTATATTTGGGAAGCTCACAAGGTTTGGAAGCATGATTTAACAACCTATACACCAACCATGCATCCATTACCGGACACAACTGAGGAACTGCATGGCAAGGCTATAAGATTTGAAAACTGTGTGCCAACTAGGACAATCCCTACTATAGAAAAAACTCCATTGGGGAGAACAATTTTCCTGGTTAGGGGCACACAGTTTGGAAAACCAGGCACCAACCATGTTCTATCTAAAATAAATTCCAAATTTTCAAATTTTTACTAAAACATTTGAGTGGAACTAATAAATAACCTCATAATGAAGTATAAGAAAAATATCACCTAAAAAACCAAAACCCACCACACATGAAACTCGAGAGAAAAAATGAGATCTATAAAATGAACTATAACCAATTATTAAAAAGAAAACCTGGGTGTGTCGTGTAATCATATCACAAATCTTTGAAAAGATAATGATTTCATAATAAATTCATCAAAGAATAACCCTTGAAAATAATTAGGGATCATTATCATATAACCATTGAAAGGGAAAAGGGTTTCAAAAAAATCATTCAGTCAACACATATACTATTTAGAGATAGAATATGAATGGATCCTTAGGATCATTTCCCATGAAAGGAATGCATAACACCCAAATATTTTATCTTATGTGGGAAATAATATAGAAATATATTTAAAAAAAATATCATGAGTAAATTATCCTATATTCTTTGAAAATTTGTTTATAAAACATAAAACATTTTGAAAACCTTTTTCATGAAAATGGTCACGAGAACTTATAATGGATGCTTTAAAAACATTTTGGAAGCCTTTTCACATTAATACATATAAAAGAATCTTGAAATCATTTTGAAAACCCTTTCTTTGAAAATAATTTGACCCTTATAAGGAAATATTTAAAACGTTTTGGAAACTTTTTTCATTGAGAATATATTTAAAACAAATAAAATAATATTTTAATTCATTGAAATCCTTTTTTTAAAACAAAATTAATAAAACATATAAATTAATATTTGAAAAAAACTTAAAAAACTTTATAAACAAAATTTGTTTTAAAAAATATTTTTCATTAAAATAGAGTTTTAGAAGAAACAATTCTATGAATATTAGGGAAAAAATTTCTTTAAAAAAATATCCTTATAAACATACAATATAAGAATCATTTAAATGATTATCAAGATGGTGGGTAGGTTAATACATTCCAAACATTCCTTTTGCACCTTAAAACCATAGAAAAGTTCCTTAATCAGAAAATAACAAAAATATTACTTTTAAATCCATTTTGAAAAAGGTAAAAAATTATTAAAAATGTACATTAAATATAATATGATAATATTGAATAAATTGAAAACATTTTTAGAAAACATGGCTTTGAAAGAACACAGATTTCTGACCAAAAGGGGAAATAAATTAAAATTCTCCTAAGAACTGTTTATTAATTATATTAAGTACCAATTAGTGATAAAATGTACCATTAAAGTGATATTACATGAATAAACAGATGGTAATAAAATGTATAAGAGTTATTAAGAGTCAGATCACAATATTTCATCAACAGAATCGTAATCATAAACTATGTCAATAAATGATGAGATTGTAGCAATAAACTATTACCACTTTGGTAATATTTAATTATAACATAATTGAAATAATAACATTAAATAAATTTTAAAATTTCATCAAAATAATTATATTCATTATGTAATATGTTAAAGGTAGTATATACATCTCATAGAAAAATATAGGTGCATAACATGGAATTTATCTCAAAGAAAAAAAACTAAGGCCAAATTACATGACTAATTTGGTAACTTTTGAAATGTAAACCACATGAAATAAAGATAAAAAATTGATATGTAAAACCCCATAAATTTATGTATAATAATCATATAATACATCCATGTCTAGTATATAAACAACATATAAGAAATTGGAGGTGAACATGGATTGTGTCTCACGGAAAATCAACGTGAGGTGAGAAAACCCTTACTACTTGAGTAACATTAGAATCATGATCCCAATTAATGAATAATATAAATTATTTATTTTAATATTATTAAATAAGTTAAATTAATTATATATCAAATTATAGGGAATCATATTCACCATAGAAAAGAAGCGAGTTGTGAATATGGCTAGTATCTCAAAAAAATAAAAGCGACAAGAAATTATTTTACATTATGTATTGAATTTATCTTTACATAGCCAAACCACATGTATAATATATATAAGTTTATTAAAAATATATTAAATAACCATATTAGTATATATAATACCATATATAAGGTGGTTATGACTTTATATTAATCATTTATTTACAACTCCATGTAAATTTTACATTTTGGGTAATATCTGCTATATTTTTCAAATATGTTCTATTATTTTTTATTCTCTTACTCAGATCATGATTTAATTATTTCCAAAATGTTAAACATGGTATAAATATCTTTTATATTCATTATATATATATTTATAATAATCTATATAAGATAGATACAATGTCTCGGGCTTTATGAAGGTATATAATTGTTTATTTTTTTTCAATCCATAAGTTTTGGCTAATGAATTCTTTCTTGAGAGTTTGAGTGGCCTTAGGGGTGTTTCAGGGGTTCAGGACATGAAGTAATGGAAAAACAAGAAAACCACGTCAAGGCACATGGTTATGTAAACCGTGTGTGGAGGGAGGCCATGTTTTTCAATTTTAGACAGTAACATATCACATAGGTGGAACATATGTTTTACACTGTGTGGTCCTTTCTAGGAAACCATGTTACCCAATTTACCTTAGAAAGTGGCTTGCTCTTATTTTGCACCTGGTTTGGAAAGTTTCATGTCCAGACCATGTTCCCTTTCAAAAGTTGTAAAAATTATAATTTTTTCAATTACATGATTTTAAGAACCTCACCCAGTTTTCCTCATCTTGCTTCTCCCTCTAACCCTAGCGATAAAATAAACCCTAAAAAGAAACACAACGATCAATGTCCCTCATTTCTAGGCTGTTTAATGATCCTTTGGTTGTGAATCAATGATCTGGCTGAGTCTAATCCTCTCATATATTCTCTTTTCATGATTAGGGCATGTATCATAGGTGATCTTCTACTGATGTCTTAAAGAATATTTTTTTCTAGTGGAATCTAAGTTGTGGATTCATGGGTTATTTTAATCCGATACTAAGGCTATTGTTATCAGTTCTTTCAACATTAGATTTGAGTTATTTGGTCTATCTGTTATGTCCCATAGTTTTTATATGGATTTGTGCGTTCATGGCTGTGTTATTCTTTTCCCCATGTTGTGTTCTTGGTTCCATTAGTGATATTTGATATAATGGGTCTGTGAATAAATAATTTAACCCATAATTATCCCAATGGGATTCATGGTGGATGACTGAAACAATTTAGGGCCACCTATGGGGTGCGACAACCTTCATAAAATAGTCAATGTAAATATAAAGTGTCAAATAAACTCATGTTATACTAGAACCCAATATAAACAAGTTAGTTAATTAATTTGATGATTAAGAAGGTAATATTGGTATTTGTGCCTAGATTTTTAAAATAGCTAAGGAATTATTTTTCTAGGTATGTGGACACGTAAAAGAGGATTATCCATAATGTGCCAAATGATATTTGAATTGTACTTGAAATGCATAAGTGGGATAATACATGGAAAATGTTAAATATATATATTTAATTAAAATATAGAAGGGTTAGATATGTTAAATAGGTTAATGTGGTGGAATTAGTAAATGTTTACAGTGAGTTAGGCATAATAAATGGAATGTGGGCTAAATAGATATGTAATGTAAATGGTAAAGGTGTTAAATGGTTAAGGAATAATTTTAACTCCATTGTTGATTGTTATAGATTGTGATTTCCATTGGTATTGGTTATATTTTGTTGTGATATGATACATGTGTGGTGAATGGATAAATAATCATTTTCAAATGGCTTGGTAGAGTGGGGTATTTACATGAGGTTCTACACCCATGGGTCATGTTAGACTGAGGCTCTAAACACCACCCCAAAATGAACGGATTAGAGAAGGGGACAAAGTTTTATTTCCCTAATTGTTGAATTCTATGAGAACACCTAGACCAAGGATTAAAAATGCGTATGTTTCATGTGTGATGATGTGGCTATCCCTAGTGAGATAGGGAAATTGATTTCTTTTCCCCATGTATTGAGATTGATGAATAAACTTAGCCTAATGATATATGATGAAAGTGAACTAAGTAATGAGTATTGTATAAGTATTAAATTTGGCAATAATACTAGGAATGAAATAAGTAATCTTTGCTAAGTAATAGTACCCAAATTTTCCTTATAAAATTTTTATTTACTTAGAAATTTCATGAACTGTATATTTATTGGATATTTTTTAGACCCCATTGGTGGTGGCTTACTGAGTTATACTCAAAACTAGAATGGGTACCATTAGGAACCCAAGAGGATTTCATGGATATAGGTCTGGAAAACAGCAAAGGCCTTATAATAGGGATTTGAGATGGAAATGGAACATGAATGGATGATATTCAAGACATGGATTTATGACCATTTCGAGGATTTTGATGATAATCATTATTTTGGGTTTTTTTCACTTGGAACTATTTAGCATATCATGGCCTATTTTTGTTGGCTATGGTTTCTACCAACTTTTGGGAGATGGTTGTTTTTTCATTTAATTTTGCTATTGCATATTGTCTACACTATTCTATTTATTTCATGATGTGTCTTACTCTGGTATAGGTGGTATAATTTTCCTACATGACTTTTTAAGACCCTCACTTCTAGTCAAAAACCTCTGGAATACGAGGAGTCACACTTGTGGTCATGTGGTGACCTAGCCATGGGATTTATTTACTAGATTCTGAGATGAGGATGTTTCAAAGTTGTATTAGAGAGATTTCTTTTCTGCGGTCTAATTTTTTGGGATAGTATAATGAACAATAGGATTTTTTGGTCTTTGGTAATGAGTATCTAACCCATGTTTGGGGGAAAATCCTAGTCACCTAAGATGGGAATCATAGTTCTTGTTGTGTGTTCTTACAGTTGATGATATTTCATCATTGGGTGATTCACTTGTGTGATGTGACAGTTTTATGATATTCAGATCATGGATGGAAGGGAACAATTTTTTTCATTCATGGATAATTATATAATTCTATAAATATAAGTGGAATGTATCATAATAGGAACACACAAGATGAGTGTGCTGGGTATGAAGGGAGGAATGAATTTCACAATCTTGAAATTGAAGAAAATGGTGTCTAATAAAATGAAAAAAATGGGGAGAAATATGAAAAAGAAAGTTGAAGAATGACTAAATAATTGTGTTTAATGAAGTGCTGTAAGTGGGTTAAAGAGTTTATTGTAATAAATTGTATATGGGTAAATGTGTCTAAGAGAAAAGGGTTCATGTTGTAAGTATGTAAATGGTTTTAGGATGGTGTCTAATGAATGAATTAGAACCATTTTAGTTATTCCCCCCCCCATGATAGAAATGTTATGAGGTAGAAATGGCTGAGGGTAGTGGTTGGAAGGTGATGATAACATTTGGATGGTCTATACGAATGGGAATTTTTATGGCTATTGTAGAGCCTTCTTTTATGAGAATTTCGAAAGCTTCGTTATAAGTGTTCTAAAAATATGATGTTTGGAATTTTAGGGAAATACCACCATGAAGACGCATTCTAGTTGGGAAACCAGTGGATGATACTGGAAATTCTCCTCTAGTAGTGGAGGAAGAGAATATGTCTATACATGATAATTGAGAATATAAGTTCAATGAGAACCCTGATTGCTTTATAAAAATTATGGAATGTGACCCTATGCTTGTTGTATCAAGCATGTTTTAGTGGATTAGAGAGTATCATCTGCAACAACCATGGACCTTTACTTGAGAGGGTGGTTCATAGGCATCTAAATTCATAATAGAGACCATCCAGATGATTCAAGATCATATAGAGACTCCTTCTGAGAAGAGGGTTAAGTTGAAATCCTATATATTGAGGGAAAAAGTGAATAATTTATGGGAAATCATTGTTTAGACCTACCGGGATGAGGGAATTTTATTGAATGATTTTCAAGAAATGTCCCTCGATAATTTATATATAGAGACCTTAAGGATGGAGATGGCTATAAATTTTAGGATTCTGACCCTAGGTGAAATGTTGGTTAAGGATGATGATATCCATTTCACCGATTTACAATAGTTTGTTCTAGCATTAGCATTAGACAAGGAAATTGTGGCCAAACATTTTTGGGATTAGAATAGGAATGAGATCATGTCCTTTGTGAATATTTTATGTTTGAAATGGTATTCATATATAGCTGATCAAGACCTTATATTATAAGCAAACCTGAAGGGAGCTTTAGGTAGTGGAATTATGGTTCTAGTTAGGAGAATGAGTGGTGAAGCTTCCGAGGGTAGGAAGCATTGTATTGGGTTTTTTTCATTATAGTGTAAGGGCATATGGTATTAAAAAATCATTTCAACCTCTCAGGGTGGACATTAGGTGTTTTGTTATCAGTGTGTTAGGTCAGGGAACATGTGAGGTTATTATACCTAACCACTAGTGGAGTGCCTATCCTGTGGAAGAATGGGGAATTTATATAGGTTTTATTAGAACCCTAAATGGCTAGGGATAGATGAAGATCATAGGTGGATTTTGAGTATAGGTAGGGGTTAGTTTCTCAATATCAGGTAGGAAGTTGGAGTTCCATCGGTCGTACTAGTTGGGGTGGTAAATGTGGCACTCCGGGGAGAGAGCATCCATACTATCAAGGTAGTGTAGTTTTGGGTGCATAGATTAAGGCATAGGGTAAAGGGTTAGTCCATCTTTATGAAATCTAGGTTATATCTATAGGATTGGAGGATAAACCATCTACATTTTGAGGTATGATTCATATAGCTCCCATGCTTTCTAGTGCTTTATTTGACACATGATCCACACACTATTTTATTTCTACTCTATTTGTAGTTGTGTTGGGCCAATCGGTGGATCGTGTGTGTGGGGTTATCTCAATTTTTACCCTGTTGGGAGAAAGCTATGAGAATATAAAGAAATTTAAGGTTTGTGTTCTGGATGATGGTGGTTACCATTTTATGTTGGACTTTTTCAACCTCGAGATATCAGGTTTTTACCTATTTTTTGGAATGTATTGGCTAGTGTGGTACTGGACCCTTATAAAATATTACCATAACTATCTAATGTTCACATCTCCAAAGGGTGACACATATGTCCATCATGTTGAGTGGGATTTTCGAGTAGGCCATGAATGGACATTTCGTCAGTAGTTGGGAGAACACACCACTCAAGTGGTTTTTTAATGCTTGATCATAAGGGAGTGGAGAAGGATGTCTTTCCTCTTGTGGAAGATCAGTTATAGGATGTGTTTCATGAATAATTCTCAAGGATTCCTCCCCATATAGATGATGAGTTCACGATAGAGATGCCTCTAGTGTAGGATCTAGTATCTGTTCTTCCATATCAAATGAAAGTAAATGAACTATAGGAATATAAGGATATATTGGAAGAACTATAGAAGAAACAATGTACTTGATTGATCATGTCACCTTGGGAATCTTTGATGTTCTTTTCTAAGAAGGCTAATGGGTCCTTACAGTTTAACATTGATTATAGGAAGCTAAATTAGATGAAAGTTAAGAATAGATACCCTCTTCCTCAAATATATGATCTATTTGACTAGTTAATGGATGATTTGGTGTTTTCAAATATATATTTAATATTAAGATATCACCATCATAGGGAGAGGGCTTCTGATATGCTACAGACGTATTTCAGGAGTAGAAACAAGTTTTATGAGTTTTAGGTGATGTTTTTGGGGTTATCCAATGTTCCTGTAGTGTTCATGGCCTTATAAAATAAACCATTCACCCATATCTAGATTAGTATCTTGTATTCATCATTGATGACATCTTGGTGTACTCTATACCTCATGATGATCATGGAAAAACATCTTCAAATCATCCTGAGTACATTAAGAGAGAACATTCTATATGAGAAAATATCAAAATTTTAGTTTTCGATTAATCAATTTAATTTCATGGGTCACATCATCTCCAAGTACGGTGTGTTAGTTGATCCATTAAAGGTACATGATGTTGTGTCTTGGGAATAACCCCGAATTTTATAGATTTAAAGAGTTTTCTGGGATGAAATGGTTATTACTGAAGGTTCATTAAATATTTATCCCATTTAAGAGTACCACTATCATTATTAACTAGGAAATGAGTTATGTTTGGGTGGTCCGAGGTATGTGAGAATTATTTTCATGAGTTAAATAAGTGGTTTATGGCAACACTGATCTCGATCTTACCCAATCCAAGTAAAAGGTACACCTTCTTATGAGATTTATCCAGTGTTGGACATGGGGTAATGTTGATTCAGGATGATTGGGTTGTTTCATATGCATCAAGACAGTTGAGGCCTGATGAAAAAAATTACCATACTCATGATCTGGAGTTGGTCATGGTGGTTCATGGATTGAAATTTTGGAGGCACTACTTTTTGGGGGAGCAGTTCACGATGTTTACCAACCATAAAAGACTTATGTATGTATTATCTCAGTGTGATTTAAATATTTTGAAGAAGATATGGGTTTAATAAATGTAGTATATTGGAATAAATTTTGTTTATACATAAGGAAAATGAATAGTGTTGTAGATTCTTTGAGTCGAAAGACTCGTAATCAGGTGGTTTAGGAATCTATCTCGGAGTAGAGAATGATGGTCTTGTTTCCTGAGATACAGCTACAGGTTCTTGATAGGTATAGGTAGACAACCCTTGTGTGTGTATAAATTGATTCCATGTTTTTGGTTAGCTCAAGGAGAGTCATCTTGGAGATCCATAGTGTTTATCAATGAAGGAATGTATTAAAGGTGGGGAGTCACCTTCAAGCTGGGCTGTTAATGATGATGAGATTGTCGTCGTGTTGTTGTGATGGTGTGTATATGGGAAGAGTTGATTCTTGAGTTCTATGATTTGATGTGGGATGTGAATCCTAGATTGACTAAGATGTATCATAATATTTATAGACCATATTAGTGGTAAGTAATTAAGAAAGAGGTTGTCAGTTTTTTGTTACCAAAACTCACATTTATGAAGGATAAGGACAATAATTAATGCCCAAATGGTTTGTTATATCCATTTTATATTCTTGATTAGTAGTGGGATGATGTAACGATGGACTTAATAGTGGATGTTCTAAGGAAACCTAGAAAGAATGATGCAATCTGGGAAGTTGGGGATCAGTTTAATAAGGAGTATCTTTTCATACTAATACAAGAGGTATTTACCGCTGATTAGTTGGGTGATTTATATGTTAAAGATATAGTATGGTAGCACGGTGTACCAATGACTCCATGCTTCATGATTTACATCTGGAAAGGGTTATAGAAAGTTATTGGCACACAAGTGTTTCTATGTATGGATTTTCACCCACAGATGGATGAGGAGTCAGAGTGTCTGATCCAGGTTTTGGAGGACATGTTGGGGGATTGTGTCTAAGATTTTGGAGGATCATGGGAAAAGAAATGGTATCAAGTTGAATTTTCCTCCAATAATAGATTCTAGGATATGATTTCAAAGGCATCATTTGAGGCACTCTATGGGAGGAAATATATGTTTTTGTTATGTTGGTTAAAATATTGGGAGTCTGAGTTGTTAGGACCGAGTCTCATTAATGAGATGTCAAAAAAGGGTCATCTAATTCCTAAACTAATAGAAACAACTCAGAGTAGGAATAATTCATATGATGATTAGTTTCATAGACCTCTTGTGTTTATGGTGGGTGATAGTGTCTTTATTTAGCTGTCTCTGAGGATGTGTCACCGTTGAATTTGAAAACATGGAAAGTTGGCACCCATGAATATAGGGCCATTAAAGATTATGGAGAGGGTCATATTGTTGGATTATTGATTTGATCTTCAACAATGATACTGTGGTATGTACGGTGTTCTTCATGTTTCACAGCTTTAGTGGTATCACCCTAACCCATCTCACATGGTTAGTGTTGACGATGTTTAGTTGGAGGTTGATGCACCCATTGAGGGGAATCTGATTCTTGTTGTAAATCATGGTGAGAATGTTTTGATGTTCAAGGATTCTCCCCTGGTGTGAGATCTATAGAATCATTGGAATGTTTAAGAATAAACATGTGATTGGGAATTGGATATGCATTCTTAGTGTCTTTTTATCTTTTCATTAAAAGTGTAGTGATTATTGGTAATGCAGCTCGAGGACAAGCAGTTATAATGTGTGGAGTTTATCAGGTCCATAGAATTGTTAATATATGTTCTTGTCTATTTAAATCAATTATTTTTTGGATAATGAATTTTTATTGATATTTTCAGGGGCATGAGTGGTTTTTCAAGGGTTTGGGACATGAAGGATGGAAAAACCTGGCCAGTCTAGGCGAGGAGCATGGTTGGGGAATGACTAGCGGATGGATAAGTAAACCATGCGAGGTGGGAGGCCAAGTTGTGAATTTTTTGGTAGGGGAAAATCGTAAGGTTGTTGCATGGTTTGTATACCACGAAATCCTTCCTAGGTAACTATGAAAAAAAATTACCTTAGAAATTAGATTGCGCATAGTATGTGATGTTTGGAAAATTGTGCGGCCAAACCCTACGTCCTTTAAATGTGATAGAAGTTATAGTTTTTCCATTACGGAATTTTAAGAACCTCACCCAACATTCCTCCCATTCCTCCTCCCTCTAACACTATTGATGAACTAAAACCTCTCAATATTCTTAAGGAATGATCTACCTCATTTCTAGGAATTTTTTAGTGTCATATGTTGTTAATCAAAGATATAGGTTACTCTACTCCTCCCTTCTCTTATCTATTACGAATAGGGGCACGTATCTTGCAGGATCTTTTTCCAAAGTTCTAAAACCATTTTATTCCGATAGAATCTTGGTTTAATCCAAAGGGTCTGTTTTAATCCATACACAAGGATTTCAATAGGAGTGTTTTTATCATCATATTTGAGGTAGGTGGTCTATAAGTTATATACAATAATTTTTATATGGATTTCTTCAATAAGGTCTGTGTTCTTATTTTCCCCAAGTTGTGTTCTTAGATCTATTAGTGATATTTGATACAACGGGTGTCAAAATGACTAATTTAACCCCTCATGATCCCCATGGGATGCATGGAGGATGAATAGACCAATTTAGGACAACCCGTGTGGTGCACCTCCCTTTCAAACATAGTTAACACAAAGTGTGAAATTGACTTGTTATTTAGTAGATCTTAAGATGAACTTGTTTATTGATTAATTTGATGGTTAATAGGGGAATATGGATAGTTATTCATAGATTTGGATAATGGATAATGAATTTTTTGAATAGCCATGTGAATAAGAAAAAGGGGATTAGTCATGATGTGCTAATTTAATTATGAATTGTACTTGAAAAATCCAATTTGGGATAATATTAGGGAAATGTTAAATGTGTAAATTGAAGTAACATATGAAGGATTTGGATATCCCAAATGGGTTAATGTGGGAGATTTAGTAAATTTTCTTAGAGGATAAGTCATAAGAAGTGGGAAATAGGCTAAATGGCTATGTAATGTAAATGTTAAAGGTGTTAAAGGTTTACAAAATAGTGTTAACTCCCATAATGATTGGTATGAATTGTGATTACTTTTGGCATTGGTTTTATTATGTTGTGAAATGGTATATGTGTGGTGAATGGATTATTAAGAATATTCACATGGATTAATAGAGTGATTAATAAACATGAGGTTCTATGCCCATGGATAGAGTTTTATTGAGGCTCTAAACTCCTTCCCAAAATGAAAAGTTTAGGGAAGGGGATGATGTTATATTCCCCTAATGGTTGAATTCTATTAGACCAACTATATCTTGGATTCAAGGTGAGTGTGTTTTATATGTGATTATGTGATTATCCCCAGTGAGATAGAGAACTTGATTTATTTTCCCCATGTATTGAGACTAATGAATGTGCCTAACCCATTTATAACATGATGAAAGTGAACTATGCAATGAAGATGGTATAAGTTTTGAAATTTGATATAATGATAGGAATGACTTAAGTATTTTTTTAACTAATGGAACCCAACTTTCCCTTAGGTATTTTTTCTTTAGGTAGAACATGCATGTACTATATATTGAATGGATATTTTGTAGACACCATTGGTGGTGGCCTATTGAGTTATACTAAAACCATTATCAGGTACTATTGGAAAACAAAGTAGATTTCATGGTTGTAGGTAAGGAAAAGTTCAAAATACATATGATAGGGAGTTGAGTTTGGAAAAGGAAATGAATGGATGAGGTTCTGGACTTGGAGTGAGGACTATTTTGGGGATTCTACAGTTCATCATTATTTTGGGTTTCACTCACATGGATATTTTTAGCATATAATGACATATTTACTACTGTCTATTCTTTGAACCTGGTTTTGGGATATTGTTGTTTATGAATTAACTTTTGTTATTTCGTGTAGTCTCCACTATTCTGTTTATTTTGTTATGTGGATTACGACGGTATTTAGGGTATACTCTCCCCACATGACTTTTTTAGAATATCTCTCCTAGTCAGCAAACTCTACCATAAAGGGAGGTGTACTTAAGATTATGTGGTGACCCATTATAGGGAACCATATAGTGGATTTTGGAATATGGATGTTATAATAGAATATGAAATTAAATAAACCATTAATTGAGATTGTAGGCTTCATGTACGGATGAACACTATTTTCTTTTCATTATCATATTCAAATAAATATAGTAAATGACAATATTGTATATATATTTTTTATAATTCAAGTTAAATTATAATTATATATATATATCATATACATTTAGTAAATTAATCCTCAATACATTACATGTATGATGTGAATAAATCCCATCACTTTGAGGAGGCAGTAGTCCACATTTCCCCAAACAAAATTATCATAATTAAAAAAAACAAAATAAAGGAAGATATGTGTTATATAATACTTAAAAAATAATAAATAAATCATAAATATCATATAAAACATATAAAAAAATTTCCATCATAATTACAACCCATGAGTGGTGGAAAAGGAAAAATGAACTGTATCCTTTCTTGAGGCGGTATTTTGCCGTACAAAAGAACGGTAAGTTCATTACCTTGTAAATGGAAGTGTGTGTAAGATAAGGTATAAAAATTATAATAAAAAAATATAAATATATTTAGGATAATATATTTATTATATATGCGTATAATAAGATTAATTAATTTTTGGGACAAATAAAATAAAATAATTTAACGTGATGAAAGACGTTACATCTTCTTTGGGTAACTCCTTTTTCTTTGCACGAAAGGTATTCTATGGTTATATTTCTACCCAAAAAAGGATTCAAGGAGGAAGGGAATGATGTTTGGATATTATTTGTGTAGATTTTGGGTGAGCCAAATTAATTTATAGGTGTGAATAAGTGAGAGTGATCTGCACCTTTTTATAGTGCAGGAGGACTGACATTCTTGGAAATGTTTGAGAAGGGAATTACACCTACAATTTTCCTATGATTAGTGGATCCAATAATAGATAAAATTATATCCCTGTGATTATCTTTCTGATATATTTATATCCAAAATTATTTTGACAAGTTTATTGGTCGTTTGGCCTCTTAAGTGTAAGGTTTAGTCCCTTTTTAATCTTATTTTCCTCTTAATTTTTATTAATTAATCTTAATTAATGTCACTAATATTTTTGTCCAAAATTAATTCAAAATTATTTGAAATTATATATTATTTTGATTACAAATATGGAATCTATTTTTTTCTATTTCAATCGGAGAAGTGGGAGAAATTAAATCAAATTTACTCATAAAGACGGGGCAACAAAGTGGGTTTCTCATGTAAAAATGTTCAAAGGTTTGGTAGGTTTTACATCTAATTTAAATGTTAAATTGATTCAAATGAAATATATTGGTTTAATTGATTTATAATTTATATAATTATACAATATATTAATTTTAATTTTAAATTATCCTTGTAAATAAATTAGATTCTAAAGCAACTTCAATTTAACATAAATTATTTTTTACTATTCATAAAAAACTAGTCTTCATAGAATAAGACCAGAAATTACCCTAAGATAATTTTTATATTCTTATTTTAAATAAGAAGTTTATTTTGACATATATATTTAATAAAAAAGAAAAAAATTGGATTTAAAATGTGTTCGAAATTAAAATTTGGTCACATTTTTTTTTGAAGAATATATCTTTTTATTCATAAAATTGGATTTATTCATATCATATACCTATCATATCTATTGGATAAGTTTAAAAAAAATATTTAATATAATATATATAAATTTTATTGAAAACATTAATCAAAAGTGCTTTGTTTAATTTATTATCAAAAATGTGTGAGTTTACATTAAAAAATCATTTCCTTAGCAATGTAATTTGATTATTTTCAAATAATTCGTAATTTTACTTACAATAATTTATTTCTAAAGGATTAATTTTATATAAACATGTAAATCATATTTAAAAAATATTAACCATATTTGTAACATCCATTCCCACAACTATGTGGTAGCTATAATAATATTTTAATAATCATAATAATAGTATATTGTAGGTTGGTAAAAACTCAGTATTTCATGACAAGAAAATCTACCTAAGGAACTTGAAATTATGTGTAACAAAAGAAAAAAATAGTGTTGTGTGTACTAAAATCTAATTTAAGCATTGTTTTAGTGCATGTAAGACAAATATTGTGTTTAACATAAAAAACTATATTCAGTGTTGTGTGAAATGAAAAATATAATAAATATTAAGTTAATTTGTAGAAAATATTTCAAATAATATATGGGTGTTACATTGTACACCCCTAAAATGAATTTCACTCACAAAATTTGTTTGGGTTATCATAGGATTAATACTTTAAATTTCCATTCATTGAAACCCACATCGTAAATATGAAGAGTAAAACATCTTTTTTTTAAAAAATTAGAAGCATAAAATTACCATCAGTAACACGTACTAGGTTTAAACATAAGATAAAATATTTGGGAAGTGAAAACATGGAATTGGAGGACAAGAATCAATATATGTAGGGGGTGATTGAGGGAATCAATTGCCAAAAAGTTAATAATCAATGGAGATTTTAGGGCCTCAAAGTGGATCTAATAATAGACCAAATTATATCCAAGGATTATAGGGTAAAAATATGTTTATACAATGTCTTTTAGAAATGTGTATTGGTCATTTGACCCTTAAGTGTATGGTTTAGTCCCTTGTTAATATAATTTTCCTCTTAATTATTTTAATTAATTTTACTAAATGTTTTTTCAAAATATAAGTCGAAATTATTTGAAATAATATAATATTTTGATTCCAAATATTGAATCCAATTTTCCAACTTTCTATCAGATAAGTGGGGGAAATTAATTCAAATTTAATCTCATAGATGAGGCGATAAAGCGAGTTTTTAATGTAAAAATGTTCAATAGTTTGGTATGTTTTTTTATCTAACTTAAAAGTGATTTTGATTCATATTTACTATGTTGTATTAATTTATTTATAATTTATATAATTAAACATTATAACCAAATAAATATATAATTTATCCATATAAATAAATTAGATGAAAAAATAGTTTTGATTTAAAATAAATTATTTTTTACTATTCATCAAAAAATGATACTTCACTAAAAAATTACAAAAAAATACCCTAACCTAATTTTAATTTTCAAATTTCAAATAATAAGATTCTTTTGAAATTAAAATTAATAAGAAATCCAAAAATTGGATTTAAAATGGGTTCATAATTAAAATGTGGTAGAATTACTTATTTGAATAATACATCCTTTTATTCATAAAATTAGATTTATTCATATCATATAACTATCATATCTATTGGATAAGTATCAAAAATATTTATTGAATTTATAATATGTGTATTTAATTGTAAAAATTAATCAAAAGTGGACTGTTTAATTTATTGAAAAAATTTTGATTGTACATTGAAAAAAAGTTTCCTTATAAAAGTAATATCTTTATTTTCAAATAGTTCTTACATTTACTTATAATAATTGATTACCAAATGATAAATTTTATATACACATGAAAATAATATTTTTTTTTAAAATTTAACCATATTTGTAACTTCTATTCCAATAAAAAGGTGGATTCTATAATAACATTTTAATAATCATATTAATAGTATATTATAGATCAGTAAAAGCTCGGTCTTGAATGTTATGTAAATCTATTGAAGAAACTCGACATTGTGTTTAACAAAATCCAAAAATAGTGTCAAATATATAAATAAACTGTATTAAATGTTTTTTGAAATGGAAAATATCATAATGATTAAATTAATTTTACAAAAAATATTTCAAATAATCATTGGGTGACACATTACACCCCCTTAAAATGAATTTCGCCCCCAAATTTTATTTGGGTTATCAACAGATTAAAACATGAAATTTACATTCATAGAAACCCACATCATAAAAATGAATACTAAAACTTCCTTTAAAAAAAGTTATAAATATAAAAATTACCATAAGTAACACATAACTAGGTTTCTATATAAAAGAACATAGGTGGGAAGTGAAAACATTTACTTGGTGGAAAAGAATCAATATTTGTAGGGATTTATTGAGGGAATCAATTACAAAACAAGTTAACGAGCAATGGAATGTTGAGAGACTCAAATTCATAGATTCGTGATGATTAAAAAGGAAATTAGTTCCACAAAAAGTAAGGAATTATGAATTTTTTTTATATATACACCTTTTTTCTAAAGATGATGAATTTTAAATAAAAGATATACATACATGATTTTATGAAAACCATACCATTTATTGTGCCTTTATCAACTTATAATTCATTTGTCATTACATTAAATGAATGTGAATTTTTTCATTCTTGAATAATTAATAGATCATGTGATCTAAGATTAAAATGAATCGTAATTGGATTAGTTTTTTTTCGCAACAATAGGTTATCAAAAGATATATAATATTCATCAATCATCATATGGTGAGATAATACTTTAATATCTAAAACAATAAAAAAAGTTTATCATATATCATTCCACAAATGGTTAATCTTATAACCCTCTCAAAAGATGAAATTCTAAATCTCTTGAAAGAAGTTCACAAAATTTTTCACAATCAATTGAGAATTGATCCCCATATATCATATACTTTATCACGGTTGTCTAATACCAAACACATGGACACCTTTATCATTGATTCCCCTAAAATAATTCAATAAAATGAATTAACACAATAAATTATTGTAAACATTATTAGTTTCTTATTCTAAAGTACATTGGATATATTCAATAAACCCAAAAATATTATAAACATCATCAATGATTTCATAACAATTTTTAAACGTGTCCTTAATTAGTTCCAAGGTAATCAAGACCATCCAATTAACTTATTCATATCAAACATATCTTTATCCAAAAATATATCTTCTCATAAAGAAAATATTATGTGTTATATTCCCTTTGTCAAAATGTCACATTACTGTTAAATCACTTTTCCAGTATATTAGATACATTCAACATAAACATTAAATCCAGAGAAAAAAACATAAATTAAATAATCCATGTATAATTCACCATTAATATAAGAATGTTATTTAATCTAAATACATAAAAACATAAATTATTTCAATACATCCATAATCCATCATAAGGATACCTCATCGTATTACATAATTACTATTTCCTTACAAATTTTTTCTTTATTCTCATCATCATCAGCAATATAACCCTTACTCATACAACCTTTATGATTCACTTCATGAGTTTTCCACTTGGGACATCAATTTTCATAATGAAAATTCCTTACACACTTAAATAACTTAAAAATCTATTACATTTTAGGGAGGCCTATATCTGCATCAATTTCACTAAACAAACCCTTCATTAAGTGATTCTTTACACATTATTGATAAAAATGAAACCAAATATTCTTTCCTCTACAGTCTTCATTACCCAAAATCATAGATAAATCATTCCTTCACATCCTTGGTGATTCATAGATTTGGTTAAGGTGCACATTTTTAATCCGGTTCCATGAAAACCAACTAGGCGTGATCACAACTTAATTAAATCTACTAAATATCCCATTTTACATCTCATTTGAACACATTCATTTATATTCAATGTTAATATAGCTCTTTCTAGTTCCCAACATTGACTAAAACAAGAAATCATTGAATAATAAACAATTATCATATTGAGAAAACACATAATCATACAAAACCACTTTTATGGATGTCTAAATTATAACTAATACCTTAATCTATGAAACCTTATATTTATCCAAGGTTATTATAGACAACATACATTTAAATCATTCATGATGGTCCATAATTAATTTTTGAATTTTCAATTCATATCCCCCAGCATTGCCAATCTCGGTGTGCAGTATGGCTCATGGTCATGTACTGTGTTACGGTAAAGTCATGTCCCACACACCATGTCGGAGTTTTTACCCCTAGGTATATCTCTACCTGAGCCACAACCCCTTGTAGTGTCTAGAAAGGGATATAATACTTCGAAACTAAGAAATCTATCCTTTACCAAAATACAAGGACTTTATCCTAAAAGTTAACTGATCTTTATACTTATCCTAAGGGACACCCCTAGAGCTATCCATAAAAATACCCCTAGGGATAACACATATGTTTTCTCCTCCTAATTTATAATTTTTGTCAAAAAAATATATGATACCAAGTATAACAACCCAATATTAATGTAAATATACATTACATCATTTTTTGTGAAATACACAATGAAATACGAAAAGAGACACCCAAAGAACATATTAGTTCAGTATCATTGGAATATTTGATAAAAAAATATACCAAATCTATGAACGATAATAAGTTTTTCTCACAATGATCTTCCCACATAGTAAGTCTACCAAAAAATATTTCTTTAGAACCTAGGGAATAGGAAATAATAATTGGATGATATTTAATGCTTAGTAAGTGTAAATAAAGGAAATATGTAAGCATAACATGATCATAAGGGTTCAAGAATATGACGATAACAATAAAATATCATACACTATATATCAAATATCACCAATATGAATCATGGAATATATATCGGAAATTTATAAGACTTGAATCAGAAGGGAATTAAGATCATAATATATAAATTATCAACATAGGAATAAGACCTAGATTTTTTTCATACACATAAGAATAGAAAATTTTATGTCATGGATACCAACCAAGACCTTAATAACATGTTATTCGTGGGATAATAACCCATATAACCACTTCAGGATTGGGTTAACAACCCATTTACCATCATATTTTTGGGCTTATGATAAAACATGTGTATCTTTTTACTTTTAGGATTGGGTTATAACCCATGTAACTTCTTGTTTTTAATCTTGAGATACGACCAATATACCTTCTTATTTTTAGGCTTGGCCTGCAACCTTTGTACCCTTTGAGCTCATATACCATTTATCATTACCCAATGCATTGGAGGGAGATATCCATATCATAATGAAATCATTCAAACATGTTTTACATGATCATAATAAATCATATTATATTCCATGAAATGAAATTTATATCGTACACATGTAAAAATATCATTACCCATAAAAAATATATTGGTTTTATTTTCATTTCATCAAATCATAACCCATGAAAAGAATCAGGTTTCATTATCATATAACCCACGAAATTTAAATAGATCTCATAAAAATCATGCAATCGATAAATAAACCATTTAGAGAATGAATATGAATGTATCCTTTGGATAATTTCAATAGAAAGGCATGAGTGACAAAAAAATGTTTTCTTAGGTTGAAAATAATTGGGAATGTTATTTTGAAAACATTTTTTGAATAAATTATACGTTATTCTTTGAAAATTTATTTCTAAAAAATAAAAACATTTGAAATTCATTTTTTTAAAATAAAAATGAAAAATTTTAATGGATGCTTTGATAACAATTATAGAAAAACTTCCTTGAGAACATATAAAATAAGAATGAAAAATATCTGAAAACCATTTCATTAAAAATAATTTGAACCAAACTAATAAATATTGAAAATATTTTTAAAAAAATTTCCATTCATAAAAAAATGAAAAAAATTAAAAGAATATTTTAAATAATTTAAATCCATTTTTTTGAAATTATTTTTTTAAAACATTTAAAGGACGCATTGAAAATCATTTAAAAATTTGTTTAATCATAAAATAATTTTTGAAAACCTATTTTCATTGAACACTATTATAAAATAAAAAACTTTCTAGAGTAAAAAAAAAATCCTTTAAAAAAAATAACCCTGTAATCTTACTGAAGATGTATCATGGAAATTATGGCCACAATGGCAGGTAAGTTCGTACATGATGAGTATTCCTTTTTCACCATAAATGAAAAAAATGATTATGGATTGGAAAACAAAAAAAAAGTTCCTTTTAATTTTTTTTAAAATGTAACACAAGGTTAAAAATTTCCTTTAAACATCATAATATAATATTAAATAAATTTTTAGAACATTTTTAGAAACATCAGTTTCGAATGAACCTTGATTTCCAACTCAAAGGATAAATAATTTAAGATTTTCATATATTTTTTCTCAATTAATTTAATTACCAAAGAGTGGGAAAATGGTACCATTACATGGATATAAGATGAATAAATAGAGGTAAAATATTTCATGAGTGTTCTTGAGATATGGATTATAATATTTCATCAAGGTAACCATAAACATAAACAATATCAAAAAACAATAAGATTATAACAATAAACCTTTACCACATTGGTAACATTTAATCATAATTAATTGAAAATAGTAACATTACATAATGATTAAAATATCTTGAAAAGAATGATATTAATGATATAGCATTTTAAATACAGTATATTCACTTCATAGAAAAATATTAGTGCATAACATGGCATGTGTCTCAAAGTAGAAAAATTTGGACCAAATTGCTTTACAGAATATACTAAATTTTGAAAAATAATACCCATGAAATAAGAAGCATAGAATGTATATGTAAATAAATATAAATATCTATATATGAATAATATAATAAATCCATGGGGTGTATACACACCTCATATATGAAATAAGACGTCAACATGGCCTATGTTTCCCGGAAAATAAACGTGAGATGAGAAAACCCTTACTAGTTGAGTTACATTATAATCATGATCCCCATGAAATAATAACATTAATTAAATATTTTAATGTCATTAAATAAACATAATTAATGATATATCATTTAATAGGGTAGTATATAAACCCCAAAAAATAAGCGAGTGGTGAATATGGCATATATCTCACAAAAATAAAAGTGTGATAAAATTCCATTACCTTTAGTCTTATCATTCTTTGTACACAGTGAAACCTAATGTTTAAAAATATAAGTTTATTATAAATATAATAAATGATTATAACATTATATATAATTCCCTATATTATTTTTTAGGGATTTATATCAACCATTTACTAAAAGGTCCATGTTAATGTTGTGTTTTTTGATAATATCCGCTTTTTTTTTGTATATGTTTTTTTATTCTTTACCCTCTTAATTATATCATGATTTAAATTTTTATAGAATGTATAAAATTTTATATAAATCCTATATATTCATTATATTAATATTTTTTAATTATCTATATTATATTTAAGTATGAAATAGAATACATCATTCATAGAGATGGTAGGCCACAAATATTCATGATTGCGGTTTCCTTTTTGTTGTCGTATTGAGAGAACTAATGTAAATTACACATATATTGTATAATTACTATAGAATTATTAATTTATATATATCATATTATTTTACTAAATTAATCCTTAATACATTCAATGTAAAGTGTGAATGAATCATATCTCTTTTAAGAGGAGGTAGTCCACACTTCTCCAAATGAAATTATCTTACTTACACAAAATGGAAATCATAAAGTTATGAGTTATATAATAATAAAGAATCATAAATAAATCATAAATATCATATATAAAATAAAAAAATATAGTTAACATAATAATCCCCAACCATGGGAGGTGGTCAAGGAAGAGCTAACAACATCATTTTGTGAGGCAATAGTTCATCATAAACAAGGGTGGTGAGTTCATTACCCATTAAATGGAAGTATGTGTAAGTGAACGTAGAACCCATAAAATCACAAAATATTAGTATATAGATTATATTGGTGTTTTTATATTTTAATTTAATAATAGTTATTGAGGTGGTGGATAAATAAAATAAAAGAACATAGCTTGTGGAAGGATGTTACCTCTTCTTTGGGTAACTCCTTTTTCTTTGAAAAAAGGGATTCTATAGATGGATTTAATCACAAAGTGAATATTAAAGGAGTAATGGAGGGATTTTTTGAGATTATATGTTCATATTTCGTGAGATAGGAATGGATTTAGAGGTTTTAATAAGTGGGAGGGTTTATTTCCTTTTTATAATGGAGGAGGAGTGGCATTCTTGTAAATTTTTGAAATCGGAATTCCACCAATGTTTCTCCATTGAAATGTGGATCAAATAATAGAAATAATTTGGTAATAGGAAGTATAGGGATTATTAATGTCCATACACTGACTTTTAGATTAGTTTATAAGTTATTTTCACCTTTATGTGTAAGATTTAGTCCCTTGTTATGTAAATCTTCCTTTTAATCATTGTAATTAATTTTAATTATTTTCAATAATAATTTTGTCAAAAACTATGTTGAAAATATTTGAAATTATATATTATTATTATTAAAAATATGGGATCAATTTTTCCAAATTATAATCATATATGTGTAAAAAAATAATTCAAATTTTATCATATAGACGGGAAAACAAATCGGGGTTTTAAGGTTAAATTGTTGAAAAGATTGTTATGTTTTTATATATAATTTCAAAGTGAAATTGATTCCAATTAACTTAATTGGATTAATTGATTTACAATTGACCTAGTTAAAACCAAATAAAAATACAATTTCACATTATAAAAAAATTATATAAAAAATTATTTTTGACTTAAAATCCATTATTTTTCACTATTAATAAAAAAATGAAACATCCCATAAAATACCAAAAATTACATATACATATTTTTTTCTGTTCAAAATTATAATATGAAGTTTATTTTGACATATAAAATTTGTAAAAGTATGATAATATGGATTTATAATCAGTTCCTCTTTAAAAAGCATAAAAATTAATTTTTAGAAGAATATATCTTTTTTATTCAAAAAATTAGGTTTATTATAATCTTATAACTATAAAATATATTGGGTAAGTATAAAAATAAATTTATGGAATATATATATATATATTATTAAAAAAACTATTCAGAAGTGGTTTTTTAATTTATTGAGATAAAATTTTGATTATATATATAAAAATCGATATCTTTGAAATGTAATTTCTTTATTTTAAAATTTTTCTTTCATTTAATATTAATAATTATTAACCAAATGATTCAATATATATATATATATACACGCCTGTGTAAGTTATATTATTCACAAACTAGTTAATCAAATTTTTAATTTCAATCCCAATGGAAATGTTATAACTCTAAAAATATTTTAATAATAATATACATAGTATATTATAGTTCATTAATAACCTAGCCTTGTATATGACTCAATATATCGAAGGAACTCAACATTGTGTGTAACAGAAGGCAATTTTTTTCATGTATCACATGCTAATATAACTCTTATGTGTAGTGAACTGATTCCTAATGTAGTGCATTAATATATTTAAAAACTATCTTTAATGTTGTGTGAAATGAAAAATGTGAAAAATATAAAATTAGTTTAAAAAAATCATTTCAAAAAATCTTAGGGTTTTATAGAAATAGTATAAATTTTTAATTAAAAAATATTATTATTTAAATTATAATTTTAAAATTATTTTAGGTTTAATTTTTGGTTTCTTTATAAAAAGATTTCTTTTCCAATGAAGAGTGAATAATACTAATTTTAATAAAACAATCATTTTCTGTATATTTAAAATTACATTTATTAATTGAATTTAGTTTAATGGTAATTATTATACTATTAAGTTATATATATTATAATTAAATTAAATTTAAATTATCATTATACCTTATTTTGGTTAATGTCCATTTTTGGGATTCAAAACACATTTTTTAATAAAATTGTTTTCCCCTGCGTTTCTCCTATTTAATTATAAATTATATGCCAAAATTATGTGTTCAGAATTTTGAAAAATGGATTCAATACTTTAAATATGTTGGTCAAAATATAGTAAATGTGACCCATTTATTTTGGTCATAATGAATAGAAACCATAGAAATAGTTATTAATATTATAAAGGGTAAATCAGATAATTAAGGAAATAATAATACGATAATGAATATAAAAGGACCATAACACTTTCTAAATTTTATTTTATCTGTTAGATTCATCCATAATCATCCCAATGTTGGTTATATGACCATTTATGGTTCTTTGGATCATATTATGCCATTTATAATATTTTCTTTAATGAAAAGTGAAAGATGCCAAGTTAATTATTCCAATAACTATAACATTTTAAATATTTTGTTATCTAGAGGAAATTTTTCAATATTAATACTAGTTTGAAATATAAAATATTTATCTACATCATGATAATTTATTTTTAAATTTTTTTAAAGAAATTTGTTCCATAAATTCTTACACAACGCTGATACAATCATTATTCAATTAATTGATAAATAAAATAAATGATAATGAAAACATTAAAAGTATTGTAATTTGAAGAAATTAAGGTTATAATAGAAATTTAATGAATAATATGACATATTAAGGATGTATTAAAATATTTTTTTTGATGTTATCATGCTTTCGTGATATAATTTATGTCAATGTAATGAATAGTGTCAATATTGAAAAAATTGATATTTCGGGAATAAAATATTTTATTAAATTATTTGAAATAATAAATTATTAAATAATTCAAAAGGGATTATATATGGTATAAAAATTAATTCCCTATAAATTTTTATTCCATTTAGATTCATTTGGAACTATAATAGTATTATAATATTTCAATATTTTGAGAAATTGCAAATGTGACACTCACATCAATTGAAAAAGGGATCATATTTCCTTCACTTATATACAACACCTTGATCCCTAATTATCAACCAAAATATAAAAATTTATCTTCTAAATATCTTTAGTTTTCCTCATGATGTTCTGATCCTTACAAAATACATACCCTATGTCCCTTAAGAGAAGGTATAAAGGATACCCTTCATATAAGATTTAATCTTTTTATCGACTCTTCCAAAATTATTTCTTCATCCACTTCCTATTCATGTGTTTTTTAATATTTATTTAATAAATGAATTATAATATATATAATTATATTTTATTATATTAATGATACAACCATATTCTAAATTTATGTATCTTATGAAAAATTAAACCATCACATGTGTGTATGTATGAATTACGATCACCAGCCAGTGGTGTAATGTGTTTTCTATGATCACTCAACTTTTATTTTTATAATGATGGAAATATAGGATATATAAGATAATTGTGACATGATATATATTATTTAAAATTAATATATCTTCCACTTATTTACCATTTTACCCATTAATGGAATGATATCATCGCTTGTGTGTGTATAAGGCGAACCAACTCCATTACGCGATATGATTTATTTTCCTTGATAAAAATTAAAGAGTGGCTCTAAAAATATAATTAATAATTAAATATTGCATTTATAATATTAATATTACTTTGGATATAATAGATCTGTATCCTCTTTAAAAGGGAAAATATAGTCTTGAAAAAACATACATGAGAAAACAAGGGATTTAACACCAGAAACAATGAAAATAGTGAAATATTATAAACGATCATGTTGTAAAATTTTTTAATAGGATCATATAATATATTATAAATATTAATATTATTCTAGAATAAAATAATAACATGTTTAAAACCATTATATAGGAGGATAAAATTTGATCATCAAAAGGGAAGCGTGAGATAATGGAATTCATCTAAATTTCACTTCATTAAATAACATTTTAATATTATGAACCTAATTTATTTTATATGGTGTAAATATTACCAATTTGAATTATTTATGATCATTATTCATTAAAAATTTAATTTTAATTTAATATCAATATTCATTGTTTCATGGATATGATTATTGATGAAACTGTATACATGTTTGTTACTTACAACGAATAGATTCGAAGTAATTTTAATAACCAATGAAATAGTATTAAATTCATATATTTTAATAAATATGGATAATTATTGTTTAGCCATATTTATTAATGAATTAAATTGGTCACTTTGATATATGAGGAATAATTTGGACTTACATTATTGTGTGGGGACTGGAATTATATAACCCCTCGAGGCATCAGTAGGTCTAACGAGACAAATATCTTGTTCAAATGAAATGGGTTTTTACCCATAATGATTAAAATTTCTAGTGGAAGGTCTTGATAGTACACATACCATGATGTTTGAGATTATTCCATTCAATATTTATCATTTAACTCATTATAAATTTGGTTATTATTATCCACTAGATTTTCTCTATGATATTATCCTTGGATTCATATTGGGAACATGTTATAGACTAAATGGAATGTGTTTTCAATTATTTACCTTTCCATATTAATTATGTTTCATTAATTATTGAGTCTTGATAGATTATTTTGTATTCATATCCTTACTGATCATTTGAGCTCACCCTTTATATGACTTTTATTCTTCAGATTGGGAAAAGGAATCTTTGAATATGTTAAAGAATGATTATTACATTATTTTTTTATGATATATGTTTAATTACGAGTGTAATAAGGATATCATGTACATTTCTAGCTTATTAAGATTACTAAAATATTTGGTCATTCGGGATGTGATTCCTTGTATTTAGTACTAATGTACTAAAGAAACCTATGACACCTAGTTTCTAGAGTTGGGGATTTTACATTTGAGATCAAAGGATGTTTAATAGAATCCTTGGGAACTAGATTTTAAAATAAACAAAGTGGACATGAGATATATGACAATCACTTATAGTATTTTATATGTTTAATCACTCATGGGATCTTATTTTATGTCTCGGTTTTCATGATAATTTTGAGATATCGTAGTTTTTTCCATTATTTAGTGATGAATCCTAATAGAAAAAAGAAAATTAATACTCATGGTCAATGTAGATATTTCCCAATGAAGTCAGCCAGTACAGCTGGTATTGGAACTGAGTAGATCATGGATACATAAGAGAAACACAATAAAGCTATGAAAAAAAGCTTCCCCAAATGAAGAAACTTATTGTTCCGCAACAAGATTCATATATGTTATATCACAATTTTTGAAATAATCCCCCATTATTTAGTAAGACTACTAATCCTTCAACAAATATGAAATGGATTAAGTCACATGAAATGAAAATTCAAGCAATGGGATGTAATTAAAGGTAAAAGGTTACTCTAAAAGTTTATTTTTTTAGAGGTGATTTTGATTAATGGTTTTCATTGATACAAAATACTAGGTAATAATAATAAATAGAATATATAGAGTGAAGATATTTTTATAGAATATTTTTCAATAAATATTTCCCTTGTGAACAATGATATAAAATGAAGTGGAAGTTATTCAATGTAAATCAAAAGGAATAAAAACATGTTGTAGAGTATTTTTATAATATTAAAATACTATCCAACTTAGTCATGGATTATATAAACAATTGAGATAGAAGTATAGATCATTTATTTGAAGGCCTTAGGAAAACCCTTAAAAGGGAATTTGTTTCACATTTTTTCATCATATGATGAAATAGTAAAATGTTCCATCAAATTTGAGAATGAATTTTATTGGTCATATATATTCAAAGGATATCGGTAGAAGAAGAGGCTGGAATAGAACCACGGGAATGATAAGAACTGGATAAGAAATAGGGAGTTAATAAATTTCAGTCTTCTGATAATTTTGGGAAGAAACATATGGGAAAATGTCTAAAGGAAACATGGGTGTGTTAAATGTGTGAATAGATGTTCATCAATCTAATGACATTAAAGGAAAGAAACAAACTAACAATATCTAGTGCATCAAATTAAAATAAATGGAGAATTATTCAAAGTAATGTCTCGTGATCAAAGGGAGTCTACCACAGATGAGGAATAGTGTAGAAGGCCAAGTTTATGCAATCACTACAACTAAGGTATAAAATCCCAATGATGTTATTCCTAGTATATTAATCAGATCCAAGCATTTAACAAATGCATTATTTGATATCGGATCCATGAATTCACTAATATCTTCTTTGTTTCATATGAATATTATATATTACCCTTTCACCTTAATAAGGTATTTTGTTTTCAAAACTCCCATTAGAAGTCTCACTACAATAAGAACGTGTCAGACAGTTCCCTTTAAGATACATAAATGTGCTCTATTTTCTAACCTTATTATCATACCTATGGTTGAATTGGATATTATTCTTGTTATGTATTGGTTTAAAAAAGTTGACGAAAAAAATTATTGTAATGAAAAATAAATAAGGATTTTTGATGAGGGAGTGAAAATCTTTATCATTAGAGTAGAGACTTCATCATGCAAGTCATGTCAATATCCAATTACAATAGATTTTATTAATATGATTCTTATGGAGGAATATAAGATATATGGAAAAGGTAACCACCAAATTGAGGATGTACCTTTTATAAAGAAATAAATTTATATATTTACTAAGAACATACCTAGACAACTAATGGTGTGTGAGTTTTAAATTTCTATTGATTTAATCCCTTATAAAATTCCTTGGTAAATTACTCCTTATAGTATGGACATTGTGGGATTAGTAGATTTGAATAAAAAATTAGAGGAGTTATGTGGAAAGTGATTTATTGTGCCTAGTGTATCTCCACGTGGAGCCCCTTTTCTCCTCATTAATAAGAAAGATTGATTTATGAGGTTTTGGGTAGAATATTGGGAAATCAATGCTATTAAAATAATGAAAATATATAATCTACCTCTCATTGATGACTTATCAAATAAACATCATAGAGATCAATATTTTTTGAATGTTGACCATTATTTTGGTTATCATCAATTATACATAATTTAGGATGATATTTCAAAGACAATATTTCAATTGAGGTATGGACATTATGACTTTATAGAAATTCCGTTTGGAATCACTAATTTGCCCTCATTTTCGATGGATCTAATGAATGGAATATTCTTGAAATGTATTGATAATTATTTTGTGGTATTTATTGATGATGTCTTGGTGTATCATTATTTCGATAAGGACCATGGGAATCACATGAGAGCCATTTCTAAGACGCTTAAAAAGATAATTTTATATAGTAAATTTAAAATGATTCAATTCTAGCTTCATAAAATTTATTTTCTTGGCTATATTGTCATTAAGGATGTAATCTCATCTGTTCCTAATAAAAAAAAGGACATCAACCAATTATGTACACAAATGAACAAAACTAATGTATGCAGTCTAATTGGTTTAGTACGTTACTATCTTAGATTAATTCAAAATGTTTCAGGATTTGATATCCCATTAACCATGATCACACAAATAGGGGTTATGTTTATATGGATAGAATAATGATAAGACAATTTTGATGTATTTATGAGTAGATTGGTCAATGATCTTATTTTTAATATACCATCAAGAAATGATGGGTTTTTGATATACTATGACTGATCAAAGAAATTAATGTGTTGTTTCCATATAAGAAATTATAAATTTATTTCATATGGTAGTTAAAGACTCCAAAAAAAATTATCCAACTCATAATCATGAGTTTAGAAAATGTACTATTTTAATAAATAAATGGAGAAACTATCTCTATAGTAAAATATGTGAGATATTTAGGGGTTAAAAGAGTTTTAATACATATTATTACAAAAATAACTCCACGTGAGACCTAGATAATGGCATGAGTTAGTCGAGGATTATGATTACTCAATACACTACCATCCATGGAAAGAAAATAAGTTAGAAGATTCATTAAGCATGAATTTTCACAGATTTTTAATACAAATGAGGATTGAGAATGATTATATGTTCACGGATTTAGTAAATATGGATATGGGAATTATTAAATAAGGGGGGATAACACTAATTTTAAAATTATAGTGAAATAATGTAAATTTGAAAAGATAAAAATTGCTAATTTAATAATTAGAATTTTTTAAATAACAATAAAGCTATGAATGATGGAAAATTGGAAGTCATTATTTTTAAAGATATAGTTAATAGATTTTGAAAGAGTTTATGTTCTCCATAAATATTTGAGATGAAAAAGTGAACTACTCTATAGATTTCATAGCTCAAATTTTCTTATATACCCTTATAGTACCAATATGTACAGGAAGATTAAAGAAAATTTATTGTGGGATAATATGAAGTGGTAAATTTATGTCAACGTGTCAAGATACATGGTTTTTAAATATGTGAAGGATGAGAGACAACATCCTAGTGGATACATGTGACCAATTCCTATACCTAAGTGGAATGGAGCCTCTCTCGCCGGGCCACTCCCGAGCCCTCGACTTGTCTCCTAGGGTTTCAGTTTTCCCTGGCGGTGTTGGTTCCTCTGTGCTGCTCCTCTCGGGCTCTTCTTCTATCTTTCTCATAGTGTGATGCACTCTCTTTTGGATTTTTTTTGTCTGTCGCTCGACTCTCCCAGCTTTATGATGGGGCTCTATTTTCTCTTTGTCTGTCTCTTTGTGCTCAGTTCTTTTGGTCCTTTTCTACTCTCCAGGTCAGATTCGGAGCATGGGATACACTGAGGATTTGGGAAAGCAATTTGGCAGATGACAGATTTCCAGGCATTACATAAGATTGTGCTTTTTCCTAGGGTTTCATTCCCATGATCCACTTTGGGTTTTGTCCCACATTAAATTTTTTGGTTTAGGTTGTTTACTAGTTACAGTTATACCTCTATGTTTGTACTAGGGTTTCAATACTGTCTTTTTATTTCTTATTCCATAATGTCTATGGGTTTCAATTCTATTTTTGTTGAGTGTCTAGTGATGTTGGTATCTTAGAAGTTTTTTTTGGTAGTGTGTCTGGGTGTTTTTTATGGTGTGGTCGACATTGAATTGTGGTGTAATGTTTTGTGTTTGTTTTAGTTTCATGTTTGTTCAGGTGAAGGGATCGACTCTCTGTGGGGGCTCAAGCCTCCCAAATCTTGCCTGGCCTTGGGTCCCATTTCTCCTTCCCTAGTCGGCCAGGTATGATTGTTCTTCAGGGCATTCAAAAGTGATGTTCGGGTGGCCAACAGCTTTCTAGGAGATGAGATCCTTACCTGGAAGTCCGTTGTGATGAAGGATGGCAGTTCTATTGATATCTTACCGGTTTTAGTTTCTGAGGGTTGGCAACGACATGTCCATGGAATGATGACTGTGAGGGTGATGAAGTTGATGGTGAGGATGCTTTGATCCCTTACGACGAGGCTGTTTTCGGCTCCAACAAGGATAGATTTGTCTCTAGCGATGATAATGACAGGGTTGAAAGTGAAATTACTTATGTGAAGACATGACACAGGCGGCTCATGGTACGATATTTGCAGTGATAAAATACCTTCGAATTTTGGTTCTTGAGTATTTTTTTCCTTATGCAGGTCTTTGACTTTGTTGGTTCTGTGGGTGGGATTTTTGGTTGGAGTATCCTGTTGGAGTGTGAGGTGTGGTATGTTGGTTCTAGATGAATATTTTTAATTCTATAATATATAAGGCTAACTTCTTTTTTGGAGGGGTTTTATGTTGCTGTGAATGTTATTTATGGTTCCCACTTCGCCTTAAAGTGGTTCTTTATGAAAATAAAAAAAGGAATTGGAGGTTATACCTATGTGGAAGTGGGATGATATTATGATGGAAATTTTCATAGGACTTCTATGGACTCCTATATGGAATGATGTGGATGGGTTATTATTTATTTCCTTGAAAAATATGTTCATTTTTTCTATAATAGAAAATTTACCTATTATGATCGTATAAAGACTCTATATTAATGAATTTGCAATACATTATTTTGAACCTCTATCAATTGTGTCAAAAAACAATCCTTATTTTACACCCAAAATCAAGAAAAGAATTCAGAATGCTATAAATATTGAGCTTTATTTGAGCACTGTCTACCATCCTCAATGTAATGGACAACCTAAAAGGACTATTAAAACATTATAAGGAATGTTGAGATCATTCCCACATGACATTAAATGTTTTTTGGGATCATTATTTTCCTTTTAAAACTTCAATTGAAGTATTCAAATGGCAATATATTAAGCAATATATTGAAACATATGTGATAATCCCACTTGTTGGGATAAATTTGGTGAAGGGAATCTTATAGTCCAAGATATTTTTGAATATAAAATAACAATATTAATTATTATTCATTCTCATATTAATATATCTCAAAGTAGGAAAAAGAGTTTTACCAATAATTATAGAAAGGATTTGGAATTTCAAATTGGTGAGCATGTCATTATGAAAGTTTCCCCATTGAATGGTGTCATAAGGTTCACTATGAAAGGAAATCAAATCAGTAGGTATATAGGACCACTCAAAATTCTATAATGAATTGGAGTTGTAGCGTACTAATTAGAAATTCCATTAAGCCTCTCCAAAGGTGAAGATGTGTTTCATATACCATTTTTAACTACATGACTAACCCAACACATGTACACACCTATGGTGAAATATATCTCGAACCTAACCTATCTTACTATGAAGGGTGTATCAATATTATTTACACTAGAGAGAAACTATTGAGTAATTGGAGAACTCAACTGGTAAAGATGTGTCAGAGAAACAATAAAATGGAATAAGTAATGTGGGAACAAGATGATGTTATGTTTAAGAGCCACCCATATCTATTTAGAAGGTAATATGAATGAAAATTTTGAGGAATAATTTTTTTACGAGGTGATAATATAACACGACAATATTTTACGGTATTTCTCTTTATAAATAAACATGACCGCTTAAATTGTTTACATTGCACACAACCTTGATCCGGAATGAACACCAAAATATTTTTATAACAACATATCCCTAATATTAGTTTGTATGAATAATATTAACTATATAATGAAATATATAATTTTAATATACTTTATTAATGTATTAATTAATTCTTTATGAATAAGCACTATATTTTAAGAAACTATTTTTCTTCTTCAAAATATATTTTCTTCAAAAATGGTTTTCTTAAATATTATGTGTGAATATTATAATCAATTTCATGAAATTATAATTTTTTTTTAAAAATTTAATATCATATTTTAAATAATTATATCATTATTATCTTAAGGTGATTTTTCTTGTTTTTTCTATAAGGATTTATTTTCTAGTGAAGCGTGAAAAATACAGATTTTAATAAAATTGTCATTTTCATTATATTTAAAAGAACATTTTTTATTTTAATTTCTTATAAGGGAAAATTGTTTAATATTTGGTTAGATACAATATAATTAAATAAATTTTAAATTATTCTGATAAATTATTTTGGTATTAGTACATTTTTGGGCTTAAGAACGTTTTTTTCAAGGAAACGTTTTTATTGCATTTTTTGGATTAATTATGAGTTAAATTCATTAACTTCTGTGTTAATAATTATTCAATATGGATTTTATATTTGGAATCAGTGGTTAAAATTTTATATAAGATATATCATTTATTTTGGTCATAATGAATTATAACCATATTTATTTTGATTACCTTATTAAAGGGTAAATATGGTACTTACGGGTCAAAATAATACGATAATGACTATTAAATGATCCTATTAGTTTAACTATTTATTTTTAAGTAATTTTCACCCATAATTATTATGTGGTAATTTATATAACCATTTATATCTATTTTTATTAGATTATGACCTTTATTATATTCTATTTAAACAGATGCCAAAGATGTCACATTCATGTTTTTAATAAATAATTTATTTTAATATTGTTTTATCTAGGGGATATGTTAGATTATAAATATAATTTTTAAAGATAAGATATTTATTTACATCATTTTAATTTATTTTTAATTTTTATTGATGAAATAATAACCATAACTCTTACACAACATGGATGGAGTAATTCTTCAATTAATAAAAATAATCAAATAAATGATATTGAAATTACTTAAATTAATATAATTTAATGGATTAAATTGATCTACTAATTTTATAAAATAATATAACATATTAAGGATGTATTAAAATATATTTTAGATGTTATAATTTTTTGATATTATTTAATTAATTATAATTAATATTTTCAAAATTAAAAATAATGTTATTTCAGGAATATAATATTTTACTTGATTATTTAAAAATCACAAATTTTTTTAATAATAAAAAAATTGAATATGAAATGGTCCAAAAATTAAAACCATGTGCATTTATTTTCCACTATTAATCATTTGGATTTAGAATAGTAATATTATGTTTTAATAGTTTAACAAATTCATAAAGTTCCCCTCACATTAATTATAAAAGGACACATCCCTCATTCACTTCATTTAACCACATGAAGCCATATAGCTCCAAAACAATGTGCATGTTTACCTTTAAAAGATCTTTAAATATTTTTTTATAGGTTTTTTCGTTTAAAAATTCATACCCAAGGTCCATTATGAGAAGTAATAATGGAACTCCTTCGTACAAGAGGTAATGATCTTTAACGACTCTTTAAAAATTATTACTTCTTCAAATTCCTCTTCATGTGTTGTTTCTATCCAAAATTAATAACTCCAATATCATATTTATAATGATATTTTATTATTTCTATGATAAAACTATATTCCAAATTTTTTCCATACTATTAAAATTGAAATCATCACACGTGGATACGTTCAACATAACGTCCCCACTTAGTGGTGAAATTGTTTTCATCCCCACATTATGGGAAGGTTATAATGAATATGAAAATGGATATATAAGATACTTGTGACATGATATTTATTATTTAAAATTAACATATCATCCACTTCTTGACCTTTTCACCCATTAGTGAAATGATTTTTTTCTCTCGTGCAAACGTACGACTGACCATCTCTATAATGCGATGTGATCCATCTTCCATGTTAAACATTGAAGAATGGTTTTAAAAATGTATTTGATAATTAGATATGAATTTTATGACATCATTATTATTTTTGGGACGAAGGATCTATATCTTATGAAAATTAAATGGGACATTTTTTACTAAATATACATGAGAAAACCGATAAATTAGCATTCAAAACATTTAAAATTATTGAAAATTATTAATAAAAGTGTGGTAAAATGTTATAAATGGGTCATATAAGATATTATAAAAATGAATATTTTTCTTTAATAAATTAAAAACCATATTGAAACTATTATAAAAGAGGTTAAATAATAATAAACTAAAGAGAAATATGAGGTAAGGGAATTCATCTCAATTTCACTTCCTTGAGACAAATTTTAATTTTATGGTAAAATTTTATTTTATATGGGGTATATACTGCACATTTGACTTAATAATGATCACCATTCATTTAAGAAACTCATTTCACAAGTTTTTTATTATTACTTAAATCATAGATATTATTAATTTTTATACCATATATAAGTTATTATATATAATGAAAAATTTTAATGTTATTTGAATAATTTTTGGAATAATGTTAAATTTGTATCTTTTAATAATTACATATATCTAATGATAATGAAAATTGATTCATGCATTAAATTTATCATCTCTATATATAGAGAATAAGTTGGACTTTCAGGGACTTGTGGGGCCTGAAATTATATATCCCATGAATGCATCATGAGGTATCATGAGAATAGGATGTCCAACCAAAAATGGGATTTTACCCATTATTATTATACACTATTGTGAATGGTATTAAAAATATAGATAGGATAATTTCTAATTTTATGGTATTCCATATTAATAGTTTCTTAAATTTGTAATTAAATTATTATTATCATGAAATACTCTCTAGGATGTTATCTGTGAATTCATATTGTTCAAAAGTTATTTATTAAATGACACAAGGGTTCAATTTTTTACCTATCTATATTGATGAAATGTTATTTATTATTGATTCATTATAGATTTTTCTGTACACATATCCTTACTGATCATTTTATCTCACTCTTCTTATGTTTTATTTTCACCAATATATAGACAAGGAATCATTGAATATGTTCAATAATGAATATTACTTTATTTTGTTATGATCTATGTTTAATTTACAATGTAATAAGTTGACCATATATATATATATATATCTAGTTCTTAAATATTACTAAACTATATTTTATTTTAGGATGCAATTATATGTGTCTAATACAAATGTGACAATGTTACCATCAAATCCAAGCTACCAGAGATTAGGTTGTAAAATTTTTATCTAAGGGTAATATTTCATATATTATCTATATATTTCTACCAGAGGAAGAGGATAAAAATGTATTCTACATATTTCAAATTGAGGTAATTATTACTTAAATTATGTGTACATTTCAATCTAATATAAATGTTACCTATATGATCTATATGTTTTTCTTTAAGATAGGGGTTAAATACATGATAGGGATTTTTACTCTTGGGGGAGAGTTTAGGTAGAGACCCGAAGCTTGATGTACATGGACATTACATTAATTTTGCGGAATACTTAATACATAACCAAAAAAAGACACACAAGGACCGTAATAGTTTAGTGTCTTTGGAAACTCGGAATATAAACTTCTAATCATGTTGAAATATCTTCAACAACTCCAATAATGATCTTCTCCTTTTTGTTTCCTTACCTAAAACATTTCTTTATTTCTTGGGGAAAATAAAACATAAAAAGGGTGAGCTCAAATTCTCAGTAAGGGATAACATAGATAACATAAAACAATCCATTAACATTTGGAAGCAAAAACTTGAACATGAAATTTAAACATCAACATCTTGAGAAAATACATAAATCGTGGAAGTACGTAAGGCATATATAACAATAGAACATCAACCATGATAAAATATAATGGGAATAAAACATGTAATTGTGGCAACCATTCAGCACATGTTATGATTTCTATAGTAGCCAAGGCATTTCTGCCAAGCCATCTTAGTGGACAAAGTCCCTTTCTGAATCAAGTTCACTCCTCGTTTAAGTCCTGTAACACTGAACCAGATTAACTTACCATTCCAGCCATGTCTATCTCATGAGATATAAATCTTTACCCAATGCATTGGAGGGAGATATAGGTCCCACCCATCTCATAATGAAATCATTCTTACTTGTGCCACAACATAAACATAAATCATTCATCATAACCCAAAGAATAAAAATGGGTTTCATAAACATCATCCCATCATAACATAATCCATATATAAAAAAATGGATATCATTTCATCATAAGAACAGTGAAACCATGTAAATAATAGAGACATTATACTGGAAACATACACATATGAAAATAATTTCATCTTAGATGGAAAATGGTTTTTATAAAACACATGAAATGAATTCTTGAGGAAAATATCTTTTCTTCTTAAAAATCATTTTCTTTTCAAAAAATGCCATGGAATTCTAAATGAAAAGTATTTTGTTCAAAATATTCATAAAAACCTGTTGAGTAAGCTTCATTAAAATGAGGCGTTATGAAACTGTAAAAATCTGTTCCCGCCGTATAAGTTAAAAAACATTTTTCTCGTACTTTTTCCGGAAAAGTCAAAAAAGTACCTCGTAACGAAAACAAAAGAAAGATTAATTAATTACCATGTAGTAAAAGTCAAAAATGAGTAAAAATGACTTTAAACATACATGAAAACACTTTTATAAAACACAAAATTGGATGATAGAAATAACCTCAGTAAATACTTACGAATAAGAAATCTCGGATAAAAATGAGATTTGCAAAATTATACCTTACCTTATGTCTGATATGCTTCATATGTATCCGAAAATCCTGTATAATGATTTAAATAATGTCATTGACTTATTACATAATCATATTCATTGTTATGACATCATATATGGTTCACTTATGACTTAATATTACCCGTTCTTTTGTAAATTCCATCTTAAAGAGTGTTTTGGGTAAAATCGTTTCATTTGTCATCCGTGTTTTGACTTGTAATTATTCATATGATTACTTAGATAATGATTACTTAATTCCAGAATATTAAACATGATTTATATATAATATATATTTAGAATACACATATATATAATAGATCGGTAAATGGAAATAAATACACCGTTCATGGAGACGGTATGCCGTCCGTACGCATGAATGCTGTTTTCGTTTCATTATTGAGTTGAATGGAATTAAGTAGATCACATACACACATATATATATACATAAATCCAGTAGATTTATAATGGCATATATTTCATTATTATTGATTATATATTCTTTATAATCATTCTTAAATGGTTAACATGGAGAATGAATCTCATCGTGTCGTGGAGACGGTAGTCCCTACGTACGCACGAGCTATGATATCGTTTACATAATTATTGAATTGAAGTGGAGTGGATGATACAATATATCAGAATAATTATGATGTTATGATAAATATGTATAGTTATTCTTTACACCATTATACCCATCCATGTAAGGTGTCGGTGGAAAACCGGATTACACCAGGGCGTGGAGACGGTATTTCGTACGTATGCACATGCGGTGATTTTGTTTTCCGTAGGATGGATAGAAGGTGAAATGGGGTTGCTTCATATTTGTAATAACATATCAGTATATTAGTTATACTTATGTTATTACTTTATAATGAAACAACTAAAGAAGAAGAAGTTGAAGAAGAAAGAAGCTTGAATGAATCGGTAGAAAATATTACCTCTTCTTCGATACGCCTCTTTGAAACCTCCTCTTAGGGAACTAAGATTGGTCTTTGAAGTAGACCAGGACCTCTAGGATGTTTCTAGGGAAGTGTAGAAGGTAATTTTTTAGGGTTTGTCTGAGCTTGAAGGCTCAAAGTGGTGTGAGGAAGAGAGGGAAGATGTTCCCTTTTATAAGGGCGGAGAGGGGCACCTTTGGAAATCTTAAAAATATTAATTTATAATAAATCTAACCCCACTTAAAAACCTAAAAAAATGACTCATATTAGAATATTAGATGAGATAAGGTTGTAATCTCATCATCCAATAATATTTAGACATGTTAGGAATTTATTTTAAACATTATCAACCGGATTTATCCTTATTTAATCAATTTAATTTTATTTATGGTAATAGCATTCTAAATTTTATATTATAAAAAATAATTACTTATTTGTTTTAAATTGTACATAATTAGATAGTTTATAACATTTTAGACCATATAAATTTAAATTTATAATTTTTAAATATTTTTGTGATTTTTAAACAATTTTATAATATGTTATATTTATAAAATGACAATAATGTCAATTTTGACACTATTCATTTATTTGAATTTAAATAAAATATATAAAGAATATATGTTCGAAATAAAAGCTTTAATAGATTCATAAAATGTCATATGTATCTAGAAAATTAGTTTAGCACTTTAAATAGTTCATATAATATTTATTTTAATATTTTTAAAACCATTTATTTGATATAAAATAATTTTAAAATCACTATTATGTCACCTTTAATGATAATTATTTAATCCCTAACAATTCTAAATAAATTCTTATGATATATATAATTTTATTATATTTTTGGAGACTATTCATTTTCGAAGTTTCATTAAGTTTATCACTAAATTAAAATTATTATACTTATAAGATTTAATAAAGTGACATGTTGTCACATTCTTTGGTTTTAATAATAATTAAATTATTTTCATGAAAAAAAGTCTATTAACTGATCCTAATCCGACCCTTAGGTGATATGGGTCGATTTTTAGTCATCAGATAAGATTTTGGTAGGTGTTAGGTTAATTTTATAATATTATATTTACCCTTAATTACACGATTTACCTTTAACTATGGTAAACAAAATTTACCGTAGTTACTATTCATAAAACACAAAAATAAAAAGTAGCTTATTAACATAATTTGGACCCAATGATTCCAAATATGGAATCCATTTTTCCAAATTCAATACAAAAAAGTTTCAGAAATTAAATTAAAATTAATCTCATTGTCGAAAAGAAACAGGTTTTTATTTAAAACATTGCAAAAGATTGAATTGATTTAACCTACGAATTCAAGGTAAAATCAATGCAAATGACATAAATTATATTATATGGTAAAAATATATTATATTTATACTTTAAAACCATTCAATATTATAATTTAACAACATAAATTATTACGATGAAAAAAAGTTGTCTTTAATTAAAATATAGCGTGTTTTTACTATTCATTAAAATATGAAAGTTATCAGAATAATATGAAAATTTTATCCAAGGTAAAATTTTATATCATTATTCTAAATAATAATTTTATTTTGTAAAATTGAACTTATAAACATGTCAAAAACTATATTTAATGTGGGTGCTCCATCAAAAGGCGGCAAAACTGCATTTTTTGAAAAATACTTATTTTACCCGAAAAATTTATGTTGTTCACATAAAATGTTTTAGAAAATTTATAAGATGTATAATAATGTTATAAAATTCAAAATGTGGTTAATATTATTCAGAACGTCTAGTTCGTGATAATATTATAACCATATATCATTGTTTAGTGAAACCCGGTATTGCGTACAACACACGCTATCGAGGAAGGTCGTGATTGCGTTTAATGAATGCCATGTCAGGGTTGCGTGTAGTGAAAGACTCCTTTGTTATTGCGTAAAAAAAAAATCCAACCATATTTCATTTATACATTGAATATATATATATATATACACTCAATGTTGTGTAGAATAACTTCTATCAAATGAACTTGAAATTATGTATAACACGATCCAAGGATTGTGTTGTGTATACTGCAAGCTAATACGATGTTGCTTATAGCACAAGATAATCTTGGTGTAGCATAAAACACAAGAAATCAAATAAATTAAAAAAAATACGTATCATAAAATCTCAGGGTGTTACATTCTACCCCCCTTAAAATGAATTTCTCCCTCGAAATTCGTCAGGGTTATAAATGGTTTGTTACTTGAGAATTTCCTTCATAGAAACCCACATCGAAAAAATGAGTGCTAAAACATAATTTTTAAAAAGTGAAGTATGAAACATAACGGTTACCCAAATTAACTCATCACTAGTTTTCCACATAGGAGATCATAGGTGAAAATATGGATATGAAGGATAAATCTAACCATCAAGTTCTGATGGAGAGTGGTAGAGAACAGGGCTATGAAAAATACAATAATCACAAAGCCATCGATTTGTGATGAAATAAGGTACCATCTGATTCATCAGATATAAGAGAAATAGGAAAACATTTTTGGTTTTCAATATTATTTCCCTAAAGGTGAAAATTTTGAATTAAAAGAAATACTTACTTGATTTTGGTATAATCTCATTGTTGTTCGTGCTTTGAACAATTTCCACTTCATCTCTTAAAGAAATGAAGTTGAATTTGTTATTCGTGAAGTGTTAACAGATCATGTGATAGAATGATGGGTCATTCCATTTGTTTCAAACAAAAGGTTAGCAAAAGTTATCAAATATACATAAGTCCATCTACGGTGAGGTTAATCATATACGATTCCAAAAATGAACTTATACATCATCTATCATGATGCTTAATAAAATAAAACAAGTTTCTACTAACCAGGGACTTCCTTTAGGCCATTGGTATACGATAAAGTCCAGTCGCACATCGGTTGTGGGTTCGATTCCCACAGCCTTGTCCGACGCGACGAGTTGTCGCTCGTCCTGCAGGTTGTCCTTTTTCTAAAACTACATTACTATAACATCCCATCAATAATATCGAAAAAGGTTCTATCCTTAAAAAATACTAACTTATGTCCAACATAATCCATTCAAATCTTTAGGCTTATCCATAATATTGTAGTCCATTGTCATATTATAGTGAAAATGATTACCAGAGATTTCAAATAACAAGCATGTTAATACCATCGTTGATCCCCATATATTATAAAATATGTCATGTTGGTGACATTCCAAACATTAAAAGGCCTTAATCATGTATTCTTTTGAAAAATGAATACCCATTAAATCTTAGTGAAAACATGAGTGCTGTCAAAAGTTAACTCTTTCCACATACCAAAACCCCAAAATTCTATATACTCAAACCATGATATAACTATTTCCTTATATCAGTCATGAGCTCATGATTACTGTCAAACATTTCATTTTCTCTTTATCCACATATCATCTTCTTTCCAAAAATATCTCAATCACTTTCCATGGTTACCGGTACCATAAAATTACTGAAAACCACAATAGACCAATACATAAATATTCCAATATTCCACGATACTATAAAAAACATTATTTTGGAATCCCATTACATAAACACTTAATCATTACACAATACTCAACATCAAAAATAGTGATCGCATGAGACTTCCCTTTATCCTTTGTCTTAAGAGGTTGCTCACGTTGATCATCATTAACCCGTGGATTAGGGCATTTATTAGCATAATGCCCCATTTCATTGCACTTGAAGAATTGAAGTGTTGGTGGTGCGCTCTCTGTAGTATTTTCTTTATTCACATCATTAGCAACCCTTTTTCTATTACTTTGACACTCAGCTGCTCGATGATCTTATTTTCCACAATTAAAACATTTTCTAGTACCTTTTAGGCAATCTCCGCCATGCTTCTTTCCACACTTTGATCATAAGGAAACATTCATCTTCTTTTCACCATTATTCTGAGATTTCTCCTTGAACTCCATCTTTCATTTTTTGTAAAAACCATGAGATGGATAAGTAACACCAACTTCCATTTATACCTTAATTGCACAACACACAATTTCTTCATAGCTACTGAAGTCTCTTATAGATAATGCCCTTTGAAGATTTGGTTTTAAGCCACTGAAGAATCGATCAACTTTACTTTCAGGTTGGATGATAAAGCCAGATGCATACCTTGCAAGCCTTGTAAAATTCTCTTCGTATATACCAACAGATTCATCATCCTTTTGCTTTAGTTTAAGAAACTCCTTCTCCATTTTCGTTCTAAGAATACGAGGGAAGTACTTATTGAAAAATAAGTTCTTGAACTCGTCCCATTCCATGGTCTCAATTTCATCTCTTGGCCTCGTATTCTTGATAAGATTCCACCATTTATCAGCTTCACCTTCCAAACGATATACTGCTATGATAACTTTAAAATGTTCAGAACATTGAAGAACTGAAAATATCTTTTCAGTGGTACTGATCCATTGTTCAGCAACAAGTGGATCGGAAGACCCACTGAAAGAAGGTGGACGTTGCCTCATGAAGGACTCAATAGAATTTTGTTCCCTTCTCTGCTCATTTGGAAGTCCATAATGATTCATAGCTTGTGTATGTATGGAAATAATATTTTTCACTCCATCTCCCATAACATTGGTTTGTTCAGGAGTACAATCATTGCATTGTCCATTACATTGATCAACACGGTTCCTTCGGGTTCCAGCCATCGTCTAAAACCCAAAAAGAATAGTGTGAGAGGAAAAAATCATGCTAGGGAAAACAACATAATAAAGGGGGAGTACCATCAATATCTATCATCTTAGGTTAAATTCTAAGATTGTTACCGTAGTTCTAGGACTATATCCTATACGTATACTTATCCTTAGGGACATCCCTAGACATACCTTAGAAATATCTCTAGGGATCTCACTAACGTTTTCGCATCCTAGTTTCCAAAGGTTGACTAAACCATTCCTCTGATACCAACTGTAGAGACCCAAAGCTTGACGTACATGGACATTACATTAATTTTGTGGAATACTTAATACATAACAAAAAAAGACACACAAGGACCGTAATAGTTTAGTGTCATTGGAAACTCGGAATATAAACTTCTAATCATGTTGAAATATCTTCAACAACTCCCATAATGATCTTCCCATTTTTGTTTCCGTGCGTAAAACATTTCTCTATTTCCTAGGGCAAATAAAACATAAAAAGGGTGCGCTCAAATGCTCAGTAAGGTCAAACATGGATAACATAAAACAATCCATAAACATTTGGAAGAAAAAACTTGAACATGAAATTTAAACATCAAAATCATGAGCAAGGACATAATTCGTGGAAGTACGTAAGGAATATATCATAATAGAACATCAACCATGATTAAATATAATGGGAATAAAACATGTAATTGTGGAAACCATTCAGAAAATGTTATGATTTCCATAATAGCCAAGGCATTGCTGCCAAGACCATCTTAGTGGACAAAGTCCCTTTCTGAATCGAGTTCACTCCTCGTTTCAGTCCTGTAACACTGAACCAGATTAACTTACCGTTCCAACCATGTCTATCTCATGAGAGATAAATCTTTACCCAATGCATTGGAGGGAGATATAGGTCCCACCTATCTCATAATGAAATCATTCTTACTTGTGCCACAACATAAACATAAATCATTCATCATAACCCAAAGAATAAAAATGGGTTTCATAAACATTATCCCATCATAACATAATTCATATATAAAAAAATGGATATCATTTCATCATAATAAAAGTGAAACCATGTAAATCATAGAGACATTATACTTGAAACATACACATATGAAAATAATTTCATCTCAGATGGAAAATGGTTTTGATAAAACACTTGAAATGAATTTTTGAGGAAAATATCCTTTCTTCTTCAAAATAAATTTCCTTTCACAAAATGCCATGGAATTCTAAATGAAAATTATTTTGTTGAAACTATTCATAAAATCTTGTTGAGTAAGATTCATGAAAATGAGGCGTTATGAAACCGTAAAAATCCGTTCTCGCCATATAAGTTAAAAAAACATTCTTCTCGTACTTTTGCCGGAAAAGTCAAAAAAGTACCTCGTAACGTAAAAACTAGAAAGATTCCTTAAATACAATGTAGTAAAAGTCAAAAATTGGTAAAAAGGACTTTAAAAATAAATTAAAACACTTTTATAAAACATGGAAATGGATGATATAAATTACCCCAGTAAATACTTATGAATAAGAAATCTCGGATAAAAATGAGATTTGCAAAATTATCCCTTACCTTATGTCTGATATGCTTCGTATGTATCCGAACCTCCTGTATAATGATTTAAATAATGTAATTTACTTATTACGTAATCATATTCATTGTTATGATATCATATATGGTTCACTTATGACTTTATATTACCCGTTCTTTTGTAAATTCTATGTTAAAGAGTGTTTTGGGTAAAATCATTTCATTTGTCGTCCGTGTTTTGGCTTGTAATTATTCATATGATTACTTAGATCATGATTACTTAATTCCAGAATATAAAACATGATTTATATATAATATATATTCAGAATATATATATATAATAGGTCGATAAATGGAAAAAAATACACCGTTCATGGAGACGGTAGGTCGTACGTACGCATGAACGTTGTTTTCATTTCCTTATTGAGTTGAATGGAATTAAGTAGATGAAATACATATATATATATATATACATAAATCCAGTAGCTTTATAATGTCATATATTTCATTTTTATTGCTTATATATACATTATAATCATTCTTAAATTGTTAACATGGAGAATGAATCTCATCGTGTCGTGGAGACGGTAGTCCGTACATACGCACGGGCGATGATATCGTTTCCATAATTATTGAATTGAATTGGAGTGGATGATACAATATATCAGAATCAGTATGATGTTATAATAACTATGTATAGTTATTCTTTACACCATTATACCCATCTATGTAAGGTGTCGGTGGAAAAACAGATTACACCACGGCGTGGAGCTGGTATTCCGTACGTACGCACGCGCGGTGATTTTCTTTTCCGTAGGATAGATAGAAGGTGAAATGGGGTTGTTTCATATTTATAATAACATATCAGTATATTAGTGATACTTATGTTATTAATTTATAATGAAACAACTAAATAAGAAGAAGTTGAAGAAGAAAGAATCTTGAAAGAATTAGTAGAAGAAATTACCTCTTCTTCGATACGCCTATTTGAAACCTCCTATTAAGCCACTAAGATTGGACATTGTAGTATACCAGGACCTCTAGGATGTTCCTAGGGATGTGGAGAAGATAATTTGGCAGGGTTTGTCTGAGCTTGAAGGCTCAAAGTGGTGTGAGGAAGAGAGGGAGGATGTCCCCTTTTATAGGACAGGAGAGGGGCACCTTTGGAAATATTAAAAATATTAATTTATAATAAATCTAACCCACTTAAAAACCTCAAAAATGACTCATATTCAAATATTAGATGCGATAGGGATGTAATATCATCATCCAATAAAATATAGACATGTTAGGAATTTATTTTAAATATTATCAACTTGATTTATCCTTATTTAATCAATTTAATTTTATTTGTGGTAATAGCATTCTAAATTTTAAATTATAAAAAATAATTACTTATTTGTCATGAATTTTCCATAATTAGATAGTTTATAACATTTTAGACCATATAAATCTAAATTTGTAATTTGTAAATATTTTTGAGATTTTTAAACAATTTTATAATATGTTATATTTATAAAATAAAAATAGTGTCAATTTTGACACTATTCATTTATTTGAATTTAAATAAAATATATACAGAAGATATGTTTGAAATAAAAGCTTTAATTGATTCATAAAAGGTCATATGTATCTATAAAATTAGTTGATCACTTTAAATAGTTCATATAATATTTATTTTAATATTTTTAAAACCAATTATTTGATATAAAATAATTTCAAAATCACTATTATGTCACCTTTAATGATAATTATTTAATCCCTAAAAATTCTAAAAAAATTCATATGATGTATATAATTTTATTATATTTCTGGAGACTATTCATGTTCGAAGTTTCATTAAGTTTATCACTAAATTAAAATTATTATACTTATGAGATTTAAGAAAGTGACATGTTGTCACTTTATTTGGTTTTAATAATAATTAAATTATTTTCAAGGACAAAAGTCTATTAAATGATTCTAATATGACCCTTAGGTGATATTGTTCGACTTTTAGGCATCCAATAGGATTTTTTAGGTGTTAGGTTAATTTTATAATCTTATATTTACCCTTAATTACCCGATGTACCATTAACTATGGTAAACAAAATTTATCGTAGTTACAATTCATAAAGCCCAAAAATAAAAAGTAGCTTATTAACATAATTTGGACACACTGATTCCTAATATGGAATTAATTTTTCCAAATTCAATACACAAAAGTTGCAGAAATTAAATTAAAATTAATATTGTCGTCGAAAGAAAACTGGTTTTTGTTTAAAACATTGCAAAAGATTGAATTGATTTTACCTAAAATTCAAGGTAAAATCAATGCTAATGACATAAATTATATTAAATGGAAAAAATATATTCTATTTATACTTTAAAACCATTAAATATTATAATTTTACCACATAAATTATTACGATGAAAAAAAGTTGTTTTTAATTAAAATATAGCGTGTTTTTACTATTCATTAAAATATGAAAGTTATCAGAATAATATGAAAATTTTATCCAAGGTAAAATTTTATATCATTATTCCAAATAATAATTTCATTTTGTAAAATTGAACTTATAAACATGTCAAAAACTCGATTTAAAGTGGGTGCGCCATCAAAAGGCGGCAAAACTGCATTTTTTGAAAAATACTTATTTTACCCGAAAAATTTATTTTGTTCACATAAAATGTTTTAGAAAGTTTATAAGATGAATAATAATGTAATAAAATTAAAAATGTGGTTAATACTATTCATAAAGGGTATTTTGTGATAATATTATAACCATATATTGTCGTTTAGTGAAACCTAGTATTGCGTACAACACATGCTATTGAGGAAGGTCGCGATTGCGTGTAATTTAAGCCAAGTCAGGGTTGCGTGTAGTTCAAGACTCCTTTGTGGTTTCGTATAACAAAATCCAACCATATTTTATTTTTACATTGAATATGTATATTTATACACTCAATGTTGCGTAGAATAACTTCTATCAAATGAACTTGAAATTGTGTATAACACGATCCAAGGATTGTGTTGCGTATACTGCAAGCTAATACGGTGTTGCGTATAGCACAAGATAATCTTGTTGTAGCATAAACCACATGAAATCAAATAGATTAAAAATAATACTTATTATAAAATCTCGGGGTGTTACATTCTACCCCCATTAAAATGAATTTCGCCCTCAAAATTCGTCGGGGTTATAAATGGTTTGTTACTTGAGAATTTATTTCATAGAAAACCACATCGAAAAAATGAATGCTAAAACTTAATTTTTAAAAAGTGAAGTATGAAACATAATGGTTACCCAAATTAACTCATCACTAGATTTCCACATAGGAGATCATAGGTGAAAATATGGATATGGAGGAGAAATCTAACCATCAAGTTATGATGGAGAGTGGTAGAGAACAGGGCTATGAAAAAGCCAATAATCACAAAGCCATATATTTTTTATGATATAAGGTACCATCTGATTCATCGGATATAAGAGAACTAGTACAACATTTTTGGTTTTCGATATTATTTCCCTAAAATTGAAAATTTTGAATTAGAAGAAATACTTACTTGATTTTGGTATAATCTCACTGTTGTTCGTGCTTTGAACAATTTCCACTTCATCTCTTACAGAAATGTAGTTGAATTTTTTATTCATGAAGTGTTAACAGATCATGTGATAGAATGATGGGTCATTCCATTTGTTTCAAACAAAGGTTAGAAAAAGTTATCAAATATACATAAGTCCATCTATGGTGAGTTTAATCGTATATGATTCCAAAAATGAACTTATACTTCGTCTATCATGCCGCTTAATAAAATAAAACTAGTTTCTACTAACCAAGGACTTCTTGTAGGCTAGTGGTATATGATAAAGGCCAGTCGCACTTCAGTTGTGGGTTCGATTCCCACAGCCTTGTCCGATGCGACGGGTTGTCGCTCATCCTGCAGGTTGTCCTTTTTCTAAAACTACATTACTATAGCATCCCATCAATAATATCAAAAAAGGTTCTATCCTTAAACAATACTAACTTATGTCCAACATAATCCATTCCAATCTTTAGGATTATCCATAATATTGCAGTCCATGGTCATATTATAGTGAAAACGATTACCAGAGATTTCATATCACAAGCATGTTAATACCATCGTTGATCCCAATATACTATACGATATTTCATGTTGGTGACTTTACAAACATTAAAAGGCCTTAATCATGTATTATTTTGAAAAATTAATACCCATTGAATCTTAGTGAAAACATGAGTGCTGTCAAAAGTTAACTCTTTCCACATACCAAAACCCCAAAATTCTATATACTCAAACCATGATATAACTATTTCCTTATATCAGTCATGAGCTCGTGAATACTGTCAAACATTTCAGTTTCTTCTCATCTGCATATCATCTTCTTTCCAAAAATATCTCAATCACTTTCCATGGTTACTGGTACCATAAAATTATTGAAAACCACAATAGACCAATACATAAATATTTCAAAATTCCACGGTACTATATAAAACATTATTTTGGAATCCCATTACATAAACACTTAATCATTACCCAACTTCATTTTCATACTCAACATCACAAATAGTGATCGTATGAGACTTCCCTTTATCCTTTGCCTTAAAAGGTTTCTCAAGTTGATCATCATTAACCCGTGGATTAGGGCATTTATTAGCATAATGCCCCATTTCATTTCACTTGAAGAATTTAAGTGTTGGTGGTGCGCTCTCTGTAGTCTTTTCTTTATTCACATCATTAACAACCCTTTTTCCATTACTTCAACACTCATCTTCTCGATGATCTTCTTTTCCACAATTAAAACATTTTATAGTACCTTTTAGTCAATCTCCACCATGCTTCTTTCCACACTTTGAGCATAAGGAAGCATTCATCTTCTTTTCACCATTATTCTGAGATTTCTCCTTGAACTCCATATTTTGATTTTTGTCAAAACCATGAGATGGATAAGTAACACAAACTTCCATTTCTACCTTAATAGCACAACACACAATTTCTTCATAGCTACTGAAGTCTCTTATAGCTAATGCCCTTCGATGATTTGGTTTTATGCCACTGAAGAATCGATCGACTTTACATTCAGGTTGGATGATTAAGCCAGATGCATACCTTGCAAGCCTTGTAAAATTAGCTTCGTATATACCAAGAGATTCATCATCCTTTTTCTTTAGTTCAAGAAACTCCTTCTCCATATTTTTTCGATGAATACGAGGGAAGTAATTATTGAAAAATAAGTTCTTGAACTCATCCCATTCCATGGACTCAATTTAATCTCTTGGCCTCGTATTCTTGATAAGATTCCACCATTGATCAACTTCACCTTACAGACGATATACTGGTAAGATAACTTTATCATGTTCAGAACATTGAATAACTGAAAATATATTTTTAGTGGTACTGATCCATTGTCTAGCAACAAGTGGATCAGAAGACCCACTGAAAGAAGGTGGGTGTTGCCTCATGAAGGACTCAATAGAATATTGTTCCCTTCTCTGCTCATTTGGAAGTCCATAATGATTCATAGCATGTGTAAGTATATAAATAATATTTTGCACTCTATCTCCCATAACATTGGATTGTTCAGGAGGACAATCATTGCATTTTCCATTACATTGATCAACACGGTTCCTTCAGGTTCCATCCATCGTCTAAAACCCAAAAAGAATAGTGTGAGAGGCAAAAGTCATGCTAGGGAAAAAAACATAATAAAGGGGGAGTACCATAAATATATAACATCTTAGGTTAAATTATAAGATTGTTACTATAGTTATAGGACTATATCCTATACGTATACTTATTATTAGGGACATCCCTAGACATACATTAGAAATATCTCTAGGGATCTCACTAACGTTTTCGCATCCTAGTTTCCAAAGGTTGACTAAACCTTTCCTCTGATACCAACTGTAGAGAACCAAAGCTTGACGTACATGGACATTCCATTACTTTTGAGGAATACATAATACATATCAATAAAACACACACAAGGACTGTAATAGTTTAGTGTCTTTGGAATCTCGGAATATAAACTTCTAATCATGTTGAAATATCTTCAACAACTCCCATAACGATCTTCCCCTTTTTGTTTCCTTACCTAAAACATTTCTTTATTTCATGGGGAAAATAAAACATAAAAAGGGTGAGCTCAAATGCTCAGTAAGGGAAAACATAGATAACATAAAACAGTCCATAAACATTTGAAGGCAAAAACTTGAACATGAAATTTAAACATCAAAATCGTGAGCAAAGACGTAAATCGTGGAAGTACGTAAGGCATATATCATAATAGAACATCAACCATGATAAAATATCATGGGAATAAAACATGTAATTGTGGCAACCATTCAGCACATGTTATGATTTCCATAGTAGCCAAGGCATTGCTGCCAAGACCATCTTAGTGGACAAAGTCCCTTTCTGAATCGAGTTCACTCCTCGTTTCAGTCCTTTAACAATGAATCAGATTAACTTACCGTTTCAGCAATGTCTATCTCATGAGATATAAATCTTTACCCAATGCATTGGAGGTATATATAGGTCCCACCCATCTCATAATGAAATCATTCTTACTTGTGCCACAACATAAACATAAATCATTCATCATAACCCAAAGAACAAAAATGGGTTTCATAAACATCATCTCATCATAACATAATCCATATATAAAAAATGGATATCATTACATCATAAGAAAATTGAAACCATGTAAATCATAGAGAAATTATACTTGAAACATACACATATGAAAATAATTTCATCTTAGATGGAAAATGGTTTTGATAAAACACTTGAAATGAGTTCTTGAGGAAAATATCCTTTCTTCTTCAAAATAATTTTCTTTTCACAAAATGCCATGGAATTATAAATGAAAAGTATTTTGTTGAAAATATTCATAAAATATTGTTGAGTAAGCTTCATGAAAATGAAGCGTTATGAAACTGTAAAAATCAGTTCTCTCTGTATAAGTTAAAAAAACATTCTTCTCGTACTTTTGCCGGAAAAGTCAAAAAAGTACCTTGTAACGTAAACAAAAGAAAGATTGCTTACATAACATGTAGTAAAAGTAAAAAATGGGTAAAAAGGGCTTTAAACATACATGAAGACACTTATATAAAACATGGAAATGGATGATAGAAATAACCCTAGTAAATACTTACGAATAAGAAATGTCGGATAAAAATGAGATTTGCAAAATTTTCCCTTACCTTATGTCCGATATGCTTCGTATGTATCCGAACCTCCTGTATAATGATTTAAATAATGTCATTGACTTATTACAGAATCATATTCATTGTTATAATATCATATCTGGTTCACTTATGACTTTATATTACCCATTCTTTTGTAAATTACATGTTAAAGAGTGTTTTGGGTAAAATCGTTTCATTTGTCGTCTGTGTTTTGACTTGTAATTATTCACATGATTACATAGATCATGATTACTTAATTCCCGAATATAAAACATGATTTATATATAATATATATTCATAATATACCTATATATAATACATCGATAAATGGAAAGAAATACACCGTTCATGGAGACGGTAGGCTGTACGTACGCATGAACGCTGTTTTCGTTTCCTTATTGAGTTGAATGGAATTAAGTAGATGACATACATATATATATATATACATAAATCCAGTAGCTTTATAATTTCATATATTTCATTATTATTTCTTATATATACTTTATAATCATTCTTAAATGGATAACATGGAGAATGAATCTCATCGTGTCGTGGAGACGGTAGTCCGTACGTACGCACGAGCGATGATATCGTTTCCAAAATTATTGAATTGAATTGGAGTGGTTGATACAATATATAAGAATCAGTATTCTGTTATAATAACAATGTATAGTTATTCTTTACACCATTATACCCATCCATGTAAGGTGTCGGTGGAAAAACAGATTACACCACGGCGTGGAGACCGTATTCCGTACGTACGCACGCACGGTGATTTTTTTTCCATAGGATGGATAGAAGGTGAAATGGGGTTGTTTCATATTTATAATAAAATATCAGTATATTAGTGATAATTATTTTATTACTTTATAATGAAACAACAAAATAATAATAAGATGAAGAAGAAAGAAGCTTGAAAGAATCAGTAGATGAAATTACCTCTTCTTCGATATGCCTCTTTGAAACCTCCTCTTAGGGAACTAATATTGGTCTTTGAAGTAGACCAGGACCTCTAGGATGTTTCTAGGAGAGTGGAGAAGATAATTTGGCATGGTTTGGATGAGCTTGAAGGCTCAATGTGGTGTGAGGAAGAGAGGGAGGATGTGCCCTTTTATAAGGGAGGAGAGGGGCACCTTTGGAATCTTAAAAATATAAATTTATAATAAATATAAACCCACTTAAAAACCTCCAAAAATGACTCATATTCTAATATTAGATGATATATGGTTGTAATCTCATCATCCAATAAAATTTATACATGTTAAGAATTTCTTTGAAACATTATCAACTTGATTTATCCTTATTTAATCAATTTAATTTTATTTGTGGTAATAACATTCTAAATTTTAAATTATAACAAATAATTACTTAATTGTTGTGAATTTTCCATAATTAGATACTTGATAACATTTTAGACCATATAAATTTAAATTTGTAATTGGTAAATTTTTTTGTGATTTTTAAACAATTTTATAATATGTTATATTTATAAAATAACAATAGTGTCAATTTTGACACTATTAATTTATCTGAATTTTAATAAAATATATATAGAAGATATGTTCGAACTAAAAGCTTTAATAGATTAATAAAAGGTCATATGTTTCTATAAAATTAGTTGAGCACATTAAATAGTTCATATAATATTTATTTTAAAATTTTTAAAACCATTTATTTGATATAAAATAATTTCAAAATCACTATTATGTCACCTTTAATGATAATTATTTAATCCCTAAAAATTCTAAATAAATTCATATGATGTAGATAATTTCATTAGAGTTCGGGATACTATTCATGTTCTAAGTTTCATTAAGTTTATCACTAAATTAAAATTATTATACTTATAATAGTTAAGAAAGTGACATGTTATCACTTTCTTTGATTTTAATAATAATTAAATTATTTTCATGGACAGAAGTCTATTAAATGATTCTAATCCGACCCTTAGGTGATATGAATCGAATTTTAGTCATCCAATAGGATTTTTCAGGTGTTAGGTTAATTTTATAATCTTATATTTAACCTTAATTACCCGATTTACGTTTAAATATGGTAAACAAAATTTACAGTAGTTACTATTCATAATGCCTAAAAATAAAAAGTATCTTATTAACATAATTTAGACCCACTGATTCCAAATATGGAATCCATTTTTCCAAATTCAATACTCAAAAGTTTCATAAATTAAATTAAAATTAATCTCGTTGTCGAAAGAAAATGGGTTTTTGTTTAAAACATTGCAAAAGATTGAATTGATTTAACCTACGAATTCAAGGTAAAATCAATGCTAATGACATACATTATATTAAATGGAAAAAATATATTCCATTTATACTTTAAAACCATTCAATATTATAATTTAACCACATAAATTATTACGATGAAAAAAAGTTGTTTTTAATTAAAATATAGCGTGTTTTTACTATTCATTAAAATATGAAAGTTATCAGAATAATATGAAAAATTTATCGAAGGTAAAATTTTATATCCTTATTCCAAAAAATAATTTTATTTTGTAAAATTGAACTTATAAACATGTAAAAAACTAGATTTAATGTGGGTGCGCCATCAAAAGGCGGCAAAACTGCATTTTTTGAAAAATACTTATTTTACCCGAAAAATTTATTTTGTTCACATAAAATGTTTTAGAAAATTTATAAGATGAATAATAATGTTATAAAATTAAAAATGTGGTTAATACTATTCATAACGGCTAGTTCGTGATAATATTATAACCATATATCTTTGTTTAGTGAAACTCGGTATTGCGCACAACACATGCTATCGAGGAAGGTCGCGATTGCGTGTAATGAAAGCCAAGTTAGGGTTGCGTGTAGTGCAAGAATCCTTTGTTGTTTCATATAACAAAATCCAACCATATTTCATTTATACATTGAATATATATATATATACACTCAATGTTGCGTAGAATAACTTCAATCACATGAAGTTGAAATTGTGTATAACACGATCCAAGGATTGTGTTGCATATACTGCAAGCTAATACGGTTTTGCGTATAGCACAAGATAATCTTAGTGTAGCATAAAACACATGACATAAAATAAATTAAAAATAATACTTATCATAAAATCTCGGGGTTTTACAGTTTATCTATATGATTTTTACTCTTTCTCTTAATTTCATAGTAACCTATTTGATATTTTATTTTTTGATCAAGGAGAGGTTACATACATAGAATTTATTCTTTTACCAAGTGAAAATGATACACAAATTATATTTTTTTTACACTTGAGGTCATCGTTTTCTTTTTTTAAATGCCAAGAAAGATTTCACTCAAGGAATGTTAAAACACATATAGATACATTGTATAGTACCAAAATTTTATTTTTTGTGTTGTTTTGATTAATTTTCACTTATTGATATTTATCTCTATGGTGTATAAGATAATTTATTTCTATATTTATCTATTGATGATGTAAACATTATCATTTATTGTATTTAATAAGAAAACTATTTTAAATTTAAATTGGTAATTGATATAAAATACCACAAACATCGTCACATGAATACACTATATTATACACACCATTAGGTTTTGAGGTCATTGGGTAATATCAACATACTTAATTCATACAAACCACTTCTCATCCATATTGTGACCTCCTATATGTTTATTAAAATAGTTTATATGAAAATTGTAAAATTTTCTCTAGATTCTATAGTCACACTTCGAGGGGTGGGGTGTGAGTCACTATGGTGAGGGTTTTTTCAAATTAATTTCTATTTATACAATTTGAACATAAAAAGAATTAGGATGAATGTAATTATTTAATGATACTCAATAAAATACACCACATGAAATTTTGAAATTAATAAGGGATAACAACACAAGATATTTTCAAGGTTTATTCCCATTATGGGGGACTACATACTCTGTATTATCATGTCATGTCCAAGATACATATATCATATATTATTACAAAGTTAACGATAATGGAAGATATAATCTTTGAATGTGAACAATGTTTACCAATAGTCAGCTATCTCTTAATATTTCATTTTTACTAGTTCCCTACACTTTAGAATGAGTGTTTTACCCTTCGTGAATAAGATATTTTCTTCACTTTTGGATTCCATAACATGAAATGATATATCATCACCCTCAACCATGGAATCAATTCTATACAACGTAATTTTATAAAACAACATGTACACTAACCTCTTCTCAAATTCATAATTTTCAATTGTTGTGAAGAAACACTAAAGACCAAATTTTTTTTATTCATCTCTAGCAATGACCATTCTGATGATACTAGATATTAAGAAATCACCATGACAATGATGAAAGCCATATTAAATCTTCAATTTAACCTCAATATCATTTTATTTTTCTTAAAAAACATTGAAACTATAAATACTCAATAAAAATAAGGAAATAAGTTAATAATTCATCATGTTCATTTATATTATTTGATTAATATAATTTTGTTCAAATAATATAATTCACCCCAAAATATTTGACTCAAAAATATATTGAATTTAACTCTTTATTCCAACATAATTATAATTTTTCATCTTATAAACTTACTTATCTTCTCACACATAAAATTGTGAGTAGTGATTAACACCATCACAATCACCCTTTGTGAACATAGAGACTTTATGACCTATTCAAATAAAATTTCTAATTCCTGATATATAATCATTTACAAAATGTGTCTATTGGAGACATACGTCCATCCTTCATATAATCTATACATTTTTATTCCATATTATGATAAAAAATTATCATCTCTTAAAGAACCCATGAAAAAATAATGTGTTTCTTAATAAATTAAAAAACCACATAACATGAACCTTCGAAATCATAAAATAATAGAACATCTATTTTAAAAATGTAATAATACCATAATAACATATAATTCTTAATCAAATCCTCACATCCGAAAAAAATAATCATTGGAGTGTAAATATTAGTAAAACAAATATATCACAAAACCATCTCAAAAAATTGATGTGAAAATTACTTTGTAAACAAATTTATTAATGGAAAAAGATGAAATTTTAAACCTTATTATAAATATTTCCTAATAAAAATTCATTTAAAATACATAATGGGGTAAAAAATAAGTGAAAATACATTAATATTTTTAAATTTTAATAGAATCCTTATATAAGGCCCCGACCTTAAACCTTACTTAATATTGAATTAAATGAATAATTCACATTGAGGATCTTTTCAGGTTTAGATTTTTTGAGAATTAGATCATTACTATTACATCTCAAAAGATTAAAAAGTAGACACTTCTACTAAGTTTCCATAAAATAAATAAACTCTTAAAAAGAAACATGTCTACTTCCATGTTTTAGATAGCATGACTTTCCCTTGATCCCATCCTTGAAAATATTCCACATTAAGTCCTGTGAAAAACATTTCAAAAAAAAACTTGGGGTGAGCATAAAAAGCTCAGTAATGGATACACAAAGAATGAAAACTATTAGTTTTTTAAAACAACAAGTAAACCATGTATACTTTATCAAAGTACTACCTTTCACCTTTATGAAGTAGTAAAAAATATTCACTGAATAAAAGATCATTACATACCCTTTTGTAACCAAAATATTACCATAAAACTCATATAAAGAACACATAACATATAAAGGTAACTTGGGACATAAACATACTTAAATGGAATAACCATACGGTCGACATCCACGCATATCACTTAATGGAATAGCCATACGGCCGACTTCCATACCCAATGAATTGGAGGTAATAATGTAACCACCCGTCCTGGTATTCACGAAACCACCCGTCATATGGTTTATCACGTAACCACCTGTCAAATGTCCAAGTACCATTATAAAATCATAAGACATAAAAAAAATTTAATGGAAGGAAAACATTTCCACAATTTGATCACATTATATCACTTAAATATATCTACATAACAAATCCATTATAAAAACCACTTTCAATACCAAAATACATAAAATATTATATGGTATTTATTTCATTTAAAAAAACATTACGGCTTGTTGTGGAAGCCAAAGACCAAATAATACTCACGGCGGCGGAAAATGGCATTGTCACCACGTACGTTAAAAGAAACATTCATTTTTCTCGCTTAGTAAAACGCTTCGTAGAAAAAGATTCCTATTGTATAAAAGTAAAAGTCAAAGGGGTTTATACACCATATAAAAGAATGTTGTGTATAAAATGAAATATGCCTCAATTAATGGAGATTGAGACGAAGTCCCTTACCTCAGGTCTGACTTGACACGATCGTTCTTTAACGTCCTGAATAATAAACTTGAGTGAATTTATACTTTATTAAGAACCTTTTTCAAGTTCATTATTCCTTTTATATCACTTATTTCCATGTTATAAACATTATGTAATCATTTAAGTTAATAATGTTTGTTTTGTCGATATTTGGTCCTTAAGTCGAAAGTGGACTTCTTACAATTACATGTTGTTCGTGTGGTCAAAGGTTCATTATATACAGAATGATATTCATGATTTGGATATCATATATATCATATATATCCAGAATATACATGTATTTATAATATTACATAATCATTTAGAGGTAAGAAATGAAATGCACAGTTCATGGAGACGGTAAGCCATACGTACGCATGAACGCTACTTTCATTTCTATGTCATATTAATGGAATTAAAAATAAATGAGAGGTATGTATGTTTTAATTACAGAATTATATTAATCATTTATATGTAACATACATCATATATGTCCATTATATATATGTACTTATAATAGGACATTACATTTGGGGATAAGAAATGAAATGCACCGTTCATGGAGACGGTAATTCGTACGTACGCATGAACGCTACTGTCATTTCTATCACATACTTTAATGGAGAGAAATAATAATGATATAAAGGTATATTATAATTCCAGTATAACATCATATATAATAACTTTAAATCTATCCTTTATACGTCCCACATATGGCATTAACGAATCAAATCACTTTGAGGGGGCGGTAGTCCTCACTTCCTAAAATGAAATTATCGTGTTTACCCACAACGGAAACCATATAGGTATGCCAAAAATGAAAAATAAAGAAGATTATGTAAAATATATAAATATTATATATCATATATAAATATATTTTCATATTAATGGCCACCTTTGAAGGTGTTATATGAGTGTTGAACAATCATCGTTTCGTGAGGCAGAAATTCCCCATCCACAGAAACAGTAAGTTATTTAACCATTAAATGAAGGTGTGTGTATGTGTAGCTCGAATCCTTCTTATAAAAACATCATATTATATGGAAGATACTGGTTTTGTTAAAACATAAATGAATAAAAATAGTTTATGTGGTTGGAGAAGCAAAATAAAACAAAAGAACACAAGTGAAGACATTACCTTAAAATCGGGTAACTCTCTTAGATTTGAGCTCAAAGGCTTCCTTGGGAAGACATCTGCCCAAAGTGAGGCTTCTAGGAGTAAGAGAGGGATGTGGAGAGACAAAATGGGCAGATCGTGGCCGAACCAAAGGCTTGAGAGGTGTGGGTAAGGAGGTAGAGGTGGGGGCCATTTATAAGAGGAGAGGAGGGGTACTCTTGGAAAGTTACATAATGTTACTTTATTTTCAAGTGAGTTTCGGATTTTAAAGGTCCCACATTGATGTATTTCGAGGATAAGGTGATAAGGGTTCTAAATCCACCCATCTAATAGGTTTTTGACATGTTTAGGTCTTAGAGTTTACATTATCTTTTCATTTTATTTAAATCATTAAATAATGAGGTAATCGCTGCATCATCATGGTGTCATAAATAATTTAATTTATTTAATGACTAAAAATTATAAAAAAACTATCATGATGTAGGAAATATTTTTAGAGTTCTAATTAATATTTATAGTCAAAAATATTACTTTTATAACCCCATGTAAATTTTTTTTAGTAAAACAACTCATGTTTGTGTCATTTTTACGTTAACATTAAATAAAAAGTTATTAATGTCATTTTCCTACCAAAGTGGTTTCATGGGGTACCCAAGTTGACCCATGGATTGTCTTTGTCGGCCATGACACATCCAATAAGGGTAGGACATGTGTCAAGTTCATTTCATATTATTAAAACATTATTTTTTCCTTAAACTACACTAATTACCTCTAATCGCGATTAATAAACTTAAAAGTTACTATTCACCAAAACATTATTTTAATCCCATTGAACCATATTTTAATTATTAATGAAAACCATGTATGTTGGATTTTTGAAATTCAAAACACAGAAGTGGTAAATTTTCATTTAAATGAAAAATCAGTTTTTTAAGTACCACTTAGTGGTTTCACTATTCATCAAAAATTGAAGTTTTTCAGAAAAATACCAAAAATTCACCCTAAGATATATTTGATATTACAAATTCAAAAATGATGTCTATTTTAAAAAATTCAAAACATATAAGTTGCATTAATTGATTTAATAATTAATTCCCGCTGTCAAAACAAATAGCGTGTTTTTATGAAACAAAAAGTATCAAAAGATTGACACTAGTTTACGTCCGATTTCAAAGTGAAATTAGTTCAAACGACAACAATTGGATTAAATGGTAAAAATATATTCGAATTTCAATTTAAAACCAATTCAAACTATAATCTAATCATATAAATAAATTAGATTAAAAAGTGGTTTTGAATTAAAATACAACATTTTCACTATTCATAAAAAATGAACTTTATCGGAAAAATACCAATAATTTACACAAAGTAAATTTTGATGTCCCGATTCTAAAGAAGAATTTTATTTGGTCCAATAGAATTTATAAGACTGACCAAAACAACATTTATAGACGGTTCGCCATCAAAAGGCGATAAGTCGACCTTTTGTGAAAATTAGAGTATATATGCCTAAAATTGAATTCTTTTCGTATTTTAAGCCTTTATCCATTATTGGATAAATGTAACAACATTTAAAAAACTTATATAATCATATTTTAGTTATTTCTATTCATTCCCGCTAATACAACGGCTACGTTTTAACTACCATTTGAAATAATATTATTTTATTACTAGTGTGCAACGTAAGATTTCAAAGAAACGCTTTGTTGCGTATCGGGTACGCTATCGAACATAGAAATCCCTTTAAAGTAAAATTAATATTTAATTCGCAAATGTTAATAAATATGAGAATGTATTATTCTTTATTTACCTGGGATGTTACATCCTTCCCCCCTTTTGGGAATTGCGTCCTCACAATTTTATTCACTTATCAAAATAGGTGGGGGTATTTATCCATCATAGCATTTTTAGATTCCCACGTTGCCTCTTCAACCATATGGTTTTTCCACAAAACCTTTACCTGATGAATTACCTTATTTTGCAACACCTGCTCTCTTTGGTCAAGAATCTGGACTGGTTGTTCTTCATAATAGAGATTCTCTTCCAACTGAACTACCTCTGGACTCAAAACATGAGATGGATCTGGCATATACTTTCTCAACATCGAAACATGAAAAACATTGTGTACCTGAGATAAACTCGGAGGTAATTCAACTCTGTATGCAACTGATCCAACTCTCCCCAGAATTTCATATGGTCCAATGAACCTTGGACTTGGATTTTATTTCTTACCAAATCGCATCACACTTTTCCATGGAGAATCCTTGAGAAAAACATGTTCACCGACCTCGAAAGATAGATCCTTCCTCCGGTTATCTGCATAACTTTTCTGTCTACTCTGAGTTGTTCTCATGTGTTTCTGAATCAACTGAACTTTTTCTGTCATCTCTTCTACCAATTCTGGTCCCATCAGCTTCCTTTCAGCTACTTCATCCCAAAAAGCTGGAGTTCGACACCGCTTCCCATATAACGCCTCAAATGGTGCCATCTATATACTAGAATGAAAACTGTTATGATATTAAAACTCAACCGAAGAAGAGATTTTGGTCCCAACTTCCCTGATAATCCATAGAACAAGCACGTAGCATATCCTCCAAAGTCTGAATTGTTCGTTCTGACTGCCCATCTGATTGCGGATGAAAAGCTGTACTAAAATTTAATTTTGTACCCAACGACTTCTGAAGTCCTTTCCAAATGTTATAAGTAAACATGGGATCACGATCAGTTATAATGGAGAGGGAAACTCCATGCAACCTGACTATCTCTTTAAGATAAAATCTAGAAAGTTGATCTAGAGAGAATGTATCTTGAATAGGAAGGGAATAAGTAGATTTAGTCAAGCGATCAACAATAACCCAGATTGCATTATTTTCTCGAGATGTCTTCGGTAATCCCACAATAAAGTCTATGGATATGTTCTCCCATTTCGACTCTGGCACTAGTAAAGGATGAAGCATCCCTTTCGGTAACTGCCGCTCTACTTTAACCTGTTGACAAGTCAAATACTTCACAGTAAAATCAGCAATATCCATTTTCATTCTGTCCCACTAGTAATATTCCCGAAGATCTCTGTACATCTTATTACTTCCAGGATGAACTGAAAACGGGGAACTATGAGCTTCACATAACAAATATCTCTTCAACTGCGAATCACAAGGCACACACAATCTCTTCCCAAACCTCAAAACACAATCATTATCAATGTTGAATTCATGCAACTTACCCTTCTGAACCAGCTCTACCTTTTTCTGCAACTCACTGTCTTCCCTCTGTGCTTGCTTAATTCTGTCTGATAGAGATGATCTCACTGATACCTGAGACAAAACATAAGAACTTCCTGCACCAACAACTTCTATGCCAAATTTCATCAAATCAAAAACCAAAGGATCTCGTTTCAAACGTAGCATGGTTAATGAAGCATTACTTTTTCGACTCAAAGCATCAACCACTTTATTTGCTTTTCCTGGATGGTAATGAATTGTACAATCATAATCTTTGATTAATTCCAGCAAACTCCTCTGTCTCATGTTCAATTCTTTCTGAGTGAATATATAATTTAAACTTTTGTGATCGGTATATATTTCACACTTTACACCATAAAAATGATGCCTCCAAAATTTTAAAGCAAAAACAACAGCAGCTAATTCCAAATCATGTGTAGGGTAATTTACCTCATGAATTTTCAACTGGCGTGAAGCATAATCAATTACCTGATCATTCTGCATAAGGACACAACCAAGTCCCTTCAACAAAGCATCACTGTAGATAACAAACTCACCATTCCTGGAAGGAAGTGCCAAAACTGGAGCATTCACAAATCTTCTTTTCAACTCCTAAAAACAATCATCACATTCTTTTGTCCAGATAAACTTAACACCCTTCCGAGTTATCTTAGTCATTGGACTAGATAACCGTGAAAAATTTTCAACAAACCTTCGGTAGTAACCTACCAAACCATGAAAACTACGGATCTCGGTTACATTTGTGGGTCTTGGCCATTCTTCAACAACTTTTGTTTTATCAGGATCAACAGTTATGCCATTTTTTTTGAAATAATGTGACCAAGGAAAGAATTTTTTTGTAGCCAAAACTCACACTTTTTGAATTTTCCACACAGTTTATTTTCTTTTAAGGTTTGAATGATAACCCTTAAATAACTTGCATGCTCCTATTTACTTTTAGAAAACACAAAAATATCATCAATGAAAAAAGCCAACATTTTTCACCTGAGCCATCACTACAACAAACTATTTAGTTCTGATTCTGACCATCTCGGGATACTGATTTGAAAGGTCATTTTCCTCTATATTCCTTCCCAGAAAAGATGTTCTATTTCCTCTAAGAAAAATAATTCTTAACAAAAACATATCTTAGTTGAAGCAACATGGTAATCTTTAAATGCTAGATCATTTCAATCATGCCATAAATTAATTTATAATTTAACACTTTTCTAACTCCTAAAGTCGTCTAAAACGACCTCTGATACCAACTATAAGGCCCCGTCCTTAACCCTTACTTAATATTGAATTAAATGAATAATTCACATTGAGGATCTTTTCATGTTTAGAGTTTAAGAGAATTAGATCATGACTATTACATCTCAAAATATTACAAAGTAGACACTTCTACTAAGTTTCCATAAAATAAAAAACTCTTAAAAAGAAACATGTCTAGATCCATGTTTTAGAAAGCATGACTTTCCCTTGATCCCATCCTTGACAATATTCCACATTAATTCCTATGAAAAACATTTCAAAAAAAACTTGGGGTGAGCATAAAAAGCTCAGTAATAGATACACAAAGAATAAAAACTGTTAGTTTTTTAAAACAACAAATAAACCATGTATACTTTATCAAAGTAATACCTTTCACCTTTATGAAGTAGTAAAAAATATTCACTGAATAAAAGATCATTACTTACCCTTTTTTAACCAAAATATTACCATAAAACCCATATAAAGAACACATAACATATAAAGGTAACTTGGGACATAAACATACTTAAATGGAATAACCATACGGTTGACTTCCACACATATCACTTAATGGAATAGCCATACAGACGACTTCCATACCCAATGCATTGGAGGTTATAACATAACCACCCATCCTGGTATTCATGGCACCACCCATCATATGGTTTATCACGTAACCACCCGTCAAATGTCCAAGTACCATTATAAAATCCTAAGACATAAAACAAATATAATGGAAGGAAAACATTTCAACACTTTGATCACATTATATCACGTAAATATATCGACATAAAAAATCCATTATAAAAACCATTTTCAATACCAAAATACAGAAAAGATTATATGGTATTTATTTCATTTAAAAAAACATTACGGCTTTTTGAGGAAGCCAAAGACCAAATAATACTCGCGGCGACGGAAAAGATCGTTGTCACCGCGTACGTTAAAAGAAACATTACATTTTGTCATTTAGTAAAATGCTTCGTAGAAAAATATTCCTTTTGTATAAAAGTCAAAGTAAAAGGGGTTTATACACCGTATAAAAGAAATTTGGGTATAAAACAAAATATGCCTCAATGAATGGAGATTGAGATGAAGTCCCTTACCTCAGGTCCGACTTGACTCAATCGTTCTTTAACATCCTGAATAATAAACTTGAGTTAATTTCTACTTGATTAAGAACCTTTTTCAAGTTCATTATTCCTTTTATATCACTTATTTCCATGTTATAAACATTATGTAATCATTTAGGTTAATAATGTTTGTTTTGTCGATATTTGGTCCTTAAGTCGAAAGTGGACTTCTTACAATTACATGTTGTTCGTGTGGTCAATGGTTCATTATATCCAGAATGATATTCATGATTTGGATATCATATATATCATATATATCCAGAATATAAATTTATTTATAATATTACATAATCATTTATAGGTAAGAAATGAAATGCACCGTTCATGGAGACGGTAAGCCGTACGTACGCATGAACGCTACTTTCATTTCTATGTCATATTAATGGAATTAAAACTATACGAGAGGTATGTGTATTTTAATTCCAGAATTATATTCATCATTTATACGTAACATAAATCATATATATCCATTATATATATGTACTTATAATAGTACATTACATTTGGGGATAAGAAATGAAATGCACCGTTAATGGAGATGGTAAGCCGTACGTACGCATGAACGCTACTTTCATTTCTATCTCATACTTTAATGGAAAGAAATAATAATGATATAAAGGTATATAATAATCTAGTATAAAATCATATATAATAACTTTAAATATATCTGTTATACATTCCACATATGGCATTAACGAATCAAATCACTTTGAGGGGGCGGTAGTCCGCACTTCCTAAAATGAAATTATCGTGTTTACCCACAATGGAAACCATAAAGTTATGCCACAAATGAAAAACACATAAGCTTAAGTAAAACATAAACATATTATATATCATATATAAATATAGTTTCATCTTAATGGCCACCTTTTAAGGTGTTATATTTGTGTTGAACAATCATCGTTTCATGAGGCAGAAATTCGCCATCCACAGAAATAGTATGTTATTTAACCATTAGATGAAGGTGTGTGTATGTGTAGCTCTAATAATTCTTATAACAACATACTAGTATATGGAAGATACTGGTGTTGTTACAAAAGAAATGAATAAAAAGAGTTTAGGGGGTTGGATAAGCAAAATAAAACAAAAGAACACAAGTGAACACATTACCTTAAAATCGGGTAACTCTCTTAGATTTGAGCTCAAAGGCTTCCTTGGGAAGACTTCTGCCCAAAGGGAGGATTCTAGGAGTAATAGAGGGACGTGGAGAGAAAAAATGGGCAGAGATTAGCCTATCCAAAGGCTTGAGAGGTGGGGGCCTTTTATAAGATGAGAGGAGGGGCACTCTTGGAAAGTTACAACATGTTACTTTATTTTCAAATGAGTTTCGGATTTTAAAGGTCCCACATTGATTTATTTCTAGGATAAGGTGATAAGGGTTCAAAATCCACCCATCCAATAGGTTTTTGACATGTGTAGGTCTTAGATTTTATATTATCTTTTCATTTTATTTAAATCTTTAAATAATGAGGTAATCACTACATCATCATGATGTCATAAATAATTTAATTTATTTAATGTCTAAAAATTATAAAAAACTATCATGATGTAGGAAATATTTTTATAGTTCTACTGAATATTTATAGTCAAAATTCTGACTTGTATAACCCCATGTAAAAAGTGTTTTAGTAAAACAACTCATGTTTGTGTCATTTTTACTTTAACATTAAATAAAAAGTTATTAATATCATTTTCATACCAAAGTGGCTCGATGGGGTCCCCAAGCTGACCCATGGATTGTCTTGGTTGGCCATGACACATCAAATCAGGGTAGGAAATGTGTCAAGTTCATCTCATATTATTAAAACTTTATTTTTACCTTAAACTACACTAGTTACCTCTAATCCCGATTAATAAACTTAAAAGTTACTATTCACCAAAAAACTATTTTAATCCCATTGAACCAAATTTTACTTCTTAATGACAACCATGTATGTCAGATTTTTGAAATTCAAAACACAGAAGTGGTAAATTTTCATTTAAATGAAAAATCAGTTTTTTAAGTACCACTTAGTGGTTTCACTATTCATCAAAAATTGACGTTTTTCAGAAAAAATACCAAAAATTCACCCTAAGCTATATTTGATATTACAAATACAAAATTGATGTATATTTTACAAAATTTAAAACATATAAGTTGCATTAATTAATATAATAATTAATTCCCGCTGTCAAAACAAATAGCGTGTTTTTATGAAACAAAAAGTATCAAAAGATTGACACTAGTTTAAGTCCGATTTCAATGTGAAATTAATTCCAACGACAAAAATTGGATTAAATGGTAAAAATATATTCTAATTTCACTTTAATACCAATTCAAACTATAATCTAATCATATAAATAATTTAGATTAAAAAGTGGATTTGAATTAAAATACAACATTTTCCCTATACATTAAAAAATGAACTTTATCGGAAAAATACCAAAAATTTACACAAAGTAAATTTTGATGTCCCAAATCTAAAAAATAATATTTGGTCCAATTGAATTTATAAGAGTGAGAAAAACTACATTTATAGACGGTTCTCCATCAAAAGGCGATAAGTCGACCTTTTGTGAAAATTAGAGTTTATATGCCTAAAATTGAATTCTTTTCGTATTTTAAGTCTTTATCCTTTATTGGATAAATGTAAAAACATTTAAAAAACATATATAATCATATTTTCGTTATTTATATTCATTCCCGCTAATACAACGGCTGCGTTTTAACTACCATTTAAAATAATAATATTTTATTACTAGTGTGGAATGTAAGATTTCAAAGAAACTCTTTTTTGCGTATCGGGTACGCTATCGAACATAGAAACCCATTTAAAGTAAAATTAATAATTAATTCGCAAATATTAATAAATATGAGAATTTATTATTCTTTATTTACCTGGGATGTTACACCTTAATAACATAAATATTAATTATGAATAAATATTTCATTATAATAAGTGAAAAAACATTGATAAAATTTACATTTAAAAGGATATTAAGTATAAAACTTATTGAAAAGATTTAATTTTTTCAATAATTTGTGTGGAAATAATTCTAAATAATATACTTTTAAAAATAATCTTTCAAACTATAAACTTAAAAAAGATGAAATGTTTTTAGAAAATAATTGTGGGAATAAATTGAAACATTTTACATTTAAAAAGTATATTTAAAAATTAGTCATTCAAAATTTGTAAATTATAATGATTGAAAATTCTGAGAGGATGGTAAAAAATTTATTTTGAAAGGATGGAAAAATCCTTCTGAATATTTATTAATAAAAATTCTTTAAAAGTATACATAATTAAGAGGAGGATGAAACATATTATTTAAAATGTATTTAGAGATAAAATGATCGTTAGAGATTAAAACAAATTGAGTTTTAATTAGGTAAATTGTTACATTGATATGATGTATAAACATGGATATGGAAGAAAATTGAATAAAAGTAAAAAAATTATTCTTATAAAAATGCGTTTTATCAAAACAATAGAATCATCAAAGAAGATTAAGTTTATGTGAAACATTATTTCCATTGAAAATAATGTGGAATTAAAACATAAATTTATCATATGTAAGAATATATTAATTTTTATTGATAATAAAAAATAATGTTAATATGGACAATGGGTGATATTTGAGTCATCAAAACTCCTAATGACATTATATATTTTTAAATTAAAATCCATTGGATGATTTAAAATAACAAGTTTATATGAATAAAATTAATTAAATCATGTATCGAGCCAAAATAAATTGAGTATTTGAATATAATCCTTGTAAATAAGAAAATTTTGATTGAAAAAAATGTCTCAATGAAGACAAGTTGAGACGAAAAAAACTTACTTTGTTTACATTAATAATTAATGACATTCTATCCTCTTATAAAACATAAATATAAAACATAATATCTAATTTCATAAATTTAATCATAAATATTACCTACTTTTAATACTTATTACAATTATTTATCAATAGTACATTATTTTTTATAGCATATTATGACCATCGGTTGTAAATAATTTTAACTATTTTCCCCATATCTAATTATTTTGATATCACCACCAATCATTTGAGAAACCATTCATTAATTATATATCATATAAATTTACATAATAAATATCGTAAATATATTTACAATTTTCATATTCTATTCAATATGTTTTTTGGTTATGTTGTCCAAAATTTTTATTGATAACATATTATTTATTTAATTTTTGAGAATGAAAATGGTTCTTTCATAATAAGTCAAATACATAATATAATATTATAAGAACCATATAATAATAATGAATTTATTAATATATTATAATAACATTATTTTTCAAGTTCCATAATGTGAAATCCTATTTAGGTACTCCTTAACTCTTCTTTTGATCACTCTTTGGTTGGGTCTCATTTACGGGTGTTTTAGGTAAAATTATTGAAATTTCGAAGGGATTTTGGGATGTTCATGGTAGGTGCAAGGATTTATCGAACCTTTCACCCAGCTAGTGAAAATTGTGAAAACCTAAGATGTGGGATATTGTGCAGTTGGTGCATGGTATGGAAAATTGTGCTCCCACCATGGATAAACTATGAAACCCCATTAGGAGGGGGGAAAACTAGGGTGAATGGTTTGAAAAAAAGTGAGGCCCTACCCAAGAAACTGTGCATGTGACTTTTAGTTAATTTGGAATTTTATTAAAAAAATCTTGAACCCCAATTTGTTCCACTTCTCTAGACTAACTCGACCTAGAATGTTTTCCCAGGAATTTGGGGCTCCTAAGATAGAATGTTAGCTCCTTAAAAACCCCTTTATAGGAGGATAAAAGTGAAAATAATCATGTTTGATCTCCTCTAGGTAGGTGAAAATCCTCTCTTGGTATCTCCCTCTTTCTTATTCTATATTCCCTAGGGTTTATAAGATATTTGTGTTGTTGGAGGATTTAAATCTCATTATTTTAGATCTTGAATCTAGTCTTGATTCTTGGGTCTCCTTTGTTGATGTTCTTTATTAGATTTTCCCATTGTGGTCCTGGTTTTATGTGATCCCTAGATGTAACACCCTGACCCCAGTTACCCAGAGTCTGCGCATTATTACGTAAAATTGGCATGATAAAAAAAGATCAAGTCTCGAAAGACCGATTAGTTTAGTAGCCTTGAAACACTAGATACATTCATAAAAGTTACATTACATCATAAAGTCAAAAACTATAATAACATGGTCTCCATAGTCCACACTCATATCCCCTTCTGACTATCCCTGTAGGTCATTCATAAAATATTTCTTCACATCCAGGAAAATATTAAAACATTGAAAGGGGTGATCTCAAATGCACAGTAAGGATAACAATATAGCAGAAGCTTTCATAGATAAATAAAAACATTTAAGGCAATGTATAACTAAAACAAAAGCCTTTTAAACATGAATCTCAACATAATATGGAAAAAATAAAATTAAATAATGCCATTTACTTACTCACACGGATATTCTACTAGTTGAATAATCACATGCAATATCAATAACCACATTCATAATAATGGAATGCATAATGCCATATTATCATAACCACGTAGCCAAGGCCTCATGCCAAGACTACAAACAATATTTTGTCAAGGCCTCGTGCCAAGACACTAGTTTGTCTCATGAGACCTACTGATGCATCAAGGAGCTATAGCGGGCTCCACCTGTCACTTATCAAGTTCAATGCATTCCTCATATGAACAGGTTTAAACATATCATAAACCATAACATAATTGTATCACATAAAACATGCATAAATGAAACATAATATTTCCACACATCAAGCATAATATATCAACACAACACATTGATATAATAAAAACTTTATCAAAACCATTTTCAATACCAAAATAAAAGAAAAGTAAAACATGGTATTTATTTTTCTTTTAAAAAAAGTTATGGCTTATAGAGGAAGCCGAAACTCAAATAATCGTCACCACGGCAGAGAATTCGTTGTTGCCACATACGTAAGAAAAAACATTCCTTTGTCGTTTAGTAAAAACAATTCGTATAAAAATATTCCTTTTGAATAAAGTAAAAGTCAAAGGGGTTTTATACACCGTATAAATGAATGTTGTGTATAAAACCAAATATGCCTCAATGAAAGGAGATTGAGACGATGTCCTTAAAAAGAACATTTTTAAAATAAAATAGATCTATTATGTGTATTCACTATAAGTACACATAAAGAAAGTACAAATACAAGATAGTACATAATAATATCATGACATAATTTGAAAGTAGGAGATTAACCCAAAGAATGGAAATTGGGTTAATAAATTCCCTTACCTCGTGTCCGACATGACTCGACCACTCTTTAACCTCCTGAAAAATAAACTAGAGTTAATCTATAATTTCTTAAGAACCTTTTTCAAGTTCATTATCCCTTTTATATCACTTATTACAATGTTACAAAAATTATGTAGTCATTTAAGTTAATAACGGTCGTTTTGTCGATCTTTGGTACTTGAGTCAACAATAAACTTCTTAAAATTACAAGAGGTTCATGTGGTAAAATATCCATTATATCCATAATTATATTCATGATGTAAATATCATATACATCATATATATATCCAGTATATGCACTCATTTATAATATTACATAACATTTAGAGGTAAAAATGAAATGCACCGTTCATGGAGACGGTAAGTCGTACGTACGCATAAACGCAACTTCCATTTCTATTTAGTATTTAATGGAATGAAGTTACAATTATATAAAGGTATAATATAATTCCAGAATAATATAATGTATAATACCATTTAATCCATCCTTTATACATCCCACATATGGCATTAACGATTCAAATCACTTTGAGGGGGCGGTAGTCCGCACTTCCTAAAATGAAATTATCGCATTACCCATAATGGAAATCATAAAGGTATGACATAAATGAAAAATACAGAATCACAAGGAAAACAAAAAAATAATATATATCATATAAAAAAATAGTGTCATCATAATTTCCACCATGGGAGGTGTTAAAAGAAGATTGAACAATCATCGTTTCGTGAGGTAGTAATTCGCCACCCACAGAAACAATATGTTCTTTAACCATTAGACGAAGGTGTGTGAAAGTGTAAATAAAATAATTCTCATAAACACATCCTATTATATTGAAGATACTGGTGTTGTTACAAAATAAATGAATAAAAAGAGTTTAAGGGGTTGGAGAAGCAATATAAAACAAAATAACATAAGAGAAGACATTACCTTAAAATCGGGTAACACTTTTTTTATTTGAGCCAAAGGATTCCTTGGGAAGAATTCTGCCCAAAGTGAGGCTTCTAGGAGTAATAGAGGGAAGTTGAGAGAGTATTTGGGAAGATGTTGGCCGAGACAAAAGGCTTTGAAGGTGTGAGTAAAGTGGTAGTGGTGGGGGCCTTTTATAAGAGGAGAGGAGGGGCACTCTTGGAATGTCATGAAATGTTACTTTATTATATAATGAGTTTCGGATTTTAAAGGTCCCAAAATTATAAATTTCAAGGATAAGGTGATAAGGGTTCTAAATATACTCATCCAATAGATTTTTGACAAGTGTATGTCTTATAATTTACATTATCTTTTTATTTTATTTAAACCGTTAATTAATGAGGTAATCACTGCATCATCATGGTGTCATAAATAATTTAATTTATTTAATGTCTAAAAATTATAAAAAAATTATCCTGATGTAGGAAATCTTTTATTATTTCTAATTAATATTTATAATAAAAAATATGACTTGTATAACCTCATATAAAAATTGTTTTAGTAAAACAACTCATGTTTGTGACATTTTTATTTTAACATTAAATAAAAACTTTTTAATGTCATTTTCCTACCAATGTGGCTCCATGGGGTCCCCAAGTTGACCCATGGATTTTCATGGTCGTCCATGAATCATCCAATAAGGATAGGGCACGTGTAAAGGTATTTTAATATTTTTATAATATCATTTTTACTTTAAATTTCACTAATTACCTTTAATCACGATTAATTAAACTTAAAAGTTACTATTCACCAAAAAATTATTTTAATCCCATTGAACCACATTTTACTTCCTAATGACAACCATGTATATCGGATTTTTTAAAATCAAATCACAGAAGTGGTAATGTTTCATTTAAATGAAAAATCAGTTTTTTAACTACCACTTTGTGGTTTCACTATTCATCAAAAATTGAAGTTTTTCAGAACAATGCCAAAATTTCACCCTAAGCTATAATTGATATTACGAATTGAAAAATGATATCTATTTTATGAAATTACAAACATATAAGTTTTATTAAATAATTTTATAGTTGATTCCCGTTGTCACAACAAATAGCGTGTTTTTAAGAAACAATATATATCAACAGATTGACAATTGTTTATGTCCAATTTCAAAGTGAAATTAATTATAATGAACACCATTGGATAAAATGGTAAAAAGATATTCTAATTATACTTTAAAACCACTAAATAGTATAACTTATCACTATAAATTATTTTGATTAAAAAAGTTGTTCTTAAGTATTTTTCACTATTCATAGAAAATTGGAAGTTCTCAGAAAATTATAAAAAATTCAACTTAGGATAATTTTGATATTCCAAATACAAAAATGAAGTCCATTTTGAAAATAAAATTTATATAATTTCAAAAAGTGTGTATTACTATTCATAACTTCTACTTTGATTGGTCGTGGTGTGTTAGAATCTCAAACTTGCGTACAATGCAATCTATTGCATTATTGAAAGAGAAGTGTATCGTGAAAGTTTTGGGTGTTACATTATCCCTACTTCAATAAATTGTGTCCTCGCAATTTGAAATTGTTCTTCAAAAATAAAAGGTTGAAAATAGAAAATACCTTTGTAGAAAACCCACATCGGAAATAAGGTTAATAAAAATATAACTTTAAAAGAAAGAAAGAGAAGTGAAAAGGTCACATGAGATAGCCCATACTAGGATTATATGAAAATATGGATATGGAGGAAAAAAACCATCAAGGTCTGATGGAGAGTTGTAGAAAATAGGATTAGGAGAAATTTAACCACAAGAAAATCTCAAACATGTGATTGGTTAAACGGTCATTGAATCCCCAGTTGGAAACGTTAACCAACAACGTTTTTGTTTTAAGTTACCTTTCATAAAGTTGAGGAATTTATTTAAGAGATTTACTAAGAACATAAGGAAATATACTTACTTGTCATGTAGACTTTCATTATTTAATAAATTTTTACCACAACCCCATCTTTCACTCCAAATGGTAATAGAACTCAAAAATATTCTATTTATCCTAATTGTAGAAGTTTCCAAATATTACCACATACCATTTAGATTAGGAAAACTATTTTTTAATAACTAGGGACTTCCTGTAGGCTAGTGGTAGGTAATAAAGGCATGTCGCACTATGGTTGTGGGTTTGATTCCTGCAGCTTTGTCTGACACGATGGGTTATCCCCCAAGCTGCAGGTTGTCCTTTTTCTTAAAAGTATAGTATTATAATATTCCAAAAAAATCTTCAGAAATATTTTAACCTTAAACAATACTGCCCAAAGTTCAACTTAATTCATTCCAACCTTTATAGTTATCTAAAATACCTCTGTCCAGAATTTTTCTAAAAGGTCTCTAAATTCCAAAATCAATTGTAACCACAGATTCCCCAAACAAAGTAAAGTTTCACTTATCGTCACATACTAAAAATATGATTACCTTTATCATATTAAAACCTTAATGAAAACAACAAGTATTGCAGTACAATCCTTATATATATCACATTATTATTATAACCATAATATAGTTCTTGAGTCCAAAAACACAAATAAAATAATTATTCAACTTCATCTGTAGTAACAGCATAAACTTGGCCTTGATCCCTTGGCCTTTTAGGAGGCATGTTTCTCTGACGCTTAGGACATTCATTTGCATAATGCCCCATTTATCTACAATTGTAGCATTCAACATTGATAGCCTCTTTCTTTCCCTTTCAATCACGAGCCTGGTGACCTTTTTCTCCACATTTATAACAAACTCCCATTCCTTTTAGGCAAGTACCGGGGTGATTCTTTCCACAATTATCATATAATGGAAAATCTTTCTTTCCCGTTTTCCCTTTATCTATCTCTTATTCCACCATTCTCTTCTTATCTTGCTTTACTTTGTTGTCATAAGACTTAGAGAATTACTTTTCTGTCTTGATAGCATATGAGACAATATCTTCGTACGATGAGAAGGATTGTGATACTAAAGCTCGACAGAGAAATGGTTTTAACCCATCAAAGAAACGATCAATCTTACTTCTTGGGTTACGTATATAATCTGCAGCATTCCTCGCTAACCTTGTAAAGTTGGCCTCATACTTTGCGACATTCTCATCCCCCTTTTGTCTCAGACTCAGAAATTTCCATTCCATATCTACTCGATGGTCACGAGGAAAGTATTTTTCTAATAAAAGATCTTTGAACACTCTCCATTCCATACTTGATAATTCTTCATCTTCCTTTGTATTTTGAATCAATGACCACCATTGATCAGCATCTCCAGTGAGGCGGTAAACTGCCATGATAACCTTCTCCCTTTCGATACTCCCCAAGGCGTGGAATATTTTCTCTAAGGAGTTTATCCATTTCTCAGCTACTAATGGATTCGTACCCCCATTAAATGTTGGTGGTTGTTGCCTCATGAAGCGGTCTAACATTGATCCTCCACGATGCGGATCAGGGTGCTCCATACGAGTAAGGTTATTATTCATAACCTGAGTGAGTTGTCCCAGTATGGTAATAAGTTGATCAGCACCAGTTGTATCTCCAGTTCCACAATAATTATCTTGGTCAGGAGGGAAATCCCTACATGGAGTGCGTACATTGATACGGTTTCCATTCCTTCCACTAGGCGCCATTTCTAAACAATGGCATAAACTAGAATAGTTTATGAATCAAAATACATAATTCCATACTTGAAAAACACTTAACATAAATTGAACTATTTATGGATATAATCCATAATCATAAAAATGTTTTCTTTGAGGAAGTATATACTCATAAACCCTTTATAATGGTTGGTAAAGAAAATGAGAATTATCCTAAGCGTATCCCTCGAGAGTGTCGTAACCAAGAGTGCAGCAAGGCCCGTTGTCGTGCACCAGTTCCCGTTCGAGTCTAGCTCAAAGCATTGTTTTCGGGTTTTACCCCTAGGTACATCTGTTCCAGAGCCGCCTCTACCTGCTCGTATCCAGACAGGGATGTATTGCTCCGAAAACTCACCAAATCTCTATAATATCAAAATTCTAGGAAGTTGTTCTATACTAATCCTCAATGTCTATCTTAGGGCTACGTGTTCTAATCAGAGTTTATCTAAATCTAGCTTCCAAGGTTAGTACTAAACTGTCTCTGATACCAACTGTAACGCCCCGACCCCAGTTACCCAGAGTCGGTGCATTATTGTGTAACATTAACATGATCAAAAAAGATCAAGTCTCGAAAGACCGATTAGTTTAGTAGCCTTAGAAACACTAGATAACATCATTAAAGTTACATTACATCATAAAGTAAAAAAACTATAATAACATTGTCTCCATAGTCCACACTCATATCCCCTTTTAACTATCCCTGCAGGTCATTCATAAAATACTTCTTCGCATCCTAGAAAATATTAAAACATTGAAAGGGGTGAGCTCAGATTCTCAATAAGGATAAAAATATAGCGGAAGCTTTCATAGATAAACAAAAACATTAAAGGCAATGTATAACTAAAACAAAAGCCTTTTAAACATGATCTTCAACATAATATGGCAAAAATAAAATTAAATAATGCCATTTACATACTCGCATAGATATTCTACTAGTCGAATAATCACATTCAATATCAATAACCACTTTCATAATTATTGAATGCATAATGCCAGACTATCATAACCACGTAGCAAAGGCCTCATTCCAAGAATACAAATAAGATTTTGTCAAGGCCTCGTGCCAAGATACTAGATTGTCTCATGGGACCTACCGACGCATCTAGGAGCTATAGCGGGCTCCACCCGTCACTTATTAAGTCCAATGCATTTCTCATATGAACAGGTTTAAACATATCATAAACCATAACATAATTGTATCACATAAAACATGCATAAAGGAAACATAAGATTTCCACACTTCAATCACAAGATATCAATAAAACACATTGATATATTAAAAACTATATCAAAACCATTTTCAATACCAAAATAAAAGAAAAGTAAAACATGGTATTTATTTTTCTTTTAAAAAATAGTTATGGCTTATAGAGGAAGCCAAAACTCAAATAACAGTCACGACGGCAGAGAAGTCGTTGTCGCCGCATACGTAAGAAAAAACCTTCCTTTTGTCGTTTAGTAAAAACGCCTCGTATAAAAATATTCCTTTTAAATAAAAGTAAAAGTCAAAGGGTGTTTATACACCGTATAAATGAAAGTGGTGTATAAAACCAAATATGCCTCAATGAAAGGAGATTGAGACGAAGTCCTTACAAAAATCATTTTTAAAATAAAATAGATCTATTATGTGTATTCACTATAATTACACATACAGAAATTACAAATACAAGATAGTACAAAATACTATCATGACATAATTTGAAAGTAGGAGATCAACCCAAAGAATGGAAATTGGGTTAAGAAATTCCCTTACCTCGTGTTCGACTTGACTCGACCGCTCTTTAACCTCCTGAATAATAAACTAGAGTTACTATCTACTTGATTAAGAACCTTTTTCATGTTCATTATCCCTTTTATATCACTTATTACAATGTTACAAAAATTATGTAGTCATTTAAGTTAATAACGGTCGTTTTGTCGATCTTTGGTACATGAGTCAACAATAAACTTCTTAAAATTACAAGTTGTTCATGTGGTAAAATATCCATTATATCCATAATTATATTCATGATGTAGATATCATATACATAACACATATATCCAGTATATACATTCATTTATAATATTACATAACATTTAGAGGTAAGAAATGAAATGCACCATTCATGGAGACGGTAAGCCGTACGTACGCATGAACGCTACTTTCATTTCTATTTCGTATTTAATGGAATAAAGTTATAATTATATAAAGGTATAATATAATTCCAGTATAATATAATTTATAATAACATTTACTTCATCCTTTATACATCCCACATATGACATTAATGATTCAAATCACTTTGAGGGGGCAGTAGTCCTCACTTCCTAGAATGAAATTACCACGTTTACCCATAATGGAAATCATAAAGGTATGACATAAATGAAAAATACAGAATCATAAGAAGAATAAAACATAATATATATCATATATAAAAATATTTTCATCATAATGTCCACCATTGGAGGTGTTAAAAGAAGATTGAACAATCATCGTTTCGTGAGGCAGTAATTCACCACCCACAGAAACAGTATGTTCTTTAACCATTAGACGAAGGTGTGTGTAAGTGTAAATAAAATAATTCTCCTAAAAACATCCTAGTATATTGAATATACTGATTTTGTTACAAAATAAAGGAATAAAAAGAGTTTAAGGGGTTGGAGAAGCAAAATAAAACAAAATAACATAAGAGAAGACATTACCTTAAAATCGGGTAACTCTTTTTTTGATTTGAGCTAAAGGCTTCCTTGGGAAGAATTATGCCCAAAGTGAGGCTTATAAGAGTAAGAGAGGGAAGTTGAGAGAGTATTTGGGCCGAGGTTGGACGAGCCAAAAGGCCTTGAAGGTGTGAGTAAGGTGGTAGTGGTGGGTGCCTTTTATAAGAGGAGAGGAGGGGCACTCTTGGAAAGTCATGAAATGTTACTTTATTATATAATGCGTTTCGGATTTTAAAGGTACCAAACTTATATATTTCAAGGATACGGTGATAAGGGTTCGAAATATACTCATAAAATAGGTTTTTGACAGGTTTAAGTCTTAGATTTTACATTATCTTTTTATTTTGTTTAAATCGTTAATTAATGAGGTAATCGCTGCATTATCATGGTGTCATATATAATTTAATTTATTTAATGTCTAAAAATTATAAAAAAATTATCGTGATGTATGAAATATTTTTATCTTTCTAATGAATATTTATAGTCAAATATATGACTTGTATAACCCCATTTAAAAATTATTTTAGTAAAACAACTCATGTTTGTGACATTTTTATTTTAACATTAAATAAAAGGTTTTTAATGTCATGTTCCTACCAAAGTGGCTCTATGGGGTCCCCAAGTCGACCCATGGATTTTCTTGGTCGCCCATGACTCATAAAATAAGGGTAGGAAAAGTGTAAATGTATTTTCATATTTTTATAATATCATTTTTACCTTAAATTTCACTAATTACCTTTAATCTCGATTAATTAAACATAAAAGTTACTATTCACCAAAAAATTATTTTAATCCCATTGAACCACATTTTACTTCCTAATTACAATCATGTATTTCAGATTTTTGAAAATCAAATCACAGAAGTGGTAATGTTTCATTTAAACGAATAATCAGTTTTTTAACTACCACTTAGTGGTTTCACTATTCATCAAAAATTGATGTTTTTCAGAACAATGCCAAAATTTCACCCTAATCTATAATTGATATTCCGAAGTCAAAAATGATGTCTATTTTATGAAATTCCAAACATATAAGTTTCATTAATTAATTTTATAATTAATTCCCGCTGTCACAACAAATAGCGTGTTTTTAAGAAACAATATATATCAACAGATTGACAATTGTTTATGTCCAATTTCAAAGTTAAATTAATTATAATGAACACCATTGGATAAAATGGTAAAAATATATTTTAATTATACTTTAAAACCACTCAATAGTATAATTTATCACTATAAATTATTTTTATTAATAAAGTTGTTTTTATGTATTTTTTACTATTCATAGAAAATTGGAAGTTCTTAGAAAATTACAAAAAATTCAACTTAGGATAATTTTGATATTACGAATACAAAAATTAAGTCCATTTTGAAATATAAAATTTATATAATTTCAAAAAGTGGGTATTACTATTCATAACTGCTACTTTGATTCGTCGCGGTGTGTTAGAATCTCGAACTCGCGTACAATGCAAGCTATTGCATTATTGAAAGAGAAGAGTATCGTGAAAGCATGGGGTGTTACACCAGATATATGGTATGTAGTTCCATTTATGAGTGGAAAATTTATTTGACCCCAAATTAAATGATTAAAATTAAATTTCTTTCAATTATATTAAGAAAAACTATTTTTTTTTAAATTGGGGATTTGAATTCTATTTGGCACAAAACTGGGGGAAACCCTTAATTATAATGAATTCGGGGGTGTTTATGTAATTTTATGGAAAAATGTTGAAATTTAATTAAGAAATTTAATATATGGATTTTAAATTGTGAAATTTAATTTTGAAATTGATTTGAGAAATTGAATTCAAATCGTTATTTAAGAAAAAGGGAATAAATTGTTTTAAAATAAACCCGATGGTTTAATCATAGAAAAAGAAATTATTTGATTACTAAACAATTTTGGAATTTAAATGAAAATTGTAATATTAAATTTTTTAAAAAAGGGTTAACAATATGTTGAACTATTTTAAAACATTTTCCCCTTATTAATTTTTATTAGAGAACAAGAAAGACTAGATAGTTTGTGAGTAATTCAGGATGACACTCCACTGATGATATACAATTCTAACAAAACATAAGTAGCAGGTCACATCCCTAATGGGATGGTGATGTGTCCAATTTTAAATGTGTTTAAGGGACAGGTGTACACATATTACCATTATCACTAATTTGGGTGTGTGCAGATCCCATAACATAGAACTATCATACCTCATGGGAGATGACCATGTTTATATTTTTCAATGTCTTCATATACATGTCATTTTTTGTAAACTATTTTACACATTCCTTATGAATGTATATAAAAAATTATATTATTTTTTTTATTAATCCATTTGATTAATTCATTTCCATCAATTGAAATGTAAATCATATTGTTTTTTCAATATTCTAATTAACTACATTTACTTTTTATTTAAAGTTTAATGATTTATTTAGTTTTTTATTTATGGCATATTACTATGGAATCCTTGGTGAGAACCTACTGGGATTTTAGCTCACAACCTACCTGTGACTTTGGGTGTTTGTAGATTATCTTCTTATAGGATTAAGAAAGGGTAATGTACCAATTGGAGGTGGTTCTTATTGTTGATCCTTGGGTTTAGGGAGTTGTTTCTGTTGGGAATTGGGTTGTTACTTTTATTTTTTGGTCCATTGATGATGTAATTTGAGTTTGTTTACTTGTTTAACTTATGGTATAGTTCTCCCTGTGGGGTTTTCTTTTGATAATTTATCTTGTATAATGCTAGGTGCTAGTTTCAAATCTATGGGGATCTAGAACAACCTCCAACCTATGTCAAGACCATCTCCATTATTAGTATACCTGGGTATCTAGGATGATTCCTGAGAACATGGAATCAAAGGTGCATGGTTTGAATCTTACATGGATGTTAGTATGCATTTGTGAAATCATGTCTAGACATAAGAGGTAGTTGAAATTGAATGCCTGGATAGATATCAGCCCAATAAGCCTTATGTCACCAAGGGTGGTTTGTGAATGATGACATAAGGATTAGTTTTAGTCTTTTCCATGATTTTTATTTGGATCAAATGAAATAAAAATCAGTTATATCCATCTATTGGGAGTAATTTCCACTGTTTATTTGTTTGAGTGATAATATTATGTATTCAATGTTTTTCGTTGATGTTGTATAACATCATGCCTCTGAGAAGATGTTTGAATCAAATCATGGAGGAAGAATATGATGATCCTAAATGAGTGAATCCTATTTTAAACTAGAATCTTGTTGAAGTCATTATGCCAGCTATCCATGATCTAGAACAGGAACATGAACCTATTCTCATTCAAGCCCAAGCTATGGATTTTTTTATGGTTGGGGCCTAAGCCTCATTCTATTATTTAAAGAAAAGACCTCTTTAGACTGGGTAGAGGGTGACCCATTACATAGCCTGAAGTCCCAAGGCCAAGTGGCCTGAATATAAGTCTTGAAAGGCCATTTTTGGCCCAAAGGACCCCTCGGTGAATAGTACTGCTACAGTACCCACATTGCTACAGTACCTGCTACAGTACAGCCACCGCTATAATACCTGCTACAGTCCCTTCGCCGCTACAGTGTCGCCGCTCCTATAGTTCTGTCGCTGCTAAAGTCTGCTATAGCCCCTGCTACAGTACTGCTATAGTACCCCGTAAATTTTCCCCTACCCAGATTTGATCTTGGGTCTTTTGGATGCCAAGCAGGAGCCTGTACCACTAGGGTACAGGCTTGTTGGCAGCTCAAGCTATAGATCCTCAAAGGGATGTGCTACAGAATCTTTGTCTGGATTTCCTTTTCTAGATGCTGACAACATTCGAAGGCTCAAATGATCTTTAAAATTATCAGGAATGGTTGTGAGATATCGATCATTGATTTTAATTCTGGTAAAAACCTGATGAAATAAAGGTGAAATGTTCCACCTTCCAGACAGAGAGTATTAGAAGAAGATGGTGGGATATAATGGTGATAGTGAAGAAGCACGAGGGGATCGAGTTGAAGGACTAAACTTTATTTTCACCAGCCAGTTATATCTACTGTATGTTGTTTTTTAAAAGGATTTAGAGTTCATCAACCTAGAGCAGGATGATAGGACTATAAAAGAATATACAAACCATTTTTCTGAGCTTATGCAGTTTATACCTAAGATAGTATCGAAAGAGATGATGAAGACTAAATGGTTCAAGATGATACATTGATCTTATATTCATTCACATGATTTGTTATTGAAGAATTATTATTTTAAGATATATTGGATAGGGGGTTGATGGTTTAAATAGACTTGGCCATTAATTCAGAGTTAACATGGGTTCCTTTATCTTCTAGTTGTTTTGTGAGATCCTTTAATGAAATGAGGAAACATGGGGATTATCATGGTGTTTCTTGATAGAATGGGTTTCTAGACCATCTATAGTGACAAAAATGAACCCTTTGCTTTGTTACCAATGTGGATTACCATGGCGTTCTAAACAGGTTTTCATTAAGGCCCCCAAGATATATGGTTCCAATGGATGGATGGGTCACTATGAAATTTTCAGCCTTGTATATTCTACTCTTTATAGTGTAATGTGATCATCATCACCAAAAAGTACTATGGTTCAATTATATTCTTCATGAAAAAGGGATATAGACAATTGAATTTGGAATAAAGTTTATTTTTGGGTTAGAAGAATCTCCAGAGGAAGAAGATATGGGTCCAACGACTGTGAGATGTACTATCACTATATCTTCATTATTAGTGACAACTTTATTTGACACTGGTGCATCTCATTTAATTATTTCAAGTCATGTTGGGAATTCTCTTAATCTTCATATGAATATTTATAATATGGTATGGATCTTACCAAACTTCTGAGAATGAAGAGAGATAATGCTCTCAGTAGTCCTACTTATGTGGTCTCTTTATCAGATGTCAAGCTTGTGTGGGATTTTCTTGATCTCTAAATGAAACCTCTTGACTTCATTCTTTGTATGGATAGTCTCATTGCCAATAAGTCCATATTGATTGTTATCGTTGATGGGTCACCTTCACAACACCTGATGGGGAGTGTTGTATCGTCAATGAAGAGTGGGACCCAAGGTCAACCAGAGATGGATATTCTTAGCCAATGTTAGGAAAATTAATTTTATTTTTTTCTTTTTTACTTGGAGAAATAATATTTGAGAGGAAATATTCCTCTATTTTTCATCGAGTTGCCTAATTATTTTCCTTATGACTTCTATGGGTTTCCACCAGAAAGGGTGTTAGGGTTTTCTATCAATTTTGTGCATAGTAACAGACAAGTGTCAATTCCTTCTTACTGCATGGAACCAGCTGAAGTGAATGACTTGAGGAATTGATTAGATGATATTTTAGAGAAAGGATTTATATGCCTATGTGTGTCAGATTGGGCTATGAATTTTCTCTTTTTAATGAAGGATGATGGGTTACATAACCATTGTGTTGATTACTAAAAACTCAAAAGAAGAATGATGAATATAAATTTCTATTTCCATATATTATTGATTTTTTAACATATTAATGGGGTGAAGTAGATTTTAAATGATCGAACATTAATTTGGATATCATTTGTTGAGAATAATGGACTCTAACATTCATAAAAATGTCTTTTAGAGAAGGTTTGGCCATTATGATAACCTTTTCATACAATTTTTTTCAAACCAAGGATCATGTAATATTTATGCCTTCAAAGAATATGGTCTTACATGATTATAATGATAAATTTTTGGTGGTATTTATGGATTAAATCCTTATATTATCCAATTCTAAGGTGGATCAAGTGAGTCATTTGAGAACGGTTTTTTGAATTCTAAAAAATGACAAAAATTATTCCAAGAGGTCATGACTTAATTTATAGATTTGTGAAGTGAAGTTCATGGGTCATGTGGTGTCAGAATAAGGAACATTTTTTTTCCTAAGAAGGTGATAGATGTTAATAAATAGGAACAACCATAGAATGCAAATGATATTTGAATATTATTGGGTTGACTTGGATATTATCACTAGTTTTAAAAGCACTTATCAATGTTTACTTCCCGATGAATGCTCATACACGGAAGGGAGTAAAGTTTTATTGGGATAAAATATTTAGAATTATTTTATTGAGAGGAAAATTCTATTGACTAATACACCAATGTTAACTATTATTAATATTGATTTTGGATAAATGCTCCTCTGTGAGGAATACATTTTGGATTTGTGATCTGTTGTTATATAGGGTGATCAAGATATTGAAGATGTCTCCAAGTATCTTTGGTCACATGAAAATAATTATCCTTCTCATGACCTTTAACTCATAGTTCTGATGCATTATTTTTAGAGTTGTAACAATTAACATTAGGAGATAGGATTACCATGTAATCCGATAACAAGAGATCTAGTTATCTATTTCTCATAAATATTTTAATCTAATCCATAAGTGTTGGGAGGAATAACTGAAGTATTTGGTCATTGAAATTGACTATACCACAGGGAAAGGTAATGTCATCACAAATGCTTTGAGCATTAAATGACCTACCCATTCTATGAAAAAATAATCATAACCATGTAAATTGATGGATCTTTTTTCATAGTTTCAAATTGGAGTTTGTAAATTCGGGGCCAAGGTTTTCTTGAAAACTATTTAGTTTTTATCCTCTCTTGTCGAGTTAATCATTCAAGAGTAACATATCGATGATGAGTTCTGTATCATTAGATACACTCTTTATAGTGAGGAGATCATTGTTGACTTCTAATTCTCCACAGGGGGGCTTATATGTCCTCAAAATCATTTTTTGTGACATTAGAGGTATGGAAATATATGATGAAGAATTTACATAATTCTATGGGGGGTTTTGCACCCAAGGACCACAAATATGTTCCATGACATTTGGAAGGAATTCTTATGGTTAGGTATGAGACAATGATTTCTCATTTTATATCTCATTTTTATATAATCCAACTGGAAAAGGATGAGTACCAGAGTCCCTCATGTTTACATCAACCACTTCTAGTGATGACTTAGAAGTGGGATGAGATATATATAGACTTTGTGTTTGGGTTTCTCCATACCAAGAGAAAAAATAATGTGATATGAGTTATGATCTATCGAATAACTAAATTAAATCACCTTATACCCATTTTAGATACAAACAATGTTGATGAATTGGGAAATCTCCACATGAATGAGATTGTTTTTTTTACATTGAGTTCCTTATACTATTTTCTATGATAGGGTTCCCTAGTATACTTCTTTATTATGGATTTTTATTCAGGTGAGAATTTTATATTACGTACATTTGAGCAGGTCGTAACATCTATAGTCGTATATCTAGATAGTAAGAGCTATATAGATTCTTGAGGACACCAACATGTCTGGGTTCTCAACTTTGGTATGGCTTAGGATGACCATTTAGGGATGGTTGTGTTTTTTTTATAAAAATAGTTATGAGTTTGTGATCAAAATGGCTCATTTTGAGGCCTAGTTGGCTAGCCTTTCAAATATATATTGTGTTATTCAGAGATTGGTGAAATGTTACTTCTTTGGGCCAATCATGTTTTTGGAGAAGAAAAATGATTATATTGATTCTATAGAGAATGTCAATGGTACAGAACCAATATAAGTCTTATGATGATATTCAATACAAAACACTAGAATTTTTAGTTTGTGATCATGTGTTCCAGAATGTTTCACCCTATTTGGTCCATCGAAAACTTGGAAGGTAAGGGAAAATTACTCCTCATTTTTTTGGACCTTTGGAGGTTATTTAGCAAGTGGGTAAGGTCTCGTATAGTTTTGAACATCCCCATTAGTTTATGTCAATACGTAACATTTTGAATGTATTACATCTATAAAAGAATATTTACAATCAATATCATGTTTTGAAATCGAGTTATCTTGATATCGAGATTTATTTATCTGTGACTTGGAATCTAGTTAGAATAGTTGATTTTGAAACCATGGTACTTCATTGGAGGAAGATACCTTTGATTTGAGTGATATGGTATCACAGTTCTTATAACTGCAAGACATGGGAGAGGGAGACACTGATGAGAGAGTAGTGACCTCATATTTTTTTCATTGAAGATTATTAATAGGATTTTTAGGGATAGAAATGTTTCTATGTTCGGGAAGTTGTACCTATTACTATTTTATGTTACTCCGTAACCCTTATTTTGAACGTGCTTTGGTTGGGTATCATTTAGGAGTGATTCGGTTAAAATTTTGGTAATTTTTAATAGACTTTTGGCTGGGCATGTTTGGCATACATTTTCCCAAACCATGAACCATGCTAGTGAAAACTATGAAAACACAGGCTGTCAGGGTTTTCATTTTTGGTTTATGCCTTGAAAAACCATGCGACAACCAAGGATAAACGATGAAACCCCATTTTTGGGGCTCACATATACAAAACATGGTTTGAAAAATCGTGTATCCCTGCCAATGAAATTTTGTATAGAGATTTTAATTAATTAAAAAATTATTTTAAAAATACTTTAACCCCAATTTCATATTGAACTGAGGCCAACTCGACCAAGATTATATTCTGAGGCATTTGGGGCTCCAAAGATCCAGTTTTATAACCTCTAAATCCCATTTTTGGTGGATCAAAGTGTGATCAATCATGTTCAATATCCCCTGGGAATGTGAATCTTCCCTCCTGGTGTCTCCTTCTCTCTTCCTCACTCCTCCTTAGGGTTTATTATATCTCTATGTTATTGGGAGATACAATCCTTGTTTTAAATCTTGAATATAGGTTTGATTCTTGGATATACTTTGTTGATGTTCTTTTTTAGAGTTCCAATCACATGAATTTTGTTAAGAGATCCGAGGATCTATAGTAGGTGGTTTCATTTAAGATTGGCCAATAATTTTACAATAAATTTCACAATTTAAATTAAATTATATTTTATTATAGTTTGAAAACCTAATTTTTTGTAAAATGTATATTTCAATTTGATTTGGAATGAAATTTTGAAAACCCACTAATTATAATGAATTGGGGTGTGTTTATGGAATTTGATAAAAAAATTGATATAGTATTGTGGAATTTGAATTGGGGAATTTAAATTGTGAAATTGATTTTTGAAATTGATTTGGGAAATTATTATCAAATTTGTATTTAAGAAAAATGGATAAAATTGTTTTGAAAGAAATTAGGTTATTTTATACTAAAAAAATGCATGATTAGATTAAAAAACTACTTTGGTTTTTAAATGGATATTTCCATATTTAAATGCATACGAATGGGTTGATTTTTTTTTGAACAGTTTTAAAATAAATTGCCCAATATATATTATTGTTGGAGATAATTCAATCCTTTGAAGTAAGTAAGTTATTTGGGACTTATCTATTGATAAATTAGTATTATAACAAAACATATGCAACTGATAACATACCCAGTGGGATGGTGATGATTACTCATTGACCAATTTATGAGGGATGTGTATACACATATTTATGTGATCACTTATTCAATTTTGTGGGGATCCCATAACCTAGAACTATCATAACTCATGTAAAATGACCATGTTTATCATTGTAAATGATTTAATATGTATTCCCATTTTTGTAAAAAAAATTACACATGATTTATGAATTTATATAATCCTTTTTGTATAAAATGTTTATTAGTCCATTTGATTAAAGAATTTCAATCAATTGAAATTTAATTCATGATTTTTTAACAATTATTTTAAACTGACATGAATCATTATTTAAAATTGAATGCTATATTTGGCCAAATAATTATGGAATAAAATTATAGAATACTTGGAAATAACTTATTAGGAATTTATCTCACACATTATATGTTTCATTGGGTGACTGTAGATTATATTATTCTAGGTTCTAGAAAGGGTAAATTGCTACTTGTAGGTAGTTCATATTACAGATCCTTGGGTTTTGAGAGTTTTTTCAGTTGGGAATTTGTTTTTTACTCCTATTTTCTGGTACATTGATGATATACTATGCGTTTTTGGGCCGATTTTACATTTGTTATAGTTATCCCAGTATAGTTTTATTTCGAGCATACTGACTTGTGTATATTCTTTATTTTTTATATAGAAAAACCATTTTAGAATTTATATTGTGTGATAGTAGGTTCTGTTCGCCAACCCATGGAGATCAATAATGCATTTTAGGGTATGTTTAGACCAACTCATTTATCGGGGTTCTAAGGTATTCAAGCTGGTTCATGACACATAATAATCCATAATAATATTTTAATTATTTTTTCATGAAGGTTGTTAAACTGACCAAAAATTAAACACACTTCCACTTGATTGGAGAGTCAGGTTAAGGATATTTTTATTTTGAAAATAACGTAACTATAATAAAATGATATGGAGATTATTTTTAATTTTATGATGGTGAACTATAATTGATGATTTTAAGATAATGTATGAAAATATAAACGAAAAATGGATAATGTTTCATCATAGAAGTTGTAATCCACATGTACAAACGATCAGTGTTCCTATTTATAAATGTGTGAGATGTTTTGTAGTTTTATATTAAATTTGAATTTGGGAATCAACATTATATGATATCTAAAATATTTTTTAATCTTTACCAACACTAATACTGTCAATAAGAAGTGGTAATGAAAAACAAATGATGTTGCTTCATGGAGGGAGTTTTCTGCACATGACACTAATGATGTTCTTTTTTTGTATGCGGTTGAAACTGAGTAAATATGGGTTGAAACATTAATATAAAAACATATAAATTTAAAAATTATACTTAATTATTAATATTATCATAGTTCTAATATAGTTTTATGATTAAGACTGTGTAATAAGATTAATAAGTAGATAATACATATATTTGAAACTAGATTTTTCCCTTCGAAGTCACCTTGAGATTGAGGGAAATGGGTTATCATTGAAGGAATAAGGGATTATATTTTTCAGATGTGTTTCAAGTGAGATAAAGATGGAATATATAAATTTTTTAATTAAAAGTATTGGTGCGTTCTTCAAAGGGTGGTAGTGGTCAACTTTTATAAGAGACATAAAGGTATCTTTTGAAAAACTCCCATATATTTTAATAATTCTAGGAAACTATTCCATGTTTTATTGCTCTCATGTTCAAAAGATATTTATTTTTTGTTTTATTTGGGTCTATAATGTCACAAAAATGTGATTACATAAATTTATTATATATTTTATATTTTTTTCACAATTAAATATTTACAGTTTACCTTTTTTACTTTTTAATAAGGTATGTTATTTTATATAAGTGTTATTATGTTTTATTGAAAATATAATTTTAACCATATAATAGAATTTGGGTTTGAAGAAACTATATTTAAAATATATTTTATCCAATTAAATATTATAATTTTTTTGAATTAAAATAGATCATGTGTAGAAATACTATTTTAGTAGAGAAAATACATTTGGACCATTATGGATTTTAAATCTTTGTTAGTTTGATTAACAATTAAATTGAAATTAATTTAAAACTTTAGTTTTTATAAATAATATTATATTTAGTATTTTATTTACTTAAATTTATTCTATTTGATATAAATTTATTTTTATTGAAAAATAATAAATTTACAATAATTATTTATCAATAATATTGGTAATTAAGATTATCTATAAAAATTTAATGTTTATACCCATAAACGATTTTGAGAGTATTAAATAGTATGAAAATATTATCTAATACTTATGATTCACTTTAAAAAATTAACTTTCTAACTATATGGAAATTGTTCTTAGCGTTACTGTATGTAACGTGAAAAACCAATTTTTTAAAAAGTTAATTTTTAACCAAAACAATTTATCATTTGGATAGATTTATCAATTCCAATGAATTTTTTGATTTTCAATAAATTATTATTATTATTAATGTATTTATTTAATAATTAAATAAATCAAAAGCTTAATTTCATCATATTATAATTCATAAAACAAAACAGTTGAGAATGATTTTTTATTAATAACTATATAATCGTTCAAAATTATGAGAATAGGTTTATAAATGTAAAAATGTATTTTTAAATTAAATAAAATTATTTATAATATATAAATTATTAGGAAAATTTTTCAAAATACTTAAATTTATTCATATAATAAAAAAATTTCATAATAGTGGTGACTTTAATAAAATCAATATTTTTACTATTCACAAAAAAATAAATTATGTAATAAAAAACTCAAAAATGATTCGTAAGATAGTTTTTTATTATGATTTCAGAAATTAATAATAAATAATAATATTTTAAATCTACAATTTACAAATACTTTTCTTGAATGAAATTTTATAAACTAAATAAAATGAATTTTGTTTAAAATAACCCTTTCAATATTAACTAATATCAATATTTTAACTTATAAATTCAATAAATAATATTTCTTTACCATATTTATTTTTATTATAGACTCATTAATAATTTATTCTCAAAATGTTGGGGTTATTTATGATTTATATGGTGTGTGATAGAAGTTAAAGAACCAACTTATCATTTTCAAAGATCCAACATCTAAAGTCATTATATTATAATCACTTAAATAAATTGTATCCAGGGAATTTAATTATCATTTTCTAATGAAGTAAACATAAAAATCTATGATGAACAAAACATATATCTTATATTTATATATCCACCAAATTATCCATAGTAAGTCTAGGAATATATTTGTACCAAATAAGATTCTTAGGAGTTATTAGGAACATACATTTCATTGGTCCATTTCCTTGATCATGATTCATCAAAATAAAAAAAAAGAAAAATATTATGATAATATAATAAAAAACTAGATTATATGAAAATTAAATCTCAATCATATGATGTCTTATCCAATGAAGCCTTCATTTTAACCTTTGACAATTTCATTTCAAATATTTCTTATTTTGTTAATTATAAAAATCTCATTGTTTTACCTTGGTAACATTAAGTCGTGTTCTCTCATACATGTCATCCAAACCCCTAAAATTAACTTGCTAATAAATCCTTAACATTTTTTCATAATTAAAACAGGATCAACCAATGTATATACCTTGATAATTTTTATCTAGGTGTGCAGTCTTAAGAACCCTCATCGTGTATTAGGGTGATGATCCAATCAATGCTCAAACAACTATTTTCTTGGTGATTACCCCAGTGGAATCTATGATACCAACAAATCCACATTTCTATATACTTAAATGGATTTATTTCTTGGAAAACACTTACTGAATAATTTACCAATATTTTGTGATATCATCTTATTCATAGAAGAATCTATTGGTTTTTACTAGGGTCTTCTAACCCAAACTCCATAGATAACTAATCCAATTTCCAAAAATATTTAAACAAATAAACTAAATAACTATCCCGTAATCTGATACCTACTAAAGAGAACCAATATAAAATTGAATTAAATATATCATTAATATCATGATTAAAATAAATATCTCTAAATAGTCACATAATCTAGTGACCAAAATATTTAATATCGCGGACATTAGATACCTAAAGATATTATTTAAAAATTCAATACATTTATCAATGATATTTCATGTATAGGGAATTTTTATACTTCTCACATAACATAATAATATTTATATATAGTGGATTGGAATCAACATAAATGGGTGATATATAATTTTCACTAAGTGAAAAGACATATCATGAAAGAGTAGATTATAAACATGATGAAGAATAAATAAAGGATATAAATAACATAAAGGTCAATATACTACGTATACTAATCATAAAACATGATAAACTAACATAAGATCATAAGACAATCATTATAGATCCATAATCTAAATGAAATGGGTTGAAAATAAATATCTATTATCATAAAACATGTTAGGATGATTAATAGTGGGGAATATATTACAGAAATTGCATAATCATGATAAATTTGAATAATATGATAAATAAAATGAATAGTTGGGAAAATCATAAAAATAGGATTTCTTATCCTTGAAAACCTGAATACTCACCAAATAGTTCACATGTAAATTTTTTATTAATGATTAATAGCTTTACAAACACCCTTTGTGAACAAAGTGACTTACTAGTCTATTCCAACATAATATTATGACTACAACTTGGTTCCATCATAATCATCATTTTTGAAACTAGTGACTTGATATATTCTTCACATTTAAAATTATTTGTTGATATTAATATAACCAAACTCACCCTTTTTGAACCTATAACCATTCGAACCAATTTACAAATAAAAATGTGATTAGTGATTTATGCCATCCTAATCACCCTATATGATCCATGTGTCTGGTTAACAAGTTAAAATAACATTTCTATACCATAAGATATAATAATTAACCAAATTTATTGGAATGATATATTAGTTCCACCATTTTCAATGTTTAGATATTTTTTATTCATTAAAATTAAACATTCATTGTTTCATAAAGAAACTAAAGAAAAAGAATGGGCCTCATAAAACATTCAGAATCTCACATAACATAATCATAATAAATCATAGAATATGAGAAGTATCATTATCTAAAATAAATCTTATCATAAAAACATGTAATGGTAATTAAAACATATCTTCTAAAAAATAATCATTTATGGGTAAATATAAGTAAAAATACAATATTCTTCACAAATCATATTTTTAACATTAAAGTTAAAAATACATGCAACAAAATTTTTTTGATGTTAAAGGGATGAATTTTGAAAAACTTTTTATAATGAGTTACTAATAATACTTCCTTGAATAGAAATAAATTCTATAAAATTAAGAATTGAATATATAATGAAAAAGTATACTTTGAAGTTATTATTTGATAAAGTAAAAATGAAAGGTGCTTAAATATTTCACTAAAATAATTGAAAATACATTGATAAACATTAAAATTAAAAATTATCATTAATAAGGGATACATGAATATGATATAAAGTTTTCCATAAATGATTTGAAAAAACATTGAAATATTTTACTTTTGAAAATAATAATTAATTATGGAAACATGAAAATGGTAAAACTTTTTGAACAAACGATGTCCAAATAATTTGAGAAAAATCTACATATGAAAATAATATTTAAAAAAATGAAACATGAATATTTCATAAATTTTATCAAAACAAAATTTAGAGTTGATAATACAACTTTATATTTTGAACGAATAAAAAAACCATTATGACCATTTTAAATAACCATTATCTGAAAACCTGACATTGTTAAATGCATAAAGAAAACAATTAATTAAAATAAATTAAGGGAGAAAATGTTGTTTGGATATATAAAATTGTTTTTCTATATGGGAAATTAAAAAAAATTTGGGAAGTAAAAAATTATATAGAAGAAAAATATAATAAAATTCACAAAATGTATTCTTGAAACAATGTGTTGTATCGAAACAAAATAATCACTAAGGAATAAGTCATGGGTGATAGAAATGATTTAAAAATAAAATAAGGTGATTATAAAATATAACATCATCATAGGATAAAATATATCAATATTTAATTATAATTTTCTAATAAGAGTGAACATGACCTAATGAAGATATATGAGTCATGAACACCCATTATGAATTTAGTAATTTTTAATTCAAAAGTCATCAACTGATAAAAATTACATAGTTTTATAAATCCAAAAAAAATTTCATTGTGTGTGCTATAATTTATTTTTAGTATTAATATACTCCGTATAAATAATAGAATATGTGTAAAATAACACAAAAAGTCTCTATGAATGGAAGTCAAGTTAAAAAGACCTTACATTGTTTCGTTACTTAAATTATGACACTCAAAAATCCTGAAAAAAAATATAAAAATTAATATACTATTTTAGAAACATAATCCTAAATTTTACCATTTTACAAATCTTATTTTTATTAATAATCTTAATTATATTTATTAGTTATAGTGTGTTGTGACCATGAGGTGTTAATAATTTTAAAAGATTTGTGGATGTTTATTAATATTTATATCTTTATCCATCCACTAATACCATGTTTTTTAGTTATGTATAATCTATTTTAGGTAATATAAAAAATATTTTTATATAAAATATTTTTATTTCATTCCATATGTTTTTTGGTTGTGTTAAGTGAAAAATAAATTGATTTCAACTTATTTCAGTACTTTTAACAAACAAAAATGTTTCATTAATAATAAGTTAAATACATAATATAATATATATCGAAACATTATATAGTCATTATTTGATTTATATATAATAATAATATATGTTTTCCTTTTTTTATAAACATCCATAATAATATTTTGAAGCATAGTTTACATAGGTTTTTAAACCGACCTAAACATAAACAAACATTAACTAAACTGATGAATATGGCTATGGAGGTGTTTTATTTTTTCATCACATCATTATAAGAAATAATATTGATATTATTTTCCAGATTTTATCATCTTGAAACATATTTTATGGTGTTTATATAATGTTTGAAATTCTAGATGAGAAAAAATAATTTATCATAGAGGGGGTCATAATTATGTACACATGATTAGTGTTACCATTTCTCAAAGCATGAGAAGTGGTGAAGGTGGTTATTAAAATAAAATTTACATAATCTAATTATATTATATATATAAAATTTATTCATTATTAAAACAATTAATATGATCCCTAAAAAATTTTATTAAAAAAATGAAGTCTTTTTGTGGAAGTTGTAGTCCATGGAACACAGTAAAGATATTCTTTTCATTTTATAAGTGAATAAAGAAAAATAAACAATGTTAATCCCACTATAATGAAAATTTTTATTTATATTAAATATACTTAAGTCATCATATTATTATGTTGATAATATGTTTGGAGGAATTATATTAGGAAAAAAAATTGTAAAGGTGATAGTACTTATGTGGGAGACATGGTTTTTCTGTTCAAAGTGTACATGAAATTGAAGTGTTTATGTTAACAATGAGTTAAAAGAGGATTATATTTGATGGATGAGGTTTTAGTTAGATTATATGTTTTGATTTTGGTTTATTAATTCAATGGATAACTATCGTTTTGAAATGGTGTAAGTGATCCCCTTTTATAAAAGGGGAATAGAGCACTCTTGCAAACACCCCTAATATTTTAATAAAACAATGAAACTATTCCAAGATTAATGGTTACAAATTTTAGAACATATTATGATTAAAATTTCATTTGGTCTATAAAATAATAAAAATGTGATTACACCCATTTTTTAATCATGTTAATGGGTTTTTACAATTAAATATATTTTTTTAACTTTTATTCTAGGAAAATTTATGACGACTAATAGATTTTATGTTATATTAAAAATATAAAGTAAAACATAAGAATAAATTTGGGTTTAATGGATTTATATTTTTCATATATTTATTCCAATACAATTTATAAATAATATTAAATTAACTTTAAAATTAAAACACACAATGTTCAGTGAAACTATTTAAGTAGAAAAAATCATTTTGATCATTATTGATTCATAATATTATTTGGTATTGATTACCAATTAAAATAGTTTAAATATATATATATATATATGTTGCTAAATTATATTATATTAAATATTTAAATTATATTAATTTAAATTATTTGATATAATGTTTTGGTTTTAATTAATCAAAAAATTTAAGATAATTTTTCATCAACATCATAATAATTAATATTAATACTAGAAATGTAAAATCAATACCCAAAAATGAAATTTACAATATTAAATATTTTGAAAATTATTATCAAATATATAAGAATTATCTTATCAAAATAACTTTCTACGTATTGGGAAATTAATATTAATATTTGCATGTTGAATCAATAGAAACTTGTTTTTTTGAAAAATGTTATTTTGAAGAAAGAAACAACTATGATTAGGATAAAATTATTAATTCTATTAAAAATTTTGAGTTTAAAATATTTAATATTATTTGAATTCTATAAATTTATAAAAAAATAAAAAAATATTCATTTCAACATGTTATAACTATGTAAAAAAATAATATTAATTTTTTCTATTAAATCCCTTTTTAAATTTTCAAAATGCTGACCATACGTTTATATATTTAAAATAGTAATATTGAAAATAATGATATTAAATTATAATAAGTAATTTTATTAGAAAATGTTTCAAAATAATTTAATGTATTAATATTATAGAATAATTTTATAATATCGATGTCATTAATAAATTTAGTATTTTAACTATTCGAATGAGAATAGATAATTTGAGAAAAAAAACTCAACAATATCATCCCAAATTTTTTTTTTGAGAAATTTAGAAATTAATTTCAATTTTTAAAATTTTGATTCTAAAATTTCCAAATATATATTTCTAAAATAAAATATATAACATATAAAATTGACCTTTATTGAAAATATCATTTTCATTATTAACTCATATTAATTATTTATTTTATAATTAAAATAAATATTAATTTATTACCATATTTGTGTCTATTATAGGTTCATTAATAATTTATTTTTAATAATATAAGTTTTTTATGTTGTGTATGGATTGTGACACAAGTTATAAAACATAATATGTATTTTAAGGGATCCAAAATATAGGGTTCTTATAAGGTGAAATATTATTCTTAATAGATTTTTCATAAATTGGCCAGGGATATCCCCAAAAATGAGAACACAAGATAACCCAAGTCAAACCCAAGTGGAGTTCCCAATCCCGATGGGATAGAAACAATTACATGAGAATCAAAATTTGAGCTCATGGGATTGATTTCTCCAAATTATAGAAGGAGACACAGATCATCCACATAGAATTCTAGAATGGTTACTGTATATGAACGCCCATGCATAATAAGAATATAAAAATATAAATAAAACACAAACCAAAATAATTATAACTAGAAAAACGTCCATAATAAACACAATAGAAATATATAACTCTTTATTAAAAATCTAATGACAAAATATGAAATGTCATAATAGGGGAAGCATCCACTATGAAAAAAGAAACTCAAAAGAAACTTGATTACATCTCTATGTGACCGCTTGGAAATTATCCATCCATAAAACGAGCTAACCCAATAAAATATAAAAAACTAAACCTAAAACTTTTAAAAAGAATTAGTTCTACCAAAGTTACACAAGTAGGGTGTGAGAACTATAGAGCTTAGTTAGAAGTTAAAAAATACAATGCATTTCCTTTTTTAAAACAGACTATTAGTGGGTGTTTTAAGTATAGATAGAAATTAATATAGGTTATTTTGAGAACCCCAACTATGATATATTCCAAAAATCATCTTTAAACCCATAAAATATGTTTCAAATATGAATTTAAAAACATTTATAAAAAATCACTTTTCTAAAACACACCTTTTAATCATATTTTTAAAACACCTATAAACCATCCAAAAATAACCCAATATATACCATGAGAAATATCATCTATGTAAATATTAAGAAGCAATGGATGAAGGAGCATAATATAACATGATTCATAAGAGAATATCATAATGTAACTATAAAAAAAAGATGCAATAATGTCATAAAATAATGAAATTGGTAAATACAAAAGGATAGAAAATCATGGGAAATTCCTAAACGTCATGTTAAGAAACCTAATAAGTACATAGTTTGGAAACATCTGTAAGACTATCATTGCATCCTTATGTTAACAACCTATATAAAACCCTAAAATAGCTTCCCCGTTGGAATTACACTAATTAAATTCTATACCATAGTGGATATAGTGTATCTAACCAATACTATGTAGTAATCATGTGTCACCCTTAATTAAGATTCCAAGGACCCCCATAAATAATAGTGATAAGATGTGAGGTATATGAATCAAAATTCAATCATGAAAAACATATCACAATATAAAAACTCCACCGCTCTACCATATAACTACAAAATAATATCCCCTCAAAATCTAGTAGATGATATTCACAAAAACACAAGGAGTATTTCATTGGATTTAACTCATTGGGGAAAACATTCTGAAGGTTCCGACTAAGGGATTCATTAATAAAATAGTAATATAATTTAAAAAATACATTCATTTCCATTTATAATTAAATTCAATTTGAAAAATTCTTTTTAAATATCAAGGTATAACGATGATTATTTGTTTTAGAAAAATGAATTTGAATCCTGTTTTGCTATGTGAATTGAAAACCATGATACAATTTATACTAAATCATAATTATTGGAACCGTAAGAAATTTATCTCTCTATATATATACCAATAAACATTTATTCATACACTCATGTTTTTATATATAGATATGTACACTCATATGTACATATAGATATGTACACATTACACACACACATACACACACACATATATATATAAACACTCTAAAGGAATACTAAAGGGTCAAACAACGAGACACAATTCAATTCATTATTCGAAATATAATAATTTAATGAGTTAAACCCCTAAAAAATCCTCACTAAATAAGAAACCAAATTATATGATTCATCGGTCCATAAACACTCATGTAAAAGAGTAATAAATCTGACTCATTAATTATACAATCAAATTCCACATAAAAATACCTTTTGGAATTCAATAAACACATTTCCTACACCCATTTCCTTCAAAATAATATAATAATTCTTAGTATTCCACAATAGAGTTGAAAAAATATTCATAACAATAAAACCACATTATTTTTAGAGGAAAATAAATTTTGAATGATTAATTATAAATGGTGTGTAATAAATGGAAAATTAAGGAAACCACCTACCTCAAACAAAGTGTAGAAAAAGAGAAACATTAATTATGGGATGAGGATGGACTATGAAATGATCCACACACCCTATGAAAAACAAGTCAACACAATACATTAACCCTAACTTATATGGTTTGGCTAAGATAGAACCAAATAAATAGGGTAAGGGAAAACAATAAGTTAAGTATTAAGGGAGGAGGAGAAGACCATACCTTAAAGGAACAATAAGAAATTGATCGGTAGATCTAAAAAAATTAAGGACACGAGGGGGAAAGGGGGTGTGATCCACATTATCCCTCACATTTCACAATGAAATGGGAAGGATGGGGCGGTTATTTTTTGTTTATATCATGGGTTAGTATAGTAATTTTATTTTTTATGAAAAACGTAAAGACATATGGTTAAAGGGAATGGTTTACCAAATCTTGAATTAAATGTGCATCCCTCAATGGAATCACATAGAGATCTATATAGATTGAAATAATGATTTGGTAAACCATGCACCATCCTTGGGAAGAATATGTATAAAAATTTATAGGCCATCATAATGTTCTCTTCCCAGTTTATACTACTCCAGTATCAAACTGTGTGCCTACCACTAAACATAAATAATAAATAATTTCATTAAAATTTGACAAAAAAATCAAGGATGAGGCCAAATATCATGAAATAAACAAACTAATAATGATTATAATGTTCATTAGCTAACAAAGTACCCATAATACATCTTCATTCCACAAAAAATATACATTATTCCATAGAAAAAGAAGAACATTTCTAATACTCCAACAATGAAAAAGGGGAACTCTAACTGATTCACTAAAATTCACCAAAATAATCTAAAACCATAAAGTATGAGTTTATCCTCAATATATACTTACAAAAAACCACTATAATAAGAAAATAATGAAATATATATGCATAGTGGATCTCTACACCATTTAGGAATTTACTAACATAGTGGACCCAGAAAACAAAAAAAAGATGTGATGGGGACCAACTACAAAAAATCCATCTTTTCATTATGTGAAACCACTTACTATCCAAATGTGTAAATAAAATCCAAAATAATAAAGAAAACACTAAATATCATAGCTTTAAAAATAAAAGAATATGATGAATAAAATAAAATAAATTTTAAATGGATATACCTTAATATCTTTTCGAACTACTATAAAGATTCCAAGGTGGATTAAAATTCATACTTAGGTGATACATCTGCATAAAAACTATAGAGGAGTTATAAATTAAAAAAATGATAGGAATATAGAACATTCGAGCAAGAGGTCTTCCAATTCATAAACTGAAAACACTTGAAGCACTTGATAGTAAGCTTATACGTTGAGGAAGTAACGACAAAAGAAGAATATCCAACCAAAATATCCTATTATATTAACTTATCCTCACTATGTGGTGAACCTTCACCAACAATAAATGATATAAGGCTTCCACCCATGAAACATTTCCATCTATAAATTTTCTTTTTTAAGACATCTCAATCCACCATATCCATAAATATGGTGATCCCCACTGAAATAATATAAACATTGGAATTCAAATGAAAACCCTTCATGAAATGGATAGACATCAAGGAATATTTGGATATGATATCAAAAAAAATAGGGGATAACTCATTAAAAGAGTATATATAATCATTCACCATATGTTAACATTGTTGGAGAATCATGATCTCTACCCCGTATTTACTATAAACTCCTTAGAAAGTGTAACACCCCAAAATATAAATTACCAACATTGTATTTGATATCGTGTATCACATGCATCACTAAGCAGGTAAGCGAATATAATATCCATAGAATTTATAATAAATTTTATATTTTAAATTAATTAAATATATTTTATAGCTATCAATGCACACAAAACCAGGTTAGCCTAAGAGACACACAACAATGAGTTTTTAGTAAATGCTTTTTGTTACTCACAATAAATGGGTTTCTTGAATAACTATATATTATTAAAATATTATTGAATATAATAAGATATGACCTATATTCTATATAATTATTTATGAAATTGGTCAAATAACTTATCCAAATATATGGTTTACACAAAATTAAAATGAATTAATTTGTCTAAAATTAATTAGATATTAATATGAAAATCGATTGAATACAAAGAAAAATAATATTATTATTTTTTCTCAAAAAGAAATTTAATCCTAATAAATTAAAGTAATTAAAATTATAAAGTGATATTAATTTAATATATATATATTATTCAATAAAATATTTTCCATGCATCCAATAGATATGATAGTTTTAATATTAGAACAAACCTAATATTATGCTTAAAATACAATATTTCTATAAAGGAAATTTTACCACCATTTTATGGAGAAATTATTATAATAATATATTTTGGAACATTTATAAATTTTATAAGTGAAAATAAAATTCATTTTTAAAATATATGAAAAAAATTAGGTTGGGTTGAATTATTTTTATTTTTCTTTGATGTTTCATTTTTAACGAATAATGAGAAGTAATAAATTTTAATTCAAAATATATTTTCATCTAATTTATTTTTTATGTATAATTTTTATTTTAAATTGATTTTAAAGTTTAATTAGACTAATTATTTATCAATTAATTAAGTTTATATAATTTTAATAAATTTTACTTTTATATTGAATATAAAAACACAAAAAACTTTTGATCGTTCCCGCATTGGCATCCCTTCTATGGATTATATTTGAATTAATTTTTGACAGTTATGTGATTTGAATTTGGAAAAAATGTGTTCCATAATAATAATAATAATAATAATAATAATAATTAATTATACTATATAATAAGGTAAACTTATTTTTTCCTTAAAAATATAAGTGAATGTAAATAAAAGTAATTACACCAATTTGGGTAAAATTATGCTTTACAAGGGACTAAACCATAATATTAAGGGAAATTAGGTCCTAAAAACTTGAAAAAAAACCTATTGTACGGTCATAGATTTTCCAGAACACCACTAGGGATCCCATATGGTCTATTTGGACCCTTTAGTAATAAGTAATTCTTGGGGAACACACTATTATTTTTAAAAATACCAAGTGTGTCCTTTCTATCCACTATAAAAAGAAACTCACCCCCACCCTCCCTTCCGCACACCTCTCAAGAAACATTTGTTAGACCATGATCTCCCAAAATGGATCATGAAAATTCCTCTGAAAAACATAGAAGCCTCACATTTTGAGGAAATGAATCCAAGGAGTTTCTTTGGTGGAAATCAAAAGGAGTTACCCGAATAAGAGGTATCATCTTTTCTCATGCTCTTTATTTTTATTTCATTTTACACACTTTAAATTCTAATTATATCATGATTATATTATAACACAAGTATAAAAAATATACTGAGATGTTTTTTATTAAGGTTTTGACCTATTCTTACACACACTTTCATCTAATGGGTAATGAACATACCAATTACGTGTTTAGAGAACTACTGCCTCATAAAGCAATGTTGTTCTTTTTTCATTTACCGCCTCTCACGGGTGAAATAATAATGGAAACTCTATTTATACATGATATATATAATATTTATTGTGTATTTATTCATATTTAATTCTTTTATAATACATATCATTATAATTAACATTTTGTTTAAATATGATAACATCGTTTGTGGAACTGTGGACTACAGCCCCTCAAAGCGATGTGATTCATTCACACTATGCATGGATCACATAAAGGATGGATTTAATTAAAAATATGTAATAGTAGTGAAACATTTATGATATTATTTAAATAATTACATTTTTTAAAATATAATATATCATTTTCTTTGTTATCCTTTTCACAAAATTAGAAGTTATAATGTTAGTCATGGACGTGTGGACTACCGCCTCCTCAACATGATGTGATTAATTTTACACCATAAGAATTCAACTTAAAAGTATATATGATTTAATAAAATTTTATTTATGATATAATGATCATTCAAGATTTATATAGTGTTACTTATCTTCTTTCAATAATTATTACTAAAAAATTGCAATGTTACTCTTGTGTATGTATGGCATACCATCTCCATGATTGTAATGTTGGTATATTTTTGATAACCATGTTTCATGATTGGATTTAAAAGTATAATTGATTTATAAATATAATAATTCTAGAATTATTATTATTTTTGATATGTTTATATAAGTACCCCTTTGACTGTTGTCGAACTACCAAAGTTGTTTTTAACAAATGAACTGAATTTAGTCAAAACAACTGAAGTAAACATAATTGTTTAATTAATTACATAAATTATTATATAAAGTGAAATAAAATTAATACTAAATTTTTTAAAGGATATGAATAAAGTAATTAATTAATACAAGTTTATTATTCAATAAGATAAAGACACATGTGATAATTCGAACCCAAATACATGGCATTTTCCTCTCACTTTTTATATCTATGAGAAAAATGTCAAATTCAAAGCTTAATTATTTTGTGTGGTGTATCTACAAAAAATTTTGATATATTACATGATGAATTCATTTAAAATAATTTTACTTAGTGTTTTTTTATTTTATTTTTTTCTTGGGGATTAGAATTCCAATGGTACCCAATAGTTATGGATTCATGTCTCGTTTTCTTTTTAGTGAGGCATTCACCATTTTCACAACTTAATTATTTTGTGTGGCATAACTAATAAACCTATTTATATATTATATACTTAATTAATTTAATTTAATGGTATTAAATGTTTATTTTTATGACTATAATTTTTTAAATTTTTGCTTCAAATTATACTACAATTATAAGAGATTTCATCTCAATTTACATTCCATTGATGATTATTTGTTGTTTTTTACCAATTAAATTTTATATGGCGTATATACCACCCATTGACATTTTATATCGTTAATATCATTATTATTATGATATTGTAAGTTTCATTTAATGTAATTACTTCATAGGGATTATTATTGAAATGTTTCAAAGTGGTATGTGACCACTGGAATATTGAAAGATTATTTTCATCAATGATATTTTTAATGAAATTTCAATGGTATCCTTATTTATCAATATCCAAAACCCAAGTTATTTTATAGGATACAATATATAATTACTAATAAATTAATAACCTTTATTCATTAGGATATTTTATCACAATGAGAATTGTTTAATAACTAAATCGGTTCTTCGATATATGAGTAATGATTTGGATTAGCAGACATGGGTGGGGCCCAGTTATAGATATCCCGTAAAAGCATCAGTAGCCTCATGAGATAAATTAGTTGAAAAAATAAGAATAGTTTAAAATGTCTTGGGAATAGATCTTGATGAAATAATGGTTCATGTTCTAGATATATGACATCCAATATTAAATCATTTCATTCATTTCAATTATCCTTTTTATACATGATATTATGCATCAACATATTTACGGATTCATTTCATTATCAGTTAATTGATCAAATATCATGTTTTTTTTAGTTTTATACCTTAATATATTGATATTTACTTATATATTTTTGTGAATTCCATTTGGTATTAGATATTTACACTACCATGTTGATTATTCTAAAAATCTCATTATTTATTCATCATTACATATTCATACTGTGAATTTGACATCACATTTATTATGTTTCCTTTCCCCAAGTTATAAAGAGAAATCATTTTAATGATTTTCAAGGATTATATTAATTTTACATTATTATGTATTATGTTTTTTATTTTATTTTCCCAATGTGTTATGGGTATCATATACATAATCTGACATTTCAAAACCTCTAAATGGGTCGGCCCCTGGGATTTTGAAGCTTATATCTATTACAATGTAATAAAATAATACACTGGCTCTGGGATTCTAAGGGAGGGTAATTACAATTGGTATCATAGAATCTTTAACATTCCCTTTAAATTATATTTTGAAAACATATATTAGGGAACATAACCCTAAGATAGACATTTAGGATATTTAAAGAAGAACATTCTAGGATTTTGGTGATGTACTTATTATGTGGTTATTATTAGAAATACATCCCTATTTGGATAATGTAAGTGGATGTCGTTATGGAATAGATGTAATTGTGAGAAATAACTCCAAAAATTTGTGTTAGGACTGACTTGACATAACATGGTACATAAAAATTGGCCTTACCATGTACCTGGTTTGACACTCCTAGGGGATAACCTTAGGATAATTCACATTTTATATACAAACCATTATGAAGGATCTAAAATTAAATATGTACCCAGTGAAACTAGAGTTTATGACTCTAAGACTTACGATGCCTTATTTTTTTTATGTTTTACAAATTTTATTAGAATTATAAAACGTTCATAATATTATGATCGTATCTAGTATATTCCATAATTTAGTAATGGATCATGGAATAAAGAATGCTTTCAATACTCATGTATAATGTTGATATTTCCCTATCGAGGAAATCAATGTAGCTGTTATTAGAACTGGAAATGTTCTGAATATATTATTTTAGTTTTTTGAGGTTATAAAAAACCTTTCTTGAATGAATCACCTTTTCGATAAAGATAATCCTTGATGTGGGATTGTTTTAATGTGATAGAGTCCCTCATAATTTAGTGGGACTACTAATCTAATGATAGCTAAGAAATAGATTATGTATTATGAGAATATATTTACGAGATTGAGATAATGTTAAATGGAGAAGGTTACAATTTCAATGTATTGTCTCTATGGTGATACTTATCAGTGGTGGTCTGTGATCATTAGTACTAGTTCGGAAGAAAAAATAGAACTCATGGAATGCTGGATTTTTAAGGAGACATTCTTTGATAAATACTCTCCTCGTGATCGATACATTCAATTAAGGAGAGAGTTCGTTATCTTAATGAAAGGGAGAAATAAATAATTGAGGAGTATGAAGTAACCTTTACAAGGATATCTAGGTATTATAGGTATAATACCGACATCATAGAGTGAAAGATTATACGTTTCCTTGATTGTTTAATCCAAATATCTGAAAGATGATTATTTGTAAAACTTTTTCTACATACAAAGATATTATTTTAAGTGCTATTAATATAGATAAGGAATTCCCCAAGTCTGATGGAATCAAAGGAAATTAAAAGTTGTTGAAAAAGGAAGAGAAAGTAATAGACAAAGTGAACAAGGGTAAGAAGGATATTCAGTCATGTGATAACTATTGAATGAATCACCCTGGTAAATGCTTGAAGGGAAGGTGAGTTTCTCATAAGTGTGAAGATAAGGGTCTCTGTGATAAATAATTAAAAGGATAAAATTAAATGTATAGTATTTATTTGTAAAATTGCAAGGAGATGGGACAGTATGAAAATGAATTCTAAAAGAATCAAGGGAATGAACCTTAGAATAAGCTAAGGGATAACAGTCAAGCATATGTTATTAACACAACTAAAATGGAATTATTAATTTAATTCTATTTGTATCTAAGAAATAAATTTCAAAAGTTTTTCATTAATGCTATTATCCTCATATAAATTATTAAATATGTCACGACCCGTCCTCGGGGCCTGTGTCGTGACTACCCCAAGCCCGCCTTCTATAGGCCAGGGGCTGGCGACTAGCACCAAAGGCGTAAATCCCAAAAGAAGGGAAGGCATTGCCTTTAAGAAGTAACATAAACAACAGAGTATGAAATCAATGTAAACACTAAGAAAAACTGAGTACAAGGTAAGTGATGAAAAAGTAAATGGGCCAGTATAAAAACCCAACTGAAAGTATAGTACATCTGAAAGTAAAGTACAACAACAGAAAGTAAAACAGAAACACTGAGTCGTCCTATAGAAATCCCACCTGAAGGGTGGGTACAGATACTCTCCTGAGCTACTCGGTCTTACCGTCCGCTTCGTGCACGTCCCGCCAAGTGCTCCACCTCTAGGTACTGACCAGCTCCACAAGCCTCCACCTCAATCAGTGTTGTCTGTCGTCTGCATCCAACACAACGTAGTGCGGGCATTTCCCGTGCAGGGGTGAGTATATGATACCCAGTAGGGACCCCGAGACCCTCAAAGGTCTCTCAAAATCCATGAAGGACAAACCAAAAAGGAAATATACACTCAAGAAGTATCAATAACACTACTTAGGTATATGGCCATACCTATACCTAAGTCATCAGTTACAGTTTGGCTCCAGCTCCCGAGCCCAAGCACAACCCAGTCCACATAGGAAATAACAACCCAGTCCACATAGGAAAGCACAACCCAGTCCACATAGGAATGCACAAACCAGACCATAAAGGAAAGCACAACCCAGTCCACATAGGAAAGCACAACCCAGTTGACATAGGAAAGCACAACCCAATGCACATAGGAAAGCACAACCGAGTCCAAATAGGAAAGCAAAACCACATCAATGATAATGATTGAGAATCAAGACTCAACTCAAATAGGTATACACTTCGTAAGGCGATAGAGATGATCAGATTTAGCCACTGATTTATTTAAGCTGTCAGACCCACACAGGATACAAGGCCAGCTAAGTTGTCGGACCCACATAGGATACAAGACCAGCTACTCTGTCGGACCCACTCAGGATACAAGTACAGAGGTCAATACTGTCGGACCAATGTAGGATACAAGAACAGTAGTCATCGCTGTCGGACCGACAGAGGATCCTAGTATAGTCGTCCTCGCTGCCGATCCCACAGAGGATCCACATACAGTCGTCCTCGCTGCCAAACCCACAGAGGATCCAAGTACAGTCGTCCTCACTGTCGAACCCACGGAGGATCCAAGTACAGTCTTCCTCGCTGTCGAACCCACGTAGGATCCAAGTACAGTCCTCCTCGTTGTCTAACCCATGGAGGATCCAAGTACAGTCCTCCTCACTGTCGTACCCACGGAGGATCCAAGTATAGTCCTCCTCGCTGCCGAACCCATAGAGGATCCAGGTACAGTCGTCATCGTCGCAGTCGCAGCCAGCTCTACGGTTCCCGCACACAGAATGCTCAATTCTGGGAGGGTCTGCTCCACAAGCCAAGGGGGGTAGATACATCAACTTACATGAAGTCCAGAATTGATGTATCCCAAATTTCCGTCTCACCAACAGGAACTCAATGCGATAGACAGCGCGTCAATCAGACGCCTGGTCTGAGAGTTATTGGCCTTTTCGTCCTAGGGGCCCGGTTGGTTTTAAGCTAAAACCAACCTGACCATTCTCTAGCTAAGTCAAAACCTCAATATGAGTAAGCCAAAATAACCATCTCACTAATAGGAATCCAAAAAAATCAATGGCACGTCAATTGGACGTCCGGAGCTCGAGTTATAAAAGTTTCCGCTCCGAGGGCCAGGTTGGTTTCGTGTTCGAACCAACCCTGTCGTACCAAAAATTCACTAAAACCTTGAGTGAAATATACCAAAATGACCGACTCGATCCAAGGATCTCTATGCAACTGATTGTTCGTGAATCGGTAGTTCATAGCCCATGTTATGGATGTTTGAACGTGTCTATCCCAAAATAGGGGGTTCGGGCCCGGTCCGACCCGGCCAGATACCCCCTGGGTCGGCCCGAACCGGGTCGACCCAACCTGGGTCCAGGTTCGGCCCATTTGGGCGCAGTCCGGTCCGGCCAGCGCGGCCCGTCTCAGCCGGTGCGGCCCGGCCCGTCGCCGGTGGCCTGGCCCAGTGCGGGCGGTCCGGCCCGGCGCGGGCAGTCCGGTGCTAGCCGAGCGGGGCGCAAAGAGGGGCACGACCCCTTGTGCTGGCCGGGGGTTTCAACCCCCGACTTTTCTGGAATGGCCGGCCATTAAGGCCGGCCCTGTGTAATCCATGGGACCCGAGGGGTCCCACCTCCAGGTGGCGTCGGCGGCCGGCTCGGCCGTCCGCCCCTTTGAGAAGTCGTCGCGGCCTTAGGCCACAACTTCTGTCTGACCGGCCCGGCGTGACATCGCCGCGCCCCTCCACCGTGGCCCGCTCCTGGCTGCGACTTCATTTTTTCTCACCGGTGCGGCACGACGGCGCCGTGCACCTCCACCACGGCCCGCTCTGGCAGCGGTCCCTTTTCATTCCCGCGCGGTGCAATGGCACCGCGCCGCCTTCGCCGCAAGTTCAACAAGGATCAACAAAATAAAGGGGAGAAGGATCGGCCATGTTTGTGTGGTCTGATCTCCTCCCATTATGTCGATAACAAGCGGCCAATTTATTTAACGAAGAAAGTTTAATTAATCATGAACATAAAAATAACCCCTACCTCAACAAAGAAGGTGTTCTTCGGCGTCACGATAGACGACATCACAGTAGACGACGTCACGGTAGATGGCGTCGCGGTAAAAGGAAACTAAGGCGATGTCCGAGTGTGACAAGGAGGAAGCGGTGTCTCCTCTCTTGTCGTGGAGAAGAAGATTGGTGGTGCGTCATCAATCTCCAAGGAACCGGAATTCTTTGTTGTTCTTCGTCAGAGACCGTTGTTCTTTGTCCAAAGCTCAAGAGTTCTCCCACGTTCTTTCCTTTTCCAACGATGCTCTCCAAAAATTAAATAATAGGTTCCTCCTATTATCTAATTTCACACGCAAAGAAACACTCCCATAATTAATTCACCACACTAATTAAAAAGTGTTGAAAAAATATGGGAGAGAGAAGGTTCCCCATAATTAAATAGGTTGGAAGTTTAAATGAAAAAGGGGAAAAGGAAGGTTCCTCATTAATCAATACAAGGAGTTACCCAATAATTAAACAAGGGATTTTAATGGAGGAAACGTCAAGGAAACAGTAGGGGAATAAATGAGGTCAGAGGGAATTGAATGGTGGGGATCGTGTGGGTCCCACCACTCTAACCTCCTCACTTGGGTAATTAAGTGGCAGCTGGCCCCACCCTTAACTATCCATGGGAGGGAGTAACCTCCTTTAGTAATAAAAATTGTTCCAATTTTTTTTTATTTCTTAAACGAACCCCCAAAAATTAACTTCTCCTCTTTCGCAAACGCAACTACGCTAAGTGTCCCCTTAAGAAATTAACGGCGATGCGAGTTCATTGGTGCAGTTGGATTTTAAATCCGAGCATCGGGTCAAAAGTTTGAAAAACCCGCTCGTTCGTTCACTGAATGTACCCGAGCTAAACTTCAAAAATTGATTCCGGGCGCGCCGAACCTCGGAATCAAGCGCCGTCAGAAGCCACAGACTCGTAAAATTCCAAAGTATTTAACAAAAATTCATCGAAATTTCCGAGTCTTTAAAAAATATTTAAGTATTATACTATAATACAATTTCAGTAAGTACTTTAGATTAAATGTTGAATGGTACCAAGGAATGTGAATCAGTAACAAGTTTAAATTTTTGAAATACACTTGGTTGAGGAAAATATAACCCATAAAAGTGTCCTGACATTGACAATATGATTTTCAGGTAAAGATATGATTAATAAAGATAATGTAAATTTTCTACTACTAACTACCCTGGGATAGAGTTTAATGTGTTACATTATATTCATTTTGAAAGGTTAATAATTTATAAAATTTGTTAAGTAGGTATTTGAATTAGGTTTTAGATGTTAATGTTTTAATTTAATATAAGAATCATCTTGAGCTAAGTAATAAATTAGAAATAGTTCATGTCATAATCAAAGGAAAATATTATGTTTATATAAACGTATATTTTCTTCTCAACTCTAGAAAAATATGGTCTTGAAATAGAAAATGTGGATTTATTATAATCATTTTTGATGATATCAAAGAAATTTATTCACACTTATGGTTTATGGATTTTTGGTTAAAAACATTTATCTGAACATGTTCTCTAGAACTCTCTATCATAAATTTATTGTTAAAATTTTCTTCTTTATCCATGTTTCCATTTTCCTCATATGTTCTCCTACTAGGGAACATAGTTATGTGACCTTTGTACTTTCCTTTCTCTCTTAATAAAAAGATTTTTTATTAAACCTATTGATGCTGTGTGTTTTTCAATAATATTGTATTTTCAAATATCAATCCCTTGATTACTGAGATAATGTATAAATTGCGGTGAAGCAATTTAATTAAAGTGGGGAGAATGCAACACCCAAAAATTATAAAGTAAGAATATTGTTTTTAATAGCATGTATCACATTCATCACCTAGAGCATAAAAGGATATAATATCTAGATAATTTATAAAATATTTTATATTTCAAATAAATTTAATATATATTTATATGTTTCAATGCATGGGACACTAGGTTAGCTGTAACATCTCGGTTTAGGAAGCCCCCCAGAGGTGCCCCATCCCTGGTTGATCACATGGCCTCAAGCGTATTTCCCTGAACACCAGAGGCTGCCGACTAGCAGCGAGGGCCTTGGGTGTGATAGTGGGGAAACTATTCCCTCATTGGCAGAGTACACAATAGAAGTAACAAATATACAAAAGAGCAGAAGTAGTAATAATATAATACAAAAATAAACAGCGAAAGACTAATAGAACAAACTCGATCACATATATAGAGTGATGCATAATACATATGTATAGGAAAGAAACAAACAAGTCACCATGATGGAATACAACAGTACTAAACAAAAGTGCAAAATAAAGTAGTTAAGCTCCTCATCATCACAAGCCATATCTTGGTCTCATGCTCTCCATCTCCACAACAAGTCTTGTACCTGATTTAGAAGGGCGCTTTACCTTATCTATACCTGCAACAATATAATCTGTTTGGGCCCAAAAGCATGGACAAAACAGGGGTGTGAGACTAAATCCCAGTAGGCAACCACCACAAGATCTTTTCCTAACAGTCAGTGAATATTTGACTGGTAAAAATACAGGAAACAATAAACAAGAAGGTACTCAAACATAAACAATCCACACTCTCAATATCAATAAACAACTAAACAAGAAGATAAACACAACAGGTAACCCTCTAGGAAGAACACTCAGTCTAACCCCTCTGGTCCTACCTAACAAGTACAAGCAACCCTCTGGGCAGCATACACAGTCTCATCCCTCTGGTTTAGCTAAAGTAAGGACTCTCTGAGGTAGCACTCACCATCAATTCACCCTATAGTCTCATATCGGTACTAAAGGAGATCTAGGGAAGCACTTACGTCACATTCCCTCCGTGGCCCACGTCGAGGAACTACATACTCTCTGAGGAAGAACTCAATGTCAATTCCCCATGAGTTCTCACATCGTAATATTATAAAAGACACTCTAGAGAATCCCTTACGTCCATTATCCATATGGTTTACTACACTAGGTTCTCACGCCCCTGTGTTAACCCACAAGTATAACATAACGTATCGGACTAGGTAAACCTAAAGAACTACTTGTCTATAATTCTACAACATATCATCATGTCCTAACAACAGTCACACCATCCTACAATACTAGCCATGGGAAAATAAACAGCAGCCTAACTAGCAACTAGACCCAAAAGTCAAAACAGGAAAAACATGCATGGGAAACACATCCAAAGCACATCAATTCACCCTAGTCGCAATCAAATATCCTCTAATCAAACATACAAGCATAACAGACAAGAAATAAGGCTAAAACAGTAAACGTAAAATACCTTGTTCATGGGTATTGGGAAAATTTTCACATGAAACTCAAAACCATTCAATAGAAAAGCACAAACCACCTACCTCTGTGTTGGGAGATCATGATACTTGAACCACTAGGCTTGAATCCCCTTAAGACACCATGGATCTAATAAAACGTATAAAACATTCAACCCACGATAACTCAAGAAAGAGGAGAAATCAAGGGATGGTGCTCTAGAAGAAGAGAGAACTCACCGATGTGATTCCAATGCAACCACCAGTGTTTGATTCGGAGGACGGATGTTCGTCCGAGGGCTCATCAAAGATCCGCGACTACTTGGTGCTCTCGGACAAACTAGGTTGAGAAGGAGATGGTTCTGTTCGTCAGACGTGACCTCGGTGTGTTTAATAAAAAAACAAAATACATGGCTTCTACTCACTATTTCCGTACTCCGATTTAGGCGGCCTCCAGGTAATCACACATGGTCGTGTGCAAGGCCGCTACACATCTAGCACATGAGTACCTGCGGTAACCAAGTACACGACATGTACTCATAAATTTCACAGTGTGTACTCATAAAGTACAGGACGTGTACGCATAAAGTACACGGCGTGTACTTCAAAAATTTCCAGAAACTCCTCTTTTCTCAAAAACTCCAGGAAAAAGAAAAAAATACTGGAAAATAAGATCTGGTTTCTTACATTAGCACATGCCACACGCAATAATGAGTTTTTTCAAATGGCTTAAGAAACATGTAGAACTAGGTTTTACATAATAACCATAAATTATTACAATATTATTTAATACAATAATATATAACATAACTATTAAATTTGTTGTTATGAAAAGGTTTATCTATATTATGAAAATATATAGTCTTAAAAAATATAAAACGAATTTATTTGTTACAAATTAAATTTATATGAATATAGAAACTGATTGAATATAAATGAATGTATTATTATTCTTATGATTATAAAGAAGTTAGTATCGTAAAAAGTTAAATTAATTAAACTCATTGAGTGATATTAATATTCTATAAATATTATATATTCAATCAATTTATTTTGAAATCAATCAAATAAATTTTATTGGCCAAAGATAAGAACAAACACAATATTACGAATAAAATACTATATTCCTATAAATGAAATTTCACCAAATTATAAAGGATAAAAAATATTAAAACTATATTTTAGAAATTTTAGAAATTTTATATGTCCAAATAAATTCAATATTTGAGGTGAAAAATAATTATGTTGATTTCATGATATATATCTATGATGTTTCATTTTTAAAGAATAATGAAAAATATAGAATTTTATTTCAAAACTTATTTTTTGTTTAATTAATAAATATAGATATATTATATTTTTAAGTGGTTACAATGTTTAATTATATTATGTTTTTATAAATTAATCCAATTTACGTCAATATAACCAATTTCACATTGAAATTGAATATGAAAACATAGAAAACTTTTGAACATTTATAATTTATAAACCCACATTGTTGTCCCGACTTCAGGATTAAATTTAAATTGTTTTCTTCCACTTATGTTATTTGAAATTAAAATAATGTACTAAATATATGGAATCAAAATAATTTTTAATTTATAATAATTTCAACATATTTTCACCAAATATTTTAGTTAATGTAATTGAAATTAATTATATCAATTAAGGTAAAATCAATCCTATCAATGGACTAAGCCACAATCCTAAAGAGAAAATATGACTATAAACATTTAAAAAACATATTGGATGACCATATTTAAGAAAATTCCACTACAAGGTTCTATAATGGTCACTTTGTACACTTTGGGAAATATTAATACTTGGGGAACACACAATTCTTTTCAAAAATACCAAGTGTGTCTGTTACCTCCACTGTAAAAATGAACTCACCCCACATACTTCCTCAAACCTATCAAGACAAATTTAATTGAAAAATATATACCAAAAAATATCCACAAAATACCTCCCATAAACATAGAAGCCTTATGTTTAGAATAAAGCAATCTAATGAAGGCCTTTCATGCAAACTAAAAGACGTTACCTGAATTAGTGTAAACATCCTCACTCAAGATCATTAGTTTTATTTCATTTTCCAATATTTAAATTCCATTTATTACATGATTATATAATAAGAAAAGTATCCAAAATATACTAAGGTGTTTTTATATGAATTTTTTTGACCCAAAATTACAGACACTTCCATATAATGGGTAACAAACCTAATATTTATGCCTACAAAACTACCACCTTACGAAGCGAAGTCGTTCCTTTTTTTACTTTAACACATCTCATTGAGGAAATTATGATGGAAACTGTATTTACATATAATATATATATTAATTTTTTTTGTCATTATTTAATTATTTTATAACAAATACCTTTATACTTTCCATTTTTTGTAAAAATGATAAAATCTTTTGTAAAAATGTAGATTACTACCACTCAAAGTGATCTGATTCGTTCACACTATAAATTGAATTTATAAAGGACATATTTAATTGTAAATATGTTACATTAATTAAATATATATTATATTCCTGAAATAATTATATTTTTTTAAATATAATATATCATTTTCATTATTATCATTTTCACACATCGAAAAGTGATAATATCGGTCGTGGACGTGTGGACTAATGCCTCCTCGATATGATGTGATTCCATTTTAATCACAAGAATAATATGTATAAGTATATATGATTAAATAATATGGTATTTATAATTTGATTATAATTCTAGAAAGATAAGGTGTTACATTCATTCTTTTCATTATGATCACTAAAAAATGGGAACGTTACTCATGCGTACGTACGGCCTACAATCTCCAATATGGTAACTTTGGTTTATTTTTCATAAACATAATTAATTATTTATTTTAATTTTATAATTGATATATGAATATTAAAAAGATTTCATTATTATTATTCTTTATATTTTTATATTATGACCCCTTTGACTAATGTCTACCTACCAAATTTGTTTGAACACATGAACCAAACATAGTCAAAACAGCCGACATAAATATAATTGTTTAAGTAGGTATAAAAATATTATGTTTTGTGAACTAAAATTATTAATAAACATGGAAAATATAATGATTAATGTATATAATTATCATATTTTTATTTCAGGTCGATAAAGATAAACATGACAAGTGGGACACAATGGTAAAGGATTTTTATCTCACTTTTTTACATCCATGAGATAAATATCATATTCACCAATTAATTATTTTTATGGTGTATATAATAGAAATTTATATATATAATATGATGAATTATTTTACCATCATGTTATTTAGAGTTTCATTTTATGTTATTTCTTATTTGGATATTATAATTCAAAAGATTCCATGTAGTAAGAGATTCTTGTCTCGCTTTTTCTTCTATCAGGCATACACCATTTTCACCGCATAATTATTTTGTGTGGAATAGAAAATTAACATTTTTATATATTATATCATCAATTTCTTTAACATATTTTATTTAAGTGTTTCATTTGATGTCTATTTTTTTCATTTATTAATTCAAATATTACAATAGTTGTAAGAGATTTCATCTCAATTGACATTACATTAAGACTTATTTGATGTTATGAACATATTAACTTATATACGGTGTATATAATGACCATTTAAAATTTATATCATGAATATAATTATTCTCATGATATTATTTGATTCATTTATTTTTATTCCTTCATAGTCATTATTATTATAATGTTTTAAAGTGTTATTGGACACTTTTTAATGATTAAAGATTATTTTACTCAAAAATATTTTTAATGATGCTTTAATGGTATTTCAATTAACTAATGACAACAATACTTGTGGTTACATATCCTCCACTAGGTTATTCTTGATATATTTTTATAATTTATTCAATAACAATTTTTGAGGGTAAGGAACATTTTTTATTAGTTTAATCGATTATTTGATATATGAGGAATGATTTGGACATGTAGGCATGGGTGGGGCCCAGTTAAAGAATTACCCTTGATGCATGAGTATTATCATGAGATGAATATATTATCTAATTGTTAATAGTTTTAAATTATATGGATAATATATTTTGAGGATATAATGGTCCATGTTCCAGATACATGATGTTCAATATTAAATCATTTCCTTCAGTTTTTTTAATAATTTTATCCATGAGATTTTGCATACAAATATCTATGGATGAATTTCATTAATAGTTAATTGATTAAATGTAATGTGTTTTTAGTTTCTTACCTTGAATTATTTAAATTTCCTTATACAGTTTTTTGAATGTAATATGTCATTATTTATTTACCGTTCCATGTTTATTATTCTCATTAATCCATTATTTCGTCCACATTAATTTCCCTTACTAAGAATTTGAGCTCACCCTTATTATTTTTCCATTCCCTAGGTTTTGAATAGGAAAACATTTAATTATTTTCAATGATTATTTTCACTTTATATTATTTGGTATCATTTTTTATTTTCATTTCCCAATTTATTATGTCCATCATATATGTAATGTAGCATTAGAAAACTACTCAACTATTTGATCCCCCATAATTTGAATATTTTTTCTATATCAATGTAATAAAATATTGCACGAAATATAGGGTTCTGGGGTCATTGTGTTATAATAATGGATTACAGAATATATATGATATTAAATAATTTTGAACTTATTAATATTGGATCTTATTTGAGATGATCACTTTTCATCATTAAAAACTTATCCCTTTAAAAAAACTATAAAAAATTTCAACCAAACATAATTATTTTAGGGTTCCAAAATATTTAAATATGTACCAAACTTCCCCATGCCACAAAATAGCATCAAGATCCATAACCTCATAACATATACAAAGGAGAAGAGAAAACATACCCCACAACTCAACCATGAGTACAGGTAGAGTCACAAATTAACATGACAACAAATGAAGACATATGATTCTTTTGAATTTTATTGGGATACATACTATAAATAATAATGAAAACATATGATACAATAAATAAAAACTCAAATATAATTATAACCAACCATAAAAAATCCTCAAGTAAAAGTAATAAACAAAAATAATTAGTTAAAACCAATAGAAATAATTTAGAACATTACTTTTAAAACTACTTCAAATAATCACATTTAAATTTAAAAAATCATCATATATCACATAAAAACAACATTAAGCATCATTACATGATTTAAAACATCAATTTTTAGCTAAAAATATATATTTTATAAAAAGAATTAATTTTTAAAACATTCACTGGTAATAACCCATGAATTCATTCCATTTCACTAAATGAAAAACCCAAATAAAATTTTGAATCCAATTTTCTCTTTCTGAAAAAATTTATTCAATTTCAAAATTCTATTAAAATAAAAAAAATCATAACGCCATGAAATTCTCTTTGAAATAATCCAAATAAAATATACATATAAACCAAAATATGATAGATCAAAAGGACCTCAATATAAAAGTTTTGTGAGGATAGTTGTAGTGCATGGCTTGAAATCTTGGGTTGGAAACACAATTTAGTTGACAATGCACCAATAGTGCCAAATGAAACTAGGAGTAGATAAATCATGTTTCATGGGATCAATATGATTTTCATAATAATATGGGTTAACTATAAACCATGATTCATCCTCATTTTTTAACCATAAATACTTAGAAAACATGTAAATGATTAAAACATTGATGCAATTAAAAATACCATCATGTTATGTCAAAATAAAAATATAAATAAATATTTAACAAAAATTTCTAGACTAATAACACAAAAAAATCAGAAAAACATGAGGTTCTAAATTCTAAATACCTTATGAGGATGTCTCATTCTCCAAATCCAAAATTCTAATTGTCCTAACTCAAATATAGTAGAAAATATGTATTGTATAGGGTGTACTAATAACCTAGGTCTCCAAAAAAATTAATCCTCAATATAATTCTTTCTTTAACCAAATCAGGAAGACCCATGAACTAGGCATATAATATGGCTTATGAAATACCAGAGTTGTATTTTTTATCACAAAGTATAATAATAACTCTTAGGGCAATTAATGAATACTCATGGGAGTGATTCATCCTAATATTAATATGAATGATAGAGATTTCAAATGGAATTATTCCATGATCACCACATATGAGAGTCTACTAAAAAAAGAATATACTTATAATGATAAGACACAAACCAAATGAATTATAAGTGGAAACTATATCCATAATAAATATAATAATAATAAAAATAAACACAGTAGAAAAAAAGAAAAAAGTGAATATAAAAGTTTGGGTGGGATTATAGATATTATATATAAAATAAAAACAAAAAAAACCTGAAAAATATTTATGTGATGTCTTAGTCACAATAAATTTAAAAAAATCAACTCCCAACATGAAAAATTCCAAAATTAATCTAGAAATATAAAAAAGGGTCTTGTCCACATTTAATGAGTGGAAGAAATATGGTATGATAATAATATAGCGTATTTGGAAATCAGCAGAGATTCCAAAATTTTCCTTTTATTAAATATATAATAGGTATTGGTTATAAATAAATATAGAAAACATATTTTCTTTTTATTGTAAAAAGACTCATTTACATAAAAACCCAGTTTCCAAACCTTCAAATATATTTTCAGGAATCATTTCGACCCCTTTATCAATTTTTTTCTAAATCAAAATTTTTAGATATATTTTCAAAACCCCATTAAAAATATCTAGATGGAAACCAAAATATAACACAAGAAACATAAAATAAAAAAAAATTCATAATCAATACAAGAATGAACATAATTTATAAATTAGAAGTGGAAAATTTCATAATATAACCCTAAAATAGTGAAGCAATAATGTAACCGAATATAGTAAGAATGAAACAATAAAGGATATGAAATCATGTGAATTCACGAACATCCTATGATGATAACCAATATGTACTTATTTTGGAACCATCTAAAGAATTATATATGTATCCATATATTAATAAAACTCTAACATTCCTTAACTATCCTCCATAGTGAAAATACCTTATTTCCTTTTCATAGTATAGTGGATCTTGGCCATCAAATAATGACTAGGTAGTAACAGTATCTAATCCCTTATTAAGAGTAATATTACCCCCATGATTAATTTTGATAAGAATTTAATTACATAAACCAAGAGTAAAGAATAATGAAAATATCAAAACTCCATCACACCTTTAGGAACCTACCAATGTGAAGAACATCTAAGTCAAATCCATGATAATCACATTAACATAATGGGTGATTCATTTATGGATAAACTCATTTGGGAAAATATTCTAAAGGTTCAATATAACAACCCTTCTTTTATTACAATCATAAACATGATTTATTCCATAAAACCTTCACTTGATATAACATATAAGATCGAGAGGTCTAGTGTCTTTGGGGATTAGGAACATTACATAACAAATTAAAGAATAGAAAACAACATCTTATTGAAAACTTCATATACATGACCACTAAATTCCCTCGTACATAGCATTGCATGGGATAACCAGAGGACATGCATAAGAAAAGGGTGAGCTATAATGCCCAGTAAGGGAACAAACATGGAATAACATGAGGAATACAATACATGTTAGAAAATAGGTATATAAATGGATCAAAAAAGAAATATGAACATAAAGGCATGATAAAGGGTGATAAAAATAACATGGAAATGTGGCAACAACAATTAACATAGAATTAGCATGAGCCAAGGCTAATTTCACATGAAGCTTCAGTAAACCCTCATTACACATGAATCATGAGTAAACTCTCATTGCACCTGAATTAGCATGAGTCAACACCCATTGAAATTGACGTATCATGATACAATACTTTTCCCAATGTATTGGAGTGCTATCAGGGTGAACCCTTGTCAAACATTTCATTTCATGCATAAGTGTGCCACATGGATCATAAAAAATGGATTCATTTGACAAGGATTCATTAAACATCATCATTTTTTTCCACGATAAAGGAATGTGTAATTAATACATGAAACTCTATAATCAATAACTAAATGTGCATAATGGTTAATACCCTTGATATAGAAATGGCCATGGTATTCACTACACAATGACTTTAGCTTGGAAATTGCGGTGCAATTTTTCCAGCATAACGGTGTGACATAAGAACTCATAAAAATGGATGATGAGAGAGAAATTTCTGTCTCATAATATTTAAATTAAATGGAATGTAATGGGGTCATATAGATACATGTCCCAACAATTTTAATGGAATTTAGATTCATGATAGATAAGAATTACTTGAATGTAAATGTGGAGAGGGAAATTCCTTATGGAATTTTGGCATGGTAATGGGTATATATAGAAGGAATCAATGAGAGATAAAGAGGTCTATCATATTTCAAATATAAGGAGGACAGTATAAGGGAGGTTTGAAATCATACCCCAACATTTATAATTGAAAATAAAAGGGCATAACAATATTAAAAAACTTGGATAAAAAGAGAAAAGAAGGAATCCCTTACTTGGAAGTGTGATCCCAAAAGCTTAGGAGAGGCTTGATATAGGATTCTGGGGAGATTGGGGCTCCTTTGGATGACTCTATAGAAAAGAGGGCAGGGGTTGGTCTAACTTAAAAGGCATTGAGTGCAGAGGAAGTAGGAGTTTGGTGGGTTTATATAGGAAATGATAAAGAATTGTTTATTATTTAGGTTTGGGACACCTCACATTAAACTAATCAAAACCATAAACCATTCAATGGTTTTTCCAAAGGGGAGTGGAAAAAAATATTTTACAAGACCACTGGCTGAACATCTTAAAATAATAGGGTCGCTTATGTGGAGGTGAGTCACACTCTCAAGGAAAACAATTTGAAAAGATAAAATGTTTTATAAACCATGAAGTGTCCACTAAAGCTTTGTAAAATAAATCAAAAAAACCAAAAATAAAATTATTTTAATGTTGAAACATATATAGACAAAAAATAATGTTTATAGTATTTTATTACATCAATATTGGGTTATTATGATGTCACCAAACACATTATATATTTAAAATGTACTTAATTTTTACCAAAAAAATGGATTCTGTCAGAAAATTATGACAAATTCACCATTGGATAATTTCAACATCTTGATTCCAAAAATAATATTCATTAAATCTAAATAATTTTATGTCAATTTTTACTTTTGAAATAAAAACTCATATTTATTGAAAATTCAATGATTTTGACAAAAAAAATCTTTCAAACCTTAATAAAAATTACAATTGCATTTATAAAATTATACGATAATTTATCATTAATAAAAAATAATTTTTTAATAATAATAATATTTTATTAAAATATTATTAATTTCCAAAATCCATTAATTCATCATAATATATTTCTTAGTTGAATATTAACTAACAATTCTAATTTTTCTTTAAAAACTAATTATAAAGTAATAATAATAAAAAGAATGTAATTATTTATACAAGAATAATGTACATAATCTTAATACTATGGACTTGTTATATAACCCCTTAAAACACCCACATAAGACCTTAGGGTAAGGTGCACATTGGTGATAGACTCTTGGGTGGCTCAGATAACATTGATCGAGTGGTAGTCTCTATGAACTTCCACTTCTCTCATAGGTGGTTCTACTATAGCTTAACATATTCAAGCTCGGCTTGGGAATAGTCAAGAGTGAAGCCTAATAACGCCACCTCCATTCTGAGCTTTAACAAATGGGCTTCGTATTGGGAAAGTCTCCTGGATGAGGCCATCACTTCCTCTGTCTGAGTAAATTGGATTTTTTAATGCCCTATATTTATACTAATTATGTGATCACTGTTCAACGACTATATTAGCAACGGTAACAATTCATAATGGTATTTAAAAAAACCAAATATACAACCAAATAAGTGTATATATTTTACATAACCATAAGAAGAAATTTAAATAGACCAATAGGAATTTTTATTAATGATTTTGTAGGTAGTTACAAGCTTCCCCCATAAGAAATTTCATCCTCGAAATTTCTTTTTCCCACATTAATCAAATGTGGGTAACTCTGCTTCATCACTTCTTCTGATTCCCACGTATCTTCTACAATGTTGTGGTTTTTTCAAAACACCCTGATGAGGGGAATTGTCTTATTTCATAGAACTTTTTCTCTATGATCTAAGATCTTCACTGGTTTCTCCTCGTATAAAATATCATCCTCTAGTTTTACTACCTCTGAAGAGAGTACATGTGAAGGGTCTAGTATGTACTTTCTTTAGAGGGATATATGAAATACAACATGTACTTTGGACATGGTAGTTGGAAGTGCTAGTCGATAGGCTACAACCCTGACATGATCAAGAATCTCGAAGGGGATGATGTACCTAGGACTTAACTTCCCCTTATTTCCAAACCTCATTAACATATTCGAGGGAGATATGTGTAGAAATAAATTTTACCTAAATTTAAACTCAAGGTCTCATGGATGGTTATTTGTATGACAACCCTGCTTTTTATTACAACTTAATCATGATTCATTACATAAAACATCACTTGATACAACAAAGAAGATAGAGAGGTTTAGTGTATTTGGGGCTTAGGATCATTACATAAAAACTTAAAACATGAAATACAACATCTTTATTGAAAACTTCCTTTACATGACCACAACATTCCCTCGTACTTAGAATTTCATGGGATAACCTGAGGACATGCATAAGAGAAGGGTGAGCTATAAATCCCAGTAAGGGAGTACACATGGAATAACATGAGGAGTACAATACATGTTAGACAATAGGCATATCAATAGAGCATAAAAGAAACATGAACATAAAGGCATGATAAAGCATGATAACCATAACATGGAAATGTGGAAACAACACTTAACAATGAATTAGCATGAGCCAAGGCTCATTGCACATGGAGCATGAGTAAACCCTCATTGCACATGAAGCACGAGTAAACCCTCGTTGCACTTGAATTAGCATGAGCCAACACTCATTTCACATGACGTATCATGATACTATCCTTTACCCAATGCATTGGAGCGCTATAAGGGCGCACCCTTCTTAAACATTTCATTTCATGCATAAGTGTGCCACATGGATCATAAAACATGGATTCATAAAACATAATCATTTATTACACAATAAAGTAATGTGGAATTCATACATGAAACTTTATAATCAATATGTAAATGTGCATAAAGGTGAATACCCTTGATGGAGAAATGGGCATGGTATTCACTACACAATGACATTGGCTTAGAAAATCGGTGCGATTTCGGCAGCGTAACGGCGTGACATAAGAATTCATAAAAAAGGTTGATGAGAGAGAAAGGGGTTCCTCATCCTATTTACATGTAATGGAAATTAAGGAGGTCATATAGATACATGTACCAAAAACTGTAATGGAATTTAGATTCATGATACAAAATTATTTTCTTGAATGTAAAAGAAGAGAGAGAAGTTCCTTTCGGAATTTCGGCATAGTAACGGGTGTACATGGGAGGCATTTAATGAGAGAGAAAGGGGTCTCCCATCATTCAATCAATAAGAGGGAAGTATGGGGGAGGTGAGAAACCATACCCAAACATTCATAATTGAAATTAAAAGGGCAAAACAACTTAAAGAAAATTGAAAAAAATGAGAAAGGAAGAAAAAAACCCTTACTTGGAAGTGTGCTTCCAAAGGCTAGAGAGAGGCTTGTGAGAGGCTTCTTGGGAGCCTGGGGCACCTTGGGAGGATTCTAGAGAGAGTAGGGCAGATGTTGGACGAACTCCAAAGGATTTTAGTGAGGAGGAAGTGGGAGCTTGGGTGGGTTTATATAGGAAAGGTGAGAGAATTCTTTATTATTTAGGTTTGGGACCCCTTATATTAAACTAATCCAAACCACAAACCATCCCATGGTTTTTTCCTATGGTTTCGGGAAAAGGAAAGAGGAAAACAATATTTTACAAGGCCAAGGACCGAACTTATTAAAATAATAAGTTTTCTTAGTGGAGGTGAGTCACACTCCCATGGAAATTAATTTAAAAATGCAAAGTGTTGAATAAGTTTTGAGGGGTTCATTAATGCTTTGAAAAGTAAGTCAAACAAACCCAAAATCACTTTATTTTAATGGTAAAACATGTATTTTCAGAAAATAAGGATTATTGTATTTTATTACATCACCATTGGGTCATTATGATGTCATAAAACACATTACATATTTAAACAGTATTTAATTTTTACCCAAAAATTTGGCTGTCTCAGAAAATTATGAAAAATTCCCCGTTGGATAATTTCGACGTCCTGATTCAAAAAATGAAATTTATTTTATATAATTTTTTTTCTAAATATGTTAATTTTCACTTTTAAAATAAAAACCAACATTTATCGAAAATTCACAGGTTTTGACAGAAATAGATTTCAAACCTTAATATAACATTTTAATTGCACTCATAAATTTATAATATCATTTTTTTAATTAATTTAATAAATATATTCTTATTTTATTGAAATATTATTTAATTCAAAAATACCTTAATTTAAAAAAATATATTTCTTAATTAAATAATAACTACAATCAACATTTGTACTTTAAAAACTATTTACAATGTATCAAAAATGACTAGAAATTATATTCCTTATTATATAAAAAAATAATGTACATGAACATAGTACTACTTATTTGATACATAACCCCTTAAAACAACCGCATAAGACCTAAGGGTAAGGTGTGCGATGGTGACAGACTCTTGGGGTGGCTCAAATAACATCGCTCGAGTGGTAATTTCAATCAACACCCACTTTTCCCGTAGAAGGTCACATTCGACCTTGACATAATGAAGCTCAGCTTGGTCTTGGTCAAGGTCGAAGCCCAAGGATTCCACCTCTTTTCCGAGCTTTGAAAAATGGGCTTCGTATGGGGCAATTCTACTAGATGAGGCCATCACTTCCTTTGTCTGAGTAAAAATTGGGTTCGTTAAAGCCTTATATTTATACTAATCATGTGATCACTGTTCAACGACTATAAAAGTAACGGTCACAAATCTTATCATAAAACCTAAGAAGTTGACATCTTATAAAAACATTTTTTTTATAAATACACAATTAACTGGATCAAGAGGGATTTTCCATTAATGAAACTTTGGGTCGTTACAATTTGCATAACTCTTCTGTCAACTCTAGGCTACCTTGATATGTTGTTGAATGGATTTCACCTTCTCCACCATTTCTTCGACCATTTCTGGTCATATCTGCTTATGCTCATGGACTTCATCCCAACATGTTGGTATTCTACACCTCATCCCATACTGGGCTTCATAAGGTTCCATTCAGATGCTCGAGTGGAAACTGTTATTATAGTAGAATTCAACCATAGGAAGATGTTGATCCCATCCTCCTTTAGAGTACATTGAACATGATCCTAAAATATCTTCCAGTGTTTGAATAGTTCACTCAGATTGGCCATCAGTTTCAAGATGATCGGTTGTACTGATGTTTAGTTTAGTATCCAGATCCTATTGAAGACTCTTCCAAAACAAAGAGGTGAATCTTTGATATCAATCAGATACAATAGATAGTGGTACTCCATGCAACCTTACCACTTCCCTGATGTATATCCGTGACAGTATATCCAATGAGAAATTCTCTTGAATTGCAATGAAGTTTGAAGACTTTATAAGACGATCCACAACAACAAAGATTTCATTTTTTCCATTGAATGTCTTCAGATGTCTGGAGTCAAAGTCAATAGTGATGTTCTCCTATTTCCATGCTGGTATGGGAAATGGTTGCATCATCCCCTTAGACTTTTACCTCTCAACCTACACTTGCTGACACACCAAGCACATTGATGTATACTCATCGATCTACTTCTTCATATTATCCCACCAATAATGCTATCAGATATCTCGATACATCATTGTGTTTCCTGAGTGAATAGAGAAATTTGAACTATGTGCATCATCCAAAAGTTCCTTCTTTAACTCCAGACATGATGGAACACATAGTATTTCCCCATATATCATAATTACTTCTTCATTAACATTGAACTCCGAGGATTTCCCTTTTCTGATAGCTTCAACTTTCTTCTGAATTCCCACATCATCCTTTTGAGAATCCTTTAATTTATCCAAAAAAGATAGTTAAAAAATCATTTGTGAAAGAATTGATGATATTCCCTTATTTATGATTCCCATCTCCATATTTATAAAATCTACGAATATTGGATCCTTTTCAATTCTCATCATTAATAGAATTGTTGGGTCCTTTCTACATAGAGCATATTCCACCTTGTTTTCTTTCCTAGGGTGGTAATGGATTGAGTATTCGTAGTCTCCGATCATCTCTAACCATATTCTTTGGTGCATGTTCAACTCTTTCTATGGGAATAGATAGTTGAGGCTTTTTTGTCCATATATATTTCAACCTTCTCTCCAAAGAGGTAATTCCGCCAAATTTTTAAAGCGAAGATCACCACAACCTACTCCAGATCATGTGTTGTATAATTCTTCTCATGAACTTTCAATTGCCTTGAATCATAGACAATGAATGTCATTTTTCATCAACAAACAACCCATTCCCTTCCTTGAAGCAACACTGAATACCACAAAATGTTCTGCAATTGTGGGTAAAGTGAGCACGAGCACAGTGATAAGCCTCATTTTCATCTCCTTGAACCATTATTAGCATTCATCACACTAAGAAAACATTACTCCCTTCTAATTTAGCTTGTAAAGAGGGTTGGACAATTGTAAGAAATTTCTCACAAATTATTGATAATAACCAGCTAACCCCAAAATGCTACAGATATCTGTTATTGATGTTGGCCTCATCCATCCCTCTATTGCAGCTATCTTGGAGGGATCCATAGATATTCCATTACTTGTGATGATATGGCCCATGAATGAGACCTCCATCAACTAGAACTCACACCTTTTATACTTTTCATAGAGATTCTCATTTTGTAAGGTCTCTAGTACAGTTCTTAGATGCTCCTCATGATCCTCCTTGGTTTTGGAGTTTATTAGAATATCATCAATAAAGACTACCACAAATTTTTCATGGTAATATATAAAGACTATATTCATCAATTTAATGAATATTGATGGATAATTATTGATTCTGAAAGGCATTAATATAAATTCATAGTGCTCGTATCTTGTACGAAAGGCAGTTTTGGGGGTATCTTCCTTATTCACCCTTACTTGACAATATCCTGACCGCAAATCTAACTTGGATAAGTAATTTGGTCCACAAAACTGATCTAATAAGTCATCAATTTGTGGGTGATGATACTTTTTCTTTATCATGATTTGGTTAAGCTCACAATAATCGATGATAAGGTGCATTGACCCATCCTTCTTCTTGATGAAGAGGACTGGTGCACCCCATGGTGAAACACTTGGGCATATAAATCCTTTAACCATATTTGCATGTAGTTGTTTCTTCATCTCCTCATGATCCATTACAACCATTCTATACTGAGTATTGGATATTGGAAATTCCCCAGGTATATGATCATTGAGAATTCAACATCTCTTCTAGGAAGAAGACCAGACAATTCCTCGGGAAACACTTCAGTGAATTCCCTCACAATAGGCATGTCATCAAGCATGGTTTACTCCTTAGACTCAATCATCTGAGCCAGATATGTGTGCTCATAGGGCAGTAATATCCACACTTGAGATGACGGAGCTAATTAAGATTAATCTTCCACCTTGCAGTTCTACAGAATCAGGGGTAAATTCTCAACATGGAGAGTGATTTCCCTCTCACAGAAATTTATGTTGGCTCTATATAGGGAAAATCCAATCCATGAAAATAATTGAATCAAATTCCACTAGAAGGAGTATAATGGGGTTCTCCGAGAAGTTCAATCTTTTGATTATGATAGGGGAGAAGTTATATTCATGGGATGCAATGATTTCACCATTTTTTGTACTCACCAACATCTTTACTTCCGTTATTTATGGTGGTGTTGGGATTGTTCTACTAAACTGTCAGAATATAAAATAATGTGTAGAAACTAAATCAAAAAGTGCGTTCACTATTATTGAATGAATAACTAGTGTACCTATCACCAATTCGTTTTCGGGGTTCAATTTGGTGGTAGTGATGGTAAAAGCTCTCCCTTTTTGTCTTGGAGGTTGTTGGTTGCCTCTAAAAACCCTTCTCTTAGGGAACTGATTTGCATGGTACCCTGGTTCTTTGCAGTTGAAGCAATAAAAAATGCATTGAGAGTCGAATGGAGCTTTATTTTCCACTTTCGTAGCCATGGGTTTTTCATACCGATAGTTAATAATCAGGTTCCATTCTCTTCGACGCCTAAAGCATTTCCTTTTCCCCTTTAGGCAATTTCTGGGGTGCTTCATTCGACACCTTTGGTAAGTGGGTGGATGGATTTTCATAGCACCATTGGATTAATCAATCAGAAAACCAGAATTGAAATCCACCCTATGCTTCTTATCCCCATGATAACCCTAATATTCACCGATCTCTATTTCGACCTTGAGGGAAAATTAGAAAATTTTCTCATAGCTCTCGAAGTCACGGATCTCCCGGGATTTCCATAGGCTAGGTTTTAGCCCACCAAAAAAGCAGTCAACCTTGCATTCAGGGGTAACGACAAAGCCAGAGGCATATCATGCAAGCCTTGTAAAGTTCTCCTCGTATTCACTGACAGATTTGTCCTCTTTTTTCTTGATGGAATGAAATTACCTTTCCATCTTAAATCGGAGGGTGCACGGAAAATTTTTATCGAAAATCATCTTCCAGAAATCCTTCCATTACAATGCCTTGATCTCCTCCTTAGGATTAATATTTCTGATCAATGTCCCCCATTGATCAGCTTCACCCTCTATATGATAAGAATCCAAAAGAACATTCTCCTGTTTGGAACATTGAAGGATGAAGAAGATCTTTTCAATGGAGTTGATCCATTGTTTGGTGATTGAGGGATTAAATGATCCATTAAAAGTCAGAGGCCTTTGTCTCATGATGCTCCTGATAGCAACTAGTTATTTCTTGGTGGGGGGGGGGGTTGAACGTTCCTCTTGACCCATGTTTATATTCAATTATTGAGTTAACTGAGAGAGTATCATGACAAACTTCGTGATTCCTACTCCCATCGGATTGGGCGTCTCATTAGAACAGTCATCACATTGGTTTTCGCATCGGTTGTTAGCTCGAGTCCTCCTATTACCAGCCATTAGCTAGAATAAAAAGAATGTTAGGGGTAACACATAAAGGGTAATCCAAGGACAAAACATATGACTTATAAATATCTTTTATTTCCTTAACATATGAATCTATAGGCTTCAATCTATGTTATCCATGATCTACTTTCTAACATATATTCTTAGGGTTTTTTTAAATTCCCTTAATAATAGTTTATACTAATCTTGTTAATTTTCCAAAGAATATCCCTTTGGAGTGTCATAACCAGGAGTGCAACAAGGCCTATTTTCATGTACCAGGATACCTCGGGTCAAGCCTGAAACTCCTTGTGGGGTTTTCACCCGTAGGTACATCTGTGCCAGAGTTGCCTCTACCTACTCATTTCCAGACAGGGATGTATTTTCTTGATAAACCACATGCTCAATACTCACAAAAAATTAGGGATATTGTTTTTATAATTTGCCTTATCCATATTGATTCACTAGGGTTTTTTAATTGTAATCCCAAAAAATAACTGAGCCTATCCTCTGATACCAACTATGACAACCCTTCTCTTATTACACACCTAAACACGATTTATTCCAAAAAAACTTCACTTGATAGAACATAGAAGATTGATAGTTCTAGTGTATTTGGGGATTAGGAACATTATATAACAAAATAAAACAAAGATCACAAAATCTTATTGAAACCTCCTTTACATGACCACTACATTCCCTCATACTTAGCATTTCATGGGATAACCTAAGGAAATGCATAAGAAAACGGTGATCCCTAAAGCCCAATAAGAGAATAAACATGGAATAACATGAGGAATACAATACATCTTAGAAAATATGAATATACATGGAGAACATGTCAAATATGAACATATAATACTGATAAAGCATGATAATCATAATATGGAAATGTGGCAACAACACTTAACATGGAATTAGCATGAGCCAAGGCTCACTGCACATAGAGCATGAGTAAAGCCTCATTGCACATGATGCACAAGTAAAACCTCATTGAACTTGAAATTTCATGAGTCAACACCCATTGCACATGACGTATCATGATACAATACTTTACCCAATGCATTGTAGCACAATCAGGGTGCACCCTTTCTAAACATTTCATTTCATGCATAAGTGTGCCACATGGATCATAAAACATGGATTCATTAAACATCATCATTTATTCCATGATAAAAGAATGTTGAATTCATATAGGAAAATAATTAATCAATAAGTTAATGTGAAAAATGGTGAATACACTTGATATAGAAATGGGCATGGTATTCACTACACAATGACTTTGGCTTGGAAAATTGCGGTGCAATTTCGGTAGCATAACAGTGTGACATAAGAACTCATAAAAATGGTTTATGAGAGATAAAGGGGTGTCTCATCATATTTACAAGAAATGGACAGTATGGAGGTCATATACATACATTTCTTAGCAATTGTATTGGAATTTAGATTCATGATTCAAAATAATTACTAGAATTTAAATGAGGAGAGGGAAATTCCTTACGGAATTTCGGCATGGTAACATATATACATGGAAGGAATAGATGAGAGGGAAATAATTCTCTCATCATTCAAAAATAAATAGAAAAATATTGGGGAGGTGATAAATCATACCCCAACATTTATAATTGATAATAATAGGGCATAATAATATTACGAAACTTGGATAAAAAGAGAAAGGAAGGAATCCCTTACTTTTAAGTGTTATCCCAAAAGATTGGGAGAGGCTTGAGAGAGGCTTCATGGGAGCTTTGGGCACCATTGAATTATTATATAGAGAGGAGGTCATGGGTGTTAAAACTCCGAAGGATTTGAGTGAAGAGGAAGTGGGATCTTTGGTGGGTTTATATAGGGAAGGAGAAGGAATTCATTATTATTTAGGTTTGGGGAACCTCACATTAAACTAATCAAAACCACAAACCAGCCCATGGTTTTTTCCGAAAGATTTTTCCAAAGGGGAGTGGAAAACAATATTTTATAATTCCAATGTCCTAAATTCTTAAAATAATAGGGTTGGTTATGTGGAGGTGAGTCACACTCTCAAGGAAAACAATTTAAAATGATGAAATGTTTTATAATCCATGAAGGGTCCACCAAAGCTTGGTAAAATAAATCAAACAAACCCTAAATCACATTATTTTAATATTAAAACATATATTGTACAAAAATAATGTTTATAGTACTTTCTTACACCCCTATTGGGTCATTAGGATGTCAGAAAACACATTATATATTTATACGGTATTTATTTTTTCCAAAAAAAAAACTACCGTCTTAGAAAATTATGAAAAATTAACCATTGGATAATTTCAACATACTGATTTCAAAAATAATATTCATTTTATCTAAATAATTTTTTTTGTGAATTTTTACTTTTAAAATAAAAACATGTCATTTATCGAAAATTCAAGGGTTTTGACAAAAACATCCTTTAAACCTCAATAAAAAATACAAATTCATTCATAAAATTATATTTTAATATATATTTAAAAAAAATTTAAAAATAATAATAATATATTTTAAAAAATATTATTTAATTCAAAAATCCATTAATTCATCAAAATAGATTTTATAGTTGAATATTAACTAAAAATACTATTTGTGCTTCAAAAACTATTTTCAAAGTAACAATAATAAAAAGAGTGTATATTCTATATACAAGAATAATGTATAAAATTATAGTACTGGGGTCATGTTACATAACCCCTTAAAACACTCATATAAGACCTTAGGGCACGGTGCACGACGGTGATAGACTCTTGGGGTGGCTCAGATAACATTGCTCGAGTGGTAATCTCTATCAACATCTACTTCTCTCGTAGGCAGTTCTGATCAAGCTTAACGTATTCAGCCTCATCTTGGGTTTGGTTAAGAGTGAAACCTAATGACGCCACCTCTTTTCTGAGCTCCGACAAATGGGCTTCGTATGGGGCTAGTCTACTGGATGAGGCCATCGCTTCCTTTATCTATGTAAATTGGATTTAGTAAAGCCCTATATTTATACAAATCATGTGATCATAGTTCAACAACTATATTATCAATGATCACAATTATTAAAGGTATTTTAAAAAACAAATCTTAGAACCAGATAAGTGAATAAATTATACATAACCATAAGTTGACATTTAAATATACCCATTGGAATTTTAATTAATGAATTTTTGGGTCATTATAGTCAAACTATACCTTTTAGATAGAAACTAGTAATACAATTTAAAATTTTACTTTAAATGAATTTACAATTCAATACAATATGAAAACACTTTTTTGAAGATCCATGTGGGATATGAGTTTCTATTTTGGAAAAAACTATTTAAATAATCTTTTGGAATGTGTTTTAAAAACAAAAGACAGATTTTGAAAATCAAACATAAATAATGGAATCGATTTAAATATATTTATATATAAAAATAAACATTAAAATATACACTAAGATGTGCATAAAAATATACAAAAATTACATTAATATATTTAAGCATTCATAAAGAATTACAAAGTATTAAATAAAGAGACATAATGTAAGAACCCAGTTCTTATCTTTGAGGTACGAATTTCTTCCTTTCTCCCTTCCTTAAGTGTTTTTAAGAAAATAAGGAAAATGGGGAAAAATCCTAAATTTTGGAACTAAATGCCATGTACTTTTCCACACGTCGTGTACTTTTGGCCGTGTGGAATGGGTACATGGGGCGTGTAGCCATGTCGGCGACGAAGTGTGTAGGAACCGACTATACGTCGTGTAGTGGTCCTTTACATGCCGTGTAGTCAGTCGGCAGGCCAAAACAGTAAGGCGGTGGAGCAGCCGCCAGCTGGGCGACGATACACGCCGTGTACTCATGAGTACATGTCGTGTACTCATGTCGATGGATGAACAGTTTGGCGGTACCTCCAGAGGAACAATTAAATGATGAAAGTACACACCATGTACTTTGTTTTTTCACTTAAATGGGCAGTAGCCTCCCCTGTTCACAGGGAAGGCTTAGAACCGGATGAGAGGAGCGGAAGAGTGAGGCTGAACGTTGGGAGATCCACCGATCAAGCGTCTGGAATCCGTTTCCACCTCGGACGATCTCATTGGAACCGCGCGGGTAAGCCCTCCCTTCTCCTTGCATGTTGCATACCAAATCTTCCCCTAACCGGAGTTATTTGAGGTTAAGCGACTTTTCTTCTTCGTCAGATCTATATCATAATTGGGCGTTTCTGGAATCGACGTTCGTGTATAGCGCTCGTTGGTGTATAAGGTAGGTGTCTTGGTGTTTGTTTTTCAACTGCCGTGTGTTTTTGGGGTTTTTGTGCCACAAACCCATGTTGGGGGTGTCGTGTGGCTGAGGCCATAGCTATTTTAAATACCTAGATTTGAATAGGTGATTTAAATGTGATATTAAAATTTTGGTTGGGATCATTACTTGGATCTGGAACCACCCCGGGGGTGTGTTCCACTGTACAGCAATTTGGCCAGGATACCCGAGGGTAAGCCTTTAAAGTATTAATTGTAGAATTTACTATAGAGGAATTTCTTGTTTACTGCTTGCTTACATGTTGGGCATGACCCGGTTACCTGTCTAGCCTGAGGGCATTGTTGTGATTAGCCTGTGGGCACTGCACTATTTAGCCTAAGGGCAGTAGCTATTTCAGCCTGAGGGAAACTTCTTCTGTGCCCGTGGGCAGTTGATTTGGTGCCTGTGGGCGACACTTCCTACGCCCGAGGGAAATATCCGTATGCCGGTGGGCAATTTCTTGTGTTGAATACTCTTCACCTAAGGGTAGGGGTTCACATGTCCGAGGACATTAGCTATTTACTTAGAATATTCAATGTGGTGATATTTTAAATTAAATGCATCAAAAGGATATCAAAATGGAAATATAATTGGTTATGTTTGTAACTTTTAGTACTGCTTACTTTTGTTGCATTTTACTACTTCACACTGTTGTTGCATGTTTTACACACAGTTGAGCACGGGCCTTTGGTGGGAACCTATTGGGATTTATTTCTCACACCCTGTTTGGGCCATGATTTTCGGCACAAACAGATTACATTGCTATAGGTGTAGATAGGGGCAAGAGTCCCTATACAGGTAATGGATTGCTACTGAGGAGTAGGGGAGCATGGGACCGAGCATAGGCTAATGATGCCGCCATCTGTTTTGTTTTGTTTTGTTGTACTCTGTATTTTGTTATACTGTATTGATGTATAACATGTTCTGTCTGTTTTTATAGAATAGTGACATACTGCATCTTCATATATATATGACTGTTGGTTTCTCTTTTTGTCATCATTTGTTCATTCCCATTGTGTATGGTTTATTGTTTTCGATGTTGTTGTATATCTATCATATATTCCGCTGCACTACACTTTGAAAAATGAGGGCATAGTTTCCCCACTATCAGACCTGGGCCCTCGCTACTAGTCGGCAGCCTCTGGCGTTTGGGGAAATGCTCTTGAGGTCACATGGCGAATCGGGTACGGGGCACCCGTTGGGTGGCACCTGGAACCAGGAGGTTACAAAGTGGTATCAAAGGGGTTCTTTTCTTTGACTTACTATTTGGAGCCATAGTCAAGGATAGGACAGACGAAAGTTGGTAATAAGCTGTGCTCGGGCGTAGCTAACCCGTGTACAGGGAAAATCCAATTTACCTCGTGTAGCAATTTTAATGATTTTTCAATTTACATTTGATTTGTTTTCAGTATTGGGTGACGCTCTTGATATTGTGCGGTTTATAATTTATCTATGGGTTATATTTAGTTGCAACCCGATGAGATAAGGGTATTCCGTCTCACACAACATATAGGTACATTCTAGATATCACATACCATGCATAGTTCACATGCCATGTAGGTTCATTAGCAATTGCATGTTGTTGTGATACTTGCTGTGCTAGTAAAGCATTCTGCCGTGATAGCTGCTTTGATAAAATACCTGCTTTGTGATAGGGTATTTTCTTGTGTGAGCCTGTTTATAGAATGGACGCCAAAATTCGGTTTTTGGGGAGTATGGGCCCCCATTGACCAGAATTTGGTGGATCATTAGCTGTTTATTAGTTATGACACAGACAAGATTTCAGACTTTGATTCGTGGGGAGTATGGGCCCTCACGGGTCAGAATTTGACACTTAGGTGTTGTTTTTCAGTATTCCTGGGTTCCAGGGAATTTTCTGAGGCATACTGTCTGGAAACCCAGTATACATGCCGTGCAGTACTTTAAACACGCCGTGTATGGCCTTCTATTTAGGAAGAAAAATAAAATTTTTGAGTACACGCCATATAACCTGAGTAAATGCCGTGTAGTCTCTTCCCGTGTCACAAACTGTGTTGGTGATGACACGGGGAAGGGAAAGCTTGGGGTGAACACGCCGTGTAGCTTTTGTACACGCCGTGTAGTGTTGACCCGGAGTCCGGCCGTGTAACTAACAACACGGTTCGGTGAACTCATGTACAGAACACACAGTGTCAATGATGAACATTCCGTGTAGTGTGACCTGGGGACTTGGCCATGTAACTAACAACACGGGTCAGTGTCACCTCTCCTTGAACACGCTGTGTACTTGTGGGACATAACGCATTATCTTGTCTGAGGACAGACCATGTGGACTTAACCATGTGGCTGGGAGATGGGGTAGTGTACACACTGTGTGCGGGTGGAACACGCCGTGTAGTTGCAAACCGAGTAGTCGGCCGTGTCACAAACGACGCCGGCAGTTGGAAAATAACACCATACACACCGTGTAGATTATATACACGCCGTGAAGTTCTGTTCAACGGGATCCGTGTGGCATAGCCATGTAGAAGGACCCGGGCAGGGGAACGAAATTAAAGTACACGTTGTGTAGTCATTGTACACGCAGTGTAGTCCTGTTTTGAAAATCTTGAAATGCCTTCTTCCTCTTGTTCCCTTTTTTGTTCCTTCGCCTTCAGTCTTTGATAAATCTTGAATCTAAGGCATACCTTTGACCTTGTAGTGTCATGCCACCTAGACGACCGCGTGTTGATCGCCAGGAGAGTGGCGACGACTATAATCTTGAGATGGTGGGCCATGGGCTACCAGTTGGTCCTCCAGTAGAGCCAGATGCGGCGCCCGCTATTATGACGGACACAAGCGTGGAGGTGCAGTTTTGTGAAGGCTTTATGCGGTTCATGAAGAACTTTCAGGGAGCACCGCGGGCTTCCACATCTATGGCCGAGCTGACTCATATCTTCCAGTAGCAGCATCCGACTATGTTTTCAGGGGATGGTGGACCACAAGATGGAGAGTATTGGTTGGGGTTGATACATACTATTTTCAAGCATCTTGAGATGCTTCCAGGGTGGAGGGTCAAGCTCGCGACTTATATGCTGCGTGATTCCGCCAAGAGGGGGTGAGATGTTACCACCAAGTCAGAGCATCATAGAGACATGGCGTGGGATGATTTTTAGGCAGTCTTCTATGACTTATTTTTCCCAGAGATGTTGAGGGAAGATAGAGCTCGAGAGTTCATGAATCTGCAGCAGGGTGCTATGTCGGTGATAGACTATTCTGCTCGTGTCACTGAGCTTCAGCGCTTTGCACCCGTGCTGGTGGGTGATGAGCTGTTGAGAGCCAGAAGTTTTGAGGATGGTCTTCGTTATGACATCTGAGCACTGGTGAATGTTTTTAGGTTTCCTTCAGTACACGCTGTTGTGAACCAGGTGCCGATTACAGAGTGGAACCTGCAGGAATCTAGTGGTGTGGGCCAGGGCGGTTCGGCACTAATTACTGGTATTATTTCTTCTAGCAAGAGGAAGAGACAGATGAAATTCTCTCAGGGTGGCAGTACCAGTCAGAAGAATGCTTCAGGTGGCCAGGTCATGTGCTACTAGTTTGGTAGAGAGGGGAACAAGATGCCACAGTGTCCATGTGATCCAGTGGAGTGATGAGCTTGCGGCAAGATGGGTCATCGACATTGCTTTTGTAGGGAGTTTCCACTAGTGGCTAGTGAGAGGGGTTCTGTACAGACTCCGCGTGCGGGAGCAGAACCAGTGGCTTCTTACCAGTCGGGGAATTGGAATACGTCAGGGCATGCAAGCAGAGATGGTGGTAGTGGTCGTGGTAGCCAGACACTAGGATCTCAGAGGCAGCAGGATAGGACAGCTCAGTGTAGCTAGGCTGTGTCGCAGGGCCGCGACACTGGGCAGGATTATGCAGTGCAACAGAACCAATAGGAGTAGGATCCCGGAACTTCTACAGTCATAGGTAATATTCTAGTAGCTTCTGTCTTATCTTCAGTACTTTTCGATATGGGTGCTACACATAGTTTCATATATATACCCGTTGTGGAGATCCTTGGGGTATGTGTTTCTAATTCTTCTGATATCATGACACTAGAAACTCCGTTGGGGACTAGAAAGGCTGGTGTGCGTCAGTGCAAGGAGTGCCCCCTTGAGGATGGTGGGTGTCACTTTTTATGGTACCACTATGTCTTAGAGATGACGACCTATGATGTCATTCTCGGAATGGACTGGTTGGTTCCCTTTCGAGCCTTTGTGGACTGATATCATCATAGGGTGAGTTTCACATCACCAGAGGGCGGAGAGTTTCTATACATAGGCGAATGGGATGTTCTAGCGAGTCGAGATGGACCAGAGCATCATGGGCGAGGTGGATTCACAGCCCGGATTGCAAGATTGTATATGGATGACCAGGGGACTTGTCAGAGGTATTTCCCTCCAGTTGTTGATCATTTCAGGGATGTCTTCCCGGATGACTTTTCAGGTCTACCTCCAGAGAGAGAGGTGGATTTCTCTATTGAGCTAGTGCAAGGAGCATCACCGGTGTCCATTCATCCTTATAGAATGGCCATGCCTGAGTCGCAGGAGCTCAAGAGGCAGTTAGAGGAGTTACAGGCGAAGGGTTTTATTCGACCCAATACTTCTCTGTGGGGTTCACTGGTCCTTTTTGCGAAGAAGGCGGATGGTACCCTCAGACATTGCGTGGATTATCAGAAGCTGAACCAGTTGACGGTCAAGAACCGATATCATTTTCCGAGGATAGATGATCTTTTTGATCAGCGTCGAGGAGAACGAGTGTTCTAGAAGATTGCCTAGAGATCCGGCTATCAGCAGCTACGCGTGAGACCATCAGATATACTACTTAAGTCTTTTCGGAGCAGATATGGTCTATACAAGTACTTTTCTATGTCGTTCGGACTCACGAACACGCCAGAAGTTTTCATGGCTCTGATGAATCGTGTGTTCCATCCATATCATGATTCTTTTTTGGTAGTATTCATGGATGACATCTTAGTGTGCTCTCACACTTGACATGACCATTCCACCCATCTTGAGATCATATTGAGTACACTGAGAGAGCATCGGCTATATGATAAGCTCTCAAAGTGCCACTGCTGGATGGACCAGATTCACTTCCTAGGTCATATCATCTCAGAGGAAGGAGTTGCAGTGGACCCAGAGAAGGTGAGAGAAGTAGTTTCCTGGGAGCAGCCTAAGATTGTGTTTGATATACGGAGTTTCTTGGGGATGGCTGGTTACTATAGATGCTTCATACAGGACTTCTCCCACTTAGCAGCACCATTGACTGGTCTGACTAAGAAGGGTGTGAAGTTCGTTTGGTCGGAAGCTTGTGAGACAGCCTTTCAGGACCTAAAAGGAAGGTTGACTTTAGCACCGATCCTGATACTCCCAGAGTAGTGGAAGAGCTATACAATTTACTGTGATGCATCAGGTATTGGGCTGGAAGTAGTGTTGATGCAGGGAGATCGAGTTGTTGCGTACAGGTCTCAGTAGTTGAGGCCACATAAGAGGAATTACCCGACACATGATCTTGAGTTGGCTGCAGTTGTGCATACGTTGCGCTGTTGGAGACATTATCTATTCGGAGAGTATTTTTTGGTTTTCACCGACCACAAATGCCTCAAGTATATCTTTACTCAGCGTGACCTGAATCTGAGGCAGAGGAGGTGGGTCGAGTACCTACAGTCTTACGATTTTGAGCTTGCCTATACACCTGGTAAAGGTAATGCATTAGAAGATGCACTGAATAGGAAGACTCAGATACATGCAATGCAGGAGGCCAGTGGTGAGTGGCAGCTTATGGCCTTCTTCTAGGAGATGCATCTGGAGGTTCATGACAATCAGGGGCATATTTATCATTCCTTGTTAGCTGTGACATCTACCCTCCTTGTCAGAGTGATAATTAGACAACTATCTGATCTGGAAGGCCTAGTTATACGGGATTCTGTGGCAAGTGAGGAACCTCCTCCCAGTTGGGCGATAGACGATGATGAGGTTCTGCATTTCCATGGACTAGTATGGGTTCCAGGGGATACACGCGAGGAGCTGAGGCGATAGTCTCATGCTTTAGCTTTGGAAATTCATCCCAGGGTTACCAAGATGTACCAAGACTTGAGACATCACTAATGGTGGCCGGGTATGAAGATAGAAATAACTGGTTTTTTACGAGGTGTTCCACCTATCAGCAGGTGAAGGCAGAGCACCAGAGGCTAGTCGGACTATTACAATAGTTACCCATTCCAGAGTGGAAATGGGATGATGTCACGATTGACTTCATGACAGGGTTTCCGAGGTCACCTAGAGGAAATACTTCTGTGTGGGTTGTTGTGGACAGACTCATGAAGGTAGATCACTTTTTTCCGATTAAGGAGACCTTCGGTGTTGACGATCTTGGAAGGCTGTATATCCGAGAGATCGTACACCTTCATGGGATCCCTCGTTCTATCATTTCAGATAGGGATGCCTGTTTTACATCTCTATTCTAGCAGAGTTTTTAGACGGCACTGGGTACACAAGTTCTTCTGAGCACAGCATACCACCCTCAGACCAATGGCCAGTCAGAGCATATGATACAAGTTCTAGAGGACATGTTGTGTGCATGCGTCATAGACTTTGGGGGCTCTTGGGAGAAGAATATACCCCTAGTTGAGATTGCCTATAACAATAGATTTCAGGTGACTATTGAGATGACACCATACGAGGTTTTATATGGTAGGTCGTGTCGATCACCTTTGTGCGGGTCAAAGGCAGGTGAGGAAGCATTACTGGGACCACGTCTCGGACAGGAGACTTCTGAGAAGGTCGAGTTTATTCAGAAGAGTATAGTTACCGCACAGTCTCATCAGAAGTCTTATGCTGATCACCATAGACGACATTTGGAGTTTGTGGTCTGGGATCAGTTTTTCTTGCGTTTTTTGCTGAGGCAGGGACACAGACGGATCAGGGGGCAGGGTAATATTTCACCGAGGTATGTGGGGTCGTTTGAGATTCTGGAGAGAGTTGGGTTGGTTGCCTATCAGTTTCAGTTACCGCAGCGATACCAAGCCATGCACGACGTCTTCCACGTGTCTCAGTTGCGCCTCTATCATTCAGACCCGTATCACATCTTTCAGCCTGAGGAGGTTGAACTTCAGATTGACACGTCTTTTGAGGAGAATCTGATTCGTATCGTTGACAGGATCACGAAGGTTCTCCATGGCCTGTCAGTTCCTCTCGTACAGGTGCTATGGCAGCATGGACGAGTGCAAGATGAAACCTAGGAGCGGGAGACCGACGTACATGCTTAGTGGCCAGAGTTGTTCTGAGCTATATCTTCTCCATCCTTGGAAGCGCAATTCGGGGACGAATTTCTTTAATGGGGGAAGTTTGTAAGAACCAGGTTCTTATTTTTGAGGTACGAGATTCTTCTTTTCTCCCTTCCTTAGGTGTTTTTAAAAAAATAAGGAAAATAGGGGAAAATCCCAAATTTTGGAACTACACACCATGTACTTTTCCACACACCGTGTAATTTTGGCCATGTGGAATGGTATACGGGGTGTGTAGCCATGTCGGTGACGAAGGGTGTAGGAACCGACTACATGCCGTGTAGTGGTCCTTTACACCCCGTGTAGTCAGTCGGCAAGCCAAAATAGTAAGGCGGTGGAGCAGCCACCAGCTGGGCGACGGTACACGTCATGTACTCATGAGTACATGTCGTGTACTCATGTCGACGAATGAACAGTTTGGCGGTGCCGCCAGAGGAAAAATTAAATGATGAAAGTACACGCCATGTACTTGGAAGTACACGCCGTGTACTTTGTTTTTTTTCATAAATTTGAAGTCGCCTCCCCTGTTCATAGGGAAGGCTTAGAACCAGATGAGAGGAGCGGAAGAGGGAGGCCGAACCTTGGGAGATCCACCGATCAAGCATCTGAAATCCGTTTCCGCCTCGGACGATCTCGTTGGACCACGTGGATAAGACCTCTCTTCTCCTTGCATGTTGCTTACCAATTCTTCCCCTAACAACAGTTATTTGAGGTTAAGCGGATTTTATTATTCGTCAGATCTATGTCATAATTGGTCATTTATGGAATCGACGTTCGTGTATAGCACTCGTTGGCGTATAAGGTAGGTGTCTTGGTGTTTGTTTTTCAACGGTCGTGTGTTTTGTGCATTTTTGTGCCACAAACCCATGTTGGGGGTGTCATGTGGATGAGGCCATAACTATTTTTAATACCTATATTTTAATAGCTAATTTAATTTTGATATTAAAATGCTGGTTGGGATCATTTTTTGGATCTAGAACCACCCCGGGGGTGTGTTCCACTGTTTAGCCATTTCGCCAGGATACCTGAGCGTATGCCTTTAAAGTAGTAATTGTAGAATTGGCTCGAGAGGAATTTCTTGTTTACTGCTTGCTCACATGTTGGGCATGGCCCAGTTACCTGACTATCATGAGGGCATTGTTGTGATTAGCCTGTGGGCACTGCATTATTTAGCCTGAGGGCAGTAGCTATTTCAGCCTGAGGGAAACTTCTTCTGTGCCTGTGGGCAGTTGATTCGGTGCCTGTGGGTGACACTTCCTAGGCCCAAGGGAAATATCCATATGCCTATGGGTAGTTTCTTGTGTTGAATACTCTTCACCTGAGGGTATGGGTTTACACGTCCGAGGTCATTAGCTGTTTACTTAGAATATTCACTATGGGGATATTTTAAATCAAATGAATAAAAAGGATATCAAAATGGAAATACAATTGGATAAGTTTGTTCCTTTTAGTACTTCTTACTTTTATTGCATTTTACTACTACACAGTGTTGTTGAATGTTTTACACACAGTTGAGCACGGGACTTTGGTGGGCACCTACTGAGATTCATTTTTCACACCCTGTTTGGGCTATGCTTTTCGGCCCAAACAGATTACATTGCTACAGGTGTAGATATGGGAAAGAGTCCCTATACAGGCACTTGATTGCTGCTGAGGAGTAGGGGAGCATGGGACCGAGCTTAGGCTCGTGATTCCGCCAACTGTTTTGTTTAGTTTTTCTATACTCTGTATTTTATTGTACTGTATTGATGTATAACATGTTCTGGCTGTTTTTATAGAATAGTGACATACTGCATCTTCATAGATTATGACTGTTGGTTTATCATTTTGTCATCAGTTGTTCACTCCCGTTGTGTATGGTTTATTGTTTCCACTGTTGTTGTATGTTTATCTTAAATTCCACTATGCTACACTTTGACAAATGAGGGCATAGTTTCCCCACTATTAGACCAGGGCACTCACTGCTAGTCGTCAGCCTCTGGCATTTGGGGAAATGCGCTTGAGGTCACGTGGCGAACCAGGTACGGTGCACCCATTGAGTGGCACTCAGAACCGAGACGTTACACATAATTCAAACCACTATTCAAAATATAAACATTTAATGAGGTAAACCCACTAATATCCACATCAATTAGGAAAAACAATATAATGATAATATTAAATTATAACTCACTCACATGGAATCATCATAAATCCAAAACATAAATTAGAAAAATACAAACCTATATAAAACATTTTTTTGAATTTTATCTAACAAATGGCATAAAATTATTTCCATCAATACTGAATAAAAAATCATCCCTTTTGATAATTACAATGTCAACCAATTCTAAACCATGAAACAATATTACATCACGTAAAAAATATTTATAAATTTCAAGAATAAATTGTGTGAAATAAAATGAAAATTCATGGAACCAAATACTTAAAATTCAATTTGGATGAATAGAAACATTGAATAAAAGAATAGGAAGATTGAAGAAAACAAATCAACACCCTAAAATACAGGAATAATCATTGGTATATTTATTTAACCAATATCTAGGTTTGGGTAAATATAGAACTGACTCTAGAGGATAAGGGAAAAAATTAATATAAGCCTGAAGATAAGAGAAAAATGCCTTCAAATGTAGGTATCATTTTGATTTCAAGTGAAAGAGCCCCAAAATATAAGGGGTAAGAAAGGAAGAGGATATCCCTAGGATCCCTCATATTCCATGGATGGATATTGATGAGGGGGTAATTATTTGGGGTATATTTAATTATTGTTAGTTTAGAATTTTATTTAAAATTGGTTATGTCACTTGATTTGGATACACAGTTTACCAAAACATGAGCTCTTCATTTGACTAACCTAGACACCCACTCTGTTTGGTTACACAATTTGGGAAATCATGTCCTAACCAGATGAAATGAGCGTTTTAACAATTTCATCCCTTTTCAGGGATAGGTAAATGCTTTCTATTACATATTTTCGAAACCATTTACCCTCCCCAGAGGATAAAGAATTGAATATTTCATAATGGTTCCACCTAAAACCCATTGGCAAACAAAAAATATCAAGAAATATATAAAAAAATAAGGATAAATAAGGTTGCGTTTTGAGAATACTTTCACTAATATTAGATATAATTAGAAAATTAATCATTTAGTATTTTGATACTTAATCACTAAATAACAAGACAATATTTTCATAATTAATTTTATATATTCCTTGAAAAAACAAGTTAATATTACATGAACTTTAAAAAGATCTTGTATATAAGTTGAAATCTCTAGAATAATCTTACTCATCATTAGAATTACAATTATATAAGTAAATATGCATCTTAAGTATTCTATACAAACTTATAATTTACTCTTTCATATCCTACTCATAATCATTCATTTTAAGAACCACAACATTGTTGTTCTTCTATATCATCAACTTATTATTATGTATGTTGTGAGTTACATAAACATATCAATGTGAACAAGAAATTACTATAATACTTTCTACAGGAGGAATTACATAACATCAATGAGATGATACAAATTCTTTGAAACACCAAATTTATTCTTATGTATGATAATATTGATCCTGAATATCACTATATGAAATCAATACTTTTCCAAACATCTAGACGAATTCTCTTTAATATGAACATTTTTTAAAAAACTCACAGATATTGTGTATGAACAATAGGTTTCATCAAATCATTTCATAAATTCATCAACCACTTTATCTAATCCTAAAACTACCCAAAATATATTAAGACTCAATCCAACTTCTATAACACTCTTTAGCATAATTCTTAATGAAATACAACTTATAAAAACTAAATTTGAGTAACTTAATATATTTATACTACCAAAAAATATACCTTTATGTAGGAATATTTTAATTTCTAAATGTGTATTCATTTTTTATAATTTAATTCAACACCTGTGATTCATATCTGGATTAGTTCTGTCAATTAACAGTTCTCTAAAATTTCTTAAAACCATTATCACATCTTTCATCATTGAGATATTATTTTCATTACTTTTCAAAATCCATAAATTCAACTAGAATTCACATAATCAAGAGTCATATGATTTATTATATAAACTTAATTTGATTTATAGGAAACCATGAATACCAATAATTTAGAGTAGAAATTCATATATGTATTAACCTTCTTGGATAAAAATTTCTTATAATTAGGTTATTCTAAAACGTGGGATATACCTAAATGATTTAGTGTTTTAGAAAATTTTTATAATACAATATATGATCAACTATATAAAAATGAAATATTTATGATTCATCCATAAATTTTCATGCCTAAAATCATTATGATGTAGTTGCATCTTCCTTTACATTTCCATAATTCGTCATAGAATGAAATCAGTTTTCTTATCTCAAATTTCTTTACCAATATTTGAATCAATCTTTATTAACTTTTAAAATTAAAGAAAACATCAAAACATATGATCCATATTAATTACAAGACAAATTGAGTTATCTTAAATGGGTTCTTCTAGCTATCTTTATTTTAGGAAACACATAATCATTCATAGTGAACTTTATTCTCCTCACACATTACTTCAACTATTTAAATTAAAATAATTAAATATTAACATAAATATTATTGAAAAAGTAGAACTCTTAAAAAAGAATCCATTCAAAACATAAAATTTAATTAAATTATTAGAATATAATTGGATCTAGACCTCATGATGTCGTGTGAATTTATGTTGGTCAAGGAATTTGTATATGGTATTTATTGTTGGGATAAATGCTACAATACTTATATTGTTATATATATATCTTTTTATTTATTTATTTATTTTTAATTTTTATATCTATTATGAATATAAATCATAATTCAATGATATTTTATTGTTTTATTTTTTTTATTATATTTATTTAGTAATGTTTCTAGTTAATCTTTGAATTTGTGTGTATTTTCTTATATTACAGTATTGGTATATAAAATTTATGTATGGGTTTGATTATTTTTTAAATTGGAATTAAAGGAATGATTTTGACATATTTAAATTATTTCCCAATTATATACAATTAACCTCAATGCTTGAAATCACTATACATTTATTATGGAGTGCATAGTACATCTATGGCGGTTTGGTATAGAGGAATTGAATTCAAATGTGGGTTCTATAATTGGAATAAGATTAATTGGTTTGGGGATATTGTGATTCAATAATGGATATGGGATTATGTATCATGGGAGAGAAGTTGTGAGGTTTACATGAAGAAATGAAATGGTTAAAACCAAAAATTTCCATGGAAATTTATGTGATGTATATAGGTACACAATATCTCATAATAAGTTTTAATGAATAAAAATGTGTAGTATGAGGTTCATGGATTATATTGGTTATATACTAGTCTCATTTATCAAATAGTGACATATAATACATTTATATATGTATGTTACAACTCATGATTTACAAACATTATTTCATAGGAATGGATTGAAATTAATTAAACCATTATAATAGAATATTAAATGTTTCTATAAATTTTTTATTTTTTTATAAAAAATAATTAATACTAGAAGAGATTATTTTTCTATACATATTATATATGTGATTTTTATATAATTTTTTTTATTTTTAATTAAATAATTTATTTAAAAATTATAATAGTGTATTTTAAATCATTTGGAGGCCTTAATGAAATCATTTTGTGTCTTGATATGTTATTTGTGAGTGGGAATATAAGAAAACAGCCTTATTACAACATATAATCTTGAATTTAGTCAATAAATTACTTCATTTCACACTGAGGATCTTTTCACGTTTATATATTTAGATAATTGGGACATAATACATTCATAACATTAAACATTAATATAGAGTGGATTCCATAAAAACAGTATTCATTTATACGAAAATATATAGCTTTTCAAATAAAAAAATTATTTCTTTAATGAAAAATATTCAAAACATTTAACTTGGATTCCTTATATGTCTTAAAACTCCTTATAACCTACGAAAATATTTTAGAAAATGGTGTGAGCACAAAAATATCAGTAAGGGATTTAAAAATAATGAAAACACATTTGTCCAAGAATACATATAACATAAGAAATCATTTTAAAAAAGTAATACCTGTCACCAATATAAAATTACCTTGTGAAACTTGTGATTTAAATGATATTTCCACAAATCATATAGAAAAAAATATAACAATAAAGTTATCTTAGTGTATTACTTACATATTATTTTTAACGTATCAGATACCTTATAATCTGTAACCCTCACAACTACCTTACAATTTGTGTAACCATCATAGTTACACTTGGAGTAACCATACAACAGACATCCAATTTAAACATACCCAATACATTAGAAGGAAATATCAGTCCCACCCTTTATAATAAACAATTCCTGAGAAACAGAACATAATTACACAATAATAATAATTCCATAAAAACACTACTTTTGAATTTCGTAAAACAGAATTTAAAAAGAGGATTATAAAAGAAAAGCCCTGTATAAATATCATACAATTGAAGTGAGAATTAATTGAGTGGATAGAATATTTATATACACTATAAATAAAAATAATTCAATAAAATATAAAAAATATGCATCTCACAAGATATTTTAATACCACATAAACATTGAAGTAGAATGTTATCCCAACAAATGGAAATCAGGTTATGAAATCCCTTACCTTGGGGTTGTCTTACGTAAAACTCATTTAAACTTCATTTATAATGGTTAAAATAGTGTTATTTAAATCTTAAAAAACATATTCATCTTTATAATACCTTATATGATAATTTTATTACATTACGTAACCCTTTAATTGTCAGTATTTTGTTCCTCACATTGTGGTGGGTGTGTTCTTTACATGATTTCCATGATCAGTTCATGATAGATTTTCTTTTCGATTGGAAGTGAAACTCCAGAATTTGAATGGAGTGGTTTTTAAATATTTCTAAAACTATTAATTATACAATTTATCATTTTTAATTATTACACGAGGGTGACACAAAAGTTAAAAAATTATTGATATTTGTTTGGGTCCTTTTGGCAATTTTTCGATCATAAAGAACTCATTTTGTTTTAAAAATGAATATAATCTGTAAAAAAAGATTCTAGAACCTTATATAATATAAAATACATAATTTATAATATAGTTTAACCATAATAATTGTTTCATGACAAGTCTTGAAGGATGTAAAAGAAATTGAAATCACATTGTCCACAATGTCAGTAAATCGACACATCATGGACGATGTTTTAATTTCATGAATAAGTGGGAGTGGAAAAGAAGTATAAAGGTGAGTATTCTAGAAAAATGATGAAATAATGATTATGTAAGATAATGGATCATTCATGCCTATTTTATAAGGGTAGGTGAGGAAAAAAGAATAATAGAATAGAAAATGAAAAGAAAAGAAATAAAACAAAAGAGGATGTTTACCTCCTGATCTCTTCTCCTTGAGATCCTTCTTAAGGACTTTGGTTTTGGCCTAATGGTGAGAAAAATAGGTCTAGGACGTGAGGAAGATAATTTTGAGGTTTATTGGGTATAAATTAGGTAATAATAAAGGCTTGAGAGGTGTGGGAGGAAGAGTATAGTGATGGAGGTATTTATAGTGGAGGGAGGATGAATTTTACATTAATTTAATCATTATTGAAATATTTTTTCTTAAAACTATGAATTGTCTTGCTTTTGGAGACCAAAATAGTAATAATGGAATTTCATTTCGAACCAAGTGGGCTTACAACACTTATAATGTCATAAATAGTGTATTTAATGAATAATTTTAATATAAGGTATCTTACTATATTTCACTATTCATAAAAAATTCTAGAATTTTCGAAATATCCCAAAAATTCACCCTAAACATTTTTTTATGTGTATAATTATTGAATGAACTCCATTTTTAAAATATAATTTTCTAAATATTATTAATTTAATTTTTAAATGAAATCCTAATTTATTCAAAAATAACAATTTTAAAACTATAACTCATTTTTTAACACAATGAAAAACTTATCATGTCCACATTATATTTAATCCTTAATAAAATAATATAATAATACAAATTACTATTCGTTAGGGTCATAATACTATTCATAATACAATTCATTCTACTGTTTAGATGTTTATGTCACTATTCCCCAAAAAATAAAGTTAGTTTGATTAGACTCCAAATAACTTACTGATCAAAATTGTACATTACCATTTTTAGAAATTCAAATCATAGAAGTGGAAAGAAAATGTTTAATGGATATTTATGAATAAAATATTAAAACAATGTTTCGTGCATTTGAATTTATTTTAAAACCTTTGGGTGATACATTATCCCGACCTTCTTGAAATTGTGTCCTCACAATTTTATTTAATTATTAAATAAGTGAGGATACCTTTCCCTCGTATAATTTTCAGAATCCCATGTTGATTATTCAACAATGTGGTTTATCCACAAAACCATTACCTCATAGATAACCTTATTTTGCAATATTTGTTCCCTTCTATCAATAATGTGAATTGGTTTCTCTTCTTAAGGAAGGTTCTTTTCCATCGAAACTGCTTATGGACTCAAAAACATGAGTTGAATCTGGCACATACTCTCTCAACATGGAAAAATGGAAAACATTTTACACCTTAGATAAACTCGGAGGCAATGTTACTCGCTAGGTGACTGGTTCAACTTCCTCCAAAATTTCATAAGGTCCAATGAAGTGTGGGCTTAAATTTCCATTCTTACCAAAACCCATAACACTTTTCTATGTTGAGATTCAACGACAAAATATTACCACATAACTAAAAATAAAAGTCATTCCACCTATTTTCTGCATAACCTTTCTATCTGTTCTGAGTTGTCCTCATGTACTTCTGGATCATCATTGCTTTCTCAGCTACTTCCTCTACCAATACCGCCCTCATCAAATTCCTTTCCCTAAATTCATCCCAAAAATATAGAGTTCGACAATGATTCTCATACAATGCCTCAAAAGGAACCATCTGTATACTGGATTAAAAACTGTTATTTTGAGAATACTCAACTAAAGAAAGATGATGATCCCTGAACAAGCTCAAAGTAAATTCCCCGATGTCTAAATCGTTCATTCCGACTGCCCATCTAATTGAGGATGAAAAGTTGTAATGAAATTTAATTCTATGAAAAAAAACTTTTGAAGGCACTTAAAAATATTTGAAGTGAACCAGGGATCTTGGTCAGATACAATAGAAAGAGGAACTCCATGTAACATGACAATCTCTTTGACATATAATCTAGAAAGCTGATCCATATACATTATATCTTGAATAGAAATAAAATGTGCATATTTTTTCTGTCGATCAACAACAAACCAAATCACATTTTTACCTCGATATTTCATAGGTACACCCACCACTAAGTCAATGGATAAATTCTCCCATTTCCACTCTGGCATTGACATAGGTTGAAGCATCACCTTCAATAACTGACACTATGATTTGACCTATTGACATGCCAAAAATTTCAGCGTAAAATTAGCAATATCTCTTTTCATTCCATCCATCCAATAATTCTCCCAAATGTCTCAGTGCATCTTAGTTCTTCCAAGATGAACTATAATAGAAAACTACGATCTTCACACAACAAATCTTTCTTCAACTAGGACTCACAAGGCACACACAACCATTTTCAAAATCCTAAAACACAATCATTATCAATGATAAATTCTTATAACATACCTATTTTAACCAATTCTACCTTTTTATTTATCTCACGTTCTTCCTTATACGCTTGCTTAATTCTTTCTATTAATGTTAATGACACTAAAACCTAAAACAAAATTGAGGTATTTACTGCACCAACAACTCCTAAGCCAAAATTCATCAAATCATTAATCAAGGGATCATGTTCTAAACGTAACATGGTTAATGATGAATGATGATTTAGACTCAAGGCATGTGAGTTCTAAACAATTGGTCTTACATCAATTATGATTTCGTAAATAGTTTATTTAACTAATAATTTGAATATACTACGTTTTACCATATTTTACTATCCATAAAAAATTCTAGAATATCACACAAATCCCAAATATTCCCCCTACCTTTTTTTCAATGTTTTGAAATAAAAAATGAACTCCATTTTATGAAAATAATTTTCTAATTATTATTAAGTTAATTTTTATATGAAATCATTATTTATTAAAAATGATAATTTTTAATCTATAACTCATTTTTAACACATTGAAAAATTAATCCAGTTGACATTATCTTAAATACTTAAGAAAGTAAAATAATAATATAATATACTATTCATTAGGTTCATATTACTATTTATTTTACTATTTATAAGGGTATGTTACAATTCATCAAAAAAACAAGTTGTTCCTATCAAACTCAAAATAACTTACTAATAACCGTTGTAGATAACTGTTTTTTGAAATTCAAAACATAGAAGTGGAAAAATTGTTATTTAAGGATAGTTATAAATATATACATAAAAAAGGTTTCATTATTTTAAATTTATTTTACAAAATAGCAGGTGTTAAAGGAAATCAATTTAGATGTAGGATATTTGGGTTTTAAGAAATATGTTCTGTTTATTAGGGAAAAATTACAGAGTGGGTTTATTTTTAAAAAAAATGAATATTTCAAAAACGGTTTTAGTATTGAAATTGGTAATGTATAATCGGAAAAATTTAAGAAATTATCAATTAGTAAAAGTGAATTTATGAATAAATTTTTATTTAAAATATTGTTTTAATAACTATATTATGTATTCAAATTTATTTTTAGTTTTTATGAATTAAAAAGGTATTATAAATTATATAACAACTTTTCATTTTGATTATATTATCTTCATAATGGGAATATTGATATTAGGTCAAATTTTAATGATTTACCAATGATATAATATGTGATAGTAATAGGGGATATGGTTGTTGATATGGGATTAAAATGCTTATGTGTATACATTTCTCTTCATGGATTGAATAACATGATTTTAACTTAAATGGGTAGATAAAATTTACATAGTATGATCAAGATATATTAGTTTTTTATATTAAATCCACAATGTTTGAGATTTCATGTTAATCTATTACATGATTTAGTTAGATTTTGTGAATTAAATATGTGATTTTAGACAAAAATAGTTAGGTGTTCCATTATTATATTGTTAAATTGTTTAAATTGATAATATAAAGGTTGATTTTAAAATTCCAAGAAGATTAATGAAATTTGACAACCTTAATATAGTATATCTTCTATATGGGCCATTTGAAATATTTATTGAGAAATAATTATTTCAACATTGTATGGGAGTTTTATAATTGTGAACGTATGATCATAAAATTATAGGATATTTCATAAATAATTTGATATGTTTTGAATAAAAATTATTGAATCCAGTGTGTATTCGGTAATGAATAGGTCAACATAAACTCATTGGAGTATATTTAGTAGAACATATAAAATGGAGATGTAGAGTGAAGGCCTATAGATGGGATCCTTGATAATGTAGTGATGGTGAAATCAGGTGACTAGATAAGTTACTACTTATGGTTGGGTGTACTATTATAGGAAGTCCTACTAGTGGGGTAATTTTGAATGACTATGTATATTCTTTTAGAAATTACTGATGCACTATAGGAAAGTATTTTAATATAGATAAGAACTTAGATAATATGATAAAATTGTGTATGTATGGATTTACAATGATGGGGGATAGGATATTGGGAATTTGGGTTAACCTGGATAAGTGAATGAAACAATACTATGCTAATTGGGAGATCCATCAATTTTATCCTCTTTGAGAAGGTAATGGAATATGGTGGAAAATTTTTTATGTATTATTTTAATATAAATTTATTATATAATTTATTTTTATTAAATATTGTAGAGGTGGTTGAAAAATATCATGGAATAAACTTTTGTTTTATGAAATATGATTTCTAACATTTAATTTTCATTTGATGATCCTTATAAAATCAAGAAAATTCATTATTGAACAGCTAGAATATTTATATATTGATTCAAGATGATTTATAAGTATTATAGATCATGTTCCAAATAGAAATAAGTTAATGGGAATTAATATACATTACTAGTAACCAAATAATTGGTGGGGGAGAAAATAGTTAAATAAGACACTACTATAACTAATGAATTAATATAAATTTATTATATTTTTACTAAAATTACATTAGCTTTATGTATTTGAAGAGGTGTTTAAATGGGATTGCTAAAATAGATTATTATACATTAGAATTCATTCCTTTTCATTTATTTGATTAACCTTTTATAATATCTGGAAACTTTTAATTATATATATGGGTACCCTTTCACTAAACATATCTTATATCATCTCTTCTTCTTTAACTACACTTTCGGGATGATGAATGTATTTAATTTAAACTATATTGAGGGAATTGGGGTAGTATATGCATTGGAGCATGGTGATATCCTATATTATCAAATGCCTTTTACTCAATATATTTAGGAGGATGCATTGATTTTTTATATGTTGTTTGTGGAAATAAATAATTCATATAAAAAATGTGGATTCATGAACTATAACTATTTCCAGAAATGTTATATATATTGCATGGGAGGGATCATCCCAATGATTTCTTCAATGTATGTGGTCCCACATATTTTATGTTTTTTTAGTGGCAATGTTTTTATATTGACTAGTTTGTTATTTTTAAATTTATAATATAGTTAAATCATTCAAATAGTTGTTATATTCAATAATTTATAATTTCATTTGGCGAATTGAAAGTCATCTGACATTATTTTATGTTCAAAAAAATAGTTTCTTTGGTGGATATTTAATTGACCAAGATAACCATGAAGTATTAGAGAAATTATTAATACCCTATTCAATTGTATGAGGTTTTTATTATGGGTAAATTATTGTTGATTAATTATTTTCATTGTATAAAATGAACCAAAATATTGTGATTTCCAAAACTTTGATCCTAATAATGATTCAAGTAACCAGAGTGAGAAAAATATGAAAATGGAAATGAACCTTGTGGGTTTATGTTAAATAAGTTCATCAAATAGATGTGTGATGTAATAAATTTAATTTATTTTCAATTTATGACTGATATTATATCATAAATTATGGAAATTATTTTTATTGGAATGTGAAAATATTATTTAACAATGAAGGTGTTGTAAATAATCTAATAATAAATAATTTTATATCTATTAATAAATGAGATAAAAATTAATTCTATTACATTATATACATATATCATGTGACAGTGTTATGAAAGAAAAGGTAAATTATGTGATTAATGGAATTCTGGTTTAAAATTTGACATAATAAAAGGATAAATAAAATTTAATATCTTATCATGTACTTTAAAAATTAATATGGGTTGAAATAAATTAAAATAAATTGAATACATTTGTATGGTTAATATATAATACAATTGATAATTAAAGTTTATGAAATGATGTATAATATATGAATATAAAGGATACAATTAAAATTATGGAAGAACATTGATTGGTAAATTTAAAGATGAACTCTTATACTATATGAGAATATTTTTTTTCAGATAACTATGAATATATTTCTCATATATGAAGTTTGAATTAAATAAAAATGATCAATGAATTATATATTGAAAAAATGTTGTTTGAGAATGGGTTATGATTAAAAATTAAAATTGGGAATAAAGTAGTGTTTAATATGGGAATTGAGTAATATGTTATTAGTAATGTGATTTTTTAATATATATACTAGTACGAATAACATATTTATATAATGAGGGTGAGGTTACCTATATGAATTATACCATTTTTACCATGGTCAATGTAACTAATAAAAGTTTAACTTATACACTTATGAGTGTGGTTAAATATATGATTTTTTTCCTTTTAACGGAAAATGTGCCTATATTATTAATACATTTTTTCTAAGGGAAATTAAACCCATTGGATTTATATTTTTTCACATAAGTGTAATGTTATCAATATAATATATACTTTTTATTAAGAGGAAAATGTTTCTATTTGGTTGTTATTTCATTTCTATCATGTACTAAATGAATTATGAAAGCATATAATTAAATCGTATGTTACATCATTCTAGTAGGGTGAGAGTGGTTCTTCTATTTTCAATTAATAATCCCAGTCTAAGGGTTGTGGGGGAAGGTTTTTTAAAAAACATTAATTAAAAAATAAGTTAATTATTTTATAAAAATGAATAAAATTGAGAAATGGTAATTCATATGTGATAGAACATTCAATACACACATTCAAAAACATCTACAAGATAAAAATATCATAGTACATTTGACATCACAAAAGGAAAATTTGAGTAAGTCATTCATGATATTCTCTTCTCTTCCATGGTGTGATCTTCCAAATATTAAATGAAAAAATTTATTTTGTGATGTAGTTCACTAATTAGTTAAGAAATATATCTTGAGTTTGTAAATTATTATTGATTTACCGTGGTATAGAAATAAAAGTGAGTATTGAAATGTTAAATTAGTAATGAATGTCTTTTATTATAATCATATTTCAATTTTATTTCCATTTTTATTATTTTAAACATTGTTTATGTTTAGAATATTGTTTACTCAATAAATAATTTTCATATATTTGTATTATATTACATTTAATTTATTTATTTATATTAAAACTCTCATTTTGAACTTATTTATATTTTATTTATGGGTTTCATTTTTTTTATAATTTATTTTTGAGTAGGATATCATGACCTGACCCTACTGGGTCTCTACCTATTATGGTAACAAGATTATGTTTGACCCCCATACACACCTTAGATATGTGATGGGTTGAATAATAACCATTAGGGTATCAATATTAAAAAAGTAAAGCCATTGAACTCAACATATTAAAGACTATCCTCTAAAATGACAAAAATTCAATATGATTTATATAATGTATGAATATGTTGTGCAATAGAGTATCCCATTAAGTACTATTGTAGGGAAACCATTTTTCATTCTAAAAAATACCTCGATAAATATAATTTTAGATTACTCCACCACAATCTAAATGTCCTTGAACTAAACTATATGAATACTAGTATAAGCATTTCCATTCTCTAGGTACCAAATAAATAGTATTTAAAAAGAAAGTGGGTATGAAAAACTCTATATAATCGTCAAATTGACCAACACATGTCAAATTCTATCATATTTATAATGAATCATTGAGATAATGTGATAAGAAAAATAACCTAGTATAACTTTCCATAGATTTATCCATGTTTCACGATAATCTTCCACACAAAAAAGTATAATATATAAGTATAACTCACATTAAGAGTGAAACAAGAAAGAAATTATGATGTATGCCAACTCACATTATCTATCTTACCATTTATCTCAAAATAAAACTATTTACCTACAATAGATTGAATCCAATCATAGGGATGGGGATGTAAGAAATAGATTAGATGAATCTTTGAAAACCCATATCTCTTAGTAGAAATTGGTAGTACATGGTATTGAATATCTGGTGGTGGTGTCATAGTCGAAGATTATGGGACAAAACAATTCAAATAATATAATCATTCAAGTTATATACATATTTACCATTCCCAATAATCCCTATTAATTCAACTTATCCAATCCCTATCATCTCACACATTCAATGATCATAAAAAATATAAATTATCACAATTTGTAATTACCTATAATTCCACCATTCAGAACCTTAGATATTTTTACCAATGGAACCTCTAATATATACCAATAATCTCATCATCCCCCATAATGGATTATTTTCTAAACGTATCATCTTTAATGGATTTTTAATTACCATTTTCAACTACCCAATAATTATAGTTATTAGTTATATAGAAGTACCACTTATAAGTTTTAAAAAAACTAATATTAAAACCGGTACACCAATAGTAATTAACATGAATAAATAATGATAATTATACAACATTAAAAAGAGACTACATGTAATGGAATCCCCCATACATCAATATCGATATCTATGTCAATGGTTATAATGACAACCAAAGTCCATATTTGAAACTATGTTCATAACCACTACAATTCCATACCTACAATAATATCTATAAATATAAGTATTCCCATACCCATTCAATGTTATTTTGATAATATCTCAGTTTACTATTAGTGATTATCCAAAATATAACCAAATAAATTCTTCCACCATTCATCATCAAACCTCCCTAAACATCATCTAGAATTATGTTTGGTACTAAATTATCATTTACTTTTATAACAAAACTCTCAACATTCGCCGTAAAAGCTATTTCCTATTCCATATTAACTATGGATACTACAACCTAGTATCTACCAAATATTTTATTTTAAATCAAAATAATTAAAATCCAGTAAATAAGTATAATTAAAGGGTATTTTTCAATAAAATACATCATCTACACAATCTCCATGCTAGTTTGTAACACTACATTAATGTTTAGGGAAATCCATTAGAATATCAGAATTCAACATGCACTAATGATGGATTAGGCATATATGTTTCAATGTATCATAGACCCATGTAAATTATATACTAGACCTATAACAAATTTCCCATGTTTCATTCACCATAGATATTTGCATGAACTAATTTAACCCTCTTTCAATTATATCTTATCCATCTAAAATACTCCATGGATCAAGTAATGAACCAGTTATTAAAACTTTTTTATTTATATTAACACTTATGAATAAGATATAGATTTTATGTTAAAGAGGATGCTTTTTTTTGATTGCATACTCAACACACAACAACGAGTTTCTCTGAAATCTTCTATTGCACACAACTTTGAGTTATACAGAAAAATAATACAATAATAATATTGTTATTTTAAATGGTAGTTAACTCCTAGACATTGGAATAGTGTTAATGAATAGTATGAACAAAATTATGAAATATTGTTTAAAAATGTTCAAATAATGATTCATTGGTAAGAAAATTAATTGAAAATGGAAATAAAAATCAATCGAATATAAAGGATGTGTTTTTTTATGAAAAACTATTTAAATGAGAATAATTGTGTTTATAAAATCATATCAATATTTATGGATATCTATTTAATAAAAAATATATATGTTATATATTCAATGTAATGTTTTAAATTTATCTTATATGTTTTATAGATATGATATAAGAACAAATTCTATTTTTTAGATAAAAGAAGTATTCTTCAAATAATTTAGTTTTACGAACTTTTGATGGAGAACCATTTTTAAATTTAGTTTTTTTCACTTTTATATTTTTGACTACTCAAAATGAACTTATTATTTGGAATCAGGACATCAAAAATTAATTTTTATGAATTTTTTGATATTTTTCTAATGATTTTAATTTTTGATGAATCGTAAAAATACAGTACATTTAAATTGAAAATGACTTTTGTCCATATAGATAATTTATATAGTTAAATAATATTATTTAAGGGTTTTAAAGTATAATTGGAAGAATATTTTATCAAGTAATAAAATTTCGGTCATTTTATGTAATTTCACATTGAAGTTGTACATAAACACAAGTCAATCATTTGATAGTTATTACTTTTTAAAACCCGCTTTTTAGTTTGACAACAGGTATTAATTTTAAATTAATTACTGCATCTTCTATAATTTTATTTTGGAAAAATGTATTCCATATTTTAAATTAGAAGGATCAAATTGTTTAAATAGGTACCTTTTATTTTTAGACATTATGAATAGTTACTTCAGTAATTATTTTATTTCCCATGGTTAAAGGGTAAATCTGTTAAATAATGGTAAAAAATAATATTATAATAATATTAAGCAAACCTAAATAATGTCATAATCCTATTTGATGATATATTTATGGCCATGGGAAACCCTGGGTCTATTTTGGGTCTCCATGAATCCACTTGGATTTGAAAATTACATTTTATAATAATTAATTTAAAGTAAAGTGAAATATAACATAAACATGTATTTTTTTCAAAAACGATTTTTATATGGGGTAATATAATTTATCTATTTGATTATAAATATTAATTATAAATAAAAAATATTTCCAACATCATGATAATTTATTTATAATTTTTAGACATATAATAAAAATAATAATTTATGACACAATGATAACACAATGAATGCTTCATTAATAAAAGATTCAAATAAATTATACTACAAATATGAAAATAAATATAGTTTTTTATTTTAATTCCATACACAATTTTTTTGGACGATATTGACCTATTATCTTTGATTTTTGGGCTTTGTTTCAAAGGAATCAAATTTTTATGAGTTTATCAAAAATCAATTACTTTATATCATCAAAATTGCCATAAATGTGTTCTTAAAACAAATACTATTTTATTAAATGATATAATAGTACAAAAAATATAATATTCATCCAACAGACTAATATAATATTTAAATTTTCATTAATGATTCACTTATTGTTCTCTTGGAAATTAATAGTAAATATAGTTTCCATATATTATGAAAATGAAAGAAGACATGATAGGAGTTAATGTTTTTAACTATGGGTTAGATTAAAAAGATAAGGTTAATTTTGTGACCTAAACTTGTATAAAATATATTGGTTGAGTGGTTCTTGACCCAAAGTCAACTTATATTTTAAATACATAAGTTTGGGACCATTTTAAACTGAAAATCAATTAGTAATAAAATAATATTCCAAGACCTTCCTAAAGTGCCCGTCCTAACTCTTATAAAAGGCTACCACCTCTACCCACTAACTCACACCCCTAAAGCCCCTTGGATCATCCTATTTCTTCCAAAATAAGATCCCAATATCCCTACCTTACTTCTAGAAGATGTACCTTGGGCATAAGGAAATTCAAGAAATCCTTTTGGGTCAAATCAAAAGAAGTTACCCAATTTAGAGGTAATGTATTCTCTGAAGTCCTTTTCATTTATTTTCATTATCCACTACATATTCTGTTATTAATATTTTATATCGCACCAAAAATAGTATCCTAAATATAATATGATGTTTTAGGAGATGTATTCAAACTACTCTTAAACACTCCTCCTCTTAATGGATTCAAACATAGTGATTCACTGAACAACGAACTACTACCTCACAAAACCATGATTGTGAAAATTTCTCATACCACCCCCCATGGTTTCCATTATGATGTCTCTATTTTTATATAAGATATATATTATATTTATATTTTCTCTATTCTTCTATATTTTTTACATAAGACATACCTTTATGGTTTCCATAATGTGTAAATTTGATAATTTAATTTGAGGAAGTGCGGACTGCCGCCTCCTCCAAGTGATACGACTCATTTATTCCATACATGGAACATATAAATGATAGAGTTAATGAAAATATGTAACATATATAACATATTATATAATATTATAATTATAATATTCCTACGTATCATTTAATTTTCATTTCATTAATTTGACAAATAAATAAATGTATCTTTTATGTGTATGTACAGCTTACCATCTCTATGAACGCTGCATTTAATTTATTATCTCAAAAGGTAATAGCCTATTATAAATACATATATTATGGATATATATGATATTTAAATCATTAATATCATTCTAGAGATGATGTACGTTTCTTACATATACTATTTACCTCAAAAAAAGTTCAATTTCGACTGATGTACTGAATATTAACAAAATAACTAATATTAACATAAATAATTATGTAATTTTTATAACATTGTAATAAAAGATATAAAAGGAATAATAAACATGAAAATGTTTCTGAAGCATTAATAAATTCACTTAATTTTATTATTCATAATGAACAAGTAACATACAAGATGAGTAGGACTTAAGGCAAGGGAACTTCTTAACCCGATTTCCATTCTTTGGGTTGATCTTATACTTCTTGACTGTGTCATTCTATAATTATGTGAGGATTGAATTTTGATATCTTAAATTTTATTTATACTTTCCATATGGTTAATTACTGTTAATAGACATAATTGATCTATTTGGTTGGAAAAATGATCTTTGTAAGGTAAATCTTAACTCAATCTCCATTCATTGAGTTAAATATCCACGCAATTGGTTTTGTTTTTTTCAAGAGCATGTGTGAATGTCCATTGATTGTTTAACACTAAATATCCAATTATATTGAGTGTATTTATATTTTTCACACATATTTATTTCATTTATTTATCGTTAATCTAATGTTATGATCTTTGTAAGGGACATCATCTCAATATCCTTTCATTGAGGCATCTCTTGTTATTATGTTTCTTTATTATAGTATAGGGAGTATATACAACCCTTTTGACACGTCATGTCATAAATTACTATATTCTAATGATATTTAGAGTTTTTATTAATGTTATTAAATATTTTTTATTCATGTTTTTCTCAACTAGAAAATGTCTCTTTGACTAAAACATAATTTTTAATGTTTTAAATATTTATTCTTCATAAACCCTCTATTACATGTCAATGTTTTCAAAATGGTTTCTTTGAATTTATTTAAATGGAAATTAATGTTTTAAAATTTCAAATTATTTAAAAATCTTCATTGTTGTATGGGACACTTTTATTGAATAATATCTTTATTAAATGTTTTAAATAGTTATGAAAATGGATTAAGTGTTAAAATATCTTAAAATGATTTCTTGTTATTGAAAATTAAATGTTATCTGTGAAATGGAAATATTTGCAATATTTAGGTACTTGGACATCAAATGGGTTGTTATGTGATAAAAAAATTATGTGTGGTTACATGATTAACCAAACAATGGGTGGTAACACGATAAAACAAGTATGAGAGGTTATGTTATAACCTCCAATGCATTGGGTATGGGAGTTGGTCGTATGACTATTCCATTTAGTGATATATGTGGAATTCGACAATATGGTTATTGTATTTAAGTATTTTTATGTCCCAAGTTACCTTTATATGTTACATGTTTCTTTCTTGGGGAGTTATTGTAATCTTTTGGTTACAAAATGGGTAAGCAATGAGCTATTATTTAGTGAAGTATATTTATGACTTCTTAAAGGTGAAAAGTATTACATTATGATAATGTTCTAATGGTTTACATTTTTCTTCAAGACTAAGAGTTTTAATTAAATATTTATCCCCTAATCATGTTTTTATTCTCATCCCATGTTTTGAAATTCTTCTCATATGACATAAAGATGAATATAGTCTTGGATGGGATCAAGGACAATTAATGCTATGAAAACATGAAACGATGTCATGTATCTTTTTAAAGAGTTTCTGTTTTATAAAAAATGGATTGTGAGTAGAAGTGTCTACTTGTAATATTCAAGTTTTTATGCACCAGTTATGACTTAATTCTCTAAATATCTAAACTTGAAAAGATCTACAATGTGAATTAATGTCAAATTATTGACTTAACTCATGATGAAGTAATGTTTAAAGTTGGGGCCTTATAGTTGGTATCAAAGGAAAGGTTTAGGGAAATTTGGAGATTATTATGTTTTCATTAGGGGTAAGGATATGATAATGTGTTTATAATTTTAAGGTATACTATAATTTCAATAACTTTGAATCCCATTTTGAGGCTTATATTATTTCAATGTGATTAATGATATTTTTGGAGACATTGACATTTTAGGAAATTATTGGTTATTAGTTTTTGGGATTCTAAATGCGAGGTATGAAATAACCATTGAGGTTAAAACATGATATGGTTATTTTTGTGGATTTTATCTCATTTTTTAATGTTATTAGAATTATACAGTTTTTGAATAAGGACAACACAAAGGTCGCGTGACAACCCTTCACGTCAGACAAAGCTGCGGGAATTGAACCCAAAACCGAAGTGCGGATGGGATTTATCTTCTACCACTAGACTGTGTGATGTCCCTGGTTAGTATGACCTATTTTAAAAAAATATTGACTTTATGGATAAATAATAAGTTGTTTTTGGGAACATATGTTTTATCAAATGGATATCCTTAGTATAGGAAAATTATTTGGTAATTAAGTGATAAATGTTATTTTGGAAGACATTAACCATTTTGGGAACACTATATGCCAAAGGAAAATATAATACTATGGGATTTAATATGAGGAGTAATGGTTGAATTTTATTTTGGAATAATCTATGTTTATATTTTGGACATATGGAGATTTGGGTTATTTATGGAAATTATTAACCTATCATTGAGAATATATTATTAAGTTAATTACTTTTCAATACGAGACTTTAAGAGTAGTTAATGTAATTTGGTGATATTTTTTATGATTTATCATAGAGGACTATATGATCAAATATTAATGATTTTTGGGCTTTAATATTAGTTTAAATTATTTTGAAGAATTTCAAGGGAACTTTTCTATTGAATGTTCGTTGTTGAAAAGTGGGTATTATTGTTGATTTTTTGAGATTAATAGTAGTTTTTATTTTTTAAAGGATTATTCTTTTTGGGTTTTATATGATCTTGTAATAACCATTTTGGTTTTGGATAATGTCAAAATAAAGTGGAAATATATAGTTCATTATTTATGGATTATGCAATTCAAAAGAAGTTGATTCTAGCACCTCATGTGTGACCAAGTCATATTGAATACTCATCATTAGGAGAAAGGATGAGTTTATGAAAGAAGTTTATTAAAGGATGAAACTATACTTTTGATGTATGTATATTTCCTTATGTATATAGAAAATCTCATAAATAAATTCTTCAACATTATGAATAGAAACATAAAACAACAATGTTTTCTATTTTTCTTTTCCTACCAGGGGATCAAAGAGCATTTAACCCATCACAAATTTATGGATTTCTGGTAGTTAACTTTCTCTCGGTCAAGTTTTCTATCACTCTCCATTAGAATATGACACTTAATTTCTCTTTTATATCCATGTTTTACTACATATAATCCTAGTATATTTTATTTGGGTGGCCTTTTTACTTATATTTATTTCATTTAAAGTGATATCTTTATTAAATCTTTTTCTGATGTGGGACATTCAATGATGTCTCTCAGCCAAATTTTAAAATGGCGAGGAGACAATTTTCAAAAGGGGGGAAGGACGTAACGACCTAGGTATTTATAGAAAATACCTTTTGATTTATATTAATAATTATTAACACGATATTAATTTCATGTTAAAGGGGACAATTTTTTCGATAGCGTACTTGAAACACAACAACAGGTTTATCCGAAATCTTACGTTGCACAAAAATTTTAGTTATACTAGAAAATAACACAATAATAATATTTTTATTTTAAATGGTAGTAAATGTCTAGACATTGGAATGGTGGGAATTAATAATATCAAAAGAACTCTAAAATATGGTTTACTCATGTTTAAATGACGATTCATTGGTCACCAACTTTATTAGATATGGAAATAAAAATCAATAGAATATAAATGATGGGTTTTTATGAAAACCTATCTAAATGACAATAATTGTGTTTATAGAATCATATCAATAATTATGTATTTTTTTATTTAATGAAAAATATATGTTATATATTCAATTTACTGTATTAAATTAATCTTATATGTTTTATAGATATGATAGAAGAACAAATTTGATTTTTGGATAAAAGATGTATTTTTCTAATAATGTAGTTTTCCCACATTTTGATGGAGAACCCTTTCTAAATTTTGTTTTTCTCACTTTTGGATGTTCTATATAGAAAAAAAATCTTATTATTTAGTATTAGGACATCAAAATTTACTTTGGATGAATTTTTGATATTTTATAGATAACTATCATTTTTTGATGAATAGTAAAAATATGCTAAATTTTAGTTGAAAACAAATTTTCCATCAAGATAATTGATATTGTTAAATCAAATTATTTAATGGTTTTAAAGTATAAATGAAATATATTTTTATCATTTAATCCAATTTTGGTCATTGGAAGTAATTTCCCATTGAAATTGGACACAAGAAAATGTCAATATTTTGATAGTTAATACTTCATCAAAACCCACTTTTTGGTTTGACAATGGAAATTATTTTTAAATTAATTAATGCATCTTTTGTGTCTTTAACTTAGAAATATTAATTCCATATTTTTAATGATAAAATTCAAATTGTGTAAATATGTATCTTTTATTTTTAGACCTTACAAATAGTAACACCAGTAATTATTTCCGCACACATCGAGGCTTCGTCAAGGGTTGTTTTAATCATTTTATTTGGATGTGAATTAATTTTTAAGAAGAACTTCAGGATATTATTTATAATATTAATAAAGCTATATTTCATTAATGGAATCTGTTATGGATTGAATCAGACTCTGAAATTGGGGTACATGCTCTCAAGATGAGAACCCAAGATGTTTCATGGAGAATTCTGCCTCACAGGATAGGATGTCATAATTAGGTAAATAATCTCAACATAATTATCACTCATGCCTACATGGACACCAATAAAGTGTATGATGAATTTTTTAAAAAGAAAGCAGCAAGGCTTCAACTTATTAAAAACAATGTTACATAAGCTTAAAGGAGGGAAATTCACATTTATCATGTTGAATTATAATCATCAACTTACCATGTATTCTAGTGTTGCAATGACCCAGAAATTCCGTAAAAGTTTTTTTCTTAAATTCATGGGAATTTTACAAGTCCGCATTTTCTGATGGCGTGCGATTCCAAGGCACGGAGTGCCCGGAATGATCTGTCAAAGTTTTGTTAAGCCTAAATTAACGTGTGTAAGGCATTTTCCTGAAAAACAGGAATAACTCTTAAAGGGTTACTCGGATCATAAATTCGAGGCCACCGTTGCGCTTAGGATGGAGGGTTTACCCAAGGCGTGACTTAGGTTTAGTCGGTGCGGGCCTCCTGTGAGAAAACCTGAAAATGGCATAACCGTTAATAAAATTATTAAATATAGTTATTTTATTTTTTAAATGCTTATAACTCACAAATGGTAACTCAGATTAAAAATCCGATACCACTACTAAACTCATGAGGGTAGGCTTTCTTAATGAAGATACTAACTTGGGTCAGAGAGGGCCACCATAGAAAGTTAGTTTTTGACCAAAAATAAAATAATTAAGTGACAATTATTTTATTGTAAAATTCATTACTTTTAAAAGGTAATGCGGATTGGAAATCTGAGAGTACCATTGGATTCGTTGGGGCATGATTCAACTAGGTGCAGCCTAACCTCAACTGGCGCTGGTCGAGGGTGGCTGATATTAATTTTTTTGAACTTTTTTTGGGTACACTCAGTAAACGTGTGAGCTGTGTTTTATATATTTTGAACTGGTGCTTGGAATTGAAATCTGAGGGCACCGTTGAGCTCGCAGCGTCAGTGATTTCTTAGTGAGACCTTCACCACAATTGTGTTCTAACAAGAATGGAAGTTGATTTTTGGGGGTTATAAATAAATTAAATAAAAAATAAGAGTGAAACATATTTTTATTGTGGTGGTTAAAACCTCCAAGTGGAGGTTGGGGGTGGGGGCCACCACACCCGAACCTCCCATGGGAGGTTATGGTGGTGGGGCCCACCCGATCATAACCTCCCTTGGTAGGATGTTATTATGTGGGGCCCACCCAAGCTCTTTAACTCCTCTAACCCCCTTTAACCCCTTGGAACACCCAATTAAGTAGGGGGGCTCTTCACCTTCCCCCTCCATTTAATGAGAAAACTCTACCGATTTAATTAAGTGAAGTAACTTAATTAATTTGAATTCTTTTGAACTATTTCCAACAATAAATTAATAGACAAGTCTATTATTTTTCTTTGGTTGGAATAATCTTTGGGTGGTGTATTTGGTGGAGATTTGTAGAACCTTTGGGAGAACTTCATCCTCCCTACGAAGAATGCCCATAACTACCAAAGAACGACGAACATCGTCTTCTCCCTCTTCAACCGAGGAAAGAACCGCGGTGTTGTCATTCCATGGTGGAGGGACCAGGTGCGGCCGACATCGGGTTGGACGCCGACGACATGAAACCGGCTGGCCGCTCGGCCAACCGGACAAACCGGACCACCAGGGTCCCAATGCTCACCAAAACTGGCACCATGCGCCGGTCCCATCGGATTGGAAACAGGGGGTTATGGCACCCCCTCCCACACGTGGCCATCTGGGCCACAATGGAACAGGCTACCTTGGGCCTGGCTGCCCTTGGGCTGGGCTGCCCTCGGGCCGGGCCGCGCCTTCTGGTCAGGCTGCCCCTTCGGGTCCGGCCGCTCCCTCGCTTCGGGCCGCCCACTCAGGCCTGGCCGACCACTCAGGTCGGGCCGCCCCTTGGACCGGGTCGGACCCATGGACCGGGGCAGACCATGGTTCGGGCCGGGACGTTCCAACTGGGTCGGACAGGACCAGGACCCACTATGTCCAGATTACACCTTTTAGCCATCATTTTGGGCTACGGGTGTCTGAACGATGAACCGTCTGCAGAAACAGAAGGCTTAGAGCAGGATGGTTCTTTTGTCATACCCCACTTGAGGTTTGGACGCAGTTGGGGTACGTCCGGGTTGGTTTAAACCTAAAAACCAACCGAGCCCCTAGAATAGAAATTTCAATAACTCACATACCGAGCGTCCGATTGACGCGCCAACTATCCCATTGGGTTCCTTATGATTAGAAGGAACTACAGGATACATCAACTCAAGACTACGTGGTAGTTGATGTATCGACACTTGGCTCGAGGAGTGGACCCTCCCGGAATCGGGCATGCTGTGTAAGGGAACCCTATGGCCGACAATGATGAGACTGGACTTGGATCCTCTGTGGGTTCGACAGTGACGAGGCTGGACCTGGATCCTCCGTGGGACAGTGAAGAGACTGGACCTCGATCCTCTGTGGGATCGATAGTGACAAGACTGGACCTGGATCCTCCATGGGTTCGATAGTGATGAGACTGGACCTGGATCCTCTGTGGGTTCGATAGTGACAAGACTGGACCTGGATCCTCTGTGGGTTCCATAGTGACGACACTGGACCTGGATCCTCCGTGGGTTCGACAATGACGAGAATGGACCTGGATCCTCTATGGGTTCGACAGGGACGAGACTGGACCTGAATCCTCTGTGGGTTCAATAGTGACGACTTTTGTACCGAGATCCCATGTAGGATTGACAGCTTCGACATACTGTTGTTTTAGGTTTCTATGGATATATTTTGTTCGATAGTGAAAGATATTTAAGTGGATAAAACTAATAATCTATTACTCTCTTTTATGTTGTGTATACCAGGTGTGAGCTGAGTCATTACCTTCGTGTTTACCTCATGTACGAGATGTATACTCTTGACGACATAGGTATATGTATAGGAATATACCTAAGTAAGGGTGGATGTTTCTTCGTGAATGTGTTGTGTTGAAGCCCAAGTAGATTTATTCTGTAAGCTGTACCTATGGGATTCACCTTGTGTTGTACTTTCTTTGTAAAGTGTTTCTACACTAGTGGAACAGAAGGTGGTTGGGCTCAAGAGTTGCAGCCGGTTTGGGATTGGTAACAAAGTTATATGCATGGGAATATACCTAACTAAAGTTGGTTGATACTTTGTGATTGTATCTTACTACTGTGGTTTATCCTTAGTGAATTCTGGGAGACCTTCAGGAGGTCTCGGGGTCCCCTACTGAGTATTGTTATACTCACCCCTGCACGGGATTCACGCGTACCTTGTTGGGTTCTGTGCAGACGATGGTCAGCAGTGATCGAGGCTGAGGGTGATGGACGGGAGGCTGCTCAGAGCTGGAATAAAGAGGACGTACCTCAGGGAGGAGTTGTTTGAGTTATGTACCTACCCTTCAGGTTAGATTCCCCGGTGGATTATCCAAGATATGTCTTCCCTTTCTACTTGTACTAGTACTTGTTGTTCAGTTGGGTTTGTATACTAGCCCACATACTTTCCGCAAAATTTTCTTTTCTATATTACTAATTTTTGTTTCTACTGCTTTTGTTCAGACTATGTGTGTTACAGGTTTAAAATAAATGACTTCCCTTTTATCAGGGATTTTCCTTTGGTGCTAGTCTCCAGCCCCAGGCCTAAGGAAGGCGGGCATGGGGGAGTCACAACATGGGCCCCGAGGATGGTTCGTGACAAATTGGTATCAGAGGAGTCGGTTCTACTGCAGAACTTAGACTCTAATCCTTTTAATGACAGTAGTGTTAAGTGTTTTGGGTGTGGTTATCAGTTTAGGGAAACTGGTGTTGGTGCGGCGGTTGACGTATCCATACAAAAGGACTCTGACTTCTGATTTCCGACTCAGTGCATGAAAACATTGATTTCATGCGTGTTTCCTTTGAAAAGTTTTCTTTTTAATTACTTTGATTCAGCTCACCATGTATACATTTGATCATGGAACACATGTTTCTTTTCAGGATGTCTTCACTTAGTCAGTCAGCGTGGGTTCCGAGTAGAGAGCTTGATGGTAGCCCAACGAGCGATGACGCCTCAGTGCAGGGCCCCATCATAGCGGAGTTACCAGAGGTACCTATAACCACTAGGCTACCATTGCTACCAGCCCCAACAGTAGAGGGTGAGCGCCCCATGAGCGCGTTGCATGGTTTCCTGCGATAGAGGCCTCCAAGGATTTGAGGCGAGACATATTTTCAGATAGCTGGGTACTGGCTGGAGTTTTTAGCATGAGTTTTCCACACAGTTGGGACACCCGATGACTTGATGGTGCACCTAGCTGTTAGTCTCCTTTAGGGAACAACTAAGAGGTGGTGGAGCCTGATGCTCCAGTTTTACGACGAGGCAGTGGAGTAGGTCTTTCAAAGGATGGTGGTCATAGTCATCGAGCACTACTACCACCACTCCTAGATGGTTCATCTCAAGATCTAGGAGCAGGTGGACAGGAGCGGAACTAGCTCCAGGCATAGAGACCTTTGTTCATGATGCTTCTAGATCTGTTGATGTCGTTGTTTGTGGTTTCTTTGTATATTTTTTACTTTGAGATGAAGTAATAAAAGACACTTTTCATTGTGATGTTTGCTTTCCTACCTTTTTGTGTGGTTGATACTGAGAGGTTCCGGTTAAAACCATTGACTTGACCCTCACATTCAAGATTCATACCAGAGGAGACCCAGCGACCACACACTGATGTCGACAGTGTGACTCAACCCTTGGAGGCGAGAGTAACGGTTGACTCTCATGGTAGTATTGTTGAGGCCTTACGATGTCGTCCATGGCATGAATTAGATTTGTTCATGTTAGGATTTATTATATTAGTCTAATGACATGGTTCATCCATGGGATGAGTCCAAATTTCTCTTTTCGTCAAAGAAGAAATCTTAGCAGATCTTGTAAGATGTAGGCGATGAAGGGTGTACTCGAATTATTTATAATTGGCTAGTCTCACCCATAGTTCGTTGAGCGAACAATTTACTATTTACTATAATCTCTATAGTCTCAGGTATGTATTCTCGTAAAATGACCTGAACCAGAGACATCAGTGTTGGATAGAGTACCTCCTGGACTATGAATTTGAGATAGTCTATACTTCTGGAAAGGGGAACATTGTAGCAGATACTTTCAGCAGAAGATTTGGAATTTAGCTGCTAGGAGAGGCGACAGAGCAGCTGGCCACGTAGCAGATATCCTTTATGGATAGAGATGGAGCTGCATTTCTACAGTCTCTCACAATCACTCCTCTACTTCTTCAGTGAGTCAGGGAGACACAGAGTGGGGACGTTGACTGAGAGATGTAACATTCTTAGAAATCCACAGGGCATCCACCTGATGGATTTTCTGATGGTGGGGAGCACATCATTCTTTTCAAAGGACGTACCATGGTACCAATTGCACTTCAAGAGTAAGTGTTGATGGAGTTCCATATATCTCCTTTAGAGGTAAATCCAAGAGTGGCGAAGATGTATCAGGACCTCCAACGACAGCACTGGTGGCCAGGTATGAAGAAGACAGTAGCAGAGTTTGTCTCACGATGCCTCACTTGTTAGAAAGTGAAGGCAGAACACCAGTTTCCAACAGAATTAGTTCATCCCTTAGAGGTCCCAGAGTGGATGTGGAAGGATATATCCATGGATTTCGTGACAGGACTTCCACATACATACAGAGTACACGACTCAATATGGGTGATCGTTGACCGACTCACCAAGTCAACCCAATTCTGACCGATCAGAGAGCAAGGTACAATAGAGAGCCTGGGACACCTCTACGTACGAGAGATCATATAGCTTCATGGTGTTACATCGACGGTCGTCTCCGATCAAGATTCTCGTTTCACTTCCTGGCTATGGAAGGGGTTGTAGGAGGCTTTCGGGACGCAGCTTCGCTTGAACACCACCTTCCATCCTCAGACGGATGGTCAGACTGAGAGGACCATTCAGACTCTCAATGAAATTCTCCATGCATGCGTCATCGACTTTGGTCGCATTAGGGAGGATCAATTACCCTTGTAAGAGTTTGCTTATAACAATAGATACCACTCCACTATCAGGATAGAACCTTTCAAGGAACTTTACGGTTGACCTTGCAAATCGCCTATGTGCTGGACTGACCCAGGTGGTCAGCACTTATGGGACCAGAGATCGTGCAGGCTATGACTGAGAAGGTGTAGATCATCCAGGAGTGGATGAAGAATTCACAGAGCAGGAATAAGTCATATGCTGATAGGAGACAAAGACCACTGGAGTTCAAGGATGGCGACCACGACTTTCTACAGGTCTCACATCAACGAGGTCTATAGAGATTTGGAAAAGGTAGAAAGTTATCTCCGCGATTCATCGGACCATTCTAAGTCCTCAGTAGAGTAGGCGATGTGGCTTACCGCTTGTCTCTTCCATCTCAGTTGCACCGAGTGTACGACGTCTTCCACGTATCTCAGTTGAGGAGATACGTGCATGACCCTTCTCAGATCATCGACCACGGGGAGCTGGACATCGATGACGGGGCGACATTCACGGAGGTTTCAGTGGATATTGAGGATCGACAGGAGTGGATTCTATGTGGATGTTCAATACCTCTGCTGTGTGTACGCTGGTAGCACGGGAACTTCCAGGAGAGAACATGGGAGTGGGAGGCTCAGATGCGTACTCAGTACCCCCATTTGTTCCCTTAGTGTGAGTTGTGGCTTACAGGGATGTAAAGCTCTGAGGTGGGGAGAATGTAAAGAAGCAGAAATTCTGTGTATTTTTTCTTCTTAAATTCATGAGAATTTTACAAGTCTGCAGTTTTTGACTGCGCACGATTATGAGGCCCGGAGTGCCCGCAATGATCCGTCGAAGTTTTGTTAAGCGAAAATTAATGCGCGTATGGAGTTTTCCTAAAATAGTGGAAGAACTCTTAAACGGTTACTTGGATCAGAAATCCGAGGCCACTGTTGCCCTAAAGATGGTGGGTTTACCTTAGGCGTGACTTAAGTTTAGTCGGCGCGGGCCTCCCGTGAGAAAACCTGAAAATGGCATAACCGTATATAAAATAATTAAATAAAGTTATTTTATTTTTCAAATTCTTATAACTCAAAAACGGTAACTTGGATTAAAAATCCAAGACCACCACTAAACTCTTGAGGGTAGGCTTTCTTTATGCAGATACTAACTTGGGTCGGTGAGGGCTACCAGAGAAAGTTAGTTTTTAGCCGCAAATAAAATAATTAAGTGACAGTTATTTTATTGTAAAATTAATAACTTTTAAACGGTAACTCGGATTAGCAATCCGAGAGTATTGGGTTCATTTGGGCGTGATTCACCTAGGAAAAGCTTATCCTCAACCAGTGCGGGTCGAGGGTGGCTGATATTAATTTTTTTGAACTTTTTTTCCGATACGTTCAGCAAACGTGCGAGCAGTATTTTATATATTTTGAACTGAGGCTCGGAATTGAAATTCGAGTGCACCGTTGAACTCGCAGCGTCGGTGATTTCTTAGTGAGACCTTCACCATAGTTGCATTCTAATGAGAATGGAAGTTAGTTTTGGGGGTTTTTTAATTAAATTACATAAAAATAAAAGTGAAACTAATTTTTATTGTGGCAGTTAAAACCTCCAAGTGTAGGTTGGGGGTGGGGGCCACCACACCCAAACCTCCCATGGGATGTTATGGTGGGGCCCACCTAAGAATAACCTCTATTGGGAGGATTTTATTAGCTGGGGCCCACCCATGCTATTTAACTCTCTAAACCCCTTTAACCCCTTGGAACCCCCAATTAAGTGGGGGAGCCTCTTCACCTTCCACCTCCATTTAATGAGCCAACTCCACCCATTTAATTAAGAGAATTAACTTAATTAATTTGAATTCTTTTGAACTCTTTCTAATAATAAAATAATTGACAAGTCTATTATTTTTCTTTGGTTGGCATAATCATTGGGTGGGGAATTTGGTGGAGTTTTGGAGAACATTTGGGAGAACTTCATCCTCCCAACAAAGAACGCTCGTCACCACCGAAGAACGACGAACACCGTCTTCTCCCTCTTCAACCGGGAAAATAAGTGGAAACACCACCACCCAAGAAGAACGCTGAAGACATCATCTCAACTCGTCTTCTCCGAACTACTCATCCTCCTCCAAATTTGAAGAAACGACGCCGCCTTTCCGCGACTCCGTCAACAATCAACGAACTCGAGGTAGGGGGATTTGAGTTATTTTATTTATGGGTTATAACCTCCATCGTTAAATTTCTGGATTAATAAATTCCAATTGTTATCGCCATGACGAGGAGGGCTTGGACCGCATGAATACGACCGTCCCATACCCTTTGGTTAATCTTGTTTATTGTTGAAGGAGGTAGACAGCGAAGAAACCGTTGGCCCAAGGCTTCTAGGTCACAAAAAGGGTGCGGCACTGCCATGCCGCATGGAAAAGGAGAGCCGCGGCTGGGGCGGGCCATGATGGAAGGAGCACAGAGCCTTCACGCCGCATGGGAAAGCATTGGGCCGGGGCCAGGCCGGGCCGCGGCGGAGGTGGCGTGGCCCTGCCGCACCACGCAGAGCAGCAGGGGGTCGTGGCCAGGGGGCCGTAGTGGTGGAGTAGAACCGCGGTGTCATCACACCGCGGTGGAGGGACCAGTTGCGGTCAGCATCGGGCTGGCCACCGGCGACACGAAATCGGCTGGCCGCTCTGCTAGCTAGACAGAGCGGGACCACCTAGGTCCTGCGGCTCACCAAAACCGGCGCCTAGCGCCGGTCCCATCAGATCAGAAAATGGGGGTGCAGAACCGCCCTCCAATGCGTGGCCAGTCGGGTCGGGCCGCCTCAGGTCGGGCCACCCTCGGGCTGGGCCGCTCACTCGCTTCGGGCCACCCACTCAGGCCGGGCAGACCCCTTGGACAAAGTTGGACCCACAGACCGGGTCAGACCCCGGTTCTTACTGGGTTGGGCTGGGTCGGTCGGACTGGGTCATACCGGACCCGGACACACTATGGCCCGATTACACCTTTTATCCGGCATTTTGGGCTACGAGTGTCTGAACGACGAACCGTTTGCAGAAACGGAAGGCTTAGAGTAGGAAGGTTCTTTTTTCATACCCCACGTGAGGTTTAGACATAGTCAGGGTATGGCTGGGTTGGTTTGAACATAAAAACCAACCGGGCCCCTGAACGGAAATGCCAATAACTCACCGTCCGACTGTCTGATTGACGCACTGACTGTCGTGTTGGGTTCATTAATAAGAGATGAAACTATGAGATACATCAACTCAATAATATGTGGTAGTTTATGTATCGACACTTGGCTCAAGGAGCGGACCCTCTCGGAATCGAGTGTGCTATGTACGAGAACCCTATGGCCGATAGTGACGAGATTGGACCTGGATCCCCTGTGGGTTTGATAGTGATGAGACTGGACCTAGATCCTCAATGTGTTTGACAGTAACGACACTGGGCGTGGATCCTCCGTGGGTTCGACAGTGATGAGACTTGACCTGGATCCTCCGTGGGTTCGACAGTGACGAGACTGGTCTGGGATCCTCCGTGGGTTCGACAGTGACGAGACTGGACCTGGATCCTCCGTGGGTTCAACAGTGATGAGACTGGACCTGGATTATCTGTGGGTTTGACAGTGATGAGACTAGACCTGGATCCTCCGTGGGTTCCACAATGACGAATTTTGTACTGAGATCCCATGTAGGATCGACAACTTCGACAAACTGTTGTTTTAGGATTCTACAGATATCTTTTGTTCGATATTAAAATATGATTCAGTGGATACAACTAATAATATCTTAATCTCTTTTAGGTTGTGTATACCTGGTGTGATCTGATTCATTACCTTCGTGTTTGCCTCATGTATGAGGTGTTTACTCTTGACGACTTAGGTATATGTATGGGCATATACCTAAGTAAGGGCGGATGTTTCTTCGTGGATGTTTCTTCATGAATGTGTTGTGTTGAAGCCCACATGTATTTCTTCTTTAAGCTGTACCTATGGGATACACCTTGTGTTGTACTTTCATTGTGGTGTGTTTCTACACTTGTGGAACAGAATGTGGTTGGGCTCAAGAGTTGGATCCGGTTTGTGATTGGTAACTTAGGTATATGTATGGTAATATACCTAAGTAAGGTTGGTTGATACTTTTTGATTGTATCTTACTACTGTGGTTTATCCTTAGTGAATTCTGGGAGACCTTCGGGAGGTCTCGGGGTCCCCTACTAAGTATTGTTATACTCACCCCTGCACGGGCTTCACCCGCACATTGTTTTGTTCTGTGCAGACGACAGTCAGTAGTGATCGAGGCTGAGGGTTACGGATGAGAGGCTGCTCTGAGCTGGACTAGACGGAACATACCTCAGGGGGCGAGTTTTTTGAGTTCTGTACCTACCCTTCAGGCAGGATTTGCTTGTGGATGATCTAGGTGATGTCTTCCCTTCTTACTTATACTAGTACATATTATTTAGTTGGGTTTGTATACTGGCCCACTTACTTTCAGCACACTTTCCTTTTCTATATTAGTACTTGTTGCTTCTAATTCTTGAGTTCAGACTGTGTGTGTTATAGGTTTAAAGGCAATGCCCTCCCTTTTTATCTGGGATTCACCTTTGGTGCTAGTCGCCAGCCCCTGGCCTATGGAAGGTTGTCTTGGGGTAGTCATAGCACAGACCCTGAGGACGGTTCGTGACAAGTGTAGTGAGTGAAATTTCTTTTAGAGACCCCTCTATTAGTAAGCTAGTTAGTAAGTTGATTTTCCTCACGATAAATGTGTGTGATGATGATGTTCTTGGAAGAAACGTTTCTCAGGCAGTTGTTCCATTTTCTTTGGAGCCTCCATGCCAGATGAATCTATCCCATCTAAACAGCTTGGGCAATTAATGTTGAATCACTTTCAAACTAGTCTGAGTCCAAGTTTCTTTTCCATGAAATTTCAACAACTTTGATGAGACCTTTCATCTCTGCCTCAAGTGTCATTTAATCACCACAAGTACCATGTTCCCCCTCTAAAAAGTCACCATTTTGATCCCAAAATACAATTCCATAGCCCGTAGGTCCTGGATTTTACTTTGAGGTGCCATCCATGTTGAACTTAACCCAACCCTCAAATGAAGGAAACCAGTAAACTTGAATGATTCCAATAGGTTTCGTATAGTTACAAAGAATCCAGAGCCTTCTAAGGACTTCTAGATATTTCACCAAATCGTCACATCATTTAGAATGCAGATCATTGGCACTTTGAACCGCATGTAAGACATTAGAGAGGGAAGCATTGTGATTGGAGACAGTTTCGGCAGACATGATTTTGTTTCTGCATGTCTTGATTTTATGTATTAACTCTTCGTAGGCATCCAGGAATAGAACACACATCTGGCTCATGAGCTGTATAGAATCCAGATCCAGTAAGACTTGATTAATTTCATCAGTTTGAGGAGGATAAATTTCAAAGAGTTAAAATTCATAAATCCAAAGAGATGTTGATGTGTTGCAGGAGAGGACAAGATGATTGACATTTTCCCAATGCTGCTAGTGGAGGGAGCATCTAGAGGAAATGTTGATGCCGACACAATGCAGGTTCACCTCAACCGAGAGCTTGCTGAGATGAAGTCACCAGAGTAAAGAAAAATGGGTAGGCATCAATTAATTTTTATTAAAGGCTTCAATATCCATGATATCTATAGGAATAAGGTGATTATAGTATCCCATAGAATTAAGGATCCTATATGTATTGGGTTCCCACAAAAGCATATCTTTAACATCTAGGATGTCATATGCATCAATTATAGAAGAAATTTGAGAGGGAAGATTATTTCCATGCTGATGATGATTTGTAAAGGAGGAGTCATAATCAGTGTTTGGATCTGTGATTTCAAAACTGTAAATGAGTGGTGGACTTGTCTAGTTGTGTTTCAACAATTTGATAGAGGATTATGCAATAATCATCCAGTGAGATTGACAATTAATATATTGGAAGAGTTTTTCAGACCAGACCATATTGAGTCTTTAATGTAGTTCATATTCCCAACAATAAGTCTCTTATGGAGCTTAGATCTGAAGAAGTCCATGAACTGTGACCTGTCATTAATAAGAATCTATATGAACTATGCTTTCAAATAAAAAATAATTAAATAATGAGTATTGACTCCAAACCCACTCTTACCATATGACATACAACATCGTTTCCAAGGAAAAGAAATTACATTTCATTCCATAAAACTGCTACTCCACACAAATATTCTCATAAATGAGTTTAAAGTTTTAATAACTGAGGTAGTACAAGATTAAACCAAGAAGGAGTAGTTTAGTTTCACTATGGACACATGTTTAACTAAGCCAAGCCTGCCTATTGTTGAGAATAGTTTTCCTTTCCAGGAGGAGAGGTTCCTTCTAATCTGACTCACAACATCAATAAAGTGAGAGGTCCTATGTCTACCAATGAACATGGGGACCCCTAGGTAGGTGAAGGGGAGAGAACCATCAAAAATTCCTAGATCATTTATCTTGAAGGATTTCTTTTATGTAGATATATTTTTCTAAAATAAATAAACAAATTTACCTAATTAACAACCCGGCCCGAATCCTGATCATAACGAAGTAAATAAATCTTGAGATTTTGAATATTTTACCTATCACCATGAGTATATATAATAATATCATCAGAAAATAAAATTTGAGATGGGTCATTGCTGCCTCTTGCTGCTCTGATTGTTTTGAGTTCACTCAAACATGTCATATGGAGGAGAGGTCTACTATGATAGTCATCAACAATTGCAGAAATAATGGAAGAGAAGGGGTCACCCAACATCACTCCTATTGAACAATTGAGGTATCCTTATACGGATCCATTAATAATAATGTAACTTTTTTAAGAGATAATAAGATCTTTGATCCATTGAATAAACCTCATGTGAAATCCAAATTCATAGAGAATGCACCCAATGAAATTCCAATCAATCGTGTCGAAGGCATTTATGATGTCTAATTTGAGAGAAATGATTTCCCCTATGATAGGAGTGTCTCATTATTAGCTATATAAAGCCCCTTTCTCTTCCTGACTTTGTACCTTTAAGATTACATTAATATTTTATGGGGATAGTTTAACCGAACTCGGATTTTCTAGTAAAATTGATATAAAACATAAACATGTATGTTTTATTAAACAATTTTTATATGATGTTATATAATTGAACTTTATGACTATAAATTTTCATTAGAAATATAAAAATATTTCCTACATCATGATATTTAATTTATTATATTTATACTTTAGATAAATAATTTTAGTTATGAGACAATGATGACACAGTGATGGATTCATTAATAAAGGATTCCAATAAATGATATTAAAAACATTAAAATAAATTTAATTTGATTATTTTTATGGGATACAATGATTTTATATATTATATTTACATTCTATATTTGATATCATGGCTTTTTTTAATGATTAACATTTTTATGTCTTAAAAAAATCAATTACTTTATACTGTCAAAATTGACATAAATGAGTTTTTAAAACAAATAAAATTTTATTAAATGATATAATAACACCAAAAATATTATCCTTTTCCAAAGGACTAATATATTGTGATATATTTTATTAATACTCCACTTATGGTTCTCTTTTCATTTTATAGTAAATATAGTTACCATATATTTTGAAAATGAAAGGGGACATGGTAAGAGTTAATGTTTTTAACTAATAGTTAATGAAAAAAGACACGGTTAATTTTGTGACCTAAACTTGTCTCAAACAAATTGGTTGAGATTTTGTAGACCCAAAAGCATATTATCTTCTAAATAAAATAAATTTTATCCATTTTAAACTAAAAATAAATTTATAATAAAATAATATTTCAAGACCATCCTAAAGTGCCGTCCTCCCTCTTATAAAAGGATACCACATCTCCCTACTTACTCACACCTCTCAAGCACCTTGGATCATCCAAATTCTGACCAAATAATCTCCCAAGATCCCTCCCTTCCTCCTAGAATCTTTACCTTGGGAAGAAGGAAATTCAATAAAGCCTTTTTCCTCAAATCAAAAGAGGTTTTCCGATTTCGAGGCAACTCCTTCTCTCAAGTTCCTTCCTTTTATTTTCCTTCTCCACTCCATATACTATTCATATTATTTTATTTCATAATGAAAAAAGTATCCTAGGTATACTAGTATGTTTTTTGTGAATTATTGAAACTACACTTATACACACCTCCATCTAATAGATACCAACATACTGCTTCTGTGTACGACAAACTACTGCCTCACGAAACAATCATTGTTCAATTTTCCCCTACCACCTATCATGGTGGATATTATGAAGGTGATGTTTTTATATATGATATATATTATTTTTATATTGGCTCTATTATTATTATTTATTATTCATTTATAAAATACCTTTATGATTTCCATAATGTATAATTACGATAATTTAATTTGAGGAAGTGTGGACTTCCGCCCCATGAAAGTGACATGACCTATTTATTCCATACATAGAACATATAAAGGATGGTGTTAATGGAAATATGTAACATATATAATATATTTGGTTATAATATAATTAGACTATACCTATTTATCATTTAGTTATCATTTCATTAGTATAACAAATAAATGAAAGTAGCGTTCACGCGTACGTACGACCTACCATCTCCACGAACAATGAATTTCATTTATTATCTCCAAACATAATAAAATATTATAAATACATATAAACTAGATATATATGTTATTTAAATCATAAATATCATTCTCAAGATGATTTACTATTGCCTCCATGGATAATTTTCCTCAAAACAAGGTCATTTTTTACTCATGTACCGAATATCGACAGAATAACTAATATTAACTTAAATAATTATATAATTTTTATAATGTATTAATAAGAGATATAAAAGGAATAATAAAATTTAAAAGGTTATTATTTAATTATAAATTAACATAAATTTATTATTCATAAATAACAAGGAATATATGTCATGAGTCGGACTCAAGGTAGGGGAACTTCTTATCCCAATTTCTATTTTGTGGTTGATCTTATACTTATTGACTATGTACGGCTATGATTATGTGAGAAATGAATTTTGATATAATATATTGTATTTATAATTTCATTATAGTTAATTGTAGTCAATACACATTATTGATCTATTTGATTGAAAAATTTATTTTTAAGTTAAATCTTAACTCAATCTCCATTCATTGAGTTAAATATCCATGTCATTGGTTTTGTTATTTTTCAATTGTATATTTGAATGTACACTGATTTTTTAAAACTTAATATCCACTTATATTGATTGTATTTATATTTTTCTCACATATTTTTCTTATTGATTTATCTTTGATCTAATGATATGATCTGTGTAAGGGACTTCTCCTCAATATCCTTTCATTGAGGAATATCCTGATGTTATGTATCTTTATTATCCTATAAGGTGTATATAGAACCCTTTTGACATGCCATATCATGTCTTACTATATTCTCTTGATATTTATAGTTTTTATTAATGTCATTCCATAATTATTTTTTGATTCAAATGTTTCTCATGTGGAAAAGGACTCTTTAACTAAAACAACATTATTAATGTTTTAATTACCTATTTTTCTATAACATTATATTTCATGTCCTTTTTTTCAAAATGGTTCCTAGGAATTTATTTATATGGACATGAATGTTTTATAATTTAAAATTCTTTAAAAAATTAAAAAGTGTTATGGGACACTTTGATTCAAAAACATATTTACAAATTTTTTTCAATGGTTTTAGAAATTGATTGAGTATTTCTATATCTTGAAAAGATTTCTTGGGATTGAAAATAAAATATTATTAGTGAAATGTTGATATTTGAAATATATTGGTACTTGGACATTTGAAGGTTGGTAATGTGATAAACCAATTGTGGTTGGTTATGTGATAAACCAAATGATGGGGGGATTTGTGATAAACCAAGGATGAGTGTCTATGTAATAACCTCCAATGCATTGGGTATGGAAGTCAGTCGTACGACTATTCTATTTAGTGATACGTGTGGAAGTTGAGTGTATGGTTATTCAATTTAAGTATTTTTATGTCCCAAGTAACCATTATATGTTATATGTTTCTTTCTATGGGATTTATGGTAATATTTTGGTAACAACAATTTTATGAAAAGAGAATATATTCAGTGATGTATATTTATTACTTCTTAAAGATGAAAATTATTACATTATGATAATGTTTTCATGGTGTACATGTTTTCTAAAAAATAACAGCTTTCATTTAATATGTATCCCTTAATGAGCATTTTATGCTCATCCCATGTATTGAATTATTTTTATAGGACAAAAAGAAGAATAGAGCCGAGGATGGGATCAAGGAAAAGTTGTGCTATCAAAACATGAAATGATGTCATGTTTTCTTTTTACCGATTTTTTGTCTTATAAATAAAATGGATAATGATTAGAAGTGCCTACATATAATGTTAAAGTTGTTTTGTATCAGTTATGACCTTATTATCAAAGTCCCTAAAACTAAAAAGATTCTCAATATGAATTAAAGTCACATTATTGACTTAACTTAAGATTAAGTAATGCTAAATGTTGGGGAAATATAGGTCACATTCCTAAAGAGTGTAAAATCCTATGATGTTTTTGGAATAAACTATACCAAACATTATAAATCATTTTTAACTCATTTATTATTTTCATTATATTTCCATAATTTCTATTCGATATTAAATAAATGGTCTTTAATTAGTAAATCATATTTCAACAAGAAGAATAATGGGTGACCAAATATTTCATTTCAAAATTTCTATAAGAGAATCACCATGATAGTGGTCTTTAATCATATTATATATCATATAAATTGAATTTTACACCTTGAATATTTGAGATAATGAAAATTCACAATCATTAATGTCTTTCTAAATAATTAATAATATTGTAATCAACAAGTTAAGAAATAATCCATTTTTAATTTTATGATAGTGTTTGTAATTATAGTTAATTATATTTCATAAATCATAAAAAACAATTTACCTATATAAATCAAGTTGAAGTAAAATTATATATTCCCCTACCTTAATTCCATGAAAAATGAAATTATTTTTTCCTATGATGAGCATCACTAATAATTCATTAATTTTTATTTATTTATTATTATACAATTTACAAAAAAACGGTAATGATAATGCTTTTATTCATCTAGTAAATAGAGAAAATAAAATTATAGGAAAGGAATGAACATGGTGGTGTACATAAATCTGAGAGGTAAAATATTTATTTTCCCCATAATTATAATTTTAACTCTCTTCATAAAATTTCTATTTATTAATAATCTTTCTCTTCCCATAAAATCCCATATAAAATCCTCCTAAACATACCATTAATTTCTTTACATTGACTTGTCAACTATATATTTATCCCACCCAAACCCTTCTACAATTTACATATCATAAAAAAATAACCATCATTATATATTATTTATATCATAAAATTTGTCTATGATAATATTAATTTGATAAATATGTATGTAATAATTAATTTTCACCATCACCTAACATCTATAATAAAATATTAACATATTATAAAAATATAAAATTATTTCCCAATGGTAATTATTGAATATTTAATCTAATTAAATGAGCCAAAATATATTTTGAGACCATGTAAATTACAATTTTATCCTTCATTGAAAAAAGCCTTCAAAATTTTCATGGAATCATTTAGAATTTTTTTATCCTTTAAATTATAGACCCTCATAGGATTTGTTTTATTGAGAATGAATACAATTTCCGGGATTTAAAAATAACAACTACCTGAGATTCATCACAAGAAAGAATATCTCCATCAAAGATACTAAACATTATAAGATGAATTTATGAACATCAACATTGATCATAATAAAAAATTACTCATGAAAATAGAAAAAAATAAACTCAAAAACATTTTTTGTTACATATGCATCTGTGACAAAGTTTCACTTATATTTTTCATTATAGAACCATGTTTCCAAAGAACCCATACCAATGGAAGAATATCCCTACATATAGCTTATATATATTATCCTAAATTTCTATAGATACCCAATAAAAGATATAACATTCTTGATATCCACTTTTGTTAAATCAATCACATTGAAAGGATCATGATAATACATTAGTAGTTAGATTCCATGTAACACGTCACAGACATTTTATTTCCATATTGGTAGAACCACCTAATAAGATACATATTTTACTAACTCAAATACCACATGTTGTTCAACAAATTTAGAAAACAAATCATTTAAATTTACTAATTATTATTATACACATTGAGTAGAAACTCACCTGAATACATGATCCTTAACCCCAAGGTAAAATTTATCCTTCTTTGATACTTATATGACCTCTATATAGTCTGATCTACCAAAATATGATCCTAAATATCTTCTATATACTCTATTATATACTAGAAACTTTTTAGACCAACTGTTGTGGTTTCCCAAACCTCTCATAGGTTAGAAATTAAAACATTGAAATAATTATTATATAAATTATGTTTGTGATGTTCTATTCATATTAAAAAATATTGATTATTTAAACATATAAAAATAATATGAAGATATATAAAATGAATTGATAAATCTTTAGTGTTGAATCTTAAATCAGTTTCTTATGTTTAAATTTTGTTTCATGAATATATATATATAACCATGTGAGATATTCTTTCTTTCAAGATCATTTAATGTGATGAAATTTAAATAGGGTGACATGAAAATCTCAAATGATACTTTAAAGATAGGAATTTAGAATTTATTTTAATATAAATATGTACGGTAAATTGAGGTTTTATAAGAAGGATTTTAGATATGCAATATTACATATAATGAAAACATTTTATGATATAGTGGATATATAATGAGTAATATTTTAAAAATTAATGTGAATATTAGTATAAATATCAAATATGTATTATTTGATTCAATATTTATTGACATTTTCTGTGAGATATTATCCAAAATGGTCTAAATAAGAATTGATAAAATGTGTTAAACATAATATTTTTCACCCATATAAATATTTTTTCAATTGGGATATGTGTATATATTTCAAAATATGTCCATCTCATCATAATTAGTGAAATAATTAATTAGTTATACCTCATTAAAGTTTTAATATATTTTTAAAATGTATGAAAAAATTAATGTATGGGGTATATATCAAATTTTCCTAAAATCAAATGGGATATTTTTAAAATAAAAAATAAATAACAAATTGAATAAAGATTATACATTATTGAGTGAAAAAATTATATATGGATACATCATGGGTGACCAGAAATCAAAAACATCATTTACATTTTTTGTGAAAATATGCTTTAAAATATTGGATATTTTCCATTTAAATGGTAATTTTTTATATATTTTTAGAAAGGAACTAACAACAACAATTTAGTTATTTTTTCGATAATATTGATATGGAAAATTGAAAATTTATTATTTAACAAAGGTAATTTATTGATATTATAACTATTTTCTCTTCACAAAATGTTTTATTCTATTTAATTTTCCATAATGAATGTTTTAATGTGTATCATTAATAGTATAATGTGACTAAAAGAGAAGTTTTGTTATATTAATTATAGTGAACCATTCTTTTAATACATAGATATTACATCATAAAAGAAAATATTCATTGCAAAACAATATGATCCATTTCAGAATATATAAGTTTATGGTAATTAGAAACATGGATTCATAAAAAACTTATTTATAATATATATATATATTCTCCCACTTATTTCTTCATAAATGGCACCCTTCTTAAAATTTTCATACATAAAATATTTATTCATAAGATAAGAAAAAAAAACATATGAAATGATGTGATGAAATTATTAGAAAGGGTAAAAAATGGAGGTATCAATGATCATATTAAAAAACATTAGAATAAGGTAATGAAAACATGAGTATAACATTTTAATAAAATATATTGAATATCGGAGATCACAATCTAGAGTCATATAATAAATCATCGTGTGTGATAAGGAATGAATCATAAAAGAATAAAAAATTAATCAATGATCACGAGCCATGAGAGATTAAAATTGGAATAATACATAATTTTTTGGGCTAAAAATACAAAAAATCATTTCCTTAGTCAAGGATCACATCTAAGACTACCATAGTAGATCAGTATCACTCACCATTCTATAATATTTATAGTCAAGGATCACTCCTAAGACTATCTTAGTGGATTAAGTTTACCCCCAAGACATTTTTTCCTTACTAAAATAGATTCACTCCCCATTACAGTTCTTATTACATAATGATATATCCATTATTTACCAATGCTTTAGAGGGATATATAATTATGGATCCCCCTTCAGATAATCTAAATCCATTCATATATGCACAAAAAATTATAAATCATTGTTTATACATCATAACCTTTGAAAATGAAATGGTATTGGTAAAACAATTACCATATCATAACCCATGAAAATAAATTGGTTTCATAAACATCCCATCAACATAATCATAAACCATAAAGGTAAAGAATAAAGATGGCATCCTTTGTTCATATCCCCAGCAAATAAAAAGTAACATCATATTATGTTATTATAAATAATATTTCCTTTAATTTAAAACATATAATATTTATTAATGAAAAAACCCTTTTCACATTGATATCACTTATTTAAAATCTCAAAACTTCCAAAATAGTAAGGGAAACATTTTAATTAAAATGAATTATAGAACATTTTATTGTATGATTTAGATAATTGTCCAGATATGATGGTGGGAAATTCATTTCAGTATTTTTATGCAAAATCAATGACTCCAATAACTTTTTTAGTAACAAATGAAATGTACCATATTTGGAAAATGTATTGAAGATTCAATTTATAAAATTTTTTAAAAATTAAAATATGATTTAAAATTGCTTCAAAAAAATTATAAATTATTAAAAACATTATTATAAATATTTTACAGGACATAGTAGTTGAAGAAAAAGTTTTTTTAACCATAAAGCATAATAAATTTAGTTATCCCTAAAAAATCTTTAGATATATTAAGTACTTAAAGAGAGGAAAATGAATTGAATGAATTTTATCTCTAGAAATCACTATATGAGAATAAATATCATGTGATTCCTGGGTGATTGGTTAAAAAATTTCATAAATAAAAACTTAATGAATAAAAATTATTGTAAACAATGAGATGGTAACATAAAACCCTTACAACTTTGGAAACTCTCAAATCAAAAGCTGTTGTATGATAAAAATTATATGGATATTTAAAAAAAATATTATTATTAGAATTATCAAATAATAAATTCATGTGTACTGTATACATCCATGAAGGAAATATGTCATGAATATGGTATGTATCTCAAGGAAATAAAAATGAGATGAAAATCCATCACCTCATGTTACACATTCGTTGAATGTGCTCTAACCTCATGTATAAATTTTTTAAAATATTATAATTCTATACCAGAATAATTTACATACTAAATATATAATATATTATCCACTAATATCATTTTAACCCATTTTTTAATAATTATTTCTTAAAATAACAAATTCATAGTGATAATTTGTATGTTTTTTCATGGGTGGTTCACATCTAAAATTCACTTCCTTTTACATTTATCAAGGTTTTTTTAGGTTTATAATTTTTAAAATGATATAAATATAATATATATTCATTATATACATACTTATATTCATCAATAAAAGATAAAAAATTAATTACAATGTCCATGGAGATGATTGGTTGTATTTATGCATGAACGTTGTTTACATTTTTCAATGGAAGGAATGGAGGAAATGAAAATAATAATTAAACTTTAATGAATAATATTATTATAAAAAATAGATAAATATTTATTAAATTAATCATTATAGACATCCAATTAATGTGGTGATGAAAAATGAAGTGCATCCCTATGCGGAGATGGTAAGTTGTAATTATGCCTGAGTGATGTTCTCACTTTCCATAGAATGAAAAAAAGGAGGGTAATTATTGTTACAGAAACAAAATAATAATTAATAATATTTTATACAACTAATAAATTATTTTATAATGGATATAATTGATTTATATGAGGTATAAGAATTTTTTTTAAATTATCATTAATGAGCTACATCGCTTCATTGAAAACCCTATTTTGGATTGCAACATAATCATTAAAATAAAGGTAGTTTGGAATGAATAGAATATACAAGAAGATTTGAAGGAATATAAGAAAATATTATATTTTAAATTCGCGGAGATAGAAGGATTAATATCATAATTAATTATGGAGAGGAGGTCCCCTTTAATAAGTTGGGGGAGGGCAATGTTGAAAGTACATAAACTATTAATTTCATTTAAATTATTTTCTAGGTTAAAATAAAAAAATTGATATAATTAGATTATAATATTATAATGGGTTGAATTACTATCATAAAATACAATTTATATAGTTTTTGGTTATTTTTTTTCATTTTAGTTTTCACCCCTCTGTTAACCCTTTAGAAAATTGATGCACTATCAATTTTTCCTAGTATTTAAGGGTCCTGAAAGTTATAATAAAATAATAATTGACCAATAAATGTACAATGCTTTATTCATATATCCAAATAAAATTAACTAGAAAATATATGTTATTTATATTAATTATAAATAATTTAATAATATATTACTTATTATGAAATATCTAAATGTAATGTTTTGGAAATACATGAAATATCATAATATAATTTGTTGATATCTCATATAAAATGGATCTGAAATGATATGGGTTCAAAGATAATGAATATATAATATTTATATAATCATTTATTTAAACATTTATTGTTTTATATATAATTGGAAAACATATCTTTTGGTTTAATAAAAAGGTTAACCAATTTAGACCTTAGACAATGGTAATGAATTTTTCATTTCAAAGGGTTATAATTTTACTTATAATTTGAAAATTTTCTAATAAATGGAAAATGGATGCTATTTTATACCTTTTATTATCCGATTTTTCTCACTTCAATATTTTTATGATTTTAAATAATTAAATAATATATATTTGAAATAAAATAATATTAATGTTATTTTAAGAACTATTCATATAATTTCAATTTCAAAATAAAATTTAAATAATGAAATTAGGATATAAACCTTTAAAAAATAGGTTTTATTTATCATCAAAATTAATAGGAATATTGTACTCACAAAAAATTATTACTTTTAGATTTTTTAAAATCATTTACATGATATTATTATTTCTAATACTTGCATTGTGTAAGCGATACGTTAGAATTAAGGGTAAATATTTAATCCCTAAAAATTAAAAATAACATACCATTGAAAAATTAATTCATATTTGAATTATAAATTTATAACTAAACATATCATCATTGAAACATTGTGTAAAAAAGTTAGAGATATTAATGTCAAGAGAGAGACTCTTTGTAATTTTATTTTCATAAAATAGAAAAACTATAATTATCAAAGGAAAATTGAAAACATACCATATATTAAATATTTATATATTTATGGTGTAATTTATCCCATTAATTAAATTAAACTCAATATGTGGTTTGATTTTGATACATTATATCACATGTTTAGCAATGTTTTACCCATTTTACCCTAACAAAGGTGATAAATATTTTCCACAATTACTACTTAATATGATCAAAACTTAATGTGAACAATTTAATACATTTTGACCTTCTAATTCAATTTATATGACCCATTTTTTTTAAAATATTTAATTACTTAAATTTTAAGAAAATCATTTTAAAACAAGTGTAAAAAACACAACAAAAAAGTATTTAGAACAATTTATATTTGAACCTGAAACTAGATTTATTTTGATTCCATTCCTTGTAAAAACCATTATATAAATATTAAAACATTTTTTTCGATATATGATATTTTTATTTAATTAAAATAATTCTTCAATATACATTAATGTAATGTATTTAAATAAGAATAAATTATGCACATAAAAAATATTCTTCAAAAAAACATATATATTTTCTATCAAACTCTTTTGTTTCCATTTGAAACCATTTTATTACCAATAAATTTATATAATAAAAATTTAAAAAATGTTTTTTTATTAAATTAATTTTCTCAAATCCAATGACAAGGATATAATAGTCATAAAATAATAATACATTGTGGTTCATAAATTATTGGTGTTGCGTGTTATATACGGTATTGAACATAGTGTTAACGTAAAATCAATGGGTGTTACATTCTTCAAACATTAATAAATTGTGTAATTTTATTTTTAACTTGTTCTTTGTATCAGGGGTTTAATATTTGGAAATTAATTTTTGAAAAATGACATTATAAAAAGTGTTAATAAAATTTCCTTTGGAAAAGGATGAAAAGGGAAATATGAAGGTCATCTAAAATAACAAATAACTTGATTTTAAAATAAGAGAAAATTAGTATGGTGTGAAAATGTGAACAAGTACATAAAAATTTAATGTAACATCATGTGTTTTTAAAAATGAAATACTCTGTTCGATAATGTAAATGATACACGACATCAAACAAACGAAAACAACTAAATATTATTATTTAAATGTTATTGATATAATCTTTCCATTTGAATGGTGGGTATGAATAGGTTTAACTATATTATGAGAATATATTGGACACATTTATTTATAATTCTTTTATAAATTAATTACAAATGAGTGTCGTCACCTATTTAAAATGAAATGAAATGTTTTTCTAAAAAACTACTTAAATGGGAAAAAGGGTGTTTCATATTAATAAAAAATTCACTATTTTTGAATTATATTAATGAATTATATATGTAATATAGTCAATAAAATAATTAAAATCCACATTTTTTTCAAGAAATATTATAATAACAAAACCATTTTTGAATATAAAACAAGTATTTTTCTTAATAGGCATTTTTGCTTCCGTTTGATGGCACATTGGTTTTAAATAATGTCTTCTCATATTTATAAATTTTATATGAAAACTAAACTTCCTATTTAGAATAGGCAAATCAAAAAATTATTTAGATGAGTTTTTGGTATATTTCTAAGAACGTTCATATTTTGTTGAATAGTGAATAATAAAAAATATAAATTCGAAAAATAATTTTTCACCAAATTTATTTATAGAGTAAAATTATGTTTTTAAATGTTTTTAAAGTATAATTAAATCAATTTATTATCATTTCATACAATTTAGGTTATTGAAATCAATTTCATGGTGAAATTTTATATAAAAAGTTTGTGAACTTATATACATTTTTTCTTTAAAATCATGTTGGTTCATTCTGTTAACATGATTAATTTTTAATTAGTTTCTTCCAGTTTTCTATTTTGAATTTGAAAAATGGATCCGATATTTGGAATCATAGATTCAATATTATTAAATGTGGTCTCTTTTATTTTTTTAAATTATGAATAGTAACTTTAGTAATTTTTTTTATTAACATGGTTAATGGTAAATCATCTAATTAATTGTAAAAATAATATAATGAATATTGAAAAACTACACCAATACATGACCAAGTTTTTTTATATGAGTTATTTTTGACCAAAATTTTCCTATTTATGGTTATTTGTCAAATTTCAGCCCCATGAATGACTTTAACACTCTTATATTGTTTTATTCAAAGAAAAGTCAAAATTTTCACCCTTGTTTTTAAAAAATATAATATTTTTAAAATGGGGTTATATAAGGTAACTGTTAAACTATAAAGGTTTTTTATAAATATAAAATATTTACCTATATTTGGGTTATTTATAATTTTTTATTTTTTAATCAATTAAATTAAATGGTGACATAATGATGTTGAAACAATTGATTAATCAATGGAAGAATAAAATAAATGAAATTAAAAATAACAAAATAAATATAAGTGGATTTAATTTATATCATAAAAGAAAAATATGGAAGAATTTTAAATGTTAGTAATTAGTTAACATGGGTTTTTATATGATATAAAGTATTTATGATATTTTTGAAAAAGTCAAATAATTAATAGCGTTAAAATTTATATTAATGGGGTTTTAAAATATATATTGTTTTATAAAATTATATAAAACTTCAGAAAAAAATTAAATTTCAACCCATAGATTGTTATAAGTGTAAAAATATTATACATGAATCATTTATTGGTTGTTTGTAATTTTTTATTAATTATATTAACATCAAAATGTAAATTACATGATATCACGGTAAGAATTAAAAATGTAAAATAAGGGTTAAAAATGTGACTAGGGTTAAAAAAAATTCAAAACAAATATAATTTTAATTATATGTAGTTTATTTGACCCAAAATTATATTTTATTTTAAATAAATTAGTTTTGAAAAACTTTTTTTGTAAAATTAATTTATATTAATGTAATATTTTGAAGAATTCTATGAGTTCCCCACCTCCTATAAAATAGGACCAATTATTCTCTTTTATTCACACATAAAAACCTATTTTGTTCCCTAAATTCCTACCCAAATCCCTTCATAGAATCCCTCATCTCATTATATTCCTTATTTTTGGAATAAGAAACTCTTAAGAGGTATTGAGGTGTTAATCAAATAAGATTGTCCAAATGAGATGTATCGTTTCTAATTACGAGTTTCTATAGTATTTATTCATCAAATTCCATAAAATCATCTTCAAAAAAGATGAAATAATAAATTCAGTATCAAAAATAGTTTGATGTGTTATTATGTTAATATTATCACATAAATACAAATCCACTTCCATAAAATGGGAAATGGAATTATCATTCGTTTTTACCGTGAACTACCTTCTCACGAACCAATATAATTTTTTTTATCCCGATTTCTCAAGAATGGTTTAAATTAGGGAATTAAATTTACTACATTAATTTAGTAAATTTATAACATTATTAAAAGATAATAAATCATTTATGTTCTTACATTTACATGCATAGAAAAATCATAATGATGTTTATGTGCACATGTGAACAATAACCTCCATAAAGCGATGTGATTCATTTTTCATCACCACATAACATGGATGATATATATAATTGTTTTTAAATTATTATTATGAAATTATTATTATTATAATAATTTTTATGTATAAATTAATACATACCTTCTTTCCATAACAATCATTGAAAAATGGGAAAGTTACTCAATCGTATGCATTACTTATCATCTCTATTATTATAATATTGTTCATTTTTCTTAAACATGAATAAATCTTTTTTAAAAGAATATTTGATGTATAAAATTACTTAATATGTCATTAATATTTTCATTTAGATGATTTAATAACACTATTTTTACTATATACATCTAAAAAAAGTCATCTTAGACTCATGAACTGAATATCGTCAAAACGACCAACGTGATCGTAAATAATTAATTAATTGCTATATCATGATAATAAATTAAATAAATGGAATAATAAACCATAAATGGTTAAAATTTAATTAAATAATAACATATGTTTATTATTTTTGAATATAGAGATTTTATGGGATGATTCAGACTCAAGTTGAGGGACACATTTACTAAAACATCGTTTTAAATTTTTTAATGATTTATTATTATTGATATTTCTCTTTCATTTACATGTTTTAAAAATGGATTTTAAGCTTTTTTTAATAGAAATGATTATTTTAAATTTTAAATTTTACAATTTATTTCAAATTTTTGAAATTGGTATGGGATACACTGATTATAAAATCCATTATTAAATATTTAAACTGGGTTTTAAAATGGATGTATTACTTATATTAGATCATATATTTTATTATGTGTGTAAATGAAAATGTTAAGAGTGAAATTTTTTAAATTGAATTATTTTATTTTTTAAAATTTTATATTTTATGTTTGAAATTTGATGGGTATTTATGTGATAAACCAAGTACAGATGATTCCGTAATAAAAGAAGGTTGGGCGGTTATATTATAACCTCCAATGATTTTGGTATGGATGTTACCCATATGACTATTCTATTTTTAAGAGTGACATGTATGGAATAGGTTTGTATCGATATTCCATTTGTAAGAGTGATATTTATGGAATCTTACTACAAGGTTATTCCATTTGAGTAATTTCCAATGTTACCTACTTATCTTTTATATGCTTTCTTATGAGTTTTCATGAAATCATTTTATTTTAAAAATTAATGATAAAGAACATTTTGAAATGATGATATCTTTTTTAGTAAAAAGGTTTATTTTGAAGAATTTTATGGGATTTCGCATGACTAATGGTTTCATTTATTTTAAGTTATATACTGAGATTTTGTTCTTATCCCATGTCTTAATTGTTTTCTTCATGGGGTTTAAGGAAGATTTGGTTCAATGACAATATCAAGGGAAAATTGTGAAGTTATATCATTATAAGAAATATTGTTTTATTTTAATACGTTTTTTTTAAAAAAAAATGGATATTGAGTATTACTTTCTATGAGTTATGTATGGGTTTACTATGTTATGGTGTTTCCTAATTCACTAAAACTCTAAACATAAATGATATTTTGGAAAAGAATTTGATTTTTAGTTTTAAAACAACATGAATTTGTAATATTTATGTCAAGTTCCTTACAGTTGGTATCTGATATGTCATGACCCGTCCTCGGGGCCCGTGCCGTGACTACCCCAAGCCCGCCTTCCATACGCCAGGGGCTGGCGACTAGCACCAAAGGCGTAAATCCCGAAAACTGGGATGGCATTGCCTTTATAAACATAAAAACATCCAACCAGAGTACAAGCGGAAGTAATACACTAAGTACAAAAGAAAGTGCTGAAAAGTAAATGGGCCAGAATACAAACCCAACTGAAAAGTACAGCTACAACTAAACGAAAGTACAACAGAAAAGACAAACAGCTGGAAGATAGAAGTAACTCCTAGGTCGTCCACCTCGGATCCTACCTGATGGGTAGGTACAAATAGCCTCCTCAACGCTCACGCCCGCCAACCTCCTCCAAGTACCCTCTCGTCGTTAAGTCCCCCTCCGGGTACTGACTCGGCGTGAGGTCCACCTCCTGGTACTGACTCGTCGTGAGGTCCACCTCCGGGTACCATCCAGTCCTCGTACACTCGGTCTCTGTCAGCACTGTCAGTCGTCTACATCCAAACAAAACGAGGTGCGGGCATAGCCCGTGTAGGGGTGAGTATAAAAATACTCAGTAGGGACCCCGAACCCCTCATGGTATCACTAAATCCAACAAGGATAACCACAAAGAAGGATATCAAAAGATAACCCTTACTTGGGTATAATCCCATACTTATACCTAAGTTATCAAATAACCTATCTCAATCATGAGGAAACAAAAAGATCATTCACTCAGCTCAAACCAAGAATTTCATTAATGATATCGAAACCACAACTACTGAACATCTCCTCCTATAACGAGTACAATGATCTCGTCACAACTCCGAGGTGCTGCTCTCTAACCTTAGACTACTGAGGTACTCCTCCTGTCGATTACCGCGGGACTGCCACCTCACAAAGTAGTGCTCTCCCTAATAGCCTAAAGAGGTAATACTTTTGTCGAGTAACGCGGGTCTGCCACCCAAACACAGTAGTGCACCCCTTCGTGGGTCTGCCAAGCCAACACAGTAGTGCTCCCCACTGGGCTAGTCAAATCACTCTGACTCGAATCGAACAAGCAGTCATTAGGTCTCAGCCAACTACAAGGTCTTCGTACTCCGTATGCTTATCTCCGAGAGGATCCTCTCCACGAGCTACTGTTTGATACTTCCAAGTGTCACGCAATCTCAAATGAAAGTATCTAAAAGGACCGCCTCATCAAATAGGTCTCAACGCAACAGACGGTGTGTCAATCGGACGCCCGGTCTGTGAGTTATTAGCCTTTTAGTCCCGGGAGCCCGGTTGGTTTTGTGTACGAACCAACACGACCGTATCTCAACTGTACCCCGAACTCTCATGGGGTATTTTCAAAGGAACCGATTCTCATCTTGATTACAAACACTGCTGACGGTTCGTCAAACGGACGTCCGGTCTGAGAGTTATTAGCTTTTCCGTTCTAGGGGCCCGGTTGGATTTCGGGTACAATCCAACCCGGCCATACTCCAACTGATTCCAAACCTCAGGTGAAGTACACCCAAAGAACCTTCTCACCAAGAGTAATGCAACAAAGTCGATAGCACATCAATCGAAAATCAGGAGATCATGTTATAAGCGTTTCCGCTCCGAGGGCCCGGTTGGTTTTGAATTCGAACCAACCCGTTCATACACAAACTTCACCAAAACCATATGTATAATATACCAAAACAACTGTCTCGATCCAATGATCCCTATGAAACTGACAGTGCGTGTATTGGACGTCATTAGCCCAAGATATGGGCATTTAAATGAACCTGGTCCGAAAATAGGGGGTTTGGGCCCGGTCCGACTCGGCCCAACACCCCCTGGGTCGGCCCGAACCAGGCTGACCCGAATCGAGTCCGGGTCCGACCCGATAGGGCGTGGCCCGACCCGGCCGGCGCAGCCCGGCCCGACGCTTGTGGCCCGACCCGGCGCTAGCGGCCCGGCCCGGCATTGGCGGCCAGGCCCAGCTGCCTGTTGCTGCTCGACCATGTGGCCGAGCGAAATACACGGAGCGGGGAGGGGGGGGGGGGGGGGCTCTGCTGATTGGAACTAGCGGCGCTCGATGCTGCCTTGTCTCCCGAATCCCATGCGGCGTGAGATCCTTCCCACCACCGCTGTGGTAAGCCGCGATGGTTCTTCCACTGGCGGCGCCCCAGGACGCCATCGTCGGCGTCGCCAGAGTCCTCCGCGGGCCACTAGAGACATTCTGGTGGTCCGTTCCAGCTTCCACTTGCGCCTGTGATCATCTCGGGTCCCATTCTTTACTGTGAAGGGCCAAATTCAATATTACGGTCCCATTTCGTCGTCGCCCATCAATCTGCGCACAACAAACAATATACGGAGGGTCCGATCTTGTTCATTAGCTCGTGCCCTTCGCGTTAGAGGTTTTCAATCAAGATCAAACTCAAATCCAATCCCGAAAATTAACCCCGCATCCAAACCGCATGAACGAGCGATCAATGGATCAACTGGGCAAAGGTTGGTCCGTTCTCGTCGTTCGTTCCTCAAAAATGTGGAGTGAAAATCAATGTAATTCCCCTACCTCGATTATGATGTTGCACGTCGTTGATTCGGGGAAAGAGTATGGAGTTGACGTCAATCATTGCATCTGCCTCACACTTCATATCAGAGCTTGAGCGTCGGAGACTCGTCAGAATCCGACCTCTGTTGAAGGATTGTTCTTCATCGAAGATCTTGGAAGGCCGTCGTTGGAGAACCGTTCTTCGTCGGAGGTTTAATGTTCTCTATAAATTTCTCCAGAGTTTAACCACAATATTCTCCAAAATATTTTCCAACCCATATTAAAAAGAGGCTTCCCCTATTAATAAACATGCCATGCCTTTTCAAATTCAAAAAACTTAATTAATTAATGTGTTGGAACCATTAAAGAGGGAGAGAGATGGTTTTTTTATTAAGGGGGTTGTCACATTAAAAGAAGGAGAAATTAATGGGGGTTGGAGAGAGTTACGAGAAGATGAGAGGTTGGGGCTCGTGTAGGCCCCACCTCTCATATATCCACACATGGGAGGATTAAGCTTCCTTAGAAATAATTTTTTTTAATAAATATATTTAACTTTTCTTAACTAAACTCCAAATTAATAATTCTCAGCCCGCTTCAAACGCAACTCCAGTAAAGGTCCCCTTAAGCAATTATCGGCGCTGTGAGTTCATCGGTGCCCTCAGATTTCAATTTCAAGCACCAGTTCAATAGATAGAAAAACCCACTCGTTCGTTCACTGAACGTACCTGAGCTAAAATTCAGAAATTGATTTCGGGCACACCGGGCCTCGGAATCAAGTGATGTCTGAAGCCACAGACTCGTAAACTTCAAAACAAATTACGAAAAAAAATTCCTTGAAATTTACGAGTCTTTACATTACTCACACCTCAGGTATTTACGTCCCCGTAAAGCTACAACACACACTAGGGAAACAAAAAAAGGTATTGAGAATGCATCTAAGCCTTTCGATCCCATGTGCTCTCCTAGAGGTTCTCATGCTGCCAACGAATGCGCACCAGAGGAATCGACCGTCCACGTAGGCCCCGCTCCTGTTGATCCTTGATCTTTACTGGAACCTCTGTGAATGTCGCCCCATCATCGATTCCCAACTCACTATGGTCGATGATGTGTGAAGGGTCATGCACGTATCTCCTTAGCTGAGATATGTGGAAGATATCGTGCACCTAGTGCAACTATTGTGGAAAGGTCATGCGGTAAGCCACCTCGCCTACCCTACTGAGGACCTAGAAGGGTACAAAGAACCTCAGAGATAACTTTCTGCCTCAGCCACATCTCCATAGACCTCGTCGGGATGAGACCCGTAAGAATACATGGTCATCATCCTTGAACTCCTGAGGTCTCCATCTCCTATCAAGGTAGGACTTCTTTCTGCTCTATGCAGTCTCAACTACAGTGAACCATAGGTGATCACTGCCCACTTCTACATCTGGATACAACTGAGTTTGGTCCCTGATGTGTCACAGAGAACTATGTAACCAACGCCCTCAAGATGGGTGCACTGGACAACCTATACCTCAGCTCCTAAAATGATCTGCTAGCACATCCCTGACCACACGAAGGGGTTTTCCCTTCTTCATCAATGCTAAAAGCTGTGCAACAACTCTGGATAAGCCTAGCTCAAATATAAGTCTGGCCAACTCATGAGGGATCGACTGCACCCACTTATGCATGATTCAATCCTGTGATGCCTGGGGTTTCTTTTTCGCCGACCAAGGAAAACCCTTCCCAACGTTGTAGGTAAACCACAACCTTTTTTTCCTAATACATTCAATCTGTGTATGAATTTTAGTTTCCGAGTCCATACCCAAACTAACATCGTAAGGCCTCGACGCTGCCACCAAGAGGTTCCAACTGAAACTCTCGCCTCAAGGGTCATATCACACTGTCAGTGTAAGTGTGATAATAGAGTCTCCTCCCAAAGGTATCTCCAAATGTGAGGTTCAAGTCAACGGCTTAACCAGAAACTCTTGGTCTGGGACAAGATTCGTGGAAGGAAGGGATGATCTGTATCAATGTCTGTTGTTACGGCAACTAGTAGTAGACACAGACCGCACCTCGAATCATTCATAGATCCCTTGGGTCACACTACTTGATATCATGCAGCTACTCTCATCCCCTTCCCTCTAGCTCCATGAGCCTAGCGGGGACTACAAAGGTCGGTGGTTGTAACATGTCGAAATGTTCACCACCTCATGCATCTCTCCTAGCTCTGCTTCCACGTCTGCTGCTCTACAGATTCATCTGTCCTAAATACTTCTTCTTGTTGAAACATTTTACATGCCCAAGTCTCTGTGACTGGAGCCAGTTTCCTGTTTCTTATTTCTTACATTCACCTGCTATATACGTTCATCCAAAAAACATTCAACCACAAAGGTTCCCTCTAGCACCCTAGCATTAGTAGGAATTCATAGTGGAAGAAGTTATGGCTCGAATATCCTTAAACACACCATGCTCATAAGTCCGAGATCTAAATCACTAATCGTATAATAGTCATCAAATACCAGGAATGATCGGTACGCCTCAATTATTACTCAGCTATCGACATGTCGTCCTGCCGAAGCTGTATAAGCTCTAGAAATCTCTCATCCACACCCTCAAGCCTGTCCTCAACCACCTGTGAGTCGGGCTCTCCTCGGAACCTGATGGGTATCCGACGCTGAAACACGTGTAAGGCACTAAGCCTACAAGTGTTATCTATAGGTACCACCATAAGAAACCGCTGACCAACAAGTAGTGATATCGCTGGCACACTACCTGAAGGTACTATCTCAGGCATCAGTCCACATACCGAGGTAGCATCACTATGCCGACCATACTCATGGTCACTCACTGAGAAACACCAGTAGCTAAGATATCCATCTACTATAGTAGTTTCTAAACTAGGCGTAGAACTCTAGAAATCTCCTCCAGCAAGTCCACTGCTACCTGGGAATCTGTCTCTACTCGTAACCTCAGAGGCCTCTACTACTAGAACTCGTGCAACGCGCTCTGTAAGAATGCGCCGTCGACTAGTACATATGATGGCATCTTCTTCCCAACGGGTGGTGCTGCTGCTGGTAAAAACCCTGGATGTTCCATCATAGAAAAGTGGACCTGCACCAGAGCATCGTTTCTCGGTGGACCGTCATCGAGTACTCTCTCGGAACTCCAACTGACTGTCTGCGTGGTGGCATCCTGAACAGATGCGACACGGTCAAATGATTTTAACCTGGTGTGTAACACCCCGAGATTTTATGAAAAATATTCTTTTAATTTCATTGATGTCTTCTATTATACAACACACCAAGTTTAGCTTGTACTACACACAACACCGTATTAGCTTGCAGTATACGCAACACTATTCTTGGATTGTGTTACACACAATTTCATGTTCGTTTTATAACAGTCATTCTACGCAACATTGAGTGTGTATATATATATATATATTCAATGTATAAATGAAATATGGTTGTATTATGTTATACTAAACTACGAAGGATTCTTGCACAACACACAACCCTGACTTGGCTTGCATTACACGAAATCACGACCTTCCTCGATAGCGGGTGTTGTACGCAATACCGGGTTTTACTAAACAACGATATATTATTATAATATTATTATGAACTAGCCGTTATGAATAGTATTGACTAAAATTTGAATTTTATAACATTATTATTCATCTTACACAATTTCTAGAACATGGAATAAGAACAAAATAAATTTTTCGGGTAAAATATGTATTTTTCAAAAAATTCAGTTTTGCCGCCTTTTGATGGCTCACCCACTTTAAATCTAGTTGTTGACATGTTTATAAGTTCAATTTGACAAAATAAAATTCTTCTTTTGAATCAGGATATAAAAATTTACATTGGAAAAAGTTTTGATATTTTTCTGATAACTTTCATATTTTAATGAATAGTAAAAACATGCTATATTTTAATTAAAAACAACTTTTTTCATCGTAATAATTTATATGGTTAAATTATAATATTGAATGGTTTTAAAGTATAAATGGAATATATTTTTACCATTTAATATAATTTATGTCATTAGCATTGATTTTACATTGAATTCGTAGGTTAAATCAATTCAATCTTTTGCAATATTTTAAACAAAAACCCGTTTTCATTCGACAATAGGATTAATTTTAATTTAATTTCTGCAACTTCTGTGTGTTGAATTTGAAAAAATGGATTCCATATTTGGAATCATTGGGTCCAAATTATGTTAATAAGCTACTTTTTATTTTTGCGAATTATGAATAGTAACTACGGTAAATTTTATTTACCATAGTTAAAGGTAAATCGGGTAATTAAGGGTAAATATAATATTATAAAATTACCCTAACACATGCCAAAATTCTATTGGATGGCTAAAAGTAAACCCATATCAACTAAGGGTCGGATTAGATTCATTTAATGGACTTTTTTCCATGAAAATAATTTAATTATTATTAAAACCAAAGAATGTGACAACATGTCACTTTCTTAAATATTATAAGTATAATAATTTTAATTTAGTGATAAACATCATAAAACATCTAACATGAATAGTCTCCAGAAATCTAATCAAATTATCTACATCATGATAATTTATTTAGAATTTTTAGGGATTAAATAATTGTCATTAATGGTGATACATTAATGATACAAAAATTATTTATTAAGTTGAAAATAAGTAATATAGTTTTTATTGAAATAATAATACCCATTAAAAGTCCCACAAACCAGACCAAAACTTATTGGTAGTGTATATCTCCACCTTAATCATCCAATGACCTAATATATAACCATTTTGAGCCTTATAAAAGTGATTATGACACTTATATTATTTTATTTTAAAGGATGCCAAAGTTGTCACCTTCATAATTTAATAAATATAACAATTTAAATATTGTAATTTTAAGATGATAAATTCATTTAAAAGTATTATTGTGAAAGGTAATAGATTTATCTTCATCATAGGATTTTATTATTAATTTTTATGCAACAAATCTGTATATTAACTAATTATACAAAAATGTTGTAGTAATTATTTTATTAAGAGATAAACCAAATAAATGTTTTTAAAAATAATAAAATAAAAATTATATGATCTAATTAATGTGATCCACTAATTTTATAGATACATATGACCTTTTATGAATCTATTAAAACTTTTAGTTAGAACATATCTTCTGTATATATTTTATTTAAATACAAATAAATGAATAGTGTCAAAATTGACACTGTTGTTATTTTATAAAAATAACATATTATAAAATTGTTTAAAAATCACAAAAATATTTAAAAATTATAAATTTAAATTTTTATGGTCTATAATGTTATAAATTAAACAATTATGGAAAATTCACAACAAATAAGTAATTATTTTTTATAATTTAAAATTTAGAATTTTATTACCACAAATAAACTTAAATAGATTAAATAATGATAAATAAAAATGATAAGGTTTAAAATAAGATCCAAACATGTCTAAATTTGATTGGTTGATGATATTACAACCCTATATCATCTAATATTCGAATATGAGTAATTTTTTGAGGTTTTTGTGTGGGGGTATATTTATTATAAAATAATATTTTGAAGAATTCCAAAGGTGCCCCTCTCCTCCCTTATAAAAGGGCACCTCCTCCCTCTCTTCCACACACCACTTTGAGCCTTCATGCTCGGCGAACCCCTGCCCAATTCTCTTCTCCACTTCCCTAGAAACATCCTAGAGGTTCTGGTCTTCTTCAAAGACCAATTTTAGTGCCCTAAGAGGAGGTCTCAAAGAGGCGCTTCAAAGAAGAGGAGGTTTGGATACGTACGAAGCATATCGGACCTAAGGTAAGGGATAATTGTGCAAATATCATTTTTATCCGAGATTGCTTATTCGTAAGTATTTACTGGGGTTATCTTTATCATCCAATCCCATGTTTTCTAAAAATGGTTTCATGTATGTTTAATGTCCTTTTTACCCATTTTTTTGACTTTTACTACATGGTATTTTTTTTTACGTTACGAGGTACTTTTTTTACTTTTCCGGAAAATGTATGAGAAGAATGTTTTTTTAACTTATACGGCATGAACGGATTTTTACGGTTTTATAAATACTTGTTTTCATGAAGATTCCTCCAAATGATTTCATGACTATTTTCAACAAAATCCTTTTCTTTTAAAATTGCATGACATTTTCTGAAAAGAAAATGATTTTGAAGAAAAAGGGATATTTTCATCAAGAATTCATTTCAAGTGTTTTATCAAAACCATTTTTCATCTAAGATGACATTATTTCATATGTGTATGTTTCAAGTATAATGTCTCTATGATTTACATGGTTTCACTTCTCTTATTATGAAATGATATCCATTTGTTTTATTTGGATTATGTGATGATGGGATAATGTTTATGAAACCCATTTTATTTATTGGGTTTTTATGAATGATGTATGTTTATTTTGTGGCACAAGTAAGAATGATTTAATTCTGAGATGGGTGGGACCAATATCTCCCTCCAATGCATTGGGTAAAGATTTATATCTCATGAGATAGACATGGCTGGAACGGAAGGTTAAACCGGTTCAGTAAAACAGGACTGAAACGAGGAGTGAACTCGATTCAGAAAGGGACTTTGTCCACTAAGATGGTCTTGGCAGCAATGCCTTGGCTACTATGGAAATCATTACATGTGCTTAATAGATTCCACAATTACATGTTTTATTCCCATTCTATTTTATCATGATTTATGTTCCATTATGATCTATGCCTTATGTAATTCCATGTTTTATGTCGTTGCTCAAGAATTTTAATGTTCATTTTTTAAGTTCAAATGTATATGATATGTTTTATTTTATCTGTGCTTACCCCTACTGAGCATTTGAGCTCACCTTTTTTATGTTTTATTTTCCCCCAGGATTAAAAGAAAGGTTTTAGGTAAGGAAACAAAAATGGGAAGATCTTTATTGGGAGATGTTGAAGATATTTCGCCATGATTAGAAGATTTTATTCCGAGTTTCCAAAGACACGAAACTATTACGGTCCTTGTGTGTCTATTTTTGTTATGTATTAAGTATTACGCAAAAAAAATGTAATGTCCATGTACGTTAGGATTTGGGTCTCTACAGTTGGTATCAAAGGGAGGTTTAGTCTACCTTTGGAAACTAGGATGTGAAAACGTTAGTGAGATCCCTAGAGATATTTCTAAGGTATGTCTAGGAATGTCTAAGGATAAGTATATGTATATGATATAGTCCTAAAACTACGGTAACGATCATAGTATTTAACCAAAGATGTTAGATATTGAGGGTACTCCCCCTTTACTATGTTGTTTTCCCTAGCATGATTTTTTCCTCTCACACTATTCTTTATAGGTTTTAGAAAATGGCTGGAAACAGGAAGATTCATGACAATGGAGGATATAACGGACAATGGAATGATATTCTTCATGAGCAACCAAATAAAAATGGATTTGGAAGTCCAAACATCATTATTATGTCAAATCATCAATCTCATAATATGATCAATAAACTCAAATTTGGTAAGTTTTCTGACTCAACTAATAAGAGAAAGATGGAGTTTCATGATGATCATAGAGGAAAGAAAGTTCAATTTCCCCTATGTAAATCATGTGGGAAGAGGCTTCAAGGAGAATGTTTCAAAGGAATTGGAAGATTCCTTGGGTGTGGAAAAGAAAGACATAAAGCCAGTAAGTGCAAAGGAAAAGGTTCAGTTAACACCATGGATGAGGATAATGGTATTTCTACGACATCAAAAATGGTTAAATGTTTTAAATGTGGAATGTACAGGTATTATGGAAACCAATTCCCTAAGGTAAAGTCTCATGAAGAGAATCAGTATGGTCGTATGGGTAATATTTATGTTGATTATGATGAAGAGAATACAAATGATATGTGAGGTGAAAGAATTGTTCAAGCTCGGTCAATGGTTTAAGAAGTTAGTGGAATTATTACATGTTTATCAAGTGTAATGTTGTATAAGTAATCTCATGGTACTACGGAATAAAGTGACATCTAAGGATTGTTACACTGTTGTCTTTCCTTAAGTTTTGAAAGTGCGTGATGAATGGTACCTGTATTTTTGGAAAGTAGATGATATGCGCATAATGAAGGGATAAGGAGAAAATTAAATGTTTGATAGTATTCATGAGCTCATGACTGATATAAGGAGAAGTTTATATCATGGTTTGAGTATATAGAATTTTTGGATTTTGGTATGTGGAAAGAGTTAACTTTTGATAGAATTCATTTTTTCACTAAGGTTTAATGGGTATTCATTTTTCAAGAGAATACATGATTAAGGTATTCACATGATTGGAATGTGACCAACAAGATAATGGGGGATAAATGATGGTTGGTTGATGACATTTCAAGTAATCGTTTTCTTTATACCATGAGCTTGGACCGAAGTATTTTAGATAAAGATTGGAATGAATTATGTTGGACATAAGATAGTATTGTTTAAATATAGAAATTTTTTCGATATTATGAATGGGATTTATAGTAATGTAGTTTTAGAAAAAGGACAACCTGCAGGACGGGCGACAGCCCATCATGTCGGACAAGACTGTGGGAATCGAACCCACAACCGAAGTGTGACTGGCCTTTATCGCATACCACTGGCCTACAGGAAGTCCCTGGTTATTAGAAACTAGTTTTATTATATTAAGTAGTATGATATGTGAATTATAAGTCCATTTGAGGAACCATATATGATTAATCTCACTATAGATCGACTTATGTATATTTAATAAATTTTTCTAACCTTTTGTTTGAGACAGATGGAATGACCCGTCATTTTATCACATGATCTGCTAACACTTCACGAATAACAAATTCAACATCATTTCTTTAAGAGATGAAGTGGAAATTGTTCAAGTCACGAACAATAGTGAGATTGTACCAAAATAAAGTAAGTATTTATTCTAATTCAAATTCTTCAACTTTAGGGAAATGATCTTGAAAACCAAAAATGTTGTCCTAGTGCCCTTATATCTGATGAATCAGATGGTACCCTAGATCATCACAAATTTATGGATTTGTGATTGTTGGCTTTTTCATATCCATGTCCTCTACCACTCTCCATTAGAACATGATAGTTAGATTTTTCTTCCATGTCCATATTTTCACCTATGTTCTCCTATATGGAAACCCAATGATGAGTTACTTTGGGTAATCGTTGCATTTCATACTTTAGTTTTTAAAATTATGTTTTAGTATTCCTTTTTAAGATGTAGGTTTCTATGAATAGTAAACGATTTATAACCCCGACGAATTTCGAGGGTGAAATTCAATTTAAAGGGAGTAGAATGTGACACCCCGAGATTTTATGATAAATATTCTTTTAATTTCATTGATGTCTTCTATTATACAGCCCACCATGTTTAGCTTGTACTATACGCAACACCGTATTAGCTTGCAGTATACGCAACGCTATTCTTGGATCGTGTTACACACAATTTCATGTTCGTTTTATAATAGTCATTCTACGAAACATTGAGTGTGTGTGTATATATATATATTAAATGTATAAATGAAATATGGTTGGATTCTGTTATACAAAACTACGAAGGATTCTTGCACAATACGCAACCCTGACTTGGCTTGCATTACACGCAATCACGACCTTCCTCGATAGTGTGTGTTGTACGCAATACCGAGTTTTACTAAACAACGATATATTATTATAATATTATTATGAACTAGCCATTATGAATAGTATTAACTAAATTTTGAATTTTATAACATTATTATTCATCTTACACATTTTCTAGAACATGGAATAAGAACAAAATAAATTTTTCGGGTAAAATATGTATTTTTAAAAAAATGCAGTTTTGCTGCCTTTTGATGGCGCACCCACTTTAAATCCAGTTATTGACATGTTTGTAAGTTCAATTTGACAAAATAAAATTCTTCTTTTGAATCAGGATATAAAAATTTACATTGGACAATGTTTTGATATTTTTCTGATAACTTTTATATTTTAATGAATAGTAAAAACACGCTATATTTTAATTAAAAACAACTTTTTTCATCGTAATAATTTATATGGTTAAATTATAATATTGAATGGTTTTAAAGTATAAATAGAATATATTTTTACCATTTAATATAATGTATGTCATTATCATTGATTTTACATTGAATTCGTAGGTTAAATCAATTCAATCTTTTGCAATGTTTTAAACAAAAACCCATTTTCATTCGACAACGGGATTAATTTTAATTTAATTTCGGCAACTTCTGTGTACTGAATTTGAAAAAATGGATTCCATATTTGGAATCCGTGGGTCCAAATTATGTTAATAGGCTACTTTTTATTTTTGGGAATTATGAATGGTAACTACAGTAAATTTTATTTACCATAGTTAAAGGTAAATCGGGTAATTAAGGGTAAATATAATATTATAAAATTACCCTAACACATGCCAAAATTCTATTGGATGGATATAATTAAACCCATATCAACTAAGGGTCGGATCATATTCATTTAATAGATTTTTGTCCATGAAAATAATTTAATTATTATTAAAACCAAAGAATGTGACAACATGTCACTTTCTTAAATCTTATAAATATAATAATTTTAATTTAGTGATAAACATCATAAAACATCGAACATGAATAGTCTCCAGAAAGCTAATAAAATTATCTACATCATGAAAATTTATTTAGAATTTTTAGGGATTAAATAATTGTCATTAATGGTGATACATTAATGAAACAGAAATTATTTATTAAGTGGAAAATAAGTAATATAAGATTTATTTAAATAATAATACCCATTAAAAGGCCCAAAAACCTGACCAAAACTTATTGGTAGTGTATATATACACCTTAATCATCCAATTACCTAATATATAACCGTTTGGAGCCTTATAAAAGTGATTATGACACTTACATTATTTTATTGTAAATGATGCCAAAGTGGTCACCTTCAAAATTTAATAAATATAACAATTTAAATATTGAGATTTTAATACGATAAATTCGATTAAAAGTATTATTGTGAAAGGTAATAGATTTATCTTCATCATTGGATTTTATTATTAATTTTTATGCAACAAATTAGTATATTAAATAATTATAGAAAAATGTTGTAGTAATTATTTTATTAAGAGATAAACCAAATAAATGGTTTTAAAAATAATAAAATAAATATTATATGACCTATTTAATGTGATCCACTAATTTTATAGATACATATGACCTTTTATGAATCTATTAAAACTTTTAGTTCGAACATATATTCTGTATATATTTTATTTAAATTCAAGTAATTGAATAGTGTCAAAATTGACACTATTGTTATTTTATAAAAATAACATATTATAAAATTGTTTAAAAATCAAAAAAATATTTAAAAATTTTAAATTTAAATTTATATATTCTATAATGTGTTAAAGTAAACAATTATGGAAAATTCACAACAAATACATAATTATTTGTTCTAATTTAAAATTTAGAATTTTATTACCACAAATAAACATAAATAGATTAAATAAGGATAAATCAAAATGATAAGGTTTAAAATAAGATCCAAACATGTCTAAATTTGGTTGGTTGATGAGATTACAATGCTATCTCATCTAATATTCGAATATGAGTAATATTTGGAGGTTTTTAAGTAGGGTTAGATTTATTATAAATTAATATTTTTAAGAATTCCAAAGGTGCCCCTCTCCTCCCTTATAAAAGGGCACCTCCTCCCTCTCTTCCACACACCACTTTGAGCCTTCAAGCTCAGCCAAACCCTGCCCAATTCTCTCATCCACTTCCCTAGAAACATTCTAGAGGTTCTGGTCTTCTTCAATGACCAATTTTAGTTCCCTAAGAGGAGGTCTCAAAGAGGCGCTTCAAAGAAGAGGAGGTTTGGATACGTACGAAGCATATCGGTCCTAAGGTAAAGGATAATTGTGCAAATCTAATTTTTATCCGAGATTGCTTATTCGTAAGTATTTACTGGGGTTATCTTTATCATCCAAGCCCATGTTTTCTAAAAATGGTTTCATGTATGTTTAATGTCCTTTTTACCCATTTTTTGACTTTTACTACATGGTATTTTTTTTACGTTACGAGGTACTTTTTTTACTTTTCCAGAAAAATTACGAGAAGAATGTTTTTTAACTTATATAGAACAAACAGATTTTTACGGTTTTATAAAGCCTTGTTTTCGTGAAGCTTCCTCTAAAATATTTCTTGACTATTTTCAACAATATACTTTTCTTTTAAAATTGCATGACATTTTGTGAAAAGAAAATTATTTTGAAGAAAAAGGGATATTTTCCTCGAGAATTCATATCAAGTGTTTTTTCAAAAACATTTTTCATCTAAGATGACATTATTTCATATGTTTATGTTTCAAGTATAATGTCTCTATGATTTACATGGTTTCACTTCTCTTTTATGAAATGATATCCATTTCTTTTATATGGATTATGTGATGATGGGATGATGTTTATGAAACCCATTTTATTTATTGGGTTTTTATGAATGATGTATGTTTATTTTGTGGCACAAGTAAGAATGATTTCATTATGAGATGGGTGGGACCTATATCTCCCTCCAATTCATTGGGTAAAGATTTATATCTCATGAGATAGACATGGCTGGAACGGCAGGTTAAACCAGTTCAGTAAAACAGGACTGAAACGAGGAGTGACCTCGATTCAGAAAGGGACTTTGTCCACTAAGATGGTCTTGGCAGCAATGCCTTGGATACTATGGAAATCATTACACCTGCTTAATGGATTCCACAATTACATGTTTTACTCCCATGCTATTTTATCATGATTTATGTTCCATTACGATCTTTTCCTTATGTACTTCCATGTTTTATGTCGTTGCTCAAGAATTTTAATGTTCATTTTTTTTAAGTTCAAATGTATATGGTATGTTTTATTTTATCCATGCTTACCCTTAATGAGCAATTGAGCTCACCTTTTTTATGTTTTCTTTTCCCCTAGGATTAAAAGAAAGGTTTTAGGTATGGAAACAAAAATGGGAAGATCTTTATTGGGAGATGTTGAAGATCTTTCACCATGATTAGAAGATTTTATTCCGAGTTTCCAAAGACACTAAACTATTACGGTCCTTGTGTGTCTGTTTTTGTTATGTATTAAGTATTCCGCAAAAGAACTATAATGTCCATGTACGTCAAGATTCGGGTCTCTACATGGTGAGCTGACCTGGTTTGAGTTGTCTTAAAGGAAAACATTGAAAACAAAAATGAAATCAGTGTTTTCGTGCACTGAGTCGGAAATAAGTAGTCAGGGTCCGGGTGTATGGATACGTCGGCCGCCGCACCAACACTGGACTCCATGAACCGAAAACCACACTCGGTACCCTTAACACTATTTCTTCACAGAAAGGGAATATCAGAGTCCTAAGTTATGTGGTAGAACTGACTCCTCTAATATCAATTTGTCACGACCCATCCTCAGGGTCCATGCCGTGACTACCCCAGGCCCGCCTTCCATAGGTCAGGGGCTGGAGACTAGCACCAAAGGCGTAAATACAGATAACTTGGAAGGCGTTTCCTTCATAAACATAAACACATCCAACCAGAGTACAAGCATAAGTTATACACTAAGCACAAAAGAATGTGATGAAAAGTAAATGGGCCAGAATACAAACCCAACAGAAAATTACAGCTACAACTGAACGAAAGTACAATAGAAAAGACAAACAGCTTGAAGATAGAAGCAGCGTCTGGGTCGTCCACCTCGGATCCTACCTAAAGGGTAGGTACAGATAGCCTCCTCAACGCTCTCGCCCGCCAACCTCCTCCGAGTACCCTCTCATCGTGAAGTCTCCCTCCGGGTACTGACTCGTTGTGAGGTCCACCCCTGGGTACTGACTCGTCGTGAGGTCCACCTCCGGGTACCGTCCAGTCCTCATACACTCGGTCTCTATCAGCACTATCTGTCGTCTCCATCCAACACAACGAGGTGCGGGCATAGCCCGTGCAGGGGTGAGTATAACGATACTCAGTAGGGACCCCAAGACCCTCAAGGTCTCACTAAATCCAACAAGGATAACCATGAAGAAGGATCTCAACAGATAACCCTTACTTAGGTATAAGCCCATTCTTATACCTAAGTTATCAAGTAACTCATCTCAATCATGAGGAAACACAAAGATCATTGACTTGGATCAAACCAGGATTTTCAATAATGAAATTGAAACAAAAACTGCTGATGATATCCTCCTCTGACGAGTACAGTGATCCCGTCACAACTCTGAGGCACTGCTCTCTTACCTTAGACTGCTGAGGTACTCATCCTGTTGAGTACCGCGGGTCTTCCACCTCACAAAGTAGTGGTCCTCCGCCATGGGTTTGCCACCTCATTAATTAGTGCTCCCCCTAATAGCCTACAGAGGTACTCCTTCTGTCGAGTACCGCGGGTCTTCCACCCAAACACAGCAGTGCTCCCCACTGGGCTAGTCAAGTCACTCCTACTCGAATCGAACAAGTAGTCATCAGGTCTCAGCCAGCTACAAGGTCTTCGTTCTCCGTACGCTCGTCTCCGGGAGGGTCCACTCCATGAGCTATTGGTCGATACTTCCAAGTGTCATGTAATCTCACATGGAAGTATCTCAAAGGACCGCCTCGTCAAAGGGGTCTCAACACAACAGACAGCATGTCAATCAGACGTCCGGTCTGTGAGTTATTAGCCTTTTATTCTCGAGGGCCCGGTTGGTTTTGTGTATGAACCAACCGGACCATATCTCAACTGCACCCCAAACTCTCAAGGTGTATTCTCAAAGTAACTGATTCTCAATGTGACTGCCAAAACCGCTGACGGTTCGTCAAACGGACGTCCGGTCTGAGAGTTATTAGCGTTTCCGTTCCAGGGGCCTCGGTTGGATTTCGGTTACAATCCAACCCGTCCATACTCCAACTACGTCCAAACCTCAGTTGAAGTATCCCAAAGAACCGTCTCATTAAAAGGAATCCAACAATGTTGACCGCACGTCAACCAGACGTCCGGAGCTCACATTATACGCGTTTCTGCTCCGAGGGCCCGGTTGGTTTCAAATTCGAAACAACCCGGAAATACACAAACATCACCAAAACCTTGAGTTTATTATACCTAAATGACCGTATCAATCCCGGGATCCCTATGAACCTAACGGTGCATCGATCGGAGGTCTGTATCCCAAGATATGGGCGTTTAAACGAACCTTGGTTTGAAAATAGGGGGTTCAGGCCCGATCTGACCCGATCCAACACCCCCTGGGTCGGCCCGAACCGGGTCGACACGACTCTGGTCCGGGTCCGACCCGACAGGGCATGGCCTGGCCAGGCCGGCGTGGCCCGACCCTGCGCTGGCGGCCCGGCCCAGCAGCCGGTTGCGGGTCGGCCATGTGGCCGAGCAGAATACATGGAGCAGGGGGGGGCGCTGATTGGAACCGGCGGCGCTCGACGCCGCCTTGTCTCCCGGATCCTGCATGGTGCGGGATCCTTCCCACCACCGCTGCGGCGAGCCGCGGCGGTTCTTGCATCAGGGGTGTGTTGGGGCGCCACCGGATCCGGTCGCCAGCGCCGCTGTGCCGGCCACCCACGCCGCCAGAGTCCTCCGCGAGCCACCGGAGACATTCCGATGGTCCGTTCCAGCTTCTGCTTGCACCCGTGATCATCTCGGGTCCCGTACGTTACTGCAAAGGGCCCAAATCACTGTTGCGGTCCAATTTCATTGTCTCCCATAAATCCGCGCACAACAAACCATCAGCGAAGGGTTCGGGCTTTTTCGTTAGCCCGTGCCCTTTGGGTTAGAGGTTTTCAATCAAGATCAAACTCAAATACAATCCCGAAAATTAACCCCGCATCAAACTCACATGAACGAGCGATCCGCGGATCAACCAAGAAAAGGTTGGTCCACACCTGTCGTTCTTTCCTCAAAAAGGTGAAGAGAAAATCAATATAATTCCCCTACCTTGATTAGGATGTTGCACATCGTCAGGTTGCGGAAAGAGGATGGAGTTGACGTCAATCATTGAATCCACCTCACACTTCATATTAGAGCTTGAGTATCGGAGACTCGTCATAATCCGACCTCCGTTGAAGGATTGTTCTTCGTCGAAGATCTTGGAAGGTCGTCGTTGTAGAACCGTTCTTCTTCGGATGTTTAAAGTTCTCTCTAAATTTTTCAGAGGTTAACCACAAGATTCTCCATAATATTTTCCACCCCATATTAAAAAGAGACTTCCCCTATTAATATACATCCCATGCCTTTTCAAATTCAAAACACATAATTGATTAAAGTGTTGGCACCATTAAAGAGGGAGAGAGATGGTCTTTTTTTAAGGGGTTTGTCACATTAAAAGAAGGAGAAATTAATGGGGGTTGGAGAGAGTTATGGGAATATGAGAGGTTGGGACTCGTCTGGGCCCCACCTCTCATATATCCACACTTGGGAGGATTTCACTTCCATAGATATAAATTTGTTTTAACAAATTTATTTAACAATTCTTAACTAAACTCAAAATTAATAATTCTCAGCCCGCTTCAAATGCAACAGCGGTAAAGGTCCCCTTAAGCAATTACCGGCGCTACGAGTTCATCGATTCCTTCAGATTTCATTTCTGAGCACCGGTTCAAAAGATAGAAAAACCCACTCGTTCGTTCACTGAACGTACCCGAGCTAATATCCGGAAATTGATTTCGGGCACACCGGGCCTTAGAATCAAGTGTCGTCAGAAGCCACAGACTCGTAAAATTACAAATAAATTAAGAAAAAAATTTCCTTGAAATTTCCGCGTCTTTACAAGAAAAGGGTTTAGATAATTTTGGAGATTATAATGTATTATTAAGTGTTATAGATATCATCATGGGATTTAAATTTTTAGGTTGATCATATATTTAGTATCCTAGAAACCCCTTTTGCGTATTTATGTTATGAAATTTTATGGTGGCTAAAAGTATTTTTGGAGACATTTATTTTTATGATATACATGGGTTATTACATTTTAGGGTGAAAAATTAATGGAATTGTATTAACTTTATGGTTACATCATGTTATTGTTATTTTGATGATTTTATAAATTTTTTTTGGAATTTTATAAGTGTTATATAGTTATGTAAAAAAGGAAACATGCATGATGGGTGAAACCACATTTATCCTTTATGGCTATGGTAATATAACCCACAACTGAAGGGTAATAATGGTGCATCACCTGCCAAAGGCCTATGTTATGTCCCAGTTAGAATGAATTTTTCATTTCTTTTAAATGATTTTATGGGTGAAGGGAAAGTTGATTTTGGGAATATACTTTCTTTTGAATAGAGAACCATGGGATTTGAAAATGATTTTTTGATTATGTGGTGAATGTTTTTTAGAAGATATTCACTATTTTAGGACCCTATAAGGTCAAGGTAAAAATAATACTATGGAATTTTATTTGAGAAGTAAAGGTTGAATTAAATTTTGTAAGAATATGTGATTTTATTTTTGAATTGGGGTGATTCAAGTTATTTATAGAGATAAGTAACCTATCTTGGAGAGTATATGATTAAGGAAATTAATTTTTTTATGAGACTTAATAAGAAAACGATTTAATTTGAGTTAAATTTTAAAAAAATTCATAGAAGACTATATGAATATATCCCTCTATTTTTGTGTTAAATATTAGTCTATAATATTTATGATGACATTTAAGGATATTTATTTGTCGAATGGTATATGATAGACAATGGATATTATAATTGAATTTTGGATATTATTATAGTTTTTCATATAATGGTTTATTATTATTAGAGATTTATCTAATATTATAGTAACCATTTTGGTTTTAGTTAATGTGTAATGATAGCATAAATAGATAGTTAATATTTTCTGTATTATGTTATTCTCTAAAAATTGATTCTTGTGCTTAAGGCTTGAAAAATTAATCTTGAATACTCATCATTTGGATAAAAATGTTTTTTAGTGGTTGAAATTGTTTAATGGATGAAACCTAACTTTTCAAGTATTTATATTTCCTTATGTTCCTATTCAATGTAGTAAAATAATTCCTCAACTGTTCTAAAATGTTATTAAAATAAGACATTGTAATTTTACTTGTTTACTAAGAAATCAATGAACTCTTAACCCATCACATATTCATTATTTCACGATTGTTACCTTTCTCCAGACCATGTCCTCCATCAATCTCCATCATAACATGATATTTTGTTTTCTTGTCTAATTCCATGTTTTCCTACATGGTATCCTTTTGTGTATTATCTTAGGTGGGCATCGTACTTCCCTTCCTTTCTTCTAAAGTAGATGTTTTATTTATCATTTTCCAGATGAGGTATATCAACAAAGGTATTTTGAAAAGTGAAACCCCTAGATTATGATCCTGAGTTCAAATTGTAAGGAAAAAATTTATTATGGGGGGGAATGTAGCATACCATGTTTTTTAAATTGATAAACTATGTTTGATAGTGTACATGATAGGAGATATCGAACTTAAACAAACACATAAATATTATTATTTAAATGTTATTGATATTACTTATCTATTAAAATTGTGTGTATGGATAGGGTTAACAAAATTATAAAAATATATTTTACCCATATATATAAAATTATTTTACTAAATAATTACAAATTACTGTTAAAAACTATTTACAATAAAATGAAATGTTTTTCAAAAAAATATTTAAATGTTGACTAGTGTTTTATATCAATAAATAGAAAATACTAATGTTGGATTATATTAATTAAATATATATGAAATATATTCAATATAATTTTTAAAATTCATATTATGTGTTTTCAAGACATAATATTAGAACAAATCTAATTTTAAATATAAAAGAAGTATTTTTTTAAAACGCACTTTTACTTCCTTTTAATGGGGTACTTATTTTAAATATTTATTTTTTCAATTTTATAAACTCTATATGAAAAGAAAATAATCGTTATTAGAAGCGAAGTATCACTATTTACATTGTATAAATTTTTTGTATTCTTATGGGAACTTTTATATTGTAAGGAATATTTAATAATAAAAAATATTAGTTAAAAATGATTTTTCATCCAACTTACTTATATAGTGAAATATTGTTTTAGTTCATTTGAATGTATAATTAAATCATTTTGTTTATCATTTAATCCAATTTAGGTGATTGGAATCAATTTCACATTGAAATTTGATATAACAACTTTGTGAAAGGGAGATTTTCCCTCAAGATTGATATATCTATAGCTATTGACACTATCAAATGCATCTTTCTTTTTTATGTAATCCAGATTTATGGTTTTTCTAGTGACATTGTTAAGTTGATTTCAACCATTCTCAACTCTTCACGGCTGTCTGTTCTGGTTAATGGTTCTTCAAGAGGATACTTCCTATGCACATGCGTTGTTTTCCAAGGGGACCCTCTCTTAGAGATCCTATTTGCTATTGCTGAGTAATACATGAGCATTTTCTTCATTGAGCTCACTTATCTTGGGATTTATAAAAAAGTGAAAGTTGGTCCGAATAATTTTATCCACTCCCACATTCTATATTCTACTGATATTATCTTGTTTGGTAATCCCTCAAAGGCCACTATTGCTTCCATTAAATATTTCATTAATTGCTATGAAGAAGTTTCTGGACAGGACAGCTGGGGTAAGTCCTTTATCATTTTTTGAAATGGTCACACTATTGGGAAACCAAATAGAATTTCTAGAGTCATTGACATGCGTAAGGGCTATCTACACTTTACATACCTTGGGGTTCCCTTATTCTAAAGAAAATTCAAATGCCACTACCTGGAGAATATTAATTACGGAGTCATCAATCAGCTTTCCAGATGGAAGGGCAAGACTATATCACAGGCATGGAGGGTTTGCCTCATCAACTCGGTCATTACTTCTAATATTGTGTATTCATTTTCTCTTTATCGATGTCCCAAATTTATGTTGAATGATCTTCAACGTATGGTTATAAAATTCTTATGGACATGCTCAATGCATGAGAGGAAACTCTTAATGGTTTCTTGGCAGGATAATTTTAAATCTTTTGAGATGGGATGCCTGGGGGTCAAGGACCTCAAAACATTCAACGATGGATTAATTAACAGGTTTACATGGAACCTCTTGTATTCAAGTGAGTGCCCGGATGACCTTTTGTCCTACAGGTCTAAAAAACCACTGTTTAGTGGATATTTTCACTATCTTCTTTCGTCAATATTTAATTCTCTTTGAAACTCCTTCAATGACATCATGTAACACTCAAAGTAGCTAGTTGGTAGGGACTCCATGCTGAATTGCTAGAAAACCTATTGGTTGGAAAACCCTACTGAAATCATAATTATCCCTTCCACCATGGATTATATGACTATGGCTAACACCAAGCACCAAGATCCTTCTCTAGCTAATATTCTTTCCCGTCAAACCATGCTGGAAATACAGAATTATGTATGCATGGATAAGGATACCTTGATTTGGAAGCCCAATTCATTAGGTGGTTTCAAAACCGATGATTATTATACTTTGAACTTGGTGGGCTCTCACAGACCACCCAGGTGGCTACTTCATTTAAGCCCCCCTTTTTAACCATTTAGAATGGTTCTTATTTGGAGGCATTGGATGAACCGACTCAATACACATGATTAGCTATAGAAAGCGGGGCAACATATTGCCTCTGCCTGCCCCCTATGTATGGGGAATGAAGAATTAATCCAACACCTCTTCCTAGAGTATTTTTTATGGAAAGGAGATATGGAAATATATTGGTTATCTGTTATGTTTTGATGTATATCATTTCAAGAATATTTACAATCTCATGTCATGACTCTGTGAAGACGGGAAAAGTGTGCAGGTGCACAACCTACTCATTGTGGCTGCTGCATCAAACATCATGTAATCTAGTCTGCACGAAACCTGGTGATCTTCAGGAATTAACGTGCACATTTCCATGTGGATTCTCTTTCCATACATAGGGATATTCATGCTGTTGCTGCTGTGAAATATGGCATGATATAGAATTCTATTAAAGACTTATATAGTCTGTGGTTTCTTGGTGTGGCAGGAAAACCAAAGCAGCCTCTTGAATTTAGGGTTGTCAAATAGATTCCACCAATCCCTCCTAGCATAAGGTTAACATTGATGGTGCTACTTATGGATCTTCTAGACCGTCAAGATGTAGAGGTGTTTTCGGCAGTTATCATTGTTTTATCAAAGGTTGGTTCCACCTCTTTATTAGCCAAGGTACTATATATGAATCCGAACTTTGGGATGTGATCTATTCAATTAAATATGATATTTATCACAACTGGTCACCCTTATGGATAGAATCGGACTCAAAACTTGTTGTGAATGATTTTGGAACAGGTACTAGAGATGCTCCTTGGAAACTCCTTTCACATTGGATCGCTTGCCTCGGTCTTGATAGTCACCTTCAAGTCTTTGTATCTCATATTTACAGGGAGGTGAATCAGATTGCTGATGCCCTCTTGAAGAGGGACATTGTGGAGCTGAGCACCATGTGGTCATTTAGGACCCTTTACCTCTACATTAGCATGGTGGATGATGATATGTGGGGTATGAAAAATTCATTCCCTTGTACTGCCCCTGTAAGGCAAAAATTATGTAAAATTATATTTTATTTAATAAATTTAGGGCTGGCTTGCTCAGACCCTGGGTCTTCATGGTAACTATAACCTCAACGAAGCGATGTGACTAGTTTTTCTTCACCACATCACATGGATGATTTATAAAAGAGTATTTAAATGACTAATATGATATTAATGATATTATTATAATTATGGATTGATAAAAAAATTCACACCTTGTTTCCATAATTATAATTGAATAATTGAAATGTTACTCATTAGTATGTATGACTTACCATTTGAAAGATTTTAATATAGTTAACTTTTTCATAACCTTGGATACATGGTTTTATATAAACCTATAATTAATGTATAAAAGTGATTATTATTTGAAGAATATTACTATGGATATTATATAATATTACAATTTTGATAATATATGTAAAACCAAATTTATTTTAAACCCATTAAAAATCATCAAAATGTCCCACATGATCTTAAATAATTTTGTAACTGTTAAAACATGATAACAAGTAAAATAAAAAGAATAATATAATTGTAAAAGGTTATAAAATCTATAAATAAATAATATATTTTTAATATTCGGGAATATAAATGTTATACATGATGAGTAAGACTCAAGGTAAGAGACTCTAACTAACACATTATTTTAAATGTTTTAATGATTTATTATTCAAAATATTTCACTTCCATTTCCTTGTTTCAAAAATGGTTCTTATATGTGTTTGTATAGGGACATGATTGTTTTAAAATATAAATTTTATAATTTATTTTAAATGATTCAAAGTGGTATGTGAAACTTTGATTTTAAAATCTCTTTTTAAATATTTAAAAAGGTTTTTAAATTGATTTAATACTTCAGTAACATGAAATGTTTTCTTATGTTTGTAAATGAAAATATAAAGAGTGAAATATTTAAAATTTTAATATTTTATATGTTATAATTATATAATTTTACTTGGAAATTTTAACGGTGGTTACATAATAAACCAAGGATGAGTTTTCTCAGTGATAAACCAAGGATGGGTGGTTATTTTATAACCTCCAATGCATTGGGTATGGAAGTCTGCCATATAACTATTCCATTTTTAAGGGTGACATGTATAAAATTCAGTCGTATGGATAATCCATTTGTAAGAGTGAAATATATGGAAGTCAACTATATTCTTATTCCATTTTAGTATTTTCCCAAGATGCCTATTTATCTTTTATATGATTACTGATGATTTTCAAGAAAATAATTTGATTTTTAAAATGTAAGATAATGATATTTTTGAAATGATTGTCTATTTTTTATGGTAAAATTGTCTATTTTAAGGAAACATTTTATGGGTTTTCATAGGTGTAATGGTTTCTTTTCCTATAAGTCCCTTACAGAGATTTGGTTCTCATCCCATATTTTAAATTTGCTTTCACACTTCTTAATGAATAATTGGTTCAAGGATGACATTAAGGAAAAATTGTGAGGATATAGCAGCATAAGAAATCATGTTTTATTTTAACGATTTTTATGAAAAAAATGGATACAAAGAAAAAATGTCCATGAGTAATGTATGGGTTCCATATGTAATAGTTTTTCATAATTATTAAAAACACAAAACCTAAATTTTATTTGGAAATTTTTATTTTTGGTTTTAAAATAACAGGGATATGTAATGTTTAATTTCGAGTCTTTATGGTTAATTTTTGAATAATGATGGGCAGTGAAAGATAATATTGATATCAAGAAAGAGAATTATCTGGAGAAATTATATGAAAAAACCCTAAATCAATTAGATATGAAAAGACCACTAATTCATTTGAAATGAATTTAATAGGGTATGTTTATTATTTAATGATTGTTTTCATAGATTTGAATAATTATATTACCAATTAGAATAATAAGATATTTAAATATACTAACATTACAAGTAGAATGTAATCCATTAATAAATTTCCACCAACTTCTATCTTTTTCTCTAAGCTATGAGGCTTCAAGATGAATTTTTTTATTTATAAAGAACTAAAATCAATATATAATATTTCCTACAATATATAAAAGAACCAAAATTTATTCATAATATATTTAAATATTCAACCAAAACAAAAAATGTAAACATAAGGTATGATAATATCCAAATATTTAGAAACAATCATGTAATTAAATAAAACATTGTACTCCAAAATTTTCATAATAGAAACAAATGGTAAACATATATCATTACATAAATAATTTAACCTAAACCCAAAATTACCTCAATAACCTAAAAAATGATGAATTTTTTAACCTCAAAGGTGATCTATTACCTTTTATCTTTAATACCAAAAAATTTAATTTTATTGTTACTGAATAATCATTCATGTTAAATCGCAAGTAGATTTGAAGTGTTAAATATTCCCCAACCTAATTGAACATCTCAAAACAGTATAATTAATCATTATCATAAATTTCTATTTAATCATATAATGTTGTTAATTTCACCAAAATATCATGAATAATATTTAGAAACTAACTTGAAAGGTAATACATTCCATAACTAGAAATATCAATTAAAATATCACCTTATTAATGAATAAAATTTCAACCGTCAAGATTATCTATATAAAAATATCTAATATAAGATAATTAACATAACATAAAATCGTATAATAACCCAAAGGGTTATTTATATAGAATGAGTGTAGTGTTCCTAAAACTGAGTAAAAGTTTTATATCACCTCAAAATCCAATCACATAAAACATAAATGAAAATAAAAATTCCTCAAAACATTAAAATATACTCCATAAATAAAAAATATAGTAAACTTAAATAAATAACACAAAAATAATATTTCATAAATTCACCAATCAATTAGCAATTTATCATTGCTTTCCAATTTACATCTTCATATCTTTTCCCTAACTAAAAATTACATTATCACAATAAAGAATGTATAAGGGTTATACATCCCTCAATAACGTGCATCCTAAAAATATCCATTATCAATTTTTTTTAAATCCTTAAATATAATATATTATAGAAAAACAGATAAATATTTTACAATTATTATTAATAAAGACTCATCAATAAAATAGATATAAAATTTAATTCTCAATTAATTAAACATAAACACATAATTTATTTCCCTTTAATTATTAGTATAAAATGGTTCCTTCCTTGATCAATTAATTAACCCTTGTATTTGTGAATTACCTTAGATAATGATAAAATTTTTCCACAAAAAAAGACATTGATCTATAAATGGTACCTTAGAATGAAAATCACATCACTCTATAGAGATCTTTATTATTCATCTGCAATTACATTACCTGTTCCCTTATTTAATACAGATAAACCATTTTCTATTTCCTATAAAATATTTACCTAATATCTTCTTCCAACACAATAAACTTGTATGAGGATGAATCATCTTCACACATTTGTTTTCTTAAAAATCCATTACTCTCTTATTATTAATGTTTGGAAACTCACCCATGTTGATATTTCAAATGATATAATAAGATGGATAATTAGGCCTAATCGATATGTTTTACCTTTTAGTAGCTATTTAATGTAGTTTATCATGAGTAAAATCATTCCGTTTTGAAAAAAATTATTCTTTTACATGACTCCTCATGGTTAGATCCATTGAGAAAAGAAAAAACATATTATTTTGATCAATATTTGTCATAATGAAAAATCATAAAATCATAATACATAATCTATAGGATTTATAAATCATTACACCTTTTTTAGAATATAAAATGTTATAATATAACATAGGATATACATAGTTATTGTCTATTAAAATACATAATAATGGTTTATAATAAAAAGGTGAGTTAACCCAAGCATATCTCTATTGAGTGATGAAAATGGTGCACCGTAAGGCTACACTCACCATCCACTAGAATGATTGTCAAGATATGCCTGACCAAAACTTTCTGTTTATTACCCCAAGAAGAATCTATTACGAATATAAATCCACATGTAGTATCAACATAAAGATATATTTAAATGAAAATGACATAGTTTATAAATTACTAAAAATATTTAGTGTTATCCTATACAAAAAATTTTTCTTACTGTTTTCACTAATGTTTTCTTGTCCGTATTTTTAAAATTTTACTAAACCATGTTCTAATACCAAATATAGAGACAAATGATTTTCATATATATATATATATATTATCATAATATATTAATATTCATTACACAACATTTTGATCCACACTATAATCTTATTGGTTTAGTGTCTTTTGAAACATGGATATATTAACAACATGCTCATAAGATATACACATGATCTTCCACAAAGTGATTCATAAATACCATCGTTATTGAAAATATCAAACAAAAAAACATTCCTCATAAACTAGGTATATTAAATATAATAATGTGTGATTTCAGATACATAGTAATGGTAAAAAAGGGAGATAATAATGATCACTTCAAAAAATAGTTTTATATAGGAATGAGAACACGATATTAACATTTAAAAACAATATCCTATATATCAAGGATTATAATATTGAGTCATGGAATAATTAATGTAAGATTAAAATAAATGAATCATAAAGGAATCATAAATAAATAATGTAAAATTAGTTATGAGAGCGTAATATTAGCACAATAGTTATTTGGAATAAACATACTAATTGAAAATCATTTCCCTAGTTATGGTTTAGAGAAATTTTTTTCATAGTGGAATGGGTTCAATTCACATTCCATCAAATAAATAGTTAAGGATCAATCAAAAGAATATCAAAATGGATTTGGTTCACTCTCCATTCCATTTTATATTTGGTCAAGGTTTATTCCCAAGACTATCATAGTAGACTGAGTGCCTTACTCAACTGGATTCACTCCCCATTCATTTCTTATTATCTCATGAGATATCTATGTTATCCGGATGAATTTGAGGGACATATAATTTTTTTCCCACCTATTATTTAATTTTTATCCATTCATGTGTTCCATAAAATCATAAATGATTCATCATATATCATAACACATGGAAATTACATCGGTTTTATTAACATTTCAACCTAAAATAACCAATTGATATTAAAATGATTTAATAAAAATATCAAAATTATAACATAAAAAGTATAGGGAAATAATGCGGATAATATCAATGTTTAATATCATTTATAAATCATATGTAATATCATCAGATTCTATTATAATTTAATATTCCCTTAAAAGACCAGGTGGAATATTTTTTGAGAAAAATTCCATTTTCACTTTGAAATCAATTATATAAAACCAAGAAGTATCCCAAAATTTAAGTAAAAAGTTTTATTTAAAAATAAAAATGATTATTTTTTATGTAATATTCATATAATTTAGTGATCAGGATAGTAAGACTCTAATTTCATTCCTAGTATATAAAAACAAATATTTGTTTCAATGTTTCGATAAAAAGTAAAAACTAACTCCTTCGGAAAATGAGATAGTGATTCCGTATATTTTTTTAAAAGGAAAACATTTTTATGAATTAATTTAATCAATAATTACATAAAATTAAATAAATTTAATAAAACATCTTAGAAAACATAGGTGTGGATGAAAAATTAATCTCGACCAAAGATAGAAATAAAGTCAATTTTCCTAAGAAATATTTTTTTATTCTATTAATTATACAAATATTGGAAAACGAAATGAAAACATGAAATATTAATAAATATCCCTAGGATAATAACATTCATGGTATTACTTAGAGATCGGTCATAAAATTCGATCAGTGGAAACTTAATCATAAAAATTCCTGGGGAACAATGAGTTTTTAACATTAAATGCTTATCGGTTTTGTTACTTTTGAATAAAAACCTCATAAAAGAGATAAACATTAATAAATATGAAAATAAATATAATATTAATGGGAATAATCATAAAATAAATTCATTGGAATTATATAATCCACATTAATGAAATAAAATTTTAATAAGACACATGTGTTAGACAAATAAAAATGAGAAAAAATGCCTTACATCTCGTTACAATTCCTCTGAAAGTAATATAAGATCATATATAATAAAATTAAGTATATTATAATTATATAATAGAATAATTTAAATAATTATAATTTCATATATTATCTACGTATATCATTTTAACGTTAATATTTCATTATTAAAATAATTTTCTCTTGTTGTCAATTATTTAATTTTTTCAAAGAAGATTTGGTTCTATAGTTTTATTCATTGTATATTGATCAGCGTTTAAAAATATAAATATTGTTTTCCATGAAATAAATATACTATATATAAATTATAATTATATTTTTAGTCATCCATAAAATATATAAAAATTAATTACACCGTTCATTAAGACTGTAGGCTATATGTCCGCATTAAAAGACTTTCCAATTTTTGTGAGATGGGAAAACGAAAGGTAAATAAAAATTCACCTTTAAAGAATAATACAAACATATATATATATATATATTAAATTAATAATTATATGCATCTAACTACTGTGGTGATGAAAAACGAATTATACCTTTTTGTGGGGATGGTATGTTGTACGTACAGACAAGTGAAGTTTTATCTTTATATAGGATTGAAAGAAAGTGGATAATGGATTTTCTATCATAATTAAAAAAAATAAATATATTGAAGATAATAAATAATCATCAATAAATGGGTACCCTAGATATATCAGGGGTGAGGAAGATATAAAATTGAAAACTATCAGTTAAGAGTTATACCTCTTCATTGAGAAACCTGTTTTGGATTCCAGTATAAGCCTTATAAGAATGTTATTTTTTCAAGACTAAAATATTTAGGATATTATGATAGAATATGTTATATTATTAGATCATTTATTTTATAGGATATAAATCTCATACATTGTGAATAATTAACGATGGTATGATCCCTTTTATAAGTGAGGGGAGGGGTACTGTTGGAATTACATAATGAATTAAATTAAAACAAATGAATTTTCATCAAGAATGGATCTAATTTGTTATAATTTTAATATAAGATTATATGTATATAAATAATCTAATCCAATAAAATTTTTACAAGTTTTGGTTATGTTTTTACCCTTATCTCGTAATGTTACCCCTATTAACCCCATTGATAATTACTGCAATATCATAGTTTTCTACATTTTAAGGGTAGTGAATGTTACTATAAAAGGGAAAGTGACCTAGAAATGGACCTTGAATGATATTTTTTACCATATTACATTAAATTTCATAAAAATGTTGTTTTTATTAATTTTAAATCATTTTAATATATTATTTGTTATAAAATATCGTTAAATATGTTTTTCAAATACTTGAAATATTTTTATAAAATATCCATCTAAAAAATGTCTACTGATTCCAAAATGACATTATTTCAAATATATGTAAGGAATTTTCTTTGAAAAATATATATGTAAGGAATTATATTAACATAATCAACCAATCAATTCTTTATGGGTTTAGTTATCATTTAATACATTATCATTTGGATCAACCTTTTTGTTAACCAAGTTAAACCTTAAATGAGGTATTGAATTTTCCATTATTACATGCGTAACAATTTAGATTATTAGGTGAAAATTGGATCAGAAATGGATAATTTATGAAATTTTAGACCACTTAAAATCCTAATTATATTATTGAAATTTTTTTATTTTTTTTAAAATTATTTAAAATAAATTAACATAAAATACTATTAATTCTATTTTAATAAATACTGACATTGTATAAAATTGGAAATAATATAAACATAATGGAATATGAATAAAAAATGAAACACATTTATGATATTATATTTATCATGAAAATTTTCAATACACATTAACTGAAAATAAAATATTATTTTAGAGTTTTTAAATTTGTTTATTAGAATTCATTGTTGCTCTCACAGGAACTATGTTAGTGTTAAGAAAAGTATTTATGGACCTTTTTTATAGAGACCCAAATCTTGACATACCTGGACATTACATTAATTTAACGGAATACTTAATACATAACAAAAAAAGACACACAAGGACCGTAATAGTTTAGTGTCTTTGGAAACTTGGAACGTAATCTTCTAATCGTGGTGAAAGATCTTCAACATCTCCCATAAAGATCTTCCCCTTTTTTTCTTACCTAAAAACTTTCTTTATATCCTGGGGAAAAGAAAACATAAAAAGGGTGAGCTCAAATTCTCAGTAAATGTAAGAATGGATAAAATAAAACATACCATATACATTTGAACTTAAAAACATGAACATAATGTTTAAACATCAAAAGCTTGAGAAATGACACAAAACATGGAAGTATGTAAGTCATAGATCATAAAGAAACATTAAGAATGATAAAATAGAATGGGAATAAAACATGTAATTGTGGCAACCATTAAGCACGTGATATGATTTCCATAGTAGCCAAGGCATTGCTGCCAAGACTATCTTAGTGGACAAAGTCCCTTTCTGAATCGAGTTCACTCCTTGTTCCAGTCCTGTATTACTGAACCAGTTTAACATGCCGTTCCAGCCATGTCTATCTCATGAGATATAAATATTTACCCAATGCATTTGAGGGAGATATATTTCCCACCCATCTCATAATGAAATCATTCTTACTTGTGCCACAAAATAAACATAAAACATTCACCATAACCCAAAGAATAAAATGGGTTTCATAAACATCATCCCATCATTTCATAATCCATATAAAACAAACGAACATTTCATCATAAGAAAAGTGAACCATGTAATTTATAGAGACATTAAACTTAAAACATAAACATATGAAATAATTTCATCTTAGATGGAAAATGGTTTTGATAAAACATTTGAAATGAATTCTTGAGGAAAATATCCTTTCTTCTTCAAAATCAATTTCTTTTCAGAAAACATTATGTTATTTTAAAAGAAATAGATTTTTTTGAAAATATTAATGAAATATTTTGAAGGAAGCTTCATGAAAATAAGGCTTTATAAAACCGTAAAAATCCGTTCGTGCCATATTAGTTAAAAAAAACATTCTTCTCGTACTTTTGCTGGAAAAGTCAAAAAGTACCTCATAATAGTAAGATTCCATACATACCATGTATTAAAAGTCAAAAATGGGTAAAAAGAACATTAAATATACATGAAAACACTTTTATAAAACATGGACATGGATGATAGAAATAACCCTAGTAAATACTTACGAATAAGCAATCTCAGATAAAATTGAGATTTTCAAAATTATCCCTTACCTTAGGTCCGATATTCTTCGTACGTATTCGAACCTCCTCTTCTTTGAAGTGCCTCTTTGAGACCTCCTCTTAGAGCACCAAAATTGGTCTTTGAAGAAGACCAGGACCTCTAGGATGTTTCTAGGGAAGTGGAGAAGATAATTGGGCAGGGTTTGGCCGAGCTTAAAGGCTCAAAGTGGTGTGTGGAAGAGAGGGAGGAGGTGCCCTTTTATAAGGGAGGAGAGGGGCACCTTTGGAATTCTTAGAAATATAAATCTAACCCCACTTAAAAACCTCCAAAAATGACTCATATTCGAAGATTAGATGAGATAGGGTTGTAATCTCATCAACCAATCAAATTTATACATGTTTGGATCTTATTTTAAACCTTATCATTTTGATTTATCCTTATTTAATCTATTTAAGTTTATTTGTGGTAATAAAATTCTAAATTTTAAATTATAAAAAATAATTACTTATTTGTTGTGAATATTCCATAATTGATTACTTTATAACATGATAGACCATATAAATTTAAATTTATAATTTTTAAATATTTTTTTGATTTTTAAAGAATTTTATAATATGTTATTTTTATAAAATAAAAATAGTGTATATTTTGACACTATTCATTTATTTGAATTTAAATAAAATATATACAGAAGATATGTTCGAAATAAAAGCTTTAATAGATTCATAAAAGGTCATATGTATCTATAAAATAGTTGGATAACATTAAATAGTTCATATAATATTTATTTTATTATTATTAAAACCATTTATTTTGTATATCTCTTAATAAAATAATTACTACAACATTTTTGTATAATTATTTAATATACTGATTTGTTGCATAAAAATTAAAAATAAAATCCTATAATGAAGATAAATCTATTAACTTTCACAATAAAACTTTTACTCGAATTTATCATCTTAAAATCACAATATTTAAACTGTTATATTTATTAAATTATGAAGGTGACAACTTTGGAATCATTTAAAATAAAATAATATTAGTGTCATAATGACTTTTATAAGACTCAAAACGGTTATATATTAGGTAATTGGATGATTAAGGTGTATATATACACTACCAATAAGTTTTGGTCAGGTTTGTGGGCCTTTTAATGGATATTATTATTTCAATAAAAACTATATTACTGATTTTTCACTTAATAAATATTTATGCATCATTAATGTATCACCATTAATGACAATTATTTAATCCCTAAAAATTCTAAATAAATTATCATGATGTATATAATTTTATTAGATTTCTGGAGACTATTCATGTTTTAAGTTTTATGATGTTTATCACTAAATTAAAATTATTATACTTATAAGATTTAAGAGAGTGACATGTTGTCACTTTCTTTGGTTTTAAAAATAATTAAATTATTTTCACAGTAAAAAGTCCATAAAATGAATCTAATCCGACCCTTAGGTGATATGGGTCTACATTTAGCCATCCAATAGAATTTTGGAATGTGTTAGGGTAATTTTATAATATTATATTTACCCTTAATTACCTGATTTACCTTTAACTATGGTAAATAAAATTTACAGTAGTTACTATTCAAAATTCCCAAAAATAAAAAGTAGCTTATTAACATAATTTCGACCCACTGATTCCAAATATGGAATCCATTTTTTTAAATTCAATACACAAAAGTTTCAGAAATTAAATTAAAATTAATCCTGTTGTCGAAAGAAAACGGGTTTTTCTTTACAACATTGCAAAAGATTGAATTGATTTAACCTACGAATTTAATGTAAAATAAATGCTAATGACATACATTATATTAAATGGTAAAAATAAATTATATTTACACTTTAAAACCATTCAATATTATAATTTAACCATATAAATTATTGCAACGAAAAAAGTAGTTTTTAATTAAAATATAGCGTGTTTTTACTATTCATCAAAATATAAAAGTTACCAGTATAATATGAAAAATTTATCCAAAGTAAATTTTTATTTCTTGATTCCAAAGAAGAACTTTATTTTGTCAAATTGAACTTATAAACATGTCAAAAACTATATTTAAAGTGGGTGTGCCATCAAAAGGTGGCAAAAATGCATTTTTTTTAAAATACTTATTTTACCCGAAAAATTTATTTTGTTCTTATACCATGTTATAGAAAATGTGTAAGATGATTAATAATGTTATAAAATTCAAAATTTAGTTAATACTATTCATAAAGGCTAGTTCATAATAATATTTTAATAATACATCGTTGTTTAGTAAAACCCGGTATTATGTACAACACACGCTCTCGAGGAAGGTTGTGATTGCATGTAATGCAAGCCAAGTCAGGGTTGTTTGTTGTGAAAGAATCCTTCGTTGTTTCGTATAACAGAATACAAACATATTTCATTTATACATTGAATATATATATATATACTCAATTTTGCGTAGAATAACTATTATCAAAATTATGTGTAACACGATCCAAGAATAGTGTTGCGTATACTGCAAGCTAATACGGTGTTGCGTATAGCGCAAGGTAATCTTGGTGTAGTATACAACACAAGATATTAGTGAAATTAAAAGAATATTTTCATAAAATCTCGGGGTTTTACATTCTACCCCGCTTAAAATTAATTTCTCCCTCGAAATTTGTCGGGGTTATAAATGGTTTACTACTCAAAAGTTTGTTTAATAGAAACCCACATCGTAAAAAAGAATACCAAAACATGGCTTTAAAAAATAAAGTATGAAATGTAACAGTTACCCAAATTAACTCATCACTGGGTTTCCACGTAGGATAACATAAGTGAAAATATGGATATGGAAGAAAAATCTAACCATCATGTTCTGATGGAGAGTGGTAGAGAACATGGCTATGAAAAAGCCAACAATCACAAAGCTATTGATTTGTGATGATCTAAGGTACCGTATGATTCATAGGATATAAGGGAACTAGGACAAAATTTTTTGTTTTCAAGATCATTTCCCTAATGTTGATGAATTAAAAGAAATACTTGCATGATTTTGGTACAATCTCACTGTTGTTCGTGAATTGAACAATTTCCACTTCGTCCCTTAAAGAAATGAAGTTGAATTTGTTATTCGTGATGTGTTAGCAGATCATGTGATAGAATGATGGGTCATTCCATCTCTTTCAAACAAAAGGTTAGAAAAGGTTATGAGTCCATATTATGGTTAGATTAATCGTATATGGTTCCAAAAATGAACTTATACTTCATATATCATACCGCTTAATAAAATAAAACTAGTTTCTACTAACCAGGGACTTCCTGTAGGCCAGTGGTAGGCGATAAAGGCCAGCCGCACTTCGGTTGTGGGTTCGATTCCCACATCCTTGTCCGACGCGATGGGCTGTAGCCCGTCCTACAGGTTGTCCTTTTTCTAAAACTATATTACTATAACATCCCATCAATAATATCGAAAAAACTTCTATCCTTAAACAATAATAACTTATTTCCAACATAATCCATTCCAATCTTTAGTCTTATCCATAATACTGCAGTCCACTCTCATGATATAGTGAAAACGATTACCAGAGATTTAGTACCATCGTTGATCCCCATATATCATAAGATATGTCTTGTTGGTCACATTCCAAACATTCGAAAGCCTTAATCATGTATTCTCTTGAAAAATGAATACCCATTGAACCTTAGTGAAAACATGAATGTAGTTAAAAGTTAACACTTTCCACATACCAAAATCCTCAAAATTCTATATACTCAAACCATGATATCACTTAGTCCTTATATCAATCATGAGCTCATTAATACAATCAAACATCTCATTATCTTCTTATTCCTTCATTATGCGCATATCATCTACTCTAAAAAAATATTTGAATAACCTTCCATGGTTACTGGTACCATTCAACATATACTTTCAAATACTTTTACGAAAAACCATAGTGTAACAATCCTTATATGTTTCTTTATTCCATAGTATCATTAACTATACAACATAACTCTCGGTAAACATACAATCATTCCACTACATTCTAAAACAACCGACTGAGATTCAACACTTCTTTCAGCTCATATATCATTTTTAGTCTCCTCATCATCATCCACATAAATACTACCCATATGACCATTCTGATTCTCTTCATGAGATTTCCCATTAGGTCATTGGTTTGCATAATGCCAGTACATTCCACATTTAAACCATCTAATCATTGTTGATGTCGTAGCAATACCATTATCCTTTTCCATGGTGTTAATTGAACCTTTTCCTTTGCACTTACATGCTTTGTGTCCTTCTTTTCCACACCCAAAGCATCTTCCAGTTCCTTTGAAACAATATCCCTGATTCCTCTTCCCACATGATTTACATGAGGTAAAATTGAACTTTCTTTCCTCTATGATCATCATGAAACACCATATTTCTCTTATTATCTGAGTCTGGAAACTTACCAAAGTTGAGATTATTGATCATATTATGAGATAGCTGATTAGGCATAATAACGATGTTTGGACTTCCAGATCCCGTTTCATTTCGTTTCTCATGAAGAAAACCATTCCATTGTCTATCATATCCTCCATTATCGTGAATCTTCCTATTTCCAGCCATTTTCTAAAACCCAAAAAGAATAGTGTGAGAGGAAAAAATCATGCTTGGGAAAACTACATAGTAAAGGGGTAGTATCCTCAATATCTAACATCTTAGGTTAAATTATATGATCGTTACTATAGTTCTAGGACTTTATCCTATACGTATACTTATCCTTAGGGTCATCCCTAGACATACCTTAGAAATATCTCTAGGTATTTCACTAACGTTTCCGCTTCCTAGTTTCCAAAGGTTGACTAAACCTTTCCTATTATACCAACTATAGAGGCCCGAAGCTTGACATACATTGACATTACATTACTTTAGCGGAATACTTAACACATAACAAAAACAGACACACAAGGACTGTAATAGTTTAGTGTCTTTGGAAACTTGGAACATAATCTTCTAATCGCGGTGAAAGATCTTCAACAACTCCCATAAAGATCTTCCCAATTTTTTTCTTACCTAAATCCTTTCTTTATATCCTGGGGAAAATAAAACATAAAAATGGAGAGCTCAAATTCTCAGTAAGGGTAAGCATGGATAAAATAAAATAAACTATATACATTTGAACTTAAAAACATGAACATAATGTTTAAACATCAAAATCTTGAGAAATGACACAAAACATGGAAGTACGTAAGGCATAAGTCATAAAGAAACATTAAGAATGATAAAATAGCATGGGAATAAATCATGTAATTGTGGCAACCATTAATCACATGAGATGATTTCCATAGTGGCTAAGGCATTGCTGCCAAGACCATCTTAGTGGACAAAGTCCCTTTCTGAATCGAGTTCACTCCTCGTTCCAGTCCTGTATTACTGAACCAGTTTAACATGCCATTCCAGCCATGTCTATCTCATGAGATATAAATCTTTAATCAATGAATTGGAGGGAGATATAGGTCCCACCCATCTCATAATGAAATCATTCTTACTTGTGCCAAAAAATAAACATAAAACATTCATCATAACCCAAAGAATAAAATGGGTTTCATAAACATCATCCCATCATTTCATAATCCATATAAAACAAACGGACATTTCATCATAAGAAAAGTGAACCATGTAAATTATAGAGACATTAAACTTAAAACATACACATATGAAATAATTTCATCTTTGATGGAAAATGGTTGTGATAAATCATTTGAAATGAATTCTTGAGGAAAATATCCTTTCTTCTTCAAAATCAATTTCTTTTCACAAAATGTCATGCTATTTTAAAAGAAATATATTTTGTTGAAAATATTTATGAAATATTTTGAAGGAAGCTTCATGAAAATAAGGCTTTATAAAACCGTAAAAATCTGTTCATTCCATATAAGTTTAAAAAACATTCTTCTCGTACTTTTGCCGGAAAAGTCAAAAAGTACCTCGTAATAGAAAGATTCCATACATACCATGTAGTAAAAGTCAAAAAATGGGTAAAATGGACTTTAAATATACATGAAAAAACTTTTATAAATCATGGACAAGGATGATAGAAATAACCCCAGTAAATACTTACGAATAAGCAATCTCAGATAAAATTGAGATTTGCAAAAGTATCCCTTACCTTAGGTCTGGTATGCTTCGTACGTATCCGAACCTCCTCTTCTTTGAAGAGCCTCTTTGAGACCTCATTTTAGGGAACTAAAATTGGTCTTTGAAGAAGACCAGGACCTCTACGATGTTTCTAGGGAAGTGGAGAAGAGAATTGGGCAGGGTTTGGCTGATCTTGAAGGCTCAAAGTGGTGTGTGGAAGAGAGGGAGGAGGTGCCCTTTTATAAGGGAGGAGAGGGTCACCTTTGGAATTCGTAAAAATATAAATCTAACCCCACTTAAAAACCTCAAAAAATGACTCATATTCTAAGATTAGATGAGATAGGGTTGTAATATCATCAGCCAATCAAATTTCGACAAGTTTGGATCTTATTTTAAACCATATCATTTTGATTTATCCTTATTTAATCTATTTAAGTTTATTTGTGGTAATAAAATTCTAAATTTTAAAATTTAACAAATAATTACTTATTTGTTGTTAATATTCAATAATTGTTTACTTTATAACATTATAGACCATATAAATTTAAATTTATAATTTTGAAATATTTTTGTGGTTTTTAAAGAATTTTATAATATGTTATTTTTATAAAATAAAAATAGTGTCAATTTTGACACTATTCATTTATTTGAATTTAAATAAAATATATACAGATGATATGTTCGAACTAAAAGCTTTAATAGATTCATAAAAGGTCATATGTATCTATAAAATCGTTGGATCACATTAAATAGTTCATATAATATTTAGTTCATTATTTTTAAAACCATTTATTTGGTTTATCTCTTAATAAAATAATTACTACAACATTATTGTATAATTATTTAATATACTGATTTGTTTCATAAAAATTAAAAATAAAATTCTATAATGAAGATAAATCTATTACCTTTCACAATATAACTTTTAATCGAATTTATCATCTTAAAATCACAATATTTAAACTGTTATATTTATTAAATTATGAAGGTGACAACTTTGGAATCATTTAAAATAAAATAATATAAGTGTCATAATGACTTTTATAAGAATCCAAACGGTTATATATTAGTTCATTGGATGATTAATGTGTATATATATACTACCAATAAGTTTTGGTCAGGTTTGTGGGCCTTTTAATGGGTATTATTATTTCAATAAAAACTATATTACTGATTTTTCACTTAATAAATAATTTATGCATCATTAATGTATCACCATTAATGACAATTATTTAATCCCTAAAAATTCTAAATAAATTATCATGATGTATATAATTTTATTAGATTTCTTGATACTGTTCATGTTTCAAGTTTAATGATGTTTATCACTAAATTAAAATTTTTATACTTATAAGATTTAAGAGAGTGACATGTTGTCACTTTCTTTGGTTTTAAAAATAATTAAATTATTTTCATAGTCAAAAGTCCATAAAATGAATCTAATCAGACCCTTAGGTGATATGGGTCTACTTTTAGCCATCCAATAGAATTTTGGAATGTGTTAGGGTAATTTTATAATATTATATTTACCCTTAATTACCCGATTTACCATTAACTATGGTAAATAAAATTTACCGTAGTTACTATTCATAATTCCCAAAAATAAAAAGTAGCTTATTAACATAATTTGGACCCACATATTCCAAATATGGAATCCATTTTTCCAAATTCAATACACAAAAGTTGCAGAAATTAAATTAAAATTAATCATGTTGTCGAAAGAAAACAGGTTTTTCTTTAAAACATTGCAAAAGATTGAATTGATTTAACCTACGAATTTAATGTAAAATCAATGATAATGACATAAATTATATTAAATGGTACGAATATATTCTATTTACACTTTAAAACCATTCAATATTATAATTTAACCATATAAATTATTGGGATTAAAAAAGATGTTTTTAATTAAAATATAGCTTGTTTTTACTATTCATCAAAATATGAAAGTTACCAGAATAATATGAAAAATTTATCCAAAGTAAATTTTTATTTCTTGATTCCAAATAAGAATTTTATTTTGTCAAATTGAACTTAAAAACATGTCAAAAACTATATTTAAAGTGGGTGCGCCATCAAAAGGTGGAAAAACTGCATTTTTTTAAAAATACTTATTTTACCCGAAAAATTTATTTTGTTCTTATAACATGTTCTAGAAAATGTTTAAGATTAATAATAATGTTATAAAATTCAAAATTTAGTTAATAATATTCATAACGGCTAGTTCATAATAATATTATAATAATATATCTTTGTTTAGTAAAACCCGGTATTGCGTACAACACACGCTATTGAGGAAGGTCGCGATTGTGTGTAATGCAAGCCAAGTTAGGGTTGCGTGTTGTGCAAGAATCCTTAATTGTTTCGTATAACAGAATCCAACCATATTTCATTTATACATTGAATATATATATATATACTCAATTTTGCGTAGAATAACTATTATGAAAATTATGTGTAACACGATCCAAGAATAGTGTTGCGTATACTGCAAGCTAATACGGTGCTGCGTATAGCGCAAGGTAATATTGGTGTAGCATACAACACAAGACATTAATGAAACTAAAAGAATATTTTTCATAAAATCTCGGGGTGTAACATTCTACCCCCCTTAAAATGAATTTCTCCCTCGAAATTCTTCGGGGTTATAAATGGTTTACTAATCGGAAGTTTCTTTAATAGAAACCCACATCGTAAAAAGGAATACCAAAACATGGCTATAAAAACTAAAGTATGAAATGTAACGGTTACCCAAATTAACTCATCACTGGGTTTCCACGTAGGAGAACATAGGTGAAAATATGGATATGGAAGAAAAATCTAACCATCATGTTCTGATGGAGAGTGGTAGAGAACATGGCTATGAAAAATCCAATAATAACAAAGCTATTGATTTGTGATGATCTAAGGTACCATCTGATTCATCGGATATAAGGGAACTAGGACAACATTTTTTGTTTTCAAGATCATTTCCCTAAAGTTGATGAATTAAAATAAATACTTGCATGATTTTGGTACAATCTCACTGTTGTTCATGAATTGAACAATTTCCACTTCATCCTTTAAAGAAATGAAGTTGAATTTGTTATTTGTGATATGTTAGCAGATCATGTGATAGAATGATGGGCCATTCCATCTCTTTCAAACAAAAGGTTAGCTAAAGTTATGAGTCTATATTATGGTTAGATTAATCGTATATGGTTCCAAAAATGAACTTATACTTCATATATCATATCGCTTAATAAAATAAAACTAGTTTCTACTAACCAGGGACTTCCTGTAGGCCAGTGGTAGGCGATAAAGGCCAGTTGCACTTCGATTGTGTGTTCGATTCCCATAGCCTTGTCCGATGCGATGGGCTGTCGCCCATCTGGCAGGTTTTTCTTTTTCTAAAACTATATTACTATAACATCCCATCAATAATATCGAAAAAACTTCTATCCTTAAACAATACTAACTTATGTCCAACATAATCCATTCCAATCTTTAGGCTTATCCATAATACTGCAGTCCACTCTCATAATATAGTGAAAACGATTACCAGAGATTTATTACCATCGTTGATCCCCATATATCATAAGATATGTCTTGTTGGTCACATTCCAAACATTCAAAGGCCTTGATCAGGTATTCTCTTGAAAAATGAATACACATTGAACCTTAGTGAAAACATGAATGCAGTTAAAAGTTAACACTTTCCACATACCAAAATCCTCAAAATTCTATATACTCAAACCATGATATCACTTAGTCCTTATATCAATCATGAGCTCATGAATACAATCAAACATCTCATTATCTTCTTATTCCTTCATTATGCGCATATCATCTACTTTACAAAAATATCTGAATAACCTTCCATGGTTACTGGTACCATTCAACATATACTTTCAAATACTTTTAGGAAAAACAATAGTGTAACAATCCTTATATGATTCTTTATTCCATAGTATCATTAACTATACAACATAACTCTCAATAAACATACAATCATTCCACTGCCTTCTAAAACAACCGACTGAGCTTCAACACTTCTATCAGCTCATATATCATTTGTAGTCTCCTCATCATCATCCACATAAATAATACCCATATGACTATGCTGATTCTATTCATGAGATTTTCCATTAGGGAATTGGTTTGCATAATGCTCGTGCATTCCACATTTAAAACATCTAATCATTGTTGATGTTGTAGCAATACCATTATCCTTGTCCATGGTGTTAACTGATCCTTTTCCTTTGCACTTACTGGCTTTGTGTCCTTCTTTTCAACACCCAAAGCATCTTCCAGTTCCTTTGAAACAATCTCCCTGATGCCTCTTCCCACATTATTTACATGAGGGAAATTGAACTTTCTTTCCTCTATGATCATCATGAAACTCCATCTTTCTCTTATTATCCGAGTCTAGAAACTTAACAAAGTTGAGATTATTGATCATATTATGAGATTGCTGATTAGGCATAATAACGATGTTTGGACTTCCAGATCCCGTATCATTTGGTTTCTTATGAAGAAAATCATTCCATTGTCTATCATATCCTCCATTATCATGAATCTTCCTGTTTCCAGCCATTTTCTAAAACCCAAAAAGAATAGTGTGAGAGGCAAAAATCATGCTAGGGAAAACAACATAGTAAAGGGGGAGTATCCTCAATATCTAACATCTTAGGTTAAATTCTATGATCGTTACCATAGTTCTAGGACTGTATCCTATACATATACTTATCCTTAGGGACATCCATAGACATACCTTAGAAATATCTCTAGGGATCTCACTAACGTTTTCGCATCCTAGTTTCCAAAGGTTGACTAAACCTTTCATCTGATACCAACTGTAGAGGCCCGAAGCTTAACGTACATAGACATTACATTACATTAGAGGAATACTTAATACATAACAAAAATAGACACACAAGGACCATAATAGTTTAGTGTCTTTGGAAACATGGAACGTAATCTTCTAATCGTGGTGAAAGATCTTCAACATCTCCCATAAATATTTTCCCCTTTTTTTCTTACCTAAAACCTTTCTTTATATCCTGGGGAAAAGAAAACATAAAAAGGGTGAGCTCAAATGCTCAGTAAGGGTAAGCATGGATAAAATAAAACAAACCATATACATTTGAACTTAAAAACATGAACATAATGTTTAAACATCAAAAGCTTGAGAAATGACACAAAACATGGAAGTACGTAAGGCATAGATCATAAAGAAACATTAAGAATGATAAAATAGCATGGGAATAAAACATGTAATTTTGGAAACCATTAAGCACATGATATGATTTCCATAGTATCCAAGGCATTGCTGCCAAGACCATCTTAGTGGACAAATTCCCTTTCTGAATCGAGTTCACTCCTCGTTCCAGCCCTGTATTACTGAACCGGTTTAACTTGCCATTCCAGCCATGTCTATCTCATGAGATATAAATCTTTACCCAATGCATTGGAGGGATATATATGTCCCACCCATCTCATAATGAAATCATTCTTACTTGTGCCAAAAAATAAACATAAAACTTCCATCATAACCCAAAGAATAAAATGTGTTTCATAAACATCATCCCATCATTTCATAATCCATATAAAACAAACGGACATTTCATCATAAGAAAAGTGAACCATGTATATTATAGAGACATTAAACTTAAAACATACACATATGAAATAATTTCATCTTATATGGAAAATGGTTGTGATAAAACATTTGAAATGAATTCTTCAGGAAAATATCCCTTCTTATTCAAAATCAATTTCTTTTCACAAAACGTCATGCTATTTTAAAAGAAATAGATTTTGTTGAAAATAGTCATGAAATCTTTTGAAGGAAGCTTCATGAAAATAAGGCTTTATAAAACCGTAAAAATCCGTTCGTGCCGTATAAGTTAAAAAAACATTATTCTCGTACTTTTGCCTGAAAAGTCAAAAAGTACCTCGTAATAGTAAGATTCCATACATACCATGTAGTAAAAGTCAAAATCGGTAAAAAGGTCTTTAAATATACATTAAAACACTTTTATAAAACATGGTCATGGATGATAGAAATAACCCCAGTAAATACTTACAAATAAGCAATCTCAGAAAAAATTGAGATTTGCAAATTTATCCCTTACCTTATGTCTTATATGCATCGTACGTATCTGAACCTCTTCTTCTTTGAAGCGCCTCTTTGAAACCTCCTCTTAGGGAACTAAAATTGGTCTTTGAAGAAGACTAGGACCTCTAGGATGTTTCTAGGGAAGTGGACAAGAGAATTGGGTAGGTTTTGGCAGAGCTTGAAGGCTCAAAGTGGTGTGTGGAAGAGAGGGAGGAGGTGCCCTTTTATAAGGGAGGAGAGAGGCAACTTTGGAATTCTTAAAAATATAAATCTAACCCCACTTAAAAACCTCCAAAAATGACTCATATTAGATGATTAGATGAGATAGGGTTGTAATATCATCAACCAATCAAATTTAGACATGTTTGGATCTTATTTTAAACCTTATCATTTTGATTTATCCTTATTTAATCTATTTAAGTTTATTTGTGGTAATAAAATTCTAAATTTTAAATTCTAACAAATAATTAATTATTTGTTGTGAATATTACATAATTGTTTAATTTATAACATTATAGACCATATAAATTTAAATTTATAATTTTTATATATTTTTGTGATTTTTAAACAATTTTATAATATGTTATTTTTATAAAATAACAATAGTGTCAATTTTGACACTATTCATTTATTTGAATTAAAAAAAAATATATACAGAAGATATGTTCGAACTAAAAGCTTAAATAGATTCATAAAATGTCATATGTATCTATAAAATTAGTGCATCACATTAAATAGTTCATATAATATTTATTTTATTATTTGTAAAACCATTTATTTGGTTTATCTCTTAATAAAATAATTACTACAACATTTTTGTATAATTATTTAATATACTGATTTGTTGCATAAAAATTAAAAATAAAATCCTATAATTAAGATAAATCAATTACCTTTCACAATAAAACTTTTACTTGAATTTATCATCTTAAAATCACAATATTTATATTGTTATATTTATTAAATTATGAAGGTGAGAACTTTGGCATCATTTAAAATAAAATAATACAAGTGTCATAATCACTTTTATAAGACTCCAAACGGTTATATATTAGGTCATTGGATGATTAATGTGTATATATACACTACCAATATGTTTTTTTCAGGTTTGGGGGCCTTGTAATGGGTATTATTATTTCAATAAAAACTATATTACTGATTTTTCACTTAATAAATAATGTATGCATCATTAATATATCACCATTAATGACACATATTTAATCCCTATAAATTCTAAATAAATTATCACGATGTATATAATTTTATTATAATTCTGGAGAGTATTCATGTTTGAAGTTTTATGATGTTTATCACTAAATTAAAATTATTATACTTATAAGCTTTATGAGAGTGACATGTTGTCACTTTCTTTGGTTTTAATAATAATTAAATTATTTTCATAGTAAAAAGTCCATAAAATGAATCTAATATGACCATTAGGAGATATGGGTCCACTTTTAGCCATAAAATAGAATTTTGGAATGTGTTATGGTAATTTTATAATATTATATTTACCCTTAATTACCCGATTTACCTTTAACTATGGTAAATAAAATTTACCGTAGTTACTATTCATAATTCCCAAAAATAAAAAGTTGCTTATTAACATAATTTGGACCCACTAATTCCAAATATGGAATCCATTTTTCCAAATTCAGTACAAAAAAGTTTCATAAATTAAATTAAAATTAATCCCGTTGTCGAAAGAAAACGGGTTTTTCTTTAAAACATTGCAAAAGATTGAATTGATTTAACCTACGAATTTAATGTAAAATCAATGCTAATGACATAAATTATATTAAATGGTAACAATATATTCTATTTACACTTTAAAACCATTCAATATTATAATTTAACAATATAAATTATTGGGATGAAAAAAGTTGTTTTTAATTAAAATATAGCGTGTTTTTACTATTCATCAAAATATGAAAGTTACCAGAATAATATAAAAAATTTATCCAAAGTAAATTTTTATTTCTTGATTCAAAAGAAGATATTTATTTTGTCAAATTGAACTTATAAACATGTCAAAAACTAGATTTAAAGTGGGTGTGCCATCAAAAGGTGGCAAAACTGCATTTTTTGAAAAATACTTATTTTACCCGAAAAATTTATTTTTTTCTTATACCGTGTTCTAGAAAATGTGTAAAATGAATAATTATGTTATAAAATTCAAACTTTAGTTAATACTATTCATAAAGGATAGTTCATAATAATATTATAATAATATATCGTTGTTTAGTAAAACCCGGTATTGCTTACAACACACGCTATCGAGGAAGGTCGTGATTGCGTGTAATGCAAGCCAAGTCAGGGTTGCGTGTTGTGCAAGAATCCTTCATTGTTTTGTATAACAGAATCCAACCATATTTCATTTATACATTGAATATATATATATATATATATACTCAATGTTGCATAGAATAACTATTATCAAAATTGTGTGTAACACGATCCAAGAATAGTGTTGGGTATACTACAAGCTAATATGGTGTTGCATATAGCGCAAGGTAATCTTGGTGTAGCATACAACACAATACATTAATGAAATTAAAAGAATATTTTTCATAAAATCTCGGGGTGTTACATTTTTTATCACTGATAAATAATAATAAATTACCAAAATAAAAAATTTAATTAATATATGATGTAAACATTTATAACTTATATTATTATTTTTGTATCCTTTTGTACGTACATTTGAGATATAAAACTAAAAATGAGACATTTTGAATTTTATTTTGATAAAATAGTGTAAATGTCATTATCAAGTGAAAATGGGACCGAAATTACATTTATCAGAAAATAGGATGGTTATGGTTCAATAAATCCTTTGAAACATTTAATTTCATGTTTTTTGTTGGTTTTGATACTTTATCTCATGGTTTTAACCATGTTTTTCCAATTTTTCCCTTATCGAGGTAATAAATATTAACCCTGATCACTATTCGTAATGGAAAAAAATTAAATGGGCCAATTTACCAAATTTTAACCAATTTATTACAAATATCAGAATCTCTTTTTTTATTCATTTCCATGAAGTGTAATAAATTCATTTTAAAAAATGTGTGCAAAACACAATAAAATTGGTTTTAGAAAAACAAATATTTGACCCCAAAATTGGATTTTTTTTATTCTATGCATAGTATAAACTTTTGGATGAATATTAATTTTTTTGAATATATTATCCTCTTATTTAATGAAAATAACCAATCAATCGATATTAATCAATTTTAAACAAATAAAAATATATTGTGCACATAAAAACAACTTCCGCATAAAAACTTATATATTTCTCATAAAATGACTTTCTTTTCTTTTAAAACTATTTTATAAATAATGAATTTATTTAATATATGAAATTATTATTTTTTCAAATTTTAGGTAACCCAATTAATATATATAATTCTAAAAGATATTTTAGAACTATTCTAAAATAATAAATCATTTTAGTTTGTGAAGGATTGTCTTTTCATATTTTATATATTGTCGATCATGATATTCTTTTAAAATTACTTGGTTTTAGATGAATTATACCCCTAAATATATAGCCATTAATTAATTCTGGTAATATGACTTTCATCATGTTAATTATAGTAAAATATTATCATCTTTGAATATTTACTATATTATAATTTATTATCATAAAATGAAATAAATATTTATTCAAATAAGGTAGGTTCATATATTTTCTTATATTATATATTATTATTCACATCTAAGAAACAAGTAAAATATATTTCATGTGTGTTTTATAATAATTATTTTTCATTTATCAAGTTCCTTTATTTTTAAAAATTACTTTATTTTCAAGTAAAATAAAATATAATGTTGCATATTTAATTCAATATCATAAAATTTATTTGCCATTTTCTATAAATAAATCAACTTTTTTATCTCAATGATTGTAAAAATTTATTAATTAATCAAACTATAGTTAATATTGATGTATGAATGTCAAATATCATCCTTTTTATTTTTTGAAATTTTCATTCTTGATACTCTAGGAAAAAGACATGTTAAATATACTATTTAAAAAATATTAAAAATAAATCAAATTATTTTTAATGAAATCAATTATGAACTCCAAAATAACATTTATAAAATATAGATTTATTTTATATAAAAATTAATAAAATGATTAAATGTATGAAAAATTATTTGTTTAATATCTTTTGGTTGTGTATGTATAGTACATTCCAAATTATCATTTCAAAGTATATGAAAAAAAAGATAATGAAAAATATATTTTATTATATTAATGAGAAACACAAATAGGATAATAATTAATATAAATTATTCCCAACCAATTAAAATAGGATTTTTTATAAAAGGAACGAATGATATAAATAGTCATATTATTAAGGATTCACTAAAAATATGTAAGATCATAATGATCTATTAATGTAATAGATAAGATCACTAATACATTCTTTTGGATTTGGTCAAATGTTCTAATTTTTTAAAATAAATTGAATGAAACATTCAATGGACATTAAATCATAATATATACAATTATAAACATTATCTTAACAATTTCACTCTTTATTTAGAATATAATGTCATTTTCTTTAATGTGTTACATAATAATAAAATCAAGGTGAACAATAATAGTACCAAAACATTTAATAAAAACACTAAGAGTTAATTATTTTCCAAATAAAAAAAATATTTTTTAGTTATGATTATTTATTAAATCGAGTATTTTTGAAAAATATTTTGAACATATTGTTATTTATATTTCTTAAAAGTAGTATATTGATATGTAAATACTAGAATAAAAAATATCTTAAATATAATATATTTTCTTATGTAATATTATACTGGATATATTTATTTTATGATCATGATATTGAACCAATATTAGTTTTAGATAATGTTATATAATTAAAATATTTTAATCATATAATGTTATATGAGTCTATTACCTTGTATATGAACATTAACAAAAAAGGAAGCCAAATTAAAGGATGATATTGATCGATCAATATGATATTAATGTTTCTTCAATAAAAATAAATTATATTTCCCATATATTAGTAATAAATATAATAATTTTCTATAATTATTAAATTTTAACATTTTTATATTCTATTACAGAATGATGAAATTGACGCATGAAAAAGGATTCAAGTAAAAATTAATTTTTTAAATATTTTTTTGTAGATTAATAATATGTCCGACCTTTATAAAATGAATAAAAAATTTATTTTAGTGTTCAACATATACACATATGTTTCCTTCCATTGATATTAATTTTTTAAACCCTATTAACTGTTTTAAAATAATTTTTTAATCCACTTATTATTGTTATAATATTTTTGTACAATATATTAGTTAAAATTGTTATTATAAATTATATTTTACCCCTTAATAAGGTTACACCCATGTTTTTTATTTTATATAAAAATAGGGATACAAAAAATTTTATTTAATAAAGTTTGACTGAAATGGAAATATGATTAATGTTTTATTTAATTAGGAGTTTTTATTTTCATTTTCATTTTGTTTTTGGAATTTTGAATTAATTTTACATGTTGGATTCATTTATAGAAAATAATTTTGTTCCTTTGGTTAAAAATGATTCACCTGGATTATATGGTAGTTAGTTTTACAGAATTACTTAAATAATGTATTTTTCTTTTACATGAAAAATGAGAATTTTATTAGACAATTTATGATGAATATGTTTAACTATAATTTATTATGTAGAATTATATTAATTTAGAATATTTCATATTGTTGAAGGAATTTGGATGTTACAAATTGTTATTAGTATAGAGGAAATGATAATTTCATATATACTTGACCATGTCATTATAATTTAGAGAGGGATGATTTATGATTAATGAAATAGAGAAATTAATGAAAAAAATTTCTGGCAGTGTAACATGGATGATTTATAATGGAATTATAAATAAAAAAATAAAAATGGATTATTATATTAAAACATATTAAAATTCAGACTTTATCCCCATTTTCTATTTCAAATGGTGGAAGTATTGTTTTGTATTGATCAAAGCCCTGGATTCAATCACACTATTATGGTGCATATAATAGTTTATTATGTATATTATATATAAATTATTCAATTTGTTTAGTGGGAGATACATTTCATTAAGAGACTTATTTTTGATATTATCATTATTGAGGAATAAAAATAGGGGTTTATGGTATTTTTTATGGGGTCAATCCTCCCCAAAAAGGTCCCCTAAAACTTTTTATATTTTTACACTTATATCCTCCTCTAATTGTACTTAATAATAAAATATTACATGGGATCTATTCCATGTTTCATGAGGGTGATACTACTCATTGGAATATGAGTAATATTATAAAATTATATATATATGTTTAATACTAAAAACACATGGTCTGTTCCAAATGATCTCATTTTTTATATCTACTAGAACACAATACAAATTTCCTAATTTAATATAATACAAACCATGGTTATAATTGTCCAATTTATTTGTAATATTTTCCACATAAATAAAAAAATAAAAAAAAACTTATTAAATATTTTTATCCCCCAATGGGATCATAAATCCCAATGATATTCTAATACAAAATAAGATAACTTTGGGATATTCATAAGGAATGGGGTGAGCTATACATCCTTGTAAGGGAACAAACATGTTTGTGAAATATAACTGCTAAGAGAAGAGGCATAATAAGATAATGTAAAGAGTAAGATCATATAACATAAAAAGGATGAATAAAATAAAAAGGATGATTCCATTATGTAAATATTGAAAGATAATAAATTGTGATATAATAATAAGAAGCCATATAACACAACCATGACAACAAGACATTATGTACTATGTTAACTACTCATGCACAATTCATGGTATTCATGAGATGGAAACATTACCCAAATAATTGGAGAAATTTAGGGGAGAGACTATAATATTCATAATATGTATCTAAATATGTGTTCTATATAAGTAAATGAAACACATGGAATAACAATATGAAAAACCAAACAAAATTAAATGGGTTACAATTGTTTTTCATAGATCATAACCAAATTATATATCACAAATACTCCCATGATCAATAGAATTAAGAAATTATTTGATGTTTATAAAAAATATAATAATTATTGTTTTTGAAAATAAATTTAAAATTAGTTGAATTAATAAATAAAATAGATGAAATGTATGTTTGGAAATGAGCCTCTTAAGGAGGGGTTAAAGAAAGCATTAAATATCCCTTAATGAAATTTAGAGAATACTATTTCTTAAAACCAGAAATGAACAAAAAATATTTTCCATGAAATAATGAGTGTTTTTAGAGTTCATATATTATTAACATAATTATAATTATTGTTTCATGTAAGGTGATATGAAAAAATCATCTTCTAATTTAATGGGGTTTCTTAAAAGAAGGAATTGAAAAGGGAACGTGAGGAAAAAAATTTATCAATAGAAAATTATAGGGTACTACACTTGTAATATATTTAAGTAACACACACAAACATATATATATAATATAATTAATAATGGAAAACTTATAAATTTAAATGGTAAAAATTAAAATATCACGAAACCCAAAATTATGAGGGTGGTTTAAAAAATCCTTTACCTTGGTTTATTAACTCATTCAGTATAGTACTTTAACACCATGAATAATGAAATAAAAAGTATCAAATATTTAATTTATAAATTTTTTATAAATTTTTTTAATTTAACTATAATTTTAATTTACATTTAAAATAATTTAATCAAGATCACATTGTTATTCCTACTCTCTCAGGGGTGTTTGTTTCACGGTTCCAACACTACATTGGTTTGTGAAAAAATATAGATGTTCTTGTAAAATGCGAATAAAAAAATATTATCGAAATGAAATTATATTCATGTAATTATATACGTTAAAATGGTCCCATGTATTTATATGTGTCTAAATATAAGGATTAATCATTTTGTGTAAATGTTCCCATTTTATGCTTAGTTCATTTAGGAGGCTTTATAGATTATCATAAACTAGATTATTTAATTTAATTTAATGTTTGCTTAAAAAATCTAGAAAAAAATAAGTTATAATAATCTTATTAGAATAATATTTAACCATAATACTATTTCTATAAAATTACATAAACGAATTGGTGAAAATGAAATGTGTGTTCAATGGAGGTGGTGAACCAACCAAAGCATGAGTGAAATTTTCCTTTATGAAATGATGAAATAACATTATATTATGGATATTAAATGATTATAATAAAAATTAATTATATTTATAGTACATATAGAATTATAAAATCATGTATAGATAATATTTTATGAGGCATATGAAATAACTAATTTAAGAGGCTTTTTTAGAGTATTACATCTCCCTTTGAATGTCAACTCTTAGGTTACCCATTATAGATCATTATAATTATCTTATGGAAAGAATAGACCACCATAGATATATGAAGGATTTTTTGGGAGTGATTTACTAAGATAGGTAACATAGAGTATTAAGAGAATATGGGAATTTTAGGGTGGTATTTATAATGGCAGGAGAGGAGTGTTCTAAATATAATACACAATATTTTGTTATTTTTTCAAAAGAATTCCAATAATGATGATTCTTGTGAATATATATAGAAATTGTTTCTTGAGATTTTGTGATAATGGTTTATTACATCATCTAATATGTAATTAATCATGTATTAACTTATAATTTTAAATCCCACATTTTATCTTATATCACTATTCCCTATAAATCAGCCATTTTAGAAAATAAAATAAAATTTCACCTTAAGATAATTTCAATTTTGTTCTTCCAGAAATTACATTATTTTTCAAAAAAAAATTCAAAATTTAAAAAATTGATATTTTAAATAAAATCATTATTTATTGATAAAATTCTATTTTTTTTACAGAAATAATCTTTCAAACCATTTTAATAATAATTTTGAGGATCATAAAATTTTATTATCATTTTTTTAATTAATATATAGTGTTTTATATGACTATTTCCCAAAAATAAAGTTTATTTCAAAATTATAAAGTTAATATAAGAATGTATCTTATTGAAAATAAAACATATATATTTTACTAAAAAATAAATTATGTTTACTTTGGGTAATGAATTTATTTCATCATATAAACACTATTATTTAATTATTTTATACTATAAATTACATATATTTTTATTTCATAATACACCCAACTATTATTTTACTATTCTAATAGTCTAATTCAAATTCTAATGGCCATATTATTAATCCCAATAGTTTGTTTTTCTATTTCAATGGTTATATTAGTTTTATAATTCTTATAAATACATCAAATTTACTCCATTCATCATTCACACAAAATTAAATCATTGTTATATATTAACCATTGTCAAAAATAACATTTTTATTACTAAATATTAGTATATTTTTAATAGTTTTGTTCATATGTGTTATAATTTTTAGAGACCAAGAGAATTAATTTTTTTTATTATAGTTATTTTTTTATTTTTAATTTATTTTACAATTATAAAACATTAAATTATTATGTTCATATTAATTATATAAATTTAATGTCAAATTAATATAGTAATTCATTATCGATTAGTATTATGTGGTTCATGTTTTTTATACTATATCACTATTTTTGACACGTGAAAAAAATTCAGAATGGGATTAAATGTTGGACTCGGTATAAGGGTTAATACAAATGTCTTCAGGTGATATAAAATTCATTTAAATTTAGTTTTATACTCATTACTTTATCTATTTTGATTATTGGAATATTTTTACGATAATAATCATTATTTTATATTATTAGATTACTACATTAATAATTTATTGAGACTATTGGGTGGGGGATGGAAGAGCATGGGGTGAGAATTGAAAACCATATCCCAAGGGATGTTGAACTCAGTGTGAGAACGAAATATATGGATATATATGAATGTCCTATTTATAAACATGTTGAGAAAGTAATGCTTTTACAACTTCAATCTGGTAAGATGAGTTTGGAGATTCGATCTCTCATTGATATTGTTGGTTTGATGTAGAATTTTGTGAAGGTGGTTAAACATAATTCCAATCATTCATTCTTAGATTAAGATATTCCAACCCATTAAAAGATCATAATGAAGGGTAGAATAAAAAAAAATTCATCCAATCAAGAGGCTATGTAGAGTGGGTGAAATTATGAAGGCACACTATTATTGTACGCGTTATTGTCTCCAATGGTGAGAATCTATGAAAATTCTATGACCTTACTAAATGAATTTTGGAGATCTAGGGATTTTAAGATTGTAAAATGATGGCTATATGGTAGGGATACTATCGTTTCATGTTTTCCTCTAATGATTTAAAGAGTAGATCATGGAGAATGGGTTCAATTTCCTTGAAGCCTATATTTCTAGGAATGCTAGATTGAGAAATGAATTTTGATCTTGATAATGTATGGAACTCCAAAAACCATCTTTGGATTTCGATTTGTAAGCTGAAAGGGTTTTTTTGGCATCCCTAAATTATATGGGTTATAGAATCTACCATTAGGAATCAAATTATAGTGTATAAAAGCTAATAATTCAAGGATTGGCCATTATGATATAATTTTTGTGGAGGGTGATAAGTCTATAACCTTGGTGGAATAGGTGGATCTAAAACAAATGGATGAAAACATCACACATGAAATCCAATATGAGAGGAAGCCTAGGTTCTGCATGACCTACAAGGTTTTTTGGGAGTCTTACCTCATAATTTAATAGGGATAAGGAATGTTTTTTCCAAACTAAAAGGGAAAGATGATGACACTTGCAGAAGAAAGAAGGGAAATGATAAAATCTATCCTCCTAATATGAATGGATGTATTTCTTATAGACCCTCCCCTGTTCCTGTGAAAGGTTATTTTGAGTGTACATATTTGGAGAGAATATGTGGGAAATAAGAAAACCCCCAACTGATTACTGAGAGGGATATTTACATTATTTAGGATAACTCTAGATATGATGAGAACACTGATTTCCTGCATATCTACACTGATTTAAACTTAGAATGGATCATCGACGGGTCTTCACAGGAGGCATAAAAGGTTATCTTTTCAATTTTGCAACCTCCTCCATCCTCTATGAGCGCTGACACCATTGATTTTGAAGGGTATGTGAAGGACAATTAAGAGAATACGAGATTTACTTAGAGAACCTTAATGAGGCATGGAATCGTCACCTTGGAGGAAACCTAATGTGAACCTATATCGGCCACTAATGGATGGACATCAGTGGAGGATAGAACACTGAGAGAAGCCATTGAATGTGCGTTATTTAAAAATTATTTAATATTGGAAACACTTATAGGATCAACTGAGATGAATTTTTAATTTACTCCCAATGAGTTAGTTTTAATCACTTTTAGGACTGAATTTCTACAAAATACACCAGAGTGTGATAGATATTTTTGTAGTAAGGTGTACCAGTATGGAACAACTACTAATCACACTTCTTTGGATGGTGAATTAAAACCTATTTTCTCCTCTATGGCTACTAGAATATAAAAACCCATATAAAATACCACTAATACCCTAAATTAAAAAATAATTTCAATCATTTGAGTGGTACTTTTCAGGCAGATGAGGTTGAGGATCAGAATACTGATAATATTAGGACTAAAAATATTGATGGCTGCTAGGAAACTGATGGCCAAAATATATCTTTAATTCATGGGAATATAGAGGGTTCAACAGTAGAAAAGAACCCATGGCCTAGAAAGGAAAATGTAAAAGAGAGGAAAAGGATAGGTAATAGGAATTTGAATCAGTAAGAGGGGCCTCTAACAAGTTCCCAATCCCACAAGAAATGAATTTATTCTATTGGTGTTTTCATGTTCTAGGGAACCCCCTGATAGATAGGGCCCTTAACTTTTTATTTTATCCCAAAAACAATAATGTTTTGGGTTTATGATCCAAATATAATTTTTTAATGTTGGAATAATTTCAAATGGAATTCCGTTGGGTAAAAATGTCTTTATCATAATATTCATATTTTTATCATGGATCTTATATGGATTTTTTTGCATGATAGTATTCAAGTTAACACTTGTATTAAAAAATCACAGACCATTTCAATTTCATTCAATTTTTCATGTTTCACTATCTCTATCCCTTTTTCATATTACTCCACTACATATATTAAGAGAAGAGATTTTTTGGAAGAGCATGAAAAAATTTATGAGAATACGAACCAAAAATGGTTGGTCAAGGGGGGCTTCCACACTTTCCTCATGCAAGAAGAGAAATATTGATCTAGCATTAACACAACTGGTGGCTTGGAATTATCCTCTTGTATTGATCACTATAATTTTGATGAAATAAAAGTTACTAGAGAGGATTTTATATGGATCAGATATACCATGAATGTAATGAAAGTAGGTAAACTGGATATATTCTTTATGAAAATGGATGATTGAAGTGATCCTAATAAATTAGCAGGATTCACCCTTCCAAAATAAAACTTTGATCACAATCCTATTATTATTGATTTCTCTAATAATTTGACAAGGTGAGTTCCACTTCCCATTCATTTCAACATTGGATGGTTTGTTATTCTTACATGGAGAGAGACTATTTTGGATTCATTAAATATGGATATTGTTGGTTGTCACTTCAAAACGTTTTTTAGGAAATTAAAGAAGACAAATGGGATCCTAAAGGAATGGAGTAAGAAATCTATATCTAAGCTTGATATGGAGATCAAGGCTGATGAGAAACATCTTATTTGTGAGAAAATTAATAATCAGCACCAATTCACCCATTTTAAGGAGGAAATTTATGCTCATTCCAAGATGGATGGAGTATTAATGATCAAATGAAATTTAGTTCTAAATCATCTAACAGTGAAATGGTTAAATAATGGTGATAAAAATTAGAAATTATTTCATAAGATATATATGGATAAGGGTGAAAGAATGGGGAATAATTCTATCAGCATCAATGTATGTATAAAAATCTATGGAATTTATATTCCAAGGGCTATTGTGGAATAATTTAAAGGGCAATATGTAGATGATGGGCTAGATAACTCACAAAAAATGGTTTAAAAAATCATAGTTGGCATTGAAGACTATCAAAATTGAGAACGTACCTTGGAATATACCAATGGGGAAGTTAATGAAGCTTTTTTCCATCTAAACATGGAGAGTATGGATGGGCCTGATGGTTTCACTAACATTTTTTATGTTTTATTATGATATATAAAAATTGAGTTGACTACTGAAATCATGGAATTTTTAATTCATTCTTCCATTCTACATGGGATTAATATAAAACATCATTTAATTGATACCCATGATGCAAAAATATATTTATATCATGGAATTCAAACCAATTTATATTGTGAAAACATTCCATAAAATCATTACTAAGATCAATATGAAAAGAATGGGATATATTTTTAAGGATAACATTACCCCAAATCAATTTGGGTTTTCCCTGACAGAAGAATTAAATATTTCATATTCATAGCCTCCAAAATAGTCAAGAAAATGAATATTAGGACCAAAGTAGGAAACTTTTCACTTAAATTAGAATTTCCTTGGATATTTATACTCTAAAATTGATATACCAGTTTTTTGTTATAAAGAGATATGGATTCTCTAATGTATTCATTAGTTTAGTTCATACCATACTTACATATAAATGGTTGTCCATTTTTATTAATGTAACTCTCATGGTGGTTTTCATTTTACTAGTGGTATTAGGCTTGGGGGTCCTCCCTCAAGGATCTCTTTTCCATTGGTGAATATTACAAGAGTAGATTCCTTACTGATCTTTCTCAACTGATCATATATAATTCAATTAAAGTTAGGAGAGACCTAATCAATCTGTCACACCTCTTGTATGATGATGACATACTTCATTATAGAAAATAATCAAAGAAAACTATATCTTTCATCAAATTCCTTTTTCTCACTATAAGGAGGTGGATAGAAAGGCCATTAGTAAGAATAATTTATTGAATATTTTTTGAGATGGAATTTTGTTTGGAAAGAAAAATATAATAACCTAGAGACATGGAGTGATTAAAAGATATCTACCCCTCAATTGTCTTAGTGTCCCTTTGTTTTGGGTCAAAGTTAATATTCATTACCTTCATAGGATGCTATCATGATTCAATAATAAAAAACATAAGTGGAAATAAAAATCTATGTTTCAATCTTGAAGGGTCTTCCTTGTTAATTCAGTGATCAAATCATAATTCATATACTCTTTTTATCTTTATTTGTGTCCAAGAAACCTCATTAATGATTTTCAATGCATGATCATGAATTTTATATAGACTAGGTATGTGCATGAAAATAAATTGATCATTATTGAATGGATGGAATGTATCAAACCACTTGATATGGAATGCCTTGGTGTTTATGATATTAGGATATTTAATGATGGTCTCATTGGGAAATTCACTTGAAACCTATTAGCCCCCAATGAATCCTCCTTTGGCTTCCTTTCAATAAGATTTAAAATTAATTTACTAGATTGGTACCCATATTTTTTTACCTCATCGGTTTGTACATATATCAAACACATATTTAATGATATTATTCCAAATGAAAACTGGAATCTTAATAGTAATTATAACTTTAATTATCAAATTACTCAATGGATGAACATGCCTTTTGCTGACAATTTCAATGTTCCCTCTAATAGTTTTCATATGACTATTACTAAGCTCATGACACATTCTAACAATTTAGATTTTATCCCTACCAGGTTCTACTAGAAATCCAAAATTATTCATTCATTGATAATGAAACTTTAATATGGAATCATAATACTAATGAGTTATTCAATGACAAATATTATTACATGTTACACTATGAAGGCCCAACTATAATCACAAAGAGTTTTATGAATTTAAAGGTTCACTTTATACAAACTTCATGGTTCATTACACTATGAAATGTGTGGAATAACATGCTCCCTACTCATAACAAGCTTAAAAAAATTGGCCATCATATAGTCTTTGCATTCTATCTATGTTATAGAGTAGAAGAGAAAATCTATCACTTTTTCATGGGTTGTTATTTTTTTCAATCCCTCCGGTATTATATATCCAAAATATTTGGTTTTGATTTTTTTTATTAGTATATTGGTGAACACATGAGATTCATTTGTAACACTAGAAAGAGTGATCAAGTGCAGCAACTACTACTAGTTATAAAGGCCTTGATCTATTTTAACATTTTGATGCTTGGAATGAAAGACTATTTTATCATCCTATACGCTCAACATTTTATGGTATACTATGACCTCACAAAAAGGATTATATAGCCTTGATAGTGAAAATAGGAGGCAAGAGTAACAACACCAATGATCTTCAAATTCTGAGAAGACTTTGGGTGTCAGAAATACATGGTAAGCACGTTCTTCTCATGTACATATGATGGATTCCAAAAACCTCTACATAGATAAATATAAATATTTATGGTGCATCAAATGGAATAATGGGACGATTAGGTTATGGAGGTATTTTCTGAACCCATCACAGCTTTGTTAATGGTTGTTTTCTTCATCATATATGAATTGGAATTTTGTATGAAGCAAAGTTGTGGGCACCGATTTGTTCCATTAAATGTGCTATTTAATATATCTATACCTATATCTGGGTGGAATCTGACTTTAAAACTACTATTATGGCTCTAAAAGTAAGATCTAAGATTATTTCATGGAAGCTATTACCTTAGTGGAGTGACTGTATTTGTCATGCCAAAAATTTTAATCTCACTATTGCACATGTCTATCAAGAAGATTATAAGGTAGCATATGCACTATCAAAATTATTGATCTTGGAATTGAGCTCAATTTGGACCTATAGTACTCAAGATTATTGTACTAAAACTTTTAGTGAGACATGTGTGGTGTTATTCACATTATTTTATATATCACCCATTGTACTGCATGATTTTTCATGCTTATCTTATTTAATAAATTTTTAGGAAATGGATTATCTAGGTCTGGTTTTTTCTTGGTGTGGATACTATGGGAAGTAACAAATGATTTTTGTATACTAAAAACTAACCTTGATGCAGTGGAAGTCACCAGTCCATGGTCTATAATTTTACATGGTATTGAACCCCACTACATGGGAATACAATGAATGATATTTGGTATTATTCCCAAAATACTCCATTGATGTTATCATAATTATTTCAACTTATTGACACAAAATATTATTATTTGTATATGAAAGAGTTATTTTTAAATAAATTTAATAGAAAATATTTTAAGAAATGGAAATTCAAATGGTCAATGGTTTCAAAAAGTTTAAATTCTAGTAACTCAAATATGATCCTTCAGTCAATGAAGATGGCCTATATAAAAAAAATTCATAGACTTCATTTTGCATCATGGAAATTATTATTGCATTTATAAAACTCTCTTAATGCCTCATCTTCCCATTTTCATTCAAGGATAATGTGATAGAACACCATTTGAAAAAGTAAAATCATTAAAAAGGGTAGTGATTCTAATGTCTAGAGGATACCATTAGAGGAATAATCCCATTAGTTTTTTCTTAGGGAACTCAACAAAAATATTTACCAATGAAGATCAAATTCTTGGAATGTGAGGTACAATGGGATTATTTTTTTGGTCATTTACTCTATCATTTTGTCTTATTATGTTCTTGTAAATGAAATTACTATTTTTATACATTGGAAATGGGCATATATATTTCACATGATTCCCACTGATTGTAAAAAAGAAACTGTTGGTGGTGCTTTGATATGATGCATATCTAATGAGAGAACCCGAATTAGAATCTACCGAGGAACCACAACATTTACACTTAAAAATGATTATTTTTTCTTTTGATCATCTTGTACAAGACATTTAATTCATAAAAATTGGAATATGGTTTATATATTAGTATATTATTAAATAATATAAGTGAAATAACCCCTTTGGTAATCCGTGAAAATCAAAGGAAACATATCATAATTGGATGATTAACTATACCATGGTTAACCATACCTGTTTCTTGTTCGAGCATCACTATAAAGTCCACAATCACATCGAAAAAAAAATTTTAATTTTATAGAAATTCTAGGATGTATGAAAAGTTTACTAAAATTGATTCTAAAACTAGTGTTGAACATGTTGTATCCATAGTGAAATAATAATAAACACTATGTCATAGTACAATCCATTTTGAATTTAGATTTACATATTTATTTTTATTAAGATAAAAACTTAAGTACCAAATACATTTCACTTGAAAAATTTTCATTTATTCTAAAATTGGTTATCTAATGTTTGTATTTTAGTTTAAATAATTGAATTGTTCATTTAAAATTATTATTCCAATATAATTATTCATATATATTAATTGATTATAAAATGTGAAAAAACAATATATTTGTATTTAAGGTTGATAAGTGTTAATTGATAAATTCATTCTTATAATATATATGTGAATTTTTTAAATAAATTTCTCTATTTTTCTCACAATGGTATTGGATATCATGGGTTAATAAAACATCTTGGATGATAAAAAAACACTAAAAAATAGGAAAAATCTATGAATGGTGGAGTAAATATATTTGTTGGAAGTAATGGAAATATTTTCTTCACTAGAGATCAAAACATGTTATCTATATCTACATGTTTCATTTGTTTTGGAATTATAAAATTGTTCTATCACCCTACCAAAAAAAAATTTGATTTCTATTTCTTTTTTTTGAAAAATATGGGATTATCATTAATTATAGTGAAAATGAAAATTATATATATATATAAATTAATGAAAACTTTTATTTATATTGTGAATATTGTACATGGTTTATAATTTTCAGTTTTTATAATCCTATCTAAATCATTCAGAAAAAAATGTTCACGGTTGAATCTTAAATTACATATTTATGGAATTATCTTCTTGGAAATTAAAATGAGAAACACATTTGAGGACTATATAAAGACGTATTTCTAAAAAAAATCTGATTATGAATAGTTTGAAGAATTTTAATATTAATAATTTTTGTAAAATAAAAAATACCCTTTTGTAGAAATTGTGAAGGGAAAGTGGATAATTTGATCTATATATAGTAACCTTCATGGACTAAATAGTACTCAAGAAATTTGTGGTTATAGGTACTTCCTAACATTTACTGAATATATTTTTCCGTATTATTATTTATTTTTAATGAGAGAGGTGTTTTAAAATTTAAAAAGGTTTAAAGTGTTTTAGAATTTTGTTTTGAATCTATTGGGAAAAAGATTGGGGATTCTTTGATTAGATCAGAGTGGTTAATACTTGAGAAATTAATTCACCAATTAACAAGGAGATCTTTGAATTAGTACACATATCACTCTTACTATAACAACATAATCAAATGGTATATCTTATATGAAGAATCAAACTATATTAGTCATAGTTCTATCAATGATGAGTCAGTGTGGAATTATTATTTCATTTTGGGTTTATGATATAGAAATTGCTACATAATTACATAACTTCATTTCATTTAATGTAGTTATAAGGAAACCATATGATATATGGAATTGAAAATATACTAATCTAGAATTTATGAGAATTTGGGGTTATGAAGAACACATGTTTTATTTTTCACTTTACAAACTAAACTATAAATCGTAATGGTGATTATTTATTCATTATCCCGCAGAGGTATTTAATATTATTTATATAATCTAGCTGAAAACAAGGGTTTTTGGACTAATATGGTGTTCTCTATGAATGTAGACATATAAATTTGGGGGTCGGTGAGAGGATATTTAAACTTAGTGATGTTTTACACTAATAAATATGAAGTTTTCCTAATCAAAAAATTAAACTTCTTCCAAAAAAAATTTAGCGCAAAGAAATAAAACCATTTACCCAAGAACCACAATGGTGTAGTAGATATTTTACAGAGTTGAATAAATATGGATTTAATTTAGAAAATAATTAGTAAGTAGTGTTCATAGATGAGTAACCTATTACTTACGAAGTGTCTATCAAGAGTTTTGATTTTGAGAAATGGATAAATTCCATGAAAATTAATATGATCTCCATATAAAGTATGGTTAGAATATAGTTGATGCAGCTCATAAGGTGAGACCCATAGAGTGTATATGTGGTTTACAAAATGAACATTACCTGGATAGTTGAGTTTCTTTATATAAATATCATAACGTGGAAAAGGATTAAAAAAAATTTATTATATTTTATATGAATAAATATTTTACCTAATTTAAATTATTTATTCAATTTGAATATTTTTAGATATTGTTTACCATTTAGATTATGAGACATATAATATGTTGGTTTAAAAATATCTCCCTAAAATAAATTTATTTGTTGATATTTATTCTATACATATGGGTGGTTTTGAAGTTTCAAATGAGTAAGATAAGTTTTTCTTGTTTGAAGGGTGTATTTATGTATGGATGTGGGATTTAGAAAATTATAACATCCAATTTGATGATGTTATCAATGGTTTCTATTTACAAATAAATTTATTTATTTTTATTTATATAATAGGATCAGTGGGAGGGTTGTGGTATTTCTGATACATTATGTGAATGACGTACATCATATCAAAAAAATCCTAAATTTAAAATATATAATGGTAAGATCAGGAATGTTCTCCTCAATAAAATATATGGGTGATATATCATACATAATTGGTATGGAAATAAATAATGATAGATTTAATAGGTTTATTTGATGGAGTCAAATAATACGTGTTGGTATTTTTTTAAATATGATTACTTTGAAGAACCCCAAAATGTGTATATATGAGTGTGGAATGTAATTAATATTATGATGATTCTAATAACTTATTAAGACTTCTAGAGGATATATAATATTTTACTTCTTTCTTCCACAGGAACTATCTTGTATTTAATGTTATTTAACCACTATATGTCACATATGATTTAACAAAAACTATTGGATACCCATCAAATCTAGGTGGGAGTAACTGTATATCAATCTAGAATATCCTCATGTAATGAAGAAGATGTAAGGATGTTTTTTGTCCTTTGGAAGTGAAGATGATATCATTGTAAGAGGATGCAATAAGGAAAATTTTCCATTATAAAAGGATCACACAATATCTCAATATAGTTATTTATTTTTTATAAAAATTATATATTTTATTTTGATGGTTAAAACAAGACATTATTGAAGAACCAAGAATAGAGACAAAGTACATAATTGGGCCAGATTTTTTGATGGATGATCTTTGGATCATTAGGTTCGAAACTAAACATAGGGTGGTTCTCTATTATTTAGTGGGAAATTGAGCTCAACTTTGATAACAATAGAGATATCACTCATGACATGGAAGCTCAAACTCACCAAAGGAAAAAAATCCTTTTAAAATACCATATCATTTGATAGACAATTGAGTGAGGGATGTAATGTTTTTTGGTGGATATATTAGATGATGTAGTAGATACATGGAAAAATCATTATCACAAAAAATCATGAGGGTTAATTTGAATCTTTAGGTATTAGATGCCTGAGAGATTTTATATTATGGTTGTAAAGTATATCATTGTTTAATAATAAAGGTATTATAAACTTATCATTAATCCATGTGTGCTATATATATTTCATATGAAGTGTACAGTCATAATATCCCCTCAATAGATTACTTAGAGTTTTCCATAAATTATGTTCTTCTCAATATTTTTTATGTTGTGATGATATACTAACATTAATATGAGTAGAATATTATATTCAATACAAGGAGTTGTGTGTTGTATAACTAACTAATTCATGAGATAATAAATAAGGACATGTTTTATGGATCAACCTAATAAATTGTATTACATGAAATTTTATATGATAATTGATATACATAGTTGTGTATATTTTTCTACCAATCCTCATTCCATGGTTGGTGAGTAAGAAGTAATATGGCCATTTAAACATTGACACCATTCATACACTAGCCTTGACGTGTCGCTAATACAGAGGTGGTTGGGTGTACTTATAATAGTGTTATATACTAGTTAATTATTGAAACCCAATCTTTTTAAAAAAATTATTATTTGATTTTGAAATATAAAAATCCATTAATACAACAAAAGGACCGTAAAGGCCTTGTGTCTTTTTAAAACATGGTTCATATTACATCAAAAGGTACTTAAAATATAGATCACTTATTTTATTCTCCATAGTTATATCTTAAAATCAATTTGACAACATAAAACTACATGGGATAACCAAGAAAATATATAAATAATGGGGTGCTCTAAAAATCCCAGTTAGGGAATAAACATCATAAGGAAACATTACATGATAAACAAAGGTATAAGATTATATTATAAAAGAGAATTTTTATAAGTAATTTAATGAAAAAATATCATAAACATTGGTATCATAAGATTATTAAATTATAAGAATTTTTTAAATAAATATAACATGAAATAAACATGAATTAAGGATTACTTTTAAGATAATATCACGTTCTGGATATTTCCCAAAATGGATTAGTTTTACTCTCCAATCCCATACATGAATCCTCATGAGATTAGAGATTTAACCAATTCATGGGTGCTATATATGGTTAAACCCATCATAGTATTTTAATTGTATTTCTTCCACAAAAAGTAAATCAATCATGAGGGATATCATAAGAATTACCCATGGAAAGAAAATGGGTTGCATAATCATTCTTCATATCATAATCAAAGGAAAATTCATATAAATTAATTTGAGAAATTATCATAGGGAATTTATTTCTACATCAACATAATGGATGATAATCCTATTATATATTTTGGAGACATGTATATGTAATTTTTACTCATTCAATAAATATAATTTGAGTTATAAGGAAAATGTAAATGACCTGAAGGAAAGGGTGTTTCCAAGATATCCCTTTCCTCAAGCACAATTTGTGACATTAATTATTTATATCCTTGAATAATAATTTTAAGTTAATTATTAAATGATTATTAACAATTTTAAATATTATTATTCATTTTATTTTTTTCATTACCATTTTATATTAAATTACTCAACCAATTAATTTCACATCATATGTTTTAATGATAAATAGTCATATGTCCAAAATCCCTCTTGTAAGTTGACTAAGGTAAGAGAGATTATTAGTTCATTATATATTCAATGGTTAAGAATACATAATTTTCATTTTTAAAAATAAATTATAAATTTTAGATCATCTATGAAATATGTTTATGAATGATGAACTATATTACAATCATAGAAATTGTGGGACCTACATTTTCATGAGTAACATTTCAATTATTTGAAGATCATGATGGATAGAAGGAATGTGTTAATTTATATTTAATATATTATTATTATTACAATATCATAAACAATAGATTATGTATTTAAATGACATTCGGAATACCCTCAATGCGATGATCTTATAAAAACAAATCACATCATTTCATGTGGTGGTAGTCCATTGTATACACAAATGATGTTATCATTTATACAATGGATGATACAGTAAGAAATTATAGGATATATTTCTGTAAAATAATGGTTATTGTTTCATTAAAAGAATATATAAACAAAAAATTATCCCTTATTTCCCAGCATGTAAAGCATATGATTAAAACGAATAACATCGCTTAGTGAGGTAGTAGTCCACCATACACATGAGTGATATTATCATATTCTTCATGGAATTTTAATTAAGAGAATATATTTTTGATATTATAATTAAAAAATCATAAATATATCATAAATATAATAAATAACTTTAGATATATCATTATTTCTAGTAGTGAGATGTTGTGATGGAAAATGAATTATGTCGGTTTGTGAGCCGATAGTCTGTCGTACACACAATTAATAGTTTTTTCCAATTTTATAAAGGATTAGATAGTTTTTGGCCAAGAAAATCACTTAAAAACATCCCAGTATATTTAAGATAATGAGGTTATTATATAATCACGGTTTAATTATATTTTAAGGATGTGTAAGAAGAAATAAAATAAAATGTTTGGTTAATGATACTACTTATTCTTCAGAGAATATATACCGCTTTAAAACAAAATACTTCCAAGGTTGGATCTATAACAAAAAACTTGATTATAAAATTATATGATGGAATTGGGTAAGTGAATTTGGACGGTATTTTCGAAAAAATGGGTTTTTTATGGGTTGGATTGTGGGTGACTATTTATAAGTTGTGGAGATGAATCCCATGAATTTTTTGAAATTAAACAATTCCACCTATATATGTATCATTTAACAAGGCTATGAAATAGAAAATTACCTAACACTAGAATGTATATAGTCTAAATATTACTATAAAATAGTAATTAGACATGTTTTCGGTCATTCGCAATCCATATCAATTTCTTTAATCCCATGGTAAACTTTTTTTACCTTAATCACAATACATAATTTTACTCATTTTATAATTGATTAATGAAAATAATTATGTTGAACATTTTAAATAATAAAATTTAAGATGATTAAAAAAATATAATAAATTTTCAAAAATTAAAATCACATTATCGGAAGAATTAAATTTTAAATTAAACATACAATAGTATTAGAAAAAAGTTTTTTTAATGAAATTCATTTACTGTTGGAAAGAGAATCACATATTATTTATATGAAAATTGACCATAACTAGATGAATTTAAATTAATATTTATAGAAATTTAATGAATAAATATCATTCAAGTCATTCCTAATTGGCGTTACATAAATGATTTAAAATGGACAAACATTATATACCTTAAAATTGGTTTCTGAAAGAAGTATTTTAAAGCCTAATGATAAATTTTTTCTATAATATAGTATAATGTTGATTAAAATGTAATTAATTAGCTTAAATATTATTATACGATATTTATATTAATTTTAAATCAAATTTAATGAATAATATGACTTTATTTATTAAAATAAATGATAATTTTATAAAAATAGTATTTTTTATTGTTCATTAGAAAATTAATATTTTTTTTGAAAAATAAAAACATTTCACCATAAGTTAAAATCAATATTATGTCATCAAAAATATTTTTTTAAATAAATATTATAAATGTTGTAAAAATTAATTTAAATTATGTGCACAAAGTGTGACTGAATAGTCTTTTATAAGAATATATTTTTTAGAAAAAATTTATTATTTTAAAATGGAATTTATTTTTTCAAATCAATATATAACAACTGAATAAATTTTATACTTCTATAATTAATTAGTTTCAATTTTTTAATTCCTAATCATACATTCCAATTTAACATCTTGGTTATAATGGTTTTGTTTACATACTAAAATTGTAATAGTGTATAATGTTTAATTTAAACTTGGTGTTGCATTCATCATAATCTATCAAAGAGATTGAATTTATTTAAAAGGAAAAATACTATAAAGTCTTGGGGTGTTAAATTATTCCCACCATAAATAATTTCTCTTAGAAAATTCATATTAAATTCTATGGTGGAAACAAGTAAGCATACTTTCGAGTTGCCACCTCTTCGGGTTAACATATTTCTTACAAAAAGTTGTTGTTTCACCATAGAACTATGATTAGGAGAGTTTTTTTTCATATATATTGGTATATATGTTTGAAGATGTTCATCAGTTGATACTTGTATCAAATTACTTTCTTTAATGATACCATCTCTGGATTAAGTGCACGAAAGGATCTGGTATGTGCTTCCTCAAGAGGGATACATTGAACATATCATGTACTTGAGGCAGGTCAAGTGGGAGTGTAATTTAATTGACCACAAAAATGATGCAATAATGTATATAAAAGGGTATGATTCATCTATTAATAATCATTACCCTCATCCTGAGCCTCATGAATTTCTTCCATGATGAAATATAGAGAAAACCTTTTCTTCGACCTCAATCTCCAGGTCTCTTAAATGATTTTCTATATAGAATTTATTTTAACTTTGAGTGGATTTAATGAATACTAGATGGTTTGTACCTTTTTTTTTATCTTTAGGGAAAGATCAGGTCATATGATCTTCCTCTCTCCAACAACATCCTTGCATGTCAGAGTCCAACATTGATTCCAATACGGAGCCTCATAAGGTTCCATTTGAATTCTAGAATGAAATTTTTTATTATATGAGAACTTTACATGGGGAAGGTGTTGATCCCAACATGCTTTTAATTACATTTAAAAAGACCTCAACATATTCCCTAGAGTTTGGGTGCTTCTCTAGGACAAACCATCCATCTGGGGGTGATAATCTGTGATGAAACTGAGTAATGTATTCAATGCATATTTAAGGATTCTCCATAACCATAAGGTAAACTTCAGATATTAATCAAATAAAATAGATATTGGATATCCATGAAATATTGAAACTCTAATTATTTAAATATTAGCATGTTGGTAAACATAGAAATATTCTATGATAGTTATGATATGTGTTAACTTTTTAAGAAGATGAACTACCACCCAGATGGAATTATTTATGTTAGGTGTCCTATCAAGTCTTATGATAGAATCCAAAGTTATGTTTTCCAAATTATATAATGGTATAGGAAACACTCACACTATAACTTTATAATTCTATCATTTAGTAATTACTTAATGGCATATAATGCTTTGAGATAAAAACTCCACAATATACCTTTCCATGTCATCCTACAATACATTTTTCATTAGATATCTACAAATCTTATTTTACTGGGATTAATTTACAAGGATGAGCTAAGTGTATCATTTAAAATATCCATATTAAACAATGATTTTTATATTTTTCATATATAGTTTCAAACATTATAACTCTATCGTTAAAAAAAATTAGAACCACAAAAAAAATCATTACATTTTTATGTAGCTACTCATCATCTTTCTGGGAATCCTTAATCCTCTCAAGAATGGGTGTATGATATCATATTTAAATAAGGTTGGATGAATACCCTTTTACTATTACCACATGCATCCATTTAAATTATCATAAAATTGGATCCTACATAATTTTTAAAATGGATAAAATTTTCAGATACCTTCTTCATATAGAATCTTCCACCTTATTATATTTCCCAGGATGCTAATGGAGTGGGAAGTCATAGTCCATGATCAACACTAGCCATATTCATTGAGGCATGTAATGATCCTTTTGTGTTAATATGTATTTTAGTCTTTTGTAATCCTTATATATTTCAAATTTCTATCCATAGAGATAACCACTCTAGATCATAAACCCAAGGATCACTACAACCAAATCCATGTCATGAATAAGATAATTATTCTCATAAAATTTCTATTACATTCAGCATATGATATCATTTTATTATTATGCATTAGTATGCAACCAAAACCATTCTTTACAACATTATGGTAAAACACAATAGTTTTCCCACTTGAGGGAAGAAAATGCAATATTTCATTGATAAGATTCCTTTTTAACTTCTTCAGGATCACTTCACACTCACCGATCCAAGTTTTACCTTATTTCATGTTATCTTTCTTAGTGAGATTTAAAATAAATAAAATGTTTTTATAAAGTCTTTGGTAATCCACTTATAATCTAAAGAAAGTATGCATCTCCATTATAGATTCTAGTCTAAGCCAAATGTTTATTTCCTTATTCTTAGAAGGTTCTATAGATATAACTTTTTAGGTGATAATATTCTCCAACAATGATACTTCCTTTATTAAGCACTCACATTTATTATCATTTTCATTCAGATTCTCATTTCGCTAATCACTTTAGCGTAATGTTCAAATTATTCACATAAAAATTCTTATACATGGAGTATATCATACTATCATCTATAAATAAAATAACTAATTTTTTGAGGTAATCAATAAAGACTCTTTTAAGTAAGTCCATAAAAATTGTTGATGAATTAGTGAGTCCTAAAGGCATCCCTATGAAATCATAATGTTCATAAATTAATTTAACTCCTGTTTTCGGAATATCTTCCTTTATCACATATAATTTGCGATATCCTTAATGAAGGTCCATCGTAGAGAAATACTAACATCTACATAATTGATCGAAAAAATTGATCTATATGTGAAAAGGGATATATTTTATTTATCAAGATTTTTTTGAGTTCAAAAAAAATCAGTACAGAGGCATATTGACCCATCCTTATTTTTGATGAAGTGGACCAGTGCACCCCATAATGAAGAACTCAACAATATAAAACCATTTTATATATTCTATTATACCTTCTTATTCTACACATCTAACCCAACCATGAAAATTCAATATATAGTCTTCGATATGGGTAGAGATCTAGAAATAAGTTATATTGATAATATAAACTCTCTGTCAGGAAAAAGAATATTCAACTCTTTAGGGAATACATTAATTTAATCCCTCCCCATGTTCATGTATCCAAGCATTATTATCACACTTACCCCAATCCTTTGGGTTAGATATCCATTCTCAGAAAGAAATAATATCTAGGATTCAATTGAAGATTCCATGGAACATTCATCCTCCTTATAACACATGTACAAAACTAGGGTATGACTTGGGATGTAAAAAGTGACTCCCAATAGTTATAGTTTTTGTTGTTGTATTTATATAAAAATAGGCATTTCATAACAAAAAGTATAATAAAAATCCAATAATGTAATTATGATGAGTTGTTCTAGATTAATATGTACTTAAATATTAAATATGAAGAGTTATATATGTGGGATACAACCATATTTGTTTTCTATTCCTAAAAATAGATTAACAACCATGTTTTGAGGTTGTGTTTGAATAGATAGACTAAACTTTCATGATATTTATGATTACAAAAAACTAGAATATAAAAGTATATTCTCTTTTACTGAATGAATAACAAAAATACATTTCCCCACAACACTACCTACATCCACCTTTTTATTAGTGATAATATTCATGATTCATTAATACCATAGAGGTTGAGGTCAATGATTGTCTCTGAAAACCCTTGGTTTAGTTAATTGGATTCCATAATGCCTATATTAGTCGTATTTAAAATAGTCAATAGTGGTAGTAATATTAATATGAACCATATTTTCTTCTTTCTGATTAGTGGGATCCTTTATTTCCATGTGATACTAATTATATGGATTCCCCTATTTTCCAAAATTGAATCATCTTCCAGTTCAACTTAGTCAGTTTACAAGAGTCTATTTCCCACACTATTGACAAGTGGGATATTGGCGTTTCATTCCCCCATGGTATTTATATATTGATGGACCTGAAGGAAACAGATTTTATTTTATTTTTCTACATTACCAAAATACCAATGAGAGTAACTAATGACCATATCATATTTTTAAGAACAATGGAAAATCACTCTATAACTTTTGAAGTCTTAAATAACCAAATAATTTCCTAGATTCATCATTAATCCACTAATGAAATGATCCAATATAATTTCATTACTAATAAAAAGTATTAGGCGTACCATGAAAGGATTATGATTTTTTCCAAATATTTCTTGATATAATCTTGTACTCTTTCATCAAATTATGGAACACTCTCTATATTATAAGAATTATAAGTAATGGAAAGTATTTGATTCATTTTTTTAAAGTCCTTCCATTCTATTCAATAATTATCCATTTTGGACATTGTGTTCTTGATCAGTGATCTTGTCTGATTATCTTTTCTTTTAATGTGATAGATAAATAGAACAAATTTGCATTTTTTTGTTCATTGGATGATAGAGAATTTCATCTCAAAGGAGTTACTCTACTTTACATTAATGAGGGGATCATGATATCCACTAAAATCAGGGAGTCATTGTCATATAAAATACCTGAATACAACTTTAACCTTCTTAGTGAGAGTATTCATTTTATTATTCAAAACATGAACTAGTTGATCCAGTATATCTATAAATTTCTTATATCCTACTCTAATAATGTTATGCATAACATTGGGGGAAATATTCATATTTTCTATCATGTTACTGGTTTTCACGATCTCTCATGATTCCCTCCATTAACTAAAAGATATAAAATTAAGAGATTAACATAATTTAACATACTAAATGTAAATATACAATCATAAAATGAATAACTCATGAATGAAATATATGCCATGACATATTTGCCTCATGATTTCAATCAATGTTTTCTATGGTAATTATTTTCAATATGTATCTAACATAAAAATAATTTCATGTTAATAATAATTTTTGGTAATAATTTAGTGAATTTCCAAATCATATACCCAAAGATTATCATGCCAGGTGTGAAATAAGGCCCATTTTCACGCTCTTAGTAAAGATTTATCATAGCTCAATGTGACATTTTTTGGGATATTACACCAAGGTACCTCTGGTCTAGAGCCACATGCAATTACATTATCTATATAAGGTATATATTTTTGAAAAACTCTTTCCCCATACATCACCATTATTCCATGATATTTTCATTTGCATAGAATTTTCCATCGATTTATGCTTAAATTTATCCCTGACGATTTCAAATCGTAGTTCAATGTATAAAAAATCCTTTGTGATAATACTATCTATAGTGATCTGAGACATTTACCTATATTACTACATGATTTATCAATAAAGAATCCATTTATATAATACATGGATAATAAATTTCTTAATTCATTATAAAATAAGTTTATATTACCTCAAAAGGATATTAAAACATGGAATTGTTCTTTTATTCTCCATAGTGAGCACCTAAAATCCTTTTGAGACCCTAAAACATCGTTGAATAAGATAGTGAGTACATAACTAAATGTGTGATATAAAAAAAAGGGAATAATCATGAAAAGGAAACATAACTTGAGAGTCAAATGTGTCACATGGTTTCATAAAAAAGATGGCTAATGAGTAATTATAAGGAATAATATCATAATAAACATGGTATAATAAGATAATGATAATAATGGAAATGATGAAATAACATATAATATGACATAAGCATGAGCCAATGCTAAATTCCAAGGCAATATCACATGGGGGAATATGTCCCATGACATGTTAGGTTTACGCTCAAGTCCCATACATGATGCCTAGTGAGACTAATGATTTACCTAATACATTAGAGTGATATTTATGATCACCCATCATTACATGTTTATGATATTCTTGTGAAACATAATTTCAATAATCATTATGGAATAATAGAAGAATAAAATATGGAATGAAAATGTGTTTCATAATATTGATTTATATCATAATCAAAGGAAGTTTCATAACGAAGGAATTTGAGTGATGGTAATAAGGAATGTATTATCCCATCAATGGAAGGGATAATAATATTGGTATATATGTGGTATAAATGTATAAATAATTATTAACAATTCCATAGTATTAATGGAGAGATAAAATGTGTTAGAAAGAGAAAGATCACATCTTATAGGAATGGGTGATTTAGAGAGATCCCTGACACCGAGCCCAATTTGTCATGTTCATTCTCTATTTGTAAGGCCCTAGACCGAGTAGCCCAGAGCCAGTGCATTATTTTAATACATTGGAATGATTACAATAAATAAAGTCCCAATGGACCGATCAGATTAGTTGTCACACCCCGACCGTGGATGCTCTTGTTTTTAATCTTTTCATGGTCCTGGTTTGAATATTTCTAAGTTTAATTGTGTTGGCAGGTTTCGCGTCGGTGCGCGATCACCGCATCGTTAGCGGTGACGGTGCGTTCGGCCCGGGTGACAGCGTGTTCGCCCGACGTTTAAATATTAATTTTTTTATTTTCAAAATTAATATAATTAGTAGTATTAAATTGTTATAAATATAAATATTATTATTTTATTATTAGGATTGTTAAATTATTATTAATATTATTATAGTTACGATATTATTATTATTTTTATTATTATCAGGTTTTTTTGTTTATTTACTTATTCTATAGTTATTATTGTTATTATTATATTATTAATATTATTATTATAGTGTTAATAAAATGAAAAAAAATTAAACCCTAACCCCCCGGTTTTCCCCTCCTGCGCGAGCAGAACCCCCCTTCCATTGCCCTAGCGTAGCCGGCCCCTGTGCGGCTCCCTCTGCCATCCTAGTTCCCTCCATCGTCTCGGCCTCCCTCCCCTTCGGTGGTCCAAGCTCCCTCCACCGTCATGGCTCCCTCCGCCATTCCAGCCTCCCTTCCCTTCGTTGGTCCTGGCTCCCTCCGCCGCTCCCCGGCCTCCCGATTCACCCAAGCCCGACTACCACCGTTTCCCGGCCCTCCGCCGCACCACCGCACCCCTTCCCCTCTGGCTTCATCGTTCCGGCGCCGTCTCCCCGCTATCTGGCGCAGTTTCTGGCGAGGTTTGCTCAACCAGCCCGTCCCCGGCTAGCCCCGCTCCACTTCACACCAGCCCGCTTCGGCGAGCTCCTCTGCTCGGCGCGCTCCGATTAGCACAGCCTGATCCCGACACTCACCCCTTTCTCACGACCATCCGCTCCTATTTGTGATTTTTATTTTATTTTCATCTTTGGTGTTTTTCATTATTTTGGCAAAACCCTAGTGTCGCAGGTTGTAATTCGCATGTTCATATCGTTGATTAGGATGTGTGATTGGCCCACGTGGTGTTGTTAGTCCTTACGTTGAAGTTTCTTCACATCTGCGCTTGATTTGAGGTGGGTGAATCCATGATTTTCCTTTCCATTTCATTTCCTTTGATGCTTGATGTTTATTTAAATTTATAACCTTGTTTCACACCCATATGATACTCATGTTAATCTTTTTAGGATGTTTTGAATATGTCATATTTTGCTGAAAATAGATTTTTCTATAAATCTTGGTTTATGACCTTGTGTATTGTGCTTAAGGCGGTTGCTAAAGAAATTTAAGTTATGTTCCTTGGGTGAAATTGGATGGTTGAGTGGAGTTTTTCCCATTGAATAGTTTTTTAAATTGGTTTGGATCACGATTTAAACTTTACAGGTGAAATTTGTTGATTCCCTCTTTGCGTGGTTTAAAGTTTGTTTTAGAAAGAGCTTTTTGATTCATGAGCATGTGTTGTATTTTATAAATGAGAGAAATGGATGACTTTGAGTTGAAAGCAAATAGTTCATCTATTAAATTGGGTTTAAAATGTTTTGGTTGGTTTTAGAGGTTCCCATTGGATGAAGACAAAACCATGGGTGCACTAGGTGCACACATGGTTGTGCAATCATGTGATGATGGCACCCTCGAGCTAGTCTCCCTCAAGAACGCCTCTTTATCCCTCCCTCTTATTTCTTCTAAAATTTTTATTTGTTTTCCAAAATGGTGAAAATTGGGCTTCTTGTGTTCAAAAGATGGTTCCAAAATGTTTCCCTCTTCGTTGGTTCGATTGGACTTGAAAAGTACATGGGTGTGTGGTTGGAGGATAGGGCCCGTTTGGCTCTTCAAACTTTAGTGCAATACTTGTGTTGACTCTTTGAAAAGAATATATTTTTTGAAAATGAAAATTCCCATTTGGAAACTTAATGTGTTTTTAGAAAATTGTTTGAATGTCATGTGTTGTGACGGCTCGGTTGGTACTTTGGTGATGTGATATATGTATACTTATATTTATATATATATATATATATATATATACATACTTACGAGGCACCTCTACAGGGGGAATTCCCTTTGAGGGTTGTCGTGTAGCGATGTCTGTGTAAGGGGTAGGCATGTGCGGTGAGATGAGTCACGCGTGCTAGGGCCTCCCACTTACATAGTATTATTAAAAATACCATGGGTTCCTGGGTGTTTTATATATTATCGAGTGACAGTTGCTTACTAACCCCGATTAGACGGGTTGGTACCCACTGGTAGAGTTAGAGACCAGATGGGAAGTGCCTCTGATTTTGTCGCAAGGGTGGTTAGTCGGTTATAGACTATGGGGCTTCACCATACGCCGGTAGGTGGTTCCGAACCGAGTATGTCCAGGGGTTTCCTAAGGATGTTTAGGATCACCCATGGTTACTTGACTACGTTACTTGTTCAATTTCAGTGGTACGTACTTTACAGTTCTTACCATCACCTTTTTCCCTTAGAACTGTTTGTTTTCCTTGTTGCCTTATTCACTTTCTATTGTACTAGTTTGTTCCATCTTTTTTTGTCTACTTGCTTACTAAATAGAAAAGAAAATCTAGATCTTTCTATTTTGATTTTCTTTATAAAATGATAAATGTTTTTGAAAATGGTATGTACCGTGTGTTGGATTTTTAAATGAAAGAAAAGGTTTGTTGTTTGTTTTAAAATTTGAAAAGCCTACTTTTATAATTGTATTTCAAACTGGTGTCAGTGGATTTGCATTGGGAAAGGAAACTTTTGGATTCAGTGGTTTACTTTGGCATACCTACTGGATACTTTTTTACTCATGCCTATCTTTTACCATTTCAGTTGCAAGTTCCCTTGTTCAGGTTTTTCTGGTTTAAGTCGCTCGGTGTTGGAGCGAGGTTGGTCTTTAGTTTGGTGGTGACCTGAGAGGTCACGTGGAGGTACGTTTGGTCGTGTGAATTTTATTTCTTTTCCGCTATTAGTGTTTATTTTTTCTGTTTAGTTTGTATTTTTTTCCTCAATACTGCTTTTTTTGGGGGCTGAAATCGTTCCCAATGATCAAATTTTGATGTACGACACTAGTTACCATCCGGGGGGGATCGGGAACGCCCCTCGGGACTTTCCGCGAGCCGGCTCAGGTGACAGGTTTAGGTTCAACCCTGGGCTAGTTCATGAAAAAATGGTATCAGAGGGAGGTTCTTGTTATTTGTGTTGTTTGGTAGAAGGAGATTAGGACAGTTGGAACTCGAGAGGTAGGTGTGGGAAGAGCGTCGCGAACTCTTGCTCGCGCTAATCCTCGAGTTACCAGGAGTAGTTTGGAAATTTGGTCTTTTGACCTCATTTTGGATTGAGGAATGAAAAAGGAGATGAGCTAGTGTCACGTAGCGATTTCACATGGAGTAGTGACCCATGTGGAGTCAGAGTACATGGTTTATGTTCCTTCTAGCCGTTGATGCTTACTTGGGGCGTGGCTCACTACCATGTCGTCGGGATAAGCGTTACTGCTAGTTCCTCATTCTGGTGATTCTTTGTAAGTTGTACTATGTTTGGTTCTGGTTGGTGTGATCGTGTTTTTGAAAATTAATGTTTAATTTTGAAATGGAAGTGTTTTCTTTAAAATGGGTTTAAATTGGTAAAGGTATTTTTGAAATGTAAAGTGTTTTGGTATCAAAACTGGGTGTTTTCTTGGAATTGGTAGGGAAATGGTTTGGGTGTGACCCATGGTTTTCCTTATGAATGATCGCATGTGTGCGGGTTTTTGTGAAAAGTGCATGAGAGGCACTTGTTCGTGGATGACGTGAGTGGAATGGATGGACACGCATGCGACGATTCATGAGATGCTATGGGTGTTTATTTGAAACCAAAGGTTTGACCTTGTCTTTCTAAAATGATTTTTGAAAGAGGAAAATGATTTTGGAAATTAGATTTTGTTTAGGAAAATGGGTTTTGTGTTTGGAAGTAGTCTTGAAATGAAATGGTGATTTTTGAAATGTGGATTTTTGGCATGCGAGCTAGTTGTTGGTATGTGATTGTACTTTTGATTAAGATTTGATTGGATGCTGATTTATGGCTTTGTGTTTTTATGTTGTTCAGATAATGTCGCCTAGAAAGATCCCCAAAGTTTCTAATGAGTCATGCCCAGTTTCTGGTCCTTCTCGGATGTTGCATATTCTTCATTGTGATCGAGGCCCATTAGAAGCAGTAGAGTGTCTTGAAGAAGTGGAGAGTATCTTTAGAATGTTGCGAACTCCCGAGACTGTTAGAGTTTGTGCTATTATGGGATTGTTTGAAGGTACAGCTCTGGACCAGTGGAAGGTGGTTGCCCCACCGTCAATGCAAGTCGGAATGATGTGGGATGTATTTAAAACCATCTTCGTCCAAGGATTTATAACTGAAGAAGTGAAGGCAAAGAAAAAGGGAGAGCTCGTGCATATTCCACAAGTTCAACAGATGATGAAATCATATGTTGACCATTTCAAGGAACTTATTGCCTTTTCTCCAGAGGTGGCGTTCATGAGCTCATGAGGGCCTCTCTTTTTACCGGGGGACTCTGTCCAAAAATCAAGGAGCGCATCCTCCCTCCTAAAGACCATCGTTTCGAGAAGCTGGTGGAGGAAGCATTTTTAGTTGGGTTGGTGGCCGGAGAGCAGGTGGTCGGCAGTCCAGCATACCCAGTTGTTTGTGAGGTTTCTCTATCTGGAGAGGAAAGGATGCCAGAGAAACCAGTTCCTAAGGAGTTATCTCCTTTGGTCCAAGATCTTGGTTCGTCAGATCGTTCAGTGGTATGCTATCAGTGTGGTCATTTCAGACATTTTAATCCATGCTGTCGCAACCCTCTGAAGATGTGTCATCATTGCGTTTGTCTGGGTCATTTGGAGAAGTTTTTCCGGAAGCGTCGCTTGAAGAGGACGCCGTGATTGGAGAGTTTCAGCACCTGACTGCGAGGCAGGAGATGCTTCAGCCATCAGAGCCCCAGCCACAGGTCTTGGGGTGAAGCTCGCGCACAGTCAGGAGTCCCTAGGGGTGTGGAGCATTGGTCCGAGTTTTGTGTTCCGTGTTGGCGGGGGAACAATTAAGATCTTTTTGTACTTGTTTTTTTCCTGTTAAAGTTTTGATGTTATTGTAAGTTCATTGTTTTACCATGGGGTTATCATGGACTCATTCTATTCTGATCTAAGTAGTCCCGTTTGTGTGGATGTGGTTTGGTTTTGTGGATTTCAATGCGTCATGTTTTCAACTCGATGTCTGGTTACGTCTTTTCCATGGGTTTCCCCCTAGTGTTGAAGGTCGTTGACTTTGGTTGAGGATTCAACGTTTCAATAAAGGTGTTGCTTTTCACTCGTGCTATAAGAGTTGGTTTAAATCGGTTGGGAGTTACCGTGTCGACCACCCCCCCCCCTTCCTAGGTTTGTCTATTTAGATGGTTATTTTTTTCTGGACAAGTTGAGCTCTTGTGTTAGGGAGAACCCCTTTGTGTTCTCCCCTCAACCTCAGACTTCAGTTTTCTATTGAATCGGTCGGGTGTGACCTATGTAGAGTAAGTTCGTCCTGAGATTCTCATTTCTCTTCGGTTCCTTTAGTTATGTTTGGTCATAGACTTGAATCTTGGCTGACTTTTTTCCTTGGTGACTTTCTGGTGGCAGAAAGTGTCTGTGGTGGGGAGAATTGTCACACCCCGACCGCGGATGCCCTTGTTTTTAATCTTTTCATTGTCCCGGTTTGAATTTTTCTAAGTTTAATTATGTTGGCGGGTGTTTCGCCAGCACGCGGTCACCGCATCGTTAGCGGTGATGGTGCGTTCGGCACGGGTGACCGCGTGTTCGCCCAAACATTAAATATTAATTTTTTTTATGTTCACAATTAATATAATTAGTAGTATTAAATTTTTATAAATATTAATATTATTATTTTATTTTAGGATTGTTAAAGTAATATTATTATTATAGTTACCATATTATGATTATTATTTTTATAATAAAGTTTTATTATCTTTATAAAGTTTTATTATTATTATGAGGATTTTATTTTTTTGTTTATATACTTATTCTATAATTATTATTGTTATTATTATATTATTTATATTATTATTATTGTGTTAATAAAATGAAAATAAAAGTAAACCCTAACCCCACCCCCCGGTTTTCCCCTCCTGCGCGAGCAAACCCCCCCCCCCCCCCCCCCTTCCCTTGCCCTAGCGCCGCTGGCCCCTGCGTGGCTCCCTCCGTCATCCCGGCTCCCTCCGCCGTCTCGACCTTCCTCCCCTTTGGTGGTCCCGGCTCCCTCCGTCGTCCCGGCTCCCTCCGCCGTCCTGGCCTCCCTCCCCTTTGGCGGTCCCAGCTCCCTCCGTCGTTCCGGCCTCCCTCCCCTTCGTCGGTCCCGGCTCCCTCCACCACTCCCCGGCCTCCCGCTTCACCCCAGCCCGACCACCGCTGCTCCCCGGCCCTCTGTCGTGCCTCCACACCCCTTCCCCTTCAGCTTCGCCATTCCGATGCCGTCTCCCCGCTATCTGGCGCAGTTTTCGGTGAGATTCGCTCGGTCGGCCTGTCCCCAGCCAGCCCCGCTCTGCTTCGCACCAGCCCGCTCTGGCGAGCTCCTCTGCTCGGCATGCTCTAATAAGTGCGGCCTGATCTTGACGTTCACCCCTTGCTCGCGACCATCCGGTCTGGTTTGTGATTTTTATATTATTTTCATCTTTGGTGTTTTTGTTTATTTTGGCCAAACCCTAGTGTCGCAGGTTGTAATTCGCACGTTCATCTCATTGATTAGGATGTGTGATTGGCCCGCGGGGTGTTGTTAGTCCTTACGTAGATGTTTTGTCGCATCTGTGCTTGGTTTGAGGTAAGAGAATCCATGATTTTCCTTTCCATTTCATTTCCTTTGATGCTTGATGTTTATTTAAATTTATAACCTTGTTTCACACCCATATGATACTCATGTTAAGCTTGTTAGGATGTTTTGAAGTGGTCATGTTTTACTGAAAATAGATTTTTATATAAATCTTGGTTTATTCCCTTGTGTATTGTGCTTAAGGCGGTTGCTAAAGAAATTTAATTTATGTTCCTTGGGTAAAATTGGATGGTTGAGTGGATTTTTTCCCATTGAATTGTTTGTTAAATTGGTTTGGATCACGATTTAAACTTTACATGCAAAATGTGTTGATTCCCTCTTTGTGTGGTTTAAAGTTTGTTTTAGAAAGTGCTTTTTGATTCATGAGCATGTGTTGTATTTTATAAATTAGAGAAATGGATGACTTTGAGTTGAAAGAAAATGGTGCATCTATTAAATTTGGTTTGAAATGTTTTGGTTGGTTTTAGAGGGTTCCATTGGATGAAGACACAACCATGGGTGCACTAGGTGCACACATGGTTTTGCAATCAAGTGATGATGGCACCCTAGAGCTAGTCTCCCTCAAGAATGCCTCTTCGTCCCTCCCTCTTATTTCTTCTAAAAATTTTCTTTGTTTTCCAAAATGGGGAAAATGGTGTTTCTTTTGTTCAAAAGATGGTTCCAAAATGTGTCCCTCTTCGTTGGTTCTATTGGCCTTGAAAATTACTTGGGTGTGTGGCTGGAGGCTAGGGCCCGTTTGGCTCTTCAAACTTTCGTCCAATACTTGTGTTGACTCTTTGAAAATAATATGTTTTGTGAAAATGTAAATGCACGTTTGGCAACTTAATGTGTTTTAGAAAATGATTTGAATTTCATGTGTTGTGACGGCCTAATTGGTACTTTGGTGATGTGATATATGAATACTTATATTTATATATTTATATATATATATATACATACCTACAGGGCCCCACTACAGGGGGACTTCTCTTTAAGGGTTGTCATGTAGCGATGTCCGTGTAAGGGGTTGGAAAGTGCGGTGAGATGAGTCACGTGTCTGAGGGCCTCCCACTTACACGGTCTTATTAAAACTACCATGGGTTTCTGGGCGTCTTATAGATTATCGAGTGATGGTTGCTTACTAACCCCGATTAGATGGGTTGGTACCCACTGGTAGAGTTAGAGGCCAGATGGGAAGTGCCGCTGATTTTTCCGCGACGGCGATCTATTGGTTATGGACTATGGGGCTTCACCATACGCCGACAGTTGGTTCCGAACCGAGTACGTCCAGGGGTTTTATAGGGATGTTTAGGATCACCCATGGTTACTTGACTACATTACTTGTTCACTTTCAGTGGTACTTACATTACAGTTCTTACCGTCACCAGTTTCCCTTAGCACTGTTTGTTTTCCTTGTTGGCTTATTCACTTTCTATTGTACTAGTTTGTTCCAGCTTGTTTTGTCTATTTACTTACTGATTAGAAAATAAAATCTACATCTTTCTGTTTTTATTTTCTTTATGAAATGATAAATGATTTTGGAAATGGTATGTAGCGTGTGTTTTATTTTTTAATGAAATAAAAGGTATGTTGTTTGTTTTAAAATTATAAAAGCCTACTTTTATAATTTTATTTCAAACTGGTGTCAGTGGATTTTCTTTGGGAAAGGAAACTTTTGGATTCAGTGGTTTACTTTGGCATACCTACTGAGTACTTTTGTACTCATTCTGGTCTTTTACCATTTCCGTTGCAGGTTCCCTTGTTCAGGTTTTTCTGGTTTGAGTCGCTTGGTGTTGGAGCGAGGTTGGTCTTTAGTTGTGTGGTGACCTGAGAGGTCACGTGGAGGTAAGTTTGGTCGTGTGACTTTTATTTCTTTTCCGTTGATAGTGTTTATCTGTTCTATTTAGTTTGTATTTTTTTCCTCAATCCTACTTTTTTTTGGGCTGAAACCGTTCCCAACGATCAAATTTTGATGCCCGACACTAGTTTCCATCCCGGGGGGATCGGGAAAGTCCCTCGGGACTTGCCGCGAGCCGGCTCGGGTGACTGGTTCAGGTTCGACCCCGGTCTGGTTCGTGACATTAGCATTCTTGGAAAATAGATTACATATATGAATGTTACATTACACATTCAAACATAAAACAGAAGATTAATAATCCATTGTGAATGCCAATATTACCCTATATTAACCCTGCATATCAAACATAATACACATATCGGAATCCTAGGAAAAAGAAACATATAAAGGGTTGAGCTTAGATACTTAGTAAGGATAATAATATAGAAGAAACTTTCATAAAAAACATAAACATTTAAGGCAATGTATTAAAGAAAAACAAAAGGCTTTTAAACATAAACATCAGCATAATATTGCAAAGATAAATCAAATAATTTCATTTACTTATTCACATGGATATTCTACTAGTAGAATAATCAAATGTAATATCAATATCTTATTTCATAATGATGGAATGTATAATGCCAGACATCATGACCTCATAGTCAAGGACTCGTGCTAAGACTACAAATAATATTATGTCAAGGCCTTGTGCCCAGACAATAGTGTGTCCTATCAGACCAACTGATGCATTGGGGAGCTATAGTGGGCACCACCTGTCACTCACTAAGTCCAATGCATTCCTCATATGAAAAGGTTGAAACAAAACATAAAATTTTGTATTAAAACTAGCATACAAAATGTTAATACATTAACCATAAAACATGAATGGTATAAAAATAACACATCCAAAGTCAAACAAATCACAAAACCTTTAATAAAATTTGAAATATTTGTATCATAATAAATCAACATCAAACAAGTATAAAATCCATTAATGGATGTTGACATAGATGAAATCAAAACTATTTGATATGAATATCTCTTTCTATTTTGAAATCATTTAAAATTCATGTAATTATAAAAGACAACATTTACTTTGAAAATATTCTTTTAAGATTGTAAGGGAAGATAAAAAGGTTTTACAATGGTGGAGTATAACTGCACCCACAGTATATGTTAAAAAACATTCCAACCATACTTTGTATTAATAGTCATAAAGTACCTTGTTTGGAAAACGACCGAAAGATTCCTTTCAAACCATTTTATGAAAAGTCAAATATGGGTATAAATGACTTTAACCCATAGTCTATTAAATAGTAAAAATGTTTTGAAATACATTTTTAAGAAACAAAAATTTGGATGATAAAGAGGTCCTCGTAGACACTTACATAAAAACAACCTCGGATAATGAAGAGATTGTGAAATTAAACCTCACCTTGTACTTTTCATTGGTCGAGGTTATGTTAACTTCTTTTAAATTGGGTAAATCCATTTGGATTGAACCAAAAGGCTTCCTTGAAGTGCCTTATGCCTAAGTTAAGGAATATAAAAGGAAGAGAGGGATGTGAGGATCTTGGCAGAGTTTGGACAAGCCAAGGGGGTTGAGAGGTGTGAGAAATGAGTTAGAGGTGAGGGCTTTTTATAAGGGGGAGGATGGGCTCTTTAGGAATATTTGAAAATATTATTTTATTATATAATGAATTTTGTTTCTAAAGGTATGAATCTCATTAATATTGAATATAAGATGACTTGTGTTTGATATAAAATAATCTAATAATAATTGGATAGGTTTTGGATATTTTTTTAATTTTTATAAACTCATTTATTTAAATCATTCTTTAATGAGGTAAACACTGCATCATTATTGTTTCATAAATAATTTTATTTATTTGATGTCTAATAATTAAAAAAACCAGGATGTAATAAATCCTTATATCTTTCAAATGAATATTTATAATCGAAATGATAACTTATATAACCCCTTGTAAAAATTATATTACTAAAAGATATATGTTTATGACATTTTTGTCTTTACTTTAAATTAATTAATATAAAGTGTCATTATCACTCAAAAGTGGCTCCATTGGGTCCCAAAATCGACCCAAGGATGACCATGGTCGGACATGTATCCAAAACTAGTAATAGGACACATTTTAGGACAATTTAATATTATAATAATAATATTTGTTTACCCTTATTTACCAGATTTACCCTTTAACCATGGTAAATAAAGTTTTTACTGATGTAAATATTCATAATGTCTAAAAATAAAACTTACCTATTTACACAATTTAGAAATCCTAATTCAAAATATGGAATCAATTTTTCCAAATTCAAAACACAGGAGTGGCAGAAATTAATTTAAATTTTATTTCCGTTGTCAAAACAGAAAACGTGTTTTTAAGAAATAATAACAATCAAAAGTTTGACACTTGTTTATGTCCATTTTAAATGTCAAATTACATACAATGACCCTAATTATATTAAATAATTAAAATATAATCTAATTATATATTCAAACTACTCAAATGTATAATTTTACACTATAAATTATTTTGATTGAAAGAGTTGTTTTTAAATAAAATTTAGTAATTTTCACTATTTATCACAACATGAAAGTTATCAAAAAAGTTCCAAAAATTTATCCAAACTAAAATTTTAATTCTCAATTCTGAAGAATAATTTTATTTCATTAAATTGTATATATTAAAGTGTCAAATATTGGTTTTAAAAACGTTTGCTATTAAAAGGTGGTAAAATGTAATTTTTTTAAAAAAATACTTCTTTTATCTAAAAAATGAATTTGTTTGTATATTATGTCTAAAAAACACGTAATATGGATTCTAAAATTATATGGAGTGTATAAAATTCAAAATTTAGTTAATACTATTCATAACCTCTTTTTGAACACAAGTTTGTTAAGTCATGGTGCGCTCCAACTCAGTGTTGTGTGTAACACAAGTCATTTAATTTATTTATAGAGATAACATACTATGAAATATTGGGGTGTTACATTCTCCCCTCCTTCAATAAATTTCATCCTCGCAATTTGAAATTTTTCTTTGAAATTAAAAGGTTAAAAATAGAAAAATACCTTTATGGAAAACCCATATCAGAAATTGGGTTAATGAAATTTAGTCTTAATAATAGGGAAAGAGAAATGAAAAAGTCACCACTAAATAATGATGTCGATTAAGAGAAAATTGTGGGAAATTAGAGACACATAATTGGAGGAAAAACATAAATATTTATAAGAAGTGATTGAGGTAATCAACCACAAGCAAGTGTAAAATTGAGGTCCTCAAAGCCATCAATCTATGAGGATTCAAAATATCATCAATTCAACAAAACATAAGGTATTTGGATAACACATATTTGGTTTTAAGATCCCTTCTCTAAATTTTAAGAATTAATTTATTCATAGAATATGTGGAAAAATATACATGACAATTAGAGTTTTATCCTTCAACTAATTTCTACCAAGAACTCATCTTTCACTCCAAAGGATAATAGAATTAAAAAATATTCTATTTATCCTAATCATATGGGATTCAAAAATAATGAATTTATAATTAATTTTTTAGACTACTAAAAATACTACATTATAATAACTAGGACATCATGTAACAAGTGGTAGGTGATTACCCTTGTTGCCAATCGGTTGTGGGTTCAAGACTCGCGGCCCTACCGGACACGACTGGTTGTTTCCCGACCTCCGGGTTGTCCTTTTTATGAAAATAAAAAAAATCTTATGAAATGATTTATCCATAACAATAGTATCTGATATCAAACATAATCTATTATAACCCTTAGACTTATCCACAATACTTCTGTCAAAAGTCACAGTCCTAAATTTATAGGGAATGTCACATAATATTCATGTGAATACCTTCATCGTGTATTCTCTTAAAGTGTGGTAATAAATTGAATTTCCGGAAAACCATATATAAATAGGTATAAACGTTCTAATTCCATCCGTAAATCATAGAATACATGATATACTCTTTAAATCCAAAAATGTTGTAATCACCGACAGTGATGGAAAAAAAATTAGTTAGTTCCAAGGTATTCAATAATATCTAATATAATTTATCCAAACCAATCATCTCTTATTCCAAAATTAGTACCATATTATCAAGAGCATATTAAATTTTATCTTTACTTAAAACATGTATTTTCTAAAATGTTTAACTTTATATTGAGTTAATTTTCTTGGTACCACACAATCTTAAATCCTTAATTAAATAGTACTACAGTAAAATCCGTATATACTCCATAATTATTATAACCCATACGTCATTGATACAACACTAAAATGACATAATTCATTAATATCAACATAAGAAAACTACTCATTACTCTTCATATGTGGTAATATCATAACTTGATTATTATCCAAAAATATCATTTGTGGTATACTCAGATGATTGGGAAATTGATTTGCATAGTGTCCCAACTCCTTACAGATAAATCATTATACATTTGAAACCATTTTCTAACCCTTACAATCACGTATATGGTGTCCTTTTTCTCCACACTTATAACAAACTCATATTCCCTTTAAGAATTTTCCAAGGTGATTCTTTCCACAGTGATCAGATATGGGAAAATCTATCTTTTCCTTATTCCCTTTATCCATCTTTCTCTCTACTATCCTTTTATTCTCTGGCTTCCCTTAAAAGACATAAGACTCAGAGAATTGTTTAATTATCTTTTTAACACATTCTACTATTTATTCATATGATGATAATACATGGGACATTATTTCCTTTCTAAATGTGGGATTAATACCATGAAATATTTGATCCTTATTACTATTTGCATCATGGGTATGGCTGGAGTTTTGATTCCATCTACTAGGCGCCATATCTAAACAACAGGATACACTAGGTTTTTTTATGAATCACAATGCATAATTCCAAACTTGTAAAATACCTAACCTAAATTGAAGAGATTATGCATATAATCTATAATCATAAAAAATGTTTTCTTTGAGGAAGTATTTACTCTTAAATCCTTCATAATGGTCTGTAAAGAAAATGTAAATTATCCTAAGCATAGCCCCCGGGAGTTTCATAACCAAAAGTGTAGAAAGGCCGTTTTCGTGTGCCAGGATACCCCGGGTCAAGCCCAAAACTCCTTGTCAGAGTTTTCAATCCTATGTACATCTGTGCTAGAGCTGCCTCTACCTACTCGTATCCATACAAGGATGTATGGATTTGAAAATACACAAAATCCTTACATTACCAAAATTCTAGAAAGTTCTTAAATACAAATCCTCAAAGTCTATCTTAGGGTAATGTGCTCTAATCACAGTTTATCTAAATCTTATTTCCTATGTTATTGATAAACTTCCTCTAATACCAACTGTAACACCCTGACCCTAGTAGACCAAAGCTAGTGCATTATTTTAATACACTAACATGATTACAAGGAATCAAGTCCCCGATGATCGATCAGTTAAGCCATCTTGGAAAATAGATTACATACATGATCATTACATTACACATTCTAACATAAAAAAAACATAAATAATTCGTTGTGAACACCATTATTTCCCTAGATTAACCCTTCATAACAAATATAATACACTTCTTGGAATCATGGGAAAAAGAAAACATAGAAAGGGGTGAGCTTATATGATCCGTAAGGATAACAATATAGTGCAAACATTCATAAATAAGCAAAACAATTTAAGTCAATGTATAAAACTAAAACAGAAGCCTTTTAAACGAAAACATCAGCATAATATGTAAAAGATAAATCATGTAATTCCATTTACTTATTCACATAGATATTATACTAGTCGAATAATCCCATTTAATATCAATAGCTAATTTCATAATGATGGAATGCATATTGCCAGACATCATAACCACATATTTAACGCCTCATGCCAATACTACAAATAAAATTTTGTCAAGGACTTGTGCAAAGACACTAGTTTTTCTCATGATACCTACTAATGCATCAAGTAGCTATACCAGGCTCCACCCATCACTTAAGAAGTCCAATTCATTTATTATATGAAAAGGATGAAACATAAAATAAAAAATCATATTAAAACTAGCTTACGAAATGTTAATAAATTATCCATAAATCATGAATGGTATAAAATAACATATCCATAGTCAGACATATGAAAAAACCTTCAATACAATATGGATGATTTTTATTATAATAAATCAACTTCAAACAAGAATAAAATTCATTAAATTATGGTGACATATATGAACTCAAAACTATTTTAGAGAAATCTCTCTTTCAATTTTGAAATCATTTAAAAGTCATGTAATTATTAAATAAAACATTTATTTTGAAAATATTCTTATAAGATTTTAAGGGATGATTAAAAGGTGTTTTAATAGTGAAAAATAACCGCACCCACCGTATAAGTTAAAAAAACATTCTTACCGTAATTTTTCATAAAGGTCATAATGTACCATGTTTTGAAAATAAACGAAAGATTCTTTTTAAACCATTTTATAAAAACTCAAACATGGGTATAAATAACTTTTACCCATCATCTAGTAAATAGTAAAATTGTTTTGAAATACATTTTTAAGAAACATGGATGTGGATGAAAAATATGTCCCGATAGACACTTACGTAAAAACAACCTCGGATAATAAAGAGTTTGTGAAATTAACCCTTACCTTGTACTTTTCCTTGGTCGAGGGTATGTTAACCTCTTTTTAATCAAGTAACTCCCTTTGGATCGAACCAAAAGGCTTCCTTGATGTGCCTTATGCCTAAGGTAAGGATTCTAAAAGGAATATATAGATGTATGAAGATTAATTGGGTAGAGGATAGATGAGCCAAGGGGATTGAGAGGTGTGGGAAATGGGTTAGAGGTGAGGGATTTTTAAAAGTGGGAGGAGGTTCTCTTTAAGAATGATTGAAAATATTATTTTTTTATATAATGATTTTCAGTTTATAATGGTCCAAATCTCATTAAAGTCAATTATAAGATGACTCATGTTTGAAATAAAATCATCCAATAAGAATTTGACAGGTTTTGGATATTTTTTAATTTTTATAATCCCATTTATTTAAATCATTATTTAATGAGGTAAACACGAAATCATTATTGTCTCGTATATAATTTTAGTTATATGATGTTTAACAATTATAAAACAAAAACCATAATGTAGGAAATCATTATATATTTCAAATGAATATTTATATTCGAAACGATAACTTATATAACCCCTTGTAAAAAATATTTTACTAAAAGATATTTGTTTTTGTCTTTTTTTTACTTTAAATTAAATAATATAAAGTTTCATTATCACTCTCATGTGGCTCTATGAGGTCCCAAAATCTAGACAAGGATGAAGATGTTCGAACATGTTTCAACCAATAGGAATAGGAAACATGTTAGGGAAATTTAATATTATTATAATAATATTGGTTTACTGTTATTTACTCGATTTACCCTTTAACCATGGTAAATAAAATATTTACTGAAGTAAATATTCATAATGTATAAAAATAAAAGTTACCTATATAAAAAATTTTGACCTCTTGATTCCAAATATGGAATCCATTTTTTTAAATTCAAAACACAGAAGTGGAAGAAATTAATTCATAATTGATGCTTATTGTCAAAATAAAAAGTGTGTTTTTAAGAATTAATAACTATCAAAATATTAACCCTTGTTTATGTTCAGTTTAAAGGTGAAATTACATCAAACAACCAAAATTATATTAAATGATAAAAATATAATCTAATTATACTTTAAAACCACTAAAATGTATAATTTAACAATATAAATTATTTCGATTAAAAAAGTTGTTTTTAATTAAAATTTAGTATTTTTCATTATTCATCAAAATATGAAAGTTATGAGAAAAGTAAAAAAAATTTATCAAACTAAATTTTTTATGTCCCGATTATAAGTAAAAATTTAATTTTATAAAATTGAATTTTTAAAAGTGTCAAATATTGGTTTTAAAAAAGGTTCGCCATTAAAAGGCGGTAAAATTGAATTTTTATGAAAAATAATTCTTTTTTCTGAAAAAATGGATTTATTCTTATATTATTTCTAAGAAACACATAATATGGATTATAAAATTATATGGAGTACATAAATTTCAAAATTCAATTAATATTATTCATAACTACTTTTTGAACGGCTAGTTTGGTAAGTCGTGGTGCGCTCGAACTCGGTGTTGCATGTAAGACATGTTATTGAATTTATTTGAAGTGATAACGTACTATTTTTATAAAGGTTGGGGTAGAAGCCTCAATTTATTATTTAAAGTAAAGACCTTATTATTGTGGGTAGATGGAGACCCATTATATAGCCTAAAGACCCAAGGACAAGTGGCCTGAATACATGGTTTGAAATCCCTTTTTTGGCCCAAAGGACCCCTCGGTGAATAGTACTGCTATAGTGAATGTGCTGCTATAGTACCTGCTACAGTGCAGTCGCTGCTACAGTGCCTCCATCGCTATAGTGTCACTACGGCTACAGTCCTGCCGCTGCTACATTGTTGTTACAGTGCCCTACTACAGTACTTCTATGGTACCCCCCAGAATTAAGTCCCTTCCTGGATTTGATCCTTGGTCTTTTGGATGCCAAGCAGGAGCCTGTACAACTTGGGTACCGGCTCATTGGCAAACTCTTAAACACACAATAAAAATCATTCCCACATTCTGCAAGAGCCCTTTCAAGTAGGTGATCTTCCATGAAAGGGAATATTCCACTGAGCAGTTGGAGAGGCGTAGAAGAATGGAGAATTTGAGGGAATTGGATCGGAGAAGAGAAACTAAGCTTCATTGACATCGGGGAAGACGAATTTGGAATTATGGGCAGGTCTTTGAAGATTGATCTCTTGTTTCCACACACAACCGCAGACATTTTGAGCCTATGTGTGCTCTCTTAGGATGAAGATTCCCTCAGATCCTACCACTCGTGCAAACCAAGGATCAACCTAAGTACAATCCATCAAACAAGAGACGACAGGGGTTAGGGTTCTGGGCTGACGATCGGAAGAGAGGAGCAAAAGGAGAGCCCAGCTCTTTTTCCCTCTTGATAACGTACTATGAAATAATGGGGTGTTACACTATATTCTTGAATAAATAACCTAGGTTAATTTTTAAATATCATAATAATTTTTTTAAATCCCAATATTCAATTTATTTTATTCATTACCATGTCATAATAAATTGCTTACAGAAAAAATTTCATGTTCTCCATTTTGATTATAAATGAATTATATGTAAATAATAACTCTTTAATGTTGAATAAGGAGAATATATTACCAATTAATAAAATCCATAATAGTAACTATGAGTAAATTATATATTTTATACATAATTATACTTTTTTAAACAACCATAAAATATTGTTTTTCCAAATAATCTATGATATAATGCTGGAGATGGTAGAATGTATATACAATTATGTAATGTATCCATTAATTTATTATCATGACTGAAGGAAGTTAAGTGTTATTTTACCTTTAATAGATTATAAATATATCATTAATATCATACATTTTATTTAAAGTTCCGTAAAAATACCATCTATGTGAATGGTAATAAATATTAATTGCATTACTTCAAGAGGTGATTGTTCATGGTACACACAAATTATGTTTTAATATATTTAATAGATGATGAGTTATGAATATATGATATATTAAATTTTTTTAATGGATAATATCTCTCTAGTATCATATATAATAGTTAACTTATTTCTCATTATGATACATATAACTCATAAGTGAAAACCAATTACATTGCGTCGTGAGGTGGTAGTCCATCATAAATAGGAGTGATATTATCATATGCTCTATTGAATGGAAAGTGAGAATGTATATATGATATTATAATTCTATAATTATATCTATATAATTAATATAATTTATATAATCATTAGATAAATAATTATATCCAACTAAGACATGAAGAAATGGAAAATGAATTACGTTGATTCGTGAGGCTGTAGCCGCCGTACACACGATCAATGGTTTCGTTTCCAATTTCAGGGATGAGGATATGGTTTTAGGTTTTTAACATAACATAATATAATATATGTAAATTTAACATAATGATTTTATAATTTTATCCTTGTTTAATATTATTTTTAGGAGGTGGATGATGAAATTAAAAAAAATGCTCAATTGATAACATTATTTTTTCATCAGACAACTTTTTCTTTAGACCAAAAGCATACATGAGATAGATTTATGAAAAAAATTCATTAAAATATGAGTATAGGGAATTAGGGATGTTATTTGGGATTTTATTTACTGAACTAATGGGTTTTTCAAGTTTTTATAGAATTGGATTGGTGGTGGTCTTTTATAAGTAGTAGAGAGTAAACATTTGGAAATGTTTAAAAGAAATAATTATACACATGTTTATGTTATAAAACAAGAATTAAAATTGAATCATTTTCTAACCATAGAAGTTATATTGTCTAAATATGCCCAAAAAAAGTAATTAGACAATTTTATGCTCACTTTGACACTTATCACTTTACTTTAACCCCAGGTAAACTAGTTTTTTATTTAACATAGTAAATAATTTTTATTATTTTTAGTTTTAATTATTGTAAAACATTTCGTTTAATTTATTAGACAATAAAAATTATTATGATTACAACTATGGAATCATTTTTTTTGAATTAAACTAAAAAAGTGGCATAATGTAAGTTTAAATTAAACTCACACATGTTTCAAAAATATTTTTTAATGATTTTTTTAAATGATTGATGATCTCATATTAACTATATAAAAAGTAATAATAATTAAATTATTTTAAATTAATATATATAAATATAAAATCTGTGAATTTCATTTAAATCATTCCTCAATATGGGTAATATTATTCTTTTTTAAATTGAGAAACATTATACAAATAAAAATAGTTTAAAAATTCTACTTTAAATCCTAAAGATAAAATTATAATAAAATATAGTATAAAGATGATTTAAATGTATTTATATATATTTAATATAACTATATAATACTTATGAAAATTTTAAATAAAATTTAAAAGCTAATGGTACCTAATTTATTAAAATAAATGACCATTTTATAAAATTTGTAATGTTTACTCTTCTCTAAAAAATGAATATTTCTTAAAGAACCCAAAAATTCCACAAATAGTTGGAAATGATATTATAACTTAAAATGGTTTTTTTCAAATAAATTTTAGAAAATTTTGTAAATTAAATTTATATTATGTGAACAAAGAGAAATTAAACCATCTTTTAAAAGAATAAATTTATTCAGAAAATATATTTTATTCTTTCAAAAGGTCAAAATATTATCTATAATAAATAGATTACAATTGAATTTTTGATATGTTTAAAATATAATATTAATAATTTATTTATTCATATTCATACCCATAAATTTAATGGCTTGGTTAAAATGGTCATGTTTATATAATACTATTTTAATAGAGTATACTGTTTTTCTTAATCCCAATGCTGTTTGAATTACATGTTATTGAACATATTGAATTTATTTAAAAATAAATATATCATAATGTATTTAGGTCTTACCAGATTAGAAAATATTATATTTGTTCTATTTTATTAAAATAAAATACATTTTATACATTTATTAAATTAGACAAAGGATATTTAAATCCATTATTAGTTGAGTGACATGTGGTGTGCTCATTTGGTCGGATGAATGAAATATAATGTATTCCTTTCCAAATTGTCATTATATTTTTGAGAATTGGGAATTTATGAGTTGTACAATAATAGGATGACTTGTTTTATATCTTCTGGTCTCTCTAGGTCTTGTATATACTGATTATATAAGAATTCATATTATATAAATAGATATATCTTATTGTGGACATGATTATTTATATATATGAGTTTCAATGGTTGTGATCAAGAAAGAACCGTTTATAGCATGATTAGCATTGATATTTTTCTATAGGTTTCTCAATGGAAATAATTTTAGATTAGATAATTCAAAATTATTTTCAATATTGAACATCCCTTCAAGTCATATTTGAGTTATTGGAAAGATGACTAAATATTTCTACAATGTGTTTGTCAAAACATTTGATAGATATTTTGAAAATAATATCCAAAACAATATATAGAATCCAAACAATTAGTGATCTTTTTCAAAATGGATAAATAAATTATTTAAAATTTAGAGATTATTGAGATTTATTAACAAAGGAACTTAACATGATGTGGTGGATTTTACAATGAAATTGTATATTATTTTACATGGTATATGATACCAAACCATATAATGACATGTTGATAAAAAAAATTGAATTTGAAATTATATTATCAATTATTTAAATAAATAATGAGAATTCCAATGTTTGAATATTTGAAAATGTGTAAAACATAAAAATCTAAGAGGCCCCTTCATTCATTGAATTATCCCAATAAAATGATATACTGGTACCTAATTTGGTATGTTAATGATGATTATTACATATTAAAAGCAATATCAGTCTCTCTTCTCTCCATTTTCATCTAATGAAGAGGGTATATCATATCATTTAGAGAAAGGATGTAATGTTTAGGTGTTCAATGATTCCAATGAAAATTAGATACCATAAGGGGGAAGAACATATTGGTTGTTTCTTTAGGAACATGATCAAACTCATTTCTAATAACGACCAACATTTTAGACATTGTGGTATGCATGGATTTTAAATTTATAATTTATTTTATTTTTATTTCTCAGTAGGGATTGGGGTATGGTGTTCATGTTTTAATCTATTGTTAGTGGTTATAGAGATATCCAATGAATACAATTAATATCATTATGGAAATTATCACTGATGTTTTATATGATATTTGTTCATATAATATTAATTTTTTAAATAGATGGGTTATGATACATAATTTTATTTATATGTTTCTAGGAAATCATGATTTTGATTAAAATGTATAACTTTTTGAAAAACCAAATCATGTTAAATACCATTAGAAAATAATGGTTTTGAAAAATTATATTGATAATTTTTTAGAAATTTTAAAATGAATTAATTTTATAGAAATGTATTTTTTGAAGACTATTTTTGAAACCTATTAACATTATATGTAATAATATAATGACATGAAGGACATGAATTATGCTGAGAAATATTTGTGATGATTAAGGACATAAGAAACACTTTGCATATTTGTCATGGTAAAGAGGATAATTTGTTATTTATTAGAGAAAATGTGATGTCTTAATTCAATGAAAGAATAATAAGAATGAATTTTTGATTATGATCAGATGGTGAAGGAATATTTTTAGGTGTCTCATTATAATTCGATTAACTTGATTATAGGTACTGTATATTTTTTCTAAATCTGGAGTGTATTTTTCGGAAATATTTTTTTTATATTGGATATGATATTATGTGATGTTTGAATTTGAAGTTAATAAAATTTTTAGTTTTCTAAAATTACATTTTTGGAGAAAAATTATATTTCATATTTAATTTAAATAAATTTTTGAATTTGTTATGTTTTTTATAATTTTTTTTATTTAAATAATTATGTATGTATACATTCTATATCTTTATTTCTTGTGGTCTTTTGTAAAGTATTTATTTTAGATAAAGATATTTTTTATCCTTTGTTATTAATATTTAAATTTATTGAACCTCATTGTGTATGGAAAATTATAAAATTCCATAGGGAAATCCCACTATTTATATAACCATTCTATACATGTTCACTTTAGTTGACATCTAGACAAGATTATTTATTATTCATGAACAAAGTTGTTTTAATACTTCATCAGTGGTGAGTTTTATATCCACATGAGAGATATAGGTAATGTAAAATCCATTATAAAAATTTATTATATTACATTTCACCAGTTTCTAGAGATTTTTAATTAAAAAATATGTTTGATTTTTATTGTATCATTGATTTGGGTTTTGGGATTAGGGTCTCCCGTCTGAAGAGTTATAAGCCATGTTTTTCAATAAATATCATCATTCAATTTTGGTAATCGAATTAATATAGTTTTTTAAGGAAACTAAATAATTTTAAATAAGTGTTTCTCATTTATTTAAACATCATATATATAATGAAAAAAATCATTTAACATGTTTTAGTTAAAATAAACAACATTAATTTTTATGGTTTTTAGTACCATTAATATTCGTATATATCTCATCATTGTTTATTTAATAAAAATAATTCATAAAATTAACATCAAGAATATTGAAAATTTATTTTATAATACTAATAAAGAAAATAATAAGGTCACATGGAAATTAAAATTAATTATTATTAGAAACCTTTAATTTAGTTTTACTACACATTTTCTATAAGACATATAAGTACATATGGTGATATAATAATATGAAGCTAAATAAGTATCTAATTCCAATAAAATATAATAATTAACACAATTTTATTCAAAAATAATATAGTTATACTTGATAAAATATTATATTCAAATCAATTCAAAGGATATGTTATTTTACATGTAGTATAAGAAAATAGTTTTTTTTTTATTTTTTATTATGGTATGAAATAAAATGAATCCCCATTATCAATCCTACATTAGTTATTTTAATATAAGTAAACTTTTCTATGAAATGTGGGAACTGTTATCCTAGGATAAATGCCTAATTAAATTTCAACGTTACAAATCCCAAACTATAAACACAAGCACACCGCAAGAATTTAAACGACCCAATAACGCAACAGATAACTGAAAAAACCCATTATTCAATATGTATGAAACCCGGTAAAATTGAAACCCATAAAACAAACCCACCATAGAGAAAACCTATATAGATTACATAAAATATCTACCAAAGATGACACACCACCAATGTATGTTATATAATCCACTAAGAACCACTACCTAAAAAATATACAATACAATGATACCGATTTGAATAATCAAAACTGATAAAATTAACACCCACTGGATTCTGATAAAAAAACCCTTGAGTATACAATTGAGATTGAAATTAATTTCAACTCCCTAAATTAATAAACTAATATTTATATTCCATTACTCAAAACATGTTAGTGCTAGAGGTAGAACCATATTTTTTAATAAACTGTGTCATCATCATGTGAAACAAAATAGAACAACACAATTATGGATATGAATAACTACCACTAAACCCGAGAAGAAAATATATAGATGATACCTAATATGATAAATAATATGAGTGGTATTGAGTTTTGAGTATAATCATAAACCATATGATAACTGGAGTTGTGTCTCCCACGATGAAACAAGAAAACTCTATCAAAACACAGGCTTATTGGAAATAAATATCTAATTGAAACCAAACTAAAGAATTAGAAAAGGAGGATATTCCTAATTTATAATAAGAAAAACTAGGATGGTGAGGTTGACATTAAAACTAGTAACCACATTGAAATGAAAGAGAAAATTGGTGCCAAAGTTTATAAAGGAAGCCCTGATTTTATTCCTTTATGAAGTGGAGGAAAACCCTAAAAAGTATAAATAGGATGGAAGATATCAAACTATTGATCCATAAGGGGTAAGTAAGAGACCTAAAAAGAGAGATAAATTTGAGAGTGAATTCATATGGATAAAAACACCATCCTACAAATGTTATGAAATAAAATACATATAGCTATAATAATTACATATTTTTATTTATATCATATAATTATTTTATTTAAATTTTCATATAATATAAAACATCAATGAAAAGATATTTTTTAAAAAAGTTAATGATTTCATGATTCTTTTTATATACAAAATAATTATTAATAAAAAGTTGGAATTATTACTATGAATTAATATATTTTCATTTTATCAATGATAAGAGTATTTCATTTTTATTACAAAAATATTTAATATTATGGAGCAGTCTTGATATAATAACATAAATTAGATTAAATTTTTTTAAATGACATAAACTAGAAAAGAACGCATATAAAATTTGATGGTATTCATTTTCTATGTATTAAAAATATGTAAAATTGAGATTAACATAATATCTAGAGCCCAAACTAATTGGAATTAAAATTAAAAAAAATTATTAAAATATCATATATTAATTATTTTTAATATTTTTTTCTTTAAATTATAGTAATAAGATTCAAAAAGATATGTGACAATAAGTATAAAATATTTTACTAGATTTTAAATATAATATATTTCTAATACTTTCAAAATTATTCTATAAAAAACTGCCGAGTCAAAATAATTTTTATCAAAGATGATATACACATATGATTCAAATTATTTTTATTATTGTGTGATTTATTAATTAATATTGATATATAAGTAATATATATATTTTCATAGTCATAACTATCATTTTATGTTTTATGTCTAAATTTGAAAGACTAATTTTATATCAATTATTTTACGCTTTTCAAAATTTTGAAAAAAAATCAAGGATGTATTTTGGGTTTTATCACTCAATTTTGTATATCATTATGATATTTTCTATTTTATTATATTTTTTATTATTAAGAAAAAATTATATTTGAAAAATATGTTTTGTTAAATTTTCCGATTTGATAAATATTTTAGATTTTGTTTTCATTTTAATTATCCCCATTAATATTATTTTATAAATATTATGAAAATAAATTATTAAACTTTTATACATAACATATTAATATCAGTCATCTTTTTTTCCATATAATTGAACAATAATTTCCTAAAATATCTTTTTTGTTACAATTTAATATTTTTTAATTATTATATAAAAAATATTATTATTTTAAAACATTTTTTGAAATTAGTGAACATTTTGATCTACTATTATTTTATATTTTTTATGTAGTCTTCTAATAATCATATATATGTGCTAATTTTTTAGACACTAAGAAATAAAAATGCAACAATATTTAAAGAGATATTAACTAATGGATTTATCCAAACATTATTCAATATTTTATGCATTAAAAATATATATAAACTTAAATATCAATTGGAAATTTAGTTTTTGAATGTTACAAATCTGTTACTTGGTTTTCAAAAAATTTATTTCAGTTAATTTTAGATATATTTTTAATTTTGTTTCTAAATTATATGAAATGAAAAATTACATCTAATATTGATTATATAAATAATGGTGTACACAAAACATGTCAACATCTCATCTATTAAATAGAATATATTATATGTATGTAAATAATGAATGTGTTACAACACTTAAATTTATCTTAGATCTCACCCAAATGTGTGTGGTATAATCCATGATGTACATATGAAATTTATTATGGTATACTAATCAAAAAATCTTTTTTCTGTTTTAAATGATTTTGGATGAATTCGCTATTAATTCCTTGGAATACTTTTTATTTCCAACTATTTACGTGTTATTTTGTGAAATAAAAACGCATTTATCGAATTATAGTATAATAAATTGAAATATATAAATAAAAAAAGACACAAAAATCATATGTTGGGTCACTCATAACCACTAGGTATCGAAAATTAGATATTTAGATTAAAATGGTGAATATCTTCTCAAAATTTTAAAATCATCCGAGGAATTTAATTTTTTGTGTAAAATTTATCAAATATATATTTCATAGAATATTTCATCTAGGTTCGAAATATTTTACTATATTTTAGTATCTATAAATTCAATTATTCTATATCCATGACCTTACCTTGCAATTTTTCAAACGACAATTGGTTATTACATTTTTTGAATCAAGACAAAATAGAAATTTAAACCTAGTAAACAACCATTAATAATATTATTAAAGGTCCAATTGTTTTTTAATTTTTTTTATTTCTAAAACATTTAAGTATTAATTGAAAGAAATTTTATTTTTTTGATCTTCATAATCCTTTTTCATTTAATTATTTAGACATGAATAGGAAATTAATTTAATTATGTAAAAAATTTAAATATTTTAAACTGGAACACGGACTGAAATACTATATACATAGTATCACCTAGGACATTTTGTTTTATCAATCATTAACATAAAATGACAGGGGACATTGGGCCATTGATGAAATGATTTTTTTTATAAATAAATAATTTTTATTTCATTGATTTATTTATATTTGAATCAAGAAGATATCATAATTTGAATTTGAGAAGAGGGATATGGTGGCCCCCTCATGGTAAATTTTACTCTGTATCCTCCTCCATGAAAATCTATAATTACTTTGTATCTTTTATTACTTTTGGGTTTCAATTGTGTGATTCCACTTACCACATTCTAATTTCCAAAAAGTTATGGATAGGGTGGTCAATAAGATTTGGTATAGATGGACACTACTAAAATTAATTGTTTTAGTGCCCTCTCAGTGGCCACCAAATGGTGATCACTTTTTCCTGTTGACAAAAGATATTATAGGCCACTACATGGAGGCCAATAAAAACATCCACATGAAGCACACATAGAAAACCCTCTCTGAGTGTGATATACTATGGGAATCACGGTGGTATGAGTCAGGGAAGTTACCATCAGTGGGTGGCTACCATGGTGGGTCCCTAGTGGTGTAAAACCACCACCAACTAGCATATGTGTTGCAAGATATTGATAATGGTTGTGACTGTGGGTTGGAAATTTTTTGGTACTAATTGTGGGTAATAATAAAGATTATAGTGGGTATTGTTTTTTAGTTATTGATTAAGACTACAAGATAAGGGTGTTCGGGTGATGGTGGATAGGTGTTTAGTAACAGTTGTGGAAGGGAGATGAGAAGGATGTGGTGGAATTTAGTTTTTGTTTTATTGATCAACAAATTGAATTTTCTAATAACAACAATAATGAATTCCATTTTCTATCCACCAATTCCTATATCATTGATTATAGAGGTATAAGGGATACAATATGGTTTCCCTGTCATAAAAATCTCTCATACGGTACATGACATGAATGTGGGTAGGATAATAGATTTCGTGAGTATAGAGAGAAACTATCTTGTTTCTAAATAACTTGGATTGAACTGATATACATTTTTTGGTATTCAAGTGAGAGTGGATGAATATACTTTGAAGATAATGAGAAGGATATAGTGACACACAATTCATAGAGGTGGATCGTGGGAAAACAATGTCTCATTTATTGGTACATGGTTAAAGGAATACCAATGGGCATGAGGTATATCATTGGGGACAATGATTCTATTGGATAAGGGTAATGGCTTGGATTATGAGACATTTAGGTTTCAGGTAATAATTATGTTTTAGAATTTTTAATATAATATAAATTATTTACTTTATATTTATAATCATATCGTATGGATTTAATCAATAGTTTACCGATTTTTATGGGGAATAAAAAACATACAACTACACAAGATAATATATTTAGACAATTTCTATATATGCTTTAATTTTATAGTCTATAATATATAGTAAATACATTTGGACATAGATTTGTTTAAGGTCATATTTTTGGGGTTGTTAATGTATTTATGTTTTGAATAAGTGGTAACATATATTATTTAAATTAATATATGTTTATAAATATTATCTCTTTTAAAAATATAGGGTAATAAAGGAATAATTTTTTTAGTGTTTCATGAATTAAAAGTGTTGAAATTTAATTTTTGTAGACATTGTAAATTAAATTTAAAACTCTTTATTATTCAATAATGGTTTTCAAATATTAAATTTTTTATTTGAACTCTAATTTACTATCTATTTATGAAACTATGATCATGAAATCAGAAAATTAATTAGTGATTTATATAAGATAGATAATTTTAACATATGACATTATTGATAACACCGCCACATGGTCCTACCCATTCAAATATTTAAATAAATCTTTAATTTTGGTATAATATCAATTTTGGAATATTTTTAGTTTATTTTAAAAATATTAAATTAAATCATGGGGGTGAGGTTTTCAAAAATAATATCTATGGTGACACATACTTTTACTACACAAATATTACATCTTATTATGTTAAAATTAAAATAAATAACATTACAATCCACACAAGAATCATATAGGTTTAGTTCATTTAGAAAGTAGGAAACATAAAAACATGTTTACAATAGAATTGCATCATCTCCCCCAAAGATCATTATAAATAGAAACCATCTGTGGAATATCTTACTGAAAACCTTTCATCTTGACTTAGGTAGAAGAAACACAAGAAAGGGTGATGTCAAATGATCTGTAATTATTAACAAGGGAGATATCAATGAACACATAATTGTAACATGAATATAAGTGTATGAGAACATGATCATTACATTTAAAAACCATATCTAGTATAATATAGAAAATAAACTTGATTCATGGAATAAATTATGTCAATTAAAAACACGTGAATCAAATAGAAATCAAAGAACATGATCCATGAGATCATAACAGTGGAATGATACATAAGTTTGTGGAATATACATAAGTATGAAAAATAATTTACATAGTAAATTTCCACTACCGATACTATAATAATGGACTGGGTTTATTCCTTATTCTATCTTATCCATACTCAAGGATCACTCCTAAGACTGTCATAGTGGATTGAGTCCCTTAAAGGACGTGTTTCACTACCCATTCGAATCCTTATTATCTCACGACATATCCATCTTTACCAAATTCATTTGAGGGATACATAATTCTTTTCTCACCCATCATGTAATCCTAATTTATTTGTATAAATTCCACAAGACAGTAAAACATTTATTATATCATATAATAACCCATGGAAAGGATATGGTTTTCAAAAAATGTTACCCATATTTGTAACACCCCAAAATTGAATGCATGAAATAATGACTCTCTTCAAAACACCACTTTTTTAGAACCTAACCAGTGAACAAAATGATTCCACCTCTATGATTTGATTTTTGAAAAACATACATACATGGTCACATTCAGTATGATAGCTAGAGTCTGGTTTGAAAAAATTAATTTTTTGGTGAATAGTAACATACCCTTATGAATAGTAACATGAATAGTAATATGAACATTATGAATAGTAAATCATATTATTTTTTATTTTCTTATTTTTATGAGATAATGAGATCATGATTAGTTTTTCAAGGTGATATTAAACGAATTATAGTTTTAAAATTGTTATTTTTTGAATAAATTATGATTTTATGTAAAATATAAAATTAATAATATTTAGAAACTTATTTTAAAATATGGATATAATTTTTGAATTCTACACGTCGAAAAATGTTTAGGGTGAATTTTTTTAATTGTTCTGAAATACAAAAACAATTATGAATAGTAAGATATGGTAATTTACGGTATATATACATTATCATTTAAATTCACTATTTCTAGCATCATGGAGGATGTAAGAACATTTGGTTAAAACTCACATGCACTTTTTACTATTATGGGTCACATTAATCAACACTATTGGTTGTATTAAGGGAAATAATAATATAATAAATAAGATATTCAAAAATCACCTCTCCTCCACTATCCCCCCCACTCCCGCTCCACATCACTCATCTAAAGCCTTTTACATTATCTAAATTCAGCTAAAATATCCTCCCAATATCCCCTCTACGTCCATCATCCATTGGTCTCATAAAAAGACAAAAACCTCTTCTCTAAATTTTCTCTCAAAGAAGACATCATGAAGAGGAAAATTCCTATTTTTATTTCTTTTATTTTATGTTCCTTTATTTTCTTTTACTTTCCCCAAATCCATTCATCCCAATTTTATGATGAATCCAGTACCATAAATGAGCAGAAATTTTGTTATGATAATGGAATAATTCTTCATCATCTCTCTTTTCCCCTTCTTTTATACTAGAAATGAAAACAGAAACTGAGATGTGTTAATTTGTCACATTTAAGGGTGAAGTATTTTCAATTTCTCTTACCATCTTCAATTATAGTAATAAACCCATTCTGATGGATAAATGAAACTGTAATATATTTATTATAACTTTTTTAAGGTTCTAAAATCTTTTTTTACAAATGATATTAATTTATAAATCAAAATGAGTTCGTTGTGATAAAAAACTCCCAATTAACCTAAAAAATCATCATTAATGTTTTATATAATGATTCATCATCACTCGAAATAACTAAATTAATTCCATAAACATGTAATATTTTTGACGTTACCAAATAATATAATACTTAAATTATGTAAAATCAATCTCATCTTTCATGTTTATCCTTTCATGTATATAAATAAACAGGTTATGAATACCAAGGAAGAAAACACTCCCAAACAATAAAATTGAACCTCTTAAACACATCAAGAAGGCCATGAATGAACATAATAAAGAGATAAAAAAATCTATTATATAAATAAGAGTTTATGGAAATAATAATTCATGAATTTCATTTGGTTATCTAGGACACTAAGATCAAGTGAAGAACACCATCAGACATAAGGTAGGGGCTTTCAACCCAAAACTCCATTTTCATTCTGGTTACACTTTTTCTCTGGTTACCTCAATTAAATTATTATTTATTCATATTTAATTCTCATAAAGTATGTATCAATGGCCTATATTTGTGTACCATTCATAATCATTCCTTATTTTATGGGTAGTTACACATTTTAAAAGGAACTTTCATAAATTCTTCTCGATATACAACTCCATTTGAAGTGAATTTATCGATTATTACCTATTTTAAAGAGAACTATATAATCTATATTAAAAACCATTATTTCATAAAATAAATCTTTTTTTAATTAGAAATCTACCTCTAGTTACATCGGGTTTTATAAAATTATTTTTCCAAAAGAAATATTCTTTCAAAGTAAAAAGGATTTTATCTTAATAATTACTCGATTATTTTATAAATGTATTTTCACCCATTTCAACACTCCTTTTGATTATTATATTTAAATTGGGTTAATGTTTTATGATATAATATAATATATTTAATTTAATGGTTTATCATTATTTTGACTGTAGATTTTATATCTTAAAACTATTCACCAATTTACTCTGAATGGTTAGGGTTTATGCTTAATGTTTGGGGAAAGTTATTTACATTTCATATGATAGTGTATATGTTGTTTATGTTTATTCATTCTCATATTAGAAATGAATTTAACTTACTATGTGATGTTTTTGTCCCTATATATCCCCTTGATGCATCAGTAGATCTCAAGAGACAAACTACGATCTTGGCCTGAGGCCATGAAGAAATGGTTATTTAGTGTCTTGTGATGAGTCCCTGAAGGAGTGGTTGTGACGTACAACATTAAGCATTCCCATATTATTAAACTAGTAATTGAATGTTTGCGTGTTTATTCAACTTGTAGAATACCAATGATTATTATTTATTATGACATTATTTATTCATCTGTTATTCCCACTATAATGTGTTTAATTTTATTTTTAAAGGCTTGTGTTTCTAGTTATTCAACATGCCTAATGATAATGTTTATGATATCTGCTACTGTATTGCATACCCTTACTGAGTGTTTGAGCTCACCCCTTTCTTATGATACATTTTCTTGTGATATGAAGAGGTTAATTATGAATGACATGTAGGGATAACATAAGAGATAATGATTTTTTGAATGGAATTTTTATACTGTTTTTCATATAAAATTGTAATGTTGAACTTACGTGTATATTTGATTTCCCAAATATACTAAAATATTCGTTCATTTAGGTTAGGAATTTGTTATAGTAATGACAATGAAATTGATTAAGTCACCAGCTCTAGGAAATCTGGGTCGGGGTCTTTACAGTTGGTATTAAAGGAATTTTAAATGAAAAATTGGAATCTAGATTTAGATAATGTAGATTATGGAAAAAAACCCTAAGATAGACTATGAGGATTAACATAAAATAACATCCTAGAATTTCAATAAGGAATATATTATGTGGATATTTATAGAAAATAAATCTTTTTTTGGATACTAAAAGTGTGCGTTGTTCTGGTACAGATGTACCGAGGAATGAACACTCTGACAATGAGTTTCAAGCATGACCCTGGGTATCCTAGTACACAACAACATGCCTTATTGTGCACCTATCTTGACTTTACCAGGGAATATTCTTATGATATTTCACATTTTATTTACAATACATTATGAAAGATTTAAATATATATTTTTTCTTCAATGAAACAATGATTATGATTATAGAATTATCCATTCATAGTATTTCAATTAACGTTATGTATTTTTTATTTTTGAGATTATAAATTATCATACATTACCTAATCGATTTGTGCCATTATTTAGAAATTTCACTTAGTCTATGGAATGAAAACTACATGAACGTGCGTGTCCCATGTAGGTATTCCCCCCTATGTAAGGAAATGATGTTGGCTCTGGATCCTCGATTAGTGCTGAAAACCCTATTTCTATACATAGACAACTAAATCAGGTTATGAACAACAACCTTACCCATATGGAGTGTCCTGATCCACAATGTGGGGGAGAAATGTTACTACACTTTATGTGACAACATCCTCCATCATTTAATGGGTATATGAACCCATTCATAGTGGAACAATGTATATGTTCCTAAGAGAATATATTTATCGCCTTGGGATGTAATGAATGACAAAAGGTTTTGATGGAAGTTTATCATCTATAAATTGATGGGGATTAGTGGTGGTATTTAATCAAAAACACAAAGGAGGAGGAAGAAATAGAGGAAATGAGATAGAGTGATTTTATGATATTTTATTAGAAAAATAATTCCCTCAAGAACAAAAGGTTGATATAGAAAGGTAGTTTCTGAATCAGAGGCAAAAAGAGGATGAGAATATTGAAAAGTATGAAGCTAATTTCACAAGGTTAGAAAAACATGTTACAGACTACATACATAATCTAAGGAGTAAGGTTGATCGATTCATTAATGGTTTAAAACCATTCCTCTACGGGCTTTAGTATACCACGGTTTCTCATCATATGAAGATATTGTCTCATGTGTTATTAAGACAGATATTGAATTCTTGAAGTCTTTTAATTTTAAGGGAAAATAGAAGAAAAATAGGTCTACTGAAAACTATGGAAGTGGAAATAATAAAATGGAGTATAATGTAATAATTAACCTTACAACCTATGATAATTATTGGAAGAGACACCTTTGTACTTTCCTGAAGGTTATGGGTATTTTTTACATGTGTGGAGAGAAATTAAACCTATCTCGATATTGAAAGGGGGATAATGAAGCTAGCGGTGTTCATTGATACAATTTCATTGAGAGGGTACATTATTCCCTTGATTTTCCTAGGCACCAAGGAAAGGTTCATGAATGAAGGCCATGGGACAAAGGACATGTTTATGTGATAACAACTATTGATATTGAAGTCCCCAATGTGGGGTGGTTTGGTAGATTAATTGTTTCATCAAACTTAGTAAATGCTTTATTTGGTTCTGTATCATCACATTCTTTCATATCTTCTCAATTTTCAAAGAAAATTAGAAATTTCAAAATTGATTTAATAAAGGACTTATCACTCAAAACTCATAATGGAAGTATAACTGAAACAAAGATGTGCAATGTGGTCCCCATTATGGAATATAAACATGCTTTATCTAATGATATTATTATCATACCCAATATTGAATTTGATATAATCCTTAGTATGTATTGGAATTTTTATCACGATTTAAGATTATATTTTAAGAAGAATGAGGTTACAATTTTTGGGAATGATATAGAATCCCTCATCTTTAGAGAAGAAAAATCATCGTCTGGTTCTTATCTAAATCCACCCCCAGTAGCTCTACTGAAATTAATTATTGTGGAATATGAGTACTCAATATCTATGAGTGAGTAAAATAATATTCAAACTGGTGATGTTCCTATTGTGAAAAAATATATTGATGTTTTTCTAGAGGATATACGTGCACATCCTTTAGAGTGGGAAGTTGAATTACTTATTGATGTAATTCATGGTTCAAGTCCTATTTCAAAGACTCCTTATAGAATAGACACTGTGGAATTAGTATAACTGAAGAAACAACTAGATGAATTGAGTGATAAGGGATTCATTCTCCCTAGTATTTCCTCATAGGGCGCCCCGATTATTTTCATTAAAAATAAAGATGGATATATTATGTTAGTAATTGAATACAAGGAGATTAATGTGATTGAATTAAAGAACAAGTATCCCCTACCTCACATTACTGATTTATTTCATCAACTTAATGGAGCCCAATATTTCTCAAAGATTTACCCTCTTTCTGGATATCATCAGTTGTGAGTGAGGAAGGAAGATATTCCAAAGATATCATTTCAAACCAGGTATGGGAATTATGAGTTTATAGTAATGTTTTTTGGACAAACTAATACACCCTATGTTTTCATGGATTTAGTGTATAAGGTTATCAAAGAATGTCTTGATGAATTTGTGGTTCTATTTATCAATGATATCATGGTATAGTCTAAAGGCTACGAATATTATGAAAATCACTTGCACACAATTGTGAATACTCTTAGAAGAAATCGATTATAAGGGAAGTTTAGCAAGACTGAATTTTGGCTCACATCAGTTTCCTTTTGGAAACATTATCTCTAAGAATGGAATATATGTTGATCTTGTGAAGTCAAAGGCTATTTAGTAATGGCCTATACTAATGAACATAACCAGGGTATGTAGTTTTATGGGTTTAGAGGGTTATTATCAGCATTCCATTCAGAACTTTGACCATTTATCCAACCCGTTAACCAAAATTACTCAAAAAGGGTTTATGTTCATATGAAAAAAATAGTTTGATGAATGCTTAAAATAATTAAATTGTATATTAGTTAATTCCTTGATCCTAACTCTACCATCAGTGAGTTATGTTATTGTGATCTATAGAGATGAGTCAAAGAAAAGACTTTGTGGTTTCCATATGCAAAATGATAGAGTTATTTCCTATGAATCAACGTAGCTAAAAATTAATCAACAAAACTATACAACTCATGATATTGAGTTGTAAGTTGTAATAGTTTCTCTAAATATATAGATACATTATCTCTATGGAAAAAATGTGAGATATAAACAGATCATAAGAGTTTGAAATATAGATTCGCAAAGAAAGAAATCAACATGAGGCAAACGATATGGCTCTAACTACTCAAGGACAACTATTGTTCCATACCCTACCACCCTAGAAAAGAAAATAAGTTAGATGATATATTGAGTAGGAAAGATCATGGATTTCTTAACAAAATGAGGATGGAAAAGGATCCCTTGTACATGGATCTAGTGAGGATGGATATGGGAATTATCAAAGAATTTGATACATCACTACATTTTCAAATGGTTTCCAAACCATATTAATTATAAATAATTTAAGATTCCCAATTTGATGACAAGAATCTTAAAAACAATTAATGTTGCGAAAGATTGGATGTTGGATAACATTATGTGTGAAGATGGGATTATAAAATTTGGGAAGAGTCTATGTGTTTTCTTTATACCCAAGATAAAAAGGGAGTTATTAGATAATTCTCAAATATAAAATTTCATTATACATCATGGTATCACTAAGATGTATAGATATTTGAAAGAATTTTTTTGGTGGGACAACATGAAGTGGGAAATTGGTGATAATGTATCAACATGTTTAGTCTATCAACAAGTGAATGATGAACGACAACATCCAAGAGGGGCCATGTAGCCTCTACCAATTCATAAATGGAAATGGGATGACATCACCATGTATTTTGTCCCTAGATTACCCAAAACTACATGGGAGAATGATTCAATATTGGTAATTATTGATCGACTTATGAAATATGCACATTTCCTCGCTATAAGGGAGGATTTTCTACTTGAGTGACTAACACGACTCTATATAAAAGAAGTTGTGAGACTTCATGGAGAATCACCATCAATTCTGTCTGATCATGACCCACAATTTACATTATATTATTGTAAAAGTCTTTAGAAATCATTGGACACTGAGCTTCGATTGATTAATGCTTATCACCCTCAAACTGAAAGACAATTAGAGAGGATGATTCAAACCATTAAGGACATGTTGAGATCATGTTCACTTGACTCTCAAGGTATGTGGGATCAATATTTACATTTACTTGTGTTTTCATACTATAATAGATTACATTCAACTATTCAGGTCACTCTATATTAAGTATTGTATATAAAGAGATCTCGTACACCAACTTGTTAGGATGAAGTTAGAGAAATTAAGCTTGTGGTCCCATATCTTATGAAGGAATAAAAAGAGGTGAAAACTATTCAACCACATATCAATGCAGCTCAAATAAGGAAAACGTGATTTGATGATAATTAAATGAAGGATTTGGACTTTCATGTAGAAGACCATGTTTCCTTGAAGGTATCTCCATGGAAGGGTGTTTTATGATTTTGTAAAAAAGGGAAATTTTGGCCCAAGTACATTGGCCCTTTTGAAATCCAATAGAGAATTTGAGTTGTTAAATATCATTTGGCTATGCTGCTAGCCTGTCTAAAGTACAAAATGTGTTCCATGACTAATTATTGAGAAAGTACCTACCAAAACCAACAAATGTCCTCACTTATAATGGTATAGAATTGGAACTGGACTATTCTTTCTATGAAGAGACTATCTGGAATCTAGACACTAAAGAATAGGTGTCTAGAATCAGATGACTTGTCTGGTAAAGATACTTTGGATAAATCATATGATTGGAGAGGCAACATGGGAGCCTAAGGAGAATATGATATAGACATATCCAAATCTTTTTATGGCGTAACATTATATGAATTTCAAGGATTAATTTTTTTTAGTGGAGAATGTAACACCTAAAGGATTAATAAATAAATTTATAATTTAATGCATGAAACACAGAGTGTCTACAAAACAACACTATGTTATAACCCTGTAGAGACCCGAAGCTTGACATACATGGACATTAAATTACTTTTTCAGAATACTTAATACATAACAAAAATAGACACACAAGGACCGTAATAGTTTAGTGTCTTTGGAAACTTGGAACGTTTTCTTCTAATCGTGGTGAAATATCTTCAACATCTTCCATAAAGATCCTCCCCTTTTTTTCTTACCTAAAACCTTTCTTTATATCTTGGGGAAAAGAAAACATAAAAAGGGTGAGCTCAAATTCTCAGTAAGGGTAAGCATGGATAAAATAAAACATACCATATACATTTGAACTTAAAAACATGAACATAATGTTTAAACATCAAAAGCTTGAGCAATAACATAAAACATTGAAGTACGTAAGGCATAGATCATAGAGAAACAATAAGAATCATGAAATAGCATGGGAATAAAACATGTAATTGTGGAAACCATTAAGCAGATGATATGATTTCTATATTAGACAAGGCATTGCAGCCAATTCCATCTTAGTGGACAAAGTCCCTTTCTGAATCGAGTTCACTTCTCGTTCCAGTCCTGTTTTACTGAACCAGTTTAACATGTCGTTCCAGCCATGTCTATCTCATGAGATATAAATCTTAACCAATGCATTGGAGGGAGATATAGGTCCCACCCATCTCATAATGAAATCATTCTTACTTGTGGCACAAAACAATCATAAATCATTCATCATAACCCAAATAATAAATTGGGTTTCATAAACATCATACCATCATAACATAATCCATATAAAACAAATGGATATCATTTCATCATAAGAAAAGTGAAACCATATAAATCATAGAGACACTATACTTGAAACATACACATATGAAATAATTTCATATTAGATGGAAAATGGTTTTGATAAATCACTTGAAATGAATTCTTGAGGAAAATATCCTTTCTTCTTAAAAATCATTTTCTTTTCACAAATTGCAATGCACTTTTAAAATAAAAGTATTTTGTTGAAAATATTCATAAAATCTTTTAGAGTAAGCTTCATAAAAATGAGTCGTTATGAAACCGTAAAAATCCGTTCGTGCCGTATAAGTTAAAAAATAACATTCTTCTCGTACTTTTGTCGGAAAAGTCAAAATGTTCCTTGTATGGTAAACAAAAGAAAGATTTCTTCCATAACACGTGGTAAAAGTAAAAAAAGGGTAAAAAGGACTTTAAAAATACATGAAAACGTTTTTATCAAACATGGAAATGGATGATAAATATAACCCCAGAAAATACTTACGAATAAGCAATCTCAGATAAAAATGAGATTTGTGAAATTATCCCTTACCTTAGGTCTGATATGCTTCGTATGGTTCCGAACCACCTCTTCTTTGACACGCCTCTTTGAATCCTCCTCTTAGGGTTATAAAATTGGTCTTTGATGAAGTCCAGGACCTCTAGGAGGTTTCTAAGGATGTTGAGAAGTGAAATGGGTAGGGTTTGTCTGAGATTAAAGGCTCAAATTGGTGTGAGGAAAAGAGGGAGGAGGTTCCCTTTTATAAGGGAGGAGAGGGGCACTTTTGAAAATCTTAAAAATATTAATTTATAATAAATCTAACCCCACATAAAAACATCCAAAAATGACTCATATTAGAATATTAGATGAGATAGGGTTGTAATCTCATCAACCAATAAAATTTAGACCTGTTAGGAATTTATTTTAAACATTATCAACTTGATTTATCCTTATTTAATCAATTTAACTTTATTTGTGGTAATAATATTCAAAATATTAAATTATAACAAATAATTACTTATTCATTGTGAATTGTTCATAATTGGAAACTTTATAACATTTTCTACTATATAAATTCAAATTTATAATTTTTAAATATTTTTGTGTTTTTTAAACAATTTTATAATATGTTATTTTTATTAAATAACAATAATGTCAATTTTGACACTATTCATTTATTTGAATTTAAATAAAATATATACAGATGATATGTTAGAACTAAAAGATTTAATAGATTCATAAAAGGTCATATGTATCTAGAAACTTAGTGGAGCACATTAAATAGTTCATATAATATTTATTTTATTATTTTTAAAACCATTTATTTGGTTTATCTCTTAACAAAATAATTACTACATCATTTTTTGTATAATTATTTAATATACTTATTTGTTGCATAAAAATTAAAAATAAAATCCTATGATGAATATAAATCTTTTTCTTTTCACAATAATACTTTTACATGAATTTATCATCTTAAAATCACAATATTTAAATTGTTATATTTATTCAATTATGAAGGTGAAAACTTTGGCATCATTTAAAATAAAATAATATAAGTGTCATAATCGATTTTATAAGGATCCAAATGGTCAAATATTCGACCATTGGATGATTATGGTTTATATTTACATGAAAAATAAGTTTTGGTCGGGGTTTTGTGCCTTTAATGGTCACTATTAGTTTAATAAAAACTATATTCTTGATTTTTCACTAGAGAAACAATTTCTACATCACTATTGTGTCATAATTAATTATAATTATTTAATCCCTAAAAAATTATAGATAAATTCATATGATGTATATAATTTTATTATCTTTCTGTAGACTATTCATGTTTGAAGTTTCATGAATTTTATCACTAAATTAAAATTAATATACTTATAATATTTAAGAGAGTGACATGTTATCACTTTCTTAGGTTTTAATAATAATTAAGTTATTTTCATGTAACAAAGTCCATTAAATGATTCTAATCTGACCCTTAGGAGATATGGGTCTTCTTTTAGTCATCCAATAGGATTTTGGCAGGTGTTAGGTTAATTTTATAATCTTATATTTACCCTTAATTACCTAATTTACCCTTAACTATGGTAAATAAAATTTACCGTAGTTACTATTAATAAAGCCCAAAAATAAAAAGTCGCCAATTAACCTAATTTGGACCCAATGATTCCAAATATGGAATCCATTTTTCCAAATTCAATACAAAAAAGTTTCAGAAATTAAATTAAAATTAATCCCGTTGTCGAAAGAAAACAGGTTTTTGTTTAAAACATTGCAAAAGATTGAATTGATTTAACCTACGAATTCAAGGTAAAATAAATGATAATGACATAAATTATATTAAATGGTAAAAATATATTCTATTTATACTTTAAAACCATTAAATATTATAATTTAACCATATAAATTATTATGATGAAAAAAGTTGTTTTTAATTAAAATATAGCGTGTTTTTACTATTCATTAAAATATGAAAGTTATCAGAAAAATATCAAAACATTATCCAATGTAAATTTTTATATCCTTATTCAAAAGAAGAAGTTTATTTTGTAAAATTTAATTTATAAACATGTCAAAAACTAGATTTAATGTGGGTTCTCCATCAAAAGGCGGCAAATCTGCATTTTTTGAAAAATACTTATTTTACCCGAAAAATTTATTTTATTCACATACCATGTTCTAGAAAATGTGTAAGATGAAATAATAATGTTATAAAATTCAAAATTTAGTTAATACTATTTATAACGGCTAGTTCATAATAATATTATAATAATATATTGTTGTTTAGTAAAACCCGGTATAGCGTACAACACACGCTATCGAGGAAGGTCGTGATTGCGTGTGATGCAAGCCAAGTCAGGGTTGCGTGTAGTGAAAGACTCCTTTGTTGTTGCGTATAACAAAATACATTGAATATATATATATATATATATACTAAATGTTTCATAGAATAACTACTATCAAACAAACATGAAATTGTGTGTAACACGATCCAGGATTAGTGTTGCGTATACTACAAGATAATACGGTGTTGCGTATAGTGCAATATAATTTTGGTGTATCGTACAACAGAAGATATGAAAGAAATTAAAAATAATATATCTTATAAAATCTCGGGTTATTACATTCTCCCCCCATTAAAATAAATTTCTCCGTCGAAATTCGTCAGTGTTATAAATGGTTTTCTAATTGAAAGTTTCTTTAATTGAAACCCACATTGTAAAAAGGAATACCAAAACTAATCTTTAAAAACTAAATTATGAAATGGAATGGTTACCCAAATAAACTATCACTGGGTTTCCACATAGAAGAACATAGGTGAAAATATGGATATGGAAGAGAAATCTGACCATCATGTTCTGGTAGAGAGTGGTAGAGAACATGGCTATGAAAAATCCAACAATCACAAAGCCATAGATTTGTGATGATTTAAGGTACCATCTGATTCATCGGATATATGGTCACTAGGACAACATTTTTTGTTTTCAGGATCATTTCTCTAATGTTGAAGAATTTTCGAATCAAAAGAAATACTTACTTGATTTTGGTACAATCTCACCATTGTTCGTGCCTTGAACAATTTCCACTTCATCTCTTAAAGAAATTAAGTTGAATTTGTCATTCATGAAGTGTTAGGAGATCATGTGATAGAATGATGAGTCATTCCATCTATTTCAACCAAAAGGTTAGAAAATGTTATCAAATATACATAAGTCCATCTATGATGAGGTTAATCATATACGATTCCAAAAATGAACTTATACTTCATATATCATACAGCTTAATAAAATAAAACTAGTTTCTACTAACCAGGGACATCCTGTAGGCCAGTGGTAGGCGATAAAGGCTAGTCGCACTTCGGTTGTGGGTTCGATTCCCACAGCCTTGTCCGACGTGATGGGTTGTCGCCCGTCCTACATGTTGTCCTTTTTCTAAAAATACATTACTATAACATCCCATCAATATTATCAAAAAAAGTTCTATCCTTAAACAATACTAACTTATGTCCAACATAATCCATTCCAATCGTTAGGCTTATCTAAAATACTCCGGTCCAAGCTCATAGTATAAAGAAAATGATTCCTTGAAATGTCACATAACAATCACATGAATGCCATCATTTATCCCCCATATATCATAAGATATATCTTGTTGGTCAAATTACAAACATGTGAATACCTTAATCATGTATTCTCTTGAAAAATGAATACCCATTTAACCTTAGTGAAAACATGAATGCTGTCAAAACTTAACTCTTTACACATACCAAAATCCCAAAATTTATATATTCTCAAACCATGATATCACTTTGTCCATATTTTAGTCATGAGCTCATGATTACTATCATATTATTTTCTCCTTATCCCTTCCATATGCATATTTCATCTGCTTTCCAAAAATATTTGAATCACTTTTCATGGTTACCGGTACCATAAAATTATTGAAACCCACAACAGACTAATACAAAAATATTCTAATACACCATAAAAGTACCTCAACAACATTATTCTTGAATACCAATACATAAACACTTCAATCCATCCTCTTCAATGATTGTCCTGGAATAAGTCCTTCCTTGATTTAGAAGTAACTATTTAGGTCAGGGCATTAAGTTGGGTAATGCCCATGTTCTCCACAAATAAGACATTGAACTCCATAACAGTCTGTCACTGTATGACCCTTTTCTCCACACAGATAACATATGTCCCTCCATTTGAGGTATTCCTCAAGGTTCTTCTTCCCTTCTTTAGAAATCTCAATCTTCCTTTCTTTATGCTCCTCATCATGCGAACATGCATAAAAGTCTATCTTCCTCTTATTTGATGAATTAGGCATACCACTAAATTTCACCTTGTTAATCATATGTCGCGATGACTGATTTGGCATAATCACAATATCTTTCTCTCTAGGCATTACACAATTTTGTTTCTCATTGTCACCAATTTGTCCATTGGATTCAATGTTAACCGAATTCCTTCTGGTTCCCTCCATTGACTAAAACACAAAAAGAATTCAGTGAGAGGCAAAAATCATACAAGGAAAATAACATAAGCAAGGGGAGTACCTTCGACATCTAACATCTTTGGATAAATTATAAGATCGTTACCGTAGTTCTAGTACTATATCCTATACGTATACTTATCTTTAGGGACATCCCTAGACATACCTTAGAAATATCTATAGGGATCTCACTAACGTTTTTGCATCCTAGTTTCCAAAGGTTGACTAAACCTTTCCTCTGATACCAACTGTAGAGACCCAAAGCTTGACGTACATGGAAATTACATTACTTTTGCAGAATACTTAATACATAACAAAAACAGACACACATGGACCGTAATAGTTTAGTGTCTTTGGAAACTTGGAATGTAATCTTCTAATCGTAGTGAAAGATCTTCAACATCTCCCATAAAGATCTTCCCCTTTTTTTTCATACCTAAAACCATTATTTATATCCTGGGGAAAAGAAAACATAAAAAGGGTGAGCTCAAATGCTCAGTAAGGGTAAGCATGGATAAAATAAAACATACCATATACATTTGAACTTAAAAACATGAACATAATGTTTAAACATTAAAGCTTGAGAAATGACATAAAACATGGAAGTACGTAAGGCATAGATCATAAGGAAACATTAAGAATGATAAAATAGAATGGGAATAAAACATGTAATTGTGGAAACCATTAAGCACATGATATGATTTCCATATTATCCAAGACATTGCTGCCAAGACCATCTTAGTGGACAAAGTCCCTTTCTGAATCGAGTTCACTCCTCGTTCCAGTCCTGTATTACTGAACCGGTTTAACTTGTCATTCCGGCCATGTCTATCTCATGAGATTTAAATCTTTACCCAATGAATTGGAGGTAGATATAGGTCCCACTAATCTCATAATGAAATCATTCTTACTTGTGCCACAAAACAATCATAAATCATTCATCATAACCCAAAGAATAAATTGGGTTTCATAAACATCATTCCATCATAACATAATCCATATAAAACAAATGGATATCATTTCATCATAAGAAAAGTGAAACCATATAAATCATAGAGACACTATACTTGAAACATACACATATGAAATAATATCATCTTAGATGGAAAATGGTTTTGATAAAGCACTTGAAATGAATTTTTGAGGAAAATATCCTTTCTTCTTAAAAATCGTTTTCTTTTCACAAATTTCCATGCACTTTTAAAATAAAAGTATTTTGTTGAAAATATTCATAAAATCTTGTAGAGTAAGCTTCATTAAAATGAGACATTATGAAAACGTAAAATCCGTTCGTGTCGTATAAGTTAAAAAATAACATTCTTCTCGTACTTTTGTCAGAAAAGTCAAAAAGTTCTTTGTATGGTATACAAAAGAAAGATTCCTTCCATAACACGTGGTAAAAGTCAAAAAAGGGTAAAAAGGACTTTAAACATACATGAAAACATTTTTATAAAACTTGGACATGGATGATAAATATAACCCCAATAAATACTTACGAATAAGAAATCTCAGATAAAAATGAGATTTTAGAAATTATCCCTTACCTTAGGTCCGATATGCTTTGTATGGTTCCGAACCTCCTCTTCTTTGACATGCCTCTTTGAATCCCCCTCTTAGGGTACTGAAATTGGTCTTTGAAGAAGACCAGGACCTCTAGTATGTTTCTAGGGATGTTGAGAAGGGAAATGGGTAGGGTTTGGCTGAGCTTAAAGGCTCAAATTGGTGTGAGGAAGAGAGGGAGGAGGTGCCCTTTTATAAGGGAGGAGAGGGGAACCTTTGGAAATCTTAAAAATATTAATTTATAATAAATATAACCCCACTTAAAAACTTCAAAAAATGACTCATATTAAAATATTAGATGATATAGGGTTTTAATCTCATCAACCAATAAAATTTAGACGTGTTAGGAATTTATTTTAAACATTATCAACTTGATTTATACTTATTTAATCAATTTAATTTTATTTGTGGTAATAATATTCTAAATTTCAAATTATAACAAATAATTACTTAATTGTTGTGAATTGTCCATAATTGGATACTTTATAACATTTTATACTATATAAATTTAAATTTATAATTTTTAAATATTTTTGTGATTTTTAAACAATTTTATAATATGTTATTTTAATAAAATAACAATATTGTCAATTTTGACACTATTCATTTATTTGAATTTAAATAAAATATAAATAGAAGATATGTTCTAACTAAAAGCTTTAATAGATTCAAAAAAGGTCATATGTATCTATAAAATTAGTGGATAACATTAAATAGTTCATATAATATTTATTTCATTATTTTTAAAACCTTTTATTTGGTTTATCTCTTAATAAAATAATTACTACATCATTTTTTGTATAATTATTTAATATACTTATTTGTTTCATAAAAATTAAAAATAAAATCCTATGATGAATATAAATATTTTACCTTTCACAATAATCGTTTTACTCGAATTTGTCATCTTAAAATCACAATATTTAAATTGTTATATTTATTAAATTATGAAGGTGACAACTTTGGCGTCATTTAAAATAAAATAATATAAGTGTCATAATCGCTTTTATAAGGCTCCAAATGGTCAAATATTCGACCATTGGATGATTATGGTTTATATTTACATGAAATATAAGTTTTGGGCAGGGTTTGTGCCCTTTATGGTCACTATTAGTTTAATAAAAACTATATTCTTGATTTTTCACTAGATAAACAATTTCTGCATCACTATTGTGTCATAATTAATGATAATTATTTTATCCCTAAAAATTATAAATAAATTTATATGATGTAGATAATTTTATTATCTTTTTGGAGACTATTCATGTTCGATGTTTCATTAATTTTATCACTAAATTAAAATTCATATACTTATAAGATTTAAGAGAGTGAAATGTTGTCACTTTCTTTGGTTTTAATAATAATTAAGTTATTTTCATGGAAAAAGTCCATTAAATGATTCTAATCTGACCCTTAGGTGATATGGGTAGACTTTTAGTCATCCAATAAGATGTTGTCAAGTGTTAGGTTAATTTTATAATCTTCTATTTACACTTAATTACCTGATTTACCTTTAACTATAGTAAATAAAATTTACTGTAGTTACTATTCATAAATCCCAAAAATAAAAAGTAGCTTATTAACATAATTTGGACCAACTGATTCAAAATATGGAATCCATTTCACCAATTTCAATACACAAAAGTTGCAGAAATTAAATTAATATTAATTCCGTTGTCGAAAGAAAACGGGTTTTTGTTTAAAACATTGCAGAAGATTGAATTGATTTAACCTACGAATTCAAGGTAAAATCAATGCTAATGACATAAATTATATTAAATTGTAAAAATGTATTCTATTTATAATTTAAAACCATTAAATATTATAATTTAACCATATAAATTATTATGATGAAAAAAGTTGTTTTTAATTAAAATATAGCGTCTATTTACTATTCATTAAAATATGAAAGTTATCAGAAAAATATCAAAACTTTATCCAATGTAAATTTTTATATCCTTATTCAAAAGAAGAAGTTTATTTTTTAAAATTGAATTTATAAACATGTCAAAAACTATATTTAAAGTGGGTTCGCCATCAAAAGGCGGCAAAACTGCATTTTTTGAAAAATACTTATTTTACCCAAAAATTTTATTTTGATCCCATACCATGTTCTACAAAATGTGTAAGATGAAATAAAAATGTTATAAAATTCAAAATTTAGTTAATACTATTTGTAAAGTCTATTTCATAATAATATTATAATAATATATCATTGTTTAGTAAAACTCGGTATTGCGTACAACACACGCTATCGAGGAAGGTCGCGATTGCGTGTGATGCAAGCTAGGTGAGGGTTGCGTGTAGTGAAAGACTCCTTTGTTGATGCGTATAACAAAATACATTGAATATATATATATATACTCAATGTTTCGTAGAATAACTACTATCAAACAAACATGAAATTGTGTGTAACACGATCCAGAATTAGTATTGCGTATACTGCAAGCTAATACGGTGTTGCGTATAGCGCAAGATAATCTTGGCGTATCATACAACAGAAGATATTAATGAAATTAACAAGAATATGTCTTATAAAATCTCGGGTTATTACAAACCCAGACAGTAATAATAATGTTTCAACCTCTATGATTTGAATTTCAAAAAACTGACATATGCAGTTGCATTTAATAATATATTTAGAGTCTGATAAGACAAACATAATGTTTTGGTGAATAGTATCATACCCTTATGAATAGTAATATGATCCTTACAAATATTATATTATATTATTGTCTTATTGTCTTATGTTTATAAGGTAATGACATCATGATTAACTTTTCAAGGTGATATAAAATGAAGAATAGTTTTAAAATTGTTATTTTTCAAATAAATTATGATTTTGTTTAAAAATTAAATTAGTAATATTTAGAAAATTATTTTCAAAAATGGATTTCATTTTTGAGTTATACACATCGAAAAATGGTTTGGATGAATTTGTGGGGTTTTTTAAATACTAATTTTTTTTTGAGAAATTGTAAAATACGGTAATTTACCATATATATACATTATCAGTTAAATTAACTATTCCTAGAATCATGGATAATGTAAGAATTCTTGTTTTGAACTCACATGCACTTATTACTAATATGGGTCACTAGAATCATCATATAAAGGATGGAGTTAATAAAATTATATATGAAATTGTACTTGAATTATAATATACATATGTATAATTATGTTTTCATTACATTAAATACGAAATAGAAATGAAAGTAGCGTTCATTCATGCGTACGGCTTACCATCTCCATGAACGGTGTATTTCATTTCTTATCTTCAAATGTTATCCACTAATACAAATACATATATATATATATAATGGATATATATGATATCTTTGATATCGAAATCTTGAATATCATTTTGGATATAATTGAATTTTCACCACATGGGAAACTTGTAATTATAAGAAGTTCATTTTTGAATCCAGTACCAAATATCGACAAAAAAACTGTTATTAACATAAATGACTATGTAATGTTTATAACATGGTAATAAGTGATGTAAAAGGAATAATAAACTTGAAAAATGTTCTGAAGAAAGTATAAATTGACTTTAGTTTATTATATAGGAGATTAAAGAATGAATGAGTCAAGTCGGACACGTGGTAAGGGACTTCGACTCAATCTCCCTCCATTAAAGCATAATATTATTTATACACGAATTTCATTTATACGATTCATAAATCCCTTTGAATTTTAGTTTCATTTAAAGGGAATATTGTTTCTATGAAGCATTTTACTAAATGAAAAAGGGATTGTTTTTTAATGTATGCAGTGACAATGACCTTTCTGCTGCCACAATCATTATTTGATATTGGACTTCCCTAACAAGTCGTAATGTTTTTAAAAGGAAAATAAATTCCATACACTCTTTTTTACGTATTTTGTTATTGAAAATGGTTTTGAGAATGGATTTATTATGTCAATATATTGAAATGATATATTGTGATTCCATTTTGGAAATCTTATCTTTCCTTTAATCTTGTGTTGTGTTTTATGATTATGTTATGGTTCATGGCCATTGTTTACATATATGGGTGGTTCTGTGATAATCCTATTGTGGGTGAGCCCGAGATATCGCTTTAATTCACTAGGTAATGTGACATAGGTAAACTTTAATCTTTATTCTACAAGATTTAGGGAATATACTGTGATGGGTATTCCAAACAGAACTCCCTACATAGATGTGAAAGCTACAAAGTAAGTATGTTATGGATTCCACATGTTATCGTTATGATTTATGATCATTGTGTGTTATTCATAAATATTACGATTTCAGGAGGTGTGTTAATGAGCTTATATTTTGTATGTATTGATAGACTAATGATTTATTTATTTATTTTACAACACTTACTGAGCTTTCTATTCTCATACCATGTTTTTTAAATGTTTTTTCAAAGGGTATAAGGTAGGGTAGAGAATGGAAGAATTCAAGATGTTTTATATCAAGAAATGAAATCCTGTTTTCTGTTACAAGGTTTCATTTTATGAAAAAATGGATACTTAGTAGAAGTGTCTAGTTTGTAATATTTGAGATGTAATGTAATAGTTATGGCCTAATTCTCTAAAACTCTAAACCTAAAAAGATCCTCAATGGGAATTCTTGACTTAACTCATGATTATTTATTGTTTGTGTCTAGGGCCTTATAGAAAATGAATATTGTCTCGATGTGGATGTGGTAATCCTCATGTACACATGAGTGATACATTCTCTTCTCATTTGATGAAAAAGGGGATAAAAATGGTTTTTACATAATTATAATTGAGTTTATATATATTGAGAATAAATATATTATTTTTCTACAAATAATACCATATATTTAGTGGATTTAGAAGGAGAAAAATTTCAAAAGAGGTGCGGATTGATGATTACCTATTCTTTAATGTGCCTTATTTAAATCTTTTATTATGGATCATTTAATGGTATTTTAAGAATAAAACCACATCAAAATCATGGAAAAATAATTTCATAAAACAATCTTGTAGGGATAGGTTTATCAAGATTCCTAAAATCGGTATTGTAGATGGGTAGAGAGGGGTGTCTTTTTATATGTGGGGGAGAGGGAACATGAGGAATTTATTAAAATATTGATATTTAATAATGTCATACCCTAGAAAAATGCATCCAAATAGAAAAAATATATATATAAATTTGGGATAGGATAAGGTATTAATATTTCCCAAAAATTGTATTCTGAATATTTTCATAGGAATAATAACCCTTATCTCTTGGTATTACTCCATGGTAAACCTATTTTAACCTTAATTTTGGTAAATTATTTTTACTATATTTAGTATTCCCTATTTCCAAAAATGAATGTGGCCTTATTAAAAATATTTGACATACTGATAAAAAATGAAATCATTTTTATAAAATTAAACTGAGAGAAGTTTTAAAATTTAATTGAAGGTTATACTACTAAAATTGATGGAAATGTGTTTCCTAAAAAATATGTTTCTTATGTATAAAATATTTTTTATGAAACATCCAAGTTAAAATTAATTTTAATTAAATAAATATCATTATTAATAATGAAAATAAACCAATTTAACATGTACAACTATTTTAAAATAAGAAATAATCATTGGGAACTATTTAATTGAAAAAATATTATCAATAAAAAGTAGAATTTTTTAAAATTTGATGAAAAATAAATAATTTCAAAAAATTAACATAAATTTAATATAAGATAATTCTTACATGCTGATTTCAAAAAATAATTTTTTCCCAAATAAATTTTATAATTGTATATATATTTTTTTGTATAATTTTTTCAAAAAGAGAAATAAAACCATTTTTGAAAAAAAACATATTTTTTAATGAATCAAAGGACTTTAATAAAAATAGAGTAGTTATTTAACAATATATATTATTCATATAAAACCATAATACTATATTTTAAAATTTTTGTTATTTCTATGCAATATTATAATTTAATGACTAGGTTATAAAATTATTATATATTATGGTTCATTTATACATAATATTTCATGTATCACGAATAATTGAAGAAGATAAATCTAATTGAAGAAAAAATATATCATAAAATATCTAGGTGTCACATTCTACCACCCTTAAAATGATTTTTCCCTCATAATTCTTCAAATATAATGCCAAATAATTATCATATCCCTATTTCATCACATTATTAGGTTTCCATTTAGTTTATTAGAATTTTTAATTCTTATAGAGAACTTTTTCCAAGTGTGTAGTCATGTTTGGCAAAAATTTATCCCTATGATCCATGATTTTGAATAGTAGTTTTTTATCATGAACCACATGCTCTAGTACTACAACCTTTGAGTTCAGTATATGTGAAGGATCAATTATCTACCTTATCAGGACATCGAAGTGTCCAATATACCTAGAACTGAAAATTCAATTATTTTTGAATCTCATAACCTTCTTCCATGGATAAAATTATTAGAGTACATTCGCATTACATCAGAAAACATTTTTGCTGTTGATTTGCAATATAATGATTTTGTTGACATTGACATGCCATTATGTTTTTTCTAAATTTAATTAATCTTCCCTCCAATTTCAATAAGTAAATGAATTCCCAATATCATTATTTCTCAAACATCACCCAATGACATGGGTGTTCTACACTTATTTCAATAGAGGTGTTCATAAGGATCCATATGAATGCTTCAGCGAAATCTATTATTATAATATATTTTGATAAGATGAATGTATTAATCCCAACCACCATTGAAATCCATCGAACCGGACCCCAACATATACTTTAAGGGTTGAATCTATATCATTGAGTGATTATCTACATGACGATGATAAGATTTATTCAAACAATACATTGTATGATGATATTATGAATACTTCACCCAAACATTGAGGTAAAACATAGATCCCGATTAGATATAATAGAATGTGGTGATCCAAGAAACCTTAAGACTTTGTTAATGTATACCATGTTAATCTCATCTACAAATGAATCATATCAGATAATAATAATGTCTAAATATTTCATTATGAGATCAATTACAGACCAAACAATATTATGGGCATTAAAAATTTTACGGAGTCTGATGAAAAACCCCATGGTGATATTCTACCATTTCCATTATAGAATGCGTAGCAGTTGTCGAATATCAATAAACTTTAATCATTCAACATTAACTGTATAATATATGAAGAAATGAGTTCCATATAATGTAAAATATTTTTTATGTTATACCACTTGAAATAAACATTTAGATCATTGTACATCTTCATACTTCTAGAAAAAATTTTGAATAATGAACAATGATATTCATCCAATATATCTTTTATCATTTTTGGTATTTATGTGACACATACATGGTTCTTTAACCTTATCAATACATCAAAATCAATGTTGTTGTCTTGAATAGTTCAATAAATATTCTTTATTTTACATCTTCATTTTAATCCTCTTTAATATTAGAATTAATAGATGGTTCTACACTCATTTTAGAAAGATATGATTTCTCCCATTCCAATAGGATTTCTAGATCCATCCTTTTCTAATACAAAAATATTGATTCATTTTTATTCCTCATCATACATAAGCTAGCGTGAACATTTAAAATCATAGAATCTTCTATTATGTTCACTGTTTTAGGGAGATAATGTATTGAGAATTCATAAAAGATAATAAACTAAATGCATCATCACTAGAAAAAATTCAACTATTATTGAGTGAATTTATTTATTATCTATATACATATCACATCATTTTATATAAAGATAAGGCCTAAAAAGTTTTAGTGAACAAATTACCATAGATAATTGAAATTCATGATACATGTAAATTGTTTATTTAACATTGTATATTAATGAGGCATAAGTTGTCACTATAATATTCCATGTGAGGATTCATCCCAGTCCCATTATTGATGGTAAAATCATTATTTTTGTAAAGTAAAGAAGTGGCCACCAGCACACGACATACACACTGAAGACCCCCTAGGGGGGGGGGGGGTCGAAAGTGGTGTAAAACAATAGCATCCCCTTGGACTATTGTAAAAAAGACCACATGGAGCGACCCAATACTATTATTCACAACAAGAGACTCCTATGGACTCCCAAAACCGGCAAGCGCGTCGGTAGAAAAATTATCTTCCCTCAAAATGTGATGGATCTATTGGCCCTGACTCGTCTCCAGCAAACACCTTTTGGTTAAATAACTTAGGATCTGGGGCACCTCACAGGTCCCTTTGACCATCTTGACCAAAAATTCCGAATCAGACTCAATAACCTCCACCTGCAAGCCCAACCTCCTACATACCGTAAGCCCTATGAGAAGGGCCCTCATTTCTATCCCCAAATATTTTCCTGCCCCGAAGAAGGCGCTGAAACCAGTCAACCCGCACCTCGCATAATACCACTCTTGAAGGAACCATCCACGTTTAGTTTCAACCCATGCATGGGGGGTTCCAACGTACCCACTTGCCCCCCAACCCACCCGTAGAACTGGCCTGGCATGGCTTGTTGAGGAATCTACAGAAGGCCGGAGTGGCCCGACCAACCTTGATGACCGAACCCAACTCAATGGTGAGTGACTTCGCCCACATCTAAAGGAACCGCACCGAGGGGCGATCACCCCTCTTTTCCGGGTTCCTTGCCTCCCAAAGAGTCCAGCAGATGGAATAAATAGCATAGGCCCTAATTTTGATCCATGTCACACTGACCCCTACACCGTGAAACAAGGAGGACATGAAATCATGGAAGGAGTTTGGGTCCAGCTATAATGAGAATGGATGGAGAACATGGACCAAAGGTGTTCAGCCCATTCACTCTGGAAGAACAGGTGCAGCGTTGACTCCCTCTGTTGTTGCTCATAGCATAGACTATGGGATGCCAAGTGAATGCCTTTCCTTTGCAGACTCTCATCCGTCGGCAGGGCAGAGTTCCTAATCCTCCACACAAGGAAGTTCATCTTAGTGGGGAACTCTTTGCACTAGAACTTCGAGTCCCACTCATCCAGGGTAGTATCTGTAGCAAGCAGCCGATTTTAATCCGTGATCAAGAACTGGCCCGAGGTAGACCCTGTGAAACAACACATATCCACATCATTATTCAGGGTGATGCTATCAAATAGCTACCTCTGGTCTTGGCTGAGAATGGCCTGGATAAAATATGGGAAGCTGGATGCCTCCTTGAAGGAAACTGCTGGAATATGGAAGCCAGGGAATAAGAGAGGGACACCCGCCCAGTTCGACCTCCAAAAACTATCCTCACCGCAGCCAATAATCCAATTTGATGAACCTTAAAGCTCCTCTAAATGGGAAAGAATATTCCTGGAGAGCATCGAAAGTCCGGGCCCATAGCATGCTGGGGACTCACCGTCCCACCCGTATCATTCTCTGATGAAATATGCCCATAAAGAGTCCCCCTTAACAACCTCCCATGCCAACCGCACCTGCAACCCCTGCATGGTGCCATAAATGTCTCAAAGACCCACCCGCCCTCATCCACATGCCCCACTAAGAATCTCCAGGAGGCCCAATGACACCGCCTCTCTGGATTGGTGTCCCAAAGAAAATAGGTACAGATTTTCTCCATCCTTGAAATAATACCCTTTAGTGCTTTAGCAATAGAAAGGATGAGCATTGGGATGGATGTGAGCACGCTATTGATCAACAAGACTCTCCCCCAAATGAAAGGAACATACTCTTTCAGTCAGTGATTCTTCCCACAATTCTTCTGATTTCCCCTTCAAAGAAATGGTTTTTGATACGACCATGGGACATGGGAATATCGAGGTAGATCATCGGTAACTGCCGCCTTTGGCACTCCAAAATTCCCTAGATGTCCCTGCAGCGTTGGCCTGAGCACTTGATAGAAATGAAAACCTGACTCTTAGACTAGTGGATACTTTGGCCGCTCAAGAACTCAAAAGTATGCATGATCTCCATAAAACCCTACAATGATCGCCTCCTCCCATTCAAAACCACCATGATGTCATCGGTGAACATGAGGTGGGAAACACCCTCTGAACCACCATGTGAGACAATGGGAGCCAGCCTACCCTCTACCATCCCTCGATGAAGGTTTCAGGAGAGAACATCCTATGCGAGTACGAAGAGGCTCAGAGATAGGGGATCACCTTGCTGAACCCCACACACCGTCTTGATGAAACCAAACACCTTCACCATAATGGAAATGGATAGCCAAGGGGAGGAATAGCATCAGAATCAATGATCAAAAAACCATTCCTCGAAGCCCATCTTCCTCATAACCCGAATCACGAAGCTCCATTCCATAGTATCATATTCCATGTCCATGTCCACCTAAAAAATGACATTAAAGACTATAACCTTCTTGTTGATATCCCTGACCAGTTCACTAGTGATGCCCACTGCCCCTTGTATGTTCCGACATAGTATAAAACCATGTTGTTCCCTTGAGACGAGCCTAGGAATCACATTGCAAATCCTTCGCGAGATAAGGTCAGCCAGAATCTTATTAGACATGTTTCACAGACAAATAGGTCTATAGTGAGTGAGTCTAGAAGGAGCCTTGACTCTCAGAATAAGAACAACCCTGGAGGCGCAGATGCTTCTATTGAGGGTGCTGCCTCAGAAGTAATCCGAGATGGCCTCTACCACATGAGACCCCACAATCTCCCACACACCCACATAAAATGATCCTTGGAACCTGTCCGGCCCCGGGGAACTATCCAGCAACATCCCCAGGACCGCATCCTTAATCTCCACTACAGACGGTAACTCTATCAGCCATGAATTGTTAGACCCCTCCACCAGATGTGTATTGCTACCCAAGAAGTCAGCAGCACAATCCTCCATATGTTGTTCCGTCCTGAAAGGCCGCCCACCGCCCAAAACATTTTTAAAGTGGTCTAGAGCCAAACGGCCAGCAACCCCAATATCTGAAGTAAACACCCCTTTAGCTAGATTGAGGTTGTGTTTTATGCAACTCTTCTCCTTCAGACAAGCATGGAAAAATGCAATATTCATATTTCCCTCCTTAAGCCAACGAACCCGAGATCATTTCCTATAGGACCTTTCGATCTCAAGCAGTTTCTCAGCGGGAAAAATACGTTTGTCGCAAAGCACAATAAACCTGTTCTCATTCCAGTTAGACTGTAGATCTTCCTCCATCCTTTCGATATCAATCTGAATTCAATCCACTCTCGTGTTGAACTGAGGTCTCTCGACCAACCAGGTTTGGATATCCTTCTTTAATCGTTTCAACCGATTTGTAGGACCACACCATGACCTCCCGTTTTCCTCCTGGTCCCACGAGCTCCTCACCATCAGCAAGAAACCATACACCATGTGCCAATTACTGTCATAATGAAAATCCAAACCTCCAGCATGCTCCCTTCGAAGCACCACCAAAAGCGGGGCGTGATCAATGAGCGAACAAGATAAGTTGGTGAATGAGTCATGTGGGATGGAATCGTGGCCTTGAAGATTCGTAAGACACCTATCCATCTGACTCCAAATGCGGTTAGTGCCCCTGCGGTTGTTGACCAAGTATATTTGTTGATGTAGAAACCCATGTCCAGCAGACTCGCAGCTTTAAGGCCTGGAAGTCCTTCATGCCACTGTAAACATACTAAAGACCCCCTCATTTATTAGTGAGGTCATCAATCGAGTTGAAGTCATCCCCCATGAACCAAGGAAGGCTGCCCGTCTGAAAAAAGGATAAAAATCTCCAAAGATCAGTCCTCCTTGCCGCCTCTATACTTGCATAAATGAAGGAAAAAAGCACCATGCTCCCCCTACCCGGAACCCTCGCACTGACGCATTGGCTCGTAACACTATGCACCTCCACTTGCACATTCTTCTTCCAAGATATCCAAATATGGGAGTTCTCGGGGCCGCCATGATAGGAACTGCAGCAACCGATTCTCCTTGCGAAAAACTAAAGCTTACAAGTGTTTTGTTTGGGTTACGGAATAACCACGATAGAAGCGTGATGCTTCCTGGACTCTGAGGCCATGAAGGCACATTTAGATTAGACCCCCAATCCCCGAAAGTTCGAAATAATCACAGAGAACATTAAGTGTGAGTCCTCCTAGCCTTCTGGCTGATCAAACTGTAGGTTGGAGGGGCAAGCAGTAAGCCCTTCTCCTTGGACCTCGAGCGAGTGACCAGATCATCGATATCACCCTACGGCGAAGCCATAAAACGATTCTTCACCAACGGGCCAATAGTCTTCTCCTACAAGGAGAACCTAACCGGGGAATGATGTCGCGAGACGCCAAGAGACGGATCCCCTTGCAGGAGGGAAAGTAGCACCAAACGGTGCAGAGAGCTATGGGCAGCCTAAAACTCCTTGAGCATACCCATTGAAACTAAGCCCCCTGAGGGGGAGCCATTACTGCCGAAGCCAGATCGCTACTCAGAGATTGCTGCAGAAAATCTGGGAAGAGCTGGGTATAAATCCATAGCACCCGAGATAGTGGAGAAAGAGATCGAGGAGGCGACGTCGAAGCCATGAATGGGAACCCACAAAATTCCCTGGGGTCCGTTGAAACCATCAGAGTAGGGACAGAAAAAGGCGAACCCATGTCTACCCCAAGGGGACAGGCCCTTGCCCTTGACCATAGCATGAGAATGATCATCATCCACCAGACTGGTGTCGCATGCTGGAACAGAGGCCATCGATGGAGGAGCACCCTCCCTGGAAGGGGACGGGAGAGAACCGGGAGCCCGAACGCCGGAAGAACCATCCATCGAATATCCTTTATTGATGAATCAATAAATATTAAAAATAATTTTCTACTATGGGGTAGTGAGAATGCAGGTTCAATGACCAACCTTCTCTTCAGGTTCTTGAAAATTTCCTTACATTATTCTCTCTAAATGGACTTGAATTTCTTTTGAGTTAACTTAGTATGCGGATTATAAATGTGTCAGTCAATTTTCACAAATCACTCCCCCTGTCTATCCAAACCTTAAAAACTATAGAAATTAGTCACATTTATTGGATTAGGATAACATTAAACAAATTATATCTATGATAAATCAATTAATATACCCCCACTACAGATTATATGTCCAGAAAATAAAACTTTTTTATAGCCAAAATTTACTCATGGTAAATTTTTAATACAACATATTCTTCATTGTGGTATTTAGTATAAAACAAATTTGATCATAAATATCTTTTTAACATTGATATATAAAATAATATATTCTATAAATATTACAAAAAACTGATCAAGGGAATATTAAAAGTCACTATTCATTAATTCCATGAATATAGAAAGGGAAATAATGATTCAAAATAGAATAAGAGAAAACTCATATTCTCCATTCCTGGATTAGAAGTAAAAATGGAAATTTATTCACTTTTGACACACAACTAATAGTATCAGAATAAAATATCATTATTTGAAAACAATTGAACTCTTCATAGTTGATCAAACAAAACATTAATACATTAAATTGGATACTTATTCTTGGTTGTGATATTTTCTACTTTCTCATAATCAATACAGTGTCTCATTTTTCCATATTTCATCTTACTAAATTGAAAAAAATCACCCCATTATGATAAAAAGGGGAAATGAGTCACCGATCATGATTCTTACATAGATTCTTCGTTAATTTATAAAACTTAATCATAGACATTATATATGGAGTCTTTGATATAGGTGGATCACAAAGGATAAGTTATACTAATAACTAAACTTCATGATTTATTAGAATATAGGTAAATTATTTAATAAATGCATCATTAAACTCCCATACAAAAGGCACTTATTCAATGTATATTTTCTCACCGACAACTTGAAATATAAAAAATCATTTTTAATAAGAATTGAGAAATAGAAAATTGATTTAATTTCCATTGGATATTCATATTTATCATTGAATTGATTGGTGATCATAGGTTGGTTTGGAATATAAAATGTCAAATCCCATCCTTGGAAATTAATATTTGATTTATATAATGAATGTTGACCCATGCCCAAAAAACATGAAATTCTCCTAGAGTAAGAGTAAAAATATCTTTTGAAATAACATTCCTACGAACATCAAAAAAATAAGGATGATAGACATGAGATAAAAAAATCATACAATTAGTATTTTTCAATGTTAATTCGATGTCTAATAATTGAGGATATGTATTAATATTCTTAGATATTTTTCAGGATATAAGATAATTTATATAAAAAATATCAATTGAGATAATTAAATATGTCTGCACACATTTCACCACCTCAACATCATTGTTCTATCTTAAATCACATTCTAAAGCCATTTTTTCAGTACCATAATGAATCATTATTTATAGTGATCAATCATATCATTATGAAAAATAACTCATTGGATGTCTCGATCATGACCACCACATTTCAATATCTGGAAAATTATGTTTAAACATGGTTATCCGTGATTATAATGAATTCAAATAATTCATAATGGGATTTAAAGAAAATTTAAATTAACATTTTCATATCCATCGAGAGTGCCAACCCACGTGAGAAGTAAGGGTACAGATACCATGCACAAGAATGTTTTTCCTGATATATTAGACTAAATATTTTTAGGGTTATTACACTGAGATGAAAATTTATCAATACCACATCCACGTGTACTATTTATACATGTATTTATTTATAGTAAATCCTCATAATATAATTCCTATAAGAACATTATTATGTTACCCTATTCTTAGACATGTCCCCAGGGTTCATACTAAAATTTTCTCATCCTAGTTTCCAATGGTAACTAATTTTTTTTGATACTATATGTAGTGACCAATAATTTTCATATACAATTATTACATATTATTAGATATATATTTAAATATATAACATTTATATCCACGATAGAATTATATATGTGTAGTATATATGGAAACATGTATATATAAATATATTGTTCATAAGAGATTTTCATCACCTCCATCTATATTATTCAAAAAACGAATCCTTCTTAGTCATATCACACATAAAAAAATTATTTAGTTACATAAGAAAGGAAAAATAATAAAATGTGATCTCATATGCTCAAAAGGGTAAATAGGAGAGATATAAATGGTTACATAATATTAACATGAGCATTAGGTTTCATAAACACGAGCTTCAGATTGGAAAACCATGCCAAGAATATCATTAATCATAATCTTGATTCATGACATAATGATTTGAAATTCATAATATATAAATCATAAAATAAAATAAAATGATCCATGGGAGAATAAAATAGGTGCGAGACATAATTTTGTGGTATAAAAATAAGTATGGAAAATAATTTCCTCAGTCAAGGCACAAATTCAAGACTATTATAGTGGATTGGGTTGAATCCCCATTTTATAATATCCTTAGTCAGGGTTCAATCCCAAGTATATAATAGTCAATACAGTCCCTTACATAATGGTGTTATCTCTCTATTATAGTTCTTATTATCTCAGGAGATATCAATCATTTGCCAATGTATTAGAGGGATAAAAAATTTTAGGCCCACCAATCACATAATCAAAGTACATTTATATGGTAGATACAAGATCATAAAACATTAATCATATCATATCATAAACCATGTAAAAGAAAATAATTTTCATAAACATATTCTTACTTCATCATAGAATAACCCATGGAAAATAAATAGTTTTATTAAAGATTGCAGCAAAACATATTTAGCTAGTTGGAAAGAAACTCGATACATAAAATCATCCTTAAAACATTAATCATAGATCCATCATCTACAAAATTATAGTCATGATATAAAAATAAAATATGTTCATTATATATATATATATATTCATTCATAAATTATAGAGTGGGAAAATTAAATTATATTTTTAATGGAGACATTAAGTAGCAAGTACCCATGAATGTTGTTCCACTTTTCGACAGATGGAATGAAAGAGAATAAAAAATAAACCATTAAAAAATAATTTTAATATCAAATATTTCATATATATTATTTATATATTAATTTTTTACTATATAAGTATTGTGGAAATGAATAAATAATCACATCTCTTGGTGGAAGTTATAATCCACACCAATGCACTAGCTTTAGTTATAATATATTATCAGATTGGAAGGAAAGAAGGTATATATAAAATTATAATTACAGAATAATAATTATGTAATAAATACCATATATAAACTTTAAACACATCATAATATCCATCAATTAATTATGGTGATGGAAAATAAATTATACCACTTTGTGGAGGTGGTTTTGCACACATACACATGAGCGATACATTAATCTTCCATTAGATGAAAAAGTTTTTGAATAATAGTGTTTACATAGTCATAGTCAATTTTAATTATATTTATGATACAAGATTTATTTTTTATTATGAATATAACATATTTATAAGAGGTAGAAGAAGAAATAATATGAAAGATATCAGGTAAGAGGATGACCTCTTCTTCGGTGGGCCCCCTTTATATCGCATCTTAAGGATTCATGGAATGGCATTTCAATAATATAGGGACCATTAAATGAGGGATATGTAAGTTTGTAGAAAAATTTGGTTGGGTTTTTTCATGACATATGGATAATTTTTTTGGGAAGAAGAGAGAGTAGTGGTTTCCTTTTATAATTGTGGGAGATGACACATGTGGAATTTCTTAAAGGATTATAATTAAATAATTTCATACTCAAAAAAGTTATTCTAGATGGTATGAGATTTGATTGTGGGATTTAATTAGTTTTTAATATAACCATAAATTATAACTTATATATGTTTATTGTTTAAATTCACCATTATCTATTGGTATAGCCCCACTTCCACCATATAAACCCGTTTAACCTTAATCATGGTAACAAATTTTTACATATTACTATTCATTATTTAAACAAAATAATGTTCTCTTATTAGATAAATTTGAAATTATTAATAAAAAATGATATAGATTTTATAAATATCAATTCAATGATTCTATAGAATTTAATTTAAAATTAATCCTATAAAAAGTAAGGAAATGAAATTTTCTTTAAAAATGCTTTCTTAAGTGTAATGTTTTTTATAGTAAAATACACCATAAAATTAATTATAATGACCATACCTGGATTATAAATACTATAAATGAAATAATTATTTATTTAAAACTACATTATATCAAAAATTATATTTTTATATTCTATAAATGAAAAAATAGATTTCATTAAAAATCATTATTTTCACTATTCATCAAAAAATAAATCTCCCAATAAAATTATAAGAAATTCACTATAATATAATTTTGACATGATTTAAAAAATAAATTAAAATTTTCAAAATATTTGTTAAGAAGTCAACACCAATAATTATATTATTTTCTCAGAAAAATTAATATAAACAATTTTGGAGGAAAAATGTATTTTTGAAGTGTATAAATACATTACACAAAAATGATTACTTATTTAATAATATAAATTATTTTTCCAATGACGTTATAAATTATTTTCAATTATTTATTTTTCATTTTCAATTAACTAATTTAATGATTAGGTTATAGTATTATAATATATATTAGGGTTCATTTAGACTTAGGGTTTCATGTATCACAATTTTCTGAAGAAATTAAATTTATTTGAAGAGAAAAAATTTCATAAAATCTCAGGGTGTTACAATATTTTTAATTTAAGGGTATTTAAAGTGTTTTAAAATAGTGGAAAACAAAATTATTAGGTTACTAGTCTATGTATCATCTTTTTGGTAGTGATTTTTAATTTTTAATGTATAATGTAATAGTACATTGCATTTGGGATATTTTGGGTTTCTTTGATTTTGAAATTTATAAATGATTTTTTATATGTTTGTGAAACACCTAGTGATATCTGTGATCTTGGTAATAAATAGGATGACACATACCAATTGGAGACTAATGTTGATAAAAGAATTTTTCAATGTCATTTATAATGGAAAATATCAATTTTCATTTTATGAGAATAATTTTCAATAAGACATGTCATGTTGATTTTGAGATAGTTAATAATATTTTCATTGAAATCGATGGTATATGATTTGTATCCTTATTATATTGATAGAGAGGATATGACATGGTGATGAATTGGATTTTATATTATTATTGATATAAAATAGATTTATGATGCATATTGACATGCACTTTAGGCTTGGTTATGTGTTTAGATGTGATAGTGTATATTGTGATACTATAATATATTTCAAATTATATATCATAAAATGATTCTATATATGAATTTTTATGTACAATAATAGCTATATATTTGGTTAACCAACAAGTTTTTATCTATAGGAATGAGCTTCTAAAGTTTTAACTTCGAATATTTTTATTATGATGACAATGTGGTTTGGAAATATAGTGATTTTATCTAAGGACCCTATTGGGTACAATTTTTTATTTTTACTCTAGATAATATATTATTGATGATGATAATATAAATTTTATGATGATAATGATAATTCGGTGGAAGTTATATGGGTTTTGATGATGATGTCATAAATGATATTTCAATGAATCATATTACTGGTTTAAATATGATTATGCAATTATATGAGTTGTGATTTAATATATAAATATAATTTGAGAAATCAGAGTAGTATTCTCAATGAAACTACTAACCAATAATGATTGTCTAAATTACAACCCAACATCCAAAAAATGAGTGGGATAACATTATGGATAACATAGGACACCATCCTTCATTTACATTGGTTGTAAAGTATTAGATATGGATATGTAATGTGTAGGTATAGATATAGTGATGGATGTGGATATTTCAGGGGTATAATAATTGGTTTATAGAAGGATGATGGATTTTGGGATACATGTAATAGTTATTTGGACAATCTTTTTTTGCACCCTTTAATATTATTATATTTTATGTTATCATATTCATACTTTAGTATTTAGGAATTAACTTTTATAGTGAACTTTGGAATGGAATAATACATTGAGTTGTTGTTATTGGTCGCTATTACAGGATCATATATCGACCATAATAGTGGTAGAAACCTAATAAACTACCAAATAAATCATATATGAATCAACTTGTGATTTGATAACATAATATGAAATAGGCATACACATTTACTATTGTGATCTGTATATGATGATCATGATGGATTATGTCTGATGGAGAAACTCAACTTAAAACTAAAGGATACTCTCCTCAGTAAGAATTATACTAACCACTAAAATCCTTGCATGCAATGAAAGGATCTGTTGAACATCTCATACAATATAACACATTCTACATGAATATAAATAGAGAACATTGAGGAAGAGAGAGATTTTAATTTTATAGAATGTGTCACGTGCACCCTAAATAGAAGCATCAATTTCTTTATATAGGATTCATTTATATAAGGAACACAATCATCGACTGCTAATTATTAGTGGATGACATGAATTAGATAAAAACATATACTCAAGGGAATAAAATTTTATGAACATTTAAAATGATTATATTTTTTTTATATTTTTGTAATTGAATCATATTTAATTTTCAAAATAGAACAATAAATTTTTTGAGTTTGTGGTTGTAGATCTTGGAAGTGATCATATATATTATGTTGTATTGTGTAATATGTTATAGTTATGATTTTAATATATTTATATATTAATATCATTTGTTGTTATATTCCTTGTAACACCATAACTTTTCAGAAGATAATTCCTTTAAATAAATATTTGGTTGAATATATTATTTTATATGAAATAGTAAATAAAAATGAATGCTGATACATTTCTTTGAGATAAAAAAATTTAATAAATGATAACAAATAATAGATTAGGAGAATTAAATATGAAGAAACATTAAGAAATTTTCAAGAGTAATAAATCCATAAGTACACAAAAAGACCGTATACTTGTAATATTTATCATTATGGGTTTGTATGAAGATCATCACTATGATTGTAATAATAAAAATAATGAAAAATAAAAAAATGTAATATATATGATGAGATTTAGGTAAATAAGATGAATTATTTTAGAAATAATTGTAAGGATATATATAAAAATGAATATAACTGTTATATATATGGTCATTGGATATATAGCCATTGAAAATATGGTCATTAAAAATAAGGTAATTGGAAATTTTGTTGCTAGTTGTACTTGTACCATATAATAATTTTGACGATCTACAATTATTAGTTACAAATTGAAAATAATATAAAACCCAAATAGCAAATAACGCAAGAAAAGTTTAAAATTTAATTATAATATTTAATTATAAAATATATTTCCATGTGTTACATATTATTATTATTGTTAGTATTGTTATTATTAAATCATGACATCAATAAAATGGGTTGATAAAAATGAATTCTTTTTAATGTAAATAAAAATATTCCATGAAATAATTAATTAATCCTAATGGATAAAAATTTAAATAATATTTGATAATAATGTATGATTTATACAAAACATTGTTTTACTAAATGTTATATGATTTTAATAAAAACATAAATTTTGGTTATATTAAGTAATTTATAGAAAATTATTTTTTTATATATTCAAATTAATTAAAATTTTTGCAATTATTTTCGAATTGTTTAAATTTAAAATAATATTTTTTAATATTAAAAAGATATATTTTCTTTATAAGTGAATTTTTTAAATATTATGTTTTCAAATATGACATTAATATATTTTTTTGGGTTATATAAAAATATATTACCACTCATTTAATTTATAATTGATATGAAATATGATTAATAACATCTAAATTTAATTTTTTTATTAAAATAGTTTTTTATATATATTATGTTTCAATTCAAAAAACTAATTTTTCTATATTTTTGTATTTAATTTGATATGTTGGATTTCCTTTTTGGAATCATTTTATTAAATTTAGATAATTTTATAAATATTATCCATTCGACATATAAATAAGTTTCTAATGTAAAAATTGAGTTGTTGTGGTAAAGTTAAAATGGGGTAAAAGGGTTTCGAAAATGAACAAATGCAATAAAATATAGAAACTTTTTTCTCAAAATGTGTGGATGAGATAATTGAGGGCCCATAATAAAACCTTGTCGATTATATATCTTCATTCCTTTAAAATGGAATTCCATTCACATTAAATAATGAGTATTTATAAAATTACCGCCCTCCTTACTTATAAATAGAATCTTTCACCAAAAAATATCCTCAAACTCTTAGCCTCTTAGTCTGACTAAAAAATATAAAACCCCATCCTAAAAACTCCTATATAATTCCTAGATTATGCAGTATCATCATAAAACCACCCTTAAAATAGTTAATCAAATTTGTAGAGGAGTTTCTCTATAGAGTAATGTTTGAATTACCCATCACTAATTTTCATTTATAATTCATTTAGCCTTCCTATTCTACAGAAGATTCTATTATACCATCCTACTATAATAATATTATTATCCATTTTATATTAATATTTTATTATGTTGATGTGACAACACTAATTTACCTTCCTCTCATTCACTAAAAATGAAATTTCCACATGTGTAACAGGCAGTATACTACCTCCAAGGATGGAATATTTCAACTATCACAACTACCTCACTTCGATTGTTATAAAAAAGTATTATATGAATAATAGACTGATATTAATCCTTAATTTATGAGATAAATATTATTCTATAAGTATTACACAAAAATTATTTATCACAATAAAGTAACACATTATTATCAAAATATTTCTCAAAATAAGTTTATCAAAGATTCTATGATCATGAATCATAAAAAATACCAAATAGTTTGTGAAATTTTGGTATGAAATAGCCCAAAAGTTAGAGTTACATGAGTTTTTATACCAATATGAAAATATTTTGGTAAATGGGTATTTTTCCTAATCATGAAAATGTCATCGCACACATGTGTCCAACCCAAACACAAATGGTTGTGTAACAATGGTGGTCAGATGAAGACCAAAATGTTTTGGTACAAAGGTGGCTAAACACCCCAAGAATTTGAATATATTTATTATTTAAATACATTCATAGTGTTTGGGAGATTATATTTCATGAAACCTTTAACATAAACCAAACATAATATATTATTATGATATTATTATTAAATGTTTTTATCGCTGAGAGTATGGATTCAATGGTATGAGGAGGAAAAATAAATTATTAATTAAATTTGTAAAATTTATACTTATTAAAAAATTATTTATTATGTCCTAGGTAAAAATTTCTCCATTTAAAATTTTTTAAAACATACCATTATATTAAAAATCATTTTTCCAATGTATCTTATTTTTCTAAATATTATTCATATTTATGGACAATGGACCAATATTTTGATGAAATATAAAAGTACTGAATGTAAAAAAAATTATAATTTTTCTATCATTGCTTATAACTTGTTTAAAACTATCGATAAAATAATTTGAAGGTAAAAGAAGTTATTTTTTCATAAAATTAATTTTTATTTGAGTAATTTATTTTTAATTTCAAAATTGAATTAATCAATATTTATGAAAAAAAATTAAGGAAAATTTTAGACAATATTTTCAATAATATATATTAATATGTATCTTATAGTTTTTACTAGGTATGGAATAAGAATTAAAACACTTTAATGCTTAATAATATATTTTCTCTGAAAATGGGTTTTCATGTTTAGTGCGCAAATATTATAATTAATATCATCACATTATGTAATTGAATATTTTAAGTTTTATTAGATATTAATAATGTGAATAATTAATATCAAGTGATAATTTCAACTTAATTTTTTCCCATAATGAATAGTTACCACTGTAAAAGTCTTATTACCACTTTGATGGTTAATATGGTAAAACTAAGAGTTATCATATTGGATAAGTACTGAAATAAAAAAATAAGAATTAATTTTATTTATTGGTTGAAGTTAAAAAAATTATTATATTTTAATATTTTAAAAATTTGGTGGAACTTGACATTAGTAATAATATTTTTATATAATAATGTTTCAAGTATTTCAACGCTATACAACCACCTCACTTACAAAAGGGAACCTCCTTTTCTCATATTCCCACCCCACATGGTCTCTTTATAATGAACATTTTATAACCAAATACCCTAAAAAATTCTTTAGATGAAAAATATATCATAGTTTAAGAAAAATACTTATCTAAAAATAATAAGTTATATGCCAAAGAAGGTCTCCCAAAGAAGAGGTATACATCATAAACATATTTCTTCATGTTTATTTATTCTTATAACTATATAAAACATATAATAACCATGATGGTAAAATAAAATAATTTGAAAATATATTTTTATATTTTAATATGATTATGTTACATCCATTTTCATCTCATTTTCAACCTTAGGTGAAATGAAAACAATGCTTGGGCATATGTATAGAATACCCCCTTCATGAAGGGATGTGTTTAATTTTTCATCCCATCCCTCATGGATTTTATATAGATATATTTGGGGAATAAAAATAATATTTATGAGATTATAATGATACCATAATGGTGAAATATTTTTCATTTTTATTTTAATAATTAAAAAATTGAATAACTACCCATGTGCATTTGCATACTACCATCTCCATGAAGTGTGGAAATTAATTTTTTATCACCAACCTATATAGGGGTTTATAAAATTTTATATTATCAAACAATATGAAATTTTTTATATTATTCATATTCTTGAGATTATTAAATTAATACTATGGTACTAGAACGATAACCATCAAATCCAAACATGCATGGAAAATAAACTTGTTATCAATTGAATAATGAATTTACTAAAGAATTGTTACTGGATTGGTAATTAGAAATTATAATGAAATGATATATAGTAATATGTATTAATTTGGTTATTAATTATATATTAAATAATTATGAATATATTACATTGCGTACTAAGTTCACGTACATAGAAAGTTCAGACATGTGGTAAGGGTTTTTCATCTCAATATTGTTTCGTTCAGACATGTTTCAGGTTTTTCACCTATTTGTGTTTATATGGTGTTTATAATATAATTTATATATGATATTACTCTAATATATTGATATTAAATGATTTCAAACTTTTATTAAATTCTATTAAATTTAATTTGGTAGTGATTTAGATGATATCAAAAGGGTATGGATTTATGTTACAATCACATTTCTTCTTAGGATTATTTATGTCAAATCTCAATTGAGAGAAATTATATGATAAATATATATTAAAACACATATATTCTTCTCTCCATAATTTATTTATGGGGTTTTCAGGTTTTCAATATATTTTATGTTTATTTTTACTTAGAATAACTAGTAAAAACTTTTTAACAATATTTTCCCCTATTTTTTTGCTGGGAATCATTCTCCACCATATCCTTATTTTTTGAAATATGTTCATATAATTTTCTATTATATTTGTTAATAATTTTTTAAATTCATATTAAAACATATTACAATGTCTTTTCAATAGTTTGAAAAATGTTTTTTTGTAATATCATGAACAAACTATTTATGACTTCTTTTAGAATTATTTTGTAGAATTACAGTTTTTTAATTTTATTGAATGAAGTGATTTTACCATAATCATGAAAAATATTTTATTTGAGGATTCCTTTATATATTTTAACTATTTTTTCAATGAAAATATTTTTCAATGTACTATCAAAATTATTAGTTTTTACAGATAATGAAGGAAAATAAATTTTTCCCAGTTTTCAAAGAAACATTCAAATGCTCAATTAAAGGTAATTTCCACCTATATCAAAATACCTAAATGTTTATTAAGATTAAATAGGTATAAATTATAATGATAAAATAGATGTTTGTTCTCAATATTGATTATGATGTTGATTTTTCAAGAATGATTTTATGAAACCCATTTTTTCTATGAGTCAATTAGACTGTGATGAAAAATGAATATTTTTGTAATGACATAAAAATTATTTCTCAAGTTGGATTGTTAATATGTGATGAAATAGTATTTATAAAAAAAATTTATTTTTTACAGGTTTTTCTCCCACAAAATGATGAATATTTTTATGACCTTGTGGAATATTTATGAAATGTTTTCATTATATGATGGGTGGGATCAAAATTATGTCCCCCTATAATAAAATAGATAAATATTGATATCAAATGAGAAAATATATATTGTAATGGAGAGTGAACCCAATTTGGTTAAGAATTTTGTCCATTATGATATTAAGGAGTTAACCCAGTTTGGTAAGGCACTATGTCCGCAATGATAGTGTTGGAAACAAGCCTTGACTAATGAAATTATGGAATGAGGAATGAACCATATTGACTATATGAAAATATTGTCTATAGTGGTCATTATAGTGATATTTTTTTGAAAATAAATTATTGTTATACTCATGTGTATGACACAAAATTATATCTTATTCTTATGATAGGTTGTCATCACTCAATTTTCATTATTGAGGATTTCACACTCTTATGAATTTTATTATTATTATGACATGTTTTTATTCTATGGTTCATGATTAAGGATTTTGGACCATTATGTATTACTTTCATAATTTATAATCCTTTTATCATAACCTTATTCTAATATTATTCTCCCTTTTGATCATTTAATTATATATCCAATGATTACTCTAACAAATAAGCTGATCCCAACTTTTATTCTGCTTTAATTTTCATATGTTTTGAAGAATAGTTTTAAATAGTTTATGTGCAGTTTATATGGAAGAAGGATAATAAGTGTGAAGAAAATTATGGTAGAAGTCAGTGATCTTTCATAAAATATTTTTATTATGTATCTGTTATCCAAAGATAGTAAAATGTTATGGTTATGGGGTGTGTACTATTCTGATATATATGAATATTCATAATAATTAATATAATATTTATGTATGCAATTCTTGGGATTCCATTATTTCCATCAAAGTAGGGTTTAATTATTTTTTTGATATTGGGAATAGAAAAACATTATTGAAACCCATAAATATAGGTCTATGTATTGGTTATGATACTGATGTTTTTATGACGTTGAAATTTCATGGTATCCAAGAAATGGAATCCCTCTCTGGATAAAAATAAATTGATATGGTCTCTAGAATAGATTCATGTAAGAGTAATATATTTAAAAGTGTTGGTTGTGTATTAATTTGATCTTCACATAGTCGACAATAATGATGTGAAACTACAAACATGGGTTGAATCTCAAGGTGGATATGATTTATTTAATTACCATTATAGTTATTAACTATCATGAAGAATGAGATAATATAATCTATGATAAACTAAAATGAACACAAAGTTATATTTTATGATCCTAAATTGTCATATATTTATATGAAGGTGTTATAATTTTGGTGAATTTTTGAATGTTTTATTATTATTATAGGATTTATCGTTATAATTAATGATGATTTTATGTTCACACTATTATTTTTTTTTAATTTTTGTAACAAAGAGGAATCATGTGAACAAAGAATGTAATAGCTAATGTAATGACCATCCTCAGGAGAAACAAAAAAAATTGGACACAGGTTGGAAAATCATGTTGTCATTCCTAATCAACTATCTCAATTTATTATTAACATCAAAATATAAGTGAGTTTTTTAGAACACCTAATTGGTGAAAAATGAATTTTTAAGAATCCTCAGGGGGAAAATAAATTGGACGAATAAAATTAAATTTCTTAAGAGTAATATATGAGGGATGAAGCATAGATGGAAATGTATGAATGGAACTGTATGAAGATTCATTTATAGAAGAGGAGGCAATAATGTAAAAATTTAATGATGAAAAATAAATATTCCAATTGATGCAATGATGTGAAATAGAGTTCATACTAATGTATCATTAATAGCTAAATTTCATATATTTGAAAAAACTATAATATACCCATGTCAATGGCCAAATCCAGTGGATAATAAGGATGATATGAGTCATTAAATACCAATACCAATAGAAGAAGAGTAATATTATAAAATCAAAACTTTGGAACTGTGTCCATAAAATAATGTGGTGTAAGATGAAAAAATATTCAAATTAAGAACTATGAGTGTTCTATTGTCTTGATGATTACCATTTTCATTAAAACTAATATAGTTTCATAAGAACATAAAATAGAATTCATGGTGACTATAAGTTAAATTTTAAATAAAAAAATTACAGTGGTATGATCATTTCATATCATGTCTATAAATACTCTCTAATAGAAGTTTATGATAATTTTTGGCCTGAAAAACTTATTTTACTCCCTGTAGTTGAATTTCATGTGATATTAGGTAGGGAATAATTCTCTTTATATATAGAACATATCAATTATTAATGAAGGGAAGTCACATTTTATAATATTAATTTTCATATGATCATCAATAAGTGTGATTTTGAATAGGTACCAACTTTTCCTCTACTCTCAAACAGCATCCTCACATTGGAGGAAAGTATTTTAGCTCTTCTATATCTATTTATTCACATCTCTAATTTGTTAAACTTCCTCTATAAATCTATTAGTATACCATTATCCCAATAATTATGGAATTTTTTCTGGGTTTCATGTGTGGAATAGGTGTATATCATCTATAGAAAAATGAATAATATTGTCCAAGATCAAAAGTATTTCAATCCTCAATTTGTCTTCAACAAAATAGTGGAGGCTATCCAAAATTAAAATTCACTACAGAATGAATGATGAAATAATTCAGTTCTTGAATTCACTCTTCTGAGGTGTATTAAAGTTTCATGTAATTACCCTCCCCCTATAAGAATTATTGAAGTGTTTTGAGTCCCTCAATTTTATTGATGGCTCAAATGAAACTCTAATGGATAATCTATGGGAAATCCTGATCCAAAGGGCTTTGGGGATGTTGTTAGAGACTATAACATAGATATTATTTAATTCATTCCTGGACCTAATAGAAATTTCACTACTTTGGAAGTATAAATTCAAGGTATTATCACTACTATCATCATGGGAAGCCAATGTAATTGGAATGACATAGGGTTTGAATGTGACTCCACCACAATTGTCGATTATTTTACGCTTAAAAACTTTCATATATAATGTATTTTAAATTATAGGTGGGATAACTACCTTAAAAAGCTCTCATAAATGAATTAAAGAATCAAACATGTTTTTTAGGAAGCCGACTCTCTTACTGATGAACTGAAAAAAAAGAGTTCTTGAGGATGATTAATTTACTCTAATACTTTACCAATTAAGTTAGAATCTCTCTTTCAGAAGGATAAATGTTAAATCTTCTAATTTAGACTATTGTATCCTTCCTTTTTTATATTTTGAGAGCTAGTGTGCTAAACATTATCAAAAAAATGTTTATGTGTTTCCTAAAGTGTCTCCACATCTTCCCCAAAATAGTGATGTTGAATTTTCTTTAGAACTCATTCCTAATGATGCATATATTTCAATGATTTCATATAGATTGGACCTAATTAAGTCTCATGATTTTAAGAAGAAACTCCAAGAGAATTACAAAATTGGATTCTTACACAAAGTGAATCACAAAGTGGTAGACCAATTATTTTTGAAATATGGATTTGTACATCTATACATTGATTATAAAGAAATTTATAAAATCAGTATTAAGATAACGTATCCCTTAAATTATATTAATGACATGTTTGATTAATTTTGTTGCGATCAATAATGTTTCATGATTTATTGTCAATATGAATATCATTTGTTATGGTTCAACTAGGTTGACATATCAATGGAATATATTCATAATATGTATAGAAATTATGAATTAATAGTTATTTTTTAATGAATTTATTTGGATTTATATTTATAATGAATGATATTTTGATAGCATATTCCCACAAAAATTGAAAATTCATGTAAAAATCACCAGAATCATGTTTTGGATTTGGAAGTAGTATCTTTTCATTTAATATGTTGAATAATTTTGTATATTCTTAATTGGTTGATATATATATTGATCATAAAATAATTAATTATATATTCAAAAGAGTTGAATATGTTCTAATGGAGATGGTTGGAGTCAATTAATGATTATGAATTTTAACTACAATTCCTCAGTATAAAGGCGAACATGATGGCTGTAGGTCTTAATTTGAACGACCATTCTAGTTTTTTCATGTTGATGAATAAAATAGATAAAATATTATTTATTTTGGGAGATATGGATCGTGAAATCATTAGGAAAAGGTTTGAATACTATCTTTATTAGATTAGTGTTTATCCTTTTATCAAATTAATTGTTATAGAGGTAAAAATGGGTGATGTATAACAATAAATGAAGGTGAAATATATTCCTGAGTTCAGAAAATAATAACCGTAGTAAATTAAATACCCCACCTTATTGAGTATATTTTGGATGAATCTCATAGTTCATCAATCTCTATTAACCCTTGAATTATTCAGATTTATAAATATCACAATGTTTATTCATGGTGGGAAATCATGAAAAGGGGTATTGTAGGGTATGTATCTATATTTCTAGTATATTAGTATGTTAAGGATTATTGAGGTATGTATAAAGGGATATTACAACCATTACCCATTCTAGAAATGAAATGCAAAACACCACCCTGGATTTTATCATTGGAATGCCAAAAAATGAAGGGGAAAACTCTATTTGGTTTATTGTTTATCTCATTAACGATTAAGCACTTTTTAAATTAGAGAATATTTTTGTCTTGATCAAAATGTTATGATATAAATTACGGATGTGGTAAAGTTTCATTGGGTACCACATTCTATTGTATCAAGAGGGGATTTTAATTTAACATCATCGTTCTGGATAAGTCTTCATTAGGAGATGGATGTGGGATTTAGATTTAGTACTAAATATAATTCTTATATAGATGGTAACTCTTAAAGGACCATTAAAAACAAAAAATAAATTCGATGATCATGATCTATGGGTTTCAAAGGTGGTTGGGATCAACACATTCTTTTATCTAAATTTTCATACAAAAATAGATTTCACGCAAACATTCTGATGGATCTTTATGATGCCCCCATAAAAAGAAGTGAATAAATACATCATGGTAGGATAATTATGGATAAAGAAAGATATTGGGGACAAAGACAGATGTGGAAATAATATATATGTTCATATCTATTTAGCATCACGTCATGGTTTATCATAGTTTATAGAAGTGTAATACTAACAATAATCAAGGAGAACATGAGTTTGAAGTTAGTGATATGGTATTCTTATGAATATATCATTTGATGAAATATATGAGATTTGGATGAAATGGAAGTCCATTCCCTAGATACATCAACACTATGAGAATTATTTATTATATTTCAAAAATTGATTATCACTTGGTGCTTCCAATAGTTATCTCTTATGTTCATGATGAGTCCCATTTATAACTTTTGAGGGTGTATATTCCCGATGATTCACATTTACTAAATTCAGAAGTTGTACTATTTTGTTTTGATCATTTCTATGAAGAAATATTAGTTTAGTTTCAAGATCATAGTGATAAAGAGCTTCAAAATTAGACCATTTTCCTGGTCAAATATTTATGTTGAGACCATAAATTTTAAGAATTCATGTGGTGACCTGGAGATTTAATAAGGTATAGGTATCCTTATATTTGGTATCAGGGTAATGAATTTCAATGGGAAAAATTATTATAAGGGGTGGTATGTAAAAACATGATATTTTATGATATCTTTCGCATTTAAATTTTTCTTTAATGTTTTTATTTGGAGTTTAGCATTTTGGTAAGTACCACGTAATACAACATCATGAGGGGGGGGGGGGGGGGGTAAACCCCATTGTGGATAGGGTGTTGTTGCTTCACTATAGGGGTAGAATAGAAAAACTCTATAACTATCCGTATTGTACTAGTGTCAATAAATTTACAGAAACGTTTAGTGGCAAATAGACAGTAATATCCTAGGTAATGTGTCATTAATATTCACGAAAGGGGCCATTGAAATAAATTATGGGCCCTCGAGCCATGTAATAGAATTTTATGACCTATGATCTAATTTTCCATGTAATGGGTTTCCTCTACACAAAAATTGGTCCTTTTCTCAACAAAATAGTAGCTTAAAGGAAAAAAATTAAATAAAAATTCATAGTGTTTGGTAGGTTTGTTTATAAGAAACCTTTATGACATCAAACTGTGATATACTATTGAAATAATTTTTTTAAATATTGATATACCAAATAATAGTTATATTGGCTTGTATAAATCAAAAAAATTAAATTATAAAAAATATATCTGAATGTTTTCAGAAATTAATATCCATTTATTATTTTCTAGAAAATAAACACTAAATTTTAAAGGATAAAAATAATATTCATTTGTGCTAAAAGAATAAATTTTCAAAAAAATTATTGAATATATATATATATATTAAATATAATGATAATTGAGGAAAAGTGATTTTGATGAAATATAATGGTATTTACTATATAAAATAATCATAATTAATTATACATTTATTATTAATTTCTTATTAGTGAAGAGAGAATACTCTTAGGTAAATTGAGTTATTTTTTAGAAAACTGGTTTATCATGAACAATGTATATTTTCATGATAAATTAAATTAGTAACTATTTATGAATACTGATAATTAAATTAGATGATTAAATATTCAATAAAATATATTAACATTCATCTAATGGGTTTTTAAGGAGAATAATTAAGATAACATTATATTTATGCTTAAAAATATATTTTCTCTAAAAATGTTTTTACACATTTTATGTGAAGATATTAGAAATAATTTCTCCTATATCATGGAATTTAATATTATAAAATTTATTTCAAGTCATATAAGAATAGGAGTAAAATACTTGAATGTAAGATGGAGTAAGAATATTACATTAATGTTAGATATACCGGTAACTAAAGGTAATGAAGATGGTATATTTTATAATAATTCATTTTATGATTCTACTGAGGAATCCCACTCAAGATGTTATGATAATGGATCAGATGGGGATATTATTTTTGAATTAAAATAACATCTGAATAATGTTCCCAAAGAATATGTGAATTTTATTATTAGATGATCAAGGTACTTATTTCTAATATAACACATTTATATTCTTTTTAAGAACACGAGGATACACAATGTAAGAAGATAAAAAATTGAATCATTGTCACAAAACTTTTCAAATTACATGAGAATTACATTCCTGACACCGAAGAATAATTCTTATGGTATACTTAATAAAAATACATTTTTTTGATATTTTGTGTTTATGATTTAGTGAACTTGAAATTTTTCAACATATTTATAAGGATGAATAATCCTTTTAATTAGAGGTTAGTGAAATAATGGTTATGGATCTTGAAACATCTTTATAATAATAATAATCAAGAAACATGTTTTAGGTTATAATAAATTAATTAAATGAGGATTAGGGGGACAATATGAGATCAGTTGAGGATGATAAGAACTCCCAAAATATAATGTACTTTGATTTTGTGGTGAAATTATAAAGTAAGAATCACCACAATTTATAACATCCAAAATTTCTAGAACAAGATATGCTGCCACAAAAGATGGAATACATGATCATGAATCGTAGAATATAATGAAATTTTTATCTAATCAAAAGGAAAAATCATTTAAGAGGAAGGAAACCCATAAGAAAGAATCTATCATGTATACTAGTGTTCTTTTAAGTATACAATCAAGTTTTGAGTAGAACTCTTAGATAATATGGATAGTAAAAAATGATGATAAACCAACCACCCCAATAATATATTTAAAATTATTAATGAATTTACACTCCCAAATAAGTGTCCCAAATTGTTTTTTCCTCTTAAATTCTTCATGGATCATAGTTTGTGAAATTCAAATAGGAAAAAAAAAGAGAAGAATGATCATAAGCTATTTTTTGTTTTTCTAGAAGATTGGGAACAAGGTAAGGGAATGATGAAATAAAATTAAAACTAGTGATATATCCTTCCATACAGTAAAATTTAAGAGAAATATTACAAGAAGATTATTCCGCTTCGGAATAAAAGGTCCAGTTTGAAGATAAACGACAAATAAAATAAGTTGGAATGAATACATATCATGGTGAAAGACCAGACAATATAGGTAATTTCTATTGCAATGAAAATCATGGGAATAAACCCTTATGTTGATAGTATAACATATATTTGAAAGGAAATATACCTAAATAAAGTGGGTATTAATGGTGAATATATGGGAATTTTTTTTAGATAAATAATGTTGGGACAAAAAATCATCCAATCATTAAGAAAAAACAGATATAATGGCATAAAAGTAGTCTCAGGAATATGTCCTTATAAGGGTCACACATCGAAGATATTAATGATTAAACCAACATGAGAAATTCAATATACAGATAAATTGGATATTCTAAAATAGAAAAATAGAGGAAATTATTTTGAATATTAAGATAAGGTAAATAATTACAAAAAGTAATGCCTAGTTGTTTATCCATGTTAACTGAAATTGGAAATGCAGTTTGGGGAAGCAAAAAATAAGATAAATCTATATGAAAGAACGTTTCTACATAAAATGAGGTGTAAGATGTTATTCTACAAAATGATTATTATAATTTGAAATATATGGGGGTAAATAATGTCCTAGGTTGAGAGATAGTTCTTATCCTGAATGTTACTCTTGAAAAACAATGACGGTCCATCCAAATTCCATTTTATATTCTTTTATTCTGGCATGTAGGGAATTAATAGAGATAGATACATCCCACAAGGGGTATCATACATTAGTTAAAGCTATTAAATCTTTACTACACAGTGAATTTGGAAATTTAGAACATATTTATAAATTTATAAGGAGTGGTATACCAATCATACTTTCATCCCTCATTAATAATAGAATTAAACATGTCAATTAATTGGAAGTTCATGGTTGATGGTGAGATGAGAAAAAAATGATTTATGACCTTTTCCCCATAATTTTACGATTTATTTTTTAATTTTTGTGATAGATTTATAATTTTATTGATCATTATATTTTCTTATAACCCCTTGCACTGGAATTGAGAATTAATGTGCATGATTTTACAAGATTAGTAGTTTTTGGTTATCATGGAAAACACTGTTTGTATATATCTTTTTTCTATAAAGGGTTAGACCACATTGACTTATATTTGATTAAACAAAGGATTTTTAATATAAAAACCATGTGGGATCATATATTTCTTATAATTATTCATGAAATATTAATATAAGTGTGAAGATCAAAATTCTAAGAATAAATATGTGATGAGATAACCCCACATATCCATTTTATTTGATTTCATATAAAGGGGGAATGTTTGAGAATATATATATAATTTTATATTTATAAAGATATATTGAAAAAAAGGGGGGAGATTTTTGGTCTGATATTTTCTTTTGTTTTCAATGATATTTTAATATGTGTTTGGTGAGTTGATGGTGAGAAGTGGTATTTTTAGAGAGTTTTTAAGGCTCACCTAATAAAATTGGATGTCACACATGAGTAATATTCCATTTTATGTTTGATAATTTTTTGACTAATTTTTAATGATTAAATAAATATGAATAGGAGTACACAATGTTGTAATAAGCTACCAATCCATACTGGGTAATGAAGAATTAAAGAAGCCCATTCACTATCTTTTATTTCATGATGATGTGATTAAGTCCATGAAAATTTTTATTTATTTTTTATGAAGAATATTAAAGATTGTTATGAAGATTTCATTAAAAAACTAGAGCAATGTGTAGATGTATTCATATATTATGAATAAATAAATAATCCAGGATGTCTTGGTATTCTAGTTTAAACATAAAATATTTCTATGTACATGAGAATTGGTGGCCTTATTAAAAAAATTACGTTCTAACAATACATTCTTTCCATAACTTAGGATATTCAAGGAATTTTGGTAAATGAAGATCAACCATGCCCAAGGGGTCCAATCTGGTCTATCCTGTATAGAGTCATATGTGGGATGTTATATACCAACATGATCATGCACTTGAGCTCCCATGTGAATGGGCCAGAGTGGTCAGTTTGACCACAACCTGTACATGTGAAGGTGTATATGGATATAAATCCCTCGCTTCTATGTCACAACTAACAAGTTAAACTACTTGAAATAAATAGAAGTGTATGAATTGGTTCTCTATTGATGTGTCTATATAGTGGTAGTGTACGCTTTATCAACAATTTAATGATACACACATTTTGTGATCCATATGATCCAAATAACCACAGTCGTTCGATCTCATGATCCCCATGATTTAAAATAAAATCATTTAATTCAACATCAGTCTCTATTGATGTTTTCATTTTATGGGATTTTATGGATGATCCATCGATGAACTTACCTAGTGATTCCCTTATTGTTCTGAAGATGAACTTGTAAGATGTAAAGACAAATTAAATCTATGAATAAAATTTTTGTATTTATTGCATGTTGTTAGTCAAATAATGTTCCACATAAAAATCAAATTGTGAGTTATAGTAGGCTTCTCATTTATCAATATATAAAAATGTGTTTGAGATTCTCAATAGAGAAACACATGATCTATATAGCATGAAATTTTTTATCTCTCATATAAGAGGATGAATTCTTCTTTTAGGTGTAACTATGATTGAGAAATGCATTCAAAATATTGAGATATTCTGATATTCTAGACATGGGTATAATATTCCTTTACATGGAATAACATTTGGATCTGAGGTGGTGGATACTTTCTAACAAAACGAGAAGAACCCAAGTAAAAAATAGTGGTTCATAGGTCGAGATGAACTCATTTCTAGATAAAAATATAGCTCTAAACTCTAATGCTTAAAAAGAATAAGATCTATCCAACTTCTTCTCATGTGTGATATAGGGGATATAATTATTTATTTGACTTGTTTCTCACACAATTGAAGGCTTCGTGAAGATCTAGTTCAGCAATGCACTTTGGGTTTTTATGAGGTCTTTGAGAAATAGAAAATAGTGCATTTCAATGGTGTGCATCATGAAGAAAAACAATTGAGATAGTTTGCATATATTGGCCAACACATTTCATAAAAATATAATATATCATAATAAGTGATTATTCATTACATAAAATTTAGATCTCTTATAGAATCATTTAGGTATCATATCATTGGAAACCTTAATGCATAAAAACTAGTTCATAAAATATTTATAAAATCTCCATTTTTTTCTTCTTAAATACAACAATTCTTAGAAATATCATACATAATACCTTTCTTCCTAAACAGTGTAAAGTAAACATTAGAAAAAGTTTTTCCCAAATTATTATTAAGGGTAAATAAGGGAGATATAAGTTATCAAATAAAAATAACATTTTAATAATGGTATAAGAACATGATCTAAGGATAAAAAACTATACACTAAAGATAAATGATCACAACATAATGTCTTGGAATTATTCATGGTAGTAAATAAGAAAATACTGCTAATATAATCTTTGAATTGGAACCAGGATATCATAATATAATCATAAGGCTTATAGTTGTGGAATACACCTAAAAATCCAAAATCATTTCCTTATTAGTCATGGAAAATTTCCAAGGCCATTACAGTGGAATGAGTTCACTACTCAAACCATCATAATAGTCAAGGATTAAGCAAAATACTATCCAAGTGGATATAGTACTTTACTGAATTGGGTTCACTCCCCATTAGAATCATGTTAATTTTTTGAGATATAAATCATTAACTAATGCATTGGAGGGAGATAAAGGTCCCACCCATCACATAATGAAAATAATACATATGTGTTCCACTAGATTAAAAATCATTCATCATATCAAAACCCATGAGAAGAAATATGTTTCATTAAACTTCATCATATAATAACCCTTGGAGAATAAATTGGTTTCTTGAACAATTCATTTTTTTATCGTAAATAGAAACTATCTAGATAAGCCTAAAGTTGGTATACATTTGTAATGTTACTGTTCCAGGTGTCGCCCAAAGGTTCTTCGTACCAGGTTGGTCACATGTTCTCAAGGAAAATCCCTTGATTGCTAGAGTCTATAGACGTGGAGTGAGGGCCTTGGGTCTGACTGTAAGGAAACAATGCCCTCATTGGCAAAGCATGCATAGAGGAATAAAAAATAATAAACAGTTACAGAAGAAAAATAACATACAACAAGTAAAGAGTGGAAGACTGAAAGTAAATAAACAGCTGAAGCACATTTATAATATTGATGCATGTCACATATGTCTAGGAAAATAGCCAAACAAGTCATAATGCTTGAAATACAGTTCTAAACCAAGTAAAAACAAAGAAAGTAAATTCCATAAGTATCACAAGCCTCATCTTGGTCTCATGCTCTCTAGCTCCACAGTAATCAAGTACTTAACGACGAAGGGCGCTTTCCCTTATCTAGACCCGCAACCATATAATATGTTTGGGTCCAAAATAATGACCCAAAAATGGTGTGAGATGAATCCTAGTAGGTAACCACCACTCGATATGTGTCTATCTATCAGTGAGTATATATATAGCATGTGATAATGGAAACATGTCAATGAAGCTAGGAGTACCCAAAATTAAGAAATACCACAGTTTCCATTTAAATTCATTATCATATAATGTTCATCATTTAGTAAAGTATCATAATAGGTATCTCAGAAGACTACCTAACAGAACCGAATCCAAGCATGTGCTTTGATTTTCCATACACATCATAAGCATTAAATTTTTATGTTAACCATATGGATAGGTCACACAGTTTATCCCCTATGGGCTTGTGTTGCAATAAAAAGGAAAAGACACTCTGAGGAAGCACTCACTATCAATTCCACATATGTTCTTTCCACAAAAACTACATACTCTAGGAAATCACACAGGGTAAATTCCCCCTATGGTCTCATAACATATACTATAGATACTCTGAGGGAGAACTCACCTTCAATCCCCATTTTGGTCTTGTAGTAGGAAATATAATAGAAATTCTAAAGAACCACTCAAATTTAATTCTCCATGTGGTCTAACGACACCGGGTTCTTATAGCCCAGTCTAACTCAATCGTACATAAATGATATCAAGAAACCTAATATAATCTATACTAGTACCTGGATAAATGAATCCAATGCATATCACAAGTATTTAACAAGCATAAAAAGTCAAAGAGTTCCATCCTATCAAGAAAGGTATAAAATCATGGTTTTCTTTATAGGAAACCTCGACCAAATGACCCTAAATAGACAAACATGGAAATACACTAATGGGGTGTTCCTTAAACAAGAAATTTCAAATAAAACTACAACAAGAACCCTTTAATCTGACAATCTATTTTTGTCAGATAAATTAGGGTTCAAATTCCTTAACCCAAAACACTCAAAACATGTGTAATCAGCACTTTGAATTATAAAACTCAAAGACAAACAACGAAAGGCAACAGACCACCTACCTCAATATTGTACGAAGAACACTCATGAATGTTATCCCTTTAATCAGACTAGAACATCTTATATCTACAAAAACATAAAAACATTTAACCCTTAATAACTCGAATAAGATGAGAAATTAGGAAGGGAGATTCAAAAAAGAAGGAAGGACTAACTAGTGGGATTCCAACACACCCCTGTAGTTCGAATCATACCTTGGGTGGAGAAATGATGGATTGGAGAAGAATCGTCACTCTCGGTTTCTCCTAGACGAACCATGTCCCGAAAAAGATGAATATGGAGATTAGATGCGACCCTGGTCTGATTAATAAAATAAAAGAAAACGTACATGACATGTACTTTTAATTAACATGTCGTTTTTTTTCCTCAACCATCCACTGACATTAGCGATATGCCACGTCACCCCACACGGTCATGTCTCAGCCATTACACGCCCAAGACTTGGATATATGTGGTAACTGGGAACATGGTGTGTACTTCTAAATTTTTAAAATGTCTATTTTTTCTCAAAAAACACCCAAAATCCACATCCATACCTGAAATGATGATCCTAGTTCTTAAAAACTTCCCCTTAAATAAATTCATCCCCAAATTTACCTAACATGGTGTTGAAGAAGAATCCTCGAACAACTCTGACCACTATGATCGCACATCGGTCTCCCTCTCCCAAGTATCGTCTTGTACTCGCTCGTGCTGCCATAGCACCCATACCAAAGGAACCAACCAGCCATAGGGAACATTCATGATTAAAAGAATAATATAGATATGATGCTCCTTGAATGATGCATCCACCTCTTTCTCAACTTCCTCAAGTTGAAAATCATGAGAAGGGTCTGAAATGTTTGATTATAGCTGAGAAACGTGGAAGCCATCATGCATTTCCTGGTACCTCTAAGGTAACTACAACTGATATAAAACCCGCCCGACTCTCTCCAAGGCCTCCAACAACCCAAAATATCTTGGTGAACGTTTTACCAATCTCTTTATCCTCATATGACCCAACCTCGGTGTGACACGTAAGAAAACATGATCTCCAACCTCGAACTCTAGATGTCATCTCCATTGATTAGCATAAGATTTTTTCCAAGACTGTGTAGTATCCATCCTCTTCTGAATCAACTCCACCTACTCAGGGGTCTATTGGACAAGACGAAGTCCCAATATAGCCACCTCTCTTACCTCCTCCCACATAGGGGTGAGCGACATGACCTACTCTACAATGCCTCATTAGGTTCCATTTTAATTGTCCCCTGAAAACTGTTATTTTAGGAAAACTCCACCAGAGGTATGTGCTTCTCTCAAGAACCTCCAAAATATATGACGCATGCTTGAAGCATCTCCTCCATCACCTGAATTGTGTGCACTGAATAGCTATCTATCTGGGATTGGTAAGTTGTACTCAGAAGTACCTATATACCCAAATCCTTCTGTAGTCCCTGTCAGAAACATGAATTAAATTAGGCATTCCTTTCTAAAATTATTGAGTGTGTAACCACATGAAAACGTAAAATCTCCGAGATATACAACCTTCCAAGATCATCAACACTGAATGTCTCCTTGATCGGTAAGAAGTGTGCAACCTTCGTGTGTTTCTCACTGTCAACCCAAACTAAACCATTCCCTCAAGGAGATCTTGGTAACCTGGTCATGAAATTCATCAAAACATCAATCCACTTCCACTAGGTAATGGGAAACTACTGTAAAAGACCTGATGTTCACTGATGGCCCACCTTCACCTATAGACAGGAAGAACATCTCATCACAAAACCAGTTACGTCCCTCTTCTTACCTTGCCACCAATACCGAGGATGAAAATCTCGATATATCTTGGTGACATAAGGATGAAATTCCCAAGCTGAATTATAAAAGTCTCACATCATCTCCTCACATATGTCTACTAACACCCATATTCATCCATAAAAGCACATGATCTCATTCTCTCATACGGTCCACCTAGGAGTAGTGTTCTCACCTGACACACTCTCCTGTAGGACATGGCCTTCAAAATCTGATAGTTGCCTAATTCACACCTTATCCAGTTGAGTAGAGGTAACAGATATAAAAGAAAGAAATGTATTCCCCTATTTATCATTCACATCCATAAGCATATCAGAAAACAGATCCATAAGCTGCCACTCACTATTGGAGTCCTGAACTACCTGTATATGGGTCCTTCTCAATGCATTGGTCACTGCATTGCCTTTCCCAGGAGTATAGGAAAACTCAAAGTCGAAGTAATAAAGGAACTTAACCCACCTTCGATGTCTCAAATTCATGTCACACTAGGTAAAGATATTCTTGAAACTTTTTTGGTCAGTGTACACCATAAATTGATCTCCCAAAAGGTAATGTATCCAAAAAAACAAGGCATGAAGCACTACAACCAACTCAATATTATGCGAAGGTTAATTAATTTCATAAGGCCTCAAATATCGAGACCCATACGCAATGATTCCTTCCCCTGCATCAGCACTAACCCTAGCCCGATATCTGATGCATCATAGTAAACAGTGTATCTCATGACCAGCTCTGGAAAAACTAGTATCAGTGTTGAAGTCAACCTCCCTTTCAACTCCTGAAAATCTGAATCACCTGAATATTTCTACAAGTACTTCACACCCTTCTTAGTCAAGTATGTTAGTGGTGCTTCTATGCATGAAAATTCTTATGTAATACGTCTTTAGTAACCATTCATCCCTATAAAACATAGTACATAAAAAAATTCTTTTCCTTCTCCCAGGAAACAACTGCTCTCACTTTCTCTGGGTTTACTAATACTCCTGTCTCTAAGATAACATGACCCAAGATGCGAATCTAGTATATCCAAAAGTGGAATTTTGAGAGCATAACATATAACTAATGCTCCCTCGGTGTACTCAAAATGATCTCAATATGGGTAGCATGGTCGTGTCAAGTGTGAGAGGTCACCAAGATATCATCCACGAAGACTACCATAAAAGAATCCAAGTAAGGATGGAATAATCGGTTCATCAATACCATAAAAACTAAAGGCGTGTTCGTGAGACCGAACAACATAACCACATACTCGTATAGACCATTCCTACTTCGAAAGGCCGTAAGAGGTATATCAGATTGTATAACGCCCAACTAATGATAACTGGATCTCAAGTCAATCATCAAGAACACTTGGGATCCTTGAAGCTGATCAAACTGATCATCAATCCTAGGTATGGGATATCTGTTCTTATAAGTCAACTGGTTCTTCTTGTGGTAATCCAAGAAACGTATATGGGTACCATCCACCTTTTTTCACAAACAAGACATGCAAACCTCACGGAAATGTATTAGGTTGAATGAAACCCTTTTCATGTAACTCCTCCAACTGATTCTTGAGCTCCTAAAACTCTGGTGTAGCCATCCTATAAGGAGAAATGAACACCAGTACTGCCTCTGAAACAAATTCAATAGAAAATTCTACCTCTCTCTCTAGAGGAAAACTTAAATAGTCATCGGGAAAGACATCCCAGAAATGATCAACCACTAGAGGAATGTCCATATGTAAAGTCCCCTTGTCATCCAGATACAGACTAGAAATCTGGGCTATAACACCTATCAACCTATGATGCTCAGGTCCATCTCTGCTCGCTTGGACATCCCATTCTCCCTTATGTAGAAACAATCGGCCCTTTGGTGACATGAATCTTCCCATACGATGAGCATAATCAACAACAACCTCGAAGGGTACTAACCAATCCATTTTGAGAATGAAGGCATAGTCCATCATCTCTATGACATAAATTTCCCATAGGAAGTGGCACCCACCAACCTCAAGGGGGAACTCCTTTCACCGATGTACACTAGCAGTTCAAGTCCCCAATGGAGTGTTCAGCTTGATTATATTCACAGAAGTAAAGATACAGAGCCAAAGGCTCTCCACAACATACACATATATAACGCTATGAGAATCCCCTTGTATCTAAATGAGAAGAATCTATAACTGAGGCACCCAAAAACATACCTCTAACCTTAGAGGGTTCGAGATCCTTCTCATGTTGGATCTCCTCTAGTGCAAAATCAGGACCTGCGTTATGGACCTATGAAGATATATGAGATCCTTGAGTTGATACACCCTGTGGATATGGAAAACCCTATGTCTGACCACTGTAGCCCCGACCACCACCTCAGCCTGAAAGGAAGGAAGAACTCAACCCCTAATCTGATGTGGGGCTGGTGGTCCTGCTCCGGTATGAGGAGTTGAAATAGATCCTCCCTCACTAGCTGTTGAATATAACATGTTACAAAAACACTGAAGATCCCCCATCTTTCCAAAAGATAGGCACACAACTGGGTCTCGTAGGCACTGAGGCTTCTTATGTCCACCCTTCCTGCACTAGTAACACACCACCTGGCTTCCTGAAGGAAAATCCAGCCTACTCAGATCAATGTGTAGACTCCTTTCGATGCTTCCTACTATCATCTAGAAGGGTTCCAAATCTGCATGCCAAAACTCCCTGTGCCACAGATCCAGAATCCCTTAGGTTGTGCTTGGTGATCAGTGCCTTAATGAATATAGAATACATGGAATTCAACCTGAAGATGTTCACTTGAGATCAGATGTCATGCAGGAGACCATCCTCAAACATCATCACCAGGAATAACTCATTACCCCCAGGACGGGTTTAAAGTGTTTAAACTATATGAAGGGAGATGAATACTCCATGTATAAGAGAGTACCCATCTCCAAAATCATGTACTCTTGGGATTAGTAGGCCCTCAAGGTACCAGGGTAGAAGTATTCATAGATGGTATGATGGAACTCATCCCAAGACATAACCCAATGGCATCCTGCCTGTGATATCACATCCCACCATCTCTTGGAAAAATCATGTATCATGTATGTAGCAAGTTTCACCCTCTTATCTATAGGCGTATAGAGATGCTCGAAGATAGAAAACATGGATTCTAACCACGACTTTGCAGCCTGAGGTCCTCCATCCACTAAGAAGGTGGGAGGATGATGCTTCACGAAACCCTGCATCAAATCTGCCATAGACGGGGTAGGATGTGGGGCTCCCTGGAAGGTCAGCATCATCTTCATGAATCCTTCTCGGAACTGTGTATAAGCACCAATGTCTAGTACTACAGTTGGTGCCAAGACGAGAACAAAAAGAGGATATTTCGGTAGTCCTTGATCTACCATTTTAAGTGTCTGATCATTTCCTATATCTAGAATACAACCGTAGGACGTCTCATTAGAAATACTCTTCATGGTCAAGCGCACACCTCAGTTCAAGATTATCAAGGACTATAACATAGATGTGCAAGAAAAGAACATGAGAAAGAAAACATTCAATTTTTTCAAAGCATGGATACACATTGTGTTTAACCCCTATGTGTTGTGTCCCCTTAAGCTTTTAACATGGCGTGTACCTTTTCCAAAAGTGGTCATGTAACACCCATACACAGGACATGTTCCTCTTAAGGCATGGCATGTTCTTGAATTTTTCCCCTCCTTCCCTAGTTCATCTACATGGCTAAACACATGGTTCTATCCTAGGTAACACTACATGGTGTGTTCGTCATAAACATGGTGTGCACCACTTATCCTCCAACCACCTATGTAATTAGTCACACGGTCGTAGACACGGTCGACATTACATGGCGTGTTCAAGTTGTAAAAAGTGTTTACTACTCGAAATTCATCCACCCATGTTGTTAGTCACATGGACAGATATGTGGCCCCTTTGGAACGATGTGTACTCCCAGTACACAGCGTGTTCTACCCATCTTCCCAAAACCCTGTGTCTCTTCTCAAAAAGTCAGTCACATGGTAAAAGACTACATGGAATGGAAATATAGTACACGGTGCGTACTTAAGAAATGTAGTTTCTTCATGAACAGAAGAACACATGGAATGTGTTTATAACTCCAAACGCCATTCTGCCTCAGTTTTTGTATATTAGTCCTCTAAAACATCTCTGGAATCCATAAAAACATAGAATTTTGTCCATTTAATACAACATTATGACCCGTGAGAGACGATACTCCCATGAATCAATGTTTTAAATTCTTATTCACATCATTGCATGAAAGAATTAAATTAAAGTTAAAACATGATCAACCAAATTTCGATCTAAGAGAGTGCATAACACCTCAGGGACAAAAGTTTGGATTCCATCAAAATGAAACCTTTAATTTACCAATACCCTATAAGAATTTTAAGTATTCTATCATGGAATCCATTACAATATAATGAATATATAGAACAACATCTATCACAAAAACATACAATCAGTAATGCACCCTAAATGTCATGACAAGAATGCATGACATTTGATCCCTATCAAGTGCCTATATGATGCATGAGATGGCATATCCTCATCTCATATGGTTGAAACAGAAATAGAAACTAAATAATATACACCATAATAGAAAAAATCATGTGAATCACCCAACGGCGAAATCAAATCAACTGTAACAATTGAAAAACTTGAGATATTGAAATATTTGAGGTAACATGGTTTTCCCTATAACTGGGTTAGCTAATACTAGGAAAAACCAAATACCAACTACCTATTACTTACTATCCCTATTTATAGGCTCTAAACAGTATGTCAAATTAGAAAATAATCCCTCCAACACCACTTTGTAACATCTCGATTCCAGTTTTCACCTAAAGGTGCCCTATACCCGGTTGGTCACATGGCTTCAAGCAGATTTCCATGAATGCCAAAGGCCACTGACTTGCAGCGAGGTACTTAGGTGTGATAGTAGAAAAAATATGCCCTCATTGGAAGAGCATGCATAGATGAATAAAAAAACAAGTAGCAGAAGAAAAATACCATTCAACAAGTAAACAACAGAAGGCTGAAAGTAAATAAACAACTGAAGAACATATATAATAATGATTCATGTCACAAATGTCAATGAAAACATTAAAACCAGTCCAAATGACGAAAATTCAGTACTAATCCAAGTGAAAAAGAAAGCAAGTAAACTCCAGCATCATCGCAAGCCTCAGATTGGTCTTATGCTCTCCATCTCCGCATCAATCAAGTACCAGACGACTAAGGGTGATTGCCCTTATGTAGACCTACAACCAAATATTTGGTTTGGGTCCAAAATAATGAACCAAGTAGGGTGTGAGAAAAATCCCACCTATATATCAATGATTATATATATAGCAGTTAAAAATTGAAATGCATCAATGAAACTCAGAGTACACAAAGGTAACAATTCCCACAATTTCCATTTACATTCATAAGAATTTAATGTTCATCATTTAATCAATTAAGTATCACAACAGGTTTTTCATAAGAATACCTAACATGACCGAATCCAAGTTTGTGCATTGTCTTAGTAGACACATAAAAAACATTCATTATTTATGTAAACCCTATTTTTTGCTTATATAGTATAACCCCTATGGACATGTAATACAATAAATATGAAAATACACTCTGAGGAAGCACTCATCATCGATCCCCCCTATGGTCTTTCCACAAAAACTACATGATATATGGGGAATAACTCAACATCAATTCCCCCTATGGTCTCATAACGTAATCTATAGAAACTATGAGGGAGAACTCAATGTAAATCCCCCCTTGTGGTCTCATAGTGTGAAATATAATGGACACTCTATGGAAGCACTCGACATCAATTCCATATATGGTCTAACTACACCAGGTTCTCACATCCCTGTGAAATTAAATTGTACATAAACAATATCAAGATGCCCAAAGTAATCTCAAATAATACATGGATAAATTAATCCAATGAATATCACATGTATGTAATAAGTAGCAAAAGTCAAACAGTTCCATCCTATCAAGCATGGCTAGGAAACAAGGTTTGCCTCATAGGAAACTTAGACCAAACGACCTTAAACAGTCAAACAAGGAAATTCACCCATGGGGTGTTCCATAATCATGAAATTTCACATAAAAATATATCAAAAAAACTTAATCCAATAATCAATCTATGACATATAAAATATGGTTCAAATTCTTTAACCCAAAAAACCCAAAACATGGGTAATCAACACTTTGGCATATAAAACTCAAAGAAAAAACAATGAGGGGAAATAGACCACCGACCTCGATATTGTATGAAGAAAACTATGGAACATAGACCATTGAATAAGACTAGAAAATTGTACATCTACAAATACATCAAAAATATTTTACCTCGAATAACTCGAAAGAGAGGAGAAATCAGGAAGGGATATTAAAAAATAAGGAAGGAATCACTGCTGGGATTCCAACACACCCACTGGAGTTTGAATTGGACCTTGGATGGAGAAATAGTGGCTCATAGAATATTAATCTCTCTCATTCACTCCTGGATGACGCAAAACCAGAAGAAGACAAATCTGGAGATTAGACGCGACCCCAGTCTAATTAATCAAATAAAATAAAAAGTACCTTACATATACTGTTAATGAACACGCCATGTATTTGCCTCAACTGACCCATGAAATTATAAGTCTACCAAGTCACCCCACATGGTCATGTCTCAGCAGTTACGTGACCAAGATGCGGCTATATGCGGGAACTGGGTACACAAAGTTTACTAACAATTACATGGTGTGTACTTATAAAATTTCCTAAATCTCCCCTTTTTCTCAAAAACACCCGAAATCAAGATCCAGACATGATATGAAGATCTGAGATCTGACAAAATTTAACATAATCATTGTAAATCTTAGGTTGAATTAAATAATATCATATTAGATGATATATTATTTTGAAATATAACATAGAATAATTCTTTAGAAAAACAACATTTCCATTTTGAAATTATTTCTTTTTTTATGATATGAAATTATTAAAAAAAAATTTATTGAAAGAAAAATTATAATATTTTAAAGTAATATTTAATTATAAAGTTATTCATGAATAAATGAAAATATTTTTATTTCATCTAAATAATTTAAAACATTCCTTCCATATTTTTGTTAAAAAATTCATAAAGTACCTTATTTGGAAAAAGAAAAACATATTCTTTTCAAAGCATTTTGTAAAATGTAAAATATATGTAAAAATGAAATTAAAAAATCACAGGAGAGTGGGAAAATAAAATTTAATTTTTTTAGAAAAAATTGATATGGATGGGGGATATTCCCCTGTAAATACTTATACATAAACAATCCCTAATATTGATGAGTTTGTGAAATAAAGGTTTACCTTGAGTTATCCATGCTTTGAAATAAATCTATTCTACTATATAATAAATTTATATTTTATATAATACTAAATTATATTCATGATAGTGCTTATAATATCATGTATTATCCATTTATAAAATTTCAACAACCCTTTTATCAGTAATAATTTATTAAAATTGTTATTTTTTGGGTGTTAACTGATTCGTTTTTCGTGAGTGTTTTAGTTTAGTAGTTCTTGTATTAATAAATTTACCATGGTTAGAGTCCCTAAATAATATTAAACAAGATATAAATATCATATATATTTATTATATAAAAATTTATAGTCATCCAAAAATGATGGAGATAAAAAATCAATTATACTATTCCATTAGATGGAAGGTCGTAAAAACGCATGAACACTCTTTCCATTTTTCAAAGTTTGATCAAAATAATGGTAAATGATATTTTAAAATTATATTATCACTATTATATCATATATATCATATATATAATATATTTTTATCAAATTAATCCTCATTACCATGCATGTAAATTATAAAAAAATGAATCACATTGCTTCGTGGATGTGGTAGTCCACACATACGCACAAACAATGTTATAATTTCTAAAATGATTGGATGGTAGGTATATAGATGTAATATTATAATTATTGAATAATAATTATATTATAATTATAATATATAAATATTAAACCCATCATAACTCCCATCCTTAAAATATGGTGATGAAAATTGAACTTTATCGCTATGTGGAGATGATAAGACGTAAATACACAAGAGCGATACATTCACTACTCATTTGATGAGAATGTTGGACTATAATGGGTATTTAATAACAATTATAAAATTTAATCATATTAAGGATATTTAATATACTATGTAATTATAAATACAATTGTTTTAGATTAGTTAAATAAGAATGGAAGAAAAAGTGATGGGTTAAGGCGATTGCCTCTTCTTTGGAACGACTCGATTAGATATGATTTAGAGGGATCTTTGGAAAGAAATTTAGGAATAGTGGAACCTATATAGATTAAGGTCAAATGGTAGATATTTTTCGAGTTATAAGGCCCAATGTTGTGTGAAGAAGTGAGGGAGGAGGTTCCCCATTATAATTTAGGTGAGGGGAACATTTTTAATTTCCCAAAAGATTTAACTATAATAATTTCAATCTCAGTAAAATCATTCAAAATTTCCATGGATTCTAATATAAGGTATTATAGATCTCTAATATCATCTTCCAATATAATTTATACATGATTTTGTTTTATATAAAACCTAAGAATTTTAATTAACCAATAGTTAACTAATTTTAATTTTATCTAGAGTAACAACTTTTTCAATATTAATGGGTTGTCATTTTTGAATTATAAACAATAAATTGGTCATAAAATGGAAAATATATGATAGTTTAGACCATAATATATCCACCTTGTCATAATTTAATATATTTATGATTTTTATGTAATTTAATAAAATATTATTTTGATAAAAAATCATTATTGGCAATTTGGAAACTTCCTTTAATTTGACATTAAACACTTAAAAAAATTAGTTAATTTGAATATATTGGTTTAAAATCACTCTATTATAAAATTTAGATTTATAAAATAAGTTTTCCCCATTAACATAGTCAAATTGTATAACATATTATATTTCCAAACAATTTATTATATTTTGTTGTTAAATGGAGAAATATTTCATCAGTGTCTCATAAGAAATTAAGCTCATTATATAAACACTAAAAATAAAAAATAAATTTATATCATGAAAAAGAATTTCATTAAGATAAAAGTGAAAGCATACAATATTTAATAGCTTACTTTTTTTCATAGGTAGATATAGAAGACATATTAAAAACAATGAGATTGACATTTTGTATCTTTCTCTGATTTAAATTAAATATAAGTCATTTTCATGGACTTGGGTCGATTAAAAATTCAATTTCAAACATAAGGTGTTAATGGTAAAATTTTATTAATCTGATAAGAATTATGGTGATTTTTTTTGTATTATCAGTTATTTGTAATCCAGATTTACCCGATTTACCTTTTACTGATGTGATAAATTTTATAAGGGTTTCTATTCATATTATCATGAAATAAAAGGGTCATAAATAACAAATTTGAAAATCATAATTCTATATACTTAATTAATATTATATGAATCAATAACTCTAAATAGATAAATGAATTTTAGTTTATGAATGTAAAATGATATAAAAACATTTTTTTTGTAAAAAAACATTTTATGCATAAAACCTGATCTACTCTTATCATATTCCTAGAAAAATATTCTCATATTGATAAAAAAAATTAGTCAATTAAATAATAATAATAAATTTAATTAAAATTATTACAAAATATTTTTTAATTATAATTATTATTGAAAAATAGATTATGTTCATAAAAACTATTTTTCATAAAAATATTTCATTTTCATTGATAAGTTTTTTATTTTAAATTATAATAAATTGATAACCAATGAGTTCATTTGAAACATATATAACTATATGGTTTTCAAAACATATACAGTACTATTCATATGCTCAAATCTAATAGCTAGGTCATTACATTCATTTTATAAAATAATATTATAATTTTGTATCATTGTTTTTTCAAACTCAGTGTTTCATGTAAGAAAAGATATCAAATAAATCAAATTATTTTAAGGAAAACACTTCATAAAAATCATGTTATGTCATATTCTACACCATTAAGTGAATTTATCTCATTAAATTCATCTATATAATACAAGTATATGGGGATACATCTTCCATATCACGTCATCAAGCTTCCAAATAGCTTCTGCATAATAGTAGTTTTTCTGTATAAGATTGACCAGGTGAGTGGTACTACTTCATAGAAATTTATCCTTATAATCTATACTATTTTTTAGTTTTTATTCATAATAATTACCTTTCATTGGTATTATAAACTATGATTTCAGTTCATGTGAAGGAATAGGTATTCACTTATTCATGAGGGATAGGTTGAACACATATTGAATATGAGAGACATTCGATGGATGTGTTAATCGATAAGATAACATCTTGAAATGGTGACAAATTTAAAAATGATGAATATTTCATGGAATTATATTTCCCTAATTTCCAAATCTCATTACCCTGTTACAAAGAGTTATTTATAGGAATACATTTTCCCGGACTATGAAATCTAGATCATTTCAGTAATTTCTAGTAAAACTTTATTTACTTTGATATTCACTTATGTGATATTGAATTTATATAACATTCTCTTCCATTTCATCATCTAGATCAGGTTATAATTTTGGTCCCCAAATTCATTCTATCATATTGGAGTTATGCACTTCAACCTGTAGGGGACTTCATGAGGATCCATATGAATTTTGGAGTGAAACATATTACTGTATGAAAATTCTACCAAAGGAAGTTGTTGATCCAAACCACCTTTGAAATCCATATAGAAATATATCAAACTTTCTTCTTGAGTTTGAATGGTCCTCTTAGAATGACTGTCCCTGAGGATTATAAGTAATTCTAAAACATAACTTTGTTACAAGATCCATAGGAAGACTTCTCTAGAACATTGAGGTGATCCTCAAATCCCGGTCATATAAAATTGATAATGCTTTACTATGAAATATTACAACTTACATATTTTATAAATTAACTTTTTTAAAAGAGAATTATTTTATAACGGAAATTAATTGTGGTCAATTATTAAGGTGATCCACTGCACCCCTTATAGCATTATTCGTTATATATTTTTTGGGATGTTAGATAATAAATTCGAAGGTGATGTTCTCACATTTTCATCCTAGAATGGTTAATGCTTATAACATCCCCGTAGGCTTCTATCTATCATCCTTAACTTTCTAACATTCCACGTAATGATAAAAATATTATGTAATACCTCTCTACATTCAATCCCAACAAAAAAATTCTTTAAAATATCTATACATTTTTATACTTCCATGAATAATATTGAATGATGAATAATGAGCTTACTCTATAATCTCCTTCTTCAAATATGTTACCGAAGACACATATACATTGCTCTTAAACCTTATTATTCCCTTGTCATTATGGTTAAACTCAAGATCATTTTTCACTATTTTTTATATAATTTTATTTTTCATCTATACCATTTTAATCCTCATTAGGAAAAATGGTTTACCAATAATTATAGAATGTTACGATTTATACCATTCCTTCGAGATCTCAAAATAAATACTTTGTATGGTCCAAAATAATTTATCTTTTATTATAATAATCCTAGATGAGATAGCATGATTATATTGACTTAGAGAATCTTTAACCTTGTTCTGATTTTCATGGTAGAAATGTATTGATCAGCCATAATATTTAATCAATTACAATGATCATCTCTTGCGAATATTTAACTCTTTATGTGTGAATATAAAAATCAAAATTTATGATTTGTATTGTGGTCTCAATTTTCCAAAAAATGAATAATGACTCCATATCATTAATGAAAAAACATCCATAACTAACACAAAATCATGATTTTGTTTATTTTTCTAAATACCATTAATTACCATGAGGCATAAGATATGTCCATATCATTCTAGATAAAGATATACCCCATTAAATTGTATTATAAATCATTATATATTAAAAAATCTTATCTACTATTGATTAGTTTATGTATAAGAATACTAAATATCTTTATCTTCAATTTCATAAAACATTCACCGCATTCATCCATCAAAAGGAACTTGGCTCTAATCTGTGTAATCTTGGTGTGTATATTTGATAGTTATAGATCAATCTCCATAAGGTGCCTTTAATATCCTTCCAAAATAGAAAAAAATAAATCCCAGACACTTTGGTTGGTTTGAAAAAAATTTCAATAACATTTGTCTTTGATGGGTCTACTAATACACCCTTCATTGAGATTACATGAAAAATGAATAAAATAATAAGAATAATAAATTCAACCATAGTAAATTTTTCATAAAGCTTCTCCTTCCCTCGGGTCATTAGAACAATTTTCAAATATCTCTATTATTATACTTTCTCTTTGAAAATATATGAATATCAGCTATAAATACCAACATAAAAAATCATGGTATTATCTAAAGACTCTTTTCATTAAATCCAATAATATAGAGGAGGAATTAGTTAAAACAAATGGGATAACATTAAATTCATTATGTACATAACTATTAAGAATTTTTGTCTTAGGTATATCATCCTTCTTGACTCCAAAATAATTATATGCATGAGGAAGGTATATAATGGAAATGTGTTCATCTCTACGAATTTTATTAAACAAGACATCAATGAGGGTTGGATGATACTAATTTTTTATAGAGAAAAGTTTATGTTCTTTATAATCAATGCAAGGTCATGTTTATCAATATTCTAAAAAAACAGAACATGTGCAGCCCAAGAAAATTAGTTGGCTTAGTGAATCCATTTTTAATGTTATCCAATATTTTCTTCTTAAATTTTTGGAACTTAGTTATAGAAAATCTATATGGTGTATTGGAATTAAGTGTAGCAATGTCTGAGTTCTATTGAAAACTCAACTTCATGGTTTGGTGGAAGACCCCAAAACTCTCCCTAAAGGACATCAATAATATCCTAAAAATAGGTATATATTCAATTTTATGTTTGTGTCCAACCATTGAGATAAATTCCCATTTTAAATAGTAATCATGACCCATACAATGGATTTATATTCTATTATAACATTATTTTTTTGATCACACTTATAAGAGATCATATGATGGTTTTAGATTTTAAATGAATATTACTTTATTATATAATTTATGTTGAATATATGTAGGGAAATCCAATCCATTCCTACGATAACATCAAATTCAACTAGATAAATATGAATTTTTGTTTTCAGAAACACCCCCCAAAATGCGAACTAGAGAAGATTATTAGACATTGGATGTGATAATTATACCATATGGGTTTTTACTAATAAATCTACATCATTTTTAGGTGTTTTTGTGATACCCTTAGAAATATTCTCTAGATATAATAGAGTGAGTAGATTTGGTATCAAATAAGAAATTTGTTATTCTAGAGTGGATGATATGTGTACCTTCAAAAACATTGTTCTCATAGAACTCATTAGAAATAATGGTTACATACGATTTTCCATTTTATCTTTGATTTAGAGGAATTTTATGTCGATCATTTTCATTAACCTTTGGATATGGGCATTGGTTAGTATAACACCCAAAATCCATGCATTTAAAAGATTGGGGTGTGGTTAGTTCATTATGTGAAGATTTTTATTTATTACCAACATAAGATAACTTCAACCAATCCTTTCATTATTTTATTACCCGATGTCCTTATTTTCCACACTTGATTAATTTAATAGTTCTCCTAAGAGAATTTATCCCATGTTTTCTTCTACATTTTTACCATCACGGTAATAATATATTCTTCTACCCATGGTTATTATAATTTACATTGAATTCAATTGTTCTTTTATTATCAAAACCATGATGTTGATGGATAAATATAATCTCCATATTCAATATGAGAGAACATAAAACAATTTACTCACAGTTATTAAGGTCCCTTAATGGATAAAAAACATCAGAGAAATTGTTTTATGATAATGAATAATTGTTAAAACTTGTATTCATGAAGGTTGATAATACCTAAAGTGTATAGCATAAGAGTTGTCAAAATTTCTTCATTAAATCCAACAAATTCACCATCCATTTACTTTAACTCAAGTAATTATTTCTCCACATTTTTATTAAGAATAAAAGGAATGATCATATTGAAAAAAATTAAACTCTTCCCACTGAATAGATTAAATTTCTCCATGTTCTCTCATGTTATTGATAAGTGTCCACCACTAATCATATTCTCCATTCAAAATAATAAAAACCCAAAATAAGTTTCTAATAATAATAATTCTAGAGAAAAATATACATTTTCTGCATTATAGGTACATTTTTCAATAACTAGTGGACTAGTAGACCCAATAAAAGATTGTGTACATTTCTACATGAAGGATTATATAGAATATTATCCCTTAATTTACTCATTTGGATGATTAAAATGACTCAAAACATGAAAATTTTGTGTGGGAAAATAAAGTATATTTTTCATTCAATATCCTATAGAATTTAGTTTCTTAGTTGGAAAATCATTTCATTTTCATTTATGTTTAGAATTAACATAATTCCTTCTAGTACTAGTGATTGATTAAAACCCAAAATAATATTCCTAGAAACAATAATCATTGTGGGAAACTATATAGTAATTAAAAATCATTTATATGATTTATAAATAATGCCACCTTCTCTAATGAAACCCTAGATTTAACCAAGTTCATTTATGATCACTAACAAAACATTAGGAATTCATCTTATAAATTGAATTATCCTAGGGTTCTTGATTTAATATTTTATCTATGTTTTCCAAGATTAATTAAACCATGATCTAATAAAAAATGTATCAACTTATACTTTTCATAAATTGATATTATATCTTTTTAGATGAATATTTAGAACATTAATTTTTGATCCATGCTAGAATTGTTTATGTATTGTAGATTTATAAACATGTAAAAATAGATATATGGTTCATAAAATATCTGTAACATATACCAGTTATTTCTTCATAATTGGAACCCTTCTTAGACATATCATAAGTAATACCTTTATTCATAACCTCATAAAATGAAACAAAATTAATGTGGGATACTATATACATAGTAAATGTCAAAATTGGAGGTATCAGTGATAACATAAGTGTAATAAGAGAATAATGGTTTAAGAAAACTATCTAATAATTTGAAAACTGTACAATTTATTACAAATATCATAATCATAATTCATCGATGAAATCATGACACTTCATAAAACATGAATTATAATGGAATCAATGATCCTGAACAATGAGATAAAAACATAGTCAAGAGAGATGGAATTTGGGAATACACATAAGAATATAAAATAATATAATTTTTAGTAAAGAATCATATAAAATTATACCATAGGGGAATGTGTTCACTCCCCAAACCATCAAAGTAGTCAAAGTTTATTCTAATGACTACCATAGTGAACATATTCCCTTATAGAAATGGGTTCACTCCCTATTCTAGTATTGCTTACCTCAGGAGATACAAATCATTGTCCAATAAATTAGATGTATATATAGGTCCCAGCCATCATATAATGAAAATAATACATATTTGGGCCATAAGATGATAATTCATTCATCATATCAATGCTCATGAAAATAATCTGGTTTCATAAACATTTCATCATGGCAAAGCCCTTTGAAAAGAAATGGGCTTCTTAAAAATTTTATCTTTTCATCACAAACATGGAAAAATCATAAAATTAAATTAGATTATATCCTTTGAGAATAACCCTTGTAAAGAATAATAAACATCAACCAATTAATTTATATATGAAAAACTGTTTTTAACAATATCTTAAAATAATTATTGAGTAAAATAATCATTCCATTTGAAACAAAAATTCTTTTATAAAAAGACTATCACTTATAAATAAATAAATTTTATTCAAAAATAAACTTATAAACAAGTAAAGATATTTTAAATGAATATTTAAATCATGATATAAGTGAAGAATATTCATTCTTTATAAGTTAAATACCGACCTTCCATCTATAAGTTTGTCTAAAAAGTCACAAAGTACCATATTTAGAAAACAACAAAAAGATTATATTCAATCCATTTTTAAAAGAAAAAATTGGGTAAAAATGATTTTTCACAATAATAGTAGAATGTTAAAAACCATTTTCAGCTAAATTTTATAAAAATAGATTAGGAAGTGAAATATTACCCAATTGATACTTATACATAATCAATCCAGATTATTTATGAGATTATGAAATAGAACTATTCCTAGTGCTTTCATTGTTTTGATAACACTCAAATATTCTATATAATAAATGTAGATTTATTTCAATTTTATACTAAAGGTATTTTGATCATTATAATATCATATATTATCCCATTTTAACATTTGAACAACCCCTTTTATCAATGATTCCTTATCAAAATATTTATTTTTCAGTATTATATATTTCATTTATGAGGAGTACTTATCTTTAGTAGTTTCAATAAAAATATATTTATGTTGGTTAAATAAAAAATATATTAATCATGGTATTATAATAATATATATTAATTATATATATATTTATATTCATCCATATATTTTAGTGATAGTGAAATGGATTACACAATTCATGGAGATAGTAAGACTTAATGACACATGTACGCTCTTTTCTTTTTTCAATTTACATAAAAAAGAAAGATAAATATCAATTCCCCTAAGAATAATAATTATTATATCAAATATATAATATATATTCACCATATTAATCATTAATACTATATAAATAAAGTATAAATGTTAAATGAATCACATCGCATCGTTGAGATGGAAGTCCACACGTACGCACAGACGACATTATCATTTCCAAAGGGATTGGATTGTATATAGGTGTATATGATATTATAATTTAAGAAATAAAATTATATCTAAAATATAATATATAATCATTAAATCCATTAGAATACCCATCAATAAAATATTGTGATGAAAAATCAATTGCATCGCTACGTGGAGATGGTAAGTTGTACGTACTCATAAACGGTACATTCACTTCTCATTTTATGGGAAATAGGGTGTATAATGTCAATTTCATAATCATAATAAAATTTAATCATATTTAGGATACTTAGTTTATTATTTTCTTATAAGAAACATATATTTAGAGGAATTAAAGAATAGTATTAAAGAATGTGATCGGTTAAGGCGATAACCTCTTCTTTGAAACCATTCCATTAGAAATCACCAAATATATATAGGGTTGGTCTCATAGGAATAATAAAACCTATATAATGTTGATAGGGATTTTTACAAGGAATAATGTTATATTTTATTTAATATAAAGGGCACAAATTAGTGGTATATAATGAGAGAATAGGTTCCCTTTTATAATTGCGGTGATGGGAACTTTTGGAATTTATATACACGTTAAATTATAATAAATTAATTACCAATCAAAATTCATCAAAATGGACATATATTTGAAGATTTTTTATAATATGGTTTTAATACCATCATTAAATATAATTTATACAAGTTTTAGTTTTATTTTAAACAACATATTTTTAATTAAACTTTAGTTAAAATATTTTAATTTTAACAACAGTAACAAATTTTCAATATTAAATGGTTGTAATTTTTACATATAAGGTGATAGTGAGCCAATAAAATTTTAATTAATGAAATTTTAAGCAATATAACATCCAACTTGTGTTATTTGAATAAATGTAAAAATTTAAAATAATTTAATAATATATTTTTTTGATAAAATATAATTATGAAAATGTTTTACAATGTTCATTTAATATAAAGTTAAATACATCACAAAATAGAGTAATTTTAATATAATTCATTCATACACCACTAATATTCCCTATATATTTATAAAATTTATCGGTCACATTAACTAATTCAAATTATAACACATTTTATATTTTTTAAATAATTTATTGTATTTTTTTATTAAATATAGAAATATTGCATTAGTGTTCCATAAGAAATTATGTTCATTACATAAATAATAAAAATTAAAAATATATTTCAATATTTAAAATAATTTTATTATTATCAAAACAAAAAATATATTAATTAATTATTTACATTTCTCTCCATATAGACACATAATAAATTTTTAAAAAATTGGCTGAAATTTTATAACTTTCATTAATTTGTAGAATATATATGTCATTTTCTTGGAAAAGTATCCTATAAACATATCGGTTTAGAACATAAGTTGTTAAGGTTTGAAATAAATTCTCTAATATTAATTATAAGTAAAAAATATGGTCTTATTACTTATTTATAATCCAAATGTCCCTGATTTACCCTCTACCATGATGATAAATTTTAAAAATATTACAATTCATATTGGAAAAAAATAAAACATGCATAATTACTAAATTTCAAAATCATAATAATAAATATTTATTTCATTTTATGATATTAAATACCTTTAAATTTAATAAATTTATTTTAATGAAAGTGCACAAAATGTGAAAAAGCAACAATTATGAAGAAAATATATATTTTAATAACCAAAGTGGATTTATTTTTATCCTATTCGTAGAAAATTATTTTTGGGAATTTAAAATAATTTTACATGTAAATGATAGGTAAATTTCATTATAATCATACTATAATCTGTATTATTTTAATTTATAATGATAAAGATACATTTCATGTATAAAAACTATTTTCCCAAAAAATATTTATTTTTATTTCAAATGCTATATATTTTAATTTATAGTAAATTGATAGCCATCGAATAAATTTTATATATCTAAGCATATATTATTTATAATTTAGTTAGTCGTATCCATATCCCCAAATATATTCTAAAGGTGATAGCTTTAATTTTATGTAATAATAAATTAGATCTTGTTTAAAGTATATATTGTGTGTAACTGAAGAAAATGAAAAAAAAATTAGAAAGAAAGATTTCATAAATAAATAGTGGTGTTACACTGAATACTTGAATAAAATTTCCTAAATGATTTCGGAGACTTTCACAAATAAGGAGAGTGCATGATACAAGTAGAAAGTGTGTACATACTTTGATTCCATGAAAGAGATTATATATACTATATGATACAATGAACATAAAATGGAATTGTTCATGGAAGAATCATGTACACACATTTGGTTTTCCCAAAGAAGACGATTTCATACATTATGTTTTGAATATGTGAAGAAAGAAACACTTTCATGTGAAAACCCAACACATGAAAAATCATTGATTAACAAATAGTGATGTTTGAAAACAACATAAAATAATAAAAAATGAATATATATTTATATATATTTGATCTGGGGTTTCATGTTGAGAATTCAAGAAAAGAGTGGATTGTTTTTTTAAAATATAATACATTAATAAGATATTGTTCAAGATTTTTTGTCCATATTTTTCACACAACTAATTGACATTTGGAAATCATTAGCAAAAGAATCTAAAGCCCCAGTAGAGTTTCACTGAGGTAAATGAGGAATAAAAGCGATCATAATTAATTGATAATGACTGATATAATCGAACAATGGATATCAAAGATACATTAATAGTTAAACGATCGTGTTAGATATATGAAGATCATGGATTTATATCAACATATAATCCTATAGTGGATCAATCCTTTAATAAAGGTGAAGTCTTTTGGTTGGTTCCATGAGTAGGTTAAGTCTTCTAGTTATTTCCTTGAGCCGATGGATTTTATCGATTCGAGACGAAGTAAGAATTATTTTGGTTCATGATAGAATAAAATGGTGTTTATCTTCTCGAGTTGTAATAGAAGTCTTTTAGGAGGATCTTAAGGAAGGCAAGTCTCTCAGTTTGTGTTGGGAGGAGTGTAGTCACTTGTTTGATAGTTAGGAATCTATAACTGAGTAGAATAACCAGATGCTGCAAGGATCATCCTTTCTTCCCAAACTTGTAAATACTATGCAACAATCTCTTTATCTCTCTCTCTATATATATTTTTAATACATCATAAATGTTGATAATGATAGAGAATATTGAGTTGATCTTGGGCCTTATCTTGTTTGAGAGATTTAAGGGAAAATAAAGTAAATTTTTATTATGAAACCACTGATTCAACATTCCCCTCTCAATGGCCAATCTGTCGTTAGGAATTACAAAACCCAAAATAATTTTTATTAGAATTATTTAATTAATGTCTTATGGAAAAACATATTTAATGGGGTGTAATATAAAAACCAAAAATATATTTTTAATAATTTTACATAAAATAAATACTCTGTTGAATAGAATAATTGACACACTATCCCAAACTAAAATGAATAGTGATACATTATATTGAGAATAAATATTATAATAGATAATAAAAAATAAACCATTATAAGAATGAAATATGAAAAAACATTATGATAATTACAAGAGTAATAAATCCACATGTAAATAAAAAACTATGAACCTGTAATCATTATAATTATGATTTTTATGAAGTTCATCACCACCATTGCAACTATAGAGGGAAGGAAAAGCATTAGAAATATAATTGAAATGATGATTGAGATGTAAATTAGATGAATGATTTTAGTTATTTTTATATATATATTAATAAAATATGACCGTTATATATATGGTTTTTGGATATATCACCATTGAAAATATAGTGGTTTGAAATATGGTCGTTGGATATACATGTATCCAATATTTATATTAATGATATGTAAGAGTTAGTGGAAAATTGAAAATAATAAAACCCATAACTAATAAATAATTAAATATAAATATGATATTTTATTATAATATATTATGATAAAAAATATATTTTTATGTGCTGTAAATTATTATTATTATTATTATTATTTTAAAGAATGATATCTATAAAATTGATTGATAAAAATGAATGACATTCAAATTAAATAAATTTCATAAATGAAATAATATAGTAATTATAAATAATACTAACTTATTTCTTCATGAAAAAATAAATATGATATAATTAATGTACCATCTCGAGTTTTTAAATGGAAGCACTATGTTGGATAGTGTACAAGATACACCACGTCAATCTTAAAAAAACTACTAATTAAAATTTAAATGTTACAATTAAAACCAATCTGTCAGAATACTCCTAATGAATAGTATTTACTAAATATAGTTTACCCATTAATATATAAGTAATTATTTGCTGAGAAATTAATTATAAATGAATGTAAAACCCTTTTTAATAAAAAGAGAAATGTTTTTCTAGAAAAAGTATTAAAATGTTGAAATGGGTGTTTTATGAAAATAAATAATAAAATCACTCTTTTTGGATTATAATAATGATATATATATATATATATTATTTTCATTAAAATGTATAAAAATCATTTTTTTGTGATTTCTGTACATTATATGAAAACCAATCAAATTTTACACATAAAATAAGTATTTATCAAAAATGGATGTAATACATCCTTTTGATGGGGAACTTGTTTTAAATAAAGTTTTTTTCACTTTATTTAATTATATTTGAGAAGATAAACATCTTCTTTGTAAGAGGGAAATAAAATTTTAGTTTGTTTAATTTTTTTCTGATAAGATACATTTTTTATGAGTAGTGAAATCAATAATTCATTTTATTTGAAAGAAACTTTTAAATCAATATTTTTTATATTGTTAAAAAATATTTTTTAATTGTTTTAAATTATAATTAGATCAATTTTTTATCATTTAATTCAATTTAGGTTGTTGGAATCAATTTCACAATATAATTGGACATAAAAACATGGCAAACATTTGAAGGATTTTACTTTAAAAACCAGTTTTATAACTCCATCGATGTGAGTAATTTTTAATTATTTTTCTCTAATCCTACATTATTAATTATGAAAAATTGGATTTAATATTTTTAATTATAAAAAATAATTATGTAAATGTGTCCCTTTTATTTTTTGATATTATGAACGGTAACTTTAGGAAAAAGTAATTTTTACCATGTTTAATGGTAAATCATGTAATTAAAGGTAATACATATATTATAAAGTTACCCTAAAACTTATAAAAATTTAATTTTATGAGTGTTTTCTAACAAATATCATCACTCGGTATATTTTAAGACCAATTGAAGCCACTAAAATGAATTCAATGCAATTAGAATATTATTTTCAATAAAAGTTCATTTTAATTATACTTTCATTTTTAAAAAGTGAAATATTTTTAATATAGGGTATACAAAAGATATCTTACACTATAATAAGTATTTAGATTGATAAAATTAATAGCCACATCATAGTAATTTATTTATAATTTTTGGGGAAAGAATAATAAAATTAAATGGTGACCGAACAATTATGTAGTAATAGATTCATTAATGGAAGAATCAAATAAATGATATTAAAAATAAAATAATAAATATAATTTGATTAAATTTATGTCATAAATTAATTTTATGGATTTCATTTACATTTTAGTTATGTGTTTGAGGATGTTTTTGACTATATCAAAAAGTAATGATATATTAAAAATGCAAAGAAATAAATATTATCAAAAATGACACCAATGGTATTTCATAATATAAAATATTTTATTAAATGTTTAAAAATTTATAAAAATCCATGATTCATCCAAATAGTTTGGATAAGTCCTAAAATATCATAAATAAAATTTTTATTTGTCTTTTGGCTTGTTATGGTAATTATATTGAGCCTTTAAGTGTAAACTACTAAATGAAATAGTTAGAGTTAAAAGTGGTAAAACAAAACTAAAAGGATTAAAAATAATTAAAAAATGTATAATTTTCATTTGATGATTATATTCCTACACATAATCATAAAATATTCTAATTAAATTACATTGTAATAATTTATATTAAATTTCTTTTTATATTAATTTAATAATTTAAAAAATTCTGTCCCACTCTAACTTTTTCAGATTTAATTTATTTAATTTTATTATTTTTATTTCCTACCAGGTTTTTTACGTCATGGTCTGGGCTGGATTCAGTTTTAGATTTTAAGTAATTTTTTTTAAAACACATGTTTTGGCCTTGACAGCATCCAGTGCACCATGGTCGAAGCCATGCGGCCTCGTCCGAGTCACCACGCAACCTCGCCCGGTTAACCACACGGTCTGCTCAATGTTCAAGGCAAGCATATAATGTGTAATGAATAATGAAATGTAAATGAAATAAAAATAATAAGTTTTAATAAAATTTAAGAAATTTCCTTAATGAAAATAATAATATTATTATTTTAGAATAGTAGTATTATCATTAATAGTGTTAAGAATATAAAAATTAATTAAGTCATTATAAATATTGCAATACTTATTCTTATTGATAATATTATGTTAGGTTGTTACCAATTTTATTATTTTGTTATTATGAAATTATTGATATTATTAATGTCATAAATATCATTGTCATTTAATAATAGTATTATTATTATTATTATTGTTATTGTTATTATCGTTCTAATAATTAATACATAAATTTAGTTATTTTTTGGGATGAATTTAGATTATTTTAAGTTTATTTTGTGGTGCACACACTTTATTTATTTATTTATTTTTCCCCCATTTCTTTTTATCCTTTCTTTTTCATTCATTTTTTCTTTTATTCATTTTCTCTCACACTCACCCTCATTCTCCCAGCCGTAAGTAGCTGCTCACCCTTAACCCAAATGTTGAATGCTCCTGATTTCGCGCCTCACTTCCCTTCCCATGGGCCGCCCGTCAGACCTTCCCCCTTCCCTCGTCGCACCACCCAACTCCAAGCCAATCTCCTTACCTTGCGCTGAGCCCTTATTTCCTAGCCCCGATGAAGCACGACACCCACTTGGAGCCCCCCTGGTCTGCGCATGCCGCGCTCCCTCTCATCCTCCTCATTTGGAAAGCCCTGTCAAGCTAATGCCCTACTTCCCAGGGATCTTCACGTCGGAGCTGCCTGATACCTCTTCCTCGACCTAGATACACACGCCACCTTGCCAGAATTTTCCTCAGCCTCTTATGATATTAGTTCTTCCCTCCGGTTTCCAGCCGCTGCCACCCTCACCGGCCCCCTCACTAGCCGGTGCTGCCCTCACCGGCACCCCTCCTCAGCAACCATGAACACCCCCATCACACCCTTGTTCCCTTCCGGCTAGCCCCGCATGCTTTCCCACATCACTCGCACCACCCGCGGGCTGTTCCGCCACCTCTCCCCTAACCATGCCACTCGTTGCCTCACCATTAAATGCATCTCCCCTCTATTCTAGTTATATTTCCATCACAACACGCCCCCGGTGACACCTCTGGTGCTCTTCCCTCCTTCCACACGAGCAACCCACTTTTGATAAGTGTATTCTTCCTCTTTTTTTAGTCTTTGTTTTTTTAGCAGGTATGAAGTTTGTTTAGAGTTCAATATTGAATCCTATTTTGACTCAGTTGTTTGTTTTAGGATCCAATTTAGACTTCTTGTGGTGTGTCTTAGGTACGGTAGAGGTTTCACACAAGATTTGGGACATTATACTTCGACGTAGGTGGTTTTGTGTCTAATTATTATTTGTTAAATTAAATTTCAGGTTCAGTCTGTTTAGCATAACATTTAGTTGATTTGTGTATTGTGAAGTTAGTTTTCCTTGGTGTTTGATATGCATTTGAACTGTTTAAGAGCATGTATATTTTATGTGTATTATTTCTGCTTAAGACTCATCTCAACTTAGTTGTTGGTGTTTTTTTCATTGTGCATTTAGCTTCTTAATCTCTACAAGTGGTGCAAACTATATTTTTGACATCGCGTCATGTTTGTCTAGTTTTTAAATAAGTTTTTGTGTGGGTTTAGTCTGTAACGCCAGGTGATGTCTTTTAAATTGTTTGATTTGCTTTTATTTTTGGCTTATTAAACTATGTGATTTGTGAAAAGGTGTTTTATATAGGATGAATGGATTTCCATAAAATTATTTGTGTGGTGCATGCCACACATTAAAATTTTATTTTAGTCCGTGTGATGTTGGAGTGCGTTTGAATTTATAAATGGTTAATTTATTGTATGAAAACCCATGTAAGACTCTTTTACTACTGCATTATAGTTATTTTAATGGTGTATGAAATTAGGAAAATGGTGTGAAATGTGTTCGAATATGTTATAGTGTGTGTCTTATTTGAAAATGGTGTTTATTTGTGTAAGTGGTGGTTTTCTAAATGATAAAAATCTTTTTAAATCATGAAAATGGTTTAATTGAGTATGTAACCGATAATGATTATGTTTTGAATAGATATTTGGGGTGCGTGTGGTTTTAAAAGAGGGTTGGGTGTGAAAATGGTTATTTTTCATGTGTAAGTACCCTTTTGGGCATTTAAGCATAAGTGTCACATGTGACATGAACTTGAAACTTGTTTGAGAACAAACTGGGAAGCCCGAGTAGCTAGAAGGGTGGAATAGACTAGTGGGCTAGTGTTCTGGAGGTGACTCCACCCAGTTTCACTGGTTGGACTGAAAATTGCAACACTAACTAAACATATGCTTTTTTAAGGGTCATGGCCTTCTAAGACACATTTTATGAGGGTCGTGGCCATCTGTGCGACGTTTTCTAAGGGTCGTGGTTTCAAAGCAACATTTCACTGAGAGATGAAGATCTAGGGACCCAAGCCAGCTAACACCCACAAGGCCTCTCCCATATTTGGTTTTCATTAGTTACTTTAAGCTCATCAGTGTTACACATTGGTTATTTTAAAATGTAAGTGTGTGTGTGTTTAAATTTAAGTTGTTCCATTTGAAACTATTTTCTTAAATTCTATTTTCTTAAAAACTATTCAAGCATTTTTTTATTTTCTTTAGTTAATATTGTTAATGTATTTGTCATTTAATAATTTTGCATGAAGCCATTTTTATTGGGTGACGTTCTACTCGGTTCTTGGATCACACCCTACATACACCTTTGGGTGTATGTAAACCTTGTTCTTTATATATTCCAGGTTGAGGCATTGTGCTCAGTGATGGTGGTTTGGTTATTGATGGTCTTATCATGCAGGTTGCTATTTCTGATGTGTGGAAGTTTCACCTCTCTTGTTTCTTGGAGGTTTGAGTTAGAGTTAGTTTCTTTTGTAGTCGTTTATTTTAGGTTGTTAGATCAAATTGTAAACCTTTAAATTTGATTTTAGTTTAAGGGTCTTTTTGGTTGTCATTTCACAAATTTATTTTATTTTACTTGTCAGTGGTTTTGTGTTTACTATTTCGGGTCAATCGTTCTTATGTGTAATGATTTGATACTCAGGAACTTGTTTTAACCCATGGGAATCAGGAACGCACTTCGGGCCATGTCTTAGACCTGGTCGAGCGCCGGTTCGGATGGCGACCTGGACGGGTTCGTGAAAAATTCCAATAGTGCCCCTCCCGTCTCTTATAAAGGGAACACATTATTCTCTTTTCTTCCCACATTAAATATTTTCCATGTTACCTACATATATATTATATGTTTTATTATTAGTTTTATTGAAATTAATTTATTTTCAAAAGGTAATATAGTTATATTTTTGAAATGATGATCTCTTTTTCAGGGTAAAAAGTTATATTTTATTTTAAGGAAATGTTTTTTGGGTTTTCCATTGACAAATGGTTTCCATTTTTATGTACCATTCAGATATTTTTGTTATATCCCATGTTTAAAAATTATCTTCACTAGGATTAATGATTGGTAAGGACAACTATTTTTTCATGAATAAAGTATTATAGTTGTGAGATTATAAGAGCCCACAATTTATTTTAAAAGTGATTCCTTTGGTGGAAAACATTGACACTGAGTATAAGTATTAACCTGTAATGTATGGGTTCACAATGTAAGAGTTATTGCTAATTCTCTAAAACTCTAGAACTAAATGATCATTGGTAATGAAATAAAATAAATTGTAGTCAAAATTCACCAGAATAAGTTATGTTTAAGGTTGAGTCCTCTCAGTTGGTATCAGATCAGGGTTTATACAACTATAGAGAATTGGATATGTTCTTAAGAGAGATGGATATCATAATGGATTTATAATTTTATGGATTTTTATAAGTATAATGTCATGGAAAGAATTTCATTGATTTAAGTTATCAATTTTTATGGTGACTAATGGTCTATTTAGTGATATTCATTTTTGAGGTAATTAAGGGTTGTTACATTTTTTGATGAAAAATGAAATGTATGAGATAAAAATTTATTTTAAATCATGTTATGGTTATTTTTGGGGACATTAAAATATTTCAAGAGTGTTATAATAATTATATAGTTTTAGAAAAAGGACATCCCACAGGATGGTTGATAACCCAACACATCTGGTTGGGTTGCGAGAATAAAACACCTAACCAAAGTGTGATAAGTGTGCATCGACTACCATTGTCCTATGTGAAGTCCCGAGATAGTATGAACTTTTATTTTTAGTTAAAAAATTTTATGTGTGATGAATATGTATATTTTTCTAACATATGTTTTATAGAACATATAACATTTGGATTGAAAAATGCTTTGGTGATTGAGTTATTAATGTTGATTCAGAAGATGCTCAATGATTTAAGATTTTTATATGATTATGCTCAATATAACTCTATGGGATAGTCTATTAAAATTAATGGTTTAATTATATTTTGTATAAATAATTCATTTTATTGTGGACTTAGGGTGATTTGGGTTTTAATTTAAATTATTAACATAACATGGAGGAATTTTGATTAGGGAAACTACATTTTGGTTTGGGATTTCAAGAGTAATAATTTTTATCTAAAGATAAATGTGATAATTTATCTTAGAATACTATTTGATAAATTTTTTTATAAATTTTGGGTTTCAATTTTATTCATGAATATTTTGAGGATTTTTAAGGGAATTTCTTTTAAATGCACTCTATTGATCATTGTGTATTTCTATTATGTTGGGAAGATTGAACTAGTTTTTAATCATATGAGGATTATTAATTTTAGTAATTTACATCTTTTGTACTACTAATTTTTATTTTATTAATGTCTATAGATAGATGAAATATATATTTAATAATTTTTGGATTATTAGAATCTCTAGAAGCTAATTACATTGATTCCAAAATTAATCCTGAATACTCATCATTTGGATAAAAAGTCGTGTTTGTGGTGTAAATTGATTATTGGATGAAATTCTACATGTAAATTAAGTATATTTCCTTTTTATCATAGTACAGGTAGTAATATAATTCCTCAAATCTATGAATGGGATTTTAAAACACACACATTTTATGTTTAATTTTATTTCTAAGATATCAGAGACCGTTTAACCAATCACAAATTGTTGGTTTTTTGACTGTTTTGATTATAATGAAAACTCATTATATCACTCTCTATCATAACATAATGTAAATTTTTCTCTTCCATAAAAATTTATTCCTACATAGAACCCTATTATTTTTTATCTCAGGTGATCTTCCTACTTCCCATTGTTTCTTTTAATGTTTTAGTATTATTAATCATTTTTCCAATGTGGGATTGTAACATTGGTGTTTTGAAAATCCATACCGTAGTTACCAAAACCAAATTAAAATTGAAAGGATATAATTTCAACCTAGGTGAGAATGTGGCATCTCGAATTTCTAAAAGGAGACACTATGTTCGATAGTGTAAATGATACGTCACATGAAGCTTATATGGACAAGTAATTAATATTTAAATGTTACCATTAAAACCTAGATGTTAGAATGGTGGGTAAGAATAGTATTATTGAAATATAGTCTACACAAATATATACAATTAATTAATTTGAGAATAATTAATTATAAATTAAGTTTAAATCCTTCTTAAAATAGAAGAAATATTTTTAGAAAAACAATTAAAATGTCTAGAAGGGTGTTTTATAAAAAAAATAACAAAATTCACTATTTTTTTTATATTAATTATATATATTTATAATATATTCATTCAAATGTTTAACGTTCATTTCTTCTCTAAACATTATATATGAGTAAATCAAATTTTACACATAAAATAAGTATTTCTCAAAATGACTTTTTTGCGGCATTTTTATGGCACAAGTGTTTTGAATATAGTTAATTTAAATTTTATAAATACTATTTGGAAAAATAAAATTATATGTTTTAAGAGGGAGAAAAAAAATTATCTTGGGCATAGGTTTTGTATTTTTCTAAAAATATACATTTATTGATGAATAGTGAGAAAACAATGCATTTGAATTGAAAACTAATTTTTTATTAAGATTATTTACAGTGTTAAATATTATTTTTGAATTATTTTAATGTAAAAATAATTCATTTTTCATCAATAAATCCATTAGAATAAATTTCAATAAATTTCACATTGAAAAGGGATATTCAAACATAGTTATCTTTTTAACGTTTTTACTTTAGAAATGTGTTTTTAAATCCATCAATAGGATTTCTTTCCAATAAAATTTTTATAATCCTATATTTTTATTTTGAAAAAATGGATTCAATATTTTTAATTAGAATGTCCAAATTATATAATTATGCTACTTTAATTATCGGAAATTATGATTAGTAACTTCAGTAATAATTTTAATTACGATGGTTAAGTGTAAATCGAGTATTTAAAGTTAAATATTATGTTATTAAATCATGATAAATCTTGTACTAATTTTAATTCTATGATTTTTTTTCGATGAGGAAAATACTTGGTTGTATTTTAGGATAATATGGAGCCAATTGGATGAATTAAACACATTTATAATATTAGATTAAATGAAATGTCATTTTTATTACACTTTTTTTAACAAGTAATGTATTAGAAATATGGGGATATACATGGTATCTCTCATAAAATAAATAGTCTTTATAAATAATAAATGACTAAAAACACCATGAAAATGTATTTATAATTTTTAGGAAATAGATAATTTAATTATATTGTGACACAATGATGTAGCACAAATTGCTTCATTAATGGAAGAGTAAAACAATGATATTAAAAATATTATAATAAATATAATTTGATATAATTTATGTCATGAAAGAATTTTATGGATTTCATTGAAATGTTATTTTTATGTTAAATGATATGGTTCGTCTATATAATAATTTGATGATATTTTTAAAAATTCGTGAAATAAATATTTTTAAAATTTATACTAATGGCATGTTAAAATATAAAATTTATTATTAAATGTAATACAATTTATTAAAATCTAATATTCCACCTAAAATATTTTATATGTACCAAAACATCATAAATGAAACTTTTATTTGGTTTTCCATGTTATGGTAAATATATTGACCATCTAATTGTAAATTACATGATAAAACAGTAAGAGTTAAATGGGGTAAAATCAAACGATAAGGATTAAATAATTATTAAAAGTTATGAAATTTTTCAAGTATGATTATATTTTTACCCATAATCACTGTATATTATAGTTAAATCATTTTGAGATCATTTATATTTGAAAATTATTTTTTATTAATTTAAAAATTCGAAGAATTTCAAGGGTTCTTCTACCCTCACCTAAAATAGTGAATCCATTATTCTCATTTCATCACACCTTATATCCGATTTTTTCAGTTAAAAACGTATAAAATATCTTCCTAGGATTCCTACTCACATTTTAGAGACATTATTTTAGTTATAACACCCTCTTTATAGGTGTTAATCTTTTAATCAAAGGAGACCATCTGATGAAGTGGTACCATTTTTAATTAAGTGTTTCTATTTTAGTTCTTCCATTTAGTTCAAATATTCATCCACCATAATTAAATAATAAATAATTTATCCTTAATATAATGATATTTTATTATTTTTATTTCATCCACTAAATCATTATCCACTTCAATCAAATGGGAAAAGAATTAGTCATTCGTGTGTACATGTGAACTATCACATCCATAAACCAATATAATTTGTTTTGCATTACTATATCTCAAGACTACTTATAATGATGGAATTAATTTTTATATACAATATTCATAAAATATTTAACATTATAATAAAATAATATATCAATTATGTACTTACCTTGTATTCACATAAAAATGATAATTTCAATCGTGTGTACATGTAATTTATCGCCTCCATGAAGCATTGTGATTATTTTTTCATCACCACCTCATAAGTACGATATATATAAGTATATATCAATTATAAAATTTTATGATATTATTTTCCTTTTGAAAAGATAAAATAATAATTTCCTTTTTTCAATAATGATCCAAGAAAAATGAGAATGTTACCCATTCGTACGTACGACCTACTATCCCCATTATTATAACATTGTTCATTTTTCATAACCATACATAAATGGTATGATTTAAAAGTATTAATAATTTTTTAAATTTATTATTATTTCATAAATATTATTCTGGACATGATGAAAAAATTACCACTTTGACTATTTCTATCATACTCAAGACATTTTGGACTCAAGCACCTATATTCATCAAAAAATTGAACACTAACTTATATAATGAAGTAATTTTTATAACATGGTCATAAGATATATAAAAGGAATAATAAATATGAAATTATTTTTTAATAAAATAATTAAGTTCAATATTTTTATTATTCCGGAAGATAAAGAACGTATATTACAAATCAGACTTGAGATAAGGGATTTCATCTCAATCTCATTTCCTTAAGGCATTTCTCGATCATATGCTCCTTAACTATTTTATAATTTATATATATAGATATTATATCTTTTAATATTTATATTTTTAACTATAAACATTTTATTTTATGTTTTTTTAAAATTATTCATTCATTTTGATTAATATTTAATTGTTTAATGTGGTATGAGACACAATGAATGTTTAAAGATTAAAGTATAAAATATTTATCTCCATGTTGATATTTTTGATATTATCTTACATATTTGGTTATATGGATATAAAATTATTTTAAAGGAAATTTTATTTCTATTTTTAATTTCAGTAAATGGTTTTTTTTAAAAAAAATGTTTTTGCGAGTTTTATATAGAATAATTTTTGAAAAATGAGTAAAACCATATTTTTTAATGCATACGGCGACAAAAAATTACCTTCTTCCATTACCAATATTTAATATTTGGCTGCATCTAAAATCCTTAATTTTGTTTAAAAGATAAAAACCCCATTATTCACTATTTATGTTCTTTTATTGTTGAAAATTGTTTTCAAAATTGATTAAAATTATCAATAACTTGGAATGATTTATTTTGATTTAAAATGATATTCTAATAGTGAAAAGCTAAAAAATAAAATATTTTCTTTTGATTATGTAATGGTACCTGGACATCTGAATTATGTTTACATGATAAACTAAGTATGGGTGGTTATGTTATAACCTCCAATTCATTGTGTATAGAAGTCGGTCGTTTAAATATTATATTTGTTAGAGTGGTATGTATAAAAGTTTATTGTAGGGTATTATTCTATTTGTATGAGTGACATGTATAGAAGTAGATCGTATTGTTATTCCATTTTAGTATAAATATGTACAAAGTTAACTACTTATATATTATATGTTTTCTAATTATTTATCTTGAAAATCACTGATCTCCAAAAGGTAATATAATTATCCTATTGAAATAATGATATATTTATAGGGTAAAACGGTATGTTATAATTTTAGGAAATTTTATATGGGATTTCAATGGACTAATGGTTTTCTTTATTTATGTAAATTTCTGAGGTTTTTGTGCTCATCCAATGTTTTAAAATGTTATTAATAGGGAATAAATATTGTTAAGGGAAAATAAGGTGTCATGATTAATGTATTGAAGATGTGATAAGAAAATAACCCAAGTTTTATTTTAAAAGGGTTTTTATTAGTGAAATAAATGCATACTAAGTGTAAGTATTCATTCTAAATCATGGGTTAACTATGTAAGAGTTTTTTATAATTATATGAAACTATATACCTAAAAAATATTTGGGAATTAAAGAATATAAAATTTATACAAAAGACACTGGAGTAAGTTATGATTATTGTCGGGTCCTTTTAAATTATTATTTTATTATTATATATTTCGTGTTATAATTTACAAGTTAAACTTCATCTGATTTTTAAAAAATAATTGAAATAAATATACTATATATTTAATTTTATTAACATTTTTAAATGAATTTCAATAGTATGGAAATAATAATAAAATCATTAAATGTTTAAAAGGGGTATTTTCAATTATTTAATTTATTATGTATTAATTATTTTAATCTAAGTAAACTGAATTTTCTCACTTTTATAAATAAATATAATGTATTAAAACTCACATAATTTTTAATTTATATAAAATATGATTAAGAACATATAATGTTTTAAAAGATAATTTCTTATATAAAATATTTTTTATATGTTCTATTTTTCCTTTTGAAAGATAACTTTACCATATACAGAAATTAAATAAGATAAAATGGGTTTCATATTGGTCATAAGTGAATTTATAATATCTTGGTGACTATACTGATTAGGGGAAGGTTGGATGGAACCACACTCATTGGGCCCTCTCCACTTATGGATTCCTCCTTGGGTTTCCAAGTCTCTTCTTGGTGGTGATGGTCTCCTCTTCGGTATCCCACTATCCTCTTCCCAGTGATTCTTCAAGGGGATTATTTTATTCCTATTAAGTCTTGTGTGTTGCTGAATCCCTTGGTCACCCTAACCCTTATCTGGACTTAGGTAAATCTGACCATCTCCTGTTTGGAGTAAGTGTGGTGTTTACAAAGATACTTTTGGTTCGGTGGTTCAGTGGCAAAATTTTTCCAGGAACAATATGAGATGGTTCATATTTTGGTCTCCTTTGGTTATGGGGTTTTTCTTCTCATCGATAGTTGTGCTTAGAGTTCTCATATGCTCAAAGACCTACTCTGAACTCATGTACCTCTTCACCTCTCCCAATCATTTCTCGTTCAGTGGCTCCATAAAGTTTATGGGATCTTTGGTGTGGTGACATCGAGGCTCCTAAGGTGTCCTAATTCGTTGTTTTTGTGTAATTTCTCATGTGATTATTTATGATAACTTGAAGAAGTTTTCGATTTTCATTTCTGGTTAGGTGGTTTGATTTCTAGTATGCAAGGGTTTCTGATGATGGTTATTCTAGTTCTTTTTATGAGTTTGAATTGTTTTTCTATGTCTATGGATTGGTGTTTTCCGGAGCATGAATTATGCGGTTCCAGAGACGAGGAGGACCGATATCTATAACCATTGGCAGTCTAGAAAGGTAATGTGATGATGTTGGGGTTTTTGGAGATGGTGGTTGATTTTACATTTCCATCTCTAATTGGGTTGGGCATCATCAGCGAAAATGGTGGTTCCCATGAAGGGGTTTTAGATGTTGGAGAGGGGATGATGGTGACAAGAAGATGAGGGTGACCTTGGGGAATTCATGAAGTGTTGGTGGAGAAAGAGATTTCCCAGTGATGTGATGATGATAAAAATGTGGTCGTCAATGGTATTTTTCTTAGGTGACTTAGTTTCCTCTCCCTTATAGATCTATGTATCTTTTTAATTTTAAAACATGTGCATATGTTGGTCTCAGCATTGTGATTTTTTTTTCATCATTTTTTTAAATTTTAACTATGTAATGTGTTTTTTTGTGGGTGTGACTGGATGATGGGGGTAGTTAATTTGGTTCACACTTACCATCAAAGTGTCTTTTGAATAAAATAAAAAAATTTATTATGGAGTATTTGTAATACTTTCATCAAATTTTGGTAATTAGTCCAATTTAATTTTTAGGTATAAAAATAATTTATTGAGATAAAAATTGAGTTACTATAGTAAATGAAAAATAAGTAAAAAGGGTATGACTAGTTGGTAAAGATATAAAATATCCCAATACATTATAAAAATTGTGCAGATAAGATAATTCCTAACCCATCCTCATCACATAGGAATTAATGATCCATTTTCCATGTTAATTAAACTCCTTTCACATTAAGGAATATGTTTTTACAAAATTTCCACCCCTCCTAACTTATAAAAGGACCCATTCACAACCTCATTTATCCACACACATTAATCCTCTTAGTTGTACAAAAGTATATGAAAAAATTTCAACAAAACCACTAGATATATCTTGGATATTCTCTTCTCATAAAAATATTACACTTAGAAGGATTAGTCAAGTATTCAAAGGAGTTGTCTCATTGAGTATGTTTAGAATTACCAATCACTCCTTTTCATTTCTATTCCTTTATGTATTTGACTTATAACTCTAATTATAGTAAACCATCCAAATACAATGACATAATTATAATTATTATACTGAAATGTTTTTATATTTATGTAATATACATTATCAATCTTCCTATTTTTCATAATAAATTGAAAATGATAGTTGTGTTACGTGCAGACTACCCTATCCAAAGATGATGCATTCCATTATTGATCACCTATTTGAATTTTTGGTTATAAAAATATAATTTTTTAATATATATGATATTATAGAGTGATTTATGTACTGTTTATGACTATGTAAATGAATAAAATTAATAATCAAAATAAATTAACAAATTATTAATGATGTATTACATGAAATAAATGTGTTATGGATTCCATTTTAATATAGAATACATATACCACAAATATTTTTGTAAATGGGTGGTGATAAAAAGACTAAATGATATATGGGTGGTTAAGCCAAAAAAAAATTGTAACACTAGTTGTTAACGCATTCTCAAATGTTTGGGGTACACTGGTGGTTATCATAGACCGAAAAAGTTATGGAATAGGACTGGTTGTCCTAATACCAAAAATTTGTGGAGCTTGGGTGGTGAGTTGAATCCAAAAACTTTTTTTGTATATGGGTGGTTACGCCAAGCCAAATATGGTACATGTCAAATCATACTATGTTATTGGATGACATTAATCCTAATCCATTTTTAATGAAGGTCAAGATAGTTATCCTTGAGGCTTGATATATGATCATATTCATTCCATACTCTTATATTATGCAATAAAAATCATACTATGAATCATGACTTCTGTTATATTTTTTTTTGGTATTATACATTCATTTTTTAACCTTTATTATATTCTTATACGACCATAGTTATCTTATTAAAACTTATGATCATTCATTGTTATCTCTTATATTTATCCATTCTAATAATATTTTCACATCCCATTACTTTAATTCCATTCCCAGGATATTAAGAGGAGTATTAGGTTTGTAATATTTATATATATTCAGTGTGTGTTGAATAGTTTGGGAAATACTTAAGAATAATTGTAAAATAAGATAATCATATATCTAATCTAAAAGGACTATAAAACTTTCAGTTATTGAATTTTTATATTACATGTGATATATAATTTTTAATTTATAATAATAATGTAAAATATATACGTGTTATGATATAGTCCTTTCAGATGGTAACAAATCTAGAATGATATATATGTGTTTCATCACCAGACCTCAATGTTCAGGTCAGGGGTGTCCCATGAAACATATGTATCTTAAAGATTATTAACTTGGCTATATCATAAAAAATGATATACCTTTATTAGTGAATATCTAACTATATCCCACTTCAAATAACACCCATAGTTAAATTATTATAAAAGATTACAGTTTTTATAAATCCATCCAAAGTCATTTGGATAGGATTTTGTCAAACTGCCTTCTTCTCAAAACAAATACATTATCCTAAATTGAATCCTTTCTATAAGTCATAACTGTGTGAAACAATAGTACTTTGTAGGATTAAAAAATATAATGATTTTATAATTTATTAGTGTAATAAAATGAAAACTTGTGGTATAATTTCAGACCAAATAAACTTATAAAATGTTCTATTATTATCTCAATCAAATACAATAATATCTATATATGGACATGTCTTCCAGAAGATTTATCTTATACATCATATGTATGGTAGTAAAATTAATTTATCCACTATATGGAGGAAACCAAAAACATGGAACATGTAAATCTATTTTAAAAAATATCATTTATGAATCTTTTATATAAAATAACCTATTAGAAAAAATACATCACATATCATTCATCCCAATAGCAGGGCACATCACATGTTACTCAAAAAACAATGCTTATGAATTTCATAGATCCAATTAAATAACGGTCTCAAATTTCATTAATATATTAAAAGTTATGAAATCCCATCTTTGTTGAAATCAACTAACGACTTGACCAAAAATTCTTCCAACCACCCACTGATTCATTTAGACTCAAAGTTAGCTCATGTAAGTTAACAAATATGATGTTTCATGTAATAAGTGTTTTGACAATCCATTTTTTCAAGTGACGTGAAAATATAATTATGTGTACCTTAAGTATATTCAATCACTAAAAATCTCTCAGGAGAATCCAAGGGACTTTCCAAAATTAGCTTTCGCATACACACCTGTGCATCAGAAGGCTGACACATCCCCCCTACGTAGCCATGAATATAAGGCCTCTCATATGTTGGGGACCTATGAAAAGAAACAATTCCAGAGACGTACATAGGGATCCTCCATTATACAAGGTCCTCATTTTTTCTATAAATAGGACTCTTGGGATCTTTATTTTCACAACTAGAAAATATCAAAAGAATCACTGAGATCTGATCAGACATCAGATTCACCTAGTTCTCTAAACAATCCTCAGCCAGCTCTCCAAAACAAAAGAGAAGATAAAATTGATGGCTATAAGTGATACTAAATTCCCTTTAGGGTATAAATACACTAGAAAACTGCATGAAGACCAATTCTACCATATTGAGACACAATATTCATGACGATCCCTTCTTTAATCTAGGACTTTTGTGTGCTACATCAAGGACACATGAGAAAACCCATAGTGGCTAGGCTAAATTCATGTCCAAGAACTTTCCATGGTGGTACATATCCCAAGGCATACCCAGCTTGTACTAGCATATAAACCCTATGTGAAGCACCTATATTTCTTCCTAAGGCCCGTATGATCCACCTATTCCATCTATGTGAGGACTTGTGTGACCCCCTATTTAAGCCATTTTTATAAGCCACCAATGGATGGAATCTTATTACTTTCGTTCCCTCACCTGAGTGGGAAAAATTGGAATCCTCCAATAAGGCCTTTCAAATTACAATACTGTGAAGAGGGGAAGACTGTAACACCCATGATTTTTATGAGAAACATTTTTTTATGTTATATACATCATTAATGGAATCTTTAACTACACACAACACTATCTTGGCTTGCTTTACATGCAATCGCGACCTTCCTCGATAGCTTTCATTGTACGCAATACCGAGTTTCACTAAACAACGATATGTTATTAAAATATTATTAAAACTTGCCGTTATGAATAGTAATACCCATTTTTTAAAATTTTATAAATTTTATCATTCTAAATGGGCTTCAATTTTGGAATAGGAATATCGAAATTAGCCTACAATGAATTTTTGGTATTTTTCTGAAAACTTTCAATTTTTGATGAATAGTGAAAACACTAGGTTACTATTTAAAAATCGAATTTTTTTAATTAATTATTTATTTTATTTAAATTTAATTTAGGCTAAAATTGATACATAATACCTATATAAGTTCAAAATAATTCATTGGAGTCATTTTATAATAATTTTAGATATATAAAAATTTTATTGCACTTTTCACCGTCTTTTACCCACCTCCCAGGAGAGTTTGAAAATTGACAAAAAAACATAATTTTTCCACTTCTGTGAGTGGAATTTCGAAGATCCTAGAGACACGGTTAATATCAAGGAGTAAAATGTGGTTCAATAAGATAAAAATAATTGTTGATGGATAGTAACTTTTTACTTTTTTTTACGACGGTTAAAAGTAAATAGGGTAATTAAGGGTAAAAATGATATTATTATTACCCTAACACATGTCTTAATTCTATTTGATAAGTTTAATTCGACCAAAAACAACCTTAGGAATAAAATATGACCATTTAGGTCCACTTGGATTAGATTAGGACATTTAATATTATTTTATTTAAAGAAGAGTTAAAATAGTTAAAATCAATGTTTAATAACTAAAACATTTTTAATATAGGGTTATAAATAAAATAAATTCGACTATAGATATTCATTAGAATTTAAAAAAATATTTTCTACATAATGGTATTTTATTTATAATTTTTAGACGTTAAATAATTTAATGATTATGCAGTAATTACCTTATTAAGTAAATATTAACATAATTGATATTATAAATACCAAAATAAATGTAATTTGAGACTTTTCATGAATTAAACTTATTTTATAGGTTAATATGACATATTAGTATTAATTTAATTAACTTTTTTCGAACTAATCATGTTGTTATGATTTCCACAAAAATCAATTACCAAATAGTGTCCAAATTGACATAAAATAGTTTTAAAACAAATATTATATTATTAATTGTTATTTTATTCCTAAAAATCTAAGGTTCGGCCAGATGAATTAGATAAGGTTATATATATTAATTATTAACAACTTGGGGTTCTTTTGGCTTGTTATAGTATGTTTATTAACATTATAGTGTAAGAAAACAAGAAGACACAGTAAAAATTAAATTATTTAACTTAGAGTTAAATCTAAATGATAAGGTTAAAGTAGTAACCTAAACATGTCTAAAACCAATTGGTTGAGAGGATTTCGTCCCATCCCCACATTATCTTAGAAATAAATCAATTTGGAGCTATTAAAAACCGAATATGACTTTATAATAAAATAATATTTTAAGTTTTTCTTAAGGTGACCCTATCCTCCCTTATAAAAGGGAACCTCCTTCCTATCTTCCTCACACCACTTTGAGCCTTCAAGCTCGGAAAAATCTTGAAAATTTATCTTCTCCACTTCCCTAGAAACATCCTTGAGGTTATGGTCTTTTTCAAATACCATATTTAGTGCCCTAAGAGGAGGTTAAGAAGAGGCGCTTCAAAGAAGAGGTAATGTCTGTTACCGATTCTTTCAACTTTATTTCTTCTTCTACTTCTTCTTCTTTAGTTGTCTCATTATGAAGTAATAACATCAGTATAACTCATATACCTATATGTTATTATAAATATGAAACAACCCTATTTCACCTTCTATCCATCCTACGGAAAACGAAATCACCGCGTGTGCGTACGTACGGAATACCGTTTCCATGTCGTGGTGTAATCTGTTTTCCACCACCACCTTACTTGGATGTGTATAATGGTGTAGAGAATAACTATATATTATTATTTTAACGTTATATTGATTCTTAAATAGTATACATACACTTCAATTCAATTCCACGATCATTGGAACGATATCATCGCTCGTGCGTACGTACGGCCTATCATCTCCACGATGTGATGCGATTCATTCTACATGATCTTCATTAAATAATGATTATATAAATGCATTGAATGAATAAATATGATATATATTACCCTAATACCATTCTGGAAATGAGGTATCTATAACCTAAAAAGAAGAATAATAATTTATTCGACAAAACAAGCATAAGAACAAAAAGCAATAAACACCCGAATAACAAGTAGTGATGAAATATTACTAATATGAAGCTACGAATATGACCATATATGATATCATAATAATGAGTAAGATTCCGGAATAAGTCAATAACATTATTTAAATCATTATACAGGAGGTTCGGACACATACGAAGCAAATCAGACCTAAGGTATGGGAAAATCTCCCAATCTCATTCTTATCCGAGATTTTTTAGACTTCAGAATTTACTGGGGAATATTTATCATCCACATCCATGTTTCCTCAATATGTAATATTATTTCTATCCTTCTAAAATTGTTTTAATCCAATTTAACCCTTCGGTGAGTTTTTAGTAAAAGATATGAAAGGAATATTTTGTCGTTTTTCGTACAAGGTACTTTTTGACTTTTCTGGCCAAAGTATGAGAAGAATGTTTTTTAACTTATACGGCATAAATGGATTTTTTAGAACATTCTTTCCATGAATCTTCCTTTACATGTTTTCAAGTTTTCTTTTAATCAACTTCTTTTAGATTAATATTATATGAATTTTTAAGAAAGGAAAATGTTTTTGAAGTTGAAAGGATATTTTCCTCAAGAAAGGAGTTCAAGCATTTTATCAAAATCATTTTCCATCTAAGATAATATAGTGTTATATTTCTATCCCTATTTTTACATTGATTTGATAATGTTATGATGGAATTATTTTTATTATGTCCTTTTATATTATATGGATTATGTTATGATGGAATGATGTTTACGAATCCCATTTTTATTACATGGGTTATGCTATGATGTATGATTTATGATCTTGTGGCACACATAAGAATGGAATAATTATGAGATGGGTGAGACCTATATCTCCCTCCAATGCATTGGGTAATGTTTTATATCTCATGATATAGACAAGGTTGGAACGAGAGGTTAATCCGGTTCAGTGAAACAGGACTGAAACAAAGAGTGAACTCGGTTCAGAAATGAACTTTGTCCGCTAAGATAGTCTTGGAAATGAGTCTTGACTAATAAGAAATGATTATCTATTATTATGTGTGTATGCCACAAAGTTTCATGATTTGTGTTATGATTATAGGGATTACATTTAACTACTATGATTTATCCCATGTTATGATATTATGATCTCTTTTGCAGGTTAAGATTTTCGAAATGCTATGTTCTTATGAATATGATATTTCCTTTATTTACCCTTAATGAGCATTTGAGCTCACCCTTTTGTATGTTTTCTTTCCCCAGGTCAAAAAGAAGGTTATTAAGTAGGATATGCTAAAAAGGGACTCTAGATATGATGAAATAAATTTGAGACAATTTAGATGCTTTATAAACCAGTTGTTTATGTTTCCTAGTTTCTAAAGACACTATACCTATACGGTCCTTTCATGGTTTTGTTATATGTTGTAATAAGTGTGATTTAATTTTAAATTAATAACAATGTATATAATGTATGGGTCATTATAGTTGGTATCAGAGGAAAGGTATAGTCAACCTTTGAAAACTAGGATGTGAAATCCTTAGTAAGAACCCTAAGGATAAGTCTAAACATAGAACACAATATTAGTGTTTTAGAAATGGCCATGAATAACCTATGATAAGAACTTAAGTGTGAAATTTTATTCTTGATTATATGGTTTTCCTATTATAATTAGTGTTTCTCACACTATTTTTATTGGTCTTAATCAATGGCTAGAACCCGAAAGAACCGTGTTAATGCTGAAAGCGACGGGAAATGCAATTATTTTCCCCCTAAGCAACCAAACGTTATGGGAGTTGGAATAAAAAATCTTGTAGCCATGCTCACACAACTTTATCAATCTATGAATCATGCATGACTTCAAAATGAGAAAAGGAAAGAGCAATATTCTGTTGAATCCTTCATGAGGTAGCGTCCACCTTCATTCAGTGGGTCTACTGATCCATTAGTGGATGAACAATGGATCAGTACCACTGAAAAGAAATTTTTAGTTCTTCAATGTTCTTATATGATAAAGTCATCTTAGTAGTTTATCGTTTTGAAGGTGAAGCTGATCAATGGTGGAATCTTATCAAGAATACGAGGCCAAGAGATGGAATTGAGTCCATGGAATGGGACGAGTTCAAGAACATATTTTTCAATAAGTACTTCCATCGTATTCTTCGAATAATGATGGAGAATGAGTTTTTTAACCGAAGAAAAAGGATAATGAATCGGTTGGTACCTATGAAGGAAATTTTACAAGACTTTCAAGGTATGCTTCTGGGATTATTATCTAACCTGAGAGTAAGATTGATCGATTCTTTAGTGGCTTAAAACCAATTCTTCGAAGGGCGTTAGCCATAAGGGACTTAAATAGCTACGAGGAAGTAGTTCGATGTGCTCTCAAGGTTTAGATAGAGATTGGATTAACCCATCAGTCATATGGGTTTGATAAGAAGAGGAAAATGGAATTCAAAGGAAAATATAAAGATCACACTGAAAAGAAGATGAGTTTTCCCTTATACTCAAAGTGTGGAAATAAACATGGAGGGAGTTGTCTTAATGGGACAAGTAAATGCTTCAAATGTGGAAAGGAATGTCATTGGGCATTTGAATGCCGCAATGATAGGAAGAATATTTCTAGTGATGCGAACAAAGAAAATGCTACACAGAGTGCACCTCCTACACTTCAATGTTACAAGTGCAAGGAAATGGGGAATTATGCTAATAAAATCCCTAATCAAAGGGTTTTTGATGATGGTCGACGTCAAAAAACTCTTAAGGCTAAAGACAAAGGAATGTCACATGCAATTTCTATCAATGATGTGGAGTACGATAACGAACTGGTAAAAGGTACACTTACCATCCACTTTAATGTTGCAAATGTTTTATTTGATTCTGGATCCACCCACTCTTTTATTTTCGAATAATTTTCTAAGGTTATCACCGTATTACCTCAACAATTAGATGTTGAGTTAGCTGTGACAACTCTTAATGGCACAAGAGTCGCATCAAAACATTATAATTCTTATCCGATTGAAGTTTGTGGGAAATTGCTTCCTGAAAATCTTGTGATCCTTCCTATAGTGAAATTTGATGTGATTATTGGCATAGATTGGCTTTCTTTATATGGAGCTCATATCAATTGCCAAATAAGGGAAGTCATATTTCATATTCCAAATCAATCTATGACCGTCTATCGATGCAAGGATGAAGATAACCTTCCACTGGAAATTTCTTCCATCTTATGGGTCTTGATTCCACTAAATGAAGGTTATTTATCTCAAATACTTGGAGAGAAACTCACGATTAAGAATATGCCCAGTGTACAGGAGTTTGATGATGTCTTTCCAGAGGAATTTCCTGGTCTTCCACCAAATTGTGAAGTTGAGTTTTCAATAGAACTCGTACCAGGTGCTTTACATATTTCAAAGAAACCATATAGAATGGCCCCAATTGAGTTGCAGGAATTAAAGAAGCAACTCCAAGAGAGTCTTGATAAAGGATTCATACGCCCTAGTGAGTCACCTTGGGGAGCACATGTTCTGTTTGTTAAGAAGAAAGATAGATCAATGAGACTCTGCATTGATTATCGAGAACTTAACAAGATCACGATCAAGGAAAAATATCCTCTCCCATGCATTGATGACTTATTTGACCAACTACATGGAGCTCAATACTTTTCCAAGATTGATCTTCGTTCAGGGTATCATCAATTAATGGTCAAAAGGGAGGATATACCAATGACGGCTTTCCGTACAAGGTATGGACACAATGAATTTTTAGTGATGCCATTTGGTCTTACTAATGCCCCTGTGATCTTCATGGATCTGATGAATAGAGTCTTTAGAGACTATCTTGATCAGTTTGTGGTAGTATTTATAGAATATATTGTTGTCTATTCAAAGATGAAGGAAGAATATGAAGATCACTTGAGAATTATATTGATGACCCTGAGAAAGGAGAAGCTTTATGCCAAATTAACCAAGTGTGAATTTTGGCTTCAAAAAGTTGCATTTTTGGGTCACATAATCTCAAAAGAGGGGATATATATGGATACCACAAAGACAGAGGTTATCGAAAGATGGTCGAGACCAACAACAGTAACTAAGATCCAAAGTTTTCTTGGTTTGGATGGATATTATGGACGTTTTGTGAAATATTTTTCACGATTATCTAATCCAATCACCAGGTTGACTCGAAAAGGAGTTATGTTCATTTGGATGGAGGGGTGTGAAGAAAATTTCAAGGAGTTAAAAAGAAGGTTATCCAGTGCACCTATGCTCACATGGACTTGTAGTGGAGAAAGGTTTGGGATATATAGTGATGCATCCAAGAAGGTTATAGGGTGTGTTATTTTTCAAAATGATATGGTGATAGCTTATTCCTCATGACAGTTGAGAATTCATGAGCAAAATTATCCAACTCATGATTTGGATTTAGCTGAGGTAATCTTTGCATTAAATATTTGGAGGCATTATCTTTATGGTGAAAGGTGTGATATTTATACTAATCATAAAATTTTAAAGTATATTTTCACACAGAAGGAGCTGAATTTGTGCCAAAGAAGATGGTTGGAGCTGATTAAGGATTACGACTACTCAATTCATTACCACCCTAGGAAAGAAAACAGGGTGGCAGATGCATTAAGTCGACAAGACCATGATAGCTTATCCATCATGAGGATCACCAAAGATCCAATATTTATGGATTTACAAAGGATGGATCTTGGAAATATAATTGAAGGGGAAAAATCTTATCTTTCTAAAATTAATGTTCAACCATCTATACAAGTGAAGATTAAAGAGGCACAAATAGAATATGTAGTGTTACAAAAGAAGGTGAGAAATGTTCCTAAATTCAATCTTGATTGTGATGAGATAATAAGGTTCATGAATCGGGTTTGTGTTCCTCCCATCCCAGAATTAAAGAAGGAGTTTCTGGATGAGGCTCATAGTTCTTCATTCTCTATTAATCCTGGAAGCACAAAGATGTATAGGGACCTGAAAGAGTACTTCTGGTGGGATGGCAAGAAAAGAGATGTTGCTGAATATGTCTCTCAATGATTGGTTTGTCAGAAAGTTAAAGCTGAGAGACAGAAGTCTAAGGGGATGTTACAACCATTGAACATACCTAAATGGAAATGGGAAAACATAACTATGGACATTATCACCGGACTTCCTAAAATATCCAAAGGCAATAATGTTATCTGGGTCATAGTTGACCGTCTTACGAAGTCATCACACTTCATTGCTATTAGAGAAGATTTCTCTCTGGATCATCTTGCCAGGATATATGTAAAAGAAGTAGTAAGATTTCATAGAGTACCACTTTCCATTATATTTGATCGGGATCCGAGGTTTACCTCAATGTTTTGGAGAAGTCGTCAGCATACTCTGGATACATTGTTGAGTTTCAATACTGCTTGTCATCCTCAGACAGATGGTCAGTATGAGAGAACAATTCAAACTCTAGAAAATATGTTAAGAGATTGCTCTATGGATTTCAAAGGTGGTTGGGATCAACACCTACTTTTGGTGGAATTTTCTTATAATAATATCTTTCACTCCAGTATTGAGATGGCTTCTTATGAATCTATCTATGGAATGAAATGCAGGACTCCAACTTGCTGGGATGAAGTTGGGGAAAGAAAGCTATTAGGACATGATCTTGTTGATGAGATGGCAGAAACGTCTGATATATTCAACAACACATAAGAGCATCTCAGAGCCGACAAAAAATTTATGCCAATAACCAAATAAAAGACCTAGAGTTTGAAGTGGGTGAAAAAGCTTTCTTACAAATATCTCATTGGAAGAGAGTAATGATATTTGGAAAGAAGGGGAAGGTGAGCCCAAGGTATATCGGTCCTTTAGAAATACTGGATCGTTTTGGGAAGTTAGATTACCGATTGATGCTTCCAAAAAATCTCTCTCAAGTTCATGATGTGTTCCATGTATCGCTCCTGAGAAAGTACACACCCAATCCTTCACATGTACTAAGATCAGAAGTTGTACTGCTGGAGCAATATCTTTCTTATGAAGAACAACCGGTAGAGATTTTGGATCGTAGCGAAAAATTCCTATGGAACAAGACCACTCGCATGGTTAAAGTTTTGTGGAGGAACCACCAATTAGAAGATGTTGCATAGGAGCTTGAGGATATGATGAGGGAGAGGTATCCTCATCTGTTTCTGACAAAGTGACGAATTTCGAGGGAGAAATTCATTTTAAGGGGGGTAGAATGTAACACCGGAGGTTTTTATGAGAAATATTTTGTTTTTATGTTATATACATCATCAAAAGAATCTTTCACTACACACAACACTATCTTGGCTTTATTTACACGCAATCACGACCTTCCTCTATAGCTTGCGTTGTACGCAATACCGAGTTTCACTAAACAATGATATGCTATTAAAATATTATTAAAACATGCCATTATGAATAGTAATACCCATTTTTTGAAATTTTAAAAATTCCATCTTTCAAAATGGACTTCATTTTTGGATTCGGAATATCGAAATTAGCCTAGGGTGATGTTTTGGTATTTTTCTGAAAACTTTCTATTTTTGATGAATACTGAAAACCCTGGGCTACTATTTAAAAACAGATTTTTTTAAATACTTATTTATTTTAATTTATTTTATTTTAGGTCAAAATTGATACAAAATACCTATATAAGTTTAATGTAATTCATTGGAGTCATTTTATAATAATTTTAGATATATAAAAAATTTATTGAACTTTTCACTGTCCTGTACCCACCTCCTATGAGAGTTTGAAAATTTACATAAAACATAATTTTACCACTTCTGTGAGTGGAATTTCAAAAATCGTAGAGACACGGTTAATATCAAGGAGCAAAATGTGGTTCAATAAGATAAGAATAATTTTTGGTGAATAGTAACTTTTTACTTTTTTTACCATGGTTAAAAGTAAATATGATAATTAAGGGTAAAAATGATATTATTATTACCCTAACACATGTTCTAATTCTATTGTATAAGTTTAATTCGACAAAAAACAACCTTAGGAATAAAATATGACCATTTAAGTCCACTTGGATTAGATTAGGACATTTAATATTATTTAATTTAAAGAAGAGTTAAAATAGTTAAAATCAATGTTTAATAACTAAAACATTTTTAATATAGGGTTATAAATAAAATAAATTCGACTATAAATTTTCATTAGAAATATAAAAAATATTTCCACCATAATGGTATTTTATTTATAATTTTTAGACTTTAAATAATTTAATGATGATGGAGTAATTACCTTATTAAGGAAATATTAACATAATTGATATTAAAAATACCAAAATAAATGTAATTTGATACTTTTCATGAATTACACTAATTTTATAGTTTAATTTGAAATATCAGTATTTATTTAATTAACTTTGTTCAAAATAATCCTGCTGTTATGATTTTCACAAAAATCAATTACAAAATAGTGTCAAAATTGACATAAAATAGTTTTCAAAAAAATATTATATTATTAATTGTAATTTTATTCCTAAAAATATAAGGTTCGTCCAAATGACTTATATAAGGTTATATATATTAATAATTAACAACTTGGGGTTCGTTTTTCTTGTTATAGTAAGTTTATTAACATTATAGTGTAAGAAAACAAGAAGACACGGTAAAAGTTAAATTATTTAACTTAGAGTTAAATCTAAACGATAAGGTTAAAATAATAACCTAAACTTGTCTAAAACCCATTTGTTGAGAGGATTTAGACCCATCCCCACCTTAGCTTCGAAATAAATTAATTTGGAGCTATTAATAGCCGAATATGACTTTATAATAATATAATATTTTATGTTTTTTCTAAGGTGCCACTCTCCTCCCTTATACAGGGGCACCTACTCCCTCTCTTCCTCACACCACTTTGAGCCTTCAAGCTCGACCAACCCCTGAAAATTTCTCTTTTCCACTTCCCTAGAAACATCCTTTACGTCCCGGTTTTCTTCAAAGACAATATTTAGTGCCCTAAGAGGAGGTTAAGAAGAGGCGCTTCAAAAAAGAGGTAATGTCCATTACCAATTCTTTCAACTTTATTTCTTCTTCTAATTATTCTTCTTTAGTTGATTCATTATGAAGTAATAATATAAGTATCACTCGTATACTAATATACTATTATAAATATGAATCAACCCTATTTCGCCTTCTATCCATCCTACGGAAAATGAAATCACCGCGTGTGCGTACGTATGGAATACCGTCTCCACGCCGTGGTGTAATCTATTTTCCACCACTACCTTACTTGGATGGGTATAATGGTGTATAGAATATATATATATATATGATTATTGTAAAGTGATATTTATTCTGAAATAGTATAGATACACTTCAATACAATTCCACGATCATGGAAATGATATCATCGCTCGTGCGTACGTACGACCTACCGTCTCCACGATGTGACGCGACTAGTTCTACATGATCTTCATTACATAATGATTATATAAATGAATTTAATGAATAAATATGATATATATTACAATAATACCATTCTGGAAATGAGGTATCTATAACCTAAAAAGGAAAATAAGAATTTATTCGACAAAACACGCATAAGAACAAAAAGCAATAAACACCCGAATAACAAGTAGTAATGAAATATTACTAATACGAAGCTAAGAATATGACCATATATGATATCATAACAATGATTAAGATTCTAGAATTATTCAATAACATTATTTAAATCATTATACAGGAGGATCAGACACGTACGAAGCAAATCGGACTTAAGGTAAGGGAAAATCATGCAATCTCATTCTTATCCGAGATTGATTATACTTAAGAATTTACTAGGGAATATTTATCATCCACATCCATGTTTCCTCAATATGTAATATTATTTATATCCTCCTAAAATTGTTTTAATCCAATTATACCCTTCGGTGAGTTTTTAGTAAATGATATGAAATGAATCTTTTGTCATTTTTTGTACAAGGTACTTTTTGACTTTTCCGGCCAAAGAACGAGAAGAATGTTTTTTTAACTTATATGGCATAAATGGATTTTTAGAACATTAATTCCATGAATATTCCTTTACATGTTTTCTTGATTATTTTTAATAAACTTATTTTTGTTTAATATTATATGACATTTTAAGAAAGGAAAATGTTTTTGAAGAAGAAAGAATATTTTCCTCAAGAATGGAGTTCAAGAGTTTTATCAAAATTATTTTCCATCTAAGATAATATAGGGTTTCGTTTCTATCCCTATTTTTACATTGATTTGATTATGTTATGATGAAATAATTTTAATTATTTCCTTTTATCTTATATAGATTATGTTATGATGGCATGATGTTTAAGAATCCCATTTTTATTACATGGGTTATGCTATGATGTATGATTTATGATCTTGTGGCACACATAAGAATGGTATCATTATGAGATGGGTGGGATCTATATCTCCCTCCAATTAATTGGGTAATGGTTTATATCTCATGAGATAGACATGGCTGGAACGGCAGGTTAATCCGGTTCAGTGAAACAGGACTGAAACGAGGTGTGAACTCAGTTCATAAATGGACTTTGTCTGCTAAGATAGTCTTGCAAATGAGTCTTGACTACTAAGAAATGATTATCTATGATTATGTGTTTATGACACAAATTTTCATGATTTGTGTTCTGATTATTGGGATTACATTTCACTACTATGATTTATCTCATATTTTGATATTATGATCTCTTTTTCAGGTTAGGATTTTCGAAATGATATGTTCTTATGAATATGATATTTCCTTTGTTTACCCTTACTGAGAATTTGAGCTCACCCTTTTGTATGTTTTCCTTCCCCAGGTCAAGAAGAAGGTTATTAAGTAGGATATGCCAAAAGGGACTCTAGATATGATGAAATAAATGGGATACAATGTAGATTCTTTATGAACCATTTTTTTATGTTTCCCAGTTTCTAAAGACACTATACCTATATGGTCCTTTCATGGTTTGGTTATATGTTGTAATAAGTGTGCTTCAATTTTGAAGTAATAAAAATGTTTTTAAATTATGGGTCGTTATAAAGACATCGATGTTTCCCATTTTTATTTTTATTCCTACATTTATAGGATTCACACACATATCCTATAAAGAAGTTAGGATCCTTGTGGTGCATATAGATTTGTATTCCTACAGTGATCGGGATGCCGACCCTGGGGCTGGTGTCAAAGAGTTACCAGTCTCAAATACTAGGGTTAGGACCATGTCATACCCTTATTAACTGTATGACCTAAATTCTTGATTTCAAGGTGTTGAGGGTAAATATTATGCTTTCAGTTCCATTCAATAAGGAATAAGATCCCACACCCTCTCTACAAAACCAATTTTAGGAAATCACTAATAGAGTATGAACCAAGAAACTCTTGAGAGCTGTTGAAATATTGATCCTCTTCATCCTGAGGGTCATATATTTATGGGTAGTCAGACTAGAATATCCTAGATACACAATGAGAGAGGGAATAGACACATCCCAGTCCCTTATTCTTCTCCTATCACCCAATCATCTTCAACTAGTAGAGGAGAAGAGGTTATTTTGTTTCTCGAATCAACCACTTCCTATTGTATCTTAAAATAAGCACGACTAACGTGGGATTATAGGTTAAGGGTAATCATGAAATCCACAAGATCCCTCACAAAAATTCCACCTTAGTGTGTAATCTGTGATGTATTTACCTTTGAGAATGTTGATCCCTGCTATAATCATGTTATATAGGTTGCCTCCATAAGGCCTAAGTTCTATGAGAATCCTTCTAATGAGTAAGCTCCATACACAATTAATTTTTGGACATCCCTCTTAGAGGATTCCCCTATTCTTTCTGATAGGATGTTTCACTGTTTTTTTCTCTTCTACCTAAGGGCCATATCGATATGGGTAATCAGACCTGACTATCATGGATATGAAATGGGAGTGGTAATGGGAACATCCAATTCCATTTTTATTATTAGGATTCCACATCCTCTTCCACTAATAGAAGAGAGGATATTGTGAAGTTTCTTGGATCATCCAATTCCTCTTGTTTCTCATAGTGATCATAACTCCTATGGGCTTAAAGGTTGGTTGTAATCATGACATCAACATGACCCCTCATCCAAAAGGAAACCTTAGTGTGTAATCCATAAAGTATTTAACTACAAGAACTCTGATTCCTACTATAATCAGTATTATTAATAAACATACCTTAGTCCCAATAATAATGTGAATACTTATAAAGATTAAAACCAAAACCCTAATAATTTTAGGTCATCCATCATAGAGATATCCTAGAAAATTTCTCTTGGGAGGTTCTACTCTTACTTCTATTGACCCTGAGGGTCATATCAATTTGTTTAGTCCAACCTAAATATCTAGGACACACAAAAGGAGGGGGACTGAGTACATCAAAGCATAATTTTCTTTACCGATTTCCCCATCCTCTTCCACTAGAAGATGACGACTAAATATGTATTTTCTCAAATATTATTCTTTCTCTTATTTTTCACATCACGAATGAATAATTTGGTATTAGAGGTTGATGGTAATCATGATATCCAAATGATCCCTTGCCTAAAGGAATACTTAGTGTGAAATCCTTAATGTATTTAGGTATGATAACAATGATTCTTAAATAATCAAGATACGTAGGATTCCTACACAGAGATCAGGATAAATGGGAATCTTTCTCAAAAGTCATCCCCAAACACATTTAATTTTAGGGAATCCCTCATGGAGTATGCCCTTATCAATTCTTGTGGGAGGTTTCACTCTTTATACTCTTATCCTAGAGAGTTTTATCTATATGGGTAGTCAGAACTTACTATCCTAGATATACCATGGGAGAGGGAATGGGAATATCCACGTCCAATTTTCTTCTCCCGTCACCCCTTTCTCTTCTACTAAAAGAGGAGGATAGAATGTGTGGTTTCTAGAATCATATGATTTCCCTTGTTTCTGACACATAAAATGGATCACATTGAAATAGAGGCTGAAAATAATCTATACATCCAAATGATACCTCATACAAAGTAATTATTAGTGTTTAATCCCTAAACAATTGAACTATGAGAAATATAATTCATTATATAAAAATTATACAAAGGATTCCTTCCTTAGGTCCGAGCTCAATGGTCATCCTTCTTATGAGTAATCCCTAAACTAGACCAATCCTTGGGAATCCTCCCCAGAATTAATCCCAATAATAATTCCCACACATCCATGGACCTTATCCTTAGATATAATCTTCAGATAACCCCCAAAATCACCATGAGATGAGACATCGTTCACGGACCATTTTACTGGTCATCCTTTTTAGGAATGACTGCAACCATAATCCTCTAAAAAATTTGCAATACCCTAAAAACCATTATAAGACCTCCCAATTCATGGGTCCTTAAAACCAAAAAAATGAAATTTTATTCTTATCCAAATTGGATACTTAGGATTCCTCATAGAGGTCCAAACCCAACACTCCAAATCAATCATATTTTCACTAGGCCACATTCCTGGTATGGTATAATTCAAATTAAGAATCCATATCCCTTCCAGGTTCGTTGGGATACTTCGACATAAGTCTGACACTAACCATTAACTAGAAACCATCAACCTAGACTCCATAGCAGTATGATGTTAAACATCACAGTTTGATCCTTATCACATAACCATAAAAGGTATAATGTGTCCCGATAAGTGTCCATGAACTATGTGTGTTCTGTTTTCTTTCACAAGAATATATAAGAAGACCATCCATGTGTCTGATCCCAACATCAAAAGAACTCTAATATCCCTGGATGAAGATACACTCTCGATAACCCCACTCTGTGGATATAAAACTAACATAATCTTAATACCGATTGAAGAATAAATAATTTGTATAGAAAATGATACAACTAATGGAGGACCTCAGATAAATACTAGTTTCTCCTTTGATGAAGAACCTTGGTTACATACAGATGATTCCAATTTTCACAAAATGTAATAACCTATTGTTAATTCATAGGTATACCACATCATAATTGGGAATTAATAAATGATTCTGGAATATATCATTATTCAATAAGATATTCTGGGAGAATGGGAAAATTCTCCCCAAAAGAGTGTGATGAGCATAACCACCCATCCTCTAAACCATTGTATGTTTATAAGCATCGTTGTAAAATTTTCTTAATGAGAACTTGACTTTGGAAAGAAGGTCCCTTGTGGATATAAACCCTTTATTTGTTTCTATTTCCATGAATAAAACATTGGAAACAATTTGGAAATAATGTACCCAACATAACTGATTTCACACAATTCAACCCCCCACAATCGACCATCGGGTGACATAATTCTGATGGGAACTAAAAATGGTAAACCCAACATGAATCCTTGGAAATCATAATTATGTCACCATCATATTGGGCCCCTTTTCTATAAAAAACAAAGAGGTCTAAACAAGATAATCAATATTTAATGTGTTCATTAAAATGAGATGTTGATTTGATGAGGTTTCATTATATGATTTTGTTATATATTTTAGAAGATTCATTCTTAACTTCCATAAAACCAATGATTTCCTTCATATTTCACTAAAATACATTTAGGAAACTGATTTGGTTAGGTCTATATCCTCATATAAGATTCCATCACCAACCCAACATCTTCAATTATAGGTCTCTAAATAATTGGTTTCAGAGTACTATAAGAATAGTACAATCCCAACACTAGAGGCTTCCCAAAAGGCCCTCCATATTGTAAATCCCCACTCATTTTCTATTCAATGATTACCAATAGTCTAAACGAATATGACACTAACCACTACCTACAACCATTTCGGGGGATTATCCCAGAAATGTGATATCTAGTCCCTCACATATCTCATGGAGGTGGACAAGAGGCCACATGTGGGTTCGTTTAGAAGACACATGGGTCATTACAAAATTATTCTCCTATAAATAACTACCTATATCATTTTTTAGTAGTGACAAATTTAAATGATGAGGGTGTCATCCTTGACTATCCATCCTAGGTCATTCAAACCCAGGAAAGCAAGACAATCCACCAAGAGTAGTTAACAGTCAACCGGGAGCCGATTTACACCACTTCATCCTATGGAGAATCCCACCAACCTAATTCGGTGGTAAATTTTTTTGGAACATATACATACCCACCATAATTCATCCTATTAGAAGAATCACCTAGCAGCACTCAAGGAAGCCTATCATTTAAACATGATGACAAACCAAAACCAGAAACATTCACCTAACCACACTAATAAATCCTACCAGAAAACTCATTTGGAATATTTCAAAGTTTAACTCCTAATAAATAAAATGGAAATTCTAAAGCATGTGAACACAAATGCCAACATCCATCAAGCCTCATTGCAGCCTAATCTGGTAGCACCTAGAAAAGTAGTTCAGAAAGTCATGATGAAAATTAGTGGGAAGACCCAACTCTCAATCCCCTGTACACAAGTACTAATAATAAAAATTTCTAGTAATGGTAAGATAGGATTAGAATCATACAAGTACTCAAAATATAGAATGAGAATTATCAATCTTATGGCCACTAAATTTATAAATAATAACTTAGAAATGGTGAAAGGGTAGGAAAGAATACCTACTGACATTCTACAGACTTACCAGGACATCATAATAGTGAAAATAGTATTTTCAGAGGGATAGACATAAAAATTCATCCCCATAAGTGGGGTGTCTCATAAGTATATCACCAAGGAAAAGACACACAACTCTACTCCCATATAGAAGGGTTGTGGGGAAAACTCCAAAGTAATATATAGACAATTGGATCGAGAACATACATATGATAAAATAGGATGTAATTGGACTATCCCAATAGCCTCTCCAAGGAAGGAACAAAACCATACTAATGAAAACGACCTCCCATAATAAGTGTCCCTAGTCGCTCCTAAGAAGGCATCTAAAAGAATCCTTAAAATGGGAAATGCATGAATAAAAAGGCAATATATGATCCTACTCTACTAAAAAATGTATTTATGGAATCCCTTAGACACTTATTTATGGTTTCTAAATATCATACTCTCCCTTTACCAGATAACCTAATTAGTAGTAGTAATTCTAGATTTCTTCCCCATACACTTCATCTTGAAGCTTACTTAATGATTGCAATACAATCGATCTAAAGATACCATCTATCGATGAGGGTCATGGAAACCATCAGTGTGACTAGAAATCAAGAAGAAATAAGATTTTACCCTTACTATAATCCAACAATGAAATCATACCTATGATAAAAATCACTGTGAATTTTATCTCCATAGTATTATTTCACATTTTCTATAGAATCTTCCACTTGGAAATATTGTAACGAGAAATCCTTTCTACTGTGAGGTACTCAGGAAAAAAGGAAAATTATATCTGATTCCCTATCATAATAAAGTGAAATTAGTTCTCAACCAAAATACAATCCAAAGTGATGACCATTCTATAAAACTCCTCTAGATCACATGCCTTCCAGCATAACAAAATAAGTTTATAAAAAAATTGGTTTATGATAAAGCTATAGGAAAGGATCCACCCTTTTAGAATCATGTAGAGGATCCTCTAGAGAAAGACGAAGAAGATGTGCTAAACATGAGGAACTACTGGCTAAATATGAAATACCAGTCATGTTCTAGCTTTTAATAAACCCCAATACAGCAATCTAGATGTGATTTTAGAAGACTGTGTGCACAACTTCAGCCTCAACATGTTTAAAAAAGTTATCACTTGACACAGAACAAATTATTGTACGATGAGTATTAGAGTCACATTTAGTTAATAAGAGGGATGCAATGCGAAATCATATTGGAGTCCCTCCTAGATGCATGAAATATAGAGACACAAAAGGGATCCCTATAAATATCAGGCCTCAACACATTAAAAAGTATGCACTAGCTGATAATAGATGCCCCATCTGGTGTATATATTAGAATATGGGGTGAACACAGAGATTTACATTTCACCACACTCCATGACTAGAAAATCTCATCGATGGTATTATCATTAAATTTTATAGCTTTGATCCATCTACCACAAACTAATACAATTCATGGCTAAAAATATCCTAAAAAACATAGGTGACCACCGACACTCATCGATATCAGGTCAGATGACTGTATGTTGGTGAGAGACATATGTGTCAAGTATTTGAAAATATTGAGCATGCCTTCCTCTTAGAGGAGGGCATTTGTTAGATAGAATAAATATATGAAATATTGTAATGATCATAAAAAATGAGTGATAAAAGTGCATATCAGATGATTCCCTCATCCCATGTTAAAAAAATATCCATATAATCAAAAGAGTAGCCCCAATAGTAGTATACAAGATAGTTAATAAGAAATAGTAAGAGGACTAATATTTGGTTCATGATGAGGCACATGCCTAACCAATCAAGGGAGATGTTTTTAACCAGAACTAGAGGATTTCCCACAATATCAGAATAATCTCAAATAATCCATAATTTCATCCTAAAAAATAATCCCAGAAGTAAAAATTGTACGGTATAAATTTTGCAACATCAAACACTCATAGAGATCATTCCTCATTCACTTGATGAATTATTTTATTCACAAGAGTAAGAGATTAAATAATTGAGTGGGCTCAATGTAGAACTACTCTCAAATATCCTTCATACTGGATACACTTTTTTATAAGATCCTCAACTCATGATCCTAGTCGGAAAACCTTTGAAAAGAGGGTTCATCATGGGGACCGAAGTGGAACTAGAACACCCACTCAATGGGGAATACAAACAACCAATATACATGGATCCCCCAATATCAGATATGAAATTCCCTCAATTGGGTGCACAACTAGAACTAGTCCAGGAACATCCTTACATCCATTTCCATATGGGATACCCACAAGAGATGCCAGCAGTACCTCCAGAGATGGCCCTACTAGATGAGAAACCTTTTTAGGCTATGGTTCAGGAAAAACTTCCCTGAGGGGTCATGAATTCCATTGAATCATCCATATCGTGATTGGAATGAATAGAGGAAATATTTTTTCCAATACAATTAGAAAAGAATCAGTACCCCAAATGGTTTGATCCAAATCATCCCTCATCGAACATTGGGAACCCAACATTTCATATATTAAATGGATTAGGAGACTCAAAGTAGTATTTTTTTCATTTTGTTTATCATTGTGATTGTATGATTAGGACCCTGGAATAGTAGGATGCAGTGAAACTCATGTTCTACATTCAATCACTATAAGAACCAGCCTTTGTATGGTAAATTGACATGTATGTTCGACCAATTACAAGGTTGGAAGACTCAAGTCAGAAGATTCTCTTCTAGTATAAATCAACTCTAAAAATTACAATATTACTTGACATCTAGAAATGAAAACAGTGATAGAATTATTGGGTCTCAAATTTTATTTCAAGGTGGGAAGGATGGAAATAATCCTTGAATCGATTGATCCCTCAAGAAGATACATTTCCCATATGTATATTGAATATTTTTATGAGATGCACACACCAATTATCCATATAAAATATATAGGGGGTTTTGGGACCTTTTTTAATTGCTCAGAGAGTGCAGGACACTAGCATAGAGACTAAAGAAACATCCAACATAATTCCATCAACTCAAGGAAAAAATATCAGGAATGAATGGTCTTCTACTCTTACCCATAATCAGTCCCATATACCCTCTATTTCTCCAAATATTTCACCATATCATGAGACCACACCTACAATGCATCAAAAAAATACCCACGACCTTTGGATGATCAAAAATAGAAGAGGTGAAAAAAATTGATGAGATGAAAAATGTGGTCTATTCTTTTTGTGATGGCAAATTCTCAGGCAACTTTGTATCTGAATTGGAAAAAAATGTGACAAATTTTCCAAAACCCAAGAAGACAAGAATAAAGGGTTACCAGAAAATCCCAAATTATTTCCCCTTCCATCAAATACAAGGGAACAACATTCAAGAGTGTTTGTTTTCATAACTCTTTTAATCGATGACATTCTCTAAGAAAGTGAAGTTAAAAAATTAACCTTATTAAGTATCATGTGTTCATTATAATAATATAGAGTTGGAAAATGAATGGATAGGAGTATACAGTAGGGGTATGTAGAGGATAAATTATTATATGGTTTTAGATAATATCATCCTATCAATTTCTATCCACATAACACAAGTGAAACATCTAGTTTTTCCTTCACCTTCTTCCGCTACAACACAACCAATATCATCGACAGATCAGTCCTCTAAATAATGGTCCTGTAAAAAGCTATAAATCTATAAGAGTAAAGAAAAAAGCACATGAATATGATCCTATACCAAATTCAAACATGTATTTTACTTTATAATACTTCACTCCATTAGACCTAGATGTACGGGCACCGCCACGCCAAACAGTGCAACAAGTGTCCTCCCACCATATGGAATCTCCATCGGATGAGGAGTTGATATTAAAAATCATTAAAAGTATTAAATTAATTTATCCATTCATAGATTATGAGCATGATTATGAAACCAAATTCCATATTCATTATTTGCGAACTAGGGTAATATGTTGTTAGGGTTGAGGATGCAGGGGAAGACGCGGTCGTTCCTGGAGTTGCCAAATTAATAACCTCCTTGATCAAACTATTCTCATAGCTGGAACACATGGGAGAGATATCCAGTGATCTTAGTAAGAATAAAGAAGGTACACCCCACATTATGTGGTCTACCCATACATGATTTTCCCTAAAGATTGGTTATAGCATATGCCACTTCCGAATAAAGCATTGTGTGTCAGAAGACTAATCTAGAAAAATCCATAAGGAGAAACATCTTCTTCAACTCGTGTGCCCATGGATTTTACATCCATACCATTTACTTAAGGTCCTAAATAACCTCTAAAAGAAAAACCCAATTCTATAAAAAATAGGCCTTTGGAAAATAAGTTTGATTTTATGAAGCAATTATCCCTAGTGTTATCCATGTTTTCAATATTGGATGCTTTGAGTCTATCAAAATACCAATAAGAAGAACCCATCAAGGCCTCATCATTTCCTAAAGAGTTTGTGTTTGAGGTTATTGTGTCTGAAGTGTATCATGTAGAGAATGACCCCGCAGAATTCCACATGGCTATCTATTTCATAGTCCATGATTAGGATACCATCATATAGAGGTATGCCAGACCCTTATGAATTTACAATAAGATAAATTACATTGATATATTATGAACCTTCATTATAAATGGATCAGGAGTCAACCTCATCCTAATTGTAAAGCAGTTTCAATGGGGATTCAAGGATTCTGACATGCCTCCCTCCAATTTTAGGTTCTAGGATTATGAAAAAATGACAAAAATCCTTCTAGTGAAATCAAGCTAAGGTCTCTATTCAGGGATCTCATGTATGACTCTGAATTCATGGTTGATCAGAAGGATACTACTTTTAATGAATTATTAGAAATACCATTATTACATCATCACATCAACATCCCCTCATCATATCAAAAATTCCTTAAATATTGGATCCATGATAAAATTGGGATATTTCATGGTGATTAATCCCCATTAAAATCATGTCAATCATAGTACAGTAATGTAGGATTCTACCATGATGATGGAAAATAGTTCATGGATAACAATGTCACTTAGATCAATATCCCTAATGGTTGAGATATGATTCCAGCAAGCCCCCTCAAATATCTCGGTGTAGAATATGTGTTTCCCATCATTCAAGTCAATGAGTTGATCTTGAGTTCAAGCACACATTTAGTGAAATATAGAATTCCATTCTTGAAAATTGTTCTTGATAGTGATGGAGAAGTTGTCAAATCTATGAGGAGTGATGAAATCTTATATGAAAGTGTATTCATTCCATCTTTTAAGCACTAAAAAATAGATTTTCATTCATCTGGGTGGGAAGTAGTTGTTATTTAGTGATAAATGAATATGGCCATTCTATGTCCCTCATCCCTCCATCGAAACTCTAAAAATTCCTATTACAAGAAAGTGATCCCAAGGTAGTGACATCATCCTATGAATTTAAAATTTTCATCTCCTCTCCTAATATTGGGAAACATTATTCAACACCCACATTCTATACCTAAGTGGAAAAAGTAACCAATGGGGAAGAGGAGTATGAGGATAACATCGGGGATGTGCCTCGATAATGTTTTGATGGTGTCTCGACTACTATTGATGAACGCATGGATATAAATTTGGTTAAAGAGAAAGATCCATGACCCACATTGACTAGTGAAACCATGAGTTTTTAAGAATAGTTGGTATATACATTCTACATAAATCAACGCTAGTACATAATTTCCTAATATTATAAGAAGATAACAGTCCATGACCCTAAGGTGTCCATCCATCAGATGAGTTTTCTATAAGATCTTTAGGGATGAAAACATATATCTAGATGGATACACCTCACTCATGCCTCAAAAATTGAGGTTGTTTTAGATAAAGTCAACAATATAGACTTCATATGGGAGGTAAAATATCAAAAACGAATTTCCAACATTGTCCTTGTGAAGAAAAAATATGTAAAATTAGATTTTATATCAATTTTAGATATCTCAACCAATAATATCCAAAATAGGACTTCCCTTTTACAATCATAGAACTCCTACATGTTGAAATAACTAGTTATCAAGTTATATTCTTCATGGATGGCTATTAAGGGTACCACAAAATTCATATAAAAAAAATATAAATAATCCACTACATTTAGCGATCCCCAAGGATTACTCTTATATCATTAAATTCTATTTGTATTAAAGAAATTTGGCACCACATACCAATGTTCTATGAATCACATCACCAAACCCTTATTAGGTGCGTTTTCTAAATTCTAAATTGAAGAAGTAGCGGTTATGTCTAGACAGTGTTCTAACCACTTGGATGACCAGTAGACTTTATTCTGTAGGCTGTGAAAACACATCTTAATGTTGAACCCCTAAAAAGGGGATTTCGGGGTAACATCAGGAAATATTCTCAACTTCCTCGTACACCATAACGACATCAAAGTTCATCTTGAGAAACAAATACTTATCATGTCACCACCTCGAAACCTAAAAGAGTTGCGAGGTATTAAATAACACTTGGCATATATATAGTGATAATTATCAAAACATTCATGAAAGGGTTTACACTTCTCTAATCTAATGAAGAAACGTGTCACATATCAGTGGACCAGTGACTGTCAGGAAGCATTTGAGAACCTCAGGATGTACATATTGTGCCAGCCAGTGTTAATGCCACTTGTCAAGGGAATGAAACTCAATCTATATCAAAAGACCCCAAATATATCATTTTGAAACATCCATGAGAGAAATTATTCAAGGAATTAAAATAGACTTTATTATATCAGTTGAACTATGCCCGATGCTGAAACATGTTATTCCAATATCAAGAAGAGCTTTTGGGTGTTAATCTTCAAGTTCAGAAATCAAGGAACTACCTGTCGCACCATGAGGTCTATTTGGTATCTTTTAATAACCTGATAAAATATTATCCCATCCTTTATACATTAAAAGGATGTATGGAATATAGTTCAGTTATCCTATAGTAGTTTGATATACAATTATTTCCTCATAATTGAGTGAAACGCCAGGGTTTATCTAATTTCCAGGCAGAACACCACTCTATAGAAACAACGCTGTTTAATATAAAAATTCAAGATGAAGATATATTATCCATTCCAGGAGGCCCCCGATCATGGGAAATGGATTTTGAAGGCCCATCTATGAGACGAAAAGGGAGTAGAATGGATGACCCTAAAATCAATAATGATGGGTTAGGGATCATGTTTATCTCTCCAGAAAAAGCATTACTTCCTTAATCCTTCCTACTATCAAAATGTTCTACAAATATTGAGGAAGAATATCAAGCCCTTAGTATGTCTTTTGAGCTGGAACTCCAAATACTAGTGGATCATCTATAAGTGAAAGGTTAATTATTGTTGGTAATCAAGCATATCAGTGGGGGTTAAACCATAAAATGGAAAGGAAAAATCATTATTTTTTAATGCATCTAATGATTAATGGTAGAATTAACCTTTGATCCAACTTTGAACCACATCCTGCTATCACAGAATGCCTAGGAAGATACATTAGGGAATGAATCTACATATCTAGATGTTCCAAACAAGGAAAAAATAATAATAATCATTGCCTATTGTGAGATGTGATCACCTTTTTTTAATGTCATAATGGAGGAGATCGATGAATTCATACATATCTCTGAACCAAATGGTCCTAACAATAGGTGGATGATACCCATCATGGATTAACTCTAGAATATATTAATCTTAATGGATAGAGCTACAAGAGATGGAATCAGATATGAAACAGTTGACATCACCCTTTATGATGTCCCAAATCACCAGAATGTCCTCTATAAATGGGGATTTGATGTAGTACATTTAATATTTTTTTGGAGGAGAAAGGAATAAATCTATTATAGAAGATGTACATACAGGAGACTATTGTTCCCACCTTTTAGGGTAAATTCTATCGGATCAAATATGAATGTTTGGATATTTTTGGCCTTCGATGATGCATGATTTCACAGAATTCACCAAGAAATGTCATTCCTTCCAAGTGCATTCCAACATCATCCATAAATTCCCAGTAATTATATATACCACCAAATACCCCTATCTATTTAACATATGGGGAATGGATATTGCGGGACCATAACCTCCATCTACAGAGAAGAAGTTAAAATACATCTTAACTGCTAATTAATTGTTCTCCAAATGGCATGAGGATATACCACTCAATGAAGTCAAGGCCAAAATCATTGTTGAATTGTTTTTAAAATATATTATTTTTTAAAATTTGGTGTCCCTCATACAATACTAAAAGGAAGCAGTACCAATTTATATTCATCTTAGGTGGAAAATCTATATCAAGAGTATGATAACAAATCTAACAATTTATCCTTCTACAATGTTGTGGCTAATGGACAGATAGAGGCCTTCAACAAGACCCTTTCAAACATACACAAAAAATGGTGGATAATGAAAAACAATATTGGTTTTAGAAGATCCTACATTATTTATGGTCTTACCAGACTACAACCCATACTACCACATTGAATACCACATATTCAAGAGTATATGAAACATAAGCGCAGATACCCACTGTTGTTCAATTTCCATCACTTTTTATTTCTATTTATGACTAGATATATACATAAGATATATCCCAAAAATTACTAGATAAATTGGAGTGACTGTATGAAAACAAAATATTTCATATCATTCATCCCCTAGAGGTTTATTAGAATCAAACTGCATGAAACTTTTTCAAGAAGGTCACCCTTTATTCTTTATTCTATGTAGATCATGTATTGGTCCTCGTATCTCCGATGATAACAGGAATGTAATCTTAAAAAAATGAAAAAAGTTGGAGGTATGATAATTAATACACAAGGGCTACTATAAAAAAGATTATTCCTCAATCTAAATGTATGGAGAGATCATTACGACTCCAACATATAAAATATTCGTGACGAAATATTTCATGTAATCACATAACCCCCATCCCAAAATCCAATCATTAAATTGTGTAGTTGGTCTTTGTCACATGGATTTAAAAGGTATGATATAAGGTTCACACCAAATGATGTTAAACTGCATTCCATAATTTCTCTAATTACACAATTAAAACTACATGATATATTATCCTAGACATATGAACCTAAACTAAAAGATACCATTCGACCTCACTGCATTAAAATAAATTGCATGGTTATTATCTCCCTCAAATGATGTTATGAAAACCTAAAATTTACTTGTGTTGATACTCTTCATGGGACCTCAAATATGAGACTCTATCTCAGCTATATGTCTCAACCATATCCCTCTATCCCTTTAGTGGGTCGAGGTTCCCTCTTTGTCAGACAGGAGGAAGAAAGAATGGGATGTTCCCATGATTAATCCCCAAATAACATTATTATAACTCTAATGTGAAATGTGGGCACCCAATATAGGAATAAATTATAAAATTATCACATCATTTCCATAAAATGTTAAAATTCATGGCCAGTGTCCTTATTACATGAAGATAGACTACATGATCTTTCTAGAATTACATATGGCATGATTCTCATTCTAATGAGATACATAGTTAGACATGGATCTCCTATCTTAGTTGTAAATGTAAAGAAAAATATCCCATTTTACCCACATAAAAACCTTATTATTGTGGGTAATTTTTTTAAGAATGATGTTTGGATTGATTCTTCCTTCAGCAAGATACATAGTGTCACCCGGGTCATATACCCTCATCCAACCGCAATATTCACCTGGGTTATATACCCTCATCCAACCACAATATTCCTTTTCATGTTAGTTAGCCCACATCCTCACTGCATGATGTTGAATTTCATGGGATTAAAAACTACATGAGGCTTGATTCTCCTTTCAATAAGTCATAATGTGATTCCAAGATCGCCCATCCTGAGTCCATCCAGGGATAAGAAAAATAATGCCCCATTTTCTCCCTGTGTATGAATCAAATCTGCACAAATTTTTTTTTAAGAATATATGGGTAAAATATTATTACACTGGGAGACATAATGATGCCTATACCTCATATTTTTTTCCCTATCCATAATTCTAGAATATATCCAAACCCCCTTTTTTCCATTGTAAAAACATGATCAATGTGGTGATTTTATAAGAACTATGGGAGGATACATTCTTGCTCCTACAAGATACAATGTGAGGCCCAAGTCTTATTCCATGTTCAAGATGAATATTACATTAAAATCAGTAATCATATGTCATTTCTACATGCCATTAAAATCCATGAATTTTCAAGAACTACTTGTGTATTGATTCTCATTCAAATGAGATAAAAACTACCAACAAAATCTCCAATCTCATGTCCACCCCAATATTTACCTTCTTTCATGTCGGTTAATCTTCATCCTTTTCACATGAAATAAAATTTCATGTGATTTAAAGAACTGTGTGCCACATTATTCTAATTCTAATGATATATGTAGTGATTCCGGGATCATGTCTCCTGGGCCAACCATCAAAAAAATCTAAAGGCCCCTCTCTTTCCCTTGTAATTTTTTCATGTAGTAGAAAAAACCTTTGTAGGTACTTGATTCTCACATCGACTATAGATCATGTGAGTTTTGGAGTTTTGATAAATGAATTCCTTAAATGAGTAAGAAATATCTACTCAATTTGGGGATATGAGGATCCTAGATGCAATATATTAAAAGGAACAAAATGTGTCATTGTTTCATGATAATAAACTAAATGATTTCCTCACAAAATTTGTGTTCACAGATTCTCATTTTAATAAAATACTTAGTGACATCATGATCATCAATCCTAGACCCAGCTAAAGCATAGTATGGGAAATTACCCCACTTTCCTTTGTATGATCCATATCTTCATTAGATAATTCAATACTAGTTCTCAGCCAATGCATTAGAATTTACTCAACCCCCACCCCCACCCATTTCCTCCACATATAAATTCAATAAGTATAAAGGATATTTACTCCAAAACTATGTGTGGAATAATTAATGAACGAACCAAACATGTCGGAGTTTCTAATATATATAACTTATCCCATTTGGAATCCCATCAAGTCACCTTCATCTTTAATACATGACATTAAACTACATGGATATCATCCTTACCGATTGACATTCTATTGAATGGAACATAAAAAAATATCTGTTGCTTGAGTCTCATTCAAGTGAGATACATAGGGACACCTAGGCCTCAAATCCATGTCCCATCCATGGGGTAAGGAAAATTTTACCATCTCATAAATACAAACAAAGATATATGTAGGAGATTTGAATTGGGGTCACATTATTAGGGGATACCCCATGGAAAGGGTGATGTCCCCCTTCTACATATCAGTTAGATCTATGTACGAGTCACTATTCTTCATGGATAATATCGATCCAAAAATTTCCTTTGTTCCAGGAATATATCCTTTCAACATTTAATACTCCTAATATTAGAGACTTTTGGATCTCCATAATCTTTCTCTTACTTCCAATTATAGAATGTCTGATAACTGAGGACTCCTTTTCCTGAATATAAAGTAACACACCCTAGTTGTACACTCAAATAATTTCCTAAAATATTTTTTTTCAGGAAAAGGATTCCATCATTTAATACGTTTTAATACATACTATCTAGATTTGCATAAAACAACCCAAAAAATAGTTTTTTTTCAATCATTGGTAACTTCTCCCTCAAGATAATCCTCTTCTGTCATCATAATCTTTGATGAAAATATGTCAGAACAAATGATTTGAAATATTTTGAGGACATTCCTCAAATATTGGTCCCATATCCTTACTCCCTATTTGATACTTCCAAAGACAATAGTTTATAAATTACTCCCTCATGTATAGAGTATGCTGAAACAACCTTAGTCCACTAGGCCCAATATAACATATTATTTCCAAAATGTTATGGTCCTAAGCATATGAACTAAAACTATAAGAACCACATTTCCCACACTTTGATAAGACCTACATATGGATCCTATTCCCCAAATTCCATTGTTATTTTGAATTGAAATTCTCCTTTCATGTTTAGGTATTTACATTCCATAAAACGACACCTTATATCTAGGGAAATACTAATCTATATAAACATATTTAGTCCATCAATGATAAAATGTCGTAATTCTAGGGAACTACTTATCCGAAACATGATGTAATATTCCCTAGTTGTCTTTGAATAATGTAGAACCCAAAATGGGTTTTCATCCAAAGGATACCACTATTGACTGTGTAGTGACACGCCCCAGTTGGATTTGTATAAGATAGTGAAAAAATGGGGTTTTCAATCAATTGTAATAAAATATTCATGACATCCCACCCATATCTCCATAAATCCCCCTTTCCCCATAATTTTTTTTAGATTAGTAAATTCCCAGATTAAAACTTACAATATTATCCTCTCACACCTAAATATGGTAGAACTTATCTAGAAAAATTTCTATGAATGGGAGAATAATTAAGATTTTGGTTGAAGCTAAGGACTATAAAATATATCCCCCATTGTCCTTTTTATATGAATTTATACAACACTACCTAATGTCCTTGTTGTATGACATTAAAATGTCTATCCTAATTTCCTTTCTGTATAACATTAAATTTTATAGCCTAATGTCCTTGTTGTATGAATTTAAAACTCATATAACAATAGATTTTCTATGAAACATTAAACTACATTGTCAATGACAAGATCTAATGACGTTAATCATAAAAAAACATTAACCCTTTTCAGAAAGGGGCATTCCTTTGGACATTGGTCATCTAATAATATATACCCACCTAAAAAAATATTAATTCTTGTAGGAGTGGCATCCCATTCCCAGAAAATTTCAATATAGATGTTCTCATCATTCCCAGACATTCCCCTTGAAAAAAACCCAGCATGGTCTTGAGAAATCCAAATCTCTATAAACTCCATTCTTCTATTTGTAATATAATTTTGAAATTTGTAATAACTCCTTCACATGACTATATTGTAATACACCCTAGCTAGATTTAAATAACTTAGCCCAAAAATAGGTTTGTTAGCCGAAGGATTCCTTAGTTGGATATACCATAGCACACCCTAAATAGACATGCATAAAGTATCCCATAAAATAGTATTTTCTTATAATGGTAACTTTTTCCTCTGGAAATACCCACTCTATTACCAAATATCATGATTTAACAATTGAAAACCACAAAATCGTTTTTCAAGATTACCCGTCAAGAATATAAAGTGTGATGCAACATTATCCACCCAAAATCCCTATTTTGATCATCCTTTCAAACCCATTGTTCAAATCTATTCGAGCTAAAATACAATTCCCATTACTTCATTTTTCCTGACATTGAACTGCCCGAAAAAGAGAAATAGTACTTTCTTGATTGGAAACCCAAACAGGTAACTCTTAAAAAAAGTTGAGTCTCAACTCACAAGAGCTAAACTCCATATTGTTTACAAAAAAATTGATCTGTTAAAATAATAAGGATGAAAACATATTGGGGTGAAAATTTGAAATGGGGAAGTCTAAGAAAAAACAATGTGTGGCCTGCTATGTCTTCCTAATATCCGAATCAAGAAAAAATTAGGGTGATAACATAAAAGACACAATGTTTGTAGGGTTTTCTATATGACCCTAGAAGTACTAAAACAAATCTCTCTAGGTCCCATTTCTTAGAAAAAATAGAGATATCTCTCATCAGGATCATTGTAATTATAACAAGATGGAATCAAAAAAATGATTCAATTATTATTGTTCTATTATGAGTAAAGTGTGGTTGAAATTTTAAGAACAAGTTATTGGGAATAAAAAAACATTTTATTTATGATTCGAAACATATGGTATCTTACACATGATAGAGTCTCTCTATAAGTTTTTATAATTTTTTCACAATAAATGATTTGGTATGTTGAACTGAATGTTGATAAATGACTAAAATTTTATGAAGATCATAAGTTTGTGTGGTAATGGACTCCATAGCTTTATGGAGAATCTCGTCTTCAATGAAAAATTAATCTTTTCATTGTGCAAAATCCCCCGATAAAAATTCTTCGAGATGGACCAATTATTTCTCCAAGACAGGTAATTTCTCTACGAGGTGCATTATTTGGAGAGTCTTCTCATCAAGGGGATCATGGTACTCTTCCACCTTTTGGGAGTGTCTAAACTTATATTAGATTATATAATCTCTTACTTCCTCAAATTATCCCTCCAGTTGTTCCCTGGATTGTTTTGTTCTTCACTCCTCATCCCTTTACTGGATGATCACCATCACCGTATCATGGATCATAAAAAAATTAAATCATCAATTTCCCAACATGGAAAGATTAAATGGATGTTAGTGAAGTCACCCCAACATTTCTTCAAGAGGATTCTCCTCTATTTTCATCCATATATATTACCATACCAAAAGGGTTTTAGGATAGAAAGCCACGTAATTATCTAGATCATAATCATAGCCACTCTTTGAGGGAGAGACATAATCCAAGATTAGTGCAGTCAATGATCTACCTTATTCCTCTCCCTTTGAAATATATTTATATTTACATACTAATTCTGGTGTAATTGGAAAGTAATCCCTCAACTCTAACCCAGTTTCCAAAGTTTATGTAACTAAATAATAGGTTATACTTCTCATCAACATCAGATAGTTAAGATGTAGCAATGGAGAAGACATGACCGAAATAATTGATAACACTCAACTATTTTTGGGTTATCCATTTTAGCTGATATCTCACCAACACCCCACCCTCAACTATCGGATTAGGGATCTCCTAACTAGGAACATCATCTATAGATTTTTTAGAAAGTAGGATTAGTGGTTCTCAAAAATTCCCCCACTAAGGTATTCTCATCCATCCATCCCTGAGCAATAGGTGTAGATTGAACTTAGATTCATTTTCCATGAATTCTCATGGTGGAATTCTCTATAGAAAATGATACACATGTTAAACATTTATGTGATGCATTAGGTGAATGAAAAATCAATTGTGTTTGGAAAATGGAACAATGATAGAACTAAATTCCATCGAGATCCATTCTGAAATCACCAAACTCCTTGACAAAACCTCGAATATCAAGGTCACAGCTAATTGGATCCATAATTTCAAGAAATATAGAAAAAAGACTGTTGTCATCCTTACAAGTAGGGTCATTTGAAGAATGTTTTGTATGCCCAAATTGGGTCTACCATAGATTCTATCTACCGAATGCTCAGCAAGAACAAGGTCATAAACCCCTATAGGGTGAGGGTCAACATTAATACAACAATAAAATCATCCAAGATCCATGTTAGACCCTTAAATAGTGAAAATGGGATCATCATTGACTATCAAAACATTATATTGTGTAGGAAATGGATATAAAATATCACAAGGATAAGAAATTATGAAGTGGAACATCATATATGAGGGAGTAAATCTAATATTTCTATATCCCTCTCCCATATCCCTGGGACTAGGGGAGGATGTGGCTACATCTCTAGGTTCTTTTTCCATCAGATTAATGGACTCATCAGTCTAGAAACATTCCCACCATGGGTCATCCTCCTAGATCAAAAAAAATTTAGTGCTACATACCATAAGGGATGAGAGTGATGTGTATTCTACAAAATAGAAGAATCATTAAAAGTGTATGTCATGTAGGTTATCAAATAAATTTATAACACATGTACTTACTCTGACACATGCACAAGGCCAACATTATTTCCCCCATTTTCTTCCCCTGTCAAAATGGAGAAGATCACACCTCCCTCCTTATGGAAATGATGTCATGATGTGAAGATTGATGGGTTCCCACTATCATACCCTCCATCACAGTCTTATGGACCATGGATAATTATGGAGACCAAATGGCCTCATCCACTGCCTCAGTAGGAGTGCTCATGGACGCTTAAATCATTGAATCATGTGCCTATGTTGCAACCCCTTATCCAACTAGTTCTCCATATTTTTATTCTATTATGAACTATAAAAAATTCCCTCATGTTTAGTAATAGTATTTTGGTCAGAGTAGAGTACTCATGAAGGGGAGCGGGGGTGAATTGAGTATCTATAAAAAAATTGGTCTGCAAACTTTTCTTGAAAGATTCCCCCAAAAAATAACTGCAGCCCAGTTAATCCAAATAATATGGTTATGAATGTTTGACTGTTCAAATAACATCTCTAAAGATTGATTAATTCTCAGTAATCTCAATACCATTTATTGATGTCACATTTGAATCTATTTTAATAAGTAAAAACAATTATAACTTATATCCATGATTAACTATCAATGTGAATCTAGTGATTTCAGAATTATAAAGGGAAATAGAGAAAACTGAATGAAATAACATAGCAGATATAAAACCGGTGGTTCAATCTCAAGATGAGACCTAATCTACTCCACTTTTTGGTCACCTTACACCAAGTGGTTTATATTAATAAACATTATCCACACCCTGGATTGGGGTAAACAATAGTGTGGTGGACTGTCTAGGTCACACGACCTCTTCCAAAGTTCTTCATGGGTATGAACTACCAAGTCACATAGGTAACTCTTCCACAGTTATCCATGGGATTAAACAAGTGTAAACATATATTATAGGAAGGATATATTGTATCATTTAGTTTAGTGCATGAGAATGTGCGTGTTTTTATATAGACACACACACTGCTGGAAATACACAAGCAATACACAACAGAGAAAAGATGATCAGATAAGGTTAGAAGTGCTCTGAGCCTTATTCTATGCACTTATGAACTTCTAGGATGAATCATATGTAAGAATAGAGTCCTCAAGAAAGAAATAGAGTATCTTAAGTCTGGTGCTCCGGTTTTCAATTATATCTATCTTGTGTTCTTTGTAGAGTTGGTATTGCAAAGATGTTCTTGACTCTGATCTATGGTATCCCAGATTCTTGATTCGTGAATTCTTCGTGTGTTTTTAGATGTATTGAGTTTCATGTGTTGGCTCTTTTATTTAGGAATCCTCATGCTTCTTCACAATCTCTCTTCATAGTTTCTAGGCCACAGTTTTCTTTTTATTCTTGGAGTGCATGTGTTGGAGCAGGCCGGCTCCATGTATTCTGCACCTCGTACATTATACTGTCAAATGACATTTCTATAAAGAAATATTAATAATGTCAGTACATTTAAATGAATCAAATATAAACATTAGAAATTAAATTGAAAATGAAAAAACTGATTAAAAAACTATGTCACAGTCTGTCAAGAAATGGTGTCACTAGGAAATGGTGTCTCCATGAAAGTGTGTCTTCATGAGGTGGTGTCTCTATAAAATGGTGTCTCCATGAAATGGGGTCTCCTTATTTTCCTTTTAGAAGTATGAAATTTATGATGGAATAGTTTTATAGAGATCAATAAATAGTAGCACAGATGCAGTGTTAGGATCATGGTGTCTGATCCTTTTCCAAACTTCAAACAGCGTTTTAGTAAGGAACCAATGTCATAGACGTAAACAAATCAGAAAATTGATTTTGTGTTTGGACATGGTGTCTGGTTCATGGTTTCTGGTCATGGTGTTTGGGTCACAGTGTCTGGTCACTTTTCCAAAAAACAAGAATTGGTGTCAGACTCACGATTTCTCATACTTTTCCAAATATTTATATACAGACTTAAGGAGTGATATTCACAGAAAGGATTTGACATAATCATTTATCTAGGAAATCCATTATAAAACAAATTAAAACATAGTTTACAATAATCAAACATGAGTTGAGACAGGCTAGATGGTATTAAAAATATATAGATGATATTTAGGATTTGTGACCATTAAATCATGATTAAGATAAGAGGAGTCTAACAATCTCCCCCTCTTTGATGATCAAAAATCATGTGAGTGAGATATCTGTTCTTATTGTATTTTTCTCTCCCTTAGTGTGCATTTATATTTCATGTCTCTCTCCCTTTTGGGATTATCAAAAAGAGTACAAAAGTTAATAAGAGAATTGAAAAGAAGAGTTTACAATGCATTAGATGGAGAAATATTTGAAATTACAAATAGTGTAAAAAAATACCTATCAAAAGATAGTGTTCAATTGTATTCAACACTAGTTGTCTTCTCTTTTCCCTAGGTAGAAACATTAGAAGACTCCATAGGAGAAGAGGAAGAAGTTGAAGAAACAAGTGATCTAACTAACAAAGAAAGGAGAGGGAGTCCTTCCAAAACAAAAGGGTCCATGGTAGGTGTATTAGAAGACCAAGGTAATTGTTGGTCAAGGAAAATAGGTATGATATGACTTAGAGCATGGGAGATAGTTATAAAGGTAGAGGCAAGGTCAGTGTATGAGAAGGTAGGCAAGCTCGGTCACAAGGGGGCTGCTGCAGGAGCCACAATAGCAGTGCTCTGCACATGAAGATAAGGCCTCAATAACATGATGAAGTCAAAAATAATCTCACCACCATAATGCATGGATTTCTCAAATTCATCATTGTTCTCTAATAAATTTTCCAAAAAAAGTGTGAAATATTTCAGATTTTGAACATGAGTTTTGAAAGCATGATTGACAGGAGAGATTTTCATATTCTCTATAAGGTACTTGAAATGGTTGGTCACATCAATCATAGATAAAATCCTATTAAAGTAGAAATACACATTCTTAGTAAATTCTTCCTGAGAATCATTGGAAATATTGGAATAAATTATTATCAAATCCAGAACGCTGTCACTATTCTGGACAACCAAAGATAGAGGCACTTTGTTAAAGCCACTGAGTACTGATTGGACTTCTTCTTTAACAACTGTTTTGAGAAGATCACTGTCCAAGAAGGGTTGAGATGACTGTCCAGAGGTACTAGAAGCTGTAACTGCTAAATTAAGGGACTTAATTTGATTCAGAACTTTATAGAGACAATCCTTATGCTCATCAGTCAACTTGTTATGACCTATAACATGATCACGCATTTATCGAACTATTTTCTTGTTTCATTCATCCACTTTTTCTGCTAAGGTCGTTAGGTTAGGTTGAAATTGAGAGAAAACTTCCTTTGGAATCTGACCAATAACATCCTTAACAGGATGAGACACATGTTCTAGTCTTTATTTAATCACTCTCTTCATATCTTTAGCCATATCTCTGAGAGACTTCACTTCATCACTTATTTGTTTTTTCTAAACTCTAACCTCTAGAATTTCATGAATAATTTTGGCTAAATCTACCATATGATCTTTTATAACAATAGGGAATCATCTATTTCACTAACATTGGTTATAGGATCTGGTTGAGTGTTCATGAGATTTTCAAATTCAACCAATAAATTGTCTCCAAATGATTTCAAATCATCCTTACTCACTAAGGTATAAGGTTCTTATTAAGGTTCATGAATTGGAGTTGAGATAGGCTTAGGTTCTTTTAACTTAAATAGAAGTTTCCAGTTTCAATTATAACATAGTAGACAGATCTATATATTTTATTAAGGCTTCCTGGGAATCATTCACATCAAAGTATCTATGGAATTAAAACCATGTATCCACAGATCTTGCATCAATTGGATTAAGAATATCAACACTTTCTAGATTATGGTGCTGCTCTCCATCAACAAGTGCATCTCTTATAGGACTAACAGATTTAGTTCGTTGATCTATTACCATGATTTTATCCCCAATATCCTCACCCATTTCTTTTTTTATCCAATTTATAGGCTTTATCCATTAATTCTTCAGCAGATGGGATAATCTCAGAAACAGCTTGTTCCTCTAAGTGTTCCTCAAAAGAATCTTCTTTCTCTAGAGAAATATCTTGTTCTAGATGTTCTTCCAGAATAGCCTTTCCCTTACACTAACAACACACTCTTTTTTAGAAGCATGTTGTTCTTCCAGCTCAACAATTTCTTCAGAAACATGTATTCCATTCTCAATTATATATTGGAGAATAGGTCCACTAACATCCTCATCCAGGATAGTTTTATCTATTGGTGAAACAACCTCTTCTTCTACTTCCTCATAAGGATAGTAAACGATTTCATCTGGCTCCAAACCTAGATCAGAAATGTTCTTAGGTATTGAAGAATGCTCAACCAGATTGAACCTTTCATAAACCCTGTCATTATATTCTACCCATGATTTTCTCCAAATATTCCAAATGATTTTCATTCTTTTAACTATAGCCTTTGAGATACAAAATTTATTGTCCTTAATAACTTCTTCATCTACTCTAACTAGCCCTTTATCATGAAGTAGAGTAGAGATTAACTTTGATTTGAACTAGGAGGTTGACTTTGAGGTTGTCTTTATCAACTAAAAAATATGAAGTACAACATACGTACATAGGTTAATCTTATGTACAATCTTTATAAGATGTATGAAAAATACATCATGATAATTGAGTGTAGAAAAACCTCCTTTACACGGACTAATCATATTCTGAACAAACTTAAACAAAAGTCTGGTTTCACTATCTAGCTCTGTAGTAATAACTCTTCTCTTAGTTTTATTACTGGGCAATCTTTCCAAGGTTTCTTCTAAAACAATGATCTCACTTGGAGGAGGAGTACCTCTCTAGTATTCCTCAAAAATTCCATCATGAGGTATCCTTAGGTAAGAAACCCATAACTTCGAAGAAAAGGTATATCTTTGGCCATTGATCAAACTCCACAGAACAAAACCATGATCTGTATCAAATGCAAATTGAAAGAACTAATAAAACTGAGCAACTAGATTTGGGTAAATAAATATTTCATCTTTTTTGAACCAATTTGACCATTCGTACTCTTTTTTTAATTTTAATAATAAATACTTACTTGACATCAGCTAGTTGGGGCATATTTCATTTTCGGGAACCACTATTATGTCCACTAGGTTTGGATTCAAAAGACCTTTGGGTGCTATCTTCGGTGTTATTTTCATCTTCTTATTTGATCTACACTTATCATGAGTTGATGAGGATGGATGTTTCATTCTGGGCATTCAACAATGGTTTGAGAGACAGAGAGAAAAAAAATTGATGGAGGGGTTACGGTTTGAGAGAAGATAGCTTGGGTGATGAAAAGAGTGAAACTTCTTTTGTTTTTATCATTTAGGGATATCGAGCATCGAAAAATCAAAGTCACAGGAGAGTAAAATAATAAAATTATTAATTATAATGATATAGGTTATAATATGTAAATAAAACAATAAAATTTATTTATGGTGAGACCAGAAGAGACCTTCATGGTTAGACCGTAATAGGTTTTCATGTTGAGACCATAACAGGTTTTCATGGTGACATATCTATTGTGTGACTTCAAAACTATGTGACCATATTGTTTGAAACAATATGTCTCTAATAGTAACTGAGAGAGACCACAAACATGAAACAAAAAAAATTCAAGATAGAAAACTATAGAACTATAAGAGTTACATTGTAATCTTAAGAGAGTGACTTGTGAAACTGTAAACTGTGAAACATTATGTTATGAAATATTACACTTACTACATAAAATTTATCATGCCCAATTCACGTCTAATGTAATATATTCTTTTAGAATTTAATTATTTTGTAAATATATCAGTGAGCAGATATTCAGTTCTAATGAATTTCAAAATGATATCACCTTTTTGATAATTATCTCTCAGAATTTGATGTCTTACATCAATATATTTTGTCCTAGAGTGTGAAACATGACTTTCGTAATGCTAATAGCACTTTTATGGTCACAATTTATGGGTAAATTATTGAATTGATATCCATAATCTAGTAATGTGTGTTTCATACACAAAATTTGTGCATAGAAGCTACCAACAACTATGTATTCAGCTTTAGTAGTAGATAATGCAACAGAGTTTTGTTTCTTATTACACCATGATACTAGCGAGTTTCCTAAAAAGTGACATGTTCTAGAGGTGATTTTTCTCTCTAAATTTCATCCATTGAAATCAGTATCAGAATAACTAACTAACTCAAATGATTTTCCTCTAGGATAGAACAGTCCTATATTGGGGGTATGCTTGAGGTATTTGAAAATTCTATTAACATCAGTTAAATGATATTCCTTAAGGTTTTCATGAAAAATAGCACACATACATACACTAAACATAATGTCAGTTCGCCTAGTAGTTAAGTAGAGTAGGCTTCGAATCATTCCTTTATAAAGGGTTTGATCAATAGATTTTGCATCTTCATCAAGATCCAATATACAATTAGTAATCATTAGAGTGTCACTACTTTTAGTACTATCCAAGACAAAAAAATTTACAAGATCCCTAGTATTTTTTCTTTGATTTAAAATAATACCATCATTATTATGAATGATTTGAAATCCAAGAAAGAATTTTAGTCACCTATTAAACGCATTTTAAATTTATTTTTCATCATTTTAGAAAATTTAATTCATAAATAATTTTTTGGAGATCCAAAGATAATATCATCTACATAATTTTGAACTACTAAAACATCATTGGAAATTTGTTTTATAAAAAGGTTATGATAAGCTATTCCTTTTGTAAAACCATTGGAAATAAGAAAAGTACATAATTTATCATACCAAGATCTTGGAGCATGTTTTAATCCATATAAAGCTTTTTATAATTTAAAAACATGATCTGTAATGTAAGGATATGTAAAAACAGAGGGATGATCAACAAAGACATCCCAAACTATATAGAAATTTAGGAATTCACTTTTAGCATCCATTTGATATAGTTTGAAATTCAGATGTGCATCATAAGAAAGCGGAATTCTGATGGATTCAAGTCTAGCTACTGATGAAATGGTTTCCCCAATGTCAATTCATTCTTCCGACTATAGCCTAGTGAAACCAATCCATCCTTTTTTATAATAATGTTATGAGCTTCATCAACCTTATTTCTACACACCCATTTATTCCCTATGGTGAATGTGCCTTTGGGTCTGCCAACATGTTTCCAAAATTTGTTCCTTTCAAACTAATTAAGTTCTTATTGCATATCCATCACCCAAAATTTATCATTGATAGAATCATTAATGTTTTTAGGTTCAGGTTGTGACAAGAAGACTTGACGTTCAACCTGATTTCTAAGAGAATATCTAGTTTGAGTTCCGTTATCTAAATCTCATACAACAAAATCTAAAGGATGATTCCTAATGGTTCTAACAGCTCTAAAAAATTAGGAGTAATGATTTCAGGTTCTTAAATAGGTTCAGGTTCATTATGACTTAAATATGAAGAATTTACAAAATTGGAAGTCTTCATAGATTCCTTTACAGGATGGTCAGAGGAGTTTTTGTTGATGTCCAGATTTAAAAAGCATCCTTTAGGTTATCTAGAGTGGTATTAGGCTCATGTGGATATATTTCATCAAATTTGACATGGACATATACTTCAACACATTTAGTTCAATTATTAAACACTCTATAGGATTTACTGGAGATTTAATATCCTATAACGGTTCCTTCATCAATCTTGGATGAAATGTTTTCATGATTGTTCTTAGTATTAAGGATATAGACTTTGCAACCAAATACTTTGAAGTATCTTACATTGGGTTTTCTATTGTTCCATAACACATATAGAGTTCTTTTAATAATGGGTCTAATCAACACTCTATTAATAATTTACCATGTTGTATTTACAGCTTCAACCCAAAAATAAGTAGGTATGTCATATTAAATAATCATGGTTCTAGAAATATCTTGTTAGGTTCTATCTCTTTTTTCTATAACTCCATTCTGTTGAGGTGTTATAGAGGTAGAGAAATTATGACTATAGCCATTTTGTGGAAAAATGGATTCAAACTATTGATTTTCAAACTCACTACCATGACCTCTTCATAAGGATTTAATTCTTTGTCCACTAAGATTTTCTACAATTCTAGAATATTTGATGAAATGAGACCATGCTTCACTTTTGTGAGCCAAAAAAATGTCCCAGTATATCTAGAAATGTCATCTACAAGAACATACACATAGTGCTTCCCATTTAAACTAGAGACTCTAGATTGTCCAAACAGATCCATGTAAACCAATTCGAGAGGTTGAGAAGTTGTCACTTCGTTCTTTGGTGTGAATAAAATTTTGTGTTTCTTTTCCTTTTGAAAAGTATTGCACACATTATCATTTGGAAACACATGTTTGGGTTGGTATTTGACTATTCTTTTTCTGGTTATCTTTCTAAGAGAGTGAAAATTATAGTGTCCTAGTCTACTATGCCAAAGCCAAGACTCTTTGTGAAATACACTTAAACAAGAATCATTTTGAGAAACCAAAGAATCTACTTTAACAAAGTATACAAATTCATTTCCCAATGAAGAAAACACTAATTCATTTTTAGAATTAAAAACATTGCAAGAATAATTTTCAAATTTAACATTAAATCCATCATCACATGGTTGTGAAATACTAATTAGATTATATTTCAATCCATCAACAAAAATTGCTTTGGAAATTTAAACTGAGTTAGTGTTACTGATTTGGACAAGGCTAATGATTTTTATTTTGGCATTGTCACAAAATGTGACATATCCAACATCAATTTGTATTAAGTTCCAGAATCATGAATATTCCCCTATCATGTGTCTTAAACACCCACTGTCTAAGTACCATAAGATTTTGAAAGATCTATTTAAGCAACTTTTTTATAAAATAATAAAATGAAAACAGATTTTGGTACCCATATTTGTTTGGGTATAGAAATATTAGTGACTAGTTGTTTAGGAACCCATATATGCCTTATAGGTTTCTATAAGAATTATGTATAGGGCTTGAAAAATAAACTCTATTTTCTCCAGAAAAACCTGAAACTGTAGAGAGTATATCATAATTTAAACTAACTGAATGCTTTCCAAAACTAGAAGTGAAGTTTTATGACCTATATTTAGAATAAAAATTAGTTCTTCCTTAATTTATTTTACAAGTTTGATATCCATTACCAGTAGTATATTTAGGATCAATCTGTTTACTTAGAATTTGAACCAAGGTATCTTTACCATTATTAAATCTTTCAAATTCCATTTTCAATTGATCATTAGATAGATATAGTTCATTGTTTTCATTGAGTAATTTAACATTTTTCTATCTTTCTATAGTAAGTTCAGATTTAACAGTTAAGGATAGATATTGATGTTTCATTAACGAATTATATATATATATTTGTTCATTACATGTCTCTTCAACCATATTACAGTACTCAAACATCTATTCATTAGAAATATTCTTAGAGTTACTTTCATCTCCAGAATAATAGGAATTGTGTACAAGAGATTCCAGTGTTATGTCAAATGTTTCTGTCATAAAACACATATTGGCTTTGTTGGCCTGTTCATCATGTGATGATTCCGAGTCACTTGAACTGTCCTCAGAAGCACTCTAGGCTGCATTAATTTTCTTTTTATACATTCTATCTTTGTCTTAATATTTATTTTTGTACATGATCATCAGACAGTCTACCTTTACATGTCCCTTCTGCTTACACTCATAGCATATTATCTCATCAGACTTGTCACTTCTTTTCCAATATTTCTTCCCGCTTCATTTTTATCACATCTTAATTTGAAGTTAGGCTTTCTGGAAAATTTATTCTTCTTGTAAAATCTCTTAAATATTTTGGATAATTGAGCCATCTCCTCATCACTGTCAGGTGATGATTCTTCATTACTAGAAATTTATATAGAGACTTCCAATTTCTCTTTTTCTTCTTGTTTAGATGTGGTGGTCTGAAATGCAACAAATTTTCTTTTGGGTTCATCATCCTCATCCTTGTTGACTTTTATCTTCTCCAAATAAATTATTAGTTTCTTAATTAGTTTTTTATAGGTAACTTGTGGATGCAGCATGACTCTCTACTAGAGACAGATGTTCCTCTCCATCTATTAGGTAGGAATCTGATAATCCTCATGATAAGTTCTTTGGTAGTAAATTATCTTTCAAGAGAAATCATTATGTTAAAAATTTTGATGAACCAGAGATACATGTCATAAATAAGATCATCATGTTTCATTTTAATGTTGTCATATTTAATAGTATAAGTATTAGGTCTCATTTATTTTACACTAGAAGTTACTTTATATGAAATAGACAATGTATCCCAAATTTCATGCGCATTTTTACATGCAAAGATTCTGTTAAATTCCTCATCTCCTAAAGACCAATATAGAGCATTCATGGAATTGAAATTCTTGTTGTGGAAGTCTTGGTTGGGTCATCCCATGATATTCTATCAATAGAAGGAATATTATACTCATCTATAATTGAAGTCCAAATTTCAAAACCCATAATTTCTAAATGCATTTTCATTTTAATTTTCCATGGGGAATAATTAGTTTCCTTAAAGAATGGTGGTATGTTTTTCATCACCTTCCAGTCTATTATCCATAATAAAGAAATAATTTGAAAGAGCTATAAATTTAGAATTGATAGAACTTTACAGATCTTTAAATTAAAACTAAAATCACATTAGAATAGTTTCAAAAACAGAGTCAACAAAATCCATTGATACCAAATGTTGGCAAGAGTAGAGTACTCAAGAAGGGTGAGGGGATAATTGAGTATCTATAAAATTTCTATTTGTAATGTTTTCTTGAAAGGTTCCCCAAAAAAATAAATAGGGCCCAGTTAAGCAAGGTAATATGATTATGAAAGTTTCACTTGTCAAATAACTTGTCTGAAAATTGATTAATTTTAAGTAATCTCAAAATAAATTATTGATATTACATTTGAAGATATACTAATAATGCAAAAACAATTATAACTTATGTACAACATTAACTATCAAAGTAAATCGAGTGATTTTTGAATTATACAGAAAAATAGAGAAAAATTAATTAAATAACACAATGGATATAAAATAAGTGGTTCAGTCTCAAGACAAGACCAAATACACTCCACTTGGTGATCACCTACCACCAAGAAGTTTATATTAATAAACTAGATCCACACCCTGGATCAGGGTAAACAACCGTGCACATGAATATCCAGGTCACACGACCTCTTCCACAGTTCTTCATTGGTATGAACTACCAGGTCACATAAGGACCTCTTCCACACTTATCTATGGGAGTAAAAAGTGAAAAAAGATATGAAAGGAAGGATATAATGTAACCTCTAGTTTATTGTAGGATAAAGTGTGTGTTATTATACACACTCACACATACACTGATCGAATGCTAAAAGCTATAGAAAAAAGAGAAAAGATGATGATATAATGTTATAAGTGCTCTGAGTTTTATTCTATCTGGCTCTGGACTTCCAAGATGAAGAACATGTTATAATCGAGTCCTCTTGAAAAAAAACAAAGTATCGCAAGTTTGGTGCACTGGTTTCCAATTAGATCTGGCTCGTGTTCTTTAGGGAGTTGGTATTTCAATGTTGTTCTTGACTCTGATCTATGGTATCCCAGATTTTTGATTCGCGAAGGCTTTGTGTTTTCTTAAAATGTATTGAGTTTAATGTGTTAGTTCTTTTCTTCAAGAATTATCCTGCTTCTTCCCTATCTCTCTTCTTAGTTTCTAGGCCACGCTTTACTTTTTATTCATGGAGTGCATCTGTTGGAGCTGACATAGTGCATTTATTATGTACTTCGTACCTCGTACTGTTAGGTGAAATGTCTAAAAAGAAATATTAATTATGTCATTACATTTAGAAGACTCAAATATGACCGTTGAAAACTAAATTGAAAACGACAATATAGTATAATGAACCGTGTCACAGTCTATCTAGAAATGGTGTTACATGGAAAAAGTGTCTCCATGAAATGGTGTCTCCATGAAGTGGTGTCTCCATAAAATGGAGAATCCATGACACGGTGTCTCCTACTTTTCCTTTGAGTGGTGTGACGTTTATGATGGTACAATTTTATAGAGATCAGGAATCAGTAGGACAAATGCAGTGTTAGGATCACGGTGTCTAGTCCTTTTCAATGTGTCAAATAGTGCCTTAGCAAGGAATCCATGTCATAGATTTCAATAGATCTAAAACTAGTTTTTGTGACTAGTCATTGTGTCTGGTTCACGGTGTCTGGATCATGGTGTCTGGTTCACAGTGTTTAGTCACAATGTCTGGTTCACAATGTCTTGTCACGGTGTCTGGGTCATGGTGTCTAGACACTTTTCCAGAAAACCAGAACCTATGGCAGACTCACAATTTCTCATACATATCCAAATATTTGTATAAATAATTAAGAATAGATATTCATATAATGGATTAGGCTTAGTCATTTATCAAGGAAATCCATTATAACACAAGTTGAGATATAGATTACAATAACAAACATGAGTTAAGACAGATTAGATAATATTGACAATATTTAAAGGATGTTCATGATTTGTGATCAATAAAAGATGATTAAGACACGAGGAGACCAACATAGTAGATGAAGGTAAAGAAAAGGGAAAGGTAAAAATAGAGAATTAAATTAGTAGGGTTCAAGTAGATGTCCCATTAATCATTATAATTAACAACTTCCCCATCAAGAACTCCTTTGTTCAGCATATCAAGCACATTATTTGTGGTCAGGGTATGAAAATAGTTTGTGTGTATATAAGCATCCAACTCCTTAAGATACCATGTCAAAATTAATATGAGGCTGGTGATTGGAAGGGTCGGTGATATCACCCATCTCTAGGATTCTCATCTTGTCCTAGAGAAACTCATATTCATCCCTGACATTGTAAGTTATGCTAACCCAAACTCGGATCACTAAGGGTTGAACAGAATTTGGCTCTACTGTATCTCACTATGAGGATGACCCGACATGCTTCGACATAGAATCCTTTTCAAGAATATTTTATATTATAGGAGAATGATAGGATAGAGTAGGAGCCTCATTCCAATGATAATGATTTAACTCCTTAGTGTAGGAGGTTTGGTCTTCTTGATCATAGCATTTCAGGTTGTTATTGCCTGAGATCAATTTGAAGTCTTCAAAGCTTCAACACCATTAGATTTATCTTGAGTATTTTTTCCATGCATATGATGACTAGTAGTTGGTGTGACCTTCACCTTGTAAACACCCATCACTAATAACCACTGATAATATGAAGAGATCCATGCCTTGGAATACCCAACCACAAGACTAATTGAAGCGTCTCATAGAGGTAGCATGATTTACATTTTTGATACCACCATGGCCAGGATGATCCAATGATATTGGGATACCATCAGATTATTCTCAACTATAAAATGGTTAGGATGACAACTGGTTATTTATTGATGAAATTAACCTAAAAAGAAAAACTAAATGGTGTGTAGTCATCACATATGATAACAATATAAATATGAGATGCCAGTAAATTGTCCTTGAATGCAATCTTATATGACAGATGCATGTAATTATTTTATTATTCTTCATTGGTAAATTTCCTTGGAGGTTGGTTATAGTGGGAAAAGAAGTTAAATTACACTCACTCATTTAGTATATTCAGCACTCCATCATAATTCATGTTCAGTGGATAAATTCTAGAAATAGCCTTACAAATAGGTGGAATAGGTTGTCTGGAATTTTAACTAGGATCATCGCCTCATATGTACTAACTATTTCTCTAATCCAACCAAACAACACTTGATTCTACTATTTAATTTTAAATAGATGCTTCTTATTGAATATACAAAAAACAAAATGCTTAATTATTTCTAGTAGGGGGGAGGAAAACCTTATGTACTTCCCCCTATGCTAGATTGGTTTCTATAATTAAATTTTCTAGCCTCACAACACCATTATACTAACGGACCGGAAAAATATAATTGTATAGACACATTGCCAGGATGATTCCTAGGTGGGGCTACGCATCATCCTAAGGGTTGACCTTATAAACCCAGTGGGAAAATACTCCATTCTTGAGTTAAGGCCATCATGATCCCAGAGAATCATAATTATATATAGTGGGAGATACAGTAGGTCACCCTAAAGTGGTATATAAATTTTGTAGACATCCCATAATATGATGCCAACTTCACTATGCATCATGTGAATGAAATTTGTTTTTTGAATCCATCAGATCAATGGTGGGATAATGATATTTGGTTTCTTGTAAACATAGGTCTTTTATTCCCAAATATCCTCATATAAATGGGAATCTTGAAACTCCTTTTTCTCCACAAGTTTTGTGCACCTAGTACACCCACATCCACCCGAGCCTAACTCCACCTCTAGAGTGGATGTACCAGTACTCCATGAAATCTTGTGTATGGCCTTTTTTTGAATCCATGATGTTTTGGTCATAATAATGAGGCCCCAATTCTTGGATATGCGACTTCATATCTTGTGTGAAATTATGGTGATGCACGATAAATCCAATAGGAATCATACCTTTCTTAATATAAAAACCCATGGAGGAAATATTTAAAGAAGGTTTGTTAATGTTCTTAAAAAACTAGAAATTCATGAAATAGTTTTTAACCCCCGGGATAATGTGCTCCATCAATAGTCTTAGTCCACACAATGGTGGGTAATCTCATTGTGGGTACTCGAATTGGTATAGTGCCAACCAATTCTTAACATCTTGAAGAGTAGGCTCAACCACGTCATAATAACTTGGCTTAACCGCTGTAATAATCTCGGAATAATGGGAAACAACTTGTTCAATAAGAGTCATCAAAGTATCCATTCAAGACCTATAAGAAACAATCCTTATCTCCCATAAATTAAAATATTGACATAGAAAAGTTCCTATTTTGACATGAAAAGTTTTATATTTTGGGAAAGAAAATAACTCACGTTTCCCCTTCAACAAGGCTCCACATGTAGCCCTTTTGACTAGGAACCAAGCACAACACCTTAATCCAGGTTCCATATGCAACACCTTCACTCAAGAGGTTGTACCATTAGAAATTATTCTTGATAACTTCTGGAAAATGAATGTCTGGTAGAGTTTATGGGACTAACATTGGGGCAAGAGAAAAATCACAAAGTTGAAGTGATTGGAAAAAACAAAAGGGAAAATGGTATTTTTTATGCCACTAGCCTACATTTGGGGTATGCGCACATGGTTTATGCTGATGGTCTATGTCGGAGCTTTTAACACATTGTTTTTATTGGGGATTAGAGCACTGGACCTACAATGCTACCCTATGAAATTTTCTAAAACACCCTTCATAATCTATTTTCCATTATACCATCAGAATAGACCACCCTCTTTCAATTGGATCCAATACTGAGGGAGAGTTGACACTCTTTTTTTCCAATTGAAGATAAAATATTATGAAGTGTACCTTAAGTAATTCAAGAACAAAAAATCCCAGAGGAGAATCATTGTTACTTTCAAAAATTAGCATGCAAAAGAAAAACTATTTATTAGAAGATGGTATAGCCCCCATATACATCCATTAATGCATGTTTACCCCTATGTGAGAGGCGTACGCTGAAAACCTACACTCGTGACCTATATGGGAAACCTCTGTCAACCAGGGTCCTCTATGTGAACATAAATAGTACTCTTAGGATATTTATTTTCCCAATTGGAAAATATCCAATGAAGTATTGAGCTTTGATCATGTAACCCATTTTCCCATGTCTCATAAAATTTTGCAGGTAGATTTCTAAAATCAGATATAATAGAGAAATAAGGGGTATAAGTGAGATAAATGCCCCTTTGTAAAATAAGAAACCTATAGGAGGACCCCTTCTTCTATAGCGAGACACTATCCTTGAAAGCCCCACATTCTTTATCGGGAAACCACGCAAGCCTCATCCAAGGATACCTGAGGAAACCCATTTTTCCTAGTCTAAATACTCACTTATGTATTGTACCATAGGGTGTCCATTTCCCAAGGAATATCAAACTCTAATAGGGATATACTACCAATATGAAGCACCTCCAGTTCCTCTAGGCCATGCACAAGGAACCTTATCCCTCCAATCCAAGACCAATGTGAGATCTACTTTGGGTCCTCTTCAAAGACAACAATGGATGGAATCATATTCTTGTGGATCCCTTACCCAAGGGGTTTCAATTTAAAACATCCAATGAGGCCTCCATATGTACAATATCATTAATAGGGGAACACATACTTGTCTCCCATTTATATTAGAATTCCTATGGTTAGAGGATTCCAACAATATTCCTACCATATGTTGGGGATCTTTGGGGTGCATGTGGATTTATATACCCATGATCATAAGGACCCTAAACATGGCGATGATGTCTATGATTTATTGGTCTCATATATTAAGGTTTAGACCATGTCCCACCCTTATCATCTCTAAGATTCCTATCTAATTGTTTTGGGTGGGGATGATAAGTATTATGATTACTTTTCCATTCAACATGGAATGAGATCCTACTCCCTCATAATGAAACCAAATTCATGGAATCCAACCTAGAGTAATCCCTTTTACATTATTGGTGGAAGTTTCACTCTTGCTTCTATTTTCCCCAAGAGTCACATCCATACTGGTAGTCAAACCTGACTGCCCTAGATATGCAATGGGAGATGGAATAGACACATCCAACTCTATTCTTAATCACCTGTTACAACATCTTCTTCAACTAGATAAGGAGGAGAGATTTTGTGATTTATTTGATCCTCCACTTCATATTTTTTCCCACACCAAGCATGCGTCTCATGGTTTTAGAGGTTTACAATAATCCGGAAATCTACATGAACCCTCACCCAAAGGATACATTAATGTGTATTCCATGATGTTTTGATATATGATAACATTGATTCCTTCCATTTTCAGGATAAAAAGGATGCCAACATATTTCTTGAGATTAATTGGAATCCTTCACAGGAGTAACCCCAAAACCAACCAATACGAGTGAATCCCTCCAAGAATAATCCCATGGCCTTTCCTTCCAGTGGTTCCACTAATACTCCACTTCACACTAAGAGTCGTATCCATATGGGTATTCTTACTTTCTATCATGAATAAGAAATGAGAGTGGGAACATTAACATCTGAGTCCCCTTTTCCTCTAACATTAACCCATCCTCTTCCACCTGTGGAGAAGGGAGATTGTTTGGTTTCTTTAATATTATCCTTAATTTTTTTCTCACACTGATCATGATACATGTTTGATTATTAGATGATGATAATCATTACATCAACGTGATACCTCCCCCTAAGGAATCCTCAGTGTTTAAACCCTAATTTATTGAACTAAGAGAACTTTAACTCCTATTATAGTTAGGAAACAGGGAATTCCCACCTAGTGCCTTGGATCAGTGGGAATCCTTCTGAGGATTAATCCCAAAACCCAACCATATTTAGGGAATCCCTCCTAGACTAAGCACCTAGCATTTATTGTGAGATAGTGCATTGTTTCTTCTATTCGACCTGAGTGATTTATCTGAATGTGTATTTTGACATGACTATCCTAGATACAAAATTGGAGAGGGAATGGGAACATCCATGTTCCATTTCTCTTCTCCCAACATTTCATCCTCATCCACAAGTAGATACGGGTATATTGTACAGTTTCTTAGATCTTCTGCTTCCTCTTATTTCTTAATGTGATCATGACTCCAATGGGATTATAGGATGATGGAAATCAAGATATTGAAATGAGCCCCCACCGAAAAAAACCATAGTTTGTAAGTGTTGAAGTATTGAACTATGAGGACTATGAATCCTACAACAATCAAAATAAGTATGACTCTTTCCTATGTCCTAAGTTTAGTGGGTATCCTTATCTGTGGTGATCCCCCATACCAACCAATTTTTGGGCCTCCCTCCAAGAGTAAGCCCATATCCATTCATACAAGAGGTTGAAATCTTTATCCTATTCACTATGTAGTTTATATCTCTATGGGTAGCCATACCTAAATATTGTTCATACATAATGATAGAGTTAATGGCCACATAAAAGTACATTTTTCACACATCACCTCATTCTCTTCCACAAAAATTGATGGAGGGATTGTGTCGATTCTTTGATATTTCACTTCCTACTGCCTCTCATATTGAGTGTGAAACATATGGTATTAGAGTTTGATAGTAATAAATAAATACATATGATCCCTCACCAAAGGAACCCATAGTGTGTATGTCTATAAGTATTGAACTACAAAAAACCCTAATTCCTATTATAATCTTGATATGTAGGATGCCTACCTAAGGCCTGAGCTCAATGGGAATCATTCTCATAAATATTCCCCAAACCCAACCAATCCCTTGTAATCATCCTTAAGAGTAAGCCCCAATCATAATACTCATTCATCAATGTGCCTCGTCCTAAGGTGTAATCCCTACACAAGCCCCCAAATCACTATGAGTTGAGATATCTCTCATAGAAGCTTTTACTAAAAATATATTTCCAGAATGTCCCCCAAAATTAATCCTCTTAATGTGAAATACTCCCATGTGAAACAAACTATCAGAGGTCCTCCCAACATATGAGTCCTTGCAATCAAACTACGTGGGATTCGATTCCTATCCAAATGGGATATAAAAGAAGAATCCTTGAGGTCGAAAACCGACACTCCAAATTCAACACACTCTTTATTTTCCACATTCATAGTTCTTTATAATTTAACTTATGACTCTATATCCATTCTAGGTTCCCTAAACTCCATTGACATAAGTCCCAAACCAAATTTTTACATGGAAACTTCTTCATAGAAGTCCTAGCATCATGACGTCAAACTGTATGGTTTGGTCCTTATCACAAGACATTAAAAGTTATGAAATGTATTGATAAGTGGAACCAAATTACATGGGTTTTTATTCCATCCACAAGGATACATAGAATGCCTATCTGTGGGAAAAATCCCAACATCAAAAAAATTCTTGTCTCCTGGGATGATGATACACTCTAGAGAACCCCACTATAGGGATAGAAACCAACCTCATCATAATAATGAATGAAGAATATATATTCATTACATAAGAGGACCTAAATAATGGATAAACTTAGATACATACCAATACATCTCCTATTCAAGAAAATCTTATACATACCGATTATTATAAATTCCACACATGATAATATTTTATTGTTAATTTATGGGCGATCTACATCATACATGGGAATTAATAAAGGATTCTTGAAAAATATCATAAATCTATAAGATTTTCCTAGAGTAGGAAACAGGTCCCCTCAAAATGGTGTAATTAGCCCAACCTTCCATCCTATTGACCATGGTGAGATCTTAAGAATCTTTGGACAAAATTTTTAATGAGAAATATCCATTAAAAATTAGATCCCTATGGGATATAGAAACATTGGCTATTTCTAGATCCACAAAAAAACCATTTGAAATTCTTTAGAAATAGTGGACCTGACATAAATGATTTCTCACAATTAAACACCCTACAATTGAGCATCATGAAATGTGATTTTGAGGGGAAGAAAGAGTCATTCTAATATTATCTAATGTGGATTCATAAAAATCATAAAACCCTCGATATAATAATGACAATTTAAAAATACAAGTGATATAATTCATAGGTCTATTATATATATATATGTCTCATATAGTTATCTGATGTGTTTATTTTTTTTTGAAAAAAATATGTAACAGGACTGACTCTAGTAACCTGAATTCGATGCCTAATTTAGTACATTAAAATTGTTACATGTTATAAAATCCCAAATTAAATATTAGTTTTTCAAATTTAGAGACCCATATATATACACGATACCCATTTAAGATGGGGAAAATAATAAACAAAGCACTGAAATGCGAAAAATTTGGCATCCTTGAACTCATTCCATGAGTTCTTCTTCATGTCTAGTAGAAGGAAACAAAATAAATGAGAGTTGAAATGATTTGTATGTGTTACATATAGTATAGTCTATCATTAATATATAACGAATATTCAAAATGGAAAGGTAAATAACTGAACAAAATGTTTTATTAATTAATAAATTTACTATAATAATTTCATAATGATTAATCAATATGAAAGTTAAATAACAGAAAAAACATGAAATTTAATCAATAAATTTAAAATTAAATGAACCTAGATATAATATCATAGATAAAATAGCATGTATGAAAATGGAAACTAAATTCTCAATTAAGAAAATTGTTAATTATTAGACATCATGATCTCATGAATCTTGAATCCTTTTTTGAAAATTTATTTCAAAAGATGGTTTAAAATTTTTGGTTAAAACACCATTTTATTGGTCCAAAATATTTGTCTCAAGAGACTTCTCAATGAGTCACACAAAAATATATATTCTCAACCTAACCAAATATACATTTATAAATCATTTCTCATATATATAATTATCAATTTAATTCATGAACCAATATGTCTTATCATCTAATATCCATATTGAGTAAAGGATATATATTTATCAATATTTCATATTTTAATCAAATAATATTCAAAGTAAACACCATATGTAAAATTATATATGGGTTAGAAAAAAAATAATATCTAAAAAAAATAACATGAATATTTATGAGAAACTTATTTTCCAATGAAAAATTATCACAACAATGTAATTTATTTTAAGATAATTTTAACAATCAGAAAAAAAATTGTGATTGTGAAATAACATTTACCCCAATGTAATTTTCAAGTCAAATTCCAAGGGATGAAAAAATGAAAAATAAAAAGAAATTACATGAATTAATAAGGAATCCTGACATTTCATGTAAATGGGTAGTATATCCACTATAAAAATGGAATTAGGTGAATAAAATTACAATATACATCAATGAAGTGAAATTATGATGAAGTGCCTTATCATGAAAATAATGTCTTTTTGAGAATTAGTCAATGAATTGATTATGTGTATCATATTTTAAAAAAATATGATAAGTGGAAACCAAAAAATAATATTTTTAAAATTTTTACACACATAATCCATGAATATTAAAGACAATTAAGAAGTAATATAACCAAATGAAAAGAAATTGTGTTATGAATTCTTTTCCACTTCATAATATACAATAAAAATCCCATTAAATGTAATAATTAAAACTGAAACATAAAATTACATGAGTTTTGAAGGATCCATGGTATTACATATAAATGGGGAATTATATAAAAAATATAAATAAAATTTATTGCATGGCACTACAATATGAATCTATAAAGGTAAATTAAGACGATTTCTATTGACACACGTATCCTTTTGGATGAACAAGATTTGGACTATTGTATAATGGTTTTAATAATTTTATTAATACATGAAATAACTATATTCATTTTTATAATATCATAAATAATCCCCTTATAAAATTTTATCACACATTTGTTAATAATATTTCATTATTTTAATTATGTCGGTTGTTAATTATCTAGTTTTCTTATGCGTGTTTTTTCATGAAGGTACACATTCACCCACATATTATATAATTACTTTAAAATTAGAATAATATTAAATTTATAATTATCATATTTTCTCATTTTATATATTTTTATAATGATTTTCAATGTTGGATATGGAAAATGAATCACATCGCTTAATATAGATTGTAGGATATACGTATGCATGAGAGACGATATCATCCCATTAGTGAATGAAATGAAATTTTTGTTGGATTATATCTTAATTTATATTAGTTCATATAATTTCATATGTATCACATATATTACTTAAAAGTTTCTATATTATGTTCTTCTTAAAGCGTAAGTGAAACACTAATCACATTACTTCACGAGGAGGTAGTCTGTAGTACAGATAAGTGTCATTATTGCATTAAAAATAGAATAGAAAGAAAGATATTATATGTGATATTAAAAATACATAAATATAATATTATCACAAATATCATATATATTTTTTAAATATATCATTATAATCATCCATGAAATGTGGTAATGGAAAAAAATTATATCTCTTTGTGTGGCGGTAGACCACCGTATACAGGATTGATAGTTTCATTTACCATTTGAATGAGGTGGATATGAAAATTGGTTAACCAATTAAAAATAACAAAAATAATAATATGTTATATACTTGTGTTTTGATACTACCATGATTGAATAATATTTTAAGGATTTTTAAGCACTAATAAAATGAAAATGTGGATTTAAGAACATTACCTCTTCTCGGGGGAAATTATTTTGGTTTGCATTAATGGTATTCCTAGGATGGATTTATAGTAAAACCATGGGATATAATATGTTATTATGGGATTATAAAAGTAATTTTTAAAGTATTTTCTGAACGAAATGTATTTTTAAGTGTGAAGATGGGAAGAGAGTGGGTGGAATTGTTTTTGTGGGGGAGAGCACACACATGGATATTTTTAAAAGAGTCAATTATTTAAATTTTTTTGATCATATAAAATTCATTATAAATGGGTTATTATTGAACCATATAGGTGAAAAAGGTATAAATATATCCAAATAATTGTTATTGGATACGTTATATGGACTTTATAACCCCTTTCATTTTAGTTTAACCCCTTGGAAAATCAGTTTTTACCTTAACCGTGGAAATTAATTTCTTTTTTGTAGAATTCGTAATGGCCAAAAATAAATTTGAACATATCAGATAATATAAATTCTTATTATTCCAAATATTTAATCTATTTTTCCACATTAAAGTCACAAAATTGGGTGAATCCAATTTAAAATTGTAGTTAATAATGTGGCAAAAAGGCATTATTTCATTAAGAAAATTCCAAAAAATATGTAAGGTTTTAATATCAAAATTCAATATTAAATTTATTCCATAGAATGGATTTGTATATATTAAAATAAACTTTATGTAATTTTAATTTAAAACAAATTTAAATTATTATTTATATTTTAAACTAATTTAAATGAAATGAAGTTTTCTATAAAAGTAGTATTGTCACTATTCATTGAGAAAAGATACTTTTCAAAAACATCTCAAAAAACCACCGTAATAAAATTTTCATATAGATACTTAAAAAATTTAGTTAATTTTATCATATAAATTTTATAAAATTATTAAAAGGTAATATTAAATTTCATGTACGAATTGTAACTAAACCACCTTTTACAAAAATATATATTTTTAGAGTAAATTTCATTTTTATTCAAAGGATTCTTATTTAATTTAAATCAATAGACAACCATATAATTTATTTAATATATTTATACATCACAATATTTTTATAATTTATTTATTAAAATTAATACCCTCAAAATTAATGGTAAGGATCAAATGGTCATGTATAAATAATATATTAATAGATTATTTTCATTTAATCTCATTATTGAATACATGAAATGTTATCGAATAGAAAAAAATTAATTTAAACTTAAAATGTCATCAAGATTCAGGGTGCTACAATATTCCTTCATACAAAATCTTTGTCCACACGATTTTATGTGCATTACCTACTAAATAGATGATGGAATTTCTTCTTCCTAACAACCTATATTTCTAATGTTACAACCTCTATTTTATGATTTCTCCAAATTATATTTACCAGATTTTTTATTTTGATTACTCAATACATGATCTATACTATCATTAATATGTATGGGTTTTTCTTAGTAAGATAGATCATTTCCGATTCTATTTTATCTGAGGTGAGCACAAGCATTGTCTCTTTACTGTACTTCCTTAACAGTGATATATAGGACACATCATATAATTTTGAGTTAAGTGGATGGATTTCCAACAAATAATCCACAACTACAATCTTATCAAAAATCTCAATGGTTCTGATGTACCTGTGGTAAGTTTCACTTTCATACTAAAACTTATGACACCCTTTTATGGAAATACTCCCAATAAAACATAACCCCTCTATTGGAATTCCAAATCCTTCATCTAATTATCTACACAACCCTTTTACTTAATTTGAGACTCTTTAATGTTAAACTGGATCACCTTTACTTTTGTTTTTTTATTTTAATTGTTCTGGACCTAAAAGTATCCTTTTTTTAACTTTATCCCAACATGTTGGAGTAAAACATTTCTCTCCATATAATTCTTTATACAATTTCATTTGAATACTTTATTGTCAACTATTATTATAGTAACAGTTTTCCAAAGTAAAATATTAATCCTGCATACCAATAAATTCTAGTGATTATGACCTCAAAATATATTCACTTGACTAATTTTTCATGTTTTACTTTCCATTAGATTAAGGGTTCTATGTAGTGCTCAACTGAAGCGCATTATCAAGAGAATTTTGTGGCTTCCTTTATAATTTGACTGTAAAATAGGGATCAAAACTAGACATTATTGAAAGTGGCACACATTGTAGTCTTAAAACGAAACTAATGAAGATAATTTTTAGGTTCTAAAGAGGAATATAGTCTCTTATAATTAAGAAGTGTGAATATTTGGTTAAACAATCAATGATAACCCGTATTTCATCATTATCATTAAGAATCTATTGTATTCTTATGGAAAATTCCACAGTATTTTCACCCCATTACCAAAGATAAATAAGAATATTTTTCATGACACCTCTTGGATTATATCTCATATCCTTTAATTTTTTACAAACCAATCATATGGAAACTTATGTTGGAACCAAGGTTTGTATTTGTTATATTTTTTTTCAATATTGCTATATGTTTGGAGTTTTGAAATAGAGAATATTCCGGTTTCTGGACTGAGGAAATAATATTGTTGAATTAGACTCATCCCATCAACATGAGTCATTTAATATGATTTATCATATTGGTATTTTTTTAAAGCTACTAGAAATCATAATAAGTCTAGAATGAAAGTCTTTATCATAATAAAAACCATATTATAGTCTTCCTAACCCCAATATTAAATTATATGATGCTTTGTTGTTTTGTATTCATCATAAAACATAATTATGTTTTGAAACTTATAATAGATTATTTATTAAGATAAGGAAAGTAAGAAAAAGAAGTTTCCAAGGCTCATGAATAAGAATATGTTTCTAAGGCTCTTGATGAAAATAGGTTGTTGAGGCTCAATAATAAAAAGATGTTATTAACTCTCAGGAAGAAAAAGATGTTGTTGAGGGTATGGAAGAAAAAGATGTTACTAAGACCGAGGAAGAAAAAATTTATACTACATAAATCATATTGAAGAATTCATATTGGAAAAATAGTACTGGGATTTCATATTTAAAAAAATCATGCTTTTATTTCCTAATTAAAAAAATTATACTGGGATTTATTAATGAAAAAATTATACTCGGGTTTCTTAATGAAAAAATAGTTCTGGGATTTCTAAATGAAAAAATTGTAGTTGAAATAATAATGGGAAATTAAAGAGAGTTTAAGTTTCAAAAATTAATTGACTGAGTCAAATAAATATTTGAAAATAAGTAAAATTTGAATAATAAAAAAGGAATTCAATGAGTCCAAGTGAGATATGATATTAAAGGATAATTTAAGTTTTAGGAAATTTTATTATGTAGGAAAGGTTTTCAAAACCCTAACTAAACTACTTTTTATGTCTCTATAAAAAGATAGTTGATTTCATTTTTAAAAGTGAGTCAAAACATATTAATTGATAGAGCTTCGTAATTTCTGAAACATGTATTGAATACCCATCCAAACATTGTGTTTCAGGTTTAATTTGAGGAAGAAATTCTGATTGACGTTCAATTTGGTCATATGATAATGATAAATCTAACGAGGATATATCAGAACAAGTCCATCAGATTGAGGCTATTAGATCAATGTCGAATGTTTTCATGTTCATCAGACCAACATCCATTAAATTCTGAATTTTGAGCTGCCAATTGATTTTCTAACAAATTGAAAAAGGAAATTAAAAAGAGAATCAAAATGATTTTACCATCAGATAGAGACCATTGTATTGGGGTTAATGGACAGTGAATATCACACCGACCTTACTGAGGATGCTTTCCAGGCTGAGGTTTTGGAAGAATATTCAAGACTAACATGTTCTATTGAGAATTTTTGAAGTTATTTTAGGTTTTACTCACGTAATGTTTTATTTATCTAACTTTTGGAGGAATTGAAGTCTTTTTCAAGTGGATTGGAAAAGAATAAAAAAGAGAATCATGTGAATGATGATACTTAACAGTGGCTGAAATGGCATGATTGTGAGAAGTGGATACTAGAAAGGATAGTTGGAAAAATTACCAACTATAGAAGTAATATTTCTACTAGTATTAAAGAATTTTTGTTAGCTTATTCCTTCATATTATAGAAAGAAAATAGTAAAGGAATCCATTTTGGCAGGATAATCCAACATGTTAAGGAGTTGGTCTTTATTCCGAAATATGTAAATATCTTGTTTTTTCTTCTATTTAAAATTTTACATACAAAAGTTGAGGATGTGAGTTATAATTCAGTGGATTGTAACTATATCATGTTTTAGATGATAAGGAATTTTTTGTTAAGGAGATAAGATACATTCTTATTAAAGAAAATGGATAAATGATTCACCCCCTCTCATTGGTCTTGATCATACCTATGAAGAAAAATTAGTATAAAAGTGATCTATACTCTAAAAGATCAATCTCATGAATGGGGAATTTAAATTCAATGAAATTTAAGTTGATTCTAGTTTTCAAAGGAAGTAACTATCATATCTGGAATGATAGAATGCTTCCAAATCTTATATACCTTGAGTATGATCTATTGGAAGTCAATATAGAAGCATTTTCTCCTCATATTAAGAATACTCCTCTTCTTTTTGGTGATAAGATAAATCATGAGAATTATAGAGGAGATCAAAATTCATTACTCTCATCACTAACCAAAAGTGAGTTTCATAGAGTAAAGGGAGTTGGAAATGCCAAACGTATTTTGGATAAGTCGAAAAATATCATTTAAGTCAATACAAAGGTGAAGAAGAAAAAGTTGAAACATTGGAGGGTGAAATATGATGACCTAAAAATGGATGAGCATATTTTTTTTTGTGAGTTCTTTATAAGGGTAAATGATATTGTTATCAACATAGTAGGTTTGGGTGATAAATTGGAATATTCAACTATTATTAAAAATATCTTGAGAATTATTCTTAATAAGTGTTATGAAAATGATTCATATTTAAAATATAGAGATCCTAAAACATTATCTATGGATGATATATATAGTATTATTATTACCTATGTAATGAGAAGAGTGAATGTTATGGAATAGAAAGAAAATATTTATGAAGAAACATTAATGAAATAATTAATAAAAGGGAAAATTGAAGATAATAAAATTAAATAAGAATCATGCGATTCAAAAGAAGAGGAATATGGTGACTATTTCAATAAAATTGTTTACCTTATTTAAAATAAATACAATAAGGGAATATGGAAAATTAAAACTAAAATTTTTTGGAGTAGTCATCAGAAAGGAAATTTCAAATAAATTTATTGTAGGAGGAAAATTGAAGAATATGAGTCTGAATTTGCGGATGAGAAGCCTTAGAAACAAACGTGGAAAAACAAAATGAATGATTTTCTTATGAAAAAAATAATAAAAGTTATCTAATTAGAATAAATAAGAATTATTACTCATCTGATGTAGAATTCGATCAACAACACAACTTTATTCCTCAAGTTTGAAATGTAATTAATTCTTAAAGAAGTGATGATAATGACAATGAGATGATGAAAGTGTAATGGATTCATAAAAGTAATTTGGATAATGTACATGAAAAAAATACTCAACTCAAGATGGAATGAATAATTTTAAATAAATATATTGATTTCATGACTTTTGATAATAGAGATCTTGAAAGAAAAATGAAAATTTATAAATAAAAGTCACCTAGAAATGAGAATCTCACCATGATAGAATCTATATATTTTGAATTAATTTAATAGAACATGTTGAAGGTTAATGAATCTAAAAAACATAGATATTCAAAAAAGTAACTTACGTAAGTAATAATAACAGCTTTTAGAAACAAAATCAATGCTTCTGACAACACACAGTGATATTTGAATGATGAGAAAACACTTCAAAAAGGTTATCGATGTCAAAGATGAAAATTCTAAAGAAGCTTAAATGAAATGTTTAAAAAATAATGTTTTTGAGAATATTTCATTCTTTAAAAATGATAGTAATTCTTAATGAAATTATCCTCTTAATGAAATTGGTCTATAATTTATGAAGAAACTACAACAAGAACAATTTTTTGAAAAATTTTCCAATCGATTCACAAAATCATGATTTATAGGTCATTGTTAGTTTTGTGGGTTTTTCAGAGATAGAGGCTATTCATACTGGTATAACATGTCTCCAATTGGAAACATGTATGAATCAATTGTTGGATATTAAGAGAAAAAAAGATCAAATGTTCCTAAATTTTTTCAAACGTTGGGAAAATCTGAGTCTATTAAGATAGATGTGTCTGTTAAGAATGCTGAGAAAAGTATTTATGTTGAGTCTAAAAATAAGAATTACTTAGTTATTTTTCTATCACAAATTGACATTTCTATAAAGTTAAATGAAGAGAATAAATTAGATGAATCATAAGGAAATAATTTTTTTGAAGATATGAGAAAACATGATATAAAGATATCAACATATTATGGTTTGAAAATTTAGATTATATGCAAGAGATTTATGAAAGACTCGAATATTACTAAATGTTTTTTGGAATATCATACTGGAACATAAGAAATAAATTATAGAGTCATTACAAACTCACTAAAATAAAAATGTTCCTAAGTGGAAATAATTATTACATTGTTATCAGAAGAGTTCACTGATGAATTGAAACTTATAAAAAAATCTGATAAGTAATGAAAAAAATAAATAGAATACATCCAATGCTAAATAAAAAACGAAGAAAAATTCAAGACTATGAGAAGAGCCCCAATCCAATATTTTTTTCAGAATCAATTTGTTTTCTATTTATTCCTAATATATTTGTGTATTTTTACTAACTTATAGGGAATTAAATGAGTTTAGTTAAGGAACGTGATGTTTATTGTTTTACTATGCTTGAAAAATAATGCAATGAGGTCACAATTTTTTTTAGAGTAATGTTTATACACCTGAACATTATGATATGTTTGTTGAGATGGGTAAAGTCTATTTTTATCTTAAATAAATTATTTTCAAGATTTCCCTAGAAATGATAATGTTTAAGGAAACATGAAATGGTTTTACATGAATATGTGTAATGGAAAACATTTATAAAATTGATTATATACTCTTCTTTTATACACCGGGTTCACACAAATAGACTTATATTTGTTTTGTTAAAGTCCCTCTATTATGAAACTCATGTCATATATTTTTTTTCCAAAATATTGTTTCATGTTTGGGAGATGAATTATTCCAATCATTTGAAAAGAGATAATTTTTCAATAAGGACAACTTTCATGATGTCCCATTTAAATATGATTATCAGCAGGGGAGAATATATTTAGGGAGAGAGAAAATAAACTAGAGAGATACAAGTAATATGGAGAGCAAGGAAAGAAGATGTGGACACAAAAAAGTGAGAAAAGTATGAAATAAAACATATTGATTTAAAGTGAATATTTACATAGTGGTTATTGACAACAAACAGAAAGGGGGTTTTGTTAGACCCAAGGTTTTCTTGGTTTTTTTCAATAGTTGATCTCTATTTGATGTTATGAATAAGATAATGTTATGGTTTATAGACCCAAGTTATTTTATTTAGGAATCAGACTCATCCCATCGGTGTGAGTCATTGAATATGATTTAACATATTGGGATTTCTAATTAATTCTACTAGAAATCATGTTGAATATGGAATGAATGTGTTGTCATATTGAAAATCAAATCATAGTCTTCAAGTCCTTGATATTAAATGTGATGATGATTCAGTGTTTAATATTTCTCATAAATGATAAGTTTTTTGTGAAACTTATGATAGTAGATTTATGAATAAAATGATGATGATAAAAAAATTGTTTTAAAGATCATGAATAAATAGATGCTTTCCAGGTTAGAGAAAAAAAGGATGTTACTATGGCTCAATATGAAAAATATGTTACTAAGGTTTAGGAATAAAAATATTTCTTTTAGGATTATGAAGAAAAATATGTTACTAAGGCTCGGGAGAAATAGGATGTTGTTGATCTTGAGGAAGAAAAAAGTCATTCTAACCAATTTATACTGAAGAATTCATATTTAAAAAATTCATACTGAGAATTCATAATGAAAAAATTGTACTAGGATTTCTTAATAAAAACTCATACTTGGATTTCATAAAGAAAATATCATACTATGATTTCATAATGAAAAAATCATATTAGTATTTCATAATGAAAAAATAATATTGGGATTTCTTAATGAAAAAATAATATTATATTTCATAATGAAAAAATCATACTAGGAAATTGTAATGGAAAATCATGGAGATTTTATGATTCAAAAGGGAAATTAATGATTTAAATAGAGATATGAAAATAAGATAGATTTGATGATTTTATGATTTGAAAAGTAATTGAATTTTCAAATATAGATCCATGATTTATACAGAATTAACAATTTGGGAAATTTTTTAATGTGTAAATGGTTTTCAGAACCCCTCCAAACTCACTTTTGAGGTCCATATAAAAGGACAGATGAGTTCATTTTTAAATGTAACTAAAAACTATTCAAGTCCCTAAGCTTTGGAATTTATGGATTAGTTTTTAAGTACCCAAACAATCTTTTTGTTTCAAGTTGATGTTAAGGAAGATCATCATATTGAAATTCAATATGATCATATGAGAAAGACCAATCTAACAACATTCCATCAGAACAAGTTAATTAGAGTGATGCCATAAGAGAAACATCCATTGTATCGAGGTTAATTAGATTGAGTTCCATAAGATGTATAGTTGTGATATGATGATTGAGTTATTAATAAATTTAATAAGGAAATGGAAGTGAGAATCAGACCAGACTGACCATTGTACGGAGACCATTGTATTGGGGTTTCCAGAATCTGAAAATTAGACTGAACTTATAGTGGAAGACATCAAGATTAAGTTTCTCGAAAAAAATTAATATGAACAAGTTCCATAGAGAATTTTTGATATTTATAAAGGTTGTGTGTGGGTAAATATTGATTCAGCTAACCTGTGGTGGATGTGAAGACTTTCTAATGTGGATCAGAAAAGAATATGGAATGTGAATCTAGAAACTGTGGATACTTACCAATGGCTGAAAAGGCTTGTTTCTAGTAATTGGATACTGGAATGGATTGTTTGGGGGTATAACCAAGTACAATAGGAAATTTTATAATGGGATTTTATAATTTTTCTTTTCTTATTCCTTTATATTTCAAAAAGAAGATATTAAAAGAATCCTTGTTGGGTGGACTATCCATCATGAAATTAAGTATGTTATTATACCGAACCCATTAAATATCATGTGATGCCTTCTATTTATATTTATTTTATACTAAATTTGATGTTGTGAGTTATATTTGAGTGGATCATAACTCTAAAAAGTTTTAGAGGATAAGGATGTTTCTGTTATGGAGTTAAGAAATTTTCTTATAAAAGAAAAGGAACAATTGATTCACCCCCTCTAAATGGACTTGATCCAACTTGGGAACAATAACATAATTAATAAATATCTAATTCATGGTTTCCATCCATAAAATTATCCCTCAAATCCAAATACATCATTACTCTAGAAAGGTGAATAGAAAGGTTTGTGATAGGAAAAATATCCATCAATTCCATTTTTAGGTCATGTATATATATAACACATTTTCACATTCCAAATATCATAACACCATCTTCACAAATGAAGTCTTCTAATTTCCCATCATTACCAGAATTAATTTTATTTGGAATGTTCTCATCGTCAGATTGATAAATTTAAATCTATTCTAATAAGTATGGGTTGATAATCCTTTGAAAAATGAGTGATGTATTTATATCCTTAATAATTCAAATATCTGTATTTATAAGATATATGAACATATAATCTATATAAATATTTATTTGGCATAACTCTATGATATTTCACACTCAATTCATCTTATACCTTATTCTCATTATCAAATTGGTAGCGTATCGAGTAATTATAATCCATCAGTAGCACAATCCATCTCTATTTTATCATATTGATATATTTCTATAAAAAGATATATTTTAGTAATTTATGATCCACTTATATCTAACATATTTTACTATAGAGAGAATTATTTTATATCTTTAATGCAAATATTATAACTTCCAAGTCAAGATAATTTATTGTATAGTTCTATTCACATGTCTTGAATTTCATTAATGCATATATAATTACATTATCATTTTTTCATACAAAAAAACCACATTCCTTTATATCGATTCATCACTATATATCACCAACCTACCATTTAATGTTAATATAGTCAAAATCGATGCATTTACCAATCTACACTTCACTTCATCAAAAGAATAATCACACTCATTTTACCAAAACAAACATAACCCCTTTACATGTAATCTTGGTTATCGAGTTAGCCCATTGGTAAAAAATATCAACGAATCATCAATAGTAACCTAGAAAACAAATGATACTACAAACATCAGTTATGTTCAATGGTGTCGACCAATATTTTAATTCCTTTCCCTTCAAATGATCAATTGAAATTCTATCCATGGATAAAATATGGCCACAAAAAGAAAATTTTTTATTCCAAAAATCAATGTTATTAAATTTTCCATATAACTATTTTTTTCTATGGTTCTTAAAAATGATATATAAGTTAATCCCATAATACTCATAGATTTTATAATGCCCCATGATATCATTAATGAATGAAACAAAAATAATAATAAATATATTGTTTGAATTCTATATTCATTAGATCCAAAAAATAGATGGTTCGTTAGTTAATATAAACATAATTAATATAAACTCATAATATTTATATATCATTATGAATGTTTTTTTTCGGTATTTATTCCTTCACCACTCATAATTAATGATACATAGAACAATGTTAAATATTTGAAAAATATTAATCTCTTTGAATTTGACTGAGAAAGTCATCCATTTTAGGAATATGATATCATTTCTTTATTTTAATACAATGATTTTCATATAATCAATGTGAAACCTTATGGATCCATCCATCTTATAAATAAAAAGAATAGTGGATTCAAATAGTGAAAAACTTGGGAGAATAAATACCTTATCACAAAATTCCCCTAATTGTTTTGTTAACTCCACTAATTCCAGATTTTCAATTCTATAAGGAGTCTATGATATAGTTCTTCAATTAGTCATTTAATCAATAGAAAACTCAAATTCACCATCAAAGGATTACCAGTTAATTACCTAGGAAATACATCATCATATTCACTTACAATAGGAACACACTTTATTTATGATTACATTTTCTATCCCATAATTTTTTTCTCTTCTCCTAGAAGAATCAGATTCAATAGAACTACTGTGGGTGGATCTAGACAAGTCTTAGATGCTGATGTATTATGTCTAAAGATATGTAATTCTATATCTTCATCACAAATCATAATGTGGTCCATCTTGAAATAAATTTATGCATCATTTTATTATTTCAATCGCATACCCCATATTAACTTTCTTTCAACCATAGGTAGGATAATACAATTATAAAATAATCATGTTTATGTGTCATAATAGGGGCTTGGAATATCATTTTTGCAGCCAGACTTCCACAAACAATTTTTACTAAAAACTCCATTCATAATGTGAAAGGGGAATAACTAATTTTCTTGAAAAATATAAGATATAAAATTATGCAAGGATGTAGACTAAAATAACGAATTTTATAAATTTGAAGTTATTATTAGTACTTTGCACCACATCATCGGGTAATTCCATCTCACCTGTACTGATCACATAATCTTGGAATTCTCCCATTGACCTATTCTATAGTAGATTCCATCAAAAATTGGGTAATTCCTTTTCATAGTTCCCCATATATCTAAAATATAAAATCTAAATAGATGTTTTTTCTTTTTTCCCATTTCATTCTCTATCTTGATTAACCTTCTCTCTACACTTATAACAAAATCCCAATAACATCAGAAATTTCCCAAGATGATTCCTTTCAAATTTATCACAAGGTGTAAATTGATTCATTCCCTTATTCTTTAAGTAAACCCTTTTTGTTATCATTTATACTATTATTGTATTGATTTCGCTTGATTTTGTTTCTTCTAGAAAATTTATTCTCCATTTTGATGGAATAAAAAACAATTTAATCATATGATGAAATTTTTTGAGAGATTATTTCCCATTATATACTTGGATTAATCTATCAAAAATAAATGTTCAATATTTCACTACATAAAATGTATGAAATATGTAGAATACCTGCATAACCTTCTATAGGTATCCTAATACTGAAAAATAAATTCTTATTCATTTTTTATTATGATCAAGAACATTATTTTCATTTCTATTTTTCCTGATAAAGGAAATGATTTCCATTCAAAGTATCATAAAAATATTTCCTTTCAATTAAAACAATTTCTTATTCATCCTTAGTATTCTAGATAAACAACCAACATTGATCAATATTTCCTTTGAGAAAGTATAATGTAATTTTATCCTTTTCCTTTTCATTGAATCCAAATGTCATAATTATCTTCTGAAGAAAATCCATTTCTAAACTACCATTATATTTTTATTCCCACCAAATGATGAGGGTTTTGATATATTAAGCAATCAAACATTGAAGAATCACATTATGGAATTGGATTCATTAACTGGGAAATGATATATATTATAAACTGATTAATCTTCCATAATAGATCCACAATATACTCAATTCCAATGACGGATAAATTTTCTTTCTTATTAGCTACGTCGTTGCATTTTCTATTAGTATTGATAACATTGTTCCATCAAGATGAAATTTCTAAATAATTTAATATAATGGATTAGATCATAAAATTACGAATAAAAAATTGTAATGTAAAATTAAAAATACTGGGAGACACATAATTTATATTTAAAAAAATTATTCATTATTAATCTTGTAATGAAAAACATGGTTTCTCTAGGAAAATAATAATTTTCAATTTCTTCAAAATGGTTTGTTAAAAAAATGTGATTAATCCTTATAATATCAACCTTGTGAGTCCAAATAGGTGCATAGTAAGGTTCATTATCATCCACCAGGTGGTGATCAGGTCAATCCCAGTACAATCTTTTTTAGAGTTGTTAACTCTTGGAACATTTGTGATAGAACCACATTTATTTATTTTGTCCATGCATGGATGTGTTTATAAGAAAAATACCATAATAACTTCCTTACAAGAAATTAGATGATATTATATATTTATCCTCAATATCTAACACATGGAAGTGTTCCATAATCTATCTTTTCATTAATCTATTCCCCCTATTTTACAAAAAAACACCCTCGAATATGAACTATAATGAACTCCACTACAATAAACCAGAGCTCGTGCCTACTTTATTATATTAGCATAAATATAAGGGATCAATTCATAAATACCAATCATTTTAGTAGTTTATAGGAAACATACATATACAAGATACCCATTTTACATAGGGAAAAAATATAATGAATAGTAATATAAAACATATGGAATCCTTGAACTCATTCCAATATTTAATATTTATATCCAATGGAAAGGAACAAAAATAATGGTGTGCTCAGATGCTCATAATGGGTTATATATAATGAAAAATATCCTTAATCAATAATTCATTATAAATATGGTATGATAACTAATTGAATTCACCTTAAATATAATCAATAACATTAATATCATAATTGTATAATGCATTATCAGTATAACAAGGTAAATATCTGAAAAAACACTCCTTTTAATCAATAAAATGAAAATAATATAAATCCTTAGATAATATCATATATAATATATCATTGATAATAATAATAATTTAACTATCTATGAATAAAAATTAAAATTGTGGGATTTAATGATCTTATGTATCATGATACTTATATAGTCCATTCCTTTCATAATATAGTTAAAAACTACACGATAGAAACCCATCTGATTTGGCCAACTGATTTTTCTCATGAGACCAATCGATGCTTAAAGGGGATATCTACAACTATGTCACACCCATATCTTAATTTATATGGAATTAAACATATTTCAAATGATTAATTTAATTCCTAAATCAATATTTTTTATCAAAAAATATCCATATTGAGTAAAGGACTCATAATTATCAATATTTCCCCCATTCAATAAAATAACATTCTAAGTAAACACTAAAGGTAAAATGGAATATATTTTAGGAAATAATAATACACAACATACAAATTGAAGATAAATTTAATGAAAAAATAAATATCATAAGAATGTTGTTGTTTCCAGATAATGTTAAAGATAAAAAAAATGCGATATTATACATTAACAATTACAAAATGGTAATTTTCAATTAAAACCCCCTTTGTTTAAATACCTCAATTATATATGTAATATAAAATTAATAATAAATAATTAATGATATTACAGGTTTAAGGGGTATTATATACCCATTATAAAAAATAAGGTTAATAACATTACAATATAAAACAATAAGGGGAAATTGAGATTAAGTCCCTTAAAATTATCCTAACATTGAATTCAGGATTAATATATTAATGAATTATATTGTTCATATTTAAATACATATTAACCAAGGGTAAATTAAATTTGAGATATTATAATATATTTAAACACATAATCTGAGAATATTAAATTCATTGAATAAGTAATATTACCCAATGAAATGAAATTGAGTTTTTAAATTATTTACCGCATGGTGGTTTTCATTTCAAATCCATTTGGTTTGAATATATAAAATTAAAACCTAAAATAGCATGAAGTGTTAAGTATTCAAGATAGTGCATGTAAAATGGGATGTATAATCACCATATATGATAGATTATGTGTATGACATTACAATATACCTTAATGAATGGAAATTGAGATGAAGTCCTTTACCTCATGCTTTATTTTGGTTTAAAATAATTTATAATGGTTTTGATAATGTTATTACTTTTAAAAAGAATCATACTCATATTTAAAACATCATATATTATCCTTTATATGATTTTAACATCCATTTGACAATATTATTTCATTATTTAAATAGTTTTTGGTGTAAATAACCTTGTTTTCTCATGTTGTTTTGTCCTGAAAGTACTGGTTCTTAGAAATATTATACATTTACATCATACAAAAATGGTATTAGTTTTAAAAGTATCATATTGAATAATTATATAATATTTTATAATCCTTCTTGAATGTTGGACATCGAAAATTAATTTCATCACTTCATATAGATAGTAGGTTGTATGTATGCACGAGAAAAATATCATTCCCTTAATTAGTGAAAGGATAATGAATTGGATGATATATTGATATTTAATAATTTATATGAATACTTATATATGAAATAATCTTATTAAATTTATACTTACTACCTTCCATGAAAAGTGTATGTGAAAATGAATCACATCACTTTACAATGCGGTATTCTGATGTACACATGAGAGACGTTATTGTATTTTAAATAGACAATAATGTATGATGTTTTATGTGATATTATAATTGTAAAAGTATAATAATATCATAAATATAATATTTATGTGTCAAATACATCATTATATCCAACCATGAAAGGTTGTGATGGAAATCAAATTATATCGGTTTGCATGGTGGTAGTCCACCATACAAACCGTTGAAAAATTTTATTTCACATTTAATGGAAGTGGAGATAGATATAAGTTATTAAATTATCATATTAACATTAAATAATATGGGGGATACTTGTGATATTATACAATCATGATTTAATAATATTTAATGGAGGTGGAAGAAGAAATAAAAGTAAAATACTCATTTAACTATATTGTGTGTTCTTTAGGGAACTTCTTTTCATTTTCCCCAAAAGGCTTACTAGAATTTATAAATGATAAACCAAAGGGATATGGGTTTTGGGAGGGGATTGAAGAATTTTTTTTGGGAGGTATTTTTCAAACCAAATGGAATTGGATGTGTTATGAGGGGAGGAGTGTGTGTAGCCTTTTAATTGTCTAGGAGAGAAGACAGACCAAATTTAAAAAAAAATTACACATATATTTTTATTATATTGAAAGACACAAAAAAGTTTATTCCTAACCATATATGAAAATATTGTCTCTTTATGTCTATAAAATGGATTTTTGGACTATTGGGGGGGGGGTTATTTTAGTTATTATCTCTTTATTTTAACCGCAGTAAATAATTCTTACCTAAACAAAAAAAATTAAAATTTACATATTTTAATATTAATAATGATCAAAAAATAAGATAGATATATTTTTTAATCTAAATTATAATTCAAAATATTTATTCCTTTTTCTAAATTCAACTCTTAAAATTGGCAGAATCCCATTCAATATTATGCCTACTGACACGAAAAAAATGCGTGGTTCCAAAGGAAAATTTCTCATAAACATACAAGGTTTTAATATAAATATTCAAAATAAAATTGATTCCACTAAATTTTGTACATATATTATAATATTATTGAACTTATTTTACTTTATAACCAATTTAAAATAAAAATTATTTTTTTCATTAATCAAAATTAAATGGAAGTTTTCAATAAAAAGTAACATTTTTTATTATCCATCAAATAATGAAATATTTCAGAAATATCCAAAAAAAACTCACCCTAAGATTATTTTTATGTTATGATTTAAAAAAATTATTTTTCGAAATAAATTTCATAAAATTGGTAAAATTTTATTTTGAATTATTTAGGGAAAGAAAAACTAAACCACCTTTTAAAAATGCAGTTTTCGAAAGATATTTCTTTTTCTTTTAAATGGATACCATTTTATTTATAATATATATATCCATTTAATTTATTTCATACATATATAAATCATATAATTTTCATTACTTATTTATTACGATTCATATTCACAAACATAATGGCTGGGTTATAATTTTCATGTTTTTATAATATTTTAAGAGAATATTGTTTTTTAAAATAGGTGTTGTGTAAAGAAAAAGTTATCAAAGAGATTGAATTTAATTAAAAGGAAATAAATAATAGAATATTTGATTGTTAAAAAACTCTTTTAATTGATTAAAATATTCTACTAATAAAAATTTAAATATATCATCACAACCTGTAATACAATTCAATTGTCCTCAATTTGGGGAAACATAAAGCCATTAATTGAGGGAATATTATCATTTTATTGTTCTTGTAAAATAAATTAAACATACATGAATGAATGATTAATACAAATTTCATTTATTATAAAATAATGATACATTTTATGACAGTAAAATAAAATTTCACAAGTATCTAATATTAAGAACTATAATATCACCCTCACCCTTCTTTGGTTTAAGTGGGTTTTTCCAAAGATCTACCCTATTTTCAAATATATCCACCCAATGAATCTTTGAATCACCCCACATTATGTATCTAAAATGAGATGGTATTTTTGAAGGAATTTTTTAGTCATTCGATGATATTGGGGTGCAATAGATATAGAAATTTTTTCATTATTGTAACAGTAAAGCCCAATTTGTCCCTCAATGCTATGAAATTGCACACATTCAATAAGGTACTTCTTGATCTGAATATATTGCTTCACAATATTAGATGTAGGGATAAAATATGACTTTTTTTAATTTCTTATAAGGTGTCTTGAATTTAAATCCTTTTTTTGTAAAAATTTGGGTGTAATGATTTATTTTATTAATTAGTATTTTATTAGAATTAATGTGAAGGAGAATAATTTTTTTAGTGAAGATCATAAGTCCAATTTGATGAAGGTGTATAGGAATAATTGATATCATAACCATGATTCAAGGTAGTGAACCATATCCTGAATAATATTTTTGTATGGTTCCTTACTTCGGTTTATAAGGATGTTTCATTTATCAAATTTTGGATTTATGGCTTATATATTTCAACACTATTGAAAAGGCCACAATGTAAGTTGTGATAGAATTTTGTGACAGTGATGTTTTCGATGTTCATGAACTATAGAGTGAGGATAAAATTTCAATAAAATATATAATAGAATCCCATTATATAAACCACGTTGTCAGATAATATATGTGACAAGATGGTTCTTTTTTTATCGTATCAAGGTAATTCAAATTGAGAGTTTATAAAATATCATTCTATAATAATATCTACCTTTCAAAATTTGTGGTAGAATGTTTTAAATGGTTAAAAAATATTTTTATACCTATGACATGTTACTTATGTGACACCCCGAACCTTTTCGATGCGTACTAATAACTTTTTATTATTTATTCCTTAAAATAATGGTTCTCAAAATAAAAAATGACACATATTATTAATAAACCAATGAAATGTTTACATCTCTAAAGGGAAAAAATCATAGTTAGCCTAATAAACTAATATTAAATCCGAGAAGTTCCATTGGGAGACCTTCTAATACTAGTAAGAGGCCGAGTAAGTAGCCCTCGTCACTTGGACCAACCATAAAGAAGAATGTGATCACTAGGAGAATGACACAAGTACTAAGCATAAAAGAAATGCAGAGAATCATCCTGGTAAACCGAACTAAGTTAGATATGATATACCATAAAAATGTATTTAAAAAGGTTTTCCTGACTATTAGAAATACCTATGACCATTTTATAGCCATTGGTGTTCGAAATGAAGTAACCATTGGAGCATTAGTCGAGTGATCATTGGTGTTTTATTAAATGGATACATTTTCTTGTAATTAATAATAGAAAATTTACATTTATGTATAGTTTAAAATAAATATTTTTATTCTTTTTGAATTATTATTTAACAGAATATCTTAAATACTAACTATATTAATATATGAATATAACTAATTTCAGTTTTTTTCCAAAATGTGATATATATATATATATATATGTATATATGTGTGTATATTCTATTTGAATTATATAATTATAATTTTATAATTACATGAAAGTGAAAATTGTTATTTTAATGACATGATTATTGTGATATTTTCTATGCAGATAGATATTTAAACAATTATATGAATAATTATATGGGTTTTAAATATATTGGAAAGTATGACAATTATGAGATTATAAATTGGATTAAAACATTTGTAATATATAATAAAGATATTTTAATAGAATAATTGCGCAGATATGAAATTATCGTTTTATGAAAATAATTTTTATTTTAAATCAGGTATATATATATATGTAATATTAACTTTTTAAAAAAAACAAAAGTATTTAAATTTAAGAATATTTTTGTACAACTATAATAATAATTATTATGTTTATCTAGATAATACATTTTAATTTATTAATTTTCAATGTTATAAGTATATAACATGAAATACAAAAATATATGTTTTATAAAATAATTCAGTAATGATAACATTTACTTTTTGAAAATTATTGATAAAATAAGTATAATAGATAAATAACTTTTGACTTTTTAAATTTATTAATAATATATGATAATAGAATAAAGATATAATAGAAATAATATTAACAATATTATAATAATAAAATATAGTGATTGTTTGGAAAAAGAGAAGGTTTCTATAAGGGAATAGTGGGGATCCGCGTAAGGATGAGGGTCCCGACTTTTTAAACCCGGTTTAGGGTTTCTATTAGGCATCAATCTGTGGGTGAGATTTGAGAGGTGATCCATGGCCTGGTCTTCGAGGGTCTTTCACATCAGGGATGAGCCACAGATAGGGTTTCAGCACAACACTAGGGTTTCGAGCAGGCCTGTAGGTCTCCTTCAGGGTGTGTCGCTCATGATGGTGGCTTCAAGCAGGTTCGGCGCTGGAGTTATCGTGTGTGGTCATGGATGAGACTGGGTGTCACACTGCTGGTATACACCGGTTCAGACTGGAGGAGATAGGGTTGAGGCCGCGCATCGGCCGGTGTCGAGCTCGGAGATCTTTCATGGTCGCAACAATAGTCTCCGAACAAGCCTGTTGTTCAGCGGTCTTCGGTCTACGTGAGGTAGGGTTCTGTTACGGGTATTGAATAAATATGTTCTTAGTCTTTAGTTATAGGAATGGTATGGGTCTTTTTCGACTCTGTTATGAACGTCGTCCTCACCATTATCAAATCAATCTAGCGATCTTTTTATTTGTTTAATTCCAACGATTTTCTGTTAGTAAAATATTTGATTTCTCATTTCAATTGGTCCAATTTTGTTGTCAATTGTCTTGTGCAGAAATAATCAATGTTTTTGGTCCATTAATTAAATATATACATATTTTTATGTGATTTTAATTTGGAGATCACGAATATATGTCATTGTAACTTTCCAAGATTCTAGTATCTAACTGGATTTGGTGTTTACTTGATTATTATTTTCACACACACAACCTGCACCAAAAGCAGGGTTTTGTCTGTCTGTTGAGAGTTTTGAGAATGTTGGAAATTATAAATAGTTGTGTCGTTCTGCATATGTTTTGTCTCTATTTTCTACACTTTTCTTCTACACACCACTGCACATATGAGTGTTGTGATGACTCCTGCCCTTTTTTTGGTTTTTGTTCTTGTTAGAAGAAGTGATACTGGTAAGGGTTTAATACAATTTGTCTTTCTTTTGCAAACTCAAATATAAACTAGTATATATTATATATATACACATTCATATAGCTTTTTTTAACCCAGTTCTAATTCTTATAAGTGGTGATTTGCAATGATGTTTTAGAATGTGATTGGTGATAATTATTTTCAATTACGGTATTTGATTTTCAAATTGGTAATGAGTTGAGAATTATCAAATTTATCAAATTTATTTTAGTTTTTACAAGTCAGGTTTCATTTAATGTGGTGTAAGGGTTAAATATTTTCCTTGAACGTTTATTTATTTTGTGATCTTATGTCTTGTAAGGGTTCATTATACATAGTCTCAAATGATTATTTATTTTAAAACCTTATATTTTTAATAGGAAAATTAGTATTTTTAAAAAACATCTATTTATTTTGAATTCAAGCAATATTTTGTTTCAAGCAGTTAATTATTTTCAAGTTGTTGGTTATTTTTGTAAGAGATTATTTTCTTCTAAATAATATGCATTTAAGAATATTTCCTGGTAATTATTTATTTTCAAGTGTTTTTATATTCGCAAACTTGATTATACACTTAATATATAATCATATACATATATTTATATAAACAAATTTATGTGACTCAAACCAAATCTATTTTATGAATTTTAGAAGATGATTTCCAACCCATAAATAATATTTTTGATGCAATAAATATTGTAAGTGTGTAATATCAAATTGTTTGAGCTTGGAAATACAACAATTTATATGGAAGAAATTTATTTATAATAAGGTTTTATGCTCTAAGAATCCACTATAAGGGAAGACAATTAATTTTTAAATATTTCATCATCAGAAGTTTTATCTACAAAATTGAAATTGTTCTCTCCATTTTTCCTACTAAAAATCAATTTATAAGATTATATAGTTTATAAAAAATATTTTATTGTGTAAGGATGCACAGAAAATAAATAAATTATTTAGATTAAAGAAGTTTATTATTTATGCTAATTATGTCCACTATTTTCTGGTTCTGCATACGGGGAGAATCATTTATTTTGATATGTATTTAGTTTAAAATTAATCAATTTATTTTTTGTCAAATTTTAAATCCATAAAAAATAAATATATATACATAAGTATAAATAAACGGTCACGATATTATCTTTACCTTACAAATATATATTTATAAGTATTTTATTGTACAGTCAATGACTATTGCTTTGAAGTGATGTAAGTGGGTGCGGCATATAAATATTATATATATATATACACATATGGTTATATTTGTACACCTATAAGTGTTAATCATAATTCGAGTTAAATTGGCCTAAAAAAACTTCAGTTGCTAATGTATGTTTTTGATCTGTTTAATTAAATTCTCATGAATGCACGCACTACATAAAACAATTGTTCCACTGCAAACCAATTAGCCTTAAATACTACGCAACATAAGGCATGGCCATTTAATAGGACATGGCCATTTATCAGTGCATGATTTGTGTACAAATGACTTCTATCTTAATTCAAACTTAGTCATTCTAAACTATAAATCTTCATTTCCATGAACCACGGATTTTGAAAATTGAGGAACTATCATTTTATGTGGTAACCCCATTACTTGCACATTTTAAATTAATATCACAAGCGTAAAGAATGTTTACTACTTTATGCATGACGTTGGGAAAATTATTATTTAAATAATAACTGACATATTATGATCTATTCCTATGTCAATTCCATTTATCAAAGCATGAATTAAAGCATTAATAATACCAATCCGAAGTTATAAACATGCAATGTAATTCATTGAATGTTTATGAAAGTAGTTGTAGAGTTTATGTGATAAATCAAAACTATTTATTATTCATCACTTATGATAATGGGTTAATTAGTTGGAGTGGTATGGGACACCCAAAATAAAAGACATGGAATTAGGTATTCAAAGTGGTTTTAGAAACTATGGATATATGGACTTATTAAACATATGAGAAATGTAATGGACTAATATGTTCCAGGTTGGGGACTGGTAAAAGTAAGACCTCTGGGTTGGGGTCCAGTTACAACAGACCCTCTAGGTTGGAGTCTTGTTATAGAGCCTCTCCAAGTTGGAGTCCGGTTACAGAGGCTCTGTAGGATGGAGTATGGTTACAGAGGCACTCCAGGTTGGGGTCCAGTTACACTTAACCCCTCGGTCCTAGCACGAGGCCTTGACATAGAAATTAATGTATTGTATTATACATTTCCCTCATTATGTGTATGATAATTAATTAACCTAATGGATATTCGACAAGTTGAATATTCTTGGTTAAGAGCGTGTACTTATGAGTATCAAAAAAGTAAAGTCTTATAGCATGACATATGCTTAGAACTCAATGATTTAGTATATGATGTATGAAGTTGAATTTATTAAGTTTACACACAACACGAATTATTCATTACTCTTAGCTATTTAATTTGTGATTACTTGTTCTTATGTCATAAGTGTTTAGAATGTATTTTATTTATTACTCCAAATGAGCATGTTGATATTTGAATCATGAATCCTTCTATTTCTGTTAGCACATTTTTAATTGAGCACTTTTTGATATTTTACATGTGTTATAGATTTTTTTAAGAAAAATGTTTTATATAATGTTTTAATGAATGTTTTCAAAGTTATATTGGTATATTTAAAAACCCCTTACTGGGCATTCGTATTCTCACCCTACGTTTTTCAAATAAAATTTTCAGGTATCAGGTTTAAACTGATGAAGCATTTCAGAAGTAGCTGTTTTCTCAAAACCTGAACTGAATCAATCCTCTGTATGGAATCAGCTCCGGGTATCTGAGAGCTAGGGCGTTATAAGGTAGACCACACTGCAACTAGTCAAGACTATGTGAAAATTCTGAAATGATTTCACCAAGAATACCAGGGAGTGAAATGATGGAATTAGTCCAGAACTTTAGATCCTGTTGAATGAAGGAAACCACTCTATAATAAAGGAAACCACTCCATAGTCTAATAGATATAGAGGAGACAACGACAAAAGGAGGGATATTTCATTGTGAATTCTGTTCACCTAGAAAATTATAGTTGATAGAATCTATTTTGGAAAGAATGTAATATTTTTGACTAAATAGGATGTTAATATATGTATTAATGGTCAATTATGTGGATTTCAAGTTGATATTAATGACACATGTTATAGAGGGATGATTGTATAATTTATGGGGGAAACAAACTATAGAAAAAAAATGAAAAAATTGAATATGTGGAAAAATATAGTACTAGAAATCTAGAGAATCTATTAGATGAAGGATTACTATCGAATAATTAAATTGAATATCAAAATTTTAATAATAACTGAACCATAATGAAAATGAAATCATTGATTGGTGTTTTCCTTTTGTTGAAGAAATATTGTACGTGATTTTTATATTGCATCCTTATATTCCATATCATAAATTTATGCATTGAGAAAAATAAAAGAGTTCTCCCTTAGATCATAATTTCAACCTTCTAAAATAGTTTTAAAATCTACAATGAATAGTGTTAACCATTGGTAGTTCAATTCATCCACATCCTATATTACTTGGACTATCCCGTTATGTTCAACAATGTAAATTTAGGGTATCCTTAGAAAAACATATATATATATATATATATATATATATGTACATATGATGTGTTTGTAAAGAATAAAAAGTTTCTACTAATTTTATTAACATAATAATAAGATCTTTCATGAAATAAGAAGACTTATTCACTCGAATTCACTCTCTTTTTTGTGTGTATATGGTCAGTGTGTAAAACAAGTGGTATCAAAACAACAATGTTATTTATGAGAAATATTTTATTTTTATAGGGATCATGGTTAATGTAAAAGGAAATCCATTCTTGTTTTCATTAATTATTTATTTAAAATATAATTTTTGGATACCATTGAAATGTTTCTAACTAATTTCGAAAAGTATTTATTTAATACTGATGCAAAGGATAAAAATGATGTATCTTGAAATTTATATAAATCAATCAACATGAAAATAATGGTTCAAAAAAATCCATTTGGGATAATCTATAAAATATATATGAAATGGGATAATATAGTAATAGAGACTATGTTATGTCTGCTATAAAAAAAACTCAACATTTTAAAGATGTTCCAAAATGGGAACATTGATGTTTTATTCAATAAAATCATAGAAGTTATAAAAACCATTTATCATACTAGAGATCAAATGATGAACATGATTATTAAAATATCACTTTGAAAACCCATCATAGAAAGATGAAGGATTATGAGATTCTTGTAAAACCTCATATTACATCCATCCATGAATTAAAATTTATTTATTTCATAGAAATGAGAAACCATGAGATTAAAGAAGATAGAAGAAATTATTAAGATTCTCATGAATAATTCATATCCCTAGTATATTGAAGAATCAAATTTAGAAAATGAATTTATAAATGTAATCATATATCTTGTAGATTAAATTTTAGATATGTTGGGAATACTGTATAATGATTTCCTTGGAAGGTGGAAAATGGATTGTAATATGATGTTTCATCAATTTTTTAAAAAATGATTCTGGAAAGACAAAACATCAAATATTTTAGCTCAACTAGGAAGATATTTCGATTAATAAAAAAATTGAGAAATAAAGAAGAAGAGTAAAAATATTCCATGAAGATGATGAAGCTGAGTTCATCTTATATCTGGAAGATATTATGATAGATTAAGTCACATAAAAAATGTTGAAAAAGAAAAATAAGATCAAACTAAATTATTTTTCCATGTTATAGTCAAAATTGAATTTCCTCTTCAAATTTATAAAATTAAATGAATGAAAAATAGTAAAATAAATGGGATTCTATAATAATTAATAGTATATATCAATCAATATGAAGTCAATACTACTATATTGAAGAAGGTAGTGGAAGATCATATTCTCTCCTAATATTAAATTAAATAAGTGATTGATATGAGAGTGCAAGTGAAATAAAATGCCAAAATATTTGATGAGGTCAATACCCAATTTGAAGAAATAAGAATGTGGTATGAATCTCTAAAATGTACTATATCACTATTAAAGAAGCAAGAGGTTGAATAAATTTTGGGTTTTTAAAAAAAAGTTAAAATTTTGGAAAATTTCAGATAATGATACGATAGAAAGAGCATGAATATGAATAAGGACTATTGAAAGGATCATAAATGAATATAGACCATGGAAGTTAAGAAAGGTGGGGCTGAAATGTGAATCTAAGACATCCAAATATCATAAACTTCCAATGATAATTATATGGGAAAATTTATATAAAGTACACACTGACTTACCAAATAATAAAGATTTTACATAAATATGGAAACATGTAAATATGAATTGATAAAAGTAATTTTCTATTAATGATATTCAAATTATATGGATTACATTGACATACTGTGACCTGGTACACAATATCAGATATTTTTTTGAGATTTAAATCTTTTAGGAGTCAAAAAAGTTGAAAGTGACTATATCCAACATCTCAATTATAGAATTATTTTCATTTTTATTATTATAAATACTTTAATTTCAGTTATAATGAGATTAATTTTTGGGAAAATGATTCAAACTCAATCAAATATGAGCTAAAGAATAATGGTATCTAGAAATTGATAAAAAAAATTCCCCTGAATATTAACTTCTATCCTTTTTAAAAACATGAGTGTGTTATTGAGGATTATAACTATTAAAATGCGGTGATACCTCCTTGTGTATCAACTAAACTGGTATTCTTTGGGTGGGGGAGAAGATAAATTATTTATATCTCTTAGATGAAATTTATCTCAGTGAAACAAAAAATCAAGGAACATATATCCTTGATATTTTCTCTCATTCCACATGAATAATAATGTAAATATTTTAATAATATAAAGATATTTTTTTATGGAATGATTAAATTTGAAAATTATATGGAATTGAATATAAATGGAAGGAAATATATATGGATGGATTAATATGAAATAAAAAATAATGATGTTCATTATGTGGATTGAAATCAGCATAACCTTCACTATGTGGGTCAACTGTAGGACTTTGAATAGGAATTCAATTTTAATAATAAGAGCTTCTAAATTAAATTAACATATAGATATTCTTTATTAAATGTACGGATAACCAATTCAAATATATTTCAATTAGATTTCATTGAAAATATTACATTTTTTTAATGGTGTAGGAAGAGAATGATATTTGGAATTGATGGATTCGAGATACCAAAAAAATAATTCATGGAGAATCTATCAAAATTTAAGTTATCACCCATATAACAAATTTTAAATAAGATCAATAGAAAACATGTGGTGTATCTGTAAGAGGTAAATTATTTAGAAATCCTTACTAATGAAGAAGAGGTCCTCAAACTTTCTTAATCTTATCAAAAAAATGGTTTTTGGTCCCATTGAATGATCTTGAAATATATATTGGGAATTAATTAATATTATTTAATAATTACTACAATGGTATATTTTTTATTATGTTTATATACTCAAAGAAATAGGTGATTTAATGCAATAATTGATTTCAATGATGATCTGAGAACAAAACTGGAAGAACCATTGTGGTTTTTTGATCTGAAAAGGTAATATAATAAACATTTCATGATGTGGAAATAAAAATAGAGATGTATGGGTTGATGGATTAAGTTTCATTATTAAGATCAAATTAGTTAAATGAATCCATTAAATGTGAAATTGAATAAAGAGTTAATAGTAAAATACTTCACTTAATGAATGTTCCATCTCTCTTATGTAATTTAAGGAAGATATTACATTTTTATCAACCCACATAATAAGGATTAATTATTCCTAAAAGATAAAATGAAATCATATGGGGTGTTTTATGGATGATATCCAATATTTAAGAACATTAGTGTGTTATAAAACTGGGTTTACATGTGGAATAATGAAGTAATCTCAGAAAATTATAGAGATGTTACAAACTAAATGACATTTTTAGGCTAATACTTCAAGAGAGATTCCTATAAGTTAAAAAATAGATGGTAGAATAATATTGTGGGAAAAATATATGTAAAAAAAATTCAGAAAAATATAGGAAAATTTGTGGAAATTCTAGGCTTCATTGTGATTAGTGGTGAAGAAGGAAAATTATAATCAAATCACACCTGTCTGCATAGTTCAATATGTGGGTATGACTCAGAGGATGAATCCAAGTATTAAGAATATATTAATTGGTGAAAACTATTGAATCCATATAGAATAAAACAAGATGAGGTCAATGAGTCAAATATCCTTGGTTCTTAAACTACACCTATATAATCATTGAGTATGAGGACTGAAGAGCACACTACTCTAATTTGTCTACTAGAGATGACGATATTCATAGAAGAAAAAATTGATATGTCATTGGTTAATAATATTAATTATGAGTTAGAATAAATTGAGAAAAATTAGAAATATTATTATATGTATAGGATGGTGTATCAAAGTTTCATAGGAACAAAATGGGAGTCCAGAAAAAACTTATATGTAAGGAAAGGTGATCTAAAATAATGGAATTTTTTTTGAAAAGTGTATCCACAATTGGAAGGTGTTGATATACAATATTTTTCTACATCAGTGGAAATAATTGAGTCTATATGAGACATCCATTTTGTATTTTTTTCCTAAAGAAACAAAAAAAATATACCAAATGGATTTTAGTACACCTTTATTAAATTAAATTATCGATTAAAATGTCTATTTTTAACATCATGGTGGATTTATAATTTGGAATAATGATACAAAGACGTACATGATAAAAAATACCATATATGGATTGAAATAATCACCCTAATCCTATTAAACTCAATATTATTATTTCTTGAAATGAATTTGAAAATAATATTTTGAGGATTCGGTCGAAATATCTTTATAAATATGAAAAATAAAGAATAACTCATAGTTGTCATCGATCATGATGACACAACATTTAGCGGAATACAAAATAAATTAGTAAAAGAGTCTTATATAATGATTTTCTTGGAATTTTAATGTCTTTGATCTGGTATTTCAGTTTTCCCCCTAGGGTGTATATTGTTTAAAAAGGTTATTATACATTTTTTCTGAGAAACAATATGCTATTGGGTATCTAAATAAATGAAAATTCATGATAGAAGTTGGTGTCAACAAAAATAATGGTTGGAATAAACATAGGAAAATAATTTAAAGATAGAATTTGATCAAACACTAAATAGATTATTCGGATATAACTATGAATTATGGAAATAATCCCAGATATATTCTTTTAATTATTCCCAATTTTCCACCATAAATGGTTGCCCATGAAAGAACATCAATTATTTTTTAAAAGCATCCTCAGGTATAGTGTGGGAAATAATTATTTTGATTTTATATATTATATTATAAATTAAAATTCCAATGTGCATAATCAGTTGAGGATTGGGAAAGATATATTATGGATAAGAATTCATCATGTTGAGGTTCCTCCTTTAATTGAACCAAGGGAATTAGGAGGGTCAACAAAAATTATGAGAGAACTTATATTAGTAAAAATGTTGTTGAGTAATCTTCATCTAAAATTGAAACTATGTAATTAAAAAATATTAAAAAATATTTGTATGATCATTTATAATCAGGGGAGATTTACGAGGATTTCCATGTTGAAAAACAAAGTGCAGTAAAGCACACAAAGAATCCAGTACAACAATCTCTAAAACATAAGTTAGATATGTGATACAATTTCATTAAAGAGAGGATTCAGAAAGGAATTGTAAAATTAGAGAATTTGGGATAAAAATAATAGATTAGAATACATACATAAAAAATTATTGGAAAAACTATCATTTAAGAATAATTTGTTGAACCTTGGTGTTTGAAAACCTCCCCACAAAATAAGGAGTTTTGAATCATCCCCACTACCAATTATATCAAATTAAATATCTTGATATCGTGTGTTTTGTTATGGTAATATATCTTATTGTTTAATAAGGTAAGGTTATATGATATACATGGGATCATTAAAGAGGTAATTATAATATAACAAATATGGATAGCATGGTAGAAATTATATCTTTATTTTTTTCATACAATAAACATTTACGAAAGTAGGATTATGAAATTATTAACCTCTATTTTCATGGGTTATGTAGATGTATATGTATTATTGGGAAACCATGGATTTTTTTTCATAGGGTTAGAGATTTTTATAGAAATATAAAGGGGATTCATTTGTAGGGGGTCAAATTTAAAATGTAAATTTAATATAGATGAATAAAAAACACTCCAAAGGGGATAATTTTAAAAGAATTAGGTTGTAATTTATGATTGTTTATCAATGAATCTTTCATTAGAATTTATGTAAAGGATATTGATATTTTTATCCCATAATAAGGATTTGATCCAGTTGAAGGAGTTTTTGAAGAACTAGGGTCATAACCATTGTTAAAGAGAGCGATCCACATCATGATGAAATTTTTATATGAGTATTTACTCAGAAAAAAGAGGTTTTTTAATTTTTAAAAAATGTAATCTCAATGTTACATTGAATATAATAGGGGCCAAACTATAGAGTATGTTGATAAGGTTTTTAAAAAAAGGTGTTTTTGAGATTCCCACAACCTAGAGAAATCATCATTTCAGACTAGAATAAATTGTTGAATACAGTTTAGTTAACCACATCATAAGATGATGACTGAGACTTGAAGTTTTTATTTATATATTATTAATGGAAATCATGATGAGAACCTGGATAATTTCATTAAATAATAATATATACATACGATACAAAAATTATATGTTTTTTACGCTTATAAAATATTTTGGAATTCCATGACATGTTATGTAGACTATGCCAAAATAGGTACGAATCTTGGGAAAATACGAAGATGATTACAACCTGACTCTATGGGAGTTAAATGGGTGAGTTAACTAAAAATTTCAGATCAAATTAAATATATATTTCCAAATCATATTAAATAAAACCACACCATAATATGGGATTTATGGATCAGGCCACACCAAAAGAAGGTATATTCCAATATAATTTTAGTTGGGCCAAAAAATTATTGTTTTTCAAATTTATTTCATAAATCATGGAATATGGATGAATTATAATGAATTTAATGCACCATTTAAATATCCCCTAATTAGGGTTCATTTTTATGGGAAGTATTCCATAATTTATATCAAAATCTTGTAAAAAAATTGAGTTCAAGAAATAAATTATTTGAAATATGAAAATATAGAAAATATAGAGATATTGTAAAGGGTAGGATTTTAATGGATGAATTATATTGAATATTTTAATATATAGAAGTAATAATTAAAATTGGTAACAAAATAAATTATTTGTGTCTACAATTTACTGATGAATCCTTATAATCAATTTATATATCACACCTCTGTATTCCTTATGTCCAAGTAGGAGAAAGAAGATTAGAAGAGGGAGTTCCCAAGGATTAGAAAATATCCCTATTTGAATAATTAAAAAAACATATATTGCAATGTTCTAATCCTCAATATTTAATCACACCATAAACATTTTTTCATAGGATGGTCCCTTTATGGGGAAAAAAGAAAAGTCCACAAGTATTATTTTTTTATTAATGCATTCATATGTTTCATTTTTGGATGAAGAATGATGTGTTCATTTATTATGTTAAAATGGTAATAAGTTATACTAATAAATAATAATATATATTTTTTAAAATCTACTCCACCCATATAGGATGTACTGGGGCTATGGGTATAACATCTATTGTAACACCACATAATTCTAAAGTAGGAACATTGTTTATGAAAGCATGTATGGCACTCAACAACAAGCATATAGAGGAATATAATGTCCCATGTATTTATAAAATATTTCATATTTTAAATAAATTTAATCTATTATAAATATTTAAATTAATGAAAAATTGAGTTCTCTGGCCTTACACGCAAGAATGACTTAGTTCGTTATCTTATGTTACACAGAGGAACAGGGTTTATCAAACAACAATATATTGTTATTATTATTATGTAATATAATAATATAAAACATATCCATTAATTTTGTATTCATTAAGATTATTATAAAACTTATGATAATATATGTTTTATGAAAACATAATATGAATTCATTTGTTACTAATTTATTATAACTGAAAATAAAATCCAATTGAATATAAAGTAAATATTTTTGTAAAACTGATATTGTTTTGATCCTAAAAATGGTTTGTATTATTAAATTAAATTGATTAATTTTAGTGAATGATATTAATGATACATATATTTGATTTATTCAATAAAATATTTTTTCGTCCAATATATTTTATAGGTATTGGATTAGATCAAATCCAATATTATGCATAAAATCTATATTCTTTTAAAGGATGTTTCCCTCTTTTTAAAGGCGCTCTTATTTCAAAACCATATATTTACAATTTTATAAATATTATATGAAAATATATAGCCAAATTTTAAAATTATAATATCAAAATTATCTTAGGATAAATATTTGGTATTTTTATGAGAAGATTCATTTTATGATGAATAGTGCAAAATACTGAATTTTAATTGAAAACATTTATCTTAACTAATCTATGTATATAGAAAAATTATATTTTAATTTTGTTATAATGTATATTTATTTCAATCATACACCAATAATTCCAATTTATTTCATTTGAATCAATTTCACAATAATATTGGGTATAAGTTCATTTCAATGTTTTGAACATTTTTACTTAAAACCTACCCTTTCTACCCGTTCCCGGGATTAATTTTAAATTAATTTCTTCTACTTATGTGATTGGAGAATGGAAAAATGGATTAAATTTTTTATTTGTATAAATTATAATTTAAAATATGTTAAAATATGTGTATTCAAAAAATATTTGTGAATTTAATATATATTAATTATAGAGATTAAGTGAAAAACTAACTTAATAAGGGACAAAAACTGAAAATTATTGGAAAAATTACTTTTAAACATGTAAAAAACCTATTTTATATCCATATCCTGAATAAATATGACATTTTATTGAAAATGGACCATTATTTTAGACACATTATGTAAGGGAGACCTCTCAATAGTGTTAACCTTTTTAGGTTTGCAAGAATGCCAGTCCTCATCCACTATAAAAAGGCACTCACCCCTCCCAATTAGTCACCCATACAAAGCTCAATGGATCATAAAACCACCTCCAGAATAATCTCCAAACTTCTCTACACCTTCATAGAAGTATCAATTTAGGATGAATGAATACCAGGTATGTCTTAAATTATAAACCTTATGGAGTTACCTGAATAAGAGGTAACAATCTTCAACGATCAGTTTTGTTTCATTTACATCCCCACCCATACAATTATTCCTATATATTTCACAAATAATAACCAAATTTCCTTCAATATACTATTTTTTTAATTTCATGTTTTTGAATTAAACTCAAAGACACATCTGAAATACGGGACATGAAATCATCATTCGTGTGTATGACATAATGTCGCCTGGTGAACGAATGTCGTTCATTATTCCATTACAAAATTTCAAGGTATATAATAATGGTGGATTTATGGCTTCTATATATGATATATAGGATATATATATAATATTTATTCTTATTTTATTATTTTATAATACATACCTTCAAGGTTTCATTTTTTTGGGAATATGATAACATCGTTTGTGGACATGCGAACTACCGCCTCCTCAAAACGATGTGATTTATTCACACTATACATGGAATGTGTAATGTATGGTTTTAATAAAAATTTGTAAATAAATATATATTTTTATATATTATAAATATGGTACTTTTTTTAAATTATATATATATATATAACTATGTAAATATGACAAGGGAATGAAAATATCATTCATGCATACGTACCACCAACCTACTCCCTGAACGATGTATTTCATTTCCCCTCTACAAATTTTATGGATTATTATTAATAAATATATGCTAAATATATAGGATATTTAGAAAAAAATTACATCCATGATATTATGAAATCATCATCTATGTATGAAGAAAAAAATAAAAAGACAACACATATACGAAAAACCTAACCATTTACACCTTAATAGATAAATATAATGAAATATTATTTTAAAAATGAATTAACATATTTTTATAAGATTATATATGAAATTATAAATATTAGTATGGTTCTATTATAAGTTAATAACATTATTTAATTCAATATACCATAGGTTAAATGATGTTCATCCAAATAAAATGCAGGGTAAGGGATTTCATCGCAATTTCATTTCTTGAAGAATACTATAATGTTAGGAACCCTGTTTCTTTTATATGGTGTAAATAATATCCTATTGATATGTAATACCATGAATAAATAATAATTAATTTTATTCAGAGTTTAAAATTTATATATTTCATTTAAGGGTATTTGAATTAATAGATTCCAAGTGGTAAATAATTTTATAACCCGATTCCTTTTTATTTGGTCATATTACTTTCTTGATGCCATTAATATTATAATATTATGAGCATTATTGGTATTTTAATATATAATTTTACATTTACACTTTTATATGTAAATTTAATGTTGATACACATAATCTATTCATTTATTGATTCTCATGTCAATGTTACGATCTTTTCAAGGGTTTACTCCACAATCTCATTTTATTCATTATTTTTACAGTTGACCTTACATTAAATTAAATTATTGGACCATTTAATTACTAATACATTAATATTACTATCCAATATTTATTTAGTATCTTTTCAAATTAATAGAACAAGTTGTTTCTGAAGTTCCCAATCAGGATCTAAGTATCACTGAGAGGGGGAGGATGTGAATCAGTGATGTATTTTTAGTTTTATGTTTCTTTCTTTTAGAAACAAACTTTGACTCCTATTTAAGAGTTTCTCTTCTTCTAAACACAAACAACCATGAGAACATAAGATTTACAGGGTTCAATAATCAACAAGAGTAGTTTGGTCCTTGGTATGGTGTAGAAATAATCCATTACCACACAATCGATATTAATACAATCCTTTGATGTGGAATAAAATGAGTAGGATATACCCTTAAATTTTTGTAGAACATGGATAACAATCTGAAAGTTTTCATGCACCCTCTTAGCACAAATAGAAAATTACAATATTTCAGTACTTCTTTAAAATTGTGTAGGTGTATTCTTTGAAGTACAGATCTTCACTTTCTAACCCTGAAGCCACTAAGAACTGTCTTACGCACAACCGAATACGTGAAAAGACCCCAATTATTTCTTGCACAATTTTAGGTATATTGAAAAAAATATTTATTCCAGACATGCATGATTTGACTTTTGTCACGAAACACCTCTTGCGCGAAACTTCAATCTTTCACGCAACTATCTTCTTGCGCACAACTTCTCTTTCTTGTGAGCAACTCTATTTATTTCACGCACTATCCTTTTCTTAATATTTTTAATCACATAACAGCTCATGATATCTCTATGTGTTGAGCATAATTTATGGGAAGGGTTTAACTCTTATTTATATACCTCTTTGACCCCTGCACGCAAAAACACCGATCCGTCGTGCAAGAACCTGACACATCGTGAAAAACCCCATTTATTGTCGCCTTAGGCGCGCAAGTCTCTTCCGTGCCAATATTATCTTCTACACAAATCTAATAATATTTCGCGAATTTCATTCCATTTCCATTTTTCAGTGTTTGGACCTCGAATCATTCCTTTCACACAATATTCAAAACTACCTTCAATCTTGTGCGCAAAAACCAATCTTGCGCGTAAAACCCCAATCATTCATGCAAGCCTATCCTTTTCCATATTTTGACGTTCTAATAATGGAACAAAACTTTCAGTCAACATACCGAGCCATCTTAAAACATGGCTGCAACATTCTTTTCCAAAACACATTTCTTCATAACTCGATTTTCAGGCCCTAAAAAAGTGGAAACAACTAGAAAACAACGCCACCTTAGAATGTTCTTCTATGCCGCCCCCAGAACGTCTATTCCTTTGTCATGTTCTCTCTTTCCTATATCTCATAACCATTCTTTAGATTTCATCATGAAATCCACCATCGTGATATGTATCCTTTGATAGAATATCTTTAGCATCGTCATAATTTCAATGGGAAGTACTGAAACTTCACTATCTTCCAACAACATCATTCTTTCAATCAAAACATCATATGAATGGAATCACAATTACCCCCGATTTCGTTATATGGCTTGCATCACAAGTTCTCCAAAGTTATGATATTTGTGAAATACAAATTAGCAAAGCATCATCTTATTTAAAAGTCCTTCCCAAAGTGAATTGATTTATCTTATTTGAAAACAAAAAAACCACACTATGTAACATCAGACTCTTCTTACATCCTTATCCATCAAACTTGGTCCCAAAATTTTCTATATTTGGTACTCAAAAATGTTTTTGAAAATGTATTAAATAACACCGGAATTTATATCTCACTTTTTTCGAATAACCTGTTTTCTTCTATAAACCTTATTTCCTAAAAAATATTTTAAAAAAAATCCAATAAAAATGATTAATTAAACACATTTTTGTAAGTTTATTCTTTTATTTTTTTCAAAGGAATGTTATTTTTTATTTCTGAACATGCCACTTTTTGAACCATTTTACCTTGAAAAAGAAATGTTCTTCTTACCTTGTATAACATGTATATAATTACCCATCATCATTTCATTGAATATTCCTTTGAAATTTTAAAAGGGTAATTTTTAGGTAAACTAATTTTCAAATGTTATTTTCAATGAAAAGAATTTTCAAAAAAATCAAAATGAAATGTATATTTTCCTCTAAGATTTCATTGAAATATCATTTAATAGTATTTTTATTCATCAATGAAAACATCCCGTTATTTTTATCTACTAAGGATATGTTGTATTGATACCATATTTATTATTATTTTTATGCTTTATGACATATTTGAACATGGATAGTATTGGTATTAACTTCCTACTTTCAGTTTCATAGTCCCCTTGAAATATTTGCTTTCATGCAAACATTAGAAATTAAATTTTCCCTAATTATCCATATAATTTATCATTAAAATGTTTATTTACTAATTTATATAAATTTTTACATATTGTGGTTAATTGAAATTTATTTGATTTACAGGTGAAATGATGATAAATTGGTATCCTTTTACTCGAAATAGATATTTGATAAGGCACATTTTTTTTGAATTTTATCTATTATTAGACATATAATGAAGTCATTGGACATTAAAGACGCAGGTTGGGGAATGGTTAATGCAATCACTTCAATGTATCCATAGTCTCATGGGATGAATCAGTTGAATTGAATAAACTAATGGGGTTTCACCCAGTATGTTTTAAACTTTCTATAGGATTGATATTTATGGTAATGGTTTTATGTGCCTAGGAAACATGACATAATATAAATAAGCATTATATTTATTTAAAATTTTGTAATAATTATTATTAATAACATTTTCACATTGAAAAAAACCTATGGATGTATTTTATTCTTAATTTATTGATTTAATTGAAGGTTTTTTCAGTTATATACATTTCCATATTATTTATGCCTTATCTAGTATTATAGATGACATGTGTGTTTAGTTTTTAAATTTTCCATATTATATACATACTCCTTCTTAGTTTATTGATTACATGAAATGTGTGTTAAATTATTTACCTTTCTATATAGATTATTCGTATTGATTCATTATTGTTTATTCTATACTTAACCCTTAATAAGCATTTGATGTCACCCTTATTTTGGTTCCTTTCTATAGGAATCCAAAAAGTTTACAGAGAAATATATTCAATGATACACTTTATGTAATTATGTTATTAATAAAAAGTATGTTGTAATTTTATTTTTTCATTGATAAAAAAAGTCTCATGTTTAAATCTACTTTACGAAGACTATTAAAATATTTTCTCCTTTGGGATGTTATTCCTTATATCATATAAAACATTAAATGTAGTAAGAAACTAGATCTAGGACTAAAGGGGTTCAGTCTCTACAGTTTAAATCAAAATATGTTTAGTTGAAAATTTTGAAACAATATACATGAAAACATAGATAAGAGAACATAATCCTAAGGTATAATTAGAGGATAAGTATAGAAGAATACACTAGAGAGTTAGTTATATAGGGATTGTGTGTTTTCCTTAAAATAAATCCATTTATGCATTCTAAAAGCGGACATGGTTCTAGAATAGATATACCTAGAGTAACAACACCAAAAAGGTGCATCAGGATAGACTCGAGTGTAACCTAGTGCACCACAATTATGCTTACTGCAACATGGTCTTAAACTCATGGGGGGATATGTATAAGATAATTAAAATTTTATTTACAAACCATTTTGAAAGATTTGAACTGAAAATGAAAATGGATTATCTAAGTTGGACATGAGATGTATGAGATTAAAAATAATGTTCCATGATTTATACTCTCCAAAACGATTATATGTTTTTTAAACTATGATAATTCATTGTCACACAATGTTTTTTGGTTTTATTTATTGGCTGGAAGTTGAAAAGATCATGTAAACATCGAAAATGATGAAAACTATTGTGGAATAGAACAACAAAATGTGATGTTGATAAGATTAAAATATATCATTGTCATTAATAATCTATTTTCCAAAAAAATGATTAACACCATATAGCTTAACCAACTCCCAAACTCACCAAGGAAGATAAGGATAGAGTTTTTTGAGATATCAAGAGGTGGATAACATATATAAAAAAGGTCAATACTTTAATCGTGCATGAAATATAGATGGGTTACCCTAGGAAAGTGTTGTAATGTAATGGTGGAAGACTTTCTGTGTAGTAAAGAGGGACATAAAGAAAATAATTTCCATGTAAAAATAAAGAGTACAATGGATGGAAGTGAAACTCATCATAGGGATCAATTTGTATATCATTAACTTAAATCTTTGGAACATGGGAACTACCTAATACGATTCCTCCTTATGAAGGATGAACTCTAGTCTATGGAATGACTTATATTGAAATAAATTGATCAAGTTTTTAAGTATTCAGGTTGTATTGAGAACCTTAGTTACAAGTATATTTAGTGAATAATCGAATTTCAAGTATTTAAATCATATATATTTTTGGAATTATGTTAATATTGAATATGAAAAAGGAAAAAATATAACCCTGGTGACAACCAATCCATTTTGGAAAGGTGGTGGGGCTTGAACCCATCACTAAAGGGAGACAACGGTTTCATGCTTACCATTTCCCTTTGTGATTTCTTCGTCAATGACTCATTTAATCTAGCTAAATAATTTCAATAATGATTATTAATTATGAACCAATGGTATCAATTATGAGGTTTAGTGAGAATTTTATTAACTATATTAGTTTTTTGAAATAGTTAGATATAAATTTTACGAAATGTATTTTGTATTTTACAATATATTAAAAGTAAATTTTAGTTATTCTAGAATAAAAAAATTTCATTCTAGGATATCTATTTCATTGAGTAAGGGATGAATTAAAATTAGATCGAATAAGAACCAGATGATGATTGTTTTTTATGAAATTTAAATGAATCATGTAATTATATATTTCTTTATATTATTGGTTTAAAAATAATTCCTCAACATTGATTAAAGGATCATAAAAAATATTATCCTAATACCTTCATTTTTATTACACCGATTGTCTTTTAAATCATCGAAGATTTATAGATTTTAGGCCCTTAACTTTCCATTTATTTTTCAATTTTTTGTGATCTATGACCTAAATCAAACCCTATAATTATTTACTCTTTACCTCCATGACCATATATTCACTTTACACTAATGTTTTCCTTTGTATAAACATAGTAATATGTTATTCTATGTGACCTTTATAATTCTCATTTTCTTTTTTTATTAGTAATTTATATTAAATATATTACTATGTGGCTTCTTTGTAAAGGTAATTTTCAAATATCAACCCCTATATCAGAAAGATCAAATTTAAATTTCATGGATGCAATTTATTTATGGTGGGGAGAATGTAACACCCTAAAATTCTAACGTAAAAGCATTGTATTCGATAGTGTGTATGATATTAAACACCAAGTGTAGATAGGGATATAAATTCTTAATATATTACAAAATATTTTATATTTTAAATAAATTTAATCTATTCTATTTCATTAAATTAACACAAAAATGAGTTCTCTTTCCTTACACATAATAACAAATTTGATCAATAGCTTGGAGTACACACTACACTGAGTTTTATTGAAAAACAATATGTTGTTATTACTTAAAGTAATAAGATATGACCTAGTCATTGATTTTTAAGTTTTTAATATCATTTAATAAATTATAAAAATATATGGTTAAAATAAATACATGATTAATTCATTGGTAAATTCTTTTTTTAAATTGAAATAAAAACCAATTAAATATAAAGGAAATGTTTTTATAAAAAACAATATTTATAATCTCAATGGTTTTTAGTGTTAATAAATTAAATTATATAATATTATTGGATTATATTAATGAAATATATTTGTTATTTATTCAATGTAATATTTTTCCCATCTAATATAATTGATATCATTGTATAAAAACAAATCCAAATTTATGCATAAAAAGTTATATATTTCTAAAAGTTGTTTTTTTTGCCTTTTAATCGACCACCTATTTTAAAAATAAATTTCAACTCTTATATAAATTTTATAAGAAATAATAAACCTCATTTTTCAAATTTAAATGTTAAAATTATCTTAGGGTGATTTTTTAGTATTTTTCTGAAAATATTTAATTTTTGATGAATATTAAAAAATATTAAATTTTAATTAAAGACTTCTTCTTAGTCTATTTTTTAGTTAGTAAAATTTTATTTTAATCACTTTTAGAGTTTATTTAGTCAAATAATACAATTATGTTTATTTTAATCTTTTTAACATTGATATTGGACATAAAAACATTTCAAATTTTTGAATACTTTTACTTAAACCCCCGCTTTATCATCCCATCAACATAGTTAATTTTATATTAACTTCCACCACTTATGTTAGAAGAACATTTAAAAATTTATTACCTATTTATTTTCTTAATTATTTTTAATGTTTAATAATATCAAAATAGTGTTTATAAAAAATACTATTGAATGTAATTAAAATTATTTACAATGATTAAGAGAAAAAACTATCTTAACAAGGGATTAATCATTAAACATAATGGCCAAAATGAAAAATAAACATATCTAAAACCTATTGGATGGAATTATTTAGACCATGTAATATATTTTATTGAATATTAACCATTATTTTAGAAATATGATTTAATGGAGACCTCTAATCATTTTTTACCGTTTGATATTTTAGGAATGGAACTCCTCCTCTACTATTAAAAGGCACTCACCCCTCCTAATTATTCACCCATATAAATGAAATTTTTCCCATTAAAAACTGACCAAAATAATCTCACAACAATACTCCCCTAATATTATGATTATGTATTTTTTAATAATGTAAACGAAGTATTTCTACTAGTGTACATGAAATTGAGTTACCTGAATAAGTCGTAATGTTCTTCAACAATCACATTAGTTTCATTTACATCTCCCCCATCTTAATTTTTTATATATATTAATAAAATAATAACTAAATAATCTCAATATAATTATAAGTTTTTTCAATGGTATGATCTATAGTCTCACACACATCCACCAAATGGGATTCACAATCATTGTTCGTGTGTACGAAAGACTACCACCTCACAAACTGATGTCATTCATTATTCCAATTCAACCATTAATTGTTTGGAATAAAGATGGATTTATAGTTTATATAAGATATTAATTATGTCTATAATTTATTTACTATTCTATATTTCTGTTATAACACATAATTTTATGTTTTCATTTTTTTGGGAATATAATAAGATCGTTTTTGGACAGGTAGACTACAGCCTCCTAAAAGCAATGTGATTTGTTCAAACTATATATGGAATGTATAAAGAAAGGATATAATAAGAATATATGATATATATAACACATTTAAGATAATTTAATTTTGATATATATATATCATACTTTTTTAATATGACAATGGAGTGGAAGTAGTGTTTATTCATACATATCACATACCCTATCCACATATTGTGCATTTCATTTCCTATCATAAAATTTTAGGGACTGTTATAAATACATATATAATGAATATATATTATATTTAAATCAATTATTACATCCTAGAGATGATGAAATAATGGTCAAAATATGAGTAATGAAATAACAAGTCCAAACATACTAGAAATAATATGAAAATTAAAAACTGAAATTATAACAATAATGAAATATTTCAAACAATCCAGTAATAAGTTATACTATAAAGATTATATATGATATTATAAATTTCATTACAGTTTTTTATAAGTTAATAAAATTATTAAAACCATAATACATGAGGTTAAAGTACGTTCACCAGAAAAGAAACATAAGGTAATGGATTTAGTATAAATTTCATTTCATTGAGGCATATTATATTGTTATAAACCTATTTTCTTTTATATGGTCTTTATACTACATATTTGAAAAGTAATATCATAAATATATCATTATTCATGGTATATTAATTTTCAATTTGAATTATTTCAATTAATGGGATTTTAATTTAATGTTACCAAGTGGTAAAGAATATCATAAACTAATTCATTTTCTTAGGGTTGTATTTATTCTTCATTATCACTAATATTATAATATTATATGTGTAATAAATTTTTTCAATATACTAATTTATATTAAAGTGTTTTATGTGGATTGAATATTGATATATGGAATCTATTAATTATTTATTATCACATCAAAATAAAGGTCTTTTAAAGGGTTTATTTCATAATATCATTTTATTTATGATTGTATAAACATGAATTTATATTAAAAGAAATTATTTTTTAATTTTTTAAGATACGCTTTAATCTTATTATACTATATTTTTCATTATGTTTTGGTTTATATTTCCATTTTTAGAATATTTGGTATAAAAAATGTGTTAGAAAATGTTATTAGAAAAACCTGAATTCATTTCCATCTTTAGTCAGAGAACCTATTCTATTCTGAAAACATGGTTTTTAAAAATGGGTTTCAAAATTTCTTTTACCATTCAAAATTGATTTATTAAATAAAATTTTACCCATTTTTTCTTTTATAAATGCTTTCAAAGAAATCCTCTTTTTACTTTCCAACCCAGCATCTTTTATAACCTTTTACCATGAAAGGGGAATTTTCATTTTAGCTTGTAAAATATGTACCAAATTACTCTTTATCATTTGTTTGATGCTCTAATTTTATGAAAAAAAGTTAAATTTTCAATGAAAACAATTTCAAAAAAATAACAACAAGATGATAATATTTTCCAAAAAAATTATTTAAAAGATCAATTTATAGTATTTCCATTCATTGACACAAAAAATCATTTATTGTAATTCAATTAGGATATATTTAATTGATATTGTCCTTACTCTACTTCTGAATTGTTTATGATTTATTTTGAAAAATATTATATTTACATTCATTTCCTTGATTCATTTTTATATTCATGTTGAAATATTCACATTCTATTGAAAACTGGACATTAAATTTCCCCTAATTATACAAATCATTTATCATGGATATGTTTTGTTACCTAAACCATATAAAAGTTTTACTAATGGTGTTTACTTTGAATGTTATTTGATTTACTTGGAAAATATTGATAAATCCATAACCATTACTCAATAAAGATATTTTATAAGGAACATTGTTTTTAAAGTAAATAGAATATTATATATATGATGAATTCATTGGTCATACAAGAAACATGTTAGTTATAGGTTAATGCAATCCCCTCAAGGAATTGGTAGTCTCATGGGATGAATCAGTTGGCTAGAATATCTAAATTGGTTTTCACCCAATATGTTTCAAACCATCTTGAGGATATTTCATTATAGTAAACATATCATTTTTTTGAGAAACAAGATATATGATAACTACGAGATTATTTATTGTGAATTTAGTTACAATTTTAATCTCAGATATTTTCAATATGAAAAAGTATATGGATTCTTTCATTCTCATCTTATTGATTTAATGGCATGTTTTCTTAGTTAATACCTGGAAATATTATTTATGCCATATCCAATTATTTATATGCAATGCGAGTTCAGTAATATACCTATCTATATTTTTTACGTACTACCTTTCAGTTTGTTGATTACATGGAAAGTGTGTAGAATTATTCACCTTTCCATATTTATTATTATCATTGATATATTATTTTTCCTATTCTAAACCCATACTAAGAATTTTGTTTCATCATTATATTGTCTCTGTTCCCCAGGAATCCAAGAACTGTACTAAGAAAGATATTCAATGATATTGTAAATGGAATAACATTATGATCAGAGATAATTATGTTGTAATTAAGGTATTCATTTTTAATATATGACTCATGTATGTATCTAGTTTTCCAGGACTACTAAACTCTTAGATCCATCGATATTTGATTATTATTTTATTATGCTAATGTAAATGTTGTACGAAACCATCTCTGAGCCTACTGGGCTCGGGTCTCAATATCATTCAACTAATATCCACACTATATAGTAAAAATATGGAACCATATTGAGATATGATGTCATAGTTTATAGATTCAGAGTAAAAACCCTTATAATATATTCATCTAGACATATAAGGATAAAGAAAATAAAATTTCTTATTTCTAAGAACATTAGTATATTCTAGATTATAATATAATATAATTCACCTAAATTAGATTGTTATATACTTTTTATTATCATAGAATATGTGACATCAGGTGTAGCACATAGCATGTCATTCATGGTAGATCCTATATAGGTGGTATAAGGAGTCCTATCCATCTTTTCTATCCCATTATAAGGATATTGAAAATTCTAAATACTCATTCTAATAAATACTCTCAGATACCCCTTCTTTATGTTTCCCATAGTAAAATGATATCTTGATTTAAAAATATATAAATTATGTCTAATTATTAGAAACCTATATAATCTATCTCTATAGATCATCATACCCAATATGTAGTGTACTTAACCTATTTAATTCATATAGAATCAATTTCTTATCAAAATATTTACATACTTTTTATTTGGGATATAATTTTCGATATGGAGGATTCCATTAACATACAATATCAAAAATACCACTACCCTCCAACTTATCCACTTGTAGAATTAATAATCATACATATTTATATGAAACAAGAATCCTGTATTTCATCCTAAAACAATATTTTAAAAATTTATAAAGCACACATCAGTCCAAAAATGGACTATTGCAACCTGAAAACCATAATACACTAATTTCGTACATCAAGTCCATTATATTGTATTATATACAAACCCTTTACTTATTTCCCTTTATGAAAATTAGTTTAAAATTCCATATTATATATATCTTAATCATATTGAGTTTTTATGATATATAATATCTGAATGGATTTTATCATCATAGTTAGAGAATACCATGATTATTTTTCAACCCACTTTCACCAAGTGAGATTTATATATTAACACCCTACCATAGATGTTAAATTTCATAGAGAATCCCTAATTTCACCCAATGGGCCTCAACCCTTCTATTGAATCCACAAAATTCAATACATTTATAGTGTTCATGGTGTAAATTATATATTTTAGTGAACTTATACATTATTTAGAATCCAATGAATCAATTGACTATTATGAGATAGTATGGTTATCATTTAAAAAAATTACGTCATCATAAGTTTTCATAATAAATCCATACATCTTAGGCTCCCAATGACTCCTAATATACCTTTGAGGGTCTTATACCACCTGAACCAATTATTATTCTTTACCTCTCTATGAATCCATATCAACCTTTATCTTAGGAACACTTTAATTTTTTCATTCTCATACTTCCCTAAGTTTATCATCCCTCCCACCAACTACAAAGATTTATACACCCCTCTCATGTAATATAATATTAATATAAATATTAAATTATGTGGTTTGTATGAATATATAAATAATATCCCATTATCTCCTTAGGATAACCCACAAATATTCATTTATCAAAATCGGGGTTAATATTATCACATAATATACTTTATACATATTATTGACAACCCCAAATCCTCATACAAGTAAAATTAGGATATTACCAACTCAATAAATAATGTAGTGACTTTATGACTAATTATATAGAATATTGTAATGTAGAAATGTCGAATATTCTTGAGAATTTATCCATATTATTATAGAGAGGTCAAACGAGATCCACATCAATTGAATCATGTCCAACATGGAAAAATTTTATATCTCAGATACATTATTCCACTCTCGTGTTCCAAGAGGGGTGAGTCATGAAACAATTCAACAATATCTCACATGATTAATGAATTATTCGCTTTGATATTCACCACCCTACTGTGATTAAAAAATATTAATACTTTTTCTCAGTTGATTATTTACTTTTTTAAGAATGAAATTGGACTTTTCAAATGTTTCAAAATTATGAATCATCCAAAACACATAACTATACTTATTAGAATCATCAATAATTATTTATAGGTATCTATACCCAACACTTTATTGAGTACTAATTGGTATTCATACATCACTATATAAGATAAAATATTCTATTAGCTCTCTCACATAATACAAAAAATGGTTTTTATTTTTTCTAATAAAAATGATTCACTTGTGTAGGATTATTCACAATCCAATTATTCCAACAATAAATATTTATAGAGACGTTGAATATTTTTCAAATTTATATGTCCAAGAGGGAAATTATAAAGGTATGTGGTGTTAGAATCAACTTTGACCTTATTATTATAGATTTTATATATAGGATTATACATATCTATAATTTATAAAACATTCACCACAATTATAATACCACAATTAATTTAATTCATTCATGTAGAATAACTATTATTCATAACAATAAATGAAAAATGAATCTTTTCAAAAAAATATATAGAAATAAAAATTATATTAATAGTAACTACAGAATAATTTTTTCTATTTATAAAACATATACACTAAGTAAATTTAGATAATAAGTTCCAACCTCAAATACTTTGACTCTTTCCATATATCCAACACATATATATAATTCACCTTTCTTCAATTATATCCAACTTCAAAGTATGTGTTTATTATCTCAAATGTGTGATGCACACTTAGTATCTAATACTCATGCGTCAAAATAGGGTAATGTCATTTCATTAACATTCTAATCCATTTTATCAAAAAGGTTCTCTTTGAGAACACTTATCTACCCCAAATACCATTTTTTTATTTTATAGGTCATGCATATAAGAGACTTCAAAATGACCATGATGATAAATTTCAAATTTTAAAATGAAGATATATTTATGTGTGAGTACCATGTTTTATATTTTTCATCAATGGAGTTTAACGAAAATACTCCCACTAAAATGATGGCTCCAAATATCATTAACATTAGTGGTCAAATACCCATATTTCACCAATAATTGTTTCATTAGATTTTAACCCTTCACATAGCTATTTAGGAATATAATAATGAAGAAAATATCACATTGAGTATGACTAATTTATCCTATTAGGGTCAGACATACCCACAATTCCCTACATAAGATAATCCATGGGAACAAATCTTTATCATGACCTATCTAGTTATATGATTGAGGTATTGTGAAGTGATTTATTTAGAATTAATTCCACACATAATGATTGAGATTTTTTATTTTTTAATGTATAACCATTTTAATATACATCACATGAACATTAAATCTATAACTATTATATTATATTAAATCTTTATTATCCCATATTTTATTCCCTTATGAAATAGTGCTTCTAAGGACGTTGATCTAGAATCTCAATTTCATCTTCTAAATTAACTAGTTCATATCATATTAATGTTAAACTATTTACAAAACTCCAAATTTGTGTCATTAAACAATAAGATCAATAAAAAATCATTTAAAAATATCCTAATATTCACCAAGTATATTTTACATGAAAATATTCATGTAGAGTATTATAATTATATAAAATTAGTATTCCTTATAAAAGTAATATTGGAGACATATATAACCCACCATAAAGTATCTAGATATATAATAAGCCACCATGAAAATTACCAGTCTGACCCGAAGTCACTCTTCCAAAGGATACATTACTCAATATATATTTATATTCAATTTTAACTATACTACCTAATATTATTTAATTATATTTGACCTCTTAATTCATTCTATTAACTCAATAATAAACTAAATATATCGTAGCTAAAAATCGAGTCTAATATTTTTTTACGTATCACACAATGAAAGGAATGACAATTTTAAAATAATTAAATTTACACATAAATTTAAGAATACATTATATTCACATCATATACATATTTTATATAATAGAATATTAAAATGAATGAATAAATAAATAAAATTTTTATTTATTTGTTAAATATGAGATATTAATATGGACATTTCATATGTACATTATGAATAAAAATATTCCATTTATAATTTTGAAATCTAATGTTTCCAAATAATTTTATAAACTACATGAAATTTTCCACATAAATTTGATTCTTCTCATTTTTTACATATATCATATTTTAGGATAAAAACTAGAAAAATATATCTTAAGATGGTATTCACTGCTGATATATGATTTATGGGTAGACTATCGTTTCATATATACGAGGTTTATTATTCCCTATATAAGTTTTGAACAATAATTTATGATATTCACTATGTTTTGTTTATAAAATAATCCCTTATTTTTTAAAAACTAAATTACCAATGACGGTCTGTGATAACACAAATCATCACAAATGACATAATATAAAGTCCTGAGATTGAAGGAATATTAAACCATGATTCAACCAATGGTTCACTATGACCCCACAAAATGTTGAATCATATATTAAGATATGCTATATCATAATGAAATGTAAAGTGGTCAAAAAAATAAAATATTTCCACAAGAAATCATACTTAAGGATATTTCTATAAGAATATAAATATATACAAGTTATTTAAAATCAATGTTGGAATACTTTTTCAATCGATCGTGAATTCTTCTATAATTTAACTTGTGGGTTTTGTGGAATCATCTCATAACCAACACAGAATATTAAACAAAAATAAACATCCTAATCTATTATAAATTAATAAATATGGGAATAAAATATATATCATTCAAAATAACAATATCACTTTCTATGTGATCTATCTTTAATGGTCATGATGATGTATGTTTGATGGAGATCACAAAGTGACATGGATAGATGTGCTAAAACAGTCCCCTTAAAGATAAATGGGGAAAAATAAAGAAGGGAAAGATTTAGATTATCTATATAGGGATACAGATACACTGAATAAATGAATTAAACCCTTTATATAGTCTTTTTTATTGAATGAAATCAATCATAGACATATGTTATCTATAATGACATTCCTATAAGAATATAATTTTTAAAATATTTAAATTTATTATAATCTATTTGTATTTACATTATTGTGTCATCTTTATGATTCAAAATTAAATAAAATCCATTTAAAGAAGATGTGGTATTAGCTAATATAGCATATCATATATAGTACATCATATTATATAATAAAATATATTCATATAATGCCTAAAATTTCATATATTTATCATTTCTTGTCGTATGCCTCATTTTCACATATCGTATTATAACACATGTTATATTATATAATACAATAAATTTTTTTAAAACACTCAACCAACTATCTCCCCTTTTAAGAGGGTGGTGAGATGAAGGTGCAACCCCAAGCCCATATTCAATATCCTAATATATTGTCACTAGTACCAATAATGAATGAAATAAATATAAGAGGTCTTATCATATATAAACTATAAGAAATATAACAATATATGAAATAAATTTTTTTACCTCCACATAGGATATACATAAATAAATGAAACGGAAAAATATGCATGGACACATCCGTTAAAGATCCTAAGGGAATGCACAACCAAATTAAGTAGAAAAGGAAAAAATAATAAAAATCCCAACACCCCCAAATAAATCTAACCTTAAGTAATTATAAAGGATGGAATCACTATGACACGCTAACTCCAATGAAGAGAATTAGAAGCATGAATTCCCAGTATGCTCTATAATTGCTTACCATGAAAGGTAAACACCCATCAAAATCTCCACAACCATGTATTCTATTTTGAAAAAATGTGGGATCTATTCCCATGTAGTGATGACTATAAATATAGCTAATATGTTTACATAAAAAAATCAAGTGAGTTATGATGTAGGTCATTTCATAGCTACAGGTCAAACAATATAACTTCTTAACTAGACAAAAAAGGGAAGAATATATAGAAAGGAAGAAGAAAAAACTTCAATTCCCGAATAAATAATCTACAAAATCATAGTGGAAAATTCTTAGGGATGAGCATTGATGTCAAATAATACTGTGGAATGGGTAATCTATAAACATGTCCAACTCCACATGGGAAAAACCTACTATTTTATCTATCTCAAGTGAAAAAGGCCTCATGGGGTATCTATCACCCTAATCACCATCAAATACCTTGGTAATATAATCAGGAATATCCTGGTATAAATGATAACCTAATCCACTATCAACATTTCATAAATCATGAACAACACCTACCCATCACACAATATAATGCACTATTCTTATTTTCTCACTGTGGTTCCCCGAACAATGACTCTGGCCATTGATGGGCTATCCAGACACCTTATACTTAGATAATATCACCGATAATCATAGAAGAATTTGTACAAAATATCATATGAAATGAAACTCATGGGTTTATAGAATCCACAGATGGGTATACACACCATTTACCATGATTTATTTACTGGTCTCATATTTTAAAAATGGATAACAAATATCCCCAACCATGTGAGGATCCAAAGGGATTCATGAAACCCAAACATGATAAAAATTGGAAGACCAAACATAAATAAGGTAGATCATCACCTTCTCAAAAAAAACTCCACTATAGTGGCACACCAATGTAGAGGAACATGGAGCACCCTATACACATATTTTCCCCTTTCATAAATACCATCCACACAACCCATACTCATCTAATATAATGAAATAATATCCCATTTCCTTACGGAATATATGGAAGAACATAAGTTAATATCAATTAGGGATATCATTTACACAATCTTCATTAAGAATAACCCAAACAAAAAGTATCATTTGAAAAACCACCATTTTATTATAGAATATCACTCCACAAAACATCAAATTAGTATTAGCTCCAACAACTATTGAATAATTGAGAACATCCACCATGAATATGACACTAACATGACCACCTAGCATTGAGTATACAATACCCACACATCTTAGGGAAGAGACACTTATATTATAAAATGGGAGGTCAAAATATTGATACAAACCTTAATCCTAATGGATTACAAAACTACCATATCCATACCATCCCCACCACAAAAACATCACTACCCTTGATCATCTATAAAAAAGGGTTACCCTAAAGACTTCCACAATAACATTTACCTTCTATCAGAAGACCCAAGCTCTCTACCTATGAGAAGAAATTCCATCCATATAATGGGTAATGGATATAAAAATCATAGCGTTATAGCAGTGTATAGATAAGTCCTTATACATCTATCTAGACTACATGTTTCCACTCACCTCTAGTTCTTTCAGAACGATGAAACTCTATAATTTACTCATCCATTAATAATTCTCCATCGTACTACCCTACTTTATATAGTGTATGTACAATGGTAGTACAAACTCATGAATCTGTTAGTCCATATCCTCCTAGAATCCCTAACAACCAATAAAATGTAAAAGATAATTGGTCTATTTCCTTGCGCCTTCCCTACATCAAACTAGATGACATTCATAGTTGTCACTAGTCTATGATATAAAACTAGGCATAAATCATCATTCTAACATCCTGAAATATAAATGAGGAACATGCCATCATGTTTTATATGAAATAAAACTATAAATTTACTACATAATTCTCTAAATTTGGATATAGGTTTGGAAAATGGGGAAAACCCCTTTGAAGTAAATGTACACAACTTGTACAATGATCTACATGACATGTTCACTCGGAGACCCACTATGGGCATATACATCAACCCATATCTATTCATATTTTACGAAATAACTTTTGTGACTCAAGGAATACCTGATGTGTAAGAAACATGTGATATCTATTCATATACCCTACTCAATATATGTCATGTAACCCGACATCGAATAAACTTTTAAATCCATGTTCCTTCCATGGGGTGTTTATCTATGTACATTTCCCTGCCCCGAGTCATGTATTGAATGGTAATACAAGACGTTTTCATGTGGCTAATATGTTGATTCTTCTCCATCTTCAACAATCATTACACTAACAAAAAATTCGATGTCAATTATTGAACTTCATATCATTTGATAAGGAATTTTATATGTAAAATTCATGAAAACCGTCAAATTATTTTTGTTTCCGCAAAAATATCCCCACAACATGCCTTCTGATATACCTCAATGTTGAAATACCTAAATAATAATGGAAAATGACTAGAGAATAAAAATATAAAATTGAAATCAAAATAATGATTTGTACCTCTTGGGGAATCACTAAATATTCATGGTTTCACACCAATGATCCTTGGTACATGGATGTAACATTCCAATCCAACTCTAATTGAACTCAATTGAGATAGATCCAATGGTATCTTCCTCATTCCCCTCATACAGTTAATGGGATATTTAATGACCCCATATTGATGTACATCCACATTACATTTATTTTCTAGAAAATTTAAAACATTACACAAAATATATTCCCAAATATTGTATTAGTTTAGTGTCTTTGGGATCTCAGAACATAATTTTCTAATTTGGTGAAATATCTTCATCATCTCCCACAAATATCTTCCACTTTTGTTTTCCTACCTAAATCGTTTTTTGTATCCTGGGGAAAATATAACATAAAAAGGGTGAGATCAAATTCTCATTAAAAGTAAACATTTAGAATATAAAACAAACCATAAACATTAGAATATTGAAACATGAATTTAATGTTTAAATATTGAAATCATTAGTCATGAAATACATATTGGTAGTTTGTATGGAGTAGATAATAAAGGGAAATTAACCATGATAAAATATAATTGGAATAAAACATGTAATTGTGGAAAACTAATAAGAACATAATATGATTTCCATAGGTGTCAAGGGATTGCTGCTAAGACCATCGTTGTGGACAAAGCCCATAATTGAATTGGGTTTACATGTCATTCCAGCCATGTTTTACTGAACCAAATTTACTTTCCATTCCATCTATGTATATCTCATGAGATATAAATATTACGCATTGCATTTGAGGGAGATATAGGTCCCACCCATCTCATAATGAAATAATTCTCACAAGTTCCACAAAAACATAAATCATTCATCATAGCATAACCCATAAAATAAAATGGGATTATTGAACATAATTTCATCATAAAATAATCCATATAAGGTAAATGGATGTCATAAAAATATCTCCATAACAAACACAATCATATCAAAGTAATAATATGGATAGATATATAATTCTCCGTCATATTCGATAGAAAATAATTTTTGATAATACAATTGAACTTAATTCCTAAGTAAAGTATTGTTTCTTCTTAAAAAACGTTTTCTTTTCTCAAAATGTCATGAAATTTTAAAATTAAAGAATTTAATTTAAAATAATGTTAAAATATTCTAAAGTAATCTTCCTATAAATAATGAGTTATGGATGCATAAAAATCTATTCATGCCATATATGGAAAAAATTTATTTTTCTCTTACTTTTTCTAGAAAAGTCAAAAAGTACCTCATATGATAAACGTAAGAAATATTCTTTCCAAACCTTGTATTAAAAATAAAAATTGGTAAAAATGAATTTAAACATACATATAAGAATAGTAAACATTTTATGAAAACATTATTAGAAAACATGGACTTTTATTAAAAATATGCCCTAGTAAATAGTTACGAATAAACAATTGTGGATAAAAATGATATTGAAAACATTTCTCTTACATTTTACTTTTTGTTAGTCGAGGGTATGGTAAACTCCTGTATAATGGTTAAATAATGTTATTGAATTTTACTTGGACCGTAGCTATGTCTATGATATCATAGATGATCTTATATGATCCTATTATATCCTTTTGTTAATAGTATTTCAATATTCCCATATTGTCGGGTGTTAATCACTTTGTTTTCCCATTCCCTTTTTCCAAGTAATTTATGTTTATTATTTAAAGGATGTATTTTATTCCTTACATTAATTTCATAATTATTATTTTCAAAATTCATTAATATTTTAAAATCATTCTTAAATTTTTAACGTGGAGAATGAATCTCACCGCATCGTGGAGGTGGTAGGCCATACGTAAGCACGAGCGACAATATCATTCTCTTGTTGGCTAAATGGAATGTAATTGGACGATGTATAAATTATAACAAATCATTATCATGTTATATTCATTATTTAAATCTATTATACAAATCATTATACCCATCATAATAAAGTATTTCTGAATAACAAATTGCACCACAGCGTTGAGACGGTAATCCATACGTATGCACACATGGTTATATTGTTATTAGTTGGATGGGTAAAAGCAGGTGTAAGGTTATCCCATAATTATAATAACATATCTGCATATATCATATACTGGGGTTATTAATTTAGTGTGGAGTCAACATATAAAGAGGAAGTAGAAGAAGAAAATAACTTGGAAAGAAGGGATAAAATGATTACCTATTCTTCTTGTGTTTCCTTTCGATTTGAAAAAAGTGATCTTTAGGATAGCTCTCTACCCAACTTTAGGACTCTTGAATGAAGTGGGGGAAGTTTAGAGAATAAATGAGTAGGGTTTGATAGATCTAAAATTAATTAGAGTTGTGAGTTAAACAGAAATGGAGGTTCACTTTTATAAGAGAGGTGAGGGGAACTATAGAAACAATCATGAAATATAAATTTTTTATAAAATGGTTTTCAGTTTATATATAACAACGCTGCTCTTAATTATATACTTAAACATAATTTATTATATAAAATTCACTTGATAAAACATAGAGGATTGAGAGGTCTAGTGTCATTGGGGATTAGGATCATTACATAACAACCTAAAATATGAAATACATTATCTTTATAGAAAACTTCCTTTACATGACCACTACATTCCCTCATACTTAGCACTGCATGGGATAACATAAGGACATGCAAAATAAATGTTTGAGATATAAATCCTAGTAAGGGAATAAACATGGAATAACATTTGAAATACAATAAATGTAAGAAAATAGACATATCAATAAGAGCACAAGAGAAACATGAACATAAAGGCATGATAAAGCACGATAATCATAACATGGAAATGTGGAAACAACACTTAACATAAAATTTTCATGATTCAAGGCTCATTTCCCATGGAGCATAAGTAAACCCTCATTTCACATGAAACATGAGTAAACCCTCATTTCAATTGAATTAGTATTAGTCAACACTCATTTCACATGATGTATCATGATACTATACGTTATCCAATGCATTGGAGCCCCATTAGGGCACAACTTTCTTAAACATTTCATTTCATGCATAAGTGTGCCACATGGATCACATAATATGAAGTCCGTCAACATCATAAGTTATTCCACTATTAATAAATTTTGAATAAATAAATGAAAGTACCATTCAATTGGTATATTTTCCTAGTGGTGAATTCCATTTATAAGGACATTGGTATGGTATTCACTACACTATGATCTTATATTGAAAAAATGCGGTTCAATTTGGGCAGCATAACAGCATGACATAAGAATTCATAAAAAGGGTTGATGATAGTGAAATGGGAGTCTCATAATATTTACATGAAATGGACAATAAGGGGGTCAAAAAGATACATGTCCCAACAAATGTACTGGAATTTAGATACGTAATACAAAATAATTTCTTTAATGTGAATGGGAAAAGAGAAATTGCTTACAGAATTTTAGCAAGGTTACAGGTGTACATAGGAGGCATTAATGAGAGATAAAGAGGATCACTAATTATTCAAACATTAATAGGGAAGTATGGGGGAGGTGAGAAATCATACCCCAACATTTATAATTGAAAATAAAAGGGCATACCAATATAAGGAAACTTGGACCTAAATAAGGAATGTTAGAATCCCTTACTTGGAAGTGTAATCCCAAAGGCTTGGGAGAGGTTTGAGAGAGGATTCATGGGAGCTTGGAGAAAATTGGGAGAATTATAGAGAGATTAGGGTGGGGTTTGTATGAACTCCAAAGTCTTTGAGTGAAGAGGAAGTGGGAGCTTGGGTGGGTTTATATAGGAAAGGAGAGTAAACTCTTTATTATTTAGGTTAGGTACACCATACATTAAACTAATCAAAACCCCAAACCATCCCATTCTTTTTGCCCAAGTTTTATGCCAAAGGGGAGTGAAAAAAATATTTTTTAAGGAAAACGGCCGTACTTCTTAAAATAATAGGGTTGCTTATGTGGAGGTGAGTCGCACTCTCAACGAAAACAATTTAAAAAGACAAAATGTTTTATAAGCCTTAAAGGGTCCACTAAAGCTTTTTAAAAAAAATAAAACAAACCCAAAATCACATTATTTTAATGGTAAAATATATATTGGAAGAAAAAATTGTTTATTGTATTTTATTACATCGTTATTGGGTCATTATGTTGTCATAAAACACATTATATATTTAAACAGTATTTTATTTTTACCCAAAAATTCTAATATCTTAGAAAATTATGAAAAATTCACCATTGGATAATTTCGAAGTCCTGATTAAAAAAATAATATTTATTTTATCTAAATTATTTTTTAAATATGTAAATTTTTCATTTTAAAATAAAAACCAACATTTATCGAAAGTTCATGTCTTTTGACAAAAACAGATTTCAAACCTTAATAAAAATTAAAATTGCATTCATAAAATTATACGATAATTTATATTTAATAAAAATTAATTTAATAATAATAATAATATTTTATTGAAATATCATTTAATTCAAAAATCCATTAATTCATCAAAATATATTTCTTAGTTGAATATTAACTAAAAGTACTATTTGTGCTTTAAAAACTATTTATAAAGTAACAAAAATAAAAACAATATATATTCTCCATACAAGAATAATGTAAATAATCGTAGTACTAGTGTCTTATTACAAAACTCCTTAGAAACCTACATAAGACCAAAGGGTATGGTGTGCGATGGTGATAAACTCTTGGGGTGGCTCAGATAACATCGTTTGGGTGGTAATCTATATTAACTTCCACTTCTCCCATAGTCGGTTCCGCTCAAGCATAATATGTTCAAGCTCGGCTTGGGCTTGGTCAAGAGAAAATCCCAATGACACCACCTCCTTTCCGAGCTTCAATAAATGGGCTTCGTACGGGGAAAGTATACTACATGAGGCCATCGCTTCCTTTGTCTGAGGAAATTGGATTTGTTAAACCCCTATATTTATACTAATCATGAGATCACTATTCAAAAGCTATATTAGCAACAATCACAATTCATAACGGTATTTTAAAATCTAGAAACATAAATCCAATGAAGTTAGAATTTTATATAACCAAAATAAGACAATTAATTAGATCAACATGAATTTTCATTAATGAATGTTTGGGTCATTACAATCTTCCCCCCTTAAGAAATTTTTCCCTTGAAATATCCTTTTTCCACACTAAAACATATCTGGTTAACTCTGCTTTATCACTTCCTCTGATTCCCATGCCGCTTCTTCAAACTTTTAGTTTCTCCATAACACCTTCCTGAGGGGCATTGACTTATTTAGTAGAAATTTTTCTCTACGATCTAAGATCTTCACTATTTTCTCCTCGTAAGAAAGACCATCCTCTAGTTGTACTGCCTCGGAAGAGAGTAAATGTAAAGGGTCTGGTATGTACTTCCTTACGAGGGATACATGAAAGATATCATATACTTTGGCCATGGTAGGGGGAAGTGATAGTCGATAGGCCAGAGCCCCAACGCGATCAAGAATCTCGAAAGGGCTGATGTACTTCAGACTTACCTTCCCATTCTTTACAATCCTCATAACCATCTTACATGGAGATATGTGTAGAAATACCATGTCTCTAACTTTAAACTCAAGGTCTCATCGACTGTTATATGCATAACTCTCCTGTCAGCTCTGGGCTGCCTTGATATGATTTCGAATGGTTTTCACCTTCTCCACTATTTCTTCGACCATTTATGGTCCTAGTAGCTTACGCTCACTGACTTCATCCCAACATGATATTGTTCTTCACCTCTTAACATATAGGGCTTCATGTGGTTCCATTCAGATGCTCGAGTGAAAATTGTTATTATTATTGAATTAAACTAGAGGAAGATGTTGATCTCATCCTCCTTTAATGTCCATTGAATATGATCTTATCATATATTCTAGTGTCTGAATTGTTCACTCAGATTGGCCATAAATTTGAGAATGATATGCCGTAATGAAGATTAGTTTAGTATCCAGAGCATGCTGAAGAATATTCCAAAACATAGAGGTGAATCTTGGATCTTGATTTGATACAATATATAATGGTACTCCATGCAGCCTTACCCCTTTCCTGATGAATATCCGTGTTAGTTTATCCAATGAGAAATCCACCCAAATTTCAATGAAGTGTGAAGACTCTGTAAGATGATTCACAACAACCTAGATTGCATTGTTTCCTTTGGATGTCTTCGTATGTCTGGTGACAAAGTCCATGGTGATGTTATCCCATTTCTATGTTGGTATGGGCAATGGTTTCATCATCCAATTAGACTTCTACCTCTCTGCAATCAATTTCTGACACACCAAGCACTTTTATGTATACTCAGTGATATCCTTCTTCATATTCTCCCACCAAAAATTCTCTCAAATATCTCGATACATCTTTGTTTTTTCTTGGTGAATATAGAAATTTGAACTATGTGCATCATCCAAAAGTTCCTTCTTCAGCTCCGAACATGATATAACACATAGTCTTTTCCCAAATCTCACAATTCCTTCTTCATTAACATTGAACTTTGAGGATTTCCCTTTTCGAATAGCTTCCACTTTATTCTGAATTCCCACATCATCCTTTTGATAATAATTTATCCTTTCCAAAAGAGACGGTTGAGAAATCATTTGAGAAAGGATTGATGATGTTCCATACTTTATAAATCCCAGTCTATATTTATCAAATCTAAGAAGATTATATCCTTCTCAATTCTCATCAATGATAGCATTGTTGGGTCCTTTCTACTTAGAGAATTAGCCACCTTGTTTTCTTTCCGAGGGTTGTAACAGATTGAGCAATAATAGTCTTTGATCATCTCTAACCATCTTCGTTGGTGCATGTTCAACTCTTTATGTGTGAATATATACTTGAGTCTTTTATGGTACATATATATTTCAAACTTCTACCCAAAGAGATAATGCTGCCGAATTTTTAAATCTAAGATCACCGTAGCCAACTCCAGATCATGTGTTGGATAATTCTGCTCCTAAACCTTCAATTTCCTTGAAATATAGGTAATGAAATTGTCATTTTTCATCAACACACAACACATTCCCTTCCTGGAAGCATCACTGAATTCCACAAAATGTTCTCCACTTATGGGTAAAGTGAGCATGAGTGCAGTGATAAGACTCCTTTTCCACTCCTTGAATCTTTCATCACATTAATCACTCCAAGAAAACTTTACTCCCTTCCAAGTTAGCTTGGTAAGTGGGTTGGACAATCATGAGAAATTTCTCACAAATCATCAATAATAACCAGCTAACCCCATGAAGATACAGATATCCATTACCGAGGTTGGCCTCAACCATCCCTCAATTGTTGCAGTCTTGGAGGGATCCCCAGATATCCCAATACATGTGATGATATGGCCCAATAATGATACCTCCTTCAATTAGAACCCACACTTGATGTACTTTTCTGAGAGATTCTCCTTTCGCGAGGTCTCTAGTACGGTTCTTAAATGATCCTCATGATCCTCCTTGGTTTTGTATTATTTTAGAATATCATCTATAAATATTTCCACAAACTTTTCAAGGTAATCTCTAAAGACTCTATTAATCATGTACATAAATATTGATGGAGAATTAGTTTTACCTAAAGGCATTACTATGAATTCATAGTGCCCATATCTTGTACGAAAATCAGTCTTGGAGATATCTTCCTTCTTCACCCTTATATGATAATATCCTGAAAAAAATAAACCTTGGAGAAGTATTGTGATCCACGCAGCTTATTGAACTAGTCATCAATTCATGGGAGAGGATACTTTTTTTATCGTGGTTTTGTTAAGCTCATGATAATCGATGCAAAGGCGCATTGACCCGTCCTTCTTCTTGACGAAGGGGACTGGGGCACCCCATGGTGAAGCACTTGGGAGTATAAACCCTTTATCCAGATTCTTTTATAATCATTTCTTTATCTATTCAAGGTCCACAACATCCATTATATATGGATTCATGGATATTGAAAACACCCTAGGTAAAAGATCAATTGAGAATTCAACATCTCTTCTAGAAGGAAGACCACACAATTTCTTGGGAAACACTTTAGTGAATTCCCTCACAATAGGCATGTCTTAATGGAAGGTTTCCTCCTTAGACTCAATCATATAATCCAGATATTCATACTCATAGGGAAGTAATATCTATGCTTGAGATGATAGAGATAAAGAAGAATCATCTTCCTCATTGCACTTGTACAGAATCGGGGGTCGATTCTCTACATGGAGAGTGATTTCCCACTGACAACAATTTATGTTGGCTCTATATAAGGAATGCCAATACTTTCTAATAATTTCATCAAATTCCACTAGAGGGAGAATGAGGAGGCACTCCAGGAAGTTAAATCCATAGATTAAGATAGGGGAGGAGTTGTATTCATGGGTTGTAATGATTTCCCCATTTTTCGTACTCACCGACGTCTTTACTTCCATGATCTGTGGTTGTGTTGGGATTGTTCTACTGAAATTTCAGGTTATGAAAGGATGTGTATAAACTTAATAGAAAATTACATTCACTATTCTTGAATTAATAACAAGAGTACCTATCACCACTTCATTGTCGGGGTTCACTTCAGTAGTAGTGATGGAAAAATATCACCCTTTCTACCTTGAAGGTTGATGGTTTCCTCCGAAAACCCTTGGCTTAGGGAACTAATTTTCAAGATGCCCTGGTTCTTTGCAGTTGAAGCAATGAACAATGAATTAAGTGTCAAATAGAGAGTTACTCACCTCTATCTCAGATGTAGTATTTTCTTGTCAGTAGTAAAAGGCTAGGTGCCCTTCTTTTCTACACCTAATTCATTTCCTCACCCCCTTTAAGAAATTTTTATGGTGCTTATTTCCACACCTTTGGTAAGTGGGGTGGTGTATTTTCATAGAACAATTGGATTTATCCATCGAACCACTAGAATTGAAGTCTACCTCACACTTCTTATCCCCATGGTACCCCTGAGATTCATTGATCTCCATTTCAACCATGAGGTCACATCAGACAATTTCCTCATAACATTCAATGTTGTGGATCACCAGGGATTTCTTGGGGCTAGGTTTAAGACCACCAAAGAAAAGGTCAACCTTGCATTCGAGGGTAACGACAAATCCAGAAGTGTATCATGCAAGCCTTGTGACATTTTTATGTTACACTCCGACAGATTCGTCATCTTTGTTCTTGAGGGAATGGTATTCTCTTTCCATTTTAAGCCAGAGGGTGTGCGGAAAATATTTATCAAAAAACATTTTTTGGAAATCCATCCATTCCAATGCCCTGATCTACTCCTCAGGCTTAATATTTTTTATCATCATCTGCCATTTATCAGCTTCACCCTCCATACGATAAGTATTCAGTAGAACATTTTCTTGTTCGAAACATTGAAGGATGGAGAAGATCTTTTTAATGGAGTCGATCCATTGTTCTATGATTGAGGGATCAGATGATCCATTAAATGTAGGAGGCCTTTGTCTTCTAAAGATCTCAATAAAGACATTTTCTTTCATTTGGGGGGGGGGGGGGGCTGAACGTTCATGTTGACCCTTGTTTCTTTTCAAATCTAGAGTTAACAGAGAGAGAATTGTGACCAAGTTCTTGATTCCTACTCCCATCAGATTGGGAATCTCATTAGCACAGTCATCATAATGATCGTCAAATCAGTAGTTAGCCAGAGTCCTCCTATTACCAGCCATAGGATGGAATAAATGTAAAGATAGGGTTAACACATAAAGGTTAATCCAAGAAAAAAACAAATGATTATAAATAGATTTTATTTCCTTAACTTATGAATCAATAGGCTTCGATATATGTTATCCATGATCTATATTCTAACATATATTGTTAGGGTATTTTTTTTAATTCCCATAATAATGGTTCATTCTAATATTTTTAATTTATGAAAGCATATCCCTGAGGAGTTTCGTAACCAAGAGTGTAGAAAGGCTCGTTGTCGTGTTCCAAGATACCCTGGGTCAGGCTCGAAACTCCATTTTGAGGATTTCACCCCTAGGTACATATGTGACAGAGCCGCCTCTACCTACTTGTATATATAGAGGGAAGTATTTTCTTGATAAACCACTAACTTAATACCCACAAAAACATATGGATGTTTTTATTATACTTAGTCTTTTTTTATTGCTTCACTATGGTTTTCTAATCCTAATCCCAAAAATAACTAAACCTATCCCCTGATACCAACTATAACAACCCAACTCTTTATTACATACGTAAACATGATTTATTACATAGACTTCACTTGATTTAACATAGAATATTGAGTGGTCTAGTTTCTTTGGGGCTTATGATCATTACATAAGAACATTAAACATGAAATAAAACATCTTTATTGAAAAATTATTTTACATGACCACAATATTCCCTCGTAATTAGAATTGCATTGGATAACCTGAGAACATGCATAAGAAAAGGGTGAGCTATAAATACCAATAAGGTTATTAACATTGAATAACATGAGGAATATAATACATTTTATAAAATAGGCATAACAATGGAGCACAAGAGAAACATGAACATAAAGGCATGATAAAGCATGATAATTATAACATGGAAATGTGGTAACAACACTTAACATGAAATTAGCATGATCCAAGGATCACTACACATGGAGAATGAGTAAACCCTCATTACACATGAATCATGAGTAAAACCTCAATTAACTTGAATTAGAATGAGTCATCACTAATTGAACATGATGTATCGTGATACTATACTTTACCAAATGCATTGGAGTGCTATTAGGGTGCACCATTCTTAAACATTTCATTTCATGTATAATTGTTCCATATGGATCATATAACATGTAATTAATCAACATCATAAGTTATTCCATGATAAAGGAATGTGTAATAAATACAATAATGTACCATTCAATAAGTATATGTGTATAAAGGTGAATACCATTGATAGAGACATGGGTATTGTATTCACCACACTAGGATCATGGCTTGGAAAAATGCGGTTCAATTTTGGTAGCATAACAGTGTGACATAAGAATTCAAAAAAATGCTCGATGAGAGAGAAATGGGTGTCTCATAATATGTACATGAAATGGAAATTAAAGGGGTCATATAGATACATGTCCCAACAAATGTAATTGAATTTAGATAAGTATTACAAAATAATTGCTTGATTGGAAATGAGGAAAAAAAATTCCTTACAGAATTTCATCATGGTAACGGGTGTACATGGGAGGCATTAATAAGAGATAAAGGGGATCTCTCACTATTCAAACATGAATAGAGGAGTATGGAGGAGGTTCGAAATCATACTGTTGCGTCAAAAGTTTTCCTTTGACTTTTATATCATGTTTTGGAAATCACAAATATCTTTTATCTTGTATCATACTGACTCTATCAATCGTATCGTACTGACTCTGTCAATCGTATCGTACTGACTCTGTCAATCTTATCATACTGACTCTATCAATCGTATCGTACTGACTCTATCAATCGTATCGTACTGACTCTGTCAATCGTATCATACTGACTCTGTCAATTGCATTGTACTGACTCTATCAATCGTATCGTACTAACTCTATCAATCGCACTCACTTTTGTGTATCTTACTTTGTATCATATTAATACATTACATTTAGTAATACTTATAATACTCATACTTTCATTACTTTCTTTTTTTGGTACTTAGTTAAAAAAACACGTGTTTCATATTAGTCATACTCTTTATTATCATCTTCATATGTCTTTTTTTAACCAATACGATGTCGTTGAGTTAGTTACAAACTAATCAAAATGATGTCATGCTTTCTGTTTCAATGTGACCGTTATAATGCCAGGTTTCCAAGTCCCTCCGAGTTTTTCAGAGAAATATGACCGTTGGAGGAAATGTGACTGTTGGAACCTGAGGCCTATAAATAGGAAGTCATTTGAAGCCGAGAAAGAACGACGGTGATAAAACTGTGATACTTTGCTTCTATCAAGTTCTAGAGAGAGACACTGTGACTTCTCTCATGATTTGTGATTTGTGCATCTGAACATCTTATCGAGGGATTTCATGTAATTGAAAGATAGAGGTGATGATTACCTAAAAAATCGAGGGTTGTCAGGGATAGGTAGACAGACATTCTGATCATCATATCAAGGGCTTCCAGGGATAGGCAGACAGACGAACCGATCATCATATCTAGGGCTTACCAAGGTGGTGGTAAGATAGACCTCTTATCCTAGGTTAAAGGATAACCCTTCTCTTTGGGTTAAAAATTATTGTAATACTTTTACATTTCTGCTGCTGTTTGTATTAGAAAAGAATTTGTATTGTTTCCTTTCTTCATTACACTTTCAATTGTAATTGTTTCAATTACCATTATTCTATTACAATTTGTATTAATAGATTCTATATGCTTTATGGTAGAACCTCTCACACTTGTATTACTCTGATTATTGTATTCATCTTGAATAAAATTACTTTACTTTTCTAACAGTAATACATTACTTCATACCTTTATATTCAATACAATTGTGGTTGTTTGAATTGTATTAGTTTAAGATCTTTTAAACTAATCTCTATGTGTTTAAATTCAATGTTTTAAACATAAAATTCACCCCCCTCTTGTATTGTTTCATTTAATATACATATACATCTACATATTCGATCCAACAATTGGTATCCGAAGAGGTTTCCACTGATTTTTATTACTTACTCTATTTTTTCAAACTTTATTTTTTAACTACTTACTACACTAACGTGTGGAGTGGAAAAGATTTTTTGTTTCATTAGATGGCAGGAATGAATATTGGGTCAATTGACAACCTAAATCCTTCTAGACCACCTATCATTGATGGGAATGATTATGAGTACTGGAGATATCAAATAAAGAAGTTTGTGATCAATACTGGTGTAGAAAATTTTATAATGCTTACTAGAGGTTACAAAAATCCTGACAAAGAAGTCAGTAATTTCACAAATCAAGAGAAGCAAGAATATAAACTGAATTACAAGGTACGCAATACTTTATTATGTTCTATGAACAAGAATATATAAAGCCTGATATCTTCATGTGAAGCAGCCAACTGTATTCGGAAGAAATTGGAAGTCACACATTTCGGTGCATCCGTGGTTATAGAAACAAGAAGAGCAATGCTTCGAGCAGAGTATCATGGTTTTATTTTTCCTTATGGAGAGCCGGTATGTAAAGTGAAAAAAATATTTATGACAATTTTCAACAGTTTACAATCTATGGGGGAAAAGGTCTTGATGATGAAGCTCTTGTACATAAGATTATAGATATAATTCCAAATGAATGGGAGTAAAAAAGGATAGCTACTAATGAAAATAGAAAAGTTTCCCAGATTACTCTTGATGAACTATTTGGAACTCTTTTAAAGCATGAAACAAGAATGAAAAGAGATGCTGATTTCAACAAGAAGAAGAATGGAAATGGCAGTGTAGCTTTTACATCTAAATCTTAAACACCTGAAAGGATAACAATATCCAAATCCAAGAAAGTTGTTATATATAATTCAAGTGATTGTGATCTTTCAGATAATGAGTTAGCCAATCATGCTCGAAGGATGAACAAGATTGTGGGAATGAAAGACTTTCAATAAAAATTCAAAAAGAAAGAGAGGAAGGATAAGAAAGATTCATAGGTAACTTGTTACGAATATAAGAAAGTAGAACATATAAGGCCTAATTGCCCTTTACTGAAGAGAAAAGTCAGAAAGGAGAAACATTCTGAATGAAATAAGAAAAAGTATTATAATACAAAGAAAGTCTTGAAGGAAAATGATACTTGGAGTGAAAATGGTAGTGATTCTTCAGACAATTCTTCAGAATATGATTCCTCTGGATAGAGAAATATTGGACTTATAGCCAGGCTACCAATTTAGGATCATTGTCTTATGGCCAAGTTACATAATGCTGAAGCTATTACAAATGTCTCTTTAAATGAAAATTATATTAATAATAAATATTATGAATCTTCAAATGATGATTCTTCGTCATCAGAAGATGATACACTACCTTCTTTTGAAGAAGTATCTAGATTTTATAAATTACTTAAAAATGAAAATTCTAAACTTAAGAAAATGCTTGATAATGAAAATTCTAGAATTTCAGTTTTAACTAAATAAGTATCAAATCTTTCTAATGATCTTGATAAAAAAACTTCTGATTTTGAATGTATTTTAAAAACCCTTGAGAAAGTCAAATATGATAAGGATAAACATTCTAAGGATCTAGAAAATGTGATTTCTAAGAAATTTTTTTAGAGCCTAACTCTAGTTTAAAATCAATTGTTTTGGAAGATAAAAACATAGTTTTAAAACTAAAGTTAGATATTTTCTCTTTAAAGAAATGTTTGTCAAACTTTACTCATGGAAAGGAAAAGTTTGACAAGATGTATTCTCAAATTAGACCTTTTAGGAATCATTATGGACTTGGTTATACTTATTCCAAACCGGTTTTTATTAATAACTATTTTTTAAACAAAAAACACCTTTTTGTTCTAAGTGTCAATGTGGTGGAAACTGGAAAAGAGGGTGTTCTCTTAATAAAACTCAATCTTTAGGATTTCATAAAGCTCATTTTTTAAAACAAATGTGGATTCCTAAAATTCTCTTATCTAACCCTTCTGGATCCAAACAAGTTTGGATTCTGAAAAAACTAATTGTTTCTTTTTCAGGAAAATGAGAAGTGTACCAATAAAAATATTTGGTACATGGATAGTGGTTGTTCTCGACACATGACCGAAAACAAATATCTTTTTGAAAAAATTATCAAAACAAAAGGAGGAAAGGTTATCTTCAGAGATAATGCTCAAGGAAATATTTTTGGTATAGGTAATATTGTTTTTCTTGGAAAAGTTCTTATATAAAATGTTTTGTTTGTTAAAAGTATTAGGAATAATATCATCACCCTAAGTCAATTATGTGAAGAAGGTTACCTTGTGAATTTTAGAAATGATAAATGTCTAGTTCACAATTCCAAGGATGAGTTCATTCTATCTGCCCATAGGCAAGAGAATGTATACACTATTATCTTAGAAGACCATAGAAGCCAAAATTTACCCTGCTTAAGTGCAATAGAAGACCATTCATGGCTATGGCATAGAAGACTAGGACACTATAATCTAATAAAACTTTGTAAACTCTCAAAGAAAAGACATGTAAAGGGACTACCAGATCATAGATATGATTCTTCAAAAGTCTGTGATCCATGTCAATTTGGCAAGCAACATAAAACTAGATTTAAATCAATTAATGAAGTTTCAACTTATAATGAATCACATCTAGTGCACATGGATCTTTTTGGTCCTTCACAAACTGGAAGCGTTGGAGGAAAATACTATGTATTTTTTTACTTGATAACTTTAATAGATTCACATGGGTCTATTTTCTAACAAAAAATTCTGAAGCCTTTTCCTATTTCAAAACTTTTAGAGCCCAAGATAAAAATGAAAAAAACCTGCCATTGATAACTATTCATAGTGATCATGGTGGTGAATTTCAAAATTCTGAATTTGAATTTTTTTGTAGTAAGAAAGGTATTACTCATAATTTTTCAGCCCCAAGAACTCCTCAGAAAAATGGTGTTGTTGAAAGAAGAAATCATATTCTTCAGGAAATGACTAGAACCATGTTGAGTGAGTACTCAATTGCTAAGAACTTCTGGGCTGAATCTGTTAGTACTTCTTGTTATACTATAAATCGTGTTTTAACCAGACCTTTTTTTAATAAAACACCTTATGAGTTATGGACTGGCCGAAAACCTAAAGTTTTATACTTCAATGTTTTTGGGTGCAAAGTATTCATTCTGAATACAAAAGATAATCTACACAAATTCGCACCAAAATCTGATGAAGGAATCTTTCTAGATTACTCCACAACTTCTAAGGCTTATAGAGTTTTCAATAAAAACACTTGTACTGTTGAGGAAACAGTACATGTAAAATTTGATGAATCTGATCCTTTTTTTTAAAATCATCACAACCTACATCCTCAGATGCATTTTCAAAAACATATTATCAACCTTTGTTAGAAGATCCTTATGATAAGGAAAATGTTCAAGAAGATACTTCTGAAACATTTACCACAAAATAATTTCTACCATATGTTGATGAACAGGTTTTAAAAAATCCAAATCAATTGTTTCTTAGGAATCATCCTATTGATAATATCATTGTTTATGTAAATCAACCTGTAAGGACTAGAAATTCCTTATGAAATGAAATAAAACATCTTGATTTTCTTTCCCAATTTGAACCTAAAAGTCCAAATGAGGCCTTAGGTGATGAAGATTGGATCAAAGAAATGCAAGATGAACTAAATAAATTTTAGAGGAATAAAGTCTGGACTTTAGTTGAAAGACCTAAAGAAACAACTGTAATTGGAGTAAAATGGGTTTTCAGAAACAAATGCTATGAAAATGGAATCATTGTACGAAATAAAGCAAGACTTGTTGCTAAGGGCTATATTCAACAAGAAGGAATAGACTATGAAGAAACATATGTTCCGGTAGCTAGACTTGGATCTATTCGAATTCAATTAGCCTTTGCAGCATACTTTAACTTCAAACTATTTCAAATGGATGTTAAATGTGCTTTTCTAAATGGTTTTGTTCAAGAAGAAGTTTTTGTTGAACAAACTCCTAGTTTTCTAGACCCAAAACATCCTAATCATGTTTTAAAACTTACGAAATCCCTATATGGTCTTAAACAATCCCCTAGAGCTTGGTATGATAGACTTACAAGATTTCTTTTACAAAACAAATATATGAAAGGTACACCAGATCCAACCATTTTTATAAAAATGGTAAATAAAAATGTTTTGATTGTTTAACTTTATGTTGATGACATCATATTTGGATCAACTCAGCAATCTTTAACTGATTCTTTTGCAAATTTAATGAATTATGAGTTTGAAATGAGTATGATGGGTGAGTTAACATTCTTTTTAGGTTTTAAAATTTCTCAAAAACTAGAAGGGACATATATATCTCTATATAAGTATATTAAGGAATTACTCAAAAATTATGGATATGACAAAACTAAAAGTATTAGCACTCCAATTGGTACCTCAAATACACTTGATCTTGATGAAACTGGGAAACCAGTAGATCAAACGATCTTTAGAGGTATGATAGGAAGTATTCTATACTTGATAGCTAGTCGACCAAATTTAATGTTTTCCATATGTTTATGTTCAAGATATCAATATAATCCAAAAGAGTCTCATTTAAAATCCGTAAAGAGAATCTTTCAGTATTTAAAAGGCACTATGGATCTAGGACTTTTTTACTCTTCAGGAAATGATTTTGGTTTAAAAAGTTTTTCAGATGCTGAATTTGGTGGTTGTAGAATGGATAGAAAAAGTACATCTGGAACATGTCATTTCTTAGGAGAATCTTTGGTTTCTTGGTCCTACAAGAAACAACACTCGGTATCACTTTCCACTACTGAAGCTGAATATATAGCAGTAGGATGTTTTTGTGCCCAAGTGTTGTGGATGCAACACACACTCTCTGACTATTGTTTGAGTTTTTCAAAAACCCAAATTCTATGTGAGAATACTAGTTCCATAACTCCTAGTAAGAACCCAGCACATCACTCTCATGCAAAACACATATATATTAGGCATCAATTTCTTAGGGATCACACACAAAAAGGAGATATTATTTTACAATTCATCGGAATGCAAGAAAATCTTGCTGACATTTTCCAAAAACCATTACATTCTGATAGATTTGAGTTTATAAAACAGAAGCTAGGAATGATTACATTAAAATAATCATTCATATCTACTTATTGTTTTTATATTTCTCTTTACATTAAACAAACTCCTCTTAGAAAGAGGGAGAACATTTCTTACTCTGTTTCTTTTAATCTTATGATCTTTAATTATTTACTCTCCTAGTATGTGTTTTTGTTTTTCTGTTTATCGTATTGACAATTTTATCGTATCATTTGATTTTTTGTTTATCATATTGACAGTTTTATCGTATCATTTGTTTTTCTGTTTATCGTATTGATAGTTTAATCGTATCATTTGTTTTTCTGTTCATAGTAATGATAGTTTTATCGTATCATTTATTTTACTGTTTATTGTATTGATAGTTTTATTGTATTGTTTTTTTCTATTTATCGTATTGACAGTTTTATTGTATTATTTACCTATCTGCCTATCGTATCGTCAGATCATGGTAATGAATTTCATTTCCATCGTATAGTCAGATCATGGTAATGAATTTCTTTTCCATCATATCGTCAGATCATGGTAATGAATTTATTTTCCATCATATCGTCAGATCATGGTAATGAATTTCTTTTCCATCGTATCGTCAGATCATGTTAAGGAATTTCTTTTCCATCATATCGTCAGATCATGGTAATGAATTTCTTTTCCATTGTATCGTTAGATCATGGTAATGAATTTGTTTTCAATCGGCTTGTCAGTTCGTGGTAACAAGATTCTTTTCTATTGGCTTGTCATTTCATGGTAACAATATTGTTTTCCATCGGCTCGGCAGTTAATGGTAACAAGATTGTTTTCCATCGGCTCAAGAGTTAATGGTAACAAGATCGTTTTCCATCGGCTCATCAGTTAATGGTAACAACTTTGTTTTCCATCGGTATGACGATTGATAGTATTCTTTTACTTCATACGCCTGTGTTTTTTTCTTTCACTTAATACTATCTAAAACCAACATTTACCTTACGATCTCCGACAGGTACATAATATCTTCATTTTTTTAAATTTTTTTCATTTTGTTTGTTTTAATCCAATCTTTTGATCTTATTTCTTATAATCTCAACCGTAGATGATCAATGGTCACCCTTTTTTCCGACTATAAATAGCCCCCCTCCCCAAACCCACATTGGTTTTTCAGGTTTTGAGGTGAAGCACTTCTCCAATGATTTAAGTCATCGTGCGATCTTTCAAGAGGCTTCACCTATATGTCTCAGTCCTCTGCTAATACTCCCGCTGAAATGTCTTCAAAGACTTTTACAGAGAAAGACTTTTTCAGAAAAGGTTAGTTTCTCGGGACCTTTTTGATTCGTACGATTCTACAATCAGAAGAATAATTTTTTTTCAAGGCTGGGAACATTTATGTGTTGAAAAACCAGTATCTCAAGATCCGGTTCTTTTTTATGAAGTCACTCAGTTTTATAAATCCGTATCATTTGATAAAAATATGACTACCAACTTTGCTGTGTACGATAGAAAGATTTCTATGTCTGTGAGTCAAGCAGCTCATTTTCTGAATGTTCCGATAGAAGGTGTCTCTTTCTGTCCATCTCATAAACTACCAGAGGAAGTTGGTATATTTAACAAAGAGAATGATAAAAAGAATTTGTATATAATAAATGAAGAAAAGAGGAAAGTCTCTCATCTTTCTCCGGACAATAGGTTTGTGACTATTTGAATGCAAGTTTTTCTTATCCCAAGGAAAGGAGATAGAGAAACTCTGAAAGTTTCTGATTTTTTTATGCTTGACTATCATGTAAATATGAGAAAAGTAAATCTCATGGGATATGTTTTTGAAACTATCAAGAATGTTAAGTCAGGAGGAATTAAGTCCCAAATGATTATGTATCCAGCTATTCTAACAAAATTCATTCTCCAGAGTATGATGTTTTGTAATATTCCTTTGAAAAGAAATATGATAGATTTGAAGCCCTCCTGGATTAGAAAAAGTACTTTGAAGAAGTTGAATGTTTTTTTTGACCCAAATTCAAAAAATCTTATAAGATATTTTGAAGCAGAATCATCTCAGAATCAATCAGCACCTATGCCAGCCAAAGACAATCCTTCTATTGGTGTTCCTCAAAAGTCATATCCCCAAACTAGTTCAAAGACAAAGAAGAAACCAAATTACAACAAGGAGGTTGTGGCCAAGTGGAGAAAAGAAAGAGAATAGAGAAAGGAAGGTGATCCAAAGTTCGGTCTTGACCCAGCTGAAGCTTTTGCAGAAGGAATAAGTGTAGAGGAAACACTTAAAGCTGAAAAGAAAAAGAAGTCTGTTTTTAAAATAAAGGCTCAAGACTTTGATATCTCTAAAGTACTCAGAATGGCTGAGGATGCTAGTGCTCAACTAACAGAAGAAATACATCAAGAACCAATAATACAGAGTCTTCCAAAGAAATAAAAAGTAATGAAAATGTTGAAAGAAATAGAAGAAGTTGAAGAAGAGGAAGGAGATTTTCTTTTTTAATTCCTTCAGAGTTCGAAAAAGAGTAAAGAAGAATCGGTTCAAAAGCAGAGTGAAGGTATTCAGCAAGTTCCTCATGCCAATCAAACACCTATTGAAACTTATGAAACTCTGGATAAAACACCCCATCAAGCAAAGAAAGGTACTCAATCCTCTCATACTAAAAAAGTTATTGTCATCAGTGGAAAAGTAGAAGAAGAAAGATGGGAGAAAGAAAAATCAAAAGGAAAACAGGCAGTTGTTGACTCAAGCCGATCAAATGAACTGCTTTCGTACGATGAAGACACTGATTCAAAACAAAAAATTTCTCTCAAGAGAAGTGATTACATTATTCATGTTTTAAGAGGGGTTGAAAAAACTATTCCTTACTTTCCCAGGCTGGAAGGGAAAATTGATTTTATTACTGAAAATCAAAAAAAGAAATTTGGTTCTGTAATAGAATTGAGAAAGAAAGTTTTGTCAGTTGAATCTGATTTGAATGTTCTATCTGAAACTTCGGCTTCTCATAAGAAGGCTTGCAACAGGATGAAAAAGTGATCATATAAAACAGAATGCTCGGTGAATTACAATGAGATAGCAATTGAATATATAATAAGTTTGTCAAATGATCTTGCAATTTCTTTCAATAATCTTGACAAAGAAACTGTTGAAAGGATGAATCAGGTAACCCATGGCGCCGATATTCTTTCAGTGAAATAATTTTAAGAGAGATTGAATGATTTTAAGTCTGAATTCTCAAAGATTTCATCTTTCAAAGATGAAATGGTTTTGTTGAAGAAACAAAATTCTGTGTTATCCAAAGATAACAAGAATATTCAAGATAGAATTGATACCCTTGAGGATGTAATCAGAGTCCAGGAGGAGACTATCAAGAATCAAGATTAGATTTTTGCCGACCAATAAGAGCTCCTCAGAACTCAGGGTGATCCAATTTCTGAAGACAAGAAAGAAATCAAAAAAATGAAATCTGTTCTTCATGAGATGATAAAGAAGTAAAAGGAAAGAGAAAAAAATGGCTGTTGTATTTGTTTTTCTTTTCATATGGAACTTGTCTATGTTTTGTAATGACATTTATGTTACTCATCCTTTTTCCTACAATTCTTTTCTCTAACCCTTTTAGGAAACCCAAGGTTACCCCATTCTTTTTGTAAATCACAAAGGGGGAGAATGTTTTATAAAGGGGGAGAATGATTTACAAAGGGAGAATGATTTAATCAAATACATCGAAACCAAGGAAAATCTGTGAATATAATCCTTACGAAAGTATACACCTAATGGAGAGTTAGTTGTATTCAAATTCCTATTCAGAAGAGTTTCCAATAACTCTGGGGGAGATAAGTATTTCTTGTTATCTTTACTTTGTGTTTTGTGCTTTCCAAAAGGGGGATATTGTTGAGTAAAAAGTTTTCCTTTGACTTCTATATCATGTTTTGGAAATCACAAATGTCTTTTATCTTGTATCGTACTGACTCTGTCAATCGTATCGTACTGACTCTGTCAATCGTATCATACTAACTCTGTCAATTGTATCGTACTGACTCTGTCAATCATATCGTACTTACTCTGTCAATCGTATCGTACTAACTCTGTCACTCGTATCGTACTGACTCTGTCAATCGTATCGTACTGACTATGTCAATCCTATCGTACTGACTCTATCAATTGCATTGTACTGACTCTGTCAATCGTATCGTACTAACACTGTCAATCTTACTCACTTTTGTGTATCTTACTTTGTATCATATCAATACATTACATTTAGTTATACTTATAATACTCACACTTTCATTACTTTATTGTTTTGGTACATAGTTAAAAAACACATGTTTCATATTAATCGTACTCTTGCTTATCATCTTCATATGTATTTTGTTTTAACCAATATGATGTCGTTGAGTTAGTTAAAAACAAATCAAAACGATGTCATGATTTCTATTTCAATGTGACCATTATAATGCCAGGTGGCCAAGTCCCTCCGAGTGTTTCGGAGAAATATGACAGTTGGGGGAAATGTGACCGTTGGAACCTGAGGCCTATAAATAGAAAGTCATTTGAAGCCGAGAAAGAACGACGGTGATACAACTGTGATACTTTGCTTCTATCAAGTTCTAGAGAGAGACATTGTGAATTCTCTCATGATTTGTGCTTTGTGCATCCGATCATCGTATTGAGGGATTTAAAGTAATTGAAAGATAGATGTGCTGATTACATACAAAATCGAGGGTTGCCGGGGATAGGCAGCCAGACGTTCCGATAATCGTATCGGGGGATGTCGGGGATAGGCAGACAGACGAACTGATCATTATATCGAGGGCTTACGAAGGTGGTGGTAAGACAAACCTCTTATCCTAGGTGAAAGTATAACCCTTTTCTTTGGGTTAAAAAGAATTTTAATACTTTTACATTTCCACTTATATTTTTATTAGAAAGGAATTTGTATTGTTTCCTTTCTTCATTACACTTTCAATTGTAATTGTTTCAATTAAAATTATTCTATTACAATTTGTATTAATAGATTATATACGCTTTATGGTAGAATATCTCACACTTGTATTACTATGATTATTATATTCATCTTTAATACAATTACTTTAATTTTCTAATAGTATTACATTACTTTATACCTTTATATTCAATACAATTTTGGTTGTTTGAATTGTATTAGTTTAATATCTTTTAAACTAATCTCTATGTGTTTAAATTCAATGTTTTAAACATTCAATTCACCCCCTCTTGTATTGTTCCATCTAATATACATATACATCTACATATTAGATCCAACACATACCCCATCATTTATAAATGATAATAGAAGGGCATAACAATATAAGGAAACTTGGACCTAAATAAGGAAAGTGAGAATCTCTTACATGGAAGTGTGATCCAAAAGGCTTGAGAAAGGCTTGAGAGAGGCTTCTTGGGAGCTTATGGAGCCTTGGGAGGATTCTAGAGAGAAGATGGTAGGGTTTGGATGAACTCCAAAGGATTTTAATGAAGAGGAAGTGGGAGTTTGGGTGGGTTTATATAGGGAAGGGGAGGGAATTCGTTATTATTTAGGTTTAGGACACCACACATTAAACTAATAAAATCCACAAACCAGCCCATGTATTCCAATTGTTTTTTCCAAAGGGGAGTGGGAAATAATATTTTATAAGTCTAATGGCCGAACTTATTAAAAGAATAGGGTTGCTTATGTGGAGGTGTGTCACACTCTCAAGGAAAACAATTTAAAAATAAAAAATGTTTTATAATCCTTTAAGGGTCCACTAAAGATTTGTAAAATAAATCAAACAAACCCAAAATAAAATTATTTTAATGGTGAAAAATATATTGGACGAACATAATGTTTATAGTATTTTATTACATCGTTATTGGGTCATTATGATGTCATAGAACACATTATATATTTAAATGGTATTTAATTTTTACCAAAAAATTTGACTGTCTCAGAAAATTATGAAAAATTCACCGTTGAGTAATTTCTACATCATGACTCCCAAAATAATATTAATTTTATCAAAATAATTTTCTAAATATGTGACTTTTTTACTTTTAAAAAGAAAACTGAAATTTATCAAAAATTCAAGGGTTTTGACTAAAAAACAGCTTTCAAACCTTAATAAAAATTACCATAGCATTCATAAAATTATATGATAATTTATATTTAATAAAAAGTAATTTAATAATAATAATAATAATTTATTAAATTATTAATTAATTCTAAAATCCAATAATTCATCTGTTTCGGTGCGGATGTGCGTCGGGTTACGCTGTTCCGCCAGGACGCGTTCGCGCGTGCACCCGTCAACCCGAGGGGATGGGCGCGCGGCTTGTGGTCCCGCAGTCCCTCTTTCCAAGGGCGGGCGGCATTCTTCCCTTATTCAGGGGCGTCTGCTCCTTGATCGAAACCGGGATGATGGGATGTCGGCTCCTCCTTCCTTGGACGTCTCCTCGGAACTCGTCGCCTAATCCGGGTCTCCCTCATAGACTTAAGAATGTTCGTGAATCTCGTTCCCGGCGCCATATCTTCATGGACACCGGTTAATTACGCTGCTTCCGCCCGGACGCTCCAAGGAGTCTGGGCGGGGCAGCAACCTGCGGTGAGAAGGCCGGGTGGCTCTGAGTGCTGGGGGCGTGTCGTAACACTGCGGCTCTGCACGTCTGTCTTCCGTCCCTAATAGGGCTTCTCGAAGGCATGATGGCCTGAGGCATCCCGTACTAGGTGCGGGGAACTGTGTCACCTGAGGTTTTCCTCAGCTTCCCATGTTTAACACGGGGTATGCCGCGAGTTTAACGTCCAGCGGGGACGGCATCGGACCGATCAACACGAAAAGTGGATCAGATGACAGAACCCCTTGCGGGGAACCTCCGACGCTGGGGCCAGCACATGGGCGGCTTCCCAAGTAACGTGGAGTGGAGTGAAGTGGCATGACCCCACCGGGATGTGGCGGCCCGGATAAGGATCAGGATGGATGATGGAGTGAAGAGCTTGGACCCCATAGGGTCTTCCTATGTACCGCGCGTTGGCATGGATCAAAGTCAACGTAGTTCGGGTATACAGTTTAACGTCATGCTGGACGTCGGCAAGCCGACTCACGAAGAGGTCGAGGCCGCCGGGCGGAGGATTGAACCGAACCACCTCGCACAGAGGGGGATGGAACGGCCGGGTGGATCACAGTTTCACGTCATGCTGGACGATAAAAGGGGAAATGGAAAAGGGGGGCTGTGGGGAGGCACCGCGGAGATACACGCGGGCAGTCTCCCACAGGGGCGGATTCATAGGTGAATCGACGCAATCGTGAACCCTGGAGGGGTCCACTGATGGACGAACCGACGTAAATACGACCGGGACGACCAGGTGGTGGGCTTGAACCTCGGGGAGGCTTCCTACGTACCCTGTATAGAAGACAGGGATCAAAGTCCACGTAGTTCATTCTGTCAGGACTTACGCACTTGAGGCAGCCCGGTTGCGGCAAAACTCAGTTAGAAGGGACTTGGACCGAAAGCAGAAGACACCTCGATCCCAGTCATACCCTCTACTGGCTTCGGCCGTGGGGAGGCGCAATGGAGATACACATGTGCAGCCTCCCACGAGAAACTAGGGGTTTGTAATACCCTGCCCCCGTAGGGAAAAGCCGCTCCCATTAAATCGCCCCGAAAGCGGGACAATCCCGACATCCCTGCAGAGACGAGCGGGTGGGGGGCACATCCAAACCGGGGGAGATCCTGCGTGCAGAGCACGGGATCGGATGAAGCGGACGGTTTAACGTCTTGCCGGACGAAGTACAGTTTAACGTCGTGTGTTGAGGACGAGGCGGACGGTTTAACGTCTTGCCGGACGAAGTACAGTTTAACGTCGTGTGTTGAGGACGAGGCGGACGTTTTAACGTCTTGCCGGACGAAGTACAGTTTAACGTCGTGTGTTGAGGACGAAACACTTGGCAGTTTAACGTCTTGCAGCGCGGACGATGGGGCTAGGCAGTTTAACGTCGTGCAGCTTGGACGGATGTGCAGTTTAACGTCATGCTGGACGAATATGCAGTTTAACGTCATGCTGCACGTATGCGCAGTTTAACGTCATGCGGGACGAATGTGCAGTTTAACGTCATGCTGGCCATAGGTTGCCAGACGAATGTGCAGTTTAACATCATGCTGGGCATAGGTTGCCGGACGAATGTGCAGTTTAACGTCATGCTGGGCATAGGTTGCCGGACGAATGTGCAGTTTAACGTCATGCTGGGCATAGGTTGCCGGACGATTGTGCAGTTTAACGTCATGCTGGGCATAGGTTGCCGGACGATTGTGCAGTTTAACGTCATGCTGGGCATAGGTTGCCGGACGATTGTGCAGTTTAACGTCATGCTGGGCATAGGTTGCCGGACGATTGTGCAGTTTAACGTCATGCTGGGCATAGGTTGCCGGACGAATGTGCAGTTTAACGTCATGCTGGGCATAGGTTGCCGGACGATTGTGCAGTTTAACGTCATGCTGGGCATAGGTTGCCGGACGATGGGTGCATGTCACTTCGCACGAACCTGGAGGGCCGCACGGGAAGACAACGCACGGTGCGGGCACCCAGGATGAGGAGCATCGGGGCGCCACGCAGGCAGGTGCCCTCAGGGGGTCGAGGGGGGCGACCCTGGCGGGTTGCGCGCAAAAGAGGAGCTTTGCGGGCAAAACCGCGGGGCGGCGCGCAAAAATGGCGGGCTGGCGCGCAATTGGGCCAGCCCTTTGCGCGCGGAAGGTTGGGATTGCGCGCACCGGGCTTCGGATAGCGCGCGGGGGCAACGGCTCATTCTCTAACGAATGACCACTTTGAAAATGGGGGGTGCGCGCAATCGGGTCGGATTGCGCGCACCCGGGGGGCAATTGCGCGCAAGAGGCTTCTTTTGCGCGCAAAGGCCTTCGGGTTGAAATTTGTTCAAAGGAAAGGAGCCAAGGGGATTGCGCGCGAAGGCGAACCCCAAGGCTCTATTGCACGAAAGAAAGGAGGTTACCTGAAGATCGGCATTGCGCACGGAAGGGGTTGGATTGCGCGAACGAGCGACGCTTCGGATTCTGGCAACCTTCAAAACGTCGGGGGTCACCTTATATTTATAGGCAACCCCGGGCGCGGAATCCGGTCTCGGGCGCGCAATTCGCTTCGCGGGCGCGGAATCCGGACCCGGCGCGCAAAGGAGCCGCGCAGGCCACGGGCGCGCAACATAGCGCGCCGGCCCAGCGCATTGCGCGCATCCCGGGAGGATTGCGCGCCGCAGCTCGACTTTGCGCGCGAGCCTCTGAAATTTCGCGCAAGTCCTCCGTGCCCTCCGGAACGTGCCTCTGACTCCAAATATCACTTCGCTTTCCGCATCCGGAGCTTCGTTTGGGAACAACGGACTTTTCCGGCGTCTACAAAAGCCCCCCCTCGGAATCTGATCGGCGAGAGGTCGCAACGATCGGGTTCCGAGGGAGACGCCGGAATGCCGAAATCCTGGGCTGCGCGGGACTTAGGCGCGCGAAATTCGCCGCTGCGGTCGCGCAAAGCGCTTTCCGCGCAGCGCGGACCCCGGCCTCGCCTATAAAATAGGGGCGCTGGGTCCCGCGTTCCGTACTCTGGCCTTCCGCGCGATAAGCTCCAACGCTCTCGTGCGCGAAATTGCCTCTTCCGGTCGCTAAATTCTCCCGATCGGCGGGCAAAACCATCCGGATTTCGCCTGTCTTTGCGCGAAAACCCGGGACTTTGCGCGACAGTCTTCCCAATTGCGCGCCGTCCTCTTGGATTGCGCGCCAGCCTTCAAACTTCTCTACCAGCCTCGTCTGATCCCGCACGCTTCATCCCCTAACCCGCACGACTCCCGAAACTTCCGAGATGGCCGCGCACAGAGGAAATGAGGGGGATGCCGCCACTCGCAGGGCTGAGATGGCGACGAACGAGGAGGTTTACGGAGCCAAGGAGATTTTTTCCACCAATCAATCCTTGTTCGACTTACTAACGCCGGCCCAGAAGACATATCCCCTGTCGGACAACCTGCCGCTCTGGAACTTCGGCATCCTAGATGAGGTTCCGGTGCCAGGGTTCGAGATTGATGCGCCGCGGACCTGGGTGACCCGGGAGGACGAGCTTCTCCGCTATAACATCACCAACAATGGGCATCCTGCCAGAGAGACCAGGCACTTGGACGTCTACGTCCTGAACCCGAGGACGCGAACCATTGACGGGGGTGAGCCTACTGCGGAGAATTCTCCAGCCCTCTACTCGAGCATATATCGCCAGAGCGTCACGGACGACACCAAGGGCTGGCTGAAGGACTGGGACTTGCGGTCTGGGGGCAACTTCACCAGTGAGTGGGCCTGGGCGTTCTGGGTACGCCACACTTGCGATCACTTCGCAGAGAAGCTGCGGTACATCGGCCTGTTCGAGGCGGTGTGGACGTCGCAGTTCCACTTCTACCAGCAGTCCGAGCTCGGGCCGGAGCTGTTCACCCGCTGGTCTCCGGATACCAACACCTTCCATCTTCACCATGGGGAGGTCGGCATCGGTCTCTGGGACATCCACTGCATCGGAGGTATCCCGCTAGAGGGCTACCAATACGATGAGTTCCTGCCACCGAAGAACACCTGGGAGGACAGGTCACGGACTCCCATCCTGACCTGGCATTTGCTTGACCTGGCTACGCAGCGGCTCGGGATCAAAGACTTCCAGAAGGACATAGCCTACAAGGAATGGTTCGGCCAGTTCTTGGAGCATGACCCGGCGGTCAAGATGCCAGGCAGGGGGAAGCGGTGCCCGACCGCAGCTCAGAGGAGCCGGAACGGGTCGTACTGGCGGGTCCTGGAGACAGGTGACTACCGCTCATGGGGGTACCGCGTCATCGAGGCCCGGGACCCAAATTTCCGGTACGTGGCGTTCCTGGCCGCCTTTCTGAGTGGGTGGCTCCTGCCAGTGCGGGATGCGAGAATGGGCGTTCGCCCGGCGACACTGGCGATGGCAGGCGCTATGGCCGCCAACAAGAGATACAACCTCGGGGTCCCAGTGCTGGCGAGGCTGTATGCCATCCTGGGACGCATCTCACGAGGGGGGTCGCCACGAAGGATCTGTGGGCCCTTTCAGTTCTTCCACGGCTGGGTGGCTGCTCACCTCGGTGGGTACACGTTTCCGAACGCCATCATTCCTCCGGGCAACGGCCTGCGACCCTCCCTGCTGAACATCGCGGGGGTCGCTCCTATGACCCTAAGTGAGGAGGGCGTGCGGATCCGGATTGGCAATCATGCCAACTTCAACTTCAGTCCGTTCCCCACTCCCGTCGGCCAGATGATCGACAATGGGCAGGGTCCGTTGGAGCAGAATGAGTACTTCCTGAACATGCGGGGCGGGGTGCTCGTGGATCGGATCGACGGGAAGGTGATCTGCGAGCCTTACGTGCTGACCCGGTTCTCCAGGCAGTTCGGGTGCCTTCAACGGATGCCGAAGAGGGTATTCACTGCTGTCCGGGAGGAGACGAACCCTGGCGTCCTTCGCCAGATGTGGCTGATGTTTGCCGCTTTCGGCTCTGGCGACGTCATCACTCTCCCTCCTACCGGAGTTGACGCAGGCTTGGCAACCGAGTACGCCGAACACTGGGCCATCGCGTACCCCGATGGGCTCTTGCGGAAGCTAGTTCGGCGGCTCGAGGTTACCCGTGCGGAGACCGGGCGTCAAGGAAGGAGGCAAGGCGCCGCCACATGGGGGAGAACGGAGGCGCGCCAAGCAGCAGAGCCGGCGCGGGCAGGGACTTCGGCGGCGGGCACATCACGAGCTGCCGCCACGACCTCAGCGCCCAGAGAGGGGGCACGTACGGTGGTCGACGAGCGGCCCGGGAAGCAGGTGAGACGTCTGCTCGAACCTACCCATGATGCGGTCTTCCCGGCGCTGTGGTCGGCCTGGATGACTCTGCGGCAGTCACTGGGGACCGACACCATCTGGCGAAAGATACTCAGGGAAGGAATCTATCTGCCAGAGGTCGGGCGCCTCCGGATTGCCGACAGAGTGGACTTCAACCGGCAGTACGCATATCTGACGGCCATGGACGAGTACGCGCGCCAACGTGGTCAGCGCGCAGAGCCATCCCTTCTGGTGAAGGTGATGCTCGGTCTCGAGCCCGCTCCGGAACAGATGCCGCCGGAAGAAGATGACAATAGCAGCGACTCCGAAGAAGAGGAGGAAATGGGGGAGGATGAAGGCTCCGAGGGAAGATCCCATCAGGGGAGCCCACGGGAGAGCGGCGAGGTGGCCGGCTCTGACAACGTTGATGTCACTGAGCTCCTCGAGGTCCGCTTCTATCCCTACTCGATCTGCTTCATCCACTCTCTTATGCAGTTTCTAACCCATTTCTTCATCTTTCTCAGGAGCACACGGATGTCGGTCAGGCGTCCTCAGCGGGAGTAGGAGAGGCGCCAGCAGGACAAGGCGGGGGCCAGACACCCATCATTGAACTGACAAGCGTTGAGGGGTCCCCTGCTGCAACTGTTCCTGCGGCGACCGGGATAGCGGAAGGTGACGCTCCGAACCCCCGTAAGTCTCCCTACTTTACTGCTGGTGCTTGCCGTTGACGATCCGTGACTAACCATGGCATGCCCTGCGCAGTGATCTCAACACTGGAGGCTCATCGGGTTGCCTAACCCGGGCCATCCACGAGTGGACCAGGGGTGGACATGCCGCCTGCTCCGGAACAGGCTTCCCAAACCGAGCAGGCCCCACCAACTGCTGATCAAGGGGCTCCGGACGTCGGTGGTGCTGCCATCGGAGAGAGGTTGGGGGCTGACGAGGGTGTCAGCGCCGCTGGGGAGAGAGAAGAAGGTCGCCCGGATGTTGGGGAACCTATCCCTCGTGAGGACCTCCCAGGGGCGGACCCTGCAGCAGACCTGCTGGCTGCCTTCCCTGCCTACCGGCCTGCCGATCCCGAGGAGATGGACGACTCAGACACGGAGGCGGTCGAGGAGAGCCGGATAACGCGCCGTAGGGGGTGGAAGTGCATCCAGCGCTTCCTCAAGCGAGACCCATCGGAGTGGCTGGGGCGCATGGGATCACTTCAAACCTGGCTGCGCTTCCTGTGCGCCGGGGGAGCTGATGCTCAACGCCTCCATCTAACGGTCCGTGATTTCATGGCCGAAAAGATGCGCGAGAGCTGCCGGCGTGCCGACGTCACACAAAGGCGGGACATGTTGGAGAGCACGCGGGCGCTCCTCGCGGCGGAGCAGGAAGTCCGGCGCCTCGAAGGGCAGGCGGCAGAGAAGGAGGCCTCCGTCGCAACGTGTACCGAGCTTGTGGAGCAACTAGCAGCCCAGCTGGTTGACGCCCAGGTACAGCTGACGGAGGCGGGCCAACAGATGGTCACAATTCAGGTCGAGCGGGAGCGTGCACAGGCCATAATCGACGAACTGCGCGCTGCGACCGCCGACGAAGAGAGGGCACGCAGAGAGCGAGAAGCAGCTCTGGAGGCCACCAGCCAAAGGGTAGCGGCATTAGAAAGACTCATTCAGCACGCTAATCCCTAAGGGCTTTGTTTTGACATTCCCAAAACATTTGCTTCCGCTACTTTGATCCATTTGTATGAATCAATATATTTATCTGCATCTTTTGGTTTAACATGCTCAACCACAATTCGTTGTCTTGCGGGAGTGTTAACCAAGCATCAGGCATCCATAATTGGGCCTGGATTTCTGGAGATAAAGAGGGAGGTCATTCCTAGGAAAGGAGACCTCAGGCCTAATCAATGTATCATCCCCCCCAACTTGTTCCAACACACGAGCGGGACAATGCTAGGGGCGTTGAGATTTTATCCGAACATAGGGAAATGAGGAAGGGTGAATCGCGTGTCCCGAATCCGGACATCCACAACGGTCGGCCTTCCAGGAAATGCCCAAGACGGTAGGCGGACAGTGGATCGACCATAACAACTGCAATAGACGGACCAAAAAAGGCCATCATTCATATTGCAGGAGGCGGACCACATGTCATCATGAATACCGCTTTGGGGTTCCTTCAGACACAAGGGTGGAAAATCCAAATCAACAGGACATGCGAAGCGTGGGGCGAAGTGACGATTTGTTCGGACAGAATCCAACGCTCTCAAAATTATGCCACCGTGGGGAAAGCGTATTAGGTGAATGCACTAATCTGGCCGTGAGTCACCTCAATTCTCAAACAGCACCTCTCTGACGAGGAAACCGTCGCTTCCCATCCTTGCGATGGGGCATCCCGAGATGAATCGGGGAGAATATCACAACTGCACCACTCTACCCGAAGTCAGGCCAGACGGCCGGCGACGAGGAGGGGCGGGACTTAACGATCCCTGAGGCTGGACCCGAGTTGGAATGCCCGGGCGTTCCTACGTACTCCATCAGGCTGGAGATCAAGCCACACGTAGTTCTGAGAGTGCAGTTTAACGTCATGCAGGACGTGGAACCCTGTTTGGGGAGATCTTAGTTTAAGGTCGTAGAGCTCGGACCATGGGGCTAGATCTTAGTTTAAGGTCTTAGAGCTCGGACCATAGGGCTGGAGGATCTTAGTTTAAGGTCTTAGAGCTCGGACCATAGGGCTAGAGGATCTTAGTTTAAGGTCTTAGAGCTCGGACCATAGAGGGAGATCTTAGTTTAAGGTCTTAGAGCTCGGACCATAAGGGGAGATCTTAGTTTAAGGTCTTAGAGCTCGGACCATAAGGGGAGATCTTAGTTTAAGGTCTTAGAGCTCGGACCATAAGGGGAGATCTTAGTTTAAGGTCTTAGAGCTCGGACCATAAGGGGAGATCTTAGTTTAAGGTCTTAGAGCTCGGACCATAAGGGGAGATCTTAGTTTAAGGTCTTAGAGCTCGGACCATAAGGGGAGATCTTAGTTTAAGGTCTTAGAGCTCGGACCATAAGGACCTCAAAGTACGCCGCATCGTGATCATATCCCCTGGATATGCGAAGATGCACTGAGGGATGGTGTCAAGAGTGTCGAGGTTTCGCCTGGTCAGAATGGGGGGTGGAAAATGTGAATCATGCGGCCATTCATTCAAGGACTGGGGGCACCGGCGTAACGATATGGGAATACTGCCGACCGTGGCGGAAAGGCAGCATCACATCGCACTAACCGTTGGTGGAATGAGGCAGCAAACGAGCATCGACCGCTCAATCGCAGGATTCATATCGATTTGCTGCCCGAGGCCATTGGGGGTACCGGCCCGAGTCGGTGGGAGAGCACTGAGGCATTGTGTCCGAACCGTTCACGGGGGCTCCACCCAGGGCGTGGACGATGGGTCCGAATGAAAGGGAGCACGAAGCCTGAAAAGCGGAGGAAACCTGACCAAGCGGATCCTGACCCTCCTGGAAATAAACCAGAGTACTCTTGACACCGGTGGACCACTGCAAGGGGTCGGGGAACACGCCTTGAGGGTGACCTGAAGGCGGCGGATTCCCCAGAGAAGGGGGAATCTCTAAGAGGTGGGGGGCTGGACCCGAAGTTTCAAACATCCGGGTGTTCCTACGTATCCCATAAGGATGGGAATCAAGCCGCACGTAGTTCTTGAAGCGCGGCGCAACACAATCGGGCACCAGCGCGGGGAAGAGTGCGGGTCTGACCCTCGCACACAAAAGGAGCGGCATTTGATATTTCTTGTTTGTCCTTAAAGATGAATGGTTTTTCTTTGTGCGGCGACATGCCTGTGATTGAGAAATCTCTGGCGTCGCCACAATAATCAAGCCATGGAAGGCATTGATGAATGGCGTGGTCATTAACCAGCGCCCAACATGAGTGTCCCCTGAGGAGGACATCACGATGCAGTGCCGTTTCTCGTCGGGCGGCCAAGACGATCACAGTTTACGGTCGTGTGGTAGGACCAGACAACATAGTTTAAGGTCGTGTGGTTCGGACCATGGAGGAATCCGCTTATTGCGGTACGGCGGACACGGCGGAGGTGGGAACATACCCAGCCCTGCGGTCACGCACGATTCCAGGAGAAGAGTCTTGGGATAGGGGTCTGCATATGTCCATCACCCGAGGGGCAGAGATGCTAGCCTCCAGGTATACTGGGCCCAGAACGCGATTGTTCGGGCGACTCCTTCCTCCTTATGGGGACGAGGGTCCAGCCACGCACGGCCCTTAGGGAGGACATCCGCATATATCCTTGGTGCTCAGATCATGGGAGCCTCGAACGACATCATTACCCTGGTTGGTCTGCCTAACGTGTAGAGGCGTACTGGAGGTCAGTATGAAGAGAGTGTCGAGATTCCACTACAACGCATAAAGGCGGAGTGTGATGAGGACTGCGCAACCAATGTTCAGATCCTGAAAGAGCCGACGTGGCGATCAAGGATGTTGCAAACGTATTCGCAACACAACATCCGATCGCGTCAGCCTAAGACGGGGCAAGCAAACGAGCATCAACCGCTCAATCGCAGGATTCATATCGATTTGCGGCCCAAGACCCGTCGGGAAATCGACCCGGAGCGGTGGGAGAGCACTGAGGCATCGTACCCAAACCGCTAACGAGGATCCCTTTGAGTGAAGGCTCGAACAAGAGGAAGCGCGGGGCCTGACAAGCAACACAGGACTTGTCGGGATTGAATCTGACACTACGAGTCATAGACCGAAGTACCCAAAACATGTTAACAGATCTCCGGAAAGGGTCGGAGGACTCACCCTGAGAGCAACCGAAGGGGGGCAGATCCCCGTGATCAACCAAGAGACGGGGCTGGACCTGAAACACAAGCATCCAGGCGGTCCTACGTATCCCATAAGGATGGGAATCAAGCCATACGTAGTTCTGGAGAGGCAGTTTAACGTCATGCAGGACGAAAAGAGAGAAAAAGGAAGGGGGGGCAGAAGGCATCCCCAAACGTGGGGGGGGGCGTACAGCGTGACGAGCAAACCGACGTGAATGAGGGCGTAGCCCCGCGCTCACACCATACGCCGCACACCCGGGGGCAACTGGGCCAAGGGCCCGAGATGGGATGGAAATTCCCAAAAGATGGGGCTGGGCCTGAAACATGAAGGTTCAGGCGGTCCTACGTATCCCATAAGGATGGGAATCAATCCATACGTAGTTCTTGAGGGGCAGTTTTACGTCATGCAGGACGAATGCTGAACAGTTTAACGTCTTGTAGCTCGGACGTAGTGCAGTTTAGTGTCATGCAGGACGAAGTGCAGTTTAGCGTCATGCAGGACGAAGTGCAGTTTAGCGTCATGCAGGACGAAGTGCAGTTTAGCGTCATGCAGGACGAAGTGCAGTTTAGCGTCATGCAGGACGAAGTGCAGTTTAGCGTCATGCAGGACGAAGTGCAGTTTAGCGTCATGCAGGACGAAGTGCAGTTTAGCGTCATGCAGGACGAAGTGCAGTTTAGCGTCATGCAGGACGAAGTGCAGTTTAGCGTCATGCAGGACGAAGTGCAGTTTAGCGTCATGCAGGACGAAGTGCAGTTTAGCGTCATGCAGGACGAAGTGCAGTTTAGCGTCATGCAGGACGAAGTGCAGTTTAGCGTCATGCAGGACGAAGTGCAGTTTAGCGTCATGCAGGACGAAGTGCAGTTTAGCGTCATGCAGGACGAAGTGCAGTTTAGCGTCATGCAGGACGAAGTGCAGTTTAGCGTCATGCAGGACGAAGTGCAGTTTAGCGTCATGCAGGACGAAGTGCAGTTTAGCGTCGTGCAGGACGAAGTGCAGTCAGGAAAAGTACTGCTTGAGGAACCTAGCGTTGGTGGGAGGAGTGACACGCTCACCATCCATAGTTGCTAGGGAGTACGCGCCATTGGGATAGACCTTGTGGAAAACAAAAGGTCCCTCCCACTTGGGCTCCAACTTGGGCGGCTTCCTGCCAGGGATCATCGGCGCTCTTAGGGCTAGCACTAGATCACCCTGCAGGAAGGAGAGGAGGCGAACCTTCTTATTGAAAGCTCGAGCCATTCTGCTTTGATGCCTCTCCAAGTTGTGCAAAGCGCGAAGTCTATTCTCATCCAGTGCTTCCAACTCGACTAGACGGGCTTCAGCAACTCTGTCCGGCGCTTGCTGGTCGTAGACCGCAGTGCGCAAGGACGACAACTGGATCTCGATGGGCAGGACGGCCTCAGCTCCATACACCAGGGAATAAGGGGTCATCTGGGTGGAATTGCGAGTCGTCGTCCGATAAGCCCAGAGGGCGTTGGGGAGCTTGTCCGGCCAACTCTTCTTGTTCTGACCAACCATCTTTTGCAGAATGTTAGAGAGGGTTTTGTTAAACGCCTCGATCTGTCCATTCGCCTGCGCATGATAGCGAGATGTATAGTTCGAGCGGATGTTATACTTGGCGTACAACTTCTTCAACTCGGCTGCTCGGAAATTGGTTCCGTTATCCGTGAGGATAGAGTGAGGCACTCCAAATCGATAGATGATGTTGGAGGTCACGAAGTCAGCGATCGAACAGGATTTGACCTCTCTGAGCGGAATCGCTTCTGCCCATTTGGAGAAGAAGTCTGTGGCGGTCAGAATGAACTGGCACTGGCGAGCTGTCGCCGGCGGGTAAGGTCCCACAACGTCCAGACCCCAGACTGCAAAGGGCCAGGAATACCTTGTGGTATGGAGAGGCTCCGGCGGCCGATGCACAAAGTTCGCGTGAACCTGGCACGCATGGCACCTCCTGGCATACTCGATGCAGTCATGGATCATAGAGGGCCAGAAGTATCCCAACCTCCGAATCTGGTGGGACAGCTTCGGCCGAGTCTGGTGGGCGCCACATGAACCAGCATGAACCTCTTGCATGACTCGTGGGATCTCAACTCCCTGAAGGCAACGGAGGAGAACACCATCAAATCCGCGTTTGTAGAGGATCTGCTCCAGGCCGGGACTGCCCTGGAGGACGAACTGCGATGCGCGGCGTCGAACTCGCTCGCGCTCGGCCCGATCCGATGGAAGAATGCCATGTTGGAGGTACTCAACCAAAGGCGTCCTCCAATCAGGGGCTGATCCGACTGTTACATCTGGGGTACTCGGGGCTCCGGGCATAGGGGCAACCGTGGTGAGATTACCTACCAACGGGCCGCGATCTCCTTCCGGGATAACAGGAGCGATGAGCCTACGGCGCGTCACGCAGATGATCAGGTTGTCCTGTTCAGGCTCCGCAAGTGACGCAGCGAGGCTGGCCAAAGCATCTGCTCGACCGTTCTGCGACCGGGGAATATGGACAATTTCTGGCCGAGAAGGGAACCGGGCCATCAGCAGGAGGGTGCACTCCAGCAATGGCACAAGTTCCGGCTTCCTGACAACATAGTCACCATTGATCTTCTTAACAACCAGCTCGGAGTCCCCTTTCACACACAGATGGGGCACGTCGATCTCGAGAGCTAACTCAAGGCCGGTGATGAGGGCATGGTATTCCGCCTCATTGTTGGTACAGCCCTCTGACAACAGGAAAGAGTATGGCAGCACGGCTCGCTCCGGGGTAATGAAGACGATGCCCAAGCCCACTCTGTTGAGCATAGGATTATCGAGTCTTCTACCGGTGGGGCTCCGGGAGGCACCGTCAAAGTGCATCTGCCAGCATGGATCGGCTCGATCAACTGAGAGAATGGTCTCATCAGGAAAGCCTAGATCTAGCGGCTGATCCGCGGAGGTCGGGTGAGCTGCCAGAAAGTCTGCCAATGCTTGCCCTTTGATGGCCTTCTGAGACACATACCTGATGTCGAAATGCTGGAGAATCAAAGCCCACCGCACTAGGCGGCCAGTCAACATAGGCCGACTCAGGATATATTTCAACGGGTCTACCCGAGAAACCAACTGTACCTCATGGTGCTGCAAGTAGTGCCGTAATTTCTGTACGGCAAATACGAGCGCCAGGCAGCTCTTCTCGATGGGGGAATACCTAACTTCCGCATCGAGGAGCATGCGACTGAGGTAATAGAGGCTATTCTCTGTTCCCTCGTTGTTCTTCTGGGCGAGAAGGGCACCCAGGGACCGTTCCAGGGCGGTCACATAAAGGACCAGCGGCTTTCCGGATACGGGCGGCATCAGGACCGGAGGTTGAAGCAGGTACTGCTTAATTTCCTCGAAAGCGGTCTGACACTCTTTATCCCATACATAGGTGGCACCTTTCTTCATGAGCCGAGAAAAGGGCTTACACTTGCCGGCCAGATTCGCGATGAATCGGCGTATGTAGGCTAAGTGGCCTTGGAACCCTTGCAGTTCCCGGACGGTACCTGGGGGAGGCACCTGGCTAATCGCCCTGATTTTCTCTGGGTCGATCTCAATACCCCGGTATCTTACCACAAATCCAAGGAACTTTCCGGAGGTGACCCCAAAGGCACACTTCAACGGGTTCATCTTCAGGCAACGAGACCGGAGGAAGCCGAACACTTTCTCAAGATCTTTGAGATGGTCCTGACGCTGGCGCGATTTGACAACCAAGTCGTCGACGTAGCATTCCACCAGTGTGCCGAGGATTGGCTTGAATATGCGGTGCATCGCCCGTTGATAGGTGGCACCTGCATTCTTCAGGCCGAAGGGCATGACCCGGTAGCAAAAGGTACCTTGGGGGGCCCTGAAGGCAGTGAACTCCTCATCCTCAGGGGCCATCCGAATTTGGTTGTATCCGGAGTATCCATCCATGAAGGAGAGGGCTTGGAACCCTGCCGTGGCATCAATCAACAGCTCTGTCACTGGAAGGGGAAAATCATCCTTCGGACAGTGGCGGTTGAGATCGCGGAAGTCGATGCAGACTCTAATCTGCCCGTTCTTCTTCCTGACCGGCACAATGTTGGCCAGCCATTTGGGGTACTGAACTTCCCTCACGAAGTTGGCTTTGATAAGCTTGTCAACTTCGGCCTCAACCATGGCACCGTGGGATGGGTGCATCTTCCTGGGAGGCTGCTTGAACCCGCGATGGTTCGCCGGGAGACCAAGGCGGTGGACGGCTACCTGGGGATCTAGCCCCGGCATCTCATCATAGCCCCAAGCGAACACATCACGGTGCTGCCTGAGAAAGTCCACGTACTGCTGCCGCTCCTCAGAGGGCATGGCGGCACTAACCAATGTGGGTCTTGGATCGGCCTCGGTTCCAAGGTTCACCTGTATTAACTCATCGACCGTGGCGGGGACGCCCTCCTCAAAGGCTGGGGGTGCGTCTTCCATATCCTCTCCACTCGGGGAGGGATCATCCACGGGAGAGACTGCGTTGGAAACTGCATTGGGGCTACCAGATCCTGCTGGGCCACTGGTGCTGGCGCGGGCGGTCGCGGCCATCTCATCAGGAGACTCGCGGACCGTCAAGACCATGGCGACGTCCAACCGGTGAATCGGGAGGACGTAGGCGTCATCCAGACTTGCCCAGGGATCGCTTGCAACAGCGACAGGCTCAACCTCACCTGCCAGGATCTGCTTATCCTTGCTCTTGTAATAGTCCGCGTCCAGATAGCGGGCTTCACATGAGGCAAAAGAAGAGGCATCTCCTTGAAGCACGCCTACTCGACCATTAAGGGAGTATTTGAGGCATTGGTGGTATGACGAGGGAACCGCCGCGTGAAGGTGAAGCCATGGCCTGCCCATCAATGCGTTATACGCAGTGTCCTGAGAGACTACCATGAATTCGGTGTTGGCAACCAAGTCACCGAACTGGGTCTTCAAACGTATCTTGCCGACCGGGGTTTGCTCGGTGCGGTCGTACCCCTGGATCCTGAGGTCGGAGGGAATCAAGTCATCCTCAGACAACCCCAATCTCCGGAGCGTCCGAGTTGGAATCAGGTTAATCCCGGACCCCGTGTCGACAAGACAGCGCCGGACTTCAAGGCCATTGAACTGGCCAGTGACATACAACGGACGGATGTGTCCCTGTATAGGGGGGTCTTCATCCTTACCAGAGAACGAGATAACTGCCCGACATTCGGCGTCTTCGATCGTTTCGGCGTGAAAGGCCTCTGCAGCCGCAACCTCTGTCTCAAACTGAAGGGGGCTTTTCAGTGCTTCAGCGAGTGCCTCGCGCATCTCAGATGACATGCGCAGAGCCTCAAGGATGGAGAGCCTTGCTGGGATGTCGGCCAAGTGCTTCAGGACATCATACTTTTTGGCCAAGCGCGAGCCCCTGGTTGCAGGATGTTGCTCTGCGGTTGGAATCATGGCGGGCCTTGCCGGTTGGATCGGCGGCCGACTGGTACTTGGCGCATCTCGCTGTTCACTGGTCGCAGTCCGGGAAATGGTCACCGTACTGGAGTCAGGAGGCCGGGATGGACTTGTGGCAGGGCGGAGCTGGTCGCGACGCGGCTGAGGCGGTTCTGCCTGGTCCCACACCACAAACAGTGGCGGAGGCGAATCCGTCATCCCCGGATGGGGGGCCTGCGCACGTTGAGCTCGATCTTGAGCCTGCTGCCTAGTCTCAGTGGCGTGCACGGCCTGGCTGGAGGTACCGCCGGCTGTGCCCCGGCGACTCCTGCTACTGCGGTTCTTCCGACGGTGGCGACGACCGGGGCCACTAGGGAGGTCCACCTGGTGTTCTTCAACGTCGGGAACCGAGAAGGGATTTACCAGCTCGACGGTATTAACCGAAGCGTACCCAATACCGTCATCGGATGAATCATCCATCACCGGGAGGATCCGAGGAGGGACCCCAATTTCCGGGGGCATGAAATCTCCGAGAGTACGGGATAGTGGCGGAACCGGCGGGGCGCGCTCTTCCTTCTTGCGCTGCCGCCGTTTGCTTCTTTTGGAAGAGGCAGGCTGGGACGACGATGCCGAAGCAGCACCCGCAGGTTCTGGGGGCTCAGGCTGATTCAAGCGCGCACGGATGATTCCATGGGCGCGAATGATCGTCTTGCGGGCCATCCAGTTTTTATACTTCTGGGACCCGCGGTCGGAGACCAGCTGCCATTCGTCCTCGTTGCCACTATCGTCATCTGATCCCACGAACACGCCCGCCACTTGTGCTGGAGCTGGGCCCAACCTGATTACATTGTTGTTAATCTGGTCTTGGAGCCAGTCCTTAAACACATAGCACCGTTGGATGGTGTTCCCCAGGGCTCGATGGTAGGGGCAGTAGCGGGGGTTATTCGTAAGATGTGCCTCCTCTGGCTTCCAACACTCAGGCAGTCGCACAATCCTCTGCTCCAGGGCGCTCCGGAAATAACCGGGGACCTGATCCTCGTGGAATGAGTAAGTCAGGTGTCGCGGGCCCCTGGGAGCGTGGTCTTGACGAGGGGCTGGAGGGGCCGGCCGAGGGGGTGGGCCCTGATTATCTCGCCTGGGTTGCGGCGGTACATTACGCGGAGGGGCCGGCCGGTTCTGGGGCTGCCGCTGCTGGGCCGGGAACTGAGCCCGTGGAGGCGGATTCCTGTGAGGCTGTGGAGCTGGCCTCACCGGCAGCAGCTCCAATGGCCTGGGAGCCTCTATCTGGGCCACAGCAGCGGGCTCAGCCCTGCTGGCTCTCCTTGCAGGAATCATAGGAGGCAGCGGGTGTGCCTGGCTGGCCTGTTGCAGGGCTTCCTCAAGACGTTGAGCTTTGTCTGAGAAGTCCCTGAACCCTCCGGGGTAATTTTGAGTGATCAGGGAAGGGACCAGCTTGGTCTTGACGTTCCCGACGCACATTGTCAGCAACTGCTCCTGAGTCAATGGCATGTCAAGGGAATACGTGAGACCCTTCCATCGGGCGACGAAGTCCGCGACTCGCTCATCAGGCCTCTGCTTGCACTTGAAGAGGTCTGCGATACTTGTCTTCCAGGTCGTGGAACTGAACTGGTAGAGGAACTGTCTACGGAGGTCCTCCCAGCTGGTTACCGACCCGACGGGGAGCTGGCTGTACCAGACAAATGCTGGCCCTTCCAGTGTCTGAACAAAGCAGCGAAGCTTAGCGGCCTCCTGCTGCGCCGGAGTCCCTAACATAGGCCCGCACCTCGAGTTGAAGTGGGCTAAATGCTGTGGCGGATCTCCAGTCCCGTTGAAGGGGGCGAAAGTGGGATTCCCGAATCCCGGAGGCGCCGGCATGTCATCCACCCATGCTGGGTAGGGCTTGCCGTCCGGTGGGATCGCCACCTGCCGAGTCTCCAAGGCTTCCAAGCGGCCAATGAGTTCTGCCATCGGATCGTCCGGACATGGGTTCCAGTCCTGACGAGGATCTCTAACCACGAGCGCATTGCATGGCCCTTCAATCGGGTCGTTGACCGGGTCGTCGAACTCGGCAGCTCGTGGGATGGCGGGCGGAGCGGCCCTTGGGGCAGCGGGAGGAATCCGAGCGGGATCTCTCAAGTAGTCACGCCGCTCGGGAGGGTGTGGCGAAACATACCGCGCCCTCTTGCCATGGGCAATGGCCTCTCTCCTGTCGGCGAACACGGCGTAATTACGGTTGCCCGGGAGAGTCTCATCGAGGAGCGGTTGTTCCGGTCCCTGCTGTCCTGGCCTGGGATCACCGTAGTCAGGCCGCCGTTCTGCAGCGCGCTCGGCGAGGAGCTGGTCAACCAGCTTCTTCTGTTCGGCGAGCTGCTGACGTAGCGTAGCCTTCTCGGGATCCTCCTCTGCCCTCTGCATGGAGGCAGATGGGTCGGCGGGCCTTATAGCCTCGCTGTGCTCTTTTCCTTTGCTGACGTTTCGGCTCAACGTCAGTGCTTCAGTGGGCGCGGGGAGCCCCAGGAGGTTCCTCTGATGACGAGTAACTCTCACTGATGGATCTGACGACGGCTTGTCTTCGGGGGGGAATCCCCCGTCGAGAAGTTCCAAGTCGTTCCCCTCTCCCGACAGGTCAGCCATGTTGACCGTTCCTGTCCCTGGGGATATACCCTCAGGGCCACCCAGCGAATCGGGCTGTCGGCGGATCACACTGAAGCGTAGGGCAGCGTACTGCCCCCATCCACGGATATACACGTGGGGGGTGGCTTCCTCGATAACTTTGCGGAGTACTTGAAAACACTCAACGCATCGTTGTTGGAGGGCCTCGTGGCGCTCAAATGACCCGGGGTGCCGAACCGCGGGGAGCATGGCCAGGTCAATTTGACGGCACTGCTCACCAATACCCTCCAGGTGCGCTTGACTCCCGGGGTATGGCATTTTTAGGCGGTGAAGACAGGAGCGAGTCTCCCGGAGAGTTCGGCGGAAGCATTCGAACTCATCCGGGGTGAGCGATTCGGGTGCATCAAAGCTCGGTCCTGCGACTGGCCAAAACTTCTTAGGGAAGTGGCCCTCTGCAAGGACGGCCCAGAAGCTCCACGACTCAAACTCGGGACCCAGATCTCCTTGGTCCTCTTCCATGGCTGGGAACGGACGGGAAACTGGTAGTGGTGCCGAGGCGGGCCGCCGGGCCGACGGGCTGGCCGGCGGTGAATACGGCGAACAGGCCGATTGGCCTCCATATCCCGGGCCGCCCTCTGAGGGTGGCGGTGCCCTGGCTACAACATCACAATAGGACGGGCCGGCGAGCGAACATCCTGCCATAGCATCGGTGCTCGCCGAGGGTGCACCAGATCGTGGTTCGACTGCCGGTCCCCAGAAAAAGTTTCCGGCTTCTCTGATCGAGACGGAAGGCACTTCCGGAGGGGCCGGTACCAACCGCAAGCTTGATCCTTGGGGGACTACCAGGCCCTCGTTACTCCGGATATACCTTCGGAGAGAAGCGGGGATCACGTCGATCTCGCTCTTGGGGAGCACGAGGCTGACGTGCCGTATTCCTACCCCTGCCCTTGACTGGCGGGATTGGGGAAGGGGCTCTGTCGCCGAATCGTACTCCGCCTCTGAGTCAGAGAAGCAAACCGGTCGGATCTCTGTCCGTAATTCCGTAACATTCTTCCCTGGGCGTCGACGCCTTGCCTTCCTGCCCCTGGGTGGTTCTTCGGGGCAGGGCTGAACTCTGTCCTGGCGTCCTCCGGCCGCACTGGTGCTGGGGCCGAGAGGACTGGAAACCAAGGTGCGAGGGGCACCGGGACAGATATCGAAGGGTACGCGGGGAGAGATGATTCCGGGCAGGCCTCCGGGCCGGGATCGGAAGGTGGGATGACCCATGCCTCCTGGATCGGCCACACGGAGCAGATCCTGCCGGTGAGTAGCGCTACCGCGAGGTGGTCCGCGGTGGCTACTGCCTGCGCCAGCAACCGGGAGAGTCAACCCAACCTGCCTTTGGGGCGGTCGGGGCCTCGATCCAGGTCGGGCATAGGAGTTCCCCTGCTCAGGATGCGCAGAGGCCTGGCGACTGGAGCCAGCAGTGGCTTGGGCCAATGCGGCCGCTGTTGCCAGAGCCCCAAGGTGGGCATCCTCTTCCGCTCGTGCTCAACGTTGGCGTCGGGACAGGCGATTCGGAATGAGCGTCGCGGGCAGGTGGAGAGCCTGTCCCTCGACTTGAGGGGCCTGGCGGCGGTGTCGCCGTGGCCTGGCGGGAGCCCTTATCGTGGATCCCTAGAGCGGACCTCGGATAGGGTGATCCCGGGCATCTCCCACCTCATCCGCATAAGGAAGGGAACTGTCAGAGCGCTCCGGGGATAAGCTCCCGAAGCGGTTGGACGTTGAGGTAGGCCGCGGTGCCTCCTTGCGCGGCCCTCGGGGGCGGCGGTGGTGGCGAGGTGCAGCCTCCTCAAGGTCTAGGCGAGCCATTTCCCTAGTGGGGATGACTCCCTCTTCCTCATATCTCCGCACCAGGGTGTTGATCACCCTTCTCTGGATGACCTCCGAGGGGGAGAGAGGGCGTGGCCGTCCCGCAATTGCGGCTGCTGGGACGACTGTGGAACGGGCAGGACCACGCGGAGTAGCCGCGTCGGTGTTCCCCCTATCCCTGCGCCAGTGGGCGGGTGGCGATCAGGCACTGGATCGGGCGACCTGATTTCTGAAAGCAGGGAGAAAGACCCATTAACACTGACAGAAAAAAGGAATCGACAACCAACCATTAGCGCCACGACGCCTTCCGTGGGGGGAACCCAGGCCCTCGACGTTGCGAGACGGAGTGCCCGATTTCACTTCCCCAGCCCCTGGCGGGTAAGACTGAATGCTTGGCCGGGCAACATGCCGGTCTTCCAACACCTCTGAAAGCCATCGGTCTTCGTATCGAGGAGAAGAGATTCACGTCGGGTTCACCATTTTTCTGTTTCGGTGCGGATGTGCGTCGGGTTACGCTGTTCCGCCAGGACGCGTTCGCGCGTGCACCCGTCAACCCGAGGGGATGGGCGCGCGGCTTGTGGTCCCGCAGTCCCGCTTTCCAAGGGCGGGCGGCATTCGTCCCTTATTCAGGGGCGTCTGCTCCTTGATCGAAACCGGGATGATGGGATGTCGGCTCCTCCTTCCTTGGACGTCTCCTCGGAACTCGTCGCCTAATCCGGGTCTCCCTCATAGACTTAAGAATGTTCGTGAATCTCGTTCCCGGCGCCATATCTTCATGGACACCGGTTAATTACGCTGCTTCCGCCCGGACGCTCCAAGGAGTCTGGGCGGGGCAGCAACCTGCGGTGAGAAGGCCGGGTGGCTCTGGGTGCTGGGGGCGTGTCTTAACACTGCGGCTCTGCACGTCTGTCTTCCGTCCCTAATAGGGCTTCTCGAAGGCATGATGGCCTGAGGCATCCCGTACTAGGTGCGGGGAACTGTGTCACCTGAGGTTTTCCTCAGCTTCCCATGTTTAACACGGGGTATGCCGCGAGTTTAACGTCCAGCGGGGACGGCATCGGACCGATCAACACGAAAAGTGGATCAGATGACAGAACCCCTTGCGGGGAACCTCCGACGCTGGGGCCAGCACATGGGCGGCTTCCCAAGTAACGTGGAGTGGAGTGAAGTGGCATGACCCCACTGGGATGTGGCGGCCCGGATAAGGATCAGGATGGATGATGGAGTGAAGAGCTTGGACCCCATAGGGGCTTCCTACGTACCGCGCGTTGGCACGGATCAAAGTCAACATAGTTCGGGTATACAGTTTAACGTCATGCTGGACGTCGGCAAGCCGACTCACGAAGAGGTCAAGGCCTCCGGGCGGAGGATTGAACCGAACCACCTCGCACAGAGGGGGATGGAACGGCCGGGTGGATCACAGTTTCACGTCATGCTGGACGATAAAAGGGGAAATGGAAAAGGGGGGCTGTGGGGAGGCACCGCGGAGATACACGCGGGCAGTCTCCCACAGGGGCGGATTCATAGGTGAATCGACGCAAGCGTGAACCCTGGAGGGGTCCACTGATGGACGAACCGACGTAAATACGACCGGGACGACTAGGTGGTGGGCTTGAACCTCAAGGAGGCTTCCTACGTACCCTGTATAGAAGACAGGGATCAAAGTCCACGTAGATCATTCTGTCAGGACTTACGCACTTGAGGCAGCCCGGTTGCGGCAAAACTCAGTTAGAAGGGACTTGGACCGAAAGCAGAAGACACCTCGATCCCAGTCATACCCTCTACTGGCTTCGGCCGTGGGGAGGCGCAATGGAGATACACATGTGCAGCCTCCCACGAGAAACAAGGGGTTTGTAATACCCTGCCCCCGTAGGGAAAAGCCGCTCCCATTAAATCGCCCCGAAAGCGGGACAATCCTGACATCCCTGCAGAGACGAGCGGGTGGGGGCCACATCCAAACCGGGGGAGATCCTGCGTGCAGAGCACGGGATCGGATGAAGCAGACGGTTTAACGTCTTGCCGGACGAAGTACAGTTTAACGTCGTGTTTTGAGGATGAGGCGGACGGTTTAACGTCTTGCCGGACGAAGTACAGTTTAACGTCGTGTGTTGAGGACGAGGCGGACGGTTTAACGTCTTGCCGGACGAAGTACAGATTAACGTCGTGTGTTGAGGACGAAACACTTGGCAGTTTAACGTCTTGCAGCGCGGACGATGGGGCTAGGCAGTTTAACGTCGTGCAGCTTGGACGGATGTGCAGTTTAACGTCATGCTGGACGAATATGCAGTTTAACGTCATGCTGGACGTATGCGCAGTTTAACGTCATGCGGGACGAATGTGCAGTTTAACGTCATGCTGGGCATAGGTTGCCGGACGAATGTGCAGTTTAACGTCATGCTGGGCATAGGTTGCCGGACGAATGTGCAGTTTAACGTCATGCTGGGCATAGGTTGCCGGACGAATGTGCAGTTTAACGTCATGCTGGGCATAGGTTGCCGGACGATTGTGCAGTTTAACGTCATGCTGGGCATAGGTTGCCGGACGATTGTGCAGTTTAACGTCATGCTGGGCATAGGTTGCCGGACGATTGTGCAGTTTAACGTCATGCTGGGCATAGGTTGCCGGACGATTGTGCAGTTTAACGTCATGCTGGGCATAGGTTGCCGGACGAATGTGCAGTTTAACGTCATGCTGGGCATAGGTTGCCGGACGATTGTGCAGTTTAACGTCATGCTGGGCATAGGTTGCCGGACGATGGGTGCATGTCACTTCGCACGAACCTGGAGGGCCGCACGGGAAGACAATGCACGGTGCGGGCACCCAGGATGAGGAGCATCGGGCGCCACGCAGGCAGGTGCCCTCAGGGGGTCGAGGGGGGCGACCCTGGCGGGTTGCGCGCAAAAGAGGAGCTTTGCGCGCAAAACCGCGGGGCGGCGCGCAAAAATTGCGGGCTGGCGCGCAATTGGGCCAGCCCTTTGCGCGCGTAAGGTTGGGATTGCGCGCACCGGGCTTCGGATAGCGCGCGGGGGCAACAGCTCATTCTCTAACGAATGGCCACTTTGAAAATGGGGGGTGCGCGCAATCGGGTCGGATTGCGCGCACCCGGGGGGCAATTGCGCGCAAGAGGCTTCTTTTGCGCGCAAAGGCCTTCGGGTTGAAATTTGTTCAAAGGAAAGGAGCCACGGGGATTGCGTGCGAAGGCGAACCCCAAGGCTCTATTGCGCGAAAGAAAGGAGGTTACCTGAAGATCGGCATTGCGCGCGGAAGGGGTTGGATTGCGCGAACGAGCGACGCTTCGGATTCTGGCAACCTTCAAAACGTCGGGGGTCGCCTTATATTTATAGGCAACCCCGGGCGCGGAATCCGGTCTCGGGCGCGCAATTCGCTTCGCGGGCGCGGAATCCGGACCCGGCGCGCAAAGGAGACGCGCAGGCCACGGGCGCGCAACATAGCGCGCCGGCCCAGCGCATTGCGCGCATCCCGGGAGGATTGCGCGCCGCAGCTCGACTTTGCGCGCGAGCCTCTGAAATTTCGCGCAAGTCCTCCGTGCCCTCCGGAACGTGCCTCTGACTCCAAATATCACTTCGCTTTCCGCATCCGGAGCTTCGTTTGGGAACAACGGACTTTTCCGGCGTCTACATCATCAAAATAGATTTATTAGTTGAACATTAACTAAAAATACTATTTTTGCTTTAATTTTTTTTTCAAAGTAACACTAATTAAAAGAATTTATATTCTATATACAAGAATAATGTATATAATCGTTGTAAAAGGGTCTTGTTACATAACCCCCTAAATCGCCCACATAAGACCAAAGGGTAAGGTGTGAGATGGTGACAGACTCTTAGGGTGGCTCAGATAACATCGCTCGGGTTGTAATCTCTATTAACTTCAAATTATCTAGTAGTCGGTTCCGCTCAAGCTTAACCTGTTCGAGATCAGATTTGGAAAAGTCAAGAGTGCAGCCCAATGATGGTACCTCCTTTTTGAGCTCTGAAAAATGGGCTTCATATGGTGAAAGTCTGCTGGATGAGTCAATCGCTTCCTTTGTTGGAGTAAATTGGATTTGTTAAATCCCTATATTTATAATAATCATGGGATCACTGTTCAATGGCTATATTACCAACGGTAACAATTCTTAATGTTATTTTAAAATCCAGAAACATAAAACCCATGAGGTTCACAATTTATATAACAATAATTAGACATTAAATTAGATCAAGGAGAATTTTCATTAATGAATGTTTGGGTTGTTACATTATAATAGCTCCAAATTTATTTATTCGAGGATAATATGAATATGGGTTGAAATACTCTCAACAAATCAGTTTTAGAAATTTTTAGGTCATAAATGTAACCTTATATTTTATATTTAACCCTTGGTAAAATAAGTTAACTCTTATGATGTCCTCTTGTAGTTTTATACTACATGGTTAATATATTTACAATAAAGTGGCAGGAGAACCAAAAGTTAATCATTTATGAAATTGTTACCACTATTCGGGTTATTTGGATGAACATTAAATTTTTAGTACTATTATATTATTTAATAAAATATTTTTTTCAAACTCACTTTTTTCAATTTTTATACTATTTATATCATACTTTCTAAATATTTTAATAATTTGATTCATTAAAAAAACTTCTTTAATTCAACAATTACATGTCATAATAATTTTTAAAATTCAAGGATAGCCTAAAAAGTTCCAAAATAAATTTATTTTAATATTTATAATCTTGTATATTTAAATTATTCATTAACAAGGTAACCACTAAAACATTATTGTCATAAATAAATTAATTTATATGGTTTGTAAAAATTATAAATAAAATACCATGATATATGAAATATTTTTATATTTCCAATGAATATTTATCATCAAATTTATCTTATATATAACATCATATTAAATTTTTTTATTAAGAAGATGCAAGTTTATGTTAAATTTCTCTTTTCTTTAAATTAATTCTTTTTAAATGTCATTTTCACGTCCAAGTGGTTTCATGGGGTCCCAAAATCGACCCAAGGATTTCCATGGTCAATAATATATCATCCAATAGGATTAGTTCACATGTTAGAGTAGTTTAATATTATTATAATATAATTTTTATCCTTATTTACCAGATTTACCATTTAACCACTGTAAATAAATTATTACTGAAATTACTATTCATAATGTCAAAAAATAAAATGTTCCAATTTTCCCAATTTAAACCTTCTAATTCAAAATATGGAATCCAATTTTTCAAATTCAAAACAAATATGTTGCAGTAATTAATTTAAAATTAATTCTCATTGTTAGAACCAAAAAACATATTTTTAAGAAGTAATAACTATCAAAAGATTGACATGTGTTTATGTCCAATTTAAAAGTGAAATTACTTCACATGACGTAAAATATATTAAATGATAAAAATATAATCCAGTTAAACTTTAAAACAAATTAAAAATTTTATCTATCAATATAAATATATTAGATGAAAAGGAAATTTCAAATTAAAATGCAGTATTCTTCACTATTCATTAAAATTTGAATTTTATTAGAAAAAACCAAAAAATATGAAAAAGAAACATTTTATGTCCCTATTCCAAATGAAAAGATTATTTTCTCAAACTGAATATATAAAAGTGTTAAAGCATGGTTTAAAATGGGTGTGCCATCAAAACGCGGCAAAACTAATTTTTTTGAAAAATACTTCTTTTATCTGAAAAAATGAACATGTTATTATATCATGTCTATAAGAAAAATATAAAATCAAAAATGTTTTTAAAACTATTCATAATGTCTAGTTTATATCATATAATAATATTTAAACAATATATCATTGTTTAGTGAAACTAGACAAGACCTACTACACAAGATATCGAGGAAGGTCACTCTTACATGTAATGCACACAAAGAATAGTGTTGCGTATACTAAAAAAATATGGTGTTACATATAGCGCCAGATAATATTACTGTATCATAGAACACAAGACATCAAATAATGTAATCAAAATATATCTCATAGAATCTCGAGGTTTTACATTAAACCCACTTAAAATAAATTTTCCCTGAAAATTCGTTGGGGTTATAAATGGTTACAACATGAATATTTATTTCATAGAAACCCACATCATAAAAAATAATAGAAAAACATAATCTTAAAAAAGAATAATAGAAATATAATGGTTACCTATAGTTACTCATCACTGGGTTTCCACATTAGAGAACATAGGTGGGAAGTGAAAACCTTAATATGAGAGAGAAATATAACCATCATGTTCTGATGTATAGTGATAGAGAATAAGGTCTAGAGAAAGTTAAATACTAGATATCTATAAATATTAAATTATTTAAGGACCATATGATTCATTGGATAAGAAAGTACTAGGATGTAATTTTTGGTTTTGAGAACTTTTTCTTAAAGTTGTTGAATTTTTACATGAGGAGAAATACTTACATGATTTCAGTACAATATAATCATTGGTAATTCCCTAAAACATTTCCACATTATCTCTTATTTATAGAGATTAAGGTGAATTTTTCATTCTTTATGTGTTAGCAAATCATGTGATAGAATGATAGGTCATTCTATCTGTCTCAATGAAAAGGTTATTACAGGTTATCAAATATGTATAAGTCCAACTATAGTGAGATAATACATTAATCTAACAAACATAAAAAAGAAAATAACTTATACTATCCTTAAATGGATAACATTACAATACTTCCAAAACTGAAAATATAAAACATTAGAAGGTAGTGAACTAAATCGATTTAACATTTGTCTCCCATATCTCATTTGGAAGTTCTTGGTTGTCACATACTAAACATGTGAATACTTTAATCATGTATTCTCTTTAAACATGATAATAACATGAATTACCATAGAACCTTAGTGAAAACATGAATTCTATCAAAAATAACTCTTTCCTATGACCAAGAAACCAAATATTCTATATACTTAGACCATGATATCTCTTTGTCCTTATATCATTCAGGATATCATTAATACTATCAAACATCTCATTATATCCTTATCCCTTCAATATGTGCATATTATATTCTTTCCAAAAATATTTCAATCTCTTTTTATGGTTATTGGCACCATATATTTTTTAAAAACCACAATAAACTAATACATTGATATTATAATATTCCATAATACTATAAATGAGATTTCATAACACTATTTTGTAATTCCATCACTTAATTATTCCACCTCTTCGTTGTCATACTCAACATCACCAATAATTATTGTATGTGATTTTCCTTTATATTTGTCTTTATGAGGTTTTTGATGTCTATCATCATCATTTACTCTGGGATTTGGGCATTGATTAGCATAATTCCCCATTTCCTTGCACTTGTAGCATTGATGTGTTGGTGGTGCGTTCTCATTAGTATTTTATTTATTAACATCATTAGCAAAAACATTCCCATTACCTTGGCACTCAACTACTCAATGAACTTCTTTTCCACACTTTAAACATTTCATATTCCCTTTAATACAATCTCCACCATGCTTCCTTCAACACTTTGAGAATAAAGAGACATTTATCCAATTTTCACCATTGTTTTGAGATTTTCCCTCGAACTCCATCTTTCTTTTCGTATAAAAACCATGAGATGGATATTTAACACCAAAATATATCTCTACCTGGATTGCTCAATGCACAATCTCTTCATAGCTACAGAAGCCTTTTATAGTTAATTCCCTTTGATGAATTGGTTTTAATCCACTGAAGAATCAATCAACTTTAGTTTCGGGTTAGATGATAAATCCATAATCATACCTTGAAAGTCTTGTGAAATTTGACTTATATGTAACAATAGATTCACTATCCTTTTTCTTAAGTTCAAGGAACTCATTTTCCATTTTTTTGAAGAATACAATGGAAGAATGTATTGAAAAATACGTTCTTAAACTCGTCCCATTCAACGGATTCAACTTTATCTTGTAGCCATGTATTCATAATTAGAGTCCACCACTAGTCTATTTAAACTATTAATTTCAATTCATTCAAAATTAATATTTCGTGTTTTGAATAGTGAATTTTTCAGTAACAAGTGGATCTAAAGACCCATTGAAAGAAGGTGGGCATTGCCTCATAAAGGACTCAATAAAATGTTGTTCCCTTCTCTGCTCATTTAGAAGTCAAGAATGATTCATAGCTTGTGTAAGTATAGAAATAATATTTTTCATTACATCTATCATAACATTTGGTTGTTTATCATTTACATCATTTCATTGCATAGTTCATGCATCATTAACATGATTCCTTTAGGTTACATCCATCATATAAAACCCGAAAATAATAGCAAGAGAGGAAGAAATCATACTAGGAAAACAAAATAATCAAGTGGAGTGATTTCAATCTCTAACATCTTAGGATTAATCATAGGTTATTCATGATCATTATTATAATTATAAAACTATAACCGATAGTTTTATTTAACCTCACAGACACCTCTAGACATAACTTTGAAATATCTATAGGGATATCACTGATGTTTTCGCATCCTTGTTTCCAAAGGATGACTAAACCTTTACTCTAATACCAACCCTAATGACCCTAGCATGATGTACATATAACATAAATTTCTTTTTCATAATAATTAATTCATTACAAAAAAATATATTCCCCAAAATTGTATTATTTTAGTGTCGTTGGAAACTCATAACATAATCATCTATCTTGGTAAAAGATCTTCAAAATACTCCATAAAGATCATCCCCCTTTGTTTTCCTACCTAAATCGATCTTTGTATCCTAGGGAAAAGAAAACATTGAAAGGGTGATCTCAAATGACCAGTTAGATTAAAAATTTTGATCATAAAACAAACCACAAACCTACGAATATAGAAACATTAACATAAAGTTTAAATATAAAAATCATGAGTTAAGAAATAAATCTTGACATTTCAAATGGAATAGATCATAAAGGGACATTAACCATGATAAAATAAAATTGGCCTAAAAAATGTAATTGTGGAAAACTAATAATCACATAATATTATTTCCATAGTAGTCAATACATTGTTACCAAGACCATCATTGTGGACAAAGTCCGTTACTGAATCAGGTTTACTTGTCGCTCCTGCCTTGTTTAACTGAACCAAATTTACATTTCATTCCATACATATAGATCTCATGAGATATAAATCTTGACCCAATGCATTTTAGGGAGATATATGTCCCAACCATCTAATAATGGAATCATTTTACATGTTCTATAAAAACATAAATCATTCATCATTGCATAACCCATGAAATAAAATGGGATTTATAAACATTATTTCATCATAACATATTCCATATTGGATTAATGGAAATAATAAAAATAATTCAATAATAAACACAATAAAATCAATATAATAATTGGTATAGATACATAACCCTATTTCATCTTAGATGGAAAATAATTTTGATAAAACACTTGAACATAATTTCTGAGGAAAATATCCTTTTTTTCTTCAAAAATGTTTTATTTTCTCAAAATGTCATGAAATTTTAGAAGAAAATCAGTTAATTGAAAATAAAAATAAAATATTTTAAAGGAAGATTCATGTAAATAATTAATTATTAAAGAGTAAAAAATCTGTTCATGTTGTATAAGTTAAAAAACATTCTTCTCTTACTTTTTCCGAAAAAGTCAAAAAGTACCTCATATGACAAATGTTAGAAATATTCCTTCCAAACCATGTAGTAAAATTGAAAATGGGTAAAATTTAATAGAAAAATAATAAAATAATATGAAACATTTTATGAGAAAATGGTTAGAAAACATGTACATGGATGATAAATATACCCTAGTAAATACTTACGAAAAAACAATCATGGATAAAAATGATATTGCTAAATTATCCCTTACCTTGTACTTTTTGTTAGTCGAGGGTGTGGTCACCTCTTGTTTAATGATTAAATAATGTTATTAAATTATACTAGGACCATGTACAGATTTATGATATCAGATATGATCAGATATGATCATATTATTTCATTTTTTTAATAGTATTTCATTATTACCATTGTTTCAAGTGTTAACCACATCATTTTCCCATTCCTATTTTGTCGTGTTAGTCTTGATTGATATTAATAGGATGTATTTTATTCATGAAATTAATTTCATAATTATTATTTTCACATATCATATAAATTTTATAATCATTCTTTAATTTTTAACATGGAGAACGAATCTCATCGCGTCGTGGAGATGGTAGGTCATACGTACGCACAAGCGATGATATCATTATTTTGATGGTTAAATATTATTTAATTGGATGGAATATTAATTATAAATAATAATTATCAGTTTATATTCATTATTTGAATCAATTATACTCCTCATTATACCCTTCCTAATAAAGCATATCTGAATAAAAAATTACACCACGGTATGGAGATAGTAAGTTGTATGTATGCCCAAATGGTGATATTGTTAACAATTGGATGGATAAAAGGAGGTATAAGGTTGTCCCATTATTATAATAAAATATCCGTAGGTATAATATACTTTAGTATGGAATCAACATAGAAATAATAAGTTCAATAAGAAAAGAACTTTGAATGAAGGGATAAAACGATTACATCTTCTTCATGTGTTTTCATTCAATTTGAACAGAAGGGCTCCTTACTATGGATATATACCCAACGTTAGTCATCCAATAAGATGTGAGGGATGTTTGGGGGACATATGGGAAGGTTTTTTCCTAACAAAAGCCTATATAGGTGTGAGTTAAAGAGAAATGGATGTCCCTTTTATAAGAGAGCTAAGGCACAATTTAGAAAATATCTTGAAATATTGATTTATTATAAATCTATATTCGGTTTATAATTGCTTAAAATTGATTTATTTCGAGGATATGATTAGAATGGATCGAAATACTATCATCCAATTGGTTTTAGACATTTTTAGGTCATAAAATCAACCTTATCTTTTAGATTTTACCTCTTTGTAAAACAAGTTAACTCTTACCGTGTCCTCTTATATTTTTTTACCACATGGTTAATATATTCACTATAAAATTCCAAGAGAACCTAAAGTGGATCATTTATGAAATTATTATCACTATAAAATTTATTTGGCCTAAATTTATATTTTTAAGACTATTATATCATTTAATGAAATAATATTGGTTTTAAAAACTCATTTATGACAATTTTCATACTATTCATATCATGACTTTTTAAAAATCTATGAAAACACGAATCACCCAAAAAAATTAATTAATTCAACTAAATCATGTTATAATAATCCATAAATTTCTTGTATGGAATTAGAAGTTTCAAAATAAATTTATTTTAATATTTATATTTTTATTTATTTAAATCATTCGTTAATAAGGTAATCACTACATCATCATTTGTCATAAATAAATTTATTTATTTAGTTTCTAATAATTATAAATAAAATACCGTGATGTATAAAATATTTTTATATTTCCAATTAATAATTATATTCTAATTTATATTATTTATAACCTCATATTAAATTTTTTTATTAAGAAGATACAAGTTTATGTCATATTTCTCTTTACTTAAAATTAATTATTATAAAATGTCATTTTCATATCCAAGTGGTTTTATGGGGTCCCAAAATCCACCTAATGATGCCCAAGGTCAGTAATATCTCATTAAATATGATTAATACATGTGTTATAGTAGTTTAATACTATTATTATGTTATTGTTTACCCTTATTTACCAGATTTACCCATTAACCATGGTAAATTAAATAATTACTGAAGTTACAATTCATAATATCCAAAAATAAAAGTTAAATATTTTCAAAATTTGAACCTTATGATTCCAAATATGGAATCCATTGTTCCATATTCAAAATACCGAAGTTACAGTAATAATTTAAAATTAATTCCCGTTTTAAAAACCCAAAAGCGGGTTTTTAAGAAGTAATAACCATCAAAAGATTGACATGTGTATTTGTAAAATTTAAAAGTCAAATTAATTACAATGAAAAACAATGGATTAAATGATAAAAAATATAATCCAGTTAAACATTACAAACAATTAAAAAGATAATCTTACTATATAATCAAATTAAATTAAAAGGCAGTTTTGAGTTAAAATGCAGTATTGTTCACTATACATTAAAAATTGAGTTTTATCAGAAAAATACGAAAAAGTAAACATAATTAAATTTTTATGTACCTATTCCAAGTAATAATTTTATTTTTAAAAATTGAATATATAAGTGTTAAAAATTATGTTTTAAATGGATGTTCCATAAAAAAGGTGGAAACTGCATTTAAAAAAAATACATCTTTTATCTGAAAAAATGAACTTGTTCTGATATCATATCTAGAAAATACATACAGAATAAAAAGTGTTTTTAACACTATTCATAATAGTAGATTATATCCCATAATAATATTTTAACAATATATCGTTCTTTAGTGAAACTCAGTATAGTGTACAATGCAAGCTATAGAGGAAGGTCTCTCATGTGTGTAACACAAGCCAATAATAGTGTTGCGTATACTGCTAGCTAATACAACATTGTGTATAGACAAAAATATAATATCTATGTAGGTTACAAAACAATACATCAGTGAAAGTAAAAATAATATATACCATAAAATCTATGGGCATTACAGAATCAACTAGAGTAAGTGTTTTATTCATCTTTTGTGACTGGGATTAGATAATAACGGAGAGGGGAAAATAAAAACCCTAATTTTTATTAAAATAATGTCCTTTAAAATGTACAACCATAGAAATAGGGCCCAATAAATTTATATATCTCACTTGGATAAAACCACCAATTCCCTTCCTAATTGTAGAGTCTTATTTTTTTTTTGGAGATCCATTCATGATATGGAGACATTCATACTGACAAGAATGAATAATATTTATTTAATAAATATAAAATATTCAATAAAAATCCTAGATAGGAATTATAAAAAATTTCATTCCAACACTATAATTAATATTCCTAGAAAAATATAACCGTTAGAAAATAATTATGAGTACATTTTCTAGTGGGGATACCTTTTTAACGTTCTCAAGGGACTAGGAATCTTCAACTCTAGAATTTGATATGTCTCTTGTTTGGAAAATATAGGGTATCTACATCCACTCATCCATTCCTAAATTTCATCGATAAAAAGAAATAAAGAAAAGAAACAATCTGAGAAGCATATAATACCCCATTATATGGGATGATAATACACCATTTAATGAGATCCTCTAGCATATTTGGGTCTATAAACCCCGAAAGACTAAGAACGTATCCAAATTTGGAACACATCCATAACCATCTATCACATTAAGGATATTGCCTATGATATTATAATTCCTCCATGAACACCATTATCCTAAACTCACCATCAGGGAAGCTCCCCATATAAGACAAACTCATACATCATTAATATCTTCTTGGATTTCTATCCAATTCCCCTTTCATCAACCCCCTCATACCAATCAGCCTTAAAATGATGCATCAGTAATAACCATTAGTAAGAGTTAGATATGGTCCATCCACCAAGGAATTTCCCCTGGGGTGTCATGGTCCCTATATTAAAAAAATTATCATACCTAATAATATCAACTCAATAAAATATAACAACATCAAACTATTCCATTAGCCATCTGAAAAAAGATTCATTTTCCCCATAAGTTCCAACCAACACTCATTACAATCAGTTAAGAAAGACAATAAATCAACACTATCTAGCTTCAAGAATGAGTATATTATTTATACTCTCATCCATCCTTCCAATCAAATACATGGGAAAACATATTCACCTTATAACGCATCCATGTTTCAATCTGCTAAAGATAACTTTTTTCCACTACCCCAGGATCCAAGGGAAACGTATGTGTAAAATAAATTAAATAAAACATCTTTCTTAAGGAATAACTACAACACCATCAGATACTTATGATATAATTCTCTTTAATAATTTTATTTATTATATATATTGAGTTACATAGAACATCATGTTTAAAAGAACCATGATATACTATTAAAATATTAGTACTCAAATTAACTCTAATTGCATATTAATTGGATTGGGGTGTATGAATAATATGACGTAAATTAAAAATATATGTGGTTAAATATTTATAATATTAATTAATTGGTGTTAAATTTGTTATAAATAAATACAAAAATAATTGAAAACAAAAATAAATATTGATTTGAAAATTAGCTTTTCTACCCGTAATATAATTTTATCATAATAAATTAAATTAAATACATTTGGTGAAAGATATTAACCTCATTTATTTATATTATTTAACTTATCAAATGTTTTAAAACTTCAAAAAATATTTTCATGTTCATAGAATATGAATAATTTGTGTTTTATGCTTAAAATTTAATTTTTCTAAAAAATGTTTTTAATGATATTTCTGCACATTAGAATTATATTCTTTTATTTATATGTATTGAATTAGATAAATTTAATTAAATATTCAAAATCAGGAGGTTTAAAAATTTAAATATACCCCTTTTATTTTTGGTTAATATGAATAGTAACTATGGTAAAATTTATCACCGCCATAAATGGTGAATTGGGTTAATCTAGGTTAAAACCCACTGATAAGGCCATAACATTTCATCCATATTATTATTGGATTAATTATATTTGACCCTTAACATCTTATACTTAAAATGGAGTTGTTCAATGGCCAACTTGCCTTGAAAATGAATTTTTTATTATTTAATCAAAGAATGTTACAAAATGTAACTCTCTTAATTTAAAATATACATTATGAGTTGAGATAGGGTAGAAATTAGTTATGATTGAATCCTAATAATAATTTTCTACACAATTAAATTATATTAATTATATTATTTTATGTATAATTTTTAGGTTCTATATAAGTAACATAGATTCTTACACTACACAAAAATAATATTTTTTCAATTAAAGAAAGAAATCAAAAGAATGATTTCAAAAGAATTAAAAGTTATATAATTTGAGTAATTAATATAATTCCACAGATTTTTTAGGTTAAAATTTTATATTAGTGTTCTATAATAATATTTTATTGAAATTAAATCTTTTTAATTATGTATTTTAAGTCAAATTAAATGAAGTGACAAAATTGAAAATAATGTTATTTTCTCAAAATAATATTTCACTAAACCTTTTAAAAATAATAAAATTATATAAAAACGACATAGTAGAAATTATAGGGTCTAATATTTCATAAAATGGCCATTTAGGTTCTAATTGAAACCATATATGTAAGAATTACCACTTGTTGACAATGAAAAATTTGTTTCCATAATTAAAAATAAAATTGGTAAACTAAGGGTTAATCAACATGATAATGTTTAAAATGTAACCAAAAATGTATAATTTTTATTAGATTATGGGATTAAAACCCTACCACCTTATATTTCAATACATAGAAATTTTTCGGAATTTATTTTTAGAATAAATTTATTATAATTTAATCTTCTTGGAAATTCTTAAAGTTCCCCACACCTCAATTTTAAAAGGGAACCTCCTCCCTCATTGGTTTTCACCAAATGGATCTTTATAGCTCAAAAATATATATAAATATATCTTATAAACATATATATCTGTATAATATGGTTTTGTTACAATAAAAAATACTATCCATAAAGCCCATTGGAGGTGATCTAAAGGAATTGATAGAAAGAAGAGGAAATCACCTTAACCGATCACTTTCATTTATTATATTATTTAACTCATTTTAATAATTTTAATTTTTAATAAAATATTAAACTTAGTATCATATATATGTTTAAATTTTATTATGATTATGAAAAAACCATTATAAACTCTCTTTCCCATCAAACGACAAATGAAAGTATCGCTTGTGCGTATGTACGACTTACAATATCCACATGTCAATGCAATGAATTTATCATCACCATATTTTATTGAAGTGTATTATGATTAGTATAATTTTTATTAATTATATTTATGAAATAAAAATAATTAATTATTGTTAATATCATTTCTAACGTATTATTATCCAATCATATGGGAAGACATAATGTCATATGTGCGTACGTGTGGATTACCACCTCCATGAACCGATGTGATGTTTTTATTTATAATTGAGATGAATGGTAAGGAGGAATAATATAATTAATATATATGATAAAACAAGGATGTGGTGAGAAATAGGGGGAGGATGGATCCATTAACTACTTGTGAGTAAGCGCCTTACGTGTCGTCGTAGATTTCAAATTTTCAAACTGTTGAGCCTTCGCCCCCTCATTTGACGGCTTTGATCCCATCTTTGTCAGCCCCAGATCATGGTTCTCACTATAGCCTTCCCACTTCCCTAGGGATGGTGGTGGCTTTGTGTTTATCCCCATAATCCTGATGAGGCATGGGGCTTAGCGGCTCTTGGTATATCGGCCTCAGCTCGGGGTCTGCCTCCTGCTCCCGCTGACGATGCGGATCCAGTCTCTGCCTACATTCCTCCGGAGGCCCCCTGACCGGGTTCCTTCAAAGATGTCCTATGTGGTTTTCATCGTGATTCTCAGCCGACCTGCTTTCTAGATGATCGCATGCTGATCTCGGAGGCTTCGGGTGACGTCTCTGGTGTCTCTGTTGATTTGCCGGCATCACCCTTTGAGGAGGTGGGGGTGTGCCTAAAGTGGAATTTGGTTGCCAGATTTGGGTCCATGATGACGCATCTTTCTATTTTATAGAGCTTGGTCCTCTTCTGGGGCCTTCGCTGCCTAGCCCGGATTTCTGAGGTGCACATGCATTTTTTTCCTCTTCCTGGCCTCAGAATAAGATTTCATCCATGCTTAGTGTAGACCACCTCGATCATTTAATCGGTGGGTTTTTAGTCTATCTCTATGGCTAATGGATGTACGTAGGGGAAAGGATAGCCCTCGTGCTTCAGTGTGGATGCATCTACTGATAATTCCTCTAAATTTTCAGAATGGAGGATTTATAAAATCATTCGATGACACCTTTGTGATATTTCTGTGTTCGGATGTCAAGACTAGTTGTTCTCAAGATGTTTTAGTGGCTCATATCTGTGTGGAGATGGTTTTCACCCACCGGCTATAGAAAAAAATTATTCTTCATGTAAAAGATACCTTTAGCTGGTGCTAGGATATTTTTAACCCAGTCTTTCACAAAAATTTCTCCCATTTTCTTCTATAGGGTCACTCTTTACTGGTTTCAAGGAAGAGGAACCGGGATACCCGTCGACGCTCCAAGGGGCCCGATGTCAGAAATAGGGTGCCTCTACTGGCCTATGCTCCATCTAATAAAGCCTCCACGAGGACAAAAATCCCACCTGAGGGTTCAGTGGTTCAGACATCAGTGAAAAACCTGGAAAATGGGAATAGCTCCTCCACAAAGTTGCTTCGACTATTTGCACAGATATGATCCCCTTCTCCCAGAAAGGATTCCTCCTCTCTAGCCTTATTTTCTGATGCACCCACTTTCTTTTCATGGCTATCTCTAGGCCCCCTCATGGTACAGTGTATGGTATACTTAGCTGCTAGAGTTTCTAGCTTCTTGTCCCTGTTAACCCTTCTGTCTTCTTGGTACTGCATGGAGACTATTGACCCCAAATATCCACTTATAGGCTCTTCATATCCCCAGCATGGATCCAAGGTAGGGGATACTTTGGGTCCTACCATATAGTCTCAACCAGATGGAAGGAAGGGTGACATGATCCTCAGTGATAATTTCTCAATGATTCATTCAAAGACTCCCTCTAAGGATCAGATTCCCTTCACTGATTTTCCATATTATTCACCTAATCACTCCTCTTGTACTTCATTAGTACTTTTAATCGACAGGGGAGTTTGTACACCCACAAAATATAGATCAGTAATGGAATGATCCTTTACTCATTTCCTGAAGATACTAGTTCTAGGGACAATTCAAGAACACTCTCATACCAGTGATTCCCATAATCATATGTAATTCCTTGGGTCTTGGGGCCCAGGTCAAGATAGATATCATTACCTATGATCTCAGTAAACAAAAAATTGGTGTAGTTGATATACATGAACACAAGAAGAATAGTTCTATCATTGGATCTTTTTTCTAGAAGATCAAAATGTAGGGATCAATGCAGGCAGCCCCCCTCAATAAGAAAATATGGTTATTCTAGCACATGACCTATTTGGTAGTCATCATTCGGGTAGGAAACCAATATATCACAACAAAATTTACAAAAGGTGACTTTAATTTATTCATGATGTTTGTTTATTAGAGTTCTGAATGACATCAAAGGGAAACCTTATTGAGTGATCTCAATGGATTTGATCTTAAAAACATACCATAGGTGATTCAAGGATATTTCAATGTGATTTCCAATCTGGATGAAAGGAAAGTCAAAGGACCCTTCCAGCGGAATTTTGGTATAAAGTTTGTGCAGTTTAGGGCCGAAAAGGGCCTCATCGTCCTGGGATTCTCAGGGGACCACTTCACATGGTGTAACAACCAAAGAGGTAACTGATTCTCATAGAGATGATTGGATAGGTTCCTAGAAAATATGAACGCTACTTCTATGTTATCATACGCAAAGGTGTTTCACCGGGTCAAGAGTTTATCAGACCACTCTCTACTCCGTCTCTCCTTATCCTCTCGACAGGACTTTCATGGAAAATTTTGTTACTCCCAATAGTGGACCAATATACCATGGTATCGCGATCTAGTTAGTTTGACTTGGAATGAGCCCTATCAGGGGGAAATGTGGGTTACGATCCACAACAAGCTTCGACACATTAAGACTTGTCTACAGGAGTGGGTTAGAGTTTTTTCAAACATGGACAATGCCTTTGAAGGCATTGTGCTAGTGGTGGAATGTCTTGAGAAGGATCTTGAAGAGGTGTGGGATTATCACATATTTTTGGAGCTCTCCATAAAAAATGGGACTCTAGAAGAAATGATACATAAAGAGGAGCATGTTTCAGGGGAAGAATCGATGATCAAATGTATTGGGGATGTAGATAGAAAAACTGGGTTCTATCATGCATGAATCTCTGAATTTTTTTTATAACTGGATTAATATCCTCCGTGATGATGGAACCTACACAGAAGATAGGGACTAGGTGGGGTGCCTGGATCTTAGCATTTTCAAGGATAGTTTCATAGGCCCCAACCCCTAGTGGACTCATCGATACCCGAGGGAGGACACAAGGATTTTTGTGGCAATTCCCAATATTTTTTCTTCTTTGTATAATGAGAGGCCCAACTCCATTCACATCAAAGAGAAGAACTAGGATGTTATGATAATATTCAATCCAAATAGTGCACCAGGACCCAAGGGTTCCCTGTCTCTTTCTATAGGTCCTCGTTTGAGGTTGTGAAGAATGACATCTCCTTGGATATTCAAGATTACCTCTAGGGTGGGAGCCTACAGAGGACTTCCAATGCCACAAATATGGTGCTATTACCTAAAACTATATGCCCCTCACCAATCAAGATCATTAGAATAGTTAGATTGTGTTATTTCTGAAACAAAATTCTGGCTAGTATAATCAATACTAGATTTTCAAAAAACATCCCACAGTGGGTCTCCATGGAACAACACAGGTTCGTGATGGGGCAGTCGATCCAAGGTGCAGTTTCACTTTCTCAAAATATGATTAAATACATTAACCTTAAAAATCATGGCTCAAACATAGCAATAAAGTTAGATAATAGAAATTATTATGATTACATTGAGTGGGGATTTATCATCAAGGTGTTGGTTGGTTTGAGACTCTCAACACGGAACACTGATCTAATTTTTAGATGATTCAGTTCCTCATGGATGGGTGTATCATTTATGGGGAAGAATTTTGGTTTTTTTCAATGCAGACTATGTTTTAAGGTAAGGAGATCGTATTTTCCAAGCATTTTTATCCCCCCACAGGATATCCTCAGTCGCCTACATAACAGGAGCATTAATAGTGGTGAAACTGTGGTCTTCTGAAGGAGTATTATTTCACAATATATCTAATATCTAAGGCTCGTGTATGATACCATCATCATTATTATTGTGGCAAGGAGATCTATCAGACATTCGAACAGGGTGGTAGACAGATACTATTATTAGAGTGGCCAGGTCATCAAAAAAGAGAAAAGCCACATCTATATTTCGAAACTATGTATGCACAGCCCGATCACTGTAGTTTAGAAACTCCTTGATATGCATCGTGGGACCATTCCTATAGAGTAACTAGGGGCTCCCATTTCTTCTAGAAGACTTTGCATTATAGATTTTGATTTTATCACCCACTAGTTTACAGATATAATTCTCAACTGGAATAATCGTCCCTCCCTTTTGGTGGGAACAAAGACCTCATTTACAACGTACTTCTAGCCACTCTTGATCATGACTTGTCTGCCATTAAAACTCCTAAAGGTGTTATTATAATCATCAAAAATATCTTATTGATGTTCATTTGGGACCCAAATGTGGAAGGAAAATGCCGATGAGCTTCCTAGAGGAGAGTGGAAATGCCTACTAGGGAGTGTGGCATCAACGTGCATAGTCTAGAAGACACTCTTTCTTGTATACATGAAAAGATGGTGTGGGAAGTCCTATAACAACACACTCTTTGGAAGAGAACAATGCGCATCTCTCTCTATGGGAATTATAACATAAAGGAGGGGCACGTCTCTCTGTTTCACTATATAATTACTCCCCTTGTATTTGATCTTCAACAGTACACGCGCTTGATCATTGAGAGATGAGATAAATCATTTTGGAACAATAATTTGGAGGGAGAGGGTATTGGCTACAATGGCTTCCCCACTGCCAACAAATTGTTCCACAAAGCCAGTCTTCATCTAGATTTTATCAAGGTTGTGCTAGATAAAAACTATCAAGACCTCTTCAACCTCATAGAACTATCCACAGAACCATAATCCTGTGTTTTCACTCCTTCCTTGGGTACCTTCACTTATAAGGACTTGAGTCGCAATAGGGACATGTATGATGGAGTTGATGTCTGGAAAAAAGTCTTGTGGAACAAAGGAATCCTTCCAAAACACTACATCTTATCTTGGAGGATTAGAAATAATGTGGTCCCAACAGATGATAACATCGAACAGTGTGTGATTCTGATAGTTTCTTATTTTTGATGTTGTATAAACAAAAAAGATTACAATGCATACCACATATTTTTTAGGGGTGATTGGGTGTATGTTGTATGGGAAGCCTTGGGGGGGGTGGTTACTTTATTTCTGGACCCCAAAATAGATAACCTCGACTTCATCGACTGGTGCTTTCTTAGCACAAGTTTCAGGGATAGAGATAAGCTGGAAAAAACCATGATCTTGCATGAAGGATGATGGTGTATTTAGAAGGCCAGGAATAAGGTGAGGGTTAAGGGAATCATTCCATCTGGAAGAGTCATTGACACCAGGATAAAAAAACTTCTTCTAGACATGGTAAGGCTCATCAAAAATAAGCTGGAGGCTCCCTCCCTACGATTCCGTAAAGGGAGATCCTCCCTCCCTCAACCCAATGACAACAACAACAAAGTCCAATGAGTAATATGGAACCCCCTTGAGTTTCCTCAAACATAATATAGACGGTTCGTGTAGTATGGGGTGATACGAGGAGGTGGGGTTGTCTGTGACTCCCTCGATTCAGTTCTATTGACTTTCTCTGCTCATCTAGGCCATGGATCCTTTCTTTAGGCTGAGGAAAAATCCATGTATTGGGGTTTATGTTTGGGTATATAGAAGCACATTTCAATATATATAGGAGGTGGAAACTGACTCAACGTTATTCCAAGATTCACTAAAAGGCATCTTACCACCTCCATGGTCTATCACCTACACTACAAGGAAGAGAATATGGATTCTCAACAACACCATAAAAGTTCTACACACTTTGTATGAGGGGAATCATGTGGTAGAATACCTAGAGACTATCAATGTCTCTAATCTAGATCCTATTTACATTAATGATGTGTACTCTTTGAAACTTGAGGGTGTAAATTTGGTTAAAGGGGTTTTCCTTGGCCTCCATTTCTTCCGGCCTCCTTAGGCTCCTTTTTTGTTGTTTCCTTTGAATAATAAAAAATCTAAATTTGAATTATGAAATAATAAGTTCCCTATAATTTTGAAATAATATTTTAATTTATTAAGATCTATCCATCTATAAATTGAATCAACGTCCACGTATATGTAGGACCTACCTTATCCATGAATAGTTTACATCATTTTCCTTTATCTAACATTTATGGATGGATACTACTATTTATTTAATGAATATATATGATATTTATAACATGATGGATATTATAGATATGATTGAACCAAGATAAATATACGAGGACCAAAACTACCGAGCTGAAGTACACATGACATAAGAAATAGTTAACACCCAAAAATATTGTCTTTAATAAGAAATGAGTGATAAAAGGGGTTGTTTAAATGTCATAATAGGATAATATACAATATTATAAGGATTAAAATAAATATTTTATAAATTATTTTAAATTTAAAAACATTATAGAAGATTTTATAGTTATTTTTAAAAAGTGTTTCTTGAGATAAGGGTTTTATGTTTACATAATATTATTTTTTTAAAAAATTTTATTATTATGTATCCAATGATTAAATATTATTATATAACACCAAAGAAATAAAATAATTTCATTATGCACTAGTTATTTTTTATAATACATGTTTTAATTTTAATTTTTCATTTATTTATGTACTCATGAAACTAGAGATATCTTTTCATGGAATATCAAATTTATTTCACTCTTCGGTAAAAAAAATTCTTCCATATCTGTGATTTCTAAAAATTATTCCAATAAGGCTTTTATAATTCTAATATAATATTTTAAATCCATTTTACCCATGTTTAACTTTTAACATTTTTTTGAATGAATTCATCATATAATTTTATGAATTAGGTAATTTTTATATTTTTTCAACAGTATGAAATGAATATTTTTGTACATATATTGAATGATTAGATTTCCCCTCCATCACGAGTAATCTATTCATTAAAGACCCCTTTACATTTTTCAACTGTTTTCATGAAAGATCATTTTCTTTATAATTAGGATATTATTTCAATAAGTGATTCCAAAATGGAAATTTTATTTTCCACAATAATGTTTTTATGATATTCTAGTAGTATTTCTATTCATGAAACACAAAAAACCATGATTTTACTTTTTCTTTACTAGGGATTTAATATAAGGATACTATCCTTATTCTTTCTATTGATTATTTATGAATATAATTATATGATGTTTATCAAAGACATTTTTTTCATGGGTTACACTATCATGAAATCGTGAAATTTTTACGAAACCCATTTCCTTTTAATGGGTAATAATATGAGTAAATGATTATTAGAAACATGTTTTCTGTTTTATTATATGATTAATGATTTATGATCTTTTAGAAAATAGAAACACACATATATATTTATATTATTTTATCTGTGACAGATATATCTCCCACCAATTAATGAGGTAATGACTGATATCTCATGGGATAAGAATGATTGGAATGGGGAGTGAAAATATTTTTATAAAGGAATCAATACACAATCATAGGCTTGGTTCTGAAACTTTACTTCTATAATACTTTGGGGAGTGAACCCATTCCACAATGATAGAATTGAAAATGAGCCTTGACTTCTGATAAAATGATTTCATATGATTATTTTTATTGTATAAATCAATATCAGGTACCTATGTGGAGATTTCATGGTCTATTTTACATTATTACCTTATGATTCATATCCTTTGAACTAGAAACATATATTCCATGATATAAGAATATGTTATTTTTTATGTATTTTACAGTATTCAAACATTAAGATCATGTTCTTATACAGTTATTCTCATGTTATGCTTATGTGATCATTAACATCTCCCATCTATATATAACTTGAGATCTAATATTACCCTTTTATAATACTCCATTTCCCCAAGTTATATAGAATAGTATTTAGTAAGGTATTCCCAAGAAGGGTTCTAGTTATAAATAAAAAAGTGGGAGATGTTTTCAATATTATATGATCCATTTGTTTATGATTACAAGTTTCTAATCATATTAGACCAAAAGGTTTCTGGGTTGTATCAAATTGTTTGGGGTAGAATATTCATCTATTAAGATGATATATTTACATATGAAAATAAAGGGTCACTAATATTGGTTTTAGTGAATGTTTTTTTATCCTCTGTAAACTAGGATGAGAAAACATTAATAATAACCATAGGAAAATAAAATTCAAAGTTAATTCTGAAAACCATATATCAATGAATATGACACATAGTTTATGATTTAAGTGTGTAAGGAAACTTGGATTAAATAATATTAAGGGAACTATTTAATACTTCAAGTATGGAATGTAAGGTCATTGGGAAATTGAATACTGATGTGATTGGAAGAAGTTACATAACGATGTGAACAGAGGGAAAGAGATACACAATTCACCATTGACACTAATTGTTTTAAATTAATTGAGTATGGATATTATTCATGACAATGTCCATATCTAAATGTTAATGATGAATATCACCATAAAAGACCTTTAAATTCCATAGATAATTGTTGACTTCCTGTGATCACAATTTCTAATGAGGCATATGATAACGATGTTATGATAGGTACACTTACCATACAATATAGAACCTATAATGTTCTATTTGATTATTTTTCTAACCACTAAATTATATGTAAAGAAATTTATAATGGTATAATATTAACATCCCAAAAATTAGATGTTGAGTTATATGTAAAAAACACTAATGGTACGATGGCCACATCTTAATTATATCTTTCCTTTTTGGTTGATGTTTGTGGGAATGTGTTCAATAAAAATATTTTTATTATTCCTCAAGTTGAATTTCATGTTATTTTTAGCCTTTATTGGGTTTCCTTACATAAATCACACATCAATTTCTAAGGTATGTGACATTTTATATACCAAAAAACCATTTATCCATAATATATTTTATAAAAAAATAAAAATCCTACTGAAATTACATCCATTATATGACATATGATTAATATTCAAAAGGGTGTTGATCTCATATTTTAGGGGGGTCAAAATAGCAACGATATTATTATTTTTGATAATTTTCTTAACTTATTAAAAGAACATTTTCAAGGCCTAACACAAAATTGTGATGTATATTATTATAATAGAACTCTTACCTAGTGCTACACCTATTTCCAAGACACCATATATAATGGACTTAATTTATTATATTTAATTGAAGTGGAAAATACTAGAGAATCTTGATATGGGATTGATTCATCCATCTATGTCACTTTAGATAACATATGTTTTTTTTGTGAAGAATAAAAATGGATCAATGTGACTCTTCATTGATTATCAGGAATAAAATAAAATCAGTATCAAGAACAATTGTCCCCTAACCCTGTATTGATGACATAAATGATGATATAATTAGAGATTAGTACTTTTCCAATATCAATAATCATTATAGACATCATATTTTGAGGGCCAAGTATTTGGATATACTTAAGAAAACGTTTTTTACATAGTATGGGAACTAGGAATTTATAATTATATATTATTCAAACAAATTTGTGGATAAAGCATTGTTTTTTAAACAAAATTAGAGGCTTAAGTATATCTAGGTAGAAAATGACCCATTACATAACCTATAAGAACAAGGAAAAGTGTCCCATAAACATGGCCTAAAGGCCCAATGCAGTGTTATGACTCCATTATCCTACCTGCATTACCAGGCATAAATCGGGCCTTTGTCACCTCTGACTTGCACCATGCCTATGTCTCCACCAACCCACTTCATTCCTACATCATCACCTACTTTTTAAATCCCCAAATAGGACTAATATCTTCAATAATTGGAATTTTAGATATAGTATTATGGGGATTAGTACTCAAGAGTGTCCCCAACTACAAAAGGATATCGAGTAACGAGTTATTATTGGGTTCCACAACACGAATTTCCTGGGTCCAACATGGAACTGGCTCTCTATTCATCCCTAGAAACATTTGTCCTGTGTGAATACTGTCTATGTAATTATTCATTCTAGGGTCACATAATATCATGTGATGGTATATTAGTAGACCATTTCAATGAAATCTTTATTGATCATTATCACATACAAACCATTGTTACTGATATCAATAGTTTTCTTAGTTTGTTTATTAATTTACAATAACTTTTTAGAGAATATGTTTTTACAAATATCAAGTCCACTTATAAAGTTAACTTAAAAGGGATCCATGTTATTTTGTATGGTCGAATGCGTGTAATTATTTTAGGAACTAATGGTATGGAGAGTCGGTGCACATATACTTACACCACCATGTAGTGGTGAAGGGTTTGTAATCTATAGTTATTCATCCAAAATTGGCTGAGTTGATTCATCATTAACAATGACATGGTTATATGTTTTACATCACAATAATTAAATGTCCATGGGAAAAATTCCCCAACTCATGATTTAGATTTAGCTACAAATTGTTTTTTCATTAATGATATGGATTCATTGTCTCTGAATATAAGTTTATGAGATATTTATGTTACAAATATGTTGGTTAGAGATGATTAATTATTTCAAATGCTCAATAAATTACTATCATGAGATAGAGAACAGGGTTTAATATTCTCTAACTGGAAAGAATCATGCTAGAATATATATGATGAGGACAAAAAGGGGACTGGTATTCATGGAATTCCAAAGGATGGATCTTTATATCTATATGGTGTAGGATAAATGATATCTTTATCTAATGAGTGTTCAACCTTTTATACATGTTACGATAGAATAGGTACAAAAATAATATGTGGAGATGCAGAAGACGGTGATAAATGTTCATGATTTTAACCTCAATTAGGATAGAATAATAATGATTATGAATAATGTATGTGTCCCATTTATACCAGATTTTAAAGAGCTAATGGAGAAAACACATAATTATTCATTCACTATTTATTATGGATTTATGAATACGTATAAAGATTTTAAATAATATATCTAGTCAAATGGAATGAAGAGAGATATTGTAGTGTACATTTCTTTGTTCTTGGTATGTGATAATGTTAGTACTGAGAGGAATATTTATAAAGAGGAGTTACAACCATTACACATAAAAAATGGAAATGGTAAATCATAACAGTGGATTTAATTTCGAATCCCCAAAAAATCCAAAGTGTATAATGTTATTTAGACTATAGGCGATCACCATAAAAAGTAAACAAACTTAATTTTAATTAGATAATATTACACTCTTGAAACAATTACATATATATACATTAGTGAATTGGTATGAATGAAACATGTACCACTATTAATTTTATGTGAGCTTGATCTTAGATTTACCACAGTGTTTTGAAGATGTATTCCACAGGTTCAAGAGACATAGTTATTTTCTAGAACTACCTATCATCATCATATGGATGTTCATTTTTAGAGTACAATTTAGAATCTAGAAGAGATGTGGAGAAATTTAATTACACATTTCAATGGATTTTGGGATTAAAACATTTCTTTTGTGAATTTTTATAGAAAAATAACTCTCACTCAAACATTTAGGTGGATCCTTATGAAGATCTCTAGGGTTAGAAGTGAATTACTCCAAAATGCAAGAATGATGTTGGGGAAAAAAGCTACTGGGAACTAATATATTTGATGAATTGAAATATATGTTGTAACCTATTCAATAACACATATAAGAATATCAGAGTTGGAAAAAAATTTATGCAAGAAATCATTGGAAATATCTTGATTTTGATGTTGGTGATAATGTATTTCTATGAATATATCCTAGGAAGAGGTTGGTGATATTTGAAATAAGGAAAATGTAACCCCTTTTAATATAATTCACTTTGACATTATAGATTTCATCGGGACTATGGAATATCAAATGGAGCTTCCATCAAATATCCTTGAGGTTCAGGATGTGTTTTGTGTACCTCTCATGAGGAAGTACATACATGATCCTTCACAGGTACTGAAATCATAGGTCATTCCATTGGAAAATGATTATTATTATATAGAAAATATGAAAAATATTTTGGGTTGAAAAGAGTCTGTTCTATTAAATGTGACCACTCACCTACTCAATGTATTGAGGTGAAACCACCAATTTGAGGAGACATTGTGGTATCCTAAGGATGTGATGAGGCAGATATATACTTAATTGTTTGTATTAGAGTGAATAATTTCGTGGGGAAAATAATTTTTTATGGTTCAATAACATAATACCCCAATAAATTAATGAAATATTCCCCTTTAAGAAATTTTATTTCCATGATAGCTTGTGTTACACGAAACACCATGATGAAACCTACAAAAACACCCAATTATAATATTATTATTTAAAATGAATGTTATCTCTTAGCCACTGGATTTGATGGTGAGAATAAGACTGTATAGATTATGAGATATTTATTTTTATATATTTATAATTTTTTCATTGGTTATCAATTTATTATAAATGATAATATAAATAATTTGAAAGAGAAATATTTTTTTCTTCTGAATTTTTTTATACATGTAATGTATTTTTATAACAATAAATTTAAATAACACATATTGGTGAATTATTTAAAAGAAACTTATTTACATTATTTACTTAATCATATTAATTAAGCATTCAATAATTTTTTTTCTATGAATAAGATAATAATAAATCCATTTTTTTGATTAAAATGGTTTTTTTCAAAAAACCATTGTTGTCACATTTTTTGCACATAAATTAAAATTAATTTCATTTATTTATAGTTATTGAATTATATAAAATTAATTTAATATTTTTAGTTAGCACATTCAAACATGGTAAATATTTTTGTTTTGTTTTTGTTCAATATTTATAGTTACCGTGGTAAATTTTATCATCTTGTTAAATTGTAAATCTAGTCAACCTTCATTAAAAATGGGATGATGACATAATTATTCTTATACATTTTTATTGGATTAAAGTAATCCTACCCTTAACAACATATAATATATATGCATTTTTTTATTTTAACAACATGAGTTATTTGTTTTGAATTAATTTTAGCTTTTATATATTTTTCATTTCATGCCACATTGAAGATAGTTTATTTAATATTAAATTACTTGGTTTTTCTTGTGTTATACAGAACACAACGTTAATCATGAACAAAAAGTAACATAATTATTATCTGTCTATATAAATAAAACTATGGTTATATTTCATTACATGAAACAATACCTTTTCTTAACATCTTGCATAACACGCAGGACCATGTTTTTGCAAACAATAATATATTTTTAAAAGATAATTATTTGATATAATAAGATAGAACATTGCCATTAAATTATTATCATTGAAAAATAGTCAACCAAATAAGGAAAATATATATTCTATAAAAATATTAATGAATTCATTGGTTATATATTTTTTAGAAATGAATCTGAAATCCGATTGAATAGAAAGGAAAATATTTTTATTATTATGATTACAAAGCTATTTTATCCTAATAAATTAAAATAATTAAAATTATTGAGTGATATTAATTTAATATATAAATTATATATTCAATAAAATATTTTAGATATTCCTTCAATAGTTTTGATAGGCATATGATAAGAACAAACCAAAATTTATACCTAAAAACATATATTTTTAAATAGACACTTTTACGACCTCTTAATGGAGGACAAATTTTAAATATAAAATTTTAAACTCTTATAAATATTATATGTAAAAATAAAAATCATCTTTTGAATATAAATACAAATATTATGTTACAGTGATTTTTTTTGTATTTTTCTATGAAGATTCATTTTTAATAAATAGTGAAAAATACTGAAATTTAACTCAAAATTAAATTTTCAAATAATTTATTTGTAATGTAAAATTATATTTTTACAAGATTTTAGTTTTAAATTTATACAATTTTTTTAATAATTTATCCAATTTAGGTCATTGTAAACAATTTAACATTGAAATTGGTCATAATAACTTATCAAAATTTTGAATGTTTTAATGTTAAACACCCGCATTTTCATCCCGTTTGGCGGATTAAATTTAAATTAATTTCTTCCAAATATGTGTTTGTATTTTTTCAAAATTAATTTCATATTTTGAATCAAAATAAAAAATAAATTTTACAAGTGTAAATGTAATTTCTACGAAAATTATTAGTGAAAGTAATTAAAATTAATTATAATGATTAATGTTAAATTAAACTTAATACGGGACTAAACCATCACCATATTGCTGAAAATGACATATAAACTTTTCCAAAAGTCATTTTATAGAAATATTGAGACCCTATCCTCCATTGTATCTATGATTTACCATTATTTGATAAACCTTGAATAAAAAAACTTGGGTAGGGTTTCTGTTTTCCATGAAAATTTCAAGAGTGCCACTCCTCCTCCATTATAGAAGTTCTCCTCTCCTCTCACTTACTCACACCTCTAATTCCAAATTTTATGAACCAAAATATTCCAAAAATAAATCCCCAAAATAACTTATGTAGTCATTTAATCCTCAATTTGGAATAAATTCTTCCGTGGAATCCCATTGGTGCATACCAAAATGATTTACCCGATTAAGAGGTAACCCCCCTCCCGCTCTATTCTTTTAGATTCTTTATCCAATACCTAAAATATTCATATTTCATGATTGTATAAAAAATTTATCCAAAATATAAAAGGATTTTTTATTGAAATTTTTACTACCTACACTTACACACACACCCATCCAATGTGTAATGAACATGTTGTTTTTGTGTACGGTGAACTACGGCCTCACTAAAAGTTGATGGTTCATTTTTCCTTTACCATATCTAATGGAGTCAATTATGATGGAAAATATTTCTATATATAGTATATATTGTATTTATTATTCCTTTACTATTCTTTAATTATTTTACAACATATTATTTATTCTTTTCATTTTGTGTTAATACGATAATTTTGTTTGAGGAAGTGTGGACGATCACCCCTCAAAGCATTGTGATTATTTCATACACTACATGGCATGTATTGAGTATGGGTTTAGTGAATATATATGATATATATTATTTAATAAATATAATTTAATAATGATATGGATACATATATATATTCATATAATTAATTCACTTACTTTCTTTCAACATGATAATTAAATAGAACAAACCTTTATACGTACATATGTCTTACTATCTCCATGAATGGTGTATTCCGTATCATAATTAAATATTATATGAATTTTTATAATAAAAATATAGTGAATATAATTATATTTAAATCATGGTTTAAATTTGGTAAATCATGATATATGTATAAGGAACAAAGATATGATAAATTAAGATAGAAGTGAAAAACAATGTGGATATTTTCCGAAGGAAAACCTTAACATAAATTTTTTAACAAGTAGGTAATATAAATACAATATAAAACACTATATTTTATTAGATTTAATAATATGGTTCTGTAATATATTTTTAATAAATATTTATTTATCTTAATGAATATTTGAATGAGTACAACGAGAGACAATACACAAGGAAAGAGAATTTCATCTCACTTTTTATATCTATGAGATATATTCCATGTTAACCAATATATTCCATTTTTTAGTGTATATACTTCCAATTAATGTATTTATTGATTATTATTATTATATTTATGGGTATTTACCTATCCATTCTATTTACTTTCATTAATTAGGCTTATGTTTCAAAAGGTTTTTTGTAGTATTTTATATGTTTTCATGGAAATAGTTTGGACATGGTTTTTAAGATTCATTAATTGTTTCAAGGAAACAAGTTTTCTATGTTTAATAAAGATTCCTTTATAATTTTTCATTTTCATTTTCAAGGAAAAAAAATTTCAAAAAATTTTATATTTTGAAAATATTTTTTCAAAGAAGAAGGTAATTTTTCTTATGAATTTTTTAAAAAGATCCTTCAAAATAATTTACAATCGAATATAACATTTGATGATGTTACTCATGACTTTAATTGAACTTAATTAAGGGTTCCTTTCTTATTATTTCTATGAATGTTTAATTCTTGATTTACTAGTATTTATGAAATCTATTTCTCTTTAACGGGTTATATGTTTATAAAATCTGTTTTTTCAGGGGTTATATATTTGATGAAATGATTATGAAAACTGTATCTTTTTCCATAGATAACAATATAATTACATGTCTATGATACCCAATTTTTAATGGGTTGTGATATGATTGTTTATGAATTTGTGTCACATGTATGTGTGATTTAGTAATGATATGGGTGGGACCTATTTCTCCCTCAAATGCATTGGCTAAATATTTATATATCATGAGAGAGTCCTAGATCATTGGGGGAGTGATCCTTAACTACTGAGATCGAAATGGGAGTGAACCATTACTACTAATATAGTATGAGGAGTGAACTCATGATACTAATATGGTCATGGAAGTGAACCATTACCTCCAAGATGGTATGGAGAGTAAACCCATTCTACTAAGATGGCATTGGAAGTGATTCCATTTCTACTATGGAAATCATATTATATTCTTATGTGTTTGCCACAATTCCATGTTTTATTTCTATGTTATTCTTTCATAGACTATATTTTTTATTTCCTTATGATTCATGTCTTATTAACTTTCATGATTTTGGACATGATTCATGTTTTTTATCCTTGATATGGATGGTATGAACTTAAAATGTTTTGATCGTGTTCTCAAACCCAAAATTCTCATGTTTATGATTACATGTCTCCCTTATTTACCCTTACTGAGCTTCTGATCTCACTATTTTTATGTTTCTTTTCCCCCAGGTTATGAGGATAAGTAATATGTATTATTTTATTAATAATGTTGGTAGTTATGAAGAACCTAGTGGGAAATAATGTATCCCCCTTATATAAAAATGTTTATGTTTACATTTTTTAAAGTAACTATGAAAGTATGTTCTTTGGGCGTATTTTCATATTATGTTCTGAGTATTCTATAAAAATTATGTAATGTATATGTACATTATTATTGGGTGATTATATTTGGTTTTATATACATGTTTAATTTATCCTTTAGAAGATAGGATACGAAAACCATAGTGAGAATCCTAAGGATGTGTCTAAGGATGTGTCTGAGGTTAAGGAATATCATAGGGGAATGTCTTGGAATTTTGGTAAAGGATATAGTGAGTGGTTTAATAGAAATAAATCCTTATATGGAAACTAAAATTTGATAAGGATATTATATAGATGTACCTAGGTGAAACAAATCTAACAATATATCTCAAGCATAACTTGGGGTAATTTGGTATAGGACAATGGGTCATGACACACACCTGGTTCTAAACTCATAGGGGATATGATTTTAAAAATAAATAACTCTTCACAAAAAATTATGAAGGATTTTAGTATAATATGACTATTAATAACCATGTATAATCCTAATTTGACATAGATTAAATGTTATATTTCCTGACATAGAAATAATATAACTAACTGTGAATGATTATGTGGTTTTATTCTATGATATGATTTTCCCACCCGATGCTTCCTAGATTTAGTAAATGGAGAGATGTAGTAGGAACATTGTTAATGTTTAATGTTTCAGATGTGGAATATATTGGAATTATGAAAATTTATTTCCCAAGTGGAAATATAATAAATAGAATAAGGATGGTGGTATGAGTATTGGTTTTACTACTGAAAATAAAGAGACCTCAAATGGAAAGGGGAAGGTATGTGGTGTTCTTCAATTAATTTTTACATTAATCATAAGAAGTATGATTATATTTAGGCTGAATAACCTAAAACTGGATTCATATTTCATATAATAGGAAGGTGGTATTAAGGAACAAGTTCATGAATCATGAGTAATGGTTTAAGGATAAATTTGGATGAATGATGTAATTATGTTTTGGAATTCAATGATTATATTATATGAATCATGAAATATATAAGTATATTTCCATATATGTATTCATTAAGAATTTAAAATGATACATTTAATTTTGATGAAGGCTTTTAAAATTTATATTTTTATTAAGGTATGTTAACCCTTAATGTGATCAATATGTTTATAAAATTGTGCTTCACTTGGATAAAGATATGATAGATTTGGATAAAGTGAATTAGATAGAAATTATAATCCCATATCTAATTATCGATTGGTTTAAAAAGTGGTTTATGAAATCATAGATGAATTTTAAAACTTTTCATATTTATGGAATATATCTAGTCACATTTTGAATAAGGAAGGATTCATTTTTTCCAGAAGTAGTAATGGTAATTCAAGTTATTACCATGTTTCAAGAGAATATTTGATGAAGTTATTCACATGTTTCAAAGATGAGAACCAACAGATACATTTGTGATATACTCAAGATCAATTTTATACTGATTTTGAGACCTTATTTTTAGTGTTTTAGATTTTCATCTTTTGAAAGGTTCATAAGGTTAAACATTTATGTAATGATTGAGTTAAACTTTTGATAAAATTTCTAGAATATTTTATCATCTCAACACATGAGGATTTATGCATATTGGGTAACCTATTATAAAATATTTTTTATGAAAATTTAGGATATGTGAGATGGAATATCATGGATCTCTTGATATTTTAGTGCTTTATAAATGAAAAAAATTAACATTCCTTTTTGGAGAAAGGGGTGATGTTGATCAACGAATAATAAAGGGTGATTTTTTCCTGAAGTCATGTAAGTATATCTTTTCAAAAAAAATTCATCATTATGAAAAAGGATCTCAAATCCAATTTAATTTTCAAGTACCTCTATTTCTGAGGAATCATATTGTCCCTTAGATCATCATATATTTATATCTTTTTTATTATTAATTCTCTCTTTACATTATTCTTTATTTCTCTCCATCAGAAGAAGATAGTCAGGTTTCTCTCCCCTGTCCATGTTTTCACTTCCCACCAGTGTTATCCTATTTCAGAATCTTGTTATGATTTACTTTGGGTAACCTTTATGGTTATGACTATCCCTTTTTAAGGGATGTTTTAGTATTAATTTTTATAATATGGATTTCTATGAATGAAAATTTTAGGTACTAAACCACTGATAACCTAGATGAATTTTGATAGGGAAATTCATTTTCTGAGTGTAGAATGTAACACCCCATTATTTTGATAAATATTATTTTTTGAAATTTATTTTACCTTTTTATTAACTTCTATTTCATGGTACACTAAAAATAGGTTATTTAATTTTAAACCACTATGTACAACATTGTTTATATGTTTAAAAAAGTTAATAAAAATCTATATTTAACATATTTTTTAGATTTCCCAATACATAACACTGAGTTTATCTTGGGTTACAAACAACAATGATTTTTTTTGATGTCTTATGTAACACCCAAGAAAGAGTTTTACATAATGATATTTTTTTATTAAAATATTAGTATATGATATAATAAGATATTACCTTGCCCTTAAATTATTTGTTATCAAAAATGGTTTACTAAATTATGAAAATACATGGTTACACAAATATAAACTGAATTCATTGGGTACAAATAAATTATAAATGAATATGAAGAATGATTGAATATAATGAAAAATATTATTATTATTATTCTCCTAAATCGATTTTATCATAATAAATAAAATTAATTATAATAATTGAATTGAATTAATATAATATATATTAAATATTCAATCAAATATTTTTGATAATCATCCAATAGATTCAACAGGGATAATAAAATAACAAACCAAATTTTACACATAAAAACCTATATTTTTATTATGGCACTTTTAACGCATTTTAATGGAGAACCTATTTTAAATTTTAAAATTGTAACTTATATAAATATTTTATGTCAAAATAAACATTATCTTTTAAAATAGAACATAAAAATTTGGTTAGGGTGATTTTGTTGGTATTTTTCTGTAAAGTCTCATTTTTTAATGAATAGTTAAAGGTATTGAAATTTATCACCAAACCTATTTTTCAATAAATTTATTTATAAGGATACATTATTTTTCTAATTTATTTTAATTTCTAATTAGATTAAATTTTTATAAATTTATCCAATTTATGTAAATGTAATCAAATTCACCTTGAAATTGGTTATAAAAACTTATCAAACATTTGAACATTTTTACATAAAAACCAGCACTATCATCCCGTCTACAGGATTAAATTGAAATTAATATATGCCACTTATGTGTTTGAAATTTTTAAAAATTTAAAAAATATTTTAAATAATCATAATATTAAATTTCTAATAATGTAAAATTATTTTTTTGACCAAAATTATTAGTGGACATAATTAATATTTATTGCAACAATTAAGGTTAAATTAAGCTTAATAAGGGACTAAACTAGAACCATAAGCCCCAAAACGACCTATAAACATGTTTGAAATACATAGTATTTAAATATTTATTCCTATACTCTCTTTTCTAAAAATAGTACCATTATTGGATTCACTTGAAATAAAAAAGACGTTGGTGGGGTTTCCATTTTCCACAATATTATAGGAGTGCCACTCCTCTTCCATTATAAAAGGCCTCATCTCCTAAAACGTCCCCACAACTATAAATCCACTTTCTATCAACAAAAATCATCCAACATTAATCCAAAAAATCCCAAAATTCCTCATCATAGACTCCCATTGGCATAAATCCTTCCATTGAATCCCATTGGTGCAAACCTAAAGGAGTTACCAAATTAAGATATAACACCCTCCCTCGATATCCTTTCTATTATTTTCTTTCTCCACACACTCAAATATTATTATTATATGATTCTGTAGAAATACCAATATAATAAATATACTATTATTTTTTTATGATGAGGTTTAGACCTACACATACACACACATCCATCAAATGGGTAATGAACAAACTGTTTACGTGTATAGAGAACTACCAACTCAAAAATGATGATTGATCATATTTCCATTAATGCCTCTAATGGTGGAAATTATTATGGGATATCTATTATATATTTTATATATTATATTTATTATGTATTTAGTATTCTTTAAATATTTTATAAGAGATATCATTATACATTCCCTTTTGTATTAATAAGATAATTTTGTTCGAGGAAGTGTGGACTACTTCCCCCTCCAAGCGATGTGATTAATTCACAAACTACCAGGAATGTATTAAGGATGGGTTTAGTGAATATATATGATACATATGATATAATAAAACTACTATAATAATGATATATATATATATGTATATATCTTTTACCTTCTTTATTTCAAGATGACTATTAAACAGAAATAGCATTTAATCATATATATAGCTTCCCGTCTCTATAAGCGGTGTATTCCATTGCAAACATCTATATAATATAGATTACTTTAATAAAAATATATTGAATATATATTATATTTAAATAATTCCTTAATCTCTGGAAATCATGGTTAAAGTATAAGGACCAATGATATAAAAAATTAAGTCACATGTGAAAAATAAATTGTGTATTACCTGAAGTTAAATCATAACATAGAATGGTTAATAGGAGGTTAATATAAAAATATGATAAAAAATATATGGTATTGTAAGTAATAAAATGGTTATAGGATAGTTTTATAATAAATATATATTTATTATACACATTTTTTGAATGAGTTCAACATGTATGAAGACACATGGTATGGGAATATGAACTCACTGTTAATATATGTGAGATACAATCCATGTTCACCACTATTTTAATTTGTGTGGTGTATATACTGATCATGAATGTATTATATGTTTCTTATTATTACATTAATGGGTATTTACATATACATTTTATGTTCTTTCTAAAATGGGATTTATGTTTAAAAATGTTTATAAGAGTTATTTTTATGTTTTCATGGAAAATCGTTTCTATATTTTTTAAAAAATTCATTATATGTTTCAAGGAAAAAGGTTGTCATTGTTTTTTAAAAATTCACTTATAATTAAAAAAAATTGTTTTAAAATAGTATATTTTTAAAAGGTATTTAGGTTCTAAAAATAAATTTTCAATGAAGAAGGATAATTTCCTCATGATTTTTTTAAAATATATTTCATAATTATTACCAATCTATGATAACATCCCTTAATATTACTCATGCCTTTCTTGGATTTGATATGAATGTTCCATTCATATTATTTCTCTGTATGTTTTATTCATGTCATCATGGTATTTTTGAAACCTGTTTAGCTTTCATTGGTAATATGTTTAGGAAATCCATTTTTCTTTCACATGTTATGTTTTTGATTAAACGATTAAAAAAATGTATATTTTTTCATAGGTTATGATATGATTACATATTTATTAAACCTATTTCATTTATTGGGTTATGATATGATTGTTTATGAATTTTTGGGGCATGTTTGTTTAATTTTGTAATGAGATGGTTGGAACTTATATATCCCACTAATACATTATGTATTGATTTATATCTCATGTGATAGACTAATATGGTCTTGGGAGTGAACCTTAACTACTAAGATTGCAATGAGAGTTAACCATGACTACCAAGATGGTATGAGGAGTGAAATCATGCTACTATGGTGGATATGGGAGTTAACCATGACTACAATTATGGTATGGGGAGTGAACACTTACTCCTATGATGGTCATGGAAGGTATTCCATAGATGCTATGGAAATAATATTGTATTATTATGTATTTAAAACAATTCCTTGTGTAATTACTATGTGATGATTTCATTGATTGTGTTCTTTATATCCTTATGATTGATGTCTAATAAATTTTCAAGATTTATTCCAGGATTCATTTTTATGATCTTTTATATGGAGGCTATAATCAATAAATGTCTTTATCATGTTCTCATACCCCTTATGCTCATGATTATACTAACATGTCTCCCTTATTTACCCTTAGTGAGTATTCGAGATCACCCCTTTTAAAACAACCTTGCTTTCTATTACACACTTACACATAATTTATTACATAAACACTTCAATTTATATTAAATAGAAGATTGAGAGGTATAATGTCTTTGGGGATTAGAAATATTACATATCAAATTAAAACATAAAACACAACAACTTATTGAAAACTTTTCTTTACATGACTATTGCATTCCTTCATACTTATCATTGCATTGGATAACCTGAGGGCATACATAAGAAATGGGTGAGCTATAAATCACATTAAGGGAATAAACGTGCAATTAGATGAGGGACACAATAAATGTTAGACAATAGGAATGTTAATAGAGAAAAATAGAAACATGAATCTAATGGCATTATTGAGCATGATAATCATAACATGAGATGTCACAACAACATTTAACATGATATTAGTATGAGCGAAGGCCCATTGCACTTGGAGCATGAGTAAATCCTCATTGTACATGAAACACTAGTAAACCCTATTTTAAATTGAATTATCATGATTAAACACTCATTTAAAATAATGTATCATGATACTATACTTTGCCCAATCCATTGGAGTGCTATTGGGGAACACCCTTTATAATCATTTCATTTCATGCATAAGTGTGCCACATAGATCATACAACATGGATTCATTAACATCTTAATTCATTACAAAAATAAGAGATGTGGAATAAATTAATGTAATTTCTCAATCAACAAGTACATGTTCATAACGGTGAATAGCCTTGATAGAGAAATGGGTATGGTATTCACCACACAATGATTTTGGAATGGAATCTTTGGTGTAATTTCGGGTGCATAACATCATCAAATTGAAATCTGTAAAATTGGTTGATGAGAGTGAAAGGGTTCACTCGTAATTTATACATTAAATTGACATTAAGGGGATCATGGGACATAATATACCATCATATGGATTGGAATTTAGATTCATTATATAAAAGAATTGTTTGAATGTAAATGAGGGGAGAGAAATTCATTACGGAATTTTTCATGGTAACGAGTGTACAAGGGAGGCATTGATGAGAGAGAAATGGGTTCTATCATCATTAAGAAATAAATAAGTAATTATTAGAGTGACGAGAAATCATACACCAACATTTTTAGTTGACAATAAAAGGGCATAACAACATAATGAAATTTGGACAAAAATGGAAAGTAAGAAAGCCCTTACATGGAAGTGTGATCCCAAAGGCTAGGAAGGGGCTTGAGAGAGGCTTCATTGAAGCATGGGGAACATTGAGAGGATTCTCGATAGCGGAGGGAAGAGTTTGGACGAACTCAAAAGGCCTTGAGTGGAGAGGATGTAGGAGCCTGGATGGGTTTATATAGGAATGGGGAGGGAATTCATTATTATTTTGGTTTGGGACACCACACATTAAACTAATCAAAACCACCAAAGATCCCATGATTTTTTCCCATGATTTTTTCCATAGTGAATTGGAAAAAAAATATTTTATATGGACAAAGGCATAACTTATTAAAATATTATGGTTTCTTATGTAGAGGTGAGTCACACCCTCATGGAAATCAATTTAAAAAAAAATGTTTTATAAGTCTTGGCGGGTTCACTAAAGCTTTTTAAAATAAATAAAATAAACCTAAAATCAAATTATTTTAATGGTAAAACATATAATGTTAGAAAATAGTGTTTATAGTTTTTTATTACATCAATATTGGGTCATTATGATGTCATAAAACACATTATATAAAAAATGGTATTTAATTTTTACCCAAAAATTTTTCTATCTCAAAAAATTATGAAAAATTTTCCATTGGATAATTTCAACGTGATGATTCCAAAAATAATATTTATTTTATCTAAATAATTTGTTAAATATGTGAATTTTTACTTTTATAATAATACCCAACATTTATAAAAAAATCATGGGTTTTGACAGAAACAGTTTTCAAAATATAATAAAAATTAAAATTTGATTCAAAAAACATATATGATAATTTATACTTAATGAAAAGTAATTTAATAATAATATTTTATTAAAATAATATTAAATTAAAAAATCCATTAATTTATCAAAATATATTTCATATTTGAATATTAACTAAAAATACTATTTGTTCTTTAAAAACTATTTACAAAGTTACAAAAATAAAATGAATGCATATTCTTTAGTATATACAAAAATAATGCACATAATCATAGTGATAAGGTCCTGTTTTATAACCCATTATAACAACTGCATAAGACTGAGGGGTAAGGTGTGTGATGGTGACAGATTCATGGGGTGGCTCGGATAACATCGCTCTGGTGGTAATCTCTATCAACACCAACTTCTCCCGTAGGAATTCCCATTCGAGATTAACATATTGAAGCTAAGATTAGGCTTGGTCAAGGTAAAATCCCAATGACACCACATCTTTTCCAAGCACCAACAAATGGGCTTCATATGGGGCATGTTTACTAGATGTGGCCATTGCTTCCTTTATCTAAGTAAAATGGATTTGTTAAAGCCTATATTTATACTAATCATGTGACCACTATTCAACGACTATATTAGAATTGTTCATAATTTATAATGGTATTTTAAAATCCAATAAATAAAGCCAATTATGGTCAAATTTTATATATCCATTTTACATAATATGAAATTTAATTAGATTTAGAGGAATTTTCATTAATGAAAGTTTGGTTCGTTACAATCTTCCATGTTAAGAAATTTTTCTCTCGAAATTTCCTTTTCCCACACTAAAACAAATGCGGGTAACTATGCTTCATCACTTCCTCTGATTCCCATGTTTCTTATTCAATTTTCTGGTTTCTCCACAGAACTTTCACATGGTGCATTGTCTTATTTCATAGAACTTTTTCCCTATGATATAAGATCTTTACTAGTTTCTCCTCATAAAAAATATCATCCTATAACTATATTACCTCTAAAGAGAGTACATGGGAAGGGTCGGGTATTTACTTCTATAAGAGGGATATATAAAATACATCTTGTACATTATCCATTGGTATGTTAAAGTGCATTTCGATAGGCCACAACCCCAACATGATCAAGAATCATGAAGGGGTCGATGTAACTTGGACATAACTTCCCTTTCTTTCCAAATCTCATGACTTTATTTCACAATGATATGTGTAGAAATACCATGTCTCCAACTTTGAACTAATGGTCTTGTTGACAGTTATCTGCATAACTCTTCTGTCGATATTGGGCTACCTTGATATGTTGCTAAATAGTTTCCACCTTCTCCTGTATTTCTTCGACCATTTCATGTCCTAGCAGCTTACGCTCACAGACTTCATCCCAAAACACCAGTGTTCTGCACCATTTCCCATAAAGGGATTTGTAAGGATCCATTTGGATTCATGAGTGGAAACTGTTATTGTATGAAAGGTCAACAAGAAGAAGATTTTGATCCCATCCTCTTTTTAAGTCTATTGAGAATTCTCCCAACATTTCCACATGTGTTTGGATATTCCACTCAGATTGGAAATCAGTTTGAGGATTATAAGATGTACTAATGTTCATCTAAGTATCCATAGCATGTTGAAGACTCTTCCAAAACATATAGGAGAATCTTGGATCTCGATCAGATAAAATATATAGTGGTACTCCATGTTACCTTACTACATCCCTGATATATATCTGTGCCAGTTGATCCGATGAGAAATCCTCCTGAATATAAATGAAGTCTGCAGCCTTTGTAAGATGATCAACAACAACCCAAATAGAATAGCTTCCTTTGGATGTCTTTGGATTTCTGGTGAAAAATTCCATGGTGTTTTTCTCCAATTTCCATGATGGTATAGGAAATGGTTGCATCGTCCCATAATACTTCTGCCTCTCAGCCTTCACTTACTAACACACCAGGCACTTCAATGTATACTCAGTGATCTCCTACTTCATGTTACCCCACCAATAATGATCTCAGAGATCTTGATATATCTTGGTGTTTCCTAGGTGAATAGATAAATTCTAACTGTGTGGTTCATCCAAAAGTTCCTTCTTCAGCTCTGGACATTATGGAAGACATAGACTTTTCCCAAATCTCACAGTTCCTTATTTATTAACATTCAACTCCGAGGATTTCAATTTTAGGATAGATTCCACTTTATTCTGAATTCCCACATCATCCTTTTGAGAATCCTCTATCTTTTTAAAAAGATACAGATGAGAAATCATTTGTGAAAGTATTGATGATGTTCCATTCTTTATGATTCCCATGTCCATCCTCATCAAATCTAAGAAGATTGGATCATTTTCAATTCTCATCAATGATAGAATTGATGGGTCCTTTCTACTTAGAGCATCTGCCACCTTGTTTAGTTTCCCAGGGTGTAAATGGATTGAGTAGTCATAGACTTTGATCAGATCTAACCATATTCACAGGCACATATTTAACTCTTTCTGTGTGAATTTATAATTGAGGATTTTTTGATCCATGTATATTTCACACTTCTCCCCAAAGAGGTATTACCACCAAATTTTTAATGTGAAGATCACCACATCCAACTCTAGATCATGTGTTGTATAATTCTACTCATAAAATTTTAATTGCCTTGAACCATATGCAATGACTTTTTCATTCTACATCAACACACAACCTTGGCCCTTCTTTAAAGCATCATTGAATACCACAAAAAGTTCTCCACTTGTGGGTAATGTTAGCATAAGCGCAATGATAAGCCTCCTTTTTGAATCCTTGAATCTTTCTTCACATTCATCAATCCTTGAAAACATTACCCCCTTCCGAGTTAACTTGGTAAGAGGGTTGGAAAATCATGAGAAATTTCTCAAAAATCATCGATAATATCTAACTAACCCCCAGAAGCTACAGATATCAATTACAGATGATGGAATCAACCATTCCTCATTTGTATATGTCTTATAGGTATTTATATATACCCCATTTTTTGTGATGATGTGACCCAAGAATGATACATCCTTAACCATAACTCACACTTTCTGTACTTTTCATAGAGCTTCTCCTTCCACAAAGTCTCTAGTATAGTTACTAGATGCTCATCAGGATCCTACTTGTTTTTAGAGTATATTAGAATATCATTTATAAAGACTACCACAAATTTGTCGAGATAATATCTAAAGAATCAATTCATTAAGTCCATAAAGGTTGATGGAGAAGTAGTGAGTCCAAAAGGCATTACTATGAATTTATAGTGCATGTATCTTGTATGAAAAGATGTCTTGAAGATATCTTCCTTCTTAACACCTACTTGATAATATCCCAACCATAAATCCACCTTGGAGAAGTATTGTGCTCCACAAAGCTAATTGAACAATTCATCAATTTCAGGTAGAGGATACATGTTCTTTATCAAAATTTTATTAAGCTCATGATAATCGATGGAAAGGTGCATTGACCCATCCTACTTCTTGAGGAAGAGGATAGGTGCACCCTATGGTGAATCACTTGGGCGTATAAACCCTTTATCCAGATTCACTTATAGTTTTTTCATCATATCCTCAAGCTCCACAACTGCCATTCTATATAAAGTATTGGATATTTTAAACACCCTAGGAAAAAGGTCAATTGATAATTCAACAACTCTTCTTGGAGGAAGACTATACAATTCGTTGGGAAACACTTCGGAAAATTCCCTCACAATAGAAATGTCTTCAAGGATAGTTTCTTCCTTGGACTCAAGCATCTGAGACAGATATGTGTGCTCAGAGGGTAGTAATATCCATTCTTGGGATAATGGTGCTAAAGAATATTCAACTTCCTCCTCACACTTGTATAGAATCATGGGTCAATTCTTCATATGGAGATTGATTTAAATTTCATGACAATTTATATTGGATTTATATAAGTAAAGCCATTCCATGACAAGAATTTCATAAAATTCCCCCAGATGGAGTATGAAGAGGTTTTCCAGGAAGTTTAATCCATGAATTATGACAAGGGATGTGTTATATTCATGGGATGAAATGATTGTTCCATTTTTAGTACTTACTGACATCTTTAATTCCATGATTTGTGTTGGTTTTGGGATTGTTTTACTAAACTATCGAGATAAAAAAATGCGTAGAACCAGAATCTAAAATCATATTCACTATTATTGAATGAATAAATATTGTACCTTTCACCACTACATTTTTGGGGTTCACTTCAATGGTAGTGATGAAAAAATCCCTCCCATGCAGCCTTAGAGGTTGTTGGTTTCCATTGAAAACCTTTTCTATAGATAATTGATTTTTCACGATGACCTAGTTCATTGTAGTTAAATAAATGAACGAAATGTTGAGGTTATAATAGAGAATTCCTTTTCTCTATTGCAACCATGGGATTTTCTTTCTTACAGTTAATGGTTGGGTTCCCTTCTCTTCAACATGTAAAGACTTTCCTCGTCACATTCAGGCAATTTCTAGGGTGCTTATTTCCATACCTGTAGAAAGTGGGATGCTAGATTTCCTTATCACCGTTGGATTTATCCACCGGACTGCCAAAATTGAAGTACACCTTATGCTCCTTATCCCCATGATACCCTTGAGATCCATTGATCTCCATTTTGACCATGAGGGTACTTTGGACAGTTTCCTCATAGTTTTCAATGTCACGGATCGCCATGGATTTTTATAGGCTAGGTTTCACCCTACCAAATAAGCGGTCAACCTTGAATTAGGGGGTAACAAAAATATGGAGGTGTATCATGCAAGCCTAGTAAAATTTACCTCATACGCTCTGATAGATCCGTTGTCTTCTTTATTGAGGGAAAAGAAATCCCTTTCCATCTTTTTCTAGAGGGTGGGAGGACAATATTTTTTGAAAAACATTTTCCAGAAATCCTCTCATTCCAATGCCTCGATCTCCTCCTCAGGCATTGTATTTTTTATCAATGTCCACCATTTATCTTCTTCACCCTCCATATGATAAAAGACATATTAACATTCTCTTGTTCAGAACATTAAAGGATGTAGAAATATATTCAATGGAGTTGATCCATTGTTCAGCGATTGAGGGATCAGATGATCCATTAAAAGTAGGAATCCATTGTCTTAGGAAGCTCTTGATAGTGACTTATTATTTATGAGGTGGGGGGGGGGGGGTTGAAAGTTCCTCTTGAACCATGATTCTATTGAAATCTTTAGTTAACTGAGAGAGTATTATGAAAAAGTTTGTTATACCTGCTCCCATCAGATTGGGCATCTCATTAGAATAGTCATCACATTGATCTTTGCATCAGTTTTTAGATCGAGTCTTAATATTACTTTCCATTGGTTGGAATAAAAGGAATGTTAGGGGAAACACATAAAGGGTAATCCATGGAAAAAATGGATGAATTATAAATAATATAAATTTATTTAACTTAGGAATAATTATTCCTTGATCTATGTTATCCATGATCTTCATTATAACATATATTTTTAAGGGAATTTTATTTTATACCCTTAATAATGGTTCATATGAAGCTTGTGAATTTACCAAAACACATCCCCTAGTAGTTTCATAAACAAGAGTGATGCAAGGCCCGTCGTCATGTACCAAGATACGTTGGGTCAAGCTCGTAACTCCTTGTTGGAGTTTTCACTCCTGTGTACATTTATGTCAAAGCTGCCTCTATATGATCGTATCCAGACATGGATGTATTGTCTTGATAAACCACTTACTCAATACTCACCAAAACTTAGGGATGTTTTTATTATATTTAGATTTATCCCAAAGGATTTCACTAGGTTTTTCGAATCCTAATCCAAAAAATAAATAAACCTATCCTCTGATACCAACTAAAACAACCCTTCTTTTTATTACACACATAAACATGATTTATTACATAATGTCTTCAATGTTAACAACATATAAGATCAAGAGGTCTAGTTTATTTGGGGAATAAGAACATTACATAAAAACTTAATACATAAAACACAACATCTATTTTAAAACTTCCTTTACATTACCACTACATTCCCTTGTACTTATCATCTCATCAGATAACCTGAGGACATAAATAAGAAAAGGGTGAGTTATAAATCCCAGTAAGGGAAAAAACATGGAATAAAATGAGGGACACAATACATGTTTTAAAATAGGAATGTTAATAGAGAACCAGATAAACATGAACATAAAGGCATGATAAATCATGATAATCCTAACATAGAGTTGTGGAAATAACATTTTACATGGTACTAGCATGAGCTAAGGCTCATTGCACATGGAGCATGATTAAACCCTCATTGTAGATAAACCATGAGTAAACCCTCATTGTGCTTGAATTAGGATGATTCAACACTTATTTCACATGGCATATCTTGATACTATACTTTACCCAATGCATTTGAGCGCTATTAGGGCGCATCCTTCATAATCATCTCATTTCATGCATTAGTGTGCCTCGTAGATCATACAACATGGATTCATTCAAATCATAATTCATTCCATGAATAATATATGTGGAATAAATAAATTTATTTCCTCAATAAAAAAATACATGTTCTTAAATTTGAATACCCTTGATAGAGGAGTGGGTATGTTATTCACTACACAATGATTTTGGCACGAAAACATTGGTGTAATTTTAGCAGCATAATGACGTCAAATAGAAATGAATAAAATGGGTTAAGGAGAGTGAAAGGGATCCCTAATAATTTATACATTACATTTAAAATAAGTGGATCATGGTATATAATATACCATCATATGTATTGGAATTTATGTACATAATATAAAATAATTTCTTGAATGTAACTGAGGAGAGAGAATTTCCTTATAGAATTCTGGCATGGTAATAGGTGTACATGGGAGGCATTAATGAGAGATAAAGGGGTATATCATCATTAAAACATAAAGAGGGTAGTATTGGGGAGGGGGGGTTCTAATTCATACCTAGACATTTATAATTTGGAATAAAATGACATAACAATATTAAGAAACCTCGATAAAATGAGAAAGGAAGGAATCCCTTACTTGGATGTGTGATCCTAACGGCTTGGGAGGAGCTTAGGAGAGGATTATTAGAAGCTTGGGTTGACTTTTTAGAATTAAAGAGAGCTACGGGATGAATTTGGACAAACACCAATGGCTTTGAGTGAAGTGGAAGTGGGATCTTGGAATGGTTTATAAAGGAATGGGGAGGTAATTATTTATTATTTTGGTTTGGGACACCACACATTAAACTAATAAAAACCACAAACCAGCCCATAATTTTTTCCAATGGTTTTTTCCAATGGGGAGTGGAAGAAAATATTTTGTAATGCCAAAGTCCAAAATTATTAAAATAATAGTGTTGATTATGTGGATCTGTGTCACACTCTCATGGAAATCAATTTAAAAAGATTAAATGTTTTATAAGTCTTGGAGGGTCCACTAATGCTTTTTAAAATAAATCAAATAAATGTAAAATCACATTATTTTAATGTTAAAACATATAATAGCCGAAAATAGTGTTTATAGTATTTCATTACATCACTATTGGGTCATTATGATGTCATAAAATACATTATATAATTAAACTGTATTTAATTTTTACCCAAAAAATTCGGTTGTCTCTAAAATTATGAAAAATCCACTGTTGGATAATTTTGACATCCTGATTTCAAAAATAATATTCATTTTATCTAAAAAGTTTTTTAAATATATGAATTTTCACTTTTAAAATAAAAAATGACATTTATCGAAAAATCATAGATTTTGAGAAAAATAGTTTTCAAACCGTAAAAAATCACAATTGTATTCATAAAAATTATATGATAATTTATACTAAATAAAAACTAATTTAATAATAATAATATATTATCAAAATATTATTTAATTAAAAAATCAATTAATTTATCAAAATAGATTTCTTAGTTGAATTTTAACAAAAAATACTTTTTCTTCTTTAAGAACTATTTACAAAGTAAAAATACTAAAATGAATGTATATTATTTATTATATAAAAAAATAATGCACATAATCATTGTTCAAAGGTTTTTTTAGATAACCCCTTATAACACCAACATAAGAACGAAGGGTAAGGTGTGTGATGGTGACAGACTCCTAGGGTGGCTCAGATATCATCGCTCGGGTGTCAGTATCTATCTACTTTCACTTCTCCTATAGGTGGTTCCGTTAGAGCGTAACATGTTGAAGCTCATCATGAGCTTTGTCAAGAGCGAAGCACAATGATTCAAACTCCTATATGAGCTCCAAAAAATGGGCTTCATTCAAGGAAAGTCTACTGGATGAGACCATCGCTTCCTTTATCTGAGTAAGATGGATTCGTTAAAGACCTACATTTATACTAATCATGTGATCACTATTCAACGACTATATTAGTAACGGTCAAAATTATTAATGGTATATTAAAATCCAAAAACATAAAACCAATTATGTTCACATTTTATATATCCCTTTTACCTAATAAGACATTTAATTAGATCAAGAGGAACTTTCCTTAATGAATGTCTGGGTCGTTACTCATTTTTCATGTTCACTTTGTACAAGGTTATAAAGATATGTATTGTGATTGATGTGTATAAGAAGGTTTGTAGTCATAAAGAACCTAATGTGATATAATGATGCTCGTTTATGTACAATTGCTTATATTTTCATTTTTCTAAAGGCAGAAGACTAGTACGGTCTTTGGGTGTATTTTTGTATTATGTTTTATGTATTCCAAAAACATGATGTAATGTATACTTATTTCAAGACAGTGTCATTTTATTAATGGAAACTTTTCCTTCAAAAAGACTTACATAACATTAAAATCAATAATAGTTACAAAATGTTACTCTTTTTTAAATAACTATTCTGAGTTTTCATAGGAATGAAATAAGATCTGGATGAATATTAGTAATAACTATTTGATTAATTTTATTATATAAATGTTGGTATTTTATCTATAATTTTTCGATATTGTATTATTACATTAAATGCTTACAGAATGCTGAAAAAGTATTTATTCAATTATTAGAAAAAATAAATTAATAAATTTTAAGATATTTAATTTCATATAATATCCATATGTTATACTATTCCATTAATTTTATAGATGATATTAAAATATTAGGGTTGTATTAAATGAATAGAATTTAATTTTAAAATCTTGTTTATGTATTGGTCGTAAAATTAAATCAATAGGGTCAAAATTGAGAATAATGAGACTTTATCAAAATATTATTTATTAAATTATTTAAAAATAAAAAATTTATTGAAATATATAAAATAGGATATGATATAGACAAATTGAATCAATTTAAAATTTATTTTCTAATTATCACCTTATAAGAAAAAATTTAAACCCTTTAATATTAAAAAAGTTGTTTTCATAGTTAATATTAATACTAGTTAATTAAGGGATGATAAAATTTATAAGGATTAAAATAACACCAAAACATGTATAAATTATCTTTTATTATAGTATTACAACCCAATACTAACTTATATTTGAGTCCATATACATTTTCAAACATTTTTATTTAGAAATAATTTATAATAATTCAATATTTTATAAAATACCAAAAATTCCCCATACCTAAATTAAAAAATGGCACCTCCTCCATCAAGTATTTAAAAAATATTTATACTTCTTGGTTGAATATCCTCTCAAATTTTCTCTTATCAACACACCTATAAACATACAATATGTTTTTTTCTTCCCCTAAGGACAACACTAAATACATTAATCAGATATCTAAAGGAATACTATGAAATAATAGGTAATCGACTTAACAAATTACTTTGTTTTGTACTCTTATTTACATCATATAAATTTATAATGTGATAATAAAAAAATAACAAATGTATACTAAATAAGATGAAAATTTATTATTATATTTTAAACACCACCATACACTATCTTTTCCTTCAAACATGAAGTGAAAGTACACATCATGTGTATATATGACATACTGTCTCCACATATTGATACAATTAACTTTTCATAACCATATTTTATTAATGGGTCTTATGATGGATTAAATGTCTATATGTGATATTTATGACATAATTTTACTTATGGAATCATAGTATCATATAAACCTTCCAACCATCTAATAATTTTTGAAACAATAACACTATTCATGTGTACTTGTGGACTACTACCTCCACGAAGAGATGTGATCCATTTTTCTATTATATTTTACATAGATGGTAATGAATTTTTTTTATGAAAATATTTGATATATATGATATATAAACGATCCTATACTGTTGAATTAATTTTTAACTGTCTTTCATTCCAACTACCAAAGAATGAAAATAGCAGTCATGTGTATGTACAACCTACAATCTCAATGAACGGTGTAATTAATTTTTCAAACATTAACAATTATTGAACACTCTATATATATATAATGAATATATATTTTTATATATATTTATTAATATTATATAAATCATATTTACAATACAAATATATGATTATTGGAACTACTAAGTTGAAATACTCAAGATAAATGAATGAGTTGACACCATGAAATGACTATTTTAATAAAGAATGATTGACAAAATGGGGTTTTGAAATTTTATAACAGTTCAATAAATGAAATTAAAAGTATGAAAATGAATTTGGTGTAGATTTATAAAAAATTTAAATATATTTTATAATATCATATGGTTCTATAAATTCAAGGTAAGCTCGAGGTAATGGTTTATTGTGATAATCTCATTGTTTATGAGGATTGTTTATGATTAAGATTATAATGATGAAATATTACGATATACATCTCATGAAACCTAAAAATTTTCTTATCAACTATTTCTTTCTTCAATATACATGTTTTACTTTCATTTTTAGACATCTTATTCACTAATGATACCTAAAATAAAATTTTAAGTAAAATATATTTCATTTCTCTCTTTGGTTGATTTTTTTATCAATATTCATGTTTTGTAAAATAAAAATTGTTTTCTTTTATTATTTTATATAGTTCTTTGTACACATTTTTGAAATCATGAAAAAAATGTAGTGGAATCCCATTGTAATTTTCCAAATGAGGAACATTTTAACCTTTTTTCAATGACATGACACGATTTTCACACCGTAATGACTAATATTTTATTTGAAGATTCCTTATATGTTTACAATTTTATTATAAAGAAAAATTGTATTATTTTAATTGAATAGTTTTTTTTATGTTATTTCAAACTAGAATGGTTATTTTCCTCAATAATGTTTTAATGATATTTTAATGGTATTTCTATTTATCAAAGTAAAAACCCATAATTTCACTTATAATTTACTAGGGATATGATACCAAGATTACATGATTATTATTTCTCAGTATTCTTTATGGATATGGTAAAAAAATGTGTATGATTTGTTTTTCATTTCTACAGGTTATTCTATTATGAAATGATGACATTTTAATGGAACCCAGTTCATTTCCATGGGTTGTGCTATTATAAAATGTTTATGGAACCCATTTTTTATTGGTTTCTATAGAGGATTGGTTTATTATCTTGTGGAACACATATTTAGGATATTAATTATGCTGTGGGTAGTACATATACGTACCTCTAATGCATTTGTTAATGATTTATATTTTATGATATAAATAGGAAGGGAATGGGGGTGAGCCTTGTTCAATAAGGATCTCCATACCCTCTAATAGTCTCTGGATTGAACCTTGAATAAAACATTGGTTTTGGGAGTGAACTCAATCAATAATAATATTTATTTTCAATGATATAGTACTCATAAGGAAATGATTTTTATGTTTATGTGTATTCCAAAAATCAATGTCTTATTCCTAATTTAATATTTCATAGATTATGTTCTTTCACTCCCTTATGATTCATGCCTTATTATATAAAATTATTTATTCCATTAAATAATATTATCATCTTTGATATGAATTGCATGGTTTTAAAATGGTAGGGTTCTTTTCTTATTCCCTTATGCTCATGTTATGATTATTTGACCATTGAAATCTCCCTTGTTTATTTTTCTGAGCATCTTACCTAACATGTTTCTAATGTTTCCGTTCCAAAGGTAATAAATAAATGGATGAGGTATGATAGGTCTAAGAAGGGTTCTATTTATGATGAAAGATGTGGGGGTGATGTATATATTTTATAAACAAGTTTTTATGTTTCCACATATCCTAAGATACTCGACCTAAATGATTCATGCGTTGATTGAAATATTATGTAATGAATATGCACCTGTTATAATTGAGTATATATTTTTTAAAAATAATGGGGTTTTCTAAGAACACACCTCACCATACATAATTGAAGGAAAAATTTAATTCCCACAAACCCCACATTATTCCAACATAATTCCCACTTAGAAAATACCACTGGCCATAGGCTAATTGGATAATCATGATAGCGAGCCTCATGCTGTCTAGCCCATCTCTACCATAGAACATGGATATGACTAATTATAAGGATAACATAGAGTACTACTCACATGGATCCGTCCTCTAGAAAAAATAATTCATAGAATATATAAACCTATTCTATATAACTTTTAAAACACCTAAAAATGCCATTACATATAGATCATCATGAATCTATCAAGATCATCTAAGATGTATCATAGGTAAAATGACCAACCCATAATATAAATCTATGAGACTGATCCTCTGATGATATTTTAGTGTAAAAATCTAACAATTAATACTATGTAATGATATATTTCTTGATTTATTATTGTTTACCCTATGAGATGAAGATTTATCATTTGTTAATGTATTGGACATTGATTTATGTGATTGATTGGAAAACACCCAACATAAATGGTTATATACTCGAACTTGGGTTGTTGGTGGTCATTTGTTACCAAAAAAGATTGTAATTTGGATTAAAATAACTATGGATAGTTATTAGGAATCCCCCTAAAACAATCTCATAATGGTGATAGAAATGGGGGAAAAGGGAAACATAGTGGAGGAGTCACCAGTTTCAAATAATTGGTCCTAATTATCCATTAAAATCTCAGGTTATCATTCACCAATGGACCCATGATAGATTATTAAATGGTGGTTCTATTCAAGATCATTAATTATCTTTATATTATAGAAGACACATGTCCTATGAATGAAGGATTCCTTGAATAGATGAGGAGGAACACCCCATCCATCCATGGTACAAAAGCTTAGTATCCAACTCATCATACTCATTATCCTCAGAATTAAATAGGATTTTAGGATACACCAATACTTATTTATGGGTCATCTTTGAGATAAATATCAACCATTAGATCATAAAAATGTACCATCCATCAGAAAAAATAATACAAATCAGATAACTATGGTGACAGACCTATACCTCACTGATTTTCTATAAACCAATCAAGGGAGTAACTGGACATGATAGTAGTGAATATAATCCACATAGATATGTACTAATATAGGATCAATGACCTGTATCAGTGGTTTTTCAAATCCTCTTTATTATTGTGGAGACATACCTTGTTGGGATTGAGAGAGTACAAACCTCATGCCCTAATGGAATGTACATATACTGATGGGGTACCTACCCCTTCTATAGAGTACCCATGACTCGTGGATGATTATATACACACCTATATCCCTTTGGTATTACTGACTCACATATAGAATATAATTATGCAACATGTCATTAAGAAGGAAAATAATGGTAGATGGATGAATCACCCCCAATTTAGAAACTGGGTACTGAATCCACTATAGTATGAGGGACCTTTTCACATTGATATCGAAGCTATATTGATCCCATTCCTGAATAGAGGTCCAAATCCCCATGATTGGTTGTACACAATCTATATCATCGGGGTAGTACTAAACTCTACTATATCATATGGGGTACTCACACACTTGCATCAACATATGCGCAGGGGAGTATCAACACCACAAAAACCATCAATCTAATGACACTGAGATCCCATTCCCTATACTATGACCATGCTAATGGAATTATCTTGTAATGAGACCACAAGATAATTGACAGGGAAACACCAAGGGAGATTCTAAGTTTTTTAGAAGTCATATTTCTCCTAACATCCACAAAATTCATTTATTACTTCTCTAGTGAATGGAAATCCATGAGAAACATCAACATCATCATAGCATGGTGATATCTCATAAGGTAAGATATCACATCCTTAAACCAGAAATGAACTTAACACTAAATGATTAATATACCAAATCAAATTCACCGTATAAGTAATTACTTATGTTATTCGGTATATTATCATAGTTCTTGAATTAGAATGCATCTGATGAAATACCCAAACTGGGGAATCTTGTCTATTATCTAAACCTATATACCTTTAGGAATTTTCTCTTCACATGTCCCAATCCATGATCTAGATATACATATCGATATAATTTATACCCCGAAACAACCTTTCATTATTTCTAACAAGACTCCGCACAATCTATAGTATCCCCATCTAGGCCGATGGTGATCTGAGGGTTCCACCCAAAGACCACCTCCAATAGGCTAGGGTAAGATGACTATCACCAATAGTGTATAAAATAAATATAGGGGGTATATACTAAAAAACCTACAACATATATATGTCTACATACATAAACTAAATATCAATAATGAATCATGTTATACATAACCATCCAATGGTATAAAATATGAATGACTAAATATGTTAAGTATCCCATAGTTATAGCCTACCAATGTCAGTAATAAACATGGAAAAACAATACAAATAGAGACACACCAAAATATAGATAACATCAATAGATGAAGAATAAGATATTAACTAAGATACACTAACTCAAACCTCCAGCACTACCATCTTTAAATACCACCATTCTCTCGAGATCTAACCATGTATGCTCCATTCCCACCAAACTCACAACCAATATATATTCCATTTTTAGAGATGCAACATTTGTGAGAACAAGTCCCATGCATGGGTGAGTATGATAATTCCCATTGGGATTCATTAAAAATATAAATAACCTCATATTTTATGTAAACTCACGATGGAGGGATGAACTGGAAACCCTCCCAAATCGATAAAGAGGGAAGGAAAAAAAGATAGAAAAGAAGTTATGACTTCACATCCTGAATAATACCTCAACCCTATCTCACTGGAAAAGTAATAGTGATAAATCGGGATATTAACTCATCCTACAGAATGACGACTCCATGAAGATACCTCACTCTTTTATGGAAAATACCTATATTCTAATCAATATTATTGGAAAACCCACCTAGTGGAATAGTCACTCTGACAAATATGTAATAACAATGACATCTAATTAGGAATATCCTATTCTAATGGATCCTATTGTATATGATCTACACTACATAAATTATCACAACCACTCTCCCATCACATTGTGAAACGTACCATCCATTCTGAAAAATCAATGACAATTGAAAAAAACCTACGGACATTGAAACCCAATATGAACACCTCATATTAGGAGCCCATCATAAATAACTATATAAGGAAATATACACCTCAAAGTATGAAAGGATTGTTGAGGAAAAACCGACAGTAAATATTGGTACTCATGACCAATTATATAAGGAGTTCTATATCATATCCAACAAAAATATAAAATAAATTTTCAAAACCATGACAGTATATAAAGGTTTTCATCTTGTTTAGAAATTATATAGAGGAGAAGAACAACCCTAATTGATCTGGATCCTAACCAAATCATCCCATCTACAATTAAGAAAGATACAAAATGGTAGGAACCTAATGCACCATATAAACAACAAGTCCACTATCTTCAGATCCATGTCCGCTAACCATTTTACTCGATAATAATGATGTTGTTCGACACTACCTTAGGGAACCCATACAACACTATTATCCATGATTTATTTGTGAGATTATCATTTCCCTCCATTTAGGTTTAGAAAACAACTCAAGGGGCCTTATAGAAACTATATTGCTGTTTGGGGATCTCACCCACCAAACATCCAAAAGAGTACTAACTTCTACATCACTCATGAAATTAAATACACCCATTATAATGGTATCTCTAAGGAACCCACATACAATGGTGTATCTGTACGCCATGCCTTTTGGTATGGTCTTACACAAAAAATGAATTGGAATACCGATGCCACATCAACAACAACACTGATCTCAATGGAGTTACCCACACCCAAATCAATATCTTCTTCACCTCATAAAAACCAGTAACCATAGTCCTCATGAAATGGACCACGCTAGAATAATTTTATAATCACCAACACCATCTCACACTATAATTCATAAGTATAAACTAAGGATAGGAAACATCCTCTATTTAAAGTGGGAATCAAACTGGAAAACTTTTGTGTAATTGGAGGATATGAATTTATATCTGTCTATCTATCAAGACAATGTGTAACCACTCAACCTTGAGGTTCATGTGAAGGTGAAAATACTTTATTTCCACATATTTATATAATTCCACCTCAATAAACCATGTTGTATATGGGGAACCTTCAAGGACATGTCATACTCTTGAATCCATGACTTCCCCTCCATAAAGGATCAAAACTACCAAAAATATCCCAAAGAGGTTTACTCAATAGCCTCATTATTTACCTATATTACACCAAGATCATTTCTTCCTCATCATGGTGATATGAAATGACACCATCATCAAACCATATTTTTAATGTCCATAAATAGAAATGATGGCCCCACTATCATATTCTATACAAAAAAATATACTTTTAATGGACTACATACTTGTTCAAATCTATATTCATGGTGAGAAAACACATAATAAATCTTGGAGGAGAAGGTACATGGTGTGTATCTTAGTGTATAGAAATCTTACACCAAATGACCCACTTTGGGCATGTACCTCCACCAATATTGACATATATTTTCCTAAAATGTAGGACTTTCATATAAAATTCAAGGAATATATGCCACACCCGCGACATAGTCATGTTCTATAGGAAAAAGGTTTCATGTAACCCAACATTTAAGATATTATTACACATAATGTACGTCACATATGGTGTATTGTTGTGTGTTTTCCATAACTCGAGTCATGTACCCAACAGTACAACATGGAATGTCTTTTTGTAAAAAAATCTATATGATTACATATTACAAAATTCATTGCACCAACAAGAATCTTTAATTTTTTCTTGAAATACACATTTTTTAACTCTATTTATAGATTAAAATTTATATAAATTTCCTTATTTTTGTAGTTTTACCTTAAATCATCCCTCAACAAGACATAATCCACACAAAGGAGTTCTAAACCATAAACAATAAAGGAAAATGATTGAGAATAAAATATAATGTATAAATAAAAATAAAAATACCTACCTTAAGTTACACACTGAAGCGTCATGGTGACACACTAATGATCATTCTTGGTGGCTATGATGTCAAAATTTGGCTGTGAGCGGCTTCCTATGAGGTAGCTCTGACACTCTTTCCCCAAATCCCCTTTTATGGTTGGATGTTATCAAATAGGGAAGGGGTTAAATTATTATCATGTGAATATGAGGAAAGAATAAAAGAGATATCATGAAAAAACCAAAAAATGAAATAAAAAAGGCCATATAAAAGTCCCAAACAATGCCCTAAAACCTAGAAACATTCAAACCTCTCATTGGTAAAACACCAATTCCTAACTCAAACGTGGAGCCTGAATTTACATATAAATATTTATTTCAGAGATATCAATTATATAACATATAGAAGTTAGTAATATTTATTTAATAAATATTGAATATCCTAAAAATTTTGTATGCCTTGGAATTCTGCTAAATTCCATCCCATGAGTAAACATCATATCAATAGAGTAACATAACTATAATAAAATATTTTATTTCTATATTATCTTTGTGATATTATCATTTTATCCTTATAGAGGCATGATACTCTAGAACAAATGAAAAAGATAAATCTATTGTATGGTAAAGTTGGGGTCACTACACCATTTTAGTGCATATCCAACACTTATGTGTAATATTACATAGACATCAAGAATGAGGTATACTCTTGTAAGGTAACTTAATAGTGAAGGAGGATGATAAATTTTCATAGATGTTGTTTAAAAAAGAGTAACCTCCATGGTATTAAGTAATAAGGATGTGACTAGATATGTTAATTTTACTACATTGATTATAATGTATCCATTATATTGACTAAGTGGTCTATTATTTGATGATGACTACATAATTTCATGAATAAACTCAAAACCCATTTTATACACTAGGTTATAAGATCATAATAGTGGATGTTTTAGGTAGTGTTCACTAGGATAATGATATTATAAATAAGATATTTGTTTTTTGGGAATGATTCATATATCACTAAGTTAAACAATATTTCTGGTGTTTTTTTATTCTTGGTATATCATTTTTGGTTCTACATGTCTGTTTAATGAAGGTGTCTTGTTTTTAAACATCCAATTATTATACATTAGTTATGATAATATTAAATAATTTATTTTTATTTACACTGACCCTTACCATTATGTTTTAGTAGAGAAATGAAATATTCTAATAGAATTGAATATAGGGTTATTTTTTTATTTGAAATTTTGATATGGATTTAGAGTTTTTTGACATGTGTTAAATGATTAAAATGGATTTTTATGATTAAGTTGAGGTAATATAGTCCAAAAAATGAAATTAGAGTGCATGGAAGTTGAAATGGGCCAGGTAGATCCAATCTGGAGTCTATGAGAAGTCTTCTATGAGATAAATGGAATATTAGTGATCTTGAATAAGTTATAGTGGCCCTATTAGGATCATAGTGTTGGGATGTTATGGGAATAATGGATCCAATAAATGTTATATGGAGGTCACCAGATTTATAGTGGATTTTCCCAATCCCAACATTATGTAAGGGAGTTATTGAAATTTCAATTGTAAATTATTAAGATCCACCACCTTGCTTATCCCGGGTTAGTTATATACAACAAGGGTGAATTCCTCCCATTTTTTCTTCATCCCATGGTTCCTGAGTGATTGAATTAATATTGGTAAGGTCCAATACATTGATGAAATCTAATGTAACCACATTTCTCCTCCACTATTCTTCCTTTCTTCTTACCTCTAATTTGGAGTGTTTCATAGAGGTATTTGTGACATAAATTCATTAGAGTATATTTAAATCAATCCTCTACGGTGGGACCTTCATATATGATGGATGAAGGGTGATAAGTAATGATGGAAGAACCATTGTTTTCATTTTTTTTATGAGGTAGTTCACTATGTTGATTATTCATTTATTTTCAATAAATTAAGTTGAACATGATAATTGAATTAGCATCCAAATTTATTTGTGTTTTCAATATTGGAGTAGTGTTATGATATGGGTGGTACAAACTTTTTTAATGTTGTTTTTAGTGTATTCCACAATGAGTGTTACTATGATTATACCTAAGTTACTAAACTAAAAATAAAAAGATGAATTTATGATAAATGATAAACAATTAAAATGTTGGACTCCTTGATCGAGTAAATGGTCATGGTCAAGGTTTAGGGCTATATAGCTTGTTCATGAATAACAATATTGGATAAAGCATATTGAATTTAGTTAGATGAAAAAAATCTAGTTTGAGAAAGATATTTCAATGTATTACCATATATCTATATGATTCCCATGCGATGGGTGATTTATAAGTTGGGTAATATAGTCTGATTATACATTAATGGAACTAAATATGGGTTCTCTAATGTGAGTAAATGAGAGGGAGTCACGTTGAAATCATGAAGATTATTTAGAATCTCTTTACATTAGAATATACTAAAAATGGACATCTACAATATTGAGGGTAGTTTATTAAGAATATATGGATCATATAGAGGGTGTCCATGTTTTTGTGATGGTGCTTGTAAATTTTTCAGGTCTTATAATGTTGGAGCATGAAATTAACCCATAGAATTAGGCTAGGGTTGGGCTAGTTAATGGTTTTAGGGAATTGGTATTAGTTATGGGTTGTCCAATAGGGGTGAATTGTATATTTGTATTTGTAATTAGGTTATAAATGAGAGGTCGAGGAGGTTTATTATGGATGTTTCCACAATTGTGTTATAGTGAGAGAAATCCCCAATGATTAGTTTTCCTTCACAGTTGGAGGGTTGTTTGAGCGAGTTAAATTCCATTATTGATTTTTTCATCAAGTTTGGTGTGAATTGGGTTATGATATTTAGTTAATATAATTAACTAATGGATGTATTATTTAATTAATGAGTGATAACTTATTTAGGGTGATGTGTTTCATGACATTCCAACATGAGGTATGAATACTGATCTTTAATACATTGGAATTATGAGTTATGGTTCATGGTATTACATCACATGGTTAGTGGCAACTGTGAGTGAAGGGAACGAAAAAGGATGATTAAAATTTTTGAGGCTCTATTTCCTTCAATGATTGTAATTAGATTAGTTTTATTATCCAGTATCAAGGATTGTGGTATGTATTGATTCATTAAACATTGTATGTGTATGGTTATATTAATTTCTTAGTTTTAGATTAGAAAATTTTTTATTCTGTAATAACAAAATATTTTTTCATTTTATGTGTGTTCTTAATTTCTATATAGGACAATAGTTCCATTATTTTATTCCTTCATCAAGAATATATATTTTGTTGTATGATTTAATGAGTATATAATATGTTCAATCGGAATATGAGCTCTTTGAAAATATTTAAAAGGTAAATGATGTTTTTACTGGAGTTTAGAAGAGAGTTATAGACTTTACCAGAATATTATGCTTAATATTAGGTAGGGTGTTCTCAAGAAATGATAATATGGGTATACAATCATTGATATTAGGAGGGGAGATCTTGGTGAAAGCTATGATGATTATAGGATGTTTGATATTAAGATAAGAGCTCATAGGTCCAATAAAAAATATTTTTCCTCCAATTATGAGGGGATATACTGGGTTCAAAGTTTTATTTTATGTATATTATTAAAAGGTTATTTTATGGGAGTAAATGGGATCATATTTATGTATTCTATGAGGAGTATTTATTATGGGTTATATGTGATCAGTATACAGGTTTCCTTTTAAGAAGAAATAATTTAGAGATATTGATGATGACTATCAAAGAATTATATCTATAGATAATGTATAAATATACATGTTACTGGTATTTTGGACATTCATTTACCCAGAAAAATACAGGGAGTATTATATTAGTATTGCATGACCAAAAGTTCCATCCCTTATATTCATGATTTTTGATAGGTTAAGTGATATGTTAACCAAGGTTTTAATATGTGATAATCCTATAAGAGCATCACAATATTCTATAATTTGAAAATTTATATATGATTTAACTATTAGGGTGGCTTCCTAGGTTTCTAGTGGTTTTAAAATTTTATTAATGTGATTGTTCATGGAATTTATTTCATATTCTAATTTTATGAATATATTTTACTGTTATCATTGGGGATACCAAAAGTTGTTGAATATTTATTTTTATTCTCATAACTTACACAAAAAAATTAGTAGAAAATAAAAACATATAATTGGTATATTGGAATGGGAATAAACCTTGTGATATGTGAGTGGATTAAAGGATCTTGGTGGGGGATGAGAGGATTGGTTTGAGGAATGTTCATGGATAGTATATGGTCTCCATTAATATTTTCAAGCTTTGTATATGTTAATCTGATATTGTGATTTTTATATGTATGACTATATTAATCACATGGGTCATATTTGTTGTACTATGATGTTTTCCTATTATTAATGTTTACATTCAACTATAATACTATATTTCTATGATTATTATATTGTTTTTGAATGTTTCAATTATTTATCAATTATTTATTATAATTTTATTGAATGTATATACCCCCATGTGGAATTATAATATCGTTATAATTCATTGACTTCAATTGGTAAATAGGGAGGTGCACATGAGACCACATAGAAATCAGTTTGGGCTATAATGGTTGTTACCAATGATGGGATATTACAAAGTAGAACTAGTGATTTTTTATTATGATATGATATTTGATAGATGAATATAAGTAGTTTAAATTTTGGACACAATATTTATTCATGCGTACCCTGCATATGTATGGGATAGAATCCTAGAATCCTAGGATTTGAGGATATTGTGCATTCTTCATTTTTTTTGGATGAATTGATTTGTAAAGTCATAATGTTCTATATTATTTATTTTTTATCTATTTTCTTAGGGAAATAAGATTCATGGTTTTATAAATTGTATTTATATCATATTTACACATTAATGTTCATGATTTTCAATGATTTTGAGAATAAATCTAATTGAAGAATTGAAACATTGTTATTTTAAGCATCAAGAATAACAGATTTAATTATTTCCCAAATAACATATAGGTAGTGTTCCACATGAGCAAGATAGATCTCCAATTAAATCTTATATATAAATCAAAAGAAAGTTATATCATTCAAATTATTATGGATGGGAAAATAAATAAACTATATTGGGTAGTATGGTTTTGTGTGTACCAAATATCGATGAAATCCCTATGATGGAAAATGAAAAATAATATGCCTTGAATTATATGAGAAATATTTTAGTGTATTTTAACTAAATATATTCATCTATTTTTAGTTTAACTTAAATTCTTCTAACATATATTAATTTAAATAATTTATCATTAATTATTTTTTTATAAAACATCTGATAAAATATCATAAAAACCCCTGGAATATATTAATTAGGAGTTTTTCCATGACTGAGGATCATCATACATTTTTTAATGATATGTTAATATAATTATGAGTGGGATCACATGTAGAATGAAGAAACTTATAAATCTTGAGATATATGTTGGTGAACATGAATTCATATTAATTCTCATAAATTAGACCATATGGATTGTCATATTTGTTCCACTAGATTAAATTGAAAAAAAATTCTACAAATCCTTAAACATGAGGTTTTGAAATATTTTTTTTAGGTTTCCTAATTTGATAAATATCAAAATTCATTTGATATTTTTTCAAGATAAAATGTAACTTCTTATGATACAAAAGAAAAATTTATGGGTTTGAATATCAAAGATAGAATGTGTTCAACTACATGATGGCTTATAACACCCTGAATCCCAATTGATTTTTTCAATGTATTTTCCTTTATATGAAATTAAAATAACATTTTACATGGATATATAATATTTATTCAACATGGTTAATGTGAGAAATGGATAATATATGTATTAATGAACTTATCCATGTCTCAAACTTAATCATTATGTCGAAGAAAAAAAATGAACTTTTCTATTATGTTTGTGATAGATTATATAACACCAACCCTACTTAGAGTTTGAGTAATTATGAAGTATTTATTTATAGCACTCATTGTTTATGATAATGAAGGTGATTCTTGATCATTTACATCATTACAATGATCATATAGGGTAGCATATAATATTATTGTAATTAGTTCTCTTGGAATAATTTTATTAGTTTGTATATATACATGTTTATGTTTATTATAAAATTAAATAGAAATTTTATTTTATTATTTAATATTTATTTCAATTATATTTATTTAATTTAATAATTATTCTAGAATTATAATATAATAAAATGAGTTATTTATACTATGATTACTTAAATATGTAGAAAATATTAAATCTAAAATTTGATTTTGTCTTCTATGTGGCTTAATAAGATTCCAAATCCTATTACATCTATGAAAATAATAGGTCCACCTAAATATTCCATGTATGAATATATTTATTGAGATTTACCAAATTACTGGTTCATTACGGAATCTACAAAGGTGGTTTATGACATAAATCATTTTAACGGGTATTTATTGTTATAAATATCCTTTGAAAGATATTTACTACATTTAATTGGTTTGGGTATAAATTTAGATTCTTCAGAGGCTGTTGAATGTCCCACATTCAAAAAACAGTAATTAGAATATGTGAGGATTTCAATATTTTCTAAGAAAGGAAATTTTGTTTTTATATTTCTATAGAATTCCTCATATAATAATGTTTTATTTTTTTCCTCATTATATTGTTTCTTTAGTTCTCTTTCTATTACCATCTTACATACCTTTACTTCTAGACATAATATAATCACATTTCTTGGAAGAGAGTCCTTGAAAGGAATTATTGATTTATTTTATTAGTCTATATCAAATGATTCTTGGATTAAACAATATAGCTTCAACTAAATATTATTTCCTTTCTAAAAGTTGAATTTTATTTTATTTATTTGTTATTTTTTTATCTTCCTAATATTTCATGGATTTTATTTTTACTCCAACTACATTATGAGTGTGAGTATGATAACTAAAACACTATTGTGGTATCAGATCCTATCACGAAGTGACCCAAGTTGGGACTTCAGCTGAAACTACCCCATGCCCATCCTAGAGGCCAAGAGGGTTCTATGTGATGCGAAAGGAAATTCTAAAATTGGGAGGCCTTTTATTATGTACCTGTAGGCACAAACATATCCATCTCAATGAAAAAGTGAGTATGGAGAGATTCAAAGATTCAAAATCTAGAAAGAAAATCATTCGTGCATAACCTCTAATGTGTAGAGGTGTTCGAAAGTGAAATCTGAAAATTTAAATTAAAAAAATTAGTACCCAACCGAAAAGATGTACCAACATGAAAATACTATTAATGTAAACAATGAATAGTTCTTTCTTTGAATTCTTAAGAAAATACCACCATATGTGGTTTACAAACCTAGTTTCTCGAAGCTTCTCTCTAGTCACAGTTGACTGATCCATGATCTGCATAAGACACGACACGTGCAAGAAAATCCCATTAAGGAGTGAATATAAACATAACCGGTAGGACACCCTGAATGCTGAAGGTGGAATTAGGAGATAAAATAATAATACAAAGATAGTTCATAACATAGGGTACCTTGAAATAGTACATCTCAACCCAGCTATGAATGTGAATATAAGATATTCGAAACATAGGGGAAAAACATGGTGATTAGATAAAATACTCATCGAGTCTTCACCATATATACCAGGAGAGTAGACTCATCCAAACATGAGAATCTAAAAATGGAAACAATGTGGAAGAATACATTAATATTCACCTTTACTGGAAGCGGAGTAACAAAATCCATGGAGTGGATACATATGAATAATATATATATATATATGCTCAGTCAATGAACCCATATATGAGGGATTAAAGGGATCTCCATCTCATATATCATTCAAGGAAGAATTGTATCCAACATTTCCAAGATTTCATCAATGATGCCCAGCATCCCACACAACTTCTCAAAACTAAAAGTACAATGAAAAACATGAATCATCACTATGTTGAAATGTTGAGTGGGAAAAACTCAAACTATAGGACCTATGCCCTAGAAAAATGGGAGGGTTCTACTCTAATGGTCGAGGGATCATGGCAAGTCTGACTGGAGGGTTTCACTATAGGTCTTCAGGGACTCATTCCCTCATGTCGTAGGAGGGTTACACTTAGAAGGTTGAGGTTTCATGGCTATCCTAGCTAGAGTGTTCCACTCTAAGACATCGAGGGCCCATTCCCTTCCTCATAGGAGGGTTCCCCTCAGATGGTTGATGACCCATGACCAGCCGAGATGGAGGGTTCCACTATATTTTATAGGGGTCCCATGCCTTTCCACATATGAGGGTGACACTTGGAAGGTCTATAATGATCATGTGTGGTAACTACCATCATTGACCATGTCATCAGAATGCGTTGTTACTGGACACTTTCACATATTATCTCTAAATCCAAAACTGAGTGCACAATCAAGTTATATGTGAAAAAACACTCAGGAAATTCTACTCATAGACAAAAATACGATTTCAAAATAAGAAGATATATATAAATAATATTTTTTGAAAAATGTAAATGGGGCACAAATCGTGTGAGGGGAGCCACACAACATGTGGTCCCGCTCTGCTACCTTACAGTGTCCCTAGATGGAAAATGACTCGATATTATTTAGTAGTACATTCCATTTATGTGAACTACATGGCATGTCTTGGATAACCATGACCGGTTTATGTCATGCCCTCCATGTTTGTGTATCATACCCCATGCCCACATACCCTAGTAAAAGGTTGTGTGCCTGGTCATGTACTTCTACAAGGCTCCCCACCATTTTCATCTATCACATGGGTTGTCCAACCAGGAAGGGGGGTACAAGGCATGTAGGAGGACTACACACAATGTCTTCCTTATGTTTTCGAAAAACCATTCCACCCCTGCCGAAGGGCTACAAACTGTGTGTTTATCCAAAAACATGGATTTTATTCGAAAATTTTCCAAGAATCCCAGATCAAATCATACTCCTTGAGAATTTCTTATCTACATCAACGTTAATGTTAAATCTTTTTGAAAAACATGGATCTATCCAAAGGTCATGGATCTTGTCTTCTATTCACAAGAAAACTTCTCTGGTGAAGATTTGGTGGTCCATCATTGAAATTGCACACTCTCATACCTTCCAACTCCAAAATTCATACTATGATCATCAAAACGATCTGTCGTACATCACTAACAACCGATATCTGACCATATTTCTTTGATTTTTTTAATTATCTCAATCCTTCATTGTTTGGGGGCATCTGATCAGGCTCGGTACTGCCAGGAACAGACTAACCGGGACAGCGGGGGTTTAATAAGTGAATAAAGAAAGTCCATGGGGGAGAAAACAACATAAAAAGGGTTTAAATAATCATTAGACAATAATTTTTTCCCAGTGATGAAGAACAGTGATCTAGGTATTAGAAAAAAAAGAATATAATTGAAATTTAGTAGTCGGGAATATCCAAGGGCTAGAAACAGGAGAAAATCAAATAATGACTATCGATAAACTAATATATTTTGAAAAAGGATGTACAAAACTAAGTGACAAGTCCTACCTCGATTTTAGATCATATGATAATGAAGAACGCATTGACCAATGATTTGAGAGGATACATCTTGTTCATTGTATCCCGATCCTATCTGATGTGGAGGTTCATCACCATCATCATCATGATTCTCCAATAGAGGATGTAGGAAGTGATTTGGCTTTCTACCAAGGAATATGTGTCTATAACATGGGAAATATTCATGGATATACTCTTATAGAGTTATTAGATGCGCTGAAATGAATGAATGAATGAATTTAATAATTACTTAATTCACTTAATGCACCTCCAATGGGTTAGGTGTCTGAATTCCCCACGTCAACTCATTTTCGATCATGTCTAGGGTAGAAACCATGTTTTGAACTCAATTCTAGTCTCAGATTTCTAATCCGAACATTCATTTAAATGTCATTCCATTTTCTTGGAAGTATCATGTGTGAACAATAAACAATATATATATGATTCTTATAAAATTAATGCTGGGAACACCGGGCCTCAGAATCACATGCAGTCTCATCACATAGATCTAAAATATAAATTTAAATATTGTAATGTCTTATAAAAACTTAGGTCCCTAGATTATTCCTTCCTTCCATATTTTCATCCCTAAATAGAAAAATATAAACAATAAACTCAGGATAGTGATCCCTCCCTTGGATCTCCTTCTCCAAAGAACTCTCATGCATGTTCTCATGCCACAAAAACTTAGGGAAAAGAGGATGGTGCATCAACACAAAATCATTAATTGGTGATCATTAATCTCCACTAGGTTCTCCACAATGGTGGTTCCATCATCGATGTCAAGTTCACCCTAATAGATTATATGTGTGGGGTCATGAATTTAGAACATAAAATATGAAATTTGGAAGACATTGTACACCATCTCTAGCTCTGGGGATAGGGCGAGGCACTATGAAACCTTTCCAATCTTCTTTAATGAACTCCAAAGTCCTGATAAACTTTTGGGATATATTTACTCCCCATATGAACCTTCATAACCCTCATCATGGGGAGACTCTTAAGAAAACATTGTATCCCTACTCAAAATCCATGGGTCTATAATAGTGATATGCATATGATTTATGTCTTCTTTAGGACATCCTAATATGATCATAGAATATGTGGAAATTCTCTATTATCACCTTCACCAACTATGGGCCTAGAAGAGAATACCCACCATTCTATTTCCAGAAAAAGTATTCCATTTAGTTTCCCCTATACAAGGCATCAAAAGGTTCCATATTGATGTTATATTTTTTGATGTTGTTTTATGAAAAATCTACCAGGGCCAAATGATCCTCCCTTCTCTGGTTGATGTCTAACATGAAAACCCTAAGAATATCCTTTAAAATTTTAATAGTGCACTCAGTCATCTGATCTGTCTTGCGGTGGAAGGTTGTACTCATCCTCCAATGGGTCTTTAACTCCTACTAGAGGCCTCTCCATAATAATGATGTAAACCAAAAAACATGATCAGATACAATCATCGAGGGAACCCCATGTAGACAAATGAACCCCCATACATACAATTACCCCAAACTCTCCACCAAACTCTACTCACAGAGTGCAAGGAGGTGTTATGACATCAAGATTCAATCTACTTTAACCTAGATAGAATTATGGATATTTTATGTGTGTGGTATCCCTATAAACAATTCCATGTACATTCTATAACACTTCCTCTTTGGGATCTCACATGGATGAAAAAGACATGTCGTAACATGGTGCTCAGCCTTCACATGCGGATATGTGAGGCACTGAGAGATGAAATTAGTTACTCTATTTCTCGGGCAGGACCACCAAAACTACAACTAAAGGTCTATATATATATTACCCACACTATGATGTACAACTAGGAGAGAAGTGTGGAACATCCATTTCACAACCTCCCACAATGTGACTGAAACAACTGTTCTCCCCTGGAACAAGATGATGTGATTCCCTCCTTTATAATATCCATCTGGTGAGTAACCATAAGATTTATAATCACATATGATGTCTCAATTTATGTATACTAGGTGGTACTCTCTCACACATTCAATAATTCATGGATTAACACCCTTAGTTACAGGAAAACTGTACATCGCTGCTCCACCAGGGAAGGCTATAGGAAATCTAACTACTCCAAATATTGCTTCACTAAACGAGCCTATACATTATTTTTAGGGAATATACTACAGCATTTTACATTCAAGGAGTAAAGAATATCTCAATGTAATATTCCAGAAAAAACTCAATCTAGTATCTCTATCTCAAGTCCAGGTCCCTCTGTATAAAGACGTACCTGAGACTCTGGTGGTCTGAGTTAACCATGAAGCGCTCCCTCAGGTGGTGTTTCCTCAATATACTTAGGGATAAGACTACCACTTCTATTTCTAGGTTTGGATTAATTTGGTTATTCAAATGTTATCTCAACTAAATCAACCCATATATGATAACTTCCTTACGCAGCATCAACACGCAACTGAGAAAGTATCTTAAGGAATCACAATAAACTATAAACTCCACACCTTACTCTAGTAGTCTAAACACTAGATAGATCTTTATCATAATCATAACTCCTAAATGGCCCTCTGGAACTGCTCATACTAGGAAAATATCTTCCCTTTCCACGTTAGGGTGATCAAAAGGGTTACAATTCAGGATTAGTCTTCAACAAACATCATGTAGTACCTATCTATGAAAGTAAATCTTCACACCTCTGACTCGTTCTTGGGTGGATCCCAAGAAAACACTACATCGATCACTAATTGGTCCATGGATAAATCATTTTCAGAAATGACATGCCCCATAATGTGAACAACATGAATCATTAAATTGAACTTCGAGAGCTTTCTATAATGTGGTTTCTCTCAAAGAAAATATATGATCATCCTCAAGTTCGCTTCAAGATCCTCCTCTAATGAAGAGTAAATGAGTATGTCATCAATGAAGAAAATAAAAAACTTTTACACATACGGTAGGAAGACATGATTCATCAATTATATAATCATATCTTTATAATTTATCTCACTAAAGGGGATCAATAGGAAGTCACAATGTTTAAGAGACATCAGAAAGACAAATTTGGAATATTAGCCTTATGAAACCTCAAATGGTGGTAGCCGGACATGAGATCAATATTTGAGAACCACATCACACCTCAAAACTTGTCGAAGAGGCCATTAATCCATGGAAATGGGGTACATTTTCATTATTATTGCATGGTTTAGGGATGATATTCCCCAAAAATCGTTAATATCATGCATGTGTTTTCCATGAACAACATTGAAGCTACCTAGGGGGACACATTTGGTCTGATGAAACCCATCTCTCAAAGGTCCTCTAATTGTAACCATATCTCCCAGATCTTAGATGTGGCCATTCGATAAGACGAATAAGATATCAGAGTGATAGTTGAAGGAAATTCAATTCTAATATCCATCTGTCGCATCAAAGATAGTCTCAAAATATCATTATGGAATACATCCAAATAATAACCTACAAATGAAGGAATCTAGATTCCAAAAGAGGATACTTCACCAAGGTTAATAAATTCAAATTAATTGGTTATGGACAATAATATCCTACTAATAAAACCAACTTTCCTTCCTTGATATCTCTCCTGATAGAAAAAGAGAATCTCGTATAAGCAGTGTGTAGGTGTCTAACTTGATTGTGGTTACAACCAATATGGTATTGGACCCTATATAAGAAATCCATTACCAAGTGGATTTCACTGGGTTTCATCAGGATGACCAAAAGGTCACACGTGAGCCTCTCTCCACCAAGCTGTAACTTTTACTATTGAAAGATAAAATAGAGGAAAGAAGTATTCCCTATAGGTTCCTCAAGGTAAATTTTTTGGGATAATACCTCAACTAGGAGCTCTATCTCTCATATTAGGATTATAGAGATAAAGAAATGACTTGAACCCGTGTCTACTAATAATGAAGAAATTTTATAATAAACAGAGATAGAACCATTAATCATCTCATGTACTGTGGGATCATAGAAATCCAAAGACAGTAGTTGTCTGGGGCACTGGCCACAAGTTCCAGGAGCTCAATGTGGGCCACTTAGTGGCAATGGTGGAAGGATTTCATAACATCATTCTCCTACAAATGATCCACTTTCTCCTATACCAACTCCACCTCCCTAGGGACACCCAATCCACCCAAGGAGATCTCTAATCATGGTTATGCCTCTAGCATTGTGTTCCATCGTCTATATGCTTAGGATACACTTTAGTTCAGCTCAGATGTCTCACACCATGTGGCATGTCCCATCACTAGTGAAGATCCACCACCCTTCGGGATGCCATGGTCCTCTAAACTACCTATGTACTCCAACTTGAACCAAATCACCATATGATATCCTATATAGAGATACTATATCCTAGTGTCATCTAGCTCTTGAAAACGATTATTCTCCATGTCACCCACAAAAACCTCCAAAAATCTAGATTCCCTTTGAAATAAACCTCTCTGTCACCAGTGCCCACTTAAAAACCCCATCATAGTTGGATTTGAACAAGGGATCCACTCTCACACTGATATCTCTTCAGATGCTCTTATAAAACATTCATTCATGGATGTTACCACCCTGGATCATTTCATGGGAGTATAATATAAGGTCTATGAACCATGTTTCGTACTCAACCCCCATCATCCATCACTCCTACTACTCCGATTGCTCTTAAATATGGATGGATCACATATAGGAGTGTTGAAGTCATCATTGAATAGATACTTGAAGTTATTCCATGAGAGTTTCAAGTCATCATACATCTACGTAATGAGGCACCACCAATGTGAATCTAATCCATGTTAAAGGCTTTTTGTTAGTCACATCATCTGACCCATCGGGGTCCAAATGAGCCTGAAGATATGGACCACCAACTATAGCCAATCCTCTACTTTCAAAGGATCTAGATTTTCGTGGAACCTTAGAGGTCTCTTTCCCTGGAACTCGTGTAGTGGACTATGAATACATGAAACCTCAATAACCTATATTAGAATGAACCACTTTTCGATAGGTGTAGGAGCTACTACCTCCCAACAAAGTGGAAGGGGATCGTAGGATGGACCCTGAACTAAGACCTCATCGCTCATCACATCTTCATCATGAACTAAAGTTGTTATCCTGACATGGTATCATCGTAAGGGCATCCATAATGTTATCCAGGAATACCGTGTTCAGATATATATATATATATATATATATATAATCCAGAATGGGTATCTGAATTAAAAATAATAGTCAAATATTCAACCATATTAGATGAATGTACCATTAAAGTCCTTCAATATATTTCTCCCCATGCCAAGTCAAAAATAAGAAGGTAAATTTCCTAGTGAATGGATATGTCATATGTCATACCATCAATGGATTCTCGAGCCTAACAGTTGTAATCAATAATATTTAATTTTTTTCCTAAACCCAAAAAAATCCTCTTTATGTAATATGACGGAACAATATCCCAAGGAATGAATTTTCCTTAATACCAATCTATCACAACACGACCCAAGCTGGGGCTGGAGCCACAACTTCCCCAATCCGCCCTCTTTAGGCCAGGTGGTGGCGAACATCATTGAAGGCATATCTATCATGGGGAGGCCTATTCCTAAGTACCTGTATGCCTACACATAGAAATCTCTATACATAAGTGAATAGGGAAAGAGTAAAATATGCAACATGTCTAAAATGAAAACCAAGAATTTATAACCTCCAATGTGTACAAGAGTATTAACTTGCAAACTAAAACGTGAAAGGGAAAAGATAACCACCCAACCAAAAATATCCCCCAATATGAAAAAAACTAGAAATGTAAACTACTAAGAGTTACCTTCTCCAAAATCCCATATTATGCCCACTATATGCGGCCCAAGAACTTGGTGTCCCTATGATCATAAGTTGTCATGTTTGACCTGTCTATCCTCGGCATAAGACATGAAACATGGAAGAAACTCCCATGCATGGGTGATTACAACCATACCTAGTTAGACACCCTATAATTTGAGGGGGGAGGGTGGGGGTAATTGATAAAATAATAATATAAATATAGTGGATAACACAAGGTGTATTGAAAGTGTACAACTCAACCCAACATAGAGTTTGAAAGTGTTATTTTCCAAAAATAATGGGATAAAGACTGGGAGTAAATGAACTACCCATCAAGTCATCATAAGATATATTATGGGAGTAGATTCATCCAACCATGAGAAAACAAACATGGAAACCACATGGAATACCCCACATGTCTTCACTTCTCTTTGAAGGAGAGTAATAAAATACAACGTGTGGATATAGAATAAGGATATATATATATACCAGGTCAAAGAATCCAAAAACTGAGAGTAAAGAGATATACATCTCATAAATCATTCCATGATGAAGAGTATCTAATAGTTCCAAAAATATATCAATGATGCTCTGCATCAGACATGCATGTTCCGAAGGAACCATACAAGTCAAACTATGCCACATCATTGTGTTGCATAGTTGAGTGGGAACAACTCAATGTAGAGGACCCATGACCTGGTAAAACATCATGGTTGCACTCTGATGGTTGGGGACCCATTCCTTGCCCAACTGGATAGTTCCACTCCAGTTCATTGAGGACCCATGCCCTGAATATCATAGGAGGGTTCACTCACACGGTTGAGGACCCATGTTTAGTCTAGATGGAGGGTTCCACTCTCTGTCATAGAGGTCTAATTCCCTACTAAACATGAGGTTTTAAATTATAAGGATGAGGACCCATTCCTAGAACTATTTTATGGAGGGAATATAATTCATTGAGGACCCATGAATGGCCCTGTGGGGTAGTGACACTTTGAATGATTCTGGGGATCTGGTGGGATCACATCCATTATCAAACGTCTCCTATATAAGTGTTATGCACTAAACATTTCCCATTTTATCTCTAAATTTTAAACCAACTGAACCAAAAATTTCTATATGAAAAAACACATAGTATAGGATATTTCTAGGGAAAACACCCTGTTAAAATGAAGGAGATACAAATGATTGATGTTTCCTTAAAAGAGGTAAATGGGGTACATGGCGTGTAGTCCTACTCCACTAGCAATATTTTTCCCTAGCCAAAACACGTATGCACCCCGTAAAATAAAAACAAATGTTTATGTGGACTATATGGAATGTCTAGGATAACAAGTTCCAGGCCATGTCTTTCTTGATGTGTCCATTTATAGACCCTATATCTGTGAACCCTAGTACACAGCCGGGTCCCTGGTCGTATAGTACCACACAGCTCCCACCCTTTTGATCCATCACATGGGTTTTCAAACTCAGGGGGGACAAGGAATGTTTGAGGGATAAATTATGTTTCAAAAATATGTATTTTAAAACCATATCTGCCACCTCTAAGGGGGATACATGTTATGTGTTCATCATAGTACACAACGTGTAGTAGGGATTTTTCTAGAAATCCCAGACGCAGTCTTCCACCTTGAAAACACTTTATCTGCTTCGATTTCCGGCTCCAACATGCCTAAATAATAGGGTTCTAGGATAAAATCATGGATCTAATCCATCATTCACCAAATAATAGATCTAGTGAATATTCATTTGTCCTTTTTTTGAACTGAATTCCACCATACCATCCACCACCTTCAATTCATACTCAGATCATCAAAATAACCTTCCATATATCTCCATAATCTAGGATATGACCATAGTTCTTTGATCAGTTTGTTATTTCTTGACATTTCTTGGTTTTGGGGGTCCGATCCGGCATGTTATACCCGAAAACAATGAACCTAGACTGTGAGGTCCGGTAAGTGAATAATGTAAAGCATCAAGTGTGAAAGAAACACCATAAAAAAGGTTTATAAAATTGTTGGCCTAGTGTTTGTTGACAAAAATGGATAATGGTGATCCGGGGATAAGAAAACAATGAAAATGATTTAATTTTAGTACTCGAGCACATGAAAAGGTTAAAAACAATGGGCAAGATCGGTAAATGACAATCTATCTACTCAAAAATTTAATCGAAGGGTATAAAAAACCTAATTATGTGTGTGACCTTGATTATGGATTTTTCACTATTGATGAACACTTTTTCAACTGATTTTTGATGAGTCGTTGTGTTCGATGCGTCTAGATATTCTTGGATCATAAACATCATCATCGCCTTCTTGATCTACTAATGGAAGAGGGAAGAAGAGCTCTAGATTTATCTAATGGTTTATATGTGTAACACTAGAGAAATATTCTGAGCGATACTGTTATAAACTTATCCATTACACTGAAATGAGTTGAATAATTCAGCTAACAAACCTCCAATGAGTGATGAGTCTGACCACCTCATGTCGACTCATTTTGTGTCATTATTACGGTAAACACTGTGTTCCAAACTAAACCATGGCCTCCAATTTTTAATCTAATATATCTTTTAATAGTTATCCCATTTTCATTTATGTATCATGCATGTGAAATATAAAATATATAAAATGGTTTTATATAGTTAATTTTGGCCAACTCAGTCCTTGAAATCACACGTCGTCTCATCTCGTAGCTCAGAGATATATATAGAAATATTTTAATGTGTTATAAGGAAAAGAAGAGGACTCCATAGAGCAACCCATTATAAATAAAAAATAAATAAAATAAATGTGAAACTAATTTTTTTATAGATTTATGATATATTTATTTTCTATAAAATCTATTAATTAATCACACGAACCATTTGTGTAATATTCAGTTTTGTGATCATTCTATTTAAGGGTAATTCCGGTAAATGGGATTCCACTCAACATTGATGTGAAATATCACATGACACTTACTATATCCACGAGGATACTTAGTTATTCTAGATGATTTAATCTTACTAAAAATAATGGGGAGACATATACTACATTTTTTTGAATAGTGAATTATTTTTAAACATTGAATGGGTCAAAATTTTATATTTATTCTATAATTAATATGTATAATATTCATTGATTATGAATAAGAAATATTCGGTTTAATTACTACGAATATAATTATATAGTTTATGTATGTGATATATATAATTTTAATGGTGAGTCATCATACAAAATCATATAATAAATATCTGATTGTTAAATTATTCTTAATAAGAATCAAACTCATCATGACCTTAATCAATCAAATAAATTTCTTATGATTAGTTGGTCATTAATAATCAATCTCATCTTAGGAAATAAGTTTCATAGTTATCCTAATATAAATGTTGGTGACACATGACTCTATAACCCAATAGTATTTTCACATATATTCATGGTGTTGGGAATATTCATGAGATGATTTTTTCTTGATATTAATCACTCAACAATCAAATTTTTATATTTTATACAACTAAAAATATTTTTTATCGAATTTTCCACCACATAAGAGACAATATTAATTATGTTGAGACATGTACACATATGGATCTCATCCAAATAAATTTTCTATAGCGAAGGTTACTATTTTAGTGTTTTTAAATCCAATAAGTCAACATATAGAATAATAATAATCATGATACTAATAATGAAACATATTTTTTATAGATATTCATGGTGTAGTGGCTTATGTTTTTACCAAATGATACATAGAACCATTTTGAGTTTCTATCATAGGACCTCATTTAGCGTAAAATGATAAAATTAACATATCCTATGACCTTATATAAATAATATGATGGATTTCACGATTTTTGGGTGTGGGGTTTACCCTTGAGATGAGACATGAAAAACGATCAACATGGTGGGTCCATGATTAAATTATATTATGTAAAAAATATTATTTTTATCCCACACATATGAAATATCATTATAAGTATTTTCCTTCTTAATATAGCATAAATTTTTAAAAACATAATTATTGCTTCCCAAATTTAGGTTTTACCTTGTGTGGTTTTTAACTTTAGATTGGATGAGGGACCATTGGGGTTAGTCATCATTGAGAAATTGTAATATTATTTTAAATATTAAATGTTTATAATACTTATTTTCACATAATTGTTTATTAAAACAACTAAACCTAGAGGTTGTTTCTATTATAGTTTATTTATCACAATTATTTGTATTATCCACATAAACCCTAGGAATTTAGAGTTCCAATAGATAGGAGTACTTAGAGGGAATGAGAAAAAAATCATCAGGATTGATAATGAATGTCTATAAGAAGACAATATTCCACAACAAATTATCCACAGGTGAGGAAGGAAACTGTTATTTTAAACCCTCCTTGTTTTTTATTACTTTCCTTGAGTTAATTCCATTACATATATTGGAATCTTGATAAAGAATTAGAATTAATAAAATATTAATTGTTAAATACATTATTACATTAAAACATGAACAATTCTGAAATGGAATTTTCTATATTGTTGTATGATATAATTAACTAGTAAATATTAGGTATAAATACATTAATTTATTGGTGATGATTATGACCACACTGATTATATATCTATTTATATATATAATTCATGTTTAGTATCAAAGTATTTTATAATGTGTTATCTCATTTACTTTTCAGATGGTCATGGGACTGCCACAATGGCAAGGAATCACCGCAAGAAGCTGTTTGGGTTTTTTTACCTAGCCTCCCGCTTCCTTTTCACAACTCGGAGATTCTAAAAGCTATAGAAGACTCCTAGGGTTATTTCATGTGCTCAGATGAGAATAAAAAGTGTCTTCAGGCTACCTCCAACCCGCGTCTTTGTGTGGAAATGAATCTCTCATTGAAACTGCCTCTTGTTGAGGGCGAGAACCAGTTTTCATTGGTGGTATAAAGTGTTTTACCGGTCTCCCAATAGATTTTGCAGTTTTGGTGGCCTGCAAGGCCACTCAGATTTGGTCTACAGGAAGAAGCCTCCGAAGGCATGCTCATCCGGCTCCGACACACAGGATGGCCAGGTGGCTCCTGTGACCATTAGCCAGGTTTTTTCAAATTCAAATTTAGTTTGCGGTCCTCAAATGACTCGAAGCTCATGCTCGGGTATTTCCTCTGGCACATTGGTTCCCCGTTCGGCCTCATATTCTGTATAGCTAGACCTTATTGTCATGTCTATTGGGCTCGGTACGTTTGGTCAGTTCTCCTGTATGAGCCCCCGTAAGTATATATCTCCACATTCTACAGTGTTTCGTATATCTTCCTAGATTTGGCTAGTGTTTCTGCAGTGATCCTTTGTTAGATGCCTTGAGTCCCCGGTTAAGCAGTTTATTGTTGGGGAAATACGGCAAGCGATGAACGCACAAACAACAAAAAACACGAACACACAGCAGAAAAATATTTCCCTCAAACACCGGATGTGTAGAGACAGAAATAGGTGCAGAAAATAAAATTGACACCAGAAATTTTTACGTGGAAAACCCAAAAGGGAAAAACCATGGGACGTAGTCCAAAAAGAAGGATCCACTAAAAATAGATAAGTACACTATAGAGACTCCCCAAAAAATGATAGGGATCTCAAAATAATACTTAGAAAAATAGTGGATCAAGGTCGGAGTATAGATGCAGTCTGAATGAATCCTAAAATGAACAATGTAGTATGCTAAAGAAACCCAGATAGATCTGACCGTGAAAGCAGAATATTGATGTCCAAACAAAAGTGCAGATGAAAAACATTGGGATCGGATCAAAAATCACCATAGATGAAAGCCAATCAAATCAGAGTAGTTCCACCGGTTGCAGATCTAAAAACCGCTCCTTGACAACACAACTACACTGCCTCCAACAACAACCAAGAGAGGAGCCGCACATCTCATATAAATAAAAGATGATATCACATGTATCTCGTAAAAGATATCTCACATTTGATTAAAGATATTAAATATATCTCATTGAAGATTTAAAATATATCTTCTCAATGATATCAGATATATCTTGTCAAAGTTATAAAAATATGTATTTTTAAAGATATCAGATAAAAATATATATATATATATATCAGGGTCAGATGAGGAGGCGCCCCAACAAACTCCCCCTCCGAATCAACTGGGGATCATCGCCAACCCTTCAATCAGTCGGAAAGTCTCAAATTTTTCTCTGGGTAAACTCTTGGTCAACATGTCTGACCCATTGTCATCAGTATAGATATTCTCAAGCTCTAACTGTCTCGAATCAAGAACATTACGGATACAATGATACCGAACGTTGATATATTTTGACCTGCCATGAAAAGTGGAATTATTTCCCAAACAAATAGCACTCTGACTATCATAAAATAAAACATATCGGTCTTTATTAAAATTGAGCTCTCGAATAAAAGTTTTCATCCGCAACAATTCTTTGCACGCCTTTTTAGCTGCAATAAACTCTAACTCTGTGGTAGATAAAGCAACACATCTCTGCAAACTAGACTGCCAAGATACAACTCCCCCTGCAAAAGTAATTAAATAGCCTAAAGTAGACTTCCTCGAATCGATATATCCTGCTATACCTGAATCTGTAAAGCCACAGAGCACATGTTCCCCTTTGCCAAAACACAATCTCAGATCAGAAGTACCACGAAGATAACGAAAAATGTACTTCACTTCCCTCCAATGCTCTCTGATTGGATTTGACAGAAAACGACGGACTACACCAACTGCATGAGCTATATCAGGTCTAGTACATTCCATGGAATACATCAAACTGCCAACGGTAGTTGAATAAGGTATGTGTTGCATCTCATCTCTCTCTTCACCAGTAGAAGGTGGCTGACTGGTGCTGAGCTTAAAATGTAAAGCAAGAGGAGTAATAACCCCTTTAGCTCTATCCATAGAAAATTTCTGAAGAACCTTCTCAATGTATCTCTCCTGAGATAACCACAATTTCTTGGCCTTCCTGTCACCGGAGATCGTCATGCCATGAATCTGTCATGCTGGCCCCAAGTCTTTAATCGCAAAAGACTGGAAAAGAACCTTCTTCGATCTGTCAATTCTAGAAGCATCATGGCCAACAATGAGCATATCATCAACATAAAGCAACAGTATAATAAAATCATCATCAGTAAATATCTGAACAAACACACAATGATCAGAAGATGTCTTCCTGAAACCCTGATGAGAAATGACAGATTCAAACTTTTTATACCACTATCTTGGAGCTTTCTTCAAACCATACAAAATCTTCTTCAATCTGCAGACATGATTCTCTTTACCTATTTCAACAAAACCCTCTAGAGGAATGTTGTAACGACCCGAAATTTTGAATAAATATTGTTTCCTAATTTTATGTGTTATTTTATTCTATTTTTATACTCAACAAAAATGTTTCATTTGATAAAATGAGTATAATTAAAATGATACCATTGGTTTTTGACTATTATATGACCATTGGTCAATATGACCGCTGGAAACTAAACGTTTTGATTATTGTCTCTAAATACAAGTAATCTTGGTTAATTATTATAGAAAGAAGATTCGATGGCCTCACCTAGTAGTCTTGGACCGATCGAAGACCATCTAACAGAACTTGGGAAGGAGGTAGCACCATTGGGCTTTGCTCTAGACCAAACCCAAGACGAACTTCATCATGTGAAGCTAGAACGGAATCTCCTTCGCGAGAAGTTCAAACTGATTGAAATTACTACTCGGGAAATGTTGGTCGAGCCACCCTCGGACTCTCTCACCTTAGCACACCTTAAACTTAGTTCCTATGCTGGTGTGATAAGAGGCTATGTAAGGAGACCGTAACTACCTTGTGTAATCCTTTGTTTTAAATAAAAATTGGGATTTCTTCTTATGATGAAGTTTATGAATTTTCAGATGACCGGATAAATATAGTATGCATATTTTTGATGAATTTTAGAGAAAGGATATTTTAAAAATGTTTATGTAAACCTTAAATAAATAAAAATTTGTAATGATTTTCAAAAAATGGTATTCTACAAATATGTTCAGTACGGAATTTAGAGTCTAATAAGATCAACTTAATTTTTGATGAATAGTAAATTATGAATAGTGATTTTATGCTTAGTATTAGTAATGTGACCAAATGGATTAGAAATCTCACTTAAATAAAGTATTAATATAATCTAGGCACCTTGATTAATTAATGTGATTCAATAAAATGGTTAAAAACGGTTTCATAAATTATTATTCAAGTATTAGTTTTTTCGGGTGAATAGTGTTTTTTAATTAAAAATTAAATTAAAAATATTTAGAAAATTATTTTTATAAAATGGATTTCATTTTTGAACTCAGAGCATCGATATTATGTTAAGGTAATTTTTGGGGATTTTTCTAAAAATAATGAATTTTCGGTGAATAGTGTATTTATTTAAAAAAATAAATTAAAAATATTTAGAAAATTATTTTTATAAAATGGAGTTCATTTTTGAAATCAGAGCATTGATATTTGGTTAAGGTGAAATTTTGGGATTTTTCTGAGAAAGTTGAATTTTCAGTGAATTGTAAAAATACAGTTTTAGGGTTTCGGTATGTTTAATGACATCATAACTGTGTCATGATGATGTCATGAGATATTTTAAAGGATGTTAACCTAAAGAGGATGAATTATTGTGTGTGGGTCCCTATGTGGCCTAAATTTATGGGAATTACCATGGGAGGGCCCATGCTTTTGAGAAAACCACTTTTGAGGTGTCCCTTGGCCATTAATGCCTTGTCCCCTCACTTTCTCTATAAATACCAAGCCCTCCTCTCATCCATTGGACTCCCCACACTTCCCCAACTAAGTTCTGGTCTCATTACCTTCCAAGGAGTCCTCCCAAGGTGCTCCCAAGCCCTCAAGGTCCCATCCTTTGAGGTTTAAGAGTTACATTTTAAGGTAAGGGATCCGACCTCTCTCTTTCATTTCAAGTAATCTCTTTTATGTCATTCCTTTTATGCTCCATGTTCGTATGTTGGAGGATGTTCTTATATACTCCTCTTACTTCCCTTTTCATGTTCATATAATGAGAGATCCCCTCTTACTCTCATTATTTCGTTTTATGAAGTTTTAAGTGGCGCCGTTAGGCTGCCGAAATTTTTGTAACAGATTCTCTCTCCCTTCTCATTTTTCAAGATCTATTTTCATGTAAAGTATTTCAAGTTCATTTTTATTATGTTGGGGTATGATCTCTAAATTTATCATACTGATCTTTTATGATCATATGATTAGAGACCCCATTTTATCTCTTCAATTTAGTATTTTGAAGTTTTAAGTGGCGCCATTAGGCTGCCGAATTTTTAAGTGGTTCTTCATCCTTCTCGTTTTGAAGTTCTACTCCCATGTCAATTTTTTCAAGTTACATTTTTATTATTTTGGGGTATGATATCTAAATTTATCATACTGATATTTTATTATCATATGATGAGAGAACCCATTTGATCTCTTCAATTCAGTATTTTGAAGTTTTAAGTGGCGCCGTTAGGCTGCCGAATTTTTAAGTGGTTCTTCACCCTTCTCATTTTGAAGTTCTACTTTCATGTCAATTATTTCAAGTTCCTTTTTGTTATGTTGGGGTATGATCTCTATATCTATCATACTGGAGTCTTATGTTCATATGATGAGAGACCCCATTTTATCTCTTCAATTCAGTATTTTGAAGTTTTAAGTGGCGCCGTTAGGCTGCCGAATTTTTTTGGGGATTCTTTCATCCTTCTCATTCTTTTCAAAGTTCTACTTTCATGTCAAGTCTTTCAAGTTCCTTTCTAATTATGTTGGGGAATTATCTCTATATCTATCATACTGAACTCTTATGTTCACATGATGAGAGACCCTATTTGATCTTTTCAAATCATTTTTGTTGAAGTTTAAGTAACGCCGTTAGGCTGCCGAACTTTCATAAGAGAAATCTCATTTTTGTCTTCCTTCCATGTTTTTCATTTCAAATGGTATGTCCTTGAAATTTCATTACCATGATCATGTAACCTTCTTATTCTGTCCATCTACTGTTTTATGGGTCATTTATGAATGTTTGACCCATTTTCCCTCTCTTTTTAATGTCTTCTAAAACCTCGTAACATATCTGTTATGCTGCAGAATTTCCGTCTCAAAATGTCTCTCCCTTTTTCTAAAGTTATTTTATATTATTAAGTGAATACTCAAAGCTATTTATTCTAAAGGGGTATTCACATATATACCAAATGTTCTATTTTAAATTCTGGGATGTACATACATGAGACCCACCTTCCTTTTCTGTGGGTTTTAAAGTGACGTAAAGATCATGTCTTTAAAACAGTTTTTTAAAAACGTTATCATTATGAAATGAAACCCATTTATTTTATAATATATGGGTTATTTATGAAATGTTTGATGATGATATATGTGGCTCAATTGATAATAAAGGCAAATTTAAGGGTGCGCCCTGATAGCGCTCCAATGCATTGGGTAATGATGTAACCACTAGAGATTACAATTTTCACGATACCTTGATGAATAACCTTGGTAATTTTCAAATGACACCTTGGGGATGGACCTTGGTGATATGTTCATGATTGTCTATATTAAATGTTGCATCCACATCTTCAAATTATGAAAAATGTTATTTTTATTATGATATATCTCATGATTTCTTTCTCATGCCTTAATGTTTTTTTCATGACCTTATTGAAGTATCTCAAGTTCACATGTAAAATGTTTCTCTTGTTTTCCTTACTGGGACCTCTGCTCACCCTTTCTTTTGATGTATATTCCCAAGTTATGAGATGCAGTAATGAATCTAGGATGAACATGAGGAGAATCCTTTCAAGTTTTTAAGAAGAATGTTTTATTTTTTCATGTTTTAAGTTCCTGGTTTCCAAGACACTAAACCTTAAAGATCCTCAGTTTTGTAAAATGTGATGAAAGTTTATGTGATAAAAAGGTGGGATGCTATAGTTGGTATCAAAGGATGGTTTAGTTATTTGTGGAAATTAGGATATGAAAAATCTAGGAAGAACCCTATAGAAAAGTTTAAATATATGAAATCTTCCTGGTATTTTGGTGAGTATTGAGTAAGGGGTTTCCAAGCAAATACATCCCTGTCTGGATACGAGCAGGTAGAGGTGGCTCTGGAACTGATGTACATAGGGGTAAAACCTGAAAACACCGCTTTGAGCTAGACTCGAACGGGAGCTGGTACATGACAACGGGCCTTGCTGCACTCTTGGTTACGACACTCCTGGGGGATATGCTTTGGTAAATTCATAAGCTTAGTATGAACCATTGTTAAAGGAACAAAGATAAAATAAAATAAAGGTTCACATAAGAATATATGATCATGGATAACCTAGATGGAAACCTAGGGGATCACAAGTTAGGGTATACTTTTCAACTACAAGTTATCCTTATATGCTTTAAGTTTCTTTTCATGACTATTGGCTAAGTATTTAAGCCCCTATTTATAGTTTCTTTTCTTAGTTAATGGCGGGAAATGGAAGAACATGTCCCAAAAACCAATGTGATAGGAAATGATACGATTGCCATATTAATACGACCGAGATGATTAGGGGATTAAAATATGTTTATTATTTTGGAAGACGTTCACTATTTTGAGGACCCTATATGATCGAGGTAAATAGATTACTATGGTATTTTCATTGAGTAGTAAGGTTGACTTATATTTTGAAGAATCAATGAACTGAAGGTGGACTTATAGTAATTTAGGTTACTTATGGGAATGATTAACCTATATTGGGTAAAATATGTTTAGGTTAGCTACTTTTGTTATAAGATGTTAGGTGTGGTTCATGTTGTTTGGAGATGAACAATGAAGTTTATTTTGGAAGACTATGTTATCAAATCCATCTTGAATTTGGGTTTCAATCTTAGTTTGGTTTATTTTGAGAAATTTTAAGGACCGTTATTTATGGGATGGTCTATGATGAACTTTGGGTAGTACCATGGAACTTTGAAGATTTAAAAATTGTTTCCCTTCCTATGGGATTATTTCTTTTTGAAGAGTTGTTTTACCTTACCCTTTCTGTTTTGGGATAATGTTTAAAGATAGAAGAAATAGATAGTTAATCTTTTGTGGATTATGTGATTCTCTAGAAGATGATTCTTGTGTTTTGATGAGACCAAGTAGTTTTGAATGCTCATCATTTGGAGAAAATATTAGTTTTGGTAGAAACATATTAAAGGGTGAAACTCTACATGAAGGTAGGTATATTTTCTTATGTTTTTGTTCTATGTAGTAAATAAATTCCTCAAAATTATGAAAAGGAACGTAAAACAAAAACGTTGTTGGTTTACGTTTCCTACTAGGTAATCAATGACCGTTTACACACATCATAAGTTTGGGATTTTCTTATGGTTAACTTTCTCCTAATCATGTTCTCTATCACTCTCCCTCAGAACATGGCCCTTTGTTTTTCTTCCATGTCCATGTTTTCCTACATGGAATCCCAGTGTGGGCTAACTCGGGTGACCTTCGTACTTCACTTTCTTTCTTTTAAAGTAATAGTTTTACTGACTCCTTTTCTGATGTGGTACTTTCAATGAAATTTCAAAACCTAATTTTAAAAAATTTCGAGGACGCAATTTCATAAGGGGGGAAGATTGTAACGACCCGAAATTTTGAATAAATCTTCTTTCCTAATTTTATGTGTTATTTTATTCTATTTTTATACCCAACAAAAATGTTTCATTTGATAAAATGAGTATAATTAAAATGATACCATTGGTTTTTGACTATTATATGACCATTGTTCAATATGACCGCTGGAAACTAAACGTTTTGATTATTGTCTCTAAATACAAGTAATCTTGGTTAATTATTATCGAAAGAAGATTCGATGGCCTCACCTAGTAGTCTTGGACCGATCAAAGCCCATCTAACAGAACTTGGGAAGGAGGTAGCACCATTGGGCTTTGCTCTAGACCAAACCCAAGCCGAACATCGTCATGTGAAGCTAGAACGGAATCGCCTTCCCTAGAAGTTCAAACTGATTGAAATTACTACTCGGGCAATGTTGGCCGAGCCTCCCTCGGACTCTCTCACCATAACACACCTTACACTTAGGTCCTATGCTGGTGTGATAAGAGGCTATGTAAGGAGACCGTAACTGCCTTGTGTAATCCTTTGTTTTAAATAAAAATTGGGATTTCTTCTTATGATGAAGTTTATGAATTTTCAAATGACCGGATAAATATAGTATGCATATTTTTGATGAATTTTAGAGAAAGGATATTTTAAAAATGTTTATGTAAACCTTAAATAAATAAAAATGTGTAATGATTTTCAAAAAATGGTCTTCTACAAATATGTTCATTACGGAATTTAGAGTCTAATAAGATCAACTTAATTTTTGATGAATAGTAAATTATGAATAGTGATTTTATGCTTAGGATTAGTAATGTGACCAAATAGATTAGTAATCTCATTTAAATAAAGTATTAATATAATCTAGGAACCTTGATTAAGTAATGTGATTCAATAAAATGGTTAAAAAACGGTTTCATAAATTATTATTCAAGTATTAGTTTTTTCGGGTGAATAGTGTTTTTAATTAAAAATTAAATTAAAAATATTTAGAAAATTAGTTTTATAAAATGGATTTCATTTTTGAACTCAGAGCATCGATATTATGTTAATGTAATTTTTGGGGATTTTTCTAAAAATAATGAATTTTCGGTGAATAGTGTATTTATTTAAAAAAAAAAAAAATATTTAGAAAATTATTTTTATAAAATGGAGTTCATTTTTGAAATCAGAGCATTGATATTTGGTTAAGGTGAAATTTTGGGATTTTTCTGAGAAAGTTGAATTTTCAGTGAATAGTAAAAATACAGTTTTAGGGTTTCGGTATGTTTAATGACATCATAACTGTGTCATGATGATGTCATGAGATATTTTAAAGGATGTTCGACTAAAGAGGATGAATTATTGTGTGGGGGTCCCCATGTGGCCTAACTTTATGGGAAGTACCATGGGAGGGCCCATGCTTTTGAGAAAACCACTTTTGAGGTGTCCCTTGGCCATTAAAGCCTTGTCCCCTCACTTTCCCTATAAATACCAAGCCCTCCTCTCATCCATTCGACTCCCCACACTTCCCCAACGAAGTTATGGTCTCATTACTTCCCAAGGAGTCCTCCCAAGGTGCCCCCAAGCCCTCAAGGTCCCATCCTTTGTGGTTTAAGAGTTACATTTTAAGGTAAGGGATCCGACCTCTCTCTTTCATTTTAAGTAATCTCTTTTATGTCATTCCTTTTATGCTCCATGTTCTTATGTTGGAGGATGTTCTTCTATACTCCTCTTACTTCCCTTTTCATGTTCATATAATAATAGATCCCCTCTTACTCTCATTATTTCGTTTTATGAAGTTTTAAGTGGCGCTGTTAGGATGCCGAAATTTTTGTAACAGATTCTCTCTCCCTTCTCATTTTTCAAGATCTATTTTCATGTAAAGTATTTCAAGTTCATTTTTATTATGTTGGGGTATGATCTCTAAATTAATCATACTGATCTTTTATTATCATATGATGAGAGACCCCATTTTATCTCTTCAATTCAGTATTTAGACGTTTTAAGTGGCGCCATTAGGCTGCCGAATTTTTAAGTGGTTCTTCATCCTTCTCGTTTTGAAGTTCTACTCCCATGTCAATTCTTTCAAGTTACTTTTTTATTATGTTGGGGTATGATCTCTAAATTTATCATACTTATATTTTATGATCATATGATGAGAGACCCCATTTGATCTCTTCAATTCAGTATGTTGAAGTTTTAAGTGGCGCCGTTAGGCTGCCGAATTTTTAAGTGGTTCTTCACCCTTCTCGTTTTGATGTTCTACTTTCATGTCAATTCTTTGAAGTTCCTTTTTGTTATGTTGGGGTATAATCTCTATATCTATCATACTGGAGTCTTATTTTAATATGATGAGAGGCCCAATTTTATCTCTTCAATTCAGTATTTTGATGTTTTAAGTGGTGTCGTTAGGCTGCCGAATTTTTTAGGGGATTCTTTCATCCTTCTCATTCTTTTCAAAGTTCTACTTTCATGTCAAGTCTTTCAAGTTCCTTTCTAATTATGTTGGGACATTATCTCTATATCTATCATACTGAACTCTTATGTTCACATGATTAGAGACCCTATTTGATCTTTTCAAATCATTTTTGTTGAAGTTTAAGTAACGTTGTTAGGTTGCCGAACTTTCATAAGAGAAATCTCATTTTTGTCTTCCTTCCATGTTTTTCATTTCAAATGGTATGTCCTTGAAATTTCATTACCATGATCATGTACCCTTCTTATTCTGTCCATCTACTGTTTATGGGTCATTTATGAATGTTTGACCCATTTTCCCTCTCTTTTTAATGTCTTCTAAAACCTCGTAACATAGCTGTTATGCTGCAGAATTTCCGTCTCAAAATGTCTCTCTCTTTTTCTAAAGTTATTTTATATTATTAAGTGAATACTAAAATCTCTTTATTCTAAAGAAGTATTCACATATATACCAAATTTTCTATTTTAAATTCTGGGATTTACATACATGAGACCCACCTTCCTTTTCTGTGGGTTTTAAAGTGACGTAAAGATCATGTCTTTAAAACAGTTTTTTTAAAAACATTATGATTATGAAATGAAACCCATTTATTTTATGCTATATGGGTTATTTATGAAATTTTTGATGATGATATATGTGGCTCACATGATAATAAAGGCAAATTTAAGGGTGCGCCCTGATAGCGCTCCAATGCATTGGGTAATGATGTAACCACTAGAGATTACAATTTTCACGATACCTTGGTGAATAACCTTGGTAATTTTCAAATGACAACTTGGGGATGGACCTTGGTGATATGTTCATGATTGTCTATATTAAATGTTGCAGCCACATATTCATGTTATGAAAAATGTTATTTTTATTATGATATATCTCATGATTTCTTTCTCATGCCTTAAAGTTCTTTTCATGACCTTATTGAAGTATCTCAAGTTCACATGTAAATTGTTTCTCTTGTTTTCCTTACTGGGCCTTCTGCTCACCCTTTCTTTTGATGTATATTCCCAGGTTATGAGATGCAGTAATGAATCTAGGATGAACATGAGGAGAAGCCTTTCAAATGTTTAAGAAGAATGTTTTATGTTTTCATGTTTTAAGTTCCTAGTTTCCAAGACACTAAACCTTAAAAATCCTCGGTTTTGTAAAATGTAATGAATGTTTTTGTGATAAAAAGGTGGGATGCTATAAATGTTGTCTTCACATCCATCTGCTCAATCTGCAGATCCAAACTAGCAGCCAAACCAAGAACAACCCGAATAAAAGGCATTTTGACAACAGGTGAGAAAATCTAATCAAAATCAATACCTTTCTTCTGACAGAAGCCCTTAACAACTATCCTTGCCTTGTATCGGGGAATAGAACTGGATTATTCATTCTTAATCTGATAAATCCACTGATTATGCAAAGCTCTCTTAACTGTCGGTAACTTCATCAGCTCAAAAGTGTGGTTGTCGTGCAATGATATCATCTCGTCATCCATTGCCACAACCCATCTGTCCTTCTATTCACCTTCCATTGCCTCATCAAACGATTCTGGTTCTCCCCCTTCAGAGAGGAGCACATACTCATCAGGTGAATACCGAGTAGAAATGGTACGATGCCGAGATGACCTTTGGAGTGGAACTACGGGTTCATTGATAACCCTAGGAACTGGATCATCAGAATCATAAGGTGCATCGGGAATATCAACTCCAACCTGTTCACCATGAGCATCATTCTGCACATCAATGTGATCATCAGAATCAAAAATATGAGGTAAATGTGAATCAGAACCTGGCTCAAGACTAAAAAAGCCATCAGAAGTTGGAGAAGTGGACCTTTCTCCCTTATTAATATCTGCAATAGTCTGGTCCTCTTTAAACACTGAATCTCAGCTTCTAACAAGTTTCTTTAAAGCAGGATCATAAAACCTGTACCCAAACTCATTGTGTCCATAGAAAATAAAACTACATTGCTGTTACTTATCATCCAACTTGGATCTCTCATCTCTAGGCACATGAACAAAAGCCTTGCAACCAAAAACTTTCGAGTGATCGTACCTGATCCTTTTTCCATACCAAAACTTCTCGGGAGTGTCTGTCTGCAAAGAAACTGAAGGTGATAAATTGATAATATAAGAAGAAGTAAGTAAATCCTCACCCCAAAAGTTTCCAGGCAACTTTGTTTCTGAAAGAAAACAACGATCTCTTTCCAACAAAGTCTTGTTCATCCGCTCAACTACACCATTTAGCTGAGGTGTCTTGGGAGGTGTCTTCTGATGCTGAATACCTTCCTTCCTAAAATACTGATCAAATGGACCACAAAACTATCCCCCATTGTAAGTGTGAATACATTTCAATTTCTTTCCTGATTCCCTCTCAGCAGGAACATGAAATTGCTTAAAAACACTAAGCATATGACTTTTGGCATTCAAAACATAAACCCAAAGCTTCCGTGAGTAGTCATCAATGAATGTCAGAAAATAAAGACCGCCACTAATGGTCTTAGATTTCAAAGGACCACAAACATCTGAATGTACTAATTCAAGTACCTGTGACTTCCTGTCGAGAGGATGACTACTAAATCTCACTCTGCTCTGTTTCCCAACCATGCAATGATCACATGTGTCCAATTTGACACTCTTAAAATCTGGAAGAATATTTCCCTTGGCCAAACAACCAAGCCCTTTCTCACTGACGTCATTGAGCCTCTTATTCCACAACTTGGACGAACCACTGCACTCAAGAATGCAAGAAGTATCACATGAAATAAATGCTCTAGTCCAGTACAAACCTGACTGCTTCTTCCCTCGAGCCACAATCAAAGAGCCCTTGGAAAGCTTCCATTGGAAATCACAAAAGTACTCATAAACCCTTCATCATCAAGAAAACTGGTAAAAATAAGATTAAAACGAATCTCTGGTGCATGTCAAACATTCGTCAAAATCAGCTTACTTCCAGTACTGGTCTCTAAGAAAACAGTCCCGATACCTACGACATCAACAAGACCATCATTACCCATCTTCAAAATCCCAAAATTATTTGGGTTGTAAGATGTAAATAACTCCTTATTTGATGTCACGTGAAAACATGCACCACTGTCAACAACCCAGCAAGAATGATTAGAAGAAATATTAATGGAGTCATAAACAATAACAAGATCACCCCCTGTAGCGGCAGCGACATGATCATCTCCATCGAAATTCTTCTTTGGCCGATTTTACTTCATTCCATTTTCTCTTTTCAGCTGATAACAAAACTTCATAACATGCCCCTTCTTACCAAAATGATGACATTCAAAATCTCTCTGCTTTGATCTGGATTTGCTTATACTTTTACACTTTCCTTGACTGCAATGTCCCTGATTCTTTTCCTAGCTTCTCCCCTATTATCTGTGACTAAAAGCTATGAAGATTTTTCTTGAGTACGTCTCCTGACTTCATCATTCAAAATAATAGACTTAAAAAAACTGAATGTCATAGCACCATTAAGAGCAGAACTAGTTAGAGTAACATGTAAATTCTCCCAAGAATCAGGTAACGTGTTAAGTAATAAAAGTGCTAAAACCTCTTCTTCAAAATTAATACCCATTCCAAACAACTGATCAAAACATCCCTGATATTCACTTAAATAATCAGAAATAGATGTACCTTCTCTGTACCTCAAATTCATCATTTTTTTGAGAACAAACAATTTATTGTTTCCTGTCTTGGAAGAATATGTAGTCTCAAGCTTCTCCCACAATGTTCAGGCATGAGAGATGTTGACAATGTGATTCATCACGTTGTCTTCGACCCATTGGAGAATGAAGCCACAAACAATCTCATGCTCGAACGTCCATTATTCATCTGACATCCTTTCTGGATTCTAGCTACTAAACACTGGAAGATGCATTCACTTGACAAAAAGAAGATCCTTTATTTTAAGTCTCCACATTTGATAATTCGTACCATTCAATAAAATCATACGGCTACAATTGGCTTCCATAATGAATATGAAATAAAAACAAAACCCTATAATACCAGATGTTGGGGAAATATTGAAAGAGATGAATGCACAAACAACAAAAAACACAAACGTGCAGTAGAGAAATCTTTCCCTCAAACAGCAGATGCGTAGGGACAAAAATAGGTGCAGAAAATAAAATTGACACCAGAAATTTTTACGTGGAAAACCCAAAAGGGAAAAACAACGGGACCATGTCCAGAAATTGGGATCCACTAAAAATAGATAAGTACATGGTAGAGACTCCCCAAAAAATGACAGGGATCTCAAAATTAGTACTTAGAAAAATAGTGGATCAAAGTCGGAGTATAGATGCAGTTTGAATGAAGCCTGAAATGAAGAAAGCATCCTGCTATAGAAACCCAGATAGATCTGACCATGAAACCAGAAGTTTGATGTCCGAACAAAAGTGAAGATGAAAAACATCTTGATCGGATCAAAAACCACCGCAGATGAAAGCCGATCAAATCAGAGTAGTTCCACCGGTTGCTGATCTGAAAACTGCTCCTTGAAAACACAACTGCACTGCCTCCAATAACTACGAAGAGAGGAGCTGCACATCTCATATAAATAGAATATGATATCTCATGTACCACCATAAAGATATATCATATGTCATTATAGATATTAAATATATCTCATCAAAGATATAAAATACATCTTTTAAAAGATATCAGATATATCTTGTCAAAGATATAAAAATATCTTTTTTTAAAGATATCAGATATAAAAAATATATATATCGGGGCCAGATGAGGAGGCTCCCCAACAGTTATCCCTAAAGAGATGTGTGAGGGGGTGGAGAAGAATAGTTAGATTGGGCTATTATCTCCCCATTACCTTCTACTGGTCTCTTTTTTATAAGAGGATATGTCATCATGTACACCATGCTCTTCTCTAATGTTGTCCCTGGTGGAGGACATGGAAGTTTCCTTCAAGAAGAAGATCATTTCTCTTAAAAGGGGTCCATTAGTTGAATAAATAATGGGGCATATCACGCGTTCCATGTCAAAAGAGACAGGATTTGTTTCCACCCTAGTTCTCACTCCATCTTTTGGAAAAAGGGGATAGAAGCATCATTACTAATGATTTCATTGATTATCTGGAATGCACAGTGCTTCAGAGCCCAAGATAAGCCGACTTTTATCTTCTTAGAAAGAAGAAAGAACCACTCTTCTCTCCTTGTTATTGTTGAACCCATACAGAATCCAAACAAACATTTTTATTGGGCTAGGGGAATGGGGTTCCCAAACTCTGTTCATGGGTCCCCAGGCCACGAAAACATTTGGATATGTTGGAAGGGTCACTTGTTAGTTGAGGTGAGGAGTATCCATTCCCAATCCATCACCATCGGGATCTAGGAAAATGGTATGGAGGTTCATTTTTTTCCTTCGTTTACGCCAACATTGATCCCCATAGAAGGAGAGAGATTTGGATGAAATAGGAGTCCTTTGATTTAGGGCATCATATGTTGTTTACTGGGGGTCACTTTAATGTCATCGTGGATCCTTCTAAAAAAATGAGGTGGCTCAGACAACAACCTTTGTGGCTCACAAGACTTTCTCAGTATCGTGGCAGAAGTAGTTTTACTAGACCTAGGGTTTTCAGGCACTTAATAAACCTGGTGCAATAACCAACAAGGAAATAACTACATGTGGAGCTGACTGGACAAGGGTCTAATGAACCATCAATTATTGGATTCTTTCTCTCATGCGTTGGGTACTCACTTGTCACACGATCTCTCAGATTATGCTTCACATCTTGTGAACCATAGGCGGGATATCTCTAGTGTCCAAGGTTTATGGTATTCCAGCACTTGACATTAGGAGGAGTCGTTTATGCACTTGGTGAAGCAGTCATGGGTGCAAGGGGAAGCTAGTGGGTCATAGTGGGGACTATCAGTTAGGCTCAAGCATCGCATGGAGGATATTAAGGGTTGGTTGGCCAGTAGGCCAAATGATTCTATCGAGGTGACCAATAGTCATGACGAGGTTGACAGAATGGAAGATAGACTTCTATTCAGTTGGGATAAGAACACCATCATCCTACTTTGTGATAAAAACAGCACACACGGAGAAGTTGTTGGAGATTGAAAACCTGTATAATTAGATATCCCAAGTGAGATGGCTAAGGGAAGGTGATCCCAATAATGATTTTTTCACGCTTGTTTGAAATAGAGGAAAAGTACGAAGATCAATTTGAGCCTTGATAATGGGGTGTTCACCTTGGACATGGATGTGGCAGGAAAAATTGCATTAGACCATTTTGAAGACCTTTTGGATAGGGGGACAAGAGATGGGTTACCTCATAATGTTATGGAAAGAGAATAATTTTTGAGATGGGTTCCCTGCCTTGTGGGGGCACTTGACAACTTATCACATTCTTCCAATCCTTCCACGAATGAGATCTAGGTATTAGTTCTAGAGATGCCTTCAGATAGTGCTCTTGGTCTACACGGATTTCCATCGTCTTTCTTTGTTGCTACATGGGAAGTGGTAGGTCCACATGTGGTCAAGGCAGTGCTGGACTTCTTTGGCAGTGAAGGGCTGAAAATGGGCTCATGTTCTTCCAATGTAGTCTTTATTCCAAAAATGAAGGACCCCACGAGTATCAGCCAATATCAACCCATATGATTATGCAGTGTTACCTATACATTCTTGGATACTATTCTTTCAATGTGGTTGAATGCGGTACTTCCAAGGTTAGTTTTGAGAGAGCAACATGGTTTTTTTCTAAGGAGGAGTATTCAATGGGAAGTCGGTATTGCTTATGAAAAGGTGACAAACTTGCATAAGAAAACATTGTGTTCCAACATGATATTCTAGTCAACATGGGAAAGTCATATGATAAAATTGAGTGGAGTATTATCCTTCTTGTGATGAAGAAATTTGGGTTCTTGGATTGGTTTTTTTATCTATGATTCAGGTGTTATTCTTCTATTTAGCTACCCTTGTCTCTCTTGGGGAAAAACATTGGGTTCTTCAAATCAGTTCATGGTGTTCATCAGGGTGATCTTTATCCCCTAGTCTTTTCATTTTGGCACAAGGTGCTCTTTCCAGGAGTATTCTTAATGGTTTAGAGGAAGGTCAGACCTCTCCCTATACTTGTAGGCGTGGCTGGAAAGGAGTCTCTCATCTTATGTTCACATATTAAATCTTAATTTTTTCTAATGGAAGGTTCATGTACCTATCCAAACACATGGAAATTCTGAAATCTTATGGTTGTTTGAGTGGGAAGAATATTAATTCATTGAAAAGAAAGGTTTTTATTTCAAAAAAATGCACAGGAAAAAGATGTAGAGATATTCAAAAAATCTTTGGATACCAACAGAAACAATTACTAATTCTCTACCTCAGTGTCCCTATTTCCTATGGGTGTGTTAATAATATGTATTTTGTGGATATAACCAACTGTTTGATGGTGAGGATCCTTAATTGGAAGAACAAGCTCCATTCATTTGGAGACAGTGTCACCCTGATCAACAATGTCCTCTCATCTATACCAATGCATGTTTTTACAATCATTAATCCACAAAAAGGGGTTGTCAAAAGGATAGAGGGGATTCTTTCAGGTTTCCTTTGGGATGTCAATTTCATAGGTCGTGCTCACTGGGATTCTTAGGCATATCTTTTCAAACCGTTGGTTGAGGGTGGAGTTGGGCTAAGGGACTTGCATTCGTCCATGAAGAGCATGTATGGTAGAAATGCATGGGATATCTTTGTGGGATAGTCCTTGTGGGAATATTTCTTCATAGACTGTTATGGAGATGTCGAGGGAATCAATGCAACTAGTAATGGTAATCCATCTAGAATAGCACACTTTATGTTCCATCATCTAGAGAACTTACGAAATCCAGCTCGTTGGATTATTGGGATAGGGAAACATAACTTATGGATGAAGAACTGGGTTGGAGAAACACTGATCTATCCTGGTTTCCCATCTACAGAGATCTTGTTTGGAAAGGCTGTTGGGAACTACAATCTCATTCATGCAATTCTATCGCCTGGTCAGATGAAGGTGTTCTAGGATATTGTTATGCTTGATGACCCCGATAGATGTTTTTTTACTGATTTGAGCTTGGGAAGGTTCTCTTCTCGGAATTACAGGAGGCTTCTTCATGCCAACGGTGCTCTAGATGAATGGGAACTCAATCTCTGGTGCAGTGAGATCCCTATGAAAATAAGTTTCACGGAATGTCATATTTGAAATACGTCTCTCCAAAATAATGAAAATCTACAAAGGAAGGTAATTCCTTTGGCCTCCCTATGTTTTTTCTGCGTGTATCCCCAGTCATAATCCCCTCTTCATTTATTTTTTCAAAGTGACTGGGCAATATTTATTTGGTATTTGTTTACAACTCACCGTTTCTTGGTAGGTGAGAATTTCTCCTTGAATATGTTTTTGGTGTCTAGGTTTAGTGGAACTGAGTTTGAGGTTGTGGAACAGAAGGTGCGTGCAGTTATTCTGGCTGCTATTTTCCAGATTATTTGGGAAACTCGCAACCAATAAAGGATCAGTAATAGTCGGTCTCTTATATGTTTGTAGACACGGTTAAGGTTGCGAATTGCCGAACTGATTTGTTATTGAAAGGTCACCAAGGGTCTAATACGGTTTCTAGGTTCCTTGGATAACCTTGAATCTAGAGAAGTGTGAATGTCCATTGGGTCAGATGGGAACATCCACTTGGTGGCCTGAAACATAATGTTGATGGATCCTACATGATTGGTGTTATAAGGGGTGATGAGATTCTTAGAGACTTTAGGGGTTCAGTGATGGTGGGTTTTAGTTAATATTATTGTCTGGAAAACTCCTTGGGTGCAGAGGAACATGCCCTACATTCAAGGCTACTAGTTTGTAGGGATCTTGGTTTTCTGGTAGAGGATATTGAGTTTGATTCAGAGATCCAAGTTAGCGCAGTCCAGGGGAGTCACACAGTTCTGTGGAATTTGAGCTATATCATCCGCAGATGTCCTAGAGAAACCGGGAGATGAAACATTCTCTATCACATTAGGTTGGAATCAAATTTTGTGGCATACTCGCTATCATGCAGGGGAAATCAAAAGGAATCATTGATTGTTTATGATAATCTGGTTTCTCTTTCGGATGAGTGTAAGTCAATCATTTGTAGAGATGCCTTGGGGATTCACTAATTTAGGCCCCCTTGAGGAATCATGTTGGGTTGTTTGATTTTTTGGTTCTTCTTCTACACTTAATAAAAAATAATATTATTAATTTTCTACTAGTTTATTTTTTATGGTATAGTTTTTTCATATTATCATTTGGGTCATTATTATTATATTTTGTTGATGATTTTGATTCCAAAGGAAGAATGGCGAGGAGATCACCCAATATATCCACATCCTATTTATCTCTTCCCACTATACTCATTCACACCCATAACTCTCTCCATATAAAATGTGGATGTAGGTACGCTGGACATGGTCATGTTTTATGGTAGCATGGGCTGTCGATGATAAAGATTACATTATTCCTAGTGAGGATGTTAAGAGAGCACATGGATATTGATAAACGGTTATCATGGTGAATGGTAAGAGGTGGGAATAATGGCTCATAATATGTGAGATACAGTATCATTCCACACAATCAGTGGAAGATCAGTGACATATAGGATATTCTAGTGTGGATTCACTTAATAGAGATGGGAAGTCTGGCTGCTATTGTGGTGAGTAACGCATAGTTGGAAGAGCAATGACTGTACTATCAGAAGACTGGGTGATAGCCTAGTTTGAGTGTGGTGTGGAGAATGTTATGATGAAATGTGGGAGGCATGGGGAATGTTTAGTCACCATAACCTTACCATAAATTTGATTTATATGAGAGAATATGGTATCCCACTTTCATTTGGGATGGTGGGTAGGCATGGTGGAATACTGGACCTACTCACCCATATTGCATCAGTTTATCCATAACATATCCCAAGGAATGGTGGAATAAGAATGTGGATGCATGAAACATATGGTTGAATCATGCTCATTTAATTCTTCTCATATATGATTTCACACATCCATCACACCCCCAGCACACTACATGGAAAGCACAAGGGTCGGCATGTGTACCGATCCTACCCACATGGGTGATTTTGGTATATTCTTCTACATGTGACCATTTTTGGAAAATAGATAGTCTATGATTATTAGTTTTCCATTTAAATAAAAATGACGCATGTTTCATCCATGTGAATATATTTTCAAGAAAGGATATGAAAATATCATATTTGGATCCATAGGGTGGATGATGTGGTCCAGGCTTAACAATCAGATATTTCTAATTACTTGAATAGGGTAAGGAATTCACCTCACTAACTCATTATGTGGGATCCTCAATTTTTATATCAATCTCTATAAAATTTCATAAATTACCAACCTATACTCAAGGCATGTTACCCTCTATATTTATTCCATTTTATATATAAGGTTAGGAATACCCCCCACATACTCAAGGAATGATGTTCACAATCTCATTTTATTGGTACGTTATAGTAAAACACTAATAAACCTTGGGTATAAGACCTTCTAATAGTGGGTATGTTTATATATAGGATAATTTATTCAACCTATATACCCCATGTAGGGGATCTATTATCTTATCCTACTAGTGGGGTGAGGTATTACAAGGGCTTGAGATTTTCTATCTATTGTCCACACTTCCTTGAGTAAGGTCTCATCTAGAAAAGAAAAGATTCCCATCTATGGGCCAGTGATATGATATGATTATTCATTATCTTGGTGTTTATAGTAATTTGGTTTAGTATTCCGACAACCAAGATATATTCAAAGACAATGCATTGTTTCCCATATGTGTTTAATGGTTGTTAAATAGTATATGATTTGAAATATGGTGTGACGTTCCTTCAACCAATGTACTTACCTTAACATGAATTTGTTCCCCTTTTCTAATTTTTATGGGTGATATGGGAGTGAGATAGGTGGATAAAATTGTATACTTTGAGACTTCTAACTGTCTAGGAACCTTATTGGGTTCCTTTATGATGCGATATATGGATGAGAAATGACCATAAACTATGCAAAGCATTGAATTATTCTTGAATCACTAGTTACATGGGAGATTCAAATGTTTATGGGTTGGATTTCAGATGATTTGTATTCTCTGTACATTAGTGATTTCTAGTTCTATGTTATATTTGGGTTATCATTTCATTGGTCATTCCAAGTTAATCACTTATACTCGGGGGTTGAGCTAAGTGTTTTCATGGGTTTTCCAATTATGGTTCAGGGAATCATACTATATATGATTATACTAACCCCCACATTGGAATTATTCCCACACATGTTCTATCTTTCCAAATAATTCACTTAACTAAGATGGACATAATTGACATGGAGTAAAAGTGTCTCGTTAAAATTTGATTCATGGTGATGCATGGTGGTGAAAGGTGGTTCATTATTATGATAATGAATATTTTGGATGAAGAGTAATCCAAGAGAACAAGAAATAAATTGGATCTTTCCAATGTGATTTCAATCAGATTTAGAGACTTTTTAATTGTTTTGTTCTTTTAATTTTTTCATATTTAGTGTTTTTCTATTAATTGTTGTCAGATTGACATACAATACATATTTCATTTTTTATGATTGATACTCTATTGATAATTTAAATTATGCAATACATTGGATATATGTTTCTATTTTAGGTTCATATCGGCTATGTCCTCCAATAGAGTGTGATACACCTACTCAATGCAAGTAACTATACCCTAGCCTATTGGAGGTGGTCATATGGAGGCACTCTTAGCGAACTATCATCTTGGGTGGAGCCACATTAGTTCTATTTATTTTAGAGTGGTTATAAATATGAGTTTCATTATAAAAGGATCCCAATGTTTTCTAGAGTTATATCACAATTCTCTATAGGTACCACTTTTCATTATGTTGAGTATATTTTTCTTGGGTTTTAACATGAAGAGTTTTTTTGTGGCATTTGGAGAAAAATGGATGAAATGAGGTTGTACATGGTTGGCAGACAATTTTCCATAATCGTGTTCCCTAGCCCATAAAATCATGAAACCCTAGATAGTTTGGTTTTGTATGGTTGGGCATTCTTTTTAAAACTATTCTCCCACACTGTAGAAATAGTTAGACCCTATAAAAGAGGGGAATAGTTAGGAGAAACTATGCACTGCTACTCATCAAACCTTTTTTGGGAAATTAATTAACCCAAAAATTAGTTAAAATTATTCACGAAACCCCATGTTAACTCTAAATCTAACCCCATTCTATCACATGCCACCATTAATGATTTCAGAGCCAACATCAGAGATTCCAGGTCCATTCAATCTTTGTTATTCATGATTTAAAGCCTATTTGGATGATCTTAATCTCTTTTAGTATGTGGTTTCTTCTCGAATGATAACTAATTATTATCCCATTAATTTGGTGCGATGGTATCCACTATTTCATTAGATCTATATCTATTTTTTATAAATCATGTTTTGTTCAATCTTGATTTAGGTTATATATTTTGATCATGTTCTATGCCATTACTATGCTGAATTTGTTTTTGGGAATTCTGTTTGGAGATCTTTCATCAATGAGTTAAGTTAGGTGGTATATTACTCAAATCCCATAGTCATGATTTCAATTATGTGTATGTAATTATATAATTTATAGAGTTATTTTAGAAATTGAATTTCAGAATTTAATTAATTAATATGGTGAGTTTAGTAACTTAGTGATCTAGAATTGGATAAATTAAGTGTGGGATTAATTAATGAGAATTCTAGAGACTGTGAAATTGTGGATTGAATATTTTATTTTTGGATTTATTCTAGAAAATTGAAATAATGGTATTTGGGAAAACATTAGTTGTTTAATTAATTATTGAAATAGTGAGTTGTGAATTAGAATAATTAATTATTGAATTAGTTATGGTATATTGAGAATGTTTAATCGTATAAAATAATTCCTGAATTAATTTATGAGAATTGTCGAATTGTGAATTTTGAATAATTAATTGGTGAATTGATTATTATATGTAGAGATGGTGAATTAATTTATGGAATATTGTGATGGTTAATTATGAAAATAAAATTAATGCTTTTAAATCTTAATAGATGTTATATAGTGAAATTTTTATATATTTGATAAATGTTTTCATGACATGGTCTACTGTTTCCAAAGCCCGTTGTGATAAATTTGCGGATAAATGTTTTTGGGACATAGTCTACTCTTTCCAAATCCCATAGTGAAAAATATGTGTGGGAAATAGCATAATTATTCCCAATCCCATGGGGTCCTGGGCATTGACACCCAAATCTAAATCTTTGGCATTGGACTGTAGTTCCAATTAGCCATTTATAAATTGAAATTAAATTTATAATTAAATCACATTATTTAAATAAAATTTTGAATTGATAATGTACAACTGTTCATACTCTAGAATGGACAAAAGCAGGTATTGAGGTTCGCATTTCATTAATAACCCTAGGGTTTATTTAGTTAAATAAACAATAATTGATAATTTTATAGCAGTTTAATTTTTATTTTTACTTATTTATTTAGAAAACTACATACAATGATATTGATTGGGTATGTTTTAAAACACTATTGGTGGTGGAAAACTTAGTTTTAGTCACACCCTACTTGGTATTGCTACTCATTACATGAATATATTTAATTCTTGTAGAACATGATTAGAGAAAATGCCTTGTGTTAGATGGCTATGTTAGGATGGAGAATGGTTGAGGGAAGAATACGTGGTTCAAGAACTACTTGAGAATTTTAGTCTATTATATTGTGGGTTTTCATTTGACACATGGAATATAAGGACCCAGCCTTATAACATTACATAATCTTGAATTAAATGAATAATTCACATTGAGGATCTTTTAGGTTTATATTTTTAGAGAATTAGGTCATAACTATTACATTTCAAAGACTACAAAGTAGACACATCAACTTAGTTTCCATTTTTTCACAAAATAAAAACTCTTGAACAAAAGAGTCTTGTCTAGTTCCTTGTTTTAGACAGCCTGACATTTCCTTGATCCCATCCTTGACCCTATTCCACATTATGTCATGTGAAAAACATTTCAAAAACATGGGATGAGCATAAAAAGCTCAGTAAGGGTTATAAAAATACGGAAAGAAAACATTATACCATGCATACATAAGAATCAATGAAATCATACATCACTCATAAAACATAAGAAATTTAACATACCTCATGAAATCAGAAGATGCATGTATAACTCATATAAATCATAAGACATAAAGGTAACTTGAGGCATTCATAAAATTCTTACGAAGGGAGTAACCCTCATGGCTACGTTTGGAAAACCCATCACAATATATTCCCTAAATCTCTTTGGAGAAACCATAGCATTTAACTCTTTCGCGTTATGCAATGTAATGGAGAGCTATATTGGGCTCACCCGCCCTTACTTTGTCACAGAACCAACCGTCTTCATAAACATTGCCCAAGGACCACAACATAATCATAACACTTAAAACATGCATAAAATAAACATAAAATTTACACATTTCAATCACAAGAGATCGCATCATGATATTAACATAAATAAAAACATCTAATAAAATAATTAAAACTATATGAGAGAAATATCCATTTACACTTTGAATATATTAAAAGAAGACATTTAAGAGATATTTTAGAATCAAATTGTCCCATTCCACTTCGAAACTTTTAAAAAGGTTTCCAAGCATTCATGTCCATATAAATAATTCCTTAAAATAATTTTTAAAACATGGACATGGATGGTAATTGTTTAAACGAATAAATATTTAAAACCATTTAGAATAATGTTTTAATAAAAGAGTCCTTTTCCATTTTGAACATTTAAATTATAAGCCACGTGAAAGTAGACCATTTTCTAAACTTATAAATGACTTGAGTATAGACATTATATGGATATGGAATGTCAAAGGGGCTGTATATAATCTTTAAAAAGAATAAAAGTTCATATCATCAATAAGTGTCTCGAGGAAGAGAAATTGAGATGTAATCCCATTGAAAGATCATGTCATTAGTGAAAGGATAAATAAATGACATAATTATCTGTGAAAATTATAAATACACCCAATATAAGTGTATATCAAGTGTAAAACAATCATAGGTCATTCACACATACTCTTGGAAAAACAAAACCAATGACATAGATATTTAACTCAATGAAATGAGATTTAGTTATGATTTCCCATACAAGTTCGTATAAATGATGTAAGAATTTATCAATGAGATGATTTTGTGTAGAAATAGTACATATACACAAAGGTTTTTGGAAATTACAACATATATATTCCACACATAATCTTGGCATAATAAAATCAAGAATTAGAGGTTTAACCCGAAGAATTGAAAGTGGGTTAAGAAGTTCCCTTACAGAAATTCGACAGCCTAACAACGTCACTTAAGAATTCATAAAATGAGATGATGAGAGAAAAAAGGGGCATCTCATCACGTGGACATAACATTTACAACAATAAGGATATATATGAAAATATCCCATCATAATATGATGTAAATTAAAATACATAACAATAATAAGTCTTTTTTAAAAAAGAGGGTGAAAGAATCCCTTACCGATTTGGGTATCTTTTGAAACGTACACCCCATAAAAGAAGGGCCAAACAATGCTGATGTAAATACCCATAAATCATATTATATTACACAAAGAGTAGAATAATGGTCAGTAAATACACCACTCAATGGAGATAGTGACAAATATAGCATCAATCTCACGGAAATAAAAAGTGAGATAACATATCCCCTTACGAAAATTCGGCAGCCTAACAACACCACTTAAAACATCCAAAATGGATGGAAGATATCAATTAGGGTCTCCAATCATATGAACATAAAAAGTACAGTAATAGGAATATAGAATAACATCCCCCAACATAATAAATATGAGCTTAAAAAAAGTGACATTAAAGAAAGTAGTTAAAAAAGAAAGAGAGAGGTTGGATCCCTTACCTCTTGTCTGACTTGACTCGATCGTTCTTTAATCTCCTGAATAATAAAATAGAGTTAATTTCTACTTTCTAAAGAAAATTTTTTATTTTAATTATTCATTTAATATCATTTATTACCATTTTATGAATATCATGTAATTATTGAAGTTAATAACGGTCGTTTTGTCGATCATTGGTACTTGAGTCAAAAATAAACTTCTTATAATTACATGTTGTTCATGTGGTAAAATATCCATTATATCCAGAAATATATTCATGATTTAGATATCATATATTTAATAAATATCCTGTATATAAATTAATTTATAATATTAAATAACATTTAGAGGTAAGAAATGAAATGCACCGTTCATGGAGACGTTAAGCCGTACGTACGCATGAACACTACTTTCATTTCTATTTCATATTTAATGGAATGAAATCATAATGATATAAAGGTATATTATAATTCCATTATAAGATCATATATATATAATATCATTAACCCCATCCTTTATACATCCCACATATGGCACTAATGAATCAAATCACTTTGAGTGGGCGGTAGTCCGCACTTCCTAAAATGAAGATATCGTGTTTACCCATAATGGTAACCATAAAGGTATGCCATAAATGAAAAATACAGAAGAATATAGAAAACATAAACATAAGATATATTATATATAAATATAGTGACATATTAATGGCCACCATTAATGGTGTTAGAATAATATTGGACAATCATCGTTTCGTGAGGCAGAAATTCACCATCCAGAGAAACAATATGTTATTTAACAACTAGACGGAGGTGTGTGTAAGTGTAGCTCGAATAATTCCCATAAAAACATCGTAGTATATTTAATATACTGGTGTGTTTACAAAATAAAGGAATAAAAATAGTTTATGGGGTGGAGGAGCAAAATAAAACAAAAGAACATAAGAGAAGACATTACCTTTAAATCGGGTAACTCCTATTGGTTTGAACGAAAAGGGTTTCTTGAAGCGATTTATACCTATGGTAAGGATTATATGATGAATAGAGGGATGTGGAGAGATGAAATGAGCATAATTTGGCCGAGAAAATGGCTTGAGAGGTGGGGGTAAGGTGGTAGAGGTGGGGGCCTTTTATAAGAGGGAGGATGGGCACTATTGGAAAGTCAAGAAATGTTACTTTATTTTAAAATGGGTTTCGGATTTTAAAGGTCCCAAATTGATATATTACTAGGATAAGGTGATAAGGGTTCTAAATATACTCGACCAGTAGGTTTTTGACAAGTGTATGTCTTATAGTTTACATTATATTTTTATTTTATTTAAATCGTTAATTAATGAGGTAAACGCTGCATCATCATGGTGTCATAAATAAATTACTTAATTTAATGTCTAAAAAATATAAAAAAATATACTATGATGTAGGAAATCTTTTTAGATTTCCAATGACTATTTATAATCAAAGAGATAATTTACACAGACAAAACTAAAATTGTTTAACTTGGGTGATACATACTTTTGTGATATTCTCCTTTATTTAAAAATAAAATGATAACGTGTCACTATCAGCCAAAAGTGATTCCATGGGGTCCCAAAGATTGTCACAAGGAATCCCTTGTTCGACCATGACACAACTAGTAGAATTAGAACACATTTTGGGGTCATTTTTTATTCTTGTGATATTATTTTATCACCCTTAACTACCTGATTACCAACTAATCACGATAATTAAAGATAACTACCGTTGTTACTATTCATAATGTCCAAAAACAAAAGTGTCTTAATTACATAATTTGGACCTTCTGATTCCAAATATGGAATAAATTTTATCAAATTCCTAACACATAAATTGTAGTAATTAGTTTAAAATAATTCCCGTTGTAAAAACCGAAGACGGGTTTTTATGAAGTAAAATCTATCAAAAGATTGATTTATTTTTACATCCAATTTAAAAGTGAAATTACATAAAATGACAAAAATTGTATTAAATGATAAAACATAATTAAATTAACACTTAAAACCAATTAAAATGACAATCTAACTATATAAATAATTTGGATGAAAATGCAGTTATGAATTAAAATGCAGTAGTTTTCAATATTCATTGAAAATGGACATTTTTCAGAAATATACCAAAAATTAACCCTAACCTATATTTGATATTCCAAATAATAAAATGATATTAATTTTATCAAATTCAAAAAATATAATTTTCATTAATTAATTTTATAATCATTTCCCACTGTCAAAATAAATAGCGTGTTTTTAAGAAATAATATCTATTAAAATATTGACACTCGTTTATGTCCAATTTCAAAGTGAAATTAATTACAATTACCAAAATTTAATTAAATGGTAAAAATTTATTCTAATTTAACTTTAAAACCAATTAGAAAGTTAATCTAATCATATAAATAAATTATATTAAAAAAAGGTTTGGAATTAAAATACAATATTTTTCACTAAAAATGATCTTTGTTAAAAAATAACAAAAATTTACAGAAAGTAAATTTTGATGTCTTGATTCGAAAGGAAGATTTTATTTTTTCAAATATAACATATAAAAGTGAAAAAAAGTAGATTTAAAAAGGGGTTTCTATCAAAAAGACGGTTAATCGGCCTTTTAGTGAATATTAGAATATTTATTCTTAAAATTGGATTCATTTGCATTTTGAGCCTCTAAAATTTGTTGGATAAAAGTAAAAATATTTTACAAATATATATAATCATTTTGTAGTTAGTTATGTTCATTCCTTCCATTATAATGTCTTGGCGTTAACTACCTTTTAAAATAATATTATTATATTATTAGTGTACAATGTAAGATTTCAATGAAACTCATTGTTGCGTGTTGGGTATGCCATCGTACATATCATCCCCTTTAAAGTAATATTAATATTTTATTCCAAAATATTAATACATATGAAAAATTAATATTCTATATTTACTCGGGATGTTACATCCTTCCCCACTTTTAGGAATTGCATCCTCGCAATTTTAAAATTGGTCTTGGAAACTTCATTGAAAGTCCCACATCGGAACACGAGTCAGTAAAACTATCACTTTAAAATATATAGAGAGAAGTAAAAAGGTCACCCGGGCTAACCCATACTAGGATTACATGTAGGGAAACACGGAAATGGAAGAGAAAACAAAGGGTCATGTTCTGATGGAGTGTGATAGAAAACATGTTTAGGAGAATGTTAACCACCAAAAAATCACAAACTAGTGATGGGTTAAACGGTATTTGATTCCCTAGTAGGAAAAACTAACAGACAACATTTTTGTTTTATGTTATTTATAATTGAGGAATTTATTTATGAGCTTAACTAAAACATAAGGAAACACACTTACTTGTCATGTTGACTTTCAAATTTTACTAGATTTCTTACACAAACTCATATTTTCTCCAAAAGAAGAGTATTTAGGAAGACATTCTCACATTATGAGTATTATAATCCACTTCATGAGAATCACCTAATCCATAAAAGAGAACTATATATTTCCAATGTATTTAGACCTTAACCAAAACCAAAACAAAAAAGGTTAGTAAAAGATCAGATAATCCCCAAAACGGATAATCCTTTATAAAAAAATATTGTTAATCTCCAAAATTTGTCAAACAATACCCAAAGTTCAACAAAGACCATTCAATAAACATATATCCATAAAATTCTTCAAGGTAGACAAAACTAAGATTGAAACCCAAATCTATGAAGGATTTAATCACATAGTATTCCAAGATAAATCTTAACATTTATCTCTAAATAACATCCGCTTCTCTTTAAGTCTTGTATCGAAAAGTATTTACCCTAATAACATATCCTCCATGATAGGTTAATCATTTCCATAGATAACCCAAAATCAATATACTTTTGATTCATAAAATAATGTAACTAAAAATAATTAGTCAAACTAACCAGGGACTTCACGTAGTCCAGTGGTAGGTGATAAAAACCAGTTGCACTTGGTTGTGGGTTCGATTCCCGTAGCTTCGTCCGACGTGACGGGTTGTCACACAGTCTGCATGTTGTCCTTTTTCCTAAACTATATAATTCTTAAAAAATTCCCCAAAAAGAGGTAAAATCTTCTAAAATAACCATAAAATAATTTAACCTCATGTTTATCTCATACCTTTCATTTTCAATCATAACATATAGTAACCCATAATTACCTCAAAATTTAGGATCATATAAACCCTAAGGGTTACCTTTATAATTATTAACTGAACATCCACATTGAGTTGGTTCTTTTGTACATGATGCATCAGATAACTCACTAAGGTTCAAGTGGTTAATCATGACTCCTAGATAGTTGGTTTAGAATAACCACGACATTCCTCATTGAATCCCCCATTTCATCCAGTCTCTTAATCAGAGAACCACCACAGTTTCCTTCAAACCCATTGTCACTTTGGTGCCTGTTAGATCCATCCATTTACTAAAACAAAAAATGTCAGTGCGAGTATATAAACAAAATCATCTTGTACTAATGAGGAATATAAACACTGAGATATACTTACTCATTCACTTTATCTAAAAACTATGACTCTTTCTGAAATCCTAACCATTATGGTAATGTCACTTATGCTTAAAGAATTCCCTAACCTCTTAAGTTATCTAAACCTCCCTCTGATACCAACTATAAGGACCCAGCCTTATAACATTACATAATCTTGAATTAAATGAATAATTCACATTGATGATCTTTTCAGGTTTAGAGTTTTATAGAATTAGGTCATAAATATTACATCACAAAGATTAAAAAGTAGACACATCTACTCAGTTTCCATTTTTTTCACAAAATAAAAACTCTTGAACAAAAGAGTCATGTCTAGTTCCTTGTTTTAGATAGCCTGACATTTCCTTGATCCCATCCTTGACCCTATTTCACTTTAATACTGTGAAAAACATTTCAAAAACTTTGGATTAGCATAAAAAGATCAGTAAGGGTTATAACAATACGGAAAGAAAACATTAGACTATGCATACATAAGAATCAATGAAATTATACTTTACTCATAAAACATAAGCACTTTAACATACCTCATGAAATCAAAAGATTCATGAATAACTCATAGAAATCATAAGACATAAAGGTAACTTGAGGCATTCATAACATTATTACATAATGAGTAACCCTCATGGCTACGTTTGGAATACCCATCACAGTATATTACCTAAATCTCTTCGGAGAAATCTTAGCGTTTAACTCCTTCACATTACCCGATGCATTGAAGAGCTATATCGGGCTCACCCGCCCTTAGTTTATCACGTAACCACCCATCTTTATAATCATTTCCCAAGAACCATAACATAATCATAACACTTAAAACATGCATAAAAGAAACATAAAATTTCCGCATTTCAATCACAAGGGACCACATCATGATATTAAAATAAATAAAAACATCTAATAAAATCATTAAAACTATATGAGAGAAATAACCCTTTATACTTTGAAAATATTAAAAGAAGACAATTAAAAGTGATTTTATAATCAAAGTGTCCCATACCACTTCGAAACTTTTGAAAAGGTTTTCAAACATTCATGTCCATATAAATAAATCCTTAAAACAATTTTTAATTCATGGACATGGATGATAAATGTTCAAAATAATAAATCTTTAAAACCATTTAAAACAATGTTTTAATAAAAGAGTCTTTTTCCATTTTAAACATTTAAATTATAAGCCACATGAAAGTAGACCATTTTCAAAACTTTTAAATGACTTGAGTATAGACATAATATGGATATGGAATGTCAACGGAGATGTATATACAATATAAAAAGAATAAATGTGCATATCATCAAGAAGTGTCTCAAGGAAGAGAAATGGATATGTAATCCCATTCAAAGATCATGTCATTAGTGAAAGGATAAATCAATGAAATAGTTATGTGTGACTAGTATAAATACACCAAATATAAGTGGATATAAATTGTAAAACAATCATAGGTAATTCACACATAATCTTGGAAAAACAAAACCAATGACATAGATATTTAACTCAATGAAATAATATTGAGTTATGATTTCCCATACAAGTTCGTATAAATGACGTAAGAATTTATCAATGAGGTTATTTTGTGTAGAAATATTATATCCACACAAAGGTTTCTGGAAATTACAACATAGAGATTCCACACATAATCTTTGCATAATAAAATCAAGAAGTAGAGGTTTAACCTAAAGAATTGAATGTGGGTTAAGACGTTCTCTTATTGAAATTCGACAGCCGAACAACGTCACTTTAGAATTCATAAAATGAGATGATGAGAGATAAAAAGGGGTATCTCATCCCTTGTACATAAAATTTACAACAATAAGGATATATATGAACATATCCCATCATAATAAGATGTAAATTAAAAGACATAACAAGAATAAGTCTTTTTTTAAAAGGGGGTGAAAGAATCCCTTACCGATTTGGGTAACTTTTGAAAAGTACACCCCATGGAAGAAGGGAAAAAAATGATGATGTAAATACCCATAAATGAGAGTATATTACAAAAATAGTAGAATAATGGTCAGTAAATACACCACTCAATGGATATAGTGACAAATATAGCATGAATCTCATGGAAATAAAAAGTGAGATAACATATCCCCTTGGGAAAATTCGGCAGTCTAACGACGCCACTTAAAACATCCAAATATTGATTGAAGATATAAATTTGGGTCTCTAATCATATAAACATAAAAATTACAGTAATTGGAATATATAATAACATCCCCCAACATAATAAAGAGGAGCTTAAAAGAAGTGACATTAAAGAGATTACTTAAAAAAGAAAGAGAGAGGTTGGATCCCTTACCTCATGTCCGACTTGACTCGATCGTTATTTAATCTCCTGAATAATAAACTAGAGTTAATTTATACTTTCTTAAGAACATTTTTTAAGTTAATTATTAATTTTATATAATTTATTACCATTTTATGAATATCATTTAATTATTTATGTTAATAACAGTCGTTTTTTCGATCATTGGTACTTGAGTCAAAAATAAACTTCTTATAATTACAAGATGTTTATGTGGTAAAATTTCAATTATATCCAGAAATATATTTATGATGTATATATCATATATTTCATATATATCTAGTATATAAATTCATTTATAATATTACATAACATTTAGAGGTAAGGAATGAAATGCACCGCTCCTGGAGACGGTAAGCCGTACGTACGCATGAACGCTAATTTCATTTCTATTTCATATTTAATGGAATGAAATCATAATGATATAAAGTTATATTATAATTCCAGTATAATATCATATATATATAATATCATTAACCCATCCTTTATATGTCCCACATATGGCATTAACGAATCAAATCACATTGAGGGGGCGGTAGTCCGCACTTCCTAAAATGAAGATATCGTGTTTACCCATAATGGTTACCATAAAGGTGTGCCATAAATGAAAAATAAAAAAGCATATATAAAAAATAAACATAATATATATCACATATAAATATAGTGACATCTTAATGTCCAAAATGAAAGGTGTTAGAGGAATATTGAACAATCCTTATTTCGTGAGGCAGAAATTCGCCATCCTCAGAAACAGTTTGTTATTGAACCATTAGACGAAGGTGTGTATAAGTGTAGCTCGAATAAATCTCATAAAAAAATACTAGTACATCTAAGATACTGTTTTTTTTACAAAATAAAGGAATAAAAAGTGTTTAGGGGGTTAGAGGTGCAAAATAAAACAAAACAACATAAGAGAAGACATTACCTTTAAATCAGGTAACTCCTCTTGGTTTGAACCAAAAGGGTTTCTTGAAGAGATTCATGCCTAAGGTAAGGATTCTATGATATATAGAGGGATGTGGAGAGATGAAATGAGCATAGTTTGTCTGAGACAATGGCTTGAGTGGTGTGGGTAAGGTGGTAGAGGTGGTGGCCTTTTATAAGAGGGAGGAGGGGCACTCTTGGAAAGTCGAGAAATGTTACTTTATTTTAAAATCACTTTAGGATTTTAAAGGTCCCACATTAATATATTTCGAGGATAAGGTGATAAGGGTTCTAAATATACTCATAAAATAGGTTTTTGACATGTGTATGTCTTAGATTTTACATTATCTTTTCATTTTATTTAAATCGTTCATTAATGAGGTAATCGCTGCATCATCATGGTGTCATAAATAAATTACTTTATGTAATGTCTAAAAATTATAAAACAAATATTATGATGTAGGAAATTGTTTTAGCTTTCCGATGACTGTTTAATGTCTAAGATATCATTTACACAGACAAAACTAATTTTTTTTACTTGGGTGATACGTACTTTTGTGATATTCTCCTTTCTTTAAAAATAAAATGATAAAGTGTCACTATCACCCAAAAGTGATTCCATGGGGTCCCAAAGTTTGGAACAAGGAATCCAATGGTCGGCCATGACACAAACAGTAGAATTAGGACACATGTTGGGGTCATTTGTGATTATTATTATTTTATTTTATTACCCTTAACAACCCGATTACTGACTAATCATGATAATTAAAGATAATTACCGTCGTTACTATTCATAATGTCCAAAAACAGAAGTGTCTTAATTACTTAATTTTGACCTTATGATTCCACATATGGAATCCATTTTATCAAATTCCAAACATAGAAATTGTAGTAATTAATTTAAAATAATTTCCATTGTCAAAACCGAAGACGGGTTTTTAAGAAGTAAAATCTATCGAAAGATTGATTTGTTTTTACATCCAATGACCAAAATTGTATTAAATGATAAAACCTAATTAAATTAAACCTTAAAACCAACTAAAATTACAATCTAAATATATAAATAATTTGGATGAAAAGGCAGTTTTGAATTAAAATGTAGTATTTTTCACTATTCATTGAAAATGAACATTTTTCAGAAATATAACAAAAATTCACCCTAAGATATATTTGATATTACAAATAAAAAAATGATATCAATTTTAAAAAATTCAAAACATATAATTTGCGTTAATTAATTTTATAATGAATTCCCGTTGTCAAAACAAATAGCGTGTTTTTAAGAAACAATATCTATTAAAAGAGTGACACTCGTTTATGTCCAATTTCAAAGTGAAATTAATTCCAATTACCACCATTGAATTAAATGGTAAAAAGGTATTCTAATTACACTTTAAAACCAATTCAAAAGATAATATAATCATATAAATAAATTAGATGAAAATGAGTTTTTGAATTAAAATACAACATTTTCACTAAAAATGATCTTGGTCGAAAAAAACTAAAATTTACACAATGTAATTTTTGATATCTTGATTATAAAGAAAGATTAAATTTTGTCAAATATAACATATAAAAGTGACCAAAAGTAGATTTAAAATTGTTTTCCATCAAAAGGTTATTAATCGGACTTCTAATGAATATTAGAATATTTATTCTTTAAATTCGATTCATTTTCATTTTAAGCCTCGAACATTTATTGGATAAAAGTAATTTTTTTTACAAGAATATATAATCATTTTGTAGTTAGTTCTGTTCATTCCCGCCATTACAATGGCTAGGTGTTAACTACCATTTAAAATAATATTATTATATTATTAGTGTGCAATGTAATATTTCAAAGAAACTAGTTGTTGCGTGTTGGGTACTCCATCAAACATAGCATCTCATTTAAAGTAATATTAATATTTTATTCACAAATATTAATAAATATGAAAAAGTAATATTCTTTATTTACCTAGGATGTTTCATAGAACGTACATTGTCATGACATGTTCTATAGTTCATTTTTTATATTGTATCCCTAGATTTTAGTCATCATGTGATCTTATTAATGTTCATTTTCTAGTTATATGTTATCCAGTGATTGTTTATTATTTTTAGCTAGTTTATTCCCCTAATAATATACGGTATGGACTCTCAATTATTGATATTAGACCCTCACTACTAGTCGATATCCTCTAGAATATGTGGAAACGAACTTGAGTTCATGTGGATGTCTATATTAGGTAACTAGTGACTAGCACCAAGTAAATAATATTATAAAGTGGCATGGAATCCCAGTTTTCTTATATTTTCATCTATCTTACAATTTGGGTAATGGTAGACATGAGACATGGAAGAGTCAGTCCTTTGTAATGAGATCATGCATGAGAGTTGTAAACCTATGTATGGGGGATATCCAAGTAGCCATACTGGACTTGTTGTTATTATTATTTGTAGTTATAGTTGAATATTATTTTACATTAGGTGAAATAGATAAACTGAATTCATATATAATTTTTACTTCCATTTACTTAGGATTTTTTATATTTTTATTCGATATGTACTTGGTTTATGCATAATTTTCATGAGTGAGGATTCATAGGGTTTGAAAGGAAAAAATGAATAAAAAGTGATGAATTCACCTATTACACATCATGAACCATTGGTAAACTTCATGTAATAGGATTTCACAGTATTGGAAAAGTCATGAGACAATTTGTGAAGAGTTAGGGAAATAGACAAGTAAACATCATTAATTCTCAACACATGATGTGACATCATTCATAACCCTTGAATGTGAAATACACCTTGGGGGAACAAATAGAAGGCCATTACATGATGTGAGTCATCGGTACACAAAATTTATATGGTCAAACCTCATAACTCAAGCTAGATAGGCGCGAGATACATGCCAAATGTAAAAATCATAGAGTTATACATGGATCAATGTTAAATAATGGGTCATTTATTACACATTGTGACCCATTTAACATATTTAAATAGCATCCCCAATGTTTTTTAGAGGATATTCCCGAGTAGTGTCATTTATTTATTTTTGTTGCTCTAGATTTTCGTCTAACCCCATCCCTATCAAACTTAAATTTCATCATAGTTTTTATATTTTACATTAATTTAGGAGTTCTGGATTCATTTTTTCACCATCACCATTGATTTCTATTACATCATTTAGCCTCAGTCATCATCAATTTCTGATGGAAGCATTTATATTCCTTTTTTCATTCATTTTAAGTATGTATTTTTTTATGTTGTGATCTCTATTCGATCGAATGCTTGTCTCGTTCATGAATCTAAATTGTGGATTGATTATGAATTATTTAAATTTTAACATTCTATTCATGTCAATCATGGATTTTATTTATTCATTGCGTCAAAACCTACCATGAGTGAAAAAACAGCCAGGGGTAGGGGTCAAGATTAGAGGTATCCGAGTTAATAGTAAATCATCAATTATAATTTTGGTGTCCATAAAGAATTAGTAATATGGATAAATGATAAGTGTATATCCAATTAATTTGACCATCCCCGACCATAGGATATTCATGTGAAGAACGCTATCCAGGTTGGGGTAGATTAGGCTATAACTACTAAACTAATATACATTCTTCCATAGAAGCCAATACTAATGCACCTAGGATGTCACTATCTCCCGATCAAGGAATAGTTACCTCCTAGGAAGAGAATGTTCACATGACCAAATTCAACTATAGAAATTTTCATTCTTCTTAGTCTAAACATCAAGAATGTTACAATATTAGAACTAAGATCACCATTCTTATAGATACTCTAAATTGATCCCGAAATATCTAAATTCATTTGAAGAAATATTCAACCAAGATAAATTTAGTAAATCCCAAACTAAATCAATTGAGAAAGGAATCCTACCAAAAGGGTATCAAGACATTTATCTCCAAGATCCAGCTTTCTCCTACTGGCATCGATCACAAACTATCTCTATACTACACCTGAGTAGTAATTAAAGTTTGGGAAATCCTTCAATCTAATCTGATTGCAGCCTGTAAAAATTCAATGACACTTGCACTCAAATCAAATTTTGGATCCATTGATATAAATACAACACATTACATTTAATTCCTATGGAAAACAAGACATGGGATTACCTTTCTGTTACCCGCAATTATTTATTTCCTCAATTAATGACACCCTTTTGACAAACCTTCATGGTGTAGTCCATGTAAAAAGGACTTTTGACTTGATAAAAAAATGTTGTGATAAAGGAATAATTGCCTTTGATCATGAGATCGAATAGTATATTTCTTCATGCTGCCAGTTATGATGGATGACCCCGACAACACAGTGGGACCCAACCCACCAAACCATCATCAAATAATTCAAGGATAGCACATGATTCATCATAAGCGGGCCATCATGGATTATGGATTTACATCAATCCATGGTGCCACCCCATGCATCATTCATCCTCTCATTCAAGATCATATATTCGAAATAAAACCATGCCTCATTCACATGATCTAAAAGATGGTGAAATTTACTAGAATTTTCATTGAAGATCCCCATGAGAAAATCTCAAAATTCATGGATTTTTTAGATACCTTTTGCAACCAGAGAGTTTCTTCCGACAAAATCAGACTCTACATCATCCCATTTTCACTAAGTGACCAAGATATGGAATGGATGAAAATTTTATCCCCTGATTAAATCCCGACATGGGGTGATCATTCCATGAAGTTATTGGATAAATACATTTCACAGATCTGAACGTGGATGCTCTAAAACTACATTCAGAACATTACTCAAACTAATGGAAATCAGTATGGGAAGTATGGGAACGATTCAAGGATACAACAGGGATGCGTTGAAACTATGGTATAGACATGTGGATTTAGTTGTCAATTTTCTGTCCAGGAATCCAAATAGTTACACAAATAGTTGTCAATGTTTTCCATGATGTATGACTAATGTTTAAAACCAAAAAATAGGGTGCGAATTTCTCAACGATGTTTTGCATAAATTCGGTCTGTGGAATGGTGATCATGGACCCCCTCAGTGTGGTATATACCAGATGTATGAGAACAAAAAATTAGTAGTTCAAGTGGAAGTTCTATGATATAATCTAGAATCATTCCAGATTCTGGTTGTACAACCTCCTCTAACCTCCATAACAGAGATACCATAATTTGATATGTGCAGTGGCCCATATCTTTAAAAGGACATTAAACTAGGAGTTGAGGAATTACAATACCAATATTGTAATTATATTAATTACAATCAATTGAACCCCAATCTTCAACAGTAACAACAATTATACCAGTAGAGGCCTACTCGGAAGAATCCTCAGAACAACCATGGATATTTTTAATAGCAAGGTAGTCAAGAACCATTTCAGAATCAAGGACCACTAGGGTATCCATCCATGAACCCAATTCCAATACATCGACAAAATATGCAAGAAATCCTTCCCACTATGACCCAAATAAGAATTCCAACCTTCCTATCACAAAAAATTGCAACAAAATGCTACCAATATTATCCTAGAGAACCTCATGTATACCTTTTTTTAAATGGCTGATCAGTGAATTACCACTAAGGAAATAGAAATGAAAAAACAAAATATCATCATTACAGAATCTTGAAGATAAAATGGGTAAAAAATAAAATAATTTGTCTAATAGATTATGAGGTACCCTACAGGGTAATACAAATATTTACCCTAGGAATATAGTCATGGTAGTAGTTCTGTGATGCACAAAGATATTAGGATGTCAACAACAAGGAATAAGTGATGAAAGGAAACATGACGAGCATAAGAAATAACAAATAGAACATATTGATTTTGATAAGACTACACAAGAATCACTTAAAAGAGTATCAAAAGTTGAATGTCACCAAAATCATGAGAAACCAAAGGAATCGGTTTAAGTTTACCCACCACCATTCAATCCACCATTTCTTTTCCAAGAGAGATATATAAAGGGATGAACATAGGCACAATACATTATGTTCTCGATAAGGCTAAGAAACTGCACATCAACTTACAATTTTCTAAATCCATTTTCTAGAAGTAAGTGTATGTAAAATTTCATAATTATATGTTGTACAATAAAATAAATATCTATGATCTTGGGGTCATATAATTAAATGAAGAGTTCTCTATTATGGTGCAGTAAAAAAACCCACCAGTGATTAGAGGTCCTAAATGTTTTCAAATTCTAAGTGCTATTGGAGAATGTAGGGTTGGAAGCACTGTATGCACTCTTGGATCCAACATCAAGTTAATGAAAATTAGTGTTCTCTTTAATTTAGGACACAAAGAACTCAAAAACACTAGAGTATCACTAAAACTACCTAAAAAATTAGTGAAGGACCCTAGGGGTATTATTGAAGATATTTTAGTTAATGTCAAAACCTTCATCTTTCTAGAAGAATCCCTAGTTCTGGACATGGAAGAAGAATATTACATCCCCATTATACATTAAATACCATTACTATCCTTTATAAAGTACTATATAGATGTGAATCAAATATGTTTAATCTTATTAGTCGTAGAATAATAGGTAGTGCTCCACCTGGTCAAATATTCCCAACAATCTGATGAATTTTTGGATTTCAATGCCATCTCACTCCCCAAAAACAATGATAAGTAAATAGACATTGAAGAATAAAGTTAATAGTCACTATTAGAGAAATGAGAAGAGTTTTATTTTGAGGAATAATTTTCAATTAAACTCTAATGAGGGAAACATTTCCACCATTCATTCAATCCATCATTAAACCACTCACACTAGATCTACAACATCTATCTAGTACAAAAAAATACCCATACTTTGGAGAGTCTTCCTCCCTGCTAGTAATTATCAAATCAAAATTGTCTTAGAAAAAAGTAGTAGAATTGGTTGTAGTTTTGATCTTCCATAAGAAGTAAATTTACTGGGGTGCAGAAGTCATTAGAAGAATCAATCCCATTGAATGAACTCACAAGATTCTTCTTGAGGAAGATGGAAAGGCAAGACGCCAATCTCAAAGGTGGATTACACCAGTGATGTAGGATGTCATAAAAAATGAAGTGCTAAAACTCTAGGACACAAGATTTATATTCTCCAAATTATATATTGAATGGGTAATCCCTATACCATTTGTACCTATTAAATGAGAACTCATAGTAAAGAGAACTGATGAAAACAAATTTATCTTAACATGCCCCATGACAAGATAGAGAGTCTGTGTAGATTATAGATTCTTGAATTCAACAACAATGAAGGATCATATCCCTTTAACCTTTATGTATGAAATTTTAGAAAGGCTTATGGGAAAAAATTATATTATTTCTTGGATGGATGTTCATGATACAACTAAATTAATTTCAAGCTTACTAATTACCGAAAGACCACATTCACATGCCCATTTGGTATTTGTAACTAAAAAATAATGTCATTTGGAATGTGGAATGCTCCAACAATATTTTAGAGCTGAAAAACACATATTTTCAATGAAATGGATGATGTGTTCTTATAAATATTCATATATGACTTTTCAGTCTATGGGAGATCATTTGAGGTCTGTTTAAGAAATTTGGAATTAGTTCTCTAATACTGTGTAGAAAAATACCTAGTCCTGAATTGGTAGAAATGTAATTTTATGGTCTAAGGAGGAATATCTATCAGACCTAAAATATCTAAGGATTAAATTGTTTTTGATCTATCCATAATAAAATTCATTAAGTATTTACCATATCCATAAATAGTAATGGGTATCAGAATCTTTCTACACTATACCAGATTTTATAGATGATTTGTGAAGGACATTCACAATGTTCCCTATCCAAAGATACATTTATTTTTAAAAGATATTTCTTTATAATTAACCATGTAATGTTGGTAAACATTTAATACCTTGAATACAAGACCTATTGTATCCCAAGTAATCATTTCACCCAACTCGGATAATGAATTTGAGCTAATGTGGGATGCAAGTGACCATGCTGTTGGTGTTGAGTTAGGAAAAATAATGGATTTTCTATTTTTCCCATCTATTAAGAAACACCCACACTCAGTTATGCTGAAGTAATTTAAATTATTACTAAGAAATAACTTTTAGTTGTTGTATATTCCTTTTTTATATTCTATTCGTATCTGGTATTGGCCAAAGTGATTGTACATATTGATCATGCAGCCCTCTGAAACAAAATGATCAAGAATAATTCCAAACCAAGTATGATACCATGGATCCTCTTTTTGTAAGAGTTTGATATTGTAATGAAGGACAAAAAGGGCACAAAAAAATTTATTGATAACCATCTATATCAACTTCTTTTTTCATTCATTAAGGTAGAATAAGATACTGACATTGAAGTGGAATTTTCTAGACAAAACACAATTTAGCATCAAGGTCAAACCGTGGTTCTATGATCTTTCCAATTATCTTTCCATTGGATTTGTACATCAAGCCCATTCATACCAATATTGGGAAATTTTCTAGATGATTCCATGCATTTCTAATCAGATGGAACACTTTTCTTCAAATTTTGTGCTGATGGATTATTAAGATGATGCATTATGGAGAATGAAATGCACGATGTAATTGAGATGTGTCCCACATCACAAGATAGAAGAAATATTGGACCTGTGCTTACATTATCCAAAATTCTACAAAGTGTAATTTTCTATCCCACACTACCTCAGGATGTGAGGGAATTCTTCTGAAATTGTGATAGATTCCAATTGACCAGAATCATTGGAAAATGAAATGAGATGCCAAAAAATTACATTATAGAAGTCAAAACATTTAATGTTTATGGAATATACATCATTCGACCATATCCAACATCATATAAAAAATCATACATTTCGGTTGGCGTTCACTATGTCATGAGATGGGTTGAGCTAGAAGAAACCTCACATGACACAACAAAAGTGGACATGGAGTATCTAAAAAAGAATTTGTTAGCAAGATTTGGATTCCCATGATTACTCATTAGTGATCAAGGAACATGCTTCACAAAACAAGCTGTGGGAGGATTTACAGAGGAGTATAGAATCAGATACTATATAGGTACTCCCTATGACTCACTAAAAATTGGGGGAGAACAATTATCTCATAGGGAGATAAAGAAATTTTTTGAAAATAATGTGAATAAATACCACAACAACTAGATTCTCATACTAGAAAATGAACTATCGGAATACCACACAACATATAAGTCACTAATAGGAAAAACACTATTCAGACTTGTTTATAGGAAACCAGGTCCCCTCCAAGTTGAGTTTTAGCACCATTAATTTTTGGTGAATAAGAAACTGAATTTAGATTCTGAGATTGATGGAGAAGCTAGGCTATAGAAGTTAAATAAATTAGAAGAGATCAGGAGAGATGCATATGATAATGCCAAGATCTATATAGTCTAAAAAAAGAAATGGAATGATCAATGCATTTTTTGTTATATATTTACACCAGGGAATAAGGTCATTTAATTTTACTCACAATTGAAACTATTCCCTACTAAGATGAAATCAAGAATTTCATACACTTTTTATGTCTTTTAAGTCTTTCCTTATGAGACCATTTAAATTCAGAGAGAATATGGACCACAATTTATTATAGAAGGTCAAAGATAGAAAATAGTCTATAAACCATTCTGAGAGAGTTTTTTCATCAGCCTAAAATTCAATTGAACCCAACTTGGGTCAAGCTCTCAATATAAAAGGAAGAGTTGACTATGAGGCATCCCAAGATTTGACATCTTAGCCTAGGCAAGATTTAGATAACCATAGTAATTTTTTGGGTTTTCCAACAACTAAAAGTAAGGAATGGACAAGTCTAAACTACAACTTCCAATTACAAGTCATGAAATCAAATTACATGATGTATTAAATTTCTTTCAAAAATTCATTTCAATTCAACATTACATGATTTGAAAACTACTTACACATCATGTAATGTTCATAGTCCATTTTTAAACAATATGTTGCAAATCATAGGTTAACGAACCCCCTCACCCACTCAACCCCTCTTCTCCCTTCTCATACCTCCTACATCCCCAAACCCCTCACCTCCCTCCAACTCACTTCCTCCAAGCTCAATCGAACCCACATACCTTCTCTCACTCATTCTCCATATCATCTGAACACCTTTAACCCCAACCCACACTCATCCTCTAATTCTCACTCAACAGTGCTCCCCAACACCCCTCTTCTACCCTCACCTGAGTAGCCACTCCCCATCTACATGAACCCATCCTCACAACCGGCATGCCCTCTCCTCTAAAATATGATGTGTGCAGTAACCATCCATCACCATCCCTTACTTCTATGATTAAAAAAAACAAAGTGGCCCCAACCCTCTACCTCATCATCCTCAACCTCTGATGAGCACCCACCGACCATGAGCTACCATTCCTCCACATCTACATTTCATGGCACTGCTTTTGCATCATCTGCCGAACCTTATTCCCCAACTGCAGTAGCATGTGTTGCAACTACTGCTTGGGCGGACTCCTCATCCACTTCATAGGACTCCTTCAATGATGAAAATCTCTACCTAAAACCTATCCTCATCTTTATCAACCCACAACACCAGGTCAATCTCATCATACTCCAAGAAAAACAAATATATATGAACAAGGCCATGGAAATTACAATCCTTTTCTGGGTAAACATCAGTGATTCCATCATTCAATTCCTGGATATGCTATATATCAACAACATTATTGAGGTTTGGGAGGAGAAATAAAGGGAGTTGTTTCTCGAGTTCTTATTTACTTTTAAGATGACCATAGACTACCTCATATTATGCATCAGTGGTCGGCCCCATGACTTTTCATTCATAGTGTTCAGCATCCGGATTTCCATTTTTAAATATGAGCTTGTCACATCAAATATCTATTTGACCCTCCATCTGGTTCCACCCTAAGATGACTCTCAGCATCTATGGGATTTGATTACTCGAGGTCCTTAGTTTCACCATGAAACACACATCATGATTTCCACCAAACTATGGGGCCATACGTTATATATTTTATATCAACGTAAGACAGATGGATAGTTTACTAAAGACGAGTCTCATAGGAGTGCCTTCTAGATAGATGTGATCATTCTCGCAGCATCCATGGGAGGCCCAACCATCAACATAGCTACCTAGTTTGTAAAGACCCGTAAATTTCAATGAATTTTTTTTTTCTTATTTTCCTTTGTAATTTTACAAGAGCGCAGTTTCTGACGGCACCTGATTCCGAGGCCCGGTGTGCCCGGAATCATTTTTCGAAGTTTGGCTCAGGTACGTTCAGTGAATGGACGAGCGGGTTTTTCTAACTTTTGAACCGGTGCCCGGAATCAAATTCTGAAGGCACCGATGAAATCGCAGCGCCGGTATTTGCTTAGAAATGCCTCTTCCGGAGTTGCGTTTTCTCGGTTGTGGTTTTTAATTTTTGGGCATAAAGTTAAGAAATAAAATAAATTGTTCGACAAACTTTATTTTATTTCACTTAAGCCACTTGAAGCCACTTGAAAGCCACTTAAACTGAGTTGAAGCGGATAGGATACTATCCAAAAATATCATGCCCTCTTGGTAGGATATTTCTGAGGTGGGGCCCGTATGAGCCACGCCGTTTCTTTTCCGCTAAGTAACGCACCCGCAAAAACCCGTCATTATGAAAGTCAACTGACGTGTTTTCTTAAAATCTTAACGCATCATTTAATTGGGCGGTTTATTTCGTTAATTAAATGGGAAGTTTCTTTCGTTGAATTAATTCTGTGAATTTATGGGTCGTTACAAACCTCTTTTTTTTCGTTTGTTGGCGTAATAATAAAATAAGACCAACATGACATTTCGAGGATTACACGTTGAGAGGTTTTGACAGAGTTCTTGAGCCTTCATCCTCCTTCGCGAAGAACGTGAAGAACGCGAAGAACGCGAAGAACGCCGTTACCCTCGGAGTTTGACGACGCTTCATCCGAGACGTTCTTCCCCGCCCCGATCTCCGATCACCAACTGCTTGAGGTAAGAGATCTCGCGTTTCTTTTTAATTTCCTTTTTGGTTTTTAACAAAACACGGATTTAATTTTTTTATAATTAAATCTGTTGTTTCTTGGTCTGTTGAGTTTGTTGACGCAATGCCAGATTCCGCGACGACGCGACGCCCTTCCACGACGACGCGACGCCTTCCGCGACACGACGAACCCCTCCTTCCGCGACGAGCAAATCCACGAAGAACGCTCCCGCGCGACGACTTCTCGAGGTAGGGATTTTTATTTGGAAATGCCCTTATTCCCGTGAATGTTTCCTTAAATTAAAGAACCGGATTCAAATGAACAATTTTAGTTAATTAAAATTGTTGTTTCATGTGTTGGATTATTTCTCCCGTAGTTTATCTTTAACGCGGGGGTGCGGGCCAAACGAACACGGCCCGACAACCCTCCGCCGTTCTTCGTTGTTGTGCGGATTTGACGGGTGACGATGGAATGTGCCGCAATGGAAATTTGATGGTTCCACAGTGAAGAACGATTCCCGGGAGGAGCAGCGGCGCAGACGGGAACGGAATCGGACCACCGGAGCGACTCCGGTGGCCCGCGGAAGCCACCGGCGGCACCCGTGGACCCACGACCGTGCGGGTCCGGTGCACTTGGATGTGGAAAAGCCGCGTCCTTTGATCCAGCGCGGCCCCGCGCGGGGGGCCACGACACTTCCAGACCGCGGGGGCTGCGCCCCGCGGCACACGGCCGTTCGGCCGCTCGGCCGAACCGAGCCGGGCCGGTCCGACAGGCCGGGCCGCGCCCTGGCCGGACCGGACCAGGTCGGACCGGGTCGGGTCGACCCGGTTCGGCCGACCCAGGGGGGGTCAGGCCGAGTGGGCCCGGGCCCGGACCCCTCGTCTTCGGACCATTTTTCGGTCAAATACCCGTAACATGAGCTACGGGCCTCCAAACGACGCACCGTCTGCGGAAACGCGATCCTTGGATTGAGCCGGTCGTTTTGGTATATCGCACTCAAGGTTTCGGAATACTTTGGGTTCAGCCGGGTTGGTTCGTACACGAAACCAACCGGGCCCTCGGAGCGGAAACGCTCATATCTTGAGCTACAGACGTCCGATTGACGTGCCGTCAGCTTCATTGAATTCCTCTAAGTGAGACGGATCTTTTGTCACACTCCGCCCGAGGTTTGGACGCAGGTGTAGTACGGTCGGGTTGGTTTTGCCTTAAAAACCAACCGGGCCACTGGGACAAAAAACCAATATCTCTCAAACCGGGCGTCTGATTGACGCGCCGTCTGCGATGTTGTGTTCCTGTTGATGATATGGATCTTTTGGATACATCAAATTCGGACTTTGTGACAGTTGATGTATCATCCTCTCAGCTCGTGGAGCAGACCCTCCCGAACGAGCTTGCTGTGTGCGGGAACCCTAGTACTGGCTGCGACTGCTACTTCGACAGCGACGACCGTGCAGAGATCCTCAGTGGACTGCGACGATGGTTGTGCAGAGATCCTCAGTGGACTGCGACGACGTCTGTGCAGAGATCCTCAGTGGACTGCGACGACTACAGCACTCAGCGATCCTACGTGGATCAGTGCTACAGGTCCTGTGTGGGTCCGATCCTGTGTGGGTCAGCGCTCAGCGGTTCTATGTGAGCCAGCGCCTACAGGTCCTATGTGGGCCCGATCCTATGTGGGTCATTGCGGGGGTTAGTTACCTATCGATCCTTTGTGGGTCCGACGACTTAGATGGATCAGTGATCATCTTTATCGTCATCCGAAGAAGTATACCTGTGTGAGCTGAATCATGAGTTACTCTCTTTTGTGGATTGTGTTGAGCTATCTTGTGTGGATTTACTGTTTACTCTCCTTTGTGGATTGTGTTGAGCTATCCTGTGTGGGTATACATATGCTTTCTTGTGTGGACTGGGTTGTGCTTGGGCTCAGACGTTGGAGATGAACGGGAATTGATGACTTAGGTATATGTATGGGCATATACCTAAGCCGTGTCAGATGTTACTTCGTGATTGTATATTTCCTTTGTGGGTTATACTTTGTGGATTTCGGGAGACCTTCGGGGGTCTCAGGGTCCCTACTGAGTAGCTTATACTCACCCCTGCATGGGCTATGCCCGCACTACGTTGTGTTGGTTGCAGACGACGGACAGTGCTGATCGTGGTGGAGGCTTGCGGAGTAGGACGGTACCTGGAGGTGGACCACTGGGCGGGACGTACTTGGAGCTGTCAGGTGGACCCGAGGAGCAGTGGAGGCTATCTGTACCCACCCTTCAGGTGGGACTTCCAAAGGATGGCTCGACGCTGCGGCTTTTCTTTTCAGTTGCTGTTTTCCCCTTCAATTGTACTTTACATTTGAGCTTGTATTTGCGGCCCCTTTTACTTTCAGCACAACTTGTTACAGTTTTTACTTAGTGTTTACTTTTCCGCTTTCTTAATATGTGGTTCTTGTTTACTTTTCAAAGGCAATGCCTTCCCTTTTGTTGGGATTTACGCCTTTGTGCTAGTCGCCATCCCCTGGCCTTTGGAAGGCGGGCTTGGGGTAGTCACAGCACGTGCCCCGAGGACGGGTCGTGACAAATTGGTATCAGAGGCGGTAAGTTCTACCGCAGACTCTGATATTTATTCTATGTGAAGAAATAGTGTTTAGCGTATTGAGTGTGGTTATCAGTCCAGGGAGTCCAGTGTTGGCGCGGTGACTGACGTATCCGTACACTAGGACCCTAACTTCTGATTTCCAACTAAATGCACGAAAACATTGATTGCATGTATGTTTCAAGTTTTCTTTGTGATTACTTGTGTCAGCTCACTAGGTATACTTTTATAATCGTGGTGAAATTGTTTTCATTTTCAGGATGGCCCCACGAAGGCAGCCAGCTAGGGTTCCGAGAGTAGAGCGCGACGACAGCCTGCCGAGCGACGAGGCCTCAGTACAGGGTTCGTTGATAGTAGAGGCACCTGCGGTACCTTTACCCGCCGAGCCCCCGATGCTTCCAGCGCCGACCGCTGACGATGCACATCGCCTCGGAGCTCTGCACGAGTTCCAGCACCAGCGACCACCTAGGTTTCGTGGGGAGACGGACCCCTAGGCAGCCGAGGACTGGCTGGAGGCGGTCGTTCGAGTTTTCAGGCTAGTGAGGACACCAGCATACCTCATGGTGATCCTCTCGGCGAGCCTACTGCACGCCGCAGTAGTACGATGGTGGAGCCTGATGCTCCAGGTGCACGATGAGGCCTCTCTCATTTAGACAGACTTCGAGAGCCTCTTCTGCTCAGAGTTCATCCCGGCCACCCTCTGTGCGGTGCGCATTCAGGAGCTTCTTCGGCTGCGGCAGGGCAGCTTGACGGTCGCCCAGTACGCGGCGAGGTTCACCGATATTTCTCGCTACTTGACCGACATGGTACGAGACCCCTTCTTCCGGGCCTAGACCTTTGAGCAGGGTTTTGAGACAGGAGATCAGGGCATCGCTGATCTCCCTCAGCATCCCGACCCAAGCAGGAGTGCTAGAGTGAGCCCTTCTGATCGAGAGCTTTCTGGCTGAGTCCACAGCGAGACCTACCGCAGGGCGGCAGGTAGCGGAGTCTTCGGTAGCAGGTAGCCGATGGATGACTTAGGGTTCCAGGCAGACCAGAACTTCCGGAAGACGACCTCGGGACACTGGCTCAGCAGTGCGGGGCACACAGCGTGGATCCAGTCTTCCGAGAGGCAGGCAGTGCTACGCGTGCGGCGGGCAGGGCCACATGGCTCGTGACTGCCCGACCCGCCGTACTGAGGAGCAGCAGACGGTGGAGGGGCCACCCAGGCAGAGGCAGAGGGTCGACCGTGGCGGTCCACAGGGAGGAGGTGGACGAGGCAGAGGAGCTGGCCGAGAAGTAGGTGGTGGGCGACGCTTTGAGGCTCTGCCACCACCACCACCAGGAGGTCCGCCCCGACCACAGGGAGCTGGCGGGTAGAGACAGGCACAGCTTCAGGCAGCAGATGCCTACGACCATGGCGCGCCAGAGATGATTCGAGGTACGATCTGTGTCTATTACACCCTTTCTGCAGTTCTTATAGACACAGGAGTGAGTACTCTTTCATAGCCGCTGCACTTGTTCGGAGCTCGGAGATTCCGACAGAGCCGTTGGCTCGATCCTTACGGCTAGAGACCCCTACGGGAGCAGACTCGACGATTACGCACTGGTGCCGGCAGTGTGAGCTTACTCTAGGAGGCGAGAGCTTCGGCTGGGATCTTCTTGTAGTGGCGTCGAGGCCTTACGACGTCATCTTGGGCATGGATTGGTTATCTACAGTCCATGCTCAGATTGACTATTTTAGGCGCAAGGTGCGATGTGTGCGCACCGCCGGGAGAAGGTTCACCTTCACCAGCGAGAAGGGAGCCTTTGCAGCACAGGATGGACTCTCACAGAGGAGGGGATAACCCATCACTCATCAGTTGTCTAGCCTCATCCTTGGAGCAGTTGACGTGTGGAGTCCTAGTTTTCCTGCAGTGGTGGATCAGTATGCGGACGTCTTCCCAGACAACGTTCCAGGACTACCTCCTCGCAGAGAGGTAGACTATTACATTGAACTATACCCCGGGACAGCCCTGATATCCACTCCAGCATATCGGATGGCCCACGCTGAGCTTCGAGAGCTGCGGGTACAGTTGGAGGACTTGCAGGGCAAGGGGTTCATCCGACCCAGCGTTTCACCCTGGACTTCCCCGATATTGTTCGCCAAGAAGGCAGACAAGAGCTTGCGACTGTGTATCGATTATCTTCGCCTGAACCATGTGACAGTGAGGAACAAGTATCCTCTACCGAGGATTGATGACCTCTTCGATCAGCTCAAGGGAGCACGGTGGTTCTCGAAGATAGACCTCAGATCAGGCTATCATCAGCTCAGAGTTCGAGATGAGGACGTGCAGAAGACGACCTTCAGGTGTCGGTATGGCCACTATGAGTTTATGGTTATTCCCTTCAGCATAACCAACGCTCTAGAAGTGTTCATGAGCCTCATGAACAGGATCTTCCAGCCATACCTCGATCGATTTGTCGTGGTCTTCATCGACGACATTTTAGTGTACTCGACCACGGAGGAGGAGCACGCCTACCACTTGCGGGTTGTACTAGACACACTCCGAGAGCACCAGCTTTGTGGAAAGCTCTCGAAGTGCCAGTTCTGGTTACGTGAGGTCCACTTCATGGGGCACGTCATTTCTGAGGCTGGAGTTGTAGTGGATCCCGCGAAGATCGAGGCAGTGCTAGCTTGGAAGCCACCCAGAAGCGTGACGGAGGTGCGGAGTTTCTTGGGTCTAGCCGGATACTATCGGAGATTTGTTCCGGACTTCTCCAGAGTTGCGGAACCACTCTCAGCGTTGAAGAAGAAGGGGAAACCCTTCGTGTGGTCAGACAGATGTCAGCAGAGCTTTCAGGAGCTGAGACAGAGATTGACCAGCGCACCAATCTTGAGGTTGCCTGAGGAGTGAGTTGGATACGTAGTCTACTGCGATGCATCAGGGGCTGGACTCGGGTGTGTCCTGATGCAGGAGCGGGCCGTGATTGCCTATGGATCACGTTAGTTGAGGCCGCATGAGCAGAACTACGCTGCCCATGACCTGGAGTTAGCAGCAGTGGTCTTCACTCTGAAGACATGGTGGCACTATCTGATGGGCGAACGCTTTACAGTCTTTTCTGACCACCAGAGTCTCAGGTACATCTTCTCGCAGATGGACCTGAACCTGAGATAGCGGAGATGACTCGAGTTCCTCCAGGACTATGACTTTGAGATAGTCTATACTCCTGGGAAGGGGAACGTGGTAGCCGATGCCCTCAACAGGAGGACGGGCATCCAGCTACTTGAGGAGGCGACAGAGCAGCTAGCCGCTTTGCAGATATCCTTCGTGGATAGAGACGGAGCAGCCTTCCTTCAGTCTCTCACAGTCTCTCCTCCACTTCTACAGCAGGTCAGAGAGGCGCAGCGTGGGGAAGCTGACTGTGAGACACGGCATGCACAGATATCTTCGGGATAGGCACCTGATGGTTTCTCCCTTGGAGTAGAGCACAACGTCCTTTTCAGAGGACGTACCTTGGTACCAGTCTCTTTACGAGAGGAGTTGCTGAGAGAATTTCACACTTCTCCTTTGGCGGTACATCCTGGAGTGGCGAATATGTATCAGGACCTCAGACGACAGCACTTGTGGCCGGGCATGAAGAAGGTTGTGGCAGAGTTCGTTTCACGGTGCCTCACCTGCAAGTAGGTGAAGGTAGAGCATCAGGTACCAGCAGGCTTGGTACAACCCTTGGAGGTCCCGGAGTAGAAGTGGGACAGGATATCTATGGACTTCGTGACTGGACTTCCACGCATTTCCAGAGGTCACGACTCCATTTGGGTGATTGTTGACCGACTCACCAAGTCGGCACACTTCTTACCCATCCGAGAGCAGGGCTCAGTGGAGAGCTTGGGGCGTCTCTACGTTCAGGAGATTATACGGCTTCACGGTGTGCCATCGACTATCGTATCCGATCGGGATGCTCTTTTTACTTCCCGGCTTTGGAAGGGATTGCAGGAGGAGTTCAGGACGCAGCTACGTCTGAGCACCGCCTTTAACCCTCAGACGGATGGTCAGACAGAGAGGACCATTCAAACTCTCGAGGACATGCCCCGCGCATGTGTCCTAGACTTTGGTCGCAGCTGGGAGGACCACCTACCCTTGGTGGAGTTCGCGTGCAACAACAGCTACCACTCCACCATCGGGATGGCACCATACGAGGCGTTGTACGACAGACCTTGCAGATCTCCTTTGTGCTGGACAGACCCTGGGGAGTCAGCACTTGTGGGACCAGAGATGGTCCGGGCCACGACCGGGAAGGTCCAGGTCATCCAGGAGCGGATGAGGACAGCTCAGAGCCGGCAGAAGTCATATGCTGACAGTAGGAGGAGGCCACTAGAGTTCGAGGATGGCGACCACGTCTTCATGCGTGTCTCACCTCGACGTGGTTTGTGGAGATTTGGCCGAGGCGGAAAGTTGTCTCCACGCTTCCTCGGACCTTTCCAGGTCCTCAGCAGGATTGGCGAGGTGGCTTATCACCTGGCTCTACCATCTCAGTTGCACCGGGTGCACGATGTCTTCCACGTATCTCTGCTGAGGTGATACGTGCATGACCCGACACACATCATTGTCCATGGGGAGCTAGACGTGGATGATGGGGCGACTTTTACGGAGGTCCCGGTGGAGATAGAGGATCGACATGAGTGGGTCCTACGTGGATGATCGATTCCTCTTGTGCACATCAGATGGCAGCACGGGAACCTACAAGAGAGCACTTGGGAGCGGGAGGCTCAGATGCGTGCTCAGTACCCACATTTGTTTCCCTAGTTTATGATGTATCTTTACGGGGACGTAAAGCCCTGAGGTGGGAGTAATGTAAAGACTCGTAAATTTCAAGGAATTTTTTTTCTTCTTAATTTTCTTTGGAATTTTACAAGAGCGTAGTTTCTGACAGCACCTGATTTCGAGGCCCGGTGTGCCCGGAATCATTTTTCGAAGTTTGGCTCGGGTACGTTCAGTGAATAGACGAGTGGGTTTTTCTAAATTTTGAACCGGTGCCCAGAATCAAATTCTGAGGGCACAGATGAAATCGCAGCGCCGGTATTTTCTTAGAAACGCCTCTTCCGGAGTTGCGTTTTCTCGGTTATGGTTTTTTATTTTTGGGCTTAAAGTTGAGAAATAAAATAAATTGTTCGACAAACTTTATTTTATTTCACTTAAGCCACTTGAAGCCACTTGAAAGTCACTTAAACTGAGTTGAATCGGATAGGATTCTATCCAAAAATATCCTACCCTCTTGGTAGGATATTTGTGAGGTGGGGCCCACACGAGCCCCGCCGTTTCTTTTCCGCTATGTAACGCACCCGCGAAAACCCGTCATTATGAAAGTCAACTGACGCGTTTTCTTAAAATCTTAACGCACCATTTAATTGGGCGGTTTATTTCGTGAATTAAATGGGCAGTTTCTTTCGTTGAATTAATTCTGCGAATTGATGGGTCGTTACTTACCTCTTTTTTTTTCGTTTGTTGGCGTAATAATAAAATAAGACCAACATGAAATTTGGAGGATTAAACGTTGAGAGGTTTCGGTAGAGTTCTTGAGCCTTCATCCTCCTTCGCAATGAATGTGAAGAATGCGAAGAATGCGAACAACATGAAGAACGCGAAGAACGCGAAGAACACGAAAAACGCCGTCACCCTCAGAGTTTGACGACGCTTCATTCGAGACATTCTTCCCCGCCCCGATCTTCGATCACCAACAGCTTGAGGTAATAGATCTCGGGTTTCTTTTTAATTTCCTTTGTGGTTTTTAACAAAACACGGATTTAATTTTTTTATAATTAAATCTGTTGTTTCTTGGTCCGTTGAGTTCGTTGACGCAACACCGGATTCCGCGACGACACGACGCCCTTCCGCGACGACGCGACGCCTTCCGCGACACGATGAACCCCTCCTTCCACGACGAGAAAATCCACGAAGAACGCTCACGCGCGACGACTTGTCGAGGTAGGGATTTTTGTTTTGGAAATGCCCTTATTCCCGTGAATGTTTCCTTAAATTAAAGAACCGGATTCAAATGAACAATTTTAGTTAATTAAAATTGTTGTTTCATGTGTTGGATTATTTTCTCCCGTTGTTTATCTCTAACGCGGAGGGTGCGGGCCAAACGAACACGGCCCGACAACCCTCCGCCGTTCATCGTTGTTGTGCAGATTTGACGGGCGACGACGGAACGTGCCGCAACGGAAATTTGATGGTTCCGCAGTGAAGAACGAGTCCCGGGAGGAGCAGCGGCGCAGACGGGAACAGAATCGGACCACCGGAGCGACTCCGGGGGCCCGAGGAAGCCGCTGGCGGTGCCGGCAGCCGGGGGCGGCGGCGCCCCGGCGGTGGCGCCCGCGGCCGCGCGGGTCCGGCGCACTCGGACGCGGGAAAGCCGCGTCCTTTGATCCAACGCGGCCCCACACGGGGGGCTGCGACACCTCCAGACCGCGGGGGTTGCACCCCGTGGTGCACGGCCGTTCGACCGATCGGCCGAACCGAGCCGGCTGGTCCGACCGGCCGGGCCGCGCCCTGGCCGGACCGGACCGGGTCGGGTCGGCCCGGGCCTGGACCCCCCGTCTTCATACTGTTTTCGGTAAAATGCCCGTAACATGAGCTACGGGCCTCCAAACGACACGCCGTCAGCGGAAACGCGATCCTTGGACCGAGACGGTCATTTTGGTATATCACACTCAATGTTTCAGAATACTTTGGGTTTGGCCGGGTCTGTTCGTACACGAAACCAACCGGGCCCTCAGAGCGGAAACACTCATATCTTGAGTTACGGACGTCCGATTGACGTGCCGTCAGCTTCGTTGAATTCCTCTAAGTGAGACGGATCTTTTGGCACACTCCACCCGAGGTTTGGACGCAGGTTGAGTACGGTCGGGTTGGTTTTGGCTTAAAAACCAACCTGGCCCCTGGGACGAAAAAGCCAATAACTCTCAGACCGGGCGTCCGATTGACGCGCCGTCTGCGACGTTGAGTTCCTGTTGACGATACAGAGCTTTTGTATACATCAACTTCGGACTTTGTGACAGTTGATGTATCAGCCTCTCGGCTCGTGGAACGGACCCTCCCGAACGAGCTTGCTGTGTGCGGGTACCCTAGTACTGGCTGCGACTGCTACTTCGACAGTGACGACCGTGCAGAGATCCTCAGTGGACTGTGACGACGGCTGTGCAGAGATCCTCAGTGGACTGCGACGACGGCTGTGCAGAGATCCTCAGTGGACTGCGACGACTACAACACTCAGCGATCCTACGTGGATCAGTGCTACAAGTTCTGTGTGGGCCCGATCATGTGTGGGTCCGATCCTGTGTGGTTCAGCGCTCAGCGGTTCTGTGTGAGCCAGCGCCTACAGGTCCTGTGTGGGCCCGATCATGTGTGGGTCATTGCGGGGGTTAGTTACCTATCGATCCTTTGTGGTTCCGACGACTTAGATGGATCAGTGATCATCTTTATCGTCATCCGAAGAAGTATACTTGTGTGAGTTGAATCTTGAGTTACTCCCCTTTGTGGATTGTGTTGAGCTATCCTGTGTGGATTTACTGTTTATCTCCTTTGTGGATTGTGTTGAGCTATCCTGTGTGGGTATACATTTGCTTCCCTGTGTGGACTGGGTTGTGCTTGGGCTCGGACGTTGGAGCCAAACAGGAATTGATGACTTAGGTATATGTATGGGCATATACCTAAGCTGTGTGATATGTTACTTCGTGATTTTATCTTTACTTTGTGGTTTATCCTTTGTGGATTTCGGGAGACCTTTGGGGGTCTCGGGGTCCCTACTGAGTAGCTTATACTCACCCCTGCACGGGCTATGCCCGCACTACGTTGTGTTGGTTACAGACGACGGACAGCGCTGATCGTGGTGGAGGCTTGCGGAGTAGGATGGTACCGGGAGGTGGACAACTAGGCGGGACGTACTCGGAGCGGTCAGGTGGACCCGAGGAGTAGTGGAGTCTATCTGTACCCACCCTTCAGGTGGGACTTCAGAGGACGGCTCGACGCTGTGGCTTTTCTTTTCAGTTGCTGTTTTTCCCTTCAGTTGTACTTTACAGTTGAGCTTGTATTTCTGGCCCCTTTTACTTTTAGCACAGCTTGTTACAGTTTTTACTTAGTGTTACTTTTCCTCTTGCTTACTCTGTGGTGCTTGTTTACTTTTCAAAGGCAATGCCTTCCCTTTTGTTGTGATTTACGCCTTGGTGCTAGTCGCCAGCCCCTGGCCTTTGGAAGGTAGGCTTGGGGTAGTCACGGCACGGGCCCCGAGGATGGGTCGTGACATAGTTTTCCAATTATTTCAAATTCCATGCCTAGAGGAATCATATAACATTGATGAGAGGCTCTTTTATTACTCACCTGGCAAGGTACCTTGGGGTGTTTAATACAACACTGCCTCTCACATCCCTAGGACCTGTGGAACTCATCCACTTTGTGTTGTTTCTCCAGAAGCATGTTTTAGTTAATTATGATGACATCTTCTTTTGGGACCTACATCTACAAGAGGAAACCCCATACGCCACAATGGATCCACCAGCAGTGCAAGACCCTTCTATTGATCCCCACACCACTCCCCCCACATCATCCACTCGTTCCTCCTCCTACCTATTCCACCACATCATCTATTATTCCTCCAATCACCCTTCCCACCCTTACCAAGATATTGGATACCCAGGAGCGCATCCTAGTGAACCTGCTCCTAATTTCTATGCAAATATATCTCTCTTTTATCAATCATTCAGAGTTCACCACCCCACCACGAACAACCCTATATAGCTCCACATATTCTAACACACTGGCCATAGCTTATCCAAACCTTAGAACCAACATTATTGATCTAACCACTTGACAAGAGTTTTTAGTATAGTTCGACCAGTGAGTCATGGGGAAGTACAAAACTACCACCACATAGTAACCCTTCATAAATTTAGCATCCAAACCCACAACCCTGTTACATATCAATTCCTCTATACCACCAAATCCAACACATGTTCCCATAACCGTGACTCCATCATCTGCTGTCGATCTTCCCGGTTCTCCTTCTTTTGCAGCTGCTGATCCATACCTACAACTACCTTTACCACATGAGGGTGGCTTAACGATGGAGGGGATATCTGGACATGACACCTGATGTGTCATTTTTTTCTTTTTGGGAGTTATAATTTTTGGGATAGGGCTAGACATTTCATTTTTCATTCATATTTTTATTCGTCATTCATATATATGGGTATTGATTTTTGTCACCTTTTCATAGCTTACATTTAACTTCTCTCAAATTTTACATAGCGAGTTCTAGACCCTTTGAGTAATCTTCCGTTTTTATGGCTTTGTACAACAATTTTTTTGGAACAAAGGTTAATCTTGCGTGTTGCTGAAATCACACATCATCTTTCGTAACATTCCATAGAAATATATCCACAGAAACAACCACCATGATCTATGATTCAATTCCTCCCTCATCTAATTCACACTCATGCTACTACCCATGATGTTATCAACCAGGTCAAACAACCTCAAGAACTAGAAGACACAACCACTAGTAGCTTCAAAAACAAGAGGAGAACCTGATTAGATGGACAGTACTGAAGGATGTCTTGGTCCATCCATCTCACTGGCAATATCTTATTAGTGCTTAATGGGATGGAACCCATATTTGATAATTTTTCTAGATTATGTTTTCATGCTTATGTCTTCCTCATTTTCTTTTGGGTCCCTTTTTGAGCCATTTTGGAAACATCTATTAAAATTATTTAAAATTGGTTATTCTTATTCATCATATTGTGCACCTACATTTTCTTATTTTTTTAAATGGTTAATCATATGGACTCATGTTTCACCTAGTGAATGATTTGGTTTCTAAACCATTTTTCTAGAGACTCGAACTTAGCATTCAGACATCTAAATTACCTCATGGCATGTCAATTTCTCCAGGAACCTCTTGATTCTATCATCTTTCAAAATAGTACAATTCCATTTCAAATTATCAGTGATTTAATAGTTATAAAACTCCCACAAAAATTTCATTGATCATGTAGACACTATCTACTTCAAACTTAGGGGAAGTTTGTCTTGATTTTCACTATCAATACAATTGATTTTTTTCTTGTCTTACTTTTCTAAGAGACATTTTTTTAAATTATAATAATTATTTAAACCTGAAAATGATTATTACCATTGAAATAAAAGAAAATTTTATGTTGTGAATTGTTAAAAATTCATATTTTTTGTCTATTTAGAACTTCATAATGATTTTTGATCTCTGAAATTTGATTCTAATTTAACATTTTTTAAATTATGGTCAATTTACCTACTACTTAGTTTTATACCATTTGTGATTGTCAATTTATTTTTTATTCTAATTACCCAAGAGGACACTAAGTGTATAATTGAATATTCTTTTCTAAACATATTTCTAGAGTGATACATGGGACATGTAAACCTACCAAAACATGCATTGAAATATTATTGAGTTTAGGTTTGAACATGTAAAATTTTAAATTGATTGAAGAAATATTTGTTGAGCCACATTTTCCTGATCACAACATGACATCTTCCCATCATTATCCCTTAGTTTCTATGAATTTCATTATAGGATGAAAATATTACAAGACAATTTTCCATTCCTACCCTTCTCTTTGTATAATGCATGCGTTTAATTTAGAACAATTGTGGGGGAAGCATTTAGACAGCACATGATGCTTCAATTTTCAAAGATTTAGGGTGTACCCATCAGAATATTTGTTAGTGATCCATATTTAGTTAATAGAAGTTCACATTCATTCTATTCCCCTGAAAAATACAAAATAAAATAAAAATGTACATGGGTTGTGTACTAGGAACGCCAAAAATAACTATTTTTAAATCGATTATTTTCATGGAGAATTATATGTGGTTAGGAGATGGATGTGAGGTTTGAAATAGATATAAATTTCATAAAATATAAATTAAAAAATGAATAGAATCAATTACTCATTGTGTACTTACTTGGAATATATACAGATCCAACCAGATCTACTATAGTGTAGACTTGATTAGCTGGGAGGAGAAACTGTTTTACACATACATTGACAATCATTCATTATACATCTCATATTACCCTACTTTTAATCCTAATTTACACTTTTTACCCACCTATACACAACTTCACAGTCATTAGAACCTAACTTTTGAAGCCCTCTTTATTAATTTGGTAGATGTCTTTAAAATGTAGAGATGATAGAACCAATTCTAGCCTATGATTAGGAGCATGTACTCGGGGTACGGGCATAACTCCAATTTCAAGTTACCCTGGGTGGTGAGAGAAAATTCATTATAAGATAAATTAAAAATGGGTATAGAATTCAAGGAATAATTAAAACATTATAATTAAAAGATTATAACTTGTTTAAAAGAACTAAGTTATAAGGAAAGACTAATTTTATATGTAGGGATGATTTTGGAAACCATCCTTTTTTTCTTACACATAGTTTTATTTATCTGTACGTATTGAATGATTCTTATTTTGAAATGGCTTATCTTTTTCAAATCACTATTGAGACATTTTTTCTTCCAAAAAAGAAATTATTCATGTATGGAGGAATTCGATAATATGAATTCGTATATAATTTTTTCTACCATTTAAATAATGATTTTTGTTTTTTATTCGATAATGAGGTTGGTTTGTGCTAAATTTGGTAAGAACAAGGCTTCACATGGTTTCAAAGGAAGAAATGCTAAAAAGTGAAAGACTCACCTATTACATGTCATAGACCATTAATACACATAATGTAATAGGATTTCATAGTATCTATCATGTCGTGATCAAATTTGGGAATGATTTCATGAAGAGAAAAGATAAATAAGGAAGTACACATCGTGAATGTCCAATATAAGATGTCACCTCTACAAAACCATTTTATGAGAAATCTGCTCTCGAGGAACAACTAGAATGCTAGTACACCTTGTGAGTAATAGATATATGATGTGTAAGTGGTTAAACCTCATATCTCGGGCAAGATACATGTTATGTACACATCCAATGAAAAAAATGAAATTATATACATGGATTGGTGTTACACGACATGTAATATATTACACATCATGACCCATTTCACCAATTTATACAGTATCTCATCATTGGGTTTAGAGGATATTCCAGAGAACATCCTTTTCTTTATTTTTGTTCTTCTCAAGATTCCTTTAACCCCTTCCCTCTCAAACGTAAATTTCTTCTTCGTTTTCAAATTTTATATTAAATCAAGATCCATTGATTGTGTTTTTCGTCATCTCAATTGATTTTTGTTGCATCTCTTTCTGTCTCCCATCTTCAATTACTAATTGATTAATGTTATATTCCGTTCTTCTTTCGTTAAAAGTTTGTATTTTACTACGTTGTGTTTTTATATGATTGCATTCTCAACTCATTTGAGTATCTAATCTATTTCTTGATTTTGAATTATTTAAATTCAAACATTCTCAGTATATAAATAATGGATTTTATTTATTTATCTAAATAACAACCTACCATGAGTGGCTAAACCACTTAGGGGTAATGGTTGAGGGTATATTGATATGAATTCATAATAAATATTCAATTCGTGTTTTGGTAACCTTAAAGAATTAGAAATTAGGATAAATGATAGGATTCTATCAAATTGATTTGAACATCCTAGACCATGGGATATTAAAGTAAAGGACCATATCCTGGTTAGAGTAGATTTGGCTATGAAATCAAACCTAAGATACTTTCGTCTATAGAAGACATGCTTAATGTGCCTAGGTTTTCACTATCTCCCGATGAAGGAATAGTTACCTCATAGGTTATGCTAGTTGTCTTAACAAAAGTAAACTAATAACTTATAAACTCTTCACAACCTAAAAATTAATATCCTAACAAAATTATAATTAATATTATACTTGTTATAGATACTTAAAATTGATCTTGAACCCTCTATAATCATTTAAGGAAACTTTCAACCTCAATAAACTAAGTAACTCCCTAACTGAAGCACCCTATAAAAGTATACAACCCAAAAGGGTCTCAAGACATTGAACTTCTAGTGCCAGATTTCTCCCCATGGGATCAACCATAGACTATCTTCATACTATACATGACTAGCAAGTGATGTTTGGGAATCATTAAATCTAATCTAACAACAACCCATATGAATTAAAGGATGCATGAGGGCACATTAGAAACAATTGTTTGGTGGTGTGATTATTTATTCTAAAAATAATTGATATTTTACTAATGGACCAATATGGAATGATATTTGAGTATCATAAATCATTCTAGTCACTGAGTATTGTAATGAAATTTATCATTTTATGCACAGATAGGGAGACATGTTTTGGGTAAGTTGTTGAACGTGAGCCATTTTTCATTCCATGTTAAATTGAAAATTGTTAAATGATGAAAAAATGTGAAAAGGGTGTATAATGGAAGTTAAATAATGAGAATTTTTTTACCATATTTAACTAGGACATAGGTGTTTGATGGTTAAGTTTAGTGATAACACCTCGATTTTACCCTCAGGAATGGTTTAGGGAAAAGACATGCCGTGACTCGTTGTGTTTCCATCATATGTAAACATTTTTTAATGAATTATGTCATATGGTGTGTTTTTGAGATTGTTGAGATATACCACCGTGATGATGATTTTTTAAGAGGATGATATGAGGATATGGACTGAGATACACCGTCAGTAGTGGATCATGAGACACATGTTGTGATAGTTGGGAATTAGTGGAGAAAATCTGATATAACATCACTCACTTCATGTAAATAAGGGAAAGAGACCCAGGGTGTGTTGTTATGATCATGCATTATCTGGAGAGTGAGTTCTAGTTTCATCTCCCATTATATTTTATTAGAGATGGTGGAACTAAGGCAGATGAGTTCAGGATTGAGCCTATCTAGCCTATACTTGACAACTAGTAGACCCCTACTCAGAAGAGAGTCAAAACGGATACTTGTATATTACATGGTTAGGTGATGTGATAGTGGGATTAAAAGACTCAATATGAATAGCTTGAAAATTTGGAATGGATGGACTTTTAAGATAATTTCTAGAAGAATTTCTATATAGACACACAAAAATAGGTGATGATAATATGAAAAAGTGATTTTGGAAAAAACGTAAATTTGAAATTAAGCCCCTTGTGAACATCTTCCAGCTAACAATGTTCTCAGAAAAAATTAATCAGACTCTAATTTCTATGGAAAACCTTGTGAAGCCTTCAAGTGAAGGACATGTGGTTTTATCTACATGGAAAAAAGGTATTAATTATGAAATAATAAAATGAAATTATGATAATTTTTCCAAGAACACTTTCTATAGTAGTAGCCAGGGGGAAGGATCGGTTACACAAGCCCTTACCCATGTGTTTTTCCAACAGTGCGGTAGGGCGAGACACTATTAGAGAAATTATCCCGAACAAATAGTGGAGGGGAGAGGATATGGAGAAATGTTTCATATATAGTGTCTATGCAGGAACCTATGAAAAATGATAAGTGATGGAGAAGCTAGATAAAACTAGAGTACATGTAGGGGGGCTTCTGCACCATATCATTTTGGAAGTTGGTGTTATACTGGATGAGGTGGTAGAGGAAGTGGGCATAGTGATTCTGGGAATGAGAAACCATAACAGGGGAGTGTCATGGTTCAAGAAAGTCAGAATGCATCATAAGGAAAAGGGTAAGAAGAGTTACATTCCATACATCTGGAACTTATGGATTGTGATACAAAACCATCAATAGTGATAGGTACTATTCTGGTTCCTTTCATTCCTTTATATCTAAAAAACGAATTAATGAAGTGAGAATAGATGTGTAGTTTTTTAATGTGGTGTTAACGATAGACATAACATTGGTAGTATATCCTAGTGATATCTTTTGGTTAATGGGGCGTTCTCTTATAATCAAGGAGAATCATTTCATGTGTGATGATTATATCCAAGACATGTCGTGCTTTGACATGATTTTTAGTATAGGATATTTAGTCATATACCAAGACAATAATTATTGTTATGACAGGAGAGAGACCATTACAAATCATAATGAATATCATTACATTAACCTTAGAGATTGGGATATATAGATAGACATACTAGTGAAAATTACATAGAAACCAGGAGAGATGATAGCCTAGATTGAAAGTATATTCCTAGATGATGTAGAAATGAAACATGAAATCCTTCCAAATGTAGTGGAAATTTTTCAGGATGTGTTTCTTGAATACATCTATGGGATTACATTAGATAGAGATGTGGAGATTACTATTGAGATCATGCTTGGGAATGAGCCAATTCTAATTTCACGAAATAGAATGCCTCTGATGATGCTTCAGGATATCAAGACATAGTTAGACAAGTTGGAGGATCATGGTTTCATCCAACCAAGTACATATCCTTGTGGTTCACTTGTGTTTTTTTCAATGAATAAATTATTTGGGTTTGATTACCAAAAGGTGAACTAGATGAATGTGATGAAACAATATTCACTTCAACGTAATAGTGATCTATTTAACCAATTGAGTAGAGCTTGTATTTTCTCTAATATTGAATTGAGATTAGGCTTTAATCATATGAGAGTTAAGTCTTCTGATATACTAATTAATTCTTGGAGGAGTATGTATGGCCTATATGATTTAATCATAATTTAATTTCGATTAAATAATGCACTTGAATTGTTTTTGGCTTTGATAAAAAGAATCTTGCATCCGTACTAAGATCAATTTGTGGTAATATTTTAAGGTTATTATTGGGTACTCCATGAAAAATGTTGATAATTCCAAATATCATGAAAGCATCCTGAGTACACTGATAGAAAATCATTATATGATAATATATCAATGTTTCAGTTTTTGATTTATTAGGTACACTTGTTTGGAAAATCATCTAAAAGGATGGTGTGCCAGTGGACCTAGAAAAATTTTATACAGTGGTTTTTGGGAGAAACCTTAAAACTTGTTCGATATCAAAATATTTCTTTGATTATCTTGATATTACAGGAGGTTCATCCATTACTTTTCCCAATTTATATATCTACTTTCAAATTTTACCAAAATGGGGATTTTGTTTGATTGGTTAGAAATTTAAGGGAATTACTTCGTGGTATTGAAGAAGCACTTGAAATCAACACTGATCTTGATCCAACTTTAGCTGGGTGAGTATTATACAGTTTATTGTTATGATTTTGCGATTTTACATGGAGTTGTGTTGATGCACAGAGATCTAGTTGTGTCTTACAGTGTTAATAGTTGATGCCACTTGAAAAAAATTACCATATGCATGACATTGAGTTAGAATTGTTGGTTTATGCCTTGATCTATTGGAGGGATTACCTGTTGGGAAAAAATATTATTATATATACATATCATAATATATTTAAGTTTATTTGTTCTCAATGAGATTTGAATATTTGGAATCATAGATTGGTTGAGTATATGTATCCATTTTATTATGATTTCTCCTATCTTTCTGAGAAAAAAACAAGTTTGGATGAAAATTTGAGAAGGAAAACTAAAACTCAGGAAGTTCATGTGTCTAGTGATATATTGAAGATGACCGATTTACTAGTTTAGTTTCATGTGGCAGTATAGGTGATTTTAGAGTAGATTACTCTTGTATCCATTTCTAGGGAGTTTATATTTTTGAAATAGATTAGAGACACACAATATAATAATTTGGAGTGTCCATCAGTGAGGGGAAGCCTTGGAGGTGGGGAGTCACCATTATATTGGATTATATATGAGAATGATACTATCATTGTCAACAGTCGGGTTATTGTGCCTGTGAGTATATGGGAGGAGCCGATACATGATTTTCATGCCTCAAAATGGGTAGTACAACCATGAGTGATTGAAATGTACCATGACCTATAATGATAGTTTTGGTGGTCGGGTATGAAAAAGGAAATCCAAGGGTTTGTTACATAATTCTACAACTATCAGTAGGTGAAGAGGGAGTTTCAATTACTTGGAGGGTCTCCGCAAACAATTTCCATTTAAGAGTGGAAGTGTGATTATGTGAATATGGACTATGTGGTAGGTCTCCCTAGGATTCCACAAAAGAATGTCACTATTTGGGTTGTTGTGAATAGAATAACAAAAGCATCACATTTCGTGCCTAGATAGGATACATTATCAGTAGAGTAGATGGTTGTTTTGTATGTTCAAGATATAGTCTATCTACACGGAATGTCACATAATAGTGTTTCTGACCATAACTCACACTTTACTTCATGCTTTAGTAAGGGCTTACAGAAGGCATTGTGTACAAAGGTTGTATTGAACCAGGATTTCCAGCAATAAAAAAATGTGCAGTCCAAGTGTACTATATAGGTGCATGAGGATATATTGTAAGATTGTGTTCTAGACTTTAGTTAGTCTTCAGAGAAGAACTTGGAACTTATGGAGTTTCATGTAACAATATTTACCAGAAAACTATAATTATGGAACCATATGTGGCTATTTATGGAAGGTCGTGTAGATCACCTCTATGATGGATAGAGGTAGGTGTGTCATAAATTTTGGGAAAAAATCTCGTTTAGGAGATGACAGAAAGGGTACAACTGATTTAGAAATGTATGGTGATGAGAAAAAGTAGAAATAATTTGTATGCTTATAGATTTCTATGGATTCATGAGTTAAAAGAGGGTGACCATATGTTTGTTCAGGTTTTAGATTGGTTGGGTCACCATAGTATATAAAGATTGGACATTGTGGAACCCGGGATCATTGGACCATTAGAGGTAGTGCAGATAATTTGGACGGTTGCATAAATATTGTATCATTCATCAAAATACAGTTCTATTCATAAGGATATCCATATATTACAATAAGGATGGTGTAACCCAAACTATTTCTTAGTAATCGATGCAGATGATATTGATCATGATATGGATGAATCCTTTGAGGATCATTTGATATGTGTTTTAAATCATAGTGAGAATGTGTAGTGGGGATAGAATGTGCAGATATTTCATGTATTGTGGCAGAATGGATGTCTGCATGAGGAAAATGGGAAAGGGAGGTATATATGCAAGTTCAATGGACCAATATTTTTTAAGGAATACTAATGATTCTTGGGAGTGCAGCTCGAGGACGTGATGTTATAAGTTGTGGATATTGTAAGATACCACACGTTTATAAAGTAATATTGGGACCATTTATATGTACTCTATTTTATTGTATTGAGTAATTTTTTTTATTTTAACATGAATATGCTTTGGGTGAAATTTTGAGAAAAATAGAGGAAATAAGGTAGTTTATGGTTGGCCCAAGGTATTCCCTAACCGTTCACCCCAGCTCCAAAAACCATGAAACCCTAGTCTATGGGACTTTTTAGGTTTTTCACATAGTGCATCAATCCATGAACCCTCTTAGGAGTAATTATCAACCCCTATAAATACATTTCATGGTTTAGGTGCATATTTAGGGGAAAGCATGCACCACTTCCTAGAAATATAATTCTCAAGAATTTAATTAAACCTAAAATTATTTATGAATATTATTGAAACACCATTTTAACTCTTACTCAACACCCATTAAATTATAAAACATTTTTTATAATTTTTGAGACATTTAGATAGATTCTAAGGTCATTTGACCTCTGTTCTAATCTATTCAACACCCTATTATAAGTTTGCATCTATTCAGGTGCGTTGTTTCTTCCAGAATGATCTCCCATTCCTCTCCTGTTCTTTTGGTTATATGTTATCCTATGATTAATCAAATATGTATCTATATTTGATGAATATATATATAGTATTGTGGATCTAGATATATATCTATGTGATCTAGATTTGTTCAATTTTGATTTAGGTTACAGAATCATATATCATTCTTTGTCGTTACTCTGCGAAATTTTTTAGGGAATTCTATTGGGTGATCATTCATCAATGAATTGAGGTGGGTGTTCTATTATTAAAATCTCATATTCATGATTTCAATTATGTATACATAATAATAAAATGTTTAGTGCTATTTTACAAATTTAATTTCAAAAATGAATTTATTAATTTGGTTAATTAATTAAGAAATAGATTTGGAATTATATAAATTAATCTTTAGATTAATTTAGGGGAATTCATGAGACTGTGAAATTTTTTATTGAATAATTTATTGATGAATTTATTATTGAAATGTTAAAATTTTGTGATTTAAGATATTATCAATTGTTGAATTAATTATTGAAATGTTGTGTTGTGAATTTGAGAAATTAATTATTTTATTAATTTTTGAACATTGATAATATTTAATTGAATAATTTTATTTTTCTATTAATTTTTGGGAATTATTGAACTATGAATTTGGAATAAATGATAGGTTAATTTATCATTGATCGTTTATGAGGTGAATTGATTAATGGAAGATTTTCAGGGATAATTATGATAATTGTTTAAATGTTTGTTATTCTTAACTGATGAAATATATTGATATTTTTTATATTTGATAAATGTGGGTGGGACATGATCTTTTGTTTCTAAATCCCATAGTGATAAATTTCTTGATAAATATTTGGGGGTTATGGTCATCTACTTCCAACGCCCGTGTGTTCAAGTCATGGTCTACTGCTTTTGATGACCATAGTGAAAAATATGTCTGGGACTTGGTCTACTAATTCCCAAGATGATGGGGTCCTAGGCCTGGGGACCTATACCCAAATTGTAGGCATTGGACTATGGTTATGATTAAATTTTTATATTTTTAAATCATTTATATAATTAAATCCCATTGGTTGAATTAATTTATAATTTGAAAATGTGAAATTGTTCAGACTCTAACGTGGGACGATGCAGGTATTGAGGTGAGGGGGTCTTTAGAAACCTGGGGGATTAAGTGGTTATATAAAAAATAGCTGATAATGTGATAACAATTTACATATGGATTGTAATTACTTCTTCATTCAACTAAATAAACTATTATTGACTCAATATTTTTTTATAATCCATTGGTTATGCCCAACTGAGTTGTACTAACCCCCTACATAGTATACCTAATCAGTACCCGAATAAATTTCATGGTAACTTGACATGATATGGAAAATGAAATGTGATCAATGGCTATGTCCAGATGGATGAGGGTTAAGGGAACTAGACATGGTTCATGACCCTCTTAACGTTCATCAATGTTTTTACTTTTGGGTTTTCATTTGGTCACTTGGCACATACCTTAGCATGGCTTGTTTTAATGTTCATTTTTGATATTGTATCTCTAGTTTTTATTCATCATGTGATTAATGTATTATTCTGTTTATAGCTATATGTTATTCAATGATTGTTTATTATTTTCTTCTGGTGTACTAATATGATCTATAATGGTATAGAATTTCCATTATCGATATTAGATCCTTTCTTCCAGTCGCTATCCTCGACCATATGGGGAGGATCACATGAGGATATGTGGATTTCATGATTGGGGCACAGGTAAGTGAAAATAGAGTTAGAAGATTACACATATGGACAATATATTTATTAATAATTCATGTGAGGAAATGCTTTTGAAAATTAGGATAATTATTTTAAGGGGGTATTGAGTTCGATTATCAGACCAAGTAGACCATCATATGTTAAATGGAAAATGAATTCATTCTCCAAGACTCCAATAATGTTTTAATCAATTCACTACTCTAAGAAATCATTTATGGTTATATGAAAAGTTATTACATGCACTATATATTTTTCAAATATGAACATACATGTCCACACAATGTTTTCCAATATAATTATACACTAATCATTATAGATTTATCCTATCAAGTGTTGGGTGATACTCAAGGTTAGCCCAATGCCTGTATTAGGTTCTCTCTTTATCGGTTAATAGGTGATTAGGAGTTTCTTCCTTATACTGGGTTGAGAGAAATAATTTCCACATTATCTGAGGTGGTTTGTCATCCCATAGCACTCGTTGAATATCTTTCTTATTGAATGGACTGTGGTTTCCACTTAATTAGAATAGAATACATGTGGAATGGATATATTATGTTTATTGTGAAGATGGAAGCCTCATGTTTATAAGAGAAGATCCTAATCATATGGTGATAAGGGCCTGTAGGGATTTTGAGGCTCGTGTTTCCATTTGTCTTGAATTATCACAGTCCGGTTTATGATTTCAACATTTTGGTCAATTTATGGAATTATTATCCATTATTGAATAATTTTATTCTCAAAATATAAATGGGATTTCACTGTCATTGTTTATATTTTTGGGCTTTTTCATGATAGAGTAGTACACATGTTCGTTAAAGCCTCATTAGTGAAATACAATAATAAAAATGTATGTGTTGAGGCCCATGGACCTTGTGAGGAATTCCATGGACTTGTTTCTTGGTGGGATTTCTTGTGATCAACAGATATGTCGGATAATAAATAGGTATAGTTTTTTATTTGTGGTTGTGTTTTCATGTGAAACAAAATTTTCCAAATTCACCCGACCATGCATTAAAGGATTATGAAATTTTTAGAGGAGATACACTCTAGATATTGGTAGAAGTTAGAATTAAAAATGTACATATACTTATATATTACTTATAAGTAATTTCACACAATAGATAATATTGATATTAGAGACTACCCTATTGTAAAAATGGCTTCTTATTAAGATGTTGTTTGGTGGAACAGTGTGTGGTGTAATTGAAGTTTTAAATCGATTAGTCATCAATAAACTCCTACAATCACCAATAATTTAGGAAAGGATTATTGAAAATAAAAGCAACAAAAATATAGGCCAGATTGGTGGATATGATCATTATTTAGTATGTTGAGTTCAATGTAAAATTCATATGTCTTATTTAAGGGACTCTCACACCAGATAGATCAAGACCAAGTTATGATTTCCACATTATCCTTTCAATAGATTTAGTCTCTTTTGGAGACCATTAATAATCCACTTATTGTCTGCGGAGTTTTACTAATATAGTTGGTATTTCACTCACCCACTTACTATGATGATAGATTATCATATATGGGGATGATTTTAGAAACACATGGTTTAATCTCGTTTTAATTGTCAAACATGGTCAGATCATAGAGCTTTATAAGTTCCATGATAAAGAGTGGATTTAAAAGTAATTTACTAAGAATTTTATCCTTGTGGGTGTAGTGAGTGTTGTTGAACTTCTATTTGATTAATTAATCTTCCCATCAGATGATATGGATGGATTTACACACAATATAATGGAAGATAAATTCACTTCTAGGGAATGTGAGATAATGCATGGATGATTTTTAAGGGATACCTGTGGTTATCAATCAGTGGGAGGATGGTGTATTCAGAAAATTCTGTTTCATATATAGTTCTATATTTCCTATTTTGAATTTATGAGAACCCAAATGGTGTTACCGGCCTTTTGAATCAAACCCTTCTAGGTATTTTTAATTGAGGATCATGTAAGTCATTCATGTAATCTATACATATATTACGTCAGGGTGTTAGTGGTGTAGTAGATTCAAATGTTATGTATTTATGATTTTTGGTGAAATATTGGTATTCATGAATTTAATTACATTGTGTCTTATGGAACCTTAGTGGCATAGAAGTGGCATGGTGGTTAACACTTCTGGTAGAGTATTATGTGTTTTGTTAATGGAGGAAGAACTTAAACTACTATATTTAGAGTAATTATTATTACATGGAGGGAGAGATGTGTACACCTTATTTCAAAGGTGGTCACCCCACAATTATCCCATGTGTGAGATATATCCCAATAGGTGAAATCAATTTAGTGGTCCTTCATGACTAAATATTATCAAGTAGTAAACCTGAAGAGTTTTTAGAAAGGTGGGGAGTGCATCACCCACAATTCACAGTGGAGATTTTTTTCCGTTAATGTTTTTATTAAATATTTTAATTATTGTCCTAAGTGGAAACTACCCTATTAGAGTGTTACCCTTAGTGTGTAATGTTTATTGGATCATTTTTTTTGGATTTACCCATTATTTATAAACTCTTTCTATAATCGGATATATCCTAGAATCTGTAGCTAATAGAGTAGGGACATCTAAAAATTCAAGACTGTATTCTTTTAATTATTGTATATTTGGATAAATAATTAATAATGGAATGTTTTTTATGAATTTTGATGATTATTTAATTATTATGAATGTATTAATAATTTTTTTTAGGAATGATAGATGAAATTCCAACCTGATTATATTTAGTATTGAGTTAGAGAATATTTGTAAATAGAGATGAAAATTGGGGATTCATATGGATGTTTGTATAATGGTTGATGATGATTTGATTTCATTCACTCTGGTAATGAACTAGAAAAATTAGTGGAAGTTTCATATTATAATCATATGGTTGAAATATAGTCTTGGATATGAAGGATCATGTTTCCATGAAAATTATCTTGTTTCAATGTACAATCCTAGGTAATTGATCAATGTTTTAGCATGTTGTAGATGGGTCTTACTCATGAAGTAATCATGTATAAAAGTCCATATTGTTGGTGTAAAGGAACTCTCACCATGGATAGAAAATGAATTAAATCCTTTTGAAATTTATTTTATGGGTTTTTTGTTAAATTTTATTCCATGTAGAAAAATTACGTTTATATTTGAAAAGGTTTCTGGTGTAGTGGATTGATAAAGATCACATAGAGTATATGTATGTTTACACATAGTTCCTATTTTGAGATTGGTTTGAGTTGGAAACATTTTAGGTTTAATAGGATGGTTCATAACTATATAGTTGTGTTCCATGTATGCTTAGATCCTAGTCATCTGATACAAAGGAAATTCATGCAATTGTTGTTTATTTTCTCATTGGGTAATTATATGAGTTTTCATTATCTAATAACCATAGTAATTTTATTTTAAGTGAACAATATGGTATTTTTTTGGGGAATATGTAGTGGAAAATGTTTTACAAATGATACATAACTCAATTTTTAGTTTCATTCATTGTGCCTCTCTAGGTGTAAAATAGTAAATTAACCATAGTATATGACCTTATAAAAGTAATCTCAAGATTTTATTGATTATAGGTTGTGGTGTCAACTCTTGATTTAGGTGGATGTGGTAGTGTTACTGTGGTGTGGTGTTAATAAAAATATATGTTTAATTATTACTTTTATTCTAAATTTGGCAACGAGTGAGATAATTAACACCATGATTATATTTAGAATGTTTTTTTCACCATATGGCTATAATAACATGATTTAACATTACGCACCCCAAGGGATAGCTGTTATTGGAAGATTATATTGTTATTAAATAACAGGATGTATAAAATATTTATTATTTCATCAATTATAATTAAACACTATATCTCTATGGGTTGTTTGAATTTAAGGATATTTGTCTCAATTACTATATTTAGTCACATGATTCTGGAAATTAGGAGGGCTAACAAAAACGAGTTCTTAAAGGGATAACTGAACTAATAATATGGATAAAAAATGATGATTGATGGGAATATAATCTTAATAAATGAACAATAAAATCTAATATAGAACATTGTTTTATTTTTAACCGACTTTGTTATTCGATTATTTTTCTTGAGTGAATTGTGTTACACTTTTAAATAATAATAATGAGAAAGAAAACTAAAAATCTATTAATTTTTAAAAACTTAATAATTTTTAAAATGCAATAATTATAAATTTTTATTTTTATATTTGTGAAATATGAAATTAATGGTCAATTATAGTATATAAATAAACTAATTTCATGAATATTTTTTAATGTCAGTAGTGATGGTTTATCTATTTATGTAGATAACTCAAATTTATTTTATTCATATTTGATATAGTTATCACTAATTTCTTTTATTATTGACTAATAGATTTTGTTCTTGGTGTGTGTCTATGTTATTTATTTTCATATTATTACATCTGACCTTATTCATGAATTGTTTTGATGATATAAATTCCATATGAAGAATTATTATGAGATTTATTTTCTCTCCCTTGTATCTTTATATTCCATATGTTGTACAAATCTATCCTCCCCCCCACCCTCCCTCTCTCACTCCCTATTATGTGTTGATGGATAGACCATAACCATAGTTACCATTAGAATAAGTATGGAGTGATTACATTGATTGATAGGATGTCATATAGTGTTGTAATAGGGAGGGAAAATGATGACTAGGGGAAGGTGAAATTAATGAAGGGGCTCTGATCAGGTTGGATGAAATGTTATAAATCATAGTCGGAGTTGGATCGAAGGTGAGTTGGAGATTTAGGATTGGATTTTCTCAATAAATAGGGGAATTCCCACCATGATTCAGATAGTATCCTAGAAAACATCCTTGGTGGATAATTCCACAATATAAAGGATGACACCATGGGGAGGATTAGTCGCCTAAACCTTCCCAAAATTATGGTACTTAAAGGTTCTAATGGAAATCCACCTTCCAGGTGACAATAACATAGTCCTATCATTCTTGGCTAACTATACTATGTCGCTTCTATCGCATCCAAACATGGTCGAGGTGACCACATGTAGTGATGCACAATATTTTTGGTAACCACACATCCCCACATTTACCCACATATTGGAATCCATGTTATCACTAGGTGCCCCCACCCACATTGAGTGTGCCACTTAGCAATCCCAATGGTCTTCCACATGGACCAGTCCATCCCTGGGGGTAATTTTGGTAAAATCTCATATGGGTTTCTATTTTAGGTAAATAAGTATTCTATACTAAGAATTGTTTTTACAAAGATCATAGTGGTGTAATTATTATTTCCATCTTAATCTATATGTGAGTTTTTATAAATAAATTTCCTTTTAGTATTTTTATATTCAATGATGGTGTTCAGGCAAATGATCAGAGTATTCTCCTTACTCAGATAGGACCAGGTAATCCCTTTGTATACATGGAGTAGTATATCCTTTATCTAAGGGTTGGTTTGTTTATATTATTAGGCATTCCCCATTAATACTCAAGAACCATTATCCTTTATCATATCATATAGTCTTGGTAAGGTATTATTCTCATATACCCAATGCAAGAGATCATATATATATATGTGATCTTTTTATAGATATAGTTAGGTATTACCACCATTTACCTATGCTGTGAGATCCCCTATCAATGGGTTTCATTCCTTATGATGTGGTGTCTTTTATAATTCATATATTTCTCTATGTGGTTATAGCGATATGAAGTGATTTAGTCATAGTTGGGTGGTTATGATAATAGGGTTCAATATTCCCTTGACACAGACCAATTCACAGAAAAAGATTAGTTTCCCTTATGGATTTATAGATTGGTGGCATTGATTTTCTTGGAGTTATATTTAGATATTACCACATCTAAAATTCTTTCTATAGTGAGAATCAAGAAGATCAATTATGAAACACACTGGTGATGTCGAAGTTGGAGAGGTGGATAAGAATGGGCACTTTGGGATAAGTTACTATTATGGAACTCCCTATGTTTACTTCAAGATGCCACATATGGTCGGGTAATGAATATAGACTACATGAGACATTAAGTACTAAATCCCTCACTAGTTTCATCTATTAATTACTTTTTCATGATTTGGAGCTAGTTTGATTGAAACCTCTCAGGGTTCTTAATCGTTCTTTTTACAAGGAATATGTAGGTTAATTTTTGTTTTCATTATTTAGGTTACTCACTCATACCAGAGGTTTTGAGATAATAGTTTTTTTCAATTTTAGTTTTATAGGATCAATATGATTATGTTTATAGTCACCCATATATGAGCCATGCTCCCCCACAAGTTTTCTTTATACAGAAAATGCACAGGTCTGAGATGGAATTTGTTGTTGTAGAAATATTGTTCCTTTTTCTATGATAATGATTGGTGATATTTGGAATTTTGTGATTATTTAAGTGTCCATTATGGTTTTATTTTCATAATGAAGTATATAATGTGAGGAATAGATTCCTCAGTACATGCATTTCAGATTAGGATACTAACCTGATGTTTTGTTATTTTGGTTTTTTCCTATGTGGTATGGTTCCAATGTTCATTGCCTCATGCGTGTAAATTATATAATAGAGTTACATAAATATAACATATGGGTATTTTTATTTATGTTATGATTCGGTAATATGTATATATTTATAGTTGATATGGGCTAAGGACACCCATAGTGTGTGATATGTCTTTTTGGGGTTACTCACCAGCCCCTGTACGCTTGAATTAATGATTGGGATGGAACTCTCAGCTAGCCTCTCCCCTCAGAGGGACCATGATGTGTTGGATCATGTCAGAAGGAATTAACCATTAAAAAAAATTCCACGAGATCAATTCATGAGAAGAAAAAATTTAATGGTAAAAATTTCATCGATTGATATCATAATTTGATAATTATTCGCATAAAAGAGGAGAAATTATACGTCATATTGTAACCCAAAACATTGGAATTTTTTTCTTTTTACCCAAAAATAGGGAATCATTTATTATGAAATAAATTATAAGTATTCATATTATATTAACTTATTATTGTTAATAGATATGGTTAGCAGACATAGAAATCTATAGGATGACCTAGAATCATCAAATTTGATTAAATGGACTATAATGAAATCTAAGAATCATAGCTCTGATGAAATATAAATTATAAAAATAAATTTAAGAAACTATGAATCATGAGTATAATATGTTATAAGCACATTTAAAATCTGTTGTAATGTGATTATTTTAAATTAATAGAGGAATTTTATTAAGTGAGATGTATACCAACAAGTAGGGAATTGAAAAAGAGTTTCCTAATTATATATGGTGATATTTAATTTAATTTTTCAAAATTTATAATAATTATTTCAAGAAGATTGTTTTTATATAAATAAATAAATTGAAATTTTATTTCTGTATCATACCTAGATAAGGTGGGGTTTTCATTATTAATAATTAATATTTTTATACACTTTATATGAAATAATTGTTTTATTGTTGTTAAAACATGATATATATGTTGTATATGTATCAGATCATAAACCATATATAATTTAAATAATAATAAGTTAAAAATTAAATATTAAAATTCAATTTTTCTTTTTCTTTTTCTATTAAGCAATATACATAAAAATTGAACCTGATGACTCAACAATGAAGGATTACTAGTGTAACATCCCAGGTATATAAAGAATTGGACATTTTCATATTTATTAATATTTTTGAATTAAATATTAATTTTACTTTTAAGGGTACTCTATGTCAGATAGCGTATTGAACACACAACCACATATTTCAGTGAAATCTTATGCTACACACAACATTTTGTTATAATGAAAAATAATTTAATATTATTATTATTTTAAATTATTGTTAACTCCTAGAAATTGTATTAGTAAGAATGAGTATAACTAACTACAATATGATTACAGATATTTTTTAAATGTTTTTACCTATATCCAATAAGTTTAAGAGGATTAAAATAAGAATTAATTTTTTTTAATGTGAAATACTTTAATATTCTTTAAAAGGATGATTTACCTCCTTTTGATGGAGAACCCCTTTTTAATCATGTTTTTTTCACTTTTATATGTTCCGTTTGACTAAATATATATTTTATTTAGAAGTGGGATATCCAAATTTAATTTAAGTAATATTTTGGTATTTTTTGATAATGTTCATTTTTTGATGAATACTGAAAAATTCAGCATTTTAATTCAAAACTTCTTTTTAATATAATATTATTATATATTTATATTGTAATTTTAATTGGTTTTAAAGTGTAATTGGATTATATTTTTACCATTTAATCCAATTTTGTTCGCTTGAAGTAATTTATCTTTGAAATTGGACATAAAAAAAGTTAAACTTTTGATATCTATTATTTCTTAAAAACACGTTATTTGATTTTGAAAATGGGAATTACATTTAATTTAATTTATGAAACCACTATGTGTTGAATTTGGAAAAATGGATTCAATACTTGGAATCAGGAGGTCCAAATTGTGTAAATAGGTCAATTTTATTTTTAGACATTATGAATAGTAACTTTAGTGAATATTTTATTTACCATGGTTAAATGGAAAATATGGAAAATATGGGTTAAAAATAATATTATTATGATATTTAATTACCTTAACATGTGTCCTAATCCAATTGGATGATACCTATCTGACCATGGTAAACCTTGGGTAAATTTAGGGACCCCATGGAGCCACTTGGGATTGATAATTACATTTTATATTAATTAATTTAATGTAAGGATAAAAATTACATAAACATATATCTTCTATTAAAACAATTGTATATGGGGTTATATAAGTGATATCTTGGACTATAAATATTTATTATAAATCTAAAAAGATTTCCTATATCATTGTATTTTATTTAGAATTTTTAGACATTAAATAAATAAATTTATTTATGACATTATGGTGATGCTGTAATTTCTTCATTAATGAAGGATTCAAATAAATTATATTATAAATATTAAAATAAATTTATTTTGAAACTTTTTAATCCATACACGAATTTAAGGGGTAATAATGACTTTTTATATTTTAATTAATGATGGTTCCTCAAAATAATCATGTTTTTATAGATTTTTTTAAATTCTCGATATGAATAATTTTTAAATTGAAAAAAATGGGTTTTTAAAACAATTAATATTTTATTAAATGGTTAAATAATCCTAAAAATCTAAGCTTCTGAAAAATGAGAAAAATAATGTTATAGATGTCATAAAGGATCTATTTTGGGTCTCTTAGAATTTTATAGTAAATATATTAACAATATAGTATGAATATATAAGAGGACATGGTAAAAGTTAAATACGATAACCAAGGGTTAAATAAAAATTATAAGCTTTGAAAAATATACAAAACCTATCCAATTATTATTGGATGATTTTATTTAGACTTATATTTAATTTATAGTTGAATTAAATAAGTTTTGGGCCTTTTTAAATATAAAATCATTTTATAATAAAATAACACTTTCAAATATTTTTAAAGATCCCCTCCCCCCTCTTAGAAAAGGCCTCCACCTCTAACCCATTAATCACACCTATCAACCCACTTTTATAATCCAAACTCTACTCCAATAATCTCTCGACATCAAAATATTCCACCTAGAAGACTTACTTTTGGTATAAGGAAACAAAATATATCCATTGAGTTCAAACCAAAGGGAGTTACCCAATTTAAAGGTAATGTATACTCTCAAGTTCTTTTATTTTATTTTCCTTCTCCATACCCTATGATCTTTTTATTGATTGTTTACATAACAAAATAAGTATCCTCAATATAATTGGTTGTTTTTATGGGATTTATTCTAACTACACTTCTACACACCTCCATCTAATTGTTAAAAACATATTGTATCTATGGACGGCGAACTACTGCCTCACGAAACGATGACTTTTAAATTATATCCTACTGCCTCTCATGGAGGCCATTATGAATGAAATATAATTATATATGATATTTATGATATTTATTTTATCTTTACACTTCTATAATTCTAATTTAGAACAGAAATTTATTCTTTTAATGTTGTATAAATAAGATAATTTCATTTGTGGAAGTGCGGCCAACCTCCCCCTCAAAGTGATATGACTCATTCATACCATACATGGAATGTATAAAGGATAGTGTTAATGAAATTATTTAATTTATATAAAATATATTATATTAGAATAGTAATATACATATATATCATTTGTTTTTAATTCCATTAAAAATAGGAAAAAATGAAATGAAAGTAGCGTTCATGCGTATGTACGGCTTACTGTCTCCATGAACGGTGCATTTCATTTTCATATATCCAAATGATATAAACTATTATAAATAAATTTATACTAGATATATATGTTATATATGATATTTAAATCATGCATGAAAATATGAATATAATGTACTTTTTACCACATGGACAATCTGTAATTATAACAAGTTAATTTTTGACTCAAGTTCCAATCATCAACAAAATGTCTGATATGAACTCAGATAATTAATTAATTATTGTAGCAAGGTAATATGTGATATAAAAGGAATAATAAAATTTAAAAATCTTCTTAAGAGATTAAAAATCAACTTAAGTTTATTATTCTTGATAAATAAGGAACATAAGCCATGAGTCGGAGTCAAGGTAAGGGAACTTCATAACCCAATTTCCATTCTTTGGGTTAAACATCTACTTCATGATTATGTCATGCTATGAATATGTTTGAATGACCTCTGATTGATTTACACTTAATATCCACTTATATTTGGTGTATTTATGTTTTTCAGACATAATTATGTCATTAGTTTATCCTTAATCTATTGGTACAGTATTTGTAAGGGATTTCGTCTCAATTTACATTGTATTAAGACTTATTTGTTGTTATGCACCAATTCAATTTTTTATATGGTGTATATACTACCCTTGGAAATATTACATCATGAATCTCCTTATTCTCATGATATTATATGTTTTTTATGTTAGTAATTAATTTTTTTATTCAAGTATTTCCTCAAGTGGTAACATGATCTTTAACTAAAACATCCTTTTAAAATTTTTAATGATTTATTCTTCTAAATATTTCTCATTAATGTCATTTTTTTAAAAATGTGTTAAGGGTTTATTTATATGGACATTAATGTTTTATAATGTTAATTACTTTAAAATCATCAATGTGTTATGGGAATATTTGATTCAAAAATCTCTTTATTATATAGTTTTAATGGGTTTACAAATGGTTTGATAAAGTATTGATTATGTCGATATATTGAAATCATATATTGTGATTGCAATGTGGAAATTTTATCTTTCCTTTATTATTGTTTTATTTTTTATGAATATTTTATGGTTTTTGGGAACTGTTTATGTATATTGGTGGTTCAATGATAAAACTAGGGCGGGTGAGCCTGAGATTGCTCTCCAATGCATTGGCTAATGTGACGGATGTAAACGTTCATGTTTATCCTAAGAGATTTAAGGAATATATTGTGATGTTTATTCTAACATAACTTCCAAGGTATTTGTGAAAGCTACAATTTAAGTGTGTTATGTATGCCAAAAGTTACCATTATGATTTATAATTTCTATGTTTTAGTCATAAATCTTATAGTTTCAGTAGGTGGGTTAAAGAGCCTTTGTTTTGAAAGTATTGATGGACTAATGATCTGTTTTATTATTTTATAACCCTTATTGAGCATTTTATTCACATCCCATGTGTTTGAAATGTTTTTTACAATATATAAGTAAGGGTAAGATAAAGTAATAATTCATGAAGATTTATATTAAGAAAAGAATTCTTGTTTTCATTTAAGAGTTTTTATTTTATGAAAAAATGGATTCTGAGTAGAAGTGTATACTTTGTAATATTTGAGATGTAATGTAATAGTTATGGACTAATTCTCTAAAACTCTATACCTGAAAAGTTCATCAATGTAAATTATTAAATTAATTAAAGATTATATAATGTTTTAAGGCTAGGGCATTATAGTTGGTATCCAAGGTCGCTTTAGACATTTTTAGGGATTAAGAGTTTTTGTTAGAAACATGGTTAGTCTCTATATCTACTACTTAAGTTAAATTATTATTTTTTACATTTTTCAAATCAAGAAAAGTCTGTTACAAATGAATGGGGTAGGATATCAAATGACATTCCTATATCTTCTTTATGACTTTCTTGTAATAATTATTACAATGTCATATCCAGATGATTCTAAAACATTTTCTAACAGACCACACACTTATAAGAAATTGATTGGGATATCAAACACCTTTGCTAAACTTCGATACCATCGTGGATCATGAGTTGTATTTAATCAATTCCTATTTTCTCAATATTCTCATATTTTAATGAATGGTTAATATTGTCAAGGAATTTTCAAATATTTTACCTTATCACATGATTCTGAAGCATATTATGATTTTGAAGAAGGTTATGAAGAAGGATACCCTTGCGTAACATATTTATATTTGTTTTCAAATTATTATCTATCAACACATACTTATTGTATTTCAAAAGTACCATTGTTTAAGTGTTTCCACTCAAACTCGGTCCGACTATTTTATAAAAAGCATGTTTTATCAGATGTTTTGAAATTATATGTCATACATTATTATTTTTTGAAACTAGTTGTTTGTGAAAACCCATATGACCCAAGTTATACGAGGTGTATTGAGATAAAGGAAGTTTATGATTTTTAAGGATCTATAAATCACTGATGTAACGCATGGACCAACTATCTACATGAATAATATGAAGATAAAACCAATTGGACACCATGATCAAGGAAAGATATTATTTCTTTAGGAATAGTATTATTTTATAGAAGTAAAAAAGACAATATCTATAAAAGACTTCATGAATTATGATATTGAGGTCATTATGAGTTGGGATGAAAATGCGAGGTATAAGACAACCATTGAGGTTAAATAATGTTGCTATTTTTTTGAGTTTTATAAAAAGGGACAACACAAAAGATGGGTGACAACTCATCGTATCCAGTAAGGCCATAAGAATCAAACCCACAACCGAAGGGCGATAATGGTACATCGCCTACCATAGTCCCTCATAAAGTCACTGGTCTTAATGACTTATTCTTTTTAGTTAAATAATTTTATGGATCAATAATAAGTTTATTTTGGGAACATATGTTTTTCTTTCAAATGGATATCCATAGTATAGGGAAATGATTTGGTGATTTAGTGATAAAGGATAGTTTGGAATACATTCTATCATTTTAGAACACTATATTCCTAAGGAAAATAGTATACTATGGGATCTCATTTGTGGTGTAAAGGTTGAAATTTTAATTTGGAATAATCTATGTTTTTATTGTAGACACATAGAAATTTGGGATATTTATGGAAATGATTAACCTATCATAGAGAATATGTGATAAGGATAATTACTTTTCAGTAGGAGACTTTAAGAGTAGTCGATGTTATTTGGTGATAAATGTTAACATTTTTGTGGAAGACTATATGATCAAATCAGTGATAATTTTGGGTTTCAAACATATTTTGGATTATATTGAAGGATTTTAAGGAATATTTTTTATTTAATAGTGCTTGTTGAACTTTGGGTACTCTTAGTTCAATTTTGGTGATTAAGAGTAGTATTTTTATTTATCCTTTTGTGGATTATATGATCTTATACTATCCATTTTTGTTTAGGTTACTTTCTAATGATAATAGAAATAAATAGTTCATATTTTGTGGACTATGTGATTCTATAGAAGTTTATTCTGGAACATTAGGTGTGAAAAATTCATATTTAATACTCATCATTTGGAGAAAAGATGAGTTTTGGTAGAAACTTATTAAAGGATGAAACTCTACAAGAAAAGTATGTATATTTCCATATCTATATAGTCAATATCATAAATATATTCCTTAAAATTATGATAAGGAACTTAAAAAATGATTTCTGTTTGGTTTTCCTACTGGGTAATGAAATACCATTTAACCCTTCATAAGTTTGTGATTTTCTGGTGGTTAACATTCTCTTAATCAAGTTTTTTATCACTCTCTATCAAAACATGAAACATAGTTTATCCTCTATATCAATGTTTTCCTACATTGAATCCTATATGGGTTGTGTCAATTTACATTTTTAACTTCTCTTTATTTATTTTAATGTTATAGTTTAATTGACTTGTTTTCCAATGCAGGACTTTTAATGAAGCTTCTGAACCCAATTTTAAAATTCCAAGAACGCAATTTCGAAAATGGGGGAAATTTGTAACATCCTAGGTAAATAAATAATATTATATTTTCATATTAATTAATATTTTTTAATTAAATATTAATTTTATGCTTAAGGGGTTTCTATGTCTGATATATTACTCTACACGTAACAACATATATCTTTGAAATCTTACATTGCACACAACTTTGAGTTATACCGAAAAATAATATATTATTATTATTATTTTAAATGGTAGTTAATTCCTAGACATTTTATTATAGGGAATGAAAAGAACCGACTACAATATGATTACACAAGTTTTTTAAATGTTTTTACTTTTATCCAATATGTTTTAGAGGCTTAAAATAATAATGAATTCTTTTTTAAGCATGAAATACTTTAATATTCTTTAAAAAGCTAATTTACCACCTTTTGATGGTGAACCATTTATAAATAAAGTTTTCTTACCTTTTCTATGTTCCATTTGATTGAACAAACTAATTATTTAGAAGCAGGATATAAAAATTTAAATTGGATAAACTTTGGTATATTTCTGATAAATTTCATTTTTTGATGAATAATGGAAAATTTTGCATTTTAATTCAAAACTGCTTTTTAATATAATTTATTTAGATGTTTATATTTTACTTTTAATATGTTTTGAAGTGTAATTGGATTATATTTTCTTCCTTTTAATTCAATTTTGTTCATTGGAAGTAATTTCACTTTGAAATTCGACATAAAAAAATGTCAATATTTTGATAGTTATTATTTCTTAAAAACATGTTATTTGGTTCTGACAACAAGAATTAATTTTAAATTAATTTATGCAAATTTTATGTTTTTAATTTGGAAAAATGGGTTCCACATTTGGAATTCGGAGGTCCATATTGTGTAAGTAGGTATGTTTTATTTTTAGACATTATGAATAGGAATATTAGTAAATATTTTATGACCAGGGTTAAAGGGTAAATATGGTAAATAAGTGTTTCCGAGCTTTCGCCGGGGCGCGCGCGCATCCGTCCGCGGAGGAGGGGGACGCGCGGCTTTGTTGCCCCGCATTCCCGCTTTCCAAAGGCGGGCGTCATTCGTTCCTTATTCAGGTACGTCTGCTCCTTGATCGAAACGGGATGATGGGATGTTGGTTCTTCCTCCTGTGGATTCCTCCTCAGAACTCGTCACCTAGTCCGGGTCTCCCTTATAGATTTAATACGTTGTTCGTGAATCTCATTCCCGGTGCCATATTGTCATTGACGCCGGTTAATTACACTACTTCCGTCAAGACATTCCATAGGGTCTTGACATGGTAGCGACCTTCGGTCGGAGTAGACGGCAACATCAGGAATGTCGGGGCATCTATGGGTGCGTGGACATTAGGGAACCTGTATTCTTCCTCATAAGAGGGCATCTCAAGGGTGCAGAACCCGAGGCGTATGTCTGAGGTTTTCCTCAGCTTCCTGTGTTTAACACAGGGTATGTTGCAAGATTAACGTCTAGCAGAGACGGTTACACCAAAGGCGTTCCATCCGAGGTTTTCCTCAGGCATCTCATGTTTATCACGAGGTAGGCTGCGTGTTTAACGTCTTGCGGAGACGGAATGAGGGTGATCAGAACGTCCCATAGAGACAGTTCAGATTGGTATATCCCTATGAGGGAACACCTGGAAGGCTTACCAAGGCGATGGATCAGAACGCCCAAAGAGGACGGATCCGAGGTGGTGCACTCCCTAGAAGGGAAAAGGGTGATGAATCGGGGTGTACACAGAGGACAACGACCCGGAGATATGATGGGGCTTACACGTGGAAAGCGGCCCATGCGCCGCTAGGAGCAGCGAGGAGGTGGATGGCATGATTCCACCGGGATGTGGCGGCCCGGGTGAGAATCAGGATGGGTGATGGATGAATGAGTGAAGTGGAGGAGGATGAAATGGGACCATCGCAGGGGCGACGGTGAAGTTGGGCTTGAGCCTTGAAGAGGCTTCCTACGTATCCCCGTGGCAGGGAATCAAAGTCCGCGTAGTTCGGGATGGTGCCGGTAAACCGACGTGAAACTGGACCTTGGTCCGAGGGGAGTTGGGCTTGAACCTCTGGGAGGATTCCTACGTACCATGCCATGACATGGATCAAAGTCCTCGTAGTTCAAATGGTTGAGTCTCAATGGCTTACCACTGGACCAGATTGTAGTTTAACGTCATGCTGGACGTAAGTGTGCAGTTTAACGTCATGCTGGACGGTAGTGAACCCTGACGTGAATAAACGATGGGTGGGCTTGAGCCTCGTGGAGGCTTCCTACGTACCATGCCTTGACATGGATCAAAGACCTCGTAGTTCAAAAGGTCGCAACGGCTTACCGCTGGACTGGAATGGGACCCGACGTGAAAGAGCGACGGGTGGGCTTGAACCTCGTGGAGGCGTCCTACGTACCATGCCTTGACATGGATCAAAGACCTCGTATTTGAAAGGGTTTCGCCGGTAAACTGACGTGAATGTAGACCTTGGTCCACTATTGGTGGGCTTGAACCTCGTGGAGGTGTCCTACGTACCATGCCTTGACATGGATCAAAGACCTCGTAGTTCAGGAGGGGAGTTTGTCGGTAAACCGACGTGAAAGCAGACCTTGGTCCGCTAATGGTGGGCTTGAACCTCGTGGAGGCTTCCTACGTACCATGCCTTGACACGGATCAAAGACCTCGTAGTTCAAATGGGTCACAACGGCTTACCGCTGGACCAGGGTGCAGTTTAACGTCGTGCTGGACGGGGGTGAGACCCGACGTGAAAGAGCGACGGGTGGGCTTGAACCTCGTGGAGGCTTCCTACGTACCATGCCTTGACATGGATCAAAGACCCCGTAGTTCAAAAGGTCGCAACGGCTTACCGCTGGATGGGGATGTCAACGCCTTACCGCTGCATAGGATTACAATAGTGAATGGGGCTTACGCTAGGAAGCTGCCCGGGTACCGCTATGGAGCGGCACTGGTGAATGGGGCTTACGCTAGGAAGCTGCCCGGGTACCGCTATGTAGCAGCACTGGTGAATGGGGCTTACGCTAGGATGCTGCCCGGGTACCGCTATGTAGCGGCACTGGTGAATGGGGCTTACGCTAGGAAGCTGCCCGGGTGCCCCTAAGGAGTGGCAATGGTGAATGGGGCTTACGCTAGGAAGCTGCCCGGGTGCCACTAAGGAGTGGCAATGGTGAATGGGGCTTACGCTAGGAAGCTGCCCGGGTGCCACTAAGGAGTGGCAATGGTGAATGGGGCTTACGCTAGGAAGCTGCCCGGGTGCCACTAAGGAGTGGCAATGGTGAATGGGGCTTACGCTAGGAAGCTGCCCGAGTGCCGCTGAGGAGCAGCACTGGTGAATGGGGCTTACGCTAGGAAGCTGCCCGGGTACCGCTATGTAGCGGCACTGGTGAATGGGGCTTACGCTAGGATGCTGCCCGGGTACCGCTATGTAGCGGCACTGGTGAATGGGGCTTACGCTAGGAAGCTGCCCGGGTGCCACTAAGGAGCGGCAATGGTGAATGGGGCTTACGCTAGGAAGCTGCCCGGGTGCCGCTAAGGAGTGGCAATGGTGAATGGGACTTACGCTAGGAAGCTGCCCGGGTGCCACTAAGGAGTGGCAATGGTGAATGGGGCTTACGCTAGGAAGCTGCCCGGGTGCCACTAAGGAGTGGCAATGGTGAATGGGGCTTACGCTAGGAAGCTGCCCGAGTGCCGCTGAGGAGCAGCACTGGTGAATGGGGCTTACGCTAGGAAGCTGCCCGGGTGCCACTAAGGAGTGGCACTGGTGAATGGGGCTTACGCTAGGAAGCTGGCCGGGTGCCACTAAGGAGTGGCAATGGTTAATGGGGCTTACGCTAGGAAGCTGCCCGTAATGTCTTCCTCATGTCTGGCCATGAGGGCATCCCAACTCACTGGTGAATTGGGCATCCTATCATTTGTTAGATAGGGAGAATACTACAGTTTAGAGTCATGTAGGTAGGACTATTGTCATCTCATGATAAGAGAATGAGGCATCTCTCGATAGAAGCGAGAGGCATCCTATCATTTGTTAGATAGGAAGTACTACAGTTTATAGTCATGTAGATAGGACTATTGGCATCTCATGCTTGGAGCATAAGGCATCTCTCGTATAGGGCGAGATGCATCCTATCATTTGTTAGATAGGGAGAATACTACAGTTTAGAGTCATGTAGGTAGGACTGTTGGCATCTCATGATAAGAGCATGAGGCATCTCTCGTATAGGGCAAGAGGCATCCTATCATTTGTTAGATAGGGTGTACTACAGTTTATAGTCATGTAGATGGGACTATTAGGCAGAAGGTGCCTAGAAATGGTTGGTGTTGGGACTTACGCAAAGCAGCCCTTTCTGGTTGAACCTGGCATAGGAGCCAAGTGATTGGGTTTGGAGGAGTTACCTGAGGAATGGTTCGACTCAAGGTACCCGGGGAATCGATGATGAGAATCTCAACTCACGACATGGAATGAAACCAAGAGGAATATGTCAACTCAAGGTGTTCCGTGGTGTGTGGAGGAGTATCTCAAATCATGGTGTTCCATAGGTGGTAGGTGGGAGCGCATAAGGGCGCAATGGAAAATCCCGGCATCCCGGCCCGAAAAGTTCGCAGTGCGACTCTCAATTTTTCATGGGGGTCTGTGACGGTAGCGAAGGGACCGGCCCGGAGGGCCGGGACCGCAGCCCGGCACTGACCCCGAGCGGGGGTGCGGGGGCTGCGCCCCCGCGGTATGGACCGGTGGGCGCGAAGGTAGGATCCTCGCGAAGGATAGGTCTTCGCGAAGTAGCTTCGCGAAGCATGGCCTCGCGGAGCAATGGTCTCTCGCGGAGCATAGGGGTCTCGCGGAGCTTGGTCTCGTGGAGCAGCATCGCGGAGCAAGGGCTCGCGGAGCAAAGGGCTCTCGCGGAGCTTGGTCTCGCGGAGCAAGGGCTCGCGGAGCAAAGGGCTCTCGCGGAGCTTGGTCTCGCGGATCAGCATCGCGGAGCAGCATCACGGAGCATAGGCTCGCGGAGCATGGACTCGCGGATCCTCTGCTCGCGGAGCAGCAACGCGAAGGAAGCTTCTCGCGGAGCATGGCTTCGCGGAGCCGCAATGCGGAGCTCCGCTCGGCCGCCCAAGGGGCGAAGTGGCCGTGGCCGTCCCCTCGAGAAGGGGGGTGAGCTGGGTATTTATAGGAAGGGGCGCCGCGAAGCAGAACTTCCGCGCCGCCTCAGGAGCTTCGCGGCGCGCTCGCGAACGTCAAATGCGTTCGCGGAGCATCACCGCCTCTGGAGCTTCGCGGCGGCTCGCGAACGTCAAATGCGTTCGCGGAGCATCACCGCCTCTGGAGCTTCGCGAGGCCGCGATGGTAGGGGCGCTTGGCATTAGTGCTTCGCGAGGGGTCTTCGCGGCGCATCGCAAACGTCAAACGGGTTCGCGGAGCCTCTCGCCTCATTGCTTCGCGGCGGCGCTCCGCGATCACGGAGGGGGGCTTCGCGGATGGGCTTCGCGAACCAGATTTCCAGCCCAACTTCAAACGTCCATAACTCCTAATCCGTAACCCCGTTTGGGCCCTACGACCTACCAAATCGAAGCTTGCGAAATGGACTACGATCTTGGATCATGTATGGAAGCATTTGGAAAATTTTGGGGACGCGTTTTTCGGGGTCTACAATAAGGGTTAATGATAAAATTATAATAATATTAAATTACACTTACATGTGTATTAATCATATTGGATGATATATGTATGACCATGGGCATCCTTGGGTCGATTTGTGGACCTCATAGTGCCACTTGGGAGTGATAATGACATTTTATATTAATTAATTTAATGTAAGGACAAAAATAACACAAACATATATCTTTTAGTAAAACAATTGTATATGGGGTTATATAAGTGATCACTTAGACTATAAATATTAATTATAAAGCTAAAATGATTTCATATATCATGGTATATTTTTATAATTTTTATACATTAAATAAATAAATCTTATTTAGACACAATGATGGTGGAGTAATTGCATCATTAATGAAGGATTCATATAAATTATGTTATAAATCTTAAAATAAATTTATTTTAAAATTTTTTATGACGTACACAAATTTTAGGTGAAATAAAGACTTTTTATCTTTGAATTAATGATTTATTTTTGAAATAATCAAGTTGTTATAGATTTTTTTAAAATTCGTGATATGAATAATATATAAATTGATATAAATGTGTTTTTAAAACAATTAATATTTAATTAAATGATAAAATAATCCTAAAAATCGGAGATTCTAAAAAATTACATAAATAATGTTAACAATGTCATAAATTATTCATTTTGAGTCTCTTGGAAATTTATCGTAAATATTATAACCATATAGTATGAATATATATGAGGATATTGTAATAGTTAAAAAAGATAATAAGGGGTTGAATTAAAAATATAAGGATTAAAAAAGATTCAAAACCTATCAAATTGTTATAGGATGATTTTATTTCGACATAAATGTACCTTATATTTTAATTAAATATTTTTTGGACGATTTGAATCTGAAAATAAATTTATAATAAAATAATACATTCAATCTTTTTTAAATATCCCCTCTTCCCTTTTATAAAAGGCCACAACCTCTGACCCATTACTCACACATCTCAACCACCTTAGATCATCCAAAAGTTTCTCCAATAATCTCCAAAAATACCTCTATTCAACATATAATCCTTACTTTATGAATAAAAAAAATTCAATAAAGCCATTGGGTTCAATCCAAAGGGAGTAACCCAATTTAAAGGTAATGTCTTCTCTCAAGTTATTTTATTTTATTTTCCATCTCCACACCCTATGATCTTATTATTATTCGTTTAATTAAAAAAGTATCCTTAATATAATAGTTTTTATGAGATTTATTCTAAATAAACTTCCAGACACATCCATCTAATTGATACGAACTTACTTTTTCTGTGAACGAAGAACTACTGCCTCACGAAATAATGATTATTCAGTTATCTCCTACTGCCTCTCATAGTGTCCATTATGATTTCAGTGTAATTAAATATGATATTTTTTTTATCTCCATTGATCTATAATTCACATTTAGAACATAAATTTATTATTTTCATGTTCTATAAATTCGATAATTTTATTTGATAAAGTGCGGACTACCGCCCCTTCAAAGTGATATAACTCATTCATACCATACATGAAACGTATAAATGACAGTGTTAATGAACTTTTTTAATGTATATAAAATATATTATACTGGAATAATAATACATCTATATATCATTTGTATTAAATTCTTTAAAAATGAAAATAATGAAATGAAAGCAGCGTTCATGCGTACGTACAACTTACTGTCTCCATGAATGGTGCATTTCATTTCAATATATCCAAATGAAATAGACTATTATAAATACATATATAATGGATATATATGATATATATGATATTTAAATCATGAATAAATATCTGGAGATAATTTATTTTTGACCACATGCACAATTTGTAATTATAACATGTTCATTTTTTACTAATGTTCCGAACATTAAAAAAATGACTGATATGAACTCAAATAATTAAATAATTTTTGTAGTAAGGTAATAATTATATAAAAGGAATAATAATATTTAAAAATGTTCAGTAGAAATTAGAACCTAACTGAAGTTTATTATTCAGGAAGAACAAGGAACATACACGAAGATTCAGACTCAAGGAAAGGGAACTTCTTAACCCCATTTCCATTCATTGGGTTAAACATCTACTTCTTGATTCTGTCGTGATATGAATATTTTTGAATGATCAATGATTGTTTAACACTTAATATACACTTATATTGGGTGTATTTATATTGTTTACACAAAATTATGTCATTAAATTATCCTAAATCGAATGGTACAATCATTGTAACGGATTTCGTCTCAATTTACATTCCATTGAGACTTATTTGTTATTATGCCCAAAATCACTTTTTTATGGTGTATATACTGACCTTTGAATTATTAAATAATGATTATCCTTATTCTCATTATATTATAAGTATTTTTTATGTTATTCTTTAATTATTTTTATTCTTGTATTTCGTCATGTTTTTACTGACTCTTTAACTAAAACATCATTTTAAATGTTTTAAATATTTATTTTTATAAATATTTCTCATTAATGTCCATATTTTTAAAATGGGTTAAAGGATTTATTTATATGGACATTAATGATTTAAAATGTTAAATCCATTAAAATATTCAAAGTCTTATGGGACACTTTGATTCAAAATATCTTTATTAAATATTTGAAAGGGTTTTGAAAATGGTTTGATAAAGCCTTGATTCTGTTAATATCATGAAATTATATTTCTGATGGTAATATTGAAATGTTATATTTCTTTTATACTTGTTTTATGTTTTATGATTACGTTATGGTTGTTGGGAACTGTTTACATATAGGGGTTGTTCCGTGATAAAACTAGGGTGGGTGAGCCTTTGATAGCTCTCTAATGCGTTGGGTAATGTGACGGAGGTAAATGTTAATGTTTATCCTATTAGATTTAGGGAATATACTGTGATGGGTATTCTAATGAAACTCCCTATACAGTTGTGAAAGCTAAAATTTAAGTATGTTATGTATGCCACACGTTACCTTTATGATTTATGATTTCTATGAGTTATTCATAAATATTATGATTTCATGTGTTGTGTTAAAGAGAGTATGTTTCATATGTATTTATGGATTAATGATTTGTTTCTTTATTTTATAACCCTTAATAAGATTTTTGTGCTCATCCCATGTTTTAGAAATGTTTTTAGTAGGGTATAAGGAAGGGTAAGAGAAATGAATAACTAAAGAAGATTTATATCAATAAAATAATTCTTGTTTTCATTGAAGCGTATTTACATTATGAAAAAAATGGATACTGAGTAGAAGTGTCTACTTCGTAATATTTGAGATGTAATTTAATAGTAGTGGCCTTATTATCTAAAACTCTAAAAATGAAAAGATTCTCAATGAGAATTATTAACTTAATTAAATATTTTGTAATGTTTTAAGGATGGGGCCTTATAACTAGATCCAAATGATTAAAAATCATTATGTGTATGTGATTATTTTTGTTATGTAAAATTATAAAATTTCATTCTAACGATAAATTAAAAAGTACTAAGGATATATTAGATCTCCAATATAATAATATATGTGATTATATAATTAATGTTTCTCATTAACATTATCGATGACTTTAGTATGTATTTGAATTTCTATCATATAAAACCTGTATGAATCCATTGAAATTAATAGAGTTAAAAATAATAATGTATAAAATTTAGTTAGAATAAGTATTAAAATACTTCAATCTAACTGACAGGGGAATCATTGAGTCAAGATTTTAATGATTACCCATCAGATTCATGGTGATTATTCCAAAATTATGATGATAGATTCCTATAGTAATGTTTTATTATTAATGGTGTTGCACTTATTTTTGAATATGGGATATATTTTTTTAAATTTTGATATTGATTTGGGGCTACTGGATGTTTCTATGTAGTCTCATCAGTATACATTTTGTGTTTATGATGACATTAATGATTAGTTCCTAGTGATTGAATAGGTTCCAATAGATATGGGGAGGGTAGGAAATTATGGTTCTATAGACACAAATCATGGGTGATGGTGATGGTAGTGTCAGGCTCCGTCAGCATTAGGATCAATTAATCAAGTAATATGTGTACTATATAGTTTTATTTTGAGATGTGAAATTTGGATCATTATTATTATTTTTGGTTGAATGTGTTGTGTAACTTGTATTAAATGTTTGGGTGGTTTTCTTCCCTATGTCATATGTAAAGGTCCCCACCTAAACCCTTACAAGTGTTTTATTTGGAAAATAAAATTAATTAAATTTGAGTGTGTGGTATAGCATAAAAACTCATTCAGCCTCATATAAAAAAATATAAATGGTGTATTTAAATGGAGAAATAAAACTGTATTACAAATGGTTCCATCAATAATCTATCATTTTTCCCTTCTTATTTACATTTGGGATTATTTAATAGAATCTTATTATCTTATAAATAATGGTGTTCCATAATAGGATATTAAGAAGGAACCACAAATACATGTGGATTGGAATGTTTCTTAATTTTCATAGACAAGGATTTGGGGTGGTTTGTAATGTGTATGATTTGTTAACTACGGTAATATGTAAACCAAATTAGATAAAAAGAATCTTTTTTATAATACTAAAGATAAAATAGTTATTATTGGTATAATCCATGAGAGAAAAAAGTGTTTCCCACTTTAGTTGTCATCTTTGTAGAGAGGAAATTTATTGTCAATTGAAATAGTAAATGTAAATTTTATCTTGATAACTTTCAACAATGTAACATCCCTTTATTATAAGAATATTACTTCTTTAAAACTGGTATTATTTTCTCAAATACTATAGTATAAATAAACATTATGAACCTTATAATAATATAGAAAACATTTTTATATATAAACATTACATTCCAAGGATGAATAAATTACATAGAATTAATTCACGTAAAATTTAAAAATTGAAAACATTAATAATATGACTAATGTTTTTTTATTCAGTGTGTCATTTTCTTATATAAATACTATTGAATTAAAGAACATAATAATTATTTTTAGTAAAAACGAGGTAGGTATATTTAATATTAAATTTTATGAATTTTTATAGAAATTTGATAGAATGGATAATGAAATAAATAATAAATATATATAAAAATTAAAATAATTTTATAATTATTTGACACTTATAATATTAAATGACTATTGGAATAATGTTGTGATCATTAAGTGTTGTAAAATAACTAGATATTAACAATTCAATTGAGAAAAATATTTAAATATAAGTATTATAATACTATAAAACGACATTCCAAATAATGTAACATAAAGAATTTATAAGTTTAAATATTAATAAGGAGGGTTTTAATTTATTTTTGTAAAATATAATTTTTATATCAAAATTTTAATATTTTAATTATGAAATTATGAAATTTATTTTTGTAAAATTGATTGATTTTTTAAATTAATACATCAAAATTATATTAGGAATATTTTTTTCTATTTATTATTTAAATAATCTTTATGATAATAGTAAAAATCCAATTTAGGTATATATTATAAGTTATATAACATCATTTGGATATAAAAGTTCAAATCTAATATATGAATCATTTTTTACAACGTAATGTTTATTTAATAAATTTATTTTATCAATTATTATTTTTATTTATAATCATATAAATCAAATTGAAATTCCTATGTTATATGTAATTATAATAACATAAAATTATTTATTATTTAGATCAAATAAAATTTTGAAAAATTCCATCCAGTTGTGGATGTATTTAAATAAAAAATATACCTAATTATATAATATCAAAATTATTAAGAATCAAGAGTATTCATAGTATTCCTATATAAGAACCAATCCTCCACCCTTTTCTATTTACTACCAAAAAACATCCATATCCAAAAATCTACCAAAATCCCTCTATAAACCCACCTATAGATATTCTTGAGGCCCTGTTTTGACAAAAATACCCTTCATCAAAGGCCTTACAATAAATACAATGGATGCGACACAAATAGAAAGATAAGGGTTTGAAAAACCAAAGTTTTGATTATTGACTATTATACACGTGATATTTTGTAATGCACCAATTTATTTTATATATTTCCTTGGGATATACTATTCAGTGTCAAGGGTAGAGTTATCACTAGAATAATATTATGAAGATGGAAATAAAATATTTCATAGTTTATTTAATTTTATTTTTATGTACTTAATTTTCAAAACACATTATAAGTAGATATTTTTATGTGTTTTATGGATATTAATCTTAATAATGACATAATATTATTTGAATTATCTGAGGATTTTATATATTTGACATTAGATAAAAGGAAATTTATTTAAAGAGATTAGGTTAGAAAAAAGATTTGAAATGCTCCATGAACGACCACGATTAACATTTAGGAACTCATAAATAGAAATATAGATGTAATTTTAATGTTATTATATATAATTACATATTTTTACTTTAATATACTTATTAATTTTCTTATACTATTTCCAAAAAATTCCATTATTTTGGTTAATGGCTAAAACATATGAAATCATATCAATAACTATTGTAATGGAAAATGTAGAAATATGTCAAACGATATTCTTAATATGATAATAGTTGAATTTAAAAAATCATTATGGTATATACTCACCTGACCCAAGTTATGTATCATTACCTTAATCATATAAATTGAATTAATTACTAAATTAAATAAAAAATTGAGGTCGACTCATTTCACTGATAAATGTTAATACATTTTAGTGAATATTCTGATAATTTAATCATAGATAAATGGATAAATTCATTTGAAAAAAAATATTTTTTTAGATTTATTTCTCATTGTAAGACAAATATCCCTAGAGGGTGAATCCAATCAGTGGTGTACATTGATCAAGGATATTAAATGAAATAAAAAAATTCATGGAATGAGATGAATTAAAAAAATATATTTTTCAATAAGGAATTTCCTTCCACAATTCATATCAAGAATGAAATGGAATTTATTGTGATTTTAAAAAAGTATGATACATTAGTTGGTTCTTATGAAGAGTTCATCAAATTGCATGAATAGTATTCATATAGATTTTAAAACAGATTGAATGTAATGTTGAAGACTGATTTAGTGGACTAAAAATGAAATCAAAATTATTTAGTTAATAAATACTGTGATATCAATAATAAAATAGTTTAATGTTACTATAATTTGGATACAAGGATTGGATATTCTTAGTCGTCTCATTGAAATGGGAAAAGAATCAAATATTGGTTTTTATCATTTGAGTTTATTTTGAAATGTATTGTAGGGGGTTCAAGATTAATCTTCCAACATCTAATATGTGTGAATTGAAAAACCCTTGGAACTACTATAATGGAATGAAAAAAAATATTCAAGGAGTGAATGGAATAGAATCAACCATAATAACTATGATGGGAAATTAATTAACCAATATACATGATAAAATAAACTATGTCTCTATTAAATCCTTTACACATTATATTTTTGTTTAATTCAAAAATAAAATTGATACTATTAATGTCAAGGCACCATGAAAAATATAATTTAGGATAATAAAAAATAACAAGCTATATATCTTTGGTGGATAAGGATGATCATGTTCTATCTGTACAACCAAGTTGTATTCTTAAAATAAACATGGGGCATTTCCAATTTTTATTCATTCACAAATAGTGAAAACCCTATTTCATTCTAGTTCAAAACATTAATTTTAATATTTCATCATCCCAAAAAATATTATAGCCCGATATTATGTTATGGAGGTTGATTCAGTGATACAAATAAATAGTCGTACAATTATTTCATCTTAAATAGATAAATCTTCCCCAATTAATATTTGTGTGAATAATATTTCTTATTATCTAGTAATACTTACTTTGGGGGAATTTTTTATTATACAAGGAATGGATTGGTTGTCCTCATATAGAGATAATATCAACATCTGAATGAGTGAAATCACATTCCATAACCAAAATAATTCTCTCATTCTATGAATGTGGATGTGAAATTATGATTCTCCTTTTGAAAGAACTTCATAATTTTTGATTTTTTTACATATAATATTCAATATCCAACTCAAAAGATTTATAAAATGGAAAGAATCATCCTTTAAGATCCTATAATTTTATGGGAATATGTTATTTTATTCCCCAAAGAGTTACAAATTCATGAACCACTTCCCCCAAAGGTACCTCTTCCCGACTGAAGAGAGGATAAGCTATATAATCATCATTTCAATAGTATTTATTTATGGAATAATGAGAAACAAATATCCGGCAAGAGAACGAAAAAGAAAAAAAAATCAAGGAGGTCTGAAATTGTGTAAGCCGAGGGAATCCCCTCTCACAAGTTCCTCTCCCTCATCCTTGAGAGTATTCCTGCCCTCAGGGCCCAAAAAGACCGAATTGTTGGATGAAACGGAGTCTAGATGATCAGCCACTTTATTACACTCGCGCCAAGTGTAAACCACCTTGATATTGCTACTCATGAGGCCTTTGAATTTTCTGATAGTATATGATATAGACCAGGGAAAATTTTCAGTTCCATGAAGAGCCTTAAGGAGGACCATGTAGTCTGTTTCCATTTCATCAATGTGGATATTATGTTGAAAGCACAACCTAAGGCCAGAAAGCATGGCTGAAGACTCTGCCTGGAGTGAATGACCACTTCCATAATGAGCAATGAACAACAGGATGACCAAGCCACTGGAGTCTCAGGAAACACCTCCACCCCACAAGCTACCCTTTCTGGAAGAGCCATCAGTATTCAGTTTGAGGCCCATTGAGGGAGGCCTCCAGCAGAACCAATGACCTGCTCTACCATTGAGAAGAGAAGTGGCACCCGTAGGTCTTGTCTAGAGAGGACTGAACATGGGGGACTGTCACAACTAATCATTCTTTCTGAGAAAATCCATGAGCATGCATTGGGTTTTTATGATAATAAATCTTCTTGACATACAGGCTCCCTCATATCTGGCTCTGTTTCGAGCATTCCAAATGGGCCAAAACCCAGTGGTTAACACCAGAGCACACACTTTCCTCTCCAGGCTTTGTTGAGGCGATCCCTTGAACCTGTTGTCCATGAAATCATTCACAGAATGTGCTTGGACATTGTAGGTAGTAAGGACACCAAAGAAGCTCCACACTGCATGTGCCCAGACCCCTTCAAAGAAAAGATGGAAGACACTCTCCTCCTTAGCATGGCAGCATGAACATCTGCAAATAGAGGTTATACCCCACTTTTTGATGTTATTATCAGTCGACACCACACAGTTCCTGATATGCCAAGAGAGAAAGTTGAACATGGAGGGAACTTTTTTACCACACATGGTCTCATGTCATGGGTCAGAGCTGTCATGTGAAGCCATAATTTCATGAAAACCATTGGTGAAGAATATCCCCGAAGCAGAGGGAGTAAATACACACTGATCAGGACCCATGTTCATCTCAACATTCATATAGGTTTCCATTTGATCATTGTTCAACACAGCCTTGATAAAATAAGGGAACCTACTGGACTCCCTGTAGATTATATGAGGGTCCGGACAGCTAAGAAATCCAAGGATGGAGCCAACCCAATTGTGGTGCCAAAAGGATAGGTCACCATTACCAATAATCCAGTGAGACAATTTTTGGAGGGAATGAAGGAAGTCATCAATAATAGACCAAAGGGGGGAGTTGTGACTATGCATAGTAATAGGAAATTCAATGCATCTATGTTGAATCATCCTTCCCCACAAGGACCAGCCCTCAAGAGCCTCCCAAGATAGTTTGGCATGCATGCACTGGATTGTTTCATGCAGGTTTCTGACATCAATACCTCCATTACAGATTGGTTGTTCCATTCTCTTCCAAGAGTCCCAAAGTTGTTTTCCTTCAAAGAGAGCATCCTATAGAAAAACTGCAAGAATTATATAAATGGAGGCAATGACTCCCTTAGTAACTATGATGGAAGCCATCACATGAACCTGAATGTATGACAACACAGTGTTAATGAGAGTGATACTGCCTCCAAAGGATAAGAATCTGTTTTTCCAATTAAGAATTATGCCTGTGTTCATATGTACAATGTGGTCAAATTCGTGGATGTGAAGATGTTGGGGATAAATGGGTTCACCAAGGTATTCAGGAGGAAATTTACCTCTTTGCATGTCCAGACTAAAGCCTAAAGAGGCCACGTGTCTTGATCCACATCTATTGGAGATGAAAAAGTTACTCTCGGAACAGTTGATGAGTTGACCACTCCAATGACAATACTCCGTTATCACCTTATTGAAGCTATAGATAGACATGCTACTTCCATTCAGAAAAACCAATGTGTCATCATCAAACAAGAGGTGGGTCATGCTGGAGGGGATTGAATGGCTCCAGTAAGGATAAATCTGCCCAAGGTTTCCACTCCTATTAAGAAAACTGCTAAGCACATCCTATGCAATGATGAAGATGGTGGGGGATAGAGGGTCCCCCTACCCGAGTCCACGAGTGGATTTGAAAATTCCATGAGATTTTTTTCATAAAGGTGACAGCAATCCATGAAGCACTAAAACATCTAAACATGATATCAGTGGCCCAGGTCTAGAAGACCAAACCTGTGAGTACCTTGAGGATGAAACTCCATTCAATTCTACCATAGGCCTTATTTATGTCAAGTTTTATGGCTAAACTGGACCCATGGGATTTGATGTTAACATCTGATATCAACTCCTGGGCCAGAGCAATCACCCCTTGTATAGACCTACCTTTCACGAAACCATGCTGCTCAAGGGAGATCCATTGAGGAAAAACGAGATATTATTTTATTAATGATACAGGATAGGATTTTTTAGGAGAATTTACACATACTGATAGGCCTATAGTGATGCATAGAAGAAGGATCTTTGATCTTATGAATAAGGACCAACGTTGTTGCACTGGCCACCCGGGGAATGTTGCCTCCACGAAAGAAATCCTGGATAGCCATAACAACATCATGATGGACAACATACCAGGACTCTCTATAAAAGGATCCTAGGAAGCCATCCGGGCCCGGTGCACTCTCATGGTTGAGGCTCATCATGGCCTCACGTATCTCCTTCTCATTCGGGATTGATTCAAGGGACTCATTATCCTGGATAGAGACATGGGAGGGGATCACATCTAGGATGGTCTTCCTGTCACTAGGATAACCCACAGACATGCAAGGGTTAGTGCATGCCATTATCTCCTTGAAATGAGAGAAAGGAAACCCACCAACTACATCCATGTCATCAGTATATGAGCCATCCTCCAGCATCATGTTAGGTTTGTGATGAAGACGCTTATCCTTAATGAAAGCATGAAAATAGCTAGTGTTTTTATCCCCCTCACGAAGCCATTGTATCATTGATTTCTCATGGGAAAGCCGCTCTTGGGACAGAATCATTTGCACCAAGATGTCATTCTTACGATCAAGGTCCTAAAACACCTGATCACTCCAATCATGATCAATATTGGCTTCTAACTAATCGATATATGACATAAGCCCTTTCATATCCTTGTCAGTAGGGGGAACCTACTTAAACCAGGCCAAAAGCTCTTTCCTTAAGCGCCTATGTTTGTTGTGCAGCCCGATCCAAAAGTACCCTTTTTCAAGAGCACCCCACGATCTTGTGACCACTTGAGTATAACCATCAATGCGGGTCCATTGATGAGAGAATATGTATGAGATACTGGGAACCTATCTTGATTACAGGGAAAGAAGCAGTGGAGAATGTTCAGAAATGCTTCGATTTAGTTGGGTTATATGAGCATTGGGGTAGTCAGAGATGGCATGAAAATTGGCCAAGCATCTATCCAACCGGATCCATGATCTTCGGCCTCCACTATGATTATTGCACCACGTGAAGTGGTCCCCAGAGTAACCCATGTCAGATAGTCCCTTGCCAACCATGAATTGGACAAACTCCAAGCTTTCCTTTATAGGGAAGGAACCTCTCCCCTTCTTCTCATTAGGATCAGCTATGGTATTGAAATAGCCTCCAACAAACCTGGGGGAGATACCTGGATCAATGGATTGAAGCCCCTACCAAAGATATATCCTTTTCTGGGCTTCATAGCTTCCATAGATAAAAGAGGAAAGAAAAAGGTCATTTCCAGACTTGACTTTGGTCGTGAGGGATTGGTCATCAGCAACAAGTAAATCAATATAGATGTATTTTTCCAGAAAATCTAGATGTGGGAATTGGACGGGTTTCCATGTATAATGCCATGCATCCGGATTTTGAGGGTGAACTCCCCAATTCTAAAAGAAACCTATTTGGGATCCAATACCACAACAATGGAGGCCATTGCATTCCTTGTTTGCATGACAATGAAGTGGGTTTTTTCCCTGGGACCAAGACCACGAGAGTTCCAAATGAAGATACACGTCATTGAAATAGAGATAAGATAAAAAAATAAAAAACCAACTCAAGATAAAATAAAAGATCCAAAAAACATGCAAGCAATGTCATATACACTACCACAATTGAAAAAAAAAATCAAGTACCAAATGTAAATCCAAATATATAACCTCAAAGCCCAAATAAACCAGGAAAAACTATACAACATAATAATGTCCATCCCAACCATCTATCCTCTCATGTAGACCTAAATAATTATTTACACAACCAATGATTAAGAATAACATATACAACCATTATTGTCCTTCAGGGATCCTCCCCTAAAATGATAATGAAATGGTTCTAAATCCCAATTAATATCATGGGAAACTGACTTCTCACCTAAGATGGTAAAACATTTCTATAGATACACCATGTATATCTTCCACAAAGTATCGTACCCAATTCATCATATAATAACGAACATATTTCAATAAATATACCACTACCCCCACCACACTAGTTTCTTCTATTCCCCATCATATTAATTTACAACCCTCACTCTCCATATTTATTCCATCTTCAAGGGAACTGAGATATTATATCATATAATGCACCTCATGTGTCACAATAATTCATTATCACATCCACTTCTCTATATAGTGACCTAATAGATTCTAGGATCCACCACATCCCATATGTCATCTATTATAACTAAATCCATCATATAACATTCATTTCATGGCTATAATAATCATTAAGATATTATATTAAGAGATATAAGTGTATTAATTTAATACAATCCATCAGATCCCTTTACATACATGTATGAGAATGGTAACCACCATTCATACTATTACATTAACTACTAAGAGAAAAAAAATGAGGAAAGATGATGTAGTTATCCATATATTATTTTCCGACCAGATTTTCAGAAGAAAATACCTCCTAGATTAAAATAGGTGTAGTATTCCCAAATGATATGGGTGTGGTAGACTATGAAATAAGAAAAAAATATATGATATATAGATCACAACCATAGTATGGGAATTTATATATCCATAATCTCAACGACATATGTCATCACTCAAACACCTGACTATGACCGGTATGGACTTGATAAAATAGATGTAAACATGAATTCCAAATTATTTTCATTGTTTATTTATTCCATTAAATATTTCATAATATGTTTATTATATATGTTAACCATTAAACATTAGTTCAACATTTTTCGCCGATTCTCATTCAATATCAGCTTAAAAAATAGGATTTCACGGCCTCTCTAGATTATTACTATTATAATTCAAAATGGAACGAACCAAAAGGGTTAAAATATTTATATTTTATTATCAATCCATAATTATAGGTACTCTTGGACTCATCATAATATATGAAAAAAGATATTTATAAACCCTAAATGAAGATCTACTTCATACTGTGGGGAAAGGAATGAATAAATATTAATCCCCACAATATATACTTTAATAAAGATTCACTACCAAGATATCATCCCATATTTTAGAAAGAAAATTTCAAAAATATCATTAACACATTCCATCAGCCTTTATTCATTACTCATCACCATCACACAAATCAATATGAAAAAATCATAAAAATTTCCATACATCCATACTGCCATCACCGGTTCCAACTATTTCAAAAAACTTGAGACCCCCCCTGTATCAAACAAAACCATTATCCGTATTGATACCACCCCATGTAACATCATAAGGTCCACATTAATAAAAATAAACAAGTCCAAAAGAAAATAAAAACCAATTAACTTTGAATGTATGCCCTAAAACTATGGATTTGAACCTTCATTTGGAGATGAGCTTACTCAAAATCAAACGATTATATTTATAAAACAACTATATAATTTTAATTATGAATTAACTGATTAAATTTTTATAGGTTGAAACTATAGTAAACTTATGTCGTTATCTCTCAATAGAAATTAATTATTCAAACAATCTTCAAGAAGAAGTTTTTCTTTCAAAAAACAATATGGAAGAAAATTCCATTCATAAATGTTACTTTATTACATCATCACTAATCATTACCAACATCCTATTAGTTATAAATATTCTATTAATGTATGTAAAAAAATTATTAATTTGACATGCTTCAATAATTATATTAGTTTACATTAAAACATAATAAAAAACATTTTTATATAATGATACCTTTTTATTATTTTACCAATAATTAATTTGAGAATTATGTTATTAATCCAATTTTTCCATAACAATAAAATACTAAACCATATTGTAACTAACATATTATTCCTAATAATAAACATAGATATAAAACTATCTATGAAATGAATACTCAAACAGTTATAAAGATGGTAACACATATGATCTCAATTACCATAAAATATCACTTTATTTGTTATTTTTAATCTTTAACTATGTTAATTACATAGTCACAAAAGTGGTAAATAATGAAAAAATATTTCATATAAATTTCTATGAGATGTAACAAATCCACAACCATAAATATTTCATAGTTTTTAATGATAATCAATCTAAAACAAAAAATCACCAATCACCTCTCCCATAAGAAAACAACAAACCTCCAAGGATATTGCACAACAACTACGGTAATAAACATCGAATGAAATCTATAAGAATTATTGAAATCAATCTACATAGAATGGAAGGTTAATATGAGAGGATAAAAATCCAAATGATAGTGAAACACAATATAAATAGGGAAACTCACTTTGGATTACCACATATTAAAAACATGAAGCCTAAGATCAATCCCTTTCGAATGGGCTTCAGAATTCCATAAAGAAGTGCCTATGGCTTCCTAGAGTGTGGGGAGAATCAAAAAACTTTTTTAACATCATAGGTCACAATTATAATTATATTCACACTTCAATATAATGATTCATGATATGAATAGTGGTATTCCCATTTTGAATTGTATATTTTTTAAGACTCACAAAAAAATCAAGTCACCTAAATCAAATAATTCTAGATCAATTCACATCATGAACATCTTGTTAATGTCAAGAGTTTTCAATGATATATTCATATAATCAAATCTTATTCCATTCACATCATTAAAACAAGGTTCCTTTCAAATATCAAACCATATTAACGACAGCATTTATGGATAAGAATATCATATTTGGCCGAAAAACGTCTCACTCACAGTGTGAACTATGATTCCAATATTGAACTCATCCTTCTTTCATATTCCAACACTCAAACTCTACCAGATCTACTATTAGATTTTCCGAGGAACCTCAAACCATAAAAAAACCAAGGAATGGTATAGAACTATCTAGCTCGTAACATCAGAGACCACTTAAAAATTTTTCATCCATGACTATTTAAAATAAAACTAGAGGAGACAGAAATGAGAAGGTATTCTCAAAAAATCAACACCATGTGATACCTATAAATAATCTCACAATTATCAGAGAAAAACCACCTCACCTAATGGAACATAGTAATGATAAACATAAGATTAAAAATATTTCAAAAACAATGTCATAGTGTATATGCCTCCCACTCAATAGTATTTCCAAAAATTAGTTAAGAATGATGAGAAAACCATCTCATAAACTAGATAACGAATACATCAACATGAATTGATAAAAAATAGAGTTAAATATTAAATAATATAGGATATTGAGTTATTATATAACACTAATGTAAATAGGTTTTCTCCTATAAATCATCATTCCTCTAAATGACATTAATGAATGAAATTAGCATGTCCCCACTAAATCTTTTATCGGTAATCTTGGAACTCTATAGTCCTATCCTTAAAGAAAACATTATCATTAATGTTGATATTTACCCATTTAGTTACTTGATAATAATCATGATGATAGAGGTGAAGCTACGATACATGGAAGAAATAATGAATATATATCATATATGGGGGAGCACTATTTGATATGTAATGGATCCAATAAAATCCAAAAAATAAAAAGGAACAAAAAAATAGAGATAAATTATACTCCCACACCCAAAACATAAATTTCCATAGTGATGTGTCACCATTTGGAATATATTATCCATCATTACAAACTCAAAATGTATCCACACATAGTTTTCATAAGATTACTTATTATCATTCTTTCCCACTTGATCTCACAAATCACATGAATAATCATTTTCATGCTTCATAGTAGTTATGGAATAATAATTTACAATTATCCAACTCCAGAGAAACAAACTAGAGAAATCAATGTTCAGTTATACGTGGATTCTAATGGCGTGACACTAATGGTGGATTGGAAAATATTATTTGAAGAAAACATGACCATAGATATGTGAAACAACTATAGAACTCAAAAATATGGGACAAAAGAATGACCATAGTGTTTTGACAGTCAATGTACTATCTCTCAATCCTTCTATAGATGATAACTAATGCTAAGTCATAAATGAGAGATAAAATCATGTTGGTTAGAACTTCTCACATGGAGGTAAAATGAAGATAATTATTGGCTATACCAATCCTAGGAACTCTACAGATACTCACTTCCTCTTCCATATACTGCATCAATAAAATAATCACTAAGATATACTCCTAAGTCAATAAAAGGTGATCCAATTTTTTGAAATGGTCTATTATTACACATATATAATCAGAGCCTCCCTAATCCTGACATAAAATGGTAATGAAGTCCATTGAAATTTCCATTAACATCCACTAAGGAAAATCTATTGGTTGTAGAAAACCACCACGAAAAAGGTGTTATGGTTTCACCTTTAGTAACACTAAACATTTAGAATAGAGAATAGAAAAATAATAACTCAACCGAAGACACTACAACTGAACTCTTAGGGAATGATATATTTTTTTCATTCCACGATGTAATGATAAGGGTGAGAAATTAATCTCATAAAAAACCACCATGTGCATAACTGAAGGAAAGTGAATCCTTAACTTTAATAAAACCAATTTTTAACCCATTTGGTGCATCACCATTAAAATATTGGCCCCTCTATACCTCCACATCATAATACCTTAACAGAGAATCATCCACCTGATGTACCAAGGAAAACTACACTCTCATTTAAAAAAGGAATCCAATACCACTACCCTCTCTCATATCTTGATATATTGTGGAGGGTTACTTCATAACTCTCTAATAATCACCAAAATCTTGCAAAAAATCCTACATGACATCTGGTTCAATGCATTAGCCACAACATTACCCTCTACCATGGTATCAGAAATCAAGAAGTAACAATCCTATCAAAAATACATGAACCATAATCATTTCGAGTACATTTATTTCTAGAAGAATAAATACTTTTGGATATTATGATCAATGAATACTAAAAAGGGTTCTCAAATGAGAAAATGTGACCACAAATTCAATTCAAACACAACTGAATGTAACATAAGATCACTAGTTTCCAGGTTATTTTCATGGCCACATAACTACCAATACCAATAAGAAAAAATTGATCTCTACTGTATCAAGACATTTAAAAATCCAAGACACCAAGATACCTAGAATACCACAAACTCTACTCCCTCATATGGAAAATAAAGTACAAGAGAAATAACCATCTTATCCATCAGATAATAAATATTTTCATGACACCTGTTATCCTAAAACTACACCTGATCCTTTATAGTAAGAGATTTAATAGGAGTCATAATATAATATAATAGTGGTTGTATCCTCTTATAGTATCTGGATAGATAATGGATATAATGAACCTCTATAAAATTATTGGATGATAACTAGGAAACAACTCCCTTAGTTATAAAAGTATCTATTGATACTCCATATTAGGACATGAAATTAACCAATAGGTGAACTACACAATCCTATAAGTCACACATTCAAATCTTCCCAAACCACTACTAATGATGGGGAACTTCCAAAACAATCTGATGATGCTCTATGTGATCCTCCCCACATGATTCTTACATAAGGATGTCATCAATGAAAACCCACATGAACTAATCTTGGAACCCTACTAATATTTTCTTCATCAGTCCCATGAAAATAGATCGAGAATTCATCAAACTAAATGATATCACAATGAAATCATGTTTCCCATAATAATATTAAAAATTAGTCACTTGAATATACTAATCCATTACCCATGTTTAATGATACCCCAACAATTCATTGACCTTTGATAATAAACTTTGTCTATACTATTAATCTAATAAGTAATCAATCCAAAGAAGAAGATAATATTTATTAACTTTCACCAGATTAATGTAATGATAATCGATATAAAAATATATATTATCATTGGTATTCTTTATAAATATAACTATAGTGCCCCAATGTGACGTTCTCCACTAAAAAAACATAAAAAATGATCATATGTTTATACCCACATCTCCCAAAACATAGAAGCTTCCATTATATATAAATATGTCCTGATCAGAAAAGAAAATGCATATGGAACTATCCAAAATTCATTATCTCATTGATGGAGTAGCCTAAAAAACATTCTAGTGAAATACATCATGGTACTCTTATACAACCCTAGGAAACAACATCATCTAATCCTCTATTCAACTCAACCTTAACATGTACATCATGAATTACAAGTATGAAACACTTATACAACCTATATCAGGGTCTGACACACCAATGAAAATAGGAAATCCCATAAGATTCATTGAATATGACCCACCAACATAAGAAATATATGATACCATGGACTACATATATCTAGTACTCGAGGAGGATAATGTCATATAGATGAATTTAAAAACACTGGATATTTCCCAATTACATGTGTTATCCCAAAAAATCTCATAGTCAATATATACATTATAAAAATAATATCAACCTCTAAATGGTGTTTTAAATCACAAGGAAACCATATTCCTCTCCACATCAAGTACCAAAGAACAAATTAGTGGAGGTGATATGAAGGAGTTCATAGATCTTGAGTCAAACAAGGCCTGAACTCAATTATTGAAAAATTATTGGAAACCTATAATGAGATCCATCTTACCTAAAATAGTAATCTTCAAAGGATATAGGTTAAAAAACGTTCATCATAACTACTCTAGCCCTAATAATGACCACATATATTTTCATTCTCTACTCCCTAGGGATGACGAGAGTCATAGGGATGTACTTCACCTATCTCATATTATATCACTTGATCCAATGATGGAGAACCCAACTGATACTACCTTGACTGAAATTGACTCAATATGTGATCTATAAGTGAAACACCTACCACAAGATATTTTATCAGAAAGGATTTGGGCTCCCACCACTGATGAAAACATCCAACACAAGAATAAATTATATTATCCCGTGTAAATTTCATAAGAGCCACCATCCATAGGGAAATGAGTGTATGAGGGTTGTTACAAACCCAACTATATCTAAAATAACTTCTCTAATCACAATTGGGAACCTTGCACCATAAATCCACTATGCGGAGAATCCTGACGACTCCCCTCTCAAGTTGATCAGGTCCTATAAAGTATCGTCTAAAAAACCTATCCCCACACTTGAACATAGAGATACATTGACAATATAAGATCAATTAACCAGTGAAGCATCTCAAGATATGAAACCTATTCATCTTAAAATAGGTCAGAAGCATATCATATAATGTTATTGAAAAAAATATAAAACTCTAGCACATTGTTGATCCCATATCAAAAGGTATATTAATTTTGGTGAGTTAATTCATGTTGGGTTGATGAAATAAACACTTCTATAAAGGATCTCTTAAATTATCCAACAAGATAACCAAGTCCTCATGACTGTAGATAAACACGTACTACCACTACATGGATACTTCTTATAGCATCATCAAAACCAATAAATGATAGTTCCTCTTTCAAGCATGGATTTCAAAAAAGGTTATCTCTTCCTCCTTTAACAACTTCTTTTTCTTTGAATCTGAATTAGAGACCTCATACATTTTCAAACAATGGTGTTGATACTGACATAGTTTTCTCGCCTAATTTTATCATCGCTAACCTTATCCCTATGGTGATCTTCAAGAAAATTCTCCTAAACATATTAATCATGAAACTAATGATCAAATCAGATTAGATCCATTTCTGTAAAAGATGAAAAATTAGGGACTCCTAAAAAAATAATATTAAATATTTAAGATTAATTTTTTTGAGTCTAGGGAATAAATATTATAAAAGAAAGAGGTTATAAGAGTGTAAATGATGATATCATGTTACAATCTTTATCATAAAGAGGGAGAAGATCCGTATGTAGATCATCAAGACAAGTAATGACTTGATTTACACCCTTATTAAAAGGGCCATCTGCAACAATATTTTCTTCCTGATAAACATGTGTGATAATGTAATTAATATCCATAAGTGAGCGGATGCAATCTATAAAACAGGTAGTAATCAGCAACGCAATATGCATCACACCATTCCAAACCACTTGAAAAATGGTAGTCGAATCACTTTCAATACAAATATTGTTCCAACCATGGTGGTTGGTGAAAGTAATATCATGTATCTTAATCATCATTTTGACCTCGAGAGAAGAGGAAATGCTGCATCTACCAAGAAAGCATCAAAGGATCTGATAAAGGTGATTCCTTAAGATGGTGCCACACCCCGCATACCGAGATTTCCTTTGGAGGAACCATCCACATTTACATTAATCCAACTAGGAAAAAGATCTCACCAGAACACATAAAATTTTCAATGAGGTTGCAGAAATATTCCATCAATCCGGAGATGTCACAGAATTTTAAATTCATCAATAATTTTGATGTAATGACTATTTTGCATCGATGTAGATTCAACTATGTCAATATGGATCTGCATCCGACCAACATTATTTCTGAATGGGTAATTTTTATGAATAGTAGAATTTCTATCATAACAAATCACATTATGGAGCTTAGTAATAGAAGAAAGTAAAATGATCTTAATTTGCTGAGAACATTCCATTTCCACACATATATTTAGTTGATAGTTGATAGAGTCAATAATCAACCATCTATAGTCAAATATGTCAAAAATATAGTTCAAACGTGTATAAGTAGTGTCAAAAGAAAGATCAAGATGATTATCATATTCTCTGTGTTGTTTGTAGAGTCTAAAATTAGAGCAAAGAAAAATTATGAATGATTGAATGCACCTATCTGTGGGTACTCTGTTGTGAGAAAGGTTCCAAAAAATATTGAATCTTGAAGGCTTTATCCGAGGTTGGTAAAAATATTTTTACAAACAAAAATTACATTCCTAATTTCAAAAATAATGATTGTAAATTTTTTTAGAGTTAAGCATAACATTGTGAGCAGGCTCCCAAATTAAAAATTCATCAGTGTTTGAGAAAGGGTAGTTGTTAATAGTATTTGTAATGGTTTCAAGGAGATGATAATTTTTAGAATTTAGCATATATCTAATCAAATAGTTTTTATTATTAGGGGTTTTATTTAGAGGAATCATATATATTATGGGTGTTCTAGTCCAATTATTCATCCAGAAATTCATGGAGGAAACACCTGAAACCATACATATTTAATTATTCATACTACTTGAAAAAGATTGCTTAATGGATGGCCAGATACAAGAGTTTATGAAATTTAAAATTCATTCTATAATTTTTCTATGATATTTACTAATTAGAAAAGATATAAAATTTGAAATTGTAAAGATCAGGTTGCATGTGAGTCTATCTTGAAGGGATTCATTAAATAATTTTTTATTTTTTATGCCAGTACAAACCTTTTCAGTAGGTTTGTAATAAGTTGAATAGGGGATGATCACAATTTTCCTTTATAGAGTGCTACTTGTTGAAATAAATTTGTTTATTGAGATATTGATTTTTTTAACAAGACCAAAATTCCACATATAAGATATCATGGAGTAAAACTTCTTAGAATCAATAATAGATTTTTCCAGTAATATTCTGCCTTCCATAGCGAGAGGTTTTCCATTCCAGGAATACAGTTGATTAATAACTTGTTCAACTATCATAGTAAAGTAACATGTCATGAGGATACCCCAAAAATTATAACACATAGATAATTAAAAGTAAAAGAGCCTTATTTTAGTCATGAGTCACCAATAATATTTCATTTCATACTAGGAGGAACGTTTTTTATAATGAGGATACAATATTTGTTCTAACTAATGGTTTGACCAAAAAACTCTTCATAGCGAGAGAGATTATTTTTGAGGTTTCAAATATTTCATTAATCAAATTCTGAGAATAGGTAGATATCATCATCATATAATATGTGAGTGGGAGAATTAATGTTCTTATAAACATGAATGGGCTTATATTTGGTCTATTCCATAAGACGAGTGAGCATGAGACTAAGATAGTGTTCCACAATAGAGAAATAAATGACCAAGAGGGGGTAACCAATTCCTAACTCCTTTGGTTCATTTGAAATAGTCCTTGGGAGAGATATTTACTGGAGTATAAATATAGGATGATTTGAATAGGGTTCTAATTTCACTGATAAATGAGTCACTAAATCCAAAATCATGAGTAAACATGAAGAGAAATCCCCAATCCATGTTATCAAAGTCTTTTCTAATGTCATGTTTAATATAAATATTACCTCCTCTATTATCTTTTTTTAAATAGTTGATCAAAAAAGAGGAAAATAACATGAATCCTTGTATGAATCTACCCTTAATAAACCCACAGTGGAACAAAGAAACAATTTTGACAATGATCATTAATTATTTATTAGAAAAGATTTTATGGATTATTGGGTAATGGGTGTTAATGAGAGAAATTGGCCAAAAAATTGGATCTAAGAAGTATTGTCCACTATTTGAATCAAGGAATGAAATTGAGCATTTAGAGAATGAGGAAGGACACTATTGGAGAAGAAAGATTTAACAAGCTTTCAAACATCATATTGAATAACATCCCAATAATGTTGAAGAAAAAAATTATTAAAACCATCAGGACCCGAAGCACAATTTGGATTCAAACTAAAGACAATGTCTTTAATTTCATGATCAAGAGGAGTGTTTAGAAGGAAACTGTTATCCTCGTCATTGAGCACCATCAGAATGACCCTGAGTAAGAGGTATTTTTTATTAATATCTTTAATGATTCATTAAAATTAAGATAAAATATGATTAGAAATATTATACCCATTGTATAATATATGCCCCTATATTGTAAAAAAGTTAGTGGTATGCAAGATTTCCCAACTCTTTGAAGAGAGTAGTGGACCGTAGTTATTTGGTCACCTTCTGATAAGCAATTAATTTTAATGGTCAGTTTCCTCATGTTATCCTTAATGGTGAGGAAAAAGTTGAGTTTTACCAAAATAATTATTTCATGAGTTGGGTCAATGTTGAAATTATAACTACTGTTATTGTTTTGAAGTCGATTTATCTCATCCTTAAGAAAAAGGATATCATTGGACATTTTTTTGGATTTATAACTTCCCCATGCATTGATATTCTATTTGAGGCTTTTTAACATGATAGTACAAGCAGAGGCATCATTATAGTGAGACATAGAAGACCCGATTTTTTGGATGATAACACTGCAATCAACATAATTAAACCACAAATTTATAAAACAGAAATGTGGTGTGGGTTTCATAATTTTTATGGAGACATTGACCATAACAGGATGGAGGTCAGAGTATAGCTTGTGAAGGGTGGTGCTGGAGATAGTATCCCATTTTTCTAAAGCAATGACATTTAAGAAGGCTCTATCAAACTTAGAGGTGAACAACCTATTGTAATGAATTCAATACAGAGTAAATTTCACATTAGTAATATTAATTTCAACAAGGTTTTTTCTTTGATAGAGGTTTTAAATTATCTCATTGAAATAGTACCATGCGATGAACTAATTTTCTCACTTGAGATAATAATAACCTTAGATTCCCCAATTAAAAACCAAGGTGTATTAATATTAGTAGCTTAATAGGTGAGGTCATTCCAAAATGGCCTCATTTCTTAGTATCTATTCATTCAATAAAAAAAGGTAAGAATAAAAGAGTCCCATAAATATTAAATACACATGTAAATACATTCTTCAAAACATTAAAAATACTAATATTCTATAATGTTAAGTGTGAAAAAATCTATAATGATTCAACATAGGAGGTGTTTTCGGTTTCACCTTTAAAAGAATAACCAGGCTGGCACAGATGACAGTACCTCGAGGAAAAAATAATTTTGGACTCTACAATAGAAAACAACATGAACAATGAGTGTTAACCATTTTTTAAAATAATAAACTTTTCAAATCTGGAAATACCCTGACAATACCAAATATGAATCTTCATTTAAACCTAAATCTGGAGTGAGAACTACCTTTTTTTGTTCTCTGATCCATTTTCCTACAATATATTCTAACCTTTTCATAATTTTTAGGTCTAGTATTCTATTCATTCTTACTTTTATATATAGAAATGGGATATTTGAAATACATTCCTTAAACCATCATTGTGAAAATCAGGCAATGAGGCATTCATAGGTGAATCCATAGAATTATTGGTGGTAACTATAGTATGATCAACATTTTCAGTGATAAACAGATTTTTAGAGTTTGTAGAACTTACATTGATAAGAATAACTTGAGAACCATTTATAGAATTACTGATAGAAGCACGGGAAGATATACCTGATTCCTTTATAGTAGGCTTGTCCTACTGTAATATATTTCACATATTTAAAGTTCTTGGACCAACTCTCTTCCCAAAATCAGCTGTATATGGATTTAGAATGCCTTCCAAATCCATTTGATCCTGAATATTCATAAAAATATTTCATTACTTCTTGAAAACTTCTATATTTTAGGGTATATTGGAATTTACCTCATTCTACATGCCTGGTGTAACAGGAGAATTCAAGTAGTTGTTTTCTGCATCTAGACATTGCCCATAGCCGAAGGTGTGGACTCACCAAAAGATTTTATAGTGAGGATTACCAAGATATCATCCTTGAAACTAGATTCAATGAAGGTGTTGATGATAGGGAATTACACATACATAGAGGGGCTCGCTGCATCCTCCACACCCGATATAATAGGGGCATTCAACCTGGAGTATTTTTAGCATGTGGACAGTGTCCAGTACCAAAGGTGTGGACTCATCTGTAGATTTTCCGTTGAGGATCACAATACTTAGGGACTTGCAACTAGATTCATTCCTCACTCATTATTGCCTCTAAAATAAATCATTCCATCAAACTATTCTTTATAACACTCTTTCATGATCCAATCCCCCATTGGTATACCTCTTGGTATGGGAATGATAGAAGGGAGATAATGATCCCTATAACCCACCTCTAGCTGGCCATGGATTAGAGACATGCACAAAGGATAAATCCTGCACAAAGAAAGAAGGAATTACCCTCTAAGAAGAACTTGATGAAAGATAGATAAGATTAAACCACATCATAAATCCCCCAGAAGGAAAAATAAATGATTCCAAAAACATGCATATAATTTCATACAAAATAAAAACATGTCAATATCTACTATAAATAGAAAATTTAAATCCCCACTAGTGACTTTATAGTCCAAAAAACTTCGTAATAACTCAATGATCTAGTAATATACATACCAATCACTAACAAGCTCTAGTGGACCTAAAAAGAGTTTATATAAATCTAGGTTGAGTATAAAATGTATACTCAGTTGGTTTCTACATGGAAACTCCTGTGAAAATTGTATTGAAAGAATACTAAAGCTGAGTGAATATAAGTGAAAATAACTCTTTTCATATGTAAGTATCTTATGTACCCATCCCCACTATGGATATCTCTCACAAAGTATCACATAAAAATAATCATACAATATTAAACATATATCAATGAAGTAATCCATAATTTGTTCCCCATTGGTTTGTTACTCCTTCCTAATGATTCATGTCTTGATTCATATATCTCCAAATTTTTTCCATCATGAAGACACCTTGGAAACTATATCATATCATTCACCCCATGTGCCCAACATATCTTCCTCACATCCACAAAAGTAAATAGTAACCAACTAGATTTCCTTAACCATCATATCCTCAATATCATGTAGAATAACCAAATCAATCATAGAAAATACACATTATAGCTATAATAATAGTTAGGATACTATATTTAGAAATACATGTGTTCAGAATAACTACAAACCAGAACATCCTACTAAAAAATATATCAGAAAAGTAACTACCATGAATAACAACATATATACTACTAGTCATATAGAGCGGGTTAATAGGGGGTATCCATCCATATATTCATCTTTAATTTATATGTCATAGACAACACCTTCATAGAGTCCACTATGTGTTAGTCTCCCTACTGACATGTCTAGAGGTTAATATGAAGAAAACCACATTATATATATCCCACATACAAACTCTAAGATTTTACCTACCCTTACATAAAAAATATCTATCACATCTCGGACACCTAGCTGCCATGGTGAAGGACTACATATCTTATATGAAAAACAAGCAATATGAAAATATTCTCATTAAATATCTCTTTATATTAAATAATATAAATTATGTTAAATATTTATTTTAACCATTGAAACTTACATTCACATGATTCAATGTCCTCCAATCATTAAAAACATTATCTCAATATTTCTCAATGTTATTATTATTTTTATTCAAAAAAGAACCAGTCCTATATGCTAACAAATTCCTCAGTCACTATATTTAAATAATTCTAGGCACTCTAGGATTCATCCTAATCTACTATAAAAGAGATGCATAAGCCAATAATGACTAGTTTTTTTATCCTAACCATGAGAAATCCCAAATTCTACCCATTTATTTGATCCCAATTCCAAACCTGAAACCATCAAGTATCTCACTTTGCAATGAATCATGATTATCATAATTCATGAATCCCACCAACACTAGTTCAATCTTTATCCACAAGTCATGGCCTCTCTGGACATGACTCTCCAAACCAACATCCATCCAACACTCACATTTTGTCACATCACAAGGCTCACATCCAATGAAAAAACTTAAGGATGATAGAAAACAAAAAACTATTTATTGGGTAACTCGACCCTAAAACCAATGGATTGATCTTATATAATGAAATGTGATCGCTCTCCAATAAAAAATAATTTTTATCGAAAAATTTGTTTATTTACTTCTTAAATTAACTGATTCAATTATTTTATATTATAACCAAATTGAATCTAAAGCATCAAATATCAAATAATATTTATTTTTGAAACATTCATCAATCACAACTAGTTTTATTAATCTTTAAAGAAGAAGAATACCATTAAAACATTCCAATTTTTTTATTTCATTGTCAAACTTTACTATATTATTATTATTTTTCTATATTACATTAAAAAAGGATGAATTTTTTTAATTAAACATGAATAAAAAATTAAATATATAACAATTAAAACATAATAAATAATTGTATTATTTAATCATTCCAGTTTATTAATTAACCAAAAATAATTTTAAGCATTACATTATTTAACCAATTTTATAATAAGAAAAAACATGTAAAACCATAGTGTGACAAACATGATAATAAAAATAATAATCAGAGACAATAAACTACCTAGTAATTCAATAAGAAGACCATTATCTTCGTGAAAAAAACAATTCATTTATACAACCATAAACCATCAATTTCAATGTTTTTTGATTAATCAACATTAAGGCTAATGTCACCATTAACAAATTAGATAATGAATGAAAATATTACAATTTTACATAAAATAAAAATATAATAATAAAACCATTCCATAAGGATTTTAACGATCACTATAAAAGAACATAACAAAAATATAGACCTCATATCACCTCTATCATAATGAAATTATATCCCTCTTAGGAAGCTAAACCACAACCACACAAACAAACAGAAAAATGTCTTCATAAGATTGAAGGATACTGTAATGTTCTAGCCCCGGATGAAAATTAAACTGGTAGCCGGACCGGGGGATCAAATGACCTCAAGAGAATCTCCCCAAACTCCAAAGGATTCTAACTAGTAGTGAGGTCTAAGGGTGTGTCTATGGGGAGACCATGCCCTCATAGATTATAGTAGCACATTGGTGTAACATAAAAATTAAATGTCAACAACATAAGTAGTATTAATAAATAAAAATATTATAGACAAAAAATATTATAATAACTAAATTAACGTGACCAAATCCAATTAAAACATTTCATGTGTGAAACATGATTCTACAAGTGCATGAAGTAAGAAATACGAATAGATATACAATGTTGTAAAATAAAAATCGCCCAACATATAGCTCTAGGTGAATCTTAATCCTCATCTCAATCTCATACTCCTAACATACATGTACAGGAATATTAGCTTAACATAAGAAATGAATCCACGGACCAGCAATCATGTAGGACTACTCAGGCACCCCAGTGTAATGATGACCCGAGCTTGGTGTGAGACATAAATAGCTGTAGGTAGAAAACATTACTGTCTAGAAAAATCTAGATAGTTCATTATAAATTTTAAAATTTTGTCCTGTATAATAGTTATAGTGTGATAGAACCTTTATAATAGCAACATGGTCTGGGTTCCAAAATGGAAAGATGTCCCATACCACATGCATTGGCTTAAGAAGGACGTATGAAAAGTGTGATTTTTAAAAAAAGAATATATATACAAGGTCTATTTGTACTAGGGGAAAACAAGGGAAACATTCCCCCAATAATGTTCTTTGGATTGTGTTCTAAAACCCATGTCATTACATAAGTGTGCTAGCAATGTAAGGGGAACATCTCAATTTAAAACACAATACATGATAATAATGAAGGATGCATCTCATATTATTCAATAATCAACTAAACAATGAAATCCAAACTATCCTTTAAAACCTGATGTAGAGTTTTGTGCTCATTCAACGTGATCTTTAAAGAATCAAAAGTAACTAAATAGAGTCATCCAATAATACCCAATACCATTGAATCCATACAAGGAGATCTATATAGAGTCCCTTGTATCACTATGTGGTAAGTTAACTATAGATTTTGTCCCATGTATTCTACAGGGGGACTAAGTATCACCCAAGGCATTGGTGTAGCCAAAATGCAACAAAGTTAATCCAAGGTTGACCCTATATGGAGATGGTATCACATTGGATTATAATTGACCCAGAAAGCCCTTTCCTTGCAAGCCAAAGCATCACCCCCATCTGGTCAGGTAGAAAACAATCGAGCACGAAGGGTTCATCTATGAGTCCTTATTACAGAATCCATGTTCTCTCCCAGCCTGAGATAAGACAGCCTTGTATTCAAGGGATATTTCAAGTAAAACAACAATACATATTTCACAGAAAAATAATATATATAAATTATGATATTAAAAAATCACCCTGATAAACATTCAATTCAAGACATCAATTAAAAAAATACATGCCATCACCATGGAAAAAAGGAATTTAACATGAAAGCAACTCATGTTACTAAGCTAAATCACCGTGAAATAAGGAATAAACATAAGAATGGTTCAAGAAATAGACATAAATATAATGAATAATCTCTAAAAACAAAATGCATCCAGAGCCATATGGCATTAACATTACTTTAACCATATCTTATTAATGACATCTCAATGTATCTAGAAATCAAGCTCGATCACATATTTTAGGCAAAAAATCCAAACCTCTTTGGTGCAAACAATAAACACACACAAGCTTATGAATAAAGTGAAATGATAAGAACTAGAAAAATTCATTGTTAGAGGACTGAATACTTGGTACCACATATTCACCCATGGTGAAAAAACTTAAGGCATTAGTAAAATATGAAACTTAGGATGGGAAGACCCAAAGGGGTGGGATAGAGGCAAGGTGAACCCCCATGGTTAGGATTCATCACAGGTGAATGTCACAACTAACATGACAAGACAAAACAAACAATTTGATATGTGATAATAAGGCACCACTAGAAGGTTTTAGTGAGAGAAAAAATTGTGAAACATGATACATGCGACAAAATTAGGGGTAAGATGGTAGAATACCTAAACAGGTAATCTCCTTTTATAAGTCATGAATTAAATTTTATAAAATAATAAAATGTCCTAAAATTTATAAATAAAAAGTAACCATGAAAAATAAGTTCACGTTATTTTAATGGGGAAATTGCTATCTTTTCACAAAACAAGCATAAAAAAGAAAGCACATGGAAAACATAGATATTAACTAAGTAGGAGATTAATATCTATCACTACTTTTTTGATATAATACAATAAAAACATTCATTTTTGTGGTTTTATTATAAAAAAGGGGCATTTCTTTATCAAAAAATTTATTATATTATATTTATAATTTATTTTAAAACTCATTCCGTACTAATAAAAAGCAAGGAAAGTGTGAAATCAAAGTAACTAAGGAATACTCATATTTAAAAAGTGGGAAAAGTAATGGGACCCTACCATAAGAGGTAGGCCAAACAAGTTAAGTAAACATAAATTATGACTATCAGGTTTTGAAGAAATCACCCCTCTATTGGAGGGGTCTTATTATAAAACTTTGAATTTATTTATGAAACCAATCATTTTTTATTTTTTTACATTTATTCTAAAATCAAGGGACAATAACCAATATCCAAAGGATGTACCAGAAGCATGTAATTAAAGAATTATTGAATTAAAGAGTCAAGGACATGGATACTACATCAAGAATTAGAAAAAACTAATACTCAACACTTGTCAAATTTGGTAGTAACCACTCAAAACCTCCCCACACTCTCACACACAATCATTATATATGTATATAGACATACACATATATATCCTTTATAAAAAAATACATATTTCTTTCACCATGAGGGAACATGTATGAGGATGATATATGTATCCATATCTATGTATGTATGTGTGTGACTTTAAAGATGTTCAAAAACCACTACAAAATATACACATGACTCAAAACACATAAATTCCATAAACTAGATGGTGTGAAACCATGGAGTGGAAATAAAAACCCACCTCGGATAGCGGCGGAAGACCTAATCTACCCAATCTACTTCACTAATAGTGGGGGGTGTCAAATTATGACAAATGGAATCCCAATGGTCTTTTAACCAAACCTATAACTAGAAGAAAACCAAAATTGGGGTTAAAACTTGACATAGGGATTCAGCCATACTACATAGGGCGACAGGGAGACCAAATCCAGGTTGGAAACCATGTTTAGAAAGGAGAAGAAAATTTACCTTGAATGATTAAATTCATTCACGATAAAAAGGGGAAACCATAAACTAAAAGAAGAGGCCATTCAGGTGCTTCCCGTACACCAGGGGGATAGGGGTAGAAATGGGGTCGTACACCCAGGGTATTTTGTTCAAGGTATCACATAAGCATGAGGTTAAGTGGAGGGGGCTCATACTAGAAATAAAGGGAGAGACCCCCCTTTGGTCTTCCTCAAATCGAAACAAATAAAAATAAAAATAAATACAATAATAATTATAATATTATTAATTCATTTTATTTATTTTTAATTGTAGATTTAATTTAATTTAATTTAATTAAAAAAATAAACCATAGAGATCCAAATCTTGGGAAAAAATAAGTTCTAATGGTCATTTTAAAAACGGCTAGCCCATTAAATGAAAAATACAAACTCCACTGGATTTTTTTATCTCGTTAAAAATGGGGGAGGTTTCAACCTCCCCAACATAAAACATATTGACCCTAAGAAGCCTTTGAATGTAGATAAAACATCACATGACCTACATGGGTCATGAGGTTTCATTCAAGCAGTCTCTATTCATTTTCAAATTCAAAACACAGTATCTAGCATTAATAATCACACAAAATATAAGTGGTCAAAACCCAATACATTGCTCAATTCTCAATCCAGACCACCAAGACAGTGTTCAAATGATATTTTTTAGTCAGATACATGATCAATACATAATAAATTTAAAAATCAGGTTGAAGGTGCTCCTCAGATTAGGACTTTGACATCATAAAGTTCCAATTCCAAGCCATGGTACCTACACCATCAAGATTACCTTAAAAAACACCTCTATGAATTTTAATGATGCTCCTAGCATGATTTCATTTAAAAGAAAAAGTTGATTATTGATTGACATAACAGAATCTAACAACACGTTCCTCCCTAAAAAGAGGTAGATGACTCTTAAACCATACTATACTTAACTAGGAGACATGATTTAAAATAGTTCCTAATAAACCGTATTCATTGAATAATGAAAAACATGGGTCAAAGAACATACAGAAGACTAATCCCATGATTATTATCTTAGATGGCTAGTGTATTACCACAAAACAAAAATTTCTCCTCCCAAGGTATTTTGAAATTACAATAAATAGGTGTTCCAATGTCCATCACTGACTTCTGGCATTGTTTCCTAGTCAAATTGTTAACTGAACATTTTAATATTTTCATGCTTCAGCATTAATAAGGGTGTAGCCCCAATCTAGACCACAAGAATAGGTAACATTTAAACCTCACCTTTGATCCAGACTATAAGTCTAGGGTAACCTCATTTTCAATGAACCAAAGTAGAGGAAATAACCAATGTATTATATACTCCTTGATTACAACTGAGACATTGGTACAAGGGAAAGATGTCCACATCAGATTTTGACTGATCCCCTAGAAGCAACCGCCAAGAAGTAAAGTCAAAGGAAATGGATAGTGTCCAAGAGTCTATTCCATGAAAATTCTATACAGGAATTCATGCATCACATAGAACAACCAAACCGAAATAAGAACCATGCGTTGAGTGTATAACACCGAAATAGATCACACAACAAGCCCAACATCTTTAATGCTTTAACAAAATATATTATTGGTTACCTCTTAGTGAATATAAGATGTTATCAAGGTAGGGGACATGTTCATTGCTAAGCAGAATACATTAAGAGGGATGAACATATTCCATTCATCTACCAATCTTCTAGAAGTAAGAATAGGCAAATCCTAACTTGTTGACCCTATGAAAGAATCTAGGCTCTACCTATTGATGAATTAACAACCAATCACCATCCCTTACCAGCTGATTCACCATGTGATACTCTTAGATTTACCAACTAATGTCCAACCATGAACAATGATGTTTCTTATAGGTTTCATTCACATACAACCCTATCAACATCATGATGTCGATGAAGCATTGACATGAATCCAACTTACATTCTTCAAAGGTGTTCAAACATGATATACCATTACCCAAAAAATATTAGGTAGTTTTCCTTATACATGGAATGACCCATTTACTAGAACAAAAATGATGCACCCCACCAATGGAGTGTCTTAGTCCTCCAATAAAGAGACAAAACACTAGATTCTTAATTTAATCATCCAAGTTATTGGGATGAACCTGATTAACTTAACTACAAGGTAACTCAACTATAGAGAGGACCAGACAATGTATAGAACAACACAAGGCTCAACAATTCCAATGAAATGAACCAGTTCATTACAACATTTATAAATGTGATGGGTACCATGTATATCGATGCATACTACCCCTAGGTTATAATAAAAACATCACATTATATATTCTAAGCAGAAGATTATCAACCATATGCATTCATGTTTCGATGTCCTATTGTAATTCCCTGATTCCAGGTGCTTCCCAAATCTTTCCCTTACCCAGTTGGTCACATGTCCTCAATTGCATTTCTTCGAATGCTAGAGTCTTCCGAATTGAAGTGAGGGACTTCAGTATGATAGTGGGGAAACTATTTTCTCATTGGCCGAGTAACACAGTAGAGCAAATAGTAAATAATAGAAGAAGATGTAATACCGTACTATAAGTAAATAGTAGAATAATGGTATTATAAAAACAATTAGAGCACATATATAAATTATTTATGTCACATTTGTCTAGTAAAAAAGCCAAATAAGTCACAATGCTAGAAATAAAACAATAAAAACCAAACTATAGAAAACAATATACTCCAACAATATTTCATTCCATAGTTTGGTCCCATGCTCTCTAGCTCCACAACACTCTTGTACCTAATGATAAAGGGTGATTTCCCTTATCTATACCAGAAAAAATATATTATTTGTTTGGGCCTAAAAGAAATCAACCAAACACGGTGTCAGACGAATCCTAGTATGCAACCACCAATAGATTTGTGCCTAACTGCCAGTGAATATATAAAGCTGGATATATGAAAAATGAAGCAATAAATAAAGAAGTACTCAAAATTAAACTATCCTAAAACTTCCAATTACCTTAAATTATATTTATTAATTATTCAAACTATCTAATAATAAAATATCCAGATCTAGACTAAGCTCTGTATCCCCTGTGTAATAGGAAAATAGATATCTGAGAAGAACATCTCACAATCAAGTAAGACCGAGTCCAAGCTTGTTCTTTATCTTGGCAGGCTCATTACAATCAACATTCAAAATATCAAATTGACCCTATAGGTGGCTCACATAGTATAACCCCTATAATCAAGTGTTCAAACGAAAATAAAGACTCTATGAGGAAGCAGTTTCCATCAATTCCCTATGTGGTCTTTTTATGATAAACTGTAGAATCTTTGAGGAAAAAATCAACATTCATTCCCCATGTGGTCTCGTAATGGTATACTATAGACACTCTATGGGAAAAACAACTAGAAATACCCCCTATGGTCTCACAACGTAAACATAACAGACACTCTAGGGAATCCATCAACATTAATTCCCCCTATGGTCTCTCTGCACCAAGTTGTCACAGCCCTGTGTAAGAAAATCGATTACAAACAATATCCACCAGCCTATGTAATCTCAACAACTACAAGGATAAGTAGCTAAAATTCATAACACAGTCCTTTAAAAATCATCCAAAGCATCAAATTCCCACCTAAAAATAAAGGCAATGAAACATGGTCTCCCTCATATGAAACCTGGACCAATTGGCCATAAATATTCAAACAAAGAAACAAACCCATGAGGTGTCACAAAAACATGAAATTTATCACAATATATCAACAAAAACCATTATTCTAACAATAAATATAAGGAATGTGATAACAGGGTTCAATTCCATAACACGAAATACCTGAATCATGGTTAATCGACACTTATGCATATATAACTCCATGAAAAACACCGAAAGGAAACAAACCACCTACCTTGACATTGTATGATGAACACTATTAAACATTATCCCATTAATTAGCCAAGTACATTATAGATCTAAAAAATGTGTAAATCATTCACCCCTCAATAGCTCATGAGATAGGAGAAATCAAGAAGATATACTCTAGGGAAAGAGAGAATTCACTGGTAGGAAGTTAGCGCACCCAGTGGTGCCTTGATCGGAGCTCGAATGAAGGAATAGAAGGTGCTTGAAGATTCTCAGTGAAACATCACTCTATAGTATGAGAAATGGGAAGAAGAAGCAAGTTTTGTAGACGAGACGAGACCCCGGTCTGATGAATCATATAACATGAAAATTAAATGGTGTGTTCATTTAATGTACACGACATGTACTAGCCTCAACCGGACCCCTATTTAGGTGGTCCACAGGGCCATGTACTCAGCAATTACATGGACAGTACAACGCTACCTATAGCAATTGGTTACTCAGCATGTACATAGAAAAATTTTAAAATCTACTTTTTTCTTCGAAACACCTGAAAATCAAGATCCATACCTGAAATAATGATCTTGGTTCTTTCACATACATAGTAAACTTACTCAATGAAATTCTATTTAATAAAATTGAAAAACATAGAAATAACCTATCGAGAAATCCAAAGAGAAGAGAGTGGGTCCCGAGACCTACTATGCAACCATGCTCGATCCATGTCTAACCGACATAAATTGAGCATTACCCAATGCTCATGATCATATCCTAGTTAATGAAAGACCTGGACACCCATTTGAAAATTTATGTGATTTACAAATATGGTGGTCTTATTAGGGACAAAGACACTGAAACAGAACCAAAAAAGTTAGAAAACTAATGAAATTAGTAATTCATTTAAACTGTAAGGGTGATAAAACCACATGCTAGCCCCTTACGAGAGAAAAAAATGCCAACCTATAATGATTTCATGATGAACAAAAGTAATCGGTCAAAGAGCCTACCATCTAAGCCATTTTTGAAAAGGATGAGGCCTAAAAGAAAATGTTCACATCCTCAATATATGAAATGTAAATGAAACGGTAAATCAAACTTTACATAATGGTTTTTATCAAAGGACACCACCTTAGGGTTCCATTTTTTACATCGTTATATTGCTTTATATTAAAATATTTAATCATCTAAAATATTTATTTCCAAAAAACAAGAACCTTTTGAAAAAAACCAAGAACATGTCTTTAACAATCAACACAATGAAAAACAGGAAGATTTTGTTAATGTTGTTTTTGTAAGAATAAAATTTTTTATTTCCATCGAGTCATAAATAGATTATTTACCTTATAAATTTCATTTAATAGATAATAAAACATATAAGGGCCCCATTAAACAAAACTGGGTTCTCTAGAAAGGAACCCAATATCAGTTTCTCAATTACAAAAATTTATAAATAGCCAGATGGGTCATCACAAATGAACCATGCTCTAAGCAACATAATTTGGACCATTTGAGCATTTAGATAGTAGACCAGTTCATTTTAAATTAAATATCCTTAACATGTAGACCAATTATAAAATATAACACATGGTCATCTATATATAATGGTCATATTGTCAACCATAACCCAATTTATTAATCACCCATACACTCTAAAAATTGATGATTAGTGGCCATTAATCCCAACCCATGAACGCAGCACATTCCATAAATTACATATATTAAACAAAAGTAACATATTATAAAAGAAGCTAACTCTAAGAAACATGATATGAACACATAAAAATAGAATATAAATAGGTTTACATGCTAATGAATTACCTAAACATGTATAAATATAATCATGTTGATAAGAACACAAATTTATGGCATAGCACTCAAGGAATAGAATCAAATCAGCAAGAAGACTAAAAATGCATCAATATGGCATGGAAAACGAATGAAATGTGAATTTTCTATGTTCTTATTATGATGCATGAAATTATTCATCCTCTTAATGTCGGGTCAAGGAAAAAATTCCATAAATTTACATAAATATATAAGTAACATAATGTACCCCATTCACTCGAGGTGAAATAATAACAAATTTAATAGAAAACAGTACAAACATCAATCCCAGCCCTGGACACTTGGTCCTTTCCCATACGTGGGATGATCTATCCCAAGAATTACTAGTTTACAAGTACTAACATCATTCTAGTCTCCTTTCTACTAGAACAAAATATTATGACAATGGAGAAAATAACTCCGATAATACATTGTAATGTACCGTCTCGAAACACCAAACCCATTGCCGGACTGGTGGGTCACATGACCTCAAGAACATCTCCCCAAATTAAGAATGTGTGTCATGTATAATAATTTAATAGTGATAAATAATTAATAATACCAACATGGTATGGGTTCCTAAATAGACACCCTCTTATACCACTTTCTTTGGCATAATCCCGAAATCTGAAAAGTATAATTTATCAAAGAATAATGTATAAATATATATACAAGGGGGATTTGGAACATGTAATTCCATGGAAGGCATTCCCACAAGGTTGTTCATTGGATTGTGGTCTAAATCCAATTTCATCATATAACGGTGGTAGTAAATTAATGGAAGCATCTCAAGTGTAAACACAATACAAGATAATAATGAATGGATCATTTAATATGATTCCATAATCAAACTGAAAAATAAATCCAAAAAATCCACCAAAACCAGGTGTGGTGTAACACCCGAGACTTTTATGCTATATAAATCATCAAAGGAATCTTTTTTTACACAACACTTGCTTGGCTTCCTTTACACGAAATCACGACCTTTCTCGATAGCTTGCGTCGTACACAATACCGAGTTTCACTAAACAACGATATGCTATTAAAATATTATTAAAACTAGCCGTTATGAATAGTAATAACCACTTTTTGAAATTTTATAAATTTTATTTTTCAAAATGGACTTCATTTTTGGATTCGGAATATCAAAATTAGCCTAGGGTGAAATTTTGGTATTTTTCTGAAAACTTTCAATTTTTGATGAATATTGAAACCACTAAGTGGTAGTTAAAAAACTAAATTTTTAATAAAACATAATTTTACCACTTCTGTGAGTGGAATTTCAAAAATCCGTGAGACACGGTTAATATAAATGACTAAAATGTGGTTCAATGAGATGAAAATAATTGTTGGGGAATAGTAACTTTTTACTTTTTTTACCACAATTAAAAGTAAATAGGGTAATTAAGGGTAAAGATTATATTATTATTACCATAAAACATGTCCTAATTCTATTGGATAAGTGTAATTCGACCAAAAACAAACTTAGGAATAAAATATGACCCTTTATTCCCACTTGGATTAGATTAGGACATTTATTATTAATTTATTTAAAGAAGGGTTAAAATAGTTAAAATCAAAGTTGAATAAGTAAATAATTTTTAATATGGGGTTATACATAAGATAAATTCGACTATAAATATTCATTAGAAAGATAAAACTATTTTCGACATAATGGTATTTTATTTATAATTTTTAGACATTAAATAATTTAATTTATTTATGACACAATGATGATGGAGTAATTATCTTATTAATGAAATATTGACATAATTAATGTTATAAACACCAAAATAAATGTAATTTGAGACTTTTTATGGATTAAACTAACTTTATAGGTTAATATGACATGTTATTATTGATTTAATTAACTTGGTTCGAACTAATAATTCTGTTATGATTTTCACAAAAATCAATTACTAAATAGTGTCAAAATTGACATAAAATAGTTTTTAAAACAAATATTATATTAGTAATTGTTATTTTATTCCAAAAAATCTAAGGTTCGGAAAAATGACTTAGATAAGGTTATATATGTTAATAATAAACAACTTGGGGTTCGTTTGACTACTTATAGTAAGTTTATTAACATTATAGTATAAGAACACAAGAAGACACGATAAAAGTAAACTTATTTAACTTAATGTTAAATCTAAATTATAAGGTTAAAATAGGAACCTAAACTTGTCTAAATTATATTGTATGAGAGGATTTCGACCCATCCCCACCTTAGCTTCTAAATATATCAATTTTGAGCTATTTAAAACCGAACTTGACTTTATAATAAAATAATATTTTTAGTTTTCCCAAAGGTGCCCCTCTCCTCCGTTACAAAAGGGCACCTCCTCCCCCTCTTCCTCACACCACTTTGAGCCTTAAAGCTCGGAAAACCCATGCCAATTACTCCTATCCACTTCCCTAGAGACATCCTAGAGGTCCTGGTCCTCTTCAAAGACCAATTTTAGTGCCCTAAATGAAGGTCTCAAAGAATCACGTCAAAGAAGAGGTAATGTCCGTTACCGATTCTTTCATCTTTATTTCTTCTTCCACTTCTTCTTATTTAGTTGTTTCATTATGAAGTAATAACATCAGTATCACTCATATACTGATATGTTATTATAAGTATGAAACAACACTATTTCACCATCTATCCATCCTACGGAAAAATAAATCACCGTGCGTACGTACGTACGAAATACCGTCTCCACGCCGTGGTGTAATCTATTTTCCACCACCACCTTACTTGGATGGGTATAATGGTGTAAATAATGAATTTATATGACTATTATAAAGTGATACTGATTCTGAAATAGTATACATACACTCCAATACAATTCCATGATCATAGGAATGATATCATCACTCGTGCGTACGTACGGAATACCGTCTCCACGATGTGATGCGACTCGTTCTACATGATCTTCATTTCATAATGATTATATAAATGAATTGGATGAATGAATATGATATATATTACAATAATACCATTCTTGAAATAAGGTATCTATAAACTAAATATAAGAATAATAATTTATTCGACAAAACACGCGTAAGAACAAAAAGTTATAAACACCCGAATAACAAGTAGCAATGAAATATTACTACTAAGAAGCTAAGAAAATGACCATATATGATATCATAAATATAATTATGATTCTGGAATAAGTCAATAACATTATTTAAATCATTATACAGGAGGTTCGGACACTTACGAAGAAAAACGGAACTAAGGTAAGGGAAATATCACAATCTCATTTTTATCCGAGATTGTTTATACTTTGGAATTTACTGGGGTGTATTTTATCATCCACATCCATGTTTCCCCAATATTTAATATTATTTCCATCTACCTACAATTTTTTAAATCCATTTTTACCCTTTGGTGAGTTTATAGTAAAAGATATGAAAGGAATCTTTTGTCGTTTTTCGTACAAGGTACTTTTTTGACTTTTCGGACAAAAGTATGAGAAGAATGTTTTTAACTTATATGGAATGAATGGATTTTTAAAACATTATTTCAAATAAGCTTCCTTTACAAGTTTTAAAGTTTATTTTTAATCAACTTCTTTTAGTTTAAAGTTGTATGACATGTTAAGAAAGGAAAAATGTTTTTGAAGAAGAAAGGATATTTTCCTCAAGAATGGAGTTCAAGTGTTTTATCAAAATTATTTTCCATCTAAGATAATAAAGGGTTCTGTTTTTATCCCTATTATTACATTAATTTGATTATGTTTTGATGGAATTATTTTTATGAATTTCTTTATCTTATATGATTTGTTTTATGATGTCATGATGTTTAAGATTCCCATTCGTATTACATGGGTTATGCAATGATGTATGATTTATGATTTTGTGGCACACATAAGAATGGTATCATTATGAGATGGGTGGGACCTATATCTCCCTCCAATGCATTGGGTAAAGATTTTATATCTCATGATATAGACATGGCTGGAACGGTAGGTTATACCGGTTCAGTGAAACAGGACTGAAACGATGGTGACTCGGTTCAGAAATGGACTTTGTCCACTAAGATAGTCTTGGCAATGAGTCTTGACTAATAAGATATGATTCTATATGATTATGTGTGTATGACACAAAGTTTCATGTTTTAATTTATTATTATTGTGATTACATTTCACTGCCATGATTTATCCCATGTTATGAAATTATGATCTCTTTTGCAGGTTAAGATTTCCAAAAGTTATGTGCTTATGTATATGATGTGATTGATATTTCTTTTGTTTACCCTTACTGAGCATTTGAGCTCACCCTTTTGTATGTTTTCTTTTCCCAGGTCAGGAAGAAGGTTATTAAGTAAGATATGCCAAAAGGGACTATAGATATGATGAAATTAATGGGAGACATTGTAGATGCTTTATGAACTAGTTGTTTATGTTTCCCAGTTTCTAAAGACACTATACCTATACGGTCCTTTCATGGTTTTGTTATATGTTGTAATAAGTATGCTTCAATTTTGAAGTATTAACAATTTATGTAAAGTATGCGTCATTATAGTTGGTATCAGAGGAAAGGTATAGTCAACCTTTGGAAACTAGGATGTGAAAGCCTTAGTATGAACCCTAAGGATAAGTCTAAGAATAGAACACAATATTAGTGTTTTAGAAATGGCCATGAATAACCTAGGATAAGACCTTAAGTGTGAAATTTTATTCTTGATTATGTGGTTTTCCTATTATAATTAGTGTTGCTCACACTATTCTTCTTGGTTTTAGTCAATGGCTGGAACCCGAAGGAACCGTGTTAATGCGGAATGCGACGGGAAATGCAATGATTGTCCCCCTGAGCAACCAAATGGTATGGGAGATGGAATGCAAAATATTGTAGCCATGCTCACACAACTTTCTCAAGCTATGAATCATGCATGACTTCCAAATGAGCAAAGGAAGGAGCAACATTCTGTTGAATCCTTCATGAGGCAGCGTCCACCTTCTTTCAGCGGGTCTACTGATCCATTAGTTGCTGAATAATGGATTAGTAATACTGAAAAGATATTTTCAGTTCTTCAATGTTCTGAACATGATAAAGTGATCCTAGCAGTGTATCGTTTGGAAGGAGATGCTGATCAATGGTGTAATCTTATTAAGAATACGAGGCAAAGGGATGAAATTGAGTCCATGGAATGGGACGAGTTCAAGAACTTATTTTTCAATAAGTACATCCCTCGTATTCTCCGAAAAAAGATGGAGAAATAGTTTCTTGAACTGAAGCAAACGGATGATGAATATGTTGGTACCTATGAAGCAAATTTTACAAGACTTGCAAGGTACGCTTCTGGTATTATTATCCAACCTGAGAGTAAGATCGATCGATTCTTTAGTGGCTTAAAACCAAGTCTTCGAAGGGCGTTATCCATAAGGGACTTCAATAGCTACGAGGAAATCGTTCGATGTGCTCTCAAAGTCGAGATGGAGATTGGAGTACCCCATCAGTCATATGGGTTTGATAAGAAGAGGAAAATGGAATTCAAATGAAAATCTAAAGAGCACACTGAAAAGAAGATGAGCTTTCCCTTATGCTCAAAGTGTGGAAAGAAACATGGAGGGAGTTGTCTTAAAGGGACAAGTAAATGTTTCAAATGTGGAAAGGAAGGTCATCGGGCATTTGAATGCCGCGATGATGGGAAGAGGATGTCTAATTATGAAAACAAAGGAAGGGATACACAGAATGAACCTACTACACTTCAATGTTTCAAGTGCAAGGAGATGGGACATTATTCCAATAAATTCCCGAATTCAAGGGTTGATGATGATGGTCGACATCAACAAACTCTTAAGGCTAAAGACAAAGGAAAGTCACATGAAATTTTTATCAGTGATGTGGAGTACGATAACGATGTGGTGAAAGGTACACTTACCATCCACTCTAAAGTAGCAAATGTTTTATTTGATTCTGGATCCACCCACTATTTTATATATGAAGAATTTTCTAAGGGTATCACCGTATTACCTAAACAATTAGATGTTGAGTTAGCTGTGACAACACCTAATGGCACAACAGTCGCATCAAAAGTTTATAATTCTTCTCCGATTGAATTTTGTGGGAATGTGCTTCCTGCAAATCTTGTGATCCTTCCTATAGTGGAATTTGATGTGATTCTTGGCATGGAGTGGCTTTCTCTACATGGAGCTCATATCAATTTCCAAATAAGGGAAGTCACATTTCATATTCCAGATCAATCTATGATCGTCTATCAATGCAAGGATGAACATAACCTTCCAGTGGAAATTTCTTCCATCTTATGGGTCTTGATTCCACTAAATGAAGGTTATTTATCTCAAATGGTTGGTGAGAAACTCACGATTAAGAATATGACCATTGTACGGGAGTTTGATGACGTCTTTCCGGAGGAATTACTGGGACTTCCACCAAATCGTGAAGTTGAGTTCTCAATAAAACTCGTACTGGGTGCTTTTCCTATTTCAAAGACACCTTATAGAATGGCCCCAATTGAGTTGCAGGAATTGAAGAAGAAACTCCAAGAGAATCTTGATAAGGGATTCATACGCCCTAGTGCGTCACCTTGGGGAGCACCTGTTCTATTTGTTAAGAAGAAAGTTGGATCAATGAGACTCTACATTTATTATCGAGAACATAACAAGATCACTCTCAAGAACAAATATCCTCTCCCATGCATTGATGACTTATTTGACCAACTATGAGGAGCTCAATACTTTTCCAAGATTGATCTTCATTCAGGGTATCATCAATTAAGGTTCAAAAGGGAGGATATACCAAATACGGCTTTCCGTACAGGGTATGGACACTATGAATTTATAGTGATGCCATTTGGTCTTACTAATGCCCCTGCTATCTTCATGGATCTGATGAATAGAGTCTTTAGAGACTATCTTGATCAATTTGTGGTAGTCTTTATAGATGATATTCTTGTCTATTCAAAGAGCAAGGAAGAACATGAAGATCACTTGAGAATTATATTGAAGACCCTGAGAAAGGAGAAGCTTTATGCCAAATTTACCAAGTGTGAATTTTGGCTTCAAAAAGTTGAATTTTTGGGTCACATAATCTCAAAAGAGGGGATATTTGTGGATCCAGCAAAAACATAGGTTATCGAAAGATGGTCGAGACCAACAATAGTAACTGAGATCCGATGTTTTCTTGGTTTGGCTGGATATTATCGATGTTTTGTGAAAGCGTTTTCACGATTATCTAATCCACTCACCATGTTAACTCGGAAAGGAGTTAAGTTTGTCTGGACGGAAGAATGTGAAGAGAATTTCAAGGAGTTGAAAAGAAGGTTATCCAGTGCACCTGTGCTCACACTGCCTTGTAGTGGAGAAAGGTTTGTGATCTATAGTGATGCATCCAAGAAGGGATTGGGGTGTGTTCTTATGAAAAATGATATGGTGATAGCTTATGCCTCACGACAGTTGAAAATCCATGAGCAAAATTACCCAACACATGATTTGGAGTTAGCTGCGGTAATCTTTGCATTAATGATTTGGAGGAATTACCTTTATGGTGAAAGGTGTGATATTTATACTGATCATAAAAGTGTAAAGTATATTTTCACACAAAAGGAGCTGAATATGCATCAAAGAAGATGGTTGGAGCTGATTAAGGATTATGACTGCTCAATCCATTACCACCCTGGGAAAGCAAACAAGGTGGCAGACGCATTAAGTCAACAAGACCATGCTAGTTTATCCATGATGAGGATCACAAAAGATCCAATATTTATGGATTTACAAAGGATGGATCTCGGAATTATAATGGAAGGGAAAAAATCTTATCTTTCTCAAATGAATGTTCAACCATCTATACATGTGAAGATTAAAGAGGCACAGAAAGAAGATGTCGAGTTACAAAAGAAGGTGAGAAACGTTCCTGAATTCAACCTTGATTGTGATGGGATAATAAAGTTCAAGAATCGGGTTTGTGTTCCTCCCATCCCCGAATTAAATAAGGAGCTGCTGGATGAGGCTCATAGTTCTTCATTCTCTATTCATCCTGGAAGCACGAAGATGTATAGGGACCTGAAAGAGTACTTCTGGTGGGATGGCATGAAAAGAGATGTTGCTGAATTTGTCTCTCGATGCTTGGTTTGTCAACAAGTTAAAGCCGAGAGACAGAAGTCTAAGGGTATGTTACAACCATTACCCATACCCGAATGGAAATGGGAAAGCATCACTATGGACTTTGTCACATGACTTCCTAAAACATCCAAAGGCAATAATTCTATCTGGGTCATAGTTGATCATCTTACAAAGTCTGCACACTTCATTGCTATTAGAGAGGATTTCTCTCTAGATCAGCCTGCCAGGATATATGTAAAGGAAGTGGTAAGATTGCATGGAGTACCACATTCTATTATATCCGATCGGGGTCCGAGATTTACCTCGAAGTTCTGGCGAAGTCTTCAGCATACTCTAGATACAGAGTTGAGTTTCAGCACTGCTTATCATCCTCAGACAGACGGTCAGTCTGAAAGAACAATTCAAACCCTAGAAGATATGTTGAGAGCTTGCTCTATGGATTTCAAAGGTGGTTGGGATCAACACCTACCTTTGGTGGAATTTTATTATAATAATAGATTTCACTCCAGTATTTAGATGGCTCCTTATGAAGCTCTCTATGGAAAGAAATACAGGACTCCAACTTGCTGGGATGAAGTTGGGGAAAGAAAGCTATTAGGACCGGATCTCGTTGATGAAATGGCAGAAAAGGTCAGATCTATTCAACAACACATAAGAGCAGCTCAGAGTCGACAGAAAAGTTATGCCGACAACCGAAGAAAAGACCTAGAGTTTGAAGTGGGTGATAAAGTGTTCTTACGAATATCTCCCTGGAAGAGGGTTATGAGATTTGGAAAGAAGGGGAAGTTGAGCCCTAGATATATCGGTCCTTTCGAAATACTGGATCGTGTTGGGAAGGTAGCTTACCGATTGGTGCTTCCACCGAATCTCTCTCAAGTTCACGAAGTGTTCCATGTATCTCTCCTGAGAAAGTACATACCTGATCCTTCACATGTACTCATCTTAGAAGTTGTACCGCTGGAGCAAGATATTTCTAATGAAGAACAACCGATAGAGATTATAGATCGTAGCGAAAAAGTCCTACGAAACAAGACCACTCAATTGGTGAAAGTTTTATGGAGGAACCACCAATTAGAAGAAGCTACATGGGCACTTGAGGATATGATGAGGGAGAGGTATCCTCATCTGTTTGTTACAAAGTGACGAATTTCGAGGGAGAAATTCATTTTAAGGGGGGTAGAATGTAACACCCGAGACTTTTATCTTATATAAATCATCAAAGGAATCTTTTTCTACACAACACTTTCTTGGCTTGCTTTACACAAAATCGCGACCTTCCTCGATAGCTTGTGTCGTACGCAATACCGAGTTTCACTAAACAACGATATTCTATTAAAATATTATTAAAATTAGCCGTTATGAATAGTAATAACCACTTTTTGAAATTTTATAAATTTTATTTTTCAAAATGGACTTCATTTTTGGATTCGGAATATCGAAATTATCCTTGGGTAAAATTTTGGTATTTTTCTGAAAACTTTAAATTTTTGATGAATTGTGAAACCACTAAGTGGTAGTTAAAAAAACTGAATTTTTCATAAAACATAATTTTACCGCTTCTGTGAGTGGAATTTCGAAAATCCGAGAGACACGGTTAATATCAAGGACTAAAATGTGGTTCAATGAGATGAAAATAATTTTTGGTGAATAGTAACTTTTTACTTTTTTTCCACGGTTAAAAGTAAATAGTGTAATTAAGGGTAAAGATGATATTATTATTACCCTAACACATGTCCTAATTCTATTGGATAAGTGTAATTCGACCAAAAACAAACTTAGGAATAAAATATGACCATTTAGGCCCACTTGGATTAGATTAGGACATTTATTATTAATTTATTTAAAGAAGGGTTAAAATAGTTAAAATCAAAGTTCAATAAGTAAATAATTTTTAATATGGGGTTATAAATAAGGTAAATTCTACTATAAATATTAATTAGAAAGCTAAACATATTTTCTACATAATGGTATTTTATTTTTAATTTTTAGACATTAAATAATTTAATTTATTTATGACACAAAGATGATGCAGTAATTATCTTATTAATGAAATATTGACATAATTAATGTTATAAACACCGAAATAAATGTAATTTGAGACTTATTATGAATTCAACTAATTTTATTGGTTAATATGACATGTTAGTATTTATTTAATTAACTTTATTCGAACTAATAATTCTTTTATGATTTTCACAAAAATCAATTACTAAATAGTGTCAAAATTGACATAAAATAGTTTTTAAAATAAATATTATATTAGTAATTGTTATTTTATTTCTAAAAATCTAAGGTTCGGCCAAATGACTTATATAAGGTTATATATATTAATAATAAACAACTTGTGGTTCGTTTGGCTGCTTATAGTATGTTTATTAACCATATAGTATAAGAACACAAGAAGACACGGTAAAAGTAAACTTATTTAACATAATGTTAAATCTAAATGATAAGGTTAAAATAGGAACCTAAACTTGTCTAAATTCTATTGGATGAGAGGATTTCGACCCATCCCCACCTTAGCTTCTAAATATATCAATTTGGAGCTATTTAAAACCGAAATTTACTTTATAATAAAATAATATTTTTAGTTTTCTCAAAGGTGCCCCTCTCCTCCCTTATAAAAGGGCACCTCCTCCCCCTCTTCCTCACACCAATTTGAGCCTTCAAGCTCGGCCAAACCCTGCCAATTCCTCCTTTACACTTCCCTAGAGACATCATAGAGGTCCTGGTCTTCTTCAAAGACCAATTTTAGTGCCCTAAAAGAAGGTCTCAAAGAAGCACTTCAAAGAAGAGGTAATGTCCGTTGCCGATTCTTTCATCTTTATTTCTTCTTCCACTTCTTCTTCTTTAGTTGTTTCATTATAATGTAATAACATCAGTATCACTCATATACTGATATGTTATTATAAGTATGAAACAACCCTATTTCACCATCTATCCATCCTACGGAAAAAGAAATCACCGCGCATGCGTACGTACGGAATACCGTCTCCACGCCGCGGTGTAATCTATTTTACACCACCACCTTACTTGGATGGGTATACTGGTGTAAGTAATGACTTTATATTACTATTACAAAGTGATACTGATTCTTAAATAGTATACATACACTCCAATACAATTCCACGATCATAGAAACGATATCATCACTCGTGCATACGTACGGAATACCGTCTCCACGATGTGATGCGACTCGTTCTACATGATCTTCCTTTCATAAGGATTATATAAATTAATTGAATGAATGAATATGATATATATTACACTAATACCATTCGGGAAATAAGGTATTTATAACCTAAATATAAGAATAAGAATTTATTCGACAAAACACGCATAAGAACAAAAAGTTATAAACACCCGAATAACAAGTAGCAATGAAATATTACTACTAAGAAGCTAAGAAAATTACCATATATGATATCATAAAAATAATTATGATTCTGTAATAAGTCAATAACATTATTTAAATCATTATATAGGAGTTTCAGACACTTACGAAGCAAAACAGACCTAAGGTAAGGGAAATATCACAATCTTATTTTTATCCGAGATTATTTATACTTTGGAATTTACTGGGGTGTATTTTATCATCCACATCCATGTTTCCCCAATATGTAATATTATTTCCATCCACCTAAAATTGTTTAAATCCATTTTTACCCTTTGGTGTGTTTATAGTAAAAGATAAGAAAGGAATCTTTTGTCGTCTTTCGTACGAGGTACTTTTTTGACTTTTCTGACAAAAGTACGAGAAGAATGTTTTTTTTAACTTATACGACATGAATGGATTTTTAAAAAATTATTTCCAAGAAGCATCCTTTACAAGTTTTCAAGTTTATTTTTAATCAACTTCTTTTCGTTTAAAGTTTTATGACATGTTAAGAAATGAAAAATGTTTTTGAAGAAGAAAGGATATTTTCCTCAAGAATGGAGTTCAAGTGTTTTATCAAAATTATTTTCCATATAAGGTAATAAAGGGTTCTGTTTTTATCCCTTTTATTACATTGATTTGATTATGTTGTGATGGAATTATTTTTATGAATTTGTTTATCTTATATGAATTTTTTTATGATGTCATGATGCTTATGATTCCCATTTGTATTACATGGGTTATGCAATGATGTATGATTTATGATTTTGTGGAACACATAAGAATGGTATCGTTATGAGATGGGTGGGACCTATATCTCCCTCCAATGCATTGGGTAAAGATTTTATATCTCATGAGATAGACATGGATGGAACGGTAGGTTATACCGGTTCAGTGAAATAGGACTGAAACGTGGGTGACTCGGTTCAGAAATGGACTTTGTCCACTAAGATAGTCTTGACAATGAGTCTTGACTAATAAGATATTATTCTCTATGATTATGTGTGTATGCAAAAAAGTTTCATGTTTTATGTTATGATTATTGTGATTACATTTCACTGCCATGATTTATCCCATGTTATGAAATTATGATCTCTTTTACAGGTTAAGATTTCCAAAAGTTATGTACTTATGTATATGATGTGATTGATATTTATTTTGTTTACCCTTACTGAGCATTTGAGCTCACCCATTTGTATGTTTTCTTTCCACAGGTCTGGAAGAAGGTTATTAAGTAAGATATGCCAAAAGGGACTATAGATATGATGAAATAAATGGGGGACAGTGTGGACGCTTTATGAACCAGTTGTTTATGTTTCCCAGTTTCTAAAGACACTATACCTATACGGTCCTTTCGTGGTTTTGTTATATGTTGTAATAAGTTTGCTTCAATTTTGAAGTATTAACAATGTATGTAAAGTATGGGTCGTTATATGTGGAGTCTCATTCCCATCAAATTCCATCTATAAATAAAACCAAGTATCACAATGGGAACATCTGATAACACCCAATACCACCATGTTTATCGTAGGATATCCATATGGTGTCCCTTATTTCACTACAAGTTATGGTAACTATAGAGTCCATCCTAGGTATCTCAAAAGGATATAGAGTATCACCCAATGAATGTCGTAGCCATCTTTCCAAAAGTTCCATTTACAGTTCCCCCCCTAAGGAACCAGTATCACTCAGGAGTATAATAAACTTCCTGGGAATCCCTTTCCTAGAATTCTAAATCTTTTCACTTGACACATCATGTAGAAACCCATCGAGCACAAAGAGTCTATATGTGTGTTTTTAATATTAAACCCTTGTTCTTTCCTTATCCTTTAAAATCAAACCATGTATCCAAGTCATTCATTAAGGAAAACATCAATACAAATATCACATGACATTCATATATATAAATAATTATATCAAACAATCACCACGAGCCACATGTTATTCACTATATCGTATAAAAAAAATCCAATCCATCAATATAGAATAAGACATTTATAGTGAAAGTAACTCAATGCTCAAAACTATATCACTAGGAAATAATCAATAAACATAATCATGTTTCAAAAAAGATACTTACCTACAACACATAATGTCTAGAAATGAAATTAAATCATATCCACATGGAATTACCATACATTAACCATATGTCATCAATGAAATCTAAATGTCTCAATTTATCAAGAATGACACTTTAATTTATGCAACTAATACAAACTACTTTGGCACAAAAAATAAACATTCAAAAGAATACTCACAAGGGAAATTGATAAGAACTGGGCATATGCATTGTCAAAGTTCTGAATCCTTGGAACTATAAAACAACCCAAGGAGAAATAGAACTCAACTCATTAGAAAAGTAGACAATATTGGTTGGTTATGACCAAATGGATGGCCAAAACGCAAAAATAACCCCCCATAATAGGTCATTCCAAAGGTAATGTAACAAAATACATGATAAGACAAACCAAAAAATTTAATATTCGAAATCAAGGAATCACAAAAATGATTCGACGAGCGGCACAATATCATGTAGAGAAATAAGTGACGAAATAAAGGGAAAGAGGTTAGATTCCCTACCCCAGTGAACCCCATTTATAAGGAATCTTATTAAGTTCATAAAATATTCAAATGTCCAAAACATCAAATTTTATGAAAATGACCATGACCGATCCATTGTTTTATTTAATGGGGGCAATTAATAACTTCTCAAAAAACTAGAATCAATAAGAATTCATATTGAAAACTCCGGCAGTAACTAGGTAGGATATACATAACTATCAATAATTTTTGGTTTAGATGATATCCCACCTTTGTTGGAGGGGTTTTATTATAAAACTGTGACATTTCGTTATCCAAAAAGTTATTTAATTATATTTAATATTTATCCTAACACTCATTCAGCACAATTTGAAAGCAATGAAATTGAGGAATTAAGTAGTTAAAGAATACACAATTTTTAAAAGGGGAAAAAGAATGGGAACCTACCTTAAGATTTAGGCCAAACATGTAATTTAAACATGAATTATCAATGTGTGTTTTAAATACAACAAACATCTATCAGAGGGGTTTTAATATAAAACCATGAATTCATTTATCAAAAAAATTAATTTAAATACTTTAACATTTATTATAGAACCAAGAATCATCAATAAATATTCAAAGGAAGTGATAAAAGAAATTAATTGATGTATTATTGAATTAAATATGTAGGACATTGATCCTACATCAAGAACTAGACCAAGATGACACCTGGAACTTGTCATTTTTGGCGACGACCACTAAAAACTGCTCCACACTCGCACACACATCCTTTATTATAAAAATATGTATATAATTTAATCCCTAATACATATTCCCCTAACCAGGAGGGAATATGTATAAGGAAGATATATATACATATATATATACAAACCTATGTATGTATGTGAACGCCTTCAAAAACGTTCAAAACCCACAACAAAATATACACCGGACCCAAAACACATAAACACACAAAAATATAAGTTATTCCTCCAAGAAGCCGAAAATAGCCTCACCTTAGATGATGGTAGCAAACCAAATTAACCACATATGCTCTTTTCTTTGGTAGAGGATGTCGAAATATTTATAAATTAGTCAATATGAGACTTTTTCACTACCTAACACAGCAAGAAAACCAAGATTGGGGTTAACCCTCAACTAAGGGTTTTATCCGAACTACATAGGGTAATGGGGAGACCAAATCCTGGCCGGAAACATAGAGGAGATAGGGGAAGAGAGTGTAACTTGAAGGGTCGAAGAGATTCACGAAGAAAAAATGAGTAAAAGGAAAACTACGAGAGGTGGTTTTGGGGGTGCATCTCACACCCCAAACAGGAAGGGGAGAATAGGGTTCATCCTCCTAGGGTGTTCATGCACCCATGGGGATAAGAGAAGGTGTTGAATGAGGTGGAGGGAAAAGGGATAGGGTTCGCATGAGTAACATGGTGGGAGATCCCATTTGGGTCTTCCAAAAACCTACAAATAAAAATAATGAACATAATACTAAAAATATTATTATTTATATTATGTTATTCAATTTATTTTTTCATCTTAATTTTAATTTTAATTAATATTATTAAAAAAACACACCATAGTGTTTTGACTCACAGAAAAAATTATGTGCGAATGCTTTGAATTATAAATGGCTGATCCAATCAATGGAAAATTCAAACCACCCAGAATTTTTTTACTAGGTTCAAAACATGGGACATTACAAATATCATGTACCATTTCCTGAAAAAAAAAACCATAGGTAAATGTATATAAATGTATAATATCCACTAGAGAATGACGAAAAAGTCACCTTAGATTACCATGGATCATACAGAACATGATGGGGATCAATCCCATTATAAATAGGTTAACAAATACATGAATATTAACCTCTAGCCACATAGAATCAAGAGATAATATGATGGTTTACAAAAATATGAGGTTGAAATTTAACTTATAGGCACACTACTAGAAGCAGATTTGGATCATGTAAGAGGTTTCACATCCTAAATGTCCCATGATTGAAAACTCATCAAAAGGGAATCTTCTTGATACACTAAACCTAGATCAATTCAAATTTTGAGCTTTATTTTTTTCATCATGTGTTTTTTGGGACATATTAATCTATTAAAATCCTCATCTATTCACATCAAGAAACTGTTGTTCATTACCCAAATTACACCTTATGATCCACCCATTCTCAGGATGTGAATATTCTATCCTATCCATGAACTGATTATTCATGATACAATCTTTTATTCACATTGTGATGTGCTATTGCATCCAAATTCTAAATTCCATACTCTATCGAACGGACTCCAAGATTCACAGGGGAACGTCAAACCTCAAAAACATGAAAAGGGATGTGTTAGAAGGAATTGGAACATAGAATCCCTAGTGTTTTTCTAATAAAGAGTATGATATCACCATTAAACTCATTCATGGATCTCTACTTATATAAAAGGGTTCACAGGTAATAAACCCTATTCAATTGAAATTGTTAAAAAGAAACTATAAGAGAACATGGGTATGATTTTTATACATCCTAGTTTTTCTCCATTTTGTGAACCCATCCTCATTATAAAAAGGGGTGGGTAAATTTATTTATATATTGAATATTATATTCTAAACAAGTTCCTGATAAATAACATGTTTTATTAACCAAAAATGATTGTCTTGATCGACGAACTATATGGGGATCATTAATTCTCAAATGTTGATCTTCAATAATGATATAATTTATTGATATTGAAAAATACGGATGCACCCAATATTAAATTTCATACATTATATAGACACCATAAATTTATAATGATGCCTTTCAGACTCATTAATTATATAAAAAAATTTATGAAAAAAAGCAATATGTTATTTAGATGTTTCGATTAAAAAATTATGGTGTTTTATATATTATATTTTCACTTTTATTTGAAATTAAGTATGTATATAATGAAAATGTTAGTAGTTGGTTAAATAATAATTTGAAGGATATGTTTCTATAAAATTTAATATAAATGTGATCTCTTGATGGATGAAGTTTCATTCATAGGGCATGTTATCATAATAATAGGTATACATGTATATCCCTCAATGACTAAGGAAACTAATGAATAACATAGAACAAAATTTATTATACATATTCATGATACACTCAGATTATATGTGTTTTATTTATCTTATTGGAAAGAATTAGGATTTTTAAAATAACTAAGCATGATATCTCAAAAATAATTAATGTTTTGGTGGAAAAATGATGACAAGAGAACATTATGGTGTTGAATACGATATTATTTATCACACTGGTTCTTCCACTAAAATTAAATAGGAAAGGGTTTGGGATATAAAATGACTCCTTAAGGGAATTATTGGGTTGTGTAATATTGAAAAATATAAATTTATAGCTTATTACACAAAACAATTAAAGGTAAATTGGTAAAATTATTGTACACATGATATGAAGTTGCAAATAGTATTCATTTATATGTATATTAAGATTAATAATCTCTATAAAAAATTAATGGCATAAATATATATAGATCAAAAAATATTAAATTTATATATTTTCATATAAGGAGATCAACATGCCCCAATTAAGATGGTTATTTTTTCATCAAAAGACCAGTATCTCTTACTCCATTACCATATAAGAATGGTGAATAAATCGGTTAATGATATAAGTAGAGAAGTCCATGTATCATTATCCACATGGAGGATTGAAATGGATCCAATAATCATAGAGATTAAATTTATAGAAAAATGAATCATAAAAGAAAGGATAACGTCCTACCTAACAAAAATGAATACTGAACCATTTTTCTTAGAAATTATTAAGGTGGTGCAAAGGGATGATTTTGGAATATAAAAGAGTATAGAAAAATACGTAAGGTTAAAATAATTTGGGTTTAATGTTTATAAATATGGATTTCTAAAATTTTGGAAATTATTATGTATTAGATCTAATCCTGAGATAAAAATCATTTACTAGATTATTCCCATATCCCATCAATCTCTATCCACCTAGGGATAACAAATAAATATAGAGATATTTTGGTTAATCGTAGTGGTATATTACAAAGAATGTGATTATTGAAATTACAACAAAAATTTTTCATTCCAATAAGTAAATCTAAAATGAAATGTTTTTAACTGGAGTAGTCATCCATTAATCATGTTGTGATATAAATAATACAACAATATAATTGGTTTTTTCATAGCGCATTCAAAGACCTAAAATGAAGAGAATTCAATATGGGTAATTATGGATAATCTTATATAGAATCCTCACATCAATAGCATTTCCATGGATATTCTATTAAATCAATTATCTATTACAAATATCATAGAATATTTGAGGATATATGGAATAAAACTATCAATTATATAGGATCAAAATATGTGTATTACATCAATTATTCATTAGATCATTTGAAAGGTATTGAATATTATGTTTTAGCTTAGTAAGACATGCCAACCTAAAAAATGGTAAATATAAAAGGACTATTGAAAATCTAAAAGGTGTGGTTAAATACTTGAATATACTCATTAATGGATGATTTGATTAATATATTCATTATATTTATATCTAGTATAATAATATTTTCTACTCAAGAATTTAGATGGCCCCATATGAAGATCCTTCTCGGAAAAAATTTATAACTCCAACATGTTGGGATTAATTTGGAGAAGGAATATATAAGGATATTGAATAGTGGATTAAATGACATATATGGTCCAAGACATTTGGAAACACATTATATCATCAAAAAGTCCATATACGAGCAATGGAGATAGTACTCCTTGTAACATTGATTTTTAATATGGTAATAAATTAATCCATAGAATATATTTGTGTAAGAGGGTTATGAAATTTGTGAAGAATAGAGAATTTTTTCCTTGGTACATTAACAACTTTTAAATTCTTGATCAAATATTTTGATTTCACATATAAACTATTGAATCCACCAATCCTGTCTCAAATAGAAAATGTGTCATTCATATCCATCTTAAAGATGTTCATACTAGATCACTCTCTTTTAATAGATAAAAAAGTTTTATAGTTTATACATGATCACTCTTTTGATGATAAAATTTTGAATATTGTGGTTCATATGGATAATGTGCTAAAAAAAGACAAACCACCTTCACATAGTACTATAATGAAATGTTTTACATTCAAAAAGACAACATGGGAACCTGAGGATGTAATGAATAAAAATCAACCACATGAAATTTTTTATTAGAGTATGAGTCGATATTTTGAGTAAGAAACTTCTAAACGGGGGATGAAAGTAACATTACATTTTTTTATATCAATGTTATTATATTAAAACTCATATTTTTTTCTTAATTATTATAGTATAAATACAATCTACGTACAATGAAATAATGTAATTGTAATTTTACATCCATGCATAACATTAAATCTAAATCATGAACATATTTTATTGTAATAGTAAATTATAATTTGATAATATCATTATATTAATTAAATTATTGAAATTTTTAATTCAAATAGTTCATGTTCTCCTAGAAATACAACAACAAAAATTAGTATCGTAAAAAAACCTGATATTACATTAAATGTTATAATTTATAAAAAATTAAAATAAAATTGAAGGAAAAATTTATGAAAAAACAGGTTAGGAAATAAGAGGTATTTATAGGATGCATAATAATAATTTTTCTATTTTCATAATTATCAAACTATTTAAATAGTAATTAATAATTGAATTAGTGAAATAATCATTGAGAGTAGTACATGGCTGAAAATTTAATATTTAAAATGGGTGAAATAAATAAATATAAATATCAAAACGACATAAAATTATTTAAAAAATTATGTAACTTCTATCATATTCAATTTTAAATTTTAGTAGTGCATGGTTTACCTTATTTAGTAAAATACTAATTTTATAAAAAATATTAATACAATTACATAATTAAAAATTTAATTTATATAAAGTGGATATTATTTTTAGAAATAGTGGTATAAATTTATTCTAGGCTATTTATTTGTATTTTTATATAAATTTAAATGTTAACTGAATAAAATAATATAGTTTTAATATATTCTTTATGATTGAGGACATTACTATAAATTAATAATTACCCAATAATTTTTATATTTTTCATGTCTTAAAAATTTTTAACGAGTAAAATTATGTATTTATAATAGATTAACATAATTTAGAATCATATAAATCAATTTTCAAGGCATATGGTATATTTTATTGTAAAAAAACTATTTTTTGATTCTTTACGTTGATTTTGTTATAACATAATTTCCATTAAATTTTATGTGAGATCAAATTTAAAGAATACATACATACATACATATATATATAATAAAAAACTATTAAAATTAAAAGGAATAATCCTAATTCATAGTATTCCAATTAAATAATAAATTAATCAATATTTTATTCTTAGATACCCATTTCCATTGGCTATATAAACACCCCCATCCACCCATTTCTATTCAAATATAATATATATATATATATATTATCACATATAATCAATGAAATCATATCTCTGAACCCCCTTATCCATGTTAATGTCATAGTTTAACTGAATGACCCTCCTTAGAAGGATTTATACTCATTCTGAAGGAGATGTCCTAATGAGAAATATATGGTTCAAAAACTCATGTTTTTAATATCATTTTTCATACAACCTATTAAATAGAAAAATAGTATATAAATAATCATTAAAATTTATTATAATCCACCACTAATGTTTTGATGAAACTCTAATATTTTCTATTTTTCCTCTTCATTTAAACATGCTTAAAAAAAATTGACCAATTTCAATTTTATATTACTTAAATTAATAATGATAATAAATTTAATGTCATACCAGACATGGATGCAGTTAAAATGTTCTTAATGTATATATATAATATTAATAACCATGTTACATTATTTTTTAGAACATGGAATGAAAAATCATAATTAAATCAATAATGTTAATGATAATTCAACATTGTAGGTTTAAGTATCTAAATTAAGTATATCGAGTATGGATAAAGGAATTAATAATATCTACTAAATTATTAAAATCCAATTCATTTGGAATGATATAAACACTATAACATTATAGTTTTGGTATTGATAGAAATAATAGAAGGTTTCCTTTGACTGTAACAGTTACATCAAATGATATTTTTAACTAGGAACCAAATAAACTGAAAATTAATGGAGTGAAAAATATTAATTTTTAAAATTAATAAATAATTATATTAAATGTATCATAATGGAAAATAAATCAGAATATTTTTATGAAGAAACTAATTAGTGTATATAGATAAACTATTTTTTAAGTTATTATAGCATTCATAGAGATTCATAATTCAAGGTAAGTTGTCTCCCACATTCATGTTTATATCCTATGGTTATGTTTTCAATTTCTATTTATCTATATATACATTTTTTTCTATTAATAATATTTTTCATTTATGTTTTTTATGTATAAGATTCATTTCTTTTTTTGTTGATGTGTATATATTTATGATTCTGTCTTATTTCTTCATTTCTAAACCCATGATGTTAACGTAAGATTCTAGTCTATTTCCGCTCTCCTCTCTAAAATGTATATTTTATGTCTTTCTCTTTCTTTATTGTTAAATTTCTATCATATAATTTTTCATTAATTTTTAATTCATTTATTTTAACATTATATATGAGATATTTTTTTATTATTTTTGAGATCTATATAGTTTCCAATTTGACTATTCTTTGTAACCTTATTTTGTACTCCATTTCATTATCATGGATTTATTTCATTTTTGCTCAATGCCTAATTACTTTATACATAGATCACATATTCCTGACATATTATGATATTATAAGTGGGTCCAAAATTTTATAGACTCATATCATTTGGAAAATACTTATATGTCATGAGATACTATGTATGGTTCCTGCATAACGGGATTGAAGCGTTATATTAGTTAACTTGGAAATAATTCTCGACATAGGTTTATGGTGACATTTTTTATGTTTCTTCCTTATAGTATTATGGGATATTAGTGTTATAAAAATTGAAAACTTTGTGTTAATTCTATTTTATATAAGTTAGAAATAGTAAGGGTTTCTAAAAATGAAGAAACTCAGAATAGACAAGAACTATAAAGATATGATATATTGTATCAATAAATGAAGAGATATTGATTTACTATCTTAGATAAAGGTGACATAATATTTATAAAATATTACCCAACATCTTACCAAGAGTCTATCATTCCTTCTAACTCATATAAATTGTTAAATGTAATATAACCCAAAATGGAATCCATGTACACTAATTATTATTTTAACCTTGTAGATCCTTGTAAAGGGTTAATAACAATTAGTTGTTAGTGGATATTTCAAAAATATAATGACATGGATGAAATAATGTATTTCTCAAAAGATCACTTGGACGCATCAGGTTATATAAAAAACATGGAAGTTTTTGGAAAAAAAATTATTAATATTTTGTATGATTAAATCCATTTATATTATGTAATACCTAATAGAGATGTATGGTTCTATGAGAAATCACAACCTTGTGTTTTTAATGATCCATGAATTGATACTAATTTTTTTAGGCTCATATAATCCACTTATTGGATTAAAATAGATTCTTGGTGTTGGAATATTCATTATGATTAAACTATCGAAGAGTTTAATGTAACCAAAAAATAATAATTTTCCTCATTTATAACAAAAAATAATAATTGTCCTCATTTATGACAATTAATTATGATTAAACTATCAAAGAGTTTACTTGTAATGTTTGAGTGGATCACATAATAGAGGAGTTAACATTGGAAAATGGGTACCTATAGGAATGGGTATAAGGTGGTTATGCTTTATGTGATGAGAATGAAAAATGAATGTTGTGTATTCATGTATTGATCTACAAATAAGGGATGGTATAGGTTTACTTAAAAATGTGTACTAGTTTTCATCAGTGTTGATGTGACTAAAATTCAGGGGCTGTTGTTGGATAATTTAATTAATAATGTGATCCTAGATTCCATGGGATATTATACATAAAATTTTGAGTCAGGTAGTATGTCAGTTTAGTAGTACATTGCATGTTTCTTTTGGTATATTTTATGTTCAATAATATTGAAAATTATTCACCATTTTTAGATTGGTTCTTAGTATATTCTCTTATGTTGGAAATAAAATAATGATATTTTATTCAATATATGTGGTATTTGTATTACACGATGAGATTTTGTGAGTTTTTTAAAAATACAATCATTCTGATAATTTTTGTTACAAAAAACCCATTTTTAGATTTCATTAACTGAAAATTTGATCTTATATTGTGTAATATTTAACACTGATTTTCCCTTTTGTTACACATAGTAACATGTGTAAATGAAATTTGTAATATTAATAAAATATTATAATTTAATATGATACCTTTCACAAAGCTAATGGAATGGTGGGTATGAATAATATTATAAAAATTATAAAAATATATTTTTTATAAAATTTTATAATAAGAATTATTTGGTTACCAATTAATTAGGAATTAGAATAAATCTAATTTAATATAAAGGAACAGATTTTTTGAAAAAACATTATGCACTCAAAATTCATTTTTCTTAATAAATTAATCAAATAAATTTTTGTGAATGATTTTATTGAAATATATATATTATATATTCATCCGAATCTTTAACATTCATCTTATTGGTTTTCTATACAAGAGATTACGTAAATATAGTTTAAGGTTAAAATTATATTTTTCTAAAATTCAGTTGTATCGACATTTTGCAGACTTCTTTTAAAATTAATTTTCAAAACTATTTGAAATTTATATTAAATAAAATTAATTTTAAAAATAATCATTTAAAATTTTAAATTTTATTACTATTTTGATATTTTTTGAAAAGGTGTATATTTTCATTGAATAGTGAAATTTTTTGGTTTTTATTAGGAATTATCATTTCATATATTGAATTCAAAATCATCAAAATCAATTTCATATTTTTTGAAATTTAAAATAATTACAATTATATATCTGTTAATACAATTTAAGTTATATGATTCAATATAACATTTAATTTTTATATAAGAACTTTGTAATCTTTCAAAAAATTTCACTTTGAAAAGCTTGTTTCTCATTGCATTTTCAATTTTAATTTTAATTTTAATGATAAAAATTACATGAGTTTTGTTTGAATGATTAGATACCATATTTTTATCTATGATTATTTATATTATCTAAAAAGGTCAACTTGTTTTTAAAAATAATGAATAATAATAAAATTTTTTATTTCCATTAAGGTAAAAATGGTTTTACTTGGGTGTTAATGAAAAGGATATAGGTTAATAGTGAGCATAAAATATTCCAAAAAACAATTTGTGGAAATATTTCTTCCTTGAAATGATAAATTCTCATGAATTGTCCATTTTGGAGCCCTTTTCATGTGAAAAATGAAGGTATACTTTTTTCGTTCCAAAAATTACAATTATACCACTCACCTCACTCGTAGGAGGCCACCACTTATCCTCTCCCCTTCACACTTCCAAAAAGAATTTGATTCACTAATGGATGACGAAATATCATCCTTAATTTACTCAAATCATCCTATAATCCTTATTTTTTTTAGAAATACAATATATGTAGAATTTTTTTTCAAACCTAAGTATGATACTTGATGAAGAGGTAACATTTTTCAATAAGTGTTTTGGGATTACTTCTTCTACCACCACATTCAATTCATATTCAAATATGATGATATAATATCATTAGTATATTGAATATAATGATATGTTTTTTATAGGGATTACCTACAACAATTTTTACTTCAATAAAATGGGATATGAAATCATTATTTGTGTGTACGAAGGACTGATGCATCACAAAAATATGATAAACATTTTCCATCACCACCCACAATAGCTGTAAGGACCCAACCCATGTTTTGTAGAGTTAGTCCCTTTATTAATTACATTTTCATATAAACAAGAAATAAGCATCCCGAAGGACCATGTAGTTTAGTTGTGTTGGAAAAAACATACATGCATAATTTCAATGTTACAAATTGAAAATAAATACAACAAAGGAATTCATTTGACAACATTCATAACTCCTAGGTTATTTCAGCATGAAATTCATAATAAAATTAATAATGTCCTGAAAAAATGAATCATAAGAAAGGGTTGAGATCAAATGTTCAGTAAAGGTAAGAAATACAGCTGAAGATATATAAACATTAGACATGTTTAATAACTAAAAACGTATTCCTTTATCAAACACATAAACACATTATAGAAGTAATAAGAGATAAGTAAATAATGCCATAATAAAACATAATAATGGGTATTATACAAGTAAAATAACCACACAAACCATCAATACTATTTTCATAATGAGGGAATGCATAATGTGGGACATCATTACCATATCATCAAGGCCTCTTACCAAGACCATAAATAATCATTTTGTCAAAGACTTGTTCCCATACAATAGTTTGTCTCATTAGACGTACCGATGCTTCGATGGGATATATCAAGGCCATCCCATGACATAATAATTCCAATTCATTCCTCACATGATCGAGGATAAAATAAATAACATATACATTCATATTGAAACTATAAGAGGAAATGAAACTAACTTTCCCCAATCATTAAACATAAAACACTAACTATTTCGTGTAATATGGCGAATGGTTTTAGGATAGGTCATCCACAATAAAATTATTCATAAACCATTAAATTTATATACTAGAAAACATAATAACTTATTAAACCCAATAATACAAATTAATCAAAAATTGTTTTGAATCGGACGAAAAAACTCATATAAAACCCTTAACCAATTCTTGAGATAAATACTCTATTATTTTAAAAGAATTGTTCTTTTGAAAACAATATCTGTATAAAACTAGAAGTGAAGTAAGAGAGTATTTTCATAATAAAATTAGTGATTTTATAAAGATAATGGTTTCCAAAAATATATATTATTGTTTCCCTTTAAAATAGGTAAGAATTTGAGAAATTACCTTGAATTGGGCTTGTATTTTGGAATCAATTTTGAAAGTTCCTTTTAAAATGTGTAACTAACCATAAAATAAGGAAGGTATATGGTTGGTAAAAATATTTATAACACTCACATATATTTTAAAAGGATTACATAATAACATACAAAAATTTCATTGAGGTAATAAGACAATAAAATTAACCCCAATGAAAATAGAGGACTGGCTGAGAAAACCCTTACCACTTTGAAGTCAATCGATTTGTATGCCCCAAAATTAATAATATTAAAATTATACATTTAATATGTTGAAAATAAATATATTAATGATATTCTAAATAAATGGTCAGTATACATACACCCTACAAAAGTATTAGTATTGAATACAGAAAATCTCACAAAAATGGAAGGGAGATAAAGAAACCGTTACTTTAAGTCTGAATGTGTTCTGCCCTTGAACATAAGGTCCTGGAATATGAAATTAGACATATTAATTACATATTTATGAACCTATTATACTTGTATTTATTTTATCACAATTCTGTTTAGTTTATTTATTCCCTTATTGAAAAGTTATTATATTGAATTTTGTCGTTCTGGAGTGTTTATTTTCTTTATTTTCCTAATCGGATCACTTTGTATTAAGTAATGGAGATCATGGGGAATGGATGTAAATCACTAGAATTGCAATTACATATTATTTATGAATATACATAAGTGTTAATGGTCATTTATATCATCTGGTTACATTGAAAGCGGGTAAATCATTTGATGAAATATTTAGGACATACAATTAGCTTAATTTTTATAGGTGGAATATAATAAAATTAGTAGGATAGTCGGAGAGATAGAAGTGGGAGATGGGGGAGGAGGAGATAAAGGGGGTATAAATAAGTGGAGGACATGGTAATCCCCAAGGGCCACCTCCATGCCACTCGAGGGGAGGGAACTGATAGAACTGTACACCCTAAGGGGGGATTTTGGGAGGCTTTGGAGGCCATGAAGTCCGCATGCTAATTGCCCTCACGCCATGTATAAATAGTCTCAGTGATGTATAGGAGAAGATGATAACACTTGAAGATGATATATGAAATGTTCCAGGGGAGGGGGAGGTGCCCTTATGTGAGTTCCAAATGCACATAGAGTCCATATCCACCGAAGTGAGTGGGATATTCATTGAATTGCATAGCTGTTGCCTAGACAACAAGGCTCCTGGCTCCACCAAAAAAGAGACCCCATTCCTAAAGATGGAACTGAAAGCCTGGATTATTGATCAATACCGGTCATGAATCACTCAAAGTCCCCTCATAATACCTTTTCTGGATGCACCATCAGAATTCAACTTGATTCTCGTAGTAGGGGGAGTCCATATCACCCATGACCCGAACTAAAGGGAACGAGAAGGGGACTGGGTTGTGTAGTAGAAACACATGAGAGAAGGCCCCTCCTCAAATCTACTATGTATGGTACACATGTAAGTGGATATTCATCTATTTTTGAAGACCATTTCATGAGTTGAGATATGGGTGTAGTTGTGCCGCATCCTATTGTGTGCCAGTCAAATGCACCAAAATCCTACAGCCGTGAGAATGCAACATCCATATTCTTCCTTCTTTCTCCTAACCCCGCTGAACCAGCGCTAAAATAAATCCTCAATTTTCTGAATGCATATTGAGATGTTGATTGACACACCAAGGGTGCTTCAGAAGCACCTAGCCCAATCCCCATGGACACAAATATAATGAGTGGTCTCCTCCTTGGGGTCATGGCAACATGAGCATATTGACATAATAGAGATACCCCTGGAAGGGATGAAGTTGAACCAAAGGAGATTACCCAAGGGGTTTGAGACCATCCGCACTTGCATGGTTCTTTTGTATTCCTTGGATGAGAACCGGCCATCAGAGGAGGCCAAGAAGAATCTTCACTCTGCTGATCCATCCATATAAATATTCCAGAATGTACTTTGCTAAATGGGGTCAATAATTGTATGGAATGGGGGGGGGTAGCATCTAGCTTCCCTAAAGGGCCTCTAGGGGGCATCCCGGGAAACCCAGAATTCGAACCCCCAGTTACATTCCCAGAAGTTGGAGTCCCCCTTCCAGAGAATCTGGTTGGAGCAGTCCTCGAGAAGGGGTATGTTTCCACGAATAGAGGCCCACAGAGAATGTTTCATGCTTGTTTCCCTAAAACCATATCCATACATAATTATGATAATGCAGCTCCAAATTGATTTACCCTCAAGCACCTCCCATGCCAACTTTCCATGAAAAAAGAACATTTATTCTTCAAAGATCCTAATAATAATTCCCCCGATATTCAGGGTTTTCGATAGTCTTTTCCACATGTCCCAATGGCACCTTCCCTTGTTATGAGCAGCCCACAAAAAATAATTCAAGGCCTTCTCCAAATTGGAAATCATGGCTTTGGAAACTTTGATAATAGCCATGATGTGCATGGGAATTGTGGATAAAACATATTTAATTAGTGTGATCCTGTGACCGAAAGAGAGAAAATTGTGTTTTCAGCTATAAATATGATGGATCACTCTATTAGATATATCCTCGATGTGCTAAATGCAGATCCTACCAGGTGAAAAATGAGTACCAAGGTAATTCGTTGGAAAGTGCATGCCCTAGATGCCAAGGGTAGCTTCGACGATAGCCCTTCATCGCATAGGGAAGTGAACCAGGGAGAAGATCCCACTCATCTCTATATTAATATGATGACCGCTCCACTTATAATATTCCACCATCAACCTGCCAAAATTTTGGATAGGGGAGGATTGACCATTTATGAAGAACATTGAATCGTCTATAAAGAAAAGATTGGAAACCCCGGAGAAGTGAGACCCACTGTGAAAGGGTAGGATCCCCAGGACAGAGTTGTGAGATATATGAACCTATTAAGAGCATCCGGGGCAATGATGGAAAGGATTGGAAATAGTGGGTCACCCTTCCACAGGCCCCTAACTGATTTGATGAACCCACATTGCCTCTCTACAATGATAATACTAAACCATGGTGAGCTGAATCATAGAAACAAGATATCAATGTATCTCTGAAGAAATCACATGCGTTACAAGACCCAAAAAAATAAGATCCACTCCATGCGATCATAGGCCTTATTAATGTCTAATTTAACAATCACAATAGAACCAGTCACTTTTTGATTGAAATCCCAAACCATATTTAAAGAAATCATGGTTGTGCCTTGAATAGATCATCCCTAAATGAAATCATTTTTTTAATCTACTACCCACTCATGAATGAATCATGAGAGTCTATTTTTGATAACTATGTCCAGGACCATGTATTCAAAGTTACATAGGCTAATCGAGTGGTACTCAGAATGGGAAAAAGGGGAGACAACCTTGGGAATCAAGATCATCATAGTTGAAAAAGTAACCCAGGGGAGATGCCCCCCCTGAAGAAGCCCTGAATAGCATTCATGAGATTACCCTTGATAGTGCTTCAGGTTGACAAGAAGAATGTCCCTGAGATGCTATCAGGGCTGGGTGCACATTCCAGGTTGCGGGAGTTGATGGCCTCCCAAATCCTCTTCTCCACAAGTGCACTCTCAAAGAGGGTTTTCTCTTGACATGGGACATCAATATAGATGTATTCAAAGTGGTATGACTCCTCATATGGATAACCATTCAGAAACCATGGACAAACATCACACAGTAATGATTTTTAGTGTTCATGAACCATAGCGCCAGTGAGTTTTGGATCATTGGAAAAGGAGTCGTCCTCGAGCTAGATGTTTGGAAGATGGGTTCAATGCTTCTCTTTCAGGAATGCATGAAAAAATTCAGTATTATAATCACCTTCATTGTGCTAGCGGGTCCGAGAACGCTTCTGTAACCACCTCTCCCGTTCGAGCATCAACTTGCCCAGGCGCTGCTTTTTGTGACACATCTTACCAAAGACCGCATCATTCCACTCCTCATCTAAAGATACCTCTTCCCGCTCAATGTCCCTAGAAAAATCCTTCATGAATTTAGAATCAGCCTCATGCAGGGAAGAATAAGTTGTGATTTCCTACTTCAAGGAACAAAATTTAATGTGGATACACACCCAACACTGGATCTGGCAGGGCATATCCTAGGAGCCACGAACCATATTGAGAATTCCTGGGTGGTGCGTCAAACTCTTAATGAAGAAGAAGCAGTGAGGGACCAGGTGTCTGGACATAAGATGAACCAACAGTGGAGAATGATATGAGATACCATGGGTACGATGGGGGGACCACCAGGTTCGTGAAGGATGAGATAGCTTGGAGGCTCCCTAGACATCGATCCCGCCTACACAAGGTCCTCCCGTTTCCCCTTTTGTTGATGAACCAGGTTAACCTATCCCCAAAGATAAGAAGATCATGAATCCCATATAGGGATTTGAAAGTGGATAAGGCCATCCTATACACCCTCAGAAGATTGCTTCCACCTTTCTTTTTTGCAGGATTCATAATCGCGTTGATGTCACCACCCACAATCCACAGGTGCTCCCTTGGATTAAAGACTCTGATATCCTCCCAAAGTTGCTCATGCAGGCCGACATCACACTTAGAATATAAAAGACACACACACAATGGATATCCCCCACCAAGATCCTAATAGAAAGGTGTTTGTTAGAGGTATCTAGCATAACAATGTTATGCCCAGTTTTCTAGGACACCCAGATATAGTGGTTATCTGACTCACTGTGCAAGAAGAACTGCATAACCAACCTTTTTGCAAAGACATAAATCATTGAAGTAAGTTGTTTGGGTTTGAGAATAGCAACCACATATGCTTTATGAAGGGACGTTTTAGATGATATGAGGTTCTTCTTAGCTCTGGACCTGAGTCCATGGGCAGTCCACAAGATCATCGAGATCATGAGAAGAGAGATTTCCCGGCACTGGCCCCAGGAGTGAGTGGCTTCTGAACCTATTTTTTTGGATAACAGAAGGAGAGCATAGATGTTGATCATCTTCACATTCTACCCACTGATGAATGGTAGGATTATGTGGGCTTGAAAAACCCCTCAAAATCACGGTGGGGAGGGAGACCCCTCTTTTTTAGTACAAGATGTGGGGAGAGAAACCCCTCCAACTACAATAGGGCCTCGTAAGGAATTATTGTTGAGACCGAGGGAAGGGACTGAAAAAAGGATCCGATGGGTGGAGATGTCATAACCAAATCATCCACCACATTAATCTAGTCTATAGGAGAGATGACAGTTGGGAGGGGTGGGGGAAAGGTGGCAGATCTGGAACTGAGGGTGGTGCAAGGATAAAGGCCATGAAAGAGGCCACATGGGCCAGTATAAGGGCCATGCATGGGGGAAATGGGGGATGGAGGTTCATGTGGGGATCCAGGATGAGAGACAAGGATTAAGGACAAGTTTAGGGGAAACAATGGAGGAGTAATAGAAGATGGTGATGGGGAAGGAGGAAGGGAAGCAGAAAGGGCAGGAACAAGATGGGTGGCAAGATGGGCCATCAGATCGGGAGGGGAAGAAGGGGGTGCTAGAAGAACCAGAAAATAAGAATGAGGATCCAGCGACATAGGGGTATTGGGGGAGGATGAGGGTGGTTTTTCACCCTCTTGAAAGGGTCTCTTACCTTTAGAGTGCTGGGTGAGCCGCTTACTGCATACCGTGGACGAGTGTCCTTGCATATGGAAATCCCCACATAATCCCAACGGCAAAGGGATGGACAAATGCAGCTTCCACTCGGGAGACTCCCCAACACATAGAACCAACTGGGCAGGCACTGGTTTGGAAATATCCCTCGCTATGCAGATGTGAGCCGTTTCCGTTTCCAAGAGCTGGAGATTCTGGTCATCCGCACAAAGAAACTTCCCCAGAGAGTTCCCAATCTCCACTAGGAAATCCATATTATGAAAATGAAAGTGGAGACCCGGGAGACACACCATCAATGCAGAAATCATGGATTCCTATCTTCGAAGAGCCTCCATGGACCATCGAGAAATGGTAAAAGAACTAGCGAAGGATAGGCCTAGGTGTCGACTCCCATGAACAGACAAAATATTCTTGGGATTCCATGACAATGATAAAATAAAACCTGTTAAGATCCTAAATCCTACAAGGATAAAGGAGACCCCAACTATTGAAAATGTCTTGGAAGAGGCGAAGAGATGGCTTATTTATCCCGAAGTGGGCCACAAGAGTCTAGCAGAGCAATAACGATGCTTCATCAAACGATGATTCCATGAAGAAGATGATCGGGAAGTCATTCCAAATATACACGTGGGGATCCCCCATCTGGACCACTAATAGACAAAAAATGTGGTAGATAGGGTGATAGAGGAGAATCACTTTCAGAGAGGGCTTGACCCTAGGTCGATCTACCATAGGAGTCGGGAGAAGAGGGGAATCATGAGGATTTGGGAGGTCCGCTGCCGCTGCAACGGTCGAAAACAACGAAGCCTCTGACAAATCTGGGGGAATAGGCACTTATGAAATATTTGAGAAATCCAAGAGTAATTGAGGAATGCTATGCATGTTATTTAATATATTCAAATTTGTATTTTAGGCTAGTTTGTCTTATATTATTTTAGTGTTATTTTGAATATTAATAACTAGTTTATAAATATGATTTAATTATATGTACATATACTGGTTACTGAATATTAAATAGGTTATAATAAATATATTATAGTCTGGTTCAACTATAAAAATGGTTTCATGACTAATAATAAAGAATAAATTGAAGAACAAAACTACATCATCCTCGGAGGTTATAAATTGGAACCTCATGGGCATTGATTTCATTTACACAATAAAAAGGTAGAGAGTAAGAATATTGATGATGGTTCTTCCATTAACATGATATAATTCTAGTATATTGATGATACTAGATCTGTCATGGTCTTTTGAATAGAGGAGGTGATTAGTTGGTAAAAAATATAATAAATTGAAATGAAACTAAATGAAAAGGAAAGGTGTTTTACCTCTTGAAATAACCTCCTTGAGAACTTCCTTAAGGTAAGGGATTTTCTTCTTTTAGGAAGACCAAGAGATTCTTTCATGAAGGGAGTGACTAGGGAAGTGTAATTGGGCAGAACATTGAGGATATTCAATTCTTAGAATAGGTTATTTTTATAGTGGAAGAGAATAGGGTTTTTGTTATTTTTTAATCATTAGATTATTAATTTCCCTCAAGTATAGAATTGGTGATGATTCCTTGAAGAAGAATGGTAGAAAATGTATGTGAGTTAGAACCATGTGGTATTACTGCAGAGACCCAAACTTGACGTACATGGAAATTACATTACTTTTGTGGAATATTTAATACATAACAAAAACTGACATCCAAGGACCGTAATAGTTTAGTGTCTTTGGAAACACGGAACATAATCTTCTAATCAAGGGGAAAGATCGTCAAAATCTCCCATAAAGATCATCCCTTTTTTTCTTACCTAAAACCTTTCATTATATCCTGGAAAAAAACATAAAATAAGGGTGACCTGAAATGCTCAGTAAGGGTAAGCATGGAGAAAATAAAACAAACCATACACATTTGAACATAAAAACATGAACATAAAGTATAAAAATCAAGATCTTGAGTTGTGAAATAAACCTTGTCAGTACGTAAGGAATAGATCAAAAAGGAACAATAATCATGATAAAATATCATGGGAATAAAACATGTAATTCTGGAAACCATTAAGCACATGTAATGATTTCCCTAGTTGCCAAGACATTGCTGCCAAGACCATCATAGTGGACAATGTCCATTACTGAACCGGTTTACTTTTCGTTCTAGCCCTATATTACTGAACTGGATTTACATTCCATTCCAGCCATGTCTATCTCATGTGATATAAATATTTATCCAATGCATTGGAGGGAGATATAGGTCCCACCAATCTCATAATGAAATCATTCATTTCCATTCCACAAAATAAAAATAAATCATTCATCATAGCCCAATGAATAAAATGGGTTTCATAAACATCATCTCATCGTGACATAATCTATATAAAAAAATGGACATCATTTCATCATAAATATAAAACCATGTAAATAATAGAGACATTATACTTGAAACATAAACAATGTAAATAATTTCATTTTATATGGAAAATAGTTTGACAAAACACTTGAAATTATTTCTTGAGGAAAATATCCTTTCTTATTCAAAATCATTTTCTATTTACAAAATGACACACAATTTTAAAAGAATGTGATTTTATTGAAAATAATCATGAAATATTATAGATTAGGCTTCATGAATAAAAGGCGATATGAAACCGTAAAAATCCATTCATGCCGTATGAGTTAAAAAAACATTCTTCTCGTACTTTTGTTGGAAAAGTCAAAAAGTTCCTCGTATGGTAAACAAAAGAAATTTTCCTTCCATAACACAATGTAAAAGTAAATTAGGGGTAAAAATGACTTTAAACATACATGGAAGAATATTAAACACATTATAAAAAACATTTTTATTGACATGGATGAAAAATATAACCCAATTAAATACTTACGTATAAGTAATCTCGGATAAAAATGAGATTTGTAAAATTATCCCTTACCTTAGGTCCGATATGCTTCGTACGTATCCGAACCTCATGTATATTTATTTAAATAATTCCATAGATTTATTACACATTTATATTCATTGTCATCATATCATATATGGTCATCTTCTTATCTTCTTATTAGTAATATTTCATTGCTACTTGTTATTCGAGTGTTCGTTGCTTTATGTTCTAATGCAAATTTTGTCGAATAAATTCTTATTAATCTTTTTTAGTTTATACATAACTCATTTAAATAATGGTATTAGTGTAATATATATCATATTTAGTCATTAAATTCATTTATATAATCATTATTCAATGAAGATCATGTAGAACGAGTCACATCACATTGTGGAGATGGTAGTCCGTAAGTACGCACGAGCGATGATATCCTTCTTTTGATATTAAAATCGTATATAATTGGATGGTATATCGTATATACTGAATCTTAATAATGTGATATTTATTATTTATATCATTTTTAATCATTATTATATGAATCCAAATGATGAAATGTTGGAATAACAAACTACACCACGACGTGGAGACGGTAAGCCGTACGTAGGCACATGTGGTGACTTTTTCATTTATAGGACGGATAAAATAACTAATATGGTAGTAAAATATTTATAATAACATCACAATATATATAAGATACTGGATTTATTAATTTAGAATGAAAACAACAAAGAAGGACGAAGTTGAAGAAGAAAGACACTTGAAATAGGTGGGGATATATTTACCTCTTCTTCGGGTTCTTAATTTTGATTTGATCAAAAGGTCTCCTTTGGTTGGCTTTCGGACTAAAGGAAGGCCTCTAGGATGAAGGGAGGAAAGTTTAGAGGGTATTCGGGTAGGTTTTGTCCGAGCCAAATGGCTTTGGAGGTGTGAATTAGAGAGAAGGGGGAGTGCCCTTTTATAAGAGGGGTGAGGGGCACCTTAGGAAAAATTAAAGTATTATTTTCTAATAAATTAATATTCGGTTTATAATGGCTCCAAAGTGACTTATTTAGAGTATAGGGTGGGTATGGGTGGAAATCCTTTCAATCAATAGGTTTTAGAAAAGTTTAGGATACCATTTTAACCTTATCATTTAGATTTAACTCTAAGTTAAATAATTTAACTGTTACCGTGTCTTTAGTATTTTTACACTATATGGTTAATAAACTTACAATAAACTGCAAATAGAACCCTAATTGGTTCCATAATGTAATACATATTATTATATAATTCCTTTGGCCAAACCTTATATTTTTAAGACCATTATATCAATTAATAAGAAAATATTTGTTTTAAAAACCCTTTTATGTCAATTATGACACTATTTGGTATTTTGTTTTTTCTAAATTCATAACAGCATTATTACGTCGAAAGAAATTAATCTAACTAACTATAAGATGTTATATTATCCTATAAAATAAGTGTAATTCATAAAAAGTCTCAAATTACATTTATTTGAGTATTTATAATATCAATTATGTTAATATTTCATTAATAAAGTAATTACTGCATCATCATTGTGTCATAAATAAATTAAATTATTTAATGTCTAAAATATATAAATAAAATACCATTATGTATTAAATCGTATTATCTTTCTTATGAATATTTATAGTCGAATTTATCTTTTTTATAAACCTATATTAAAAATGTTTAAGTTATTAAACTTTGATTTTAAAACTTTTAACTCTTCTATAAATAAAATAATAATAACTGTCCTAATTTAATCCAAGTGGACCAAAAAGGTTCATATTTTATTCCTAAGGTTTTTTTGGTCGAATTATACTTATCCAATTTAATTATGACATGTGGGAGGGTAATAATAATATCATTTTTACCCTTAATTACTCTATTTACTTTCAACCGTGGTAAATAAAAGTAAAAATGTACTATTCACCAAAAATTATTATTATCTTATTGATCCAAATTTTACTCCTTGAAATTAAATGTTTCTCTTCTATTTTCAAAAGTCAACTCACAGAAGCAGTAAAATTAGGTTTTATGTAAATTTGAAAATGCTCCTAGGAGGTGGGAAAAAGACGGTAAAAAGTTCAATAAAATTTTTATATATCTAAAATTATTATAAAATGACTCTAATGAATTAAATTTAACATACATAGGTATTATGTATATATTTTTAGCTAATATAAATTTAAATAAAATAAATTATAATTTAAATAAAAATTCAGTTTTAACCAATAACTATGTGTTTTCACTATTCATCCAAAATTGAATGTTTTTAGAATAATACCAAAAATTCACCCAAGGCTAATTTCTATATTCTGAATCCAAAAATGATGTCCATTTTGATAGATAAAATTTATAAAATTTCAAAAATTGGGTATTACTATTCATAACGGCTAGTTCATATAATATTTTAATAACATATCATTGTTTAGTGAAACTCGGTATTGCGTACAACGCAAGCTATCGAGGAAGGTCTCTCTTGCGTGTAATGCTAGCCAATAATAGTGTTGTGTATACTACATGCTAATACGGTGTTGCGTATAGCGCAATATAATCTTGGTGTAGCGTACAACACAAGAAATCACCTAAATTAAGACTAATAATTCTCAGAAAATCTTGGGGTGTTACATTCTACCCCCCTTAAAATGAATTTCACCAACGAAATTCGTCGGGGTTATAAATGGTTTTCTACTTGAAATTGTATTTCATAGAAACCCACATCATAAAAAGGAATACTAAAACATTATTTTAAAAAGGAACGTTAGAAACATAATGGATACCTAAAGTAACTCATCACTGGGTTTCCACATAGGAAAATATAGGTTAAAATATGGATATGGAAGAGAAATCTATCAATCAACTTCTGATGAAGAGTGGTATAGGACATGGATATGAAAAATCCAACAATCACAAAGCCATAAAATTTTGATGATCTATGGTACCATTTGATTCATCGGATATGAGGGTACTAGGATAATGTTTTTGGTTTTCAATATCATTTCCCAAAAGTTGAAAATTTTGAATTTGAACAAATACTTACTTGATTTTTGTACAATCTCACAGTTGTTAGTTCCTTGAACAATTTCCACTTCATATATTAATGAAATAAAGTTGAATTTTTCATTCATGAAGTGTGACCAGATCATACGATAGAATGATAGGTCATTCCATCCGTCTCAAATATAAGGTTATCAAAAGCTATTAAATACACATAAGTAAATATATGGTGAAATTAATCGTATATGGTTCCAAAAATGGACTTATACATCATCTATCATACCACTTAATAAAATAAAACTAGTTTCTACTTACCAGGGTCTTCCTGCAGGCCAGAGGTAGGCGATAAAGGCCTATCGCACTTCGGTTGTTGGTTCAATTCCTGAATCCTTGTCCGACGTGATGGGTTGTTTCCTGTCCTGTCGGTTGGCCTTTTTGTAACATACACTATTATTACATTCCAGAAATAATATCAAAAAAAGGATCTATCCTTTAACAATATTATCTTATGTCCAACATAATCCATTTAAAATCTTTAGACTTATCCAAAATACTTCTATCCAAGATCATAGTATAAAGAAAATGATTACTAGAAATGTCATTAACCAAACAAGTGAATACCATCATTTATCCCCTGTATATCATAAGATATATCTTATCGGTCACATTACTAAAATGTGAATACCATAATTTGGTATTCTCTAGAAACCTAAATTACCATAGAATCAATATGAAAACCTGAATGCTGTCAAAATTCAACTCTTTCCACTTACCAAAATCCCAAAAATTTTATATACTCAAACCATGATATCACTTTGTTCTTATATGACCTCATTAATACTATCAAAAATTTCATTATCTCTTTATCCCTTCATTATACACATATCATCTGCTTTCCAAAAATATTTCAATCACTTTTCATGGTTACCAGTACTATTCAACATATACTTTCAGATACTTTAGGGAAAACAATAGTGTAACAATCCTTAGATGTTTCATTATTCTATAGTACCACGAAATTACTTATATAACATTACTCTTGATAAACATACAATCATTCCACTACCTTCTTAAACCATTGACTGAGCTTCATAATTTTATTCCTCGACACTTCTTTCATCTCATATATCATTTGTAGTCTCTTCATCATCATCAACATAAATACTACCCATACGACCATGTAGATTCTCTTCATGTGATTTTCCCTTAGGGAACCGGTTTTCATAATGCCCATATGTTCCACATTTAAAACATTTAACCACTGTTGATGTCTAAGAAATACCCTTATCCGTGTACAATGTGTTAACTAAACCTTTTCCTTTGCATTTACTTTCTTTGTGTCCTTCTTTTCCACACACAAAGCATCTTCCAGATTCTATGAAACATTCTACCTGACAACTCTTCCCACTTGATTTAAATGAGGTAAATTGAACTTTTTTTCCTCTATGATCATCATGAAACTCCATCTTTCTCATATTAGCTGAGTCAGAAAACATACCAAAGTTGAAATTATTGATCATATTTTGATATTTCTAATTAGGCATAATACAGATATGTAGACATCCAAATCCCATTTCATTTGGTTTCTCATGAAAAATATCATTCCATTGTCCATCATATTATCCATTAACATGAATCCTCGTGTTTCCTGCCATTTCGTAAAACCCAAAAAGAATAGTATGAGAGGAAAAAATCATACAAGAAAAACAACATATTCAAGGGGGAGTACATTCAATCTATAACATCTCAGGTTTAATTATATGATCATTACCATAATTCTATGATTATAACCTATACTTATACTTATCCTTAGTGATATCCTTAGACATACCTTACAAATAACTCTAGGTATTTCACTAATGTTTTTGCATCCTAGTTTCCAAAGTTTAATTAAACCTTCCCTCTGATAACAATTGTAGAGACCCAAATTTGACGAACGTGGACATTACATTACATTTTAGGAATACTTAATACATTACAAAAACTAACATTTAAGGACATTAATAGTTTAGTGTCTTTGGAAACTCAGAACATAATCTTCTAATATTGATGAAAGATCTTCAACATCTCCCATAAATATCTCCCCTTTTTTTCTTACCTAAAACCTTTCTTTATATCCTGGAAGAAAAACATAAAAAAAGGGTGAGATCAAATGCTCTTTAAGGGTAAGCATGGAGAATATAAAACAAACAATATACATTTGAACATAAAAACATGAACATAATGTTTAAACATCAAGATCTTGAGTTGTGAAATAAACCTTGGAAGTACGTAAGGTATAGATCATAATGGAAAATTAATCATGATAAAATATCATGGGAATAGAGCATGTAATTATGGCAACCATTAAGCAAGTGTTATGATTTCTATAGTAGCCTAGGCATTTCTTCCAAGACCATCATAATGGACAAAGTCCATTACTGAACCGGGTTTACTTGCCATTCCAACCCTGTATTACTGAACCAGATTCACTTTCCTTTCCAGCCATGTCTATATCATGAGATATAAATATTTTACCATTCATTGGAGGGAGATATACATACCAACCAACTCATAATGAAATCAATCTTTGTGTGCCACAAAATAAAAATAAATCATTCGTCATAACCCGATGAATAAAATCGGTTTCATAAACATCATCTCATCATGACATAATCCATATAAAGCAAATGGATATCATTTCATCATAAAAATAAAACCATGTAAATAATATAGGCATTATACTTGAAATATAAAAATTCTAAATAATGTCATCTTATATGGAAAATAGTTTTGGCAAAACACTTGATATGAATTCATTGAGAAAATATATTTTCTTCTTCAAAATCATTTTCTTTTCACAAAATGACACTCAATTTTAAAAGAAAAGGATTTTATTGAAAATTAACATGAAATATTTTAGAGTAATATTCATAAATAAAAGGTGATATGAAACCGTAAAAATCCATTCATGCTGTATAAGTTAAAAAAACATCCTTCTCGTACTTTTGCCGGAAAAGTCAAAAAGTTCCTCGTATGGTAAAAAAAAGAAAGATTCCTACCATATCACAATGTAAAAGTCAAAAAAGGGTAAACATGACTCTAAACATACATGGAACAATATTAAACACTTTATAAAAAAACATTTTTATGGACATGGATGAAAAAATATAACCATAGTAAATACTTATGTATAAGCAATCTCGTATAAAAATCAGATTCACAAAATTATCCCTTACCTTAGGTCCGAAATGCTTCGTACATATCCTAAAATCATGTATAATGATTTAAATAATTTCATTTACTTATTAAAGAATCATATTCATTGTTATGATATCATATATGGTCATATTCTTATCTTCTTATTAGTAATATTTCATTGCCACTGGTTATTCCGGTGTTCATTGCTTTATGTTCTTATGCATGTTTTGTTGAATAAATTCTTATTCCTCTTTTTAGGTTATAGATAACTCCTTTACAGAATGGTATTTGTGTAATATATATCATATTTACTCATTCAATTCATTTATATAATCATTATTCAATTAAGATCATGTAGAACGAGTCACATCACATCGTGGAGACGGTAGTCCGTACGTACGCACGAGCGATGATATCATTCTTTTGATATTAAAATAGTATATAATTTGATGGTATATCATATATAAAGAATCATAATAATGTTATATTTATAATTTATATCATTTATACTCATTATTATACCCATCCAAATGATGAAATGTTTGAATAACAAACTACACCACGACGTGGAGATGGTAAGCCGTACATACGCACGTGTGGTGACTTTTTCATTCATATGATGGATAAAATAACTAATATGGTTGTAAAATTTTTATAATAACATTAAATTATATATAAGATAATGGATTTATTATTTTAGAATGGAAACAACAAATAAGGAGGAAGTCGATGATGAAAGGAATATGAAATAGGTGGTGAGATATTTACCTCTTCTTCGAGTTCTTCCTTTTGATTTGATCAAAATGGCTCCATAGGTTGGCTTTAGAACTAAAGTAACGCCTCTAAGGTGAAGGGTGGAATGTTTAAAAGTTATTTGGGCATCTCTTGGACGAGCCAAATGGATTTGGAGGTGTGAATTATAGAGAAGGGGGAGTGCCCTTTTATAAGAGGGGTGAGGGGCACCTTAGAAAAAACTTAAAATATTATTTTATAATAAATTCATATTCGGTTTATAATGGCTATAAAGTGACTTATTTAGATGATAGGTTGGGGATGGGTTAAAATACGCTCAACCAATATGTTTTAGACAAGTTTAGGTTACCATTTTAACCTTATCATTTAGATTTAACACTAAGATAAATAATTTAACTTTTACCATGTATTCTAGTATTCTTACACTATATGGTAAATAAACATACTATAAACTGAAAATAAAACCCCAATTGGTTCATTAATGTCATAAATATCATTATATAAGTAATTTGGACGAAACTTAGAGTCTTAGGACCATTATATCAATTAATAATATAATACTTGTTTTAAAAACGTTTTTGTGTCAATTTGGACACTATTTGGTATTTTGTTTTTTGTAAATTTATAACAGCATTATTACTTAGAAAAAAATTCATTTAACCAACAATAATATGTTATATTAACCTATAAAATTAATTTAATTCATAAAAAGTCTCCAATTACATATATTTTGGTATTTATAATATCAATTATGTTAATATTTCATTAGTAAGGTAATTACTGTATCATCATTGTGTTATAAATAAATTAACTTATTTATTGTCTAAAGAATATAAATAAAATACCATTATGTAGGAAATTATTTTATATTTCTTATTAATATTTATAGTAGAATTTATATTATGTATAAACCTTTATAAAAAATGTTTTAGTTATTAAACTTTGATTTTAACTCTTTTAACTCTTCTTTAAATAAAATAATAGTAAGTGTCCTAATTTAATCCATGTGGACCAAAGAGGTTAATATTTTATTCCTAAAGTTGTTTTTGGTCGAATTATACTTATCCAATAGAATTATTACATGTTTTAGGGTAATAATAATATAATTTCTACCCTTAATTACCCTATTTACTTATAACCATGGTAAATAAAAGTAAAAAGATACAATTCACCAAAAATTATTTTTATTTTATTGAACTACATTTTACTCCTTGATACTAACCATTTCTCTCATATATTCATAATTCAACTCATATAAGTTGTAAAATTATGTTTTATGTAAATTTTCAAATGTTCATAGGAGGTGGGTAAAAGACAGAAAAAAGTTCAATAAATTTTTTATATATCTAAAATTATTATAAAATGACTCCAATGAATTACATTTAACTTATATAGGGATTATGTATCTATTTTGACCTAAAATAAATTTAAATAAATTAAATTTTTATTTAAATAAAAAGTTGGTTTTAACCAATAACTCAGTGTTTTCACTATTCATCAAAAATTGAATGTTTTTAGAAAAATACCAAAAATCCACCCTAGGGTAATTTTGATATTCTTAATCAAAAAATGAATTCCATATTGAAAGATAAACTTTATAAAATTTCAATATGTGGGTATTAATATTCATAATGTCTAGTTCATATAATATTTTGTTTGCATATCGTTGTTTAGTGAAACTCAGTATTGCGTACAACACAAGCGATCGAGGAAGGTCGCTCTTGCATGTAACACAAGCCAAGAAATAAAGTTATGTTTAATATTAAATTAAATTCATTATTTATTCTAAGAAACAGTTTTAAAATATTTATTTTCTTTTTTTAAAACATAGGTATATTATACTTCCACTGGAATATTATTTATATACTATCATAGGTAATGTTAATTTTAATTAGGGTATATCACTATTCATAAAGGTATGTTACTATTCAGAAGGGTAGGTTACTATTTACCACAAATTAAGTTTTACTTATTGGAAATCAAATAACATACTGATCATAACTATGTTTGTCAGATTCTCGAAATTCACATCACAGAAGTGGAAAAATTATGTTTACTTGGCTAGGATATAACAAAGTGGTGTTTATAGTGACACACTGATCCTTGAATTCTACAGTAAAACTATTTGTACATATTGGGGTGTTACAATAGCTTTATATAATGGTGGATTAAATTTATATATGTTATATTTAGGATATAATTATGCTTTTGTAAATATTAAATTACATATAACTTCTTACTATCCATTCATTGGGAATACGATAGCGTTGCTCGTGCAAAAGGTGGACTACCACCTTGAAAAGCAATGTGATTCATTCATGTCACACATGGAAGTTAATAAGTATGGTTTTAAATAAAATATACAAATATATATGTAATAGAAATGATAATATAATGTAATATATTATTTAAATGTATTTATTTAATTATATTGACTGAATGGAAACAACAATAATTCATACGCACGTCCTACCATCTCCATGAATGGTTGATTTAATCTTCTATCTCCAACTTTTATAGATTACTCTAAATAAATATATACTAAATATATATAATATTTATATCATGGGTAACATTATTTATTTTATTTAACCTTTAAAAAATTAATTAGAGAAAAGAAAAACTAATTAAAACATATATAAAAACAAAGTAGTTATTGCCAGAAACATTACTTTGACATGTAATTGTTAATAAATGTGTAATAAATGTTAATAAGTAAATAATATATGGTAGGAAATATATATATATATATATGTATGGTGACATAATAGATATATTATAAAATTATATTTTTTATACTAATGGTCTTAACTTGTACAATTGATGTTAAGACTTAAAAGTTTGATATTTTTAAATCACTTTTTATATTTGTGAGATATATGGCATATGCACCACTAATTCCTTATGTGTGGTATATATATTTCCCATTAATTTATTTTATTATTATTCTATTATAAATTATTTTTATTAAAATATCCATTTGAGTATATCTCTTATATGGTACTCATGATTCAATGTTACAAAAACGATAATTGTTTTATGTTACAATCACATCATTTTTTGGGATTTCTCATGATTTTTCTTCAAATAATTAAATATTAAGATTTATGTTTTATAAAACTAATGTATTTTATTTTTTTCTATCTATTTCTTGATAATACATATTTTATCATTAATTTTCAATATGTGTGTATGAAATAGTGAAAATTTAAGGATTTCTAAGACATTTATATTACTTTATTCATCCGAAAACACTTTTTTCAAAAATAACGTTTTTTATAAATGTTTTCAAAAAATGTTTTTTAAATTATAAAAATTATTTATTACTAGATATTTAACATATATTTTAAATTTTAAAAAATGTTTTGAAATTAATGTTCTTTTTTTTCAAAAATTTGTCATTTGTATTTTACAAAAATTGTGAAATGAATATATATTTATTAACATGTATGACATGAATGGAAAATTGACGACTTCATGAACATTATTTCCATGGAAGATTCCATTATTGGTTTTATGATTAATTTCCATGAAATGTATTTAAATAATATTTGATAAATTTTTAATATTAAAAAACATGATTTTCATAGAATGGTTATTTTCTCATGAAAATTACGAAGTGATATTTAAGTAAAATTAATTTTCCATATATTAAGACAAAATTTGATGTTAATTAGGATTTATTAGGCATATGATACATTGAAAAATTCAAATATTTACCTAAAAGGATTATTATACGGATATGAATATGTTAATTAAACCCATTTCACTTCTATGGGTTATACAATCATAAAATTATAATGAACCTTGATTATGTTTCCATGGGATATGATTTGATGAAATGATGAAATGATTATGAATCCTATTTCTTTTCTACAAGAAATGTGGTGATGAATTGTTTTTGAAACCCATTTCATTTCATGGGTTCAAATATGATGACTATTTTAAGATCATGGGGCACATGTATGTGTGATTTTAATTTTATGATATGTGGGACATATATCTCCCTCTAATTATTTGGGTATGTAATAAAAGACAATGAGATAAATAGGACGGGATTGGGGAGTGAATTGAGTTCATTATGGATATTTTAAAATATAATAATCATGTAATGTAAGCATGCCTACTATGATGGTCTGGGGATTAAACCCAATCCACTATGATAATATGGTAAATGATCCTTAAACTACTAAGGAAATGGTTTTATATGCTCATGCATATGCCAAAAATACATTCACTTTCCAATGTTATTCTCCCTAATTTCACTTTATTTTATTCCATCATTATTTATGTATTATAAAATGAAATTATTTATTCCATGACACAATTTTATGATCTATCATTTGTCGGGTAAAATTTTCCATTTTTATTCTCATTTTCTACAAGACCTATGATCATGATAAATTGATATCTTCCTTGTTTCCCCTTAATGAGCTTATATTCTCACCCTTTTACTATAGTTCCAATCCCAACGTTTTTAATAATTGTATTGTGTATGATAAGTCTAAAAACGGTTCTAGTTATGAAGAAGATAGCGGGTGATGGTGGAGCTTACTTATGTACTGATTTTTATGTGTCCACATTTCCAAATCATAAATTCATTTGTGATCATAGGGAATGTGTTTGTGTAATTTAATGAATATTCAGTTAGAAAATTTTTATATCTATTTATATAAAGTTTCATTTTAGTTTTTATCGGAGGATAATTTTATTTAACCATTGGAATCATGGATTAAAATACATGTGATATACCTAGGAATATATCAAATGATGTTTCTAATGATAAGTCTAAGGATAAGTCCAATTCTTGGATAATGTCCAAGAATTGTGGTAAAGTATAGTGAATGTGGTTTCAGTGTAATTACTCCCATATGTAGATCAATAAATTGGATGAGGATCTACAATAGAGGTACTTAGGGGTATTTACTCTAAAAGGGAGAATTGATCTAGACATGATCATTACCAGGTGCATGAAAAATATTTTTTATATAATCACGATTTGAGATTATTTTGGGATATACTTTGTAAATTCATAAAATCTTTATGAACCACCATGAAAGATTTTAATAATTATAATCAATGACTTCAGTCAAACCTATGGTGTCATAGAATTAATATATAGTATCCTGATTTTGTCATGATATAAATAATTTTTTCTTAAATTACTATTTTCCATGGTGTTTTTTGTTTTCATTTTATAGAGGTAAATCGAAGGAAAAGGGTTAACATTGTATTTAATAGACGATGCATTGGTGAATAAACAAATGGGTTGATAATAGGTGTGAAGGAGACAATGATTTTTAGTAATCAGTTATCGTGGAATATTCTTAAGAACAATCAACTTAACTAACTCTACTACTCAATAAAGAAGAGAATGATAGAGTTTATAGATATTTTTTTCTAGTGAATACCATGGAGGAATGAATATTTCATTTCTTATATGTCGTTAATATACGAAAATGATGATTAGTGAATTTCATAGTGGAATGAGAAGTTGTTTTGAGTGTAGAAATTAAGGACCCAAAGAAAGTAGTTTATAAGGAAAAATGATAAATTTATTTGATGTAATTGATGAAAATAATGGTTTACCTCATGCATAATCAATGATTAAATGTTATAAATGTGGAAATTATAAGAATTATATGAATTGATGTCCTCTGTAGAAATCTCATGAAGAAAATTGGGAAGGTTCTTCGAGTAATGGTTATAGTGAGGATGTTGGAGAGACCCTAAATTACATATGAAACCTATGGGTTGATATAATAGTATTGCTTATGTTAAACCTGAGATGCAAGATAAATTTGAGGTTGTTGAATGTTATGACATGATCCATATTTCGTTTTTTATGAAAGATGTTTAATGGAATAAGATGTTAAATCTTAGATAATGTTTCAAGAAACAGGTGGAATGATTTATGTGTTTGTGTATATGAATTCAAGAACTATGTTGTATGAATCAGGAAATATATATGGATTATTCTATAAAAAATTCATTGAGGATTTTCGAGAAAATGATGAATGGTACTGAGTACCATGAAATTTTATTCAATGGTAAGGTGATATTTTATGTAAATGCATGATTAAGGGAAGAAAACTTTTATTATGTTCTTAAAGTTATGAAAATGGTGTTTATTTTTGATAATGAGGTTATTCAGATGGATTAATTAAAATGGGTAGTATTGATGACAGGATAACTAATTAAGGATTTGTTGATAAAGTGGTACATGTTATCATTGGTGGAGTTTACAACATCTTCAAAATTATGGAATATATTCTATAATTGGTAACATTATTTAATAATTGAGGATAGAGTTTTTTTTCATGAAGGAATGTTTTCATGGATTTTTATGGAAATTTAGGTTGTTTTGAAATTTTATGAGAATATATGACCAAGATATTCATATATTTGGCATGAGACCATTAGGAGATAATTTATGATATTTAGGTGATTAATGTTAAATTTATTTGGGGTAATTCAGTAAACTAATTTATAAAATTTGAATTTTGGATGTTTCATAAGGTTATCTAATCATTGAATGGTTTATGTTTCACTTTGGAATAAGTTTGAGAGATTAATATATTATTTCACCACTTAAATATTTCTGCGTATTAGATAACCAATGATAACCATTTTCTTTTTGAAAATAACTTGAGTTCAATGGATTGACTTGTCATTATTTTCTAAATCATAATATCTATTAGTATTATAACAATGAAAAAATTAAACTCTTAGAGAAAGTGGTGAAGTTTAAATTGATCAAGGAATAAAAAAAATATTGAGATTGCAGTTATGAAATAGAATGAAATCATGTATGCATATCTTCTAATTAAAATTTATCAACATTAAGAAAATGAAAATTGAATTAAATACTATAAATTTAACTTTATATAAAATAATTGAATGTTCATTCCACTTGTCACAATTTAAATATTTTTTGTTATTAAATTTCTCCTCACTGGGTTCTATATCACTCTCTATTAGTATTTGGTTTTTATTTTTCTCTGCTACGAATATGTTTTCAAATCCCTCCAATCTTCTCAGACATATGAACCTAGTAATGTGTCATTATATTTAACCCACATATTATCATCCCCTTTATTTTTATTAGGATTTTTTATCAAATCCTTTTATGATATGTATTTTTTATCAAATAATTTTTAAATATGAAACCGTTTACTTCTATGATCGTGTTAAAATTACGAGGACAACATTTTTTAAAGGATATAGAATGTAAAACCATGATATTTTGAGATTTTTTTCCTTTCAAATAAATTAAATATTTTTTAAATTTTGTGTTATACGTAACACCAACACTGGCTTTAGTTACTTTAGAAATAATGTTTAACAGTTTTTATAGGAAACAAATAATTTCAGTTGCATTACACGCAACATAGATTTTAAATGAAATGATACATACTATTAAAATATTATCATTTAAAGTTATATTTTTCACATATCCATTGGAATTATTGGTACAAATAATATTAAATAATTTTTGAAAATATATTTTTTATACATATATACATATATAATTAATTATTTAGTGATTAATTAATTATTAATGAAAATATATCTATTTCAAAATAAAGGATATCATTTCCGAAAAAATATTGTTTTCACACATACAATATTTTCCTTAAGAAATTAAACAAATTAATTTTTGTGAATAATTTTAATGACATTTATATATTATATGTTCAATCAAATTTTTAACATTCATCTTATTTTTTATCTATAAAATAGATAAGAATAAATAAAATTGTATGTTTTAAAATTTATTTTTCATAAAATCAGATATGTCTCTCCTTATACACATGTTTTAAAATCAAATTTTTATCATTTTATAAAATTTTATGAAAAATGAAATTCATTTTTTAAAATAAAAATGTAAAAATAATATTGTCTCGAACATTTGAGAATTTTCTATAAATATAAACCTATTTATGAAGAGGGTCAAAAAATGGTTTGTATCCAAAATATCATTCCTTTTAAATAATTTATAAACACAAAAATTAATTTAAGATGGTATTTAATGAAATATTTATTCAGTTATATAGTTATTATTCTAATTAAGGACATTGGATTCAATTTCTTGTTTACTTTTGATTTAAAACCCTTTTATTCATTTGAATATTTTATCAATGAAAACCTACTTTCACGTCACATATATTGGTTTAATTTTAAAATAAATTCTTCCACTTATAAGAGTAGAATTTATAAATGTTTATTCTATATTCATAATTATAATAATTTTTATTATATAACATGATGAACTTAATTTTTTATTATAATGAGTTGTGAAAAAATAATTGTATACTGTGATTAAGGTACAAATGGTTTTAATGGGATTGAACTTAAATTATATGTTTTAAAAATAACACAAAACATTTCCAAAACCCATTTGTGGTAATATTTAGTTTTTATTATATCTATGTCTTAATAGTCATCCACTTTGGAGCCTTTTTCATGTAAAAAACAAGGGTACACCATTTTCTTTCCAAACATTACTAGTGTCCAACTCAACTCACTTCAAAAATACCTCCCGTTTCCTATCATCTTCACACTTACAAAACAATTTATTCTGAGAATACCTACCCAGAAATATTTTATGAATTCCTCCTCTTATACAAGTATCCTTATATTGGTAATATATCCATCCTAGGATGGATTTTGATGAAAATGTAAGGAGGTTATCTGAAGAAGAGGTATCATTTTTCAATGGATGTTTTTATTTTATTTCTTCTTTCATATTCATAAATTCTTATTAAAAATTATTCATATAATATCCTTTATACAATCCATACACTAATATGATCTTGTCTCAAATAAATTTCATGAACAAGGTTATTCCATGGGGTAGAGATCCTTTAATATTTGGTATAATTATTTGTTTTGGATGTAATATGGATGCCAAATGAGGTCATATGAGTTTTGAGGGTGTTTGAGACTTGTTTAGAGCCGAAATCAAATATTTTTGTTAAACATTTACTGGTCTCCTTGGTTATTTAACACCATGTGGGATAGGTTTCATAGTTACACCTAACCGTGTGGGGAATTCTAGAGGGGAAATTAGGGGCGCACAAATTTATATAACCGTACTCCCATGGACACATGTTTGTGTGGGTAGATCTATAACATTTAACAGAGGAATGTAGTATGGATTGTGAACGGTTAGTAAAATTGTGTGCATGAATCAATGTGTGGTCACTCCTTAGTTAGTGGGAGGTGCATGGTTGGCGTATGGTCTGGGAAAACCGTGCAACCCAAGAATTATTGGGTATGATTTTCCCTTAAAAATATATTAACCCTACCCCTCTTTCTGTTTCACTCCTCCAGTGGATGGGAGGCCTTACTTTATCCTTTTGGAACAGTAAATATCCCCTCTCCCTAGTATATGATCTTGTTTCTTTGTCCGATCTTAGATTTGAGAACCGTTGGTCTCAATGGATTCATCCATGTAAGAGCATCAATGCTTTGGATCAAATTTTCTTTTTTATCATCGTTATATTTTTATTTTGATGCAGGATCATATGACCAATATTGAGGTAATTTATCTATTCTCCTGATTTCATTTGATCCTGGACAAACTGGGTGGATACATGATGATGATAGTGCAATAGGCCCGAGGGAGGTGGTATAAGACTCATCCATTAAGGAATTGTCATTTTATAAACTGTTTCCATTATGCACATTCTGGTTTCACTAGGTGTTTCTTAATAAAATCATATTCTATGATAATAATCAACGAACATGTGTTATAGATAATCTTCTATATTTTTTCACCTCATTTTTGGAGGTTATAACCTTGAATTTGTACATCCCTTGTAGGGGCCCACGTTGTTTATGCCTTTAATGGCTCTGTTAATTTTATTTGATCCACCGTTCGAGTGTTATTTGAATTCGAGTTTAGAAAAATTAGCATTTAAATGAAATTATTTAATTGAAATTATTTATCTTGTATAGTTATCATATAGCATCCCGCCTTTTTATCACATAAACGTTCATTACATTTTACAAAACCTCGGATCTTTAAGGTTTAGTGTCTTAGAAACCAGGAACTTAAAACATGAAAACATAAAACATTCTTCTTAAACACTTGAAAGGCTTATCATCATGTTCATCCTAGATTCATTACTGCATCTCATAACCTGGGAATATACATCAAAAGAAAGGGTGAGCAGAAGGCCCAGTAAGGAAAACAAGAGAAACATTTTACATGTGAACTTGAGATACTTCAATAAGGTCATGAAAAGAACTTTAAGGCATGAGAAAGAAATCATGAGATATATCATAATAAAAATAACATTTTTCATAACTTGAAGATGTGGCTGCAACATTTAATATAGAAAATCGTGAACATATCACCAAGGTCCATCCCCAAGGTGTCATTTGAAAATTACCAAGGTTATTCACCAATGTATCGTGAAAATTGTAATCTCTAGTGGTTACATCATTACCCAATGCATTGGAGCGCTATCAGGGTGCACCCTTAAATTTGACTTTATTATCATGTGAGACACATATATCATCATCAAACATTTCATAAATAACCCATATAGAATAAAATAAATGGGTTTCATTTCATAATCATAACGTTTTTAAAAAACTATTTTAAAGACATGATCATTACGTCACTTTAAAACCCACAGAAAAGGAAGGTGGGTCTCATGTATATAAATCCCAAAATTTAAAATAGAACATTTGGTATATATGTGAATACCCCTTTAGAAGAAAGAGATTTGAGTATTCACTTAATAATATAAAATAACTTTAGAAAAAGAGAGAGACATTTTGAGACGGAAATTCTACAGCATAACAGCTATGTTACGAGGTTTTAGAAGACATTAAAAAGAGAGGGAAAATGGGTCAAACATTCATAAATGACCCATAAAACAGTAGATGGACAGAATAAGAAGGGTACATGATCATGGTAATTAAATTTCAAGGACATACCATTTGAAATTAAAAACATGGAAGGAAGACAAAAATGAGATTTCTCTTATGAAAGTTCGGCAGCCTAACGGCGTTACTTAAACTTCAACAAAAATGATTTGAAAAGATCAAATAGGGTCTCTCATCATGTGAACATAAGAGTTCATTATGATATATATAGAGATAATTCCCCAACATAATTATAAAGGAACTTTAGAGACTTGACATGAAAGTAGAACTTTGAAAAGAATGAGAAGGATGAAAGAATCCCCTAAAAAATCCGACAGCCTAACAGCGCCACATAAAACATCAAAATACTGAATTGAAGAGATCAAATGGGGTCTCTCATCATATGATCATAAAATATTAGTATGATAAATTTAGATATCATACCCCAACATAATAAAAAAGTAACTTGAAAGAATTGACATGGGAGTAGAACTTCAAAACGAGAAGGATGAAGAACCACTTAAAAATTCGGCAGCCTAACGGCGCCACTTAAAACTTCAAAATACTGAATTGAAGAGATAAAATGGGGTCTCTCATCATATGATCATAAAAGATCAGTATGATAAATTTAGAGATCATACCCCCAACATAATAAAAATGAACTTGAAATACTTTACATGAAAATAGATCTTGAAAAATGAGAAGGGAGAGAGAATCTGTTACAAAAATTTCGGCAGCCTAACGACGCCACTTAAAACTTCATAAAACGAAATAATGAGAGTAAGAGGGGATCTCTAATTATATGAACATGAAAAGGGAAGTAAGAGGAGTATAGAAGAACATCCTCCAACATAAGAACATGGAGAATAAAAGGAATGACATAAAAGAGATTACTTGAAATGAAAGAGAGAGGTCGGATCCCTTACCTTAAAATGTAACTCTTAAACCTCAATGGATGGGACCTTGAGAGCTTGGGGACACCTTGGTAGGACTCCTTGGGAGGTAAGGAGACCATAACTTCGTTGGGGAAGAGTGGGGAGTCGAATGGATGAGAGGAGGGCTTGGTATTTATAGGGAAAGTGAGGGGACAAGGCATTAATGGCCAAGGGACACCTCAAAAGTGGTTTTCTCAAAAGCATGGGCCCTCCCATGGTACTTCCCATAAAGTTAGGCCACATGGGGACCCCCACACAATAATTCATCCTCTTTAGTCGAAAATCATTTAAAATATCTCATGACATCATCATGACACAGATATGATGTCATTAAACATACCGAAACCCTAAAACTGTATTTTTACTATTCACTGAAAATTCAACTTTCTCAGAAAAATCCCAAAATTTCACCTTAACCAAATATCAATGCTCTGATTTCAAAAATGAACTCCATTTTATAAAAATAATTTTCTAAATATTTTTAATTTATTTTTTTTAAATAAATACATTATTCACCGAAAATTCATTATTTTTAGAAAAATCCCCAAAAATTACCTTAACATAATATCGATGCTCTGAGTTCAAAATGAAATACATTTTATAAAAATAATTTTCTAAATATTTTTAATTTAATTTTTAATTAAAAAACACTATTCACCCGAAAAAAACTAATACTTGAATAATAATTTATGAAACCGTTTTTTTAACTATTTTATTGAATCACATTACTTAATCAAGGTGCCTAGATTATATTAATACTTTATTTAAGTGAGATTACTAATCCATTTTGTCACATTACTAATCCTAAGCATAAAATCACTATTCATAATTTACTATTCATCAAAAATTAAGTTGATCTTATTAGACTCTAAATTCCGTACTGAACATATTTGTAGAAGATCATTTTTTGAAAATCATTACACATTTTTATTTATTTAAGGTTTACATAAACATTTTTAAAATATACTTTCTCTAAAATTCATCAAAAATATGAATACTATATTTATCCGGCCATTTGAAAATTCATAAACTTCATCATAAGAAGAAATCCCAATTTTTATTTAATACAAAGGATTACACAAGGAAGTTACGGTCTCCTTACATAGCCTCTTATCACACCAGCATAGGACCTAAGTGTAAGGTGTGCTAAGGTGAGAGAGTCCGAGGGAGGCTCGACCAACATTGCCCGAGTAGTAATTTCAATCAGTTTGAACTTCTCGTGAAGGCGATTCCGTTATAGCTTCACATGATGAAGTTCGGCTTGGGTTTGGTCTAGAGCAAAGCCCAATGGTGCTACCTCCTTCCCAAGTTATGTTAGATGGGCTTCGATCGGTCTAAAACTACTAGGTGAGGCCATCAAATCTTTTTTCTATAATAATTAACCAAGATTACTTGTATTTAAAGACAATAATCAAAAAGTTTAGTTTCCAGCAGTCATATTGACCAATGGTCATATAATAGTCAAAAACCAATGGTATCATTTTAATTATACTCATTTTATCAAATGAAACTTTTTTGTTGAGTATAAAAATAGAAAAAAGTGACACATAAAATTAGGAAACAAGATTTATTCAAAATTTCGGGTCGTTACAATCTTCCCCCCTTAAGAAATTGCGTCCTCGAAATTTTTTAAAATTAGGTTTTGAAATTTCATTGATAGTCCCACATCGGAAAAGGAGTCAGTAAAACTATTACTTTAAAAGAAAGAAAGTGAAGTATGAAGGTCACCCGAGTTAGCCCACACTGGGATTCCATGTAGGAAAACATGGACATGAAAGAAAAAAAAGGGCCTAGTTCTGAGGGAGAGTGATAGAGAACATGATTAGGAGAAAGTTAACCATAAGAAAATCCCAAACTTATGATGTGTGTAAACGGTCATTGATTACCTAGTAGAAAACGTAAACCAATAACATTTTTGTTTTACGTTCCTTTTCATAATTTTGAGGAATTCATTTACTACATAGAACAAAAACATAAGAAAATATACCTACCTTCATGTAGAGTTTCATCCTTTAATATGTTTCTACCAAAACTAATATTTTCTCTAAATGATGAGCATTCAAAACTACTTGGTCTCATCAAAACACAAGAATTATCTTCTAGAGAATCACATAATCCACAAAAGATTAACTATCTATTTCTTCTATCTTTAAACATTATCCCAAAACAGAAAGGGTAAGGTAAAACAACTCTTCAAAAAGAAAGAATCCCATAGGAAGGGAAACAATTTTTAAATCTTCAAAGTTCCATGGTACTACCCAAAGTTCATCGTAGTCCATCCCATAAATAACGGTCCTTAAAATTCCTCAAAATAAACCAAACTAAGATTGAAACCCAAATACAAGATGGATTTGATAACATTGTCTTCCAAAATAAACTTCATTGTTCATCTCCAAACAACATCAACCACACCTAACATCTTATAACAAAAGTAGCTAACCTAAACATATTTTATCCAAGATAGGTTAATCATTCCCATAAGTAACCTAAATTATTATAAGTCCACCTTCAGTTCATTGATTCTTCAAAATATAAGTCAACCTTACTCCTCAATGAAAATACCATAGTAATCTATTTACCTCGATCATATAGGGTCCTCAAAATAGTGAAAGTCTCCCAAAATAATTAACATATTTTAATCCCCTAATAATCTCTGTCGTATTAATATGGCAATCGTAGCATTTCCTATCACATTGGTTGTTGGGACATGTTCTTCCATTTCCCGCCATTAACTAAGAAAAGAAACTATAAATAGGGGCTTAAATACTTAGCCAATAGTCATGAAAAGAAACTTAAAGCATATAAGGATAACTTGTAGTTGAAAAGTATACCCTAACTTGTGATCCCCTAGGTTTCCATCTAGGTTATCCATGATCATATATTCTTATGTGAACCTTTATTTTATTTTATCCTTGTTCCTTTAACAATGGTTCATACTAAGCTTATGAATTTACCAAAGCATATCCCCCGGGAGTGTCATAACCAAGAGTGCAGCAAGGCCCGTTGTCGTGTACCAGTTCCCATTCGAGTCTAGCTCAAAGCGGTGTTTTCAGGTTTTACCCCTATGTACATCTGTGCCGGAGCCACCTCTACCTGCTCGTATCCGGACAGGGATGTATTTGCTTGGAAACCCCTTACTCAATACTCACCAAAATACCAGGAAGATTTCCTATATTTAAACTTTTCTATAGGGTTCTTCCTAGATTTTTCATATCCTAATTTCCACAAATAACTAAACCATCCTTTGATACCAATTATAGCATCCCGCCTTTTTATCACATAAACTTTCATTACATTTTACAAAACCGAGGATCTTTAAGGTTTAGTGTCTTGGAAACCAGGAACTTAAAACATGAAAACATAAAACATTATTCATAAACACTTGAAAGGCTTCTCCTCATGTTCATCCTAGATTCATTACTGCATCTCATAACCTGGGAATATATATCAAAAGAAAGGGTGAGCAGAAGGCCCAGTAAGGAAAACAAGAGAAACATTTTACACGTGAACATGAGATACTTCAATAAGGTCATGAAAAGAACATTAAGGCATGAGAAAGAAATCCTGAGATATATCATAATAAAAATAACATTTTTCATAACTTGAAGATGTGGCTGCAACATTTAATATAGACAATCATGAACATATCACCAAGGTCCATCCCCAAGGTGTCATTTGAAAATTACCAAGGTTATTCACCAAGGTATCGTGAAAATTGTAATATCTAGTGGTTACATCATTACCCAATGCATTGGAGCGCTATCAGGGCGCACCCTAAAATTTTCTTTTATTATCATGTGAGCCACATATATCATCATCAAAAATTTCATAAATAACACATATAGCATAAAATAAATGGGTTTCATTTCATAATCATAATGTTTTTAAAAAACTGTTTTAAAGACATGATCTTTACGTCACTTTAAAACCCACAGAAAAGGAAGGTGGGTCTCATGTATGTACATCCCAGAATTTAAAATAGAACATTTGGTATATATGTGAATACCCCTTTAGAAGAAATAGCTTTGAGTATTCACTTAATAATATAAAATAACTTTAGAAAAAGAGAGAGACATTTTGAGACGGAAATTCTGCAGCATAACAGCTATGTTATGAGGTTTTAGAAGACATTAAAAAGAGAGGGAAAATGGGTCAAACATTCATAAATGACCCATAAAACAGTAGATGGACAGAATAATAAGGGTACATGATCATGTTAATGAAATTTCAAGGACATACCATTAGAAATGAAAAACATGGAAGGAAGACAAAAATGAGATTTCTCTTATGAAAGTTCGGCAGCCTAACGGCGTTACTTAAACTTCAACAAAAATGATTTGAAAAGAACAAATAGGGTCTATCATCATGTGAACATAAGAGTTCAGTATGATAGATATAGAGATAATTCCCCAACATAATTAGAAAGGAACTTGAGAGACTTGACATGAAAGTATAAATTTGAAAAGAATGAGAAGGATGAAAGAATCCCCTAAAAAATTCGGCAGCCTAACGGCGCCACTTAAAACTTCAAAATACTGAATTGAAGAGATAAAATGGGGTCTCTCATCATATGAACATAAGACTCCAGTATGATAGATATAGATATCATACCCCAACATAACAAAAATGAACTTGAAAGAATTGACATGAAAGTAGAACTTCAAAACGAGAAGGGTGAAGAACCACTTAAAAATCCGGCAGCCTAACGGCGCCACTTAAAACTTCAAAATACTGAATTCAAGAGATCAAATGGGGTCTCTCATCATATGATCATAAAATATCAGTATGATAAATTTAGAGATCATACCCCAACATAATAAAAAAGTAACTTGAAAGAATTGACATGGTAGTAGAACTTCATAACGAGAAGGATGAAGAACCACTTAAAAATTCGTCAGCCTAACGGCGCCACTTAAAACTTCAAAATACTGAATTGAAGAGATAAAATGGGGTCTCTCATCATATGATCATAAACGATCAGTATGATAAATTTAGAGATCATACCCCAACATAATAAAAATGAACTTGAAATACTTTACATGAAAATAGATCTTGAAAAATGAGAAGGGAGAGAGAATCTGTTACAAAAATTTCGGCAGCCTAACGGCGCCACTTAAAACTTCATAAAACGAAATAATGAGAGTAAGAGGGGATCTATCATTATATGAACATGAAAAGGGAAGTAATAGGAGTATAGAAGTACATCCTCCAACATAAGAACATGGAGCATAAAAGGAATGACATAAAAGAGATTACTTGAAATGAAAGAGAGAGGTCGGATCCCTTACCTTAAAATGTAACTCTTAAACCTCAAAGGATGGGACCTTGAGGGCTTGGGGGCACCTTGGGAGGACTCCTTGGGAGGTAATGAGACCAGAACTTCGTTGGGGAAGAGTGGGGAGTCGAATGGATGAGAGGAGGGCTTGGTATTTATAGGGAAAGTGAGGGGACAAGGCATTAATGGCCAAGGGACACCTCAAAAATGGTTTTCTCAAAAGCATGGGCCCTCCCATGGTACTTCCCATAAAGTTAGGCCACATGGGGACCCCCACAAAATAATTCATCCTATTTAGTCGAACATCCTTTAAAATATCTCATGACATCATCATGACACAGTTATGATGTCATTAAACATACCGAAACCCTAAAACTGTATTTTTACTATTCACTGAAAATTCAACTTTCTCAGAAAAATCCCAAAATTTCACCTTAACCAAATATCAATGATCTGATTTCAAAAATGAACTCCATTTTATAAAAATAATTTTCTAAATATTTTTAATTTATTTTTTTATATAAATACACTATTCACCGAAAATTCATTATTTTTAGAAAAATCCCCAAAAATTACCTAAACATAATATCGATGCTCTGAGTTCAAAAATGAAATCCATTTTATAAAAATAATTTTCTAAATATTTTTAATTTAATTTTTAATTAAAAAACACTATTCACCCGAAAAAAACTAATACTTGAATAAGAATTTATGAAATAGTTTTTTTAAACATTTTATTGAATCACATTACATAATCAAGGTGCCTAGATTATATTGATACTTTATTTAAGTGAGATTACTAATCCATTTGGTCACATTACTAATCCTAAGCATAAAATCACTATTCATAATTTACTATTCATCAAAAATTAAGTTGATCTTATTAAACTCTAAATTCCGTACTGAACATATTTGTAGAAGACCATTTTTTGAAAATCATTACACACTTTTATTTATTTAAGGTTTACATAAACATTTTTAAAATATCCTTTCACTAAAATTCTTCAAAAATGTGCATACTATATTTATCCCGTCATTTGAAAATTCATAAACTTCATCATAAGAAGAAATCTCAATTTTTATTTAAAAAAAAGGATTACACAAGGCAGTTACGGTCTCCTTACATAGCCTCTTATCACACCAGCATAGGACCTAAGTGTAAGGTGTGCTAAGGTGAGAGAGTCCGAGGGAGGCTCGGCCAACATTGCCCGAGTAGTAATTTCAATCAGTTTGAACTTCTCGTGAAGGCGATTCCGTTCTAGCTTCACATGATGAAGTTCAGCTTGGGTTTGGTCTAGAGCAAAGCCCAATGGTGCTACCTCCTTCCCAAGTTCTGTTAGATGGGCTTCGATCGGTCCAAGACTACTAGGTGAGGCCATCGAATCTTCTTTCTATAATAATTAACCAAGATTACTTGTATTTAGAGACAATAATCAAAATGTTTAGTTTCCAGCGGTCATATTGACCAATGGTCATATAATAGTCAAAAACCAATGGTATCATTTTAATTATACACATTTTATCAAATGAAACTTTTTTGTTGAGTATAAAAATAGATTAAAATAACACATAAAATTAGTAAACAAGATTTATTCAAAATTTCGGGTCGTTACATATCACCTGAAACTTATAATGTAAGTGTTATAATTAAATAAAAAATCATTATCTTGTTAAATGGAACATAGAATTATACATATAACTTAGCCTAGTTAATTATAAATGAGTTTCACATGGTTGCATAACCTTATCCCTCCTTTTCATGTCGGTGAAAGGTACATGGATGGACCTAATAAATGAAAGTGTAATTAATGTAATAAATTGTTTCATTTATTTTATTATCCTTATCCCATTGACTATATGTAACATAATGAAAAAATAAACTAATTAAATGGAATGAGTACAACCTGTCTAACTTAAAAAATGATAAGTTAATAATGTTCCTATTTTATATGGTCCTTTCTTCCTTTATAGAAGTTATTAAACGTGATCCAACCTTGGATTTCTAAGTTTGTTCCTCGAGCACTCAAATCATTCCATTCTGATTCAAGGATTTTGATTCCACTACAATAAATATGGCCTTTATCAGCACTAGAAAAGTGTATTAATAGTGTTAAAAAAGTGCAGTTAATTGAGGAGAAGATAAAGGGGGTCCCTTTTATCAACGCTTAGAAAAGTGTTGATAAAGATCCCATTTATCAACACTAAAAAAGTGTGGATAAAAGGTTCCCTTTATCAGTGCTAACAAAAAGTGCAGATAAAAGTTTATAAAAAATTTAAGGAAATAAAAAATAAATATAATGTGTGTTTGGGGGGGGGATTTTAATAGCACTTGACCCCCCCCCCCTTTATCTGCGCTAGGCAGACCCCCTCCCACTCTCATGCATGCTACCTTTGCCCGCATGTCACCCAACATGCCTGCGTACACATCCTTCCATCCACCCGAACTCAAACCCGAGACCTCCCCTCTTGCGAGCCTACACCTTTACCACTAATCCATTTTTTCTCCATTTAATGATATATCTATATATATATAGTTATACTTATTCGTATATTAATATAGATTCATATTAATATAAATATATTTATTTATATTCATACGTATATATTTATTCATTCATTAACATATTTTTATTCATTCGTATATTAATATAAATTTATATATATATATATAGTAATATTTATTCGTATATTAATATAGATTCATATTAATATAAATAAATTTAGTTATATTAATACATATATATTTATTCACATATTATTATATAAATTTATATTTATATTTATTTATATAAATATTTTTAGATATAATTTTTTAGCCATACATTTATTTGTATATTAAGATATATTTATAAGATTAGTTTTAAATACATTTATAAAATATGTTTTTTATTAGTGTTTATAAAAAAATAATTAAATAAATAAATACACACATATATACAAACACACACACACACACATATAGACACACACACACACACACATGAATAAATACATATATATGAGTATTTGAAAAGCCATAAAATGTTAAAATGACCATAACTTCTTATCCAGAAGTTAGTTTCAACTCCAAAACCAGTAAAATTGAATAAAATGAAACAATATCTGATATGATATGTGGTACAAGCCTATAGGATATCCGGATTAGATGTTATACATGTTTGAATATTAAAAATCGGGGTATCCTGATTAAAAACTTAGTTTTGGAGGCCTTCTAGGCCTAGAAAAATGTGACTGTTGGTTCTATTATATCTATAGCACATAGAGCTCTTCTCAAGCTTCGATTTGATATGACTTAGAGAACAAACGGACCCCCAGATCAAAATTTAGGGTTGTTTTATATTTGAGTTACATTTTCAACTTATTTTAGATAATTTATTTATTTTTTTGATTTTTGTGTCTCCAGATTGTTATTAAATTATTATTTATCGATGATAAACAAGAAATTTTTATTTAGTAATATTTTTTAAAATATTTTAAATCCATTTTCACTAAATTTATTATATATTAAATTTATGACTATTTAAACTTATCTAAAACATATTTAAAAAATTTATATTATATTTATATCAATATAAATTTACTTATATAGAAATATATTATTTTTCATTATTTTTTTTAACATAATTTTTATCAGTGCTAGAAAAAAGTGCTTATAAATCCCCCCTTTATCTACACTACTAAAAAATGATGATAAAGCCCTCCCCTTTATCAGCGCTTTTTTCGCTGACAAAGGGTGGTGCTTCCCTTTCCCATTTTTGTAATAGTGTTACTAGGGATATACCCACTCTAGAACATGGTCCTTTCCTATCAGAAGAATCCCAACACGGAACTATAGGATCTCCTCACTATCTTTAGAATATTAGGATGCATTGGATACACTCCATAGATATAGGTTAATGTATTCAGATTACATGGAACAATTGATTCACCACATTAGGCCAAGTCATGATTAGACTTAGTTTACTGAGAACAAGATATATATACTCAATTAGAATCATTTACTGTGCAATGCATTGAAAGAGTACCTTTAATTACACTCAAACCTCTACTATCGTATTTCATGACAATATTCTGATTGTCTTGACTATCGAGGTCATGGTTCCCTTGTTTACACATCGGATATACATTCATTATTATATTTATAGGATTCCTGGGTTACACCATGGATCCTCGTACATCATATCTATCATATACAACATGGTTGTAATTTATTATATACTAGAATATAATTAATTAAATGTTATATATTTAGAAACAAGCTGAAGAGGAAAATAGTATGGGCAATTTATATTTCCTTACTATCTTTAATTTTATATATACCTACACACTATTTCTCATTATATTCAAAGACTATATTTGTATTGATGTCATTGGCGGTGGCACATAGAGATATATATCACACCCTATCAAGGACACCATTCATTCCTAAGAATATTATATGATTAAATTATTATTAAGTGGGAGTGTGTCACTTTAGACAACTGACAAAATTTATTTCTTAGGATGGAGCTTCAGATAAGATGACCGAACCAGCACTTAGGATGCTAGAGTGTTTATCTTGTTTTTTATTCCTTTTTATAGTATGTATTTATTACATCAATGTATACTTGTTTCCCAATTATTTCGAGACATGAAATTGAGTCATTTCCTTTTTTAAATGTTACATCTCATATTTGGAGTTTATTATAATTAATGATTTTCTATTCATATATTTTGCTGCTAGTATTTTTTATAAATTATATTGATTAAACTATTATTATCTATATATTTTATTCATCTATGTCTGTTGTGATCTATTATTACATGAGGAAATAGTCTCCCCACAGATACACCTTATGTCCTCACTGCTAGTTGGAAGCCTCTAGAATATGGGGAGGCATGCTTGTTGCAATGTGGCCCACAAACTTAGGGATCCTTTGAGTAACACCCTAGTCAAGTTATCACAAAGTGGTATCAGATGGTTTCTTTTCACGACTTACTATTTTTAGATACTACATAGTATAAAATGAACACTATGGAACTAGGTTATAGGATGTTCTTAGGAGTAGCTAACCTATATTCGGTGTAAATACCAAGTTGCATATAATGTTGATTTTTGTTCTGTATTTTCCATATTATAGTTTATAGACATTCACTATTCGGTGATTCACATGAAATGTTATGTTTTATATGCTTGTGGATATTTTACCTAGTCATGGTATGACAAATTGAAATGATACATACATAACCATAAGTATATAGAATTCACATTCCATTTATATTCCATGACATATAGGTGCATTTAATTTCCTTCATTGTTCTTATTGTCTTTGATTCTTGATTGACCCATGGTCATCATATTTATACATGTGCTATGAAAAGCTTCTGCACGGTAATGGGATTGTTTATTTTAAGACCCAATATCAGTAAAAATAGTGTTTTCTCGAATAGAATGATGGAGACATATTAAATAGAAGGTTTATTCCAATGTAATATATGTAAAACTATTTACATGAGCTCGTATTTGATTGTGTTAGAGTGACTACATGTTTCTATCCATAAGGTGTATGGACCCTTGTTAATTAAAATGGGTAATTAACTTATTTCATCAATCATATATTACAATTACATTATGAGACCAAATTGTATCGAGAAAAATTAAAATTAAATTGGTGTTAGTTCGAGTTATAATGTGTATAATCTATTATTCGCTAGGAATGATGATCCATTTAATAAAACCTTGACATATTTTTATGAAAATATACAATTGTGAAATAAAAAATTTCACTTATAAATGAATTTTTTCCTCTAAATTGTGAGGCACATGGAAGTCCACCCTTCACCTACAGGAACCCAGATAAATTAATAAATTGAACACTTACCAATTCCATGGACTTATAAATACGTATATTGGGTAGTATACATAGGGAAGTGATCCACCTTCTTATAATTTTATTCATATTGTGCTTTTAACTATTTTTAAATCATATTTTTTGTGTGTAATTTGAATTTGCAGATACATGACACCACGATGTCATCAAGTCATGCACTATGAAGGTGGAGATGACCAAGTTCTAGGGGTGGTGGGCCTTGTGCCTCTAGGGATCCCTACAGTAGTTCCACATGAGGAACCACCTAATATCCTTGAACTGGGAACCAACTTTCATCATTTAGAGTGTCTCCTATGTCTGATTCATTTCATGTAGTGTGGTCCATGACCTATACCTAATATGGATGACCTAACTCCGTATTTCCAGTAGCAACATCCTCCAATCTTGTTAGGGGATAGAGTTCCATATGTTTATGAGTATGAGATTGAGATCACTCATTCTATATTTTATTATTTTGGGATTCCTCTAGAGAAGATGGTAAATAGTCCCACATTGATGATTTGAGATTCCACCAAAAAATGGTGTGATGTGATTAATTAGGCTGGTTGTCATCGAGGCACAATATGAGGGGATGTACACACTACCTTATATGATTACTTTTTCCATGAAATTCTAATAGATGACTAATCCAAAGATTTCACGAACAAAGAGCTGGGTTCTATGCCTATCATGGATGAATCATCCCTTTTTTTGAGGAGTAACAATTTCCCCTACCTCTAATTAGTGATGAGTTGTCACATGGTAGACGCTTTTAGGACGGGATCAAGTATTTCATCTATACTCATGTGAATGTTTTCGAGCTACCTATTTTTTTTTCTGAAATCATAAGTCATGTTCTTATTACTGAGTGTATCCTGATTGAATTTGATAATACCAGGTATAGAGGTTTAATGTTGAGACGGGGTAGTAGTTCCTTGAGTAGTAGGAAGTGTATCCTTGAGTTTTCTCATAAGGGTTGTAGAAACAATGGTATCTACACTACCAGATTCATTATATTCCATCAGTGTGGAAGGTAGGTGGATCTAAAGCCTTAGTGAGAAAAAGACCCTCTGGAGTGATGTGTTTGTTGTTATAAGGGTCGTATTCAAAAATTCTGTCACACCATTATGCCTACTTCTCTTGGAATATGATTCACACCAAATCCACATTTATGAGTAGGGTATTTTACACTTTGTTGGGTTGGGTGTTGGAGTAGCATTGATAGAACTGTTAGAAGAGGAGGCTATGGTTGTCTTATCGGGACTATTGATTACCATCAAACTTATATTGGACCATGTAATAGAAGTTCAACTATATCACCTAGCAATTAATTTGACCAATTTCATTATTTTTATCTAATACCCAAGAATCAGAGTTTAGGACCATCGAACAAATGAGGCACTATTCTAGAAGACTCTACATTTGTATCTTATTGGTTCTATACAGGTTATTAAAAATTCAATACATCTTTACCGATTGTGTAAATTCACGGGCTTGAAATTATTGTATTACTATGTTTTGATAACCCTGAACACCATTGGGAGTGCATTAAGAGGGTATAATCTAATGAATGGATTTTCCCCCAGAGCTATATTGTTGTCTCCTTTTATAAGACCACTTAATCCTTAAGACGACATTCTTCGATTTAATTCTTAGGATGGATTTGTTAGTTCCCAATAATGAATATGTGGATTGTTATCACTACAGAGTATCTTTTACATCACCCAAGGGAATAATTTATCTTCACAATGGTGCGTAAAATTTCAAGGATGGATTATTTGGAAGAGGGAATCATGGTCGAGGTGGAGTTAATTCCAATATCTCTATTGTATTCATAGATGAGTAGATGATACATCTGATATATTTTCCTCCCATAATAGATCATTTTATGGATGTCATTTAGGATTAATTTTTCAAATGACATCCTAAGAGGGAGGTAGAATTTATGATTGAGGTTGTTCTAGGAACATATCCAATGTCCATTCCCCTATACCATATGGCACCTTATGATTCCCTGGAGCTCAAGAGATTGTTGGAAGACGTAGAGTCTAATGGTTTTATCCAACACAATAATTCATATTGGGGTTCACCCGTTACTTACACCAAAATTAAGACGGTGAACTAGCTTATGATTATGAACATATAACTAATACCTTCAATAGTTAATCTACTTGACTAAACCCAAGGAGCTATGGTACTCACCAAGATCAACCTATGATCTCGATATCATCATGTGGGAGGTAGGAAATCAGATATACCACACATGACATTTTGAAGTCGGTATAGTCTATATGAGTATCACATTATGCCATTCAATTTTACAAACATTCTCTCTATTTTCAAGGCTTCTATGATTAGTGTGTTCCATCCCAATCTTGATTCCTTTATCAAGGTTTTCATCAATGACATCTTCATGTATTCTCATACACAAGGAGACCATTATCAACAACTTAAGTTCATTTTGAATACATTGATTGAGTGTCATCATTATACTAAGCTTTCCAAGTGGCACTTCTGGATAGAAATTTTTATCTTCGTGGGTCATATTATCATAAATTCATGAGTATACATTTATTTAGATAAGGTGACTATTGTGGTTTCCCAAGAGTTTCCCACTAATGTTTTTGATATATGTATTTTCTTGTGTACGGGTAGATATTACAAGCATTTAATACTAGACATATCATGCCAAGAGACACATTTTATTATTTTGACTATGAAAGGTGTACTATTCTTGTGGTCTAAAACACGTGAGAAGATGTTTTAGGAGTTCAATGAATGATTTACCTCAACAATAATTTTTATTCTTCCAAATCCTAGTAGAGGATATACAATTTTTTGGGATTCATCAGACATCATGAAAGGTGTAATGCTAATGCATGAGTGTAGAGTCTCTCCATATGAGTCTCACCACTTGATACCTTATGAGAATAGTTACCTGATAGATGATCTTGAGCTTGAATCAATTTCCCATTCCTTATTCTACTGAATACACTATTTCATGAGTGAGTTCTTTGTGGTGTGTATGGACCTCATGAGACTAACATATATCTTTAATTTGTGTGGCTTGAATCTCATATAGTGAATATGGGTTGATTTACATTAGTATATTGACTTGATCATTCTTATATGCATGGTAAGGGTAATGTGGAAGTAGAAGTGGATGTGATGAGCCTAAAAACTCAAGATTATGCCATTCCAGAAGATACTGATGAATTGAAATTGATGGACCTATTTTATAAGAAGAATATAGAGTATCATGAGACTCACTATGAGTCTTATCTTATAAACAGAAAAGTAACTTATTCCCTTCTAGATCAGCTAAAGACCCAGTAGTTTTCTAATCCAGACGTCTAGGTTCCTCGAGAGAGTACTTTTGGTGAGGACCTGCCTCATAATTTTTCTATTGATATAGATGATTTCCTATATATACATATAAATGTAAGGTTTCCTATATAAATGAGATAGGAACAGATGCATGACTCCCAATATTCTCAGTGGGATGTTTATTTAGGAATCTACATGATGTATCGAGATAAGCGACGCCAATAATGGGGACCTTGGATGAAATGTTTGATAGGAGGTTGAATCAATAGGTGTACCACCTATCAATAGGTGAAGGTGCAGAACTCAGAGTTTGATGGCTTGTTAAATCTATTAGCAGTCCTATAATGGAAATGGGATGATGTTTCTATATATTTTTTAGTCAGTTAACAATGGTCTCCTCAAGGACGATATGTAGATTACGTAGACACAGTTCGAAAAACAATATTATCCCACTTCCTTCTTATCTGGGATAAATTATTAGCTAATGATATGAGAGGATTATATATCTATGAGATCAAGTGGCCATATAGGGTCCCTTGTACTATCATATCTGATTGGGTTGCTCATTTCACATCATGGTTCTTGAAGGGGTTATAGAAGGATATGGATACATAGGTGTTTCTAAGAATAGCATTTCACCCTCAGACAGATGGCTAATCGTAATGGATGATACAAGTGTTAGAGGACATTCTCAAACTATGTTTACATTATTTGGATGATTCTTAGGAAAATCAAATCCCTCTCATCATGTTTACCTATAATAATAGATTCAAGGTGATCCTTCAGATGGATTCATACAAGGCTTTATATTATAGGTCATTCCATCTACCCATATGTTGATTAGATGTGGTAGAGAAAATGCTACTAGGACCTTCTATTTTTCATGAGACATTGGAGTATGTTCATATAATTTGGAGACATTTGACTACTGGTCAGTTCAGATATAAATCTTAGGGTCATCATCATTTATGACCTTCTTAAGTTCATGTTTGGGGATCAGGCATTCTTATGGGTATCACATAGAAATTTTCAGATAATGATTCTAAGGTTAGGTAAGTTTTCACCTCATTATGTTAGCCATTTGAGATCATGGATATATTAAATCCAATGGATTATCTATTTATATTTCCTCATAGGTATTGTGTAATGTGTGGCATCTTCAACATTTCATAGCATCACAATTATCATGTTGACAGATCTCATTATTTTTATCTTGATGAGGTTGAGTTTGTAGCACCACAACCCTAGAATATAGGAGCATGTGTGTAATACCATTACATTGTTATGATTACAAGGAATTAAATATAGAAGTATCCAAGAGTTTAGTAATCTAGGAAAGCCACGTACATACATGAGTCTTGTATTACAAATGAATACACTAATTACAACATATTATTTTCATTTTTAGAGGAAATATTTATTCCCATTTAACACATCCTTTAATATATTTCCTAGAACATTTCTCGGATTCCTTGGGAAGGGAAAAAATAAAGGTGATATCAAATGCTAAGTAAGGGTAAAGTATATTGGAAGAAATAGTGAATCAATGTGAATAATAAATATTGAATGGTAATAAATGAAGACACATACCATGTAATAAATATAATGGTATGGAAGTGTGTAAAACAAATACAATGGTAATTAATTGAAAAACATGCAATTTAAATAATTGGATATGAAAAATATAATATGAAAAGATATGAAACTGAAAAACATTCCATCTAATCCATGAAATGAGAATTAAATGCATCTAAAGATATGTCGATGAAAAATATAAGGGATAAATCATAAATGAAACAAAATAAAGGAAATGATTATTTTTTTGATTTCATATCCGAGGTGCATGAAATCATATATTTTTAAGACCATTCAAAAGGTGCTTTAAAACTACCAATATGAACCTATTTAATTTTCTACACTAAATTGTCTCATAAGAACCTGTTGATGCTTCGAGGGACTATACATTGTCTGGGACTCACCCATCACTTCTAGTCCAAATCATTCCACATATCTAGTAATCTAATATCTATATTGAAATAAAAATATTGATTTATCAATAATTACATGGTGTAGGACAACCAAAAACATGAGTTATTGGTGATGAAAAATATAAATAACATTGGATTATCATTAAAACATTATGAGGGAAATAGTATTTAAAGATTATTGAGTGTCCCATTCAACATCATAACATTTTATTTATAATTACCCATTAATTAAATGAAATGTGTAATATCATGATAATAATATATTCATGATATAACATGTCAATGTAAATTCCGTATGTAAAAATGATATATAATTTATGAAATAAACATATCTATGACCAATGATATAGAAAATTTGTGGGAATTCATTAAAAAATGATTATATGAAAATTAATATTTAAAATGGGACTAACAAATAAATCACTGAAGTGAACTTTAAAACAATACTTTTCCAAATTAATCATAAAACACCCATATGAAGAATAAGGATTCAATTAACTAAAATATATACAATGTTCAGTAAAATAAAGATTTTTTTCATTGATGAAATAAAAAAACATTCTTGAGGATGATATCATTTTTTTCAATTTTTTTGGAAAAACTCTTCATTAATTATTTTTTAAAGAAAATTTAAAATTTTCCCATTTAAATTTACAATGGACTCTTCGAAGAGAAGATGGAAGGATAATTGGTATATGTTGTACAAGGTAAAAATACATTCCTTTTTCTTGGTAAAAGATTAGAAAATTGTCTTATTTTGAGAGATATAATAATATACCATTGAATTTTCTTAAAAGATAAAAAAGATAAAACATAATTTATTAATTCATTTTTGAATTTTTATAAAAAATTTAAAAAACTTTTTTGAATGTGTGTTTTTTAGAAGAAAACATGTTCTCCTACTAAAGAGGGAAATAATGTAAGGTTTTATTGAAATTTTTTTCACAACTATTTTGAGAACCAAAGAGTAGAAAAACTATAATATTATTTAGAGATGGTCATTAATAACAATACAAGAATAAAATTAATGTTATTTTTAAGTAATGATCCAATAATTTCCTCTGATATAAATTCAAGTGTAAATAATCAAAATAAAATGTGATTGTTAATGTACACCATTAAAATGAGCAGAACATTGTTAAGGGAATAAATTAATAAATAGACTATGTGGTCAATTTTAAATCAATATAAAACAATTATAAATAAAAGAATATATTTTGAATGTTATTAGACATGTAATATTATAATATTTATGACATCGAGAAAGTAATATAACTCAAATAAAAGAAATTGGGTTATGAAATTATTTTCCACTTGGTAACTATCAATTCAAATCATGTTTAATGAAATAATTACAATAAAAAATAAAAAATATATTTAAAAATTAATTAATAATAATTTTACATGAAAAAGTGTATGTATTTACACCATATATAAGAAATTAGGTGCACAAAAATAAAGTATATCTCAAAGAATGGAAATTGAGATGAATTCCCTTACTACTTAGTAATTTTTGAATCATAAACACCATGAAAGATATGAATTCAAAAGAAATACGAAATAGCAATAATATAAAATAACTCATGATATAATATACAAATAGGTGAAGTAGATACACCCCACAAATGATGTAAGTGGTGAAAATGGCATATGTCTCCTAGAGAGAAAATTGAGAGAGAAATTCATTACATTGTGTTTTTTTATGTGAATGTCCAATAACAGCCTATATAATGGTTTTAAACATGTACATAAATTAAAAATAAAATAAAATAATCATAGCATCATATATTATCTTATTAAAATATCTTATTACCCATTTGATAATAATATTTTATTATTTTTGCAATTACTTGTATTAATTGCCTAGTTTATCGAGTATGTTTTAATGTGTGATTTTTGCTCCTATTATGTATATCATGATTTAAAAAAATAAATTATCTAAAACAAGTTTTATATATAATATATATCTATTATAAATGTATTTATAATAATCCATAATGATTGGAGAAAATAAATGAAACTCACCATTAATGGAGACGATATGTTGTACGTACGCATGCATGATACTTCAATTTATTTTTCATATTTTAAAGAAATAAAAATTAAAATTAAATCATATTTATATATGAATATAATATCCAATACATTGTAATATTTTATTGAAACCATCTGCTATCACATTCTTTTTATACTGTGAATGAATCAAATCACTTTGAGGAGGTGATCGTCCACACTTCCACAAACGATGTTTGCATATCCCCAAAAAATGGAACGCATAAAGGTGTGTATCATATAATAATTTAATAAGTATAAAATAATTATAAATATAACATTTATAATATATATAAATATAATTTCTATCATAATTCCCACCATGAAATGTGGTAAAGGACAAAAAATCATTCATCGTTTCGTGAGGCTATAGTTTGTTATACACAAAATGGTAAGTTTCTGACCCATTGGATGGATGTTTGAGAAAATGTAGATAGATAAATTAGAATAAAAATATAATTATATTGATTATACTGATGTTATTATATAATAATGGAATAAAAATAGCTTAGGGATGGATAATGAAAATAAAAAATTGAATGAGGAAAGAAGTTAACTATTTTTCTTGTAAATTCTATTGATTTTCACCCAAGGGATTCCTTTGATAACTTACATTACAAGTTGAGGATTATAGGTTTATGGGAATTATATTGGGATCTTATTTTAGTAGAGTTTGGGTGATCCAAATTTCTTTAAATTTTAGATGATGTAGGAGGGGTGAGTGCCTTTTTATAGTGGAGGAGGAGTGGAATTCTTGTAAAACATTTCAAGAGGGAATTATACCAATATTTTTTCTTTGAAATGTGGATCCAATAATGGAAACTTTTTATAAAGTGGATTATAGGGTTTCAATATGGCTATATAATTTATTTCATATAACTTTATAGGTCATCTTGTTTCTTAATATTAATGTTTAGTCCCTTGCTAAGAGAATTTAAAACATAATCACTGTAAATAATTTTAATTAATGTAAATAGTATTTTTGGTGAAAATATAATTTTAAATTATATATAATTATAAATTATTTCAATTCATAATATTGAATCCATTTTTCTAAATTAAATTCACAAAAGGGGTATAATGTATTTTTAAATTTAATCTCGTACATAGGACGATAAAGCGGGTTTTAAATTTGAGATGTTGTCTAGTTTACTGTGGTTTAATATTAAATTTCAAATTGAAAATGATAAAAATTTAAAAAATGGGTTATTGATATTAAAATTATCTATTTAAACTTTAAAAACAATCAAAAATATAATTTACCAATATAAATAAATTTTATGTAAATGTAGTTTTGAAATTAAATTATGTCTTTTCAACTATTTATCAAAAAATGAAACTTCTCATAAAAATAACAAAACATCAATCATATATAATTTTTAAATTTATATATCTAAAATGAATATTTTCTTGACATATAAAATATATAAAATCTCCAAAAGGTTGATTTAAAATAGATTTTCCAAAAAAAGGCATTAAAGTGACTTTATAAAAATGTAGCATATATATGTAGTACTCTTCTTGTTCTTATCGGAAGCCAATAAAATTTATGGGATGAATTTTAAAAATAATTATATATATATATATATATTTCATTACTATCACCCACTAATTGTAATTAATTTAATTAGTTGTAATAAAACACCTCTTATAGAAAAAATGGTTCTCTATGAAAAAATTCTCTTCATATTCAATTAGTTATTTTATTCATTTTTAATTAATTTAAAACAAATGAATTAATTTTATATTGGTGTTAACCATGTATTTTAATAATTTAGTTAATCATATTCATAACTACTAATTTAACGGCTATTTTATGTCATATAATAATAAATAATAACATATTTTATAAATTGTTGTTCTGTAAGACTCGGTATTTCATGTAATGAAAGATATAGAACAAGGTTTTTCTTATGTGTATAGAAATATAACATAGTGTTTTATTGTATTGAAATATATAGAATATATTGAGAATAGTAAATATACTTTAAATTATTATGATATTATATTCCCTTACACACATAGTGATGCCTGTCATAAACGCAATGGAATACAATGTTTTTAATCAAGAATTTAGAGGTCGTACATTCAACTTACATTAATGACCTCTCATCCATGCAATTTAGACATGAACAAGGTGGTGAATGGTTTGATATTTACTATGTTTAAATCCCACATCATAAAGTGGTTCATAAAACATCCCCTAGAACAGAGATAATGGGAAGTACCAAGGTCACATGGACTAAAATATAACTAGCTTTCTATATAAGGTAAAATTAGTGGAAGGTAGAGATGTATAGGTAGAGGGAAGGAATAAATATTTATAGGGACTGTTTGAGTCCTTCAATATAAAACATGTGATTGATTAATGGAATGTTTAGGGTGTCAAATTCATAAATATACGATGATTTAAATGAAAATCAGTTCAATAAAAAATAATGTAAAAGGAAAACATTTTATTTCTAGATCATTATCCTGATATTGGGGAAATATTTTACTTCTTAATTATATAAGGTGATATACTAATTTGATATATTTATATAGAATCAATTTCACCCTTTGGATATGCACCACTAAATCTCCAATTCATCCAAAAATTAACAATGATGCCTGAATCACTAGATTATACATTTAATTGAACTTAATGCACATAAAATAGTGACAAGAATAACTAGTTGTCCCAATACATTCTGAAAATTCAATATGGTTAATATATTATGTAACTTCTTTACCGGGTATCGACTTTACTCATGCCCTGATCTGATGGGTCAGATGGCCTAAAGCTTGCCTCCCGGTATGCTAGTGGCTGCAGACTGTCCATGAGGGATCAAAGGTAGTAAAGTGGGGATACTATACCGTCTTATAAAAATTTAACTGTGGATGTAGTTAATCATAAAAAATTCCTTGGTAGAATAAGAATATAAAAAATAAAACATCTAAATAGATGCAAAAGTTAAAATAAATCAACCAAAATAAAAAAATATTAAAACCCACAATGGAAATGTTTAGAACATGGATTCATGTAATTTTCAATAAAAAAAGGTAAAAGTGCACATGAATATAAAAATTATATAAAAAATAACAAACTCTACTCGAATAGAATCTCGAGCCAAATCCAATTCCTCTACTCCTATGAACCCTCAAATGGAAAATCATATTAATAATTTGTAGAAAGTTGCATTCACTTAACCATAACTTCTAGTAGATAACTATAACGGTTACCAAAGGAAACCCAAGTATGATGTGAGATAAAAAAATTTAGTTGGACACCACCAATAGTGTCTACATGTAATCCAATTAGGTCTCAAAACTAATCAATGTACAAGTATAAGCACAGTAATAATGCATTTTTGAATATATAAATAACCTATCCCCTCATGTTTTTAAAGATCACATGATATCTCTACCTAATTTGGAACATTGTTGGGAAGATTTTTTAATCATATAACATATATATATTATTTATATATATATATATAGTCTAATATATATATATATATAATTTATCTACCTATATGAACCAAGTATGTGCAGAGATAAGTGTCCATATACCTGGAATAATAGTACTGGATTGACTGGGGCATAACTCAGACATACATGACAAGTATAACGTGATAATATTCTCATGCCAAAGGGAACATTCCCTAAATCATAGTAAGAGTGTGAGAGGTCATGCACGACACTCTGAATGGTGAGTGAGCCATCATTCCATCACTCGAATAGGGATGAGATAAGTAAATCCCAATTCCCAACTACTGTCAATGGAGTAAGGAATCTTGCTCAACACCTAATGTAAGGGAGCATGATACCTCAATGGTTAACATGTCACATACCATCATACCACATCCTCTATAACTATTTATCATAATTATAAATGGAAGGGGGCATTACCACCCATGCATCACATTCATCTAGACTATATATATATATGCAAGGACCACTCCTCTTTTTAATTTAATACATTATGTTTTTATTCTAATGATTTTTATTTATCAAGACTATATTTTTATATAATTTATTACTGTTCAACTGAGGAAATTTAAAAATAATGAAACCAAAGGGGTGGGCTTCCAACTCATTAATAATTTCAATTAATTTATTTGTTTAATTTAATGAAAAAAAAACCATAATGAATATTCCATCCCACAAAATTAAATCCATTTAATTCATTTAACATGGAATATCAATTTATAAACCTTAACTAGTCACTTAAGAGGATACATGGCCAACAAAAAAACCTTCTTGATAAATTATAGCTGTAAGAGGGCCATACACCTAAGAGGTTCTCATTGTTTCATTCGAAATAAATGTATAAATTATAATTTAATTTAAAATCTAAGAAATATGGTACAAGGGAGTTCTCATATTTTAAGACAATTATTCTTAATGTCCAATTTCACATGGATCACCCAAGGGGTGACCATGTAAGGTTCATAAAACCTATGAACAACAAAACTGGGGTCAATAGGATCATAATAAGATGTAGTGTTCCGTTTTATATGACACAATAAATTAAAAGGAGATTCTCAAAAAAATCAAGTGTACAACACTGTGATATAATTAAAAAAACTATAGAGAAAATGACATGACCACCTACCTCAAGGGTGTAGAAGACTCCGACATGTCATTGGCCATAGGTTTGAAGCTGGTTAGAGGAGATCAGAAAACTGATCCAACACCCACAAAATAGGAAAAATGATCCTTCAAAAAAATAATGTGATGGATTCGAGAAATAACATCATTTGGATTCAAGAGAGTAGTGTATATTACCAAGATGGTTCCAATGCTTCTAAAAGATATTGGATCAGATACTGGAGGAAGAAGTTTCATCAACGACTAGATTGGGATGCTTTTGAGCTCAAAGGGGGAGAAACAAGGGGTTGTTCCATAGGATAAATAAATAAGAAGCGGGAAACTATGATTGTGTCTAAATGGGGTAAAATGGGATTTCAACCCAAAATGAGGGCGCATAAGGTTTTGCCACATGGTTTTTCCAAAAAGTGCATAGAAAATTTTCAATTCATTTCTATAGGATTCACCATGCATTTTTAAGGCACACAGTTTCCCAAACCATGTGAAAACTGTTAAAAAACCCTCTGTCCAAAAACAAGTAGTTCTCCCATGTCCTTGAAAACCAGGTCACATGGTTTTCAAAAAACCATGTGGGATATAAATACCCAATATCAATAGCCGAATGGTTTTCAAAAAATTGTGTAGGTTGTGTTGTTGGGATTACATGAACCACGTGACCTAGTTAATTGTCCCATTTTTTGGAACTCCATCTCAGAACAAGCCCATGATGTTCCTCGGACAGTACATAGGCCATAATACATGTCTACCATGATTAAAAAGGGGATAATTTTAAATGAATAGTCTTCATACCTCCCTGAGAATATGGTTCAATACAACACACCTTCCATAAAGTAACTCGTCATCGGGTTGTCCTTCTATGGTTAAAGGGGCATCGTTAGCAAGGAGGTGTGGTCACTTTGATCGTATATCATATTCCCATTCCAAAGCATGGGCTTGTACAAGTTCATTCTTCTATAGAACCCAAACCATTGAAACTGACCTTCCTTTGAGTTTCATAATGCTTCGATCCACTATAGGCATTCAATACTCCTAGAAAAAAGCATCAACGTCCAATTCAACACCATCATTATGAAATATGTGTAATGATTCTAGATATCATCTACAAGATGAGATAAACGAATTACATCATTGAAATGTTCATATATATGAGAAATTTCCAAGTGGAAATACCATGGTCTAATCCATTTCACAATGCAAAGGGTCAAATGAATCTTGGTGACAACATAACCTTCTGTCGAATATGTCTATATTGTAGCATGGGCGAGACTCGCAAGAAAACATGGTCTCAAACCTCAAACTCAAGAGGTCATCGGAATCTATTGGGATATGAATGTCATATAGACTGAGGTATCAACATGAAATTTCAGATCATCTAGACATGCTATGCAGTCTCCAACATGAGACATAGTCCAAGCAGAGCTACCTCCCCTGCCTCTAGCCAACTAAATGGTGAGCGGAAAATCCTACCATACAAGGATTCATAAGGATCAATCTTATTGGTATCCTTAAAGATGTTGGTATAAGAAAAATCCACTAGAGGAATGTGTTCATCCACAGAACCTCTATTTTCAAGGAGACATGAATGGAGAATGTCCTCTAACATGTAAATTATATACTATATCTATCAATCTGTCTGAGGGTGATGGAATATGATCAAAATAACCTATGTTCCCAAGGCCGTCTACAACCCCCTCTATAACCATGATGTGAAATGATCATTGTTGTTAAAATTTATAGAACGAGGAGCTATATGAAGACATACAACATCCCCAACATATAGAATATATATATCATCTATCAGGAAGGTCTCTTATATAGGTATGAAGTGTGATACCTTCATCAAAACATCAATATCAACTCACATAGTATCATTGCCACAAGTCGATCTTGGTAATCTTGTAATGAATTCCATTGAGAGGTCATCCCATTTCCACTCGATAATGGAAAATGGTTGTAAAATCCCTACTAGTTGCTAATACTCCACCTTCACATAGTAATGGATGGAACACTGAGTGATGATTCTAGTAATCCCACATTTCATTCCAGGCCACTAATACTAGCACTAAAGATTCCGATACATTTTGGTGACACCATGGTGAACTTCCAATACAAAGGTTTCTAATTCCCACATCTTCTCTTATCTAATTTTTTTGGGACTCATGCATGCCCATAGAATAGTAAGGTGTTATCCCAATCCATGGTGCCACCAAAAGAGGTATCATCACATTAAACTATTTCCCTTAGGGAAAGGCCTTTGGGATTATAAATATTTCTTATCCTCACCCATTATTGATGATTAGTATCCACTTCTCTGGCTAAGAGGATAGTCTGACAATGTCCCTTTTGAACCTTAACATGTATCTCTGAGAAAAAGGCCATAATATTCTTTTCACCTTTGAATTCTTGAATTACCTCTATTTGAGTTATTCATCTTACAAAATAATATAATGAATTTCCCATTACATGCATGTAGGCAAGCAGAAAATAAAATGAATATAGGTATTAAACCCACCTGCACAACCTGATATTGAGATCCGGCTATGTGAAGATGAATTTGAGTCCTTTTTGATCTTGGAATACCACAAAATTATATCCAAGAATAATTTTTCTCCCACATCATAAGGCATGAAATACACTGGCTATCTCATGGCCATGCGTCAGGTAGTTCTACTCATGAGGCCTCAATTAACGACACCCATATGTTTCCAATTTCTCATCCTTCATTATAATAACTCCATGATTGATTCCTAATCAGTCATAGTATACATTATATCTCCTCCAAAGATCTGGAAGAATAAATATCATCACTAAAGTCAGATAACCTTTCAACTCCTCAAGGCCACCTTCATAAGCTTCAAACCATACTAATTTCACACGATTCATTATAAACGGTGTAAGAAGCATTGTAAGGAGTGAGAAATCTTGTATGAAGAATTTTTGGTATTTGAAATACCTAAAAAACTATGAATGACAATGATTTTATTGGAATTATCCTAAGAAACTACATATCTCACATACTCTAGGTTAAATTAAACTCTTGACACTAATACAATGTGACACAAGAAGTGAACTTTGTCAATCAAAAAGTGTAATTTACTAATCCTAAAATAAATATAATGCTCTATCAGTGTATTCATCACATTCTCAAGATGTGTTTCCTTGTTGTTTTCAGTGCTTGAATACACAAGGATATAATCAAAAAAGACTACCACAAATGAATCCATATATGCGTGAGAGACCTGATTCATAAGATCCAAAAAACCTATAGGTGTGTTTGTGAGTCCAAATGACATTTCTAGGTACTCTAATAGACCATAAATGCTCCTAAATGTTGTGTGTGGTATTTCTGAAGTCCTAAAATGCACATGATGATTTTTTGACCTCATATCTATCTTTGAAAACACCTTATCTCCTATGATATGATGAAAGAGGTCATATATTTGAGTCAGTGGATACCGATTAATTATTGTAAGGTAATTAAAATGATTGTAATCCACATAGATCCCATGGAAAAACATTAATTATTGGAGAAAAAGACATATTAACACCAAGGATAAGGGATGGGGGATATGAAACCCTTTTCCTCAAAATCCATAAATTTCTTCTTGAGATCCACATGCTACTTAGGTTCTATCCTATGTGGAGGAATGGTCACTGGTACTTCTCCTTATACAATATCAATAGAAAATGAAACACCCAGGTAAATGTAGAATATGATATTTCCATACTTATTAATATTTTTGAAATAAATATTAATTTTACTTTAAATTGTTTTCTATGTTTGATAGCGTACTCGATACACAACTACAAGTTTCTTGGGAATCCTACATTGCACAATAATAATATAATATTATTATTTTAAACGGTAGTTTACTCCTAGCCGTTGTATTGGTGGGAATGAACAATACTAACTACAATATGATTATACATTATTGTTAAATATATTTACATTTATCAAATAAAAGTTAGAGGCTTAAAAAGTGAATGAATCTAATTTTAAGCATAATTTTTATTAAAAGGCCGATTTATCGTCTTTTAATGGCGAACCCTTTTTAAATATAGTTTAGGTCACTTTAATAAATTATATATGAACAAATAAAATCCTTCATTAGAATGGGGACATCAAAATTTACTTTGTGCAATTTTTTGGAATTTTTCCGATAAAGATAATTTTTTAATGAATAGTGAAAAATATTGTATTTTAATTCAAAAGTGCCTTTTAATCTAATCTATTTATATGGTCAGATTATCTTCTTAATTGGTTTTAAAGTGTAATTAGAATATATGTTCACCATTTAATCCAATTTTGGTCATTGGAATTAATTTCACTTTGAAATTGGACATAAACAAGTATCAATCTTTTGATAGTTATTGTTTCTTAAAAACACGCTATTTGTTTTAACAACGGGAATTAATTTTTAAATTAATTAATGCCACTTATATGTTTTGAATCTGGAAAAATAAAAATCATTTTTGAATTCGGAATATTGAATATAGCTTAGGCTGAATTTTTGTTATTTTTCTGAAAAACATCTATTTTTGATGAATAGTGACACCACTTAGTGGTAGTAAAAAAATTGAATTATTCAATTAAATGGAATTTTACCACTTCTGTGAATTGAATTTCAAAAATTCAACATACATGGTTGTTATAAATAAGTAAAATGTGGTTCAATAAGATGAAAATAATTTTTGATGAATATTAACTTTTGACTTTTATTTACCATGGTTAAATGTAAATAGGGTAATTCAAGGATAAAAGAATATTATAATAATTCAAAATTACGTTAACACTTGTCTTAAGATTATAAGTTGAGTCATTAACGAGCATGGGCATCTTTAAGTCGAATTTGGGACCCCATTGATCCACCTGGGAGTGAAAATGAAAATTTAGATTAATTAATTTAATGTAAAGACAAAATTGACATTAACAAAAATCATTTAGTAATTATTTTTTATATTGTGTTATAAAAGTATTATTTTCGACTATAAATATTAATTGGAAATATAAAAATATTTACTACATGATAGTATTTTTTTATAATTTTTAGACATCTAATAAATTAAATTATTTATGACACAATAATGATGCAGTATTTACCTCATTGATAAATTATTAAAATAAATAAGATTATAATGATTAAAATATTATCCAAAACATGTCAAATTCTGATTGGATGAATTTATTTCGAATATTAGTCATATTATCTTCTACTTTAATGAATTTTGGACCATTAGAAACTGAATATCATTATATAATAAAATAATGTTTTCACGCTTTCCTAAAGAGCCCCTCCTCTCCTTTATAAAAGGAGACCAGTTCTATGAAATTCCTCACACCTCTCAAGCCATTTGTCTCGTCCAAAATCTGCCCACTTAAGCTCCCTACATCCCTATCCTCCTCCTAGAATCCTTAACTTAGGAATAAGGCATTTCAATATGTTCTTTTGTTCAAACCAAAGAGAGTTACCCAAATTAAAGGGAACAATTTCTCTTAAATTGTTTTCTTTTATTTCACTTCTCCAACCCCTAAAATCATTTTATTTCTTTTCTTTTGTAACAACAACAGTATCCTCAATATACTAGGATTTTTTTATGAAAAGGATTATAACTACACTAACACACACCTCCATCTAATGGATTAAGAACATAATGTTTCTATGGATGGAAAACTAACACCTCACGAAACGATGATTATTCAATTACATCTTACCGCCTCTCATGGTGGCCATTATGATGGAACTATATTTATATATGATATATATTATTTTTATGATTTCCTTATTCTTCTGTAATTTCCATTTATATTATACCTGTATGGTTTCCATAGTGGGTAAATACGATAATCTCATTTGAGGAAGTGCGGACTACCGCCCCCTCATAGTGATTTGATTCGTTAATGCCTTATGTGGGATGTATAAAGGATGAAGGTAACGATATGATATATGATATTATACTATAATTATAAAATACCTATGTATCATTATGTGTTATTTCCAATAAAATAATAAATATAAATGAAAGTAGCATTCATGCGTACATACGGCTTGCCGTCTCCATGAACAGTGCATTTCATTTCTTATCTCTAAACGTTATGTACTATTAAAAAAACATGTATATACTGGATATATATGATATATATTATATCCTAATCATGAACTTCATTCTGGATATAATGAAACTTTGACCACATTAACAACATGTAATTATAATAAGTCCATTTTTGACTCAAGTACCAAAAATCGTCAAAATGAACGTTATTAACATAAATGATTAGATAATGCTATAACATGGTAATAAATTATATAAAATGAATAATAAACGTGAAAAAGGTTCTTAATCAAGTAGAAATTAACTTTAGTTTATTATTCAAGAGATTAAAGAACGATCAAGTCAAGTCAGACGCGAGGTAAGGGACTTCATCTCAATATCCTTTCATTGAGGCATTTTTAGTTTTATACACGACATTATTTTATATGGTGTATAAACCCATTTGACTTTTCATTTTATTCAAATGGAATATTTTATATGAAGCATTTTACTAAATGACAAAAAAGAATTTTTTTTAACGTAAGCGTTGACAACGACCTTTCCGCCGCCTCGAGTATTATTTGATCTTTGGCTTCCTTAACAAGCCGGAATGTTTTTTAAAGGGAAAAATAAATACCATATACTCAATTTAAGTATTTTGGTATTGAAAATGATTTTGAGAATGGATTTATTATTTTAATGTTTTGAAATGATATTTTGTTATTGCAATGTGGAAATGTTATCTTTCTTTTATGCTTATGTTATGTGTTACAATCATGTTATGGTTCTTGGTCATTGTTTACAAATACGGGTTGTTCCATGATAATCCTAGGTTGGGTGAGCCCGAGATAGCTCTCCAATGCATTGGGTAACATGATTGAGGTAAACGTGAATGTTTCTCTTATGGGATTTGGGGAATATACTGTGTTGGGTATTCCAAAGTAACTCTCTATGTAGCTCTGAAAGCTACAATGTAAGTATGGTATGGATGCTGCAACTTACCTTTTTTGATTTATGATTTCTATGTGCCTTTAATAAATCTTATGATTTCATGAGGTAAGTAAAAGATTTCATGTTTTGTATGTATTTATGAAAAAATGGTTTCATTCCTTGTTTTATAACCCTTACTGAGCCTTTTATGCTCATCCCAAGTTTTGAAATGTTTTTCACAAGACTTAAAGATGAATAGGGTCAAGGATGGGATCAAGGAAAAGCCATGCTCTCTTTAACATGGAATTAGACATTACTTTTTTTAAGAGTTTTTATTTTATGAAAAAAATGGATTCTGGGAAGAAGTGCATACTTTGTAATATTTTGAGATGTAATAGTTATGTTCTAATTTCCTAAAACTCTAAACCTTAAAAGATCCTAAATGTGAATTATTCATTTAATTCAATATTATGTAATGTTTAAGGCCGAGTCCTTATAGTTGGTATCATAGGTCCGTTTAGATAACATTAGGAGTTATGGTATTGTTAATGTAATATCTATAATGTAATTTATGTTAATATTGACATCATATAGCATTTCCAGATTACCATGTTGCTTCACCTAAGATATTTTTGTGTTCAGAATGGTTTTCCGCAGAGGAAACAGGGAAGATATGTTGGGACGACATCAGGGGGAAGAAAACCTTCCAAATCAGCAACCGGAGATGGTCGGAGTCGGAACTGAACAGTTTGTTGCAGTGATGGCACAGTTGACTCAGGCGATAAATGGTGGTGGTATCCATGTACAAGATCATCCATATCAACCACAGAGGAACATGTCAGTAGTGGAGCATTTCATGAGACAACATCCCCCTTGATTCATAGGATTATCTGATCCTGTGCTAGCTAAAGGATGGATTAAAGCACTGGAGAAGATTTTTGATGTCATGGGTTGTTTAGAACATCAAAAGGTTAGTCTTGCAGTTTACCGTTTTGATGGTGAAGATGATCAGTGGTGGTCGATGGTGAAAAATATTAGGGATAGTGAGGAGGTTGATGCTATCGATTGGGATGAATTCAAAGGTATGTTTCTTGATAAATATTTTCCTAAGGTGGTTTGTCCTAGGATGGAAAAACAATTCCTGGAATTGAGGTAGGAGGATGACTCAGTGGCTGCTTATGAAGAAAAATTCACTCGACTACCAAGGTATGCTCCAAATTTCACACAAGATCTTGATAGTAAAATCAACCATTTGTACTTAGGATTAAAGCCAAAGTATCAAAGGGAATTAGCTTCTCATGAGTTCAAAAGTTATGAAAAACTTGTTTGTTGTGCGGAGAAGGTAGAAATGGAGTTTTTCGATGATCTTTTATTCTTTGAAAAAAACAAAATAAGAGGTTGAGGTGGCAGGTGAAAGGGAATTACTGTTCAAAAAGTCTGATGGTAAGAAACGTAAGTTTACAGTTTGTGAAAATTGTGGTAAAAAGCAAGCTGGGGAATGTCTTTTGAATTATGGTAAGTGCTACCGATGTGGTAAAATGGGACATAAGGCTCATAATTGCACTGAAAACGATCAGGGTAATGGTAAGACAAAATCGGATTTACAGTCAGTAAAATGTTTTAAGTGCAATGAAATGGGTCATTATGAAAATGAGTGTCTGAAAAAGAACTCAGCCGAAGGAAATCATCCATACTACAAGCAGAAATGAGTGGAAAAATCCTTTGCAACTACTTTAGCAGATGTTGGGACATCCAATGAAGTTGTATCAGGTACACTATTTGTTTGTTCAGATTATGCTAGTGTGTTGTTTGATTCATGGTCTACAGATTCATTCATTTCTGAGAAGTTTTCTAGTAAATTGGGAATTATAACTCATGATATGAATACTGAACTTATGGTAAAAACACCTAGAGGAAATGTTAAGACAAAAAGAAAACATAAGAACATTCATGTCCTTGTGTGTAGAAAGAATCTACCTGCAAACCTTATTGTTTTTCCTCTAGTAGAGTTAGATGTTATTTTGGGCATGGATTGGATTTCTGTTTATCATGATAAGATTGACTGCAGAGCTAAAGAGGTTTCTTTTCAGAATGATTTTTATTTTGTGTACAAGAATGATCCCTTTCTTTTGATAACATATCAGGAAGTTGAAATACTGGTAAAAGATGGAAATGAATGTTACCTTGCACATATTATTGAAAACAAAGGAACTGTTCAGATTAATGATGTTCCGGTGGTAAATGAGTACTTTGATGTTTTTTCTAATGATTTGCCTGGTATTATACCTGACCGAGAAGTTGAATTTACTGTTTACTTAGTTCGTGATGCTAATCCAATTTCAAAACCCCCTTATCAAATGGCTCAAATTGAACTTTTAGAGTTATACAAGCAATTGAAGGAGTTATTAGATAAAGGTTTCATTCGACCTAGAACATTACCATGGGGTGATGCTGTCTTGTTCGTTAAAAATAAAGATGGTTCCATGAGACTTTGAATTGATTATAGAGCATTGAATAACATCACAGTTAAGAATAAGTATCCTTTGCCTCATATCAATGATTTGTTTGATCAGATCCAGGGAGCTCAGTATTTTTCGAAGATTGACTTGAGGTCGGGGTACTATAACGACCCATACTTTATGTACATTGTTATTACTTCAGAATTGAAGCACACTTATTACAACATATAACAAAACCAAGAAAGGACCTTATAGGTATAGTGTCTTTAGAAACTGGGAAACATAAACAACTGGTTCATAAAGCATCTACTTTTCCTCCCATTTATTTCATCATATCTAGAGTCCCTTTTTGGCATATTCTACCTAATAACCTTCTTTCTGTCATGGGGAAATAAAACATACAAAAGTGTGATCTCAAAAGCTCAGTAAGGGTAAACAAAAGAAATATCAATCACATCATATACATAAGCACATAACTTTTGGAAATCTTAACCTGCAAAAGAGATCATAATTTCATAACCTGGGATAAATCATAGTAGTGAAATGTAATCCCAATAATCATAACGTAAAACATGAAACTTTGTGGCATACACACATAATCATAGAGAATCATTTCTTATTAGTCAAGACTCATTGCCAATACTATCTTAGTGGACAAAGTCCATTTCTGAACCGAGTTCACTCCTCGTTTCAGTCCTGTTTCACTGAACCGTTATAACCTACCGTTCCAGCCATGTCTATCTCATGAGATATAAAATCTTTACCCAATGCATTGGAGGGAGATATATGTCCGACCCATCTCATAATGATACCATTCTTATGTGTGCCACAAAATCATAAATCATACATCATTGCATAACCCATGTAGTAAAAATGGGATTCTTAAAAAACATGACATCATAAAACAATTCATATAAGATAAAGGAATTCATAAAAATATTTCCATCACAACATAATCAAATCCATGTAATAATAGGGATAGAAACATAACCCTATATTATCTTAGATGGAAAATAATTTTGATAAAACAGTTGAACTCCATTCTTGAGGAAAATATCTTTTCTACTTCAAAAACACTTTTCCTTTCTTAACATGTCATACAATTCTAAACTAAGATAAGTTGATTAAAAATAAACTTGAAAACTTGTAAAGGAAGCTTCTTGGAAATAATTTTTTAAAAATCCATTCATGCCGTATAAGTTAAAAAAACCATTCTTCTCGTACTTTTGTCGGAAAAGTCAAAAAGTATCTCGTATGAAAAATGACAAAATATTCCTTTAATATCTTTTACTAAAAACTCACCGAAGGGTAAAATTGGATTTAAAAAATTGTAGGTGCATGGAAATAATATTACATATTTAGGAAACATGGATGTGGATGATAAAATACACCCTATTAAATACCAAAGTATAAACAATCTCGGATAAAAATGAGATTGTGATATTTCCCTTACCTTAGGTCCGATATTCTTTGTACGTGTCCGAACCTCCTGTATAATGATTTAAATAATGTTATTGACTTATTCTAGAATCATACTTATTTTTATGATATCATATATGGTCATATTCTTAGCTTCTTAGTAGTAATATTTCATTGCTACTTGTTATTCGGGTGTTTATAACTTTTTGTTCTTATGCGTGTTTTGTCGAATAAATTATTATTATTCTCTTTAGGTTATAGATACCTCATTTCCAGAATTGTATTAGTTTAATATATATCATATTCATTCATTCAATTCATTTATATAATCATTATGAAATGAAGATCATGTAGAACGAGTCGCATCACATCGTGGACACGGTATTCCGTACTTAAGCACGAGTGAGGATATCGTTCCTATGATCGTGGAATTGTATTAAAGTGTACATATACTATTTCAGAATCATTATCACTTTATAATATTCATATATAGTCATTATTTACACCATTATACCCATCCAAGTAAGGTGGTGATGGAAAATAGATTACACCATGGCGTGAAGACGGTATTCCGTACGTACGTACGCACAATGATTTATTTTTCCGTAGGATGGATAGATGGTGAAATAGGGTTGTTTCATACATATAATAACATATCAGTATATGAGTGATACTGATGTTATTACTTCATAATGAAAAAACTAAATAAGAATAACTGGATGAAGAAATAAAGATGAAATAATCGGTAACGGACATTAACTCTGCTTGGAAGTGCTTCTTTGAGACCTCCTTTTAGGGCACTAAAATAGGTCTTTGAAGAAGACCAAAACCTCTAGGATGTTTCTAGGGAAGTGGAGAGAAGAAAGTGGCAGGGGTTGGCCGAGCTTGAAGGCTCAAAGTGGTGTGAGGAAGAGGGGGAGGAGGTTCCCTTTTATAAGGTGGAGAGGGGCTCCTTTTGAAAAACCAAAAATATTATTTTATTATAAAGTCAAGTTCGATTTTAAATAGCTCCAAATTGATTTATTTCGAAGCTAAGGTGGGGAGGGGTCGAAATACTCTCATCCAATATAATTTAGACAAGTTTAGGTTTCTATTGTAACCTTATCATTTAGATTTAACATTAAGTTAAATAATTTTATTTTTACCGTGTCTTCTTGTGTTCTTATACTATAAGGTTAATAAACATATTATAAGCAGCCAAACGAACCCCAAGTTGTTTATTATTAATATATATAACCTTATCTAAGTCATTTGTCAGAACCTTAGATTTTTAGGAATAAAATAACAATTACTAATATAATATTTGTTTTAAAAACTATTTTATGTCAATTTTGACACTATTTAGTAATTAATTTTTGTGAAAATCATAACAGAATTATTAGTTCGAAAAAATTTAATTAAATCAATAATAACATGTCATATTAATCTATAAAATTAGTGGAATTCATAAAAAGTCTCAAATTACATTTATTTTGGTGTTTATAACAACAATTATGTCAATATTTCATTAATAAGATAATTATTGCATCATCGTTGTGTCATAAATAAATTAAATTATTTACTGTCTAAAAATTACAAATAAAGTACCATTATGTAGGAAATCTTTTTATCTTTCTAATGAATATTTATAGTCTAATTTATCTTATGTATAACCCCATATTAAAAATTATTTACTTATTAAACTTTGATTTTAACTATTTTAACCCTTCTTTAAATAAATTAATAATAAATGTCCTAATCTAATCCAAGTGGGCCTAAATGGTCATATTTTATTCCTAAGGTTGGTTTTGGTCGAATTAAACTTTTCCAATAGAATTAGGACATGTGTTAGGATAATAATAATATCATTTTTACCCTTAATTACCCTATTTACTTTTAACCATGGTAAAAAAAATAAAAAGTTACTATTCACAAAAAAATTATTTTCATTTCATTGAACCACATTTTACTTATTGACATCAACCGTGTCTCTCGGATTTTCAAAATTCGACTCACAGAAGCGGTAAAATTAAGTTTTATAAAAATTCGGTTTTTTAACTACCACTTAGTGGTTTCACTATTCATCAAAAATTGAAAGTTTTTAGAAAAGTACCAAAATTTCACCCTAGGATAATTTCGATATTCCGAATCCAAAAATGAAGTCCATTTTGAAAAATAAAATTTATAAAATTTCAAAAAGTGGTTATTACTATTCATAACGGCTAGTTTTAATAATATTTTAATAGCATATCATTGTTTAGTGAAACTCGGTATTGCATGCGACGCAAGCTATCGAGGAAGGTCGCAATTTCGTGTAAAGCAATCCAAGCAAGTGTTGTGTAGAAAAATATTCCTTTCATGATTTATATAACATAAAAGTCTCGGGGGATACATTCTACCCCCCTTAAAATGAATTTCGCCCTCGAAATTCGTCACTTTGTAACAAACAGATGAGGATACCTCTCCCTCATCATATCCTCAAGCTCCCATGTTGCTTCTTCTAATTGGTGGTTCCTCCATAAAACTTTCACCAATCGATTGGTCTTTCTTCATAGGACTTTTTCGCTATGATCCAGAATCTCTATCGGCTGTTCTTCATAAGAAAGATCTTGATCCAGCGGTACAACTTCGGAGATAAGTAAATGTGAAGAATCAGGTATGTACTTTCTCAGGAGAGATACATGGAACACATCGTGAACTTGAGAGAGATTCCGTGGAAGCGCCAATCGATAATCTACCTTCCCAACACGATCCAGTATTTCGAATGGACCGATATATCTAGGGCTTAACTTCCCCTTCTTTCCAAATCTCACGACTCTCTTCCAGGGAAATATTCATAAGAACACTTTATCACCCACTTCAAACTCTAGGTCTTTTCTTCGGTTGTCGAAATAACTTTTCTGTCGACTATGAGCTGCTCTTATGTGTTGTTGAATAGATCTGACCTTTTCTGCTATTTCATCAACGAGATCAGGTCCTAATAGCTTTCTTTCCCATACTTCATCCCAACAAGTTGGAGTCCTGCATTTCTTTCCATAGAGAGCTTCATAAAGACCCATTTGAATACTGGATTGAAAGCTATTATTATAAGAAAATTCCACCAAAGGTGGGTGTTGATCCCAACCACCTATGAAATTCTATAGAGCAAGCTCTCAACATATCTTCTAGAGTTTGAATTGTTCTCTCAGACTGACCGTCTGTCTGAGGATGATAAGCAATGTTAAAACTCAACTCTGTATCCTGAGTATGCTGAATAATTCACCAAAACATTGAGGTAAATATCGGATCCTGATCAAATATAATAGAAAGTGGTACTCCATGAAATCTTACCACTTCCTTTACATATATCCTGGCAAGCTGATCCAGAGAGAAATCCTCTCTAATAGCAATGAAGTGTGCAGACTTGGTAAGACGATCAACTATGACCCAGATAGCATTATTGCCTTTGGATGTTTTAGGAAGTCCTGTGACAAAGTCCATAGTGATGTTTTCCCATTTCCATTCGGGTATGGGTAATGGTTGTAACATCCCCTTAGACTTCTGTCTCTCAACATTAACTTGCTGACAAACCAAGCATCGAGAGACATATTCACCAACATCTCTTTTCATGCCATCCCACCAGAAGTACTCTTTCAGGTCCCTATACATCTTCGTGCTTCCAGGATGAATAGAGAATGAATAACTATGAGCCTCATCCAGTATCTCCTTCTTTAATTCGGGTATGGGAGGAACACAAACCCGATTCTTGAACTTTATTATCCCATCACAATCAAGGTTGAATTCAGGAACATTTCTCACCTTCTTTTGTAACTTGACGTATTCTTTCTGTGCCTCTTTAATCTTCACATGTATAGATGGTTGAACATTCATTTGAGAAAGATAAGATTATTCCCCTTCCATTATAATTCCAAGATCCATCCTTTGTAAATCTATAAATATTGGATCTTTTGTGATCCTCATCATGGATAAACTGGCATGGTCTTGTCGACTTAATGCATCTGCCACCTTGTTTGCTTTCCCAGGGTGGTAATGGAATGAGCAGTCATAATCCTTAATCAGCTCCAACCATCTTCTTTGACGCATATTCAGCTCCTTTTGTGTGAAAATATACTTTAAACTTTTATGATCAGTATAAATTTCACACCATTCTCCATAAAGATAATGTCTCCAAATCTTTAATGCAAAGATTACCGCAGCTAACTCCAAATCATGTGTTGGGTAATTTTGCTCATGGATTTTCAACTGTCGTGAGGCATAAGCTATCACCATATCATTTTGCATAAGAACACACCCCAATCCCTTCTTGGATGCATCACTATAGATCACAAAGCTTTCTCCAGTACAAGGCAGTGTGAGCACATGTGCACTGGATAACCTTCTTTTCAACTCCTTGAAATTCTCTTTACATTCTTCCATCCAAACAAACTTAACTCCTTTACGAGTCAACTTGGTGATTAGATTAGATAATCGTGGAAAATCTTTCACAAAACTTCGATAATATCCAGCCAAACCAATAAAACTTCGGATCTCAGTTACTTTTGTTGGTCTCGACCATCTTTCGATAACCTCTGTTTTTGCTGGATCCACAGATATCCCCTCTTTTGAGATTATGTGACCCAAAAATGAAACTTTTTGAAGCCAAAGTTCACACTTGGTAAATTTGGCATAAATCTTCTCCTTTCTCAGGGTCTTCAATATAATTCTCAAGTGACCTTCATGTTCTTCCTTTCTCTTTGAATAGACAAGAATATCGTCTATAAAGACTACCAAAAACTGATCAAGATAGTCTTTAAAGACTCTATTCATTATATCCATGAAGATATCAGGGGAATTAGTAAGACCAAATTGCATCACTATAAATTCATAGTGTCCATACCTTGTATGGAAAGTCGTCTTCGGTATATCCTCCCATTTGACCCATAATTGATGATACCCTGAACGAAGATCAATCTTGGAAAAGTATTGAGCTCTGCGTAGTTGTTCAAATAGGTCATCAATGCGCGGGAGAGGATATTTTTTCTTGATAGTGATCTTGTTACGTTATCGATAATCAATGCAGAGTCTCATTGATCCATCTTTCTTCTTAACAAACAGAACATGTGCTCTCCAAGGTGACGCACTAGGGCGTATGAACCCCTTATCAAGATTCTCTTGGAGTTGCTTCTTCAATTCCTGCAACTCAATTGGGGCCATTCTATAAGGTGTCTTTGAAATAGGCAAAGCACCCGGTATGAGTTCTATTGAAAACTCAACTTCACGATTCGTTGGAAGACCCAGTAATTCCTCCGAAAAGACATCATCAAACTCTCGTACAATGGGAATATTCTTAATCGTGATTTTCTCACAAACCATTTGAGATAAATAACCTTCATTTAGTGGAATCAATACACATAAAATGGAAGAAATTTCCACTGGGGTTATGTTCATCCTTGCATCGAGAGACGATCATTTATTGATCTGGAATATGAAATGCGACTTCCCTTCTTTGGAAATTGACATGAGCTCCATGTAGAGAAAGACAATCCATGCCAAGAATCACATCAAATTCCACTATAGGAAGGATCACAAGATTTGCAGGAAGCACTTTCCCACAAACTTCAATCGGAGAAGAATTATAAACATTTGATGCGACTGTTGTGCCATTAGGTGTTGTCACAGCTAACTCAACATCTAATTTTTGAGGTAATACGGTGATATCCTTAGAAAATTCTTCAGAAATAATGGAGTGGGTGGATCCAGAATCAAATAAAACATTTTCTAGTTTAGAGTGGATGGTATGTGTACCTTTCACCACATCGTTATCATACTCCACATCGCTGATAGAAATTGCATGTGACTTTCCTTTGCCTTTAGCCTTAAGAGTTTGATGACATCGACCATCATCAGCAACCCTTGGATTAGGGAATTTATTGGCATAATGTCCCATCTCCTTGCACTTGAAAAATTGAAGTGTAGTAGGTTCATTCTGTGTATCCCTTACATTGTTTGCATCATTACACATCTTCTTCCCATCATCGCGGCATTCAAATGCCCGATGACCTTCCTTTCCACATTTGAAACATTTACTTGTCCCTTTAAGACAACTCCCTCCATGTTTCTTTCCACACATTGAGCATAAGGGAAAGATCATCTTCTTTTCATTGTGCTCTTTAGATTTTCCTTTGAATTCCATTTTCCTCTTCTTATCAAATCCATATGACTGATGGGTTACTCCAATCTCCATCTCAACTTTGAGAGCACATCGAATGATTTCCTCGTAGCTATTGAAGTCCCTTATGGATAAGGCCCTTCGAAGACTTGGTTTTAGTCCACTAAAGAGTCAATCGATCTTACTCTCAGGTTGGATAATAATACCAGAAGCGTACCTTGCAAGTCTTGTAAAATTTTATTCATAAGTACCAAAAGACTCATCATCCTTTTGCTTCAGTTCAAGAAACTCTTTCTCCATATTTTTTTGGAGAATACGAGGGAATTACTGATTGAAAAATAAGTTCTTGAACTCTTCCCATTCCATGGACACAATTTCATCACTTCGCCTCGTATTCTTAATAATATTCCACCATTGATCAGCATCACCCTCCAAACGATACACTGCTAAGATGACATTATCATGCTCAGAACATTGAAGAACTGAAAATATCTTTTCAGTAGTACTAATCCATTTTTCAGAAACTAATGGATCAGTAGACCCACTGAAAGAAGGTGGACGTTGTCTCATGAAGGATTCAACAGAATGTTGCTCCTTCCTTTGCTCGTTTGGAAGTCCTGCATGATTCATAGATTGAGAAAGTTGTGTGAGCATGGCTACAATATTTTGCATTCCAGCTCCCATAACGTTTGTTTGCTCAGGGAGACAATCATTGCATTGCCCGTCGCATTCCGCATTAACACGGTTCCTTCGGGTTCCAGCCATTGACTAAAACCAAGAAGAATAGTGTGAGAAACACTAATTATAATAGGAAAATCACATAATCATGAATAAAATTTCAAACTTTAGGTCTTATCCTAGGTTATTCATGGCCATTTATAAAACACTAATATTGTGTTCTATGCTTAGACTTATCCTTAGGGTTCTTACTAAGGCTTTCACATCCTAGTTTCTAAAGGATGACTATACCTTTCCTCTGATACCAACTATAACGACCCATACTTTACATACATTATTATTACTTCAGAATTAAAGCACACTTATTACAACATATAACAAAACCAATAAAGGATCGTATAGGTATAGTGTCTTTAGAAACTGGGAAACATAAACAACTGGTTCATAAAGCATCTACTTTGCCTCCCATTTATTTCATCACATCTAGAGTCCCTTTTTGGTATATTCTACTTAATAACCTTCTTCCTGACCTGGGGAAATAAAACATACAAAAGGGTGAGCTCAAATGCTCAATAAGGGTAAACAAAAGAAATATCAATCACATCATATACATAAGCACATAACTTTAGGAAATCTTAACCTGCAAAAGAGATCATAATTTCATAACCTGGGATAAATCATAGTAGTGAAATGTAATCCCAATAATCATAAATTAAAACATGAAACTTTGTTGAATACACACATAATCATAGAGAATCATTTCTTATTAGTCAAGACTCATTGCCAAGACTATCTTAGTGGCCAAAGTCCATTTCTGAACCGAGTTCACTCCTCGTTTCAGTCCTGTTTCACTTAACCGGTATAACCTACCGTTCCAGCCATGTCTATCTCATGAGATATAAAATTTTTACCCAATGTATTGGAGGGAGATATAGGTCCCACCCATCTAATAATGATACCATTCTTATGTGTTCCACAAAATCAAAAATCACACATCATTGCATAACCCATGTAGTAAAAATGGGATTCTTAAACAACAAGACATCATAAAACAATTTATATAAGATAAAGGAATTCATAAAAATATTTCTATCACAACATAATCAAATCCATATAATAATAGGGATAGAAACATAACCCTATATTATCTTAGATGGAAAATAATTTTGATAAAACACTTGAACTCCATTCTTGAGGAAAATATCCTTTCTACTTCAAAAACACTTTTCATTTCTTAACATGTCATAAAATTCTAAACTAAGAGAAGTTGATTAAAAATAAACTCGAAAACTTTTAAAGGAAGCCTCTTGTAAATAATGTTTTAAAAATCCATTCATGCCGTATAAGTTAAAAAAAACATTCTTCTCGTACTTTTGTCAGAAAAGTCAAAAAGTAACTCGAATGAAAAACGACAAAGGATTCCATTCATATCTTTTACTAAAAACTCACCGATGGGTAAAATTGGATTTAAACAATTGTAGGTGGATGGAAATAATATTACATATTGAGGAAACATGTATGTGGATGATAAAATACACCCTAGTAAATACCAAAGTACAAACAATCTCAGATAAAAATGAGATTGTGATATTTCCCTTACCTTAGGTCCGATATGCTTTGTATGTGTCCGAACCTCCTGTATAATGATTTAAATAATGTTATTGACTTATTCCGGAATCATAATTATTTATATGATATCATATATGGTCATATTTTTATCTTCTTAGTAGTAATATTTCATTGCTACTTGTTATTCGGGTGTTTATAACTTTTTGTTCTTATGCGTGTTTTGTCGAATAAATTCTTATTCTTATCTTTAGGTTATAGATACCTCATTTCCAGAATGGTATTAGTGTAATCTATATCATATTAATTCATTCAATTCATTTATATAACCATTATGAAATGAAGATCATGTAGAACGAGTCACATCACATCGAGGAGACGGTATTCCGTACGTACGCACGAGTGATGATATTGTTCCTATGATCATGGAATTGTATTGGAATGTATGTATACTATTTCAGAATCAGTATCACTTTATAATAGTCATATATAGTCATTATTTACACCATTATACCCATCCATGTAAGGTGGTGGTGGAAAATAGATTACACCACGACGTGGAGACGGTATTCCATATGTACGCACGCGCGGTGATTTCTTTTTCCGTAGGATGGATAGATGGTGAAATAGGGTTGTTTCATACTTATAATAACATATCAGTATATGAGTGATACTGATGTTATTACTTCATAATGAAACAACTAAAGAAGAAGAAGTGGAAGAAGAAATAATGATGAAAGAATCGGTAATGGACATTACCTCTTCTTTGAAGTGCTTCTTTGAGACCTCCTTTTAGGGCACTAAAATAGGTCTTTGAAGAAGACCAGAACCTCTAGTATGTTTCTAGGGTAGTGGAGAGAATAAATTGTCAGGGGTTTGCCAAGCTTGAAGGCTCAAAGTGGTGTGAGGAAGAGGGGGAGGAGGTGCCCTTTTATAACAGAGGAGAGGGGCTCCTTTGAAAAAACTAAAAATATTATTTTATTATAAAGTCAAGTTCAGTTTTAAATAGCTCCAAATTGATTTATTTCGAATGTAAGTTGGGGATGGGTCTAAGTCCTCTCATCCAATAGAATTTATAAAAGTTTAGGTTCCTATTTTAACCTTATCATTTAGATTTAACATTAAGATAAATAATTTTACATTTACCGTGTCTTCTTGTGTTCTTATACTATAAGGTTAATAAAAATACTATAAGTAGACAAACAAGCCCCAAGTTGTTTATTATTAATATATATAACCTTATCTAAGTCAGTTGGCGGAACCATATATTTTTAGGAATAAAATAACAATTACTAATATAATATTTGTTTTAAAAACAATTTTATGTCAATTTTGACACTATTTAGTAATTAATTTTTGTGAAAATAATAACAGAATGATTAGTTCGAAAAAAGTTAATTACATCAATAATAACATGTCATATTAATCGATAAAATTAATTTAATTCATAAAAAGTCTCAAATTACATTTATTTTGGTGTTTATAACATCAATTATGTCAATGTTTCATTAATAAGATAATTACTGCATCATCTTTGTGTCATAAATAAATTAAAATATTTAATGTCTAAAAATTACAAATAAAATTCCATTATGTAGGAAATAGTTTTATCTTTCTAATGAATATTTACAGTATAATTTATCTTATGTATAACCCCATATTAAAAATGATTTACTTATTAAACTTTGATTTTAACTATTTTAACCCTTCTTTAAATAAATTAATAATAAATGTCCTAATCTAATCCAAGTGGGCCTAAATGGACATATTTTATTCCTAAGGTTGTTTTTGGTCGAATTACACTTTTCCAATAGAATTAGGACATGTGTTAGGGTAATAATAATATCATTTTTACCCTTAATTACCCTATTTACTTTTAACCGTGGTAAAAAAAGTAAAAAGTTACTATTCACCAAAAAATTATTTTCATCTCATTGAACCACATTTTACTTACTGACATCAACCGTGTCTCTCGGATTTTCGAAATTCCACTCACAGAAGCGGTAATATTATGTTTTATGAAAAATGCAGTTTTTTAACTACAACTTAGTGGTTTCACTATTCATCAAAAATTTAATGTTTTCAGAAAAATACCAAAATTTCACCCTAGGCTAATTTCGATATTCCGAATCCAAAAATAAAGTCCTTTTTGAAAAATAAAATTTATAAAATTTCAAAAAGTGGTTATTACTATTCATAACGGCTAGTTTTAATAATATTTTAATAGCATATCATTGTTTAGTGAAACTCGGTACTGCGTACGACGCAAGCTATCGAGGAAGGTTGCGATTTTGTGTAAAGCAAGCCATGCAAGTGTTGTATTGAAAAAGATTCTTTTGATGATTTATATAACATAAAAGTCTCAGGTGTTACAAGTACCATCAGTTGAAAGTAAAGGAAGAAGACGTTCCGAAGACCGTGTTTCGTACTAGATATAGCCATTATGAATTTGTAGTTATGCCCTTTGGGTTAACCAAGGCACCTGCTGTATTCATGGATCATATGAATATAATTTTCCATGAGTTCTTGGATAAGTTTGTGGTTGTGTTCATTGATGATATTTTTGTTTATTTCAAAAGTAAAGAGGAACATGAAAGTCATTTAAGGGTTTTCTTGCAAACCTTAAAAGAAAAGAAACTATTTGGTAAATTCAGCAAGTGTGAGTTTTGGTTATAACAAATTTCTTTCCTTGGACACATTGTTTCAAAGAATGGCATAAATGTTGATCCTGATAAAACGAAAGATGTTGAATAATGGCCAGGACCCACAAATATAATCGAGATCCATAGTTTTCTTGGTTTGGTAGGTTACTACTGAAGGTTTGTTGAAAATTTTGCAAGATTATCTATTCCAATGACTAAGTTAACTCGAAAAGGTGTTAAGTTAATCTGGACAAATGAATGTGATGATTGTTTTCAAGAATTGAAAAGATGATTGGTAAATGCTCTAGTTTTAGCACTACCTTCCAGAAATTGTGAGTATGTTATCTACTGTGATGCTTCGTTGAAGGGACTGGGTTGTGTCCTAATGCAGAATGATCAGGTAATTTATTATGCTTCACGTCATTTGAAACCACATGAGTTAAATTACCCTACACATGATTTTGAATTAGCTTCTGTTGTTTTTGCTTTAAAAATTTGGTGGCATCATTTGTATGGAGTGAAGTGTGAAATATATAATGATCACAAAAGTTTGAAGTATATATTCACTCAGAAATAATTGAACATGAGATAGAGGAGATGGTTGGAATTAATCAAGTATTATGATTGCACGATCCTTTACCATCCGGGAAAATCAAATAAAGTGGTTGATGCTTTGAGTCGAAAAAGTAACGCTTCATTAACCATGCTACTTTTGGAACAAGATCCATTGGTTTTTGATTTGATGAATTATGGCATAGAAGTTGTTGGTGTAGGAAATTATTCTGTTTTATTTCAGGTGTTAGTGAGATGATACCTATTAGACATAATAAAGAAAGCGCAGAAGGAAGACAGTGAGTTGCAGATAAAGGTAGAGTTGGTTCAGAAGGGAAAGTTGAGTCTGAGGTTCATTGGACCTTATGATATTCTGGAGAAAGTGGGATCAGTTGCATATAGAGTGCCTTTACCGCCAATTTTATCCCAGGTACACAATGTTTTTTAGGTTTCGATGTTGAGAAAATATATGACAGATCCATCTCATGTTTTGAGACCAGAGGTAGTTCAGTTGGAAGAGAATATCTCTTATGAAGAACAGCCATTCCAGATTCATGACCGTAGAGAGAAAGTGTTGCAGAATAAGGTAATTAAATAGGTAAAGGTTTTGTGAAAAAACCATATGGTTGAAGAGGCAACATGGGAATATGAAAATGCTATGAAGGATAAATACCCCCACTTATTTTGATAAGTGAATAAAAATTGTGAGTACGCAATTCCCAAAAGGGGGGAAGGATGGAACATCCTAGGTAAATGAAGAAAAATATATATTAATACTTATTAATATTTTTTAAATAAATATTAATTTTACTTTAAAGGGGTTGCTATGTTCGAGAGCGTACCCGATACGCAACAACGAGTTTCTTTGAAATCTTATGTTGCACACTAATAATATAAAATTTGTTATTTTAAATGGTAGTTAACTCCTAGCCGTTGTATTGGCAGGAATGAATAATACTAACTACAATATGATTATACATTATTTTTAAATATATTTACATTTATCAAATAAAAGTGAGAGGCTTAAAAAGTGAATGAATTTAATTTTAAGCTTAATTTTCATTAAAAGGCTGATTTATCGCCTTTTAATGGAGAACCCTTTTTAAATCTAGTTTTGGTCACTTTAATACATTTTATATGACCAAATGAAATCCTTCATTAGAATGGGGACATCAAAATTTACTTTGTGCAATTCTTTTGAATTTTTCCAATAAAGTTCATTTTTTTAATGAATAGTGAAAAATATTGTATTTTAATTCAAAAGTTCCTTTTAATCTAATTTATTTATATGGGTAGAATATATTTTTAAATGGTTTTAATGTGTAATTAGAATATATTTTTACCATTTAATCCAAATTTTTTCATTGGAATTAATTTCACTTTGAAATTGGACATAAACAAGTATCAATCTTTTGATTGTTATTGTTTCTTAAAAACATACTATCTGTTTTAACAGCGGGATTTAATTTTTAAATTAATTAATGCCACTTCAATGTTCTGAATTTTGAAAAATAGACATCATTTTTGAATTCATAATATCAAATATAGCTTAGGTAGAATTTTTGGTATTTTTCTAAAAAACATCAATTTTTTATGAATAGTGACACCACTTAGTAGTAGTTAAAAATAACTGACTTTTTAATTTAAATTGAATTTTACCACTTTTATGAATTTAATTTCAAAAATACGACATACATGGTTGTTATCAAGATGTAAAATGTGGTTCAATAAGAAGAAAATAATTTTTGGTGAATATTAACTTTTGACTTTTATTTACCGCGGTTAAAGGTAAATAGGGTAATTCAAGGTTATAAGAATATTATAATAATTCAAAATTACCTTAACACTTTTCCTAACCTTATTTGTTGAGTCATTAACGACCATGGTCATATTTGGGTCGATTTTGAGGCCCCATTGATCCACTTGGGAGTGAAAATGACAATTTAGATTAATTAATTTAATGTAAATACAAAATTGACATTAACAACAATCTTTTAGTAATTAATTTTTATATTGTGTTATATAAGTCCTATTTTCGACTATAAATATTTATTTAAAATCTAAATATATTTCATACATTATAGTATTTTTTTTATAATTTTTAGACATCGAATAAATTTAATTAGTTATGACACAATAATGATGCAGTATTGACCTCATTAATAAATTATTAAAATAAATAAGATTATAATGATTAAAATATTATCCAAAACATGTGAAATTATGATTGGATGATTTTATTTCTAATATGAGTCATATTATCGTCTAACTTAATGATTTTTGGGCTATTATAAATAGAATATCATTATATAATAAAATAATGTTTTCACACTTTCCTAAAGAGCCCCTCATCTCCCTTATAAAAGGAGACCACTTCTTTGCAATTCCTCACAACTCTCAAGCAATTTGGATCGTCCAAACTCTGCCCAATTAAGCTACCTACATCCCTATTCTACTCCTAGAAGCCTTAATATAGGCAGAATCCATTTCAAGAAGTCCTTTGGTTCAAACCAAAGAGAGTTACCCAAATTAAAGGTACCAATTTCTCTTAAATTATTTTCTTTTATTTTACTTCTCCAACCCCTAAAATATTTTTATTTACATTATTTAGTAAATACACCATTATCCTCAATATACTAGGATTTTGTTATGAAAATTATTCGAACTACACTTACACACACCTCCATCTAATGGATGAAGAACACAATGTTTCTATGGATGGAAAACTAACGCCTCACGAAATGATGATTGTTCAATTACATCTTACGGGCTCTCGTGGTGGCCATTATGATGGAACTATATTTATATGTGATATATATTATTTTTATGATTTTATTATGCTTCTGTACATTCCATTTATAGTATACCTTTATATTTTCCATAGTGGGTAAATACGATAATCTCATTTGACGAAGTGCAGACTACCGCCCCTCAGAGTGATTTGATTCGTTAATGCCTTATCTGGTATTTATAAAGGATGAAGTTAACAATATGATATATGATATTATAATGGAATTATAAAATACCTATGTATCATTATGTTTTATTTCCATTAAAATAATAAATAGAAATTCTAGTAGCGTTCATGCGTACGTACAGCTTACTATCTCCATGAACGGTGCATTTCATTTCTTACCTTTAAACAATATGTACTATTAAAAAAACATCTATATAATGGATATATATGATATATATGATATCCTAATCATGAATATCAATATGGATATAATGAACCTTTGACCACATTAACAACATGTAATTATATGAAGTCCATTTTTGACTAAAGTACCAAATATCAACAAAATGAACGTTATTAACATAAATGATTACATAATGTTATTACATGGTAATAAGTTATATAAAATGAATAATATACTTGAAAAAAGTTCTTAAGAAAGTTGAAATTAACTTTAGTTTATTATTCAGGAGATTAAATAATGATCGAGTCAAGTCAGACGCGGTGTAAGGGACATCGTCTCAATCTCCTTTCATTGAGGCATTTTTAGTTTTATACACGACTTTATTTTATACGCCGTATAAACCCCTTTGAATTTTAATTTTAAACAAAGGGAATATTTTTATATGAATCATTTTACTAAATGAAAAAAGCAATGTTTGTTTAACGTAAGCAGTAACAACGACCTTTTCACTGCCGTGAGTATTATTTGATCTTTGGCTTCCTTAACAAGCCCGAATGTTTTTTAACGTGAAAAATAAATACCATATACTCAATTTACGTATTTTGGTATTCACAATGATTTTGAGAATGGATTTATTATTTCAATGTCTTGAAATGATATTTTTTTATTGCAATGTGGAAATTTTATCTTTCCTTTATGCTTGTGTTATGTGTTATAATCATGTTATGGTTCTTGGGAATTATTTACGAATACGGGTGGTTCCATGATAAACCTAGGGCGGGTGAGCCCGAGATAGCTCTCCAATGCATTGGGTAATGTGTCAGAGGTAAATGTGAACGTTTCTCCTAAGAGATTTAGGTAATATACAATGATGAGTATTCCAAAGTAACACCCTATGTAGCTGTGATAGCTACAATGTAAGTATGGTATGGATGAAGCAAGTTACCTTTATGATTTATGATTTCTATCTGTCTTTCATAAATCATATGATTTCATGAGGTGAGTAAAAGACATCATGTTTTGTATGTATTTATGAAAAAATGTTTTCATTCCTTGTTTTATAACCCTTACTGAGCCTTTTATGCTCATCCCAAGATTTGAAATGTTTTTCACAGGACTTAAAGATGAATAGGGTCAATGATGGGATCAAGGAAAATCCATGATCTCTTTAACATGGAATTAGACATGAATTTTTTAAGAGTTTTTATTTTATGAAAAAAATGGATTTTGGGTAGAAGTTCCTACTTTGTAATATTTTGAGATGTAATAGTTATATCCTAATTTCCTTAAAACTCTAAACCTAAAAAGATCCTCAATGTGAATTATTCATTTAATTCAATATTATGTAATGTTTAAGGCCGGGTCCTTATAGAAAAATCAACCTGTAATACAAAATATAGACAAAAGAATTCATCAGGAAATATTTCCCTAGAATTCCCCCTACTAGGTGAGTAAGAGTGGGTTATACCCCCTAGTAATCTAGGTAAGGACTTGTGATCTTAGATGTCACAGTACTGAGCCCCTACTGCTTGGGTCCATATCTAATAATTCTTAAATCCCATTCTCAATTTTCATGTTTTTAGCACCAATTTCTGATTTAAACATCAACCATAAATTATTTTAGTTTATATGGGCATGATATGGAACTAACTACTATATCCCGATGATTACGTTAAATCCCTTCATGAAGAGGACGTAAGGGTTTCACATGAAAAGTTAATTTCCTATCTAAAGAGGAGAATTATTCCAAGTGAGAAGACCCTCAAAATACAAACCCAATGGGGTGTCTAGTTTCATAACACCATTGTAGTTCTTGATCTCAAGTTATAGAACCTAAATGATTAACTCATATAATAAATAGTGAGATACACCTGTATCATATAAAGTAGCCACAAATGGTGAGGGTACTATAATAGAAGCTCACATAGTAGAAGGACTAACACTCTAATCTTCATTAATATAGTAGAATTACTATAACTGGTATGTACTACAGCCCTGAGGCACTATGAGACTACCCTAAGAAAGACCTCTCTACAAGCACCGAGAATCATAAGTCTAACTACCTTTTACTTGACTGTTACATTGGCCTATTAATTCAGTGGTACTGTATATACCTAGAGATCGTGATGATACTATCCCTACTCATGATCATGGAGAATGTATAGATCCCTGTTCTATAGACACATTTAGAAAAGGTCATGTAGAAACACTAAATATAACCCATCATTCCATATCATATGCACACCTAAATCTATCAAGCACTGAGGCTTTGTGTTTTCAGGCATCCTGTACTAAGAAAAAATTAAGAATATATCAACATAAGGATCCAAAAATTTTATAACATTACATGAAACCAAGAAGAGATGTTTGTACCCAGAAGAAGAACCACTGCTCACTTTAGTGGTTGAACCGCCCAAACTCACACCATCAGCTTCCCCAAAATTCCACTCTATAATAAGGGCCCAGTTGACAATTTCTAAAATATTAGACATCTTGAACACATTTAACTACAACTCGGTGGAGTAAACCATCCCATCCTTGAATCACCTTGTGGTTATAATAGCGTCACCTTCCAGAGTAGGAGAGAACCACTACTACTTAGTGAAATGAGAAGAATATTCCAAAAATGAAAATCTCCACTGCTGTAGGATCATAAATTTTCTGGCTCTGTCAGACATCAGAGTCTGAGGAAAAATTTAGTCAAATAAGATCATCTAGAAATCTTCCCAGTGTATCTCTCTAGGTTGATCTACCTAGGTGATTACTTACCACCACCATTTTACTCAATCAGGAAGCGTATAAGCTTATAAATTGACCCTTTAATCTGGAAAATAATCCAGATTCATGATTATTGATAGGATTTCCTAGATCTAAGACTCCCCCACATGAGGACTACCATCCCCCAAAATGGAGGGAGGATTCTCACATGAAAAATTCACGAGTAATCTCTTCCATACCTGAGGTAGGTCAAACTACAGCTTGAATAGACTGCAACATATGGAAGAATCCATATCAGTTTAGGGCATTATTTCCCATATCTAGTACATGAAGAGGTTCTATATATGGAAGTATTGGAAGAATAACTAGATTCTTAGGGCCATCCACCTCAGGAGAATAGTCATCGCCGCGTTCAGGGCGTGCAATAGGAAGATTTCATAGCGGTATGATACTTTAATTCCATACACACTTCTCAAATGATATTTAATCGTGTGAGAATATTTAATTTAATAAAATAGGAAAAGATCAATTCCTTTTCTATAAGAATGACCTCACCCCTATTTTAGCTAAAAATGCTTGACTAGATGATGGGAAGAGACCCCAATAGACCATATGAACATAAGAGATAAACCACTACTTACTACTAAGGTCTCATTCAGGTCTAAGTCTTTCATTCACATGCATAAGATATCCAATTTAACATCAGATATTATATTCATTTGGAATTTTTATTGGTTCATTTTTGTAATTTACCAATATATTTTGTATCATATGATATACCTATTTTTTTCCAAATGTCCCATAATCATTGTGAACCAAAAAATGATATACACTAAACTCATACCATGACACATTATAGACCATGTAATGAATGATCAATAAATATAAATGATATAATTGAATGATTAAGGTGTCTAATTTAACCAAATTAGAAACAAAATTGGATAATACATTCACTTTAATTAAAAATTGGGGTTTTCAATAACTACAAGACGTGTCCACCCAATTTAGCACATATTCATGGCACTATCAATATGAAACCGGACAATTCCTATAGAAAATATACGAGACATGGAAAGATTAATGGAACATCAGTCTGATTGTGCCTAATAATGATCCATATAATAGTACACCTTTCCCTCATATCACCAAGAAAGAATGGAATAAATCCCTAATCAGAATAGTAATAATAAATAAATAACAACATGTATGTCACCCCATGGTAAAATGTTGTCAAAAGTAATATGAAAAATAATAAAAACAATTATAATTCAAGAAAATTGACATTTACCAAGAATAAGGGTTCACGACACCCAATACTAGCTTATAAACAATTCCCACATGTTCCCAATATCCAATATATTTTCATCAAAAATTAATGCAAGAAAGGGATCACTTTTATACCACATTTTAACATCTCGAATGGGGATCCACTTTACCCTTCCCTCGAGCCAGTTGAGAACATGGTCTCAAGAGAGCCTTCCCGTATACTAGAGGATTCCAAATAGCAGTGAGGGTTTAAAGGTAGTACAAAGGACAAACTATACGCTCTAATTAGAATGGAACAACTAATAGAACTAATCATAAACAAAACAGTAGTATCAGAATAATTTAAATAGACAGAACAAGTAAACAGATCCATAATCTTAAATAATTAAACAATATATTATAATATCAAAAGACTCTATGGAATTTTCTAGTACATAGATTCATGTAATGATGATATAAAAATTGAATAGGGAATAGGCATACAATAGTTCTATATAAAAATAAAAAAATGGAAGAAAACTACTCCACTAGCATCTCATGCCTATGCCTGATCTAGTTCTCTTAAGATCCATGTAATGGTAATGAATATAAAAAACTTGTAAAAGGGTGATTTACATTATCAATACCTATAAGAAAATATTCTATTCATGTACCAAAGACTGTAGGACCGTGGATGACCCTATGAGGGTAGGGGTGAATCAGGGTGTCAGCATTTTATTATAATGTGCAGATCTTGCTCCCACATTGGTGGGAACATGCTAAATCTATTTTTTGGTAATGTGCAGTAATCTAAAAATTTACACACAGAAGGACCACACAATAATTTTAATTGGTTCAACACTAAGGGTCAGTCCCATGAGCATACACTGACATGTTTTTGATCATTCAAAATTCTTCTAAAATTTACTTTTTTTGGATTACAAAATATTATCACAATCACAATGTGCGAGGCACACTACTATTATAAGGTTATAAGGATAGCACAAATCATCCAAGAATCAATTCTGTTGACTCCCCATTTCTCTCAAAATTTGGATGAATATGAACACAATTTATCCACATGATGGCCACTTTAATATATTTTAAATAAATCATGTATCCTCAACTATAGAAAGATGCTTTATTGAAGACATGTTTTCACATATAGGTGTAATTAAATTTTCTATACAATGTTAATTCACTAATAGTTTCTCTATATACTGGCATTCCTCTTCAATGTACTAAACTGAACCATATACCAGAACATCTTCATAGAAAACCTCTCGTTCCACATACCATCTAGTTTCACCGATAGACTCTTCTTCCACGAGCCACCTCTCTTTCAAAGGCTGCAAGAGCTTCCACTGTTTACTACCCTACTCAGTGTACAACCATGCTTTCTCCATATATTTCAAGTGATCCACATAAAAATTTCATCCTCTATGTACTGCCTCTCCTACACATACATGTCCTGCCTTTATAGGATATAGTGCCATGAAAAAAATCCTTTGACATAATTTCTTCTCTATGAACCGCTTTCAGACTTAACTAAATTCCCAGAGTGATGATTTACTCTAATTAAATTACCTTTTCATTTTTAAAAATGGAATTATCAATCCTTATATAAGAAAAAATATCTACATAATCCTCCATTCCAAGATTTACCAAATATTTGATGTGGCACTTCCTCCACCATGTATCACGTCCCTCCTGCGAACTGTTCTACTCTACACAGTCTGCGTACCGCTACTATTACATCACATTGGAAAAAATCTTCTTCAAACCAATCTCATCCTTTTTTCACCAACGACATGCTATCCTTCATACATCAAGCCTTCTGTGAACCATTTCCCCCCATGAACTACAACCCGCCCTCCCACGAAACATTTTGTCCTTCCACAAACTATTTACCAAAAATTTTCTGCATAGAGTGCTTCATGGTCTACATGTCCTAATTCACAATCCACAAACCATTATTTATAGTCTTCAAATTGTTCACTAATAAAAAACATTACTTCTATTAAAGAAAAAAATTACGATTATATAGCCCAAAAAATTTGAAACCATTGGAAAATTATGCCTCCTTAAACACCTACGTCGACCTGTACTGTAAGATCACTTGACATGCAAACCCCTTGATCTACCCAATATGGATTGACAAAGAATAAACACAAACCATAATACATTTAAAGAAAATAACAACCTTGGTTCCACCAATATCACCTTTTGTTTTTTTGGAAATCCAAAGATAAATTCAATGAAGCACTAGCAAAAACAAGATAAATAAGAAACAACTCATCCAACTCTCTAATTATATTTGAGCAATGCTCCATGTAGAAAACAATAGGGGTAGAATGGATTTGGTTCGATTGAAACCAATCCTTGATTTTTTTCACCATTCTTATTATCTTTATCATTTTTCCCACTTTGTTACTCATCATTATCCCCCATGGTAACATTTTTGAATTCCACTATTATCCATAATCCTTACATCGAAAAAACATTTCATATTTCAACATCCTTGTTTGAACTATAAAACATTGAATTTATCCATTTTCCCAAACTAATAATTAACCCAATGAATCAAATTTTGACTTATAGTGCTCAAGGTACACTCACCCAGGATCATATCTCCCCCATAAACCTGCAAGTCTTTAGTAATAAAATTAAAATTTTTTACACAACTAGGGAGAGGGGAATAATTGTGAAATCCTTATACAATATGAGGTGGCTGAACACTAAGGTTCATTCAATGATTCTTGATCCTTTGTGATGATAATGGATTGATTAGAATATCAACCACTTGATCTGTAGTTCCAATATAATCCATTTTAATGAGGCATTGTTCATCTGTATCCTTAATGAAGTGATATCAGAATTCAATGTGTTTTTATATATGGGTGTGATGAATGAGATTATTCTTAAGATCAATGGAACTCCAGTTTTCACTGTGAATTACCATCTATTGTTTCAACTCATCACCAATATATGTTATCAATTGTTTCATCCAGAGTATTTCAGTTCAAACCATTATAGCGGAGACATACATAGATTCAACTGTACTGAGATATGTACTTTCTAATTTCTTACTCAACCATCCCACACAATTCAATACAATAAAGAATGACACCCACAAGTGTAATTTATACACACCACATTTCCAACCCATTTAGCATCATAAAATATTGATAGTTCATTATATATTCGTTCACAAGTGTATAATCTATAATCGGTAGAGCCGTGAATGTACCTCATGATTCATTTAACACTTTTCGTAGCTCTTACTTCAGGTTACCATGAATGCGGGCCGCTAATCATTCTTCAAAGGCAAATTCAGAAAATTTTATTGCTGAGTATAGTATGATTTTGATGATTCTCCTATGCATGGTGGAATCTACAGAAGTCCCATCCTCATGCATTCTCTATTTATTCCCAACTGAAATCAGAGTTGAAATTGGATGGGAGTCAAGCATGTTGAATTTCATCAGCAACTATCTTGCATACATTTCCTGATAAATAAATGTGTAGTATTTCCTATAAGTCACATTAAATCCTATGAAATATGTGAGTTCACCAATCATATATATTTCAAATTCTAATTTAATGTGACTGAAAAATTCATCCAATAATCCCCACCTTTTTCCACCAAGTATAATATCAACTATGAACACCAGTATCAAGAACTAAAATTTCTAATACTTCTTCACATAGAGATTGTGATCCACTCCTCCTATTTTAAATTCAAGCTTCCATAGATAAGAACACATTCGAGAATACCATGCTCTCAGTGCGTACTTCAATACATTGAGTTCCTTTTTTAATATATAGAACCATATTTCATTATTACCCGGTAGAAAACCCACTAGTAGTTATATGTAGACTTTTTCTGTATAAAAACATTTAAGAAAGCGGTTTTGACATCTATTTGATACAATTTATATCCTTATTGAATTACCATGAATATTAAAAGTCTTATTGACTCCAGTCTATCAATTAGAGTGAATGTATCTTCAAAATAAATCCCTTCAATCTATGAATATGATTTACCCACAAACCACAATTTATTTTTCATCACATTTCAATGTTCATAAAATTTATTTTTAAAAATACACTTCGTACAATTGACATTGTGGTTATCAAGTATCATAACTAGACCCCATGTTTTTTTCTTATCGATCAGATCCAAATCTTCATTCATAGCTTTAAACCATGATTCATTCATCGCAGCTTCTTCAAATGTGTATAGTTCCACAACTAAATGGAATGATGATTGTGAATTATTTCACATTATCCTTGTCTATGTGGGAGTTTTCCAATCCCTTATCATGATGGATTGATCAATTTTTTTTCTTTGATTTTCCTGTTTGGTTTATAATAATTTCCTACAACAATGGATTTCACATATTATTCTTTTTATGAGTCAAAATCATGATGTCACTACTGGATGATTTCAATGCCTATCTTTACATCTGTATTTGGATCTAATTAATATCCACATTTTTCCTCATCTTTTGTCACTTCAAAATAATAATTATTTATGGAAATTTTGGTTTTTTCCTTCAATTATATTTACATCACTTATTATCACAATTTTCTAAGAGGTTTATTGAAACATTTCTAGAATTTTATATTCATTGAATATCTAGGAAATATTCCTTCATCTGCAGTAGCACTATAGTTTCCTTAATACAATTTTTGTTTCAGAAAAAAACATTTACTTCCAAAAACATGAAAAAAATGAAAAAATGGCTTCCTTTAATGACATAACTCATATGGTGTCTTGAATTCCCCCTCATAATGCTCTTTTATCTTTTGGATATAAAATGTATCTCGAACAACCTATTTCAAGTAATGGAATGTGATATGACTCTCAATCTGCATAGTTCTGGCCATATTATTCATTAACTGATACTTGCACTCACTAACTTCATTTTTCTATAGAGTTCTCACAATTGCCACCTTGTGTTTTATTCCATGTTTTTCTAGGTAATTTTATATTCAATGGACGTGGTTTCTTCTCCATTATTAGAGTATAGTGCATTGATTGTCTATCCTATATCATTCTTGTAAATTCGATGATATTTTTTAAAAACAATCAAGAACTTGTTGTCTCATATGTATAACCATCATATAATCCATTCTACTATAATCATCATTAAAATGGAATAAATACCTTTTCAATGTGTTCTAGAAACATTTATCGGAACACATATGTGTGTATGAATGAGATCCAGAAGATTTGAATCTCTTTTATTATTTGGATTATATGAACTACACAACCACATTACATGAATGGAAGCTTCATTACACTTATAAAATCAATGCTTCAGATATGGGATACCTACAATAGTCTTCAGTTAAGATAACATTTCAATATCTAGTTAATTCATGTGAACCTACCTCTGTGGCCATGAGTTGTTCTCTTCTTCAACTATCATGTAACAAATATTCACTTTACCATTGACCTGATATATGTTTCCATATTTTCATCATCCTTTCATGAAGGAATACTATGTTATTCCTTTTATAGTGAAATATTTTTAATTAAATTTCTTTATCAGTCTCGATTCACAGAGTTGACTCACACTCATGAGATTATAACACAACCCTTCCATATAATGATCTTTCATCTTCTTCAACTCACCATTGGTCAGTTTAGTAATTCCACTACAATTAATCTTAAAAGAACCATAATTTAAGGATCTTACTATCGCATCATATTTTTTGTGACATCCATTAATAGGTCTACATTTCCCATTATATAGGAGGAGCATACACTATCAAGAACCAAAGTGTTGTTGTTCTTGTTATCATTGAGATCTACTTCTGTAGGGTTGTATTTTTCAATTTTATTATGTTCATTTCATGAAATATTAATTTTAATGGAAGATAAAGATATATTTTCAAATATATTTCTCATTTTCATAGGATCATCATACTCACAATCTTCTTCTAGAGAATATATCATAAATGGAAGAACAACACAATCTAGTTTGCAAGTATTGACTTGTCACTGAGATCTGTATGAATTGTTCCTACCATTACACTACCTAAAACCAAATTCTTTATGGAAAATTCTTGAAAAATGAGAAAATATCCATATAAAATATTATTTATATATGAATTGGGATTTTAATTCCTTCTAATTTGATTAATTCTGAGCTCATCCCCATTTAAATAGATCATTACTTCTTCATAGTATGAGATTGTATGGACCATATTTCTACAGAATTGATATTTAATAAGTGGAAATGTCTTCTCACATATATTCATTCGTATGTAAACTTATTGAGGAGGATAGATTGACTTCTTATAATCTTAAGAATATTGACTATAGTTTTCAGTCCTCCATTTAGACTTATTTGATTTTTTTGACTTCAGGTATCTTATATTTATTTCTTACATTCATATTGCATATATTTAGTCCCATTTTACTACCAACATTCAATGACACAACATCACAACCCATTACAATGTTTCCCATCCATGTGGGACTTTGATCATTTGTAATATTTTCAGCTCCATCAGAACCATGATTAGCTCTCTCTAGCACCTCAACATCTGAGAATTTTCCAAATTGGATTTTCTAATTTTTTTTCTTTCGAACATGATTTACATTTAAGGTTAATCCTAAGAGTAAAAACTTCTCATTCAAGTCCCTAAATGGTTTTGGAATTATCTTTAAATTTGGATGTTATTTCACTAATGGCCTTTGCATGTTCTTCAATTATGAGAAATTTTTCAACTATATCTTATGATCCCCCAAGCGTTGTTGAATTTCCCATTACTACATCCTCATGTCAATCAATTTCAACTTCCAATATATCAACATATTCTGATGAAGCATCAACAACTTCTCTCCACTTTTTTAATCTCTTTCATTGATCCTAAATCTTACCAAATGCATACTTAAGTTGAAACTAGAGATTGACATTAGTGTTAAAAAAATTGTCTATATTCTTATCATCTAATTGTTCTAACATTTTCATGCTAGCCATCTTGGATGAATGGGTTCCCGATATAAATTTTGGTTCTTCTAACTCAATGAATTCACGATCACTGTCTTCTTCATCATAGACCAAATAATTTATCTCTAATTTCTTTCAATTATTGATGTCTTGTCCTTCGAAATAGATTTCCCATGTCTTCTTTATGTCTCAAGCTTCACTTTATTTATCATCACACTTTATTGTGCACTAAGTGGAAATGTTCCCAACTTTTCCACAATGATAACATGCGAAAAGTGTCTTCCCTTCAAATTTCCCTTCTCCCTTAGTGAATTTCTTAGTAATGAGAGAGATCATTTCATTTTCCTTATTATCTTTATCAACACTATCTCCCACAATTTGTATTTTTTTATGGCTTTGAATTCCATTACCTTACTTACTTAAGTCATTGCATCTTTTAGTTTGACTCTCATCTCATATTCCACCTGGCTGCCCAGTACATCATCCAAAGAAATTTTAGATAGATCCATTTCGTTAAGGGATAACAACATTGAATTTTAAATTATTTGAACTCTTATCAAGATATTATTTAAAATATCAATATATTTGATTTGATAACTAAGTTCTCATATTTCTCCAACAACATCATTAATTTTATTAAAGAAGGCATATGCATTTTCATCAGGATGAAATTTTAGATCAGGAAACCTATTATTAAAAAAATGGAGCATTTCATTCTTCTTTTTGTTGTTACATTCATATATATTTTCTAATTTTTCTTATATAGACTTTGGATAACTAAATCTCATCATATTTACATAGATTTGATCAAAAATAGATGCAGTGTGGGAATTCTGTGCATTAGCATCTACATCCTGAATTTCTTTATCTATACTATTCATATACTAAACTTTTGGATTAATGAAATGTATTCCTTATTTAGAGAAAAAAGGTCTTCTTTTCCAAGAGATCTTAGATGATATCTCATCATATTACTCCAAATATTAATGTTTCTTCCATCAATGACGGGGACTCCCATAACATTTACTGAATTTTCGATGTAGAAAAATAATGACATATTCAACACCATAAACCATTGCCCTTTGCTACCAATTGAATTATCTCTGAACATCATTAGTGGGGAGGGGTGAATCTGGGTGTCAAATATTTATTTTAATATGATGGATCTTATTACAAGGTTGGTAGGAACTTATTAAATTTTTTGATGGTAATGACCAGTAATTTAAAAATTCACATGTAGAAGGACCACAAAAGAATATGACATGGTTCTCCAATAAGGAATAGTGAATGGAGCATACACTGATAGGCTTTTGATCATACCAAAGTCCACTAATCATTACAAGTTGGGGATTAAATTTTTTTAGAACATTCACTCAATGTCAAGTGAATACATTTAAAATGTTTTAGGGACATCACACTGCATTTGTCATATCACTTCCATTGACTACCCCTTGTTCACTAAATTGGGAAGAATCTAAAATCAATTTATCAACTTGAAGGTAGTTTCAATGGGTTTACACTTAATAATTCATCCTCACCTATAGATATATTTTCTTTTAAAGTCTTATTTTCACTTATTTATATAAATCCCTTTTGAGTGCATTATTAGTTATCGAAGTGTTCCTCTGCGTACTGGCCATCTTCTTCTTTATACTGCATTGTAGCACGTACAACGAGTGATTCAAAAACCACATATCCATCCTTGTATAGTCATATTTAATGGATATATTCTTCCTCTATTATCCTCCTGTCTTTCACAAAACTGAAGAGCTTCCTTCACCTACTACCCTACATTGTGTACTTCCCTTATTTCTCTGCGTGCTACAGGTTATCCTCAAACCGAGTTCTTAATCAACATAATTCCTATCCTACATGGACCTGTCTTCCCTTTACATGTTACAGTTCCCGGCAAAAACACTTTGGCATAACTTTTTACTTGTGAACCTCTTCAAACATAGAAGAATTCATGGACTGATGATTTACTCAAATGAAATTCTCTATTCCTATTTAAAAAATGGGAGTAGCTCTCCGTATATAGTCAAACATATCTTTATAATCAACTAATCTGATTTTTAACAAATATTTTATTTTTTTACGCCTACCCTGTGTACCATATATCTCCCGTGAACCATTCTTCTCTATGCAGTCCATGTACCTCCACTATTTTTTCGCGGTAGCCAAACTCTTCTGTGAACCAATCTAATACTCATTTCTTCCAACAACAAGCTATCCAGCATACATATATCCTTCCACGAACCATTTTACTTTCGAAAACCACAATCCTCCCCACAAAAAAATTCATTATGTGAACAATTTTTGGATATTATCCCCCTGTACCGTACTTCATGGTTCACGTACTATCTTTCGTGATCCACAAAACCCTTCTTTGTGGACTGAGTATTGTTCACTCTGACAAAACAATCCTTCCTTTTCCAAAAATAAACTCTTGATTTTGAGATCCAAAAATCTAGAAAAAACAAAGAATCTGCACTACCTTAAACACTTTTTTCAACATGTTATGTGCGTTCATTTTACTAGAGAACCCATCGATCAAACAAATGTGTATTGACAAAAAACAAAAACCACAATCAATTTCAAATAATGAAAATCCTTGGTTCAAACAAATACATCGTATATAGGGTTTGAGATAAACATATCAGTAAGGAACCACAAATGATGTCTACATGTAATCCATGTTGTTATCGTAGCTAAACAGTGTTCCGATATAAGACTAATTGTAATGAATTTCTAAATAAATAAATAACCTGGCCACACAGGTTCCTAAAGAACACCTCATGGGTCTACCTTCTTCGGCACCTTGTAGGATGATTATCTGATCATATACAACATATATATAGTAATTATATATATATATATTATAATATACATATATATATATATATATATATATTTCACCCACCTATATGAACAATGTATGAGCAGAAATAAGTGGCCATGTTCCTGGAATAGTAGGGGTGAGGTGTAACTCAGACATCCAGGACCAGTCTAATGAGCCTATAAGCTCATACCAAAGGGGAAATTTCCTATATCTGAATAAGTGTTTGAGAAATCATTCTTGAAACTAAGGGTGGTAAGTGATTCAACATTTCATCACTCAAAATGGGATGCGACACGTAAATCCCAATTCCCATCTAGTGTTAATTTTGTGAGACTTTATTCTCAACAGTCGTTGTAATGGAGTGTAATAATGTGATGCTCAATAGGTCCCATACCATTATTCCAAAATCTATATAGAGTTCTGGAAAAATTCTACCTGGAAAAGGGCATCACCTCTAACACATCTCTTTTATCTAGAACACACACACACACTTAGATATATATATAGGTAAAGGCCCATTCCTCTTTAAAATTTAATACATGTGGTGTTACCCCTCATGTGTCTTATTTATCAAGCGTATATATGTATATACGATATAAAAATTAAATTGAATAAATTGACAAATTATACTACCATAGGTGTAACCTTTCCATTATTTATTCATTTTACTTAATAAATTTATTTCATTTAAGGAAAATAAAAATGTCATTCCGATACCATCCCACCCTTTTTAATCCATTTATTTCATTTAACAAGGCATTTCAATTTATAAATTTCAAAGGGTAACTTAGGAGGTGACATGGCCAAAAAGGACAAATCTTACATGGGGAATTAAAATTCTAAGAGGGAAGAACACCAAAGTTGTGTCTTAGGATCTATTTAATACTCATGTATGAAAGAATTTTTTTAAAATCTAATCCATAAGGTACAAAGGAGTTTTTATATTTTATGAAAAGTAGCCACAATGGACGATTTAACATGCCTCACCTAGGAGACACTAATTAAGGTTCATACAACCTATGAAATACCAAACGAGATTTAATAAGTGCATAATATGATAGAGTGGTCAATTTGATTTGATGTAATAAATTAAAATGAGAATCATGGGAAAAGGAAATCTGCAGCATAATTAAGTAGTTACAAAACAAAAAAACTCAAGGGAAAATGACATGAACACCTTCCTGAAGGCAATATATAGCTCCTTGATCGATAACTACTAATCAATTGATGTCGCTTAAAAGAACATTAAGAAATGGCCCAACATCTTGAAAACAGGGAAAATGAGCCCACACCTAAATAGAGAGATGGATTTCAATGAAAACATCAATTGGATTTTGGAAACTATGGGATCTTGCCAAGACACTTACAACGATTCTGACAGAGCGAGGACCAAACCCATGAAATATGTGTTAATTAAATGCTTAGATCAAAGAGATTTTGAGCTCAACAGAGGAGAAATATGAGGTCAGTATATTGGATAATGAATGGGAAATAAAACAAATAGGTTTAATTTTATTTGGGGGGATGGAAATTTCAGCCAAAAACAATGGGACACAATTTTTGGCTGCATGGTTGGTCCAAACTATGAAAAAACTATGCTGAAGACATTTTTGAAAGATATACCATGCATAGTTTCCCGAATTCAAGCACAAGACTAGTGAAAACCCAATATCTAAAAACTTACAGTTCTCACATGTCCATGTGCCTAAGGTCTCACAGTATTAAACAAAAAATAAAGGCTACATATGCCCACTGTCTACAACCATATGATTTCAATGAAAATATGCAGGCTAGGTAGAACGGTTTATAAAATCCCTGTGGCCTAATTAATTAGGCCATTTTTTTGAACCCCAACTCCAAATAAGCACCAGACGCTGCTAGGACATTCCTTAGTCTGTATAACTTGTTCACCATGATTAAACAAAGGGTTCTAGTTGGAAAATAAAGGATATGAACATTCATTAAAATACAGGTCATTACACATTAATATCTAATCTATTAATGTAACACTAATGTTTCATAAATAATATTTGGGTTTCAAATTATTTAACTAAAAACAATGAGAAATAACTAGGACACTTTTTAGGTCATTTTGTGGCATTAAAACATCATCATCTTTCATTCATGGGTTCACATCCCACAGCCTTACGGGACATGATGGTTTGTCACCCAGCTTATAGTTTTCCTTTTCCAAAACCATATTAATATATTTTTAGAAATAAATATGATTTAAATCCTTGAAATTTAATTATTTAAAATTTTATTAACTATGTTTATTAGTACAACCTCAATACATAAATATTTCTTACATTTATTTCCACATCGATCCCTCCTTGTAATTAGCATTAACCATAATATAATTTGTAGGATTTTTAATTCATGAACATTATCATTATTCTAAACAACTTATATTCTACCTAGGTGATTAACTTTCATTATATATTAAATTCCTTCATAATGGATTATAATAAAAATGATAATTATCCTAATAATATCCCTTGATAGTGTCAAACTTGGTGAAAAATATGGTTTTTTGTCATGTACCATGTAATTCTCTAGCCAGTCCCAATGTACATTGTTGGAATTTTTACTCCAAGCTACATATATTCCAAATCCACGTCCACATATAGTTCATAGACTCTGTTGTATTGCTAGTAAGACCCACATAATAGTTTCCTTGCCAAAATTCAAGAATTTTTTCTATAATTATCCTCAATGTCTACATTGGGGTTATGTTCCCAAGTCTATGTTTTCTAAAATCTAGTTCCTATAGTTTCTACTGAGATTCCATGAATACTATCCATTGGGCTCCAACCCTAGAATCCTGGTGCCAATGTCTGCTACTATAAAGTTGACATGATTGCAATGAATAAAATATCTAATGAACAAATAGTTTAGTAGACTTCGTAAACAAGATAGATAAATGTGTCTTGTATTACAAATGAATAAACTAATTCAAATATATTTGTTTTTTTCTTTTTTAAGGATAAATATATTAACACTTATCAGATCCTATATATCATTTAAATAATTCTTCTTGGATTCATTTGGAAAGAAACATGTTATGGGTGACCTTAAATTCCCATTAAGTTTTAATTATAGTGTAAGTAACAATGAATAAATGATAATAATAAATATGTAAAGGTAATAAATTAAGACACATTCCATGTAATCAATAAACATAAAATAATGTGTTTAAATATTATGGAAATGTAAATTACTAAAAACACATTCAATTTAAACAACTGGATAAGGAAAAATCAATAAAGAAAAGTAAGAAAAAAAAAACGTGATATTAACACATTGAAATAAGAATGAAATGGATCAATATGTATGTCATTGAAAAATATCATTGATAAATAATAGTTGAATAAAAAAGAAGAAAATGATTAATTTTTAAAATTCATTTCTAAAGAACATGAAAACCTATAATATCAAGAACAATCCCAATACCATTTAAAACTACATGTAAAAACTTGTTTAAAATGAGAATATATTTTTTTCATCAAAACCAATTGTTAAATCGAGGTTCTATATAATTTTTAGGCCCCACCCGTCCCTTACACTTCAAATTGTTCATCATATCGAATAATCACATATTTGTATTGAAATTTGAATATGAATTTATCAATAATTAATTAGTGGAGGACTATTAACAATAATGGTGGTGGATAGTGGATAATGGATATACCATTAAAATATCATTAAATCATTCTTAAGGAAAATAATCTTTAATCATTCCAAAGTTTCCCATACTACATTGAAACATTAGATTCATAATTCCCCTTAAATTAAATGAAAAATAGAGTGTCATGAGAATAATGAGATTCATTATATAACATGTTAATGTAAAAAATGTTTATAAAATTGATATAAGTTTTAGGTAATTAATATATCTATGATATATGATATATATAAATATGGGAAATTCAAAGTCAATTTATCATAGAGAATTGAATATTTCAGAAGGAACTGACAAAGAAATCATGGAATCTAATTTCAAAAATATACATGGCTAAGTCAATAAAAACCATCAAGAGGAATAATAAGGATTTTATCAATAATAAAATATACCTAGTTGAGTAAAATAATGTGTCATTTTCACTGATAAAATAAAATAAGAATGCTAAAAAAATCCAATGGGAAATATCTTTGTATTGAAAACCCTTTGCAAAAACATTTCATTAAAAATAATGTTCTTAAAAAATATCATTAAAAAGTATCCGTTTGAATTTGAAAATGAAGAATTGTGAAGATGATGATGGGTAAATATGTACATTTCATATAAATTAAAAAAACATTCCTTTTGAAAGGTAAAAGGCTAAAATAATTCCATGTTCAAAAAGAATAAAGACAAATAATTTGAAGACATTTTAAAATAAAAAATGTAATGAAAATATTGAATAAATAAGTTTGGAATGTTTTAAAACTTTTTTGAAAACGTTTTTTAAAATAGGGTTTTTAAAGAAAACAGGTCATCTAACTAAATAGTGAAATGAAGTCGGGTTTTCTTGAAAAATATTTTCTAAAACAGTTTGAGTACCAAAGATAGTGAAAATGGTACAAATAATTGGAGAAGGTTATTAGTATCCATTAAAGTATAATGTGAAATGGTTTATTAAATAATGATCTAATCATTTTCCTTGATGTTAATTCAAGTGTAAACAATCACAACAGAATTAGAATGTCAATTAAACCCTCGAAAAGACCATAACATTGATGTGAGCATCGATAAATAAATAGATTGTGTTTTCCAATGTAAATCCACATAAAAAGTCTAAATACTACAATATATATTAATATTTGTTAAATATGTAATCATATAATATTAATGAGAGTGAGGATGTAATATAACCCAATGAAAAGAAACTGGGTTATGAAATTCTATTCATCTCTGTAACTCTTAATTAAAATCCCCTTACATGAAATAATTAAAACCAAAACTAAAAATATCATGATAATGAATGAATCATGATATTATATGTCCAAGTGGAAGTATGGACACCTTATATAACAACTTTGGTCCACAAAAATAATGTATTTCTCAAATAATGAAAATTTAGATTAAGTCCCTTACTGAATAGTAACATTGAATCATAAGCCCCATAAAAGAGATAACATCAAAATAAACATCCAATATCATGATGATAAAATATCTCATGAATTAATATATAAAAATGGGATTTATATAATATAGAGACCATAATTGTTTTTATATTACTATTGAATCCCTTAAAAAACCAAAAAAATTATTACACCTTGAAGATCCAAAGGTTTTGTGTCTTGGGAAAATTAGGACCATACTTAACATTTTAAAAAACATAAATTGTATTAATTACTTATTCTATAGATTATAATTGGTCCTTGAAATCTACATAATACATGAAATATCATGCGGATTTAAATAAAAAAGTGGAGAGGTAAAATTCCAATCAGAGACTAGAAAATAACATGAAACAATATAATATGCGGTGATAATAATCATAAAATTATCATCATAATCATAATAGGAATCATTAGATAAAGGCATGGAATTTGGAAATGCATAAAAATTAAACATCATGTCTTAGAGGTAGACTACCACACAAATTTGTGAATAAATATTGCATCATGTTCATGCATATTTCACTTTTACACATGAGATAAATTCCATTACCAAATTCATTGGAGCGCCATATAATTTTGGGCATACCCATCACATCATAACATTTACATTATCATGAAGGCCACATGGAACATATATCAATCCAGGATATAAAATAACCCAAATAATTAAATCGTTTTCATTTCTTAATTCATAAATTCATAAACATTGGGTTCTTAAGTGAAGGAGGCAATGGAGTACTTGATATAAGATTTATCAACCTTCAGAGAAGAAGAAACAATCTTGGGAAGTAAATGGGGTGTTTTTTAAAAGAACTGTTATTTTGGAAAAAAAATTGTTTATCATAAACTATAGTATAAAAATTTATATCCCAAAAAAGGTAATATTATGATAAATAAATCATATTTAAGGATCATCCATACTAATAATGAGGTGAAATAGAGAAAATCCCAAAGAAAGAGAAGTGGTTTTGTGAATTCCCATTACCTTGTATCCAGATGCTCCCATCACTTTAACGTTCAATATGGTAAAATTAGATTCACAAAATTACAATTCATGAAAAATTTATAAATTAATATGATACATTATTGTTTTATTATGTTCTTTTATTTTATTTTGTATGAGTTATGGAGTGTAATCTCATCGTTTGTGAGTGTACATTTTCATAGTTTTCATGATCAGTTCACCAGTATACTTGAATGGATGTTTTCTTAAATAGTGGATAAATATAAATAATTTTTTAATATTATAGTAATGATATTTTTAAAATTTAAATGATATTCTAATTAAAAAATTTTATATACCATTAGGATGACTCGTTATTTAAAAATTAACGATGATCATTTAAGGTTAATGTTGGCGGTTTTTCGACCACAACGATCTCGTTTTTTGTTATCATTTAGTATTTTGTATTAATGATAGTTCTAGAACATAAATATGGTTATTAAACAAAAATTAAATTTTATATTCAACCATTTAATAGTTTTATTAAAATCCTTTAAGGTGATAAAGGAAAATGAAAGTGCATCGCCCACAATGTGTGTAAATTGACACATCTCAGGCAATGATTTCATTTTTAAAATAAAAGAGAGGGAGAGAGAGTGTGTGGATTGTAATGATCAATCATCCATTAACAAGGTATAATTCCAATATATTAATCTTAATTGAGTTATCATTCCATTTTTATAAGAGGAGGTGAGGAGAATAAATGAAAAAATGAAATTTAAATGGAATAAAAAGAAAGAAGAGGAGTATTTTACCTCTTTGATTATCCTTTTGAAATCTTCATCATGAACCAAGGATTAGAATTTTGATGAGATAAAGAGCTCCTAGACATTTGGGAGAGACTATAAAAATGTATTGGTCATAATTTAGGAAATTCTAAATGCTTTAGAGGTGTGATGATAAGAGGGGTGGGGGTGGAATTTATAGTGGAAGATATGGATGTTTTCCCATTAGTTTATTAATTTCTCTCAAGACAAGAAATAGTGATGATTCCATGATTATATACAGTAATTTGAGAAAGAAAATTCAAGATTATGTGGTTACATTATCCGTGTATCATCAATGAATCATCCGTGATGTAGAAATTCATTTATTTGTTAAATATCGAAAAATCATTATTCACAAAAAATTCAACTATTTTGAGAAAAATCCCAGAAATTCACCATAACTATTTTATGACACATATTATCTAAAAATTAACTCCTTTTATTGAAAATAATTTTCTAAACTTGAGTAAATTAATTTTTAATTAAAGTATTCCTTTACTAGAAAGATATAGACCTAAAAATTATATATGATTTTATAACTTTTTGAAAAACATCTTAAGGTCTCATAATATTATCATAAAACCATAAGAACTAAAAATATTATTTTATGAATAAATTTTATAAATATGAATTTTATTTTAAATTATTAAATTAATCGTAAAATTTTAATTAATTAATTATTAATTAGGGAAATACCAACACTTAATTAGACTTTTTAAAAATATTTATTTGCATAATCTATTCTATAATTATATCATACATTCATTTATAAATAGAATAAATTATATTTATACCTTCATGGGTGATTTTATTATTCATTTTTCCTGTTACTATTCATAAAGATCATAATACTATTCCTAAGTTCAAGTTACTATATCATTGGTATTGGATGGTTAACTTCCTAAAATAATTCTAATTTCATTAATTCGTACATTATAAAATTTTTTATCATGGTATTTAAGTAATTTTATGTGATTTATACTATATTTAATTACTATAATATGGGATAAATTCCATTGATAAATTTTTGGGTCATTACATTCTTCTCCCATTTTGAAATTTCTCCCTCAAAATTTCATTTTACATAAATATGTGAGGGTAATTCTCCTTAATTTCCTTCTCTAGTTCCCATTTTTCGTATTCATACGTATGGTTCATCCAAAACACTTTGACAATGTGGGTTGTCATATAGTTTATAACCATATCTCTCTTGTTCAGAATCATTACTAGCTACTCTTCATAAAAGAGATCATCTTCCAACTAAACCACATCTAGGATTAGTACATGCGAGGGATCTGATATGAACTTACACATGAGCGATATAGGGAACACGTCATTAACATGAGCCATATTTAGTGTAAGTGAAAGCGGATAGGCCACAAATTTTTTTGGATCACAGATCTCAATGGTGTTAATCTTCCTTGGGCTTAGCTTACCTTTCTTTCCAAATCGCATGAATCTCTTCCATGGTGTTATTCAAAGGAAGACATTATCTCCAATGTCGACCAGCAAGTCTCTTCAATAGTTGATTGGATAGCTCTTTTTCTGACATTGAGTAGATATTATATGTTTATAGATGTCTTGAACCTTCTCTATCATCTCTAACTCAAGATTATGTCCAACTAGATTTCTTTTTCCAAATTTATAACAACATATTGGAGTTCTATATCACATTCCATACATAGCTTTATATGGTTCCATTTTGAATGCTCTAGTGGATTCTATTGTTGTATCATACCTCAACCAATAAGAGATTTTGTTACCATCCACCATTTAATTCTATACTGAAATCACTTTTCATATCATTGGGTATTTGAATATTCCTTTCAGATTATACATCTGAATATTCCTTTCAGACTGGACATCAATTTGGTGGTGATAGGCCATGCTAAAATTTAATTCAGTACTCAATGCATGTTGATTACTCCTCCACAATTTCGATGTGAACCTGAGATCACGATCATAGAAAACTCTAAGTGGAACCCCATATAGCCTCATTGCTTCCTTCACATATATCATCACATGGTTTTCAACTGAAAGATCTTCCCAAATAGATATTAAGTGGGTAGTCTTGGTGTTTTGATCCACCATAACCCATATCACATTATTTCCTTTTGATGTCTTCTAGAGACCAATGAAAAAGTACACAGTGGAATTCTCTGATTTCCACATTGGAATTGGAAATACTTACATAACCCCTTTGTACTTCTATCACTCTTCTTTACTTTGCTGAAATATCAAACACCATGAGGTATACTCAACAATATCCTTCTTTAGGGTGTCCCACCAAAATATTTCTTGGAGATCATAGTATATCTTGGTGCTACCAGGATGAATAGAAAATGTTCAGCTATGTGCATTGTCCAATAACACCTTTTTTATCCTGATTGATTAAGAATCATAAATAAGCCTCACTCTAAACCAAATCTGTAGATACCCGAAGCTTGACGTACATTGACATTACATTACATTTGCGGAATACTTAGTACATAACAAAAACACACACACAAGGATCGTAATAGTTTAGTGTCTTTGGAAACTCGGAATATAATCTTTTAATCCTGGTGAAAGATCTTCAACATCTCCAATAAAGATCTTCCTTTTTTTATACCTAAAACATTTCTTTATATCCTGGGGAAAATAAAACATAAAAGGGTGAGCTCAAATGCTCAGTAAGGGTAAAAAAAGAAATATCAATCACATCATATACATAAGAACATAACTTTTGGAAATCTTAACCTGTAAAAGAGATCATAATTTCATAACCTGGGATAACTCATGGCAGTGAAATGTAATCACAATAATCATAACTTAAAACATTAAACTTTTTGTCATACACACATAATCATAGAGAATCATTTCTTGTTAGTCAAGACTTGTTGCCAAGACTATCTTAGTGGACAAAGTCCCTTTCTGAACCGAGTCACCCTCGTTTCAGTCCTGTTTCACTGAACCGGTATAACCTACCATTCCAGCCATGTCTATCTCATGAGATATAAAATCTTTACCCAATGCATTGGAGGGAGATATAGGTCCCACCCATCTCATAATGATACAATTCTTATGTGTGCCACAAAATCATAAACCATACATCATTGCATAACCCATGTAATAAAAATGGGAATCTTAAACATCATGACATCATAAAACAATTCATATATGATAAAGGAATTCATAAAAATAATTCCATCACAACATAATCAAATAAATTTAATAATAGGGATAAAAACAGAACCCTTTATTATCTTTGATGTAAAATAATTTTGATAAAACACTTGAACTTCATTCTTGAGGAAAATATCCTTTCTACTTCAAAAACACTTTTCCTTTCTTAACATGTCATACAATTTCAAACTAAAAGAAGTTGATTAAAAATAATCTTGAAAACTTTAAAAGTAATCTTCTTGGAAATAATGTATTAAAAATACCTTCATGCCGTATAAGTTAAAAAAACATTATTCGTACTTTTGTCGGAAAAGTCAAAAAGTACCTCGTATGAAAAATGACAAAAGATTCCTTTCATATCCTTTACTAAAATCACACCGAAGGGTAAAATTGGATTTAAACAATTGTAGGTGGATGGAAATAATATTACATATTGAGGAAACATGGATGTGGATGATAAAATACACCCCAGTAAATACCAAAGTATAAACAATCTCGGATAAAAATGAGATTGTGATATTTCCCTTACCTTAGGTCCGATTTTCTTTGTACGTGTCCGAAGCTCCTGTATAATGGTTTAAATAATGTTATTGACTTATTCCAGAATCATACATATTGATATGATATCATATATGGTCTTATTCTTAGCTTCTTATTAGTAATATTTCATTGTTACTTGTTACTCGGGTCTTTATTTCCTTTTGTTCTTATGCGTTTTTTGCCGAATAAATTCTTTTTCTTATTTTAAGGTTATAGATACCTTATATCCAGAATGGTATTAGTGTAACATATATCATATTTATTCATTCAATTCATTTATATAATTACTATGTAATGATGATCATGTAGAACAAGTCGCATCACATCGTGGAGACGGTATTATGTACGTACGCACGAGCGATGATATTGTTCCCATGATCTTGGAATTGTATTTAAGTGTATTTATACTATTTCAGTATCAATATCACTTTATAATAATCATATATAGTTACTCATTACACCATTATACCCATCCTTTTAAGGTGATGGTGTAAAATAGATTACACCACGGCGTGGAGACGGTATTCTGTACGTACGCACGCGCGGTGATTTCATTTTTCCGTAGGGTGAATAGAAGGTGAATTAGGTCTGTTTCATATTTATAATAACATATCAGAATGTAAGTAATACTGATGTTATTAATTTATCATGAAACAACTAAAGAAGAAGAAGTTGAAGAAGAAAGAAATTGGAAAGATCATTAATGGATATTACCTCTTCTTTGAAACGCCTCTTTGAATCCTCCACTTAGGGAACTAAGTTTGGTCTTTGAAGAAGACCAGGACCTATAGGATTATTCTAGGGAAGTGGAGAAGGGATTTTGTCAGGGGTTGGCCGAGCATGAGTGCTCAAATTGGTGTGAGGAGGAGGGGGAGGAGGTGCCCTTTTATAAGGAAGGAGAGGGGCACCTTAGGAATATCTCAAAATATTATTTTATATTAAAGTCAAAATCAGTTTATAATGGTTAAAAAGGGTCTTATTTCAAAGGTAAAGTGGGGATGGGTCGAAATCCTATCAACCAATAGTATTTAAACAAGTTTAGGTTATTATTTTAACCTTATCAATTAGATTTAACTCTAAGTTAAATAATTTAACTTTTACCGTGTCTTTTTGTTTTCTTACACTATATGGTTAATAAACATACTATATCAAGCCAAAAGAAACCCAAGTTGTTTATTATTAATATATATAATCTTATATAAGTCATTTGGCCGATCCTTAGATTTTTAGGAAAAAAAAACAATTAATAATATAATATTTGTTTTAAAAACTATTTTATGTCAATTTTGACACCATTTGGTACATGTTTTTTATGAAATTCATAACAGAATGATAAGTTCGAACCAAGTTACTTAAATCAACAATAACATGTCATAATAACCTATAAAATTAGTTTAAGTCATAAAAAGTCTCAAATTATATTTATTTGGGCATTTATAACATCACTTATGTCAATATTTCATTAATAAGACAATTACTGCATCATCTTTGTGTCTCAATAAATGATAATTATTTAATCCCTAAAAATTCTAAAAAATTTCTATGATGTCTAAAATTGTATTATCTTTCTGGAGACTATTAATGTTAGAAGTTTCATGAAGTTTATCACTAGATTAAAATTATTATACTTATAAGATTTAAGAAAGTGACATATTGTCACATTCTTTGGTTTTAATAATAATTAAATTATTTTCATTGAAAAAATTTAATTAAATGAATCTAATCCGACACTTAAGTGATATGGGTCGACTTTTATTCATCCAATAGGATTTTGACATTTGTTAGGGTAATTTTAAAATATTATATTTACCCCTAATTACCCGATTTACCTTTAACTATGGTAAATAAAATTTACCGTAGTTACTATTCATAATTCCCAAAAATAAAAAGTAGCTTATTAACATAATTTGGATCCACTGATTCCAAATATGGAATCCATTTTTCCAAATTCAAAACACAAAAGTTGCATAAATTAAATTAAAATTAATCCCGTTGTCGAAAGAAAATGGGTTTTCTTTAAAACATTGCAAAAGATTGAATTGATTTAACCTACGAATTCAAGGTAAAATCAATGCTAATTTCATACATTATATTAAATGGTAAAAATATATTCTATTTATACATTAAAACCATTCAATATTATAATTTCACCACATAAGATATTACGATGAAAAAAGTTGTTTTTAATTAAAATATAGCGTGTTTTTACTATTCATTAAAATATGAAAGTTATCGGAAAAATATCAAAACATTATCTAATGTAAATTTTTATATCTTTATTCAAAAGAAGAATTTTATTTTGTCAAATTGAACTTATAAACATGTCAAAAACTAGATTTAAAGTGGGTTCTCCGTCAAAAGTCGGCAAAACTGCATTTTTTGAAAAATATTTATTTTACCCGAAAAATTTATTTTGTTCTTATACCATGTTCTAGAAATGTGTAAGATGAATAATAATGTTATAAAATTCAAAATTTAGTAAACACTATTCATAACGGCTAGTTCATGACAATATTATAATAATATATCGTTGTTTATTAAAACCCAGTATTGCGTACGACACACGCTATCGCAGAAGGTCGCGATTGCGTGTAATGCAAGCCAAGTCAGGGTTGCGTGTTGTGAAAGAATCCTTTGTTGTTTCGTATAACAGAATCCAACCATATTTCATTTATACATTGAAAAAATATATATATATATACTCAATGTTGCGTAGAATAACTGTTATCAAAATTGTGTGTAACACGGTCCAAGAATAGTGTTGCGTATACTGCAAGCTAATACGATGTTGCATATAGCACAAGGTAATCTTGGTGTAGAAACAACATAAGACATTAATGAAATTAAAATAATATTTTTCATAAAATCTCGGGGTGTTACATTCTACCCCCCTTAAAATGAATTTCGCCCTCGAAATTCGTCGGGGTTATAAATGGTTTACTATTCAAAATTTTCTTTAATAAAACCCACATCGTAAAAAGGAATACCAAAACCAATCTTTAAAAACGAAAGTATGAAACTTAACGGTTACCCAAATAAACTAATCACTGGGTTTCCACATAGGTGAAAATATGGATATGGAAGAAAAATCTAACAATCATGTTCTGATGGAGAGTGGTAGAGAACATGGATATGGAAAAGCCAACAATCACAAATCCATAAATTTTTGACGATCTAAGGTACCATCTGATTAATCAGATATAAGAGCACTAGGACAACATTTTTGGTTTTCAATATCATTTCCCTAAAGTTGAAGAATTTGAATTAGAATAAATACTTACTTCATTTTGGTACAATCTCACTGTTGTTTATTCCTTAAACAATTTCCACTTTATCTCTTAAATAAATGAAGTTGAATTTGTTATTTGTGAAGTGTTAGCAGATCATGTGAAAGAATGACGGGTCATTCCATCTCTCTCAAACAAAAGGTTAGCAAAAGTTATAAGTCCATCTTATGGTTAATCGTATATGGTTCCAAAAATGAACTTATTCTTCATATATCATACTGCTTAAAAAAATAAAACTAGTTTCTACTAACCAGGGACTTCCTGTAGGCCAGTGGTAGGTGATAAAGGCCAGTCGCACTTCGGTTGTGGGTTCGATTCCCACAGCCTTGTCCGACGCGATGGGCTGTCGCCCGTCCTGCAGGTTGTACTTTTTCTAAAGCTATATTATTATAACATCCCATCAATAATATCGAAAAACGTTTTATCCTAACTTATGTCCAACATAATCCATTCTAATATTTAGGCTTTTCTAAAATACTTCGGTCCAAGCTCATAGTATAAAGAAAATGATTACTTGAAATGTCACAGAACAATCACGTGAATGCCATCATTTATCCCCCATATATCATAAGATATATCTTGTTGGTCAAATTTCAAACATGTGAATACCTTAATCATGTATTCTTTTGAAGAATGAATACCCATTGAACCTTAGTGAAAACATGAATACAGTTAAAAGTGAATACTTTCCACATACCAAAATCCTCAAAATTCTATATACTCAAACCATGATATCACTTAGTCCTTATATCAATCATGAGTTCATAAATACTGTTAAATATCTCAATCACTTTGAATACCACATTAGAACAACACATAAATATTCCAATACTTTATGATACAACAATATTTTGGAATCCCATTACATAAACACTTAATCATTCCACCACATCATTGTCATATTCAACATCGCCAATAGTGATCGCATGTGACTTCCCTTTGCCCTTTGCCTCATGTGGTTGCTCATGTTGATCATCACTAATCCTTGGATTAGGGAATTTATTAGCATAATGCCCCATTTCCTTGCACTTGAAGCATTGAAGTGTTGGTGGTGCGTTCTCTGCAGTGTTTGCTTTATTCACATCATTAGAAACACTTTTTCCATTACTTCGACACTCAGCTGCTCGATGACCTTCTTTTCCACACATAAAACATTTTCTAGTCCCTTTAAGACAATCTCCACCATGCTTCTTTCCACACTTTGAGCATTAGGAAACATTCATCTTCTTATCACCATTATTCTGAGATTTCTCCTCGAACTCCATCTTTCGTTTCTTGTCAAATCCATGAGATGGATATGTAACACCAACTTCCATTTCTACCTTGATAGCACAACGCACAATTTCTTCATAGCTACTGAAGTCTCTTATAGTTAATGCCCTTCGAAGACTTGGTTTTAAGCCACTGAAAAATCGATCAACTTTACTTTCAGGTTGGATGATAATGCCAGATGCATACCTTGCAAGTCTTGTAAAATTCGCTTCGTATATACCAACAGATTCATCATCCTTTTTCTTCAGCTCAAGAAACTCCTTTTCCATCTTTGTTCGAAGAATACGAGGGAATTACTTACTGAAAAACAAGTTCTTGAACTCGTCCCATTCCATGGACTCAATTTCATCTCTTGGCCTCGTATTCTTGATAAGATTCCACCATTGATCAGCTTCACCTTCCAAACGATATACTGCTAAGATGACTTTATCATGTTCAGAACATTGAAGAACTGAAAATATCTTTTCAGTAGTACTGATCCATTGTTCAGCAACAAGTGGATCATAAGACCCACTGAAAGAAGGTGGACGTTTCCTCATGAAGGACTCAATTGAATATTGTTCCCTTCCTTGCTCATTTGGAAGTCCAGAATGATTCATATCTTGTGTAAGTATCGCAATAAGATTTTTCACTCCATCTCCCATAACATTTTTTTGTTCAGGAGGACAATCATTGCATTGTCCATTGCATTGATCAACACGGTTCCTTCGGGTTCCAGCCATCGTCTAAAACCCAAAAAGAATAGTGTGAGAGGCAAAAATCATGGTAGGGAAAACAACATAATAAAGGGGGAGTACCATCAATATCTAACATCTTAGGTTTAATTCTATGATCATTAGAATAATTCTAGTACTATAACCTATACGTATACTTAACCTTAGGGACATCCCTAGACATACCTTAGAAATATCTCTAGGGATCTCACTAACGTTTTCGCATCCTAGTTTCCAATGGTTGACTAAACCTTTCCTCTGATACCAACTGTAGATACCCGAAGCTTGACGTACATTGACATTACATTACATTTTCGGAATACTTAGTACATAACAAAAACACACACACAAGGATCGTAATAGTTTAGTGTCTTTGGAAACTCGGAATATAATCTTTTAATCCTGGTGAAAGATCTTCAACATCTCCCATAAAGATCTTCCTTTTTTTATACCTAAAACCTTTCTTTATATCCTGGGGAAAATAAAACATAAAAAGGTGAGCTCAAATGCTCAGTAAAGGTAAAAAAAATAAATATCAATCACATCATATACATAAGCACATAACTTTTGGAAATCTTAACCTGTAAAAGAGATCATAATTTCATAACCTGGGATAACTCATGGCAGTGAAATTTAATCACAATAATCATAACGTAAAACATTAAACTTTGTGGAATACACACATAATCATAGAGAATCATTTCTTGTTAGTCAAGACTCGTTGCCAAGACTATCTTAGTGGACAAAGTCTCTTTCTGAACCGAGTCACCCTCGTTTCAGTCCTGTTTCACTGAACCGGTATAATCTACCATTCCAGCCATGTCTATCCCATGAGATATAAAATCTTTACCCAATGCATTGGAGAGAGATATAGGTCCCACCCATCTCATAATGATACCATTCTTATGTGTGCCACAAAATCATAAACCATACATCATTGCATAACCCATGTAATAAAAATGGGAATCTTAAACATCATGACATCATAAAACAATTCATACACGATAAAGGAATTCATAAAAATAATTCCATCACAAAATAATCAAATAAATGTAATAATAGGGATAAAAACAGAACCCTTTATTATCTTAGATGTAAAATAATTTTGATAAAACACTTGAACTTCATTCTTGAGGAAAATATCCTTTCTACTTCAAAAACACTTTTCCTTTCTTAACATGTCATACAATTTCAAACTAAACGAAGTTGATTAAAAATAAACTTGAAAACTTTAAAAGGAATCTTCTTGGAAATAATGTTTTAAAAATACATTCATGCCGTATAAGTTAAAAAAACATTCTTTGTACTTTTGTCGGAAATGTCAAAAAGTACCTCGTATGAAAAACGACAAAATATTCCTTTCATATCCTTTACTAAAATCTCACCGAAGGGTAAAATTGGATTTAAACAATTGTAGGTGGATGGAAATAATATTACATATTGAGGAAACATGGATGTGGATGATAAAATACACCCCAGTAAATACCAAAGTATAAACAATCTCGGATAAAAATGAGATTGTGATATTTCCCTTACCTTAGGTCCAATTTGCTTTGTACGTGTCCGAAGCTCCTGTATAATGGTTTAAATAATGTTATTGACTTATTCCAGAATCATACATATTGATATGATATCATATATGGTCATATTCGTAGCTTCTTATTAGTAATATTCCATTGTTACTTGTTACTCGGGTCTTTATTGCCTTTTGTTCTTATGCGTGTTTTTCCGAATAAATTCTTTTTCTTATTTTAAGGTTATAGATACCTTATATCCAGAATGGTATTAGTGTAACATATATCATATTTATTCATTCAATTAATTTATATAATTTCTATGTAATGATGATCATGTAGAACAAGTCGCATCACATCGTGGAGACGGTATTCCGTACGTACGCACGAGCGTTGATATTGTTCCCATGATCGTGACATTGTATTTAAGTGTATTTATAATATTTCAGTATCAATATCACTTTATAATAATCATATATAGTTACTCATTACACCATTATACCCATCCTTTTAAGGTGATGGTGGAAAATAGATTACACCACGGCGTGGAGACGGTATTCCGTACGTACGCACGCGCGGTGATTTCATTTTTCCGTAGGATGGATAGAAGGTGAATTAGGGTTGTTTCATATTTATAATAACATATCAGTATGTAAGTAATACTGATGTTATTACTTTATCATGAAACAACTAAAGAAGAAGAAGTTTAAGAAGAAAGAAATTGAAAAGATCGGTAATGGATATTACCTCTTCTTTGAAACGCCTCTTTGAATCCTCCACTTAGGGAACTAAGATTGGTCTTTGAAGAAGACCAGGACCTCTAGGATTATTCTAGGGAAGTGGAGAAGGGAATTTGTCAGGGGTTGGACGAGCATGAGTGCTCAAATTGGTGTGAGGAGGAGGGGGAGGAGGTGCCCTTTTATAAGGAAGGAGAGGGGCACCTTAGGAATATCTCAAAATATTATTTTATATTAAAGTCAAAATCGGTTTATAATGGTTACAAAGGGTCTTATTTCGAAGGTAAAGTGGGGATGGGTCAAAATCCTATCATCCAATAGTATTTAGACAAGTTTAGGTTATTATTTTAACCTTATCAATTAGATTTAACTCTAAGTTAAATAATTTAACTTTTACCGTGTCTTTTTGTTTTCTTACAATATATGGTTAATAAACTTACTATATCAAGCCAAAAGAACCCCAAGTTGTTTATTATTAATATATATAATATTATCTAAGTCATTTGTCCGATCCTTAGATTTTTAGGAATAAAAAAACAATTAATAATATAATATTTGTTTTAAAAACTATTTTATGTCAATTTTCACACTATTTGGTACATGTTTTTTATGAAATTCATAACAGAATGATAAGTTCGAACCAAGTTACTTAAATCAACAATAACATGTCATATTAACCTATAAAATTAGTGTAAGTCATAAAAAGTCTCAAATTACATTTATTTGGGCATTTATAACATCACTTATGTCAATATTTCATTAATAAGTCAATTACTGCATCATCTTTGTGTCATAATAAATGACAATTATTTAATCCCTAAAAATTCTAAAAAATTTCTATGATGTCGATAATTGAATTATCTTTCTGGAGACTATTCATGTTCGAAGTTTCATGAAGTTTATCACTAGATTAAATTTATTATACTTATAAGATTTAAGGAAGTGACATGTTGTCACATTCTTTGGTTTTAATAATAATTAAATTATTTTCATTGAAAAAATTTAATTAAATGAATCTAATCGGACCCTTAGGTGATATGGGTCGACTTTTAGTCATCCAATAGGATTTTGACATTTGTTAGGGTAATTTTAAAATATTATATTTACCCTTAATTACCCGATTTACCTTTAACTATGGTAAATAAAATTTACCGTAGTTACTATTCATAATTTCCAAAAATATAAAGTAGATTATTAACATAATTTGGATCCACTGATTCCAAATATGGAATCCATTTTTCCAAATTCAAAACACAAAAGTTGCAGAAATTAAATTAAAATTAATCCCGTTGTCGAAAGAAAACGAGTTTTCTTTAAAACATTGCAAAAGATTGAATTGATTTAACCTACGAATTCAAGGTAAAATCAATGCTAATGTCATACATTATATTAAATGGTAAAAATATATTCTATTTAAACTTTAAAACCATTCAATATTATAATTTTACCACATAAGATATTATGATGAAAAAAGTTGTTTTTAATTAAAATATAGCGTGTTTTTACTATTCATTAAAATATGAAAGTTATCGGAAAAATATCAAAACATTATCTAATGTAAATTTTTATATCCTGATTCAAAAGAAGAATTTTATTTTGTCAAATTGAACTTATAAACATGTCAAAAACTATATTTAAAGTGGGTTCGCCGTCAAAAGTCTGCAAAACTGCATTTTTTGAAAAATATTTATTTTACCCGAAAAATTTATTTTGTTCTTATACCATGTTCTAGAAATGTGTAAGATGAATAATAATGTTATAAAATTCAAAATTTAGTTAACACTATTCATAACGGCTAGTTCATGAAAATATTATAATAATATATCGTTGTTTATTAAAACCCAGTATTGCGTACAACACACGCTATCGCGGAAGGTCGCGATTGCGTGTAATGCAAGCCAAGTCAGGGTTGCGTGTTGTGAAAGAATCCTTTGTTGTTTCGTATAACAGAATCCAACCATATTTCATTTATACATTGAATATATATATATATATATACTCAATGTTGCGTAGAATAACTATTATCAAAATTTTGTGTAACACGGTCCAAGAATAGTGTTGCGTATACTGCAAGCTAATACGATGTTTCATATAACGCAAGTTAATCTTGGTGTAGAATACAACATAAGACATTAATGAAATTAAAATAATATTTTTCATAAAATCTCGGGGTGTTACAAAATCACACCATAATAATTGATATGAAATTGTTTCATCTTTCATTCCATTACAGAATTCACCTTCTTTAGAATCATTATATCACCCCTTCATGCATCCTTAAACTTCTTTTGGATAGATGGTTGGTAAATCATATGGGAATGATTAGATTCATTCCCTTCCTTTAGGTTTTCCAAATCCATTCTTTTCATATCCATTAAGAGAGGGTATTTCCAAATCTTCAACATGGATAGATTAATAGGTTCATTTCAACTAAAAGCATCAACTACCTTGTTCTCTTTATTGGGATGATAGTGAATAGATCAATCATTGTTTTTGATTTTCTCTAACCATATCATATGATTCAATTTTACCTTCTATTGTGTGAGTATATACACTATGCTCTTTTTATAGGTATATATGACACAATTATCACCTTATAGGTAGTGACATAAAATTTTCAAAGTAAAAAACATAGCTGCTGGCTCTAGATCATATATCAGGTTGTTCTGATCATGGATCTTCAACTTCCATAAGGCATAGGCTACCACATTATTGTTTTTCATGAGTACAATACACTTTTATTTTATTATAGAATCACTTTATATCACAAAAAATTTTCCACTCTTGGTAATGTGATTACAGGTGTAGTGATTATCCTTCTCTTTATATCCTTGAATATTTCTTCACATACCTCCATCCATAAATACTTTACCTCGTTCCTTTTAAAAGTTGGTTGAGGTCCTGAAAATCATGAGAAATGTCTCACAAAAGTTATGTAGAATCCTAATAATACAAGAAAACTACAAAAAAAATTTACACTAGAGGGTCTGGGCCATTCATCAATATCATTTTTTAAGGGACCATAAAAATTTCCTCCCTTGTGATCACATGTTCAAAGAATGTGACTTTCTGCATCCAAAAGTCACAGTTACTGAACTTGTCATAAAACCTCTCCTTCTTTAATGTCACCAAAACAATACTTAGATGTTCTTCATGTAACTCCATGATCTTGAATTACATGAGATTATCATCGATAAAAACCTCCAAAAAAATTTCAAGGTAGTGTCTACAAACTATATTCATCAAATACATTATAATTCTAGGGGAATTAGTAAGTCCGATGGGAATCACTAGATACTTGAATCTCCCATACAATGTACTGATGAAAGTCTTCCGAATATCTACCTTCATCACTGTTAGATGATGATATCCATAATTAAGAACAACCTTTGAGAATTACTAATATCTTCATAACTGATGGAACAATTCATCAATCCATAGAATAGGGCAATTGTTCTATATGGTGATTTTATTTGGTTCATGATATTAAATAAACAACTATATTTCCCCATCATTCTTCTTAAAAAATGTGAACTGGTACACCCCAAGGTGATGCACTGGGGCATATGAACCCTTTATACAAATTCTCTTGTATCTCCATCTTTAACTACTCCTTTTTTATAGTAGGCATTTGATAGGAAAATTTTGAGAAATAAGTAGCTCCGGGTATAAGTTCTATTGAGAACTCGAACTCATGATATGGTGGTTTTCAGAGTACCTCTTTAGGAAATGCATCACTTCATTCCCTCATAGAAGGTATTTTACCTAGGTTGATACCTTCCTTTGACTCAACCATTGTAGTGAGTTATGCTTTTTCATAACGAATCAACACCCACTCTGATGAAGTATTTTTCAAATGAGATTCATGATTATTCATGAATTTTTAGAAGAGAATGGGATGGCTCATAATATGAAAAGATATTCCCTTTTATTGACAGGTTATGTGTGATCTATATAATGGGAGCCAATCCATTCCCATTATTGCATCAAATTCCACCAAGGGAAGTATCTAGAGATTTTCTAGAATAATATTCCCACATTCACTAACTGGGGAAGATTCCATCTACTGGGTCTCAATGATTTCAACACTTAGTGTTTTTATAGATAACTCTACTTCATGGTTCTGGGGCATGGATTCAATAGTACAAGAAATAATGAAAGATAGAATGTAATGTGTAGAACTAGAATAAAATGAGAAATTTTCCATTGTTGAATGAATATAAAGTGTACCTTATAGGACTTTATTTTATTTCTCTACTTCAATGGTAGTGATTGAATAATCCTTCTAATTCTCCTTTGGCTTTGGATGATGAGGACGTTGATTACCGTTGAGAACTTGAGGTTCAGTGAACCATCATTCATAGTTTCTTTGCTCCCTATAATTTTTGCATTGGACCCTGTGTGGTACTGTCCTCTCTTCCATCACATTGTCTTGACTTCTCATGTGATTTCAATATACATAAGATTTTGGGATTTCTTTTCAACACATGATTCATTTACATTCCCCTTATGGTTAGTTCCCATGATGTCTCTTCCAACATTTTTGACATGTGGGGGGGTTTAATTTTCATTCCACCTTTCTCATTATATCAACTGGCATGAAACTCTATTTTTTGTTTCTTATCACCATATCCACGGGACCATTATCTTAAATTCATCTCCATTTTGAGATCACGTAGAACAACTTATTTATAACCTCCAATGTCTCGAATTGTAATAACTTTTAGAAGGTGTGGTTTTAATCCAATTAATAGCCAATAAATTTTTCAATCAATGTTTTTAAAAAACACTAAATCATCCCACGAAATCCTTGTGAAATTTTTTTCATAGGATTTGACTGATTCTCATTCCTTTCACATCAGCTCTATAAATTCACTCCCTATCTTCAAATAAATAGTTCATGGGAAATACTTGTTATGAAATTTTATACTAATGTATTACAACACAATTTATTCAATTTCATCCCTCGGGTTGGTGTTCTTAATCAACTACCACTATTGGTTGGACTCTTCATCCAGATGATAAACTGTCAGAGTCAACTTCTCTGTCGTAGAATAGGGAAAAATGATATTCTCTATCGGGTTGACCCACTATTCAACAATGGGTCCATTAGAAGATCCACTAAATATTGCTTGTCTTTTCCGATGAAACACTCGATATCCAGTTACTCCCTCTTAGGTAAAGTAGTGCATTCCACATTATTCAAGTTATTGTTCATAACCTGAGATAGTAGGGTAATAATTGCTATGAAATTATGGACTACACATCCCAAAGAATTGGGGATGTTATTCGGGAAGTCGCCACATTTTCCCTCGCATAGGACGTTGTCTGGGTTTTCCTTCTTTCCACAATTTTCTGAAATAAAAAACATTAGAATAAAAATTAAGTCAACATATAAATAATATAAAATATATTACGGTACAAAATTATGTATAAAATATTACCATGTGGGATCCCTATGTTTAGAATTTTATAAAACAAATCTTTTTAGTTGCATATTTATTCTTAGTCTCATACTAATGGTATTCACTTAGGTTCACTAATCCTAATTCCCATAATAACCAAACCATCCAATAATACCAAATATCCAGACCTTGATTTTATTTACATTATGATTACATCATTTTAAAAACAAATAACATAAAATCATTACACAACAAGGATCCAAAAGTTTTGTGTCATCGGAAAATTAGAACCATACATAACATTTACAAAATAAAACATAATTATTTATTTAAATCCTTATTCTCTAGATTTTTATTAGACCTCAAATTATCTTTTTTACATGTAATCACATGAGGATATAGGTCAAAAAGGGATAAATTAAAACCCTTGTAATAGGATAGAAAAGAATGTGAAACAATATAACACGGGGTGAGAATAATTATAAAATCATCATTATTATCATGAGAGGAAGAATTTTATAATGCAATGGAATGTGAAAATACATAAAAATGAAAGATAATGTATTAGTGATAAACTACCACACATTGTTTTGAACAAATATAGAATCATGTTCATGCATATTTCACTTTTTCTCATGAGACAAATAACACTACTGAATTCATCGGAGAACTTTTTAATTCTTGGTGCACCAATCGAGTCATAACATTGAAAATATCATGCATGCCACATAGAATGTATAACAATCTAGGATATAATATAAACCATGGAATGGATTGGTTTTTATTTCATAAATAATAAATTAAAAAAATGGTTACCATATTAATGATGGAATAACATACATGATATAAGATTCCTCAACCATGAGTGAAGAAGAATCAATCTTGGTATGTAAAAGATGTGTTTTTTGAAAGAGGTTTTATTTTGAAAAACATTGTGATTATCATAAAGTCAAGTATAAAAAATGTATATAATAGAAAAGGTAATACAGTGATTAATTAATTATAATTAAGAATCAAGAACACTGAAAATGGGATGAAAGAAGGAAAGTCCTAAAGAAAGTGATTTGGGTTTGAAAATTCTACTTACCCTGTGTCTGGATGCTTCCTTTACTTTATTATAATTTATAATGAAATTAGATTCATTAATAAACAATTATAAATATCATTTATAGATGAATATGATTAATAATTGTATTATTGGGTCCTTGTATGGTCATTTTGATCAGTTATAGTGTTCAATCCCATATTTTTAGAGTCTTTATTTTCGAAGTTTTAATGATCAGTTCACTTTTATATGTGAATGAATGCTTGTTTAAAAAAGGTTAAATATCCATAATTTTTATTCATTGTTTTTAATTATATTAAAAAAATCAGTTAACTTATATTTTAACTGGTTATATACCCTGAGTATTAATCATTAGTTACAAATTTAATGATGATCATTTTAGGTTAATTTTGGTGGTTTTTCGATCACAATGAAGTTGTTTTGTTTTATCATTTAGTATTTTGTAAAATTGATAGATTCAGAAAATAAATATGGTTATACAATATAAACTAAATTTTGTTTCAAACCAATTAATTTTTTATTAAAATCAGTGGATATGTTAATGTAAAATGAATGTGCATCGACCACAATGTCGGCCTATTGACACATCACTAGTGACGATTTCATTTTTAAAATAATAGAGAGAGAGGTTGGAGTGTAATGATGAATATTCCATTAACAAGATATAATTTCATTATATCATTATTTATGGATTTTTCATGCCATTTAGATAAGATAAGGTGAGGATAATAGTATAAATTAAATGAAATTTAAATGGAATTAAAAGAAAGAATAAGACTATTTTAACTCCTGGATTCTCCTCTTAAAATCCTTCTCAAGGCACATATGGTTGGTATTTTGATGAGACCAAGAAATTATAGACATGGGGGAAGGAATATGGAAGATTATTTTTCTGAATATAAATAATTATCAATGCCTGAGAGGTTTGAGGAGAAGAGGGGGTCAGGGGTGGTATTTATAGTGGAGAAGTGGGGTGTTTTCCCATTATTTAATAAATAGTTTATTAATTTCTCTCAGGATAAGAAATATTGATTCTTAATTGAATACATAAAGCAAATGGAGAATAATAATGTGAGATTATGTGGTTTAACCATCCATTCCTCATTTATGAGTCATCCATGAAGTAGAAATTCATTTTTTTTGTTAAAAATTGAAAACTCACTATTTAACAAAATTTCAACTATTTTAGAAAATAAAAAAAATAACATAACAATTATTAAATTTTTCCAATCAAAAAAGGAACTTCATTTTATGAAAATGGTTTTTTTAAAAATGATTAATTTAATTTTTAATTAAATTCACCATTTACTCAAAAAAAATAGATTTTAAAATTATAAATTATTTGATAACACATTAAAAAATTACTTAAGGATTAATAAAACTATCTTAAGACCTTAATAAAGAAAAATATTAATTTATGAATACATTTCATGAAATTCAGTTTTCTATTAAATTATTAAATTAGTCAAAAAATAATTATTTAATTATGACTTACAAAATTACCAACTCATAATTAATAATTTTTTAAAAATAAATTTACATAGACTATGATATAAATTTACCATACATTTATCTATAAAATATCTATATTTTATTAATAAAATAATGGGAGAGTTTACTAATCAGTTATCCATTTTACTACTCATAGGGCTCATATTACTATTCCTATGTTCGGGATACTATTTCATCGGTATTGGTTGGTTGACTTCCTGAAATAATTCTTATTTCATTAATTATTAATTTATAACGTTTTTGTTATTGTATTAAAGTGATTTTATGCGATTTATACTTTAATAAATTTATATAAATAGGGAGAAATTTTATTTATAAAATCATGGTTCATTACAGGTTCACCACAAAAAACTACTAGAAAAGTCATTTTTACCAACGATTCTTTACCAACGGTATGTTTAAACCGTTGGTAAAGATGGTTTAGGGTACCCCTTTTCCAAGGGTTCTAGTGAACCGTTGGTAAAAGGGTGTTTAAGTTACCCTTTCCCAACGGTTTTATGAAACCGTTGGGAAAGGGTACCCCTTTTTGAATAGTTTAATTGAACTGTTCGCAAAGGGTACCCTCAACAACCCTTTGCCAATGGTTTTTAAAAACTGTTGGTAAAGGTTTTCCCCAAATACAGTTGGGATACTTCTCTCTCTCATTCGCGACAGAACCCTAATCAATCCAGTGCTCTGCTCCTCTCACGAACTCCCCCATCTAAACTAGTGAAAAACTATCTCAAATCAGGTATTTTATTCTTTATAGACATATGCTACCTTGTTTTTATTTTTATTGATCTATTATTTTAGTTTTAAGTTTGGATTTTGGTGTGATTTCACTGTGAAAAATAGGTAAATGATCGAATATTTTGTTAACTAATTAGTTTCCCATGAAATATAATTAGTGTTATAATGTCCATGATAAATAAAGGGGTAATGTAATAAAAGACATTGAATAAATTGTGGAATTTGGGGTATGTTGCTTCTATGAGAGGTTTTTTGTTGTGTTTCATTGAATGTTGTAGGCTATTGTATGGTGATTGAGGTGACGAGTTGATCTTTGTGATATGTGGGGTTGTAATGTGATGGTTAGTGGGCATGGATGTGACATGTGAAGTTGTGTGATAGTGATGATGTGTGGTGGTGTTGTGCCGTGTGGTGGTGTTGTGTGATGAGGTTCATGTGTATGATGTGGTGAGGTGGTTTTGGCTGTCCGGTGGTTTCTGATGTGCAATATTTTTGTTGGGATATGTGGTTTTTTTGGTGAGATGGTTGGCTGATGTAACATGGTGACGATGGTAATTGTGAGGTGGTGAGTTCTTGTGTGGTGGTTTTATTTGTTTCCTAGTTATCTATAGAATAAATTATTCTGTTAAAACAAAAAAACAAGATAGTGAATAAATGAGATGGAATAGAAATGGATGTGTGGTAAATGGATTTAATTAATTTAACATTAAATGAATGGACAGTGTAAGTGTAAATTAAGTGGCTTATAAATGAAAGTGGGAAATGCTATGCGTCTTGTGTGGTGGTGGTGTGGTGTGTTACATATAGTGGTGGAAGTGGTTGTGATCGTTTATGTGTTGTATGGTAGTAGTGAATTGTGTGATTATATAGTTAATGTGAACCCATAGGTTGGGTATTTTCTGCTATCTATATACCATGTATTTTATGTTATTTCTACACATTCCCAACCAGAGTTGGATAAACATACCAACGATTAGAGGTTTTGAATTATGGGTATTTTTTCTAATATCTAGGATGGTGGTTATATGGTTGGATAGCTACCATGTCTTCCCTACTCTTCCTTCATAAGTGATTGACCATGTGTTTTTAGGCAAGATGCGATGTGATTTTCCATGTGTCTCCTGGTGAGATGTACTATGATTTCCCTAGTGTTTTCAGGTGAGGTGCGATGTGATAAGGCTATAATAAGATGTGGCATGTGGTTGGGGTCATGTAGGGTAGGAGGATGGCACAAGGTTGATGTTATTCTTGTTCATGATACCCTACTAATATGGTAATGGGATGGTGCATGCTGTGATGTGATACCACATTAAGTTCTTGTTGGTTTTACATTTTTTCAATAACACATTAATATGTTTTTTCACATGTGTAGTTGATACCTTGATTATTTTCTTCTTTTATCGTTTACTTAAATGTATTTTCTATTAATGTTCAATCCTATTGAATTTTTTATGACAAAATAACTTATATAAATTCTTTTTACAGAATGGAAAGAAGTTGGATGTATGAAACCAATCGGATCTCAGGCGATTCTCAAAACAATTTGGAGAGCTTAATAGATTTTTCATTTCACAATGCTTCAGATAGTGGTCGCATACACTGCCCATGTTCCAATTGTGTTGGTAGACCTTGGTTGAGCAATGAAGAAGTCAGCTACCACATAACCAAAAATGGTTTTCAAGCAAACTACTTTGTGTGGTATCACAATGGGGAGAAAATGAAATCTCAAATTGGTGATGATCGAAATGAAAGGACTGGAATGGAGAATTTGTTAGATGATCAGTTTCTGTTTATTCGTCATCATGAAAAAGAAAGGATTTCGACTCAAGAAGACTTCGATATGGGGACAACTAATGCATCTAGTGAAAATGATGATATTGATAGGGTGAAAAAATTGAATGATGCTTCCATGACTCCAGTATATCGACAATGCGATAAAATGAAAAGGCTGGAATTTTTAATCTTATTATTTCATGGGAAAACTATGTATGAGATTTTTAATACAGCAATCAATTACATTCTTACCCTCTTGAAGGATTTACTTCCAGATGATGCAGATATTCCCTCAAACCACTATATGGCATGTAAGTTAGTTGAGGAACTTGGATTTTCAAGAAACAAAATTCATGCTTTCCCGAAAGATTGCAGTTTATTCAGGGAGGAAACCGCTGAACGAAATGATTGTATAAAATGTGGCACATCCTGTTGGAAGTCAAAATTTGATGGAACACCATCCCGCGTTCCACATAAAGTAATGTGGCACATTCCATTGATCCCTAGACTCCAGAATATTTTTATGTCTGATGACATATCAATAAAAATGAGATGGCATGATACCAAGAGAATGAAGACTAATGATGAGTTGGTTCATCCTGCAGATAGATTTGCATGGCAGAGATTTGATGGTCGACATCCTGATTTTGCAGCTGACTTGCGTAATGTGAGGCTGGGTCTTTCATGTGACAGTTTTAATCCGTTTGGAAAGATTCTTACTTCGCACAGCACATGGCCAGTTTTTATACACATTTATAATCTTCCCACATGGTTGTGTACGAAAAAACCTTTCACTTTCATGATTATACTCATATCTGGTCCTTCTAATCCCGGCATTGATAATGATGTATACATGCAACCTTTAATAAAAGAGTTGAAACTTATTTGGGATGTGGGTGTGCGCACATACGATGCATGTTCGAAAGACAAATTTCAGTTGTGTGTGGCGCTTATGTGGACGATCAATGATTTTACAACTTATGCAATGATGTCTGGATGGATTACGAAGGGAAAACTGTCATGTGCAATTTTTTTGAAGAATACATGATCCAGAAGACTGAAACATCATTGTAGTTTCAGTTTTTTAGGACATCGACGATTCTTGCCAAAGGATCATCCATATAGATTGAATTGTCGAAGATATGATAATACCATAGAGACCGATGATCCACCTCAGCGTATGTCTAGAACTGATGTGTTTAATGAATTGAAAGATTTCAGTTTTTCATTTGGGAAGGGTCAAATGAAATCTGGAAGGAGAAAGAATGTTTCCACTAAAACCTGTTACAATTGGAGGAAGAGGAGTATCATTTTTTATTTTCCTTATTGGTCAACCAATGTTTTACGTCATTTCTTAGAGGTAATTCATATTGAAAAGAATATATGTGAAAATTTTCTTTTGGTTCTTCTAAATTTCAAGGGGAGGACAAAAGATGATTTACGATCTCGGCGTGACTTAGTGGATTGGGGGATCAGACCAGAATTGCATCCTGTGCGTATCAGTGAAAATAAATGGCAACTTCCATGTGATTCTTATGTGATGACACATACAGAAAAAAACAATTTCTGGAAGTAATAGAGATTATTAGTGTTCCTGATGGCTATTCAAGCAACATATCTTAACGGGTCAACAGAAGAGGGTTGAAGCTAAAAATTTTAAAGACTCGTGATTATCACGATCTACTGCATGAGTTGCATCCAATATCAATAAATAATATTTTTTCCAATAATGTAAGGGTTGTTGTTATTCGGTTGTGCCATTTGTTTAGATATCTTTGTGCTAAGAAGTTGTCCAAGTATTTCATGCAAAAAATGTTGACAGATGCCCCATTAATTTTGTGCGAGTTGGAGAAAATATTTCCTCCATCATTTTTCACATGCATGATGCATCTGACTTTCCATATTCCCACTGAAATACTTCTCTAAGGACCTGTTTCTTTTCGTTGGATGTATCCAACTGAAATAAATAGGTTCACATTGAAGTCCTATGTCCAAAATAGAAATCATCTCGAAGGTTCTATCGTGAATGGTTACCTGGCTCAAGAATGTATGGATTTCTGCTCGATGTATTTGTCTAATCTTACTACAAGATTGAACAGACCAATAATAAATGAAGAAGAATAGTATGAGAAAATTGATCACAGTTTTTCATCACTTCCTCAAACAGGAGGAATTCTGGGATCATATACATTGAAGACATTAAGCCATGAAGAGCGGGTGATGGCACATCGCATAGTTTTGTTCAACTGTGATTTGTTCGATGACTATATTAGGTAACTAAATTGATTATTTATATCATACATATATATTTGATAAACTATTCATATTTTTTATCTAGAGGGAACATAAAATAATGATAAATAGGAAGCATCATTCTTTATCTTTGAGAAGGAGAGAGACTTTTCATAGCAAAGAGTTTTCTTCTTGGTTAAAATTGAAGGTAAAAATATTACTGTTTAAATTAATTATTTCAATATTTAATTAAGTTTAACAGTCATTTATATTGTAGGTATTGAGTTTTACTGCTGACTCTGTCTCTGAGGAAATAAGATCTTTGGCTTTTGGTCCTAATACCGTGGTTCGTGACTGTAAATCAATTGTTATCAATGGGTACAAATTTATTGTCACTGAATGAGAAAAGAACATGAGAATACAACATGATGGTGTTATGGTTACTGCCACAACAGATTGTTATGCCAGTGCATCAGATAGTAGACCGCGATTTGAAAATGTGGGTTATTATAGAGTCGTTGAGAAAATAATAATATTGGATTATTACTCTCATGGACGAGTCACAGTGATGAAATTCCATTGGTTTGATTCGATGATGATACATGGAACATTTATTGATGATTATTGATTTTTAGTAATTAATATGACTTGCACTCTTTCTACCGAAGAACCGTATGTGTTGGCATCAATGGCTAAACAAGTTTTTTATGACAAAGACCAACTTCGACCTCAATTTGGTGTCATAGTTGAAGTAATTCCAAGACATATTTTTGATGATGGTGATGATGGAATTGAAATTGTCCCTATTTCCATTGGAACCAATCCATTTATTTCTTTTGATGACTCCAATAGCTCAATTTTCAGAGATGATTGTGAACCTGAAGTTGTAGTTAAAAATATATAGAATCATTTATCCATGTTATGGATTCTTTTTCTTTAACTCGAGTTGGGTGGTTATAGTTGGTAATATTCAAATTGATTTAGTATTGATCACAAATATGTTTTAGCTGACTTGACCGTTATGTGAATTTTCAATGTTTATTGGTTTCTGTTTTATTTGAATTTCATTTTATAATTTGGAATTGCACTGTATTCAAACCTTGTCAAACAATATTTCTAACTTGGTGAACATTACAACGTGTATGATTTATTAAATTCATTCAAGCTCTTCTAAAACAAGTGATAGCTAAATTATCAATAAATCCCTATATTCCCTCATATATTTAGTTTTTTGACACATTAGTTTCCTTTTTCTAATTAATTCCTTTTTTTTTCAAAAGCAGGAAATGCGTCAAATTAAATATAGACAAAGGAAAAAAATGATGGAGAACAATCGTCGGATGGCGGAGATGGGAGTTCCACCATTAGTGCCTACAGTGAGTACTTTATTTCAAATATATATATATATATATATATATATATATTTAAAGAACATATAATGTCATGTGATTAATTTTTTTGTAAACATTTTTGTAGGATCCACCTATACGTCGACGGTTATTCGATGAGGAGCCTAGTACTGGTCCTAGTACTCAGGCCGATGGTATGAGGAGGGTTCGTACCAGAGGTGGACGATCAGCTACGCGTTCCCGAATAGACCCTACCCCTCCCACTGACATGTCATTCTCCCCACATTCTGATCCCGGTGTGTCATTAGGGACACACAGGATATTTAGGCCTCCCATGTTTTCGCTACCTTCTGCATCTTCTGGCCAATCATTTTCACATCCCATGATGATTCCCACTCCCCAGTCAGCATCCGGTCATACTGTTGTCCCATATTTTTTTCCCTCTACTTCTATCTCTCCGAGGTTCTATATTCCATCGTCATCGAATCCTGTTCCACCACAGGGTGTTCCATCAGTTTCTGTGGATCCGGCGGTACTCAGTGATCAGACCGGCACAGGTATATTTATAGAACCCTAACAAATTTTTATAGCAATATTTATTTTCATTATAACATTTTTTGATAAAATATTTGTTTTTCTTTCATGATAGATACATCTACTAATAGTAGGCGTGGGAGGGGGCGTACAGGCATACGTTCGGTGTAGAACCGCTGCACACGGGTTATGGTGGATTATAATGAAGACAACCAAATGGTTGAGAAAACAGGGCAGCAATGTCGGAGTTTTTTGGCGACGCTTGCCAGATACTTTGAAATCATTACCGTCAGCCCGCTGTCGTGGAGACATTTTCCACATGAGGTCAAGGATAGAGTTTGGGCAGAGATATGGGTAAAAAATTCTGTTCTATTTAATACCATGAATTATTTTTGTATTTATATGAATTAATATTTTGATTTCAGCTTCGATTTAATTTTCCCGATGGTGAGGGTTCACGAATGGAACGTCTAAAGGATTTAGGAGAGCTTTGGAGATCCTACAAGGATGAGTTGTATATTGGCTAGGTTTCTAGAGTTGGCACTGAGTTAGAGGTCGTACCAGTGGTGGATGATTGTCCTATAGAGTAGTATCGTCAGATGATTACTCATTGGATGAGTACCCAGTTTAAGGTGTGAATAAAATTTGAGGTCTTTAAATAATAACTTTCATGTTTTGCATTAATACTATTTGTTTCATTTTATAATTTTATTTAGGAATCAACTGGAAAAAATAAAAAGAACATTGATTCAAAAAATACCACCACACACTGGGACGCACTACGATGCCTGATCATGAGAGGAAGCAAGTATGACAATTGTTTATAAGTTTTCATTATGACTTACACTTTCTTTTGTTTCCTCAAATATTTAATAGTTTGATAATGTTTTCATATAACTTTAGTTTTCAATGACATTGTAGTGGAAAATACAAAATATTGAAGGATGTGTGCCTCGAGAAAAACTGTTTTGCTCGAGTAGACGGAAAAAGGATGGAAGTGACGTCAATGAAGCGACTCAGTAGCAGATTTTAAGTTTTAATATGTTGATTTTATATTATAATATCTATTTTGCAACTTAATTATATAATTATATTTGTAACAGGCTGATTTAGAGGCCCTCGATGCCCAAGAACCAGACAATTTTGGGCCAACAGATCACATACATCAGGTGTTGGGAGAGGAGCATCCTAGCAGAGTACGCTGCCGACCTAGGATAGCCCCGACAAGGTATTGGCCCTCCTCAGGTACGAGCTGTAGTGCCACCGAGCTTCAGCAAGTTAGGGCACAGGTAGAACATGCTATGAAAAGGGCCACAGAGATGGCAGAACAGTCTGTTAGGAAAAACTGTGCGTTTATGAAATTTATTGATGTTCTACGACCAACACTTCCAACAGAGGCCATCCCAGATTTTGATGAGTATATGTCATCGATACGTTCTATATATGGTACACCAGGTGTCAATTCTAGTGGTGGTTAGGATGATGTCCATCTTGACGATGATGATGGCGAGGAGACTGATTCGGAAGAGGAGGGAGAGGAGGAGGGCAAGGCGGGTGGCGAGGGCGAGGAGGAGGGCGAGGGGAAAGAGGAGGGCGAGGGAGAGTAGGGCGAGGATGATGATGGGGACGAGGATGATGGTGATGATGGTGACGGTGATGTGGGACAAGTTGATCCATTACATTTTTGATAGATATTACTGAGATTTGATATTTAATCTATTCTAGTTGTTTGTTTTATCTAGACTCGTAGTATAGTATTGGAGTTGAGATATTTTTATATATTATCTATTTTTATGGATGTTGTTGTCTTTTTGTGGTTGTGTGTTTGGGAACCCCCCTCCTTCCTAGACCCTGGACAACCCCCACCCTCCCCCCTGGACCCCGGACAACCCTGCCAGACATCCCCCCCAGACAGTCCCCCACCCTCTTTCTTGGACCCCAGACAACCCCCCGAACACCCCCTCAGATAGCCCCCCAAATAGCCCCCTGGATAGCCCCCCTCCTCCCTGGACCCCGGACAGCCCCCCAGACAGCCCCCAGACAGCCCCCCGAACAGCTCCCCGGACACCCCACCACCCTCCTCCCTGGACCCCGGACATCCCCCCAGACAGCCCCCCAGACAGCCCCCCGCCCTCTTCCTTGGACCCCAGACAAACCCCCGAACACCCCCGGACAGCCCTTGGAAAGCTCCCCAAACAGCCCCCGGACAGTCCCCCCTCCTCCATGGACCCCGAACAGCCCCCAGACAGCCCCTCAGACAGTCCTTCTACCCTCCTCCTTGGACCCCTAAAAACCCCCCCGAACACCCCCCGGACAGCCCCCCGCACAGCCCCCCACCCTCATCCTTGGTCCCCGGACAGCCCCCCGGACACCCACCTGAAAGCCCCCCAAACAGCCAGGCCGGACAGCCCCCACCCTCCATGATTTCATTTAATACTATAAAATCTATAATCTATATTTTATTTATTTTCATCATGATAATCAATGTAAATCACATTTACACATCTAATCAATATCATAGATTCTTGGTATGTTATAAAAGAGATGTATTCATTGGGCAAGACATTGTTAGCTCTGAAATGTTTCATAGCATGATAAACTAAAATCTAATCCATACTAAGAATGATATAAAAATATTTTATATAAATGTCCACACGATTTTAAGTAAATACCATTACACTAAAAGACACATAAGTATTCTCATAAAATGGAAAACATTTTAAGTACATACGGAAAACCGACCAAACGCATTCGGTTCCTATTGAATCTTTAGGAGAACGATCCATGGGTCATATATGACATGTACGAATCAACCCCGCCTCAATCTGATGCGTGGTGTGGCCGCCACTACTCAAAGTGTCTGCCTTTTGTTTCAAAAGGACGTCATTTTAATTGAAAAACATCAACTGGCATACGGAAAACCGACCAAACACATTCATATTGTGTCGATACTTTTGAACAACGATCCATGGGTCATAATTGACGTGTATGAGTAATCCCCGCCTCAATCCGAGGCATGGTGTGGCTGCCACCAATCAAAGTGTCTGTCTTTTGTTTCAAAAGGACATCATTTTAAGTGAAAAACATCAACTAGATTAAAAAAACAGACCAAAAGCATTCGGATTGTGTCGATACATTAGCACTACGATCCATGGGTCAAATGTGACGTGTACGAGTCAACCCCTTTTTAATCTGAGGCACGGTGTGGCCAAAATCACTCTATGTGTCTCTCTTTTGCTTAAAATGGACAACATTATAAGTACATACAGAAAACTGACCAAATGAAATCGGTTTCTGTTGAAACTTTAGGAGAACGATTCATGGGTCATATGTGACATTTAAGAATCAACCCCGCCTCAATCTGAGATGCGGTGTGGCCGGCACCACACAAAGTGTCTGCCTTTTGTTTCAAAAGGACGTCATTTTAATTGAATAACATCAACTGGCATACGGAAAACCGACCAAACACATTTTTATTGTGTCGATACTTTAGCACAATGATCCATGGGTCATATGTGACGTGTACGACTCAACCCCGCCTTAATCTAAGGTGCAGTGTGGCCGCCACCACTCAAAGTGTCTATCTTTTGTTTAAAATGGAAAATTTTTTAAGTACATACGGAAAACCGACCAAACACATTCAGGTTTTGTTGAAACATTAGGAGAACATTTCGTGGGTCATATGTCACATGTATGAATTAAACCCGCCTCAATCTGAGATGCGGTATGGCTAGAACCACTCAAAGTGTCTGTCTTCTGTTCCATAACGACGTCATTTTAATTGAAAAACATCAACTAGCATACAGAAAACTGACCAAACACATTCGGATTGTGTCGATACATTAGCACAACGATCCATGGGTCATATGTGACGTGTACGAGTCAACCCCGCCTCAATCCGAGGTGCATTGTGGCCGCCACCACTCAAAGTGTGTGTCTTTTGTTTCAAAAGGACGTCATTTTAAGTGAAAAACATCAACTTCCATACGGAAAACCAACCAAACACATTAGGATTGTGTCGATACTTTAGCACAACGATCCATGGGTCATATGTGATGTGTACGAGTTAACCCTTCCTTAATCGGAGGAACGGTGTGGCCAGAATCACTCTAAGTGGCTCTCTTTTGATTAAAATGGACAACATTTTAAGTACATACGGAAAACCGACCAAACGCATTCGGTTTCCATTGAAACTTTAGGAGAACGATTCATGGGTCATATGTGGCGTGTAAGAATCGAACCCTCCTCAATTTGAGTTGCGGTGTGGCCGGCACCACTCAATGTGTCTGCCTTTTGTTTCAAAAGGACATCATTTTAATTGAAAAACATCAACTGGCATACGGAAAACCGACGAAACACATTCGGATTGTGTCGATACATTAGCATAACTATCCATGGGTCATATGTGACTTGTACGAGTCAACCTCGTCTCAATATGAGGCGCGGTGTGGCTGCCACCAATCAAAGTGTCTGCCTTTTATTTCAAAAGGACGTCATTTTAATTTGAAAACATCAACTGGCATATGGAAAACTGACCAAACGCATTCGAATTGTGTCGATTCTTTAGCAAAACAATCCATGGGTCATATGTGACTTGTACGAGTCAACCCCGGCTCAATCTGAGGTGTGGTGTGGTAGCCACCACTCAAAGTGTCTGTCTTTTGTTTCAAAAGGACGTCATTTGAAGTAAAAAATATCAACTGGCATACGGAAAAGAGACCAAATGCATTCATATTGTGTCGATACTTTAGAACAACGATCCATGGTTCATATGTGACGTGTACGAGTCAACCCCACCTTAATCTGAGGCACGGTGTGGCCAGAATCACTCTAAATGGCTCTCCTTTGTTTAAAATGGACTACATTTTAAGTACATACGGAAAACCAACCAAACGCATTTGGTTTCTGCTGAAACATTAGGAGAACGATTCATGGGTCATATGTGACGTGTATGAATCAACCTGGCCTCAATATAAGATGTGGTGTGGCCGACACTCAAATTGTATGCCTTTTGTTTCAAAAGGATGTCATTTTAATGGAAAAACATCAACTGGAATAATGAAAACTGACCAAACACATTCAGATTATGTCGATACTTTATCACAACGATCCATGGGTCATATGTGACATGTAGGAGTCAACCCCACCTCAATTTGAGGCATGGTGTGGCCGCCACCACTCAATGTGTCTGTCTGTTGTTTCAAAGGACGTCATTTTAAGTGAAAAACATCAACAGCCATACAAAAAACTGACCAAACGCATTTGTATTCTATCGATACTTTAGCACAACAATACATGGGTCATATGTGACGTGTATGAGTCAACCCATCCTTAATCGGATTCACGGTGTGGCCAGAATCACTCTAAGTGGCTCTCTTTTGTTTAAAATGGACAACATTTTAAGTACATACAGAAAACTGACCAAACGCATTCGGGATCCACTGAAACTTTAGGAGAACGATTCATGGGTCATATGTGACGTGTACAAATCAACCCCGTCTCAATTTGAGATGCGGTGTGGCCGAAACCACTCAAAGTGTCTGCCTTTTGTTTCAAAAGGACGTCATTTTAATTGAATAACATCAACTGGCATACGGAAAACCGACCAAACGCATTCGGATTGTGTAGATACATTAGCACAACGATCCATGGGTCATATGTGATGTGTATGAGTCAACCTTACCTCAATCTAAGGAGCAGTGTGGCCACCACCACTCAAAGAGTCTACCTTTTGTTTCAAAAGGACATCATTTTAATTGAAAAACATCAACCGGCATACGGAAAACTGACCAAACATATTCGGATTGTGTTGATAATTTAGCACAACGATCCATGGGTCATATGTGACGTGTACGAGTCAACAATGCCTCAATCTGAGGCGTGGTGTGGCTGCCACCACTCAAAGTGTTTGTATTTTGTTTCAAAAGGACGTCATTTTAAGATAAAAATATCAACCAGCATACGGAAAAGAGACCAACTCATTCGGATTGTGTCGATATTTTATCACAATGATCCATGGGTCATATGTGACGTGTACGAGTCAAACCCGCCTTAATCTGAGTCACGGTGTGGCCGGAATCACTCTAAATGTTTCTCTTTTGATTAAAATGGACAACATTTTAAGTACATACGAAAAACCAACCATACGCATTTGGGATTCGTTGAAACTTTAGGATAACGATTCATGGTTTTTATGTGACGAGTACGAATAAACCCCGCCTCAATCTGAGACGCAGTGTGGCCAACACCACTCAAATTGTCTGCATTTTGTTTCAAAAGGACGTCATTTTAATCGAAAAACATTAATTGGAATACGGAAAACCGACCAAATGCATTCAGATTGTGTCGATACATTATCAAAAAGAACCATGGGTCATATGTGACGTGTACGTGTGAACCCCACCTCAATCCGAGGCATAGTGTGGCCGCCACAACTCAAAGTGTCTGTCTTTTGTTTCAAAAGGATGTCATTTTAAGTGAAAAACATCAACTGCCATACGGAAAACTGACCAAACACATTCAGATTGTGTCGATAGTTTAGCACAATGATCCATGGGTCATATGTGGCATGTACGAGTCAACCCCGCCTTAATCGGAGGCACGGTGTGGCCAGAATCACTCTAAGTGTCTTTCTTTTGTTTAAAATGGACAACATTTTAAGTACATATGGAAAACCGACCAAACGCATTCGGCTTCCATTTAAAAGTTAGGAGAACAATTCATGGGTCATATGTGATGTGTACGAATCAACCCCGCCTCAATTTGAGATGCGGTGTGGCCGGCACCACTCAAAGTGCCTGCCTTTTATTTCAAAAGGACGTCATTTTAATTGAAAAACATCAACTGGCATACGGAAAACCGACCAAACGCATTCGGATTGGGTCGATACATTTGCACAATGATCCATGGGTCATATGTGGCATGTACGAATCAACACCTCCCCAATATGAGATGCGGTGTGGCCGACACCACTCAAAGTGTCTGCCTTTTGTTTCAAAAGGATGTCATTTTAATTGAAAAACATCAACTGGAATACGGAAAACTGACCAAACACAATCGGATTGTGTTGATACTTTAGCACAACTATTCATGGGTCATATGTGACGTGTAAGTATCAAACCCGCCTCAATTCGAGGCGCGGTGTGGCCTCCACCGCTCGAAGTGTCTGTCTTTTCTTTCAAATGGATGTCATTTTAAGTGAAAAACATCAATTACCATACGGAAAACTGACCAAACGCATTCGGATTGTGTCGATACTTTAGCACAACGATCAATGGGTTATATGTGACATATACGAGTAAAACCTGTCTTAATCGGAGGCACGATGTGGCCAGAATCACTCTAAGTGGCTCTCTTTTGTTTAAAATGGACTAAATTTTAAGTACATACGGAAAACCGACCAAACGCATTCTTTTTCCGTTGAAACGTTATGAGAATAATTCGTGAGTCATATATGACGTGTAAGAATCATCCTCGCCTCAATATGAGACACAGTGTGGCCGTCACCAATCAATGTGTCTACCTTTTGTTTCAAAAGGACGCCATTTTAATTGAAAAACATCAACTGACATATGGAAAACCGAACAAACGCATTCAGATTGGGTAGATACATTAGAACAATGATCCATGGGTCATATGTGAAATGTACGAGTCAACCCCGCCTCAATCCGAGGCGTGGTGTGGCCGCCACCACTCAAAGTGTCTGCCTTTTGTTTCAAAAGGACACCATTTTAATTGAAAAATATCAACTGACATACGGAAAACCGACCAAACGCATTCGGAATGTGTCAATAATTTAGCACAATGATCCATGGGTCATATGTGATGTGTAAGAGTCAACCTCGCCTCAATATAAGGCGCGGTGTGGCCGCCACCACTCAAAGTGTCTGTCTTTTGTTTCAAAAGGACGTCATTTTAAGTGAAAAATATCAACTGGCATATGGAAAAGTGACCAAACACATTATTATTGTGTCTATACTTTATCACAGCGATCCATGAGTCAAATGTAATGTGTACGAGTCAACCCCACATTATTCTGAGGCACGGTGTAGCCAGAATCACTCTAAGTGGCTCTCTTTTGGTTAAAATGGACAACAATTTAAGTACATATGGAAAAATGACTAAACGCATTCGGTTTTCGTTGAAACTTTAGGAGAACGTTTCATGAGTAATATGTGACGTGTACTAATCAACCCTGACTCAATCTGAGAGGCGGTGTGGCCGGCACCACTCAAAGTGTCTGCCTTTTTTTTTCAAAAGGACGTAATTTTAATTGAAAAACATCTACTGGCATACGGAAAACTGACCAAACACATTCGGATTATGTCGATACATTATAAAAACGATCCATAGGTCATATGTGATGTGTACGATTCAACCCCACCTCAATACGAGGCGCGTTGTGGCCGCCACCACTCAATGTGACTGTCTTTTGTTTCAAAAGGACGTCATTTTAAGTGAAAAACATCAACTGGCATACGACCAAAAGCATTCAGATTTTGTCTATACTTTAGAAAAAATATCCATGGGTCATATGTGATGTGTACGAGTCAACCCCTCCTTAATCAGACGCACGGTGTGGCTAGAATCACTCTAAGTGGCTCTCTTTTGTTTAAAATGGACAACATTTTAAGTACATACGGAAAACTGACCAAACGCATTCGGTTTCCATTGAATCATTAGGATAACTATTCATGGGTCATATTTCATGTGTAAAAATCAACCCCACCTCAATCTGAGATGCGGTGTGGCCGGCACCCCTCAAAGTGTCTGCCTTTTGTTTCAAAAAGACGTCATTTTAATTGAAAAACATCAACTGGCATACGGAAAACTGACCAAACGCATTCGGATTGTGTCGATACTTTATCACAACGATCTATGGGTCATATGTGACATGTAAGAGTCAACTTCGCCTCAATCTGAGGCGTGGTGTGTCCGCCACAACTAAAAGTGTCTCTCTTTTGTTTCAAAAGGATGTCATTTTAAGTGAAAACATCAACTGACATACGGAAAACTGACTAAACACATTCAGATTGTGTCGATACTTTAGCACAACAATCCATGAGCCATATGTGATGTGTACGAGTCAACCCTGCCTTAATTGGGGACACAGTGTGACCAGAATCACTCTATGTGGCTCTGTTTTGTTTAAAATGAACAACATTTTATGTACATACAAAAAACCGACCAAACGCATTCGGTTTCCGTTGAAACTCTAGGAGAACAATCCATGGGTCATATGTGACATGTACGAATCAACCCCGCCTCAATTTGAGACACGGTGTGGCCGACACCACTCAAAGTGTCTGCCTTTTGTTTGAAAAGGACATCATTTTAATTGAAAAACATCAACTGGCATATGGAGAACCAACCAAATGCATTCAGATTGTGTGGATACTTTAGCACAACGATCCATGGGTCATATGTGATGTGTAAGAGTCAACCCCACATCAATCCGAGTGGTGGTGTGGCCGGTAGCACTCTAGGTGTATGTATTTTGTTTAAAATGGACATCATTTCTGGTAAACATATAGGGTATACAAAAAACTGATCATATTATGAATTGACATCCGGATTCCACATATAATAGTCATTCAAATTTTAAATTGGATTATAAATGAATTATGTATGTTTATAATTACGTTATGAATTCTAATTTAATTATGGATGATTATAGTTCCGGCATTATATGTTAAATGTGTATGAATTTGTTCTTTATATGTATGTATTAGTTGGTTATTTCAGGTACAATAATTGTATATGTATGTGTTAGTTTATTGCAGGTACAATAATTTGATTGAAAATGGGAGGGCACAAAATGAGGCCTGGTGTAAAAATTTCAGATCTGCTGTGCAAATTGCAGGCTGCTGTGCAATCTGCACAGCATAGGCTATGCCAACTGTTCAAAACTGTTGGCATAGCCTCTTGGTTCCTTTTTTTACCAACGGTTCATTGAACCATTGGTAAAAATCCTTTCCCAGAGGTTCATTGAACCATTGGGAAAGAGGGTAATCCTTGGGATTTTCCAACGGTTCAAGCCAAACCATTGGGAAAGACTATCCCAACGGTTTGTCACATCTGTTGGGATATGTTAGGCTTTCCCCACCCTATCCCAACGGTTCACAGTAAACCGTTGGGAAAACCATTCCCAACAGATTACATCCCTATAGTTTGCAGAACCATTGGTATAACATATACCAACGGTTCTGCAACATTTCTCAATGGTTCAGAACCGCTGGGAAAGGCTGTATTTCCAGTAGTGAAAAAAGAAGTTAGTTGTGAAAATGTTGTATGACTCACGGAATGAAAAGTGAGAAGATATTCCCTTACGTTGTGATTCCTTTTAAATATACATATTTTAACATTGTTTTTAATGATTTTAGAATTTTAAATAACATATAAAAGAACCACAATTATATTTATTATATCATATATTGAGTTCTTGTAATATATATCATTACCCATCTATTAATAATCATTCATCATTTTCACTATTTCGGGTGTTAATTGCCTAATTTATCATGTATGATTTAACTTATAATTCTTGTTCCTATTACATATATCCTAATATAGTAATATACAGAATTTAAATCATGATCTAAATATAATATATATCTTATATACATATATTTATAAAAATCCATAATTTTTGATATAATAAATGAAATACACCATTCATGTAGACTGTAGGCTGTACGTATGCATGAATTCTTCTTCCTTTTTTTGTAATATTACAAAATAATGAATACTAAGTAATATATATAATTATATTATAATTTTAGTATAATATTTATATCATATATGTAACATGGAATTATAAAAACATCCTATAATACATTCTATGTAGTGTGTGAACAAATCACATTGCTTTGAGGATGCGGTACTCCACAAATCCTCAAACGATGTTATCGTATCACCAGAAAATAGAACGTATGATATTATGTGTTATATTAGAATTAAATAATTATAATAAAACTATAAATATTATATATTTCATATATATATATATATAGTTTCTATAATAATTCTTACCATTAGAGGTGGTAAATGAATAATGGACAATCATCATTCGCAAGGTGATAGTTTGTCGTACACATAAACGGTAACTTTGTTATCCTTTAGATGGACGTGTGTATAAGTGTATGTAAAAATATTAGAATAAAAATTCTCAATATATTTAGGATATTGAGGTGTTTTTGTAATTATTCCTCACGAAGAGTTTAGGTGGTGGAGATTGAAAACAAATCAAAATAGATTGAGGAAGGATGTTACCTCTTATTCGGGTAACTCTATTTAATTTTTAGGAAAGGGATTCCTTGTATAGATTTCATCCCAATGTGAGGATTCTTGATTGATTTTATGTATCCTAGAAACTTATTTGAGCAGTTTTTGGGACAGAAAAATGGATTTAATTATTTGAGATAGCGGGAGGGTTGACTGCCTTTTCGTAATTCAGGAGGAGTAGCATTCATGTATTGTTTTTCATGAATGAATTCTTTCCACGTTTTTTCTATGACTAGTAGCTTCTATAATGTAAAAAATTAAATTAATGGGAGTATAGGGGATAAATACGAATATAAAATAGATTTTGGAATTCTTTATATTTCATTTTATCTCTTATGTTTAATGTTTAGTCCCTTATCAAACTAATTTTCACCTTAATCGTTGTAATTATGTTTAATTACATTCAATAATATAGTTTTTTTCAATAAATAAGTTTGACCTAATTATAAATTATAAATTATTATGATTCCATATATGGAATCAATTTTTCTAAATTCAAATGACATTAGTGGAATAATGTAATTTAAATTTAATCCCTAAGATGGGACACTAATGCAGGTTTCTAAAATAAAAATGAACAAACATTTTCTATGTTTTTATATTCAATTTTAAAGTGAAATTGATTCCAATTAACGAAATTGTATTTAATGAAATAAAATTGATATTATCAAACATTAAAACAAATATAAAATATAACTATACAATTTAAATGAATTTCATGAAAAAGAAATTTTGAGTTAAAATCTTGAATGTTTCACTATTCACCAATAAATGAAACTTCTCATAAAAATATCAAAACATCACCATGTACTAATTTGTATGTTCCAATTTAAAAATGATGATTATTTTGATATATAAAATTTATAATTGTTCCATTTAAAAAAAATAAGATCTCTATTAAATGGTTGTAAAAGTGTATTTATAAAAATATTTATTTTTTTGTGTAATATTGGGTTTGTTCTTATATAATGACTGTAAGATCAATTGGATTAATATAAAAAATATATTATTGAATATATAATATATTTATTACCTTAATAGATCTCACTATTTGAAATTAATTTAATAAATTTGGATAAATCATCTCCGTGAAAATAAAAATAGTTTTCAATAAAAACATTCTATTTATGTTCAATTGGTTTTTATATTCAATACTAATTAATTTGTAAGAAATTAATTTAATTTATTGTTTTGTAATAAATATATTTTAATAATTAATCTAATATTATTCATAAATACAAATATTATTTCTAGGTTATATCATATCATATTAATTAAGAATATTTTATTAATATATTAATGTTCAGTAATACATATTATTTTGTGTAACAGAAGCTATCAAATAAAGTAATTAGTTTATGTAAGGAATAATATCCTTGTTTTTAGATGAATTGAAATATTTCGTATATATTAAAAATACTAAATATAGTATAATAACATCAAATATTATATTCCCTTACGAGCTTTTGTTGCATGTCATACACACCAACGAATACAATATTATTACATTAGAATTTTGGGGCATTAAATAGTTTGAAGATGATGCTTATTTTGAGGACTATCCCATATGAATCATTGATATGATCATTAAGGGTAATTTGGGATTATCCTTACCTTTAGTATGGGTTCAACACGACACAACCTTTTACATGATGAGACTTCGAAGCGAGAGGCCGAAGTTGGTGCTCGGTGGTTGGAGTTATTATTAGATGATGTTTTGTGGTCCATTGGAAGGTGATTTCTAGAATGAGTTAGTGGTTTAATAGTGAAAGAACCTGGTTCTTCATGTGGTTTTTATCCTTTAATTTTCTATCCATATTTATTGGGCCATAATATGGTGCCTAATGAGATCGTGGATGTTTTCAGAGTTTCTAGGGCTTGTTTAGATCCCGAAGCCCCAATTTTTAGAAAATGTGATGGGGAGAAATATATGTAGATACCATGATATACATGCCATAAATTTATACCTAACCATATGAGTCTTTACCTAGAAGAAGGAATTGGTGCTCTAATTTCTATAGCCATGCACCAAGGTTCGTATGCCCATGCTGGTAGCTCTGCAACTTTTAGTTGAAGTGTGTTGCATGGTTTACACATGGATAGTGAAATTCGGGACATGAAATCATATGGGGTCCCTACATTGTCAGTGGGGGGTTCATGGTTGGTGCATTGTTTGGCCATCCATGTGTCCAAACCATGAAACCTAAATGTTTTTGGTAAAATTATGATTTCTCCCTTAAAAATATACCAACCCTACCCCTATTTCTCATTAACACCTCCTAAGGATATGAGGAATTAATTTATCCTATTGGAACTCTCAAACTCCCATATTCATAGTTTTTTTTTTCAATTTCATCGTCTAAGGCTAAATTATAGAATCTTTGGTCATGTTTGATTCCTCCAGGAAGGGTGTTTAATCTTTAGGCTTAGATTTTCATTTACCTTCCTAACGATAATGATATTTTGATGTATGATCATATAATTTTTTTTGGGAATTGATATGTTCTCCAATATTCGTCTGATCCATGAAAAAGTAAGAGATGATACTGGATGATAATTTTCATATAGAATTGAGGTAGGTGATCTATGAATCATGACTCAGGGTCTCGTCATTTCATAAATTGTTGTCACTATGCACATTCGGGTTTCACCAGGTATTTCTTATTAAATTCAAATGTGATTCTTATAATCAATGAATTAATGTTCTATATCCCCTTATATATATATTCCCTTCTCATCCTTGGAGGTTACAACCTCAACTTTATCCTACAAAAGTAGTTTTTTTATTTTTTATGACATTAATGGTATTTTATGAATATCTACGCGAACCGTATGCCATGCTTTGACATATCCTTAAAAAGGTGTGTGACTAAATTAAATGAAATAATTTTTAATGCTCATAATATATAGTTATCAATTTACCCTAAAATGTTAAGTGTTCCGGTTAATTAATGAACCCTTAAAATGTTAAACTTAATGTACGTTTATAGATATCACTTGGAATAGTTAATTATAATTTAATTTCATTAGGTTGTATGTTTATTGACCACGTTTTCATGTATATGAATGGTAAAGGAATAATCCTAATAAATGAAATCATAATTCAAGTAATAAATGATTCCATGAACATTATTATTCATGTCACATTAAAGAAGGGTAATTAAATGAACCAAATGAATTATTATATGGAATGATTATTAAATGGAAATGAAGTGAATGAAATATGTATAGGGTGCCTATTGCATATGGATATTTTTATCTTTATTGTAGTGGTAAAACTAGAACCAGTCATGGATTCTAGAGGGAGTTCCTTGAAAACTCAAAGGATTACATTTCTATTCATGGAGCTAGTTCAAAGGGATATACTAACATTAGAACATAGTCCGTATACACTAAATTATTCCTGAATGATTTTTTAGGATCCCATCACTATATTTTCGGCTATTGGGATTCTATGGGTACACTCCTTGGATACAGGTTGATGTATTTGGACAAATTGCACCCTGGATTCTCCCCATTGGGACCAATCCTGCTTAACTTAGGGTTACCATAGATGTGATATTTGTACATGGAATAATCATTAACAATGGAATGCCTTTGGCCATTGCCTTTAAATGCAATTATAACCCTATTCCCAGACTCTATGTTATTACAATGAGTTGGTTGGACCCGTGAGGTCAATCATTTTTTTCTTTCACCCTGGATATTCATTCAATATTATCATCATAGTATTCCATCGATACAACATGCATCCTATAACATTATCTATATTATATATAGTATGGTTTAAACTTATTATAAATTGTAACATAATTACTTAAATGTTACACGTTCAGACACTGGTAGATAATGAAGAAGGTATGGGTTGTTTACATTTCTGTAATGTGTTTAGTTTTATATATACCCACAAACTATTTTATTTTATATTCACTGACTATATTTTTATTGAATCCATTGGTGGTGTCCTATTGATATTTTTCTCACACCCTCTATGGGGCATCATTGGTACCCGGGAAAATTATTTTCATGTAGGTGTTTATAAGGGGAAGCACCCCGATTTGGAAACCTGATGTGATTTCTCCGATAGGATGGTGCTTGGTAGTAGATGATAAATCTAGATCTTGGGATCATGGATAGTTTTCTCAACATTTTTATTCTTTTATATAGAATGTATTTCTTTCATCCATGTATATCTATTTTTTAGTTTTGATGAGACATGACACTATATAATCATCATTTGTATATATTAGAGTTCATCTTTTCAGTTTATTATTATTGATGGATATCAATGAATATCGTACACTGATAGTTTCATTTATTCATTATACCACTTCTGATAAAATTAATAAATTTTTTTATAAATCTATATTCACTCAGTTTCACTCTAACATGAGGGAATAGTATCCCCACAGACACACCCTAGGCCCTCGCTACCTATCAAAAGCCTCCAGTGTATGGGGAGGTGTGCTTCTGGTGATGTGTCCCACAATATTTATGAACCATTGAAAGAATCTTGAGTCAATAAATCACAAGAATTCCCAACAAACATATCTACTTCTATCAATTGTGATATAAAATCATCATGATTGATTATAGAAAAATATAGCTTCATGAATCGATGTTATTAGTTTTCCATCACCACCTACAATTGCTTGATATAAGGATTGATTTAGTTTTATATATATGATATTTATGATATTATTATACTTATGTAATTATTATACCCCATTTAACTTCATACAATCCATTATACGAGAATATGATAATGTTCGTCATGCGTACGATGAACTACCTCCTCACGGAGTGATTTGAATCGAACACGCTTTACAATGCATGTAACAAGGATTTTAATTATTGAAAATATGTGATATATATGACCTAGAATTTATTATTTAATGGAAATATATTATTTACCAATTTTATTTCAATCCTTTGAGAAAATAGAATCTGTATTAATGTATATGGATGACCTATCATCTCCACGAATGATGTATTTCCTTTTCTATATATATTATTTTCAACATACTTAAAATACATATGTAATGAATAACTATGATATTTATATCATGGTTAAAATTATAAATATGACTGAACTATTATAAATTAATGAGGAACAAACAAATCAAAACATACATGAAAAACAATATACTTATTGCTTGAAATGTGACGTTAACATGGAATTGTTATTAAAATTGTTACAAAATGCCATAAGTAAATAATATATGGTATGATATATATGTTGATTGTCCTGTAATATAAATAAAATAGTTGTAAATTTATTAAATAGTCTGTTTTAATGTATATAACATTAGTTAAAACTTAAGGTAAGGGATTTTCATCTCAATTTTTATATCCGTGAGAAACATGACATATGAACCACTTATTCCATTTGTGTAGTGTATATAAATCCCAGGAATATATTTTAGGATTGTTGACAATACTTTCCATTAGAGAGTCCAAATAATGGAAAAGGGGGATACCTTAAGCATAAAGAGGGACACCATTCGAAGAACATAAAAAAATTTGATGAAAGCATGGACCAGGACCCATTTGGAGTGAGGCGTGCAAGTTAATTGCGTGCAGCTCACTTGCACTACCAATTTGGGTTTTCGCCCGAGGTGTAAGGTGGACAATAAGTAGCCTATGTGGTCCCCAATTTCTACGACAAATTTTCCAAACGTCAAATTCAAGCTCTGGTCGCCCAAGCCTTCAACTCAACTCTTTTGAATGCTTTTAAGGTAACTTTTTTCCTAGAATGGAAGACTTGAAGGATTAGGATAAGGCCTATGTGTTTAGAATTCATCAACACTTGTGCGCCAAAGTATCCATCCCTCCTTAAGAATGGAAATACTTGCACACCGACCTACCCTTTTGATGAAACTTGCACACCGCCTTTTTGGAAACATCGTAGGATAATACTAATGGCTTGAGTTAAGTCTCGAAAAGTATTACCCTATATATTCTCCATCTCCCAGGTGAACCCATGCCGTGAAAGTACACTTTTTCGGCCAAGACTTTCACGCCAACTTCATTTTCATGCCTCTCTCTTGTTCACCTCTCCTCTTCAAGATATTATCCCTCGAACCCCTTCTCAAATCCATTTATGGCATGGTTCCTTTGTTGGCTTCCTTATCTAATAAGAATTCTGTGAGAACATCTCCCAAAAGCTCATGACTTAAAAGTTTTATGTCCCTATGGTTAGAAGTCTCCTCCATGTAACCTCATCCTTTAAGATGAAAAGAAATTTTGATTTAGGACATCCTCCCCAGGAGTAATCCCCTTATTCCCTTAGTTTGGGCCTCTTTCTCAGGAATAAGCCCCAATCATAATTCCTTTAATTATGGGAATCCTCCTCAGGAGTAAGACCCAAGTCCCCTTAACCTAGGCCACCTTCTCAAGAGTAATCCCCAATCACAATTTCCTTTAACATTGGGACTCCTTCTCAGGAATAATCCCCAGTCGTAATTTTCTTTAACATTAGGCCTCATTCTCAGGAATAAGCCCCAATCATAATTTCTTTAATTTGGGACTCCTTCTTAGGATTAAGCCCCAAGTTAATAGTCCCCTTTAATTTTGGCATCCTCCTTAGGAGTAAGCCCCGTGTTAAAACAAAAAATCTCCATAAGTTACAAATACCTTTTTGGACCCTACTCCCGGGCTTCTTTCCTGAAGTAAGTCCTAGTATTCATCTACTTGGGTGGTCATAAATACGTAAGCCCCATATCATTTCTTGTGACTGCGTCTTTCATGGAACAATCGTCAGGTTTACTGATACTTATTGTTTCTCACACTGAGCATGAATCACATGATCTTAGAGTGTAAAAGTAATCACGACATCTATTTTTGGGCCATTAACCATGCATAAGCCCCGTATTTCTTCACCCGAACTATATGGAATTTGATCTCTTCCTTAAAATTAGAGTGCGTAGGAAGCCTTTATAAGGTTCAAGCCCATATTTCATTAAATATTTTCCATCCCATATGACGTTAAACTATATCCTTCTTATTGGACTACGTGGGTTATGATTCCTTTTTAACAAGGATACGTAGGTTGCCAATCTGTGGGTACGATCTAGACTCTGAAATAATCCCTATATTTCTGAAAGAAAATAAACTTCATGTGCCCCACTGAGTGGCTTTAAAACCAGTATGGCCATCATAATGACCAATAGATTTCTATATAATGTATTGAAGGAAACCATTGAATAAGAATCTCTAATACGTATGGATGATTCTCCATCAATGAAGAACCTCAAATATATATAAAAGATTCTCTAAATACCATACATATCAATCATCGATATCTACATTTAAAAAAACTCATTGTCATTCTTGGTGAATTAATAAGGATTCATGAACATAACTTAAATCTATAATAAAGTCCCAGAGTAGGCAATAACCCCCCCCCCCAAAAGGTGTGATGATCTCGACCTTCCATCATCTCGACCAATGAAAATTATTAAGCCTCACCGGTCCACAACTAATGAGAACCTACCTTTGTAATGTATGTCCAAATGGATATAGAATCATTGGGTGTTTCCAGTTCTACGAATTAACCTGTTAGAAACCGATTGGAAAGTTTGAACCTTAAACAAACAAGGTCATCCCCAATTCCAAAAGAAACAAGGATTATCATAATGAAATTTTTTTGATTCACATATCCATATGATGATCCCTCTTTCATGGGGCTTATTAGTCAAGGTTAGGAAAGTGGTAAGTGTTTTGTGTTACAATCTCAGTGTTTATTTGGATTTCTCTAGGGTTATGCTTCTAATTAGGATGTATTATTATCTACCTATGAATTAAATCTTTTATTTTCTTTTAATACGGTTATTTATGTATACTACATGGGTTCCTTTTATTTTCCTCTTCATGAACTCAACATTTTAAAATGATGTTTTTAAGAAAAATCATTGTTATTCCTATCATCAGTGAAAACCCCTTTTCAACTAAAATCAGGTTTTCAATTTTTTTTTGAATTAATATAAATGAATTAATAATTTCCCTTTTACCCATGTTTCACTTATTACAAATTTTTTAAAATGAATTCTTATTCCATTTATTAGACAAATCCTATTTGGAGTTTACCAAAAATTTGGAAGGAATCTCTCGTTAAACATGTATGACATTAGTGGAAATTTCAAAAAGATAGGAACATTGTTTTATTTGAATGTTCCATTATAATTTTTAAAGTATATTTTCAAATAAAATTATTTTCAAAATATTTTATTAAATTTATATTTTTAAAAAGTGATTTTCAATGAAATGATATTTTTCTCAGGAATCATTAAAAATGATTTTTATTTCATTCTCATTTTCAATATGAGATCAAATTATTTATTGTTACTTATGATTTACTGGGGATATGGACCAAGGATAAAATTATTATTATTTATATTAAAGGGTTATGTTTATTATGACATGATTTTTATGAAACTTGTTTCTCTTCTATGGGTTATTTGATGAAAAATAATAATGAAACCCACATATGTTTCCACGGGTTATAATGTGATAAAATAATGAAATGATTATGAAACCTGTTTCCTTTATATAGGTTAGGTTATGATTATTTTTTATTGAAACATGTTGCATTTAATGGGTACTGATATGGTGATATTTTATGATATTTTGGAACACATTTGAACGATTTTCATTATGTGATGGGTGAGACCTATATCTCTGTGCAATAAACTGGGTAAATATTGATATATCATGTGATAAAAATGGATAAAATAAGTAGTGAACCAACAATAGTAATCAAATATATCAAATAGGATGTTATTGGGATTGAGTCTTGACTTCTACGACAGTTTGGGGACTAAACCCAGTCCACTATTACAGTCTTCATAGTGAGCCTATAACTAATATGGAAATGATTTTATATTATTATGTGTATTACCTAAAAATATGTATTATAAAAATATTATGATCTCATTTTTCATGTCATTTGATTCCCTTATGATTAATGTTTTATGAACTGCGCTTATTTTTTCCATTACTGATGTTTCTGATCTATGGTATTCAGGGTATGGGTTTCAAATGTTATTCTTCTATTCTCCTAACCCTAATTTCATGATATGCTGATATATCCCTAGTTTACCCTTATTGAGCTTCTAATGACCCATTTCATTATGTTTCAATTAACCATGTTTTGAAGAAAGTTATTATGTATGAAATGTATATGAAGGGTGGTAGTTTTGAAGAACATATTTGGATATGATATAGATCAGTTATGGAAAAGTTTTTTTCCATCTATCCAGGTTTCAAAATTCACTATACCTTTATGTTACTAAGTCATTTTTTTGGTTTATGTAATTAATATTCATCTAAAAATATATAATAACTATGAATGATATGTTTAGGGTCGTTATAATATTGATCTGAATGACCTAATATTGACCATTCATTGGGGGTGTTTACTGATTATTTTGGTGTGATCAAATATGGTTAGAGTGCTAGGTATACATATTGGATGATGATTGTAATTATTTTTGTTATATGTTGTGATTCCTTATAGTTATGTTAACTATATATTTTCCTCTTCTTCTTAGAGTCTAGTTGTTGGATTTTTGTGGAATTCTATTGGTGATTACCCCTTGGGGTGTATGGATATGAGACTAATGAAGAAAATACAAGAAATAAATATTATTTGATCTCAAAATGGATGAATGAGTCAACCTTTAATGTTATAAATTGATTGAGTAAGAATAGAGATTGATCTAAGGATTTTCATGTTTAGAATGGCTATTTAAAACTAGGTGACTTGGGTATAATTGGTTTAAGGGATGAGTTATCTATAATGTGATATTGTAATGGGAAAGGTTTTATAAGAATTATGATTGAACTAATATAATTGTATCATGTAAATGGATATCTATATTTATAGTGTATGAACCAAATTCACTTATAATTTTTAACAACTAAAAATTTTATTAATGAAAATTACTCTTGATATAATTTAATGTCTTATTATGTAATATGGATATATAAAACATATTCACTTCATTGTTTTTGTGTTTTTGGATTTTTAAAAGAATGTTAAGAATTATTATTTTTGCTAATATAGTCATTGAACAATGATCACATGATTTGGTCAAGTATAGGTCTTTAACAAATCCATTTTACATTGAGAAAGAAAGATATGGCCTCATCTATAAGAAATTATCCATATGAAGCCCATTTTTGGAGCTTGCAATGGAGGTTGAATCACTAGGATTATCTCTAGAAGAAGCCCAAAAGACCGAATTGTGGGATGAAATGGATTCTAGATGATCAGCCACTTTATTACACTCACGCCAAGTGTGAACCTCCTTGATATTGCTACTCATGAGGCTGTTGAATTTTCTAATAGTATATGATATATACCAGGGAATATTTTCAGTTCCATGAAGAGCCTTAAAGTGGACCATGCAGTCTGTTTCCATTTCATCAATGAGGATATTATGTTGAAAGCACAACCTAAGGCCAGAAAGCATGGATGAAGCCTCTGCCTGGAGTTAATGACCACTTCCATAATGAGCAGTGAACAACAGGATGACCAAGCCACTAGAGTCTCAGGCAACACCTCCACCCCACAAGATACCCTTTCTAGAAGAGCCATCAGTATTCAGTTTGAGGCCCATGGAGGGAGGCCTCCAATAGACCCAATGATCGGCTCTATCATTGAGAAGAGAATTGGAACCCGTAGGTCTCGGCTGGAGAGGACTCTGCATGGGGGACTATCACAACTAATCATTTGTTCTGAGAAAATCCATGAGCAGGAATCGTGTTTTGATGATAATAAATCCTCCTGACATACAAGCTCCCTCATATATGGCTCTGTTATGAGCATTCCAAATTCCCCAAAACCGAGTGGTTAACACCAGAGCACGCACTTTCCTCTCCAAGCTTTGTTCAGGTGATCCCTGGAACCAGTGGTCTATGAAATCATTCACAGAATGTGCTTTGACATTGTAGGTAGTGAGGCCACCATAGAAGCTCCACACTGAATGTGCTTAGACCCCATCAAAGAAAATATGGAAGACCCTCTCCTCCATAGCATGGCAGCATTAACATTTGAAAATAGAGGGTATAACCAGCTTTTTGATGTTATTATCAGTCGGCACCACACAGTTCCTGATAATCCAAGAGAGAAAGTTAACTTAGAGGGAACTTTTTTACAACATAAGGTCTCATGTCGTGGGTCAGAGCTGTCATGTGAAGCCATAATTTCATGAAAACATTTGGTGGAGAAGATCCCTAAAGTAGAGGGAGTAAAGACACAATGATCAGGCCCCGTGTTCATCTCAACATTCATATAGGTTTCCATTTTATCATTGTTCAACACTGCCTTGATAAAATAAGGGAACCTACTAGACTCCCTATAGGATATATGAGGGGCTAGACAACTAGGAAATCCAAGGATGGAACCAACCCAATTGTGGTGCCCAAAGGATAGGTCCCCATTACCAATAATCCAGCGAGACAGTTTTTGGAGGGAAGGAAGGAAGTCATCAATCATAGACCAAAGGGGCGAGTTGTGACTATGCCTAGTAATAGGAAATTCAATGCATCTATGGTGAATCATCCTTCCCCATAAGGACCGGCCCTCAAGAGCCTCCCAGGATAGTTTGGCATTGATGCAGTGGAATGTTTTGTGCAGCTTTCTAACATCAATACCTCCATTACATATTGGTTATTCCATTCTCTTCTGATAGTCCAAAAGATGTTTTCCTTCAGAGAGAGAATCCTTGAGAAAACCTGCAATAATTCTATCAATGGAGGTAATGACTCCCTTAAGGAACTATGATGGAAGCCATCACGTGAACATGAATGGATGACAACACAGTGTTAATGAGAGTGATCCTGACTCCAAAGGTAAATAATCTGTTTTTCCAATTAAGAATTCTTCTCATGATCATATGTACAAGGTGGTCAAAGTCATGGATGTGAAGATGTTGGGGATAAATGTGTGCACCAAGGTATTCAGGAGGAAATTTACCTTTTTGTATGTCCAGACTAAAGACTAAAGAGGCCACACGTCTTGATCCACATCTATTAGAGATGAAAATGTTACTCTTGGAGAAGTTGATGAGTTGACCACTCCAATTTCAATACTCCTTTATCACCTTATTAAATCTATAGACAGACCTGCTACTTCCATTCAGGAAAACCAATGTGTCATCATCAAACATGAGGTGGGTCATACTTGAGAGGATTGAATGACTCCGGTAAGGATGAATCTGCCCAAGGTTTCTACTCCTATTAAGAAAACTACTAAGCACATCCTAGAAAATGATGAAGATGGTGGGGGACAGAGGGTCCCCCTTCCTGAGTCCACGAGTAGATTTGAAAAATCCATGAGATTTTTTCATAAAGGTGACAGAAAGCTCGGAAGCACTGAAACATCTAAAGATGATGTTAGTGGCCCAGGTCTAGAAGACCATACCTATGAGTACCTTGATGATGGAACTCCATTAAATTCTATCATGGGACTTATTTAAGTCGAGTTTTATGGCTAAACTGGACCCATGAGATTTGATGTTAACATCTGATATCAACTCCTGGGCCAGAGCAATCACCCCTTGTATAGTCCTACATTTCACAAAACCATACTGCTCAAGGGTGATCCATTGGGGGAAAAACTAGATATTATTTTATTAATGAGATTGGATAGGATTTTGTAGGAGAAGTTACACATACTGATAGGCCTATAGTGATGCAAAGAAGAAGGATCTTTGATCTTATGAATAACGACCAACATTGTTTCCCTGGTCACCCAGGGAATGTTGCCTCCACGAAAGAAATCCAGGATATCCAGAACAACATCATGTTGGAAAACAGACCAGGACTCTCTGTAAAAGGATCCTCAAAAGCCATCCAGGCCTGGATCACTTTCATGGTTAAGGCTTATCATGGCCTCATGTATCTCCTTCTCATTCGGGATTGCTTCAAGGGACTCATTATCTTGTCTAGAGACATGGGAGGGGATCATGTCTAGGATGATCTTCATGTCACTAGGATAACCCATAGACATGCAAGGGTTAGTGCCTGCCAGTAAATCCTTGAAATTAGAGAATGCCAACCCACAAACTACATCCATGTCATCAGTATACGAGCCGTCCCCCAGAATCATGTTAGGATTGTGATGATGAAGCTTCTCCTTAATGCAAGCATGAAAATAGGCAATGTTTTTATCCCCCTCATGAAGCTGTTGTATCCTTGATTTCTCATGAGAAAGCCGCTCTTGGGACAGAAGCATTTGCACCAAGATGTCCTTCTTACGATCAAGGTACTAAAATACTTGATCACTCCAATCATGATCAAGATTGGCTTCTAAATAATCAACATCTGACATAAGCCCTTCATATCCTTGTCAGTAGGGGGCTCCTGCTTAAACCAGGCCAAAAGCTCTTTCCTTAAGTGCCTCTGTTTGTTGTACTACCCGATCCACAAGTGCCCTTGTTCAGGAGCACCACACGATCTTGTGACTACTTGAGTATGACCTTCAATGCAGGTCCATTGATGAGAGAATATGAAGGAGATACTGGGCACCTATCTTGAGTACAGGGAAAGCAGCAGGGGAGAATGTTCAGAAATGCTTCGAGTTAGGATGGTTACCTGAGCATTGGGGTAGTCAGAGATTGCATGAAAATTGGACAAGCATCTATCCAAATGACTCCATGATCTTCGGCCTCCTCTTTGATTATTGCACCATGTGAAGCGGTCCCCAGAGTAACCCATGTCAGATAGTCCCTTGCTGACCATGAATTGGAAAAACTCCAAGCTTTCCTTTCTAGGGAAGGGACCTCTCCCCTTCTTCTCATTAGGATCAGCTATGGTATTGAATTCGCCTCGAACAAACCAGGGGGAGATAACCGGATCAAAGGATTGAATCCCCTACTAAAGAGAGCTTCTATTGTGGGCATCATAGCTTCCATAGATAAAAGAGGCATGAAAAAGGTTATTTCCAGACTTGACTTTGTTCATGAGGGATTGGTCATCAGAAACAAGTAAATCAATAGAGATGTGTTTTTCCAGAAAATCCAGATGTGGGAATTGGATGGGTTTTCATGAAAAATGCCATGCATTCGGATTTTTCAGGCAAACTCACCAATTCTGGAAGAAACCTATTTGGGATCCAATACCACAACAATGGAGGCCTTTTCTTTCCTCATCTCCATGATAATGAAGTCAGTTTTTTCCCTGGGACCAAGACCACGAGAGTTCCAGATGAAGATACACGTCATTGAAATATGGATAAGATAAAAAAAATAAAACTCCAACCCAAGATAAAATAAAAGATCCAAAAAAACATGCAAGAAAATGTCATATACACTACCACAATTGAAAACAAAAATTCATGTACCAAAAATAAATCCTAACATATAACCTCAAATTCCAAATAAACCAGGAAAAACTATACGACATAATAATGTCCATCCCAACCTTCTATCCTCTTATGTAGACCTAAATAACTATTTACACAACCAATGTTTGAGAATAACATATACAACCATTATTTTCCTTTAGAGATCCTCCCCTAAAAATGATAATGAAATGGTTATAAATCCTAATTAAAATATTGTGAAACTGACTTTTCACCTAAGAAGGTACAAAATTTCCACAGATACACCATGTATATCTTCCACAAAGTATCGTACCAAATTCATCATATAATATCGAACATATTTCAAAGAATATAAAACTACCACCACCCCACTAGTTTCTTCTCTTTCCCCATCATATTAATTTATAACCCTCACTCTCAAAATTTAATCCATCTTCCAGGGAACTGAGATATTATATCATATAATACACCTCATGTGTCATAATAATTCATTACCACATCCACTTCTCTATATAGTGACCTAATAGATTCTAGGATCCACCATATCCCATTTTTAATCTATTATAACTCAATCAATCATATAACATTCATTTCATGGATATAATAATCATTAGGGTATTATATTAAGAGATATGTGTTTATTAATTTAATACAAGCCATCATATCCCTTTACATACATGTATGAGAATGGTAACCACCATTCATACTATTACATTTACTACTAAGAGAAAAAATGTGGGAAGATGATGTAGTTATCCATATATTATTTTCCAACCTAATTTTTGGAAGAAACTACCTCCTAGATTAAAATAGGTGTAATCCTCCCAAATGATATGTGTGTGGTAGATTATGAAATAATAAAAAAATATATGATATATAGATCACAACCACGGTATGGGAATTTATATATCCATAATCTCAACGATATATGTCATCACTCAAAAACCTGACTATAACCACTATGGACTTGATAACATAGATGTAAACATGAATTCTAAATGATTTTCATTGTTTAAATATTTCCATTAAATATTTTATAATATGTTTACTATATCTATTAACCATTAAACATTAGTTTAACATTTTTAGCTGATTCTCATTCGATACCGGCTTAAAAAATATGATTTCATGGTCTCTCCAGATTATTACTATTATAATTCCAAATGGAATGAACCAAAAGGGTTAAAAAATTATATTTTATTATCAATCCATAATTATAGGTACTCTAGGACTCATCATAATATATGAAAAAAGATATTTTTAAACCCTGAATGAAGATCTACTTCATGCTGTTGGGAAAAGAATGCATAAATATTAATCCCCACAATATATAAATTAATAAAGATTAACTACCAAGATAGAATACCATATTTTAGAACAAAAATTTCAAAAATATCATTAACACATTACATCAGCCTTTATTCATTACTCATCACCATCACACAAATAAATTTGAAAAAATCATGAAAATTTCTATACATCCATACTGCCATCACCGGTTCCAACTATTTCAAAAAACTTGAGACCCCCCCCCCATATCAAACAAAACCATTATCCATATTGATACCACCCCACGTAACATCATAAGGGACGCATAAATAAAAATAAACAAGTCCAAAAGAAAATAAAAACCAATAAACTTGGAATGTATTCCCAAAAACTAAGGCTTTGAACCTTCATTTGGAGATGAGCATACTCAACATCAAACAATTATATTTATAAAACAACCGCCTAATTTCAATTATGAATAAACTAATTCAATTTTTATAGGTTGGAGCTATAGTAAACTTATGTCGTCATCTCTCAATAGCAATTAATTATTCAAAGATTCTTCAAGAAGACGTTTTTCTTTCAAAAAAAATAAGGAAAAAAATTCCATTCATGAATGTTACATTATTACATCATCACTAATCATTACCAACATCCTATTAATTATAAATATTCTATTAATGTATATATGAAAATTATTAATTTGACATTCTTCAATAATTATATTAGTTTACATTAAAACATAATAAAAACCTTTTTTATATAATGATCCCTTTTTATTATTTTACCAATAATAAATTTGAGATTTATGTTATTTAACCAATTTGGCCATAACAATAAAATACTAAAGCATATTTTAACTAATATACTATTCCTAATAATAAACATAGATATAAGACTCTCTATGAAATCAATATTCAAACAGTTATCAAGATGGTAACACATATGATCTCAATAACCATAAAATATCACTTTATTTATAATTTTTAATCATTAACTATGTTAATTACATAGTCACAAAAGTGGTAAATAATGAAAAAATATTTCATATAAATTTGTATGAGATGTAAAAAATCCCCAACCATAAATATTTAATTGTTTTTTAATGACAATCAATCTAAAACAAAAAATCACCAATCACCTCTCCCATAAGGAGACAACAAACCTCCAAGGATATTGCACTATAACCACGCTAATAAACATCGAATGAAATCTATAAGAATTATTGAAATCAATCTACATAGAATGAAATATTAATATGAGAGGATAAAAATACAAATGATAGTGAAACACAATATAAATAGGGAAACTCACTTTGGATCACCACATATTGAAAACATGAATCCTAAGACCAATCCCTTTCGAATGGGCTTCAGAATTCCATAATGAAGTACCTATGGCTTCTTAGAGTGTGGGGAGAATCAAAAAACTTTTTTAACGTCATAGGGCACGATTATAATTATATTCACACATCAATACAATGATTAATGACATTAATAGTGGTATTCCCATTTTTAATTGTATATTTTTTAATGCTCACAAAAAAATCATGTCACCTCAATCAAATAATTCTAGATCAATTCACATCATGGAAATCTTGTTAATGTCAAGAGTTTTCAATGATATATTCATAGAATCAAATCTTATTCCATTATAATCATTAAAAAAGGTTCCTTTCAAATATCAAACCATATTAACGACACCTTTTATGTATAAGAAATTCATATTTGGTTGAAAAACGTCTCACTCATAGTGTGAACTATGATTCCAACGTTGAACGCATCCTTCTTTCATATTCCAACACTCAAACTATACCAGATATACTATTAGATTTACCGAGGAACCTCAAACCATAAAAAACAACAAGGAACTGTATAGAATTATCTAGCTTGTAACAATAGAGACCACTTAAAAAAATTTCATTCTTGATTATTTAAAATAAAACCAGAGGAGACAGAAAAGAGATGGTCTTCTCAAAAAAATCAACACCATGGGACAGCTAAAAAATAATCTCACAGTTATCAGAGAAAAACCACCTCACCTAATAGAACATAGTAATGGTAAACATAATATTAAAAACTATTTCAAAAACAATATAATAGTGTAGATGCCTCCCAATATATAGTATTTCCAAAAATTAGGTATGAAAGATGAGAAAACCATCTCTTAAACTAGATAACGAATACATCAACATGGATTGATAAAAAATAGAGTTAAATATTAAATAATATGGGATATTGAGTTATTATATAATACTCATGTAAATAGGTTTTCTCATAAAAATAATCATTCCTCTTAAGGACATAAATGAATGAAAATAGCATGTCCCCACTAAAATTTTTATCAGTAATCTTGGATCTCTATAGTCCTATCCTTGAAGGAAACTTTATCATTAATGTTGATATTTCCCAAATCAGTTACTTGTTAATAATCATGATGATAGAGGTGAAGCTATGATACATGGAAGAAATAATGAATATATCTCATATATGGGGGAGCACTATTCTATATGTAATGGATCCAATATAATCCAAAACATAAAAAGGAACAAAAATTAGAGATAAATTATACTCCCACACCCAAAACATAAATTCCCATAGTGATGTGTCACCATTTGGAATATATTATCCATCACTCCAAACTCAAAATGTATCCACCCATAGTTTTCATAAGACTACTTATGATCCTTCTTTCCCTCATCATATCACAAATCACATGAATAATATTTTTCATGCTTCATAGTAGTTATGGACTAATAATTTACAATTATCCAACTCTAGTGCAACAAAATAGATAAATCTATGTTCAGTTATATGTGGATTCCAATGGTGTGACACTAATGGTGGAGTGAAAAATATTATTTGAAGAAAACATGACCATAGATATGTGAAACAACTATGGAGCTCAAAAATATGGGACAAAAGCATGACCATAGTGTTTTGACAATCAATGTACTATCTCTCTATCCTCCTATAGATGATAACTAATGCTCAGTCATAAATGAGAGATACAATCATGTTGGTTATAACTTCTCACCAGGAGGTAAAATGAAGATTATTATTGGATATACCAATCCTAGGAACTCTATGGATACTCACTTCCTCTTCCATATACTACATCATTAAAATAATCACTAAGATAGACTCCTATGTTAATAAAAGGTGATCCAATTTTTTGAAATGGCCTATTATTACCCATATATAATCAGAGCCTCCCTAATCCTGACATAAATTGGTAATGAAGTCCATTGAAATTTCCATTAACAACCACTAAGGAAAATCTACTGGTTGTAGAAAACCACCACGAACAAGGTGTTATATTTTCACCTTTAGTAACACTAAACATTGAGAATAAAGAATATAAAAATAATAACTCAACTGAAGACACTGCAACTGACCTCTTAGAGAAAGATATATATTTTTCATTCCAAAATGTAATGATAAGGGTGAGAAATTAATCTCATAAAAAACCACCATGTGCATCACTGATGGAAAGTGAATCCTTAACTTTAATAAAACCAATTTTTAACCCTGTAGGTGCATCACCATTAAAATCCTGGTCCCTCTATACCTCCACATCAAAATACCTTAACAGATAATCCTCCACCTGAAGAACCATGGAAAACTACACTCTCATTTAAAAAAGAATCCAATACCACTACCCTCTCTCATATCTTTATTTATTGTGGAGGGTTACTTCATAAATCTCTAATAATCACCAAACTCATGCAAAAAATCCTACATGACTTTTGGTTCAATGCATTATCCACAAAATTACCCTCTACTGTGGTATCAGAAATCATGAAGTAACAATCCTATTAAAAATACATGAACCATAATCTTTTCAAGTACATGAATTTCTATAAGAATAAATACCTTTGGATATTATGATCAATGAATACTAAAAAGTGTTCACCAATGAGAAAATGTGTCTGCAAATTCAATGAAAGTACAACTGAATCTAACATAAGATCACTAGTTTCCAGGTTATGTTCATGGCCACGTAACTACCAATATCAATAAGAAAAAAATGATCTCTACTGTACCAAGACATTTAAAAATACAAGACACCATGATACCTAGAATACCTAAAACTCTACTCCCTCATATGGAAAATAAAGTACAAGAGAACTAACCATATTATCCATCAGATAATAAATATTTTCATGACACATGTTATCCTGCAACTACACCTGATCCATTATAGTAAGAGATTTAATATGAGTCATAATATAAGATAATAGTGGTTTTATCCTCCTATAGTATCTATCTAGATAATGGACATAATGAACCTATATAAAAATATTGGATGATAACTAAGAAAAAACTCCCTTAGTTATAATAGTATCTATTCATACTCCATATTGGGACATGAAATTAACCAATAGGTGAACTACACAATCCTAGAAGTCACACATTCAAATCTTCCCAAACCACTACTAATGATGGGGATCTTCCAAAACTATCTGATGATGCTCTATGTGATCCTCCCCATATGATTCATACATAAGGACATCATCAATGAAAACCAACATGAACTAATCTTAGAACCCTACTAATATTTTCTTCATCAGTCCCATGAAAATAGATAGAGCATTCATCAAACTAAATGATATCACAATGAATTCATGTTTCCCATAATATCATTGAAAATTAGTCATTAGAATATACTAATCCATTACCCATGTTTAATGATACCCCAACAATTGATTTACCTTTGAGAATAAACTTGGTCTATTCTATTGATCTATTAATTAATAAATTCAAAGAAGAAGATAATATTTCATAACATTCACCAGATTAATGTAATGATAATCGATATAAAAAAATATACTATCATTGGTATTCTTTAAAAATAGAACTATGTTTCCCCAATGTGATGTGCTCCACTAAAAAACTTAAAAAATGATCATATGTTTATACCCACATCTCCCAAAACATAGACGCTTCCATTATATATATATATGTCCTGATCAGAAAAGAAAATCCATATGGAACTATCCCAAATTCAGTATCTCATTGACGGAGTAGCTTCAAAAACATTCTTGTGAAATACATCAGAGTACTCTTATACAACCCTAGGAAACAACGTCATCTAATCCTATATCCAAACCAACCTTAACATGTACATCATGAATTACAAGTATGAAACACTTATACAACCTATCCTAGGGTCTCACACACCAATAAAAATAGGAAATCCCATAAGATTCATTGAATATGACCCAACAAAATAAGAAATATATGATAGTATAGACTACATACATCGAGTACTAGAGAAGGATTATGTCATATAGATGAATTCAAAAACACTGGATATCTCCCAATTAGATGTGTTATACCAAAAAAAGCTCATAGTCTATATATACATTATACAAATAATATCAACCACTAAATAGTGTTGTAAATGACAAGGAAACCATATACCTATCCACATCAAGTACCAAAGAAACAATTAGGGGAGGTGATATGAAGGAGTGCATAGATCTTGTGTCAAACAAGGCCTGAACTCAATTATTGAAAAAAGTATTGGAAACCTATAACGAGATCCATCTTACCTAAAATAGGAATCTTCAAAGGATATAGGTTAAAAAACGTTCATCACAACTAATCGATCCCTAATAATGACCTCATATCTTTGCATTCTCTACTCCCTAGGGATGATGAGAGTCATAGGGATGTACTTCACCAACCTCATATTATATCAGATGATCAAATGATGGAGAACCCAACTACTATTACCTTGACTGAAATTGACTCAATATGTGATCTATAAGTGAAACACCTACCACACGCTATTTTATCAGAAAGTATTGGGGTTCCCACCACTGAGGAAAACATCCAACACAAGAATAAATCATATTATCCCATGTAAATTTCATAAGATCCACCATCCATACGGAAATGAGTGTATGAGGGTTGTTACAAACCCAAATATATATAAAGTAACTTCTCTAATTACAACTGGGAACCTTGCACCATAAATCCACTATGCGGAGAATCCTGACGACTCCCCTCTCAAGTTGATCAGGTCCTAGAAATTATCATCTCAAAAACTGATTCCCACACTTGAACCTAGACATACATTAACATTATAAAATCGATGAACTAGTAAATCATCTCAAGATATGAAGCCTATTCATCTTAAAATATGTCAGAAGCATATCATATAATGTTATTGAATAAAATATAAAACTCTAGCACATTTTTTATCCCATATCAAATGGTATATTACTTTTGGTGAGTTAATTCATTTTGGGTTGATGAAATAAACACTTCTATAAAGGATCTCTTAAATTATCCAACAAGATAACCAAGTCCTCATGACTGTAGAGAAACATGAACTACCACTTCTTGGATACTTCTTATACCATCATCACAACCAATACATGATATTTCCTCTTTCAAGTATGGATTACACAAAAGGTTATCTCTTCCTCCATTAAAAATTTCTTTTTCTTTGAATCTGAATTAGAGACCTTATACATTTTCAAACAATGGTGTTGATACTGACATAGTTTTCTCATCTAATTTTTATCATTGCTAACCTTATCCCTATGGTGATCTTCAAGAACATTCTCCTAAACATATTAATCATGAAACTAATGATCAAATATGATTAGATCCATTTTTTGTAAAAGAAGAAAAATTAGGGACTCCTAAAAAAGAATATTAAATATTTAAGATTAATTTTTTTTGAGTCCAGGGAATAAATATTATAAAAGAATGAGGCTACAAGAGTGTAAATGATGATACCATGTTACAGTCCTTATCATGAAGAGGGGGAAGATCAGTAGGTAAATCATCAAGACAAGTAATGCTTTGATTTACTCCCTTATTAAAAGGGAAATCTGCAAAAATATTTTCTTCCTGATAAACATGTGTGATAATGTAATTAATATAGAGAAGTGAGCGAATGTAATCTATCAAATGGGTAGTAATTAGCCACACAAGATGAATCACACCATTCCAAACTGCTTGAAAAATGGTATTCGAATCACTTTCAATACAAATATTGTTCCAACCATGGTGGTTGGTGAAAGTAATATCATGTATCATAATAATCATGTTGACCTCTAGAGAAGAGGCAATGCTGCATCTACTAATAAAGCATCAAAGGATCTGATGAAGGTGATTCTTTAAGATGGTGCCACAACTTGTAGACCAAGATTTCCTTTGGAGGAACCATCCACATATACATTAATACAACTAGGAAAAAGATCTCACCAGAACACATCAAATGTTCAATGAGGTTGGAAAAAGATTCCATCAATCCGTAGATGTCACAGAATTCCAAATTCATCAAAAATTTTGATGTAATGACCATTTTGAATCGATGTCGATTCAACTATGTCAATAAGGATCTGCATCTGACCAACATTATTTCTGAATGGGTAATTTTTATGAATAATATAAATTCTTATCATAAAAAATCAAATTATGGATCTTGGAAATAGAAGCAAGTAAAATGATCTTAATTTCCTGATAACTTTCCATTTCCACACATATATTTAATTGATATTTGATAGAGTCAAGAATCAACCATATACAGACAAATATGTCAAAAATATAGTTCAAAAGTGTATATGTAGTGTCAAAATAAAGATCAAGATGATTATCATATTCTCTGTGTTGTTTGTAGAGTCTAAATTTGGAGCCAAGAAAAATTATGAATGATTGAATGCACCTATCTGTGGGCACTCTGTTCTGAGAAAGGTTCCAAATAAGAGTGAATCTTGAAGGGTTTATCTGAGGTTGGTAAAAATATTTTAACAAACCAAAATCACTTTAATAATTTATAAAATAATTATTGTAAATTTGTATTGGAGTTAAGCATAACATTGTGAGTAGGCTCCCCAATTAAATAGTCATCAGTGTTTGAGAAAGGGTAGTTGTTAATAGAATTTGTAATGGTTTCAAAGAGATGATCATTTTTAGAATTTAGCATATATCTAATTAAATAGTTTTTATTATTAGGTGTTTTATTTAGAGGAATAATATATATTAAGGGTGTTGTAGTCCAATTATTCATCCATAAATTCATAGAGGAAACACCGGAAACCATCCATATTTAATTATTCATACTACATGAATAAGATTGCTTAATGGATGGCCGGATAGAAGAGTTTACGAAATTTAAAATTCCTTCCATAAGTTTTTTATGATATTTACTATTTATAATAGATATAAAATTAGATATTTTTAAGATAAGGTTGCATGTGAGTCAATATTAAAGGGATTCATTATATAATTTATGATTTTTTATGCTAACAAAACCCTTTTCAATAGGTTTGTAATAAGATGACTAGGGGATGATCACAACTATTCTTTCTAGAGTGCTACTTGTTGAAATAAATGTGTTAATTGAGATATTTATTTTTTTGACATGACAAAAAGTCCACTTATAGGATATCATGGAGTAAAACATCTTAGAAACAATAATAGATTTTACCAGGAATATTCTGCCTTCCATAGTGAGAGATTTTCCTTTCCAGGAAGATAGTTGATTAATAACTTCTTCAACTATCATAGTAAAGTAACATGTCATGAGGATACCCCAAAAATTATAACACCTATATAATTAAAAGGAAAACAACCCTATTTTATTCATGAGTCACAAATTATATTTCATTTCATACTAGGAGGAACATTTTTTACAATGAGGAATCAATATTTGTTCCAACTAATGGTTTGACCAGAAACATCTTCATAGTGAGAGAGAGTATTTTGGAGGTTTCAAATATTTCTTTAATAAATTTTTTAGAAAAGAATGATATCATCATCATATAATATGTGATTGGGAGAATTAAAATTCTTATAAACATGAACGGGCTTATGTTTGGTCTATTCTACAAGATGAGTGAGAAGGCGACTAAGATAGTGTTCCACAATAGAGAAATAAATGACCAAGAGGGGGTAACATATTCCTAACTCCTTTTGTTCTTTTGAAATAGTCCTTGGGAGACCTATTTACTAGAGTAGAAATAGAGGCTGATTTGAATAGGGTTATAATTTCACTGATAAAGGAGTCACTAAATCCAAAATCCTGAATAAACATGAAGAGAAATCTCCAATCCATGTTATCAAAGTCTTTTTTAATGTCATGTTTAATAGAAATATAACCTCCTCTATTATCTTTTTTTTAAATAGTTGATCAACTCATAAGAAAATCACATGAATCCTTGTATGAATCTACCCTCAATAAATCCACAATGGTACCAAGATACAATTTTGACTATGATCATTAATTATTTATTGGAAAAGATTTTAGGGATTATTGGGTAATGGGTGTTAATGAGAGAAATGGGCCAAAAAATTGGATCTAAGATGTATTTTCCACTTTTGTAATCAAGGAAAGAAATAGAGCATTTAGAGAATGAGGAAGGAAACTATTGGAGAAGAAAGATTTAACAAGCTTTCAAACATCAAATTGAATAACATCCCAATAATGTTGAAGGAAACCATTATTAAAACCATCAGGACCCGAAGCACTATTTGGATTCAAACTAAATACAATGTCTTTAATTTCATTATCAAGAGGAGTTCTTAGAAGGAAAGTGTTATCCTCGTCATTGACCACCATCAGAATGACCCTGGGTAAGAAGTATTTTTTATTAATATCATTAATTAATGATTAAAAGTAAGGTAAAATATGATTAGAAATATTATATTCATTGTAAAAAATATGCCCCCATCTTGTAAAAAATCTAGAGGTATGAAAAATTTCCCAACTCTTTGAACAGAGTAGTGGACCATAGTTATTTGGTCACCTTATGATAACCATTTAATTTTAATGGTCAGTTTCCTCATGTTATCCTTAAAGGTGAGGAAAAAGTTGAGTTTTACCAAAAGGATTATTTCATGAGATGGGTCAATGTGGAAATTAGAACTAGTGTTATTTTTTTGAAGTCGATTGATCTTATCCTTAAGAAGAAGGATATCATTGGACATATTTTTTGATTTATAACTACCCCATGCATTGAGATTATGTTTGAGGATTTTTAAATTTATATTACAAGAAGAGGCATCATTATAGTAAGACATAGAAGACCGGATTTATTAGATGATAACACTACAATCAACATAATTAAACCACAAATTTCTAAAACTCAAATATGGTGTGGAATTAATAATTTTTATGGAGACATTGACCATAATGGGATGGAGGTCAGAGTACATCTTGTGAAGGGTGGTGCTGGAGATAGTGTCTCATTTGTCTAAAGCAATGACATTTAAGAAGGCTCTATCAAACTTGGAGGTGACCACCCTATTATAATGACTTCAATACAAATTAAATTTCACACTAGTAATATTAATTTCAATAAGGTTTTTTCTTTGATAGAGGTTTTAAATTATCTCATTGAAATAGTACCATGTGATGAACAAATTTTCTCACTTGAGATAAGAATAACATTAGAGTCCCCAATTACAAACCAATGTGTATTAATATTAGTAGCTTAATGGGTGAGGTCATTACAAAAGGCCTCATTTCTTAGTATCTATTAATTCAATATAAAATGGGAAGAATAAAAGAGTCCCATAAATAGTAAAGACACATGTAAATACATTCTTAGAAACATTAAAAATACTAATATTCTATAAAGTTAATTGTGAAAAAATCCAGAATGATTTAACATAGGAGGTGTTTTTGGTTTCACCTGTAAAAGAATAACCATGCTGGCACAAATGACAGTACCTCGAGGAAAAAATAATTTTGGACTCTACAATATAAAACAACATTGAAAAATGAGTATTAACCATTTTTTAAAATAATAAACTTTTCAAATTTGGAAATACCCACACAATACCAAAGATAAAGCTTCATTTAAACACAAATCTGGAGTGAGAACTACCTTTTTGTGTTCTCTGATACATTTTCCTAGAATATATTCTAACCTTTTGATAATTTTTAGGGATATTATTCTATTCGTTCTTACTTTTATTTATAGAAATGGGATATTTGAAATACATTCCTTATCACCATAATTGTGAAAATCAGTTAATGAGGCATTTATAGGAGAATCCATAGAATTATTGGTGATAACCATAGTTTGATCATCATTTTCAGTGATAAACATATTTTTAGAGTTCGTAGAACTTACATTGTTAAGAATAACTTGAAAACCATTTATAGAATTACTGATAGAAACACGAGAATATATACCCAAGTCCTTTATAGTAGGATTGTCCTGCTGTAAGATATTTCACATATTTAAAGTGTTTGGACCAACTCTCTTCCCAGAATTAGCTGTATATGGATTTAGAATGCCTTCCACCGCCATTTGATCCTACATATTCATAAATATATTTCATTACTTTTTGAAAACTTCTATATTTTAAGGTATATTGTAATTTCCCTCATTCTACATGCCTGGTGTAACAGGATAATTCATGTAGTTGTTTTCTACATTCGTACATTGCCTATAGCTGAAGGTGTGGACTCACCAAAAACATTTCTAGTGAGGACCACCAAGATTTCATCCTTGAAACCAGATTCAATGAAGGTTTTGATGTTAGGGAATTACACATACACAGAGGGGCTCACTGCATTCTCCAAACCTGATATAATAGGGGCATTCAACCTAGAGTTTTTTAGCATCTGGACAGTACCCAGTACCGAAGGTGTCGACTCATCTGCAGATTTTCCATTGAGGACCACAAAACTTAGGGACTTGCAACCAGATTCATTCCTCACTCATTATTTCCTCTAAAATAAATCATTCCATCAAACTATTATTTATAACACTCTTTCAAGATCCAATCCCCCATTGGTATACCTCTTGGTCCGGGAATGATAGAAGGGAGATAATGATCCCTATAACCCACCTCTAGTTGGCCATGGATTAGAGACATGCACCAAGGATAAATCATGTAGAAAGAAAAAAGGAATTACCCTCTAAGAAGAACTTGTGGAAATATAGATAAGATTAAACCACATTATAAATCCTCCAGAAGGCAAAATAAATGACTCCAAAAACATGCATATAATTTCATACAAACTGAAAAAATGTCAATATCAACTATAAATAGAAAATTTAAATCCCCACTAGTTACCTTATAGTCCAAAAAACATCATAATAACTCAATGATTTAGTAATATACATACCAATCACTAACAAGCTCTAATGGACGTAAAAAGAGTTTATATAAATCTAGGTTGAGCATAAAATGTATACTCAGTTGGTTTCTACACGGAAACTCCTGTGAAAATTGTATTGAAAGAATACCAAAGGTGAGTGAATATAAGTGAAAATAACTCTTTCCATATATAAGTATCGTATGTACCCATCCCCACTATGGATATCTCTCACAAAGTATCAGATAAAATTAATTATACAATATTAAATAAATATCAATGAAGTAATCCATAATTTGTTCCCCACTGGTTTGTTACTCATCCCCAATGTTTCATGTATTGATTCATATATGTCCAATTTTTTTCCATCACGAAGACACATGGGAAACTATATCATATCATTCTCCCCATGTGCCCAACATATCTTCGTCACATCCAAAAAATTAAATAGTAACCAACTAGATATCCTTTACCATCATATCCTCAATATCATGTAGAATAACCAAATCCATCATAGAAAATACACATCATAGCTATAATAATAGTTAGGATACTATATTTAGAAATACATTTGTGTAAAATAACTACAAACCACAATATCCTACTAAAAAAATATATCAAAAAAGTAACAACCATAAATAACAACATATTTAATACTAGTCAAATAGAGTGGGTTAATAGGGGGTATCCATCCATATATTCCTCTTTAATTTATATGTCATAGATAACACCTTCATAGTGTCCAATGTGTGTTAGTCTCCCTACTAACAGGTCTAGAGGTTAACATGAAAAAAACCACATTATATATATCTCACATACAAACTCTATGATTTTACCAAGCCTTACCTAAAAAATAGCTATCACATCTTGGACACCTAGCTACCATGGTGGAGGACTACATATCTTATATGAAAAACAAGAATTATGAAAATATTCTCATTAAATATCTCTTTATATTAAATAATATAAATTATGTTAACTATTTATTTTTACCACTGAAACTTACATTCACATGTTTCAATGTCCTCCAATCATTAAAAACATTATATCAATATTGCTCAATGTTATTATTATTTTTATTCCAAAAAGAACCAGCCCGATATGATAAAAAATTCCTCAGTCACTATATTTAAATAATTCTAGGCACTCTAGGATTCATCCTAATCTACTATAAAAGAGATTCATAAGCCAATAAAGACCAGCTTGTTTTTATCCTAACCATGAGAAATTCCAAATTCTACCCATTCCCTCGATCACAATTCTAAACCTGAAACCATCAAGTATCTCACTTTGCATATAATCATGATTATCATAATTCATGAATCCCGCCAACACTAGTGCTATCCTTATCCACAAGCCATGGCCTCCCTGGCCATGACTCTCCAAACCAAAATCCATCCAACACTCACATTTTGTCGCATCACAAGGCTCCCATCCAATGAAAAATTGTACGGATGATAGAAAAAAACTATTTTTTGGGTAACTCAACCATAAAACCAAAGGATTGATCTTATATAATAAAATGTGATCACTCACCACTAAACAAATAATTTTTATCAAAAAATTGGTTTATTTACTTCTTAAATTAACTGATTAAATTATTTTATATTATAACCAAATTGATTCTAAAGCATCAAATATCAAAAAAATATTTATTATTGAAACATTCATCAATCAAATCTTGTTTTATTATTCTTTATAGAAGAATAATACCGTTAAAAAATCCAATTTTTTTATTTCATCATCAAACATTACTATATTATTATAATTTTTCTATATTCCATTAAAAAAGGATGAATTTTTTTAATTATAAATGAATCAACAATTAAATAGATACCAATTAAAACATAATAAATTATTGTATTATTTAATAATTCTACTTTATTAATTAACCAAAAATAATTTTAAGCATTACTTTATTTAACCAATTTTTTAATAAGACAAACATGTAAAACCGTTGTGTGACAAATATGATATTAAAAATAATAATCATAGATAATAAACTACCTAGTAATTCAATAATAAGACCATTATCTTAGTGAAAAACAATTGATTTATACAACCATAAACCATCACTTTCAATGTTTTTTGATTAATCAACATTAAGGCTAATTTCACCATTAACAAAATAGATAATGAATGAAAATATTACAATTTTACATAAAATAAAAAAAGAATAATAATCCCATTATATTAGGATTTTAACGATCCCTATAAAAGAAAATAACAAAAATATAGATCTCATATCACCTCTATCATAATGAAACTATATCCCTCTCAGGACGCTAAACCACAACCACACAAACAAACAAAAAAATAACTTCATAAGATAGAAGGATACTGTAATGTTTCAGCCCCGGATGAACATTAAACCGGTAGCCGGACTGGGGGAGTCAAATGACCTCAAGAGCATCTACCCAAACTCCATAGGATTCTAACTAGTAGTGAGGGCTAAGGGTGTGTCTATGGGGAGACCATTCCATCATAGATCACAGTAGAACATTGGTGTAATAGAAAAATTAAATGTCAACAACGGAAGTAGTATTAATAAATAATAATATTACAGACAAAAAATATTATAATAACTAAATTAATCTGACCAAATCCAATTAAAAAATTTCATGTGTGAAAGATGATTCTACAAGTGCATGAAGTAAGAAATACAAATAGATATACAATGTTGTAAAATAAAAACCGCCCAGCATATAGCTCTAGGATAATCTAAATCCTCATCTCAATCTTACACTCCTAACATACATGTACAGGCATAGAATCATAACATAAGAAATGAATCCATGGACCAGAAAGCATGTAGGACTACTCAGGAACCCCAGTGTAATGATGACCCGACCAAGGTGTGAGACCTAAATAGCTATAGGTAGAAAACACTACTTTCTAGAAAAATCAAGAAAAATCATTATAAATTTTGAAAGTTTGTCCTATATAATAATTATAGTGTGATAGAACCTTTATAATAGAAACATTTTCTGGGTTCTAAAATGGAAACATGTCCCATACAACCAACATCGGATTTATCAGGATGAATAAAAAGTGTTCTTTTTTAAAAGAAGAATACATATACAAGGTCTATTTGTAATAGGGGAAAACAAGGGAAAAATTCCCCCAATAATGTTCTTTGGATTTTGGTCTAAAACCCATGTCATTACATAAGTGTGCTAGTAATGTAAGGGGAACATCTCAATTGAAAACATAATACATGGTAATAATGAAGGATACATCTCATATGATTCAAAAATCAACTAAACAAAGAAATCCAAACTGTCCTTTAAAACTCGATGTAGAGTTTTGTGCTCATTCAATTTGATCTTTAAAGAATCAAAAGTACCTAAATTGAAACATCCAATAATACCCAATACCATTGAATCCATACAAGGACATCAATATAGAGTCCCTTATATCACTATGTGGTAAGTTAACTATAGATTGTTTCCTAGGTATCTCACAGGGGGACTAAGTGTCACCCAAGGATTTGGTGTAGCCATAATGCAATAAAGTTAATCCCTGGTTGACACCATAAGGTGATGGTATCACTTAAGAGTATAATTGACCTAGAAAGCCATTTCCTTGAAAGCCAAAGCATCTCCCCCATCTGGTCAGGTAGAAACCAATAGAGCATGAAGAGTTTATCTATGAGTCCTTATTACAGAATCCATGTTCTCCCCCAGCTTGTGATAAGACAGCCTTGTACCCAAGGGATATTTCAAGTGAAACAACAATACATATATCACATAAAAATAATATATATAAATTATGATATAAAAAAAGAACCATGAGAAACATTAAATTCAAGACATCAATTAAAAAAATCCATGCCATCACCATGGAAAAAAGGAATTTAACATGAATGCAACTAATGTCACTAAGCCAAATCACTGTGAAATAAAGAATAAACATAAGAAAGGTTCAACAAATAGACATAACTACAATGAATAATATCTAACAACAAAATGCATCTAGAGACATATAGAATTACCATTCCTTTAACCATATCTTATAAATGACATATCAATGTATCTAGAAATCAAGCTTGACCCCATATTTTAGGCAACCAATCCAAACCTCTTTGGCACAAACAATAAACACACACAAGCTTATACACAAAGTGAAACGATAAGAACTAGGAAAATTAATTGTAAAAGGACCCAATACATGGCACCACACATTCACCCGTGGTGATAAAACTTAATGCATTAATAAAATAGGACATTTAGGATGGGCAGACCCAAAGGGGTGGGATAGAGGCAAGCTGAACACCCATGGTTAGGATTCATCACAAGTGAATGTCACAACGAACATGATAAGACAAACAAAAAAATTTTATATGTGATAATAAGGAATCACTTGAAGGTTTTAGTGAGATAAATAATGGCGCAACATGATATATGTGACAAAATTAGGGGTAAGAGGGTAGAATACCTAAATATGTAATATCTTTTTAAAAGTCATGAATTTCATTTTATAAAATGAGACAAAGTCTTAAAAATTATAATTATAAAAATAACCTTGAAAAATCTGTTCACATTATTTTAATGGGGAAATTTCTATCTTTTTACAAAACTAGCATAAAAAAGAAAGCACATGGAAAACATAGATATTAACTAAGTAGGAGATAAATAACTATCACTACTTTTTTGATATAATAGAACGAAAACCGTCATTTTTGGGGTTTTATTATAAAAAAGGGACATTTCGTTATCAAACAATTTATTATATTATATTTATAATTTATTTTAAAACTCATTCAATACTAATCAAAAGAAAGGAAAGTGTGAAATCAAAGTAACTAAGGAATAATTGAATTTAAAAAGTGGGAAAAGGAATGGGACCCTACCTTAAGAGGGAGGGAAAACAAGCTAAGTAAATATAAATTATGACTATGGGGTTTTGAAGAAATCACCCCTCTATTGGAGGGGTATTATTATAAAACTATGAATTTATTTATCAAACCAATCACTTATTATTTTTTTTACATTTATTCTAAAACCAAGGAACAACAATAAATATCCAAAGGATGTACCAAAAGCACGTAATTAAATAATTATTGAATAAAAGAGTCAAGGACATGGATACTAAATCAAGAATTAGAAAAACCTAATACTCAACACTTGTCAAATTTGGTAGTGAGCACTCAAAACCTCCCCACACTCGCACACACAATCATTATGTATATATATACACAGACAAACATATATATATATATATATATATCCTTTATAAAAAAATACATATTTCTTTCACCATGAGGGAACATGTATGAGGATGATACATATATCCATATCTATGTATGTGTGTGAGAGACTTTAAAGATGTTCAAAACCCACTACAAAATATACACAGGACTCAAAACACATAAATACCAAAAACTAGATGTTGTGAAACCATGGAGTGGAAAAAAAACTCACATCAGAAAGCGGCGGCATACCTAATCTACCGAATCCACATCACTTGTAGTGGGGGGTGTCAAATTATGACAAATGGATTCCCAATGGTCCCTTAACCAAACCTATAACTAGAAGAAAACCAAAATTGGGGTTAAAACTCGACCTAGGGATTCAACCATACTACATAGGGAGACAGGGAGACCAAATCCAGGTTGGAAACCAAGTTTAGAAAGGAGAAGCAAATTTACCTTGAATGATTGAATTCATTCATGATGAAAATGGGAAAACATAAACTAAAGGAGGAGGCCATTCAGGTGAATCCCACACACCAGGGGGATAGGGGTAGAAATGGGGTCGTACACCCAAGGTATTTTAGTCAAGGTATGACAAAAGCATGAGGTTAAGGGGAGGGGGCTCATACTAGCAATAAAGGGAGAGACCCCCCTTGGGTCTTCCTCAAATCGAAAAAATACAATAATAATTAAAATATTATTAATTCATTTTATTTATTTTTCATTGTAGATTTAATTTAATTTAATTCCATTAAAACAATAAACTGTAGAGATCCAAATCTTGAAAAAAGTAAGTTCTAACGGTCATTTTAAAAACGGCCAGTCCACTAAATGAAAAATTCAAACTCCACTGGATTTTTTTATCTCGTTCAAAATGGGGGAGGTTACAACCTCTCCAACTTAAAACATATTGACCCTAAAAACCCTTTGAATGTAGAGAAAACATCACATGACCTACATGGGTCATGAGGTTTCATTCAAGCAGTCGCTTTTCATTTTCAAATTCAAAACACACCTTCTAGAATTAATAATCACACAAAATATAAGAGGTCAAACCCCAATACAATGCTCAATTCTAAATCCATACCACCAAGATAGTGTTCAAATGATATTTTTTAGTTAGATACATGATCAAATAATAATAAATTTAAAAATCAGGTTGAAGGTGCTCCTTAGATTAGGAAATTGACATCATAAAGTTCCAATTCTAAGCCATGGTACCTACACCATCAAAATTACCTTAAAAAACACCTCTATGAATTTTAATGATGCTCCTAGCATGATTTCATTTAAAAGAAAAATGTGAATCTTGATCGACATAACAGAATCTAACCACACTTGCCTCCCTAAAAAGATGTAGCTGACCCTTAAACCATACTCTCCTTAACCTGGAGACATGATTTAAAATAGTTCCTCATCAACCGTATTCATTGAATAATGAAAAAGATGGGTCAAAGAACATCCAGAAGACTAATCCCATGATTATTATCTTCGATGGCTTGTTTATTACCACAAAACAAAAATTTCTCCTCCCAAGGGATTTTTACATTATAATAAACAGGTGTTACAAAGTCCATCACTGTCTTCTGGCATTGTTTCCTAGTCAAATTGTCAACTGAACATTTTAATATTTTCATGCTTCAGCATAAATAATGGTGTAGCCCCAATCTAGACCACATGAATAAGTAACATTTAAACCTCACCTTTGATCCAGACTATAAATGTGGGGTAACCTCATTTTCAATGAACTAGAGTAGAGAAAATAACCAATGTAGTCCATACTTCTTGATTACAACTGAGACATTGGTACAAGGGAAAGATGTCCACATCATATTTTGACTGATCCCCTAGCAGCAACCTCCAAGCAGTGAATTCCAAGGAAATGGCTAGTTTCCAAGAGTCTATTCCATGAAATTTCTATATAGTAATTCATGTATCACTTAGAACAACCAAACCGAAATAAGAACTATGCGTTGAGTGTACAACACCGAAATAGATCACACAACAAGCCCAACATCTTTAACGCTTTAACACAATATATTATTGGTTCCATCTTAGTGAATATAGGATGTTTTCAAGGTAGGGGACATGTTTATTGCTAAGAAGAATACTTTAAGGGGGATGTACAGATTCCATTCATCTACCAATCTTCTAGAAGTAAGAATAGGCAAATCATAACTTGTTGACCCTATGGAAGAATCTAGGCTCTACCTATTAATGAATTAACAACCAATCAGCAGCCCTTACCACCTGATTCACCATGTGATACTATTATATTTAACAACTAATGTCCATCTATGAATAATGATGTTTCTTATAGGTTTCATACACATACAACCATATCAACATCATGCTGCCGATGAAGCATTGACATGAATCCAACTTACATTCCTCAAAGGTGTTCTTACATGATATACCATTACTAAAGAAAAGGTAGTTTTCCTTATACATTGAAGGAACCATTTACTAGAACCAAAATGATGCACCCCACCAATGGAGTGTCGTAGTCCTCCAATAAAAAGGAAAAACACTGGATTCTCAAGGTAATCATCCAAGTCATTGGGATGAACATGATTACCTTAACTACAAGGTAACTCAACTATAGGGAGGACCGACCAATATATAGAATAACACAAGGCTCAACAATTCCAATGAACTGAACCAGTTTATTACAACATTTATAAACATGACGGGTACCATGTATATCGATGAATACTACTCCTGGGTTAGAAGAAAAACATCACATTCAAGATTCTAAGCATATGATTATCAACCCTATGCATTCATGTTTCGATGTCCTATTGTAATCCCCTGATTCTAGGTGCCGCCCAAAGCTTCCCCTTACCCAGTTGTTCACAAGTCCTCAATTTCATTTCACAGAATGCTAGATTCTTCCGAATAGAAGTGAGGGCCTTGGGTATGATAGTGGGGAAACTATTTTCTCATTTTTCGAGTAACACAGTGGAGCAAATAGTAAATACTAGAAGAAGTTCTAATACCATACTATAAGAAAACAATGGAATGCTGGTATTAGAAAAACAATTGGATCACATATATAAATTATGTATGTCACATATGTCTAGTAAAGAAGCCAAATAAGTCACAATGCAAGAAATAAAACAATAAAGACTAAACTATAGAAAACAATAAACTCCAACAGTATTTCAAGCCTTAGTTTGGTCCCATGCTCTCTAGCTCCACAACAATCATGTACCTAATGATGTAGGATGACTTCCCTTATCTATACGTTCAAAAATATATTTTTTTGGCCTAAAAAAATTAACCAAACAAGGTGTCAAATGAATCCCAGTATGCAAGCACCAATATATTTGTGCCTAATTGTCAGTGAATATATAAAGATCGATATATGAAAAATGAAGCAATAAATAATGAAGTACTGAAATATAAACTGTCCTATAACTTCAAATTACCTTAAATTATATTTATTAAATATTCAAACTATCTAATAATAAAATATCGGGATCTAGACTATGCTCTGTATCCCCTGTGTAATAGGAAAATAGATATGTAAGAAGACCAACTCACAATCAAGTAAGACCGAGTCCAAGATTGTGCTTTGTCTTGGCAGGCTCATCACAATCAATATTCAAAATATCACATTGACCCTATAGGTGGATCACATAGTCTAACCCCTATAATCAAGTGTTAAAACGAAAAAGAAGACTCTCTATGGAAGCACTCTCCATCAATTCCCTATGTGGTCTTTTTATGATAAACTGTAGAATCTTTGTGGAATAAAGCAACATCCATTCCCCATGTGGTCTCGTAACGGTATACTATAGACACTCTATGGGAAAAACCACTAGAAATACCCCCTATGGTCTCACAACTTAAACATAACAGACGCTCTAGGGAATCCATCAACATCAATTCCCCCTATGGTCTATCTACACCAATTTCTCACAGCCCTGTCTAAGAAAATAGATTACAAACAATATCCAGCAGCCTATGTAATCTAAACAACTACAAGGATACATAGCTACAATTCATAACATAGTCATTTAAATAGAATCAAAAGCATCGAATTTCAACCTAAAAAAGAAAGGCAAGGAAGCAAGGTCTCCCTCATAGGAAACCTGGACCAATTGGCCATAAATATTCACACAAAGAAACACACCCATGAGGTGTCACAAAAACATGAAATTTATCCCAATATATCAACAGAAACCCTTAATCTAACAATAAATATATGGAATATGATAACAGGGTTCAATTACATAACACGAAGAACCTGAATCATGGGTAATCGACACTTAGGCATATATAACTCCAAGACAAACACCAAAAGGAAACAAACCACCTACCTTGACATTGTATGATGAACACTCTTAAACATTAGCCCATGAACTAGTCAAGAAAATTGTAGATCTAAAAAATGTGTAAATAATTCACCCCTCAATAACTCAGGAGAGAGGAGAAATCAAGAAGATAGACTCTATGGAAAGAGACAATTCACGGGTAGGAATTCAACGCACCCAATGGTGCCTCAATCAGATCTCAAATGAAGGAATAAGAGGTTCTCGAAGATTCTCAATGAAACATCACTATACAATATGAGAAATGGGAAGAATAAGCAAGTTCTGGAGACGAGACGCGACCTCGGTCTGATTAATCATATAAAATGAAAATTAAATGGTGTGTTCATTTAATGTACACGACATGTACTAGCCTCAACCGGGCCCCTATTTAGTTGGTCCACATGGCCATGTACTCATCAATTACATGGACAATACAACGCTACCTGTAGAAACTAGTTACTTATCATGTACATAGAAAAATTCCAAAATCTACTTTTTTTCTTTGAAACACCTGAAAATCAAGATCCATACCTGAAATAATGATCTTGGTTCTTACACATATATTGAAAACTTACTCAATGATATTCTATTTAATACAATTGAAAAAAATAGCAATAACCTATCGATAAATCCAAATAGAAGAGACTGGGTCCCGATACCTACTATGAAACCATGACTGATCTATGTCTAACCGGCATAAATTGAGCATTACCCAATGCTCATGATCATATCCCTGTTAAGGAAAGACCTGGACACCCATTTGAAAATTGGTGTGATTTAAAAATAGGGTGGTCCTATTAGGGAAAAAGACATTGAAACCGAACCAAAAAAGTTAGAAAACTAATGAAATTTGTAATTCATTTAAACAATAAGGGTTATAAAACCACAGGCCAGCCCCTTACAAGAGAGAAAATGCCAACCCATAATCATTTCATGCCGAACAAAATTCATCGGTCAAAGAGACTACCATCTAAACCATTTCTAAAAAGGATGAGGCCTGAAAGAAAATGTTCACATCTCCAATCTATGAAAATTAAAAGAAAATCTCCAACATTACATAATGGTTTTTGTCAAAGGACACCACCTCAGGGTTCCATTGTTTACATCATTATTTTTCTTTAAATTAAAATATTTATTTATCTTAAATATTCATTTCCAAAAAACAAGAACCTTTTGAAAAAACCAAGTACATGTCTTTTACCATCAACACAATGAAAAACAAGATGGTTTTGTTAAATTTTTTTTTGTAGGAATTAAAATTTTTATTTCCATCGAGTCATAGATAGATTATTTACCTTAAAATTTTCATTTAATAGATAAGGAAACTTGTAAGGGCCCCATTAAATAAAACTGGGTTCTCTAGAAAGGAAACCATTAACAGTTTCTCAATTAAAAAAATATATTAATAGCCAGATGGGCCATCCCATATGAACCATGCCCTAACCAACCTACTTTGGACCATTTGAGCATTTAGATAGTAGACCAGTTCATTTTAAATTAAATATACTTAACATGTAGTCCAATTATAAAATATAACACATGGTCATCTATATATAATGGTCATATTGGCAACCATCACCCAATTTATTAAGCACCCATACACTCTATAAATTGATGATTAGTGACCATTAATCCCAACCAATGAATGCAGCACATGCCATAAATTACATATATAAAACTAAAGTAACATATTATAAAAGAAGCTAAATCTGAGAAACATGATATTACCACATAAAAATAGAATATAAATATGATTACATGCTAATGAATTACTTAAACATGTATAAATATAATTATGTCGATACGAACACAAATTTATGTCATACCAATCAAGGAATAGAATCAAATCAGCAAGAAGACTACAAATGAATCTATATGGCATGGAAAATGCATGGAATGTGAATTTTCTATGTTCCTATTATGATGCATGAAATTCTTCATCCTCTCAATGTTAGGTTAAGGAAAAAATTCCATAAAATTCCATAAATTTATAAGTAACATAATGTACCCCATTCACTCGAGGTGAAATAATATCAACTTTAATAGAAAACAGCACGAACATCAATCCCAGCCCTGGCCACATGGTCCTTTCCCATACGTGGGATGATCTGCCCCATGAATTACTATTTTCTATGTAATGACATCATTCCAGTCTCTTTTCTACTAGAAAAAAATATTATGACAATGGAAAAATAACTCTGATAATACTTTGTAATGTCCCGTCCCGAAACACCAAGCCCATAGTCGGACTGTTGGGTCACATGACCTCAAGAACATCTCCCAAAATTAAGAATGTGTGTCATGTACAATAAATTAATAGTGATAAATAATTAATAATACCAAAATGGCATGGGTTCTTAAATAGACACCCACTTATACCACGTTCTTTGGTATAATCCCGAAATCTGAAAAGTATAATTTATCAAAGAATAATGTATAAATATATATACAAGGGGTATTTGGAACATGTAATTCCATGGAAGACATTCCCACAAGGTTTTTCATTGGATTGGGGTCTAAATCCAATTTCATCATATAACGGTGATAATAAATTAATGGAAACATCTCAAGTGTTAACACAATACAAGATAATAATGAATGAATCATCTAGTATGATTCCATAATCAAATAGAAAAATAAATCCAAAAAATACAACAAAACTAGGTGTGGAGTCTCATGCCCATAAAATTCTATCTATAATGAATACCAAGTATCACAATGGGAACATCTGATAACACCCAATACCACCATGTTTATCATAGGATATCTATATGTTGTCCCTTATTTCACTACAAGCTATGGTAACTATAGAGTCCATCCTAGGTATCTAAAAATGAGATAGAGTATCACCGAATGCATGGTGTAGCCATATTTCCAAAAGTTCCATCCACAGTTCCCCCCTAAAGAACCAGTATCACTCATGAGTATAATAAACTTCCTAGGAATCCATTTCCTAGAATTCCAAATCTTTTCCCTTGACACATCATGTAGAAACCCATCGAGCACGAAGAGTCCATATGTGTGTTTTTAATATGAAACCCTTGTTATCTCCTTACACATGAAAATTGAATCAAGTATCCAAGTCATTCTGTAAGGAAAACATCAATGCAAATATCACATGACATTAATATATATAAATAATTCTATCAAAAAATCCCCACGAGCCACATGTTATTCACTATATCGTATAAAACAATCCAATCCATCAATATTGGATAAGACATTTATCTTGAATGTAACTCAATGCTCTAAACTAGATCACTATGAAATAAGAAATAAACATAATCATGTTTCAAGAAATATACTTACCTACAACACATAATGTCTAGAAATGAAATTCAATCATATCCACATGGAATTACCATGCCTTTAACCATATGTCAACAATTACATCTCAATGTCTCAATTTATCAATAATGACACTTTAATTTCTGAAAATAATCCAAACTACTTTGGCACAAACAATAAACATTCAAAAGAATACTCAAAAGGGAAATTGATAAGAATTAGGCATATGCATTGTCAAAGTTCTGAATCCATGGAACTACAAATCAACCCAAGGAGAAACAGAACTCAATTCATTATACAAGTAGACAATATTGGTTGGTTATACCCAAAGGGATGGACAAAAAGAAAAAATAACCCCCCCTATTAGGTCATTCCCAAGGTAATGTAACAAAATACATGATAAGACAAACCAAAAAATTTAATATAAGAAAACAAGGAATCACGGAAAGGTTTCGATGAGTGGCACAACAACATGTAGTGAAATAAGTGACGAAATAAAGGGGAAGAGATTAGATTCCCTACACCAGTGAACCCCATTTATAAGGAATCTTATCCAGTTTTTAAAATATTCAAATGTCCAAAACATGAAATTTTAAAAAAAATGACCATGACCAATCCATTGTTTTATTTAATGGGGGTAATTAATAACTTCTCAAAAAACTAGCATCAAGAAAAATTCATATTGAGAACTCCGACAGTAACTAGGTAGGATATAAATAACTATCAATAATTTTTGGTTTAAAAGATATCCCACCTTTGTTGGAGGGGTTTTATTATAAAAATGTGACATTTAGTTATCCAAAAAGTTATTTATTTATATTTAATAATTACCCTAACACTCATTCAGAACCTTTTGAAAGAAATGAAATTGAGGAATTAAGTAGTTAAAGAATACACAATTTTTAAAAGAGGAAAAGGAATGGGAACCTACCTCATGATTTAGGCCAAACAAGTAATGTAAACATGAATTATCAATGTGTGTTTTTAATGACTACAACCATCTATCAGAGGGGTTTTTATATAAAACCATGAATTTATTTATCCAACAAATCAATTTAAATATTTTAACATTTATTATAGAACCAAGAATCATCAATAAATATTCAAAGCAAGTGAGAAAAGAAATTAATTGATGTATTCTTGAATTAAATATGTAGGACAATGATCCTACATCAAGAACTTGACCAAGATGACACCTGGAACTTGTCATTTTTGGCGACGACCACAAAAAACTCATCCACACTCTCACACACATCCATTATTATAAGAATATTTATATACTTTAATACATAACACATATTCCCCTAACCATGAGGGAATATGTATATGGAAGATATAAATGCATATATATATATATACAATCCTATGTATGTATGTGCATGCCTTCACAAACGTTCAAAACCCACAACAAAATATACACCAGACTCAAAACACATAAACACACTAAAATATAAGTTATTCCACCAAGAAGCAGAAACTATCCTCACCTTAGATGATGGTAGAAAACTAAATTAGCCATATATGCTTCATATTTGGTAGAGGATGTCGAAATATTTCTAAAGTAGACCATATGAGACTTTTTCACTACCTAACATAGCAAGAAAACCATGATTGGGGTTAACCCTCAACTAAGGGTATTATCCGAACAACATAGTGTAATGGGAAGACCAAATCCTGGCCGGAATCATCGAGGAGATTGTGGAAGAGAGTGTTACTTGAAGGGTCGAAGAGATTCACGAATAAAAATTGGGGAAAAGGAAAACTGTGAGAGGAAGTTGTGGGGGTGCATCTCGCACCCCAAACAGGAAGGGGAGAATAAGGTTCATCCTCCCAGGGTGTTCGTGCACGCATGGGGATAGGAGAAGGTGTTTCATGAGGATGAGGGTAAATGGATAGGGTTCGCATGAGTAACATGGTGGGAGATCCCCTTCGGGTCTTCCAAAAACCTACAAAAAACAAAGAACACAATAATAAAAATATTTATATTTATATTATGTTATTCAATTTATTTTTTCATCTTAATTTTAATTTTAATTAAAATTATTAAAAAATCACACCGTAGTGTTTTGACTCTTAGAAAAAATTATGATCGGATGATTTGTATTATAAATGGCTGATCCAGTCAATGAAAAATTCAAACCACCCTGAATTTTTTTTACTAGGTTTAAAACATGGGACATTAAAAATATCATGTAACATTTCCTGGAAAAAACAAAAGGTAAATGTATATAAATGTATAATATCCACTAAAGAAAGACAAAAAAGTCACCATAGATTACCATGGAACAGACAGAAGATGATGGGGATCAATACCATTATAAATAGGTTTAAAAATACATGAATATTAACCTCTATCCATATAGAATCAAGAGAGAATCCGATGGTTTACAAAATTATGAGGGTGAAATTTAATTTATAGGCACACTACTAGAAGAAGATTTGGATCATGTAAGATGTTTCACATCCTAAATGGCCCAACATAGAAAAAATCATCAAAAAGGGAATCTTCTTGATACAATAAACCTGGATCAATTCAAATTGTGAACTTTGTTTTTTTCATCATGTGTTTTTTGGGACATATTAATCTATTAAAATCCTCATCTATTCACATCATGAAACTGTGGTTCATTCCCCAAATTACACCCTATGATCCACCCATTCTCAGGATGTGAATATTCTATGCTATCCTTGAGCTGATTATTCATGATATAATCTTTGATTCACATCGTGATGTGCTATTACATCCAAATTCTAAATTCCAAACTCTATCGAACCTACTCCAAGATTCACAGGGGAACGTCAAACCTCAAAAACATGAAAAGGGATGTGTTAGAAGGAATTGGACATTTAATCCCTAGTGTTTATTCTAATAAAGAGTATGATTTCACCATTAAACTCATTCGTGGATATCTACTTATATAAAAGGGTACACAGATAACAAGCTCTATTCAATTGAAATTGTTAAAAAGAAACTATAAGAGAACATGGGTACGATTTTTATACATCCTAGTTTTTCACCATTATGTGAACCCATCAACATTATAAAATGGGGTTGATAAATTTATATATATATTTACTATTATATTCATAACAAGTTCCTGATAAATAACTTGTTTTATAAATAAAAAATGTGTGTCTTGATTGACATACTATATGGGGATCATTAATTCTCAAATGTTGATCTTCAATCATGATATAATTTATTGATGTTGAAAAATATGGATGTACCCAATATTAAATATCATACATGATATAGAAACTATGAATTTATAATGATGAATTTCAGACTCATTAATTATATAAAACAATTTATGAAAAAAGGAATATGTTATTTAGATGTTTCCATTAAAAAATTATGGGTTTTTACATATTATATTTTCACTTTTATTTGAAAGTAAGTATGTATATAAAGAAAATGTTAGTAGTTGGTTAAATAATAATTTGATGGATATGTTTCTATAAAATTTAATATAAATGTGATCCTTAGATGGATTAAGTTTCATCCATAGGGCATGTTATCATAATAATAGGTATATATGTATATCCCTCAATGACTAAGGCAACAAATGAATAAAATAGAACAAAATTTATTATACATATTCATGATATACTTAGATTATATGTGTTTTATTTATCGTTTTGGAAAAAAAATTAGTATTTTTAAAATGACTAAGCATGATATCTCAAAAATAATTAATGTTTTGGTGAAAAAATGATGATAAGAGAACATTATGGTGTTGAAAACGATGTTATTTATCACACTTGTTCTTACAGTAAAATTAAATAGGAAATGGTTTGGGATATAAAATTAATCTTTAAGGGAATTATTGAGTTGTGTAATATTGAAAAATATAAATTTATAGCTTATTACACAAAACAATTAAAGGTAAAATGGTAAAATTATTGTACACATGATATGAAGTTGCAAATAGTATTCATTTATATGTATATTTAGATTAATAATCTCTATAAAAAATTAATGGCATAAATATATATAGATCAAAAAATATTAAATTATATATTCTCATATAAGGAGATCAAGAGGCCCCAATTAAGATGGTTATTTTTTCTTCAAATGACAAGTATCTCTTACTCCATTACCATATAAAAATGGCGAATAAATTGGTTAATGATCTAACTAGAAAAGTCCATATACCATTATCCACATGGAGGATTGAAATGGATCTAATAATCATAGAGATTAAATTTATAGAAAAAGGAACCATAAAAGAAGGGATAACATCCTACCTAACTAAAATTAATACTCAGCCATTTTTCTTAGAAATTATTAAGGTGGTGAAAAGGGATGATTTTGGGATATAAAAGAGTATAGAAAAATACGTAAGGGTAAAATCATTTGGGTTTAATGTTTATAAATATGGATTTCTAAAATTTGGGAAATTATTATGTATTAGATCTGATCCTAAGATAAATATCATTTACTAGATTATTCCCATAGCCCATCAATCTCTATCCACCAAGGGATAACAAATAAATATAGATATATTTTTAGTGATTCTAATGGTATATTAAAAAGAATGTGATTATTGAAATTGCATCAATTTTTTTAATTCCAATAAGTAAATGTAAAATGAAAAGTTTTTAATTGGATTATTCATCCATTACTCATGTTGTGATATAAATAATACAACAATATAATAGGTTTTTTCATAGGACATTCAAAGACATAAAATCAAGTGAATTCAATATGGGTGATTATTGATAATCTTACATAGAATCCCCACATCAATAGCATTTCCATGGATATTCTATTCAATCAATTATCTATTACAAATATCATAGAATATTTGAGGATATGTGGAATAAAACTATCAAATATATATAATCAAAATATGAGTATTACTTAAATTATTCAATAGATCATTTGAAAGGTATTGAATATTATGTTTAACCTTAGTAAGACATACCACCCTAAAAATTGGTAAATATAAAATGGCTATTGAAAATCTAAAATGTGTGGTTAAATACTTGAATATACTCATTAATGGATGATTTCATTAATATATTCATTATATTTATATCTAGTATAATATTATTTTCCACTCAAGAATTTAGATGGCCCCATATGAAGATCCTTCTCGGAAGAAATTTATAACTCTGACATGTTGGGATTAATTTGGAGAAGGAATATATAAGGATATTAAATAGTGGATTAAATGACATATATGGTCCAAGACATTTGGAAACACATTATATCATCAAAAAGTCTATATATGAGCAATGGAGACAGTAATCCCTGTAACATTGATTTTTATTTTGGTAATAAATTAATCCATAGAATATATTTGTGTAAGAGGGTTATGAAATTTTTGAAGAATAGAAAATTTTGTCCTTGATACATTAACAAATTTTAAATTCTTGATCAAATTTTAGATTTTGAATATAAACTATTGAATCCCCCAATCCTATCTCAAATAGAAAATGTGCCATTCATATCCATCATAAAGATGTTCATACATGATCACTCTATTTTACTTGATAAAAAAGTTTTATAGTTTATACATGATCACTCTTTTGATGATAAACTTTTGAATATTGTGGTTCATATGGATAATTTACCAAAAAAATAAGGCAAACCACCTTCACATAGTACTATAATGAAAAGTTTTACATACAAAACGACAACATGGGAACTTGAGGATGTAATGAAGAAAAATCAACCACATGAAATTTTTTATTAGAGTATGAGTCGATATTTTGAGTAAGAAACTTTTAAATGGGGGATTAAAGTAACATTCTATTTTTTCATATCAATGTTATTATTTTAAAACTCATATTTTTTTCTTAATAATTATAGTATAAATAAACTATACGTACAATGAAATAACTTAATCATAATTTTACATCAATGCATACCATTAAATCTAAATCATGAACATATTTCATTGGAAAAGTAAATTATAATTCGATAATATCATTAAATTAATTAAATTATTCAAATTTTTAATTCAAATAGGTCATGTTCTCCATGAAATACCACAACAAAAATTAGTATCGTAAAAAACACGATATTACATTAAAAGTTATAATTTATAAAAAAATTAAAATAAAATTTAAGGAAAAATTTATGAACAAATAGTTTAGGAAATAAGAGGTATTTATAGGATGCATAATAATAATTTGTCATTTTTCATAATTATAAAATGATTTAAATATTAATTAATAATTGAATTAGTGAAATAATCATTGAGAGTAGTACATAACCGAAAATTTAATTTTTAAAATGGGTGAAATAAATAAATATAAATATTAAAACAACATAAAATTATTTAAAAAATTATGTAACTTCTATCATATTCAATTTTAAATTTTAGTAGTGCATGGTTTAACTTATTTAGTAAAATACTAATTTTATTAAAAAAATTAATAAAACTACATAATTAAAAATTTAATTTATATAAAGTTGAAATTATTTTTATAAACAACGCAATAAATTTATTCTAGGCTGTTTTTTTGTATTTTTATAAAAATTTACATGTTAACTGAATGAAATAATATAGTTTTACTATATTCTGTATAATTGAGGACATCATTATAAATTAATAATTACCAAATAATTTTTATATTTTTCATGACCTAAATTTTTTTAATGAGTAACCTTATGTATTTATATTATATTAACATAATTTAGAAGCATATAAATCAATTTTCAAAACATATGTTATATTTTATTGTAAAAAAACTATTTTTGGATTTTTTACGTTGATTTTGTTATTACATAGTTTCCATTTAATTTTATGTGACATCAAATTTCAAGAATACATATATATATATATAATAAAAAACTATTAAAATTAATAGGAATAAACCTAATTCATAGTATTCCAATTAAATAATAAATTAATCAATATTTTATTCTTATATACCCATTTCCATTGGCTATATAAACACCCCCATCCACCCATTTTTATTCAAAAATAATATATATGTATATATATATATATTATCACATATAATCAATGAAATCCCATCTTTGAACCCCTTTATCCATGTTAATGTCACAATTTAACTGAATGACCCTTCTTAGAAGGCTTTATACTCATTCTGAAGGGGATGTCCTAATGATAAATATATGGTTCACAAAACTCATGTTTTTAATATCATTTTTCATACAACCTATTAAATAAAAAAATAGTATATAACTAGTGAAAAAAATTTATTATAATCAACCACAAATGTTTTAATGAAACTAAAATACTTTCTAGTTTTACCCTTCTTTTAAACATGCTAAAAAAATAATTGACCAATTTCAATTTTATATCACTTAAATTAATAATGATAATAAATTTAATGTTGTACCAGCCATGGATGCCTTTAAAATTTTCTTAATGTATATATATAATATTAATAACCATGTTACTTTATATTTTAGAACATGGAATGAAAAATCATAATTAAATCAATAATGTTAATGATAATTCAACATTGTAGGTTTAAGTATCTAAATTAAGTATATCGAGTATGAATAAATGAATTAACAATATCTACTTAATTATTAAAATCCAATTCATTTGGAATGATATAAACACTATAACATGATAGTTTTGGTATTGATCGAAACAATGGAAGGTTTCCTTTGACTGTAACAATTACATCAATTGATATTTTGAAATTGGAACCAAATAAACTTAATGTCAATGGAGTGAACAATATTAATTTTTAAAATTAATAAATATTTATATTAAATGTATCATAATGGAAAATAAATCAGCATATATTTATGAAGAAACTAATTAGTGTATATTGATAAACTATTTTTTAAGTTATTGTAGCATTCATAGATATTCAGGATTCATGTTAAGGTGTCTCCCACATTCATTTTTATATCCTATGATTATGTTTTCAATTTCTATTTATCTATATATACATTTTTTTTCTATTAATAATATTTTTCATTTATGTTTTTTATACATAATATTCCTTTCTTTTTTTGGTTATGTGTATATAATTATTATTTTGTCTTATTTCACCATTTTTAAACCTATGATGTTTACGTAAGATACTAGTCTATTTCCATTGTCCTCTCTAAAATGTATATTTTATGTCTTTCTCTTCCTTTATTGTTAAATTTCTAACATATAATTTTCATTAATTGTTGATTCATTTATTTTAACATTATATATGACATATGTTTTTATTATTTTTGAGATCTATATAATTTTCAATTTGACCATTCTTTGTAACCTTATTTTGTACCCCATTTCATTATCATGGATTTATTTCATTTTTTCTCAATGCCTAATTACATTATACATAGATCAAATATTCCTAAAATATTATGATATTATAAGTGGATCCAAAATCATATAGACCCATATCATCTAGAAAATACTTATATGTCATGAGATACTATGTATGGTTCCTAGGAAGCGGGATTGAAGCATTATATTAGTTATCTTGGAAATAATTCTCGACTTCGGTTTATGATGATATTTTTTATGTTTCTTCCTTATAGTATTATAGGATATTAGTGTTATAAAAATTGAAAATTTGGTGTTAATTCTATTTTATATAAGTTATAAATAGTAAGGTTGTCTAAAAATGAAGAAACTCATAATAGACAAGAACTATAAAGATATGATATATTGTATCGATAAATGAAGAGATATCGATTTACTGTCTTAGATAAAGGTGACTTAATATTTATAAAATATTACCCAACATCATACCAAGAGGCCATCATTCCTTCTAACTCATATAAATTGTTAAATGTAATAAAACCCAAAATGGAATCCATGTATACTAATCATTATTTTAACCTTTTAGATCCATGTAAAGGGTTAATAACAATTCGTTGTTAGTGGATATTTAAAAAATATAATGACATGGATGAAATAATGTATTTCTAAAAATATCACTTGGAAGCATCAGGTTATATAAAAATCATGGTTGTTTTTGGGAAACAATTTATTAACATTTTGTATGATTAAATCCATTTATATTATGTAATACATAATAGAGATTTAAGGTTCTATGAGATATGAAAACCTTGTGTTTTTAATGATCCATGAAATGATACTAAATTTTTTAGGCTCATATAATCCACTTATTGGATTAAAATAGATTCTTAGTGTTGGAATATTCATTATGATTAAACTATCAAAGTGTTTAATGTAACCAAAAAATAATAATTGTCTCCATTTATAACAAAAAATAATAATTGTCCTCATTTATGACAATTAATTATGATTAAATTATCAAAGTGTTTATTTGTGATGTTTGAGTGGATCGCATAAGAGAGAAGTTAACAAGGAAAATGGGTACCTCTAGGAATGGGTATCAGGTGATTATGCTTTATGTGATGAGAATGAAAAATGAATGTAGTGTATTCTTGTATTGATCTAGGAATAAGGGATGGTATAGGTTTACTTACAAATGTGGACTAGTTTTCATCAATGTTGATGTGACTAAAATTCATGGGCTGTTGTTGGATAATTTAATTAATAATGTGATCCTAGATTCCATGGGATATTATACATAAAATTTTGTGTCAGGTATTATTCCAGGGTAGTAGTACATTGCATGTTTCTTTTGGTATATTTTATGGTCAATAATATTGAAAATTATTTACCAGTTTTAGATTGGTTCTTAGTATACTATCTCAACATGAAAATAAAATAATGATATTTTATTCCATATATGTGGTATTTGCATTACACCCTGAGATTTTTGTGATTTTTTAAAAAATAAATATAATTATTCTGATATTTTTTGTTACAAAAAAACCATTTTTAGATTTCATTAACTAAAAATTTGATCTTATATTGGGTAATATTTAACACTGATTTTCCCTTGTGTTACACACAGTAACATGTGCAAATGAAATTTGTAATATTAATAAAATATTATAATTTAATATGATAGTTTTCACAAAGCTAATGGAATGGTGGGTATGAATAATATTATAATAATTATAAAAATATATTGTTTATAAAATTTTATAATATGAATTATTTGGTTACCAATTAATTAGGAATTAGAATAAAACTAATTAAATATAAATGAAATGATTTTCTCAAAAATATTATGCACTCAAAATTCATTTTTCTTAATAAATTAATCAAATAAATTTTGGTGAATGATTTTATTGAAATTTATATATTATATATTCATCCAAATCTTTAACATTCATCTTATCTGTTTTCTATACAAGAGATTATGTAAATATAGTTTAAGGTTAAATGTTTATTTTTCTAAATTTCAGTTGTATCCACATTTTTCAGACTTGTTTTAAAATTAATTTTCAAAAATATTTTAAATTTATATTAAATAAAATTAATTTTAGAAATAATTCAGTTAAAATTTTAAATTTTATTACTATTTTGATATTTTTTGAAAAGGTGTATATTTTCAATAAATAGTAATTTTTTTGGTTTTTATTAAGAATTATCATTTCATATATTGAATTCAAAAACATCAAAATCAATTTCATGTTTTTTGAAAATTAAAATAATTTCAATTATATATCTGTTAATACAATTTAGGTTATAGGATTCAATATGAAATTTAATTTTTATATAAAAACATTTTAATCATTCGAACAATTTCACTTTGAAAAGCTTGTTTCTCATTTCATTTTCAATTTTAATTTTCATTTTAATGATAAAAATTAAATGAGTTTAGTTTGAATGAATATATTACATATTTTTAACCATGATAATTTATATTATCTAAAATGGTCAACATGTTTTTAAAAATAATGAATAATAATAAAATTTGTTTATTTCCATTAAGGTAAAAATGGTTTTATGTGGGTGTTCATGAAAATTATATAAGTTAATAGTGAGAAGAAAATATTCCAAAAACCAATTTGAGGAAATATTTCTACCTTAAAATTATAAATTCTCAAGAATTGTCCATTTTGGATCCTTTTTCATGTGAAAAATGAAGGTATACTTTTTTCTTTCCAAAAATTACAATTATACCACTCACCTCACTCATAGGATGCCACCACTTCTCCTCCACCCTTCACACTTCGAAAACAATTTTGATTCACTAATGGATAACCAAATATCATCCTTAATTTGCTCATATCATCCTATAATCCATATTTTTTGTAGAAATCCAATATATGAAGAATGTTTTTTCAAACCTATGTATGTTACTTGATGAAGAGGTAACATTTTTCAATAAGTGTTTTGGGATTACTTCTTCCACCACCGCCTTCAATTCATATTCAAATATGATGATATAATATGATTAGTATAGTGAGTATAATGATATGTTTTTTATGGGGATTACCTACAACATTTTTGACTTCAATAAAATGGGATATGAAATAATTATTTGTGTGTACGAAGGACTCTTGCATCACAAACATATGATAATCATTTTCCATCACCACCAACCATAACTGTAAGGACCCAACCCAAGTGTCATAGAGTTAGTCCCTTTTTTAATTACATTGGCATATAAACAAGAAATAAGCATTCTGAAGGACCAAGTAGTTTAGTTGTGTTGGAAACAATATATATGCATAATTTTAATATTACAACTTGAAAATAAATACAAAAAATGAATTAATTCAACAACATTCATAACTCTTAGGTTATTTCAGCATGAAATTGATAATAAAATTATTAATGTCCTGAAAAAATGAATCATAAGAAAGGGGTGAGCTCAAACATTCAGTAAAGGTAAGCAATACAACTAAACATATATAAACATTAGACATGTTGAACAACTAAAAACGTATGCCTCTATCAAATACAAAAACACATTATAGAAGTAATAAGAGATAAGTAAATAATTCCATAATAAAACATAATAATGGGTATTATACAAGTAAAATAACCACACAAATAATCAATAATATTTTCATAATGAGGGAATGCATAATGTGGGACATCATTACCCTATCATCAAGGCCTCTTACCAAGACCATAAATAATCATTTTTGTCAAAGACTTGTTCCCATACCATAGTTTGTCGCATTAGACATACCGATGCATCGATGTGATATATCAAGGCCCTCCCATCACATAATAATTCCAATGCATTCCTCACATGATCGAGGATAAACATAAAAAACATATACATTCATATTGAAACTATTAGAGGAAATGCAACTAACTTTCCCCAATCATTAAACATAAAACACTAACTATTTCGTGTAATATGGAGAATGGTTTTAGGATAGGTCATCCACAATAAAATTAGTCATAAAACATTAAATTTATATACTAGAAAACATAATAACATATTAAACCCAATAATACAAATTAATCAAAAATTGTTTTGAATCGAACGAAAGTACTCATATAAAACCCTTAACCAATTCTTGAGATAAATACTCTATTATTTTAAATGAATTGTTATTTTGAAAACAGTATATGTATAAAACTATAAGTTAAGTAAGAGAGTATTTTCATAATAAAATTAGTGAACTTATAAAGATAATGGTTTCCAAAAAAAGATATTATTGTTTTCCCTTGAAAATAGGTAAGAATTTGAGAAATTCGCTTGAATTGGGCGTGTATTTTGGAATCAATTTTGAATGTTCCTTTTTAAAATGTGTAACTAAGCATAAAATAAGGAATGGTTATTGTTGGTAAACATATGTATAACACTCAAATATATTTTAAGATGATTACATAATAACATACAAAAATTTCATTGCGGTAATTAGATAATAAAATTAACCCCAATGAAATTAGAGGATTGGTTGAGAAAAACCCTTACCACTTTGAAATCAACTGATTCGTATGCCCCAAAATGAATAATATTTAAATTATACCTTTAATAAGTTGAAAATAATGATATTAATGATATTATAAATAAATGGTCAATTTACATACACCCTACAAAACTATTAGTATTGAATACAGAAAATCTCACAAAAATGGAAGGGAGATAAAGAAACTGTTACATTAAGTCCGAATGCGTTATTCACTTGAACATAATGTCCCGGAATATGAAATTAGATATAATAATAACATATTTAAGAACCTATCAGACATGTATTTAGTTTATCATAATTCTGTTTAGTTCATTTATTCCCTTATTGTAAAGTTATTATATTGAATTTTCTCGTTCTGGAGTGTTTGTTTTCTTTATTTTCCTAATCAGATCACTTTGTATTAAGTAATGGAGATCATGGGGAATGGATTTAAATCTCCAGAATTGAAATTAAATATTATTTATGAACATATAGAAGTGTTAATGGTCATTTATATCATTTGGTAACATTGAAAGCAGATAAATCATTTGATGAAATATTTATGACATACAATTAACTTAATTTTTTAGGTGGAATATAATAACTTTATTAGGATAGATGGAGAGATAGAGGGGGGATATGGGGAAGGAGGATCTAAAGGGGGTATAAATAAGTGGAGGACATGGGAATCCCCAAGAGCCACTTCCATGCCACCTGATTAGAGAAACCTGATAGAACTGTACTCCCTAAGGTGGGATTTTGGGAGGCTTTGGAGGCCATGAAGTCTGTATGCTGATTTCCGTGATGCCATGTATGAAGAGTCTCAGTGATATCTAGGAGAAGAGGCTAACACTTGAATATCATATATGAAATGTTCCAAGGGGAGGGGTAGGGGGAGGCACCCTTAAGTGAGTTCCAAATGAACATAGAGTCCATATACACCGAAGTGAGTGGGATATTCTTTGAATTGCAGAGCTGCAGCCGAGTCAACAAAGCTACTAGATCCACCAAAAAAGAGTCCCCATTCCTAAAGACGGAACTAAAAGCCTAGATTAATGATCCATACAGGTCATGAATCACTCAAAATCCCCTAATAATACCTTTTCAGGATACACCATCAGAATTCAACTTGATTCTCAGAGTAGGGGGAGTCCATCTCACCCATGACCCGAACTAAAGGAGACGAGAAGGGGACTGGGTAGAGTAGTAGAAACACACGAGAGAATGACCCTCCTCAAATCTACTATATAGGGTAGACAAGTAATATGGGATTAATCTATTTTTGAAGACCATTCCATGGGTTGAGATATGGGTGTAGTTGTGACGCATCCTATTGTGTGCCAGCCAAATGCACCAAAATCCTATAGCTGTGAAAATGCAACATCCATATTCTTCCTTATTTCTCCTAGCCCCGCTGAACCAGCACTGAAATAAATCCTCAATCATCTGAATTCATATTGAGATGTTGATTGACACACCAAGGTTGCTTCAGAAGCACCTAGCCCAATCCCCATGTACATAAATATGAAGAGTGGTCTCCTCCTAGGGGTCATGACAACATGAGCATCTTGACGCAATAGAGATACCACTGGACATGATAGCCATATCAGTGGGAATTGAATTGGAGTAAGCCATCCAAACCAAAAAGTTATACTTGGGAGGGATGAAGTTGCACTAAAGGAGATTACCCAAGGTGTTTGACACTGGTCACACATGCATGGTTCTTCCGTACTCCTTGGCTGAGAACCAGCCATCAGAGGAGGCCGAGAAGAATCTTCTCTCAGCAGATCCATCCATATAAATATTTCTGAATGTACATTGCTGAATGGGGTCGATAATGGTATTGAAAGGGGGTAGCATCTAGCTTCCCTAAAGGACCTCCCAGATGTTGGGCATCCCGGGAAACCCAGAATTCCAACCCCCAGTTACATTCCTAGAAGTTGGAGTCCCCCTTGCAAGGAATATGGATGGAGCGGTCGTCGGGAAGGGGTATGTTTCCACGAATAGAAGCCCATAGAGAGTGTTTCATACCTGTTTCCCTAAAACCATATCCATACTTAGTTATGATAATGCAGCTCTAAATAGATTTACCCTCAAGCACCTCCCATGCCAACTTTCCATGCAAAAAAACTTTGATCCTTCAAAGATCCTAATAATCATTCCCCCGATATCCAGGGGTTCCGATAGTCTTTTCCACATGTCTCAATGAAACCTTCCCTTATTATGAGCAACCCAAAATAAATAATTCAAGGCATTCTCCATATTGGAAATCATGGATTTGAAAACATTGATAACAGCCATGATTTGCATGGGAATTGTGGATAAAACCTAGTTGATGAGTGTGATCCTGTGGCCGATGGAGAGAAATGGTTTTTCTAGCTATAAATATGACGGATCACTCTATTAGATATATCATTGATGTGTTAGATGCAGATCCTTCCAGGTGATAAATGAGTACCAGGGTAATTCATCGGAAAGTGCATTCCCTGGATGCCAAGGGTAGCTTAGACGTTAGTCCTTCATCGCATAGGGAAGTGAACCAGGGAGAAGATCCCACTCATCTCCTTATTAATAATATACTCGCTCAAATAACAATATTCCACCATCAATTTTCCAAAATTAAGGATAGGGGAGGTTCGACCATTTTTGAAGAACATTGAATCGTCTATAAAGAAAATATCGTAAACCTCGGAGAAGTGAGACCCACTGTGAAAGGGTAGGATCCCCAGGCCAGAGTTGTGAGATATATGAACCTATTAAGAGCGTCTTGGGAAATGATGGAAAGGATTGGAATTAGTGGGTCACCCTTCCACAGGCCCCTAACTGATTTGATGAACCCACATTGCCTCTCAACAAAGAGAAAACTAAACCATGGTGAGCTGAAGCATCGAAACAAGATATCAATGTATCTCTCAAGAAATCACATGCATCACAAGACCGAAAAAATAAGATCCACTCCATGCAATCATAGGCCTATTAATGTCTAATTTAACAATCACATTAGAACCAATCACTTTTTGATTGAAATCTCAAACCATCTTCTATGAAATCCTGGTTGTGCCTTGAATAGATCTTCCCTAAATGAAATCATGTTTCTAATCTACTACCCAATCAGGAATGAATCATGAGAGTATATTTTTGATAAATATGTCTAGGACCATGTATTCAATGTTACATAGGCTAATTGAGTGGTACTCAGAATGGGAAAAAGGGGAGCCAACCTTGGGAATCAAGATCATCATAGTTGCAAAAGCAACCCAGGGGAGATGCCCCCTGAAGAAGCCCTGAATAGCATTCATTAGATTACCCTTGATAGTGATTATGTTCGACAAGAATAATGTCCCTAGGAAGCCATCGGGGATGGGTTCACATTCCAAGTTGGGGGAGTTGATGGCCTCCCAAATCATCTTCTCCTCAGGTGCACTCTCAAAGAGGATTTTCTCTTGTCATGGGACATCAATAGAGATGTATTCGAAGAGGTACGACCCCTCAGAGAGATAACCATTCAGAAACCATGGATAAAAATCACACAGTAAAGATTTTTAGTGTGCATAAACCATAGCTCCAGTGAGTTTTGGATCATTGGAAAAGGATTCGTCCTCGAGCTAGATGTTTGTAATATGGGGTCAATGCTTCTATTTAAGGTATGCATGGAGAAAAGCAGTATTTTAATCACCTTTATTGATCCAGCGGGTCTGAGACTGCTTCTGTAACCACCTCTCCCATTCGAGCATCAACTTTCTCAGGCGCTGCTTTTTGAGACACATCTCACCAAAGACCGCATCATTCCACTCCTCTTCTAAAAAGACCTCTTCCCTCTCAATGTCCCTAGCAAACTCCTTCATGAATGTAGAATCATCCTCATGCAGGGAAGACCAATCTGTGATTTCCTACTTCAGGGAACACAATTTAAAGTGGATACACACCCAAAACTGGATCTGGCAGGGAAGATCCTAGGAGCCACGAACCATATCGAGAATACCCAGGTGATGGTCAAAATCTTAAGGAAGAAGTAGTAGTGAGGGATCAGGTGTCTGGAATTAAGATGAACCAATAGTGGAGAATGATCTGAGAGACCACGGGTAAGATGGAGAACCACCTAGTTCATGAAGGCTGAGATAGCTTGGAGGCTCCCTAGACATCGATCCAACCTGCACAAGGTCCCCCCGTTTCCCCTTTTGTTGATGAACCAGGCAAACCTAACCCCATAGATACCAAGATCCTAAATCCCATCCTGGGATTTGAAAGTGGATAAGGCAAGCCAATCCACCCTTAGAAGATTGCTTCCACCTTGCTTTTTTAAAGGATTCATAATGGTGTTGATGTCACCACCCACAATCCACGGGTGCTCCCTTGGATTAATTATTGTGATATCCTCCCAAAGTTTCTCCCGTAGGCCTGCATTACACTTAGAATATAAATAAACACACACACAGTAAAGATCCACCACCAAGATCCTAATGGAATGGTGTTTTTTAGAGGCAACTAGCATAACTATGTTATGTCTAGTTTTCTAGAAGACCCAGATATAGTGGTTATCTGACTCACTGTGTAAGAAGAACTGCATAACCAACCTTTTTACAAAGATATAAATCATTGAAGTAAGTAGTTTGGGTTTGTGAATAGAAACCACATATGCTTTATAGAGAGACATTTTAGATGATATGAAGTTCTTCTTCTCCATGGACCCGAGTCCGTGGGCAGTCCGCCGAATCCTCGAGATCATGAGAAGAGAGTTTTCCCGACACTGGCCCCTAGAGTGAGTGGCTTCTCAACCTATTCCATTGGATAAGAGAAGGAGACCTTAGACGTTGATCAACTGCACATTCTATCCACTAATGAATGGTAGGATGATGTGGGCTTGAAAAACCCCTCAAAATCAAGGTGGGGAGGGTGACCCCTCTTATTTTCAAGAAGATGTGCAGAGAGACACTCCTCCAACTGCAATAAGGCCTCGTAAAGAATTATTATTGAGACCGAGGGAAGGGACTGAAAAAAGGCTTCAATGGGTGGAGTTTTCATAACCAAAGAATCCACCTAATTATTCTAGTCTAAAGGAGAGATGATAGTTGGGAGGGGTGGGGGAATGGTGCCAGATCTGGAACCGAGGGTGGCGCAGGGATAAAGGCCATGAAAGAGGACACATGGGCCGGTATAAGGGCCATGCAAGGGGGAAAAGGGGGAGGGAGGTGAATGTGGGTATCCGGGATGTGGGACAAGGATTAGGGACAAGTAGAGGGGCAACAATGGAGTAGTAATATGAGATGGCGATGGGGAAGGAGGAAGGGAAGCAGAAAGGCCAGGAACAAGATGGGTGGCAAGATGGGCCATCAGATCAGGAGGGGAAGAAGGAGGTGCTGAAAGAACCAGAAAAGAAGGAGGATCCAGCGACATAGGGGTATTGGAGGAGGCTGAGGGGGGTTTTCCACCCTCTAGAAATGGTCTCTTACATTTAGAGCACTGGGTGAGCCGCTTTCTGCATACCGTAGACGAGTGTCCTTGCAGATGGAAGGCCCCACAGAATCCCAGCGACAAAGGGAAAGACAAATGAAGATTCCACTCTGGAGACTCCCCAACAAAAAGAACCAACTGGGCTGGCACTGGTTTGGAAAGATCCATTGCTATGCAGACGTGATCCGTTGCCATTTCCAGGAGCTGGAGATTCTGGTCATCCGTGCAAAGAAACTGCCCCAGAGAGTTCCCAATCTCCACTAGGAAATCCATCTTATGAAAATGAAAGGGGAGACCTAGGAGACACACCATAAATGCAGAAATCATGGATTCCTATCTTTGAAGATCCTCTATGGACCATTGAGAAAGGGTAAAATCACTAGCGAAGGATTGGCCTAGGTGTCCACTCCCAGGAATAGAAAAAATCTTCCTGGGATTCTATGACCATGAGGAATGAAAACCTGGTAAGATCTTAAATCCTACAAGGATAAAGAAGACCCAAACCATTGAAAATGTCCTAGAAGTGTCGAAGAGGTGGCTTATCTATCCCTAAGTGGGCCACAATAGTCTAGCAGAGCAATAACGACACTTCATCAAATGATGATTCCATGAAGAATATGATCGAAAAGTCATTCCAAATCTCCACGCGGGGAGCCCCCATCTGGACCACTAGTAGACAAAAAGTGTGGCAGATAGGGTGATAGAGGAGAATAAATTTCAGAGAGGGCTTGACACTTGGCCGATCTACCATATTAGTCAGGGGAAGAGGAGAATCATGAGGATCTGGGAGGTCTGCTGCCGCTACAACGGTCGAAAACACAAAATCCTCTGACAGATCTGGGGGAATAGGCACTGATGAAATAGTCGAGAAAGCCAAGAGAAAAGGAGGAATGTTAGGCATGTTATTTAACATATTCAAAGTCGTATTTTAGGCTTGTTTTTCATATATTATTTTAGTGTTATTTTGATTATTAATCACTAGTTTAGAAATCTGATTTAATTATATGTACTTATACTGGTTACTGAATATTAAATAGGTTATAATACATATATTATAGTCTAGTTCAACCATAAAAATGGTTTCATGACTATTAATGAAGAATAAATTGAAGAACAAAACTTCATCATCCATGAAGGTTATAAATTGGAACCTCATGGACGTTGATTTCGTTTACAAAATAAAAAGGGAGAGAGTAAGAATATTGATGATGGATCTTCCATTAACATGATATAATTCTAGTATATTGATGATACTGGTTCTATCATGGTCTTTTGAATAGAGGAGGTGAGGAGTTGATAAAAAATATGATAAATTGAAATGAAACTAAATGAAAAAGAAATGTGTTTTACCTCTTGAAATAACCTCCTTGAGAACTTCCTTAAGGGAAGGGGTTTTCTTATTTTAGGAAGACCAATAGATTCTTTGATGTGAAGAGTGACTAGGGAAGTGTAATTAGGCAGAACATTGATGATATTCAAGGCTTAGAAGATGGGATTTTTATAGTAGAAGAGAATAGGGTTTTCGTTATTTTTTAATCATTAGACTACTAATTTCCCTCAAGTCTAGAATTTGTGACAAATCCTTGACGAAGAATAGTAAAAAATGCATGTGATTTCGAACCATGTGGTATTACTGTAGAGACCCAAACTTGACGTACATGGACCTTACATTACTTTTATGGAATTTTTAATACATAATGAAAACTGACATCCAATGACCGTAATAGTTTAGTGTCTTTGGAAACTCAGAACATAATCTTCTAATCATGGTGAAATATCATCAAAATCTCCCATAAAGATATTCCCTTATTTTCTTACCTAAAACCTTTCTTTATATCCTAGAAAAAAATAATAAAAAAAGGGTGATCTCAAATGCTCAGTAAGGGTAAGCATGGAGAAAATAAAACAAACCATATACATTTGAACATAAAAACAAGAACATAAAGTTTAAACATCAAGATCTTGAGTTGTGAAATAAACCTTGGCAGTACGTAAGGCATATTTCATAAAGGACCATTAACCATGATCAAATAGCATGGGAAGAAAACATGTAATCGTGGAAACCATTATGCACATGTTATGATTTCCCTAGTATCCAAGGAATTGCTGCCAAGACCATCATAGTGGACCAAGTCCATTACTGAACTGGGTTTACTTTCGGTTCCAGCCCTATATTACTAAACCGGATTCACATGCCATTCGAGCCATGTCTATCTCATGTGATATAAATATTTACCCAATGCATTGGATAGAGATATAGATCCCACCCATCTCATAATGAAATCATTCTTTTCTGTTCCACAAAATAAAAATAAATCATTCATCATAGCCCAATGAATAAAATGGGTTTCATAAACATCATCTCATCATGACATAATCCATATAAAACAAATGGATATCATTTCATAATAAATATAAAAACTTTTAAATAATAGATACATTATACTTGAAACATAAACATTGTAAATATTGTCATCTTATATGGAAAATAGTTTGACAAAACACTTGAAATGAATTCTTGAGGAAAATATCCTTTCTTATTCAAAATTTTTTTTTTACAAAATGAAAAACAATTTTAAAAGAAAATGATTTTATTGAAAATAATAATGAAATATTTTAGAGTAATCTTCATGAATAAAAGGCGATATGAAACCGTAAAAATCCATTCATTCTGTATAAGTTAAAAAACATTCTTCTCGTACTTTTTCTGGAAAAGTCAAAAAGTTCCTCATATGGTAAACAAAAGAAATATTCCTTCCATAACACAATGTAAAAGTCAAATAGGGGTAAACATGACTTTAAAAATACATTGAAGAATAATAAAAACTTTATAAAAAAATAATTTTTATGGACATGGATGAAAAATAAAACCCAATTAAATACTTACATATAAGTAATCTTGGATAAAAATGAGATTGGCCAAATAATCCCTTACCTTAGGTCTGATATGCTTCATACATATCCGAACCTCATGTATATTTATTTAAATAATGTCATTGACTTATTAAAGATTCATATTCATTTTTATCATATCATATATGGTCATATTCTTATCTTCTTATTAGTAATGTTTCATTGCTACTTGTTATTTGGGTGTTCATTGCTTTATGTTCTCATGCGTGTTTTTTCGAATAAATTCTTATTACTATTTTTAGGTTATAGAAAACTCATTTAAAGAATTGTATTAGTATAATATATATCATATTTAGTCATTCAATTCATATATATAATCATTATTCAATGAAGATCATGTAGAACGAGTCACATCACATCGTGGAGAAGGTAGTCCGTACGTACGCACGAGGGATGATATCATTATTTTGATATTAAAATCATATATAATTGGATGTTATATCATATATAAAGAATAATAATAATGTTATATTTATTATTTATATCAATTATACTCATTATTACAGGCATCCAAATGATGAAATGTTTGAATAACAAACTACACCATGATGTGGAGACGGTAAGCCTTACGTACGCACGTGTGGTGACTTTTTCATTTATAGGATGGATAAAATAACTAATGTGGCTGTAAAATTTTTATAATAACATCACATTATATATAAGATACTAGATTTATTATTTTATAATGGAAACAACAAAGAAGGATGAAGTGGAAGAAGAAAGACACATGAAATAGGTCGTGATATATTTACCTCTTCTTCGGGTTCTTCATTTTTATTTGATCAAAAGGGCTCCTTAGGTTGGATTTATGACTAAAGGAAGGAATCTAGGATTAAAGTATGACAGTTGATAGGGTATTTTGGTAGGTTTTGGCCGAGCCAAATGGCTTTGGAGGTGTGAATTAGAGAGAAGGGGGAGTGCCCTTTTATAAGAGGGGTGATGGGCACCATAGGAAAAATTAAAATATTATTTTCTAATAAATTCATATTCGGTTTATAATGGCTCCAAAGTGACTTATTTAGAGGATAGGATGGGTATGGGTAGAAATAATATCAATCAATAGGAATTAGACAAGTTTAGGTTACCATTTAAACCTTATCATTTAGATTTAACTCTAAGTTAAATAATTTAACTTTTACTGTGTCTTCTAGTATTCTAACACTATATGGTTAATAAACATGCTATAAACTACCAATAGAACCTTAATTGGTTCTTCAATGTAATAAATATTATTATATAAGTGTTTTGGCCAATAATTAGATTTTGAGGACCATTATATCAATTAATAATATAATATTTGTTTTAAAAACCCTTTTATGTCAATTTTGACACTATTTGGTATTTTTTTTCTAAATTCATAACAGCATTATTACTTCGAAAAGAATTAATCTAACCAACTATAAAATGATATATTAACCTTTAAAATTAGTTTAATTCATAAAAAGTTTCAAATTACATTTATTTGAGTATTTATAATATCAATTATGTTAATATTTTATTAATAAGGAAATTATTGCATCATCATTGTGTCATAAATAAATTAAATTATTTAATGTCTAAAAAATATAATTAAAATACCATTATGTAGGAAATATTTTTATCTTGTTTATGAATATTTATAGTCTAATTTATCTTTTTTATAACGCTATATTAAAAAAAATTTAGTTATTAAACTTTGATTTTAACTCTTTTAACTCTTCTATAAATAAAAAAATAATAAGTGTCCTAATTTAATCCAAGTGGATCAAAATGGTTCATATTTTATTCCTAAGGATTTTTTTGGTCGAATTATACTTATCCAATTGAATTGGGACATGTGGTAGGGTAATAATAATATCATTTTACCCTTAATTACCCTATTTACTTTTAATCGTGGTAAATAAAAGTAAAAATTTACTATTCACCAAAAATTATTATTATCTTATTGAACCAAATTTTGCTCTTTGATATTAATCATTTCTCTCAAATTTTAGAAATTCAACTCACAGAAGCAGTAAAATTATGTTTTATGTAAATTTTCAAATGCTCATAGGAGGTGGGTAAAAGACGGTAAAAAGTTCGATAAAATTTTTATATATATAAAATTATTATAAAATGACTCCAATGAATTACATTGAACATATATACGTATCATGTATCTATTTTGACCTAATATAAATTTAAATAAAATAAATTATTATTTAAATAAAAAGTCGGTTTTAACCAATAACTCAGTGTTTTCACTATTCATCCAAAATTGAATGTTTTTAGAAAAATACCAATTATTCACCCAAGGATAATTTCAATATTCTGAATCCAAAAATAAAGTCCATTTTGAATGATAATATTTATAAAATTACAAAAAGTGGGTATTACTATTCATAACGGCTAGTTCATATAATATTTTAATTACATATCGTTGTTTAGTGAAACTCGGTATTGCGTACAACGCAAGCTATCGAGGAAGGTCACTATTTCATGTAACGCAAGCCAAGAATAGTGTTGTGTATACTACATGCTAATATGTTGTTGTGTATAGTGCAATATAATCTTGGTGTAGCGTACAACAAAAAAACATCAAAGAAATTAAGAATAATAATTCTCATAAAATCTCAGGGTGTTACATTCTACACCCCTTAAAATGAATTTCTCCATCGAAATTCATCGGGGTTATAAATGGTTTTTTACTTGAATGTTTCTTTCATAGAAACCCACATCATAAAAAGGAATACTAAAACAACATTTTTTAAAGTAATGTTAGAAACATAATGGATACCCAACGTAACTCATCACTGGGTTTCCACATAGAAGAATATAGGTGAAAATATAGATATGGAAGAGAAATCTAACCATCAACTTCTGATGAAGAGTGGTAGAGGACATGGCAATGAAAAGGCCAATAATCACAAAGCCATAAATTTGTGATAATCTAAGGTACCGTCTGATTCATTGGATATGAGGGTACTAGGACAACGTTTTTGGTTTTCAATATCATTTACCAAAAGTTGAAAATTTTGAATTAGAAGAAATACTTACTTGATTATGGTACAATCTCACAGTTTTTAGTTCCTTAAACAATTTCCACTTCATATCTTAATGAAATGAAGTTGAATTTGTTATTCATGAAGTGTGACCATATCATACGATAGAATGATATGTCATTCTATCCGTCTCAAATATAATGTTATCAAAAGTTATTAAATTCACATAAGTCCATCTATGGTGAAATTAATCATATATGGTTCCAAAAATGGACTTATACATCATCTATCATACCACATAATAAAATAAAACTAGTTTCTACTAACCAAGGACTTCCTGTAGGCCAGAGGTAGGCGATAAAGGCCTATCGCACTTCGGTTGTTGGGTCAATTCCTGCATCCTTGTTCGACGCGACGGGTTGTTTCTTGTTCTTTAGGTTGTCCTTTTTCTAAAACTACACTATTATAACATTCCAGAAATAATATCGAAAAAAGGTTCTATCCTTAAACAATATTATCTTATGTCCAACATAATCCATTTAGAATTTTAGACTTATCCAAAATACTTCTATCCAAGATCATAGTATAAAGAAAAATATTACTAGAAATGTCATCAACCAAACATGTGAATACCATTATTTATCCCCTGTATATCATAAGATGTATCTTGTTGGTCACATTACTAAAATGTGAATACCTTAATCAGGTATTCTATAGAAACATGAATTACCATATAATCATTATGAAAGCATGAATGCTGTCAAAATTCAACTCTTTCCACATACCAAAATCCCAATATTTCTATATACTAAAACCATGATATCACATTGTTCTTATATGAGCTTATTAATACTGTCAAACATTTCATTATCTCTTTATCCCTTTATTATGCGCATATCATCTGCTTTCCAAAAAAATTTCAATCACTTTTTATGGTTACCAGTACCATTATACATATACTTTCAAATACTTTAGGGAATACAATAGTGTAACAATCCTTAGATGTTTCATTATTCTATAGTACCATGAAATTACTTATACAACATTACCCTTGATAAACATATAATCATTCCACTACCTTCTTAAACCATTGACCGAGCTTCATCATTTTATTCGTCGACACTTATTTCATCTCATATATCATTTGTATACTCTTCATCATCATCAACATAAATACTACCCATACGACCATGTTGACTCTCATCATGATATTTTCCCTTAGGGAACTGGTTTTCATATTGCATGTATGTTCCACATTTAAAACATTTAACCATTGTTTATGTGTTAGTAATACCCTTATCTGTGTACAATGTGTAAACTGAACCTTTTCCTTTGCATTTACTTTCTTTGAGTCCTTTTTTCCACACCCAAAGCATCTTCCAGATCATTTGAAACATTCTCCCTCATGCATCTTCCCACATGATTTACATGAGGGAAATTGAACATTCATTCCTCTATGATCATCATGAAACTCTATCTTTCTCTTGTTAGTTGAGTAATGAAACTTACCAAAGTTGACATTATTGATCATATTATGAGATTTCGAGTTAGGAATAATAATGATATGTGGAAATCCAAATCCCGTTTCATTTGGTTGCTCATGAAGAATATCATTCCATTGTCCATCATATTCTCTATTAACATGAATCCTTTTGTTTCCTGCCATTTCTTAAAACCCAAAAATAATAGTATGAGAGGAATAACTCATACTAGAAAAACAACATATTCAAGGGGGAGTAATTTCAATCTATAACATGTTAGGTTTAATTCTATGATAATTATAGTAATTCTGGGAATATAACCTATACTTATACTTATCCTTAGGGATATCTGTAGACATACCTTAGAAATAACTCTAGGTATTTCACTAATGTTTTTGCATCCTAGTTTTTCAAAGGTTAACTAAACCTTCCCTCTGATAACAATTGTAGAGACCCAAATTGGACGTAAATGGACATTACATTACTTTTGCTGAATACTTAATACACAAGAAAAACTGACATCCATGGACATTAATAGTTTAGTGTCTTTGGATACTCGGAACATAATCTTCTAATCATGGTAAAAGATCTTCAACATATTCTATAAAGATCTTCCATTTTTTTCTTAACTAGAATCTTTCATTATATCCTGAAAAAAAAACATAGAAAAATGCTCAGATCAAATGCTCAGTAATGGTAAGGATGGAGAATATAAAACAAACCATATACATTTGAACCTAAAAACATGAACATAAAGTTTAAACATCAAGATCTTGAGTTGTGAAATAAACATTGGCAGTATGTAAGGTATAGATCATAAAGGAACATTGATCATGATAAAATATCTTGGGAATAAAACATGTAATTGTGGCAACCATTAAGCACATGTTATGATTTCTATAATGGCCTATGCATTTCTTCCAAGACCATCATAATGGAAAAAGTCCATTACTGAAACGGGTTCACTTGCCGTTCCAACCCTGTATTACTGAACCGGATTCACTTGTCGTTCTATCCATGTCTATATCATGAGATATAAATCTTTACCCAATGAATTGGAGAGAGATATAGGTCCCACCCATCTCATAATGAAATAATTCTTTTGTGTGCCACAAAATAAAAATAAATCATTCATCATAACCCAGTGAATAAAATCAGTTTCATAAACATCATCTCATCATGACATAATACATATAAAACAAATGGATATCAATGCATCATAAAAATCAAACCATGTAAATAATAGAGACATTATACTTGAAACATAAACATTCTAAATAATTTAATCTTAGATGGAAAATATTTTTGACAAAACACTTGAAATGAATTCTTTAGGAAAATATCTTATCTACTTCAAAATCACTTTATTTTCACAAAATTCCACGCAATTTTAAAAGAAAAGGATTTTGTTGAAAATTATCGTGAAATATTTTAGATTAAGATTCATGAAGAAAATTTTATATGAAACCGTAAAAATCCATTCATGCCGTATAAGTTAAAAAAACATTCTTCTCGCACTTTTCCCCAAAAAGTCAAAAAGTTCCTCGTATGGTAAACAAAAGAGAGATTCCTTCCATATCACAATGTAAAAGTCAAATAGGGGTACAAATGACTTTAAACGTACAAGGAAGAATATCAAACACTTTATAAAAAACATTTTTATAGACATGGAAGAAAAATATAACCATAGTAAATACTTACGTATAAACAATCTCAGATAAAAATGAGATTTGCAAAATTATCCCTTACCTTAGGTCCGATATGATTCGTACGTATCCAAACCTCCAGTATAATGATTTAAATAATGTAATTTACTTATTAAAGAATAATATTCATTGTTATGATATCATATATAGTTATATTCATATCTTCTTATTAGTAATATTTCATTGCTACTGGTTATTCGGGTGCTCAATGCTTTATGTTCCTATGCATGTTTTGTCGAATAAAGTCTTATTCCACTTTTTAGGTTATAGATAACTAATTTACAGAATTTTATTAGTATAATATATATCATATTTATTCATTCAATTCATTTATATAATCATTATTCAATGAAGATCATGTAGAACGAGTCACATCACATCGTGGAGACGGTAGTCCGTACGCACGCACGAGCGATGATATCATTCTTTTGATATTAAAATAGTATATAATTGAATGGTATATCATATATAAAGAATAATAATAATTTTATATTTATAATTTATATCATTTATAATCATTATTATACCCATCCAAATGATGAAATGTTTGAATAACAAACTACACCACGATGTGGAGACGGTAAGCTGTACGTACGCACGTGTGGTGAATTTTTCATTCTTAGCGTGGATAAAATAACTATTATGGTTGTAAATTTTTTATAATAAAATTAATGTATATATAAGACACTGGAGTTATTATTTTAGAATGGAAACAACAAAGAAGGAGGAAGTCGAAGATGAAAGGAACATGAAATAGGTGGTGAGATATTTACCTCTTCTTCGAGTTCTTCCTTTTGATTTGATCAAAATGGCTCCATAGGTTGGCTTTCTGACTAAATTAATGTCTCTAGAGGTAAGGGAGGATAGTTTAGAGGGTATTTGGTCACGTTTTGGCCAAGGAAAATGGATTTGGAGGTGTGAATTATAGAGAAGGGGGAGTGCCCTTTTATAAGAGGGGTGAGGGGCACCTTAGGAAAAACATAAAATATTATTTTATAATAAACACATATTCGGTTTATAATGGCTCAAAAGTGACTTATTTCGAGGATAGGGTAAGTATGGGTTGAAATCATCTCAACCAATAGGTTTTAGACAAGTTTAGGTTACCATTTTATCCTTATCATTTATATTTAACACTAAGTTAAATAATTTAACTTTTAACGTGTCTTCTTGTATTCTTACACTATATGGTAAATAAACTTACAATAAACTACCAATAAAACACCATTTGGTTCATTAATGTCATAAATATTATTATATATGTCTTTTTCCCGATCCTTAGATTTTTAGGACCATTATATCAATTAATAATATAATATTTGTTTTAAAAAAGATTTTTGTGTCAATTTGGACACTATTTGGTATTTTGTTTTTTCAAAATTTATAACAGCATTATTACTTAGAAAACAATTCATCTAACCAACCCTAATATGTGATATTAACCTATAAAATTAGTTTAATTCATAAAAAGTCTTCAATTACATTTATTTTGGTATTTATCATATCAATTATGTTAATATTTCATTAGTAAGGTAATTACTGCATCATAATTGTGTTATAAATAAATTAAATCATTTAATATCTAAAAATATAAATAAAATACCATTATGTAGGAAATAATTTTATATTTTTTATTAATATTTATAGTCGAATTTATCTAATGTATAAACCTATATTAAAAATGTTTTAGCTATTAAACTTTGATTTTAACTCTTTTAACTCTTCTTTAAATAAAATAATAATAAGTGTCCTAATTTAATCCATGTGGACCAAATAGGTTCATATTTTTTTCCTAAGGTTGTTTTTGGTCTAATTATACTTATCCAATAGAATTAGGACATGTGTTAGGGTAATAATAATATCATTTTACCCTTAATTACCCTATTTACTTATAACCGTGGTAAATAAAAGTAAAAAGATACAATTCACCAAAAATTATTTTTATCTTATTGAACTAAATTTAACTCCTTGATACTAACCATTTCTCTCGGATTTTCAACATTCAACTCATAGAAGTGGTAAATTTATGTTTTATGTAAATTTTCAAATGTTCATAGGAGGTGGGTAAAAGATGGAAAAAAGTTCAATAAAATGTTTATATATCTAAAATTATTATAAAATGGATCCAAAGAATTAAATTTAACTTAATTATGGAATATGTATCTATTTTGACCTAAAATAAATATAAATAAATTAAATTATTATTTAAATAAAAAGTCTGTTTTAACCAATAACTCAGTGTTTTCACTATTCATCAAAAATTGAAAGGTTTTAGAAAAATACCAAAAATTCACCTTAGGCTAATTTAGATTTTATGAATCCAAAAATGAAGCCCATTTTGAAAGATAATTTATAAAATTTTAATATGTGGGTATTACTACTCATAACAGCTAGTTCATATAATATTGTAATTGCATATCGTTGTTTAGTGAAACTCGGTATTGCGTACAACACTAGCTATCGGGGAAGGTTGCTCTTGCGTGTAACACAAGACAAGAATAGTGTTGCATATACTACAAACTAATGCGGTGTTGCGTATAGTGCAAGATAATATTGGTGTAGCGTACAACAAAATACATAAAAGAAATTAAAAAGAATAATTCTCATAAAATCTTGGGGTGTTACAATTACATCCCTTATGATTTCATAAATATTGTATTTAACTGATAATTTTTATAAACAATATTTTTTCATGTTTTACTATTCATAAAAATATTATGTATTTCAAGAAAATACCACAAATTCAGCCTAACCATTTTTTGATGTGTAGAATCCAAAAATGATGTCCCTTTTTAAAAAAAATTATAAATATGATAAAGTTAATATTTAATTAAAATCATAATTTATTCTAAAAAACAGTTTTAAAATATTTATTTACTTTTTCCAAAACATAGTTATATTATACTTCCACTAGAATATTATTTGTATACTATCATAGGTAATGTTAATATTCATTAGGGTATATCACTATTCATAAGGGTATGTTACTATTCAGAAGGGTAGGTTACTATTCAGTAGAAATTATGTTTTCCTTATTGGACATCAAATAACTTACTGATCACAACTTTTCATGTCATATTTTCGAAATTCACATCACAGAAGTGGAAATATTATGTTTACATGGCTAGGATATAACAAATTGGTGTTTGTAGAGACTTACTGATCCATGAATTCTCCAATAAATCTATTTGTACATTTTGGGGTGTTACAATAGCTTTATTTAATACTGGATTAAATTTATATCTATTATATTTATGATATAATCATGATTTTTGAATTATTAAATTACATATACCTTCCTATTATCCATTCATTGTGAATCTGATAACGTTGCTCATGAAAAAGGTGGACTACCACCATGAAAAGAAATGTGATTCATTCATGCCACACATAGAAGTTAATAAGTATGGGTTTAAATAAAATATAAAAATATACATGTAATAGAAATGATAATATAATGTAATATATTATTTAAATGTATTTATTTAAATATATTGACTGAATGGAAACAACAATAATTCATACGTACGTCCTACCATCTCCATGAATGGTGGATTTAATTTTCTATCTCTAAATTTTATAGATTACTCTAAATACATATATAATAAATATATATTATATGTATATCATGGGTAACATTATTTATATTATGTAACCTTTAAAAAATTAACTAGAGAAAAGAACAACTAATTATGACATATATAAAAACAAAGTAGTTATTTCTAGAAACATTACTTTGACATGTAATTGTTAATAAATGTGTAATAAGAGGTCATAAGTAAATAATTTATGGTGGGAAATATATATATATATGTATGTTTACATACTAGATATATTATAAAATTATATTTTTTATACTGATGGTTATAACTTGTACAATTGATGTTAGGACTTAAAAGTTTGAGATTTTTAAATCACTTTTTATATTCGGGGGATACATGGAATATGCCCCAATAATTCCTTATGTGTGGTATATATATTTCCCATTAATTTATTTTATTATGAATATATTATAAATTATTTTTATTAAAATATCCATTTGAGTATATATCTTATATGGCACTCATGATTCAATGTTACAAAAATGATAATGGTTTTATGTTACAATCTCATCATTTTTTGGGATTGCTCATGATTTTGCTTCAAATATTTATATATTAAGATTTATGTTTTATGAAACTGATGTATTTTATTTTTGTCTATCTATTTCATGATTATACATATTTTATCATTAATTTTCACTATCTATGTATGAAATATTAAACATTTATGGTTTTCTAAGACATTTATATTACTTTATTCATCCAAAAACACATTTTTCAAAAATAATGTTTTTTATAAATGTTTTCAAAAAATGATTTTAAAATTATGAAAATTATTTATTAATTTATATTTAACATATATTTTAAATTTTAAAAAATGTTTTGAAATTAATGTTCTTTTTTTAAACATTTTTCATTTGTATTTTACAAAAATTGTGAAATGAATATATATTTATTAAAATGTATGACATGAATGGAAAATTAACGACATCGTAAACATTATTTCCATGGAAGATTTCACTATAGGTTTTATGATTAATTTCCATGAAATGTGTTTAAATAGTATTTGATTAATTTTTAATATTAAAAAACATGATTTTTATAGAATGGTTATTTTATCATGAAAATTACCAAGTGATATTTAATTAAAATTAATTTTCCATATATGAAGGCAACCTTTGATGTTAATTAGGATTTATTAGGCATATGATACATTGAAAAATACAAATATTTACCTAAAAGCCTTATTATACGGATATGAATATGTTAATTATACCCATTTTACTTCTATGGGTTATACAATCATAAAATTCTAATGAACCTTGATTATGTTTCCATGGGATATTATTTGATGAAATGATGAAATGATTATGAATCCTATTTCTTTTCTACAAGAAATGTCACGATGAAATGTTTTTGAAACCCATTTCATTTCATGGGTTCAAATATGATGACTATTTTAAGATCATGGGGCACATGTATGTGTGATTTTAATTTTCTGATATGTGTGACATATATCTCCCTCTAATTAATTAGGCATGTAAAAAAATACAATGATATAAATAGGATGGGATTGGGGAGTGAATTGGGTTCATTATGGATATTTTAAAATATAATAATCATGTAATGTAACAATGCCTGCTATGAAGGTCTGGGGATTAAACCCACTCCACTATGATAATATTGTAAATTATAATTAAAATACTAAGGAAATAGTTTTCTATGTTCAAGCATATTCCAAAAATATATTCACTTTCCAATGTTATTCTCCCTTGATTCACATTCATTTATTCCATCATGATTCATGTATTGTGAAATGAAAATATTTATTCCATGAATCAATTTTATGATCTATCATTTGTAAGGTACAATTTTCCAATTTTATTCTCATTTTCTACAAGACCTATGATCATGATAAATTGATATTTTCCTTATTTCCCCTTAATGAGCTTATATTATCACCCTTTTACTATAGTTCCAAGACCAACATTTTTAATAATGGTATTGTGTATGATAAGTCCATGAATGGTGACAGTTAGGAAGAACATATTGGGTCATGGTGTAGCTTACTTATGTACCGATTATTTATGTGTCCATATTTCCAAATCATAAATTCATTTGTGATCATAGGGAATGTGTTTGTGTAATTTAATTAATATTCAGTTAGAAAGATGTTATATCTATTTATATAAAGTTTCATTGTAGTTTTTATCAGAGGATAAGTTTATTTAACCATTAGAAACATGTATTAAAAAACTAGTGAGATGCCTAGGTATATATAAAAGGATGTTTCTAAGGATAAGTCTAAGGATAAGTCTAATTCTTGGATAATTTCCAGGAATTTTAGTAAAGTATATTGAATGTGGTTTCTACGTAATTACTTCTATATGTATATAATAAAATTAGATGAACATCTACCATAGAGGTACTTAGGGGTATTTACTCTAAAAGAAAGAATTGATCTAGACATGATCATCACCAGGTGCATGAAAAATATTTTTTATATAATCACGATTTGAGATTACTTTGGGATATAATTTGAAAATTCAAAAAATCTTTATAAACCTCCATGAAGTATTTTAAAAATTATAATCAATGACTTTGGTCAAACCTATGGTGTCATAGAATTAATATATAGTATCCTGATTTAGTCATGATATAAATGATTTTTTCATAAATTACTATTTTCCATTGTGTTTTTGTTTTCAGGTGATAGAGGTAAATAGAAGGAAAAGGGTTAGCATTGAATTTAATATAAAATGTGTTGATGAATAAACAAATGGGTTGATAATTGGTGTGAAGGAGAAAATGATTATTACTAATCAGTTATTGTGGAATATTCTTAAGAATAATAAACATAACTAATTCTAATACTCAATAATGAAGAGAATGATAGAGTTTATAGATATTTTGGTTGGTGAATACCATGGAGGAAAGAATATTTCGTTTCTTATATGTCGTGAATATAAGAAAATTAAGATAAGTGAATTTCATAGAGGAATGAGATGATGTTTTAGTGTAGAACTTAAAGACCCAAAAAAGTAGTTTATAAGGAAAAATGATAAATTTATTTGATGTAATTGATGAAAATAATGGTTTACCTCATGCATAATCAAAGATTAAATGTTATAAATGTGGAAATTATAGGAATTATATGAATCGATGTCCTCTGTGGAAATCTCATGAAGATAATTGGGAAGGTTCTTCGAGTAATTGTTATAGTGATGATGTTGAAGAGACCCTAAATGAAATATAAAACCTATGGGTCGATATAATTGTATTGATAATGTTAAACATGAGAAGTATGATAAATTTGATGTTGTTAAATGTTATTACATGATCCATATTTCATTTTTTATGAACGATGTTCTATGGAATTAGATGTTAAATCATAGATAATGTTTCAAGAAACAAGTGGAATGATTGATGTGTTTGTGTATATTAATTCAAGAACTATGTTGTATGAATCATGAAATATATATGGATTTTTCTATAAAAAAATGCATTGAGGATTTTCGAGAAAATGATGATTGGTACAGAGTACCAAGAAATTTTATTCAATGGTAAGGTGAAATTTTATGTAAATGCATGATTAAGGGAAGGAAACTTTTATTAAGTTCTTAAAGTTATGAAAATGGTGTTTATTTTTGATAATGAGGTTATTCAAAATGTGTAGTACTGATGACTGGATAAATAATTAAGGATTTGTTGATAAAGTGGTACATGTTATCATTGGTGGTGTTTACAACATATTTAAAATTATGGAATATATTTTATAATTAGTCACATTAATTAATGATTGAGGATGGAGTGTTTTTTTCAAGAATGAATGTTTTCATGGAGTTTTTATGGTAATTTAGGTTGTTTTCATATTTTATGAGAGTATATTAGCAGGATATTCATATATTTTGAATGAGACCATTAAGAGATAATTTATGCTATTAAGGTGATTAATGTTAAATTTATTTGGGGTAATTCACTAAACTAATTTATAAAATTTGAATTTTGGAAGGTTCATAAAGTTATCTAATCATTGAATGGTATATGTTTCACTTTGGAATAAGTTTGAGAGATTAATATATTATTTCACCATTTAAATATTTCTGCGTATTAGATAACCAATGGTAACAATTTTCTTTTTGAAAATAACTTGAGTTCAATGGATTGACTTATCAGTATTTTCTGAATCTTAATATCTATTAGTGTTATAAGAATGAAAAAAATTAAACTCTTAGAGAAAGTGGTGATGTTTAAATTTTTCTAGGAATAAAAAATATTGAGATTGTAGTTATGAAATATAATGAAATCATGTATGCATATCCTCTAATTAAAATTTATCAACATTAAGAAAATGAAAATTAAATTAAATACTATAAATTTACCTTTATATAAAATAAATGAATGTTCATTCCACCTGTCACAATTTAAGTATTTTTTGTTATTAAATTTCTCCTCACTGGGTTCTATATCACTCCCTATTAGTATTTGGTTTTTATTTTTCTCTTCTACATACATGTTTTCATATCCCTTCGATGTTCTCATACATAGGAACCTAGTAACGTGTCATTATATTTAACCCACATATTTTTCTTCCCCTTTCTTTTTATTAGGATTTTTTTTGCAAAACCTTTTATGATATGTATTTTTTATAATGTAATTTTTAAGATTATGTATTTTTTTTAAATTTTTTGTTATATGTAACACCAACACTGGCTTTAGTTACTTTAAAAATAATGTTTAACATTTTTTATAGGAAACAAATAATTTTGATTGAAATACACGCAACACAGTTTTTAAATGAAATGTGACATACTATTAAAATATTATCATTTAAAGTTATATTTGTCACATATCCATTGGAATTATTGGTACAAAAATATGAACTAATTTTTGAAAATATATTTTTTATACATATATACATATATAATTAATTATTTAGTGATTAATTAATTATTAATGAAAATATAACTATTTCAAAATAAAGGATATCATTTCCAGAAAAATATTGTTTTCACACATACATGATTTCCCTTAAGATATTAGACAAATTAATTTTGGTGAATAATTTTAATGAAATTTATATATTATATGTTCAATCAAATTTTCAACATTCATCTTATTTTTTATCTATAAAATATATAAGAATAAATAAAATTGTTTGTTTTAAAATTTATTTTTAATAAAATCAGATATGTCTCTTCTTATACACATGTTTTAAAATCAATTTTTTATAATTTTATAAAATTTTATGAAAAATGAAATTAATTTTTTAGAATAAACATGTAAAAATAATATTGTCTTGAACATTTGAGAATTTTCTATAAATATAAATCTATTTATGAAGAGGGTCAAAAACTGGTTAGTATCAAAACAATCATTCCTTTTAAATAATTTATAAAAAAAATTAATTTAGGATAGTTTTTAATGAAATATTTCTTCTATTATATATTTATTATTATAATTAAGGACATTGGAATCAATTTCATATTGAATTTTGATATAAAACCCTTTTATTAATTTGAATATTTTATCATTGAAAACCTACTTCCTCGTCACATATATAGGTTTAATTTTAAAATAAATTCTTCCACTTATAAGAGTAGAATTTATAGATGCTTATTCTATATTCATAATTATAATAATTTTTATTATATAATATGATGAACTAAATTTTTTATTATAATGAGTTGTGAAAAAATTATTGTATACTGTGATTAAGGTACAAATGGGTTTAACTGGATTGAACTAAAATTATATGTTTTAAAAATAACAAAGAACATTTCCAAAACCCATTTTTGGTAATATTTAATTTTTATTATATCTATGTATCAATAGTCATCCACTTTGGAGCCTTTTTCAGGTAAAAAATAAGGGTACATCATTTTCCTTCCAAAAATCACTAGTGTCCCACTCAACTCAATTCAAAAATACCACCTGTTTCCTATCATCTTCACAGTTACAAAACCATTTTTTCAGAGAATTCCTACCCATGAATATTTTATGCATTTCTACTCTTATACAAGTATCCTTATATTGGTAATATATCCATCATAGGATGGATTTTGATGAAAAGCTAAGGAGGTTATCTGAATAAGAGGTTACATTTTTCAATGGATGTTTTTATTTTATTTCTTCTTTCATATCCATAAATTCTTATTAAAAATTATTCATATAATAACCTTTATATAATCCATACACTAATATGATTTTGTCTCAATGAAATTTCATGAACATGGTTATTCCATGTGGTAGAGATCCTTTAATATTTGGTATAATTATTTGTTTTGGATGTAATATGGATGCGAAATGAGATCATAAGAGTTTTGAGGGTGTTTGAGACTTGTTCAGATCCGAAATTCCATCTTTGTGTTAAAAATTTACTGGTCTCGTTGGTTTGTTGACACCATGTGGGATAGGTTTGTTAGTTACACCTAACCATGTGGGGAATTCTAGAGGGGAAACTAGGGGCGCAAAAATTTCCATAACCGTACTCCCAAGGCCACATACCTGTGTGGGTAGATCTATAACATTTAGTATAGGAATGTAGCATAGATTGTGAATGATTAGTAAAATTGTGTGCATGAAACTATTTGTGGTCAGTCCTTAGTTAGTGGGAGGAGCATGGTTGGCGTATGGTTTGGGAAAACCGTGCAACCCAATAATTATTTGGTATGATTTTTCCCTTAAAAATATATTAACCCTACCCCTCTTTTTGTGTCACTCCTCCAGTAGATGGGAGGCCTTTATTTCTACTTTTGGAATAGTAAATATCCCCTCTCCCTAGTTTATGATCATGTTTCTTTGTTCGATCTTATATTTGAGAACCGTTGGCCTCAATGGATTCCTCCATGTAAGAGCATCAATGATTTGGATCAATTTTTCCTTTTTTATCATCTTTATATTGTTATTTTGATGCAGGCTCATATGACCAATATTCAGGTAATTGATATATTCTCCTGATATCATTCGATCCTGGACAAACTAAGGGTGGATACATGATGATGATAGTGAAATAGACCTGAGAGAGGTGGTATAAGACTCATCCATTAATGAATTTTCATTTTATAAACTGTTTTCATTATGCGCATTCTGGTTTCACTAGGTGTTTCTTAGGAAAATCATATTCCATGCTAATAATCAACGAACATGTGTTATAGAGAATCTTCTATATTTTTTCATCTCATTTTTTGAGGTTATGACCTTTACTTTTTCCATCCCTTGTAGAGGGCCTCGTTGTTTATGCCTTTAATGGCTCTGTTAATTTTATTTGATCCACCGTTCGAGTGTTCTTTGAAATGGAGTTTACAAAAATTAGCATTTAAATGAAATAATTGAATTGAAACTAATTATATTGTATAGTTATCACTTTAAACATAAAATTTAAGTGTTCTAATTAAATAAAAAATCCTTATCAAGTTAAGTGGAACATAGAATTATTCCTATAACTTACCCTAGTTAATTATAAATGAGTTTCACATGGTTTCATAACCTTATCCTGCCTTTTCATGTTTGTGAATGGTACATGGATGAACCTAATAAATTAATGTGTAATTAATGTAATAAATTGTTTCATTTATTTTATTATCATTATCCCATTGACGATACGTAACATAATGAAAAAATTGACATATTAAATGGAATGAGTACAACATGTCTAACATAAACAATGATAAGTTAATAATGTGCCTATTTTATATGGTCCTTTTTACCTTTATAGAAGTTCTTAAACGTGATCCAACCTTGGATTCTTACGTTTGTTCCTTGACCACTGAAATCATGCCATTCCGATTCAAGGAGTTTGTTTACACTACAATAAATATGGCCTTTATCAGCGCTAGAAAAGTTTATTAATAGTGCTAAAAAAGTTTAGTTAATAGAGGCGAAGATAAAGGGGGTCCCTTTTATCATCTCATAGAGAAGTGATGATAAAGGCCCCATTTATCAGCACTAAAAAAGTGCTGATAAAAGGTTCCCTTTATCAGTGCTAACAAAATTCACTAATAAAATATTATAAAAAATTTAAGTAAATAAAAAATATATATAATGTGTTTGTGGGGGGGGGGGAGATTTTAACAGCACTTGAACCCCCTTTATCTGGCTAGGCAGACCCCCTCCCACTCTCCCGCATGCTACCTTTGCCCACACATCACCCAACATTCATGTGTGCACATCCTTCCATCCACCCGAACTCAAACCCGAGACCTCCCCTCTTGCGAGCCTAAACCTTTACCACTAAGCCTTTTCTTTTTTTTTTCTTCTCTATTTAATGATATATCTCTATATATATTGTTATATTTATTTGTATATTAATATATATTCATATTAATATAAATATATTTAGTTATATTCATACATATATATTTATTCATTTATTAACATATTTTTATTTATTCATATATTAATATAAATTTATATTTATATATATAGTTATATTTATTCATATATTAATATAGATTCGTATTAATGTAAATAAATTTAGTTATATTTATACGTAAATATTTATTCATATATTAGTACATAAATTTATTTTTATATTAATTAATATTTATATTTATTTATATAAATATTTTTAGATATAATTTTTTAGACATACATTTATTTGTATATTTATATGTATTTATAAGATTAGTTTTAAATACATTTATAACATATGTTTTTTATTAGTGTTTATTCAAAAATAATTAAATAAATACATACAAACATATATACCAACACACACACAAACATATATAGACACACACACACACGAATAAATACATATATATGTGTATTTGAAAAGCCATAAAATGTTAAAATGACCACAACATCTTATCCAGAAGTTAGTTTCAACTCCACAACCAGTAAAATTGAATTAAATGAAACAATATTCGATATGATATGTGGTACATGCCTATAGGACATCTGGATCAGATGTTATACCTATTTGAATGTTAAAAAATCAGGGTATCCCGATTAAAAACTCAGTTTTGGAGGCCTTCTGGGCCTTTTGGGCCTTTTGGGCCTAGAAAAATGTGACTATTGGTTCTATTCTATCTATTAAACATAGATCTCATATCAATATTTGATTTGATATGCTTTAGAGACAAAACGGACCCCCAGATCAAAATTTAAGGTCGTTTTATGTTTGAGTTACATTTTCAACTAATTTTAGATCATTTGTTAAGGGTGGCGCTTCCCTTGCCAATTTTTGTAGTAGTGTTCCTAGGGATATACCCACTCTCGAACATGGTCCTTTCCTATCAGAAGATTACCAACATGGAACTATAGGATCCCCTCACTATCATTCGAATATTAGGATGCATTGGATACACTCCTTGGATATAGGTTAATATCATCAAATTACATGGCACCATTGATTCACCACATTAGGCCAAGTCATGAGTAGACTTAGTTAACCTAGAACAAGATATGTATACTCAATTAGAATCATTTACTGTGCAATGCATTGAAAGAGTACCTTTAATTACACTCAAACCTCTACTATCGTACTTCATGACAATACTTTGATTGTCTTGGCCATCGAGGTCATGGGTCCCTTGGTTACACATTGGATATACATTCATTATTATATTTATATGATGCCTTGGTTACACCATGGATCCTCGTACATCATATCTATCATATACAACATGGTTGTAATTTATTATATACTAGAATGTAATTAATTAAATGTTATATATTCACATGAAATGTTGTGTTTTATATGCTTGTGGATATTCTACCTTGTCATGGTATGACAAATAGAAATTTTACACGCATCACCATAAGTATATATAATTCGCATTCCATTTCTATTCCATGCCATATAGGTGCATTTAATTTCCTTCATTGTTCTTATTGTCTTTGATTCTTGATTGACCCATGGTCATCATATTTAAACATGTTCTATGAAAAGCGTCTTTCACAGTAATGGGATTGTTTATTTAAAGACCCAATATCAGTAAAAATAGTGTTTTATTGAATATGATGATGGAGACATATTAAATAGAAGGTTTCATCCAATGTAATATATGTAAAACTATTTACATGATCTAGTATTTGATTGTGTTAGAGTGACTACATGTTTCTATCCATAAGGTATATGGGCCCTTGTTAATTAAAAGGGATAATTAACTGATTTGATCAATCATACATTACAATTACATTATGAGACCAAATTGTATCGAGAAAATTTAAAATTAAATTGGGGTTAGTTCGAGTTATAATGTGTATAATCCATTATTGTCTAGGAATGATAATCCATTTACTAAAACCTTGACATATGTTTATGATAATATATAACTGTGAAATAAAAATATTTAATTATAAATGAATTTTTTTCCTCTAAATTGAGAGGCACATGGAAGTTCACCCTTCACCTACAGGAACCCATATAAATTAATAAATTGAACACTTACCAATTCCATGGGCTTCTAAATACGTAGATTGGGTAGTATACATAGGGAAGTGATCCATATTCTTATAATTTTATTTATATTGCGCTTTTAACTATTACTAAATTATGTTTTTTGTGTGTAATTTTAATTTGCAGATACATGCCACCATGATGTTTTCATGTCATGCACTATGAAGGTGGAGATGACCACATTCTAGGTGTGGTGGGACTTGTGCCTCTAGGGATCCCTCCAGTAGTTCCACATGAGGTACCACCTAATATCCATGAACTGGGAACTAACTTTCATCATTTAGATTGTCTCCTATGTCTGATGCATTCCATGTAGTGTGGTCCATGACCTGTACCTAATATGGATGATCTGATTCAGGATTTCAAGTAGCAACATCCTCCCATCTTGTTAGGGGAATGAGTTCCATAGGTTGATGAGTATGAGATTGAGATCACTCATTCTATATTTGATTATTTTGGGATGCCTCTAGAAAAGATGGTAAATAATCCCACATTGATGATTTGAGATTCCACAAAAATGGTGTGATGTGATTAATTAGGCTGGTTGTCATCGGTGCACAATATGGGAGGATGTATACACTACCTTATATGATTACTTTTTCCATGAAATGCTAATATATGACTAATCCAAAGATTTCCCGAACAAAGAGCTGGGTTCTATGCCTATCATGGATGAATAAACCTATTTTTTTTAGGAGTAGCACTTTCCCCTACCTCTAATTAGTGATGAGCTATCACATGTTAGACGATTTGAGGATGGGATAAAGTATTTTATCTGTACACATGTGAATGTTTTCCATCTACCTATTTTTTTTTCTGAAATCATAATTCATGTTCTTATCACTGAGTGTATCCGGATAGAATTTGATAATACCAGCTATAGAGGTTTAATGTTGAGACAGGGCAGTAGTTCCTTGAGTAGTAGGAAGTTTAGATTTGAGTTTTCTCATAAGGGTTGTAGAAACAATGGTATCTGCAATACCAGATCCATTATAATCCATCAGTGTGGGAGGTAGGGGAATCTAAAGCCTTAGTGAGAATGAGACCCTCTAGAGTGAAGTGTTTGTTGTTATAAGGGTCGTATTCAAACATTCTGTCACACCATTATGCCTACTTCTCTTGGAATATGATTCACACCAACTCCACATTTCTGATTAGGGTATTTTATACTTTGATGGGTAGGGAGTTGGAGTAGCATTGAGAGAACTGTTAGAAGAGGATGCCATGGTTGTCTAAGAGGGACTATTGATTATCAACAAAATTAGATTGGACCATGTTAGAGAAGTTTAACTATATCACCTAGCAATTGATTTTCCCAGTTTCATTATTTTTAGCAAATACCCAATAATCAGAGTTCAAGACCATCGAATAAATGAGATACTATTCTAACAGACTCTACATTTGTATCTTCTTGGTTCTATACTGGTTATTAAAAATCCAATACATCTTTACCGATAGTGTAAATTCACGGGCTTGAAAATATTGTATTACTATGTTTTGATAACCTCGAAACACCATTGGGAGTGCATTAAGAGGGTATAATCCAATGAATGGACTTTCCCCCTGAGCTATATTGTTATCCCCTTTTATGGGACCACTTCATCCTCAAGACGACAAGTTTCGATTTCATTCTCATGATGGATTTTTTAGTTCCCAATAATGAATATGTAGATTGTTATCACTATAGAGAATCTTTTACATCACCAAAGGGAATTATTTATCTTCACAATGGTGAGTACAATGTCAAGGATGAATGATTTGGAAGAGGGAATCATGGTCAAGGAGGAGTTAATGCCCATATCTCTAGTGTATTCATAGAGGAGTAGTAGATACATTTGATATATTTTCCTCCCATAATAGGTCATTTTATGGATGCCATTTAGGATTAATTTTTTGAATAACATCCTAATATGGTGGTAGAATTTATGATTGAGGTTGTTCTAGGAACATATCCAATGTCCATTACCCTATACCAGATGACACCTTTTGATTCCCTAGAGCTCAAGATATTGTTGGAAGATATAGAGTCTAATGGTTTTATCCAACCCAATAATTTATATTGGGTTTCACCCGTTACTTACACCAAAATTAAGACAGTGAACTAGCTTATGATTATGAACATGTATCTAATACCTTCTATAGTTAATCTACTTGACTAAACCCAAGGAGATATGGTATTCACAAAGATCAATATATGATCTCAATATCATCATGTGAGAGGTAGGCAATCAGATATACCACACATGACATTTTGAAGTCGGTATAGTCTATATGAGTATCATATTATGCCATTCAATTTTACAAATATTCTCTCTATTTTCAAGGCTTATATGATTAGTGTGTTCTATCGCAATCTTGATTCCTTTATCAAGGTTTTCATCGATGAAATATTCATGTATTCTCATACACCATGAGACCATTCTCATCAAATTAAGTTCATTTTGAATACATTGATTGAGTGTCATCATTATGCTATGCTTTCCAAGTGGCACTTCTAGATAGAAATGTTTATCTTCGTGGGTCAGATTATCATAAAATCATGAGTATCCAATTATTTAGATACAGTGACTATTGTGGTTTCCCAAGAGTTTTCCACTAATGTTTTTGATATATGTATTTTCTTGTGTACGGGTAGATATTACAAGCATTTAATACTAGACATATCATGCCAAGAGACACATTTTATTATTTTGACTATGAAGGGTGTACTATTCTTGTGGTCTAAAACATGTGAGAAGATGTTTTAGGAGTTTAATGCATGACTTACCTCAACAAAAAAATTTATTCTTCCAAAGCCTAGTAGAGGCTATACAATGTTTTGGGATTCATCATACATCATGAAAGGTGTAATGCTAATACATGAGTGTAGAGTCTCTGTATATGAGTCTCACCACTTGATACCTTATGAGAATAGTTACCTGATGCATGATCTTGAGCTTGAATAAATTTCCCATTCCTTATTCTACTGAATACACTATTTCATGGGTGAGTAATTTGTGGTGTGTATGGACCTCATGAGACTAACATATATCTTTAAATTGTCTGACTTGAATCTCATATAGTGAATATGAGTTGATTTAAATTTGTTTATTGACTTTATCATTCTTATATGCATGGTAAGGGTAATGTGGAAGTGGATGTGATGAGACTAAAAACTCAAGACTATGCCATTCTAGAAGCTACTGGTGAATTGAAACTGATGGACCTATTTTATAAGAAGAATATAGAGTATCATGAGACAATATATCAGTCTTATCATATAAATAGAAAAGTTATGTATTCCATTCTAGATCAGGTAAAGACCCAGTAGTTTTTTAATCCTGAAGTCTAGGTTCCCCGAGAGAGTACTTTTGGTGAGGACTTGCCTCATAATTTGTCTATTGATATAGATGATATCCTATATATAAATATAAATGTAAGGTTTTTTTTATAAAAATGAGATAGGAACAGATGCATGAGTCCCAAGATTCTCAGTTAGATGTTTATCTAGGAATATACATGATGTATCGAGATAAGCGACACCAATATTGGGGACCTTGGATGAAATGTTTGATAGGAGGTTGAATCAACAGGTGTCCCACCTATCAATAGGTGATGGTGCAGAACATAGAGTTTTATGGATTGCTAAATCTATTATTAGTCCTACAATGGAAATGGTATGATGTTTCTAAATATTTTTTAGTCAATTAACTATGGTCTCATCAAGGACGATATGTAGTTTAGGTAGACATGGGTCGACAAACAATATTATCCCACTTCCTTCCTATCTGGGATAAATTATTAGCGAATGAGATGAGAGGATTATATGTCTATGAGATCAAGTGGACACATAGGGTCCCTTGTACTATCATATCTGTTTGGGTTTCTCATTTCGCATCATGGTTCTTGAAGGGGTTTTAGAAGGATATGGATATGTATGTTCTTCTAAGAATATCATTTCACCCTCAGTCAGATGGCTAATCATAATGGATGATACAAGTGTTAGAGGACATTCTCAAACTATGTTTAAATTAATTGGATGATTCATGGGAAAATCACATTCCTCTCATCGTGTTTACATACAATAATAGATTCAAGGTGATCCTTCGGATGGATTCATATGAGGCTTTATATTATAGGTCATTCAATCTACCCATAGTTTTATTAGATGTGGGAGAGACAATGCTACTAGGACCATGTCTTATGCATGAGACATTGGAGTAGGTTCATCTAATTAGGAGACATATGACTACTAGTCTATTCAGATATAAATCTTAGGGTGATAATCATTTATGACCTCTAGAGTTCATGTTTGGGGATCATGTATTCTTATGGGTATCACCTAGAAATTTTCAAAGAAATATACCAAGGTTAGGTAAGTTTTGACCTCATTATGGTATCCATTTGAGATCATGGATATATTAAATCCAATGTATTATCTGTTTATATTTCCTCATAGGTATTGTGTCATGTGGGACATCTTCCACATTTCATAGCATCACAATTATCATGTTGACAGATATCATTATTTTGATATTGATGAGGTTGAGTTTGTAGCACCACAACCCTCGAATATAGGAGCATGTGTGTAATAACATTACATTGGTATGATTACAAGGAATTAAATATCTAAGTATCGAAGAGTTTAGTAATCCTGGGAAACCAGATACATACATGAGTCTTGTATTACAAACAAATACACTAATTATAACATATTTTTTTTCATTTTTAGAGGAAATATTTATGCCCATTTAACACATCCTTTAATATATTTCTGAGAACATTTCTAGGATTCCTTGGGAAGAAAAAAATAAAGGTGATATCAAATGCTAAGTAAGGGTGAAGTATATTGGAAGCAATAATGAATCAATGTGAATAATAAATATTGAATGATAAAAAATGAAGACACATACGAGGTAATAAATTTAATGGGAAAGAAGCGAGTAAAACAAATAGAAAGGAAAATAATTGAAAAAACATACAATTTAAATAATTGGATATGAAAAAATTAATAGGAAAAGATAAGAAACTGAAAAACATTCCATCTAATCCCTGAAATGAGAATTAAATGAATCTAAAGATATGTCGATGAAAAATCTAAGGGATAAATCATAAATGAAACAAAATAAAGGAAATGATTAGTTTTTTGATTTCATATCTGAGTTCCTGAAATCATATATCATTAAGACCATTCAAAAGGTGATTTAAAACAACCAATATTAAGATATTTCATTATCTACACTAAATTGTATCATAAGAACCTGTTGATGCATCGAGGGACTATACATTGTCTGGGACTCACCCATCACTTCTAGTCCAAATCATTCCCCATATCTAGTAATATAATATCTATATTGAAATAATAATATAGATTTATCAATAATTACATGGTATAGGACAACCAAAAACATGAGTTATTGATGATGAAAAATATAAATATCATTAAATTATCATTAAATCATTATGAGGGAAATAGTATTTAAAGATTATTGAGTGTCCCATTCAACATCATAACATTTGATTTACAATTACACATTAATTAAATGAAATGTATAATATCATGAGAATAATATATTCATGATATAACATGTCAATTTAAATTCCGTATGTAAAAATGATATATAAATTATGAAATAAACATATCTATGACCAATGATATAGAAAATTTGTGGGAATTCATTAAAAAATAATTATATGAAAATTAATATTTAAAATGGGACTAACAAATAAACCACGGAAGTGAATTTTAAAACAATCCTTTTCCAAATCAATCATAAAACACCCATAGTAAGAATAAGGATTCAATCAACTAAAAAATATCCCATGTGAAGTAAAATAAAGGATTTTTTTCATTGATGAAATAAAAAACATTAAAAAAACATTCTTGAGGATGATATCAATTTTTCCATTTTTTTGAAATAACTCTTCATTAATTATATTTTTAAAAAAATTTAAAAATTACCAATTTAATTTTATAATGGACACTTCGAAGAGAAGATGACACAAAAATCGGTATTGTCATACAAGGTAAAAATACATTCCTTTTTTATGGTAAATGATTAGAAAAATATCTTATTTTGAAAGAGATAATAATATATCATTGAATTTTCTAATAAGACAAAAAAGATAGAACATAATTGATTAAATCATTTTTGAATGATTATAAAAAATTTTAAAAACTTTTTAGAATGCGGGGTTTTTAGAAGAAAACATGTTCTCCTACTAAAGAGGAATATGATGTTATGTTTTATTGAAAATGATTTCAAAATTATTTTAAGAACCAAACAGTATAAAAACTATATTCTTATTTAGATATGTTCATTAATAACAATATAAGAATAAAATTAAAGTTCTTATTAAATAATGATCCAATAATTTCCTCTGATAGAAATTCACGTGTAAATAATCGAAAGAAAATGTGATTGTTGATGTACACTATTAAAATGAGCAGAACATTGTTAAGAGAATAAATTAATAAATAGGCTATGTGGTCAATTTTAAATCAAAATAAAACAATTATAAATAAAATAATATATTGTAAATTTTATTAGACATGTAATCTTTTAATATTGATGACATCGAGAAAGTAATATAACACCAAGAAAGGAAATTGGGTTATGAAATTATTTTCCACTTGGTAACTATCAATTCAAATCATGTTTAATTAAATAGTTCCAATAAAAACTAAAAATATAATTAATAATTAATTAATAATAATTTTACATGAAAAAGTGTAGGTATTTACACTATATATATGAAATTAGGTGCACAACAATAAAGTATATCTCAAAGAACGGAAAATTGAGATGAATTCCCTTACTACTTAGTAACTTTTGAATCATAAACACCATGAAAGATATGACTTCAAAAAATATATTAAATAAAAATAATAGTAAATAACTCTTGATATAATATATAAATAGGTGAAGTAGATACACCCCACAAAGGAAGTAATTGGTGAAAATGGCATATGTCTCCTAGATAGAAAATTGAGAGAAGAATTCATTGCATTGTGTTTTTTATGTGAATATCCTCTAACAGCCTATATAATGGTTTTAAACATGTAAATAAATTATAAAAACATTAAAATAATCATAGCATTATATATTATCTTATTAAATTATCTTAATACCCATTTTCTAATAATATTTCATTATTTTCACAATTACTTGTATTAATTGCCTAGTTTATCGAGTTTGTTTTAATGTTTTATTTTTGTTCCTATTATGTATATCATGATTTAAAAAAATAAATTATTTAAAACATGGTTTAAATATCATATATATCTATTATAAATTTATTTATAATAATCCATAATGTTTGGAGATAATAAATGAAACACACCATTAATGGAGACGATAGGTTGTACGTACGCATGCATGATACTTTAATTTCTTTGTCTTCTTTTGAAGAAATTAAAATTAAAAACAAATCATATATATATATATATGAATATAATATCTAATACATTGCAATATTTTATTGAAACCATCTGCTATCACATTCCTTTTATAGTGTGAATGAATCAAATCGCTTTGAGGAGGTCATAGTCCCAATGCCCACAAATGATATTTGCATATCCCCACAAAATGGAATGGATAATGGTGTCTATCATATAATAATTTAATAAGTAAAAAATAGTTATGAATATAACATGTATAATATATATAAATATAATTTCTATCAAAATTCCCACCATGAATGTGGTAAAGGACAAATAAACAATCATCGTTCCATGAGGATATAATTTGTTATACACAAAAAATGGTAAGTTTATTACCCATTGGATGGATGTGTGAGAAATTGTAGATAGATAAATTGGAATAAAAATATAATTATATTGATTATACTAATGTTATTATATAATAATGGAATAACAATAGCTTAGGGATGGATAATGAAAATAAAAAATTGAATGAGGAAAGAAGTTAACTCTTTTTCTGGTAAAGTATTTTGATTATCACCCTAGGGATTCCTTTGATAACTTACATTACAAGTTGAGGCTTATAGGTTTATGGGAATTATCTTGGGATCTTATTTTAGTAGAGTTTGGGTGATCCAAATTTCTTTAAATTTATGATGAAGTAGGAGGGTGAGTGCCTTTTTATAGTGGAGGAGGAGTGGAATTCTTGTAAATATTTTCAAGAGGGAATTATACCCATATTTTTGCTTAGAAAAGTGGATCCAATAATGGAAAATTTTATAAAGTGGATTATAGGGTTTCAATATGGCTATAAAATATATTTCATACAACTTTATAGGTCATCTTGGTTCTTAATATTAATGTTTAGTCCCTTGCTAAGAGAATTTACAACTTAATCACTATAAATAATTTTAATTAATGTAAATAGTATTTTTGGTGATAATATAATTTTAAATTATATATAAATATAAATTATTTAAATTCATAATATTGAATCCATTTTTCTAAATTAAATTCACATAAGGGGTAGAATGTATTTTTAAATTTAATCTCGTACACAGGATGACAAAGTGGGTTTTAAACTTGAGATGTTCTCTAGTTTTCTATGGTATAATATTTAATTTCAAATTGAAAATGATAAAAATTAAAAAAAATAGGTTATTTATATTAAAAATATCTAGTTAAACTGTAAAAAAAATCAAAAATATAATTCACCAATATAAATAAATTATATGTATATGTAGTTTTAAAATAAAATTATGCCTTTTTAACTATTTATCAAAAAATGAAACTTCTCATAACAATACCAAAAAATCAATCATATATAATTTTTAAATTTATATTTCTAAAATGATTTTTTTCTTGACATATAAAATATATAAAAGTTCCAAAAGGCTGATTTAAACTAGATTTTCCAATAAAAGGCCTTAAAAGTGCCTTTATAAATATGTAGCTTTTATATGTAGTACTCTTTTTATTCTTAACGGATTCCAATAAAATTTATGCGATGAATTTTAAAAATAATTATATATATATATATATTAAATTAATATCACCCACTAATTGTAATTAATTTTATTTGTTAGGATAAAACACCTTTGATAGCATAAAAATGGTTCTCTATGAAAAAGTTCTCTTCATATTCAATTAGTTATTTTATTCTTTTCTAATTAATTTATAACAAATGAATTAATTTTATATTGTTGTAAACCATGTATTTTAATAATTTAGTTAATAATATTCATAACTACTAATTTAACGACTATTTTATGTCATATAATTTTAAATAATAACATATTTTATAAATTGTTGCTCTGTAAGACTCGGTCTTTAATGTAATATATGTTATAGAACAAGGTTTTTCTTATGTGTAAGGAAATATAACATAGAGTTTTATTGTATTTAAATATATAGAATATATTGAAAATAGTAAATATACTTTAAATTGTAATGATATTATATTCCCTTACACACATAGTGATTCCTGTCATAAACGCAATGGAATACAATGTTTTTACTAAAGAATATAGAGGTGGTACATTATACAAACCTTAATAACCTTTCATCCATGAAATTTAAACATGAAACAGGTGGTGAATAGTTTGATATTTACTATGTTTAAATCCCACATCAAAAAGTTGTTCATAAAACATACCATAGAAAATAGATAATGGGAAGTACCAAGGTCACATGGACTAAAATATAAATAGCTTTCTATATAAGAGAAAATTAGTGGAAGGTAGAGATTTGTAGGAAGAGGGAAGGAATAAATATTTATAGGTACTATTTGAGCCCTTCAATATAAAGCTTATGAATGATTAATGGAATGTTTAGGGTGTCAAATTCATAAATTTACGATGATTTAAATGCTCATCAGTTCAATAAAAAATAATCTATATGGAAGGCATTTTATTTCTAGATCATTATCCTAATATTGAGGAAATATTTTACTTCTTAATTATATAGGGCGACATACTAATTTGATATATTTATATATAATCAATTTCAGCCTTTGGATATGAACCAATAAATCTCTAATTCATCCGAAAATTAACAATGATGCATCAATCACTAGAATATACATTTAATTGATCTTAATGCACATAAAATAGAAACACAACTAATTATTTGTCCCAATACATTCTGAAAATTCAATATGGATAATATATTATATAACTTCTTGACTGGGTATCGTCTTTACTCATGCCTTAATCTGATGGGTCAGATGGCTTAAAGCTTGCCTCCCAGTATGCTAGTGGCTGCAGACTATCAGTGAGGGATCGAAGGATGTAAAGTGGGGATACGATACCATCTTATAAAAATTTAATGGTGGATGTAGTTAATCATATAAAATTCAATGTTAGAATAAGAATATAAAAAATAAAACATCTAAATAGATGTGAATGTTTAAATAAATCAACCAAAAGAAAAAAATACTAAAACCCATGATGGAAATGTTTGGAACATGGATTCATGTAATTTTCATTAAAAAAGGGAAAAGTGCACATGAATATAAAAATTATATAAAAAAAATAACAAACTCTAATCAAATGGAATCTCGAGCCTAATCCAATTCCTCTACTCTTATGAACCGTCAAATTGAAAAGAATATTAATAACCTATAGAAAGGCGCATTCACTTGACTATAACTTCTAGTAGATAACCATAACGGTTTCCAAAGGAAACCCAAGTATGATGTGAGATAAAAATTTTAGTTGGACACCACCAATAGTGTCTACATGTAATCCAATTAGTGCTCATAACTAATCAATGCACAAGTATAAGAACAGTAATAATGCATTGTTGAATAAATTAATATCCTAGCCACTCATGTTTTTAAAGATCACATGATAACTCTACCTAATTTGGAACATTTTTGGGAAGAGTTTTTAATCATATAACTTTTATATATTATTTTTGTATATATATAGTATAATATATAAATATATATATATAATTTATCTACCTATATGAACCAATTATGTGCAGACATAAGTGTCCATATACCTGGAATAATAGTACTGGCTTGACTGGGGCATAACTCAGACATACATGACAAGTATAATGTGATAATATTCTCATTCTAAAGGGAATATTCCCTAAATCATAGTAAGAGTGTGAGATTTCATGAACAACACTCTGAATGGCGAGTAAGCCATCATTCCATCACTCGAATAGGGATTAGATAAGTAAATCCCAATGCCCAACTACTGTCAATGGAGTAAGGCATCATGCTCAACACCCAATGTAAGGGAGCATGATTCCTTAATGGTTAACACGTCACATACCATCATACCACATCCTCTATAACTATTTATCATAATTTTAAATGGAAGGAGGAATTAACTCCCATGAATCACTTTCATCTAGACTATATATATATATATGCAAGGCCCACTCCTCATTTTAATTTAATACATTATTTGATTATTTTAATGATTATTATTTATCAAGACTATATTTTTATATAATTTATTACTTTTCAACTGAGGCAATTTAAAAATAATGAAACCAAAGGCATGGGCTTTCATCTCATTAATAATTTCAATTAATCTATTTGTTTCATTTAATGAAAAGAAAACCATAATGAATATTCCATCCCACAAAATTAAATCCATTTAATACATTTAACATGGAATATCAATTTATAAACCTCAACTGGTCACTTAAGAGGTTACATGGCCAACACAAAAACCTTCTTGATAAATTATAGCTGTAAGAGGGCCATACACCTAAGAGGTTCCTATTGTTTCATTTAATATAAATGTATAAATTGTAATTTAATTTAAAATCTAAGAAATATGGTACAATGGAGTTCCCATATTTTAAGACAATTATTCTTAATGTCCAATTTTACATGTATCACCCAAGGGGTGACCATGTAAGGTTCATAAATCCTATGAACAACATAACTGGGGTCAATATGATAATAATAAGATGTATTGATCCATTTGATATGACACAATAAATTAAAAGGATATTCTCCAAAAAATCAAGTGTACGACACTATGATATAATTACAAAAAAACTATAGGGAAAATGACATGACCACCTACCTCAAGGATATAGAAGACTCCAACTTGACATTGGACATAGGTTTGAAGCTGGTTAGAGGAGATCAGAAAAATGATCCAACACCCACAAAATAGGAAAAATAAATCTTCAAAAAAATTGAGTGATGGATTTGAAAAATAATATCATTGGATTTAAGAGAGAATGGTATATTACCAAGATGGTTCTAGTGCCTCTAAAAGATATTGGATCAGATACTGGTGGAAGAAGTTTCATTAACGTCAAGATTAGGATTCTTTTGAGCTCAAAGGGGGAGAAACAAGGGGTTGTTCCATAGGAAAAATAAATAAGAAACAGGAAACTATGATTATGTATAAATGGGGTAAAATGGTATTTCAAGCCAAAATAAGGGCGCATAAGGTTTTACCACAAGGTTTTTCCTAACAGTGCATAGAAATTTTTCATTTCATTTCTATAGGATTCACAATGCATTGTTAAGGAACACAGTTTCCCAAACCATGTGAAAATTGTTAAAAAACCCTCTGTCCAAGAACATGTAGTTCTCCCATGGCCTTTCAAACCTAGTCACATGGTTTTAGAAAAACCATGTGGGATATAAATACCCAATATCCATAGCCGAATGGTTTTATAAAAATTCTATAGGTTGTGTTGTTGGGATTACATGAACCATGTGACCTAGTTAATTGTCCCATTTTTATGGAACTCCAGCTCAGAACAAGCCCATGATATTCCTCAAACTACACATAGGCCATAGTACATGTCTACCACGATTAGAAAGGGAAAAATTTTAAATGAGTAGTCTTCATACCTCTCTGAGAATATGGTTCAATACAACATACCTTCCATAATGTAATTCATCCTTGAGTTGGCCTTCTGTGGTTAAAGGGGTATCATCGGCAAGGAGTTGTGGTCACTTGGATCGTATATCATATTCCCATTCCAAAGCATGGACTTGTACATGTTCATTCTTCGATAGAACCCAAACCATTGAAACTGACATGCCTTTGAGTGTCATAATGCTCCAATCCACTATAGACATTCAATACTGCTAGAAAAAAGAATCAACGTCCAATTCAACCTCATCATTATGAAATAGGTGTAATGATTCTAGATAGCATCTACAAGATGAGATATACAAAATAAATCATTCAAATTTTCATATATATGAGAAATTTCCAAGTGGAAATACCATGGTCTAATCCATTTCACAATAAAAAGGGTCAAATGAATCATGGTGACAACATAACCTTTTGTCGAATATGTCTATATTGTAGCATGGGTGAGACCTGCTAGAAAACATGGTCTCAATCCTCAAACTCAAGTGGCCATCAGCATCTATTGGGATATGAATGTCATATAGACTGAGGTATCCGCATGAACTTTCTGATCATCTAGACAGGCTATGTAGTCTCCAATATGAGACAGAGTCCATGATGTGCTACCTCCCCTGCCTCTAGCCAACACAATGGTGAGCAGAAAATCCTTCCATACAAGGATTCATAAGGATCAATCTTATTGGTATCCTTAAAGATGTTGGTATAAGAAAAATATACTAGAGGAATGTGTTCATCCACAGAACCTCTAATGTCAGGGAGACATGAATGGAGAATTTCCTCTAACATGTAAATTCTATACTCCATCTATCAATCCGTATGAGGGTGATGGACTATGATCAAAAGAACCTGTATTCCCAAGGTCGTCTACAACCCCTTGATAACCATGATGTGAAATGATCATTGTTGTTAAAAATGATAAAATAAGGAGATATATGATGACATACAACGTCCCCAACATATATAATATCTATATCATCTATCGGGAAGGTATCCAACATAGGTATGAAGTGTGATACCTTCATGAAAACATTATTATCAACCCAAATAGTATCTTTGCCACAAGTTTATCTTGGTAATCATGTAATGAATTCCATTGGGAATTCATCCCATTTCCACTCGATAATGGAAAATGGTTGCAAAATCCCTACTAGTTTCTGATACTCCACCTTCACATACTAATGGCTGGAACACTGAGTGATGATTCCAGTAATCCCACATTTCATTCTAGGCCACCAAAACTAGCACTAAAGATTACGATACATTTTGGTGAAACCATGGTGAACTGATAATACGAAGGTTTGTAATTCCCACATCATCTCTTATCTAATTTTTTTTGGGACTCATGCATGCCCATAGAATAGTAAGGTGTCATCCCAATCCATGGTGCCACCTACAGAGGTATCATCACATTAAACTGTTTCCCTTAGGGAAAGGACATTGGTATTAGAATTATTTCTTATCCTCACCCATTGTCGGTGAGTAGTATCCACTTCTCTAGCCAAGAAGATAGTCTAACGATGTTCCTTTTGAACCTCAACATGTATCTGTGAGAATAAAGCCATAATATTCTTTTCGCCTCTGAATTATTGAATTTCCTCTATTTGAGTACTTCAGCTTAAAACATCATATGATGAATTTCCCATTACATGTATCTAGGAAAGCAGAAAATAAAATGAATATAGGTATTAAACCCACCTGCACAACCTGATATTGAGATTTGGCTCTGTGAAGATTAATTTGAGGCTTTTTTGATCTTGGAATACCAAAAAATTATATCCAAGAAGAATTTCTCTCCCACATCATAAGGCATGAAATACAGTGGCTATCTAATGGCCATGCGTCAGGTAGTTCTACTCATGAGGCCTCAATTGACAACACCCATATGTGTCCAATTTCTCATCCTTCATTATAATACCTCCAAAAGTGATTCCTAATCTATCATATTATAAATTATAGATCCTCCCAATATCTGGATGAATCAATATCATCACTAAAGTCAGATATCCTTTGAACTCCTCAAGGCCTCCTTCATAAGCTTCTGACCATACTAATTTCACACCATTCATTATAATGGGTGTAAGAAGAATTTTAAGGTGTGAGAAATTATGTATGAAGAATTTTTGGTATTTAGAAATACCAAAAAAACTATGAATGACAATGATGTTATTGGAATTATCCTAAGAAACTACATATCTCACATACTCTATGTTAAATGAAACTCCTGACACTATGATAACGTGACACAGGAAGTGAACTTTGTCAATACAAAAGTGTAATTTACTAATCCTAACATAAATCTAATGCTCTCTCAGTGTATTCATCACATTCTCCAGATGTGTATCCTTGTCGTTTTTAGTGCTTGAATACACAAGGATATCATCAAAAAATACTACCACAAATGAATCCATATATGCATGAGAGACCTGATTCATAAGATCCAAAAAAACTATAGGTGTGTTTGTTAGTCCAAACGACATGTCTATGTAATAATATAGACCATAACTACTCCTAAAAGTTGTGCATGGTATATCTAAAGTCCTGACACGCAGATGATGATAGTTCGACCTCATATCTATCATTGAAAACACCTTATCTCCTCTAATATGATGAACGAGGTCATATATTTGAGTCAATAGATACCGATTAATTATTGTAAGGTAATTAAAATGAGTGTAATCCACATAGATCCCATGGTAACACTTTAACTATTGGATAAAAATACATATTAACACCAAGGATAAGGGATGTGGGATATGAAACCATTTTCCTCAAAATCTACAAATTTCTTCTTGAGATCCACATGCTACTTAGGTTCTATCCTATGACGAGGAATGGTCATTGGTACTTCTCTTTGTACAATATCAATAGAAAAACCAACCTATAATACAAAATATAGACAAAATAAATCATCAGCAAATATTTCCCTAGAATTCCCCACTACTTGGTGAAGAAGAGTGGGTTATACCCCTAGTCATCCAGGTAAGGACTTGTGATCTTAGATGTCACAGTACTGAGCCCCTACTGCTTGGTTCAATATCTAATAATTCTTAAATCCCATTCTCAATTTTCAAGTTTTTAACATCCAATTATGATTTTAACATCAACCATAAATGATTTCAATTTATATGGGCATCATATGGAACTAACTACTATATCTCGATGATTACGTTAAATCCCTTCATGTAGAGGATGTAAGGGTTTCACAAGAGAAGTTAATTGCCCATCTGAAGAGGAAAATTCTTCCAATTGAGAAGACCCTCAAAATAAAAACCATATGGGGTGTCTAGTTTCATAACATCATAGTATTTCTTAATCTCAAGTTGTAGACACTAAATGATTGACTCATATAATAAATAGTGAGATACACCTGTGTCATATAAAGTAGACACGAATGTTGAGGGTACAATAATAGAAGCTCACACAGTAGAAGGACAAGCACTCTAATCTGCATCAATTGACTATAATTACTATAACTGGAATGTACTACAGCCCTGAGGCACTGTGAGACTACCCTAAGAAATACCTCTATACTAGCACCGAGAATCATATGTCCAACTACCTTTTCCTTGACTGTTACATTGGCATATTAAGTCGGTGGTATTGTGTATACCTAGTGATCGTGATGATAGTATCCCCACTCATGATCATGGAGTATGTATATATCCCTATTCTATAGACACATTTAGAAAAGGTCTTGTATAAACACTGAATATAACCCATCATTCCATTGCCTCTGCACACCTAAATCTAGCAAGCAATAAGGCTTTGTGTTTTCAGGAATCATGTACTAAGGAAAAATTAAGAATATATCAACATAAGGATCCTAACTTTTTATAACATTACATGAAACCAAGAATAGATGCTTGTACCCAGAAGAAGAACCAATGATCACTTTAGTGGTTGAACCGCCCTAACTCACACCATCTGCATCCCCCAAATTTCACTCTATAATAAGGGCCTAGTTGACAATTTCTGAAATATTAGTCATCCTGAACACATTTAACAACAACTATGTGGAATAAACCATCCCATCCTTGAATCACTTTGTGGTTATAATAGTGGCACCATCTAGAGTAGGAGAGAACCACTACTACTTAGTGAAATGAGAATAATATTGAAAAAATGAAAATCTCCACTGCTATAGGATCATAAATGTTATGGCTCTGTCAGACCTTAGAGTCTGAGGAAAAATGTAGTCAAATAAGATCATCTAGAAATCTTCTTAGAGTATCTATCTAGGTTGATCTGCCTAGGTGATTAATTCCCACCACCATTTTAATCAATCAGGAAGCGTATAAGATTATAAATTGACCCTCTACTCTAGACAAGTATCTAGATTCATGATTGTTGATAGGATTTCCTTGATCCAAGACTCCCCCACACGAGGACTACCACCCCCCAAAATGGTGGGAGGATTCTCATATAAAAAATTCATGAGTAATCTCTTCCATACCTGAGGTAGGTCAAACAACAGCTTGAATAGACTGCAACATATGGAAGAATCCATATCAGATTAGGGCATTATTGCCCATATCTAGTACATGAAGAGGTTCTACATATGGAAGTATTGGAATAATAACTCGATGCTTAGGGCCATCCACCTTATGGGAATGGTAATCACCACCTTCAGGGCGTGCAATAGGAAGATTTCATAGTGGCATGATACGTTAATTCCATACACACATCTCAAAATATATTTAATCATGTGAGAATATTTCATTTAATAAAATTGAAAAAGATCAATTCCTTTTCTATAAGAATTACCTCACCCCTGATTAAGCTACAAAATCCTTGACCAGATGATGGGAAGAGACCCCAATAGCACATATGAACATAAGAGATAGACAACAACTTACTACTAAGGTCTCATTCAAGTCTAAGTCTTTGATTCACATGCATAAGATAACCAATTTAACATCAGATATCATATTCGTTTTGAATTTTTGTTGGTTCATTTTTGTAATTTACCAATATATTTTGTATCATATGATATACCTATTTTTATCCAAATGTCCCACAATCCTTTTGAACCAAAAAAATGATATACATTAAACTCATACCATGACACATTATATACCTTGTAAGGAATGATCAATAAATCTACATGATATAATTGAATGATTAAGGTGCCTGATTTAACCAAATTAGAAAAAAAATTGGATAATACATCCACTTTAATTAAAAATTGTGTATTTCAATAACTGCAAGAAGTGTCCACCCAATTCACCACATATTCATTGCACTATCAATATGAAACAGGAAAATTCATGTAGAAAATATACGAGACATGGAAAAATTAATGGAACATTAGTCTGATTGTGCCTAATAATGATCCATATAATAGTACACATTTCCCTCATATCACTAATAAAGAATGGAATAAACCCCAAATCAAAATAGTAATAATAAATAAATAACAACATGTATGTCACCCCAGGGTGAAATTTTGTCAAAAGTAATATGAGAAATCATAAAAACAATTATAATTCAAGAAAATTGACATTTACCAAGAATAAGGGTTCACGACACCCAATACTGGCTTATAACCAATTTCCACATGTTCCCAATATCCAATATATTTTCATAAAAAAATAATGCAAGAAAGGGATCAATTTTATACCACATTGTGACATCCCGAATGGGGATCCACTTTACCCTTTCCTCGAGCCAGTGGGGAACATTGTCTCAAGAGAGCCTCCCCATATACTAGAGGATTCCAAATAGCAGTGAGGGTTTGAAGGTAGTACACATGGGAGACTATACACTCTTATTAGAATGGAACAACTAATACAACTAATCATAAACAAAATAGTAGTATTAGAAGAATGTAAATAGACAAAACCAGTAAACAGATCCATAATCTTAAATAACTGAACAATTAATAATAATATCAAAAGAATCTATGGAATTTTCTAGTACATAGATTCATGGAATGATGATATAAAAATTGAATAGGGAATAGGCATACAATAGTTCTATATAAAAAGGAAAAAATGGAAGAAAACTACTCCACTAGCATCTCATGCATATGCCTGATCTACTTCTCCTAAGATCCATGTAATGGTAAAGAATATAAAAAACTTGTAAAAGGGTGCTTTACATTATCAATAACTATAAGAAAATAATCTCTTCATGTACCAAAGACTGTATTACCTTGGAGTACCCTATGAGTGGAGGGGTGGATCAGGGTGTCAACATTTTATTATAATGTGCAGATCTTTTTCCCACATTGGTAGGAACATGCTAAATCTATTTTTTGATAATGTGCAGTAATCTAAACATTCACACACAGAAGGACCAAGCTATAATTTTAATTGGTTCACCACTAAGGTCCAGTCCCATGAGTATACACCGACATGTTTTTGATCATTCAAAATTCCTATAAAATTCACTAGTTTTGGATTAAAAAATATTATCACAGTCACTATGTGCGAGGCACACTACTATTATAAGGTTATAAGGATAGCACACAACATCCATGAATCAATTATGTTGACTCCCCTTTCTCACAAAATATGGATGAATATGAACAGAATTTATCCACTTGATGGCCACTTTAATAGATTTTAAATAAATTATGTATCCTCAACTATAGATAGATGCTTTATTGAAGTCATGTTTTCACATGTAGGTGTAATTCACTTTTTTATGAAATGTTAATTCACTAATAGTTTCTCTATATACTGACCTTCTTCTTCAATGTACTAAACTGAACCACGTACCAGAACATCTTCATGAAAAACCTCTCATTGCACATACCATCTAGTTTTACCAATAGACTCTTCTTCCATGAGCCACCTCTCTTTCAAAGGCTGCAAGAGCTTCCACAATTTACTACCCTAATCAGTGTACAACCATTATTTCTCCGTATACTTCATGTGATCCACATAGAAATTTCATCCTCTATGTACTGCCTCTCCTACACATACATGTCCTGCCTTTGTAGGATATAGTGCCATGAAACAAAATCCTTTGACAGAATTTCTTCTCTATGAACATCTTTCAGACTTAACTGAATTCCCAAAGTGATGATTTACACTAATTAAATTACCCTTTCATTTTTAACAATGGTATTATCAATCCTTATATATGAAAAAATATCTAAATAATCCTCCAATCCAATATTTACCAAATATTTGATGTGGCACTTCCTTTACCTTGTATCATGTCCCTCCTGCGAACTGTTCTACTCTACAAAGTCTGTGTACCGCCACTCTTCCTTCACATTGGACAAACTCTTCTTCAAACCAATATCAGAATTTTTTTCACCAAAAACATGCTATCCTTCATACATCAAGCCTTCCGTGAACCATTTCCCCCCATGAACTACAACCCCCCCCCCCCACGAAACATTTTTTCCTTCAACAAACTATTTCCCATACGTTTTCTGCATAGCGTGCTTCATGGTATACATTTCATACATCACAATCCACAAACCATTATTTATGGTCTTCATATTTTTCACTCATAAAAATCATTACTTATATTACAGAAAAAAATATCTCGATTTTACAGCCAAAAAAATTGGCAAACATTGGAAAATTATGCCTCCTTAAACACCTACGTTGACCTGTACTGTAAGATCACTTGACTTACAAACCCCTTGATCTACAAAATATGGATTGACAAAAAATAAACACAAACTATAATCCATTTAGATAAAATAACTGCCTTGGTTCCACCAATCTCTCCTTTTTTTTGGAAATACAAAGACAAATTCAATGAATCACTAGCCAAAACTAGATAAATAAGAAACAAATCATCCAACTCTCTAATTATATTTGAGCAATTCTCCATGTAGGAAACAATAGGGGTAGAATGGATTTGGTTCTATTGACACCAAACCCTGAATTGTTTTCACCATTATCATCATCTCAATCCTTTTTCCCAATTTGTTACTCATCCTTATCCCCCATGGTAACATTTTCGAATTCCACTATTATGCATCATCCTTAAATTGAAAAAACATTTCATATTTTAACATCCTTGTTTGAACCATAAAACATTTAATTTCTCCATTTCCCCCAACTATAAATTATCCCAATTAATGAAATTTTGACTTATAGTGCTCAAGGTATACTCACTTAGGATCATATCTCCCCCATAAACCTACAAGTCTTCAGTAATAAAATTGAAATAGTTTACACAACCAGGGAGAGGGGAATAATTTTGACATCCTTATACAATATGAGGGGGTTGAACACTAAGGTTCATTCGACGATTGTTGATCCTGTGTGCTGATAATGGATTGATTAGAATTTCAACCACTTGATCTTTAGTTCCAATATAATCCATTTTAATGAGGCTTTGTTCATCTGTATCCTTAATGAAGTGATACTATAATTCAATGTGTTTTTATATATGGGTGTGATGAATAAGATTATTCTTAAGGTCAATAGAACTCCGGTTGTCACTGTGAATTAATATCTATTGTTTCAACTCATAACCAATATCTGTTATCAATTGTTTCATGCAGAGTATTTCAGTTCAAACCATTATAGTGGAGATGTACATAGATTCAACTGCACTGAGATATGTACTTTCTAATTTCTTACTAAACCATCCCACACAATTCTATCCAATAAAGAATGATTCCCACTAGTTTACTTTCTATCCACCACATTTACAACCTAGTTAGCATCATAAAATATATATAGTTTGTTATATATTCCTTCACAAGTGTATAATCCATATTCGGTAGAGCCATGAATGTACCTCATGATTCATTTAACTCATGCCATAGATCTTACTTCAGGTTACCATGAATGCGGGCCTCTAATCATTCTTCAAAGGCAATATCAGAAAATTTTGTAGTTGATTATAGTATGCTTTGGATGATTCTCTTGTGCATGGTGGGATCTATAGAAGTCCCATTCTCATGCATTATCTATTTATTCCAAACTGAAATCAGAGTTGAAATTGGTTTGGAGTCGAGCATGATGAATTTCATCAGCAACTATCATGCATACATTTCCTGATAAATAAATGTGTAGTCTTTACTCTGAGTCACATTCAATCTTAAGAAATATGTGAGTTCACCAATCATAGATATTTCAAATTCTAATTTCATGTGATTGAAAAATTCATCCACTAATCCCCACCTTTTTCGACCAAGTATAATATCAACTACGAACACCAGTATCAAGAACTAAAATTTCTAATACTTCTTTACATAGAGATTGTGATCCACCCCTCCTATTTAAATTCAAGCTTCCATATATAATAACACATTCGAGAATACCATGCTCTCAGTGCGTATTTCAATACATAGAGTTCCTTTTTTAATATATAGAACCATCTTTTATTATTACATGGTAGAAAACCCACTAGTTGTTATATGTAGACTTTTTCATTAAAAAACATTTAGGAAATCTTTTTTGACATCTATTTGATACACATTATATCCTTATTGAATTACCATAAATATTAAAAGTCTTATTGACTCCAGTCTATCAATTAGAGTGAATGTATCTTCAAAATCAATCCCTTCAATATATGAATATGATTTTCCCACGAACCGCAATTTATTTGTGATCACATTTCAATGTTCATCAAATTTATTTTTAATAATACACTTCGCACAATTCACATAGTGGTTATTAAGTATCATAAACAAATCCCATGACAATTGAGTGAGTGGATGATGGAGCGGCACGACACGGAGCATCTATTGCCTCTTAGGAATGGCGATTAGGGTTTCTCCTTTCTCCTTTGAAATCCATGGCTTAATTTCTTGTTCAAGGACGCTTTGTCTCTCATAAGCGCACGATAGAGCTTGTGATCATGAATTGACGTCCCTTGGATTCTATGATAAATGAGTTCAGTTCTGCAAATCACATATTTTCTTCCTTCAAAGGTTCGAATTCTGGAATCCATAAGAAGGGCTCATTTGCCCACGTCAAAGATGATATGGAAGAAATATTGGAACGACTCAAGATTGGGGAACACTCCATCATAGCTTGTCTCATCTTTCCCAGAGGCTCTATGCCATGGAAGCTCGAGCAACTTACACAACGACTGTCAGACATACGGGGCTTCACCTCCTGGAAGTGTGTCTCTTTAGGGAAAGGATTCTACCACATCCTATTTCCCTCTGAAGAACTCAAGCTGCGAGCCTGGGGCTATTGATCAATTTCCTTCAAACCAGGGGTGTTGCACATCTGGGAATGGGACCAGAAGGTCAAACCCTTTGAAGTAGGTAATACCTCGGTTCAGTCTTGGGTGAAGGTATATGACTTAAACTGGATTCTTTGGCACCCTCAAATCATAGATGACATTTCCTTGGCCTTAGGAGTTCCGATTAAACTGGATAAAGAAACTGACCCCTCCAGATATGGACACTATGCAAAATTCTTAGTTGAATTAGATCTTTGTTCTCCATTGATAAAAAAGGATTATCACTTGACTGATGTTGATGAACTTGAACTGAAAATTGAATATGAAAACCTTCCCCAGTTCTGTTCATACTGTAAGATTATAAGCCATAATTTCTAAAACTGTAAGAGATCTATTATTTGTACCTTTTTCTCTTTGCGTGGGCATGACATCAGTTCTTGATTCAAAAAGAAACACTCTCAAAACATTTGTTCCTTTGAATCTACCCAAATTGTTGGGATTACTGGGGATGCTTTTGCTAATAAAAATGATACTAAGAAGTTGTCAAAACCTATTACATTAGATCCCCATCTTTCCCTGGGAAGGAACCAGGAGATGGTAAAACCATCTCCTCTTACTGCTGGACATCATGATGTAAATTCATTGGATGATAAATTGAATCCCCCCGATATATATGTGCAACCTCAAAAGGTTTCTAAACAACATGACACTCGGTCATGGGCTGACATTGTTTAGAAGGGAAGAGCTGGTGGGACCCAGGTTGCTGCTCTGAATCTAGAAACTATGGGTCTCACTACTCAGGTCACATCACATCACCCCTACTCTGGAAGTGAAAAAAATGTGTCTTTTGCTGGAAAAGCTGATTCACCTATCTATGCTGCATCTTAGGGTGTTGATAAAAGCGATGGGAAAAGTTTTATGTACCCAGTGCTGGAATAGAACTTCGTTGATCTTTTAAATAATGCTATACATTTATAAGAATCTACTGCAGTTCCATAAAAGGAGAACCAACCTTGTGCTGATGATCTTGGAAATCCTGTTCTCATCTTACCTCTGGTTCGATTACCTAGTAGGATTGATCCGCAACCATCTGCACAGGTTCAGGTGACAATTTCTTACACATTTGAAGCTCTTAATAGTGTTGTAGGATATACTGAGGTGGATTCTGCTGATACTCCAAGGGAAAATTAATAGGCTGCCTTGATGCAACCGCCATCAACACTGTTTGTCCCACAGCTGATGGAAGAGAAGACTCTAGTGGCGAACCCTGGGCCAACAGAAGGTGAAGATGGATGTGATGGCTCCTGGGAACATACTAAATCATCGAAAGGAGGACGACTTCCTAAAAGTCGTGGGTGAGGATGTGGACAAGCAGAACTGGCCTCAAAGAAAGATGAAACACATTTTGTGGATTCAGACTCAGATGACACAGACATCGAAGGTCTTCTTCAACAAGCAAGAAATCATGAAGCGCTTCACACTAGGGGCCGTGTGCAAGGGTGATGACGTAATATTGACATGTTAGCCTTCCAAGATGCACAACGAAATATTGCAGAGAAGATTAAGAAAAAATTGGGCACTCGTGAGGAGGGTGACTAAATGTTTGTGAAACGAACACCTGCTCTCATTTTTCTTTGTTTACTTTTGTTTCAATGAAAAGGGCCTTGGCCCTCACTATTAAAAAAACATAACCAGATCCCATGTTTGGTTTATATTGATCAGATCCAACTCTTCATTCATAGCCTTAAACCATGATTCATTATTTGCATCTTCTTCAAATGAGGATAGTTCCACAACTAAATAGAATGATGATTGTGAATTATTTCACATTATCCTTGTCTATGTGGGAGGTATCCAATCCCTTATCATGTAAGATTGATCAATTTTTTCTCTTTTATTTCTCCTGTTTGGTTCAGAATAATTTTCTCCAACAATGCATTTCACATATAATTCTTTATATGAGTCAAAATCATGATGTCACTTCTAGATGATTTGAATTCCAATCTTTACATCTGTATTTGGATCTAATTAGTATCCAAATTCTTCCTCATCTTTTGTCACATCATCATAATAATTCTTTATGGAATTTTTGGGTTTTCCTTCAATTATATTTACATCACTTATTTTCACAATTTTTTAAGTGGTTTATTGAAACATTTATTAGATTTTATATTCATTGAATATCTAGGAAATATTCCTTCATCTGCAGCAGCACTACAGATTCCTTAATATATTTTTTGTTTCGAAAAAACAACATTTAATTCCAAAAACCTGAACAAATTAAAAAAATGGCTTCCTTTAATGACACAACTCATATGGTGTCTTGAATTCCCCCATATAATTCTCTTTTCTCTTTTGGATATAAAATGTAGCTCGAACTACCTATTTCATGTAATGGAAAGTGACATGACTGTCAATCTGCATAGTTCTGACCATATTATTCATTGATTGATACTTGCACTCACTAACTTCATTTTTATATAGAGTTCTCACAATTTCTACCTCGTGTTTTATTCCATTTTTTTCTAGGTAATTTAAAATTCAATGGAAGTGGTTTCTTCTCCCTTATTAGAGTGTAGTACATTGATTGTCTATCCCATATCATTCTTGGCTATTTGATGATATTTTTTCAAACAATCAAGAATTTTTTGTCTCATATGTATACCCATCATATAATACATTCTACTATAATCATCATTAAAATGGAATAAATACCTTTTAAACATGTTCTAGAAACATTTATCGGAACACATATGTCTGTATGAATGAGATCCAGAAGATTTGAATCTCTTTTATTCTTTGGATTATATGAACTACACACCTATATTCCTTGCATGAAAGCATCATAACACTTATAAAATTAATGGTTCAGATATGAGATATCTACTACATTCTTCAGTTAAGATAACATTTCAATATCTGGTTGATTCATGTGAACCTACCTTTTGGGCCATGAGTTGTTATCTTCATCAACTATCATGTAACAAATATTCACTTTACCATTGACCTGATATATGTTTCCATATTTTCATCATCCTTTCATGATGAAATAATATGTTCTTCCTTTTATTGTGAAATCTTTTTAAATGAATTTCTTTATAAGTCTTGATTCACAGAGTTGACTCACACTCATGAGATTATAACACAACCCATACACATAATGATCTTTGGTCTTCTTCAACTCACCATTGGTCAGTTTAGTAATTACTCTACCATTAATCGTAAAAGAACCATAATTTATGGATCTTACTATCCCATAATCCTTTTTATGACATCCATTAATAGGTCTACATATCCCATCATAAGGGATGAGCATACACTATCAAGAACCAAAGTGTTGTTGTTCTTGTTATCATTGAGATCTACATCTGCATGGTTGTATTTTTCAATTTTATTATGTTCATTTCGTGAAATATTTTTTTTAATGGAAGATAAAGATAGATTTTCATATATATTTCTCATTTTTATAGGATCATTATACTCACACTCTTCTTCTAGAGAATCGATCTTAAATGAAAGAACAACAAAATCTGGTTTGTGAGTATTGACTTGCCACTGAGATGTGTATGAATTGTTCCTGCCAATACACTACCTACAATCAAATGCTTTATGGAAAATTCTAGAAAAATGAGAAAATATCCACATAAACTATTTTTTATATATGAATTAGGATTTTAATTCCTTCTAATTTGAATAATTCTGAGCTCATTCCCATTTAAATAGATCATTACTTCTTCATAGTATGAGATTGTATGGACCATATTTCTACAGAATCGATATTTCATAAGTGGAAATCTCTTCTCACATATATTCATTCGTATGTAAACTTATTGAGGAGGATAAATTGACTTCCAATAATCTAAATAATCTTGACTATAGTTTTCAGTCCTCTATTTAGTCTCATTTGATTTTTTTTGACTTCAGGTATCTTATATTTATTTCATACATTCATATTGCCTATATTTTGTCCCATTTTACTACCAACATTAAATGACACAACATCACAACCCATTACAATGTTTCCCACACATGTGGGACTTTGATCATTTGTAATATTTTCAGCTCCATCAGAACCATGATTAGCTCTCTCTAGCACCTCAACATTTGAGAATTTTTCCAACTGAATTTTCTAATTTTTTTCTTTTGAAAATGATTTACATTTAATTTTAATCCTGAGAGTAAAAACTTCTTATTCAAGTCCCTAAATGGTTTTGGAATTATCTTTCAGTTTGGATGTTATTTCTTTAATGGCCTTTTCATGTTCTTTAATTATGAACAATATTTCAACTATATCTTATGATCCCCTAAGCATTGTTGAATGTTCCATTACTACGTCCTCATGTCAATGAATTTCAACTTCCAATATATCAACATATTCTGATGAAGTATCAACAACTTCTCTCCACTTTTTTAATCTCTTACATTGATCCTCAATATTACCAAATGCATACTTATGTTGAAACTAGAGATTGACATTAGTGGTAAAATAAATATATATTTTATCTTCTAATTGTTCTCACTTTTCCATGCTAGCCATTATGGATGCATGGGTTCCCGATTTAAATTTTGGTTCTTCTAACTCAATGAATTCACTATCACAATCTTCTTCATCATTAACCAAATAATTTATCTCTAATTTCTTTCAAGTATTGATGTCTCATCCTTCGAAATAGATTTACCAAGTCTTCTTTATGTCTCAAGCTTCACTTTATTAATCATTACACTTTCTTGTGCACTAAGAAGAAATGTTCCCAACTTTTCCACAATGATGACTTGAAAAAAGTATCTTCCCTTCAAATTTCCCTTTTTTCGTATTGAATTTCTTAGTAATGAGAGAGATCATTTCATTTTCCTTATTATATTTATCAACACTATCTCCCACAATTTTTATTTTTTTGATGGGTTTGAATTCCATTACCTTACTTACTTGAGTCATTGAATCTTTTAGTTTGACTCTCATCTCATATTCCACGAGGCTGCTCAGTAGATCATCCAAAGAAATTTTAGATAGATCCATTTTTTCAAGGGATAACACCATTGAATTTTAAATTGGTGGAACTCTTATCAAGATTTTCTTTAAAATATCAATGTCTTTGATTTCATAACTAAGTCCTCATATTTCTCCAACAACATCAGTAATTTTTTTAAAGAAGGCATATGCATTTTCATCAGGATGAAATTTCAGATCATCAAACATATTATTCAAAAAATGGAGATTTTCATTATTTTTGTTGTTTTTACATTCATATATATTTTAAAATTTTTCTTACATAGACTTTGGATAAGTAAATATCATCATCTTTATATATATTTGATCAAAAAGAGATGAAGTGTGGGAATTCTATGCATTAGCATCTACATCATGAATTTATTTATCTGGACTATTCATATACTGACCTGTTAGATTAATGACATGTATTCCTTATTCAGAGAAAAAAGGACTTCATTTCCAAGAGATCTTAGATGATATCTCATCATATTACTCCAAATATTAATGTTTCTTCCATCAATGACAGGGACTCCTCTAACATTTACTGAATTTTCGATTGTAGAAAATTAAAGACATATTCAACACCAGCAACCATTACCCTTTGATACCAATTGAAGAATCTCTGAGCATCATTAGTAGGGAGGGGTGAATCTGGGTGTCAAATATTTATTTTAATGTGATGGATATTATTCCAAGGTTGGTAGGAACTTATTAAATTCGTTTGTTGGAAATGATCAGTAATTTAAAAATTCACATGTAGAAGGACCACAAAAGAATATAACATGGTTCTCCAAAAAGGAATAGTGCACTGAGCATACGCTGATAGGGTTTTGATCATACCAAAGTCCACTAATCATTTCTAGTTTTGGATTAAAATTTTTAGAACATTCACTCAATGTCAAGTGAATACCTTTAAAATGTTTTAGGGGCATCACACTGCATTTGTCATATTACTTTCATTAACTACCCCTTGTTCACTAAATTGGGACGAATCTGAAATCTATTTATCGACATGAAGGTAGCTTCAATAGGTTTACACTTAATCATTCATCCTCACCTATAGATATATTGTCTTTTGAAGTCTTATTTTCACCTATATATATAAATCCATTTTGGGTGCATTATTATTTATCGAAGTGTTCCTCTGCGTACTGGCCATCTTCTTTTGTATACTGCATTATACCACGTACAACGAGTGATTCACAAACCACATATCTAACATTGTATAGTCATGTTTAATGGATATATTCTTCCGCTATGAACCTCCTCTCTTTCACAAAACTCAAGAGCTTCTTTCACATACTACCCTGCTTTGTGTACTACCCTTATTTCTCTACGTGCTACAGGTTATCCTCAAACCTAGTTATTAATCAACATAATTCCTGTCCTACATGGACCTGTCTTCCCTTTACATGCTATAGTTCCATGCAAAAACACTTTGGTAGAACTTTTTACTTGTGAAACTCTTAAAACATAGAAGAATTCATGGACGGATGATTTACTGAAATGAAATTCTATATTCCTATATAAAAAATTGTAGTAGCTCTCCGTATATAGTCAAACATATCTTTATAATCAACTAATCTGATATTTACCAAATATTTTATGTTTTTCCACCTACCCTGTGTACCATATATCTCCCGCGAACCATTCTTCTCTATGCATTCCATGTACCTCAACTCTTCCTTCGTGGTGGCCAAACACTTCTGTGAACAAATCTAATACTCATTTTTTCCAACAACAAGCTATCAAACATACATATATCCTTACACGAACCATTTGCATCTCAAAAACCACAATCCTCCCCAAAAAAAAATTCATTATGTGAACGATTTTTCGATATTATCCCCCTGTATCATACTTCATGGTTCACATAACATCTTTCGTGACCCACAAACCCTTCTTTGTGGACCGAGTATTGTTCACTCTGACAAAACAATCATTCCTTTTCCAAAAATAAACTCTTGATTTTGAGATCCAAAAATCTAGAAAACACAATGAAACTGCACCACCTTAAACACTTTTTTCATTATCTACATTGCGGTAATTTGACTAGCGAACCCTTCGATCAAACAAATGTGGATTGACAAAAAAAACCACACTCAATTTCAAATAAAGAAAAGTCTTGGTTCCAAAAATACATAGTATATATGGATTGAGATAAAAATATCAGTAAGGAACCACCAATGATGTCTACAAGTAATCCATGTTTTTATCGTAGCTAAAAAGTGTTCTGATATAAGAATAATTGTAATGAATTTCCAAATAAATAAATAACCTGGACACTCAGGTTCCTAAAGAACACCTCATGGGTCTACCTTCTTCGGAACCTTGTAGGAGGATTATCTGATCATATAACACATATATATAGTAATTATATATATATATAGTAATTATATATATATATATATTATAATATATATATATATATTTCACCCATCTATATGAACAAAGTATGAGCAGACATAAGTGGCCATGTTCCTGGAATAATAGGGGAGGATGGATTGAGGGGTTACTCAGACATCCAGGACCAGTCTATTGGGGCTATAAGCTCATGCCAAAGGGGACATTTCCTATATCTAAATAAGTGTTTGAGAAATCATTCCTAAAACAAAGGATGGTAAGTGAGTCAACATTTCATCACTCAAACTGGGATGTGGCATGTAAATCCCAATGCCCTACTAGTGTTAATTATGTGAGAATTTTTTCTCACCACTCGATGTAATGGAGTGTAATAATGTGATGCTCAATAGGTACCATACCATTATTCCAAAATATATATAGAGTTCTAGAAAAATTATACCTGGAAAAGGGCATCACCTCACACACATCTCTTTTATCTAGAACACACACACACACACACACAGAGAGAGAGATATATATATATAGGTAAAGGCCCAATCCTCTATAAAATTTAATACATGTGGTGTTACCTCTCATTTGTCTTATTTATCAAGCCTATATATGTATATATGATATAACAATTAAATTGAATAAATTGATAAACTATAATACCATAGGTGTAACCATTCCATTATTTATTCATTTTAGTTAATAAATTTATTTCATTTAAGGAAAATAAAAATGTCATTCCGATACCATCCCACCCTTTTTAATCCATTTATTTAATTTAACAAGTCATTTCAATTTATAAATTTAAAAGGGTAACTTAGGAGGTAACATGGCCAACAAGGATAAATTCTACATGGGAAATTAAAATTCTAAGAGGTAAGAACACCTAAGTTCTGTCTTAGGATCTATTTAATACTCATGTATGAAAGAATTTTTTTTAAAGCTAATCCAGAAGGTACAAGGGAGTTTTTATATTTTATGAAAAGTAGTCACAATGGACGATTTCACATGCCTCAACTAGGAGACACTAATTAAGGTCAATACAACCTATATAACACCAAACGAGATTTAATAAGTGCATAATAAGATAGAGTGGTCAATTTGATTTGATGTAATAAATTAAAATGAGAATCATGGGAAAAGGAAATGTGCATTATTATTAAATAGTTACAAAACAACAAAACTCAAGGGAAAATGACATGAACACCTTCCTGAAGGAAATATATGGCTCCTTGATCGATAACTACTAATCATTTGATGTAGGTTAAAAGAACATTAAGAAATGGTCCAACATCTTGAACATAAGGAAAATGAGCCCACACCTAAATAGAGAGATGGATTTCAATGAAAACATAAATTGGAGTTAGGAAACTATGGGATCATTCCAAGACACTTCCAATGATTCTGATGGATCTTGTACATAGGAGTTAATTAAATACTTAGATCAAGGAGATTTTGAGCTCAATGGAGTAGAAACATGAAGTCAGTATATTGAATAATGAAAGGGCAATAAAAAATAGTTTTAATTTTATTTGGGGGGAGGGAAATTTCAGCCATAAATAATGGGACACAATTTTTGGCTGCATGGTTGGTCCAAACTATAGAAAACCTACGCTGAAGACATTTTTGAAAGATATACCATGCATAGTTTCCCAAATTCAAGCACAAGCCTAGTGAAAACCAAATATCTAAAAACATAATGTTCTCACCTGTTCATGTGCCTAAGGTCTCATAATATTAAACAAAAAATATAGGCCACATATGCCCAATATCTACAACCACATGATTTCAAAGAAACTATGCGGGCTGGGCAGAATGGTTTATGCAATTCATGTGGCCTAATTAATTAGGCCATTTTTTTGAACCCCAACTCCAAATAAGCACCAGACGCTGCTAGGACATTCCTTAGTCTGTATCACTTGTTCACCATGATTAATCAAAGGGTTCAAGTTGGAAAATAAAGTATATGAACCCTCATTAAAATACAGGTCATTACACATTAATCTCCAATCTTTTAATGCAACAATAATGTTTCATAAAAAATATTTAGTTTTCAAATTATTTAACTAAAAACAATGAGAAATTACAAGGAAACTTTTTAGGTCATTTGGTGGCATTAAAACATCATTATGTTTCATTCATGGGTTCACATCCCAAAACCTTGCTGGACACGATGGTTTGTCACCCAGCTTATAGTTTCTCTTTTCCAAAACCATATTAATATATTTTCAGAAATAAATATGATTTAAATTCTTGAAATTTAATTATTTAAAATCATATTAACTATGATTATTAGTACAACCTCAATACATAAATATTTATTACATTTATTTCCACATCGATCCCTCCTTGTACTTATCATAACCATTATATAATTCGTCGGATTTTAAAATCATGAAACCTTATCTTTAATCTAAACAACTTATATTTTACCTAGGTAATTTATTTTCATTATATATTAAATTCCTTTATAATGGTTTGTAATAAAAATGATAATTATCTTAATAATATCCCTAGATAGTGTCAAACTTGGTGCACAATATGGTTTTTTGTCTTGTACCATGTAATGCTCTAGCCAGACCCAATGTACATTGTTGGAGTTTTTACTCCAAGGTACATATATTCCAAATCCACTTCCACATATATTATATAGACTCTGTTGTATTTCTAGTAAGATCCACATAATATATTCCTTTCCAAAATTCAAGAATTTTTTCTATAATTATCCTTAAAGTCTACATTGGGGTTATGTTCCCTAGTCTATGTTTTCTAAAATCTAGTTCCCATAGTTTTTTATAAGCTTCCATTAATACTATCCATAGGGCCCCAACCCTATAATCCTGGTGCCAATGTATTCTACTATTAAATTGACTTTATTACAATGAATAAAATCTCTAATGAACAAAGAGTTTTGTAGACTTCGTAAACCAGATCAATAAATGAGTCTTATATTACAAATGATAAAAAAAATTCAAATATATTTGTTTTTCTCTTTTTCAAGGATAAATTTATTAACAATTATCATATCCTATATATTATTAAAATAATTATTCTTGGATTCATTTGGAATGAAAAATTTTATGTGTGACCTTAAATACTCATTAATTTTTAATTATAGTGTAAGTAACAACGAATCAATTATAATAATAAATATGTAAAGGTAATAAATGAAGACACATTCCATTTAATCAATAAACATAAAAGAATGTGTTTAAATAGTATAGAAAGGTTAATTACTAAAAACACATTCAATTTAAACAACTGGACAAGGAAAAATCAATAAAGAAAGGTAAGAAACTAAAAAACATTATATTAAAACATTGAAATAAGAATTAAATGGATCAATATGTATGTCATTACAAAATATCATTGATAAATAATAGTTGAATAAAAAATAAGAATATGATTAATTTTTAAAATTCATTTCTAAAAAACATGAAAACCTATAATATCAAGATCATTCCAAATAAAATTTAAAACAACATGTACAAACTTGTTTAAAATGAGCATCTATTATTTTCATGAAAACTAGTTGTTAAATCGAGTTTCTATATAATTTTTAGTCCCCACCCATCAATTACATTTCAAATTGTTCATCATATCAAATAATCAAATATTTGTATTGAAATATGAATATGAATTTATAAATTATTAATTAGTAGAGGACTATTAACAATAATGGTGGTGGATGGTGGATAATGGAGATAACATTAAAATATCATTAAATAGTTCTTAAGGAAAATAATCTTTAATCATTCCAAAGTGTCTCATACTACATTGAAACATTTCATTCATAATTCCCCTTTAATTAATTGAAAAATAGAATGTCATGAGAATAATGAGATTCATTATATAACATGTTAATGTAAACACTGTTTATAAAACTGATAAATGTTTTAGGTAATTAACATATCTATGATAAATGATATATATAATTATGGTAAATTCAAATTCACATTATCATAAAAAATTGAATATTTCAGAAGGAACTGACAAAGAAATCTAGGAATATAATTTCATCAATATACATGCCTAAGTAAATAAAAACCATCAAGAGTAATAATAAGGATTTTATCAATAATAAAATATACCTAGTTTAGGAATATAATGTGTCATTTTTATTGATAAAATAAAATAAGAATGCTAAAAAATCATAAGGAAAATATCTTTGTATTGAAAACCCTTTGGAAAAACATTTCATTGAAAATAATGTTTTTTTAAAAAATATCATTAAAAATTATCCTTTGGAATTTGAAAATGAATAAATGTTAAAATGATTATGGGTAAATATGTACATTTCATATAAAGTAAAAAAACATTCCTTTTGAAAGGTAAAAGTATAAAAAATTCCATGTTCAAAAAGAATAAAGACGAATAATTTGAAGACATTTTAAAATATAAAATGTTATTAAAATATTTAATAAATAAGTTTGGAATGTTCTAAAACATTTTTGAAAACATTTTTTGAAAATAGGGTTTTTGACGAAAACAGGTTATCTGACTAAATAGTGAAATGATGTCGAGTTTTCTTGAAAATATTTTCTAAAACAGTTTGAGTCCCAAAGATTGTGAAAATGGTACAAATAATTGGAGACGGTTATTAATATCCATTAGCGTAGAATGTGAAATGGTTTATTAAATAATGATCTAATAATTTTCCTTGATGTAAATTCAAGTGTAAACAATCACAACAGAATTAGATTGTGAAGTAAACCCTTAAAAAGACCATAACATTGATGTGAGCATCGATAAATAAATAGATTGTGTTTTTCCAATGTAGATCTTCATAAAAAGTCTAAATACTAAAATATTTATTAAAAGTGGTTAAATATGTAATCATATAATATTAATGAGAGTAAGGATGTAATATAACCCAATGAAAAGAATCTGGGTTATGAAATTCTATACATCTCGGTAACTCTTAATTAAAATCCCCTTTCATGAAATAATTAAAACCAAACCTAAAAAAATCTTGAGTAATGAATTAATCATGATATTATATGTCAAATTGGAAGTATGGACACCTTATATAACATATTTGGTCCACAAAAATAATGTATGTCTCAAATAATTAGAGTTTAGATGAAGTCCCTTACTTCATAGTAACTTTGAATCATAATCCCCATAAAAGAGATAACATCAAAATAAAAATCCAATATCAAGATGATAAAATATCTCATGAAATAATATATAAAAATGGGATGTAGATAATATAGAGACCATAATTTTTCTTATATTACTATTGCATCCCATTAAAAAACAACAAAAAATTATTACACATTGAATATCCAAAGGTTTCGTGTCTTGGGAAAATTAGGACCATACTTAACATTTTAAAAAACATAAATTTTATTAATTAATTATTCTATAGATTCTAATTGGTCCTCTAAATATACATAATACAAGAAAGATCATGAGGATTTAAATAAAAAAGAGGAGAGGTAAAATCCCAATCAGAGACAAGAAAATAACATGAAACAATATAACATGGGGTGAGAATAATCATAAAATGATCATCATAATCATAATAGTAATCATTAGATAAAGGCATGGAATTTGGAAATTCATAAAAATGAAACATCATGTCTTAGTGGTAGACTACCACACAATGTTTTTAAGAAATATTGCATCATGTTCATGCATATTTCACTTTTACACATGAGATACATTCCATTACCAAATTCATTGGAGTGCCATATAATTTTCGGCATACCCATCACATCATAACATTTACATTATCATGAAGGCCACATGGAACATATATCAATACATGATATAAAATAACCCATGGAATTAAATTGTTTTCATTTCATAATGCATAAATTTTTAAACATTGGGTTCTTAAGTGAAGGATGGAATAGAATACTTGATATAAGATTCATCAACCTTCACAGAAGAAGAAACAATCTTGGGATGTAAATGGGGGTTTTTTAAAAGAAGTGTTCTTTTGTAAAACATTGTTTTTATCATAAACTATAGTATAAAATTTTATATCCCAAAAAGTAATATAATGATAAATAAATGATATTTAAGGATCATCCATACTGATAATGAGGTGAAATAGGGAAAATCCCAAAGAAAGAGAAGTGGTTTTGAGAATTCCCATTACCTTGTATCCGGATGCTCCCTTCACTTTAATGTTCAGTATGGTGAAATTAGATTCACAAAATTACAATTATTGAAAAATTTATAAATTAATATGATACATTATGGTTTTATTATGTTCTTTTATTTGATTTTGTATGAGTTATAGAATGTAATCTCATTGTTTGTGAGTGTACATTTTCATAGTTTTCATGATTAGTTCACCAGTATACTTGAATGGATGTTTTCTTAAATAATGGATAAATATAAATAATATTTTAATAATATAATAATGATATTTTTAAATTTTAAATTATATTATAATTAAAAAAATTTATATACCAATAGGATGAATTGTTATTTAAAAATTAATGATGATCAGTTAAGGTTAATGTTGGAGGTTTTTGGACAACAACGATCTCATTTTTTATTATCATTTAGTATTTTTTATTAATGATAGTTCTAGAACATAAATATGGTTATTAAATAAAAATTCAATTATCTATTCAATCATTTAATAGTTTTATTAAAATCCTTTAAGTGTTAAAGGAAAATGAAAGTGCATCGGCCACAATGTGTGTAAATTGACACATCTCAGGCAATGATTTCATTTTTAAAATAAAAGAGAGGGAGATAGAGTGTGTGGAGTATAATGATGAATCATTCTTTAACAAGATATAACTCTAATATATTAATCATAATGGATATATCATTTCATTTTTATAAGATAAGGTGAGGAGAATATATGAAAAAATGGAATTTAAATGGAATAAAAAGAAAGAAGAGGAGTATTTTACCTCTTTGATTATCCTATTGAAATCTTCATCATGAACCAAGGATTGAAATTTTGATGACACAAAGAGATCCTAGACATTTGGGAGAGACTAGAAAAATGTATTGGTCATAATTTAGGAAATTCTAAAATCTTTAGAGGTGTGAGGATAAGAGGGGGTGAGGGTGGAATTTATAGTGGAAGATAGGGGTGTTTTCCCATTAGTTTATTAATTTCCCTCAAGACAAGAAATAGTGATGATTACATGATTATGTACAGTAATTTGAGAAGGATAATTCAAGATTATGTGGTTACATTATCCGTGTATCATCAATGAACCATCCATGATGTAGAAATTCATTTATTTGTTAAATATCGAAAAATAACTATTCACCAAAAATTCAACTATTTTGAGAAAAATCCCAGAAATTCACCATTACTATTTTATGACACATATTATCTTAACATTAACTCCTTTTATTGAAAATAATTTTCTAAATTTGAGTAAATTATTTTTTAATTAAAATCTTCATTTATTCGAACGATATAGACCTAAAAATTATATGTGATTTTATAACTTTTTAAAAAACATCTTAAGGTCTTATAATTTTATCATAAAACCATAAGAACTAAAAATATTATTTTATGAATGAATTTTATAAATATGAATTTTATTTCAAATTATTAAATTAATCATAAAATTTTAATTAATTATTTATTACTTAGGGAAATACCAACACTTAATTAGACTTTTTTAAAACATTTATTTATGTAAACTATGATATAATTATATAATACATTCATTTATTTGAAGAATAAATTATATTTATACCTTCATGGGTGATTTTACTATTCATTTTTCTAGTTACTATTCATAAAGGTCATAATGCTATTCCTAAGGTCAAGTTACTATATCATTGGTATTGGTTGGTTAAATTCCAAAAATAATTCTTATTTCATTAATTATTACATTATAATGTTTTTTATTATGGTATTTAAGTGATTTAATGTGATTTATACTATATTTAATTACTATAATATGGGAGAAATTCCATTGATAAATGTTTGTGTCATTACATTCCTCCCCCATTTTGAAATTTCTCCCTCGAAATTTCATTTTACATAAACATGTGAGGGTACATCTCCTTCATTTCCCTCTCTATTTCCCATGTTTCATATTCATACTTTTGGTTCATCCAAAACACTTTGAGAATGCGGGTTGTCTTATAGCTTATAACCATATCTCTCCAGTCCAGGATCATTAATAGCTACTCTTCATAAAAGATATCATCTTCCAACAAAACCACATCTAGGTTCAGTACATGCAAGGGATATGATATGAACTTACATATGAGTGATTTAGGGAACATGCCATTAACATCATCCATATTTAGTGAAAGTGAAATCCGATAGGCCAAATATCCTTTTGAATCACAGATCTCAACTGGGCTAATCTACCTTGGGCTTAGCATACCTTTCTTTCCAAATCGCATGAATCTCTTCCATGGTGTTATTCAAAGGAAGACATTATCTCCAATTTTGACCACTAAGTCTCTTCAATAGTTGATTGCATAGCTCTTGTGCTGACATTGAGTAGATATTATATGTTTATAGATGTCTTGAGCCTTCTCAATCATCTCTTACTCAAGATTAGGTCAAAGTATCTTTCTTTTTTCAAATTTATCACAACATATTGGAGTTCTATGTCACTTTCCAAACATAGCTTTATATGGTTCCATTTTGAATTCTCTAGTGGATGCTATTGTCGTATCAAAACTCAACTAATGAGAGATTTTGTTACCATCCACCATTTAATTCTATAGTGAAACCTATTTTCATATCATTGGGTATTTGAATATTCCTTTCAGATTATACATCTGAATATTCCTTTCATATTGGAGATCAATTTGGGGGTGATAGGCCATGCTAAAATTTAATTCAGTACACAATTCATGTTGATGACTCCTCCACAATTTTGATGAAAACCTGGGATCACAATTATAGGCAACTCAAAGTGGAACCCCATGTAGCCTCATTGATTCTTTAATATATATCATCACATCATTTTCAATGGAAAGATCATCCCAAAGAGATATTAAGTGGGTAGTCTTGGTGTTTCGATCCACCATAACCCATATCACATTATTTCATTTTGATGTCTTCTGGAGACCAATGAAAGAGTACACAGTGGAATTCTTCGATTTCCACATTGGAATAGGAAATTATTACATCACCCCTTTCTACTTCTATAACTCTTCTTTACCTTGCTAACATATCAAACACCATGAGGTATACCCAATAATATCCTTCGTTAGGGTTTTCCACCAAAAGCTTTCTCGGTGATCATAGTATATCTTGGTGCTACCAGGATGGAAAGAAAATGTTGAGCTATGTGCATTGTCCAATAACACGTTTTTTATCTTGATTGAGGATGAATCATAAAGAAGCCTCAATCCAAACCAAATCACACCATAATCATTGATATGTAATTGTTTTATCTTCCATTTCGTTACAGAATTCACCTTCTTTATAATCATTATATCACCCTTTTATGCATCCTTAAACATCTTTTGGATAGATGGTTGGGAAATCATATGGGAATGATTGGATGCATTCTCTTCCTTTATGTTTTCCAAATCCATCCTTTTCATATCCATTAAGATAGGTTATTTCCAAATCCTCAACATGGATGGATTAATAGGTTCTTTTCAACTAAAAGCATCAACTCCCTTGTTCTCTTTATTGGGATGATAGTGAATAGAGCAATCGTAGTTTTTGATTTTATCTAACCATATCATATGATTCAATTTTATCTTCTTTTGTGTGAGTATATACATTATGCTATTTTTATAGTTATATATGACACAATTCTCACCTTATAGGTAACGACACAAGATTTTCAAGGTAAAAAACATAGCTACTGGCTCTAGATCATATATCGGGTAGTTCTGATCATGGATCTTCAACTTCCATGAGGTATAGGCTACCACATGATTGTTTTTCAAGAGTAAAATACCCATGTATTTTATTATAGAACCAATTTATATCACAAATCATTTTCCACTCTTGGTAATGTGATTACAAGTGTAGTGAGTATCCTTCTCTTTATGACCTTGAATATTTCTTCACATACCTCCATCCATAAATACTTTACCTCGTTATTTTTTAAAGTTGTTAGAGGCCCTGAAAATCTGAGAAATGTCTCACAAAATTTATGTAGTATCCTAATAATATAATAAAACTACTAATTTTTGTTACACTAGAGGGTCCGGGCCATTCATCAATAACCTTTTTTAAGGGACCATAAAAATTTCCTCCCATGTGATCACATGTTCAAAGAATTGGACTTTTTGTATCCAAAAGTCACACTTTTTGAACTTGGCATACAACTTCTACTTCTTTAATGACACAAAAAAATACTTATATGTTCTTCATGTAAATCCATGATCTTGAATTAGATGAGATTATAATCGGTAAACACTTCCACAAATTTTTTATGGTAGTGTCTACAAACTATATTCATCAAATCCATTATAATTCTAGTGGAATTAGTAAGTCCGAGGGGAATCACCAGATACATGATGCTCCCATACAATGTACTGATGGAAGTCTTCTAAATATCTACCTTCATCACTGTTAGATGATGATATCCGTAATTAAGAACAACCTTTGAGAATTACTTTTATCTTCATAACTGATGGAACAATTCATCAATCCTTAGAATATGGAAATTCTATTATATGGTGATCTTATTTGGTTCGTGATATTAAATAAACAACTATATTTCCCCGTCATTTTTCTTTAAAAAATGAACGGGTGCACCCCAAGGTGATGCACTGGGGCATATGAACCCTTTATACAAATTCTCTTGTATCTCCATCTTTAACTACTCCTTTTTTTATAGTAGGCATTTTATAGGTACATTTTGAGAAAGAATTATCTCCGGGTATAAGTTCTATTGAGAACTCAAACTCATGATATAGTGTTTTTCGGAGTACCTATTCGGGAAGTACATCACTTTATTCCCTCATAATAGGTATTTTACCTAGGTTTATACCTTCCTTTGACTCAACCATTGTAGTGAGTTATGCTTCTTCATAACGAATCAACACCCACTCCAATGAAGTATTTTTCAAATGAGATTCATATTATTCTTGAATTTGTAGAAGAGAATGGGATGGATCATAATATGAAAAGATATTCCCTTTTATTGATAGGTTATTTGTGATCTATATAATGGGAGCCAATCCATTCCCATTATTGCATCAAATTCCACCAAGGGAATTATCTAGAGATTATCTAGAATAATATTCCCACAATCACTAACTGGGGAAGATTCCAACTAATGGGTCTCAATGATTTCACCACTTAGTGTTTTTATAGATAACTCAACTTCATGGTTTTGGGGCTTGGATTCAATAGTTCAAGCAATCATGAAAGATAGAATGTAATGTTTAGAACTAGAATAAAATAAGAATTTTTCCATTGTTTAATGAATATAAAGTGTAACTTATAGGACTTCATTTTATTTCGCTACTTTAATGGTAGTGATGGAAGAGTCCTTCTAATGCTCCTTTGGATTTGGAGGATGAGGATGTTGATTACCGTTGATAACTTGAGGTTCAGTGAATCAACATTCATAGTTTCTTTGCTCCCTATAATTTTTGCATTGGACCCTGCGTGGTGATGTCCTTTCTTCCATCACATTGTCTTTACTTCTCATGTTTTTTAAATATTCATAAGATTTTGGGATTTCTTTTCAACACCTGAATAATTTAAATTCCCCTTATGGTCGGTTCCCATGATGTCTCTTACCAAATTTTTGACATGTGGGTGGTTTAATTTTCATTCCACCTTTCTCATTATATCAACTGGCTTGAAACCCTATATTTCATTTCTTATCACCATACCCATGGGACCATTATCATAAATCCATCTCCATTTTGAGATCACATAGAAAAATTTATTTATAACCCCCAATTTCTTGAATTGTAATAAATTTTAGATGGTGTGGTTTTAATCCAATTAAGAGCCAATACATTTTTCAGTCAATGTTTTTAAAAAACACTAAATCATCCCATGAAAGCCTTGTGAAATTTTTTTCATAGGAGTTGACAGATTCTCATTCCTTTTACATTAGCTCTATAAATTCTCTCCCTATCTTTACATGAATAGTTAATGGGAAATACCTGGTAATAAATTTTATATTAATGTCTTACAACTCAATTTATTCAATTTCATCCATCGGGTTGGTGTTCTTAATCAACTACCACTATTGGTTCGACTCTACATCGAGATGATAAACTGCCAGAGTCATCTTATCTGTCTTATAATAGGGAAAAATGATATTCTCAATCGAGTTGACCCACTATTCAACAATGGGTCCATTAGAAGATCCACTAAACATTTCTTGTCGTTTCCAATGAAACACTCAATACCCAGTTACTCCCTCTTAGGTAAATCAGTGCATTCCACATTATTCAGGTTATTGTTCATAACCTGAGATAGTAGGGTAATAATTTCTATGAAATTATGGACTATACATCCCAAATAATTGAGGATGTTATTCAGGAAGTCGCCGCATTGTCCCTCACATAGGACGTAGTTTGGGTTTTCCTTCTTTCCACCATTTTCTGATGGAAAAAACATTAGAATAAAAATTAAGTCAATATATCAATAATATAGAATATATTACCATACAAGATTATATATAAAGGATTACCATGTGGGATCCCTATGTTTAGAATTTTCTAAAACAAATCTTTTTGGTTTCATAATTATTCTTAGTCTCATACTAAAGGTATTCTCTTAGGTTTACTAATCCTAATTCCCATAATAACTAAACCATCCAATAATACCAAATATACAGACCTTGATTTTTGTTAAATTATGATTACATCATTTTAAAAACAAATAACATAAAATCATTACACAACAAGGATCCAATTTTTTAGTGTCTTCAGAAAATTAGAACCATACATAACATTTAAAAAATAAAACATAATCATTTATTTAATTACTTATTATCTAGCTTTTTATTAGACCTCTAATTATACTTTTTACATGTAATCACCTGAGGATATAGGTCAAAAAATGGGTGAATTAAAACCCTTGTAATTGGATATAAAATAATGTGAAACAATATAACATGGTGCGAGCATAATTATAAAATCATCATTATTATCATGAGAGGAAGAATTTGATAATGCAATGGAATGTGGAAATACATAAAAGTGAAAGATAATGTATTAGTGATAAACTACAACCCATAGTTTTGAACAAATATAGACTCATGTTCATGCATATTTCACTTTTTCTCATGATACAAATCACACTACTCAATTCATCAGAGATCTATTTAATTCTTGGTGCACCCATCAAGTCATAACATTGACATTATCATGCTTGCCACATAGAATGTATAACAATCTAGGATATAATATAAAACATCGAATGGATTGGTTTTTATTTCATAAATAATAAATTCAAAAAAAATTGGTTACCATATTAAGGATGGAATAACATACATGATATAAGATTCCTCAACCATGAGTGAAGAAGAATCAATATCGGTAAGTAAAAGATGTGTTTTTTGAAAGAGGTTTTATTTTGGAAAACATTGTGATTATCATAAACTCAAGTAGAACAAATATATATCCTAGAAAAGGTAATAAAATGATTAATTAATTATAATTAACAATCAAGCACATAGAAAATGGGGTGAAAGAAGGAAAGTCCAAAAGAAAGATATTTGGGTATGAAAAATCCCCTTACCCTGTGTCTGGATGCTTCCTTTGATTTATTATAATTTGTAATGAAATTATATTCATTAGTAAACAATGAAAAAATCATTTATAGATGAATATGATTAATAATTGTTTTATTTTGTTCTTTTATGGTCATTTTGATCAGTTATAGAGTTTAATCCCATCTTTTTAGAGTGTTTATTTTCGTAGTTTTAATGATCAATTAACTTTTATACGTGAATAAATGCTTGTTTAAAAAAGGATAAATATCCATAATTGTTATTCTTTGTTTTTAATTATATTAAAAAAATCAGTTACCTTATATTTTAACTGGTTATATACTCTGAGGATGAATCATTAGTTAGAAATTTAATGATGATCATTTTAGGTTAATTTTGGTGGTTTTTCAATCACAATGAAGTTGTTTTGTTTTATCATTAATATTTTGTAAAAATGATAGTTTTAGAAAATAAATATGGTTATAAAATATAAATTAAATTATGTTTCCAACCATTTAATTTTTTTATTATAATCATTGAAGTTGTTAATGTAAAATGAATGTGCATCGACCACAATGTCGGCCTATCGACACATCACTAGCGACAATTTCATTTTTAAAATAAAAGAGAGAGATAAGTTGAAGTGTAATGATAAATATTCCATTAACAAGATATAATTACATTATATCATTATTTCTGGATGTTTAATGCCATTTAGATAAGATAATGTGAGGATAATAGTAGAAATGAAATGAAATTTAAATGGAATTAAATAAAAGAATAAGAGTATTTTAACTCCTGGATTCTCCTCTTAAAACCCTCCTCAAGGCACATAGGCTTGGTATTTTGCTGAGACCAAGAAATTCTAGACATGGGGGAAGGACTGTGGAAGATTATTTTTCTCAATTTAAATAATTATCAAAGCGTGAGGGTTTGAGGAGAAGAGGGGGCGAGGGGGTGAGTTGTGGTATTTATATTGGAGAAGATGGGTGTTTACCCATTATTTTAATAAATAGTTTATTAATTTCCCTCAAGATAAGAAATATTGACAGTTAAACGAATAAATAAAGTAAAGGGAGAAATATAATGTGTGATTATGGGGTTTCACTATCCATGCCTCATTTATGACTCATCCATGAAGCAGAAATTCATTTATTTGTTAAATATTGTAAATTCACTATTCAACAAAATTTCAACTATTTTAGAAAATCCAAAATAAATAACTTAACCATTATTAAATGTTTAGAATCAAAAAAGGAACTTCATTTTATGAAAATAGTTTTTTTAATATGATTAATATAATTTTTAATTAAATTCACCATTTACACAAAAAAAATATAGATTTTAAAAATATAACTTATTTGATAACACATTAAAAAATTACTTAAGGAATAATAAAATTATCTTAAGACCATAAGAAAAAAATATATTAATTTATGAATACATTTCATGAAATTCAGTTTTCAATTAAATTATTAAATTATTCAAATAAATTAATTAATTAATTATGACTTACAAAATTACCCACACATAATTAATAATTTTTAAAAAATTAATTTACATAGACTATGACATAATTTTAAAATACATTTATCTATAAAAAATATATATTTTATTAATAATATAAGTACTGTTTTTACTAATAAGTTATCCATTTTACTACTCATAGGGCTCATATTACTATTCCTATGTTCAGGATACTATTTCATCGGTATTGGTTGGTTGACTTCCTGAAATACTTCATATTTCATTAATTATTAATTTATAACGTTTTTGTAATTGTATTAAAGTGATTTTATGTGATTTATACTTTAATAAATTTATATAAATAGGGAGAAATTATATTTATAAGATCCTGGTTCATTACAGGTTCACCACAAAAAAAAGAAGTTAGTTGTGAAAATGTTGTATGACTCACAGAAAGAAAAGTGGGAAGATATTCCCTTACGTTGTGATTCCTTTTAGATATACATCTTTTAACATTGTTTATAATGATTTGAGAATTTTAAATAACTTATAAAATAACCAGAATCATATTTATAATATCATATATTGAGTTCTCATAATATATATCATTACACATCTATTAATAATCATTCATCATTTTCACTATTTCGGGTGTTAATTGCCTAATTTATCAGGTATGATTTAACTTATAATTCTTGTTCCTATTACATATATCCTAATATAGTAATATACATGAATTTAAATCATGATATGAAAATAATATACATCTTACATACATAAATTTATAATAATATATAATGTTTTATATAATAAATGAAATACACCGTTCATGTAGACGGTAGGCTGTACGTATGCATGAATTCTTCTTCCTTTTTTTGTCATATTAAAAAATAATGAATACTAAGTCATATATATGATTATATTATAATTTTATTATAATATTTATATCATATATGTAACATGGAATTATAAAAAACATACTGTAATAAATTCTATGTAGTATGTGAACAAATCACATTGCTTTGAGGAGGCGGTAGTCCACAAATCCTCAAACGATGTTATCGTATCACCAGAAAACAGAACGTATGAAATTATGTGTTATATTACAATTAAATAATTATAATTAAATTATAAATATTATATATTTCACACACACACACACACATATATATATATATAGTTTCTATCATAATTCTTACAATGAGAGGTGGTAAATGAAGAATGGACAATCATCATTTCGCAAGGTGATAGTTTGTCGTACACATAAACGGTAACTTTTTTATCCATTAGATGGACGTGTGTGAAAGTGTAGGTAAAAATATTATAATATAAAATCTAAATATATTTTGGATATTTATGTTTTTTGTAATTATTAATTATGAAGAGTTTAGGTGGTGGAGAATGAAAATAAATCAAAATAGATTGAGGAAGGATGTTACCTCTTATTCGGGTAACTCTATTTAATTTTCAGGAAAGGGATTCCTTGTATAGATTTCATCCCAATGTGAGGATTCTTGATTGATTTTATGTATCCTATATACTTATTTAAGAAGTTTTTGGGATAGAAAAATGGATTTAATTATTTGAGATAGCGAGAGGGTTGACTGCCTTTTCATAATTCAGGAGGAGTAGCATTCATGTAATGTTTTTCATGAAAGAATTCTTCCCACGTTTTTCCTATTTCTAGTAGCTTCTATAATGTAAAAAATTAAATAAAAGGGAGTATAGGGGATAAATATGGATATAAAATGGATTTTGGAATTCTTTATATGACATTTTGTCTCTTATGTTTAATGTTTAGTCCCTTGTCAAAATAATTTTCACCTTAATCGTTGTAATTATGTTTAATTACATTCAATAATATTTTTTTTCAATAAATAAGTATGGCCTTATTAGAAATTATAAATTTTTATGATTCCATATATGGAATCAATTTTTCCAAATTCAAATGACATTAGTGGAATAAATTAATTTAAATTTAATCCCTAAGATGTGAAACTAAAGCTGGTTTCTAAAATTAAAATAATCTAACATTTTCTATGTTTTTATATTCAATTTCAAAGTGAAATTGATTCCAATGAATGAAATTTTATTTAATGAAATAAAATTGATATTATCAAACTTTAGAACAAATATAAAATATAACTCTTCCATTTAAATGAATTTCATGAAAAAGAAATTTTGAGTTAAAATCTTGAATGTTTCACTATTCACCAATAAGAGAAACTTCTCAGAAAAATATCAAAACATCACCATATACTAATTTGTATGTTACAATTTAAAAATGATGATTATTTTGAGATATAAAATTTAAAATTTTTACAATTTTTAAAAAAAATAAGATCTCCATTAAACGGTTGTAAAAGTGCATTTATAAAAATATTTCTTTTTTGTGTATTATTGGTTTTGTTCTTATATAATGACTGTAATATCAATGGGATTAATATAAAAAATATATTATTAAATATATAATATATTTATTACCTTAATATATCTCTCTATTTGAAATTATTTTAATTTATTTGGATTAATCATCTCCGTGAAAATAAAAATAGTTTTCAATAAAAACATTCTATTTATGTTCAATTGGTTTTTATATTCAATAGTAATAAATTTGTAAGAAATTAATTTAATTTAATGTTTTGTAATTAATATATTTTAATAATTAATCTAATATTATTCATAAATACAAATATTATTTCTAGGATATATCATATCATATTAATTAAGAATATTTTATTAATATATTAATGTTCGGTAATAGATAGTATTTTATGTAACAGAAGATATCAAATAAGGTCATTAGTTCATGTACGGAATAATATCCTTGTTTTTACTTGAATTTAAATATTTAGTATATATTAGAAATACTAAATATAATATAATAACTTGAAATATTATATTCCCTTACGAGCTTTTGTTGCGTGTCATACACGCTAATGAATACAATATTATTACATTCTAATTTTGGGGAATTAAAAAGTTTGAAGATGATTCTTATTTTTAGGACTATCCCATATGAATAATTGATATGATGATTAAGTGTAATTTGGGATTTTCCTTACCTTTAGTATGGTTTCAACACAATACAACCTTTTACATGATGAGACTTCGAAGCGAGAGGCCGACGTAGGTGCTCGGTGGTTGGAGTTGCTCTTAGATGATGTTTTGTGGTCCCTTGGAAGGTGATATCTAGGATTAGTTACTTTAGTGGTTTAATAGTGAAAGAACCGGGTTCTTCATGTTGTTCTTATCCTTTAATTTTCTATCCATATTTTTTGGGCCATAATATGATGCCTAATGAGATCCTGGATGTTTTCGGAGTTTCTGGGGCTTGTTCAGATCCCGAAGCCCCAATTTTTAGAAAATGCAATGGAGAGATATATATGTATAAACCATGATATACATGCCATAAATTTAAACCTAACCACACGAGTCTTTACCTAGAAGAAATAATTGGTGCACTAATTTCTATAGCCATGCACCTAGGTTTGTATGCCCATACTGGTAGCTCTGCAACTTTTAGTTGATTTTTGTTGCATGGTTTACACATGGTTAGTCAAATTTTGGACATGAAATGAAATGGGGCCTTACATTGTCAGTGGGGGGTTCATGTTTGGAGCATTGTTTGGCCATCCATGTGTCCAAACCATGAAACCTAATAGTTTTTGGTAAAATTGTGATATCTCCCTTAAAAATCTACTAACCCTTACCCTATTTCTCATTAACACCTCCTAAAGATATGAGGCATTAATTAATCCTATTGGAACTCTCACACTCCCATATTAATAGTTTTTTTTCAATTTCATCTTCTAAGATTAGAATGTATAATCTTTGGTCATGTTTGATTCCTCTAGGAAGGGTGTTTAATCTTTAGGATTAGATTGTCATTTACCTTCCTAACGATAATGCTATTTTGATGTATGATCATATAACATTTTTTAGGAATTTATATGTTCTTTGGTATTTTTCTGATCCAATAAAATGTAAGAGATGATACTAGATGATAATTTTCATATAGAATTGAGGTAGGTGGTCTATGAATCATTACTCAGGGTCTCATCATTTCATAAATTTTTGTCACTATGAACATTTTGGTTTCACCATGTATTGCTTATTAAATTCACCTGTGATTCTTATAATAAACAAATTTATGTTCTATATCCCCTTATATATATTACCTTCTAATCATTGGAGGTTATAACCTCAACTTTATCCTACAAATGTATTTTTTTCATTTTTTATGACATTAATGGCATTTTATGACTATCTATGCGAACCTTCGACCTTGATTTGACTTATCCTTAAAAAGGTGTGTGACTAAATTAAATGAAATAATTGTTAATTATCATCATATATAGTTTTCAATTGACCCTACTATGTTGTGTGTTCTGGTTAATTAATGAACCCTTATAATGATAAATGTAATGTAAGTTTATAGATATCTCTTTTCATAGTTAATTATAATTTAATTGAATTAGGATGTATGTTCTTTAACCACCATTTCATGTATATGAATGTTAAAGGAACAAACCTAACAAATGAAATCATAATTCAAGTAATAAATGGTTCCATGAACATTATTATTCATGTCACATTAAATAATGGTAACTGAATGAACCAAATGAATTATTATATGGAATGAGTATTAAATGGAATAGAAGTGAATGAAATATGTATAAGGTGCCTACTGCATATGGATATTTTTATCTTTATTGTAGTTGTAAGACTAGAACGAGTCATGGATTCTAGAGGGAGTTCCTTGAAAACTCAAAGGATTCCATTTCTATTCAAGGAGCTAGTTCAAAGGGATATACTAACATTAGAACACATTCCTTATACACTAAAGTATTCCTGAATGATTTTGTAGGATCCCACCGCTATCTTTTTGGCTATTGGGATTCTGTGGGTACACTCCTTGGATCCAGATTGATGTATTTGAACATATTACACCCTGGATTCACCCCATTGGGTCCAATACTTGTTAACATAGGGTTACCATAGATGTGATATTTGGACAAGGAAGAATCATTAACAATGGAATGCCTTTGGCGATTGCCTTGAAATGCAGTTAGAACCCTATTCCCAGACCCTATGTTATTACTGTGAGTTGGTTGGACCCGTGAGGTCAATCATTTTTTTCATTCACCTTGGATATTCATTCAATATTATCATCATTGGATTCCTTGGATACACCATGGATCATATAACTTTATCTATATTATATATTGTATGGTTTAAATTTATTTTAAATTGTAATATAATTAATTAAATGTTACACGTTCAGACACTGGTAGAGAATGAAGAAGGTATGGGTTGTTTACATTTCTGTAATGTGTTTAGTTTTATATATACCAACACACTATTTTATTTTATATTCATTGAATATATTTTTATTGAATCCATTGGTGGTGTCCTATTGATATATTTATCACACCCTCTATGGGGCATCATTGGTACCCAAGAAAATTATTTTCATGTAGGTGTTTATAAGGGGAAGCACCCAGCTTTGGAAACCTGATGTGATTTCTCCGAAAGGATGGAGCTCAGTAGTAGATGATTGAGCTAAATCTTGGGATCATGGATAGTTTTTTCAACATTTTGATTCTTTTATATAGAATGTATTTCTTTCATCCATGTATATCTATTTTCTAGTTTTGATGAGACATGACACTATATAATCATCATTTGAATATATTAGAGTTTATCTTTTTTAGTTTATTATTATTGATTGATATCAATGAATATCGTACACTGCTAGTTTCATTTATTCATTATACCACTTATGAAACAATTATTAACATTTTTTTTATAAATATATATTCACTCTATTTCATTCTAACATGAGGGAATTCTATCCCCAGATACACACCATTGGCCCTTTCTACTTAGCAAAAGCCTCCAGTGTGTAGGGAGGTGTGCTTCAGGCGATGTGTCCCACAATATTTATGAACCATTGAGAGAATCTTGAGTCAATAAATCATAATAATGTCTAACAAACATATCGACTTATATCAAATGTGATATAAAATCATCATGATTGATTATAGAAAAACATAGCGTCATGAATTGTTGTTATTCGTTTTCCATCACCACCTACCATGGCATGATATAAGGACAGATTTAGTTTTTATATATGATATTTATGATATTATTATACTTATGTAATTATTATATCCCATATAACTTCTTAAAATCCATTATACGAGAATATGATAATGTTTTTCATGCGTACGATGAATTACCTCCTCACGGAGTGATTTGAATCGAACACGCATTACAATGGATGTAACAAGGATTTTCATTAATGAAAATATGTGATATATATGACCTAGAATTTATTATTTAATGGAAATATATTATTTACCAATTTTATTTCAATCCTTTGAGAAAATAGAATCTATATTAATGCATATGGATGACCTAACATCTCCACGAATGATGTATTTCCTTTTCTATATATCTTATTTGCAACTTACATAAAATACACATGTAATGAATAACTGTGATATTTATATCAAGGGTAAAATTATAAATATGACTGAACTATGATAAATTAATGAGGAACAAAAAAAATACAAACATACATGAAAAAATGTACTTATTGCTTGAAATGTGACTTTAACAAGGAATTGTTATTAAAATTGTTACAAAATGTCATAAGTAAATAATATATGGTATGATATATATGTTTATTTTTCTTTAATATAAATAAAATAATCGTAAATTTATTAAATAGTCGGTTTTAATTTATATAACATTATTTGAAACTTAAGGTAAGGGATTTTCATATCAATTTTTATATATGTGAGAAACATGACATATGAACCACTTACTCCCTTTGTGTAGTGTATATAAATCCCAGGAATATATTTTAGGATTGTTGACACACCTTTCCATTATAGAGTCCAACGAATAGAAAAGGGGAATACCTTAAGCACAAAGAGGGACACCATTTGAAGAACATACAAAAATTGACGAAAGCATGGACCAAGAGCCCATTTGGAGTGATGCGTGCAAGTTACTTGCACATAGCTCACTTGCACGGCCAATTTGGTTTTTCTCCCAAGGTGCATGGTGGACTATAAATAGCCTATGTGGGCCCCCATTTCCATGAATTTTTTTCCAAAAGTCAAATTCAAGCTCTGGTAACCCAAGCCTTCAACCCAACGCTTCTGAAAGCTTATAAGGCAACTTTTTACCTAGAATGGAAGAATTGAAGGAGTAGGATAAGGCCTATGTGTTTAGAATTCATCAACAATTGTGAACCAAATTATCCATACCTCCTTAAGAATGGAAATGCTTGCACGCCGCCCTACCCTTTCAATGAAACTTTCATGCCGCCTTTTTAGAAACATCGTAGGATAATACTAATTTCTTGAGTTAAGTCTCACCCAAGTATTAACCTACAGATTCTCCATCTCCCAGGTGAACCCATACCGGAAAAGTACACTTGCACGTCCAAGACTTGCGCGCCAACTTCGTTTGTGTGCCTCTCTCTCATTCACCTCTCCTCTTCAATATATTATCCGTCGAACCTCTTTTCAAATCGATTTATGGCATGGTTCCTTTGTTGGCTTCCTTATCTGAAAGGAATTCTGTGAGAACCTCTCCCAAAACCTCATGAATTACAAGCTTTATGTCCCCACGGTTAGAGGTCTCCTCCATGTAACCTCATACGTTAAGATAAAAAGATCTTTTGATTTAAGGCATCCTCCTCAGGAGTACGCCCCTTGTTCCTGTAATTTTGGCCTCCTTCTCAGGAATAAGCCCCAATCATAATTAATTTAATTAAGGGCATCCTCATCAGGAGTAAGCCCCATGTCCCCTTAACCTAGGCCACCTTCTTATGAGTAATCCCCAATCTTAATTTCTTTTAACATTGGGACTCCTTCTCAGGAATAATCCCCAGTCATACTTTCCTTTAACATTAGGCCTCCTTCTCAAGAATAATCCCCAATCATAATTCCTTTAATTTGGGCCTCCTTTTTAGGATTAAGCCCCAAGTTATAAGTCGCCTTTAATTTGGGAATCTTCTTTAGGGGTAAGTCCCGTGTTAAAACTAAAAATCTCCATAAGGTACAAATACCTTTATGGACCCTGCTCCCGGGCTTCTTTCCTGAAGTAATTCCTGGTCATCATCTACTTGGGTAGTCATACATATGTAAGCCTCATATCATTTCTTGTGACTGCATATTTTGTGGAACAATCTTCAGATTTACTGATACCTATTATTTCTCACACCGAGCATCAATCACATGATATTAGAGTGTAAAAGTAATCATGACATCTCTTTTCGGACCATTAACCATGCATAAGCCCCCTATTTCTTCACCCGAAGTATATGTAATTTGATCTCTTCCTTAAAAGTAAAATGCATAGGAAGCCTTTATAAGGTTCAAGGCCATCTTTCATTAAATATTTTTCATCCCATATGACGTTAAACTGCCTCCTTATTATCAAACTACATGGGTTCTGATTCCTTTTTAACAAGGATACGTAGGTAGCCAATCTGCGGGTATGATCCAGACTCTGAAATAATCCATGTCTTTCTGAATGAAAATAAACTTCATGTTCCCCACTGAGTGGCTTTAAAACCATTATGACCATTATAACGACCAATAGATTTCTATATAATGTATTGAAAGACACAATTGACTAAGAATCTCTAATACATATGGATGATTCTCAATCAATGAAGAACCTCAAATATATTTAAAATATTCTCTAAATACAGTAAATATCAATAATCAATTTCCAAATCTAAAGGAAAAATCATTTTCATGCATAGTGAATTAATAAGGATTCATGAACTTAAATTAAATCTATAAGAGAGTCCCAGAGTAGGCAATAATCACCCCCAAAAAAGGTGTGATGAGCCCGACCTTCCATCCTCTCGACCAATGTAAATTATTAAGCCTCATCAGTCCATAACTAATGAGCACCTACGTTTGGAATATAATTCCAAATGGATATAGAATCATTGGGTGTTTGCAGTTCTATGAATAAACCTGTTAGAAACCGATTAGAAAGTTTGAACCTTATACAAAAAAGGTCATCCCCAATTCCAAATGAAACAAGGATTATCATAATGAATTTTTTTTGATTACCATACCCATATGATGATCCCTCTTTCATGGGGCTTATTAGTCGAGGTTAGAAAATTGGTATGTGTTTTGTGTTACAATCTTTGTGTTTATTTGGATTTCTCTAGGGTTATGCTTCTAATTAGGATTTATTATTATCTGCCTATGAAATAAAACTTTTATTTTCTTTTAATACGGTTATTTATGTATACTACATGGGTTCCTTTTATTTCCCTCTTCATGAACTCAATATTTCATATTGATGTTTTTAAGAAAAATCATTGTTATTCCTATCATCAGTGAAAACCCTTTTCATCCAAAATCAGGTTTTCTATTTTTTCATTTTTTTGTATTAATGTAAATGATTTATTAATTCCACTTTTACCCATGTGTCACTTATTAAAATTTTTTTAAATGAATTCTCATTCCATTTATCAAACAAACCCTCTTTGGAGTTTACAAAAAATGTGGAAGGAATCTCTCGTTAAACGTGTCTGAAATTATTGGAAATTTCAAAAAGATCAGAACATTGTTTTATTTGAATGTTCCATTATAATTTTTAAAGTATATTTTAAAATAAAATTATTTTCAAAATATTTTATTAATTTTAAATTTTAAAAAAGTTATTTTCAATGAAATGATATATGTCTAAGGAAACATTCAAAATGATTTTTATTTCATTCTCATTTTCAATATAAGATGAAATTATTTATTGTTACTTATGTTTTACTCGGGATATGGTCCAAGGATTCAATTATTATTATTTATATTAAATGGTTATGTTTATGATGACATGATGTTTATAAAACTTGTTTCTCTTCTATGGGTTATTTCATGAAAAAAAATAAAACCCAGATATGTTTCCACGGGTTATAATGTGATGAAATAATGAAATGATTATGAAACCTATTTCTTTTATATAGGTTATGTTATGAATATTTATTATTGAAACATGTTGCATTTAATGGGTAGTGATATGATGATATTTTATGATATTTTGGAACACATTTGTATGATTTTCATTATGTGATGGGTGGGACCTATATCTCAATGCAATAAACTGGGTAAATATTGATATATCATGTGATGAAAATAGATAAAATAAGAAGTGAACCTACTCTAGTAATAAAATCTATCAAATATGATGTTATTGGGATTGAGTCATGACTTCTACAACTATTTGGGGACTAAACCTAGTCCACTATTATAGCCTTCGTAGTGAGCCTATAACTAAGATGGAAATTATTTTATATTATTATGTGTATTACCTAAAACTATGTATTATAAAAATATTATGATATCATTTTTCATGTCATTTTATTCCTTTATGATTAATGTTTTATGAACAACCCAAATTTTTTCCATTACTGATGTTTCTGATCTATGGTATTCTGGGTATGGGTTTCAAATGTTATTCTTCTATTATCTTAACCCTAATTTCATGATATGCTGATATATCCCCATTTTAATATTATTGAGCTTCTAATGACACATTTTATTATGTTTCCACTAACCTGGATTTGAAGAAAGTTATTATGTATGATATGTATATGAAAGGTGGTAGTTTTGAAGAACATATTTGGAGATGATATAGATCACTTATTGAAAAGTTTTTTTCATCTATCCATGTTTAAAAATTCACTATACCTTTATGTTACTAAGGCAAGTTTTTCGTTAATGAAATTAATATTAATCTAAAAATATATAATATCTATGTATAAGAAGTTTAGGGTCGTTAAAATATTGATCTGAATGACCTAATTTTGACCATTCATTGGGGTGTTTAGTGATTATTTTGGTGTGATAAAACATGGTTAGAGTTCTACGTATACATATTGGGTGATGATTGTAATTATTTATTGTTATATGTTATGATGCCTTATAGTTATGTTAAATATACATCTTCCTCTTCTTCTTGGAGTCTAGTTGTTGGATTTTTGTGGAATTCTATTGGTGACTACCCCTTGGGATGTATGGTTATGAGACTAAGGAAGAAAATATAAGGAATACATATTACTTGATCTCAAAATGGATGACTGAGTCAACCTTTAATGTTGTAAATTGATTGAGTACGAATAGAGATTGATCTAGGGATTTTCAAGTTTAGAATGGCTATTTAAAACTAGGTGACTTGGGTATAATTGGTTTAAGGGATGAGTTATCTATAATGTGATATTTGAATGGGAATGGTTTTTTATGAATTATGATTGAACTAATATGGTTGTATCATGTGAATGGATATCTATATCTATAGTGTATGACCTCGGTTCACATATAAGTTGTAACAACTAAAACTTTTATTAATGAAAATTCCTCTTGATCTAATTTAATGTCTTATTATGTAATATGGATATTTAAAACATATTCACTTCATTGTTTTTGTGTTGTTATATTTTTAAAATAATTTTTAGAATTATTATTTTTGCTAATATAGTCGTTGAACAGTGATCACATGATTTGGTCAAATATAGGTCTTTAACAAATCCAATTTACATTTAGAAAGAATGATATGGCCTCATCAAGAAGAAATTATCCATATGAAGCCAATTTTTGGATCTTGGAAAGGAGGTTGCATCACTAGGTTTTTCTCTAGAACAATCCCAAACCGAGCTTCAACGTGTTAGGCTTGAACAGAACTGCCTATAGGGGAAGTGGATGTTAATAGAGATTACCACCCCAGCGATGCTATCCAACCCATCCCAAGAGTTTTTCACTATCCCACATTGTAACCTCTGGTCTTATACGATTTTTATAAGGGGTTATGTAACAAGACCCTAGAACTATGATCATGTGTATTATTTTTGTATAAACAGTATCCATTAATTTTATTATTATTACTTTGTAAGTGGGTTTTAAAGAGAAAATATTATTATTTTAGTTAATATTTAAATTCAATTATGAAATCTATTTTTATGAAATAATAGATTTTAGAACAGAATAATATTTTAATAAAATATTGTTACTAAATTAATTTTTATTAAATATAAATGATTGTATAAATTTTATGACTATATCTGTAATTTTTATTAAGTTATGGAAACTATTTTTGTCAAACCCCATGAATTTTCAATAAATGTCATATTATATTTTAATATTGAAAATTAACATATTTAGAAAATTATTTAGATAAAAAGAATACTATTTTTCGAATTAGGACATCCAAATTATCCGATAGTGAATTTTCATAATTTTACGAGACAGTTTAATTTTTTTGTTATAATTAAATATTTATTAAGTATATATTGGGTTTTATGACATAATAATGACCCAATATAGATATTATAAAATACGAAAAAGGTATATTCGACCAATATTTGTTTTACTTATAAAATAATTTAATTTTAGATTTGTTTGATTTATTTGAAAATGCCTTAGGGACCCTACAAGACTTATAAACATTTTATCATTTTAAAATGATTTCCATGAGAGTGTGACTAACCTCCACATAAGAAATCCTAATATTATAATAATTTCATCCATTGGCCTTATAAAATAATTATTTCCACTCCCCTTTGGAAAGAACCTTGTGCAAAAACCATGGTTTGGTTTGTGGGATTTATTATTTTAATGTGTAGTGTTCAAAAACTAAATAATAATTAATTCCCTCTAATTTATTATATAAACCCAATCAATATCCCATTACTATTAACATAATACTTTTTGAGCTCAACCAAACACTATCCACCTCACTCTATTATCCTACCAAGGAACCCTAAACTCTCATCAAGCCTCTCTGAAGCCTCTCCAAAGCCTTTGGGATCACACTTCCTTAAAAGGGATCCCCACTTTCCTTCTTTCCTCATTTATGTCTAAGTTTCCTTATATTAAAATTCCATCTTATTTTCAATTAAAAATGTCAAGTTATGATTTATATACATCCCTATACTTATCTCCTTATGATTTAATTATTATATACACATTTATCTCTCTTTAATTCCTCCCATGCACACCTGTTACCATGTCGAAATTCGGTAAGGGATTTATCTCTCCTCATTTACATTCAAGAAACGGTTTCATATTACACATCTAAATTACATTACATATGTTGTTATATTATGTTCCAAAACCCCCTTACTATCCATTTAATGTATAAATTATTAGATACCCATTTATCTCACATCAACCAATTTTAGGATTCTTATTTGATGTCGTTATGCTGCCGAAGTTACACCACAATTTCCCATGCCAAAATCATCAGGTAAGTGAATACCATGCCCATTTATCTATCAAAGGTATTAAATGTATGAAACTATACTTTTTGATTGAGTATTTACATTTATGTACTTCACATATCTTATGAATTAAATAAATTATGATTTTTAATTAATCCATTTTTTATGATCTATGTGGCACATTTATGCATGAAATGAAATGATTAAGAAGGGTGTTCCCTAAGAATGCTTCAATGCATTAGGTAAATATTAGTGTCATGAAAAGTAAAGTGAAATGATGGTTTACACATGATAATTCATGTGAAATTACGATTTACTCATGATCTAGGTGCAATGATCCTTGGCTCATGCTAATATCAGGTTAAATGTTGTTCCCACATTTCCATTTTTTGATAACCATGCTACATCATGCATTTTTCTCATGTTTTTCTTATGCTCCATTGATATATCTATTTCCAAACATTTTTTGTATTTTTCTTGTTATGACATGTTTAATCCTTTAATGCGCTTTATTGCTCACCATTTTCTCATGAATCTCCTTAGGTTATCTCATACAATGCTTGGTACAAAGGAACATTAAGGTCATGTAAAATAAACTTTCAATAAAGTCGTTGTAATTTATGTTCTCAGTTGTTATGTAATATTCCTAATTTCAGAATACACTATAACTCTCTATCATCATAGTTTTCTTAAGTGAATGTTTATGTAATAAATCATGTTAATGTGAGTCATAAAGAGTAGTGTTGTTATAGTTGGTAACAAATGATTGGTTTAGTTATATTTGGGATTAGGATTAGAAAACCATAGTGAATGACTTATGGTTAAGACATAGTATAATAAAAACATTCCAAAATATTCCAGAGTATCGAGTAAGTGGTTTATCATAAAAATACATCCCCACCTGGATACAAACAATTGGATGTGGATTTTGCAAAGATGTATCTAGGGGTAAAACCCAAAAACTCTTTTTTGAGTAAGAATCAAATGGGAACTGGTGCATAACAATGGGCCATGCCACACTCTTCATTACGACACTCCTAGGGGACATGATTTGCTAAATTCATAAGCTTAGTACGGACCATTATTGACGGAATACAAAATAATTCATAAGAATATATGTTGGGAAGTAGATCATGGATAACATAGATTGATGCCTTTAAATTAATATGTCAAATAAAGAGATTTAATTTATGAGTTATCAGTTTATCTCATTAGTGTCATCCTTATGTGTTACCCCAAACATTCCTTTTATTCCATCCAATGGATGGTAATAGGTGGACTCGTTCTAACAACCGATGAAAAGATCAATGTGATGATTGTTCTAATGAGTTTCCCAATCTGATGGGAGTGGGATTCTCAAACTATTTCACGATACTCTCTGAGTTAACTCATGTTTTGAATAGAAACATGTGTAAAGAAGAACGTTCAACCCCCTTAAGAAAGAACAAGCTGTAATAGAGAGCTTCATGAGACAAAGTCCTCCTACTTGTGTTGGATCATCTGATCCCTCAATCGACTAACAATAGATCCAGTCCACTGAAAAGATCTTCTCTATCCTTCAACGTTTTGAAAAAGAAAAGGTTCTTCTGGATTCTCATCATATAGAGGGTGAAGATGAGAAATTGTAAAAATTGATCAAAAATATTAAACCTAAAGAAGATATCGAGGTGTTGGAATGGAAGGATTTACAAAAAATGTCTTTCAATAAATATTTTCTGCGCACCCTCAGACTTAAGACGGAAACTGAATTCCTTTCTCTTAAGAAGAAATAAGAAGAATCCATCATAGCATATGAGGAAAGCTTCACGAGGCATGCATGATATGCCTCTGTCATTGTCGTTACCCTTTTAATGATAGGACATCCACTTCTTTGGTGAGATAAAACCTAGCCTACATAAATCCCTAGAGATCCTTGTCTTCGATAGCTATGAATAAATTTTCTGATGTACTCTTATAGATGAAATGGATATCAGAGAATCTCAAGGGTATCATGTGGTTAAGAACTGGAAGGTGGAATTAAATCTTGGTGGTCTGATGGATAATTCCAATGGTTCTAAGAAATTCCATCACCCCATATGCAAAATGTGCAGAAAGAAGAACCCTAGAAATTTCTTGAAGGGGATGTGGAAATTATTTTGGTGTGGAAGAGAATGGCACCTATCCATTAACTGCCAATATGAAAAAACTGATGCTACAGTAGAGGAGAGGAATACTACGATTGACCATTAAGACACTGTTCGTTGCATTATCTACAAGGAACTAGGTTTATTTTCTAACTAGTGCACTAATACAAGGGTTTTCAGAGGCAACCAACAACCTACAAGGGAGAAAGGGTGTGATTTTTCTATCACTACCACCAAATAAAACCATAAAAATTAAGTGGGGAAAATTATTCTAGTTATTCATTGAAGATTAATTGATCAAACGTTGTGATTGTGGTTATATGTATTCTTTTAAATCTTTAATGTTTATTAGAAAATTACCAACACCACCAAAAAACATGGTAGTAAAGATGTGGATGAGAATGAAAAATGGGGTAATCATTTCATCCCATGAATATAACTCCTCACCTGTCTTGATATGTGGATTTAATTTCCCAGAAAATCTCATCGTACTCCCACTCTTGGAATTTAATCCAATTTTTGGCTGGATTTTCTTTCCTTATATGGAGCCAACATAAATTACCATGAGAGGGAAATCACTATCCATATGGTGAATCAACCCTTGATTTTGTACACATTAAAGGAGGTTGATAAATATTATTTAGAACCAACATCTCATGTATGGATATTACTACCCTATGAGCACCTATATATCGCTCATATGATGGAGTCTATGTACAAAACATCCTTGAAGACAATCCCATTATGAGGGAATTCTCTGAAGTATTTCCTGAGGAACTGTATGGTTTTCCTCCTAGAAGATAAGTTGAATTATTGATCGATCATATACCTAGAGAATTTCAAATATCCAATAATTCATATAGAATGACTATTGTAGAGCTTTAAGAGATAAATAAAAAACTACAGAAGAATCTCGACAAAGGGTTTATACACCCAAGTGCTTCACCATGGGGTGACCCAGTCCTCTTTGTCAAGATTAAGAATGCATTAAAGCGCCTTTGCATTGATTATCACGAGCTCAACAAAATCATGATAAAATGAAAATATCTTCTACCACAAATTTATGACTTGTTCCATCAGCTATGTTGAGCACTATAATTCCCCAAGGTGGATCAACGGTTAATATATTACCAATTAAGGGTGATGAGGGGGGATATCCCCAAGAATAGTTTCTGTACAAGGCATGGGCACTATGAATTCATAGTAATTCCTTTTGGACTCACTAATTATCTATAAATTTTCATGGGATTAATGAATAAAGTCTTTTGAGATTACCTAGAAAATATTTTGGTAGTATTTATAGATGTTATTCTAATATACTCAAAAACCAGGGAGGAGCATGAGGAGAAAATAAGCAATGTACTAGTGACCTTGCGAAAGGAGAAGCACTATTAAAAGTACAAAAAGTGTGATTTTTGGTTTAAGGAGGTCTCGTTATTGGGTCATGTCATCACAAGAAATGAAAAACCTGTGGTTCCCTCCAAAACAGCTGCAATTGAGGGATGGCTGAGGCCAACATCAGTGATAGATATCCATAGCTTCCTGTGGTTACCTGGATATTAGCAATGATTTGTGAGAAACTTCTCATTATTTTCTAACCATATTACCGTGCTAACATAGAAGGGATTAATGTTTTCATGGAGTGATTAATGTGAATATAACTTTACGTAGTTGAAAAGGATGCTTACCACTATACATGTACTCACACTACCCACAAGGGTAGAACATTTGTGGTATTTAGTGATGCTTTGAAGAAGATCTTGTTCTATGTGTTGATGAACAATGACAAACTAACAATGCTTCATGTAAATTGAATATTTAGGAGAAAATATATCCAGCACATGATCTGGAGTTGGCTGCAGTAATCTTCCCATTAAAAATTGTGCGACCTTACCTCTTTGTGGAGAAGTGTGAAATATATACAGATCACAAAAGCCTCAAGTATATATTAACATAGAAAGATTTTAAAATGTACCAACAATGATTTTTAGGGACAATCAAAGAGAATAACTTCTCAATTCATTACCACCATGGGAATGTGAACAAGGTGGAAGAAACTCTATGTAGAAAGGACCCAACAATTCTATCATTAATGAGAATTGAAAAGGATACAATCTTCATAGGTTTTATTAAGAGGGACATAGGTATCATAAATAAATAACATAGTCAATCCTTTCACAAATTATTGCTCAACCATATATTTTGGAATGGTTAAAGGATTCCTGAACGGATGATATGGGTACTCAAAAGAATGTTGAAACTATCAGAAATGAAAAATCATCAGAGCTAAATGTTAATAAAGAAGGAATTATGAGAATTGGGTCTAGAATATGTGTTCAATAAAATCCGTAGTTTATGAAAAAACTTTTGGATGACTCACATAGTTTTAATTTCCCCATTCACACAAGAAACCCAAACAGGTATCGAGATATTAGATAGCATTATTGGTGGGATAACATGAAGACAGATATCGCTGAGTATTGATCAATTTGATTGGTATGATTGAAATTGATGTTTGAGAGGCAGAAGTCTAAATGGATGATGAAACCATTACCCATAAAAACATGGAAATGGGAGAAAATAACCATGGACGTTGTCACTAGAATTTTGAAGACATACGAAGGAAACGATTCCATTTTGGTTGTTGTGGATCGTCATAGAAAGACTGCACAATTCATTCTAATTCGGGAGGATTTCTAATTGGTTAAATTGGCACAGATATAAAATAGATAAGTGGTATGTCTGCAAGGAGAACCACTATATATTGTATCCAATCGATATATTATATTCACCTCTATGTTCTGGAAGAGTCTCCAAGAAGAAATGAATACTATGCTAAACTTAAGTATGGCTTATCATCCTCAAACTGAGGTCCAATCTGAGCAGACTATCAAAACATTTGAGTACATCTTGAGAGCATGCTCAATGGAATTCAAAGGAGGATTGGATCTACATATTCTTATGCTTTATTTCTCTTAGAATAACAGTTTCCACTAAATCTTCCAAATGGATCCTTATGAATCCCTTTGTAGGGAGAGGTGTAGAACACTGACTCGTTGGGATGAAGTTGGGGAACGAAAACTCCTAGGCCTAGAAATGATTGAAGAAATGGTAGAGATGGTTAAAACCAGCCAACAATACAATAATGTTTCTCTGAGTCGAGAAAAGATCTATGCAGATAACCATAAAAAAACCTAGATCTTGATGATGAAGTCATGTTAATCCTCCAAATATCACCATAGAAGAGAGTTTTGATATTTGGGAAGAAGCAAAAGCATAGTCCAAGGTACATCAACCCTTTTGAGGTACTTGATCTCATTGGAGTAGTGGCATGTCAACTAGCACACCCACTGAACCTATCTCAATTGTAGGATTCATTCCATGTATCACTCTTGGGGAAGTACATACCAGACCCATCACATGTACTCAATACATAGGTGGTACCATTAGAGAATGACCATTCAATTGAATAGAAGATTTTTAAGATCTTAGTTTATTGGGAAATAGTTCTACAAAATAAGACAATGCCCCTCGTCAAGGTGTTTTGACAAAACCACTATTTTGAATAAGCAACATGGGAACTAGAGGAAGTGATGAGGAGGAGTTACCAACATCTATTTTATTGTGGGGATAGGTAGTTTCAAGGGGAAAATTTCTAATTGGGGGAAGATTTTAACGACCCAAACTTTTATTAAATAAATTTATCTTGATATAATTAAATGTCTTGTTTTGTATGATGGATCTATAAAACCTATGAACTTCTTTTGTTTTGTGTTTTTTATTTTTACAAGACTGTTCAGAATTGTTACAGTAGCTAATGTAGTAGCAGAATAGTGATCACACGATTAGTATAAATATAGGGCTTTAAAATATCAAATTTACTCAGACAAAGAAAGTGATGACCTCATTAAGTAACATTTCTCCATTCTAAACTCATTTATTTGGAGCTCGTAAAGGTGGTAGTATCACAAGGATTCAATATTGACCATGCCCAAGCTAAGCTTCAACATATTAAGCTTGAATGGAACTGCCTACGAGAGAAGTGGAAGGTAATAGAGATTACTACAGAAGCGATGTTATTTGATCCACCTCTAGAGTATGTCACCATCACACACCTTACCCTTAGGACATATAAGGGTGATATAAGGGGTTTTATAACAATAATATAGCACTATAATAATATGGATTATTTTTGTATAATGATTACACATTCATTTTATTATTGTAATATTGTAAATGTTTTTTAACAAACAAATAGTATTTTTCTTAGTTAATATTTAAATTCATTTAAGAAAACTATTTAGATGAAATAATGGATTTTTTAATTAAATAATAATAAAAATATATTATAAATATATGACCTTTTATTATATATAAAGTATAATATAATTTTTATGAATACAATTGTAATTCTTATTAAGGTTTCAAATCTATTTTTGTCCAAACCCATGAGTCAACAATAAATGTAGGGTTTTACATTAAATATGATAATTCCTATATTTAGAAAATTATTTTGATAAAATGAATATTATTTGTGGAATCCAAATACTGAAATTATCCAATGGATATTTTTTCATAATTCTATGAGATAATCAATTTTGTGGGTAAAAATTTAATACTGATTAAGTAAATAATGGGGTTTGTAGCATCATAATGAACCAATAGTGATGTAATAAAATAATATTAAAGCTATATTTGTACAATATAAAGTTTATAATTAGAATAATATGATTCTATATTTGTTTTATTAATTTTACAATGCCTCAGTGGACCCTCCCAGACTTATAACACATTTTAAAATTTTAAAATGATATACATGAGAGTGTGACTCATCTCTACATAAGAAAGCCTAATATTTTAATAAGTTTGGCCATTGAAATAAAAAAAAAGTTTTTCCACTCCTATTTGCTAAAATCCATCGGCATAAACCATGTTTTGGATTGTTTTTTTATTAATTTAATGTGTAGTGTCCGAAACCTTAATAATAATGAATTCCCTCTCATTTCCTATATAACCCAACTCAATATCCCATTCCTCTTCACACAAAACCGTTGAGGCTCAAACAAAATCTGCCCTTCTCTCTCTATAATCCTCCCAAGGCACCCTAATCTCCCAAGAAGCCTCTCTCAATCCTCTCCCAATCATTTGGGATCACATTCCAAGTATGGGATCCTCACTTTCCTTCCTTCCTTATTTAGATCTATGTTTCCTTATATTGTTATTACCTCTTATTTTCAATTTAAAAAGTTTTGGTATGATTTATCACCTCCTCTATAATTCCCTACTTATATTTTAATGTTGATATACAACTTTATCTCTCATTAATTCTCCAATTCACACCTGTTACCATGCTGAAATTCTATAATGGATTTCTCTGTCCTCATTTACATTCAAGAAATTGTTTTATATTATGCATCTAAATTCAATTAAATTTGTTGGGATATTATGTTCCATGACAACCATACTATCCATATCATGTATAAATGATGATATAACCATTTCTCTCTCATAAACCTTTTTTACGATTTCTATTTGACGTCGTTATGCTGAAGATTTACACCAACATTTCGTATGCCAAAATCATCATGTAACTGAATACCATACCCATTTTTTGATTAAGCATATTCACCTTTATTTTCTTGAACTTGTTGATTCAGGACTTTATTTATCCCAAATCTCTTATTTTAGGAATAAATTATGATGTTTAATGAATCTATGTTGTATGATTTATGTGGCACACTTATGCATAAAATGAAATGATTAAGAACAGTTTTCCCTAATAATGCACCAATGTATTGGGTAAGGAATTATATCATTATAAATTAAGTGAAATGATGGTTTACTCATGATAATTAAAGTTTAATGATATATTACTCAGGCTTCATGTGTACTGATCCTTGGATCTTTCTAATATCATGTTAAATGTCATTTCCACATTTCCATGTTTTGATAATCATGCTATATCTTGACTCAATGTTCATGTTTCTATTACGATTCATTGATATTCCTATTTCCTAACATGTATTTTATTATTCATGTTATTACTTGTTTACCCCATTTCTATGCTTTATATCCCACCCTTTTCTTATTTATGTCCTCCGGTTATCCCATGAAATGGTAAGTATGAAGGATTTTTTTTGTCACGTAATTGATGTTTTCAAAAAAATTGTTGTATTTTATATTCTAAGTTGTTATGTAATGTTTCTAATTTCGCAAGATATTAGACCTATAATTCCATAGAGTTGTGTGAAGTGTAATTTTATATAATAAATCATGTTAAATTTTGTAATAAAGCAAAGGGATATTATATAGGTAACCAAATTTGTTTGTCCACATGGCCTCACAGAAGCCAAATTGTATACATGTGGTGACTGACTAAAATCTTGGGTATATTGTTCTACAATGAGGATACTATATCTTTATGATCATATTGTATCATAAAGGTATACAATAATGATAAGTAGTATAAATAGTAATAAATAAAAAATAGCAGAATCATAAATGATCCAGATAAAATTAACATGTGGTAATAGAATGAATAACATATAAAAAATGATATGTACATTATGTGATATAAAAATGAAGTTTTGTTACATGAATATATGTCAATCTATAAAAATATGAAAAATTTACAAAAACTATATCCACTAACATCACGAGCATAGTCTCAATCCTCTTCTCGTGTACTCTACCCTAGTGTAGTAATCCAGTAATTCAAATATGGGCAGTAACCATTACCCTTGTACACATCATTAATATATTTTCAAGTAAAAAGAGGTGGCCTAAACATAGTGTGATATATGATCAATAGGCTGCCACTTACATGGTCTAGAACAATCTATAATTTTTATATTGTGTTGGGATTCATGGAATGTATATGATGATTACTAGAGCCTTCTATTTATAAGTGGTATTTCGGATTAGAAAATATTTGTTTTATAAGATGTGATCAGATTGAAATCATTGAGGGATACATGTGACAAATGTTATAAACATTAAAAAATTCATTGAAAGTATTATAGTATATTACTATTATTTATATGACTATATATCGAGTGGTTTCCCCTTTTTAAAAAATTAATGTTGATTGGTTGAGTAATTTAATAACCTACATTTTTTTTGTATTATCACAGAATTAGAGAATCATACCACTATGGAATCGACCAAATAACGTATGTATGTATATTTTATATAGATTATTGAGTACACAATGGTTCAATAGGTTCATGCATGTGACTTATACAATCATTAATTTAATTCAGTACATGAATGAAAATATATTATAGTTATCATTTGGGATATGTTTTTCTGGACTCTAGTGTTTTATACTCACACCATACATATCAACCTTAGTAGATGTGAAAAATATTTTTCTAGAATATAGGTTAAGGTAAAAACCTTGGTACATGTGAGTTTTCCAGGGTAACTAAAATAATATTTAAAGACAATTTTGAGTCTAGTTTTAGGAGAGTTATGGGTAAATTTTAATTTATTTATTTAATGTTCATTTTCTAAATGATTATAATTTTAGAAGATCCCTATTAGAATTCAAGACTATATCAAATTCAGTGATTTGATTTTTTATGTTGGGGTTTCTTTTAATTTATTATTGTATTTCATATAATATTAATCCATATTACATTGGTGTTTATCCAAATCAAGGATTCTCTAGTTATTTATAATTATTTCCAAAAATAATACTAATATTATTTTATATTAATATTTTATTATAATTTTCTCATCACTAGTATAAATGCTCTGGAATATAGGTATACATGACTGATGTCATATAAAATTTAGTTTTTGTCACATGTGAGGTTTTATATGATGGGATGATACACAATTGATTACGGATTATGTTTTCAATTTTATTTTATAATATTTCACAATAACCTCCTGAGGGAATTTTTTTATTTTAGTGTAGTAACACGTAGATTCTAGTCACCAACCCTTGGACTATTCTGGTGAGTCATGGGTTGTTACTCTCATAATAATAATCAATATAAGGAATTAAATTAGCGGGGAAACGACTTATCATAGTGGGATTAGAGAATTATTGCAGGATCTAGGTCATAGATCATTTTTAGGCACCAATATGGTTTTATTTATTTTTGGAAAACCAAAATCAATAGTGTTATATATATTAGTGTTTAGCCTAGTGTGATAAAAATTTACATAGAGGTTGTGGCAGTTTCCCCATTTTTATACATGGAATTTTGTTATCTTTTTGGTGTCTCATGTATGTAGGCCATTGATTGTAATGTATAATTTGGATGGTCTATACATCTTATATTCTACATTACATGATCTATTTGCATTATTTCATATGATAGTTGAGCTGTTTTTAGATAAATAATTATGAATTTAATTGATATCGCCTAAAATGTGCTCTTCATTTGACTACTAGCTAATCAAGAAGCGTGAATAATTTTAAATATGTTATCATATAACATGAAATATTCTATATGAATTGATGAGATAGTAATTATTTTGAACATACATATTAGGGTTCCATGCTTTAAAGATATTATCTTTATGATCTTATTTCACAGTTGTCAAGAAAGTGGTTGGAAGTGAATATTTGGTCTCATGGAATGAGTAAACTGAACTGGATATGGACTTTCATCATTATTTTGAGAGACTTTAGTTCATGATTGTTTTGATATAAATATTGTATGATTAATGAAAATTGTTTTGTATTATTTAAGTGATTAATACTATAACTTTTGACACAATGAAACTTAGTTTATATGTGGTTCTAAGTGAAAAGCATTTACAAAATCATTGATGACAGAATATATTTTAAAAGGTTATCAAATGATGATAATGCTTATTGATTTTTTTAAGTTTTTATGGGATGATTTGGATTTAGGTCATCTTTATAGGGAATGGTTTATCATTGTCATACCACATTGGTAAACATGATGATGATTTATTATTATGAAATGAAAATTTCCACATAATCCTTGAGACATTGTATATCAACAAAAAAATTAGATTAATGGTAACTTACCCTCGCTTAGTTATGTAAAAATTTATATTTTTTCCTTTTTGAAGGGATGTTTGTGTAAGGTTTGAATGTTATGGGTTCAAAATATCATGATGTGTTTTTATTTGAACAAAATGGAAGGAATTTTCTAACATATTACAATTTCGTGACACATGTGGATTTTTTCATGGAATAGTTTTTTATGGTGATCCATCCTGAGGGAATGAGATCAATGATGATTATTTTTAGTCATGGTAAGAGTCTCATTACAAGGTTGATGAATTCATGTATTTTTATGGTGAATGAATAGTGTTATTGTGTACATGAAGTGCTTATTTTCTAACTAATTATAATTGTATTGGTTCAATTTTTTGTAGATTAATAAAGATATTTGATAACATGTGTACTGTGTGATGATAAAGATTATTGTTTTTGTTTTTGATGTCTTCTTTATAAGAACTATTCATGGAAAGTGGAAAATATTGACATGTTTTTTCATTGATAATTCTAGTATATAATGAGATTAATAAAGTAAGTTGTGAGGTATTATGCATCCATAGAGATCTTGATTTAGTGAAAATATAAAATGGGAAAATATGGTGTGGTTGATATGTATGAATGAATGATGTTAATTTAAATTATAGAATTATAATGTAGATATTACAGGATTCAGATATTATTGATTTCACAAGACTCCCTAATTAATTATATGTTTTGTATATATGTTTGATAAGATGTATATTAGGGGATTATGAAATTAACTTATAGTATTATATTTTATTTCAGTACAACAATGTGTTTAAAGGTTGTACCATGAGTTTTGGAAACTATATTGTTGACTCAGAAAAGTGTTAAATAGATTCTAAATCCCATCAATTTGGAATATAAAATTAATAACATTAGTGATAAAGAATATATGGAGTGATATTTATATTAAAGAAATGTGGTTATAAATAAAATATAATTAGAGGTTAATAATAATTTTGTTAATAATTAACATAAATAATTGAGTTATTATGAAACATTGCCTTATATACATATTGGTAAACTGAATCGTCGTGACTGATTTCTAATCGATATTTTTATCAGTTTCACAGTAAAGGTATAACAAATATTTTTACGAAAACCATATGTTTTCCCATATGGAAAATGTTATAAGACATGTTATGGGTTTTATGTGAGATTTTATAGATTATTAAATATAGTGTTGGCCCATTTGTGTTAACTTGTATAATTCAAATGTACATTCATTTTCATCAAATAAAATGATGATTTATCATATATTCTTTTGATATTGGGTATCATCATGGAATTATTTTTTTGATGGGATAGTTATCCTATATGTATTTTATTTGGTTACATCGTGTTCCCTTTATTATATTACTCTGAGAAGGAAATGGTTATTTGAAAATAAAAGTAGTTATTTTTTTGATTTTTTTGGGAAATTATGAGATCTTGGATTAATTTTGAGTTTGACATAACTGAATTGTGGGTGATCAAAATCCATATTATCTATGGGTTTTAATGAATAAATTGTATTTAGTATGATGGAATTATATAGGATTATGGAATAACACTGTATGGTCGGATCCTCAGAAGAAGGTGGAATACATTGTTTCATTCTTTCCAATTCTATCACTATGTAATTTAATTATATGGAATTATTGGTGAGAAATTATAAGTTGTAGTGGAATGTGAATTTTGCATCAATTTTTTAAATCTTCATTTAATTAAGAATTAAATGTATTTATATTTCATCTTTTATAAAAGTTAACATGATGGAATTTAAAAAATTTAGGTGCTTCATGTTTTGGGGTTATAAGGGTGAGTTTGGGTATTTGTATAGATTTTTTAATGTGTATATATTATAAATTTATAGAAATTAATTGTAATATATTTTATAAAATATCAAGATCATATTAGTCATTTTATAATATATGTGGATATGGTAATTTTATCCTAGTAAATAAGCACAAAATTTTTGAATGTTTTGATGATTTTAGAATGTAATTTTTTCATTTTGGTGAATGTTATTATTAACATAGGGGAGTTATGATATATTGATATTTTAATTAAATTTAATTATTTATGTGTATATAAAATCATGGAAAATTTATTTACATTTATAGAAATATGATCTTATCTTGAAAATGGGACCTTAGATTAATATATAACTAAAATTTTATTTTCTATGATCTTCTAATTCATTTTACCGAAGATAAATTTATATTATCAATTTATCCAATCAAATGTATATTTATACAAAAATAGATAACAATTTATATAATATCATAGTTTCATTTGAATAAATTAAATCCCATTACTTGAATTTTTGAGAAAGTAGATGGTGGACCCATTAAAGAATGAAAATGAATAAATTCATCAGTCTAATTTATGAATCATATTCCAATATGGTATTAATTATACTATAGAAACTTTTTAAATAATAATAATATCGATGTAATACTTATAGTACTAGTACTATTTAATTTTTATTATAGTTTAGTTTCATAATTTCACATCCATTATTATTCTCAATTTAACTACATTTTCTCATAATCACTAGTTTTCAAGATGTATATACAGATTGAACACCTACCTTTATTATAGTTGATAACAATTTCATTGAGAAATATGGAATGAAATTATTATACTAACACACATTATGTTAATGGGGAGAGAAGAGTGTGATGTTTATTTAGTTCTCATGACTATTCGTGCAGGGTATTGTTGGTTGAATCATTTAATGACATGTTCCATTGGATGTTAATCATGAGATATTGAATCCTCTTGGGACTGAATATGGGAAAACAAAAAAATTTAAATTTTATTATGGGGGAATTATTTTTTTAGTGAATCATTGTTATTGAATACCTATGATTTGGAAATAATGTAATTCCAATAATTATGGGAGCTTGTTTTTTAGGAAATTTTTTTTGGAAATTAGATTTAATGGAATTCACATTAGAAACTACTAGGTACCCAGTAAGTGGCAAAATATTACTAAATGGTGTTAATAACGGGATGAACTACAATTTCTCTACCACATTTCCATTAATTTTATAGTATGAACTATGTTGGGACCCTATGTAGCCGGTGGTGGTTCATTAGTTTTCCAATGATTCCCAATTCCCCCTTTTTAAAATGTGAATAAAGTAAATTTTAGTGTTTTTAGTAAATTCTTCACCATAGGGTTAATCCTTTTTCATTACCCAAAAATGGAGAGTAATTCATCTTTACCAGTTTGTTTTCATTACCGATAGTATATTGTTACTATTTTAGATTGGATTGGTTACTTTTTTGATGTAAGAGTTACTAATTTTTATTTACATATTAAACATCATAATTTAATCAATTATTTTTGATATTTCATCTTATAATTTTATATAGGATTTATCAAAATTATATTTAAATGACCGTACAAAAAATTTATTTTGTTCTTAGTTACATGTTTGTCTAAGGAGGTGATAAATTCATGTGTTGGATTAATGTTTCATGAGAGGAAAGTACTACTATGAAAATTTCTTTTATTTTTGAAAAATAAGAATTTTATTTGAAAATTATTGGACATTTATAATTTGAAAATTTTCTCATCGGGGAACTCTGAGTCTTCTGTAGTTTAATTATTTATATTTACTCATTCTAGTTCCCTTTAATGATACTTATGTTAGTATATTATTTAATTTTTAATGGTTAGTTAATTCATTATCTAATTATTATTTTAAATAGGATAAGAGCTCCCAAACACTATGGATGGATGAAAATATCTTTGATTAATTATGAAAAACCTTTAGGTCGGTTCTCTCCTATATTTTATTCATTTAATATGAAATTAAATTAATCATGTGTCATAAGGGTATAGAAAATTTGGAGAGAACGAATTGAATGACAAACATTGACACTTATATTAATATAAGTAACATAGCACAACCTGTTAGGGATAATATAGATGAATTAGACATGTTCCATAACATTTTTGTTACTCAAGAAATACTATAATATAATGAAACTTGGATATAGTAATAGGATGTTCCCAAAAAGGGTATACATCTTTTTGGAATTTCTTGTGTGTCCAAATTATGAATTTTTAATTAGGTATAATGTTTAAAAAAGAGCAGTGAGTTATGGGTGACCTATGTAATGGGTTTTCTTATTAAATATTAATGGATTTGAGATCATTATGATGGATAAACTATGAAAATAAATAAGGAAAATTATGAGAGGAATAAAAATTGTTTATATGAATTCAAAAATAATTATTAAAATGGTATACCATGTTAAATCTCATGTTACTATTATTTATAAACTACTAAGGGTTGTATATTTAGTTGAAAATCATATGATATAAGATTTCCATGATTTAATACAATTGAAGTGGAAATTCATGGACTAATGGATAATCATATGAGAGATGTCCACCATGTTTTTGGGTCATGTCTAGGATATTTGAAATTTGTAGTAGGGATATTTTATACTCAATGCTTATGATAGATAATGTTGATATTAGTTGAGGGATGGAGAATCAGTAAGTAATAATACATGGATTATGAGGCATTACAAACTCATTATCTATTAGATATGATGTTGGGAAATGAGATTTTTTATATGTTTATGTTTCATCATAAAATTTTATTGATGCTATAATATATCATTAATCTAAAAAAATATTTAAATGTGTCATTTAGACCTGTTATTCATAGAATATTGTAGAGGTAAAACATTTTCCAACAATATTTTATCATAAATTTATTATATACAAGATTTTGGTTACTTTACCATATATTATCCTGATCAAACCATTTTTGTAAATAAATAGAAGTATACCAATTTTTCAATAGGTTGACCAATGTTTTAGCCCATGGAACAATCTTTATTATATTTTAAATACCTTTTAATTTTTCTATAGGTTGACTAATGTCATACCCGCTACAATCATATATCAAAAAAAGAAAGTGTTTACTAATTTTTCCCTGGATGATCAAGGATATGCCTAGGAATTCCATAACACTGAGACTATATTTCCCTCATATTAGGATTATGCGTTGGTGAAGGCTATGCATGAGCCTATCATATATCCTAAAAAACATGTCATTATTGTTTCATTTACAGAAAAATTAAAGTTATTCCTGAGAATATAATATATCTCAAATTTTATATCCCTATAGATTAATCCATAAGTTGGACATGGTTATTACTTGTTCTAACATATTTCATAGACTATATGTTTCTTCCTATTCATGCACCTATTGACTGAGGATTTACCTGAACATATAACACTTTATCTAACAGAGATTCATTTTCAACTCAATAATATGATGATCAATATAAATTTTATTTATAATAATAAATTATATTCCATCATATTGACATACATGATGTGATCTTTTTAATGACCATCCAATACACTAGCTTGGGCTAAATTGGTAACATCAATTCTTAGTACAACATTATGATCATTTGATTAATGAAATCAGTATTATATGTTACTGTTTATTGTATCCATATTATATTGTACTATCATAGATATATATTTTGTATCATATGTGGGTCCCATTAGTGGTATCCTACTGAGTTATGTACTCAGTCCATGGATGTGCACATGGGTTGATGTATGGACTTTATGTTTTGAATGTAGTTTTTAGAATGGTCGTAATAAAAAATTATTTACATGGTGTAGTTTGATAGGGATATAGGTAAAATAATAAACTATGGTAGAGGGTCCAATATATGTTTCTACATTCTATTCATATATTTACGTTTTCAATGAATTTGATATGATAAAATAATTGTATATTCTCTTTCATGGTGTAAGACTTATCATACATTCCATTGGTTCATTTTGATATGTAACTGGATGATTAGTTTATTATGGTCAAACATCCACTATGATTCCTTATTACCCTAATGTTTTTATTATTTTATAAATGTATCTAGTATTTGATTTAATTTTAATTTTTTTTTCAAAATAATTAATTAATCGATTTACTTTCCATTAACAGAATATAAAAATACAAGTAATTATCACATTTTAATTATTATTTGGAAACCAATAATGTAATAATTTCCGTTATAAATTTTTCACACAAAAGGGTTATATTATCTATAATAACATGATATTTCATGATTTCATTCTACTTTATATGATATTTTGTTTGATAACAAAGGTTACAAGAAAAAACAAAGTAAATAGTTCATGAAATATTATAATAAATATTTAGAAATTAAAAATATTGTAATCAACCCTGATACTTATACTATATTTTGTTCTTATTTGGATAGATCAAATTTAATAATTATAAATTAAATAAATAATTTGATATAATTTAAATTATTCAATGTTTAAAAGGGATATTTTCCCTAGATTTGATTTTTATTTATTGTGTACATTTAATAATCAATCACTTTTTATGTAATTAAATGTATGAACTAACAAATTACAACTTAATTAATTAGAAATTAATATGATATATTATTCAGAACACATGATGTTGAAAAAAGGTAATTTTTTTAAAATTATTTTTTATTCAATAATTTCAATTATAATATAAATTCATTAATTTTTTATTTTTTACTTTTAGAAATGAAATTAATTTTTTACTTTATCATCTTAAGCTTAAGTTTTGGTTAATTTTTGAGATTTTTTTAAAAGTATTACTTTTAGATAAATGGTGAAAAATTTTGATTTTAAAAATACAACACCTTTTTGTGTATTATTATGTGATAAACATGAATTCAAAATATATGAGACATTAGAATCAACAAATATTTTTAATTAACCTAAATAAATAATTTATATCATTACATCATACTTGGGAACCACTACACGACTCTTTGGAGGTTATGATATATTATAGTATAATAAAAATTTATTTTACTTCATTTACATAAATTAACTATTCAAAATACTCCATATAGTTTTCAATTTATTTTAAATTAATGAAACTTTTATTTTTTATCCAGTATTCAATAAATTATATGGTGATCATTTATACACATGATTTTTGTGTAAAATGAATTTTATAAAAAGAATACATTTTTCAAAAAATACGGTTTCACTGATTTTTGAATAATTATATTTATATTAAATTTTAACACCTCTATAAATTTAATATTTAAAAAATGGATTCAATATTATTTATTATTATAATAAATATTTGTTAATATTTTGAACTTAAATATTGTGCATAAAAACTATTTATCATGGTAAAAGTTTTTCAACATGACAATGGGTTAAAAGGGAAAAAATGGGGTGAACCTACTAGAAAAAACCACAATTGTCACACAACATGTCAAATTATTATTTTTTATATTGGATTTATAACATATCAAATCCAATATGTGAAATTATTTGAAATTGGTTTTGAATTACTAGACAATATGTAATTTTTTAAAACTAATTGAAGTGTATTACTTAGGAAGCCACTCCACCCACATATAAATGGGAACCTCCGATTATCATTATTTCAAACAAAATTAGAAACATAGATCCAAAAATAACTATAATAATAAATTATAAAAAAGGAATAATCATGAACTAGATGTTATATTATTTCAAAACACCCAATCTGAGAAGCAATAATGTGTTTTTAATAGAGATTATCCGAGGAAAAATTATATGTTCTCACAATCCATATTCATGTTTATTTTTTTATTAAAACTTATCCATATATTATATATCCATTATACTATAATCATGTGGTTGTATTTACTATACGTAATGGTTTTTATATTATTAGTATAAGTGTTTTCTTTCTCCTTTCCATCTGATGGAAAGCTAAAGCACCACTCATGTGTACATGTTGAATAGTATCACTATGAAGCATTGAAATTCATTCTTCATCACCACCTCTCAGATATGGGTATATAGTAGGATTTAATGAATAAATATGATATTTATAACATAATAATTATCTTGGTAGGATAAATTAGTATTTATCCAGATTTCATTCCAATCATTAAAAAATGAAACCATAACCCGTGTGTATGTGTGGACTACCACCACCATGATGTTATGTAATTCATTTCCCATAACCACATTACAATGATGGTTAAATAACATGTATTTTAAGAAAACTTATAAAATTAAAGAGTTATATATTAAATTAATATAATTATTATTTATGGAAAAAATAAATAATGATCATTATAATGTATTTCCTTGATATTTGAAAATTACCTGAAATCAAGCTTATCACTTATTTTGTCATCAAGAATAATAACTAAAAGTCCAATGGGATAAAATTAGACCATTATTTGTTATCATATATATTCCATTATGGTATCTTGAATATTCTGAAAATGGTGAACTTATTATCCATGAATTGTGTTGTTAAGATCCTAAAAAATTCCATGTAATTTTTTTTAAATTTATGAAAAATTGCGAATCCAAGAAAATTGGCGTTGTGTGGTTCCGGGGCTCGGTGTGTCCAAAATTTATTTCTGAACCTTTTTTTGGTACATTCATTAAATGTGCAAGCATGTTTTTGTAACTTTTGAATCGATGCTCGGAATAGAAATATTAGGGCACCGTTGAACTGAAAATGTCAATATTTGCTTAAGGAGACTTTTACATCGACCGCAGTAGGTCGAGGGTTGAAGATAGATTGTCAGTTTTTCATGGAAGAAGAAAAATAAAATATTTCACATTCTAATTTTCTTCTGAAACCCCTCTTTTTAGTTATGGTTGTGGGGACCACCTGAACTAGAAAACCCCCATTTTGAATTCTAGTGGTGGGGAGCACCCAAACCCCTCTTTAATAAGGGGAAGTCCCTTGGAATCCTCCAATTTATTTGTGCCAATGAAATACAATTAATTTTGCCATTTAATTGTGCCAACACAATACAATTAATTGTGTCATTTAATTGTGTTGATGTAATAAAATTAATTGTTCCATTTAGTTGTTCCAACATAAATTAAATTGATAAACCTATTTTAATTTTTTGGCTCCTCATTTCCTTGGTTAAATTATTTGCGAAAGGAAGGCATGAGGAGAACATTGGATAAACTTTGTCTCCAATGAAGAAATACATATCCCACAAAGAACATATTTCAGAATCAAGAATGAGGATGACACACGAGCCCTACATCGGAAGCATGTTGCTGAAGTGACGATATTTGGCACTCTCATTGGCTTCACCGACTTCTTCTCGTGACATATCCAACGAGAAATCAAGGTAGGGATTGTTTTTTGTTTACCCCATCCCTATTCATGACGTTCATCTTGATTTATGTACAATTATATTCTTCTTGATTCAAGAACAAATAATCCCCTTTCTACCATTCTAACGTTGAGGGTGTGGGCCGAACGAACATGACCCGACCTCTCCACAAACTGTGTAAGATTTTGATATTCTTGAATTGACGGTGACATCTCAAGGTGAGTGAGGGAGTAAACAGAATGTATAACATGCCATCCGGGCATTCCCGGTGACCCGAGGAACATCGTCGGTGACCCATGCTGGCGACCGTCACTGGTGGGACTCGGTAGTGGTGGATGGCGGGAAATCTAGTCGGCCACAAAGACGGTGGCGGCTCAACCGTGCTGCCAAAGAAGGGTCATAGCATGTCGGCCTCAACAGTGCTAGGGAGTCGAACAACACAAAATCGGCAGCGTGATAGTGATGGCGGTGCATGTTCGCGCCGCCAGGCGTGCAGGCACCATGGCGCAAGGCCGTGTTGGCTGTCGAGGGGCACCCGGCTCGCGGTCGGCCGCCGGTGGGGGCGCGGCGCGCGACTGCGCCGTGGAAGAGGGCTGGCTGTACGGCCAGTCACGGGCCACCCAGCATGGTCTGGGGCATGTCGGCGAGCCAGGTCAGACCCAGTGCCAGACCCCGGTCGGGCTGGGTCGGTCCGACCGGGTCGGACTGGACAATGACCAATTTCATCCCTTTTCTCTCTTTCGGCCATATCCTGATCTACGGGCGTCTGTTTGACGAACTTTCTATGGCGATAGAATCCTTGTATTGAGATGGTCCTTTTGGTATAACTTACTTGGGTTTTGGATAATGTTGGGGTATGGCCGAGTTTGACTGAACATGAATCCAACCGGGTCCTCGTGACTAAAAAGACAATAACTTACAGATCGTGTGTCTGATTGGTGCACCGCCTATCACGTTGAGACCCATTTTACATGGTGGTCCATTGAGATAGTTCTTCATGGGACTTAGTTGATGTTGTTTTATAGACCTGTGTCTTTAGAAACAGACCCTCCCGGAATCAAGGGAGCTTAGTGCGAGAACCATGTAGCTGGCTGTAACATGAGAAAGAGATCCTATGTGGGTCTGTGATTTGGGATCCTATGTGGGTCTGTGTTCAAGATTATCACCTGGATCCTCTCTAGGAATCCACATGGGACAACTCTAGGATCCTATGGGGGTCTGTTTTATTAGGATCCTACAAGGGTCTGATGATTTAGGATCCTATGTGGGTCTGTTGATTTTGGATCCTATGTGGGTCTGCCTCTTAACAGAGTATGATGATTCAGTAGTTACATCTAATAATCATTGCTAATATACCTAATTTATTCCTGGTTTGAGCTGAGTCCTTACCTTCATGGTAATACATTTGTGGTATTCTTCTGTGTGGCACACCTTTGTGTTACATACATTCGTGGTGATACCTTTTGTTGTATTCTTCTGTGTGGTGTACCTTTCTGGTACTTACCATCATGGTGATACCTTCATGGTATTCTTCTATGTGGAATTACCTTAGTGGTAATTACCCTTATGGTGATTCCATTGTAGTATTCTTTCCTACATGGAACATTTTTATTTTGGCTATGAGTTGGGCCTTATGTTTCCTCATTAATGAGTTTGATATACTTGATAATTTAGGTATATGTATGGGCATATACCTAAGTAGGGTTGTCAGTTGTTTTCATGCTTTGTGGTTTATCCTTTGTGGGTTTTTTGATACCTTCGAGGGTCTCGGGGTCCCCACTGAGTATCATTATACTCACCCCTACATGGGCTATGCCCGCACCTTGTTGTGTTTAGTGCAGATGACAGATATTGCTAACTGGGGACGAGAGTACAAGGATAGGAGGTAGCTCGAGGTGGAAATTAAATGAGGCATATTGCAGAGAAGACTATTGGAGAGTTGTACCTACCCTTTAGGTGGGGTCCTTGGCAAGATTTCATAGAAGTTGTTTCGGTTTACTTGTACTTTTCAGTTTTCTTGTACTTTCCAGTTGGGATTGTATTCTGGACCATTTTTCTTACTGTACACATGATTTTTACAATACAATTTACTTGTATTTGTATATTGTTGTGTGCTTGTTTGTGTGTGTTTACAAGTTATTAAGGAAATGCATTCTCTGTTTTCAGGGAATACGCCATTTGGTGATAGTCGCCCGCCCTTGCCCTATGGAAGGAGGGATTGGGTTAGTCAGGACATGGGCCCTAGGGGACGGGTCTTGAAAAATTGGTATCAGAGGAGTCCGTTCTACCATAGAACATTGGACTCTGATATTTTTAATGGAAATAGTGTTAATTGTAGTGAATGTGGTTATCAGTTTAGGTAATCTAGTGTTGTTGTGGCCGCTAACGTATTCATACACTAGGACCCTAATGTTTTATTTCTGACTCAGTGCCGGAAAACACTGATTCCGTGTCTGTTTTGAAAAGTTTTCTTTCTGTTCTTTTTGAGTCACCTCACCAGGTATAACTTATTGACCCTGGCACTTTGTTTCTTTTCAGGATTCCTCCATACAGATATCCATCTAGTGTTCCGGGTATATTACGTGATGATAGCCTACTGAGCGATGAGGCCTCGGTGCAGGGCCCTTTATCAGAAGGGGCACCAGTAGAGACACTGGTGGTACCATTACCCATTAGTCTACTGATGCCACTGGCCCCAGCAACGGAGGGTGCACGCATCTTGAGCGTGTTGCATGAGTTCCAGTGCCAGAGGACACAAATTTTCAGGGGTGATACGGACCCTCTGGTGGCTAAGAATTTGATGGAGGCTGTAGTGAGAGTCTTCCAACTTGTGGGTACAGTAGCTGATCTCATGGGGATCCCTTCCACCATTCATCTAAAGGTAGCAGTAGGTAGATGGTGTATCTTGATGCTCCAGACTCACAACGAAGTGACACCTCGCTGGGCAGACTTTGATAGCCTGTTTCTGGCAGAGTTTTTCCCAGAAACCCTTCATGCAGTGCACATATATGAGCTTCTTCATCTGCAGAAGGGTAGCAAGATTGTGGATCAGTGCTCAAAGATGTTCAAAAACCTCTCATGCTACTCCACTGATATAGTGCGGGACCCATTCTTCAAGGCCCAGACCTTCGAGTAAGGACTCAGGTTGGAGATTAGGGCTTCAATGATATCTTTCAGCATCCCGACGCAGGTGGGGGTGTTAGAGAGAGCCCTTTTAGTGGAGAGTTTTCTTACTGAACATTCACCAGCAGCGAGTCCCACAACCGAGCATCATGTAGCAGAGTCTTATGTAGATGGAAGTAAACAGATGTCACATAGGTCCAAGAGGACCATACCTACTAGTGGACGACTGCAGGATTTGATGTCAGTTGTGCGGGGCACCGAAGACAGAGTCAGTCATGCGAGGAGCTGGCAGTGTTACACATGCGGCGAGCAGGGTCACATGGCTTGTGACTGCAAGACCCACCATACGTATGATCAGAAGATGATCGAAGGACCGCCCATGCAGAGATAGTGGTTCGACCGAGGAGGTCCGCAGAGAGCAGGCAGACGTGGCAGAGGAGCTAGCCGTGTAGCTGGCAGTGGGTGACGATTCAAGATGTTACTGCCAGTACCACTAGGTGGTCCACCCCGACCAGAAAGAGTTGGTGTATAGGGGAGAGATTAGCTCTAGGTAGCTAAGGCCTATGACCATGGCACTCTGGACGAGGTACGATCTATGTCTACTCCACCATAGCTGCAGTACTTATAGATATAGGTGCCAGTCTTTCTTTTATTGGTGCTATCCTCATTCAGAGCATGGTGATTCTGGTGAAGCCATTGGATCGATCCTTACGGATAGAGACTCCTATGGGAGAGGATTCAATGATTACATAGTAGTTTCGGCAATGTGAGCTTACTCTAATAGTGGAGAGCTTCGGCTGGGATCTCTTAGAAGCAGCGTTGAGGCCTTACGACGTCATCTTGGATATGGATTGGTTATCTATAGTCCATTATCAGATAGACTGTATTAGGCGAAAAGTACGGTGTATCAATGAGGGTGGTACTAGGTTTACCTTTACCAGTGAGAAGGGAGCCTTTGCAGAATAGGATGGACTTACCCGGAGGAGAGTGCAGTCGATCACTCATCTGTTGGCTAGTCATACCCTCAGAACAGTTGATGTGGAGAGTCTGAGTTGTCTTGTAGTGGTGGACTAGTATACAGATGTCTTCCCTGATGATATTTCGGGTCTACCTTCTCACAAATAGGTAGAATTTTACATTGAATTGTACCCCAGGATGACACAGATATCTACTCCAGGATATCAGATGACTCCTGCGGAGCTTCGTGAGCTGCAGGTATAGCTAGAGGACTTAGAGGGGAAGGGGTTCATCCGGTCCAGTGTTTCTCCTTGGGTAGCCCCAATTTTGTTCGCTAAGAAAGGAGATGGGAGATTGATACTTTGTGTTGACTATAGGCACCTGAAATAGGTGACCATGAATAACAATTACCCAGTCCAGAGGATTGATGACCTCTTTGATCAGTTGAAGGGAGCATGGTGGTTCTCGAAGATAGACCTTAGACCAGGCTCTCAACAGCTCTGATCATGAGACGAGGATGTGTAGAAGAAGAATTTCAGATGTCGGTACGACCACTACAAGTTCTTGGTTATGCCATTTGGCATGACCAACGCTCAAGCAGTGTTCATGGGTCTCATTAGCAGGATCTTCCAGCCATACCTTGATCACTTTGTAGTTGTTTTCATCGGAGACATTCTAGTCTACTTGGCTACCGAGGAGGAGCATGCCTATCATTTGCAGATAGTTCTAGACACACTCTGAGAGCACCAACATTATGGTAAGATCTATAAGTACCAGTTCTGGATCCAAGAGGTTCACATCATGGGACATGTCATCTCGAAGGAGAGAGTTGCGATGGATCATGCAATGATTGAGGAAATTATTGCTTGGGAGACACCTAAGAGTGTGACTATGGTACAGAGGTCTCTGGGATTGGCTGGATACTACCGGAGGCTTGTGGTAGATTTATCCAGGGTTGCATTACTTTTACCAGCATTGAAAAAGAAGGGGAAACCATTCGTGTGGTCAGAGAAATGATAGTGGAGTTTTTAGGAGCTGAGGCAGAGGCTGATTATTGCCCCCATCTTGAGGCTTCCGGAAGAGGGAGTTGGGTATGTAGTCGAATATGACAAATCTGGGACCGAGGTCAGATGTTACCTGATGCAGGAGTGAGAAATTATCGCATATGGTTTTCAACAGCTGAGACTTCATGAGCAGAACAATGCTACCCATGACCTCGAGTTAGGAGATGTGGTCTTCGCCTTGAAGATGTAGCAACATTACTTGATGGGAAAACGTTTCACAGTCTACACTGATCACAAGAGTATCAAGTATATCATCTCTCAGAAGTAACTAAACTTGGGACAACGATGTTGGCTTGAGTTCCTCCAGGACTATGACTTCGAGATAGTATATACTCCTGATAAGGGTAATGTTGTAGCATATGCACACAGTAATAGATCTGGTATTCAACTGATAGGTGAGGTGACGGAGCAGCTGGCCTCTTTGCAGAAATCCTTTGTGGATCGAGATGGAGCAGCTTTTCATCCGTTTCAAATAGTCACTCCCCCACTTCTTCTGTGAGTTAGGGAGGCACAGTGTGGGGACATTTACTACAAGGCTCGATGTGCTTAGATATCTACAGGACAAGCACATGATGTATTTTTTGAAGGTGGGAAGAACGTCATCCTCTTCAGAGGAAATACCATGGTACCATTGTCGCATCAGGAGGAAGTTTCGAGGGAGTTCCACACATACCCTCTAGTGGTACATCCAGGAGTGGCGAAGATATACCAGGATCTCCGACGATAACATTGGTGGTCAAGAATGAATAAATTAGTTGCATAGTTTTTCTCTGAGTGGCTCACTTGTGAGCATGGGAAGGCAACACATCAGGTACCAGAAGGCTTAGTTCTGCCTTTAGAGGTCCGATAGTGGAAGTGGGATGAAATATCCATGGAATTTGTGACAAGACATCCATGTACATCTAGGGTTCATGATTCAATATGGTTAATTGTCAACCGACTCACCGAGTCATCTCACTTCCTAATGACCAGAAAGCAGGGTTTAGTAGAGAGATTGGGACACCTTTATGTTTAAGAGATTGTGTGGCTACATGGAGTCACCTCGATGATTGTATGTAATCATGATTCACTTTTCACTTCCCGGATATGGAAGGGGTTGTAGGAGGCTTTCGTGTTGCAGCTTCATTTGAGCATCGCCTTCCATCCTCAAACAGATGGATAGACCAAGCGGACCATTCAGACCCTCGAGGACATGTTTCGTGCTTGCATCCTTGAATTCAGTTGCAGTAGGGAGGATCACTATCCCTTGGTTGAGTTTTCATATAACAACATATTTCACACCACCATTAGGATGGCACATGTTGAGGCTCTGTATGGCCAACCTTGAAGATCACCTTTGTGCTAGACTGACCTAGGGGAGTCAGCACTAACAGACCAGATGTGATATGGACTACCATGGAGAAGGTGCAGATCATCCAGGAGAGGATGAAGACTGCACATAGCTGACATAATTCTTATGCCGAAAGAAGACAGAGACCTCTGTTGTTTGAGGATAGTGACCACGTCTTTCTATGGGTCTCACTCTGACAAGGTTTTCAGAGATTTGGTCTGGGTGGAAAGTTATTTCCGAGGTTCATCAGACCATTTCAGGTTCTCAGCAGAGTTGGTGAGGTGTCTTACCCCTTACCTCTTCCACCTTAGTAGCACTGGGTGCAAGACATTTTCCACGTATCTTAGCTGAGGAGATATGTTCATGACCCATCTGATGTCATCAACCATGGAGAGATGGATATCGATGATGGGGTGACGTTTATGAAGGATCCAGTAGAGATTGAGGATCAACAAGAGTGGGTCCTTCATGGGCGGTTGATAAATTTGGTGTGCGTATGTTGGCAGCATGGGAACCTCCAAGAGAGCACATGGGAGTGGTAGTCTCAAATTCATGCTCAGTAACCCCACTTGTTTTCCAAGATGTTGTGATGTGGCTTTCAGGAATGAAAATCCCTGAGGTGGTGAGAATGAATTGACCCAAAAAAATCCGTGTATTTTTTTATTTATATGGAAATTGCGAGTTAGAAAAAATTGATGGCGCGTGATTCTGAGGCCCTGTGTGCCCGTAATGAATTTCTGAAACTTTTATTTGGTAAGTTCAGTAAACGTGCTAGTGGGGTTTTGTAACATCTGAATCGGTGATCGGAATTGAAATCTGATGTCACGGTTAAAATCACAGCGCCGATATTCACTTAAGGAGACATTTTCCTTGATCATAGTATGTCGAGGGTAGAAGATAGTTTTTCAGTTTTTTTGTGGAAGAAGAAAAATAAAATATTTAACATTTTATTTTTCTTTTTAATCCCCCCTTTTAGTTGTGGGGGTGGGTACCACCCAAACTATAAAACCCCCATTTTGAATTCTAGTGTTGGGGACCACCCAAAACCCTCTTAAATGTGGGGAAGTCCCTTTGAATCATCCAATTTAATTGTACCAACACAATACAATTAATTGTGCCATTTAATTGTGCCATCAAAATACAATTAATTGTGCCATTTAATTGTACCAACCCAGCACAGTTAATTGTTCCATTTAATCATGCCAAATTTTGGTTTCCCAACGTAAATTAAATTGATAAACTGATTTTAATTTGTTGGCCCCTCATTTCCTTGGGGAATTCATTGTCGAAAGGGAGGCCTGAGGAGAACTTTGGAGAAACTATTTCTCCAATGAAGAAATCCCTCCCCAACGAAGAACATACTTCAGAATCAAGAACAAGGATGACACACAAGCCCAACTTCAGAAGTGTGTTGCGGAAGTGATGATCGTTAGAACCCTCATCACCTTCACCAACTTCTTCTCTCGACACCTCCAATAAGCAATCGAGGTAGGGATTGTTGTTTGTTTACCCCTTCCATGTTCTGTACATTCATCTTGATTTAAGAAAATTTATTTTCCTCTTGATTCAAGAATAAATTAGCTTCTTGCAACCGTTCAAACGCGGAGGGTGTGGGCCGAACGAACACGGCCCGACCACTTCGCAACCTTTGTGGGATTTGGATTATCTTGAATCGATGAAGACATCCCAAGGTGACTGCCAAAGTCTAAGAAATTAAGAACGGGACATCAGGGCATGCTCGATGACCCGAGGAACATTTTCGGTGACCCATGCCAGCAACCGACATCGGTGGGACTTAGGAGTGTCGACTGACACTTCGGTCGGCCGTGAAGATGGCGGCGGTGCAACCGCGCCACCAGAGAAGCTTCGCGGCTTGTCGGCCGTGGTGGAGTGATAGAAAAGGCCGGTGCACTGCTGGACGTGTGAAGGTGATGGTGACACACGTCTGTGATGCCCGACGGGATGGTGCCGCGACACAAGGCCACAACAGCAGTGGTGGGGTGGCTGGCTCGCTGCCGCCAGCCAGTGGTGGAAAGGTGTGCAACCGCGCCATGGAGGATTGCCGACCGTTCAGACAGCCACGAGCCACCCAGTGCAGGCCGCGCACTGTTGGCTGCCCAGCGGGCCACCCATCATGGGTCAGGCTGGTAGGCCGGGCCAGACCTGGGTCGGGCTGGGTCAGACTGGACCCAGACCCACTTCGACCTTTTTCATTCTTTCGACCATAACCTGAGCTATTGGCGTCCGTTTCACAAACCTTTTGAGGAACCAGAAGCATTGGATCGATATGGTACTTTGGGTATATCCCACTTGAGTATTGGATGAAGTTGGGGTACAGCCGTGTTGGATCGAAGATGAATACAACCGAGACCTTGGGACTAAAAGTCCATTAACTTACAGACCGGGCATCCGATTGACACACCGTTTATCGCGTTGAGACCACTTTTATGTGGAGATCCTTTGAAATGCTTCTTCGTGGTACTTCATGGCAGTTTTAGTGTTTACCAATGGCATCAAGAGTAGGCCCTCCTGGAAACAGGCAAGCTTAGTGCGGGAACCATGTTGGTGGCTGTAACATGAGAAAGGGATCCTATGTGGTTCTGTGCTTTGGGATTCTATATGGGTCTATTTTCGAGATTCGCACATGGATCCTCTCTAGGAATCCATGTGGGACTACTCTAGGATCCTACGTGGGTCTCATGTATTAGGATCCTTCTTGCATCTGTTGATTTAGGATCCTATGCGGGTCTGATGATTTAGGATCCTATGTGGGTCTGCCTCTTAACAGAGTTAGAAGATTTAGTAGTTTCATCTATTCATCTTTTCTACCATACCTATGTTATACCTATTTCAGCTGAGTCATTACCTTCGCGGCAATACCTTTGTGGTATTCTTCTATATGGTGTAGCATTGTGGTACTTACCTTCATGGTGATACCATTGTGGTATTCTTCTGTGTGTCATACCTTTGTGGTAGATACCTTTGTGGGGATATGTTTGTGGAATTCTTCTATGTGGAGATACCTTTTTGGTACTTACCCTTTTGGTGTTACTTTCATAGTATTCTTTCCTACGTGTAAAAATTGTAGTTTGTCTAAGAGTTGGGCCTTTTGTTTCTTCATGAATTAGATGGGTATACTTGATAACATAGGTATACATATGGGCATATACCTATGTAGGGTTTTCACGATGTTTTCATGATTTGTGGTTTATACTTTGTGGGTTTCGTGAGACCTTCGAGGGTCTCGGGGTCCCTACTGAGTATCATTACACTCACCACTACATAGGCTACACCCGCACCTTATTGTGTTTGGTACAGACGATAGACTGCGTTGACTAAGGACGAGAGTATCAGGACATGAGGTAGATCAGAGGTGGACATTAGACATGGAATACCACAGAGATAACCGTTTGAGTGTTGTACCTACCCTTCAGGTAGGGTCCTTGGAGGGAGTTCATAGGAGCGATTTCAGTTTACTTGAACTTTTCGGTTTTCTTTTACTTTCCAGTTGGTCTTGTATTCTGGCCAGTTTTTCATACTGTACACACTCGTTTTACTATATAGTTTACTGGTGTCTGTATCTTTTTGTGTTCTTAGTTATCTGTGTTTACATGTTATAAAGGCAATTCCTTCCCAGTTTTTAGGGAATATTTCTTTCAGTGATAGTAACTAGCCCCTGGCCTATAGTAGGTGGTCTTGGGGTAGTCACGACACGGGCCTTGAGGGATGGGTTGTGACATGTGTGGGACACCAAAAATACAATACCTGAGTGGAACAATTTAAATTAATAGTACCACATGACAAAAGTAAACAATACCAAGAAAATGAATATATAATTAAGGATTAGTAATAAATATTATAAATTAAATATATAATAAAAATGTTATGAAATATGTTATTATGATGGTTATATCTATTATATATGTTTTCAATACCCTTCTATGGTAGTCGAGAGTAAATGTAAGGGTTTTGAGTTCAAAACATTCTTCTTTTTAGACATATTTTAAATTATACACTAATATAAATATTATTGTGTAGTTAATATCCCATGAATATCAAATGATATAATATGTAATGATATTTGTGGGATTTATGTGGCAATATATTTTTATAAAACTTAATGTATTTTTATTCTACTGTAACAAATGTTGTAAAATTGTGTGTTTCAATTTATCATTTAATTTTGATTATTTATTAATGAATATAATTTAGAGGAATTATATATTATTTCTCTCTTAAACACCATATATTTTACTATCTTATAAATATTTTAATTTTTCCTTGTTCTATTTCAAATTGTAATCTCTATGGTACTGAAAATAACTAAGATAATGTTTATAATAAAATTTGACCATATTTATCTTTTGGAGTGATCTACATTTTCTTCCATATCCATAATTGTTTTATGAATGTGTCTTTATATACTAATATTATTTCTAATGGTTAATTTTTTATAACACATATTTAATATCCTACAGTATAAAAGGTATCTCTATAACATTTTTTTGTATTATACACTTTTTTACCCCTTTACAAATGTTAAAATACAATGCCTTTTTTAAATTACTTCTGAATGAATGGATTTTCGTACCATCATTTACCTTCTTCAAGATCAATCTTATTTTTCCAGTATTTATTAGTTACAGTGTAATACTATTTCCATTATTCTACATGTCATTAGAATCTAAATTCTATTGTACTTAAATGGTTTTCAAGGGAATTTCAATTCACTTATGTATGTTTTAATATTCCACAACAAATTTTCACAAATAGGTATAATATATAGTAGAATTACATTATTTTAAATTAATATTTGAAAATTTTGATTTACAAAATTAGGGTTCTGTATGAGATTAATCATTTACATTATTTAAGTAAAACGTTAAATGTCATAATTATGTAATATAGGTGGGTTAAGTTTAGTTAATGTTTTAAATTTAGTTTTTATCTTTAAAAGATTTCTTTTTTCAAAAAATGCGATATTTTTAGTCAAAGGGATATTTTAAAAACATTGTGACCATACATTATCATATGATGTAATCATTGAGGTTTCTACATGAGATTTCAAGAAACCTAAATATTGTTAAGAAAATCATTATTGATGAGATTAGTTTATCTATCCAATGGGATCTCAATATTTAATTTCATATTTCTATAAGATTTAGAAGATTATTAAAATGATCTAACTTTCTTAGATAAATTTTATATAGATGAAAAATATTCTCATTTTTTTAAATTTTTTAAATTTCCTTTATAATCTTCCCTTTTATTTTTTGAGAGATCCAATTAAATCATATGAGCTCAACATTGCAATATGTTCTGTATCATAAGTAAATATTATCTTTTTTACTACTTATATGGACTAGTATAATTGATCACTTCAACCAAATTATCATCAGTTTAATCTTAATATTCATAGTATTTTAGAATATTAATAATAGTAATAATGCATTGTACCATCCTAAAACCAGATTTGACATGTAAGAATTCAAAATCATGATAGTCAACTCTAAACATGGCTCTTCTAGTTTTTGAACATTAATAGTCCAAAATTAGTTACTTATAGTTTATTATTATATATATTTTGAGTTTTATCATAACATGAATTATAAATGTAGATATTTATTTTCACAGATCATAGAAAATTATTTTTTACAAATATTTAGTCTAATATACAATATTTTATTCTTTTTTTAAAGCAGTAAAAAACATATCAAGAATTTTATTTCATCCAATGATTATAATAATATCGATAATATTATTATTGATAATTAATGGTGTCATATGATATTTTCAATGATCATAACCTTCACCATAAATAAAATGGTTTCCTTCTTGGATTTATATTTTCAAGTGTCCCAATGGAAAAACCATTCATCTTAAAAACAATGATGCTTTTCTTCTAAAAAACATGTTTTTTCAAAAGATTTTAACTTTTAGAAGCCACCTATGATACTAAATATTAGATGGAAATATTATATATTTATATACAATCAGTGGTAGGGGGTGTGGTGATTTGTAGTTTGTAAAAATTAAACATATTCTTTTTCCAGCCAATTTGTGAAATTTAATTAAACAAATATTCATTCTAAAATCACTATAATCCTAGTTTTAAATTTTATAAAAAGATATAGAAATACAATAATATAAATTTAATAATGGAATAAAGGCTTTTAAATAAAATTAATAACCTAACATTAAATTGAAAATGAGAATAATCAAAAAATGAAATTTATAAAAGACTTTATACACATTAAAATTCTGTGTAAAGAATTCCATCAACCTTGAAATAAGGAATATATGATATTCACAATATAATTTGTTATACATTCCGAGACACAAAATTCCACAATAAAAAAGATTGGATATCGCATATGTTTCCTTTTATCTTGGTAACACTTGGATAAATGATTAGAATATCCTCTATCATCATTGTCAATGAAATCCTTTAATCAAACATGATTACATTATGATTACAAATCTTACATGTATTCTAGAATCTAAAATAGTATCCTCATAATCGATTCCTAAATAGGAACTCTTTATAGATTGAAATTATGTTCTCTAATGTAACAAGATTTAAAAAACACTTAATAGAAACATTGGATTTCTTGGGTTACATTTTCAATTAATCCTTCTTCTCCCAGATCATACAACTCTATTTTTAGGTGTTCTTAAAATGTTCATATTCCATATTAATCGAAATAATTTTCAAAAAAATCTAATGATATTATTCTTCACTATATGATGATTTTTACAGTGTATATTACCGATGGTCATCATGATTTACATGACTATAATGTCTAAAATTTCTGATTGATATTTTGAAAATTCCATATCCGTTAGAATGTATGATGTTCAACATCTAGTACGTTTAATAAAAGTTATTATGGAAGACTTTTCAACATCTGTGTGTTATTTTTTATCTAGTACACACTTTTGATCTTTAAATTATAGACATTATAATAAATTGTGTATTATACATTATAAACCTCCATCTAGGGAACATTTTATATGTATATATGATGTACAAGGTACATGTCCATCTATTATAAAAGTTCATTCTAATATCAACTATCTGGAAAACATTAACAAAGTAATATACATTATAAAGGATATTATATATTATATATATCATTGAAATTTCATTCTAAATTACAATAAGAAACTTGGTAAGTATAAAAGTTATAAATTTTAATTTATATAAGGAATTGGATTGTTATTATCAAATATATTGTCAAAATGTTATAAAATAATCATCTTAATAGAAAAATTAAAATATTTTATTTTCTAAATTATATTTTTGTTAATTATTTTAAAAATCATTATTTAAATATATTATTTTAATATCATGAATTGAATTTTGAATGTTATTATTAACATTGTGTTTGAAATAATTTTATAATATAATTAAAGGAAATGGTTTTCTAAAAGAATCGATTAAATTTTCCACTCAGTTTTCCAAAGGACTCCACATTATCAGAACACCTACATTTTTTTAGGAATTAATATTCCATGTTATTCCCATATTATTTATTATCATGGATTTAATATACATCATATTTCATATTAACTCAACATTCCTGTTAAACTATATGGTTTAATCAACTTTTCCCAAAATCATATTATATGTGATTACATAGAGTGATATATCTTTTATTGGCTATTGAAAATATGTGAAATTTGTTTACTTCTAATTTTATGCAGGTGATTACTGACTATTATGGATGTTTATTATATTATGAGAAATATTGAAATTCCATATTAGTTAATTAAATATGGATATATAATGATTTTTATGTAATATTGATTAAGTATTTTATTGATTATTAAATATTTTATGAATGAATGAAATAAATTTATGTGATGGATGTGGCTTGATAAATGCCATAGATGAACTAATTATTCTCATGAGACAAACTATACTTGGTATTTAGTGTATTTCAACCCAATTAATTATTATTTATTGGTTGAGCATCATTGTTGTATGTAAGATGTCTTTGTTAAGAGACCTTGATGACTATAAGATGTCATTGTAAAAAATAATTGATAGTAGGATTAATATATCTGAAATAATGATTTACATAATTGTTAAGACTAATATTGATACAAATGTGATTATTAACATTTTATACTTTCTAGGTATAAATCTTTTTCTAATGTTATTTAATATTTTCTCTACCGTATTACGCATCTTTGTTTCTCTATTATACGGCTTCCCTTACTGAGTTTTCATGATCATCCTTTTTACACTTACATATCTCTGGGATATATAGAGAAGTATTCCATATGATATATCTAGAAGGTTATCATGTGTGTATAATTTTTTGGGTGATGTTGAATACTTAATATGGAAGAATAAAATAATGTTATTGTGGATAAAATTTTTATTAGATTTTAATGGTATGGTTTTTGTTAAGTATTGGTTATCGTAATTTTCTATGTATATTATCATGAAATATTCCGTGCGATATATAAATAATAAATATTTTTATTAATATTGTAATTATGGAATTTTAATTTTGGGTTACTTCATTTGGTATCTAATATTGAATTTAACGGTATTTTATTCACAAATTTCTACAATTGCAGGTTAAGAGAAACACAATTTGTATCAAAGTAAGGTTTCTATATCTTTATAGGTTATTATGTTTTCAGACATTGACATTTTATGATTTTTTACCATCGCGTTTAAATAATTTATGTCAATCAAAAGTTTAAAAGAATATATACTCTTATAATTTTTTATGATATTGGAGTTTAAAGTGATTAATGATATTTTGCGAGATGGTTGATGTATAGATAACCCTTTTGTTTGTTATCCCATTTAATGTGTCTTTTGTAAGATACTGAATTACTCCATAAGGTATTTTCTTGTTTATTCTGAAGTTTAATTCCCCATTTGTTATTAATTACGTGTTTTCCAATGTCTTTGAGAAGGGTTAATGGTGTTTCAGAGGTTTGGGACATGAAAAAGGGGACAAAGGGGCTTTCGGGTAATCCGCACAGTTTGTGCACTGTTTGGGAAAACCATGTGAGGAAAGATCATGCGGGCATTAAAAATCCTCAATGTTTTTTGATAGTCTTGAAATCCATGTGAGTGAATGGAGTGCATACAATATCCTCTGCATGGTTTGCACATGATTTGGAAAACCATGTGGGAAACTGTGCGTCCTTGAAACATTTTAAAAATTACAAAAATTCCATAAAAGGGAAGTAAGGTTCACATAGTATTTTCCTCCTTTCATCCTACTATAGCCCTTGTGACACCACATAATCTCCCAGATCATCAAATGAGGAATCTACATTACTTTAGGGCTATTGGGAGCATTATTGGTTGCTGATTGAAGGACTGGGTAAGGATAGTCTCCCACTTTCTTTTCTTTTTGGTTTAGGGTTACTATTTCATCCACATCTCCATCGAAAGCTCTCAAACCCTTGTTTTTTTGTTTGGTATTAGGTTGAGGATTCATGGGATGATTTAATTGAGATCTAAAGCTTCATATGGGAGTATGTTCACCAATATATTCAATGTTGGTGGTCTATAAGTTATATCCCTTGGGTTTTAAGTGGACTTTGGCATGTAGGGTTATGATCTTAATTTTACATTAATTTGTTCTTGGATCCTGTTGATTTATTTGCATATAGTGGTTTTCTAAATGGTTGATTTAACCCATTATGATCCCCTTAGGATGCATTTAGGATAACCAAATGAGATTAGGGATACCCATTGGGTGTGCCGAAATTCCCTGGACATAGATTTCATTTATGTGTAAGGACATGGTGTGAGAATTTAGAGCCCAAGAAGAAAATGTTAATTTTCTAGGAAGATGTGTAATTTGTTTTGTAATAAACTAAGGTTGGGTAATAACATAAGTGGTTGTTTGGTTGTCATGAAAAATGGTTAAATAGATTAATGGTAAATATTGGGGGACTATCTTTATACTTGAATATGCTTTGTGAGATAGGAATGTGAATGGGAAAGGGGGACAAAGGGTTGTGTAATAAAAATGATGAATGTGTTTAAGGATTGAATAAAATTTTATTTCCCATTTACTGATATTTTTTTGATGTCGTAAATTATATTTTCTATGAGTTTTGGGATGTAGTAAATTTTGGTGAATGATAAATAAGCATGTTCCCATGGCCTGAAAGAGTGGGGGATCGAGATGAGGTTCTATGACCATGGGTCGAGTAGGACTATAGTTATATCTCCTCCCCAAAATTCACGGGTCTGGTAAGGGGACAAGGTTCTAGTCCCCTAACATTTACATTCCACCCGGACTGAGGCTTTGAGGTGATGATTATTAGATTATTATGTGGTGATGCCTTCTGAGATATGGATTTATTTTACTAACATGGGCTTAACAAAATTGAATATGCCTAATCAATTGAACACATGAAAAAGGTAGAATAAATCATGAAATTCCTAATTAGTGAACCCATACTAAATGTTAAAATAATTAAAAGGAACAAAGTATAGAATATCTTAATGAACTATTTATATTTACATGAAATTATTTGTCACTTGAATGAACTATCTAGTTTTTCTGGATATTTCGTAGACACCGTTGGTGGTTTCCTACTATGTTATACTCACACCCAACTCAAGACAATAATGTGGTACTCGAGTAGATTAATTACCTTCATGCCATCACAAGGGAAAGGGCCCTATGTTAGGGAGCTGAGTTAGACATGTGACATGTATGTGTGAGATTCCATACATGGAGTCCATGCCATTTTGGGGATTCTACTGTTTTTCTTTCATCTGTGGTTTTGTTCATGTGGCACTATAGCATCACATGATAGACATTACTTTTGTATATGGTTGTACCTGGTTTTGGGATTTGGTTATTTATGCATGTTATTTTTTGGGTCTATTGTTTTCATTATTTAAATCATTATATGTTGCAGATTACTATGGTAATAAAGGTATAGTCTCCCGATATGACCTATTAGAAACTCACTACAAGTCAGAAACCTCGGGTGTATGGGTAGGAGCACTTGGTGTCATATAACTACACTTCTTGGGGCACTATTTTAGTGGTTGTTGGGTTGAGGATGTTACAAAGTGGAATTAGAGGAGTTCTTTTCTCTTTATTTCTATTTTAGTATTTGTGGAAAGGATGTTAGTAGATGATGGTCCTTGGTAATGAGCTCGTACTTAAGAGTAGTTAACCCATGTAATGGGAAAACCCACGTCACTATGTGAGGGGATTGCAGTTCTTATTATGTGTTGTTATATTTGATGTTATTTCACCATTTGGTGATTCACTTGTTGGGCAATTTAATGGTATTGTGATATATCTCTCATGGATAGAAGGGTACATGGTTGTGCATTCACACATCATTCTAGGCACCTATGTATGTAAGTGACATGCATCCTGATAGGCAGACACATGGGATGGGCATGCAGGATATAAAGGTTAGGATGTATATGTTTCCATAACATTAATGAAATTGGGCCTAATGGGATGGTATGAATGGGTAAAAAGGAATGTCTATGGGGTAAGTAGGGATTAGAAAATGGTTTTTAACGAGGAAGAAAATTTTGATTAAAATGAAGTTAGAGTAAATTGGAACAGGGAAACTGTTATGAATTGGATAAAAGAGAAGGCTTGTGACCATGTGAATGGGATACCAGTGTTAGGAATAACCTATGGAGATATGGTGAAGGGTAGTGATATGGTTGTGACTGGCCCCTTTTATGTAGTGTATGTGAACTGATTGGGTTATGGTGAGTGATGATCTTAACTATATCTTTTTTATTCTTTTAATAGTGATATGGTTGCGATCTAAATATTATGTTTGGAATTATAGAGAAATGCCACCTCAAAGACATGTCTCAGTTGGGTGACATGAGGACGTTTCTAAGAACACTCCTCCAGTAGTGGAGGAGGAGAACGTGGTGATCCAAGAAAATATGGAAGGGATGTTTTGTGAGAACTTCACTCATTTTATGAAGATTATGGAATGAGACCCAGGGTGGGTTTCACTGAGTACGTTTGAACTGACCAGAGAGTTTCCATTGCAAAACCTGACGACACTTACTAGAGAGGGTGGTCCAAAAGTATAAATGTTTTGGATAAAGTCCATCCAAAATATTCTGGACCACCTAGAGACTCTACTCAATATGTGATTCATGTTATCAGCATATATGCCGAGGGTTCATGAAAAAATGTTGGTGGGATATCATGGTCCAAATGGGGAAGGCAGAAGGAATGACGTGGAATGATTTGTAAGAGAAGTTTCCTGAAACCTTCTACAGATAAACCTTGAGGGAGGATATGGATACATATTTTTGGAGGTTGACTCGGTAGAAAATGTTGGTAATGGAATATTCTAGTCATTTAACTAATTTTAGGAACATTGTTTCTACATTGACAGGAGATGAGGTAGAAATGGAGAAATTCTTCTAGGACCATTTGAGGCACAAGATCCAATCTCACCTGAATATCATTCGCATCAAAAGGTTTGATGAAGTTGTCGATCAATACCTTATCTTAGATGGAAACCTAAAGGGAGTTTTAGGTAGTGAAATTTTGGCATTAACAGGGAAAGCATGTGGTGGATCATATGATAGTATCAAGCCACATTTCAGAAAATTTCAGTAATATGGAAGAAAACATAGCAGTCATATGAGGGGTTAACATCTCTGGGAGGTGACCATGTATTCTGTTATCAGTGCAGTAGGATGGGGAATAGGCATGAAAATTTTCCCCACCCACTAGTTGAGTGTTGAGTGTGTGAATGTTTTGGCCACATGCAGAGGTTCTACAGGAACCAACGATAGTCAGGAAATGATGGAGGTCAGAGGATAATTCTGAGTGTAGGTAGGGGGTCAGTTACCCCATCACAAGAAAGTTGGAGATCCATGGGTCAGGCTAGTATAGGCGATGGATGTTGAACTCTATGGTTATATCATCCTCACTAATAAATTAGTACAGTACAGGGTAATCAGGCTAGAACCTAATGTAAAGTGGAAGGTCATATGCGCATTTCAGGCTACATGTGAAGGTAGTGAGGCTGGACCATCTATTGTTCAAGGTATGATTCTTATAGCTTCCATGAATGCTAGTGATTTTTTGATACAGGTGTTATGCATGACTTTTTTTCTATGCAGTTATAAGTTTTCTATTCTTAACCATGGAAAATGTGTGTGGGGTGTTTTCTCTTGATACTCCATTAAGGGTACGAGTAATATACAATAGGATGTGTAAGGGTTGTGCACTGGAGATTGGTTGGTACAATTTTTTTGTGGGATCTATTTGTCTTAGAGATTTCAGGGTTTGATATAATCTGGGGGATGGATTGGTTGGTGTTATATAAATACAATATCGACTATTACCGACATCAGGTATTGTTCACATCTATCGATGGGATCACTTATTTCTTTCGTGGTGAGTGGGTTACATGAGCGGGCCATGCAGGGCTGCTGCACCAGCAGATGAGAGAACTCACAGCCCAAGTGGCTTTCCATTTGCTGGATGACTGGGAGAAAGGATATCCAACCTTCTTTTTTTGTGGACAAGTTTCATGATGGATTTCCTGAGGAATTCTACGGGTTACCACCCAAGAGATATATTGAATTTATAATCAAATTGTTTCCAAGAGCGGAGCCTGTTTCCATTCCACCCTATAGAATGATGACAATAGAGCTCCAATAACTAAAGTTTCATCTAGAGGAATTGGAGTTGTAGCGGTTTATGCATCCTAGTACATCACCTTGGCGATCTCTAATGTTGTTTTCTTACATGACTAATGGATCAATGAGTCTCTATGTCGATTATAGGAAGCAAAACTAGATGGAAGTTAGGAACCGATACCCTCTTCCTAGAATCAATGTTGTATTTGATTAGCTCAGAGGTTCCTTGGTGTTTTACAATATCGATTTGAGATCATGGTACCATCAGTTGAGGGTGAGACCATCTGACATACCTTAGGTAGATTCCCAAAGAACGTATGGGTTGTATGAGTTTCTGGTGAGGCCAATTGGACTAACCAATGCACTGGCTATGTTCATGCCCTTAGTAAACCCGATATTTCACCCCTATCTAGATCCGTTTACAGTTGTCTTCGTCAATGAAATCATGGTGTACTCCAGATCTCATAATGATCTTTCCAAAAATATTGACATCATCCTAAGTACATTAAGAGATAATAGGATTTCCGCCAAACTGTCAAAATGTTATGTTTGGATTGATGAGGTGACCTTTTTGGGATAGATCATTTTTGAGTCAGGTGTGTCAATTGATCTAGAAAGGTTCGTTCAGTGGTGTCCTGAGAGAATCCCAAGAATGTCTCTGTTTTTTAGAGTTTTATGGGGTTGGCTGGTTATTAAAAAAGGTTTATTATATATTTCAGTCATTTGGCAGGGCCACTCATAAGCCTAACCAAGAGCAGGGTTAGTTTTTTTAGTCAATGTCTTATGGAAATTCTTCGTAGGAGATGAAGAAGTGGTTCACTACCACAATGATTTTTACCATTCCCGAACTAGGTAAGAGGTACACCTTGTTCTAGGATGCTTCTGGTGTTGGACCTAGGGTAGTATTGATGTAGGATGATTGGGTTGTATATCATAGGGCGAGATAGATGTTTCCACATGAACAGAATTATCTTACTCATGACCTGGAGCTAGATGTTGTTGTCCATGCATTAAATTGTTGGAGGCATTCAATTTTGGGAGATCCCTTTACTGTGTTTACCGACCATAATAGTCTCAAATACATCTTTTCTCAATGGGATCTAAATCTTCGATAGTGATGGTAGGTCAGGTACCTGTAGTCTTTTTATTTCAAGTTAGTGTACACACGAGGGAAGGGAATAGTGTCACTGATGATCAGAGATGGAGGAATCAGAATCAGGTAGTTTAGAAATCTAGTTTAGAGTGGGTAACGATGGCCTTGTTTGCCTAGATGAATTGCAAGTATACAATTGGCACAGTTAGATGACCCTAGAATATATAGTAGTTGAATACACACATTAGAGCAGAGTGAAAGAGTTTCATTTGGTGTACCCATAGTGTTTGGATATGAAGTAGAGTCCTAAAGGTGGGGGTCACCATCTAGTTGGAATTTCAGTGCCGATAATTTTTCATGTGTTCATGGTCATGTTGTGGTGCTAGCTGATGTATGGGAGGAGTTAGTTCACGAGTTCCATGTGTCAAAGTGGGAAGTGAATCCAATATTGACTAATATATACCATGATCGTCATAGGAAGTTTTGGTGTCCTTGAATGAAGAAAGAAGTTGTGAGTTTTGTGGCATGATGACTTACATGTTAGTAGGTGAAGCTCGAACATGAGCAACCAGGTGGGGTTTTATAGTCATTGCCTATTCTATAGTGGATGTCGAATGAGGTCAAGATAGAATTTTTTTTGGGTCATCTGAAGACATCTCAGAAGAATGATGCAATTTGGGTGGTGGTAGACTGGCTGACCAAAGTGGCCAATTTTGTTGCTGATTTAGGAGACCTATATTATCAACCAGTTGAGGGAATTGTATGTTTGAGAAATATTATTTATCCATGGTGTTCTAAGAAATATTGCTTCAGATCATTATCCACATTTCACTTCACGCTTTTGTAGGGGACTATAGGAGGAACAAGGTACCCAGGTGTTTTAGAGTAAGGCATACCACCCACAGACTGACGGGTAGTCAGAGCATACAATTAAAGTATTAGAAGACATGTTGAGAGCATGTGTTTGAAATTTTTGAGGATATTTGGAGAAACACTTGTCACATACAATGTTTTATTACAACAACAACAGTCATGCTATATTTCAGATGAAACCTTTGGAGGAACATTATGGGAGACTATTTATATCTCTATTGTGTTGGTTAGAGGTTAAAGAGTTTGAGATGTTAGGACCGAGCCTTTTTCAAGAGACACCAGAGAAGGTTAATTTGATTCATATTTTTATAGAAATTGGCCAGAATTGGTAGAATTTATTTTTCATATCAGTGTCTTATACCTCTTGAGATTATAGTGGGTGATAGTGTGTTTCTTCGGGTGTCACTATGGTTGGGGCACCGTTGAATTCGGAAGCAGTGCAAGTTGGCATGTATATATGTGGGGCCATTTGATATTAGGGAGAGGATCAGACCCACAACATACTGATCGGCTCTTCCATAGAGGTATAATGGGATCCATGATGTTTTTGATGTTTCAAAACTCTAATAGTATCACCCTGATCCATCTCAAATGATAAATACCATGGATGTTGAGATTGAGGTTGATGCGTCCTTTGAGGAACACCCAGTTCAAATTGAGGATAATAGTGAGAATTTTTTGTGGTGAAATTTTGTTCCCTTGGTTCATGTTATATGGATGAATGGAAGTGAAAATTAAGAAACATAGGAGAGGTAATTAGATATGCGGGCCTAGTGGCCCAATCTCTTGATTTCGGAAACCCGATGAAGATTGAGAAGCGTTGTTCGAGGACAAGCCACTATAAGGTGGGGAGGTTATAAGATCCAAGATTTCAATATAAGGTAGGTCCTTTTTATGTTTATGTATATGTCCATTTTTGTGGTTATTTAAGTGTTTTCCCATTTCCTAGAGAAGGATCGGGGGTGATATGGGGGTTTGGGACGTGAAAAATGGGAAAAAGCATATTTCTAGAAAATCCATGTGGTTTACACATGGCTTGTATACAACGTGTGGGGGAAGATCATGAGGGAAGTGTAAATCTGCACAGTTTGCGCTCGGTGTGGAAAATTATGCGAGATAAGGGTGTTCGGGATGTAGCCTCTACATAGTTTGTGCATGGATTGGAAAACCGTGCAGGTAAACCATGCAACCTTTGAACTTTTAAAGAAGTAAAATAGTTTCATTATGAGGAAATAAGGGTCACTACTGATTTTCCTCATTCATTCATCCTCTATCAATAGTGATTCCCCAAAATCTCCAAGGGCTTACAAGGACCAATCTCCCTCATCATATAGACATTTGGAGCACCGTTGGTTACATATTGACGATTAGGGTAAGGCTAATCTCCTGCTTACTTTTCTTTTGGGTTTAGGGTTTCTATTTTATCCCTATATCCATCTAAATCTATCGAAACCTTTTTATTAGGTGGGGATTAGATTAAGACTTTAAGGGTTGATTGAATCGAGATCTTAGGCTTCATTTAGTGGTGTTTTCGCCAACATATTTGACTTAGGTGGTATAAAAGCTATATGCATTGGTTTTAAAGTGGATTTGTGCATGTAGGGTTATGTTATTAATTTTCCAATAATGTGTTCTTGTTTACCTTTGATTTATTTGGATATATTGGTTGTATAAATGGTCGATTCAACCCCTCATGATCCCCAAGGGATGCATGGAGGATGGCCAAATGGGATTTGGCATACCCATGGGGTGTGATTATATTCCATGTACATAGAGTTTAATTATGTAAGTGTAAGGACGTTTTGTGAGAACATATATCCCATGAATAAAATGTTAATTTTCTTGAAGGATGTGTAATTAATGTTTTAGTAATACAATTAGGATGGGTAATAGCCAAAGTGGTTGGTTGGTATGAAAAAATGTTCAATTGATTAATGGGAATATTCTAGGGTATTATATTTATACATGAATATGATTAGCGAGATTGGAACGGGAACAGGAAATGGGGATAAAGGGTTAATTAACACAAATGATGAATATGTTAATGGATTGAGACAAATTATATTTTCCCATTTACTAATATTATTGTGATTTGGAAATTGTTATTGGTTTTGATTGTTGTGGGGTGGTTAATTTTGGTGAATGATAATTAAGCATGTCAACATGGCTTGAAAGAGTGGGGTATCGACTTGAGGCTCTACACCCACAGGTTGTGTTGGACTGAGGTTCTATCTATGCCCCTAAATACTTGGGTTTGGGAAGGGGATGTAGTTCTTTTCCACTAATGGTGGCATTACACCTAGACTGATACTTTGTGGTAAGGATTATGAGATTTTTATGTGGTGATGCCTAGTGAGATAGGGCAAGATTGTATTCCCATATGCATGAGAACATTGAACATGCCTAATCCATTGAACACATGAATAATGGTAGATTAAATCTTTAGATACCTTAGTAGTGAACTCGAACTCAATGGTAGTGTAATTAAAAGGAACATAATCTTGAATGAACTAATGATTTGTTTATCTTTACATTTCATTATTTATCACTTGCATGAACTATTTGATTTTTTTGGATATTTGTTAGACACCGTTGGTGGTAGCCTACATTGTTAAACTAAAAACCTTGTTGGGAGACCATTGGGGTACCTAAGATAATTTCATACTTGCTGGTTAGGAAAGGGAAAGGGCCATGTGTTATGGAGTTATGTTGGACATGGGATGTGTATGGGTGATGTTACTTTGTTTCTAGTCTAGAACATTTTTGAGATTCCGTTTTTTTCATTATTCTGGGGTTTCATTCATGTGGCACTGTAGCATTGCAATACATACTTTACTGTTGTATATGGTTGTACACAGTTTTGAGATGTGGTTATTTATGCATGTAATTGTGGTGGTATATTGTTTCAATTATTTAAATCATTATCTGTTGTGGCTTACTCTGGTAATGATGCTATAGTCTCCCCACAAGACCAATTAGACCCTCTCTTCTAGTAGGCGAACTCTGACATACGAGGAGGCGCATTTGAGGTCACGTAACTACCTGGCTTGGGGCACCATTTTAGTGGATCCTGGGTTAGACACTTTATATATTTAATATTAATTGATAATCAATTTTTTTTTGTTAATTTTCAGGATGAGAAAACATTTGGTAAAAAGCTACGTATAATTATAATCCTAATAAAACATCCAAAAAATTAGAAATTATTATGTGGATTCGTAGAAAAAACATCTCTATATGGAAATAAAAAAACTAGATACATGATATAGAATAGATTCACCATGGATTAATAACCTTGATAAATTTTTATTTGGGTATTTTATATGTATAAATGAAAACATTTCATTCATTAATATAATATTCTAATATATGAATATTAAATACTTAAAATAACGATACCAGCTAGAATCATTTTGGTCTAGTTAATTTTAAAACATGGACACGTATACAACTACTCCATAAGTGATCTTTAGAAACTTCCACTACATAATTAATAAATATCAACAATTATAGACATCTCATATATAATACCTTTCATTTTAACATTTCAAAAGGAAACATAAGAAAGGTTTTGATTAGGTGATAATTAAGGGAAAATAACGGATATATCAATGGTTCTGGATCATAAGAGTATGTGAGCATGAAAATATGTTTTCAAAACCATGAAATTCATATCATTGATCATAATCATGAGTTCTAGAATAATTATTAATAGTTTAAAGTCATGAATCATAATGGATTCAAATAAAACGAACTATTACAACATAACATTAGAAAAAGTCATAGATTTGTGGAATTCATAGAAGCATAGAATATTGTTTACAGAGTAGTTGAAGGATAAGTTACGTGATAATCATAGTGTATTGTATTAACTCACCAAATAGTTATTTTAGTCAACAATTACCCCTAATACTATCATGAGGATGAATTCCCTTACTTAAATGGGTTTACTCTCCATTCGAGACATATTTAACACATGAGAAATCAATATTTACCCAATGAATTGGAGAGATATTGGTCCCACCCATCACATAATGAAAATACTACATATGTGTGCTACAATACCATATATAAATTTAAATATCCAAAACCCATAAATGAAATGGGTTTTATAAATAATTTATCACAACATAACCACTAGAAAATGAACTGGTTTCATAATCATTTCATTATTTTATAAAAATATAACTTCTGGAAGATAAAGTGGGTCTCATATAAATTATGTAATCATAATCATAAAATATTCAAAGAATGAATTTTAATTTAATAATAGGATCGTATCCATAGTAATTAATCATTAACATAAAGGATATAATCATATATGGAAAAAAAATTTGAATGAAAAATCGCATGGAATGATTCTTTAGGAAAATTTCCTTTCTTTTAAAATGAACTTTTGAAAATTTTAAATTCATATTTTTTTTAAAAATAATGTTTTTTGAAATAAGATTTAATAATTTTAACGGAATATTCAAATCAAATAGTTTTCATGACATTAGGATATTAAATTTATTGTGTATGCATTAAAACAAATATTTAATTCACATTTTCCCAAAAAGATAAACAATGCTTGTTTGAAAATATACTTGAAGGTTTCTTTCAATTTTTTTAAAATTACAACATAGGTAAAAATGAATTTTAATAACTCTTTTGGGGATTTAGAAGAATTTTGAAAACCTTTTTTGAAAACTAGGATATGGTAGAACATGAGTTCCGATCGACAAGATAAATAAATATGGCTTATTTCTTAAAAAAATTAGTTTGAAATCTTGAGTTCATAAATAGAAGAAATTTATGGGAAAATTTATTATTAATATATATAAATATGATATGAAAATACATTATTTTCTAAATATATAGTTCACAATATTTCATCACTTGAAGCATAATCTCAAACAAACCAGATAAATGATGCGATTTTATAATAAAAAATTAACCACTTTCGTAAAATTAAATTTTAAGCTTAATGAATGAACAAATATAAATTAAAAAAATATCTTGATAATAAATAATTTAGTTTTTTTAAATTTATATGGGTATTTATATACCCCTCATAAAATAAGATTGGTTTATTATATAACTTATTTCTCAACATAGGAAAATTGAGAAAACAAATAACATACATTTACTCTTGATTTCCATCATACACATTAAAACATCATTTTAAATAAATAAATTTTTATTATAATTTAGTTAGAGAACCATACTTACATACATCATAAAATATAAGATTTATGTATTATATTTTATTGACTATTAATTAATAATTCCTTGTTAATGTCACGTTTCAGGTAATAACAACTTTATTTCTTGAATGTTTAGATTTTCTGTTTATATTCCTATTAATATTATAATGGTTCAATAATCCATATAATGTTAAAAAATTTATTATTATCATATATATTCATTATATATGTATTTATTCTAATCCATAAAAGTTAGAGGTATAAAATAAAATACACTTTTCATTGAGATAGTAGGTTGTATGTACACATGAATGGTGTTTCCATTTCTCTAAATATTCCATGAAATTAATCTAAATAATATATAATAGTTAAATAATAATTTTTTTATATACTTCATAAATTTAAATTCAAATCATCATTATTAACTTCTATGTAAAGACTAATCGAACAACTTTACTTCGTGAGACGGTAGTCCGCCATACACACGAGCGACGTTGACATATTCCCACAAAATAGAATGCAAGGAGTAATATTTGATATAATAGATACACATGTATAATAATATTATATATATCATATATAAACTTTTAATCCATCATTATGTCCATCAATGAGAGTTGGTTATGGAAAATGAATGAATTTGATTCATGAGGTGGTAGTCTGCCTTAGCCATGAATATTTATTTAGTATCCCATTTGAAGAAGAGGAGATGAATATAGGTAATTTACACAACATAACAATATATGGAAATATTGAAGATATTTAGGTTATTATATAATAAGTTATTAATAATAATTGATAATGTTTTTGGAAAAAAATTATCTAAAACACTCGATTAAGAACATCTTATCTTATAAGAAAACATCTTCTGTTATGCACCAAATGACTTCCCAGGTTTACTTCTTAACAAAAAACAAGGCATATAAAATGAGATTGGGGATTTGATGAAGGAATTTTGGGATGCAATGTCTGAGAAAAATGGGTTTTAATGACTAGATTATAGAGTATATGGGGTGCTAATATAAGTGAGTTGAGGGGCACACTTGTTTTTTTTTAGTAGATGGTCTAACCACATTTTTCACACACCAAAAGGCTCAAAAAAGGAATATTTTAGAGAAAAAGTCATTATAACGTCTATATATGGCCATTAAATGGGTTATTAAATTGTTTTGGGTTATTTTTAATTCATATTTTCTTAGATTGACCCCCTGTAAAACCATTTTTACCTTTCCCATGGAAAATATTATTTATATTTTATTCTATTAAATATAGTAAAAAAATTAATTTTACTATATAATATAATATTAATAATTATTAATACAAATATTTTATCAATAATTAACAATTTTATTCACAAAATAAGGAAATTTTAATTTAAAAATTAGAAAAAAACATGATAATAATACGTCTTTTGAAGCAAAAAATTATCAAATGATTTCAATGTTTTTTAAATTATATTGAAAATGATTCCAATGAATTATATTAATTTAATTTATATATTATTTAACTAATTTTATATAAGGCCCCGGCCTTAAACCTTACTTAATCTTGAGTTATTACAAGATTACACATTGAGGATCTTTTCAGGTTTAGAGTTTTAGATAATTAGATAATAGAACTTGCATTACATTCCACATATAAACAAAGAGGTTACATAAAGATAGTATTCTTCTTTCCCATCAATGGAAACAAATTTAAAATAAAACATGGATTCATTCTTGACACTTCCTTGACACTATCATCATATCATGTACCATTCCCTTGACCTGTGAAAAACATTTCAAAAAAACTTGGGATGAGCATAAAAAGCTCAGTAAGGGATATAAAAATATGGAAAGGAAACATGGGTACATATATACATAAAAATGAAATCATACTTTACCCATAAAACATAAGCACTTTAACATACCTCATCAATTCATGAATAAATCATAGAAATCATAAGACATAAAGGTAACTTGAGGCATTCATAAAATTATTACGTAGGGAGTAACCCTCTTGGTTACGTTTGGAATACCCATCACAGTATATTCCCTAAATCTCTTCGGAGAAACCTTAACGTTTCACTCCTTCGCGTTACCCAATGCATTGGAGAGCTATATCGGGCTCACCCGACCTTAGTTTATCACGGAACCACCCGTTTTCATAATAATGCCCAAGAACCTCAACATAATCATATCACATAAAACATGCATAAAGGAAACATAACATTCCCACCTTTCAATCAAAAGATATCAATACAACACATTGATATAAATTCATTATGAAAACCATTTTCGATACCAAAATAAAAGAAAAGTAAAACATGGTATTTATTTTTCTTTTAAAAAGAAGGTATGGCTTGTAGAGGAAACCGAAACTCAAATAACAGTCATGACGGCGGACAAGTCGTTTTCGCCGCATACATACGACAAAAACATTCTATTTTGTCGTTTAGTAAATGCTTCATATAAAAAATATTCCTTTTGAATAAACTTAAAAGTCAAAGGGGTTTATACACCATATAAAAGAAAGTTGTGTATAAAATAAAATATGCCTCAATGAAAGGAGATTGAGACGAAGTCCCATACCTCGGGTCCGACTTGACTCGATCGTTCTTTAATGTCCTGAATAATAAACATGAGTTAATTTCTACTTGTTTAAGAAACTTTTTCAAGTTCATTATTCCTTTTATATCACTTATTGCCATGTCATTAACACTATGTAATTTTTTAAGTTAATAACAGTCATTTTAACGATCATTGGTACTTGAGTCAAAAATAAACCCTTTATAATTACAAGTTGTTCATGTATCCATTATATCCAGAATGGTATTCATTATGTAGATATCATATATGTCTTATATATCCAGTACATGCATGCATTTATAATATTACATAATCATTTAGAGGTAAGAAATAAAATGCACCGTTCATGGAGACGGTAAGCCGTACGTACGCATGAACGCTACTTTCATTTCTATTTCGTATTTTATAGAATGGAATAATAATTATATAAAGTTATATTATAATTCCAGTATAATATCATATATTATATCATAGTTCCATCCTTTATACGTCCCACATATGGTATTTAATGAATCAAATCACTTTGAGGGGGTGGTAGTCCGCACTTCCTTAAATGAAGATATCGCGTTTACCCATAATGGAAACCATAAATGTATGCAAAAATGAAAAATACATAAGCTTAAGGAAAACATAAACATATTATATATCATATATAAATATAGTGACATCTTAATGGCCACCTTTTAAGGGGTTAAATGAATGTTGAACAATCATCGTTTCGGGAGGCATAATTTCGCCATCCACGGAAACAGTATGTTTGTTAACCATTAGATGAAGGTGTGTGTAAGTGTAGCTCGAATACATATTATAAAAACATCCTAGTATATTGAGGATACTAGAGTTGTTACAAAAGAAAAGAATAAAAAGAGTTTAGGGGGTTGGAGAAGCAAAATAAAACAAACGGACTCATGTGAAGACTTTACCTTAAAATCGGGTAACTCCCTTTGGTTTGAGCTCAAAGGCTTAATTGGGAAGACTTATGCCCACAGTGAGGCTTCAAGGAGTAAGAGAGGGAAGTGGAGAGACAAAATGGACAGGGTTTCACCGAGCCAAAGGCTTTGGGAGTGTGGGTAATGAGGTAGAGGTGGGGGCCTTTTATAAGGGGAGAGGAGGGGCACTTTTGGAAATCATGAAACTATTATTTTATTTTCAAAAGTGTTTCGAATTCCTAAGGTCCCACATTGATATATTTAGACGATAAGATGATAAGGCTTCGAAATATTCCCATCCAATAGTTTTTGGACAAGTGTAGGTCTTAGATTTTATATTATCGTTTCATTTTATTTAAACTGTTCCTTAATGAGGTCATCGTTGCATCATCATGATGTCAAAATTAAATTAATTTCTTTAATGTCTAAAAATTATAAAAAAAATACTATGATGTAGGAAATCGTTTTATCTTTCCAATGACTATTTATAATCAAAAATATGATCTTTATAACCCCATGTAAAAATTGTTTTCGTAAAACATATGATGTTTGTGTCATTTTTACTTTTACATTAAATAAAAAGTTTTTTATGTCATTTCCCAACCAAAGTGGCTCCATAGGGTCCCCAAGTTGACCCATGGCTTTTCTTGGTCGGCCATGACACAACCAATTAGGGTAGGACATGTTTTAAGCTCATCTAATTTTATTAAAGAATTATTTTCACCTTAAACTACACTAATTACCTCTAATCGCGATTAAGAACTTAATAAGTTACTATTCACCAAAAAATTATTTTAATCCCATTGAACCACATTTTACTTCTTAATGACAACCATGTATGTCGGATTTTTAAAATTCAAAACCCAATGATGGAAAAATTTCACTTAAACAGAAAAATCGGTTTTTATAAGTACCACTTAGTGGTTTCACTATTCATCAAAAATTGAAGTTTTTCAGAAAATTACCAAAAATTCACCATAAGCTATATTTGATATTCCGAATTCAAAAATGAAGTCTATTTTCCAAAATTAAAAACATATAATTCACATTAATTAATTTAATAAGTATTTCCCGCTGTCAGAGCAAATAGCGTGTTTTTATGAAACAATAAGTATCAAAAGATTGACACCAGTTTAAGCCCAATTTCAAAGTGAAGTTGATTCCAATGACCAGCATTGGATTAAATGGTAAAAATATATTCAGATTACACATTAAGACCAATTCAAAAGATAATATAATCATATAAATAAATTAGATTAAAAAGTAGTTTTGATGTAAAATGCAGTATTTTTCACTATTCATTAAAAAAATGAACATTGTCCGAAAAATACCAAAAATTCACACAAAGTAAATTTTGATGTCCCAATCATAAAGAATAATTTTATTTTGACAAACATAGATTATAAAATTGTCAAAATATAGATTTAAAAATTGTTTTCCATCAAAAGGCAGTAAAACAATCTTTTAAAAATATTAGTGTATTCCATGCTTAAGATTGGATTTAGTTTCATTTTAAGCCTATAAAACACTATCTTAATCATTAATAGACATAGATAAAAATATCTATTATTAATTACATTCTTGGGATGTTACATCCTTCCCCCCTTTCGAAAATTGCGTCCCCACAATTTATTTACTTATCGAATAAATGGGGGTACTTATCCCTCATTGCATTTTCAGATTCCCATGTTGCCTCTTCCATCATGTGGTTTTTTCACAAAACCTTTACCTAATTAATCACCTTATTTTGTAACACTTGCTCTCTGTGGTCAAGAATCTGGACCGGTTTTTCCTCATAAGATAGGTTCTCTTCCAGCTGAACTACCTCTGGACTCAAAACATGAGATGGATCTGGCATATACATTCTCAACATCGAAACGTGAAAAACACTGTGTACCTGAGATAAACTCGGAGGTAAATCCACTCTGTATGCAACTGATCCTACTCTCTCCAGAATTTCATATTGTCCAATGATCCTTTGACTCAGCTTTCTTTTCTTACCAAATCGCATCACACTTTTCCATGGTGATACTTTGGGAAAAACATGATCACCTACCTCAAAATAGAGATCCTTCCTCCTGTTGTCCGCATAACTCTTCTGCCTACTCTGAGCTGTTCTCATGTGCTTCTGAATCAGCTAAAAATTTTCTATCATCTCTTCTACCAATTCTGGTCCCATCAACTTCCTTTCACCCACTTCATCCCAGAAAGCTGGAGTTCGACACCGCTTCCCATATAATGCCTGAAATGGTGCCATCTGTATACTGGAATGAAAGCTGTTATTATATGAAAATTCAACCAAAGAAATATGTTGGTCCCAACTTCCCTGATAATCCATAGAACAAGCTCGTTGCATATCCTCCAAGGTCTGAATTTTTTGTTCCGACTGCCCATCTGATTGAGGATGAAAAGCTGTACTAAAATTTAATTCAGTACCCAACGAAATCTGAAGGCCTTTCCAAAAGTTAGAAGTGAACCTGGGATCATGATCAGATACAATGGAGAGAGGAACTCCGTGTAACCTGACTATCTCTTTAAGATACAAACGAGAAAGTTGATCTAGGGAAAAAGTATCTCGAATAGGAAGGAAATGAGCAGATTTGGTCAAGCGACCAACAATAACCCAGACTGCATTATTACCTCGAGATGTCTTCGGTAATCCCACAACAAACTCCATGGATATGTTTTCCCATTTCCACTCTGGCACTGGTAAAGGTTGAAGTATTCCTTTTGGTAACTTCCGCTCTGCTTTAACCTGTTGACATGTCAAACACATCACAGTTAAATCAGCAATATCTCTTTTCATTCCATCCCACCAGTAATACTCCCGCAGATCTCTGTACATCTTAGTACTGCCAGGATGAACTGAAAACGGAGAACTATGAGCTTCACATAACAAATCTCTCATCGACTGTGAATCACAAGGCACACACAATCTCTTCCAAAATCTCAAAACACAATCATTATCAATGTTGAATTCAGGCAACTTACCTTTCTGAACCAGCTCTACCTTTTTCTGCAACTCACTGTCTTGCTTCTGTGCTTGCTTGATTCTATCTGATAGAGATGATTTCACTGATACCTGAAACAAAACAGAAGAACTTCCTGCACCAACAAATTCTATGCCAAAGTTCATCAAATCCTTAACTAAAGGATCACATTCCAAATGCAACATTTCTAATGAAGCATTACTTTTTCGACTTAAAGCATCAACCACTTTATTTTCTTTTCCCGGATGGTAATGAATTGTATAATCATAATCCTTGATTAATTCTAGACATCTCCTTTGTCTCATGCTCAATTCTTTCTGAGTGAATATATACTTTAAACTTTTGTGATCGGTATATATTTCACACTTTACTCCATACAAATGATGCCTCCAAATTTTTAAAGCAAAAACAACAGCAGCTAATTCCAAATCATGTGTATGGTAATTTACCTCATGAGTTTTCAACTATCATGAAGCATAAGCAATTACCTGATCATTCTGCATTAGGACACAACCAAGTACTTTCAATGAAGCATCACTGTATATAACAAACTCACCATTCCTGGAAGGTAGTGCCAAAACTGGAGCATTCACCAATCATCTTTTCAATTCCTTAAAAGAATCATCACATTCTTTTGTCCAGATAAACTTAACACCCTCCCGAGTTAGCTTAGTTATTGGACTAGATTATCGTGAAAAATTTCTAACAAACCTTCGGTAATAGCCTGCCAAACCAAGGAAACTACGAATATCAGTTACATTTGTGGGTCTTGGCCATTTTTCCACAACTTTTGTTTTTGCAGGATCAACAGTTATTCCATCTTTAGAAACAATATGACCAAGGAAAGAAATTTGTTGCAACCAAAACTCACACTTGCTGAATTTTCCATACAGTTTCTTTTCTTTTATGGTTTGTAAGAAAACCCTTAAATGTCTTGCATGCTCCTCTTTACTTTTAGAAAACACCAAAATATCATCAATGAAAACCACCACAAACTTATCCAAGAACTCATGGAAAATTCTATTCATTAAGTCCATGAATATAGTAGGTGCATTGGTTAGCCCAAAAGGCATTACTACAAATTCATAGTGGCCATATATTGTACGGAACGCGGTCTTCGGAACATCTTCTTCCTTTACCTTCAGCTGATGGTTCCCCGATCTCAAGTCAATATTTGAAAAATATTGAGCTCCCTGGAGCTGATCAAATAAATCATCGATATGAGGCAAAGGATATTTGTTCTTAACAGTGATATTATTCAAGGCTCTATAATCAATGCAAAGTCTCATTGAACCATCTTTATTTTTAACAAACAAGACAGGAGCACCCCATGTTGATGTGCTAGGTCGAATGAAACCTTTCTCTAATAAATCGTGCAATTGTTCCTTCAACTCTAAAAGTACAATTTGAGCGATTCGATAAGGGGGTTTTGAAATTGGCTTAGCATCAGGAACTAAGTCAACAATAAACTCAACTTCCCGATCTGGTATTATTCCAGGAAACTCATCAGGAAAAAACATCAGGATACTCATTTTCCACTAGCACGTCATTAATCTGAACAGTTCCATTATTTTCAACGACGTGTGCAAGGTAACATTTATTTCCATCTTTTACAAGTTTCTTGGCCTCTTGATAAGTTATCAACAGTAAGGGTTCATTCTTTTACACAAACTGAAAGTCTTTCTGAAAATAAACTTCTTTAACTCTACAGTTAATCATAGCATGGTATATAGAGAGCCAATCCATACCCAGGATAACATTAAACTCTACTAGAGGTAGAACAATAAGGTTTGCAAGTAGGTTCTTTCCATAGATAAGGATAGGAAGATTCTTATAAATTCTTTTTTCCTCAAAATTCCCCCCAGCTGTTTTTACCAAAAGTTCAGGAGTCATTTCTTGAGATGGTATTCCCATTTTACTAGAAAAGGTTTCAGAGATGAAAGAATGTGTAGACCCCGAATCAAACAACACACTGGCATAATCTGAAAAAACAAACAAATTACCTGATACAACTTCATTTTATGGCCTGACATCTGCTGAAGTAATTGCAAAGGATTTCACCACCCCTTTCTGCTTGTAGTCTAACTGCTTCCCATCACTCAAGCTCTTTGTCGGACACTCATTTTCATAGTGACCCATCTCATTGCACTTATAACATTTCACTAACTGTAAATCAAATTTGTTCTTACCTTCACCTTGATCCTTTTCAGTGCAATCACGAGCCTTATGTCCCATCTTACCACATCAGTAGCACTTTCCAGAATTCAGAAGACATTCCCCAGCATGCCTTTTTCCAAATTTATCACAAACTGGAAACTCAGTTTTCTTACCATCAGACTTTTTTGGAGAATTGTTACCTTTCTCCTGCCACCTCGGTCTCTTCTTCTGTTGGTTGTTATAGAACACTTGATCATCAACAAACTCCATTTCCACCTTCTCAGCACATCGAACAAGCTTTTCATAACTTTTAAACTCACGAGAAGCTAATACCCTTCGATATTTTGGCTTTAATCCTGAGTAAAAATGATTGATTTTACTATCAAGGTCTCGGATAAATTTTGGAGCATACCTTGCCAATCGAGTGAACCTTTCTTCATAGGTAGCCACTGAGTCTTCCTCTTGCCTCTATTCCAAGAATTGCTTTTCCATCCTAAGTTGAACTGCCTTAGGAAAATACTTCTCAAGAAACATACCTTTGAATTCATCCAAGTCGAGAGCATCAATCTCATCAGCGTCCCTGATATTTTTAACCATCGACCACCACTGATATGCCTCATCCTTCAAACGGTAAATAGCAAGACTAACCTTTGATTGTCTGAACACCCCATGTCATCAAAAATCTTCTCCAGTGTTTTAATCCACCCTTCAGCTAGCACAGGGTCAGATGATCCTCTGAATGATTGGGGATGTTGCCTCATGAAATGTTCCACAACTGACATGTTCCACTGCAGTTGATCTGGCTGATCTCGTGTATGGATACCACCGCCATTTATCGCTTGAGTCAACTGCGCCATTACTGCAAAAAACTGTTCAATTCTAATTCTGACCATCTCGGGATGCTGATTCGGAAGGTTATTTCCTTCTGTATGCCATCCTAGCACTACTTCCCTATTTCCTCTGCGGAAAACCATTCTGAAAAAACATGTCTTCGATGAAGCAACATGGTAATCTTCAAATGCTATATCACTTCAATTTGACCATAAAAAAATATTTTTGGATAATCATTTAATATAATTCTAACTCCTAAAGTTATCTAAACTGACCTTTGATACCAACTATATGGCCTCGGCCTTAAACCTTACTTAATATTGAGTTATTACAAGATTACACATTGAGGATCTTTTCAGGTTTAGAGTTTTAGAGAATTAGATCATAGAACTTGCATTACATTCCACATATAAACAAAGTGGTTACATAAAGATAGTATTATTCTTTCCCATAAATGGAAACATATTTAAAATAAAACATGGATTCATTCTTGACACTTCCTTGACATTATCATCTTATCATGTACCTTTCCCTTGACCTGTGAAAAACATTTCAAAAAAACTTGGGATGAGCATAAAAAGCTCAGTAAGGGATATAAAAATATGGAAAGGAAACATGGGTACATATATACATAAAAATGAAATCATACTTAACCCATAAAACATAAGCACATTAACATACCTCATCAAATCATGAATAAATCATAGAAATCATAAGACATAAAGGTAACTTGAGGAATTCATAACATTCTTACGTAGGGAGTAACCCTCTGGGTTACGTTTGGAATACCCATCACAGTATATTCCCTAATTATCTTCGGAGAAACCTTAACGTTTCACTCCTTCGCGTTACCCAATGCATTGGAGAGCTATATCGGGCTCACCCGGCCTTAGTTTATCATGGAACCACCAATTTTCATAATAATGCCCAAGAACCTTAACATAACCATATCACATAAAACATGCATAAAGGAAACATAACATTCCCACCTTTCAATCACAAGATATCAATACAACACATTGATATAAAGACATTACGAAAACCATTTTCGATACCAAAAGAAATGAAAAGTAAAACATGGTATTTATTTTTCTTTTAAAAAGAAGGTATGGCTTGTAGAGGAAGCCGAAACTCAAATAACGGTCACGACGGCGGACAAGTCGTTGTCGCCGCATATGTACGACAAAAACATTTCCTTTTGTCGTTTAGTAAACGCTTCGTATAAAAAAGATTCCTTTTGAATAAATGTAAAAGTCGAAGGGGTTTATACACCGTATAAAAGAAAGTTGTGTATAAAATAAAATATGCCTCAATGAAAGGAGATTGAGACGAAGTCCCATACCTCGGGTCCGACTTGACTCGATCGTTCTTTAATGTCCTGAATAATAAACATGAGTTAATTTCTACTTGTTTAAGAACCTTTTTCAAGTTCATTATTCCTTTTATATCACTTATTGCCATTTCATGAACACTATGTAATTATTTATGTTAATAACGGTCATTTTAACGATCATTGGTACTTGAGTAAAAAATAAACCCTTTATAATTTCAAGTTGTTCATGTATCCATTATATCCAGAATGGTATTCATGATGTAGATACCATATATGTCTTATATATCCAGTAAATGCATGCATTTATAATATTACATAATCATTTAGAGGTAAGAAATGAAATGAACCGTTCATGGAGACGGTAAGCCGTACGTACGCATGAACGCTAGTTTCATTTCTATTTCGTATATTATAGAATGGAATAATAATTATATAAAGGTATATTATAATTCCAGTATAATATCATATATAATATCATAGTTCCATCCTTTATACGTCCCAAATATGGTATTTAACGAATCAAATCACTTTGAGGGGGCGGTAGTCCGCACTTCGTTAAATGAAGATATCGCGTTTAACCATAATGGAAACCATAAAGGTATGCCCAAAATGAATAATACAGAAGCTTAAGGAAAACATAAACATTTTATATATCATATATAAATATAGTGACATCTTAATGGCCACCTTTTAAGGTGTTAAAAGAATGGTGAACAATCATCGTTTCGGGAGGCATAATTTCGCCATCCACGGAAACAGTATGTTCGTTAACCATTAGATGAAGGTGTGTGTAAGTGTAGCTCGAATCCATATTATAACAACATCCTAGTATATTGAGGATACTGGAGTTGTTACAAAATAAATGAATAAAAAGAGTTTAGGGGGTTGGAGAAGCAAAATAAAACAAACGGACTCATGTGAAGACTTTACCTTAAAATCGGGTAACTCCCTTTGGTTTGAGCTCAAAGGATTCATTGGGAAGACTTCTGCCCAATGTGAGGCTTCAAGGAGTAAGAGAGGGAAGTTTAAAGACAAAATGGGTAGGGGTTGGCCGAGCCAATGTCTTTGGGAGTGTGGGTAATGAGGTAGAGGTGGGGGCCTTTTATAAGAGGAGAGGAGGGGCACTTTTGGAAATCATGAAACTATTATTTTAGTTTCAAAAGTGTTTCGAATTTCTAAGGTCCCACATTGATATATTTCGAAGATAAGATGATAAGTATTCTAAATATTCCAATACAATAGTTTTTGGACAAGTTTAGGTCTTAGATTTTATATTATCGTTTCATTTTATTTAAACTGTTCATTAATGAGGTCATCATTGCATCATCATGATGTCATAATTAAATTAATTTATGTAATGTCTAAAAATTATAAAAAAAATACTATGATGTAGGGAATCTTTTTATATTTCCAATGACTATTTATAATAAAAAATCTGATCTTTATAACCCCATGTAAAAATTATTTTTGTAAGACATATGATGTTTGTGTCATTTTTACTTTTACATTAAATAAAAAGTTATTTATGTCATTTCCCAACCAAAGCGGCTCCATGGGGTCCCCAAGTTGACCCATGGCTTGTCTTAGTCGGCCATGACACAACCAATGAGGGTAGGACATGTGTAAAGCTAATCTCATTTTATTAAAGCATTATTTTTACCTTAAACTACACTAATTACCTCTAATCGCGATTAAGAACTTAATAAGTTACTATTCACCAAAAATAGTTTTAATCCCATTGAACCACATTTTACTTCTTAATGACAACCATGTATGTCGGATTTTTGAAATTCAAAACACAATGATGGAAAAATTTCACTTAAACAGAAAATTCAGTTTTTATAAGTACCACTTAGTGGTTTCACTATTCATCAAAAATTGAAGTTTTTCAGAAAATTACCAAAAATTCACCATAAGATATATTTGATATTCCAAATTAAAAAAATGAAGTCTATTTTGAAAAATTCAAAACATATAAGTCACATTAATTAATTTAATAATTAATTTCCGCTGTCAGAGCAAATAGCGTGTTTTTATGAAACAATAAGTATCAAAAGATTTCCACCAGTTTTAGCCCAATTCCAAAGTGAAATTGATTCCAATGACAACCATTGGATTAAATGTTAAAAATATATTCAGATTACACATTAAGACCAATTAAAAATATTATCTAATCATATAAATAAATTAGATTAAAAAGCAGTTTTTATGTAAAATGCAGTATTTTTCACTATTCATTAAAAAATGAACATTGTCAGAAAAATACCAATAATTCACACAAAGTAAATTTTGATGTCCCAATCATAAAGAATAATTTTATTTTGACAAACATAGCTTATAAAATTCTCAAAAGATAGATTTAAAAATGGGTTGCCATCAAAAGGCAGTAAAACAATCTTTTAAAAATATTAGTGTATTCCATGCTTAATATTGGATTTATTTTCATTTTAAGCCTCTAAAACACTATCTTAATCATTAATAGACATAGATAAAAATATCTATTATTCATTAATTACTTGGGATGTTACATTTTACTTTTAAACTCATTTTGAAACTAATAAATCATTATAAATTATTTTACCAAATATTCAATTTTCAATAAAAATGTGTGGTTTTCACTATTCATCGAAAAATTCATCTTTTAGGAATTTTTTTTAAAAAAATATACCTTATGATAATGTTGATATTATGATTTAAATTTTTTTTTTATATTATAAATATCAATTTATAATATATTTGAAAAAGTTATTATGTTATTTTAAAAAATATTTTTATGAGAAAATATTATTTTCAAAATATATAAATACAATACAAAAAAGTAAGTATTTTGTTTATTATATTTTTATTATATAATAATTTTATAATTAATATTTAAAATATGGTGATTATTATTAATTCTACCATTTTTAATGTGTAGGTAAAAATTTTCATATTTAAACATTAATATTAATATTTTTTTTGGTTCTATAAAACTCACTGTTATGATTTAAAAAAGATATAAAAAACAAAATTTCTTCTGTAAAAAATTTCAAATAATCTCCATGGGTGGGGAATTATGCCCCATAAAAATGATTTTATCAGATAAAATTATTTCACTCCAATAAAAATAGATGGGGATACTTCTTCCTCCATAGATCATCTAGTTCCCTTCTGGCTACCTCAAACTGGTAGTTTCCCATTAAACATTGACCCGATTAGTTGTATTATTTTTTATAATTATGTGTATTTGATCAAAAATTATTTACAATTTATTCATCATAGTAATTATATTTCCTTATAGGGAAAACCTATTTTTTCATTATATATAATGGTTTAGGTATATGAATTATCAAGGGAGATACATCAAATATATCATGAACTTATGAGATGTTTGGTGGAAGCGCCAAATGATAGGTTATTACCCAAATATGATTAATAAATTAAAAGAGAATGATATCCCTAGGTAATATATTCACATTCCATAAAAAGTTCATTAATTCTACCACAGGTAAATTAGCAGAAACACCGTGTCACCAACATCAAATCCCAAATCACATTGGTGATTTTTAGCATATATTTTATGCTGAATCTAAGTTGCCTTGATGTATTGATAAATGTATATAACTTTTTCTACCATTTATTCAGTTATCTCATGTCCTAATATAATTATTTTGTCAACTTTATTCTATATAGTTGTATGCCTAAACATATTTTCATATAGGGATTCAGAATGATCAATCTGAATTCTCAAGTAAAAGCTATTGTTTAATGGAAATTCCACTAGAAGATGGTGATGATCCCAAACAACATTAAAATCTAGAGTAAAGGATATTGTAATATGATATAGTTGTTGTTTTTTTCTCTTAGAATGAATTTATAGACCCAAACTTTACGTACATAGACATTACATTACTTTTGCAGAATACTTAATACATAACAAAAACAGACGCCCAAAGACCGTATTAGTTTAGTGTATTTGGAAACTTAGAACATAATCTTTTAATCATGGTGAAAGATCTTCAACATCTACCATAAAGATCCTCCCCTTTTGTTTTTTACCTAAAGCCTATATTTATATCATGGGGAAAAGAACAAATAAAAATGGTGAGCTCAAATGCTCAGTAAGGGTAAACATAGAGAACATAAAAACAATCTATAAACATTTGAACTTAAAAACATGAACATAAAACATCAAAATCTTGAGCAATGGAATAAATATTGGCAGTACATAATCCATTGATCATAAAATAACATTAATAATGATAAAATAGACTGGGAATAAAACATGTAATTGTGGAATCCATTAAGCACATGTTATTATTTCCAAAGTAGCCAAGGCATTGCTGCCAAGACCATCATAGTGGACAAAGTCCATTACTGAACCGGGTTTACTTTCTGTTCTAGCCCGGTTTTAATGAACCAGATTCCCTTGTCTTTCCATCCAAGTCTATCTCATGATATATAAATCTTTACCCAATGCATTGGAGAGAGATATAGGTCCCACCCATCTCATATTTAAATAATTATTACTACTTCTAGAAAACAATCATAAATCATTCATGATAAACAAACAAATAAAATGGGTTTCATAAATATCATCCCATCATTATATAATCCATATAAAATAAATGGATATCATTTAATAATAATGAAATTCAAACCATGTAAATAATATAAACCTTATTCTTGAAACATAAAAATGCTAAATAATGTCATCTTAGATAGAAAATAGTTTTGATAAAACACTTGAAATGAATTCTTGAGGAAAAAATCCTTTCTTATTCAAAATTATTTTCTCTTCACAAAATGACTTTCAATTTAAAAAAAGGATTTTGTTGAAAATAATAATGAAATATTATAGAGGGATCTTCATGAAAATTAGGCATTATGAAACTGTAAAAATCTATTCATATGATATAAGTTAAAAAAACATTCTCCCCGTACTTTCGCTGGAAAAGTCAAAAAGTTTCCCATATGGTAAACAAAAGAATTATTCATTGAATAACACAATGTAAAAGTCAAATAGGGTAAAAATAACCTTTAAAATACATAGAGGAATATTAAACACTTTATAAAAAACATTTATTATGGACAAGGATGAAAAATATAGCCCCGGAAAATACTTACGTATAAGTAATCTCAGATAAAAATGAGATTGCAAAATTATCCCTTACCGCAGGTCAGATATTCTTCGTACATATCCTAACCACCTGTATAATGATTTACATACTGTCATTGACTTATTAAAAAATCATATTCATTGTTATGATATCATATATGGTTCACTTATGACTTTATATTACCCGTTCTTTTGTAAATTCCATGTTAAAGCAGCGTTTTGGATAAAATCGTTTCATTTATCGTACATTTTTCGACTTTTTGTTCTTGATATTATTACTTATATCCTGATTTAATTAATTACATAATGTAAATCATGATTTATAGACAATATATAATCATAATATAAATATATATGATAGATCGATAAATGGAATGAAATATCATGGAGACGGTAGGCCGTACGTACGCATGAACGCTGTTTTCATTTCCTTATTGAATTTAATGGAATTAAGTAAAAGAAACATATATGTAAATAAATCCATAATCATTATTATGTAATATCTTTCATGATTATTTATTATATATACTTTATAATCATACTTGAATTTTTAATTATGGAAAATGAATCTAATCGCATTCGTGGATACGGTAATCCGTACATACGCACTAGTGATGACATCATTATTTTGATATTAAAATTTTATATAATTGGATTTTATATCATATATAAAGAATCATAATAATGTTATATTTATTATTTATTTATTTTATACTCATTATTATACCCATCCAAATGATGAAAAGTTTGAATAACAAACTACAACACGACGTGGAGACAGAAAGCCGTGCGTACGCACGTGTGGTGAATTTTTCATTAATAGGATAGATAAAATAACTAATATGGTATTAATTTTTTTTTAATAACATCATATTATATTTAAGATACTTGAGTTATTATTTTTAAATGGAAACAACAAAGAAGGATGAAGTGGAAGAAGAAAAGAACTTGAAATAGGTGGTGAGATATTTACCTCTTCTTCGGGTTCTTCCTTTTGATTTGATCAAAAGGGCTCCTTAGGTTGGCTTTCTGACTAAAGGAAGGACTCTACGATGAAGGTAGGAAAGTTTAATGGGTATTTGGGTAGGTTTTAGCCGAGCCAAATGTCTTTGGAAGTGTGAATTAGAGTGAAGGGGGAGTGCGCTTTTATAAGAGCGGCGAGGGGCACCTTAGGAAAAACAGAAAATATTATTTTATAATTAATTTATATTCAGTTTATAATGGATAAAAAGTGACTTATTTAGAAGATATGGTGGGTATGGGTCGGAATAATTTCAACCAATAGGTTTTAGACAAGTTTAGGTTACCATTTTAACCTTATCATTTAGATTTAACTCTAAGTTAAATAATTTAACTTTTATCATGTCTTCTTGTATTTTTACACTACATGTTTAATAAACATACTATAAACTGCAAATAGAACCCCAATTGGTATATTAATGTCATAAATAATATTATATAAGTCTTTTGTCTGAACCTTAGATTTCTAGGACAATTATATCAATTAATAATATAATATTTATTTTAAATACTTTTTATGTCAATTTTGACACTATTTGGTATTTTTTTTATAAATTCATACCAGATTTATTATATCGAAAAAAATTTCTCTAACCAACCCTAATATCTTATATTAACCTATAAAATTATTTTCATTCATAAAAAGTTCAAATAACAATTATTTGGGTATTTATAATATCAATTATGTTAATATTTCATTAATAAGGTAATTACTGCATCATCATTGTGTCATAAATATATTAAATTATTTAATGTCTAAAAATTATAAATAAACTACCATTATGTATAAAATTTATTTATCTTTATAATTAATATTTATAGTCTAATTTATCTTATGTATAACCCTATTTTAAAAATGTTTTAATTATTAAAATTTGATTTTAACTATTTTAACTCTACTTTAAATAAAATAATAATAAGTGTCCTACTCTAATCCAAGTGGACCAAACAGGTTCATATTTTATTCCTAGGGTTTATATTGGTCGAATTATAATTATCCAATAAAATTAGGACATGTGTTATGGTAATAAAAATCTCATTTTTACCCTTAATTACTCTATTTACTTCTAACAGTGGTAAATAAAAGTAAAACGTTACTATTCACCAAAAAAATATTTTTATCTTATTGAACAAAATTTTACTGCTTAATATTTACCGTGTCTTTCAGATTTTCGAAATTCAACTCATTGAAGCGGTAAAAGTATGTTTTATGTAAATTTTCAAATGCTCATTGGAGGTGGGTAAAAGACGGTAAAAGGTTCAATGAAATTTTTATATATCAAAAATTATTATAAAATGACTCCAGTGAATTACATTGAACATATATAGGTATTATGGATCTATTTTTACAGAAAATTAATTTAATAAAATAAATTATTATTTAAATAAAAAGTCGGTTTTAACCAATAACTCAGTGTTTTCACTATTCATCAAAAATTGAATGTTTTTAGAAAATTACCAAAAATTCACCGAAGGCTAATTTCGATATTCTGAATCCAAAAATGAAGTCCATTTTGAAAGATAAAATTTGAAAAATTTCAGAAACTGGGTATTACTTTTCATAACAGTTAGTTTATATAACATATCGTTTTTAGTGAAACTCGGTATTGCGTACAACACAAGCTATCGAGGAAGGTTGCTCTTTTGTGTAACGCAAGCCAAGAATAGTGTTGCGTATACTACAAGCTAATACGGTGTTGTGTATAGCGCAAGATAATCTTGGTGAAGTGTACAACAAAAGACATCAAAAAATTAAAAATAATAATTTTCATAAAATCTCAGGGTGTTACATTCTACCCCCCTTAAAATGAATTTCACCCTTGAAATTCGTCGGGGTTATAAATGGGTTTCTACTCGAAAGTTTCTTTCATAGAAACCCACATCGGAAAAAGTAATACTAAATCATCATTTTAAAAGGGAATATGATAAACATAACAGATACCCAATGTAACTCATCACTCGGTTTCGACATAAAAGAACATAGGTGAAAATGTGGATGTGGAAGAGAAATCAAACCATCATGTATGGATGAAGAGTGGTAGGGAACATGGCTATGAAAAATCCAACAATCACAATTCCATTAATTTGTGATGATCTAAGGTACCATCTGATTTATCGAATATGAGAGTACTAGGACAAAATTTTTGGTTTTCATGATCATTTCCCTAATTTTGATGAATTTATTCATACGGATAAATACTTACTTGATTTCAGTGTAAAATCATCGTTTTCATTCCATGAACAGTTTCCACTTCATCTCTTTTTAAATGATATGAAGTTGAATTTTTCATTCTTTAAGTATTAGAATATTATTCGATATAATGATAAGTCATTCCTTATGTCTCTATCACAAAAAAGGTTAGCATAATATATTAAATATAAATAAGTCCATCTTTGGTGAGGTTAATCGTACATGGTTCAAAAATGGACTTATACTTCATCTATCAAACCACATAATAAAATAAAACTAATTTCTACAAATCAGGGACTTTCTGTAAGACATTAGTAGGTGGTAGAGCCCTCTCACACTTCGGTTGTGGGTTCGATTCCCTCGGCCTTGTCTGATGCGATGGGTTGTCGCTCGTCCTGCAGGTTGTCCTTTTTCTAAAACTACACTATTATAACATTCTAGAAATAATATCGAAAAAAGTTTATAGTCTTAAACAACACTATTTGATGTCCAACTAAATCCATTCCAATATTTAGGATTATCCAAAATACTCCTGTCCGATTACTAGAAATGTCATCTTCGAGCATGTGAATTCATTCATTTTCCCCCATATATCGTAAGATATATCTTGTTGTTGGTCACATTCCAAATATGTGAATACCTTAATCATGTATTATCTTAAAAAATTAATACCAATTGAACTTATTGAAGACATGAATGCTGTAAAAATTTAACTCTTTCCACTTTCCAAAAATTCCAAAAATTCTATATACTCAAACTATGATATCACATTTCCCTTACATAAGTCACGATCTCTTTAATACTATCAAACACATTATTTTCTCATTATCCCTTCATTATGCACATATCATCTAATTTCCAAAAATATTTCAATCACTTTTCATGATTACCAGTACCATATTATTATGGAAAACCACAATAGACCAATACATAGATATTCTAATATACAATAAAATTACCTCAACAACATTATTTTTGAATAAAAATACCTAAACACTTCAATTCATCATCTTTAATGATTGTCATAGAATAAGTCCTTCCTTGATTTAGATGTAACCTCTTAAGTCAGAGCATTGAGTTGGGTAATTCCCATGTTCTCCACAGATAAGACATTGAACTCCATAACAGTCTGTCACTCTATGACCCTTCTCCCCACACAGATAACATCTTACCCTCCATTTGATTTATTCATCAAGGTTCTTCTTCCCTTCTTTAGAAATCTAAATTTTTTTTCTCTAGGATCCTCACCATGAGAACATGCATAAACTTCCATCTTCCTCTTATTTAATGAATTAAGAATACTACTAAAGTTCACCTTGTTAATCATATATCACGATGAATGATTTGGCATAATCACAATATCTTTCTTTCTAGGAATTACGCAAATTTTTTGCTCATAGTCACCAATTTTTCCATTGGATTCAATGTGGACCCAATTCATTCTGGTTCCCTCCCTTGACTAAAACCAAAAACTATGGTGTAAGAAACAGTTAAAATAACGAGGAACCACATAATCATAAAAATTCACTTATGGGATGTCTAACTTATCCCACATTTCCTTAATCCATGACACATTAGGTTCACCCTAGGTTATTCATGATCATCAACATAATTCTATTAATGTAACCTATAGTTATACTAATCCTTAGGGACATCCCTAGACATACCATAGAAATATATCTAGGGATCTCACTTAAGTTTTCGCATCCTAGTTTCCAAAGGTTAACTAAAACTTCACTCTGATACCAACTGTAGAGACCCAAACATGACCTATATAGCCATTACATTATTTTTTTCAGAATACTTAATACATAACAAAAAAGACTCCCAAAGACCGTATTAGTTTAGTGACTTTGGGAACTCGGAACATAATCATATAATCATGGTGAATGATCTTCAACAACTACCATAAATATGTTCCCCTTTTTTTCTTACCTAAAACCGTTATTCATATCCTTGGGAAAAGAAAACATAAAAAGGGTGAGCTCAAATGCTCAGTAAAGGTAAACATGGATAACATAAAAACAATCCATAAATATTTGAACAAAAAAACATGAACATAAAACATCAAAATCTTGAGCAATGACATAAATCTTAGCAGTACATAAGGCATAGATCATAAAGTATCATTAATCATGATAAAATATCAAGGGTATAAAAACATGTAATTGTGGAATCCATTAATCACATGTTATGATTTCCATAGTGGCCAAGGCATTGCTACCAAGACCATCATAGTGTACAAAGTCCATTACTGAACCAGGTTTACTTTCCATTCCAGCCCTGTATTAATGATCCAGATTCACTTAACGTTCCAGCCATGTCTATATCATGAGATATAAATCTTTATCCAATTCATTGGAGGGAGATATAGGTCCCACCCATCTCATATTGAAATCATTCTTACGTGTTCCACAAAACAATCATAAATTTTTCATGATAACCCAAAGAATAAAATGGGTTTCATAAACATCATCCCATCATTACATAATCCATATAAAATAAATGGATATCATTTCATCATAATTAAAATCAAACCATTTAAATAATAGAAACATTATACTTGAAACATAAACATGCTAAATAATGTCATCTTAGATGGAAAATAGTTTTGATAAAACACTTGAAATGAATTCTTGAGGAAAATATCCTTTCTTTTTCAAAATCATTTTATTTTCACAAAATGCCATGAAATTTTAAAAGAGAAGGATTTTTTGGAAATAATAATGAAATATTGAAGAGGAATCTTCCTGAAAATTAGGCATTTAGAAATCTTAAAAATCCATTCATGTCGTATAAGTTAAAAAAACATTCTCCTCGTACTTTTGCCAGAAAAGTCAAAAACTTCCTCGTATGGTAAAAAAAAGAAAGATTCCTTCCACAACACAATGTAAAAGTCAATAAGGGGTAAAAATGACTTTAATAATACATGGAAGAATATTAAACACTTTATAAAAAACATTTTTTATGGACATGGATGAAAAATTTAACCCTAGTAAAAACTTACGTATAAACAATCTCGAATAAAAATGAGATTGCAAAATTATCCCTTACCTTAGGTACGATATGCTTTGTACGTATCCAAAGATCCTGTATAATTATTTAAATAAAGTCATTTACTTGTTACAGAATCATATTCATTGTTATGATATCTTATATGGTTTAGTTATGACTTTATATTACCAGTTCTTGTGTAAATTTAATGTTAAAGCAGCGTTTTGGGTAAAATCGTTTCATTTATCGTATGTGTTATGACTTATTGTTCTTGATATTATTACTTATATCATTATTTACTTAATTACAGAATGTAAAATATTATTTATATATAATATATATTTATCATATAAATATATATGATAGATTGATAAATGGAATGAAATACACCGTTCATAGAGACGGTAGGCCGTACGTAGACATAAATGTTGTTTTCGTTTACTTATTGAATTGAATGGAATTAAGTAAATGAAACATATATTTACATAAATATAGTATCATTATTATGTAATATGTTTCATGATTATTTATTATTTATACTTTATAATCATACTTGAATTGTTAATCACGGAAAATGAATCTCATCACGTTTGTGGAGATGGTAGTCCGTACGTACGCACGAGCGATGATATCATTATTTTGATAGTAGAATCGTATATAATTGGATAGTATATAATATATAAAGAATCATAATAAGGCAATATTTATTATTTATATCATTTATACTCATTATTATACCCATCCAAATGATGAAATGTTTGAATAACACACTACACCATGACGTGGAGATGGTAAGCCGTACGTACGCACGTGTGGTGACTTTTTCATTCATAAAATGGATAAAATAACTAATATGGTTGTAAAATTTTTATAATAACATCACAGTATATAGAATATAATGGAGTTATTATTTTAGAATGGAAACAACAATGAAAGAGGAAGTGGAAGAAGGAAAGAACTTGAAATAGGTGGTGAGATATTTACTTCTTCTTTGGGTTCTTCCTTTTGATTTAATCAAAAGGGCTCCATAATATGGCTTCATGACTATTGGAAGGCCTCTAGGATGAAGGGAGTATAGTTGAGAGGTTATTTGAGAAGGGTTTGGCCGAGCCAAATGGATTTGGATGTGTGAATTAGAGAGAAGGGGGAGTGCCCTTTTATAAGATGGGTGAGGGGCACCATAGGAAAAACATAAAATATTATTTTATAATAAATTCATATTCAGTTTATAAGGGATAAAAAGTGACTTATTCCAAGGATATTGTGGGGATGATTAGAAATCATCTCAAACAATATTTTTAGACACATTTAGGTTACCATATTAACCTTATCATTTAGATTTAACTCTAACTCAAATAATTTAACTTTTACCATGTCTTCTTCTATTCTTATACTTTATGGTAAATAAACTTACTATAAACTACCAATAGAACCCCAATTGGTTCATTAATGTCATAAATATTATTATATACATATTTTGGCATAACCTTAGATTTTTAGGACCATTTTATCAATTAATAATATAATATTTGTTTTTAATACTCTTTTATGTCAATTTTAACAATATTTGGTATTTTGTTTTTTCTAAATTCATAAAATCATTATTACTTAGAATAAAATTCATGTATCCAACCCTAATATAATATATTAACCTATAAAATTATATTAATTCATGTAAAGTCTCAATTTACAGTTATTTGGGTATTTATAATATCAATTATGTTAATATTTCATTAATAAGTTAATTACTGTATCATCATTGGGTCATAAATAAATTAAATTTTTTAATTTCTAAAAAATGTAAATAAAATACCATTATGTAGGAAATATTTTTATCTTTATAATGAATATTTACAGTCGAATTTATCTTATTTATAACCCAACATTAAATTTTTTTTTTGTTATTAAACATTGATTTTGACGATTTTAACTCTTCAATAAATAAAATAATAATAAGTATCCTAATTTAATCCAAGTGGACAAAAAAAGTTCATATTTTATTCTTAAGGTTGTTTTTGGACGAATTATACTTATCCAATAGAATTAAGACATGTTTTAGGGTAATAAAAATATCATTTTACCCTTAATTACTCTATTTACTTTTAACCATGGTAAATTAAAGTAAAATGTTACTATTCATCAAAAAATTATTTTTATCTTATTGAACCACATTTTACTCCTTGATATAAATCATGCCTCTAAAATTTTCAAAATTCAACTCACAGAAGCGGTAAAATTATGTTTTCTGTAAATTTGAAATTGCTCCTAGGAGGTGGGTAAATGACGGTAAAAAGTTCAATACATTTTTTATATATCTAAAATTATTATAAAATGAATCTAATGAATTACATTGATATTATATGGGTATTATGTATATATTTTGAACAATAATAAATTTAAATAAAATAAATGATTATTTAAATAAAAATTCGGTTTTAACCAATAACTTAGTGTTTTTACTATTCATCAAAAATTGAACATTTTTAAAAAATACCAAAAACTCACCCTATGCTAATTTCGATATTCCGAATCCAAAAATGAAGTCCATTTTGAAAGATAAAATTTATAAAATTTCAAAAAGTGGGTATTACTATTCATAACGGCTAGTTTATATAACATATCGTTGTTTAGTAAAACTCATTATTGCGTACAACACAAACTATCAAGGAAGGTTGCTCTTGTGTGTAACACAGGCCAATAATAGTGTTGCGTATACTACAAGCTAATATGGTGTTGCGTATAGCGCAAGATAATCATGGTGTAGCGTACGACAAAAGACATCAAAGAAATTAAAAAAAATAATTCTCATAAAATATCGTGGGTGTTACAGTGAACTTCTATTTAAAGACGATACACATATATGAAACTCAACTCCATATATTGATCTTTTTGAAGACAACGCCAAACCAATGACCAAAACATGGATCACGATTAGACACAATTGAACGTGCTACTTCATGAAACCTTAAAAATTCCTTATTATCTATCCTAGATTTCTTGTTAAAAGAAAAATACTCTTTTATAGTGAAAAAATGTTCTATAATTATAATTCAATTGACTAAAACCCATATAACATTACTAACACAAGGCATTATGGGGAGATGGATAACATAATCAATGGTGATATTTTCTCATTATTATTCTAGTATGGTTAATGGATGTAACATCTATTTAGTGTTTTTTCTCTTATCATTAAATTCTTGGAACACCAAAAAATGATATATAAACATTGTGATATCATCCTTTTGTGACTCATAATGATCAATATTAAACTTAGTAACATTTCTAACCTTGTTTTCCTACTCTGTATCCTCATTTTGTGACTCATTATTCATCAAATGGATACGTGGTTGAACATTAAATTGAACAAGATAATAATTTTCCACTTCTTTCTTAATTTCCATAACCATAAATTAGAAATCCATATATTTATATTTGAACTTTTTTTATTCTCATAATGGATAATCTAGCATTATCCATTAGAAAAAAAGCATTGGCCACACTATTCACTTTTCTAGGGTGGTCTTTCATTGAGAAAACATAATCTTTAATTTGCTATAAACTTTTTCTCTAGGGAATATTTAACTCATTCTATGTCAATATATACATTAATCTTTTTTGTCATATATATCACACTTTTCCCCATATATAATATTCCTTCATATCATATATTAAAAAATTTACTAACGTTAAATCCAAATCAATAGTTGGGTAATTTTTCTCAAATACCATCAATTGTCATGAGGAATAAGCTATAACCATGTCATTTTGCAGAATAACACATTAAAATACATTTTTTAATGCATCACTATAGATTAAAACCACTTCTCCGCTACAATGTTATATAACCATAGATTCAGTTACTAAGAATCTCTCTAAATCAAGGAAATTTTCATCACATTCATCTATCCATAGGAACCTACCTCCCTTCAGCGTTAACATGGTGAGTAGATTAGACAGTCAGGATTAATTATAAATAACCTCAGTTAATATTTTACTAAAGGAACAACACTATAGATTTAGATTATTGTTTTCGGTCCGAGAAAACATTCAAAATACTTTTTCATTGATGGATTTACCAAAATACCCTCTCATGAGATTATATAACCAAAAAATTAACCATTTTGATTCCAAAATTTAAATTTTATAAATTTTTCATATAGTTTATCCTTACTCTTGGTTTTATTATAGTTCTAAAGTGGTATTCATGTTGTTAATTACTCTTTGAATAGATAATAATATCATCTATAAATACTACAACAAACAAATAAATGTAATCTCTAAAGACTCCATTCATTTATTCTATAAAGAAAATGTGGGGATTAGTAAGACAAAAAGGAATAACTATAAATTCACAGTGTCCATACCATGTATGGACTTCAATAATGGGTATATATATCTTATTTAACCTTAAATGATGATATTCAAAGTGATGTACTATCATTAAAATGTCTTGATCTTCACATAGTTGATCAATATGGTCATCAATACAATGTCAGGAATACTTTTTATTGATCATTATCATTTTCAGATCTTAATAATAAATTCCAAGATGCATTGATTCATTATTTATTTAAAAAAATTACATTTGAAGCAAATGTTCACACATTGGATGAATGAATCCCTTTTCACTATTCTCTTGTAGTTTATTATTAAATTATTGCAAATGAATCAGTGCCATTCTATATGGATCCATTGGAATAGGCATGGTAGTATGTATGACTTATATTAAGAATAAAACCTCTTGTTTTTGTGGAATTATAATCAACTATTCTTGAAAAAAACAAAAAAAACAACCTCATAATAGGCACAACATAGTTTTTGTGTTTATCCCCAACCATATGAGAAAAAAAAATCATTTTTAATATGAATCAAAAACCATACAATGGATGTAATTTACATTTTATTTTCATGTTAATCATTTCAATAATAGATGATCATAGGTTGGGTATGAATATCAAACTTGACTTCCCTTACGTAGTAGTTAATTTTGAAATTATATCAATAAATCCAATACATTCCTAAAATAATATCAAATTTTACAAGAGGGGTAACTAGAAGATTTTCATGATTCACATTCCCCAAAACATTATCTAGATAGGAATCATATATTTAGTATGTAATCATCATTACATTAAGGTTTTTTACTAATAATTCTATATCTAATCATTAGATGGATTTTTGATACCCAAATAAAATTCTTCAGATATGAATGAATTAGCATATCCATAGTCAAATAAGATATTAAATGTTCTAGAGTGGATTACATGTTCACCTTTAACCACATTATTATCTAACATATCAATTGAAATTGTGATGACATGATATTTCCTTTTTCCTCTTGGCTAAAGAGGATACTGACATTGATCATCACCATTTACATTCATATTTGGGCACTAGTAAGCATTATGACTATTCTCATTACATTTGAAACACTAGAATGTGGGTGGTTCATTATAAGTGTCATGTTCTATATCCACATTATAATTAACTTCAACCCTTCACCTCATTGTTCTATCATGTAATAAAATTATATTATAAACCTAAATCATTTATCAATCCAATTATAAAATTCTTTTCCATGTTTTCTTCTACACATTGAGAATAATGAAAATCTCATCTTCTTATCTCTATGGTAATAATATATTTCTTTTAACCCCATATTCCTTTTCACATCAATACCATGATATTTATGGGTTACTACAATCATAATTTCAAAATGTTTAGAACATTTAATTATTTCTTCATGGCTACTAAAGTGGCTTATTGCTAACACCCTTATAATACATAATAAGCCACTAAAGAATCAATGAAAACTTACATTCAATTTGGATGATAACTCTAAAATCATACTTCATAATACTTGTAAAACTTTCTTCATAGGTACCAATAGTGTAAATATATTATAAATTAGATAATAGAATTATTTCTCTATTTTTGAATGAAGAATACAATGGAACAAGAAGAAATTAACTCCATGTATTTTGATTATTATAAGACATTATGGACTCAATATTATTATTCATAAAAATTAACTCTTAATAAACAAATATTCATTACATTACATAATGATCCATGATGAATATTGTTTTGTCTATTTCTTTGGGAATCTTGGACACATAATCTATTATTCCATAAGCGGCATACGTCATCTACCACTATGTTGATCATAACAATCAACCTTTTAAGACATATGATACATAATACCTATCATCATATCTTTCTGAAAGGTAATAACATAAAGTTTTATTTCATATGTTTAGTAAGGGTAACCTAGTAAGATATCAACATTTCCCGAGGATAAGAGTATGAGAACATAAAAATTACATTTAAAAACTATATCCTACATATCAAATATTATCAATTTTAGCCGTAGATAAAATAATTGTATTTCAAAAGACATTAATCATAGGGGGGATAAAGAACATGAACAATGAGAAAATAACATTAGCATAAAGATAAATTTGTAGTTTAAACATAATCATAGAAAATAAAATACTTAGTAGTGAAATGATCATTTCCAATACCATAATAATGGAATGGGTTTGCTACCAAAACAATAGTATGAGCCAAGGTTCACTCCCAAGTCTATTATAGTGGAAAAAGTACCTTACTGGACTGGGTTTACTACCAATTCCATTATAGTCTATCTCAAGAGATATCAATCATTTACTAATAAATTGGATGCAGATATAGGTCTCAACAATCAAATAATGAAAATAATTAATATTAATTACAAAATATCATAAAACATTCATCCTATCAGAACCCATGAAAAAAAAATTTCTTCATAAAGCATTCATTATAACATAACCTATGGAAAAGAAATAGATTTCATAATCATTTGATCATTCCATCAAAACATAACTAGTGGGAAAATTTGTGGTGTTTATAAGAATCAATGCATAATAAACATAATCAGTTAAGAGAAGAAATAATAATGAATAATTTTTTTAATATCCACAATAAATCTTAATTAACATCAAAGTATTTTATCTTATATGGGAAATGATTATGAATTAAAAATAACTTCGAGTGTTTCTTGAGGAAAATTTCCTTTATATTAAAATCATATTTTTAAAATTGAAAATTCATAAAAAATTTGGATGTCAATTTATATGAAAATAACATTGAAAAATTATAAAATATGATTCAATTAAATAATTCTTTATAGCATTATAAAATTTTGTTTACTCTGTATATGTTAAAGTAAATATTTCATTCACAATTTCAGAAAAAGACAAAAATGACTTATTTGGAAAACAAGATGGATATTACATTAAAAATACATTAAAAAAATTCAAACAAGGGTAAAAATATATTTTAATAAATCCATTGGGAAAATTAAAAACAATTTTTAGAATATGTGGATTTTGATTAATAAGGGTTTTCAACAGAAGAGATAAATAAAGATGATTTTTTTTTATAAAAATATATTCCATACTATTGAAAAAATAAAATTATTAAAATGAATTAAAAAATGTATTCATCCTTAATTACCATATCAGAAGAATAAAGATATATATTTTTAGATATTGAATATAAGATTTCATTATTCGAAGCATAATCTTGATCAATCTCAATAATAGTTGAGTGTGTGGGTCATGGAACCCTTACGACATTGGCAACATTGAATTATACAAACCCAGAAAAAATAAAATTAAATGAATAATAAAATATAATTAGAATAAATAAATTCATGATATTTCATATCAAAGGAACTATATATACACATCATAAAATTATGATAGGCATATATCATAATATATTCTTCAATATAGGGAAACTGAGACAAATATTTCATACGATTTGTCTCCACATCCTTCATACATGTTAAAACCTAATTTATAATAAATATATGTTTATTATATATATATATTTTTTAAAACAAGTATTAGTATTATACCATTTATTACTTACATATGACCTTATACTACCAATTTATTATCAATTCCATGTTGAAGTCAAGTTTCGAGAAATAATATCTTTTTTTCTTATAAGTTTTTGTTTTATATTTTTTATTACTTTTAGATTGGACATGATTCCATAATATTCTAAGTTAAAACTGATATAAATATAACATATATTTATTAAATATATATATTTATATTAATCATAAAACATAGTGATAGAAAATGAAATACACCTTTCATAGAGGGGGTTAGTTGTACGTGCACATTAACACTGATTCCATTTACAAGACAGATTAAGTGAAAATAATGTCAATAACATATTATTTTTTTATAAAATAATATTTAATAAATATCCCATATATATATTAAAAAATACATTTTTACCTTTTCCGTAATGTGTGAATGAATCTCATTGCTTCGTGAGGTGGTAGTCCACATTACACATGATCGATGTTATCGTATACCCATAGAATAGAAAGTAAAGAGGTATAAGTGATATAATAATTAAATAAGTATAATAATATCATATATATCATATATATATATATACATTTTATCTTTCATTATATCCATTCGTGATATGTGGTTATGAGAAAATGAATAACATCGGTTCAGGAGGCGATAATCCACTGTACCCACAAATGATGATTCTGTATCCATTTTTATTGAATATGAGATTGATATAGTTCATTACCATTACATAAAAAAGTATAACTATATTTATTATTTCAACATTATTATATCAACATGTTTTAATTAAACTTTATGGAGTTGGGGGTAGAAATAAAATAAAAGTCTTGTTTAGACATATTAATTCTTTTTTGGATAAATTATGGTATATTACCACAAAATCCTTCATAGGTAGGCCTAATGAAAAAATAGGGATTCAAAGATGAGATGGGGAAATTAAGGAATAGATTTGGTCAGTGATATTCTGAAACAACATGTTTAGAAAGATTGAATTTGAGAGGAGTGGGGTGGCCTTTTATATGTGATGTGAGTGGTACACAAGTAATTTATTTAAATGAAAAAGGTATAAACCTATTTTTTACAAGACACAAGGATCTATAATAGGTCATTAATGATCCTTATACATGATTATATTTAACTATTTCCATAGATTAGTTTTAGGTAACGTTTTAGTTAATTTATAACCCATATTTTTTATGTTTAACCTGAGGTAAACACATTATTACCTTAACTTTGGTATTTTTTTACCATTTTTACTCTTAGTTATGGATAAACATTCATTATTCTATATTTGATAAAATAAATTATGGATATAAAAAATATTGAATAAAATTTTCAAAATTAAATTCCTAGTATTGGACATTTATAAATTGATATTTTATATATAGATGCAATGAAAAGGCGGTTTTCCAAAGAGAATTTGTTCAAAATTTTAAAGGGTTTTTGTAGGATTATTAAAATATTGAAACAATTCCAACGAAACTAATTGGATTAATTTATATATAATTGAACTAATTTTACTTTAAAATTCATTTTGAAATGATAATAAACAATTTAAAATAATTAAACCTAAATGAATCTTTTAATTAAATTTTTTTTTCACTATTAATCGAAATATTAAACTTTTTGAAAATTCACAAATATTCACCCTTATGAAATATTTTAAAATGCATTTATAACATTTTTTATTTTTAAGTATATAAATCTATTTTTTTAAATTATAATTTAAATGTTTTTCACAAACAAATAAAATCATTATTTTTTAGAACATATTATTTTTAAAGAAATTAACAACTTCACAGAAAATTACGATTTTTTTTTATTAATATATTTTACATATATAAAATAATTAATTTGTTAGATTTTTCTATTTCAATGATTTCAACTAATTATACTGTTTAGTAATTATGGACATGTATAAATAAAAGTATTAATAAAATGTCACAATTCGTTAAGACTGTGTGCTGCGTCTAATAAAATCTCTTTAAAAAATAAAATATATTAAAAAAATGATAATAAATTAAATTGTGTTTGAAAATATATAATATTTTTCTTCAAAAAATTATGACCTAACTATACACATTTTTGACACTCATGGGTGAAAATATTATTTAATTCAAAAACTATCTTTGAACAATTATGAATGATTTTAAAGTGTTGTTATCAATTTGATATTGAATTAGTGGTTACTATGAATAAGTTTTTAATTCAAGATGGTAATATATTGTGAGAATTATATATTTCCATGTTTATTAAAGAGTAATTTTATAGCAAGGTGACTTGGGTTATTTTGGGATTTATTAATTTATTTATAGGTGCATATGTTGTCTTGTTTTTTTATTATAATATATTATGGAATATTTTATTAATGTTTATTGACATTTAATAATTTGAGTTTGTGGTAAATGTTTGTCGATCATAGATAAATTTGATGAAAAATAGTTCAAATATTTTTATTTCAAATTTGGTAAGAATATTTTTGATGAGTGTTTTGATTAGTTAGTTGTTGAATAATTTAAGTTGAAATATATGTGTTAATTTAAAGTATTTCTAGTTTATTGTATTATATCATCATATTATAGTTTATTCATGTTTAATTTTTTCATTATATATACTTATTATATCCATTTTTATTTTTTAATAAACAACAATAAGTTGATGGAATTAATTTTCATCCATTTTATGGATCCTATAGTCTATGAAAAGATTATTTTAATTATTTAGGAATGATGACATAATATTATTCATTTATCATTTAGAATATGAGATGAAGTAGTGGGGGAAAATTCTCAAAAAACCCAAGGGAGACATTGTTATTATGAAATTGGAATAAATATTTTATATTTTCATATCTTATCTATGATATTGGAAAAATAATTCCACTCTTAATTAAGAGAAATATAAATATGTCAATTAATATGTAGAAAATACCACTCAGATTTTAAGGTATGATTATGGAATATCATTCGAAAAAACAGGTCTTATAATGATATATATATATATAGTTTTAGATGTAATTAGTTAATTAATACTGTGTTTTGAAATAAAAATTTTGATAATAATGATCATTATAGACTAATGTTGGTATGAAAAAAACTAAAAGTTGGAGGGAAAATTCCTTAAATTGTCGGGAGAATGTAACACTTTGGGATTTCAATTTTTTATTCTCATTTATGTAAAAATATATTTTATAACATACATTTCATGAAATACAGAAATGAAAATAAGTAATGATGTATAAATTTAATAATTTAGTAATTTTTAGGACAATAATTAATTATATTAGAAAAACTGTATTTTTTTATTTTGACCCAAGAAATTTAATGACTAGATAATAAATAATTATTGTTTTATTGTTCAAATAATTTATTTTTAAAAGGTGTAGTTTTAAAATATTTTTTTCACGTATTTCTAATTTTAAAAAATTTTATTACTTTAAAAATCCAATAATTTCTAAACTAATAAGGTAATGCTCAATTGATTTTAAATTTATATGAAATAAGATTATGAACACTTGAAATTTAAAAAGTCCTTTTATAAAATATGTTTTTATTTTTATTTAATGTATTAATATAAAAGATAATTTCCAAAATTTTATTATTTCAATTTCATTGAATGAAAATCATTTTTGAAACCCTCATGTAAAAATTATATATTGTTTATTTTTTTTGTCTTTATGAAAAAGGTTGATTTTTAGGTGAATAGTGAAATTTATGATTTTACAAATATCATAATATTTTTTTATATAATGATGATATAATCATGAAATAAATAAATATATTATCCTTTTTGTTGTAATAATATGGTTTTAAATAATAAAGTTGAATATTTAAAATCGTGATATTGAATTTTGAAATCCAGGATTTAACTTTTGGTTCCATGGTTATATTTTATTCTAATAGAAAATTATTTTATTCATTTTCCTATATTATGTATTCAAAAAGATTAATTAATTTTTGGACTAATTCTAAAGTAATAAAACTATTTTTTAAACAAAATTCAATAAATGACAACTATATCAATTATATACATGATTTTGGTGAAAAACATTTTTCATTCTTAAAAGGGAAAAAACGGGTTTTTATTGTGTTATGTATAACCATATTAAATTTTATATTTAACCACTATAGAAATTTAATAATTTAAAATTTAATCCAAAATTTTAATAATCGTAATAAATATTATTTTCTGATTTTGAATTAATTTCTATGAATAAAAATAATCTCTCCGGATAAAAAAATCAACTTGTTAAGGGTAAAAAATGATTAAAAGGGGTACTAACCAAAGAGAGAAGGAAATCGTTAACACTAAAACTAGTATAAATATGATATCTATTTTCATTTACATATTATATTATCCAATAAAAAATACATTTTCAATTTGGTCACAAAAGTTCCATAAAATGTGTTTATGTTATTTTAATATAAAGGGTATTTATAACGGTGACACTCTTCTGAATTATAAAAGGGAACCTCCAATTCTCACATATCCTCATCACTAGAGCACATTATCATTACGAATATATACCCGACTATCTTTATAAAATCCATATCAATATCCAAGTGGTTCTGGTCATCCCAAATAACACATATAAGGATCATTAAGGGGTTTTAAAAAAATATTATTCATGGAAAATGTATAAGTTCGTACTGACCTTTTTCATATTTATTATTTCTAAAAATTCATTTAAATATTTTTTAAAAATATAATAATTATGAAATAAATAATGTAAATATAAATAAATTATTTTTAATTTAATTTTACTTTAATTTTCTATATCTCTTCTTTTAAATAAAAAATTAAATTATCGGTTATATGTATTTGTAGAATACTACCTCTATAAAGAGAACTAATTCATTTTTCTTCCCGATCAATCAAAGATATATATATATATATATATATATATATACATATGGAATTAATTAATATATATTATATCGATAAAGTAATCATAATTATTTGAATATGACTTATTATTTACCATTCATTTTTCGACTAATTGAAAATTTTATACAACACTTGTGTAGACGTGCAGACTATAACCTCCACACTGGGATGTAATTCACTTTTTTCACTACCTTACAAGGAAGTTTATAAAAATTTATATGATGAATATGTATGATATAATGGACTAATGTATTTCAGATATATTATTCATGAAATATAACACTTGAATTAACAATCATTATAATATAACCAATTTATATGAGTAAATTACATGAAAAAAGATTGTCGTTGACTTATTATTTAATGATTGTAACTGATTATATACTGGAATAAAATTATAAAATTATAAATAATCATGGAAAATATATTCTATTAAATTTTAAACTATTAAAAATGATATTTGAATTCAATAATGAGTTCAAAAATCACCACTTCAAAACATGAAAAGACCAACCAAAATAACTATCATTCAATGATGAGAATAAAAATTAACTATATCAGAAATTTATAAAAACTGATTATAAAAAAATATTATAAATGTTAATATATTAAAATATTTTTATGGAATAAGGTATCGAGATATTTTTGTTTATTTTTCATTAAGTTAAAGAACCTTCAATGAAGTCTTGAGGAAAGGTAAGGGATTCCCATATTAAAAAACATTATTTTGATACATGTTTTTAATGAAAATATTATTTTCATTAGAAGGTATACTTAATTAAACATGTATAAAAATAAACAAAATATTTTTAGAAATTCATTATATTTAAATAACTATATCATTCTATAATGTTATTTGAATTTTTAAATCGATATATAACCAACCATATGGGTTTATGATTAAATATAATATTTATCAGGATTTTTTATGCTTGAATATTAATTAGAGTGAAATAATTTTATATATATTAAACAAAATATCTTTTCTTATCATTTTATTATATATATGTTATATATTTGTTCTACAAGTTTGAATCCCTTTGTTACTCAAAACTATCAATAAGTGTTTTTATGAAAATTTTACAGGATTTATATTTTTTGGTTGGGAACCTTTCTCGTCCATATCCATATTATTTATTATAATATAAGAAATTTTTTTCTATAATTAAAATATTTAAAAATTTCATGATTTTTTAACTATGAATTTTTTTTCAAAATTTTCTAAAAACTATTTTTTATTATTTTATGGTCAATACAATTTTAATGTTATCTTCAAATGTGTCAAAATAATCTATTTTCAAACATTTTTTGCTTCACATATTTTTCCACCACAATTATCATGAATTAACATATATTTCACTTATTTATAGTTATCAACGAAATATGAATTCTGATTATTCATTCAATGTATCAATGGATACAACTAAAATGTTCTTAATTCTATTAAATGGTATTTCATTGAACTTCAATATATTTTTACCTTCCACATCACATTTTCATAACAAAAAAACTTTTATTTTCAAAATTCAACATGTATAAAAAAATTGGAAAAAAAGTTCTAAAATTTATTCAAGATATTTAATGAAAGGAGTTTCAAATGTCAATTTTAAATTAATTTAAAAAAAATGTTAGAAAATATTTAAATGAAAAAACTTTTAAAAATAATCAATTCAAATTTAATGTATATTTTCAAAAGTATTTTTCTATTATAAATACATTATTTTCTGATGTATTTATATTATCTTTAATATATATGTTATTTATTTTAATTACTGTAATATATATCATTTTTGATTATTTTCATAGTCATAAAATAATTATTATATATGGTGTAACACCCTATTTTCATAATTTAGATTGAGAGTGTTTACCAAGAAAGATAACAAAGTATTTGAACATGAGAAATATTAGAAAACTGCAATCTTTTTAGTTCTATATAGATGATTATTGAATTTTAATAAGGGTTATTATGTTATTGAAATTATAAGAAATTTGTATTATATGATTCAGTGAATATATTTATTGATTTTAAAATAATATTTATTATTGGTTTAATTTATCATTCAACATTTGAGGAATGAATTGACATGTGTAAGTAATGGGTGGGGACAACCAAATCCTATAGATGCATCAGTTAGTATCAGGAGATAAACATTCAAGGGTATTTGATATTTTTTATGCAGTCTTGATTGAGAGGAAATCCTGAAAATACATTCATGTAATGATCTATTCATTTCATCACTATAAATACAATGATTAATGTCCCTATGATTAATACATTTATTTTTTAATCCATGTATACACTTCATTATTATGTTATTATTAATATTTTACATTTACTGATTATTTACACAACTATATCACTAATGTTAGTGTCTTTATGAAGGATTCTGTTATACACTTTCCCTTAAAAAAAATTTGAACTCACGATTAATACATTTCCATTCCACTAGGTTAGGAAAAAAGTTATTACATATTATATATCTAAAAGAGAATCATATTAGGGAATGTTTTTTCAAGGTAATAAATAATTATTATGGAATAAGAAAAAATGGGAATAGTGGAAAAGAATTCCATTGGGCAAGAAACATATGGGTTTTGTTAAGTAGTTATTTTCCAAATTATCTAATTCTAAAAACCATAAAGCTATTCAGTATTTATAGTGATTCTATAAGTTTTATTGATATTGTAATTGTATTTTTTTAATTTGGCTGTCTTCGGTCTATAATGACTTGTACATTTCCAACCCATTTTTTTGTTGTTTTTGTTGGTTGGAGGTGTTTGGGTGAGGTTTAAAGTTTTCTCGATGGAGGATATAGTTTCAGTAGAGCTGCTACAAGAAGTTAATGTGGTATATTTTTTACACAATGGGTATAGTTGATTTATTGTTTATGTTATTAGAGAATTTATGGATTTATATGGGTATTAGGGAACACAAGAGTCGGATTAAATGTTTTGTATGTTGAATTCATGATGTGTATTAAATAAAGGCCTAGGAAAAGTGATTTTTGGTGGAAGTTGAAATCATGGGAATCCCATGAATTACCCACCATGTATTGTTTACATCATGTGAATGTAGTGGATTACATTCCATTTTATATTCATTTGAGCCTAATTTCCTTTCATTTTTCTAAATATACTTCCCATCCAATTCTAGACAATCCCTATGTGATTTTCAAGGAACCTATAGCCCTACTACCACCCCTTCTTTGATACATTGGTTCTGATGGATGTCGGTTGACAATACAAGTTTAGAGATTACCTTATTTCATATGTTTTAACTTGTTATATTCTTTGGGATATACAATGGAGTTGATTTTTAGTTAGGTTGTTAGTTGGGATGTGTTTTTATGGATCTTTTTTTTGTGTTGGATGATCTATTATTTTATGTGTATGCTCACAGTCTTTCAAAATTTATTTCTTCTCTATATACTGTGTAGTGATTCAACAAAGATTCATCGAGGTATAAACTCCATAATATCACTTGTTTTATCATATAAGAGGGGTTTAATATTGTTCATTCATGGTTTATAGTTTTGATTGATTAATCATTGATAATAAATTTAATGGCGAAATAGAAATGGGAAAGGTGGGAAGAATAAGATTTTTTTATAGATTTCATATTTTTTTTTTATATAATGGATTCTATGTGGTTGATTCCATAATAATAAGTGTGTTCAAGTGGGGATTTGTTTTCAATGGATTATATGATTTGTGAAAAATACTTCTATTATGGTTGTTGTAATGCCACTATAAAATATAAATTGGGTAACCACTTATATATTTCAAACAAAATTTTCCCCTTTTATTTATGTATTATGTGACTATGCCCCTATATTTATTATAAATACTGAAGATCTCATTTTTTTTATATCTATAAAATGTTCATTGATGTGTTTTGATGCGTGGAAATGCTGTTGGGGGAAGCGATGTGTGATTTTATTGAGATTTGGGGGTGATGGGTGAGATGTGGACACACTTTTAGTGTGGATATGTAGTGGAAGTGTGTTTATGGTTTTAGGGCGGTGAAGTGGTGGTTGATTGTCCATGCATTGGAGGAGGTGAAGTGGTTTTTGTTTGGATGTTCTTTTTATGTGGTGAGGTAGTGGTAGTTTGGTTGTGAATTTGAGGTTGAATGGTGGTTGTTTTTTGGTTGTGCATTTGGGGAATAATAGGGTTGGTTGTTTGTACATACTTTTGGAACGTGAGGGAGTTTTTATCATTCTTTTGGAAATTGATGTGATGGTGTAATGGATATGATGGGCCTCTTATGACATGTGGTTTTATTTTTCTAGATTTCTGGTTAGTTATAGAGTAAATAATTATTTAAAAATTATTGATAGGAATGGTTTTAGCATGGTTACTAGGACAGAAATGTTTAATGAAAAAATTAATGATGATTTCTATTCTGAAACATGGATGATGTTTTATAATGAATTGAATGGTTTAGAAAATGGAATTTTTTAGAGATTTGAAATGTGTCTTGTTTCCTATGTGTTTTGATGAATTTATAGCTTGTAAAGAAAGTGTAGTTGTTGTATGTTGTATTGTATCATTTAATATATAATGAGTTTGGACTTGGGATTGACGATATGTATATGATTTTATATTCCTTGTGATTTCTATACTCACCCCACCCGAAATGGGCACTATGTTCCAACACCTATATTATAACATGGGGACTGTTTTTTCCTATATCTCAGGGATGTGTATGGATGGTTGGATACCCACAATTTCTATCCCTGCAATACTAGTGAGTATATATGCACAAGTTAGTATGGAAGGAGGTCTTTTAGTGAACTAGGTGATGGACTTAGTGTTTTTCGGAGAGATGTGATGTGGTCATGCAGTGGGTTGGTTGACCATTTTTTTAGGTGATAAGTGTTGTGACCATGATGTGGGGTAGTGGGAAATGTTTTTTGGATTGATATGTTTTTTGATGGTATTGTGGTATTGAATATGATGGGGTTCATGGATGATAAGGATTTCATAAATTGGTTCATTTACTCCATGTTCATGATACCCAAATACTTTATTATTTGGTATGATGTTCTTGGCCATGTGTTTTTAGGTGAGATGTGATGTAAACCTTCCCTATAGATGTGATATATGATATTAGGAAGATATAGGAGCAAAAAGTCATATAATTATTGGGTGTGAGAGTAGAAAACTAGTGGGAAATTATTTTTGGGTACCCATTATTGATATTCTCTTTATTATGTTAATATTCTTAGCTTATGTTATTTGTTGAACATTCCTTGGTGTTATTTTGATGGATAGTAGACATGTTTAGGTGATGTTAGTTCTACTCTTTCCTTATGGGTGCATTAATATTCTTCGTTCACATGTGCATGTAAGGCATTGGATTTACTACTTAGTGTACTTGTAAACACACCCTATTTATATAAACTGATTTTTAGGTATATATAAGGACTATATGGACCATGCAAGCCATTACTACATCGTATCATTATATAATCTTTTTGTTAATTCCTTAGTTTCAATTTTGGTATTTACTTTCAGTTATATTCATTTGGATTATTTTATCTATATCAGGTTTATTTAACAATGATTATGGTATGGGATTGGTTTCATTTGAACTATTTCCATAATTTCATCTCGATTATTCATCTAATCTATCAATCCTATATTATTTTATATGATAATTATTTCAATTTTATTATATTATTATAAAATTATTTCTATTAACAAACATGAGTCGTGCTGGAGGTTGGACTTGGGGTTGAATTATCGTTCACCCCCGAAGTATGCATCTCAAGAAGGAGGGGGTCATGACTTAAAGGTATTACTGTTAGATGGTTTAGAGATTGGATAGTGTTTTTATTAAGTCCTAGTGAATATTTAATGGGTTAGTATAGAAACTGTTCTAGTTGACCTTACTGCTTGACATTGGCTAGGAAGACTAGATAGGACAAGGGATTTAATCATCCCCCATGATTGACTAAATAAACAATGAGATTATTGAAAAACCAAGTGATGTGGAACTATTTTTAGTGTAGTGACCAATGGAAGGAACATTCAACATGATGAATATTGTTTCTTTACAAATTCGTTGTTTTGGGAATAATAAAATGTCATAAGTAAATTTAAATGAATCTAAAAAATAAATACTACCATGAATAGTAAATACTTGTTTTATTTTTAGTTATTTCTCATGTTTTTCATATAGGAGTCACTATAAAAATTTTGGTTTTATAGGATAACCAATTTGATCAATAAAAGGATTATATGGAATAGGTCGATGATTTTTGGAATAGGGGGGTTTATTTATTTTTAGCAGGAGGATTTGTGGAAGAATGAGAGAATTGTTTCATATGTAGAGACAATGACTTGGATCTTGGAGTTAATGAGAACCTTTAGATTTATCCTGGACATGGTGGGATAATAGGTCTCGTTGAATGTTATCCAGATGTGGGGAGAAATGCATTTTTTGTGGATGTTGTATCTCGGTGAGGGTAAGGAAGAATACACTTCATTGGTCGATATTGATAAAGTGTTCTGGGAAGAGTTCCTATCGTTCACCATGAGGATAGAGAGGTGGTAGGATCATATTTCTCTTTATTAGGGGATTATTTCAGTGTGGGAGTTGGGAAAATGCTTAAGGACGGTCAGTGCTTTTCCCCAGATCCTTTTCTATATCAAGATTCTCATGAAAAATATCATTAGGAGGAACTCATTCCTTTTATTGATTATGAAGTTACTACTTTTACATTTTCAATGAATCAAATGGTTTAGAAAAATGTGGTGGTGTCTATGAAGATGCAATAACGGGTAGGATTTTTGTGGGAGGGGAACCAATGGATTTATCTAAGGACTGGTGTGTTTTTTTTTGGGGGTTTGTGCCCATCTCTAGAACCAATGATCAGTGGTTCCCCATGATCAGTAAGGTTTAAGATTACATGTTTTGTGTAACCCTCAATAAAAGAATCTAGTTAGAGCATTTCAATAGTAGGACAAGTATGTTTATGATCTAATGATTTGAGATTGATCCATTAGAGGTTTACCACATGATGTTCCACATTTTCATAGACCTCCACCCAAGCGTGTTCATGGAAATGGTTTCTAGGATAAAGACAGAGAAGCTTGGTTTGTTCAGTTGCACACCAGAGAGGTTCTACTGCCCAAGGGGGAAAAGATCATCATATGAATCACTAGTTTTACATTAAATTTTTTGTGCCCTATTTGATTTTGGATCTTCACAGTCATTTATTACACACACAATTTCTATAATAATTTCCTTATGACAAGATATTGAGAGGCTTCTCATTACCCTAGGGGTGAATCTACTACTCAGAGGCCAGACCATATTGTCTGATTTGTGTAAGTGGTGTAGAATAATTATGAGACCACATAAGTCTCATAGGGATCTTTTCTTTCTAAAGATATGATCATATGATGTTATTCTAGGAATCAAATGATTTTATTACATGGGTTTTATTATCCACTACATCAAAGGGAGAGTCGTGTTCTCAAATATTCATGGCCTCATATGGTTTTGATTTTAGATCATGGTTTTTAATGTGGGTAGTTGATGTGTAGATGCAATCATTTCATTTATGGATGAGTTATTGGTGGAATCAATGGATTCTTGGACCATGGAAGTACCTAGGTTAATTAGTGGAGTTTATAGATATTATAAATTTTGGAAGTCATGATGCAACCCAATTACAATATTTCAAGTTCGAAATACACTTTAATCTTGGAAATTCTATGATTTTGATGGCTCCTTATTAGATATTACCATCTGATTTTCAAAATTTGTGGATTCAGAAAGATAATTTGATGAATAAGGATTTAATAATGATCACTATGTCACTATAGGGTGCTCCATTATTGTTCTCTAAGAAAGAATATGGTAGTATGAGTTTGTGTACCGACTAACAAAGTTTGAATCCAGTGATGTTATTGAAATATTACTATCTTCAAAGGATATATGATCTATTAAACTAGAAGATAGGGGAGGAATATATGTATATGATCAATCATGGGTCTATATATTACCTATCGAGGGTAAACCATGATGATATTATGAAGACCTCATTTAGATGTATATATGGGAACATTGAGTTTGTTTTCATTCCATTCAACGTGACAAATGCACCAACCTTGTTCAGGGGGATTATGAAATCCTTGTTACATGTGTTCCTATATCGGTTCATCATTGTATTCATAAGTGATATCAGGATCTTATGGATGCCATTTTTAGAGCATGATGAGTAACTTAGAGAAGTTTTATAGGATATTATTTCTCCCAGCACTATTGAATGTTTTCCCAAGTTTATGTTTTTTTCATGGAAGGTGATTTTCCTCAATAATTTGGTGTCTTAGTAGGGTGTGGAGGTGGACCTGTCGATGGTCGATGATGTTTTTTCATAGATGGATCCCATGAATTTGGATGAGGTTCGTAATTATATTGTAATTAAGTTACATTATAAAAGGATTTTAATTGATTTATTTCATGTTTCATTCCTATTACAATTTTTAAAAGCAAGTACCATGATTTTTTGTGCAATGATCAGTGTCAGATAGTGTTTAGTTACTTCCAGGGGAAGTTGGTATGTTCATTAGTTCATTGGCTTCTTGGGAAGGCTATGATGGTTTAGGTTTTTTTTATGATTACCATATTGGCTTGGGATACGTGTTGATGTAGAATATGGTAATGATCTATTATGGGTGTAGTCCGTTACATCCCCACAATCATAACTATTCCACCAATAATCTGGAGATAGTAGTAATTTTTTCACCGATGTTATTATGGAATTAACTCATCAGAGAGCACCTTGTCGCCTTCGTGAAACATAAGATATTGAGGTATATCAATACATAACGGGATATTAATTTGAATTGTTTGATGTGGATGGATTTTATTCATGACTATGATATCAAGATATCCTCCCCCATATGAAAAGGCAATTTTGGGGCTAATAGTTTGATGAGGTAGTTATAAAAGAATTTTGTTCATGAGTCTTAGAATTCAAAGAGAGAAATGTAAGAGTTTCAGGCTTTGCACATAGATAGAAGTGTTGACGATGATAGAGGATATATTTTACATATGATTATGAAGTATTCTCAGATTCAGTATGAAAAATAGTCAAATATGGGATAATTAGTGGTAGAGGTGATTAACGATCTTGTTTTCCATGATGATACTCTGGAGTAATGGTTGTATGATTGTAGGAACTAGATGTTTTATCATGGGAGGTTGTGTTTTCTAGTAGAGATGCATGAAGGATACCTTTATTATTTTAATAGTCAACATTTGGTGATAAATCCAATAGTATCCAAGATGTACCTTGGATTGAGGATTTAGTTGTGGTGTCCTATTATGAAATACATAGTAGAAGAGTTTGTGGAAGGGTGTTTAGCTTTCAAACATGTAAACATAGAGTATCATATTCATGGTATTTTTCTTGAATCCTTTTGATATTCCCAATAGGAAATGGGATCAAATATCATTTTATTTCATTATAGGGTTCCCCTATGCATCATCATTTCATGAAAATATGTGGGTGATCATGGATTCATTCATGAAATATGCCCCCTTCTTAGAGATCAGTGATCTTGGATTTATTGGTGATTTAGGTAAGAGGTACACAGATGAGGTGTCGCAGTTGCAAAGGTTATGAGGGCCATTGTTTCATATCGGATTATTTTCTACCTTGTTATAATAGAGGGTTTTATAAAATTATTTTGGAACTATATTATGCAACATCAATACTTTCCACACTCAGAATGATGAAAATATGGAGCGGAACATCTAGATAGTGGAGGATATGTTACTGGCATGTGTCTAGGAATTTGGCATATCATGGGAATGACACCTACCCTTGGATGAGTTTTCTTATAATAATACCTATCAATCAAACATAGGTATGGTTCTATTTTTTTATTTTATGGGATACCATATCATTCTTCATTGTTTTGGATGGTGTTTTGGGGTCAATAGTTCTTGGACTCGATGTGGTGTAGATCACATGAGTGTTTGTTCATATTTTTCATGAGAGGATGAAATTTTTCCAAGACTAGAAGAAGTATTATTCCATTCGTTGGAGGAGTATATTGAAGTTCTAGTTTCAAAACCATGTATTCTAGATTTTTCTAGATGATATGGTCCATGGAGATTTGGAAGAGGGGGCAAGTTCTCACCCAGGTATGATAGTCCCTTTAAGATGTTTGGGTGAGTTAGAGAGGTGTCTTATTAGTTGGAGTTCTAACCAATGCTAGAGAAGATCCATGATATCTTCCATGAATCATAGATTTTTGAGTATATTTATGATGAATCCCATGTAATTGATTGAAGAGAGTTGGATAATGAGGACAACACGACATTCTTGGAGTTACCATTAGAGATACATAATCAGTAAAAGAACATGTTGTGAGTATGGACCATTCCCTTGGTTCATGTGTTATGGATTCATGGTGGCCTAGAGGAGAGTACTTGGAAATTTGAAGCACATGTATTTACCTAGTACTTATTGTTGTTTTTAGTTTATCTTTGATATGTTTTCCGTGTGATGTGATTTATATACCATAATGTTTTATGAGATGTATTTATTCCCTTGATGTGATTATTATTATGTGATGTGTGAATTGTGATTGAATTTTAAATTTTGAAAGGGGGGGACCTGAATCCAAATAGAGACTAATTCTTTTTCTATTAAATTAAAACCCTATAGTTGAGTCGGTCCTACCCATCATGGATAATATCATTACATGGTGGATGGAATTCCATAATTTGTATTTTGAATGTAGTTTAGTAGTTGGTTTCAGAATTTTGGAGGATGGATAGTTGTGGTTATGTATCTATGGAGAGTTTCTTGGATATTTTAGGTGGGGTGTATAGATGCAGGTAGATTTGTAGAGTAACAGGATTGTTGGAAGGTATTTAAAAGGGTGGTTGTTCTAAAAATATTCTTTCCATGCGTCGTTTTGGATTCTTGAGGGAGATAATAATTTTAGAGGTATATAATTTAATGGAACATGCATTCCAAAACTATTAAATTTCTATTTTTGGGTGATTCACATATTTGAGTGATGTCCATGTGTGTGTTTTGTAGTTGATGGAGATATTGAAGAGGTGCTACTGTATGTTCACATTGTGTATTGTTTACATGACCTATAATGGTTATTAATGTCTTCTGTTGTTTTAAAATTCATAGAATTTCTGTAGGAATTTGGGTAACGAGTTAGATGGATTACAAATCATGTTAGTAGAAATCAGAATTTTTATTAAATAATGGTTGAGGGGACATTTTTTTTATTTAATGTTATCATTTTATGAAACCCATGAGTTAAAACTGTGTAATGTTTACATGATGTTAAACTTGTGAAATCCAAGTTATTTTTATTATAATGACCCATAATTTACATACATTGATATTACATAAACATTTAATTATATGCATTAAAAAATATAATAAATACATTTTTTGACTCAATAGGTATACTGTCGTCAAAAATTGGTAAACATAAACAAGAGGTTCATTGAACATATACATTGTATCTCGCTTATTTCTTCTTAACTATTCTCATTTTAAAATATCTTAATTTATACCATTCTTCATGGCCTTCGGAAAAACATATGAAAGTGTGATCATAAATGCTCAGTAATGGTAATCTAGGGAAATATAAATCATGTCATAATAATAATATATAAGAACAAAAAATTTGTAAGTCTTATCTTGCATTTGAAAGACCATGATATCATGTATTGGGATAAAAGTTCATAATAATCAATATGAATAATCTCAAAAGTCATAACATAAGGCATGTAGTTTTTGGAATAAAAATAATCACATAAAATAATTTCATATTAGTAAATTCTTATTACAAAGACCATCATACGAGACAATGTCCAATACTGAACTACGTTTACTTGTCATTCCATTCCAGTATTACTGATCCAAATTGACTTTTCATTCTAGTCATGTCTATCTCATGATATATAAATAATTACTCAATTAATTTAAGGGATATATAGGTCCCACACATCACATAATTGAATTATTCTTACATGTGCCACAGAAACATAAATCATTCATCACAGCATAACCTAAGAAATAAAATGGGGTTTTTAAACATCATTCCATCATAACATAATCCATATAAAATATCATTACACTATTATCACAATCAATTTATAGTAATAATAGGGATATAAACAATACCTTATTTAAATAATATCATCTTAGATAGGAAATAATTTTGATAAAACATTTGAAATTAATTGTTGAAGAAAAATATCCTTTTTTCCTCAAAATTATTTAATTTTCTAAGATATTCCATGAAATATTAGAAGGAAAAAATTTAATTAAAAATACAATTTATATCATGAAATGGAAGATTCATGGAAATAAGTTGTTATGAAAATGTACAAATCTGTTCTTTTTGAGTAAGTTAAAAAATCATTCTACTCGTACTTTTACTAGAAGACTCAAAAAGTACATCGTATCAAAATATGCCAAAATATTCCTTCTATACCGTTTAAAATTTTTTTACCGATGGGTGAAATTCACATTAAAAATTTAAATATAAATAAAAATAATATTAAATATTTTTGGAAACATGGATGTGGATGATAAATATACCCTAGTAAATACTTATGTATAAACAATCTTAGATAATAATGATATTGAAAAATAATCCATTAATTTAGTTCTGATATCATTCGTATGTATCAAAACCACTGATATCATATATGATCATATTATCATCCATTTGTTAGTAACAATATTACTCATCCATCGAGTATTAAATTTTTGTATGCATTTTGTGTCAGATATGTTCTTTTTCCTCTTCTTAGGTAATATTATTATATATGCATATTGATATTAGTATAATATATATCTAATATTTTAATTGAATTCGTTTATATTTTCATGCTTCAAATAAAATCATGTTGAATGAATCACATCACATTATGGAGACAGTAGGTCGTACGTACGCATGAGCGATGATATATTTCCCATAATATTTGAATTGTATTGAATTGTATGGTGTATAATATTTCAAAATAAATATCATTTTATAATTATCATTTATAGTTATTACATCCATCATTATACTCATCCCTTTAAGGTGTTGGCGAAAAAACAGATTACACCACAACGTGGAGATGGTAAGTCATACATATGCACACATGACGATTTACCTTCTTATAGGATGGATATATGATGGAACGTGGTTATTTAATATTCATAAAAACATATCAGTATTCAAGTTTTACTGGATTTATTATGTAATAATGAAATAACTCATAAAGAGGATGTAGAAGAAGAAAGAAGTATGAATGAATCGGTAGAGGATATTACATCTTCTTCGACATACTTCCTCTAACTCTCCTCTTAGATCACTATAGATGGTATTTAAAGAAGAAAAAAACATATATAATATAACTATAACATCAGATAAGAAAAAATGAAATGTTATGGTTGTGATTAAAGGCTCAAATTTAAGTGAAGAGTTGAGGGAGGAGGTGTCATTTTATAATTGCGGTGAGTGGTACTTTTAGAAAGTCAATAAAACATATAATAAAATCAAACCCTAACCTAAATCCTATTAAATGTCCCAATTTAAAAGAATATATGCTATGGGGTTGTAATATAATCAAAAAATAAATTTTGGACATGTATTTATGCCAATTTAAACATTATGTTTTTAAATAACACTTGGTTATTTTATTAAAAATTTTAAATAGGGTAATGCATAATTCACCATTAGAAGGGTGAAATATATAATTTTCGTTGATAAAAAATATACCGTTATTAAATTAATTATATTATTTCATACCATATCATAATTATTATATATTTCCAAATAAAATTAATCATTTTTTAATATTGAATAAAATATTATTTTGAAAAACAAGCAATAATATCAATTTTGAAACTATTCTATTTAATGATTTTTTAAAATATTAAAATAAGAAGTTAAATTCTTAAAAACTACATTATTGTATACCTAAGAAGTCATTATTATCTATAAAATCCACTGGACAAATTAATTATCCCAATTTATATTTATTTTAAGAATTTCAATAATATTTAAATGATATTTCTCTTAATAAAATAATTACTTCAACATTTTTATGTTGTTATTTAATTTTATTATATGTTGAATAAAAATTAGAAATAAAATATTATTATCACAATAAATATAAAATATTTCATAATAATACTTTCATAAAAATTTATATTTTAAAAAATCCATCATTTAAAATGTTATATTTATAAAATTGTAATGGTGAAAACCTTGAAATTAAATAAAATAAAATAACATAAGTGTCATAAAATATTATATAAGGCTCCAAATGGACAATAACTCGACACCTAAATGATTATGGTTTAAATATATTCAACCAATATGATTTAGTCAATTGGTTTTGTTTTTTAATGGGTATTATCATTTTATTATGTACTATATTATTGATTTTTCTTTAATTAAATAATTCTCGTATCCTTAATCTATGGATATTAAGATAGTTATTGATTTAATAAAAAATTAAATTAAATTACCATGGTAAAGAAAAACATTTTATCTTTCATATGAGTATTCTTAGTCAAATTTATCTTTTATGTAACCCTATAAAATTATGATTTTGTTATTAAATTTTGAGTGATACATATTTAACTTTTCATTAAATAAATCAAAATTAAATTTCCTAGTCCTATCCAAGTGGATTCTAAGGGACACCATTTATAACCAAGGATGATTCAGGTCAAAAAATATGCATTAATGGTATTAAGACAAGTTTTAGGGTAATCTGATAACATAATTTTTACCCTTAATTACCTGATTTACCCTTTTACCGTGGTAATAAATACTACTATAGTTACAATTAATAACACCCAAAAATAAAATAATTATGTTAAAATTATTTGGACCTAAAGATTCTAAATATTGTATCTATTTCTAAAAATACAATACAAAGAGGGATTAGAAACTAATTAAAAATTAATCACGTTGTCAAAATGAGAGAATGAGTTTTAAAATTTAAAACATTGCAAAAGATTGAAATGTTGTTACATAATAATTATAAATAAAAATAATGCCAATGATCGTACTTATATTAAATGGTAAAAATATATTCTATTTATACTTTGAAAACATTCAATAATATGAAATTACCATTTAAATTATTTATTATGAAAAAACATTTCTTCAATAAAATATTATCATATTTTAACTATTCATCAAAATATGAAAGTTATTTGAAAAATATAATCAATTCATCCATAGTGAATTTTTATATACCACTAACAATGAAAATATTTATGTTGTCATATAAAAATAATTCATGTGTAAAAATCTTAATTTCAAATGGATCACCATTGAAAAGAGAGAAATTACCTTTTTTAAATATAGGTTTATACATCAAATAGGGATTATAAATACCATGTGAATAAAATATATATCGGATAAATATAAAAAATATTTAAAAATTATATAACATATATATATCATTAATTTCATTCACTTATAGTAAATCACTCAATAAAAATATATAATTGACTTATATTTTCCATAAATAATTGGTAGCCAATGAATTCAACATAGATTTTCATATGTTAGTTATATTTATTCATTCTAACCTAATGGCTTGGTTCTAATTGTAATTTTGTAGAAATTATGTCTTGTCGTTCATTTAAACACATGATTTTGTCCAATTAAAGCTACTGAATAATTAAAATTATTTAAAGAAAATATTTCATAAAAAAACATTTAGGTGTTACATTATTCCACCCTTAAACTTAATTTGACCCTCAAAATTCGCCACATGGAAAAACATAGAGGAGGATACCTCTCCCTCGTCATATTCTAAATATCCCACATAACTTCTTCAAATTGGTGGTCCTTCCATAAAACATTAACCATGATAGTGGTCTTGCTTCATAGAAATGTCGTACTACAATCTAGAATGTTTATCAGTTGTTCTTTATAAGAAATATCTTGCTCCAATAGTAAGACATCAGAGTTTAGTACATGTAAAGGATCGGGTATGTAATTTCACAGTATAGATACCTAGAAAAAATTATTAAGATGAGAGAGATTCGGTGGACGATCCAATCAGTAATCTACCTTCCAAACACGATCCAAAATTTCAAAAGGACTTATAGATATAGGGGTCAACTTTCCCTTCTTTCGAAATAACATTATTCACTTCCATTTTATGTTGAGAATAAAAATTAACTATCTCATAAATTTATAAAAATTGATTATAACAAAATATTATAAATGTTAATATATATGAATATTTTTATGAAATAAGTTATTAAGATATTTATGTTTATTTTTCATTAAATTAAGGCACCAACAATGAAGTCTTGAGTAAGGGTAAGGAATTCCCATATCAAAAAACGTTATTTTGAGACATGTTTTAATGAAAATATTATTATCATTAGAAAGTGTACTTAATAAAGCATGAATTAAAATTAACAAAATATTTTATGAAATTGATTATATTTAAATAACTATATCATGCTACAATGTTATTTGTATTTTTAAATCGATAGATAACCAACCATATAGGTTTATGATTCAATATAGTATTTGATCAAGATTTTTTATGCTTGAATATTCATTAGAGTGAATTAACTTTATATACATTAAAAACATATATTTCCTAATCATTTTATTATATATATGTTATTTATTTGTTCTACAAGTTCTAATCCCTTTGGTACTCAAAACGTCCAAGAATTGTTTTTATGAAAATCTGACATGATTTATATTTTTTGGTTTAGAACCTTTCACTTCCATATCCATATTATTTATTATATTTTAGAAAAATTGTTTACTATAATTAAAATATTTAAAAATTTCTTGATTTTTAAACTATGAATTTTTTTCAAAATATTTTGAAAACTATTTTTTATCATTTCATGATGAATACATTTTTAACGTTATTTTAAAATGTGTCAAAATAATCTATTTTCAAACATTTTTTTCTTTGACATATTTTCCAACCAAAATTTTCATGATTTAACATATTTTTCACTTATTGATGGTTATCAGCAAAATATGAATTATTATTATTCATTGAATGTATCAATGGATACAGTTACAATTTTCTTAATTTTTTTAAACAGTATTTCATTGAACTTCTATATATTTTTACCTTCTAGACCACATTTTCATAATCAAACAATGTTTTTTTTCAAATTTCAACATGCATTAAAATAATAGAAAAAGAGTTCTAAAATTTATTCATGATATCTAATGAAAGGAGTTTCAAATTTCAATTTTAAAATAATTTTCAAAAAAATGTTACAAAAAATTTAAATGAAGAAACTTTTAAAAATATTCATTTCAAATTTATATTATATTTTCAAAAGTATTTGTCTATTCTAAATACATTATTTTCTGATGTATTTATGTTACCCTTAATATCTATGTTATTTATTTTAATTACTGTAATATATATTATTTTTTTACTATTTTCGTATTCATAAAATCATTATTCTATATGGTGTAACAACCTATTTTCATAATTCAGATTGCGAGTGTTTACCAAGAAAGATAACACATTATTTGAACATGACAAATATTAGAAAAGTGTAAAATTTTTAATTCTATATAGATGATTATTTAATTTTAATAAGGGTTATTATGTTATTGAAAATACAAGAAATTTGTATTATATGATTCAATAAATATATTTATTGATTTTAAAATAATATTTATTATTTGTTTAATTTATCATTCAACATTTGAGGAATGAATTTGACATGTGAATGTAATGGGTGGGGACAACCAAATCCTATAGATGCATCAGTAAGTATCACGAGACAAACATCCATGGGTATTTGATATTTTGTATGCAGTCTTGATTGAGAGGCCATCCTAAAAATACAATCATGTAAAGGTCTATTCACATCATCACTATAAATACAATCATTAATGGCCATATGATTAATACATTTATTTTTTCATCCATGTATACACTTCTTTCTTATGTTATTAAAAATATTTTAAATTTATTCATTACTTACACTACTATATCACTTATGTTTGTTTCTTTATGAAGGATTCTCTTAAACACTTTCCCTTAATAAAAATTTGAACTCACGAATAATACATTTCTATTCCACTAGGTTATGAAAAAATTTATTACATATGATATATCTAAAATAAAATCATATTAGGGGAATGTTTTTGCAAGTTAATAAATAATTATTATGGAATAAGAAAAAATGGGCACAGTGGAAAAGAATTCAATTGGGCTAGAAACAAATGGTTTTTGTTAAGTAGTGATTTTCCTAATTATCTAATTCTAATAACCATAAGGGTATTCAGGATTTATAGTGATTCTATAAGTTTTATTGATATTTTAATTGTATTTTTTTAAATTGGGTTTCTTTGGTCTATACTGACTTGTACATTTCCAGCCCATTATTTTTTCATTTGTGTTGGTTGGAGGTGTTTGTGGGAGGTTTTATGTGTTCTCGATGGAGGATATAGTTTCAGTAGAGATGCTATAAGAAGTTAATGAGTTATATTTTTTACACAATGGGTATAGTTGATTTATGGTTTATGTTTTCAGATAATTTAAGGATTTATATGGGTATTGGGGAACCCAAGAGTTAGATTACATGATTTTTAAGTCAAATTCATGTAGTGTATTAAATAAAATCCCAGGAAAGGTGATTTTTGGTGGAATTTTAAATCATGGGAATCCCATGAATTACCAACCATGTAATGTTTACGTGATGTGAATGCAGTGGATTATATTCTATTTTATATTCATTCGAGCATAATTTCCTTTCATTTTTCTAAATATTATTCCCCTCCAATTCTAGATAATCCCTATGTGATTTTCAAGGAACATATAGCCCTACTACCCCCCTTCATTGATAAATTGGTTCAGATGGATGTCGGTTGAAAATCCAAGTTTATAGATTACCTTATTTAAAATGTTTTCACTTGTTATATTCTTTGGGATTTACAATGGAGTTGTTTTTTAGTTAGGTTGTGAGTTGGGATGTGTTTTTATTGATCTTTTTTGTTGTGTTGGAAGATCTATTATTTTATGTGTGTGCTCATTGTCCTTCAAAATTTATTTCTTCTCTATATACTGTGTAGTGAGTCAACAATGATTTATTGAGGTATAAACTCCATCATTTCATGTGTTTTATCATATAAGAGGGGTTTATTCTTGTTCATTCATGTTTTATAGTTTTGATTGATTAATCATTGATAATATATTTAATGGAGAAATAGAAAGGGGAAACCCGATATGATTATGAATTTTTTTTATAGATTTCATATTTTTTATATAATAAATTCTATGGGGTTGATTCCTTAATAAAAATTGTCTTCTAGTGGGGATTTGTTTTCGATGGATTATATAATTTGTGAAAAATATTTCTATTATGATTGTTGTAATTCCACTATAAAATATAAATTGGTTAACCACTTATATTTTTCAAAAAAAATTCCCCCTTTTATTTATGTCTTATGTGACTATGACCCTATAGTTAATAGAAATATTGAATAATCACATTTTTTATATCTATAAAATGATCTTTTTTGTGTTTTGATGTGTGTCAATGCTGTTGGGGGAAGCGATGTGTGATTTTATTGAGATGTGGGGGTGATGGGTGAGATGTGGAATCCCTTTTAGTGTGGAAATGTGGTGGAAGTGTGTTTATGGTTTTGGGGCGACGAAGTAGTGGTTGATTGTCCATGCATTGGGGGAGGTGAAGTGGTTTTTGTTTGGTTGTTTTTTTTGTGTGGTGAGGTGGTGGTAGTTTGGTTGTGAATTTTAGGTGGAATGGTGGTAGTTTTTTTGTTGTGCATTTGGGGAATCATAGTGTGGGTTGTTTGTACATACCTTTGGATAGTGAGGGGTTTTTTATCATTTTTTGTAAATTGAGGCGATGGTGTAATGGATATGATTGGCCTCTTATTACACGTGGTTGTGTTTCTCTAGATTCCTGGTTAGTGATGGAATAAATATTTATTTAATAATTACTGATAGGAATGGTTTTAGAATGGTTAATAGGACTGAAATATTTAATGAAAAAATTAATGATGATTTCTATTGTGAAACATGGATGATGTTTTATAATGAATTTAATGGATTATAAAATGTAAATTTTTTAGTGATTTGAAATGTGGCTTGTTCCCTGTGTGTTGTGATAAATTTATAGATTGTAGAGAAAGTGGCGGTGTTGTAAGATGGATAGTAACCTTTAATATATAATTAGTTTGGACTTGGGAGTGACGATATGTATATGTTTTTATATTCTTTATGATTTCTATACTCACCCCACCTGAAATGGTCATTATGTTCCAACACCTATATTATCACATGGGGACTATTTTTTCCTATATCTCATTGATGTGGATGGAAGGTTGGCAAGCCACCATTTCTACACCTCCCATACAAGTGTGTATATATGAAAAAGTTAGGATGGAATGAGGTATTTTAGTGAACTAGGTGATGGACTTAGTGTTTTTTGGAGAGATGTGATGTGGACATGCAGTGGGTTGGTGGACCGTTGTTTTTAGGTGATAAGTGTTGTGACTATACTGTGGGGTAGTGGTACATGTTTTTTGAATCGATATGTTTTATGATGGTATTGTGGTATGGAATATGGTTAGGTTCATGGATGATAAGGATTTGGTAAATTGGTTCATTTACTCCATGTTCACGATACCCTAATACATTATTATTTGGTATGATGTGATATCCCATGTGTTTTTAGGTGAAATGTGATGTAAACCTTCTCTATAGAGGTGATATATGATATTAGAAAGATATGGGAGAAAAAAGACATTTAATTATCGGGTGTGAGAGTAAAAAAGTAGTGGGAAATCATTTTTGGGTACCTATTATTGATATTCTCTTTATTATGTTAATATTCATAGCTTTTTTTATTTGGTGAAAATTCCGTTGTGTTATTGTGATGGATAGTAGACATGTTTAGTTGATGTTAGTTCTACTCTTTCCTAACAGGTGCATTAATATTCTTCGTTCACATGTGCATGAGAGGCATTGGATTTCCTACATAGCGTACTTGTACACACACCATATTTATATAAACTGCTTTTTAGGTATCTAGGTGGACTATATGGACCATTTAAGACATTAATACATCGGATTATTATATAGTCTTTTTGTTACTTCTTTAGTTTCACTTTTAATAGTTACTTTCGGGTATATTAATTTGGATAATTTTATCTATATCAGGTTTATTTAGCAATGATTATGGTATGGGATTGGTTTCATTTGAACTATTTCAATACTTTCATGTGGATTATTCGTATAATATATCAATCCTATATTATTTTATATAGTAATCATTTCCATTTTATTATATTATTATTAAATTAGTTTAAGTAACAAACATGAGTCCTACTGGAAGTTGGACTTGGGGTTGAATTATCTCTCTCCCCTCAAGTATGCATCTTGAGAAGAAGGGGGTCATGACATAATTGTATAAGAGTTATATGGTTTAGAGATTAGATATTGTTTTTATTAAGGCCTAGTAATGATTGAATGGGTCAGTACAGAAACTATTCTAGTTGACCATACTGCTTGACATTGGCTAGGAAGACTAGCTAGGATAAGGGATTTAATCATCCCCTATGATTGAGTACATAAACAATGAGATTATAAAAAAACCAAGTGATGTGGAACTATTTTTAGGGTAGTGACCTATGGAAGGTACATTCAAAATGGTGAATAATGTTTCTTTTGAAATTTGTTTTTTTGGGAATAATAAAAATAGAGGAGGATACCTCTCCCTCATCATATTCTAAAGTTCCCACATAACTTCTGCAAATTGGTGGTCCTTCCATAAAACATTAACAAAGATACTGGTCTTGTTTCATAGAAATGTTTCACTACAATCCAGAATGTTTATCAATTGTTCTTCATAAGAAATATATTTCTCCAGTAGTAAGACATCAAAGTTTAGTACATGTAAAGGATCAGGTATGTATTTTCTTAGTAAAGATACATAGAAAAAATCATGAAGATGAGAGAGATTCAGTGGAAGATCCAATCTATAATCTACCTTCCCAACACGATCCAAAATTTCAAAAGGACTTATAGATATAGGGGTCATCTTTCCCTTCTTTCGAAAAAACTTTATTCACTTCCATTGAGATATTCATAGGAACTCCTTATCTCCCACTTCAATGTATTGGTCTTTTCATCGGTTTTCAGCATAACATTTTTTTCATCTCTAATATGATTTTATGTATTGTTAAATAGATTTGACCTTTTCATCCATTGCATAAAAAATATCAGGTTGTATGAAAATTCTACCAAATGTATGTATTGATCCGAACCACGATTGAATCCATTGGGAAAGCAATGAATAAGTTTTATTGAGTTTGAATTATCCTCTTAGACTGTCTGTCGGTCTGAGGATGATATGTGGTGATGAAACACAACTCTGTATCCATAGCCTACTAAGGGATTTTCTATAATATCAAGGTAAGCTGTAATGCCCTGACCCCAGTTACCCAGAGTTGGTGCATTATTACGTAACATTGGCATGATCAAAAAAGATCAGGTCTCGAAAGAACGATTAGTTTTGTATCCTTGGAAACACTAGATATATTCATAAGTCTTACATTACATCATAAAGTAAAACAAAAATATAACAACATCTTGTCTTCATATCCCATCATACTATCCATGCAGGTCATTCAAAAAATACTTCTTCACATCCTGGAAAAATTAAAACATTGAAAGGGGTGAGCTCATATGCTCATTAAGGATAACAATATAGAGGAAACTTTCATAAATAAACATAAAATCTTAAGGCAATGTATAACTAAAACAAAAGCATTTTAAACATGAACTTCAGCATAATAGGGCAAAAGTAAAATGAAATAATACCATTTACTTATTCACATGGATATTCTACTAGTCGAATAATAACATGCAATATCAATAACAACTTTCATAATGATGGAATGCATAATGCCAGACTATCATAACCACGTAGCCAAGGCCTCGTGCCAAGACTACAAATAAGATTTTCAAAAGGCCTCGTGCCAAGACACTATTTTGTCTCATGAGACCTACCGATGCATCAAGGAGCTATAGCAGGATCTACCCGTTACTTATTAAGTCAAACACATTCCTTATATGAAAAGGTTTAAACATATCATAAACCATAACATAATCGTATCACAGAAAACATGCATAAAGGAAACATAACATTTCCACATTTCAATCATAAGATATCAATTCAAAACATTGATATAATAAAAACATTATCAAAACCTTTTTCAATACCAAAATAAATGAAAAGTAAAACGTTGTATTTATTTTTCATTTAAAAATGGTTATGGCTCGTAGAGGAAGCCGAAACTCAAATAATGGTCACGGCGGCGGAGAAGTCATTGTCACTGCATACGTAAGACAAAACATTCCTTTTGTCATTTAGTAAAAACTCTACGTATAAAAATATTACTTTTGAATAAAAGTAAAAGTCAAAGGGGGTGTATACACCGTATAAAGGAAAGTTGTGTATAAAACAAAATATGCCACAATGAAAGGAGATTAGGACGAAGTCCCTTATCTTGTGTCCGACTTGACTCGATCATTATTTAACCTCATGAATAATAAACTAGAGTTAATTTCTACTTACTTAAGAACCTTTATCAAATTAATTATTCCTTTAATATCACTCATTACCACGTTATGAACATTATGTAATTATTACGTTAATAACAGTCGTTTTGTCGATCTTTGGTACTTGAGTAAAAAATAAACTTCTTATAATTTCAAGTTGTTTAGGTGGTAAAATATCCATTATATCTAGAATTGTACTCAGGATACAGATATCAAATATATCATATATATATCCATTGTATACATGCATTTATAATATTATATAACATTTAGGGGTAAGAAATGAAATGCACCGTTCATGGAGACGGCAAGCCATACGTACGCATGAACACTACTATCATTTATATTTTGTATTTAATGGAATGAAATCATAATGATATAAAGGTATATTATAATTCTAGTATAATATCATATATAATATCATTTACTCCCTCCTTTATATGTCCCACATATATAATTAACGATTCAAATCACTTTGAGGGGGCGGTAGTCCGCACTTCCTAAAATGAAATTATCGCCTTTACCCATAATTGAAATCATAAAGGTATGCCATAAATGAAAAATAAATAAGCATAAGGAAAACATAAACATAATATATATCATATATAAATATATTGACATCTTAATGGATACCATGAGAGGAGGTAAAAGAATATTGAACAATCATCGTTTCATGAGGCAGTAATTCCCCACCCATAGAAACAATATGTTATTTAACCATTAGAAGAAGGTGTGTGTAAGTGTAAATCAAATACTTCTCATAACAACATCCTATTATATTGAAGATACTTTTTTGTTACAAAATAATTGAATAAAAGGAGTTTAAGGGGTTGGAGATGAAAAATAAAACAAAAGAACATAAGAGAAGGCATTACCTTAAAATTGAGTAACTCGTTTTTATTTGAGCCAAATGCTTCCTTGGGAAGACTTTTGCCAAAAATGAGGCTTCTAGGAGTAATAGAGTGAATTTTAGAGAGTATTAGGGTAGAGTTCGGCCTATCCAAATGGCTTTGAATGTGTGAATAAAGTGGTAGAGGTGGGGGCCTTTTATAAGAGGAGAGGAGGGACATTCTTGGAAATTCAAGAAATGTTACATTATTATATAATGCGTTTCAGATTTTAAAGGTCCGAAAATTATATATTTAGAGTATAAGGTGATAAGGGTTCGAAATATACTCATAAAATAGGTTTTTGATAAGTGTATGGCTTAGATTTTACATTATCTTTTCATTTTATTTAAATCATTAATTAATGAGGTAATTGCTGCATCATTATGGTGTCAAAAAAAATTAATTAATTTAATGTCTAAAAAATATCATGATGTAGGAAATATTTTTATCTTTCCTATTAATATTTATAGTCTAAGAGATCATTCACACAGACAAAACTAATTTTTTTTACTTGGGGGATACAAACTTTGGTTATACATTCCCTTTAAAAAATAATATAATAAAATGCCTCTATCACCCAAAAGTGATTCCATGGGGTCCCAAAGTTTGGCACAAGGCATCCCATGGCCGGAAATGACACAACCAGTAGCATTAGTACACATCTTGGGGTCTTTTGTTATTATTATGATATTATTTTATTACCCTTAACTACCCGATTAATAATTAATCATGATAATTAAAGACAATTACCGTCGTTTCTATTCATTATTTCAAAAAAACAAAAGTGTATTAATTAAATAATATGGACCTTCTAATTCCAAATATTGAATCCATTTTACCAATTTCCAAAAAAAGAAATTGTAGTAATTAATTTAAAAATTATTCCTGCTGTCAAAACAAATAGCGTGTTTTTAAGAAACAATATCTATCAAAATATTGACAATTGTTTATGTCCAATTTTAAAGTGAAATAAATTCTAATGACCACCATTGGATAAAATGGTAAAAGATTATTTTAATTATACTTTAAAACAACTCAATATTATAATTTATCACAATAAATTATTTTGATTAAAAATGTTGTTTTTAAGAATTTTTCACTATTCATTGAAAATTGGTTGTTCCTAGAAAAATACCAAACAATCAACATAGGCTAATTTTGATATTCCAACTCCAAAAATGAACTCCATTTTGAAATATAAAATTTATATAATTTCAAAAAGTGGGTATTACTAATCATAACAGCTACTTTGATTGGTCGCGGTGTGTTAGAATCTCGATCTTGCGTACAATGCAAGCTATTGCATTATTGAAAGAGAAGCGTATCGTGGATGCATGAGGTGTTACATAAGCTACATGCCCTGATCAGATATAATGGAATGTTTTACTACATGAAATCTAAACACTTTTTTTACATATATCCTGACAAGATGATCTAGAAAAAAAATTAGCTTCAATAGAAATTATGTTTTCCAACTTTCTAAGGTGGTCAATAATAACCCATATAACATTATTTCCTTTGGATGTTTTGGGAAGTCTGATGGCAAGGTCCATAGTGATGTTTTCCATTTTCATTCTGATACAGTTAGTGGTTGTAACTTGCCCTTATATTTTTATCTCCTAGCCTTAACATTCTAACTACCCAAACATTGAGAGACATATTCAGAAACATCTCTTTTCATTTCATCCAACTATAAATAGTCTTTTAGGTACCTATATTTCTTTTTTTTCTACCAAAGTGATTAGAGAATGAAGAACTATGAGCCTCATCTTATTTTCCCATCATTAATTCAGATATGGGAGGAAAATAAACATGGTTTCAAACTATATTATTCTATCACAACCAAGGTTGAATTCATGAACATTTCTCATCATTTTTTTGTTATACATCTTCCTTATATGCCTACTTAATCTTTACAGGTATATATGGTTGGGAATTAATTTCATAATGAAATGATTTCTCACCTTCTTTAAAAATTTCAAGTTACATCCTTTGGAAATCCATATATATTGGTTCTTTTTTAATCCTCATCATGGATAGGCTAGCATGGTCCATTCTACTCAAAGAATCTTCCACCTTGTTCTCTTTCTCAGAGTGGTAATGTATTGAGCATCCCCAATCTTTAATCAACACCATTAATATTCTTTGGTTAATATTTGACTACTTTTGTGTCAAAATATACTTTAATCATTTATGATCAGAATAAATGTCACACCTTTCTGCATATATATAATACTTCCATATCTTAAATGAAAATATTACTTCCGCATAATAGAAATAATGAGATTATTAATTGTACTCATTGATTTTCAATTTTCATGAATCATAAGCTATCACCACATCATTTTTATTGAGAACACATATAAACCCCTTCTTGGATGAATCATTATAGATCACAAACCTTTCTCCACTATAAGGCTTTGTAGGTACAAGTTCACAGGATAATCTTATTTTTAGCTCTTTTAAATTATGTCTATATTCCTCCTTCCATATTAACATAACTCATTACCAAGTCGAAATGGTGAGTGGATTAGGCATTAATGAAAAATATTTCACAAAACATCGATAATTACTAGACAAACCTAGAAAAATTCATATCTATATTACTATTGTGGTCTCATCCAAATTTGAATAACTTCTAGTTTGGATGGATCTATAGATTTTACTTTTCATGAGATTATATGGCACAAGAAATTAATCTTTCTGACCCCAAAATTCACACTTGTTCAATTTTTCAAAAATATTTACCTTTCTTAGGGTCTTTGATACAATTCTGAAGTGGTCTTCGTATTCTTCCATTATCTTTATGAATATCTTCTAGAAAGATTACCAAAAACTAATCATGATAGTCTCTAAAAACTCTATTCATTAGAACCATAATGATATAGGGGGATTAGTTAGACTAAAAGGCATCATAAAAAATTCTTAGTGTCCATAAATTGTACGGAATCTCACCTTTGGTATATCCTCTTCCCGGAACAATAATTGAAGTTATCCTGAATGAATTTAAATCTTGGAATGTTATTAAGATCTACATAGTTGGTTGAAAAAGTCAACAATGTGGGGATGTAGACATTTTTCAAGATAGTGATCTTGTAAAGTTCTCGATAATCGATGTAGAGTCTAATTGATCCATATTTCAGCTTAATAAAAAGAAAAGGTGATCTCCGAGGGAACACAATAGGGCATATAGATCCCATATCAAGATTCTCGTAGAGTTACTTGTTAAATTCCCACAACTCAATACTGGTCATTCTATGAGGTGTCTCAGAAATAGGCATTGCGCCCAATTTGAGTTATATTTAAAACTCAACTTCATTATTTGGTGGAAGACCTAGAAATATTTCCATATATACTTCATAAAAATATTGTACAATAGTTTTATTATTAATCATTATATTCTTCCCAACCATTTGAGAGAGATAAAAAAAATTTACAGGGATCAATTCCTTTAAGATGGAAGAAATTTATATTGGAATGTTATATACATCCTTGCATCGATAACTGACCATAGTTTGATCTAGAATATGAAATGTGACTTCCCTTATTAGTAAGTTGATATGACATTTATATAGAGAAATCCAATAGATTTTATGAATCACATAAAATTCCATTATAGTTAGGATCACAATATTATCTGGAAGAAATTTCCCAAAAACGTCAATTGGGGACAAATTATAACCTTTTGATGTGATCGTTGTTTCATTAGGTGTTGTCATAGCTAACACAACATCTAATTAATGAGGTAATATAGTTATACCCTTAGAACATTTTTCATAAATAAACAAGTGAGTGGATCCAAAATCAAATAAAACATTTTTTCCTTAGAGTGGTGCTATGTGTAACATTCACCACTTCATTATCATACTCCACACCACCGATAGTAATTTCATTTGAATTTCATTTTTCTTTTTCCTTAAGAGTTTTCTGATATCAATCATCATCAATAACCCTTGTATTAAATAATTTATTGGCAAAATTCCCATTTCCTTTCACTTTTAGAATTTATGTGTTGGAGGTGTATTCTGTGTAGCCTTTTCTCACTTCACATCATTAGACACCTTTTTCCCATCACTACAATATTCAACTGTCAAATGACCTTCTTGTCCACTCATAAAACATTTACTATTCCTTTTAAGACAATTTCAACCTTATTACTTTTCACAATTTGATCATAAGGGAAATCTCATCTTTTTTAGTAGATTCCTTGGATTTTAATTTGAATTCCTTATTTCTTTTCTTATCAAACCCATAGGACTAACGGGTTACACCAATCACTGTATCAACCTTGAGGGAACATAAAACGATTTCTTTATATACACTAAATTCCATTATGGTTAATTCCATTGGGAGAATTGGTTTTCAGATAGTAAAGAATCGATCAATTTTACTCTCAGTTTGGATAATAATTCCAAAATAATACCTTGAAACTATTGTAAAATATTATTTTTTGGTACCAATAGATTCATCTTCATTTCAATTAAGTTCAAAAAAACTCCTTCCCTAACTTTTGTTTTCAATAATATGAGGAAAAACATATTTAAAAAAATGTTCTTGAACTCGTCCCATTTTATAGACTCAATTTCATCTCAAGGCCCTATATTCTTAATAAGATTAAACCTTTTATCAGATTCACCATCAGAACGATAGAATGCTAAGATGACTCCATCATCCTCGTAACATTGTAGAACTGAAAACAACTTTTTAGCTTTAATGATCCATTATTCAGCCACTAATCGACTAGAAGACCCTCTAAAAATGGTGGACATTGTATCTTGAAGGACTCCACAGAATTTTTCTTCTAATATTTCTCATTTGTAAGTCCCACATGATTCATAGTTTGCTATTTTTGTGTGACCATAACTATAAGTTTTTTATCCATCTCCAAAAACATTTTATTGCTCAAGTGGAAAATCATTGAATTTCCCATCATATTCTGCATTAATGTTGTTCCTTCAGGTTCTATCCATTTACCAAAACAAGGAAGCATGGTGTGATCAACACTAATCATTATGGTAAAAACACATAATCAAGAATTAGGGCACATACAATACATACATTGATATTACATCAAAATTTATGTATATTTATTACTGTATACAATTAAACCCCAACAGGATTGTATAGGTATACTGTCTTTAGATGCTGGGAAACATGAATAAATTATTCTAAAAACATATGCATTGTCTTTGATTATTTCACCATAACTATACTTATTTTCGACATATCTCACTTAATAACCTTATTTATGACCCGTGGAAAAGAGACATATTAAAGGGTGATCTCAAATGGTCAGAAAAGATAAAAAAGGTAAATATCAATCATATCATAATCATAAGACAAAAGAACATAATATTTTGAAGTATTATCATGCATATAAATGATCATGATATCATGTCATGGAATAATATATGATAAGAATCAACGGACATAATACCACAAGTGATAACATAAGACTTGATGTTTTTTGGAATACACCAAATCATAGAAAATAATTTCATATTAGTAAAGGATTATTTCCACAATAATCATAGTAGAAAATATCCATTATTGAACCAAGTTTACTTTACATTACAACCCTGTATTATGTAACCAAATTTACTTTCTGTTAAAGTCATCTCTATATCATGATATATAAATAATTACCCAATTAATTGTAGGGAGATATAAGTCCCAACCATCTCATAATGAAATTATTCTTACATGTTCCATTAAGCATATAACATTCATCATAGCATAACCAAAAAATAAAATGGGTTTCTTAAACATAATTCCATCATAAAATAACCCATATATAATAAAATTCCATCATTAACGAAATCAAATTATAGTAATAATTGGTAATAAAAAATAACACAATTTAAAAAATATCATCTAAGGTGGATTTTTTTGATAAAACACCTAAAATTAATTCTTGATGAAAATATCCTTTCTTATTCGAATACATTTTTTTCTCAAATACCATGAAATTATAAAATAAAATAATTTAACTGATAATACACATTAAATATTGTAAATTAAGATTTAGGGTAATACTGTGTTATGAAGACATAAAAAATCCTTTCATGATGTATAAATTAAAAATACATTCTTCGTATAATATTTACAGATATATCAAAAAGATAATCATATAAAAAAACACATAAAGAGTCTTTAATACCATTTAATAAAATTTTACTGATGGGTAAAATTGACATTAAAAATTTTAGAAGAATAAAAATTATATTACATATTTAGGAAACTAGGATGTGGATGATGAATATAGCCTAGAAAATACTTAAATATATAAAATCATCAATAATAATGGGATTGAATAATTATCCCTTATGTTATGTACGATATCCACCATATATATTCAAACCTACAGTATATTGAATTAAATAATGTCCTTGACATATTCAAAAATCATAGTAAATATAATTATATTATAGATGATCATAATATTATATCTTTGTTAGTATCATTATTACTCATCCATCAGGAATTAACTTAATCATTTTCTTATGCATGTTTCATTAGATAAGTTCTTGATCCTCTTCATAGGTTATAGTTATATCATTTAAAAAATTATAACAGTATAATATTTACCATATCTATTTATTAAATTAATTTACATAATCATTCTTTAATGAAAATAATGTAGGATGAATCGCATCGCATCGTAGAGATGCTAGGCCATATGTACACCCGAGTGATGATATAATTCCTCTAATTTTTGAATTGTATTGAAATGTATGGTTTATAATATTTGAAAATAAATATCATGTTATATTTATCATTTATTGTTATTGTTTCCAACAATACACCCATCTGTGTAAGGTGCTGGTGAAAAATGTATTACACCACGATGTGGAGACGGTAAGTCTTACATACGCACACATTGTGATTTCATTTTTTGTAGGATGGATAGAATATGGAAAATGGTTGTCTCTTATTGATAATAAATCATCATTACACAAGTGGTACTGTAGTTTTTATTTAAAAATGAAACAACACATAAGGATGAAGTAGAAGAAGAAAGATGTTCGAAAGAATCATTAGAGGGGATTACCTCTTCTTAGACATTGTTCCTCTAACTCTCCTCCAATATAACTATATTTGATCTTTGAACCAGACCATTTCCTCTAGAATTTTAATATGGAAGTTGGTAAGGGAAACGTTCAGGGTATTTCCGAGCATGAATGATCAAATTGAAGGGAATAGATGATGGAGGATGTGTCCTTTTATAATTGAGGTGAGGAGAAATTTTGAAAATTCCATAAATAATAAGTTATAATAAAATCAAATCTCACCCAACGACATCCAAAATATCCCCATTTATGAGCATAAAAGATATAGGGTGTTAATTTAATCAACAAATAAATTTTGTGCAATTTTATTTATCAATTTAATCATTATCTTTTTATTTAACACGTTGATATTCTATTAAATTTTTAAAAAATGTTAATGAATAATTAAAAATTGAAAGGGTGAAATATTTCATTTTCTGATGTGAAGAAAACCATAAATAAATAAATATGTTAATTTTATACCATATCATAATTATTATATATAGTATATTAAAATATTTAATTATTTATAAATAATATATTAAAACATTATTTTCATAAACAAACAATAATGTCAATTGTGACCCTATTAAATTCATTATTTTTTTCAAAAATATTAAAATAACATGTTAACAGTGAACCAGCTATTTTATTATATTCCTAATAGGTCATGTTAATCAATGAAATCCATTGGACATATTAATTATCAAAAATTATATTTATTTTATAATTTTTGATAACATATAATCGATATATCTCTTAATAAATAATTAAAAACACATTTTGTGTAATTATTTAATATGATTATATGTTGAATAAAAATTAAATATGAAGTATTATTATCAAGAAAGATCAAATAACATTCAAAATAATACTTTTAGTCGAATTTAGCAAATGTAAAATCCAATATTTATAATGTTTTGTTTATTTAATTATGAAGTTGACATCGTTGACATTACATAAAATAAAATAATATAAGAATCATATTATCTTCTATAATGCTCCAAATGGTCAATAAATTGACCATTTTATGCTTACTGTTGATATATATTCGACCAATAATATTTCGTCAAATTTTTGGTTATTTTAAGGGGTATTATCATTTAAATGAAAACTATAATATTGATTTTTCATTAATTAGATAATTCTTGTGATATTAATGAATGGATGTTAAGGTAATTATTTATTCAATAAAAAATAAATATAAATTACCATGATAAATAAAAACTTTTTTTTATTTTAAATGATTATTTATAACCGAATATATCTTATGTATATCATTTTAAAAAATTATTTATTTTTTAAATTTTGAGTGATTGATATTTAACATGCCATTAAATAAAATAAATTAAATGTCTTAATCTCATCCAAGTGGATTCTAATGGATATAAATTCGACCCGGGGATGATTTAGGTCGAAACATACTCATCAAATGGTATGATAAAAAGTGTTATAGTAATTTGATATTATTATTTTTACCCTTAATTAAATGATTTACCCTTTTACTATGTTAATAAAAATTACTGAAGATAATATTCATAATGCCTAAAAATAATAGAATGATATTAATATAATTTAGAACTAATGATTCCAAATATGGAATCCATTTCACCAAAATAAAAACATAGATGTTGTTGTAAGTAATTTAAAATTAATATCATTGTCAAAAAGAGAGAACGATTTTTAAAAGTTAAAACAATGCCCAAAATTGACATGCTTCTATATCTAAATTAAATTTAAAATTAATTCAAATTACCAACATTATATTTTCTGGTAAAAATTTAGTATATTGATACTTTAAAACAATTCAATAATATGATTTAACCATATAAATTTTTTCAATGGAAAAAGTTATTTTCGATTGAAATTTAGTGTATAAGTAATATTTATAAAAACATGATTATTAGCTAAAAAATATCAAAAACTAATACATAGTAAATTTTTAAATACCACAACCGAAATAATTATGTTTCCGTATCAACATTATTAAGGTTTCAAACTCTTAATTTCAAAGGTGTTCTCTATAAAATGTTTGGAAATTACATTTTTAGAAAAATATACCTTTATACATAAAATAGGATTTATAAATACCGTATGAATAAAATATATATCGGATGAATATATAGAATATGTTATTAATTATATAACATACATAATTCATTAATTTAAAACACTAATGGAAATTCAATCAATACAAATATACAATGGATTTATATTTTTCATGAATAATTGGTAACCAATGAATTAACCATACATTTTCATATGTTAGTTATATTTTTTATTACTTACCTAACAACTAGGTTATAATGGTTGTTAAATACTAAGGGTCTCTCATAGTTAGTTTAAAATCAAGATTTCATACAATACCTGCTACTGATGAATTAAAATTATTTAAAGAAAGTATTTCATAAAAACAATATGAGTGTTACATTTATAACCATTATGGAATAATTTATTTTCATTTTTATGTGGATTCTCCCACTGTCGTTTTTGATATGCACTAAGAGATTTTTAGTAATCTTTCATCCCTATTTCAAGATGTTTTTAACTATTGCTCCCATATTTTATTGGTCAATGATATTATCTTGTTCTTTTCTGGGGATTTGTTATGGTGATGTTTTTTGGTTTGGGGTGTTAGTTGGGATTTGTTTTGATTTATAATTGGTGATGTATAGGTTGATCCACTTTTTTATATGTGCATTTATGGTGTACTGGTGTTTCCTCTTCGCCATGTTGTGTATAGCGATCCAGGAAATCTACTTTAATTTATGGAATACCTAATTTTACTATATTGACTATATTTTTGGAAGTGAATTTCACTTTTTATTCTATGGGTTATAGCTGTAATAGATTCATAAAATACAATTATTGGGATAATTGAAATTAAAAGTGGTCAGTGGGAGTGATTTCCATGTTTTTATAACATTGATATTATTCTGATATGATGAATTGTGTAGTCTTGATTCCTCAATGAAAATTAAGTTCATTGGATGATTTGATTGGGATTGTGATATGTGTTTTGTTTTTTATGTTTGTTATTATTGTTTTGATATCACCCAAAAATTTATGTTGGATGACCACTAATATAAAACCAATAAAATGGTATCTCTTAGTTTTATCGCTTATGTGAAAACCCCCTAAAACAATGATGAATGTAATAAAATCCCATCTGTTAGATCCTTAATATAATCGATGTGTTGTTATGTGTGAATGTACAAGTGGGGAAGAGATGTGTGACATTATCATATTTGGGGAAATTTGGGTGATATGTGGCCATGCTTTTGGGGTAGGGAGGTGGTGGATTTATTGATGTGCTTTTTGGTTAGTGAGTGTGAGTTGGTGGTTTTTACCCAATTTTTTAGGGTGACAGGGTAGTGATTGTTTGTCCATGATTTTTGTGTAGTGATGTAATGGTGTTTTTAACATTATTTTCTCATGGTGAGGTGTCAGTTGTTCGGCCCTTATTTTGGACTGTCGTGGTGGTTGTTGTTTTGTTGTTCTTTGGTGGTGGTGAGGTGGTGGGTTTTTATGTTATTAGGGCAACAAAGTGGGGGGTTTTATTGTACTTTATAAAAGTGAGGTGAGGGTGTGATGGATATGATAATCTACATTTGATGTCTGGTTTCATTATGATAGATTACCATGTATTGATGGAATTAATAACAATTCATGAATTATTAAAATTGATTGGGTTTGGATAATGGGATGGAAATTGTTTATAAACGCATAAATGATGAGTTATGTTGTTAAATTTGTATTATTTCCAATAATGAAATGAATTGGTTGGATAGTTTAATTTTTTGGTGATGCCAAATATATCATGTGTATTGTGCGACATCATGTATTTAGAGGTGCAATGAAAGTTGTGGTGTTTTGATTTGGTTTGTGTCATTTTTTTATACCATAGGTTTTTCTTGTGTGTGGATATATATCTATAATTTCATATTCTTTATGATTCCTATATGTACCACACCCATCTTGAGTACTATATGTAGACACATAAAATTTAACACATGGATTAATTTTCCCTATATGCTGGTGATAAGGATGGATGAATGGCTACCTGTTTGTCTCAGCTCTCTCTTCTAGGAGAGTTGATATGCACACACTATGATGGTCATAGGTCTATTATTGTACTGGGTGATGGCCCATGTGTATTTAGTTATGAATTTTCGTGACCATGCTTTGGGGTAAATGACTAGGTGTTTTTTGGAATGAAGTGAAGTGACCACATAGTGGGGAAGTCAACATGGTATTTTTAGGAAAGATGCGATATGATTATGTTGTAGGGTGGTTTATAGTGGGTGTCTAGAATGGTAGGAAGTGGTAAATGGGAAGATATCCTTCAAGATCATAATACCCTACTACTTTGGTTATGGTTTTTATGTGTTGGCCTAGATGATTTTAGGAGAGATTTGATCTGGCAGTGTTGTAAGGTGGTGGATTATGATATTTGGAAGAGATTAGAGTGCCATGAATTACAATTTTAGGGTTCTAGGGAGTAAAATTAGTGGAAATGAGGATTGGGAACCCATTGTTGATATAATTCATATTACATTACAATAATTCACTTGTGTTTTTTCGGTGAGTGTGTCTTTTTTACATTGGAATGAAACGTTGACCTTTTTTATGAGGTTAAATATACTTTATGCTCATGAGTGCATTAGTATTCTTCTTTCACATGTGTGTGTGAGACTTTTTTTCAACTAAGTTTACTTTTATTCGTACACTATTTATATAAACATATTTTCAGGTTTTTATGAGGAATATGTATACATTTTTGGATATTACTAGCTTGGATGATTAGATTGTTACTATTTCAATGATTTTACTTTATGTTTAGCTATTTAATTTTGGATACTTTTTTTGAATTTATTTCATTTTATCATCCTTATGGGATGGTTTTGGATTATTTTATATTATTTCATGGAGTTTTTAGTGGTTAATTAATTTATCACCAACTTATATATTATTATAGAGGGTAATTCCTCTCATTTAATGATTTTTTATACCCTCAGTGACAACCGCTAATCCAGGATCACCTAGATTCAAGACTCAACGTCTCCTTAACCTACTCCACTGATTTTTTTATCTTAGGGGGGGTTGGGGACATGATGTTGTGGACATAAATGATTTTATGCAATAAATATGCAATTCACATGGGATATTTGGATTTTGGGCCAGGGGAATCACAATAGTTCCCTTCTATAATGAGATTCTAGATATGAAATGATTTTATTATTTATACAAAAATTCTCTTATAATCTAGATACAATAATTCAGTAAGGATAATATGATTTATGACAACAAATTATTGAGTGATCATATGAATTGGGAGTTATTCACATGAATGGTTCACATTGTCATCCTAAAGAAGGGAGTTATAAAGGAAGATCCACCCAGAAAAATTCAGTATTTATAATGAATCTTGGGATATTTATGTTTCCAATAATTGTGTATTATTATTTAAACATGATGCCATTATTAATGGGTACAATGAATTGAATACATGTATGTATGAAAATCAATCATTCAATATATGTTCATAGTGATGTGGAATACATTGGTTTTCTCATTAGTGTTATAGAATTAATTTAATGGATAAGAACAAATTTTTCCCTTTCATATTAACGGAAAAATATATCACTAGAGATTTTATTGAAATAAACTTATTTTAAAAAATAAATACCCATGGTATTTTTTAGAAAAATTCATTTAAAAATGCCAATTATATAAAAATTGGAGAAATATGGTGATGAAAAAAGTATGCATCCCACAAGGTGAGATATCAATTGACAACAAGATTACATTATATAGAAGAATTTATAATAAACTTTTTGTTTATACACTAACTTATTTCTCTGTGGATTCCATGATGTGTAACTAAATGTAGATATTTGACTTCAGGTTATAAAAAACGGTCATTGTGGGTATAATTTAAGAAAGTAGCACACAAACCCCCTATCCTGCAAGTACATGTGACACCCTCTTTAAGGGTTTAATCAATCCCTATAATTCCCATTATTCTTATTTTCCTAATATCCTAGTGACTCTATTTCCATTACATGTGTCTATAACTCTGCATGAATCAATCATACGTCATCGCATGTGCCACTTCTTTGTTTTTTCAATGATTGCATCATGTCCTACCTCATAAATCCGCTAAAGGGGATTCCACGATTTTAGCCTTCGTCGCTTGGAAGTGGAGGCCAGTAGTGAGTACCACTCAACTATCCCTTAATCCATATATCATGAGCATACTGTAAGGGACACTTATTCCCATTGATAATGGATAATTGAGGTTCACATCCTTTGTTTATAAAGAATGAAAAAATTTCATTAAATTCTATTAAATTAAATTTTAGGGATAAATTTATTCCCTAGATTTTTTCAGTAATATTTTTTATGAACAAATTTACTAAATAAATTCCATCAAAGGATATTCAGGATCATAATATGTGAGTTTAATTTTATCTTTTTTTTAAATTATTTACAAGGTAATGAAGAAAATATTTATTTATTCATTATTTTAGTAAAAATAGAAAAGTAATATTTTCCTTTAGCTATGTAAAAATTTCAAATATAAGTATTATTTTACAGGTTTGGTGAATATAATATTTATTTTAATTTATCAAATGAATATATATTTATATTCATGTGTTGTTACATTATGTGGAGGAATATTATATGAATTTAATGATATGAGTGAAATGATAATTTTCGAATGTCATTTTAGTATATATTAATTAAATAATTCATTAGAGGAAATTAATTTTTATCATTTCATGGTATATAATAAAAATAACAAAATTATTTTTATTGGGTATTACTAATTTTAAATTAAGAGATAAACCCAATTGTAAAATTATATCAAATTTTACCAATTTATTATGTTTAAGATATATGATTTTTTAATTTTATGATGTGTTTGAGACAATGTGACATCATTTATGGTTCTCTATAGCCATAAATTGAATCCTCACTTCCACCTTATCTCAAAAAACTATTGGTAATAAATTTAAAATTATTGTTATTGTTGGGGAACAATGAAAATACTTGATTCTTTTATGATAAAACTCTAGATATAAAGAAAATTGTTCAAGGATTCATGGGGCACAAGTTCATGCATCTAATGGAATCCTATGTTGAGTTCTCTATCATATTAACAATGAATTAAATCAGTTTTGTATATTTGATCAACAAAGAATACAATAGATGATGTAATTATTTATGTAAACTAATTATAAATTTAATGTTCATAATCGAATATAATAGATTTCATTGTGTTTTAATTATGTTTTATGAATTAAACCATTTATTTTCACGAATAAAATTATATGAGTTGTGTTTCTAGATTTTCCGAAAATAGTTATTTGTTATTAGGTTGTTAAAATTTTAATTTATAAATATTTATAATGTATTTGATTAATTTCATGCATTGCATTGCTTGTATTAATGCTCAAATTTGTTCATTTATGATCAAAATTTAAGTTGAATCCCTTTTTCAATATATTTCCAAAATATAGTCCATATATATAGGATGTGTGCTTGATGAATGATTCATGATGACCAATGGTGGTTGGTGACAAGAAACAGTTACTTGACATTAAATGGAATATTGAATGTCTCGAAGTGTTTCTTCACAGTATGTGTCTTCCACATATTTCACTCTACATCATGCTGGTAAATATGTTATTTCATTACATACTTCATATAGAAAACCTTCAGGGTAAATGGGTTTTCAGGGACTACACAATGTGTATCGGTTGACAGCTATGTAACCCCCAAAAAGATATATTTCTAATAATTTATGATGTAATGTGTCGGTTAATATGTGAAATCATAACAAAACTCAAATTAAGTAGAAGCTCATCATAAGGCATAAAATCTTTTCCACATCAATTAGAAGGCATACATGTAATGTGGAATGTGACTGTAGAAAACCGACCAGCGATGAACCGACATGTCACCTAATACATTTTTTTATAGGTATCGAAGAGAATTCTCTATCCGTATGGGATATAAACATGTCATGAGAATCATAATAAATACTGATTGGAATGCATTCATCAAATTTAAAACTATGATGAAATAACGATCCTATTTAAAACCGGACAAGAGGACCCCTTATGTTGGATGACTATAAAAATTTAAATATGAAATTGTAAATGAAAACCCTGAAAAACATGGAATAATGAAGATAAACAATACAAATTCTTTTTACAAAATATTCATCCATAACTAAACAATTTTTTGAAAAATTATTTACAATCAAGAATGGAAACAAAACAAAAGAAAATTGTAGGAGGTGGAAGGGGCCAATATACCACATAACCCAACTGGTCAAACTAACTTGGGAAACAAACCCCAAAATCATTAAGAGACTCTCAAGTTAACCCCATAACCTATATATCACCCTTGTCCCCACCAAAAGCTGTAACAATCCAACATAAAAGACATAACATGGAACCATTATAAAAAACGAAGACTAAATAACCACTAACATGAGTATATATGTTGTGAGAAAATGGGTAGTAGGATACCACCATGATTTGATTGCATTGATTTTATAAACAAACCAAGATGACTAGTATGAAAATAAATCATATAATTTTTTTTATTTTCATTTAATCAAAATATAAAACAACATGATACACCATAAATAACTTGATAAAACACACTATTTATAAAACATAACATAAAGAGGGACTGCCAAATTAATATCATTTCAAAATGGTACCATTAACTCTAGAACATATCCCTTTTTAAACGACTTTATTAACAAACCCCTTATCATTTAAATATCAATTGTAAAAAAACACCCTCATGGTGTTAAATATATTTTTAAAGAAACACTTCAAAAAGATTTTATTTAAAAAACACACATATTTAACCGTTACAAAATTAACAAACAGAAACATAAATAAAATTTACATTAATCAAGGGGAAATATAAAAAATTAAAATCCATAAAGAGTCATCCGAAAATGATAGTAACAACCAAAGGAAACCTTATAAAATTATTTTTTGCGATAAATGACTAGAACATAAAAATAGATTGTTGAAAGAGACAATAAAATTGGTTGACACTATATATTAAATTGGAATAATATTGGATACATTGAATAAAACAAATAACTTGGTAATAATGGAACATGAATTATAAATAAATAAGTATAACCAAATTCTATCATTTTAATGGGCATATATCTAATCCCTTTACCTTCTCTCAACATGACTTATCACCATAAATCACTATGCCAGGCTATAAAGTTAAACTATGGGATACTAGCTACTGAAAAATATCAACTTGTATAGACAAAATCCCTTGATAACCCACATAGTATCCTAGAAATCCACATGTCATAGATAACTGGGGGGAACAATACAATCAATCCCAATCACACAATATTTTGATATCACAAGGGAAATAAAACACAATGGTCATATATAATTCACCATTAACATTACCCCCTACAATACTGAAATTTATCAAACCTATATAACCACAAATCACAATTCCTATAACTATAACACATTCACACAATAATAAACAATGGATAAAATCAAGGACCAACAAAAGTGTCAACAACCAATCAATAAACTCCCATTTCTCAAAGTGAAAAACTATCTTCAGTGTTTTAGATTCAATATTTACATATCTGGATATACCATTTAAATAACATTTTTTTAGATATGAGGAAAATTATTGAAGGCACATGACAATTAAAAAAACCCAACATTCTCAATTAACCAATGGTTTAACCCAAAATCACAAAAACGTGGGGACACACAATCCAATTTTAATAGAAAGTGAATTCCATTGAAATATGTACATAAATTTTAGTAAAAAAAGGATACCTCTTAAATAAAAGGTAACCCATTTATAAAAATAAGGGAAAAACCCATAAAATAAGAATAATTATTTAATATCAAGGTAAAACCTTTCAATATACCAAAACTAATTTTTAGAAAAAGAACACTCCACTTTATAAATCTATAGTAGACTAAATCAATAAGAACCTACAATTTTTCGTTGATAACCCATGAATGGAATTTTATAAAACACCATTAATTCATGAAATACCATTTTAAAATAGTGTATCATTGAAATAAATAATTTATACAATTTTATAAAGGTAAAAAAATATAGGGATCCTTTTAAATCACCACAATAGTTATCATATACATCATTACTACTGTTTAAAAACAACAATAAAATATCCAGCAACTGGGAAACAATTTAATAAATTGAATTTTAAATTAAAACCCAAACTAATGAACTATAATCGTGTTTCATATAAATGAAACCACATGTATTGGTCAAATACGATGACTCAAGATCTTTATAAATAAAAACAACCAAAGTATTAACACTAGACAATAAAAAGAGAGAAAACAAGACTATTAGGGTTATTGATGATTGTAGAGAAGGGGGAAAATTATATGAGATGGAAGGAGAAGACCTTATCCATTGATTTGGGTAAAAAATCATCAAGGTATCACTTCCAATACATATTGGGGTAGAACATATAGGGGTGATCCCTTTTATAATATCCACATATAAGGGGTTTGAGTGGGTTGAATTATGTGGTAAGTCCTTAATAAACGGGAAAATGTGAGAAAAATACACAAAATCTAATATGTCACATATTTTTATCACATAGTTTACCGTGTTGTCTAAAAACTATGTGACTAACAATGTCCCAAATTTTTATTCGTCAGATGATTATCTCCCCCAGTTCACCAAACCATATAGAGATCACAAAATCGTCTATGTTCCAACTATATATGGAATAGGGTTTCCACTGCATGTTTTTCGAAATTGTGTACCTAAAAATGTATTCCATAAAAAATCATGGAAAATTTAAAATTACAAATGCGAGGCACACTAAAAAGATATTGTCAAACAAATGCAAAGTTAATAACAATAATGTGATTTTTCAAGGTGTTTCAGTGTCACTAAAAAAGGTATGAACTATGTAATTCATGCTATGTTGTGTGGGCCTAAATGTAATTTAATTAGATTTCATATATTGGATACCTGTGGATAATGTTAACTATTATTCACATGATTTGAAATATTCTTGTTCTCTAGAGGTACATATCATTTAAATTAATGGCATGCTATCTGTTAAATCATTCCACATAGAAAATATTGTTTTACCATGTGTAATAACATATCATAAATGTTTCTTCATGCCATATAGAGCCCTATTACTTGTATTATATGGTAAAAAATTCCACTTTACAGCGTTATATAAAACGTACAAAAAATTCAGTTTAATATTATGTTGGTTGTACATTCCATTTTTACACCAATGTACTCATCGTTTACTAGATTATATATTAAAATAATATAATTTTCTTAAAAATATTATGTGGGATTCAAAATACATATAAAATACTATTAATTGGGTGTGATTTAAAATAGAAAAATAATTTAGAATTTTATTTAATAATTCATGTTCTTTTATCTGGAAATAAAATAGTGTAAAAGAATTCTACCAATAAAAAATACAGTTTTCACTACTTGTTGTGAATGGTCCCGAGCTTTTATTATTATGAGTATGCATTTGATATATTTATATAATTTAATTATTTAATTTATATTTTATTATTTGACAATAATTATTTAATTAAATATCATGATATTTGAATCATCTCTCCCTCCTTTTTAAATTATGGTCTTGTGTGTCCTCAGAATATTTCTTGAAATAAAACACTTAGTACCCCTCACTCTAATGTGTGTATAAACTTTTAAAGGGAGGATTATCCAGTGAGAGGAGACAGTTTAGGACCTATTTTGAGATGTATATTAATATGGAGAGACATAAGAGAATAGAGGATGATGCTATATGATCCATGTTAATGCTTAATAAGTTACTTCCCCTATGGTAATGGTCGGGTTATCACTACATGATAAACCAACCAATACATAATGCTCATGATAATTTCACATGATTTTAAAATTTTAGTAGTTCATCTCTATTTAATTATTTATCTTATTAATGAAATATTTATATTATTAAATGTGATCTCATATTATAAATAAATTAACATGATTTTTTAAATAATATAAATTAATGTGTATAAGTTTAATTTAGTTGGGATATTTAGTTACATATTTATATTCCAACATATATTAATTACTAATGATATAAACTGTAAAATAAGATATATTACAGAAGTAAAATTAGTATCCAAAATCTATTTTATCAGACATGGATAATTATACATATAGTTTTCACATAAATTTAACAACAATTTAAAGAATAAAAAAATTATGTATAAGTTAACAAAAATCATCAAGTTAAAATATTATACAATGATACACCTACCATCACATGAGTTATAATTCAACCATAGTTAAAATTACATGTCCTGACCTTATTTGGCCACACTAAATTATTATGAAATTATAAAATATTTCATTCATAAAAAAAACTAAATTATCAAAAAGAGATGTTCCCCTATAATTCTTGGTGAAACATAGAGGTACATATTGATGAAACTAATGTTTTAGAATTTAGTATTGGGGGTTAAATATCATATATCAATAGGTGATGGGTTATTTAGTTTTAAATAATAAATCTTACTTAAATACCTTCAAGAAATTTGAAATGGCCTCTATTAGGGGTATGATGGGGAATATATCTTTAATTTCCACTATAATATCTGAGTGCCTAGATATTTTGAATCCAACGGTTGCGGATTTTTTGACTTGAAAATATAGTGGGTGGTATATATAAATAATTCATTTTGTACTAGATTGTAGTCATGGTAATATATAAAACTACTATCCAATGTTTTTAGAAATGTTAAATACTCAACAATAATTTACTCCCATTGAGATCCATATAGGAGATGTATAATCTCGAAATTGGTAAAACATTCATGGAGTGATATATTAACTTATAAATATTACTATAAAAAGAAAGTATGTTATGTATACTATTTTCCCTTGTTGTTTCTCATACATTAGAGTATGCAGGTTAGGAGGACATAGATGTCTTCAAGAAATCAGTGTGTTTTGATTTATATATCCAATAAATCGTGTTATCATCTATTTATTGTATGATTTAGACTATTCATGAAGACATGTATACATAGATCATGTTGTTTAACCACTGTGATCTTTATCAGTTGAACGAAAGACATCATTGTTGTGAAATCTCTAAGGTACTCATTACGCACATGTTAGGAGATATAGTCTCTACTGGACCACATGCATCCAAGATGATTGGATTCATTGAGAGTTTATAGATTTTGAGAATCCATATATGTAAAAATATATTCCCATATCTTATCCTGGTCTCTCTTCCTACATTATTTTTATGATTTATTAATAATTTTAATATGAATAATTTAGAGAATTATCTCCAAGATCAGTGTTCCCCAATTTTATAATCACATGATGAATGATATGTCTATAATAATTATATTGAAAAAAATGAAAGGAATTTAAATAATGTTTTATGTAATATCAATGCTAATGGGACCTTTAAAATGACCTTCAATGAAGGTTATCATATTGAGGGAATATAAAGAGTACTATGTTGTTTTTTTCCCTTATGGATAGAAATAACATTGTAAGAATAACTATACCTTAATGAAGAAGTAAGGAAGTGCATTAGGTAAATGTATTATCAGATTTAATATTTAAATTTTCACTAATTTCCTATTATATAAATCTTTTGGTTCAACTATTTGAATCCAAATATAATAACTAAGTTTATTTTTTAATATTAGTAAAGTTGTGGTTTATCACCAAGATACTATTGGAGTATGATTAGTTTAACTATATATATGAAATTAAAATGTCATATTACTAAATGGAATGGTTTTATCTTTGATGAAATATATTATGTACATAATGTAAAAAATATATCATTTATATTTCAACAGTATACAATGATTAATTTCTTTTTATGTAAACAAACTAAAAAATGGTTTTTATAAATATGACATATGTTTTAGTATGGAACATATGATTAATTTTCTAAATATAATAGAATATGAAAATAAAATCTTAGTAATTTATATGGTATTAATTTCAAAAGAAATGTATTACAAAATTTGTGAAATGATAAACAATTTAATATAAAATGTATTAAATTTTCTATATTATATTAATAACTGTTGTAGATTGAGGCCCCACAATAATCCCTTAGAGTTGGTGAATTAGGGTAACGTGAAATTTCATCATATTTCATGTTTAATTAGATCATTTCAAAATATTCGAAAAGGAACATTTATTTTTTAGGATCACACAAATGAATAATCGAATACAGGATAATAAAGATGAACAAGCAATGATATTTTACATGGTTCAACCGTGCTAGTATCTATCCAAGGAAAACATATTAACAATTTGTGTTCATGACAAATAATATTTACTACACTGGTTATTTATTATAATATTTAGGATAATTTAAAAAATCATTAAAGCTTCAAGGCCTCTTCATCTATTTCACACAATAATTTCTTTGAGGAATACTTAATAATATTGGTTGCACATAGGTCAAACTAAAAAAGACAATAGTAATATACATAACTACAAAACCAAATGGGGTTTCTCTATGATAATTTATTTTTCACTTACAATCACATCCCAACCATTATTTTATTTACTTTAATATTTAAAAATTTATATTTTACTATCACATTTTAAATTTGGGAGTTTTAGGATCAAATGTTGAGATATAGAAAATTTTTCCTTTTTCCCATGGTACGTTCATATGATTTAGTGGAAATCATAAAATGACTGTCACATTATGAAGAACTCCATCACGCCAGTTTATGTAAAAAATTAGAAAATTCTATTTTTTTCTATTGGAAAAATTTCAATGTGATTAATGGTAATTTCTCCTTTAATGAAAATTTTTATAATTTTTAAAACATCACTGGTGGTCCCAAAATATGGTGTAAATCATAATATATGAGTTTGTGAAATTATGAGCAATTGGAATTTTAGTAGAATATTAAATATGTAATTAATTAAATATTATTAATTCATGCATGTTCACTCGGTCATATATTATCTTCGGATAATTGGTTTTAAATTATTATATATTCATTAAATATATAGTGGGGGGATTTCCTAGGTGGGAAATAACCTCACATTGGTCATAGGTTTAGGTCGGTCCCCTTTTAATCTCTATCCATTTTTTTATTTTCTTCCTTTTACTTTTCATTAAATTTTATTCTTTATTAATTTTATCTTTTATCATTCATCCCCTTGTGCAAAACATAAAAACACCTCCCATGGGTTAGCTTTTATTCAATAGAGGAGAGGGATATGTAAGGGATAGAAGAGGGTGAGAGGGAAGAGGAGGCACCCCATGAAACTTGGGTAATTCTAGATCATTTTTCCAACACTAGAGAATTAAAATATGATGCAATTTTTAGAGGTTTCTTGCCATAGGTATGATCATTGCTAAAAGTTCACCTTAAATCCTCATAGATTATGTTTTTAGGTTTTAATCATGTTTTTGGATTTTCTGGGACTCGTTGTGGGTCAGACTGTTATTTTTTGGGGAAATTGTAGAGTTTTGATGTATTCTAGGTGGTCCTAAGGTATTTATATTTTAGAAATGACAATAATATATTGTTATGTTTAATTAACACAAACTATGTGCTATTCCTATTCAAGAAGTTGAGTTTTGGGAACTACACATTGTGTTATAGGGGTACACACCATGTAGTGGGTCTCAAGGGTGTGGCGATTTCTCTATCAGACCTACCACATGGGGATAGATGGCCATGTAGGATACACATGCAGTGACCAAGTAGGTTCAATGCTATGTAGTCATACACGAACAAGAAATGTATATATCCTTGTTCATGGGAATGTACCCATGCTGTAGTACACATTGTGTACTGGCTATACATGCCATTTCTAAATTCGCATTACATACTAAGTTATGATGAGGTACAGGAGAGGGTACAATTTTTTGGGATAAAAGCCATGTGCCAGACGTAAATCTAGGTAATATGGGAAGGTACATTCTTAGTGGTATGTGGCCCAAAACTAGGGATGACCAATGGGGTACACATCGTGTACTCGATGTTCACGTTGTGTACATCTCAAACACAAGGTTATGTGGCATGTCTTCCGTCCTAATGTTAGAATTGGATTTATGAGTGGTCTATTTAGTGTTTTTCCCATGAAGATCACAATGGTGTATTTTTTCACCATTTAGATGCCTTATTTAGGGTTTTTAATACTATTTTTGTTTTTCAAGTGGTTTCCTTTTGAGGGGTTTTTGTGGTATAATCCTCTCAGTGGATAAGTAGGATGTTTTGATTTTTAGTGAGGGTATTCATTTGTTGACAACCTCGGATTCAAGATTCACAATGAGTCTTCTGGATGTTATTTGAACAAATTTCAGTAGGTAGGATTGATTGTATTCTTGGTTGGAATCACCAGTATTATTTTTAGAGGTTTTGGTCTTGTTAGTTAAGAGAGGAACATGTAGAAGGCTTGTGGGAGGATAGATATAATTGGATATCAGGTATGAATTGGTTCCATGGTTTTATACCCTAAGACATGTCTAATAAACCTATTACGGGGAACACCCTCTTAATAGTGGTGTTGCTCGAGGTTTTCCTTATGGATGAGTTTTATTAGGTTTCTATCCTGGGACGTGTTCTATGGTTTGAGTTGGGGGTCCAAACAAGATTCCTTTGAGTGGTATTAGCTGGAGGTTTGGTTTGACTGGATGAGCCCCTAATATGATGTCCTTCAAGAGATGTTGTTTTCTGGAGGAAACCCTTAATGGGATTCTTGTTGTGCTGAGTTTTCAAAATAGTGGTGGTTTCCCTATATTTGGATGGACTATAAGATGGCCAGTGCTAATTATTGTTGTTCTGTTTAAGGTTTTTTGTCCTATCTTTCCTTGGTTCTTCAACTGCTTATCAAAGGATTGAGGTAGTTCATGAACTTGTATGTGAGGGAGGAAACCTTTGGTATATTATTGGACCATGCATAGACCCTGGGATTTTTTTCTCTCTCTTATGTTGGTTGAATGGTTTCTATTATGTGGGGTTGGGAGATAATAGATGATCATGATAAGTGTAGCAACCATATATAGATAATTTTCCAAAGGCTAGGAGTTGTGTAACATTGTGTACATTTCACTCTTGGAGACATGGTGTTCTATGGGTTATAGAACTACATCAGGAACCCTGGTGTTTTGATGATTGGTTCATTCCCCAAATTAATTCTTAAAGACATTTGGGGATGGTATTATACTCTCGAGCTTTATTGGTGGTCACTAATATTAGTTCAAATCAAATAATTGGATTAAAAGTGCCCAATAGATGTGTTTCAGTGTTTGTTTCTAGGATGAGATTCTAGGGTTCGACATGTGTTCCTGGCCATGGTGGTGGTGATGTGTTACATTCGTTGAGGGATGTCTAGAAACACTTTCGGGTTGGTGAAGGCTTGAGATTTCCCTATTCCTATATAGGGAGGTTATCTTGATAAAAGAAAATCAATCTAGATATATTCTTGGTTCGAGCATGAGTTACCCTATCATTATGGAATCCCTGATAAGTTTTGGATAGGTTGAGTTTTCCATGGGAATGTGTGGTTGAGTACTGGGGGTGATCATGGTTTTGTTGTTGTTTCCTACTGAGAGGGAAGTTTTTGTTTGGTTCATGGACATATTGGTTTGGTAGGTCTTTGGGTAGTATTATGAGGGTGTGTTGTGGGGCTTGTGGTCCTATTTTGTTTCACATGTGGTTGGTGGTAGTGTTGGTGGTTGTTGGGATGTGGTAGAATCTATGTTTTATAATCGGAGTGTTGAAGGCACTCTGGTTGGTGTGGATAATCCAACCTGAAGAGCATGGTTAGTGGGTTTAGGTTCATTATCATAGTTTTATTATGTAATGGATCATTTGACTGTGACAGTTTGTGAGATATTTTTCAAGGATCACTATTCCAGAAGGAGGAGAGTGATGTGGATTTGGTTTTTTGGAAGAAATCTATATTGTGAATGAATGTTTGTATATGGTTTTGAATAGTATAATTAGGGGTGTGTGAGTTCTCTGAGAGATGATTCTATATTGATGAATGCATATGGTGGGGAGTATCCCATTGTTTTCCCTGGGTTTTGGTCATTTTTTAAAATTAATGGATGGATGGGGAGTTGTCATTCTTGGTAGGCCCAAAAGGGCGGTGATTGATGTTCTTTGTTGGTGGTCTAGTGTGAACTATTTGGACTCAAATTTCCATTACGTTTCAAAGTATATGGAGTGTGGGAAGTGGATTTTGGTGCATGGTTGAGGGATAAATATATTGATACATTAGTGGTGGGGAGCATCATATCGGTCATGACTGAATGTACCTCTTTAGAGGTGTTATCTGTGTTGTTTGGCTGGTTGGTGGGTGGTCGTGGTAGTGTTGGTAGAAAAAGATGTTTTAGTGAAACATGGTTGTTGGATAACCACCTAGGAATCTTAGTTGAGATAAGTTTTTATTTTGGGGTAGTTTTTCAGGAATCATATCGTAATGGTTTAAGTAAAACATGATACGATTTTAAATTTTTATCTTCAATGGTTTTTTGGGAAATAATGGTAATTTATCTCTTTAGGAGACCTCTTAAAATTTTCCGAACCACTCTTTTGGTAATATAATTGGGAGTTAATCCCCAAATTGGGGTTTTCTAAAATTAAAAGTTCTTCAAATTTTGAACGAATATTTAATATTTGATAAATTTTAAATTACTTATTCTTGACTGTTCACCCATTGATATAATATTTTTGGACAATTATATATAAATTCATATATCTATATTGAGTTCGGTATTGATGAAGTTTCTTAAGCAGTGCATGACCTCACATTGGTGTTAGGTACATGTCAGCCCCTTTTCATCTCTCTTCATTTTATTTTTTATTTTTTCTTTCCTTTTTTACTTATTATCAAGTTTTTCATTAGTTCATTAGTGTTTAGTATACTTCCTCCTCTCATGGGGTTTCATTCTGCCAATATATTATAGGTATAGAAGAGGGATATAATATGAAGAGAGGGAGGAGGAGGTCCCACTATGAAGCTCAGGTAGTACCATATAATCATGATGGTGATGTGGAGTGTGAATTAGTTCAAGGGATTATTGGTTTTCCACCAAAAGCGGTATATTTTTTATGTTTAAACCATAAATTATAATATGATATTTTATTGAATAATAATATTTTTATTTGTTTTTGGGGACCTCTTCTATGTCTATCTAGTAGTTTTGTGGTGAATATGTGTATCTTGGGGTGTTCTGGGAATTATTGAGTGATTTATGTTCAAAAATTCTCAATGAAATGGAACGTGGTGTCATGGACACATGTTTTTTGTTCTATTTGTTTAGGGAATATTTATTCTTATAACTACACTCTTAAATCTATAGGTACACACCTTGTTCTAGGGGTAGACATCATGTGCTAGGGGTACAAGCCGTGTAATGGGTCTCTAGGGTGTGTCCAAGTACTCGAAAAAAACACCCAATTTTTGGGTATAAGGATTTGTATGGTACACATCAAATGAATTTGTGTGATTTACTCTATGTATGCATACCGAACCACATGGGTTACATGGAAAGGTACACATGAAGGGAGCCATGATGGAACACATGTCATGTCCTAGCTGAACTGACCATGTTTTTAGGTGTATGACACACTGAGTGAAGGTGAGTTACATGTGATTGTACAAATTATTGGTTATATTTTTTTTATAAAAATAAAAACCATTTAAATTAGGTAGGAACATGATGAGTGTGATGGTAAACATGACCACAAAGGGAACCTTGGTGTTCACACTGTGTACCTGAGGTACACAACTCATAATTCCCTTTCCCTAGGCTATTTGGCCTACCTTTCACCCTACTGTTAGTATAAGATACGTGAGCGGTGCATTATGAGTGTTTTTTCCATATAGATCGTAATGGTGGAGTCTTATCAAAATTTAGAGGTTGTATGATTATTGTATTATTCCATTTTTTGGGATGTTTTCCTTTGGGTTTTATTATTGTAGAATACACATGGGGTATGGTTTGTGTGTTCTGTGGATTGACTGGGGGATTTTTGTTGCTGATGAAATAGGAATGAGGAATCAAGGTGAGTCTTATTTAAGTGATTTTGGAATGTTTGGGGGGGGGTGTCAGGACCATGTGTTTATTTGGAAAGAATCACTAGTTTGGTTTTTTGAGGTATGGGTTATATTTCCAGGTGTTGGAACTGGTAAGATCCTTGTGGGTTGTTTGACAAAATTATATGATGAGTGTGACTATATTCCATTGAAAAGTGTTTGATATAGGCCTGATATACTTTGTCTAGAGAACACCCTTCTAGGTGAGTTTCTGGTCAAGGTTTCCCCTCTAGTAAAGGTGTTGTTTGATGTTTCCCTTTAGGGTAGGTGTTTTAGGGTTTGAGTTTGGATTCCTTGCATGGTTCATTAGAGTGGGTTGGATCCAGTTTGGTTCTCCTATAAGAATCCCATGTAGGGTGTCCTACTGGAGCATTGGATTTCTTGAGAAATGTAAGACCCCAATCTTTAATAGTATGTGTCCCTATGAATAATGTAGTAGCTTGCATTGTATGTAACATGGAGTTTTTACACACCACGACCAATCAAACTTGTCGTTATGAATAGTAATACCCACATTTTGAAATTTTCTATATTGTATTTTTTTTAAATGGCCTTCACTTTTTAATTAGGAATTTCAAAACTAGGTTAGGGTGAATTTTTGGTATTATTCTGAAAACATTCATTTTTTGATGAATAGTGAAAACACTGCTTTATTATTTAAAACAGACTTTTAATTTAAGTAATTTGTTATTTTATTTTAATTTATTTCCTTTTAAAAGATATACATTATACCTATATTTTTTTCAATGTAATTCATTGGAGTCATTTTTTAATAAGTTTAGATATATGAAATTTTATTAATCTTTTTACAGTCTTTAACCCAACTTCTATGAGTATTTGCAAATTTTAATAAAACATAATTATACCAAATCTATGAGTTGAATTTAAAAAATCTGAGAGACACGGCTAACATCAGTAAGTAAAATGTGGTTCAATAAGTTGAAAATAATTTTTGGTGAATAGTAACTTTAGACTTTTATTTACAACAGTAAACGTAAATAGGGTAATTAAGGGTAAAAATGATATTATAATTACATTAACACATGTCCTAAATTTATTGGATACATGTAATTTGACCAAAAACTACCTTAGGAATAAAATATTATACTCTTTGGTCCACTTGGATTAGATTAGGAAATTTATTATTATTTTATTTCAAGAAGAGTTAAAAGAGTTAAATTCAATGTTTAATAACTAAAAAAAATTTAATATAGGGTTTCCCAAAATATAAATTTTAATGATAAATAGTCAATAGAAATCTAAAAAGATTTCCTACATAATGGGATTTTATTTATAAAATTTAGACGTTGAATAATTTAATTTATTTATGACACAATGATGATGTAGTAGTTACCTTAATAATGAAATATTAAAAAAATTGATATTACAAATATCCAAATAAATGAAAATTGAGACTTCAGATGAATTATACTAATTTATAGATAAATATTACCTGTTAGGGTTGATTAAATAAATTTAATTCCATGTGATAATGTTTCTATGGCTTTAAAAAAATCAAATACTAAATAGTGTCAAAGTTGACATAATTGAGTTTTTAAAAAAAATACTATATTATTAATTGGTATAATATTTCTAAAAATATAATGTTTGGCCAGAGGACATAGATAAGGTTATATATATTAATACTGAACAACTCGGTGTCCTATTGTATTGTTATAGTATGTTTATGAACCATATAATATAAAAATTAAAAGGGACATGGTAAATGTCAAACTATTCAACTATGAGTAAATTCTAAAAGATAAGGTTAATATGGTGACCTAAACCTGTCTAAAACATATTGGTTGAGAGTTTTTCGACCCATCCTTACCATATCTTTGAAATAAATTATTTTTAATCCACTATAAACGTAAAATTATTTTATTATAAAATAATCTTTCAAGCTTTTCCTAATGTGACCCCCACCTCTCTTATAAAAGGGTACTTCCCCTTCTCATAATTTCACAAATCCAGATCCATTTGTCTCATCCAAACCCTACCAAAATATTCTCTCAAATATCCTCCCTTCATCTTATAGGCCTTACTTTGATCAGAAATCCAACCTAAGGAGCCCTTTCGATCATCTCAAAAGGAAAACCCCAAAGAAGATGTAATAACTTCACCACCCTCTTTCAAGTTCTTTTCTTCTTCCACTTCCTCTGTCATTGTTATTTCCATACCAAAATAATAACTATAGTACCTTCTAAATACTATTATATTCTTATAAATATGGTAGAACCCTATTTTTTGTTCTATCCATCCTGTATTTGATAATATCACCATAGGTGTGTACGTACGGCTTACCATCTCCATGTCGTGCTGTAGTTTGTTATTCAAACACTTCATTTTTTGGATGGGTATAATAATGAGTATAACAAATGTAAATAATAAAAATAAAATTTTAATGATTTTTTATATATGATATACCATCCAATTATATATGATTTCACCATCAATATAATGATATTGTCGCTTGAGTGTATATACGAATTACAGTCTCCACGAATGCAATGAGATTCATTCTCCTTCACAATCATTCAAGAATGATTTTCATTTGATGATTAAAAATAATTTTTATGAGAATAATGTAATTATATATATTAATAAAATATATCATATCCATAACAAATACATCTTACATAACCAAGCATATAAAGGAAAACAAATCAATTAACACCCGAAATGATGATACTACTAAAATAATGATATCATATTTATGTATATGATTCTCATAAAATTTAATAATGATGATTGAACTATTATATAGTAGTTTAACATACCCTCAACTATGGAAAAGTACAAGGTAAGGGTTAATTCTACAATATCTTTACTTATCTGAGGTTTTTAATACGTAGGTATCTACATGTACCTCATTATCATCCACATCCGTGTTTTCTTAAAAATGAAATTCAAAATTTTTTTAATATTTACTAGACTATGGGTTAAATTCATTTATACACTTATTTTACTACATATGTTTTTAAAGGAATCTTTTCATCTTTACCCAAACAAGGTACTTTATGACCTTATCTAAAAAATTAAGGTAAGAATATCTTTTTTAGACTTATAGGGCGGGTGCAGCTATTTTCCGCTGTTATTACATCATCGAAGCTTCCCATACAAGCTATTAAGAATATTTTCAAAATAATTTTTTTAAATTTTTAATTATATGACTTTTAAATGATTTCAAAATAAAAAGAGATATTTCTCTACAAAAATTTTTTATTTCATTTATGTCACCATCCTTTGATCGATTTTAAGCTGTTTTGAAGTTGATTATTATGATAAAAATCTTCCGTACTATATTGAAGGTTTTTCTGATATGTTTGACTGTGGATGTGTTATGTTTACACCATTCATGGTTTATGGGTAAATTATTAAAATTTTGTATGATAGTTTTAATAGGACGGTTTATGTTATGTTTAAACCCTTTCATATGAGGAATGCATTGGACTTAGTAATTGATCGGTGGAGCCCGCTATAACACCATGATGCATCAGTAGGTATCATGATACAAACTAGAGACTTGGCCCAAGTACATGAAAAAACATTATTTGTCATCTTATCACCTAGACTAGAACATGTGGTTATAAAGTGTGGAATTAGGAATTCCAACATTATGAAATTGGATATTGATATTACATGTGATTATTCAACTAGTAGAATATCCATGTGAATATGTAAATTTAATTATTTGATTTATCTTTGACACATTATGATGAAGTTTATGTTTAAAAGGCGTGTGTTTTAGTCTTATACATTTCCTTAAATGTTTATACTTATTCTTGAAAGTTTCCACTTTATTGTTATCCTTACTAAGGATCTAAGCTCACCCCTTTCTATGATCTATATTTCCAAGGATGTGAAGAAGTATATTATAACTGACCTTCAGGGATAGTATAAGGGATGACTATGGTCAATGGATACAATGTTGTTGTTGTTTTTTTATAATCTTATGTAAAACTTTTGAATATATCTAGTACTCCCTAGGCCACTAAATTGATCAGTATTTTAGGATTTTTATCCCTTATGATCATGTTAATGTTAGGTAATAATAGAAAGACTCTGGGTAGCAGGGGTTGGTGAATTATAGTTGGTATCAGAGGAAGTTTAGTACAAACCTTGAAAACTATATTTAGATAAACTCTGATTAGAGGACGTTACCCTATGATAGACATTGAGGATTTGTATAGAAAAACATCCTAGAATTTTAGTAATTTAGATATTTTTTGTATTTTCTAAACAATACATCTCTGTCTGGATATGAGCAGGTAGAGGCGGCTGTAGCACCGATTTACCTTGGTGTGAAAACTCCAACAAGGAGTTTCGGTCTTGACCTAGGGTATCCTGGTACACAACAACGGGCCTTTCTACACTCTTGGATACGACACTCCTAGGGGATATGCTTAGGATAATTCACATTTTCATTACAATCCATTATGAAGGATTTATGAGTATATACCTTCTCAAGGAAAACATTTATTATTATTATTGATTAAATATATAAATTATTCAATTTATGTTAAGTGTTTTACAAGTTTTTAATTAGGTATTGAGATTAATAAACTAATCTAGTGTATTCAATTGATTAGTAATGGAACCTTTTGGAAGGAATGGAAACAGTATCAATTCACGTAATCTATGTAAGAGTTTACCTCTTACTCGAGATAATTATAGTGGAGCTGGTGATGAAACTTGTGCTGATAAACTTATCACCATACTGGGAAAACTCACTCAGGTTATGAATAATTACCATACCTATATGGGGCACCCTGATCAACAATGTGTAGGATCAATGTTAGACCAATTCATGGGGCAAAAACCACAAATATTCAATGGGAGTAAAAATCCATTAGTAGCTGAGCAATTAATAATTTCCTTTGAGAAAATATTTCATGCATCGGTGAGTAGCGAAAGGGGAAAAGTTTCCATTTCAGTTTATCGCCTCATGAGAAATGTAGATCAATGGTGGTCATTAATCCAAAACAAAAAGGAATATGAATAAGTATTGACCATGGAATGAAGGGAGATTAAATATATTTTCATATAAAAATACATTCCGTATGAACATCGAGCTGATATGGAAAGACAATTTCTGAGTCTACGGAAAAAGAAGGATGAGAATGTCACTAAGAACAAAGCTAACAATACAAGGTTATCAAGGCATGAAACAGATTATATACATAACCCAAGTAGTAATATTGATCGATTATTTGATGTGTTAATACAATTTCTCCATCGAGCATTATTCCCACAATCCTTCTCATCATATGGTTCTTTTTTCTCATGTGCTATCAAGATAGAAAAGGAATTCTCTATGACTTTGGACTTCATAACAATTCAACAGAAGAAGAGATCTGCAGATCACTCTGGAAATGGAAATAAGGGGGTGAAGGGAAATATTGAATATCCATCGTGCATTAAATGTTGGAAGAAACACCCTAGTACGTGCTTGAAGGGAAGTGAGTCTGTTACAAGTGTAGTGAAAAAGGCCACCAAGCTCCTGATTGCAAGGGAAAGAAATAGGCTATCAATGTTGAATGCTTCAATTGTATATAAAAGGGAAATTATGCAAATGAATTTCCTATGCGCCAATGGTTATTACCTCCGAAAATGCCAAGGGAACAAGTACAAGATTATACGATCAGTACTGCTGAGGTTGAAGCTCCAAAAGACGTGGTGGCAGGTAATTTAATGGTTTCCTAAAGTTTATCCAATGCTTTATTTGATTCTGGATCATGGAATTATTTCACAACATTCATGTTTTCTGTGAAAATAAGATATTTTCAATTTGACTTAACAAGGGAGTTGTCAGTCAAAACACCTAAGGGAAGTATCATCGCAACAACTGTTTGTGAAATAGTTCCCATTAGGGCATATAAATGCTCATTATCTATTGATCTCATCATCATACTGATGATTGAATTTGATATGATCGTTAGAATAGATTGGATTTCAGACCATTATGAAAAAATTTATTGTAAGAAGAAGGAGGTTATAATTCTCTATGATGATAAGGAGTACCTTATCTTTAGAGTAGAAATGTTTGAACCTGATTCTTATCTATATCCACCCCTAGTAGCTCTAATAAATTCAATTATTATGGGGGAAGAGTATGAAATAATTATTGGTGAGGAAAAGAATGTTCGAATAGAGGACATAGATATTGTGCAAGAATATGTTGATGTGATTCTAGAGGACTTACCTGGACATCCTCCAAAATGAGAAATTGAGGTTTCCATTGATTTAATTCATGGTTCATGGCCCATATCGAAGACCCCTTATAAAATGGCCACTATGGAATTAGTGGAACTAAATAAACAATGAGAATAATTGAGTAATAAGGATTTATTCTCCCTAGTGTTTCTCCTTGGGAAGCCCCTATCCATTTTGATAAGAAGAAAGACGGATCTAGTAGGTTGTGCATTGACTACAAGGAGATTAATGCTATTACAATAAAGAAATAGTATCCCCTACCTCACATTAATGATTTATTTGCCAAAATTCATGGAGATAAATATTATTTAAAGTTTGAACTTTGACATGGATATCATCAATTGTGTGTGAAGAAGGAAGACATTCTGAAAATATTATTTTGAACTAGGTACAAGCATTATGAGGTTACAGAAATTCATTTTGGATTGTTTAATGCACCCTCTGTCTTCATGGATCTAATGAATTGAGTTTTCAAGGAATATATTGATTACTTAGTAGTGGTATTTATTGATGATGTCATGGTATACTCAAAAATCTATGAAGATCATGAATATCACTTGCGAACTATTCTAAAAACCCTCAGAAGAAATTAATTATATGAGAAGTTTAGCAAGTGTGAATTCTGGATTCAAGATATTTTTTTTCATGGCCATATTGTCTCTAAGGATGGAATCTAGGTTGATCCATCAATGACCAAGGCAATACAAGAATGGATAGCACAGATGAGTATAAATGAGGTACGAAATTTTATTGGTTTTCTAAATTATTATCAACGTTTCATCCAGAACCTTTCCCAGTTGGCTAAACCAATAATAAGGCTCACATATAATGGGTTTAAATTTTTTTGGACAAAAAATTGTGAATAATTTTTTGAAGAACTAAAGTGTATATTAGTCAATGATCCTATCTTGACTCTACCATCAAGGAATGATGGGCTTGTTATTTATAGTGATGCTTCAAATAAAGGACTTAGTTGTGTCCTTCTGCAGAATAACAGAGTTATTTCTTATGCAGCACGATAGTTATAAATTAATGAGAAAAACTATATTTCTCATAATCTTGAGTTAGCAGCTATAATATTTTCTCTGAAAATATGGAGACACTATCCCTATGGTAGAAAATGTGAGATTTATACTGATCACAAGAGTTTGAAGTGTATTTTCTCATAGAAAGAACTAAACATGAGGCAAAGAAGATGGCTTGAACAACTCAAATATTATGATACACTACAACCCGAGGAAGGAAAATAAGGTGGAAGAAGCATTCAGTAGAAAGGATCATGAAGTTTTGAACAAGATGAGAGTTGAAAGGGATCCAATTTCCATAGATCTTGTAAAGAATTATATGGAAATAACCATGGAAGGTGAAACATCAATATTTTTTGAAATGGTCTCCAAACCCTATTTACTAGAAAGGATAAAGAGTTTTCAGACTGATGATGAGGAGTTTCAAAAGATGATTAATGTTGTGAATAATGAAAGATTGAGTGACTTCATATATGAGGCTGGAATTTTAAAATTTGGGAATTAACTTTGTGTTCCTAACAAACCCGATCTAAAAAAGGAATTGTTGAATGATGATCATAGCTTCAATTCCTCTATACACCAAGGGATCACCAAGATGTATAGATATTTGAAGTAACATTTTTGGTGGGACAACATGAAGAAAGAGATTGCTGATTTTGTGTGAAGACGTATAGTTTTTCCACATGTGAAAGCTGGAAGGCAATAGCCTTGACGAGTCATGAAACCTCTTCCCAATCCTGGGTGGAAATGAGATACTTTTACGATGGTTTTTTTCATGAGGCTACCATAGACTCTAAGAAGAAATGATTCAATATATGTCATTGTAGATCTTCTAACCAAGTCAGAACATTTTCTTGTTGTAAGAGAAGATTTACCACTTGAACTTATTGTAGGACTATATATTAATGATGTTTTAAGACTTCATGGAGTACCCCTATTGATAGTTTCTAATCATTATCACCATTTTAGATCATGATTATGGAAAATTCATCATAATACCTTGGATACAGAACTTCATTTGATCAATTTCTACCACCCTCAAAATGTTAGACAATCAAAACAGACTATTAAAACCTTAGAAGAAATGTTGAGATATTGGTCACTTGACTTTATAGGTATTCGGGATCAATATTTACCTCTGGTATAATTTTTTTATAGCAAATACTTCTATTAAAGTATTCATATGACACCATAGGAAGCGTTATATGGAAAGAGATGTCGCAAACCAACTTTTTGGGATGATTTTGGTGAAAGAAAACTTTAGGCCCAAAACATGTTGAGGAAATAATGAAAAATATGAGTATTATCCAAACCTGAATTAGAGCAGTTCAAAGTAGGAAAAAGAGTTATGCCAATAATCAGAGGAATGATTTGGAATTTCAAGTAGGAGATCATGTTTTCTTGAAGGTTTCTCCATGGCAGGGTGTCATACGACTTGGTAAAAAGGGTAAATTGTGTCCTAGGCACATTCGACCTTTTGAAAATCTAGAATGATTTGGAAGTGTGGCATATCGTTTGGAAATGCCTCCAAGTCTCTCTAATATTCAGGATGTGTTCCATGCTTTGCTGTTGAGAAAAAATATTCTTAGCCCAAAGCATGTACTCACCTATGAGGAAATTGAACTGAAACCTAATATATCTTATTGTGAATGGCCTATCAAGATTCTTGATACCAGAGAACAAGTGATGAGAAACTGGATGACTAGTCTGGTAAAAGTTCTACAAAGAAACCATAAGATGGAAGAGGCAACATGGGAACCAGAGGAACATATGATGAAGAACCACCGAATGTTTTTAAGCAGTAATATTTTAGAAATTTTGAGGATGATATTATTTTATAGAGGAGAGAATGTAACATACCAATCTTCCATGGTACGTTCCCCTTTGAATAATGCAGTAGCTCGTGTTGTATGCAACATGGAGTTTTAACACACCACGACCAATCAAAAAAACCCTTATGAAAAGTAATACCCACTTTATAAAATTTTATAAATTCAATTTTTCACAATGGACTTCATTTTTGATTTCTTAATATCAAAATTAGGTAAAGGTAAATTTTTTGTATTTTTCTGAAAACATTCAATTTTTGATGAACAGTGAAACACATAGCATCATTGTTTAAAAACGAATTTTTATTTAAATAATAATTTAATTTAATTTAGGTCAAAATAGATACATAATACCTATATATGTTCAATGTAATTTATTGGAGTCATTTTTTAATAATTTAGATATATAAAATTTTATCGAACTTTTTAACGTCTTTTACCCACCTTCTAGTAGCATTTGAAAATTTGCATAAAAGTAAATTTTAATGCATCTGTGAGTTGAATTTAAAAAATTTGAGATACATGGTTGACAACAGTAAGAAAAATGTTGTTTAATACAGAGAAAATAATTTTTATCAATATTATCTTTTGACGTTTATTTACCACGATTAAAAGTAAATACGGTAATTATGGGTTAAAATGAGGTTATAATTTCCCTAACACATGTATTTATTCAATTGGATAAGTGTAATTAGACAAAAAAATCATAGGAATTAAATATGATCCTCTTTTGTCTACTTGGATTATATTACGACATTTATTATTATTTTATTTAAATAAGAGTTAAAAGAGTTAAATTCAATAGTTAAAAACTAAACCATTTTTAATATAGCGATACACAAAATATAAATTTGAATATAAATATTCATTAGAAATATAAAAATATTTCATACATAATGTTATTTTATTTATAATTTTTAGACATTTAACAATTTAATTTATTTATGACACAATGATGATGCAATAATTGCCTTAATAATGAAATATTAAAATAATTGATCTTGTAAATATAGAAATAAATGTAAATTGAGACTTCTAATGAATTAAACTAATTTTATAGGTTCATATTACATATTAGGGTTGGTTACATATATTTTATTCGAAGTGATAAGGTTTTTATGGCATTAAAAAAAATAAAATACTAAATAGGGTCAAAATTGTCATAATTGAGTTTAAAAAAATACTATATTATTAATTGATATAGTATTCCTAAAAAACTATGGTTCACAAAAATGAAATAGATATGGTTATATATATTAATACTGAACCACATGGGGTTCTCCTGGCTAGTTATATTATGTTTATTAACCATATAATATAAAAATACAAAGAGACAGTTAAATGTCAAAAATATTTAACTAAGAGTTTAATATAAAAGATAAGGTTAATATGGTGACCTAAACCTGTCTAAAACCTACTTGTTGAGCGATTTTTGACCCATCTCCACCTTATCCTAGAAATAAATAATTTTTGTTCCCTTAGAAACCGAAAATGATTTTATTATAAAATAATATTTCATGCTTTTTCTAAAAATGACCCTCACCTCTCTTATAAAAGGGTACCTCCCCTTCTCTTAATTTCACACATCCAAGGATATTTTGCTGAGCCAAACCTGGCCCAAATATCCTCTCAACTATCCTCCCTTCAACATAGTGGAATTAAATTGATCATAAAACCAACATAAGTATCCCTTTTGATCCACTCAAAAGGAAACACCCGAAGAAGAGGTAATAATTTCACCACCCTCTTTCAAGTTCTATTCTTCTTCCACTTCATCTTTTTTTGTTGTTCCCATAACAAAATAATAACTCCAGTACCTTCTACATTATTTTATGTTATTATAAATATGGTACGACCATATTCGTTATTCTATCTATACTATAAATGACAAAGTCACCATACATGCACAAGTAAGGCTTACCGTCTCTATGTCGTGGTGTAGTTTGTTATTCAAACACTTCATTATTTGGATAAGTATAATAATGAGTATAACTAATGTAAATAATCAATGTAACATGTTAATGATTCTTTTTATGTGATATACCATCCAATTACTTATTATTTCACCGTCAATATAATTTTATTCATACATGTGCGTACGTACAGATTACCATCTCCACGAACGCGATGGGATTCATTCCCTATCGTAATCATTCAAGAATAATTATCACATTATGATTGAAAATAATGTTTATGAAAATAATATCATTCTTTATATGAATCAAATACATCATATAAATAACAAACATGGCTTACATAACCATGCATATAATGGAAAATGAATTAGATATCACCTGAAATGATGATACCACTAAAATAATGATATCATATTTCTGTATATGAATCTTGTATAATTTTATAACAATGATTTAACTATTTTACTGGAGGATAACATACCCTTTACTAGGGAAAAGCACAAGGTATGGGTAAATTTTACAATCTCTTTACTTATTTGTGGTTGTTAACACTTAAGTATCTACTGGGACCTCTTTATAATCCACATCTGTGATTTATTAAAAATGAAATTCAAATCATTTTTACAATTTACTAGACTATGGGTTAAAGTCATTTATACCCTTATTTTAAAACATATGTTTTGAAAGGAATCTTTTAATATTTTTCCAGACAAGATACTTTATGACCTTCTCTACAAAATTAATGTAAGAATGTATATTTTTAACTTATACGGCGGTTGTGACAATTTTTTTCCATTATAACATTGTCGAATCTTCCCATACAAGATTATAAGAATATTTTAAAAATAAATGTTTTCTTTTATAATTATATGACTTTTAAATGATTTCAAAATAGAAAGATAAATTCCTCTACAAATTTTTTTGATTTAATCTATGTCGACATCCTTTGATAGATTTTAAGATTGTTTGAAGTTGTTTATTATGATACAAATCTTCCATATTGTATTGATGGTTTTTGAGATATGTATTACGGTTGATGTGATATTTTTACACCATTCATGGATTATGGATATTGTATTGAAATTTCATATTCTAGTTTTAATATGAATATTTATGTTATGTTTAAACATTTTCATATGAGGAATGCATTGGACTTAGTAACTGATTGGTGGAGCCTGTTATAGCTCCTCGATGCATTGATAGGTCTCATGAGACAAACTAGTGAATTGACACATGTCCATGATGAAATCTTATTTGTAGTCTTTGAACATGGCCTTGACTATGTGGTTATGAAGTCTGGCATTATGCATTCAAACATTATGAAATTGGTTATTGATAGTAAATGTGATTATTCGACTAGTAGAATATCCATGTGAATAATTAAATGGAATTATTTGATTTATATTTTCCATTTTTTAAGGATATTTAAGATTAAAAGGCTTGTGTTTTAGTCTTAAACATTGACTAAAATGGTTATGATTATTCTTGAATGTTTCCGCTATATTGTTATCCTTACTGAGCATCTGAGCTCACCCCTTTCTATGTTTTATTTTTCCCAAGATGTGATGAAGTATATTATTACTGACCTATTGGGATAGTGTAAAGGATGATGTGGTCAATAGAGACAATTTGGTTTTTTTTCTAATTTTATAATGTTATGTAAAACTTATGAATTTATCTTGTACATCCATGGAAACTAAAATGGCCGGTCATTTGGTATTTTTATCCATTGTGATCATGACAGTGTTATGTAATAATGCACCAACTCTAGGTAACTGGGGTCGAGGTGTTACAAGGAACCCATATTAGGGTTTCTTATTGGTCTTTGGTTCTGAGAAATCTTGTTGAGTCTCTCTATTTGGTTGTCCTATGAGGGGTACCATGCTAGTATTTGAGGTTTTGGTTAAAGGGTGAAGGTGTTATCTGGACACGGTGCTTGAGATGTAGATCATAGTGTTGTGGTTGTTCATGTTTTGTTATATGAGTGAGGACACATTTAGGATATTATTCAACATGGCATGGACCCTAATATTGATTATTCTAATCTTATCTGTTGATTGATGGGTTGTTTTGAGGTGGGGCTAGGATTATAATGGAAGGTCTGGATGAGTGTAGCTACCTTAGCATAACTGATTTCCCAAAAGTAGTTGTTTGGACTATGGAATCTATTAATCCCTAAGACCCAGTTTTCTATGGGTTATGGGGCACTGTCAGGCGACTCAATAATACCATGATATATTAATTTTCCCATTTTTTTCAGAATTAATTCTAGTAATGGTAGTATGATCTCAAGTTTGAAAAGGAGTCCCTACCAATAGTTCAGATCATATAATTGGATTTATTTTTCTTAGTATATGTGTTTCCTTTTTTACACTTAGGATTAGATGTTAGGGCATTTCATGTGTGCATATCCTTGTGTTGGACATTGGATCTCCTTCATGATTAGGTGGATGTATTGGATGTTGTGGTTGTGTGAGAAAAATTTCATAATTTCTATGTTTGGGGAAAATGTGATGGTGGTTTACCTCTGTGTGTTAAGCTAATATTTGATGTTTTCTATTTCATTTTGATTATCACCTTTTCCCATTTTTTATATTTTTTATCTCTTGTTTGGTGACTTGTTTGGCTATGAAGGATACGACCTCTGTTTCATGCACTTTTTATAGAGAGATGATGTTAGTTCTAATATTGGGGGTTTGCTACTTTGGTTTTTCTAATCCCTACGTGTTCACCTCGATGTGAATCTTATGTCTTATTTCAGGCCAAGCATAATGTGGTGGATCACGCAGAGGACCTGTGTTTTATGTTGAGTTATACATCCTCATGTGGAGATTGAGGATCGAGTAGGAGAAGTTCAACCATGATTGAGACTAGTTACATGGTTAGGATATGAATAGATTCATATCCTAGTGTGTTTATTTTATTTTAGTTAATACTATATGAGGTTGTACTATTCGGTGGCCATTTTATATATTCTATGCCATCAAGTATATAAGAATCATTTCATTTATTATAGTTATTAACATTATTTATTATTTAACAGTACTCAAACGTTCCTGGTTACAAGTATGTTTAGCTTATTTATATTGATATTTCATTTTTATCTATGGGAATAATATCCTCACTGAATCATTTTTTTCCTTTCCCACTAAACGACATCCTCTAGTGTATGAGGAGGTGTGCTTGATGCCTTGTTTTTGGCCAGAATATGTGATGGGTTAGGTGAACCTAGTCTATTTCATGACATAAATACGTGTAATTTGACTTAATTTTGTTACTTTATAGTTTCTATATATGTATAGTGCATAGATACATATAAATTGGGCCACATCATTTTGAAATAATTCATGTCCTTTCATGTGTAGGGGTGATGGAACAAGAATTATGAGAATATAATAAAACCCTAGGAAAAATTTTTGGGTGACCTATTGTTTTTAGAAGAACTATTTTAATGGTTATTGTTTGTTTTTTACAACATTATCATCAAATCATGTAATATTATTAGCTGTTTCTACTGAGGGGTGCACAACTTGGGTACTATTTGGAAAACTATAAAGCCAAATTGTAGGAAATCACATTTTTAAAATTTCGGACATTCTAATTATACCCTCTCATTTTAAAGCTTCCTCACCCCTCCCTACCATCCCACTTGTATGACTCTATACAATGATAACATTGGGTGTGTCATTATTCCATCCATATATGTTTTTCCTTCTTCTTCAGCTTTTTTTCGTTCTTCCTTTGGTAATCTCTTCTTCTTTCTATATTCTCCATCCTCTCTTAATTTTTCACTCTCCCAATTATTAAGGCTCAATTGAAAAACCGTATATTTTATTTTCATTCTAAATTGTTATTATTTTGTTTACTAGGGCGTGAAGACATAATATTCAAGCCTTCTTATCTTCATGGTTTAATGCTTCATGTTATCTGTTCTTATTTTAGTTAGGTGTTTCAATATTTTTTCACATAATTCTCACAATCGATGAAATTATTATTTTTTACATGTCCTTTTACATAAAATTTGGTATTATATGTATTTTATATGATTACTAAGAGGATCTTTCAATGGGTTTTAGTATTTTTAAAAGGGAGACTTCAATCAGAAGTGGATTTTCATGAGCCCTGTGAAGTTTTTTTGAATTAATTTTAATTATGAATATTTATGATTTGAATAATTATGATGTTCTTTATTGATTTTACCTATTTATGGTGATTTATCAATTGTACAATTATTCTAGGATTTATTAATTTATCATTCCCACAATATTTTTTATTTAAATTGGTTTTTACTTCTTGGTTTTAAATGTGTTTTCAATTATAACATGATATACTTTTTATTATTAATTATGGTGTCTAAATATGTACTTATATATTAATTCCAATGTGAATACATAAATACAAATATATATTTATATTTATATTTACATTATGGAAAATATATATATAAATTATTTTATTAAGAAATAGCCATTTTGGAATATGAGAAATGTAATTTTAACATGATAACGTTGTAGAAATGGATTTTCAAGGAGATTTTGGAAAACATAATACATGTTTCAAAATCCATGGATCATTTGACACATCGTTTATTTTTATTTCCTTTAGTAATGTAAAAAATCCTCATCTAAATCCCCATAAATATAAGTTTTTAATATGTTTTACAATGGATATGAATGTTGTTGATGATTATATGAGTTGGAATATTGTGATTTAGTGAGGAGTGTGTGTGAGGGTAGGTTGAGTTTTGACATGTTCATAGTGGCCTTACATTTTGTTACTAGGGTATGGCATGATTGAAAAAAAGAAAATCTTCCTCAAACTATTTTATCAGTATCATGAAAATCGTTTGAAGGAAACAGAACAAAAATTTACTATGTGATTTCATTTAGTGGATGCGTTTGATAGATTTCTCCATAATAACATAAAACATAAATGAAACAACTGTATATTTACATAAAATATACATATTTAATATGACCATTAAAACATAGCTAGTGTATTATCAAGAATTAATAGAAGTTAATGCATTATAAAATATAAGTATGATAAAAATAAGTGATAAATCTTATTTTGTAAAAATTAAACCAGTTTACATGATATGAATAACAAGTTCCTATATTATTAAATTTTTTTTTAAAAAATTTTTTTTTTATGTGATATGAATTTCTCTATCATATTATTTATGACCAATACTAATAAGATATATTTCATATAAATAATTTATTATTAGTAATTTAATTAGTAAATTATTGGAAATATGAATGATAATGGTTAGTATTCTATAAATGTATATTTTCAGAAAAAAATTATTTTTAATTATATGGAACCATTTTAAAAGATAAATTTATAAAATATTAATTTTACTTATTAAAAAAAAATCAATTTTTTATTCATATTGTTATTATTTTCTTAATAATATTTTCGGTGGTTTTTAATTTTTTTGCTCAGTTGTTTGTTAGAATATTTTTAAAATAACATTAATTTTATGAAATTATTAGTATATAAGAATGAATTGGAAATTCATGAATCATTTTTTAGGCCAAATATTTCTTTTATATGTGATTTAATAATTTGAATTTTTTTTATAAACCATCGTGTGATTGGTTTGACCATATAAAATATTTTCACCAAAACTGTTTTTATACAATTATTTTTATTTTATACTAAAATTATATGAATTACATAAATTGAAATAAATGTAATTTATTTCATATTTATAATCAATGGACCCAAATTTCTATTAAGGGAATTATTATTTTAGGCAAAAAGACTAAACTTTTATGAGGTAAAAACTACTTGTTGTTGCTATTTCTAAAACAGAAAAAGAAATAATTCAAGTGGAAAATGGATTGAGACACGATAAAAACAAGACGTAAATTGACTGTATGACAATTTTATTGACATTATCTACCCCACACTCCATTAATTATATATTTTTAGGTACATTACATTTTTAACATGTTCTCTCTTTATAGTGATTTTAAATATTTACCAAAATTCTATTCTCACAACATATAAAACTTTCCTCCACCCACCACTTAAAAAGACCCCTAAAAAAGAATTTTACACTAAAAATATACCATTTTTTCATCCTTTATAACAAAAAATTCACTATATTGTTCTTTTGGCCACAATATATTATCCTATTCCTGCAATTTCAAAGGGATCAGCCAAGGAAATCTCAAAGATCTCAACTTATGGTAGAATATTTACTTAATTTATTCAATTTCTATTTTCCTTTACCAATTCTAATTATCAAATACATATGTAATGAAATCCGTATTGGTTATTTAAAGAATTTTTGTATTCTATGAGAATAACTATTAATTACCTCTTCACTTTTCAATTAAGAAAATTGAAACCACCATTCACGAGTCATGTGGACAACCACCATCACAATGAAACATGTTTCATTTTGATTCCCCACGTCTCAATGATGCTATAAAATTTATATTATTAAATAATTTAAAACATTGATTAATTTTTATTATTTTTTATCAATAAATCTTATTACTCGGTCTTCCCATTTTCGGATAATGATATCATCATCCTTGCATACATACAGACTAACACCTCCATTTAACGATTTATTTTCATTAATGTTTTCATCACTACCTTACTGATATTCAGGTAGATGAGAATAAAGTTTAAATATTATTTGTATGATATCATTAATTTTTTATTGATAATTTTGTAACATATTTATCATACGATCAAAAAATTATTATAGGTAATTCAATCGTTGATGAGAAGGGAACTAAAAGGATAGTAATCCTTTATTTTTATGTAATAAAATCAAATAAGTTATATTATTTTACTACTAATTTAAAATAATTATATAATACTATATTTTACTCTAATTAAGAAAAATATACTTGTTTTATAATTAATTGCTAACTAAAATCACCTCATAATCAGGCATTACTCATTATAGGTTCATCATGAGTCTATTTTACCACCTATATGAACTATAATATTTATTAATATCATGAATTATTATGAGACCTCACATAATTGTATACTATAATATAAATATGTGAATAATTTTCTATTGAATTTGTATATCAATAATTAACTCATTAATTAAGAAAACACATTTCATTTAGTAAGAATCAACAAAATAAGATCATCATAGATTTCATCTTTATAGTTTGTAACCAACACAACCCTAAAATAAATTATATACTCTAAAAATATCAAATATATTTTATTATATTGTCATTAATATTATTTTAATGATGTTATTTTTAATAATAATGAATAAAAATTTTGTTTTTAATAAACAATATTGAATTGATAATGATTCCGTACACTTGGTGTTGAAAATTTGAAAAAAATAAAAAACAATTTTGTGTATAATAAATAAATATGGGAGGAATAAATGGTTAAAAATATGAATAATGTTACTGTTAATTTATTTAATGATATTAATTTTGTTGTTCTTATATTATGGTGAATTTTAAGAATGAATGAGTATCGATGAATGAGTTTTATCTCAAATTCCTCTCTATGAGAAATAAAAGTTATTATGCACCAAATTTCATTTATGTGTTGTATATACTTATTTTTTGCGTTATAATATGACTATTTTACTTCTAATCATATTTTATGTTCAATTAAAATCCCTAAATCATAGTGGGTTTGATTAAAATAATTCTCATGCCACAAGGGACATTTTCCTCAAACCGTATTAATTCCAACATTTTTATGTTACACACCTTATTTCCCCCTAAATGTGGGTTTCAAAAAACATTTATGTATTTATAATATATTTTCAATTTTACAAGGATATAATAAGATAAATACTTTTATTTTCATCATATATCTTTTGATTCAAGGGTTACCTACAGTTATAATAGTTTTGGAAACTTATTTTTTCAATCATTGAGTTATGATCAGTCTCTTAAAATTATTTGATGTATGATTGGTGAATTCTCAAATTGGGTTTTATAATTTAGGATACAGTAATTTATAAATTTTTACCTCATCAAAACCCCTTTTAAATATTCGATTCATCATACAGTGTGTTTTCTATAAGGGATATTGATAACTAAACTCTCATTTCGTAGAGTTATATTGTTTCAACAGGAATGTTTCGTTTCAATTATTCATTTCTCCCAAATATTTTTTTTACTGAACGGTAATTTATATAACTATATGGGGAAATTGTTTTTTGGAAAAAAAAAGTTCTTTAGCTTTCCGTACAATGTGATTTTTGATAAAACGTTATGTTTTAAATAGTTAAAATTCCTTTTCCCTCCACTTTCTAATGTTTGTCTTACTATCATCATTTATCAAACTTAATGTTAATGTATTTTATTGGAGGTATTATTAGATATTAAATTAATATTTAATTTTCTCATAATCATTCATGTTGCATTTTAACGGTTTATATATGAATATTACATGTAAATATGTACTTTATATCGATGTAAAAAGTGTTTTCAAAAAATGTATACTTTTTCATTTCCATTTCCCTTATAATTATCAATAATAATTTACCTAATGGGGTTTATGATTCATGATATAACACATAATATATATATCTATATCATGGTGTGTCTTATCCATGGGATTGAACACATCATATCAAACAATTTGACTTTATATCCCTTCATTTGTGATATTGTTTGAAGAATACATTGGGAGGAATGTTTTTAATTTTTGTAATCTCACTTATATATTTCCCTTATTTCATAGATTTTAGATTCTTTAGAAACCATGAATTAATTATATGGATATATTATGATCGTTTGCACTATTTTATTTAATTGGGGAAAAGTATTTTCATTATGTATATTATCATTCCAATGCGAATGATTTTTGGAAAGTTGAATATATATTGTTGGACAATACACCTTATTTAATATAATGAGTCTTGACCTTGTTATAAATTTTATGAATATAAGAATGTGTATTATGATTTTTAGGATTATTGACTTCTAACATTGGTTGATTTTGTGTTTGAATAATGAATATTTTCATATATGGAAAACCAATATTTTTAACTGGAGGGTCCTTTTGGAATGAAATTAAATTTATTTTTGAATCCGATGTGGAATGTGTTGGACCTAATCATATGACTGGTGGGGTTCAACATTATATATCCATATAAAACTTCAATGGTCTCATGAGACATAATATATCTGGATTTTTTATATACATCTCCCTGTATCATTATAGTGTGTTAGAAAATGACCTTGAATGCCTGTTTTTTTATGTATGAGATTATAAATTACATAATTACTATATGAGTATTATGATATCAATGTTTTAATTTATTTTCACTGATATTACAAGATATTCCTTTTTATATTATTGAATTATTCATATTTTCTATTCTTACATTATTATGTATTACATGATTTTTTTGAATGTATTAGTTATATGTTTTCCAAATAGTGCATTATAGATCACACCATTCTTATGTTTCCATTCCAAAAATTGCAGTGAAATGAATTACCCATGAAATGTTTAGAAAGATATCAAGTTTGAAATAATTTATGGGATATTTAGAAGGTTTTTTATGGATTAATTAGTTTCAAATATACTTAGAAAAATACAGGTTTGATACAAAGAACATGGGATTTGATTGTTATTTTTTTCTAATTAACTAATAATATAAACCTAAAAAGATCCTCAGGATATAAGAAATGTAATAATCCTTATTTATTTTTTAATTAATGATGGTTATATCCCTTCTTTTACACCTTCTATCAAAGATAGTATGTGTCTATAGAACTAGATCCTGTAGTGTGGGTCTACACTATCACCACACATCATAGTGAGAGATTGTGAAACTATTATAATTTTTTCATGATGAGATGGACTAGATCCATTATCATAATAAATAAAATTGGGGAGTTCGATTAGTGGTGTTATTGGTGGTAATATCATTGTATATATACTATTAATTCATTGATAGGATTATTGATTTTTATTCCCTAATTTATCTTGTATCATCTCGCTCTATATCATTGTGGTTCCGATGATCATATATACAATTATTCTAGATTAATTATGAACATTATATTTTATTTTATTGAATATATTATTCTATATTGATTCATTCTTTTGTCTCATCTAAAATGGTTTTAATGAATTGTATTTGAAATGGTATATTTCAGTGGTATGTTTTTTATTACGATTTTTTGAGGTCCATTTTTATTAGGAAAGAAATAAATCTTTTTACTAGGTTGTGATGAAACCCTTACATGAATAAACAACGATGTGGCCCATATAACCTTAACAAAATGGCCATTTATTTCTCTTGAAGGTTAAATTTTTGTATCTATAACACCTAAGGGGATGTTAGGTTGGTCTCAACGATATTTTGTGAGTTAGAGTAACATGAAAATATGGCTAGTATGTTGGATTTCAGTTAACTTAAAAGATGTATTATCCATTTAGGATTTCTTTTATATTGGTCTATAGTAAATTTATTTTGTTATTGATGTTAGTTATAAATATTATTTCTTATGTTTTTTCTTATTATTTTTGTTCTTCATCATTCTATTTATGAATGGATGTCGACATTATCGAAATGTTATGTAGGGTAATCAATGGAATTCTTATACTTTCTAAATATATTTATTTATTCAATTATCATTCCCTCATTCTTATATATGATTCCTTAGTTATTTTTACAATTCCTAGGTGATTAGGAAAATTCTTTGCATATGACATGAGATTGATTGGGTTTCTGGAGTCTTGGTGGCCTGGGTTTGTTTATGAAAAATTGAATAAGAGCATATATTTATAAGAAGACCATGGTTCATTATGTTCCATGTTTATTTGGTGAAGCTCTTTATATGGGATTTAAGATCGTTAGATAATAGGATATAGGTAATGGGTGGGTTCTTTGTTGCCAAAATCTTCAAGAAACCTATGATACAATATTATTTTGTGATTTCAATGTAGATTCAAAGAATTTTTTTTGTTATCATTGATGGATTTTGATTTTAATTATATGTAATTTTATTTCTGGGCTTTTTCATATCTTTTTTATGATTTTTTAAAACTAAGAGTGATAAAGTGAGTTCTTTTGGAAGTACATGTTTATCCTTTGTAGTCTAAAAACCAATGTGGAAAAAATAAAGATATTACTACGAATAATCTAGTGGATGTCCAGTAGTTTCTACCCAGTCCACATGACAATGAAACAAAATTGTGCACAACCACTAACTCCTTGTTTTTTTTCATTATTTTTTTCTCATTTAATATTTATTTTGGTATTTGGTTATTGTTTTTTAAGGGTAACATTTGTGAGCATTTTGATATGCAAATAACATTCAATTTTATTGTAATGATATTTATAAATTTAAATTTTGTTATAAAAATGTGAATGTTTTATTAATCTAAAAGGGGAATTTTTTATGATAATTTAATTTTTCATGGATGCAATTTTTTTGTTTGAAATGTATTCATGGTTTTATAGATTAAATATTTTTATTAATATTAATGGTAAATAAAAAAAATTGAAATAAATGTGGTATTTTGGAATATGAAGATTGATTTCTATAATGGAATGTGAAACGAAAATGTTAATATTAAATAATGTTTACTGGGTTTGAATCTAATGGTTAATTATTAGAAACATCATTTTAAAGTAATTATTAAATATATATTTGTTATAATTGTTAGTTGTGGCAGAAACAAAAAAAAGAAGTTAGAATGAGCCTGATGTTTTGGGGTGTACTAATGGTTTTAGTGAAAGAATTCTAAATTTCAAATTAACCCTCAATGTTTTCATAATTTTGATCTATTTGAGTGGTTTTATTGTTTTACTTATTTTTATTTTTATCTTAAATTATTATATGAATTTAGATATGAATTATGATTTCCTTGGATATGGTAGACTTGGCATTTTATTCTCATATCTATTGAGATAATTCCTCACAAAAAGATATTGATAATTTTAAAATGTAGATGATTGTGTATTTTATATGTTCAGTCTATTAATATTTAACATGATCTTTATTTTGGGTACCTCTTTATCCCCATATTTTTACTTATTGTGGATTGTGTTTTACAAGTTTTTTTATCATCATCCATTGATGTGGATGGATCTTATGTGGGATATTTTGGGATTTGGTTTTTGGGAGATTCATATAAGGATTATTATGTGTGGATAAAATCATTGAGGGTTTCATTTGGTAACCTGGATGGAAGATTAAGTAAATGATATTACATAATTGATAGTGTTGAGTTTACATTTGTTGTAGCTATGATCTTTGTTCAAGGTATGTTGTACTAGGTACCCTTACTTATTCTATGTGCGATAGTATGATCCCTTGTTGTTTTGCTTGGGCATGACTTGTCCCTTGTAATTATGGTGAAAGGATGTATGTGACTGCCTTTATAAAGCATGTTATATTTTTTTTAATTTCATCGAAAGTTGTGATTTCATTAGTAATGATTGATATGTTGCACTTATATGGAGTATATGTGATTTGTAGGGTGATTTTATGTACATGTGTTGGAATTTTGGACTATGAAAATATTATTTTTGATATGGGAAATTCTTAGATAAATTAATTTAAATCTATGTGTTTGACATTTTGATCCACCATGCTAGTTTTCTAAATAGTTTAGTGACCCACTACCTGTCCTCATTTAATGTTCTTTCCCATGGGGTGGTTGGGTGTTACATGTTTTTAGGTGTGTATAGGGTTTTAGATATATAGAGACATTCCTTTGAAATATTATCCATTTTTAGTTTTAATTTGGTTTGGAGACAGGTTCATATATTATGGTATCTTTTGATTTTATGTAATTTTGGAGATCATTTCACTCTTTGATGTTACCTTCTAATCTAGCTTATTATGTGAGTATTATATATGAATTTGGTGAATTATTGAGAAATAAGGTGTTATCATGGGTATTGTCCCACATTAAAATTATATTCTATATTTTTTTTCAAATTTATTAGTTTCACTATGTCATTTGTGTTTTGTGAGTTTTATGTTCAATACTTCAGTGTTTTTATATCTTCCCTTAGTCAAATAGTTTATACATAGTTTTTCTAAGAAACTATGTGATTAACATTACATAAGGGACTTTTATGTTTATTTTTTTGGGAAACTATTATCAACATGCGTAGCATATGGTTGAATTTAGACCATGTGAAATCTATTAGATAATATGTGAGTCTTTAGGTTATTAAGGGTAATTGAACATGATATACATATGTCTAATGAAACCATGTGACATTTTTGAGAAGCCAATTCGTTTTAACACAAACTTTTTCATGGTTGGAACATGGTTGGAACATGGTATTTCCAACCAATGTATCCTAATTGATCATATTTCATAGGTCTATCTAGTGAGGGTCGAATAAATGGGTAACCCTGAAACCAACATTTTCAACCAACCATATTTCTTAATATTTTGGAAATTATTATTAAATACCTATTTTTCTATCCACCTATACCATAACTCTATTCTATATTGTGTGATTTAATCATAGAATATCCCTTAGTTTGGCCTCCCCCATTCCACTCTGTTCATTATGGTCCACCTTCTACATTGATTTTAGTGGTATTTTGGTAGGTATTCTTTTCTTATTCGTATATTCTTGTTCTTATCTTTCATGTTCCCTCATCCAAATTCTATGGTACATTTTGGAACAATTATCTATGTTATTTTGGTTTTAAATCATTAGTATTTATTTATTTTGTATACAGACATAATCTATGATACATACACTATTGTTTCTTGAGAGTTTCACATAATTTATACTTATTTTAAGTTGGTGTTTCCAATACCATTCTATTTTTAGTAAACATACATGACTTATATTTTTATAAATCATTTTCATTAGAATTATGTATTCTATGTATATGATTAGATTACTAGGATATGTTTTTAAACAGATATTGTATTTAGAAATGGATGTCCTCAATCACAAGATGATTTCCAAGGGCCATTGGGTTTTTTTTGGGGATTCATTTTAAATAGACAATTGTATTGGTTTAATTGTTCCCCATGGTTTTTATTGATTTTACATGTCTATACATATTTTTTATGTAATTAATAATGCTGGTATTTGTTGATTTTTGGTCCCCATATATTTTTTTTGTTTTTAATGCGTGTTTTACTCCAAAGTTTAAAATGTGTTTTCAATCATCAAATGATTTCTTATATGTTTTTAAAATAATTTTTCAAATAATTTACATATATATGTATTCTAATGTTCAAATAATATATTTAATTTTATAAATTTTGATATAAATAACAACAAATTTTACTTATATATAACTATTAGTTATGAAATTAAAATCCCATTTAACACAGAAGATTATGTATTTAAAAGTGATAATGATTACAAAATTAATTTTAAAGAAAATTTGTGATAAAATGTTATTAATTTCAAAATCCAAGGCTTAGATGAAACTTCAAATAATTGGATTTCATTTTTTAAGACACAACACTATCATATTAAGACCAATGATTGTGTTTATGTGGAAAATGGTTGTTGTTATTGTTTATATCGATTGTAATTGGAGACATTAGTGAGGAATGTATGTGAGAGTGGTTTATAGTTGGAATGGGTATGGTTTCATTGAATTTTAATACATATGTGAGCGTCATTAAGGAACACATGCTTCCTTATCCTCTATTATTAGTTTCATGGGAATCCTATACATCATGGTGATAGATTTGAAGATGAGTATTATTTAGTCTGGATAAGATAGACTACATCCCCTATGATATTGAAGACCATCGAGGTGTTACACTATTGAGGCTATTTGAGAGAAGTTATTTGGTTATAGACATGGAATGAAAAAACAATGTGATAGATGATTCCACTCGATTATATCTAGGATAATTTTACTTGATGTATATTAGCATCTGTTTATTTCATGCTTTCTTCTGATAGTTTGATTCAAGTTTTTATATATTTTTTATTCCTTAAATTATCATTTATATATATTTTATTTTGAGTTCTTCTAATTTCATAAAAGGAAATTGATTTAATCTGGGTTTTTTCAAAGGTAACATTTTATATGAAGTATTTAATGAATTTATATGATGTTTCTTTTTCGTAATTTGGATTTTTGAACAAATGGCTTCTAAAATAATCAAGTGCCCAATTTTTTAAAATGGAGAAAATTATAATTTAATTCAATATATTTCAATGTAGTATTTATAGTTTTCTTTATATATGAAATGATTGTTATCATTGGTGAAATCATTATTTTTTACTATATGGATTCCCTAATTACACTACTTGGTGTATTTAGATCATGTGGATTTGGTTCATTTTTTGTTTTTGGATTTTGACCTCTCATATAGTATTCATGATTTACTTGAGAAATGAAATTGATTCTAAATCTCATGGAGATAATTTCAGACTTATTACTTTTCTGCATCATTGTTATATCACCCATATTGTATTCCTAGAATAGCTTTGGAATTTGTTCGAATTATATTTATTTTAGATGGATATTTCTTGTGGATATTCTTTTCTGGTTTTTATTATTCATTTGGTAACATATCATTACGTTTATGAATAGTCATAGAAAGTATGGATGAGCCTTTCCATGTTCTAAATGTAGTTTAAATTCCTTTTAAGTATAATTATTTGGGAGAAATCATACCATCTGTTTTATATTTAATACCTTAGTACCCCCTTCATCTTATAGGGTCTACGAATTCATGTTAGGTACACCATAGGAGGAGTGAGGAACCTAGATAATGTCAATACTCATTCACTAAAATTTTATTTATATTGATATAATCCATTCCCTATCTCACTTATATGTGTGATAACTTCCCCTATATATCCAGTTCCAAAATGACTTGTGAATTTTATAAAATGATATTCAAAATCCGATATTTGAACACCATCCCTAATTATATAGTCCATGTTCAACAATTGGACCATATTCTGGTAGATATCCACCAATTAATTCAATTTTTATTCCAAAATTTTAACTATATACAAACAAATAGTAAAATAATATTAAATCATAATATATGGTGGTACAACAACTTTTTAAAACTCTATGATGTGCAGTATACTCAAAATGATAATTTATGAATCCCATCAGACCAAATATGGCACTGTACTCTAATTTCAATAAAATAAAACCACTCTAGGAAAAACATTCATGAAAATAGATATCTCGATACTTTAGTTTCCACTTTTTTTCAACATAAAAACAATGATACAGAAATGTTTTTCATTTATGGAATGGTACTCATCCGGGCACCCTTTTTAACTACCCCTAAGTAATTCTTCCGCAAATTTGATGAAAATTATTTTAAAAAATTTAATTATCCTTTCATGATCTTATATAACCTTTAAAACGCACATTATAGAACATCCCATTTTTTATAAGGATTTTGTAATCTTAATATAGCATCTTCTATTGATCAGACCTCTACATCTTCACATTTCACGCTATCCTTCATCCACTATAGTATTTAAAAAACATAGTGAAATAACTTCTAAAAAATTTCAAAATATAAAATTCTTCCATGATACTATCTGGTTCAACATCTCTTAAGCATAATCTAAAATGGTGTAGGAAAAGTAACCCTTTGAAAAAACTAATATATATAGAAATCAATTCCAAAACACTGGTAGTTTCTTTATTTCTTACATTATTTATTCAACTTGACAATGATAATCTCAACATGATGTGTTGAATGGTTCCCTCAATAAATTTTTCTCCCACATTCCATAACATCACCCGACTTCAAATGGATTCCAATGAACTCCAATTAAAAAAACACACATCCAACAGTTGAAGTATTCTCCAAAATTAGTTTTTTATCAATCCCCTATATTCCCCAACATTTTTATTTAATTTCATCTATTCTCCACTTATATATTAATAACATATGAGTCATTCGAACACTTTGATAATAATATTTGAAGTGTAAATATTTCTAGAGTTTTTGAAATCCAATGTTCAGAAACACTATGTAAATAATTATTCACAAAATATCAATGCCTACACATGTTTATAGTTATACTAGGAATAAATTGAAAGAGTTAATTTTTATAATGATATATAAATTTTCTAAAAAACATTTCTTCAAAATATTTAACATGTTTTGTTCCTCTCCCTAAATTTCTACACCCATAAAAAGATAAATACAATATGAATAAATTATATCCAAATGAATAATTATGTACAATGGGGAGAAGGGAAAACTCAAGCCACCCTAGAATGTGGGAATCTATTGAACTATAAAATTGAACCAATTATTTTCAAATAAATTTGTATCTAATGTTTTTGTTAAAATAGAATCAACTTGATTATATTATTAATAAAAGTATAATTTCTTAATACATTACTCATCCATCTTTTTTAAAAAGTGTTAATGAATATCAATATTAATTATATGTGAGTGTTGTAACAGATTTATTGTTAACTCAATGGAACATATTTTATCACTAAATTTATATCACAATTCACTCAACTTATCCAAGGTCATCTATATATTTCTCTATATATATTAACAGTAAAATACTATGTAACTAAAATATATTTTTCTTTGATAGTACTCAAGGATATACAATAATACTTCTAACATTCCCATGAAATAGTGGATGACCTTCCACTTGTGGAATTTAAATCCATAGTATATCTAGAATAATTTACATTTTCAAATGTTTTCAAATATAGATCTACAACTTATTTGAAAAAAATAGTTCAATTTTCATGGAATGTAACTCAATATCCTCTTTATTTCCAGGAGATTCATTTTATAATGAAAAATATGAATTTATATTTAAATTACTACTTCAACTAAGCTATCATGTATAATTATTTTATGATGAAGTAAATTTTTAATAATTCATCTATAAAATAAAAATTATAGTCCATCATTATCCTCATGCCTTCAATTTTTTTTCCAAATACTACCCAAGTCGAAATTCATTTTCAAACTTCTATTTTGAACTACTTTAAACCTCTATTTCATAATTCACCAATGAGATGGATTTTTTTCCATCAGTTTTATATACCTAAAAAAATACAAGTAAGTAAACACCTGAATCATTTACATATTATTTTTTGAACATAACATTTTTGTAAATGATTCAAAATAATTATTCTCCTATATGATAATTATGATATCATACACATAATCTATCCCCATGAACATCATTTCAAATGATAAATTCATGTTGAGATTATGATAAATACCACCAGACATAAAATTCAATTTTATTAGATATGTTTATTATCTTTCTTATTATGAAAACAATGGATCTATTATCCTATAAAATTATTTTTTCAATATATAAAAAAATTGAATAATAATTTCCCATATGAAATAAAATTGGTTTTTTGATATAAACAACTTCATTCAAGTCACCACTCATAAATGTTTTCATTTTATCTATTTGATAAAATCAAAATATTTGTTGAATATCCAATATCAGAAACATTCTTATGGATTTAATTCTAACCATTGGGGCACACGTTTCATCAACATTACCACTTACAATTTGAGAATACCCTCTACATTATAGTCCCTCATTGTTCTATAATACCCAATCATGTTCAAAAATATTATTTTTTATCACACCATTGTATAACAATCACAATGATGTGTATGGATCTATCCATAAGTTATAATATTTCATTATTTCTAATTTTTTTGACACCGGATTCTAATATTTCACCCATTAATCTTATAATTACACTTATTAAAATTTACTTGGACCCAAATCTGATAATATAGAATTGTTCCTTATTCTTCTCAATCATTTTTTTTCATTTGATTAGATGTGTCACAAATAATGGTTTAGTACAAACATAAACTATATTATCATTGGTCTGAGTAAAGGTTTAAATCTCATTATATCCATTACCATATTCAAATCTTACATCATAATCATAACCAGTTTGGGGATTTTATAGTTCTCTTAAATATTTAATTATCATTCTATATTTTTCAATTAATTCATTCATGGGAAACATTTCCACATTTATCTTATTCTTTAAATTCAAAATAATTCACATCACTATTTTCTACCATTTTATTGATTAATTTAAGGAAAAATTTATTGTATTTAATCTTTTTGATTTCCTTAAATATATTCCTTCATCTACTATATCACTATAGTTTCCCTAACTTCCAAAATTTATTTGAAATGAAACATTTAATTTTGAATACTATTATATGTTTCAACTGGGGATTCCCAACTTGATTTAATACATATGGAATATTATTTACTCTAAGTATAAGTGGTGTATACTTTGGATTGTATAAAATAAATTTTATAGATACATTAAAGTAGTGGAAATAAATTAGAGTATAAATCAATTATATCATTTATATTGTATTTACCATAATTTTTTTTATTTTTATGAATCTAATATTTTTATTAGTCATTACTACTAAAATATAATTTTCATCTTCCATATTCCTCTAGGGAGTTTTCATCCCCAATGGATCAATATTACATTAGATTATCATACCATGAGATTTTAATTTTAATTTGAATTCCATTCCATACTCTTCTTTGAAATCTATTGATACATTCCAACACTTCACTATTAAACTATATTAAATTACAACATCCATTATTTTTTTATTAATTAATAAATAAAATGATGAACATATCACTATAACATCCATCCAAAATGATTTAAACCCATAAATATATGTGAACCTTATTTATTATATTTAATGATAACGTCTTATTTGGATGGAAATGGTTTCTTACCATTTTTTCCTCAAGAAGGAACACAAACTATTTTCACTAATATACTTCAGTGACGGAATATCCTGAATTTTTTTTACCTTTGATTATTTCTCCAAACATTTCTGATGAATATGGGTAAGACTCTGGTTCTATAAATTGTTCTCATATTCTACAATAAGGTGGAAATAATTCTCCTTTACTTCCACCTAATATAAGTTCAAACATTTCTCTATCCTTTCATATGTAATTTCTATCATTTACATTGATATTATTGTCTTTATGGTTTCATGTGAAAGCCAATATTGAATCATAATCTTTTTGACACCCATAGAAGTATTTACAAGATAATGAATATTAATCACATAAATATTCTCTAATTAAAATTTGGGTACACATTTTTTCCAAAATTTATTAATCTATAACCCCTTTCATTTCGATATCAAACCATTCCATCAAGTCATTCATATATATTTTTTAGAATATTAATCATTCATATCATGTGGCACCATCAACCGCTATCAGGAATAAAATTATTATTGCTCTCCATAGCCATAAAATCTATCTCATTAATAATATGTTTTTCTTTTATCTTCAGCATCTTCTCTTTCAAGGAAACACTAGAGTGATTTGAGACATATAATGGACTCATATAATCTTTTCAGAAAAATATGTCATGTCATTTTATTCCTCAAATAATGGTAAAAATATATTTTCCAAATGAATTTAATTTTTTTACTTATATCCATCTGTATTTTTCATCAATATAAAAATCATCAACCTTTTTCAAATAATTGGAATCTTCTTTCCCAACATGAATGAAAAGGAAACAACATCCAAAGAATGATTTTGTATTCTGATATAAATGATAAGTTTTCATTCCACTTTGTTTGCATCCAATTTCATCTCCTATCACATAACATTTATCTTCCCCAAAATATGAAATTTTTTTCATAATTTTCAATGGAATTAACAATTATTGGAAAAATATTACTACAGCCACCGGTCTAAATATACACATTTTTTTATAAATGATTGGTAGATGGAATATTCTTAATGATGGAGAAGTTTATCCTTTTATCTGTATCCATGTGCTCTTAAAATTTTATATTAGAATTTTTTATATTTTAAAATCATATCCAATACCACAAGATCCTATGAAATTAGGTCTTTGAAAACATTGAAATTTATTTAAGATAGTTTCAACCTTGTTTATCCCTTTTGTTTAATAGTTCTTTCAAAAACATTCAAAAACATAACTTTATCTTTGATCCATATTATTTTATTGAAAACTCATGATTTTTTTGAAGAGATAAAACATCCCCTTTATCTGTTTCAATTTTAATAGATTTATCCATTAGGGATATACCACGATAATCCATATTCTTACCATGTTCTTAAATCATTGTCCAATAATTCACTACCTCATTTTGGTTTATTGGATAATTTTCATATTCTTCTATAACATTCATTAAGAAATTAATATCTACTTCAATATCATCATCATAACTTGAGTATTACATTCTAAATACACCAACATTCAAGTATTTCATTATTCATAAGGTGAGCTCCCTAAGATAACCTTCCAGTTACCCTTTGAGATCAAATAATCCATCCAGTTGATCATTCGATTCTACTACATAATTTTATCTATCCACTATATCCCACAAAAAATATTCTATTTTGGAGATAAACATAGTTTCAACACCTTCTAAAGCACTGAACCGTATACCTTATTTATCATTTCATACCAATTATAATATTTGAAATTCCATTCTACATCAACTTATTAATTAAATTTACTTCCATGGGAGAACTTATTATTTCGTTGGGAACTCAATCTTACAATCTATACTACAAAATCTTGTATGAAACCTAGTATAAATGGAATTAATTTTATAACGATGAAACATGAAAGGGGATTAATACCGTAAAATATTTCTTTACCTCAAATAAACATCATTTTTTGATGGGATAAAAAATCAACGATAATAATAATCAATAATGGAGGTTATCTATGATTCTATGTTCTGTTTATCAAAATCTATTCTAAAATTCACAAATAATCATTATAAATATTACATATTTTTAATGAAAATAAATCAAATTGAACTTTACTCCTTAATATCTTATATTGATTAAAATCAACACCAAGTCACTCCACCTTCTTTCTTCAGGATATATTAAATTTCCCCATCCTCTTCTATGTATATTCAACACTTATGTATAATTGTTTCTAATTTAACTACATAATTTTTGAATTTAAAATTATAAATTATGTATTCAACCAATTTATAACTTCCAATAATTATAATCCTACCATTTGACAATCTTCCTATTAATCTCAACCACTAAAATAAATTTGGGATTTTAACGATCATTCTCAAACATGAAAACTGTAAAAGTACTATAAAAAAAGCATATCTTGCCGTAACCACTTATTTTTGTAACCCCATATCATTTCACATACCAGAAACACTTATTTTTGGTTTTTAATTAAAAAAACCAAAGTGTAGTTCTGTAATTACCATGGATTAACAACTCCTTAAGTATATATTATTTTATAATAGCTTCAACCATGCTTACTTTTCCATTTTCATTTCAAATTATGAAAATACCGATAATTATAACATCTTCCTCCACAGAGTGGTGCTTCTCATGGAAGATATTTTGACTGAGATTTTGTATTCCCTCGACATCATTGATAACACTTATATAATGACTTTTTATTTTTCATGTGCACTCATAAAAAACTTCCAAAATTCCCATTATGAGACTCCAAATTTTATATATCAATTTCTTTTTCCCAATATGGCCACTGTAGTGATATATTCCTCCCCATCTCTTGGTTTATGTTTATTCTTAATTAGTAATGGCCTTCACAACCCCATGTAAAAAAACCAACTACAATTTAAACATTAACAATTCATCCATGACACACATTGGTTAATGCTCTATGAAGCATCATCTACCATCATATAGACAACATGAAAATTTCAAGTAAATATAAAATCAGATTGTAATGGATTACAAAAAACCCATAGACTCATTTAATAAATTTTTATTTATTCAAAAAATAATAACCAATGAAACTATAGTGGGGTCAGTACTTGCTTCACAAAACATATCATCAAAAAACTATAACATCACACATCTGATAGTATTATATATTAAATGAATTCTCAAGAATTTATATTTGTTAATAAAATCCAATATTAAAACATTTGGCTGCAATAAGAAGGGTATTAATATTATTTTGAGTTCAAACACTTTTAAATATTTTATTATTTTTCTAATAGAAAAATTAAAAAAATTCACTTATTGAAAAATGAGAGAGATACTAAATGAATCTTGACTGAGTTCACATTGATAAATGTGTACCTATTTTAGTATAACTTATATAAAAAATCTAAAAATTCATTACTTTTACTAATGATTTCCTTAGATATAGATATAACTATTTGATTAAGTGTATGTATTACCCTATTGATAAATTTAAGGAATATGAGAATGATTTGAGGAATCATTTTACCAAGAAGGTAAATAAACTTCACACTGTTAAGGGTGCATATTATCTTTACCATTATTTCATCAATTATCTATTTTTTGGCATATTATCCTCGATCTCTCAAACATATAGATCGTATTGGAATGGAATTATTGAAATGTGAAATGTCACCTAGTTTTAAATTGTGAGATGAATGATTATTCATGAAAATATTTCAATATATTATTTAGGACATGAATTACAATAACTGTTATGCACGTTAAAATGGTTGAAAAAGAAATTAAAAGAGGAATATCATATGATCTATGGTATGGAAAAAAATATATATTTTTCACATGTACATTTTTTTATTTGAAACATTTATTATGTCTGATCATAGAAAGAATATTCATCTCTAGGTACAATGTGTGTAATTATATGATATGTTAATATGATAACAATAAATTATCTATATCATCCCCTAGAAAAGAAAATAATTATAGAAAGGAATTACACATATATAAAAATTTATAACATCTCTAAAGGGGATTTTTGTTGTATAATATACCTTTATGAAGTGATATATCCTGATAAAAAATAGATTTCATTGGAAAAAATAGCAAGATCCACGAGAAGTTGTGTTTCATGAGGAAGAAGTGATGCGTAAGAGTAATGGAGAGGATAGAGAAACATATATATATGGTTTTCTCTTCACCAAGGATGAAGACTCCTCATTTATTGAGAAGAATTATCCAAAATACTAAAATCTTCTATTAAACAACTCAGATGTGGAGAAGTGTAATTAATATTTTATTATTTTAATGGATTATATGTGTTAAAATCGTGTTTTGACTTGGTAGATACACTAGGAAATGTACAACCAATTTGGTTTATAGAATTATTCCTTAAAAAAATAGGTGATGGGTATATTATGTATTTTTACAGAATTATTTTTTGTTAAATGTTACATGAAACATCAATTAATGGAATATAATGAGTCCTCTTCACTAGATTAATGGTAAAATCTAATATATTTTTATTATCCATAACAAATATTCATGATTATGAAATTTGTAAAATTGATTTCATTTATAGATTCCTTAATTGAAATACTATAGTGTATATCCATATGATATAACTAGAAGGCTATGTGACACCAAAGGAATCAAATGTGTTATCGATGTCACATAGATCCATCTATTGGATGATGAAATCATTAAGATCATTTAATATTCATTTCGATGATGTAATGAAAGAGTTCTGTTTTACTAAGATATAATGTAAGGAATGGGTGTATAATTGGTTTATAGGGAGTTTTATTATTTTATTAGTGAAATATGTTGTTGATATAATATTGAAGGGAAATTAGATACAAATATTTTATCTATTTATGAAATTGTTGAATAAATTCATCTCCTTGAATGTCATGGGTGAAAAAACCTATATTATATCATTATAGATACATCTAGATGGATGTATTACACTTATAATGTAGAGACCAAGGCTGGAGGTACATGGAATTTACATTACATTAGTGGAAAATGTAATACATGACACAAACAGACGCCTAATGACCGTATTATTTTTGTGTCATTGGAAGCATGGAAGATAAACTTTTAATCATGTTGAATGATATTCAACATATCCAATAAAGATCTTTCCATTTTGTTTTCATACCTAAAACCATTCTTTATATCCTGGGCAAAATAAAACATAAAAAGGGTGAGCTCAAATGATCAGTATGGGTAAAAATTGAGAACATATAAACAATCCATAAATATTTGAACATAAAAACATCAACATGAAACGTCAAAATCTTGAGTAATGACATGAATCTTGGAAATACATAAGGCATAGAACATAATAGAACATCCTTAATGATAAAATTGCACGGGAATAAAGCATGTAATTGTGGAAAACCATTAATCACATGAGATGATTTCCATAGTAGCCAAGGCATTGCTACCGAGACCATAATAGTGGAAAAATTCCATTACTGAACCGGGTTTACATGCCGTCCCAGCCCTGTATTACTAAACCAGATTTACTTTCAATTCAATACATTTCTATCTCAATAGATATAAATCATTACCCAATGCATTGGAGGGAGATATAGGTCCCACCCATCTCATAATGAAATCATTCTTACTAATGCCACAAAATAATCATAAATCATTCATCATTACCCAATGAATAAAATGGGTTTCATAAACATCATCCCATTATAACATAACCCATATAAAACAAACGAATATCATTTAATTGTAAGAAAAATCATACCATGTAAATAATATAGACATTATACTTGAAACATACCCATATGAAATAATGTCATCTTAGATGGAAAATGGTTTTGGTAAAACACTTGAAATGAATTATTGAGGAAAATTTCCTTTCCTCTTCAAAATCATTTTCTTTTCACAAAATTCCCTGAAATTTTAAAAGAAAAGGATTTTTTTTAAAATATTCATTAAATATTGTAGAGTAAACTTCCTGAAAATAAGTCTTTATGAAACTGTAAAAATCGGTTCATTCCGTATATGTTAAAAAAACATTCTCCTCGTACTTTTAACGGAAAAGTCAAAAAGTACCACATATAGTAAACAAAAGAAATATTCCTTCCATAAAAAAAGTAAAAGTAAATGAGGTATAAACATGATTTTAAATATACATGGAATAATATTAAACACTTTATGAAAATCATTTTTATGGACATGGATGAAAAAAACAACCCCAGTAAATACTTAGGTACAAGAAATCTCGAATAAAAATAAGATTGAAAAATTGTCCCTTACCTTATGTTCAGTTTCATCTGTATGTTCCTGAGACTCCTGTATAGTGGTTTGAAACATATTATTAACTTGTAAAATAACCATAATAATATTTATGATATCATATATGATTCACATATGACTTTATATTACCCGATCTTTTGAAAATTCCATGTTAAAGCAGCGTTTTGGGTAAAATCGTTTCATTTATCGTACGTGTTTTGACTTGTTGTTCTTACTTATATCCATGTTTACATAATTCAAAAATGTAAAAAATTATTTATATATAATATATATATATCATATTAATATATATGATATATTGATAAATGGAATGAAATACACCGTTCATGGAGACGGTATGTTATACGTACGCATGAAGGCCATTTTTGTTTCCTTATTGAGTTGAATGGAATTAAGTAAAAGAAACATATATGTAAATAACATCCATATCATTATTATGTAATATATTTCATGATTATTTATTAACTATACTTCATAACCATACATGAATTGTTAATCATGGAAAATGAATCTCATCGCGTTCGTGGAGATGGTAGTCCTTACGTATGCACGAGCGACAAAATCACTCTTTTGATATTAAAACCATATATAATTGGATGGTATATAATATATAGAGAATCATATTAATGTTATATTCTTTATTTATATCATTTATACTCATTATTATACCCATCCAAATGATGAAGTGTTTGAATAACAAACTACACCACGATGTGGAGACGGCAAGCCGTACGTACGCATGTGTGGTGACTTTTTCATTCATAGGTTGGATAAAATAAAAAATATGGTTGTACAATTTTTATAATAACATCACAGTATATATAAGATACTGGAGTTATTAATTTATAATGGAAATAACAATGAAGGTGGAAGTGGAATAATAAATGACATGAAATAGGTGGTGAGATATTTACCTCTTCTTCTAGGTCATCCTTTTGATTTCATCAAAAGGGCTTCGTAGGATGGCTTTATGAATAAAGGAAGGACTCTAGGATAAAAGGAGGACCGTTTAGAGGGTATTTTGGCAGGGATTGGCCGATCCAAATCGCTTTGGATGTGTGAATTAGAGATAAGGGTGAGTTCCATTTTATAAGAGGGGTGAGAGGCACCTTAGGAAAAACTTAAAATATTATTTTTTAATAAATTCATAATTGGTTTATAATGGCACCAATGTGACTTATTTTTATGATAGGGTGGTTACATGTCTAAATCCTCTCAGCCAATAGGTTTTAGAGAAGTTTAGGATACTATTTCAACATTATCATTTAGATTTAACTCAATGTTAAATAATTTATCTTTTACCTTGTCTTCTTGTATTCTTACACTATATGGTTAATAAACATACTATAAACTGCTAATTGAACCCCAAATGGTTCATTAATGTCATATATATTATTATATAAGTCCTTTGGACGATTATTAGATTTTTAGGACCATTATATCAATTAATAATATAATATTTGATTAATAAACTTTTTATGTCAATTTTGACACTATTTGGTATTTTGTTTTCTATAAATTCATAAAAACATTATTACTTCGAAAAAAATACATCTAACTGACTATAATATGTTATATTAACCTATAAAATTAGTGTAATTCCTTAAAATTATAAAATTACATTTATTGGATATTTACAATATCAATTATTTTAATATTTCATTAATAGGGTAATTACTACATCATCATTGTGTCATAAATGAATTCAATTACATAATGTCTAAAAAATATAAACAAAAAACCATTATTTAGGAAATAGTTTTATCTTTTGGATGAATATTTTTAGTCAAATTTATCTTTTGTATAACCCTATATTAAAAATATTTTAGTTATTAAACTTTGATTTTAACTCTTTTAACTATTCTTTAAATAAAATAACAATAAGTGTCCTAATCTAATCCAAGTGGACCAAAGATGTTCATATTTTATTCCTAAGGTTATTTTTAGTCGAATTATACTTATACAATATAATTATAACATGTTAAAATAAAATAATAATATCATTTTCACCAATAATTACCCAATTTACTTTTAATCGTGTTAAATAAAAGGAAAAGTTACTATGCACCAAAAATTATTTTTATCTAATTGAACCACATTATACTCCTTGATATTAACAATGTCTCTCGGATTTTTTAAATTCAACTCAAAGAAGTGGTAAAATTATGTTTTATATAAATTTTCAAATGCTACTAGGAGGTGGGTAAAAGACGGTAAAAAGTTCAATAAAATTTTTATATATCTAAAATTATTATAAAATGAATCCAATGAATTACATTGAACATATATTGGTATTATGTATCTATTTTGACATAAATTAAATTTAAATAAAAACAAATGATTATTTAAATAAAAAGTCGGTTTTAACCAATAACTCACTGTTTTCCCTATTCATCAAAAATTGAAAGTTTTTAGAAAAATACCAAAAATTCACCTTAGTCTAATTTCGATATTCCGAATCCAAAAATGAAGTCCATTTTGAATGATAAAATTTATAAAATTTCAAAAAGTGGGTATTACTATTCATAACGGCTAGTTTATATAATATTTTAATAACATATCGTTGTTTAGTGAAACTCGGTATTGTGTACAACGCAAGTTATCGAGGAAGGTTGCTCTTGCGTGTAACAGAAGCCAAGAATAGTGTTACTTATAATACAAGCTAATACGGTGTTGAATATAGAAAAAGATAATATTGGTGTAGCGTACAACACAAGACATCAATGAAATTAAAAATAAAAATTCTCATAAAATCTCGGGGTGTTACATTATACTCCCCTTAAAATGAATTTCTCCCTTGGAATTCGTCTGGGTTATAAATGTGTTTCTATATGAAATCTTTTTTCATAGAAACCCACATCATAAAAAGGAATACTAAAACATAATTTTAAAAAGGAACATTAGAAACATAATAGATACCCAATGTAACTCATCAATGGGTTTCCACATAAGAGAATATAAGTGAAAATTTGGATATGGAAGAGAAATCTCACCATTATGATTGGATGAAGAGTGGTAGAGAACATGTCTATGAAAAACCCAAGAATAAAAAATCCATAAATTTGTGATGATCTAAGTTACCATCTGATTCATCCGATATGAGGGCATTATGACAACATTTTTTGTTTTCATGATCATTTACCTAATGTTGAAGAATTTTTGAATTAAAAGAAATACTTACTTGATTTTGGTACAATCTCGCTGTCGGTCATTCCATGAACAATTTCCACTTCATATCTTAAATAAATGAAGTTGGATTTGTCATTCGTGAAGTGTTAGTAGATCATGTGATAGAATGATGGGTCATTCCATCTATCTCAAACAAAAGGATAGAAAAAGTTATCAAATATACATAAGTCTATCTATGTTGAGGTTAATCGTATATGATTCCAAAAATGGACTTATAATTCATCTATAATACCACTTAATAATATAAAACTAGTTTCTACTAACCTAGAACTTTCTGTAGGCCAGAGGTAGGTGATAATGGCGTGTCGCACTTCGATTGTCGGTTCGATTCCCACAACCTTGTCCGACGGGACGAGATGTCGTTCATCCTGCAAGTTGTCCTTTTTCTAAAACTATACTATTATAACATTGTAGACATAATATCGAAAAAGGTTCTATCCATAAATAATATTATCTTATGTCCAACATAATCCATTTCAAATCTTTAGCCTTATCTAAAATACATCTATCCAAGCTCATAGTATAAAGACAACGATTATGAGAAATGTCATCAACCAAGCATGTGAATACTATCATTTATCCCCTGTATATCATAAGATATATCTTGTTGGTCACATTACAAATTTGTGAATACCTTAACCATGTATTATTTTGAAACATGAATTACCATATAACCTTAGTGAAAACATGAATGCTATAAAAAGTTAACTTTTTACACATACCAAAATCCCAAAATTTCTATATACTCAATCCATGATATCAATTTGTCCTTATATCAGTCATGAGCTCATGAATACTATAAAAAATTTCATTTTCTCCTTATCCCTTCATTATGCACATATCATATGCTTTCCAAAAATATTTCAATCACTTTTAATGGTTACTCGTACCATAAAAATATTGAAATCTATAATAGACCAATACATAAAAATTCTAATATTCCACGATACTATATACAAAATTATTTTGGAATCCTATTATATAAACACTTAATCATTCCACCACATCGTTTTTATATTCAACATCACCAATAGTGATCACATGTGACTTTCCTTTGTCCAATTCCTTTAGAGGTTGTTGATGTCGATCATCATTAACCCTTGGATTTGGGCATTGATTAGAATAATGCCCCATTTCCTTGTACTTGAAGCATTTTAGTGTTGGTGGTGCGTTCTCTGTATTCTTTTCTCTATTCACATAATTATCAACCATTATTCCATTACTTCGACACTCAGCTACTCGATGACCTTCTTTTCCACACACAAAGCATCTTCTAGTTCATTCGAAACATTCTCCTTGATGAATCTTCCCACATGATTTACATGAGAGAAATTGATCTTTCTTTCCTCTATGATCATCATGAAACTCCATCTTTCTCTTATTAGTCGAGTTAGAAAACTTACCAAAGTTGATATTATTGATCAAGTTATGAGATTCTTGATTTGTCATAATAATGATGTTTGGACATCCAAATCCCGTTTCATTTGGTTTCTCACGAATAATATCATTGAATTTTCCAACATATTCTCCATTAACATGAATCCTCCTATTTCCTGCCATTTCGTAAAACCCAAAAAGAATAGTATGAGAGGAGAAAATCTTACTAGAAAGACAACATAATCAAGGGGGAGTACATTCAATCTCTAACATATTAGGTTTCATTCTTTGATCGTTACCATAATTCGAGGACTATAAATTATAGTTAAACTTAACCATAGGGACATACCTAGACATACCATAGAAATATCTATAGGGATCTCACAAAATATTTTGCATCCTAGTTTCCAAAGGTTGACTAATCCTTCTCTCTGATACCAACTGTATATAACCAGGCTTGACGTACATAGAAAATACATTACTTTTGTGGAAAACTTTATATATGACACAAATAGACACCCAATGACCGTATTAGTTTAGTGTCTTTGGATCTTGGAACATAAACTTCTAATCATGTTGAAAGATCTTCAACATCTCCCTTAATGATATTCCCCTTTTGTTTTCTTACCTAAAACATTTATTTATATCCTGAGGAAAAGAAAACATAAAAAGTGGGAGCTAAAATTCTCAGTAAGGGTAAACATTGAGAATATATAAACAATCCATAAACATTTGAACGTAAAAACATCAACATAAAACATCAAAATAGTGAGAAATGACATTTATCAAGGCAGTTTATAAGGAATAGATCATAATGGAACATCAATAATGATAAAATAGCAAGGGAATAAAACATGTAATTGTGGAAAACCATTAAGAACATGATATGATTTCCATTGTAGCCAAGGCATTGCTGGCAAGACCATCATAGTGGAAAAAATTCCATTACTGAACTGAGTTTACATGCCGTTCCAGACTTGTATTACTGAACCAGATTCACTTTTCGTTCCTTCCATGTCTATCTCATAAGATATAAATATTTAACTAATTAATTTTAGGGAGATATAGGTCCCACCCATCTCATAATGAAATCATTCTTACTTGTGTCACAAAATAAACATAAATAACTCATCATAACCCAATGAATAAAATGGGTTTCATAAATATCATCTCATCATAAAATAATCCATATAAAAAAATGGATATCATTTAATCATAAGAAAAATAAAACCTTGTAAATAATAGAGACATTATACTTGATACATATATATATGAAATAATGACATCTTAGAAGGAAAATGGTTTTGATAAAACAGATGAAATGAATTCTTGAAGAAAATAGCATTTCTTCTTCAAAATCATTTTCTTTTAACAAAATGACTTGCAATTTTAAAAGAAAAGGATTTTTTTGAAAATATTCATGAAATTTTGTAGAGTAAAATTCATGAAAATAAGGTTTTATGAAACCGTAAAAATCCATTTATTCTGTATAAGTAAAAAAATATTGTCCTTGTACTTTTAACAGCAAAGTCAAAAAGTATAATGTATAGTAAACAATAGAATGATTCCTTCCATAACACAAAGTAAAAGTCAAATAGGGGTAAAAATGACTTTAAACATACATGTAATAATATTAAACACTTTATGAAAAACATTTTTATGGACATGGATGAAAAATAAAACCCCAGTAAATATTTATGTATAAGAAATCTCGAATAAAAATTTTATTGGAAAATTATCCCTTTCCTTATGTACAATTTCTTTTGTATGTGTCTAGGACTCTTGTATAGTGGGTTTAAACTTATTATTAACTTGTAACATAACCATAATAGTATTTATGATATCATATATGATTCACTTATGACTTTATATTACCCGTTCTTTTGTAAATTCCATGTTAAATCAGCATTTTGGGTTAAATAATTTCAATTATCATACGTGTTTCGACATGTTGTTCTTACATATATCCAGATTTACTTAATTCCAGAATTTAAAACATGATTTATATATAATATATATTCATCATATAAATATATATGATATATTGATAAATGGAATGAAATACACCGTTCAGGGAGACAGTAGGTTATACGTATACATGAATGCTATTTTCGTTTCCTTATTGAATTTAATGGAATTAGGTAAATGAAACATATATTTACATAAATTCAGTTTCATTATTATGTAATATCATTCATGATTATTTATTATATATACTTTATAACCATACTTGAATGGTTAATCATGGGAAATGAATCTCATCGCGTTCGTGGAGATGGTAGTCTGTACGTACGCACAAGGGACAATATCATTCTTTTGATTTTAAAATCGTAGATAATTGGATGGAATATCTTATATAAATAATCATATTAATTTTATATTTATTATTTATATCATTTATACTCATTATTATACCCATCCAAATGATGGAAAGTTTGAATAACAAACTATACCACGACGTGGAGACGGTAAGTCGTACGTACACACGTGTGGTGACTATTTTATTCAGAGCATGTATCAATTAAAAAATATGGTTGTTCAAATTTTATAATAACAAAACAGTATATATAATATCTTGGAGTTATTATTTTAGAATATAAATAACAAAGAAGGAAGAAGTGGAAGAATAAAGGAACTTGAAATAGGTGGCGAGATATTTACATCTTCTTCAGGTTCATCCTTTTGATTTGATCAAAAGGTCCCCTTTGGTTGGATTTCTAACTAAAGAAAGTCCTCTTGGATGAAGGAAGGACAACTGAGAGGGTATTTAGGCAGGTTTTGGCCGATCCCATTGGCTTTGGAGGTGTGAATTAGAGAGAAGGGCGAGTTCTCTTTTATAAGAGGGGTGAGGGGAACCTTAGAAAAAACATAAAATATTATTTTATAATAAACTCTTATTCGGTTTAAAATGGAACTAAAGTGACTCATTTCGAGGATAGGGTGGGAATGTGTCGAAATCCTCTCAACTAATAGGTTTTAGACTAGTTTAGGTTACCATTTAAACCTTATCATTTAGATTTAACTCTGAGTTAAATAATCTAACTTTTACTGTGTCTTCTTGTATTCTTAAACTATATGGTTAATAAATTTACTATAAACTATCATTCGAACCCCAATTGGTTAATTGATGTCATATATATTATTATATAAGTATTATGTCCAAACCTTAGATTTTTAGGAACATTATATCAATTAATAATATAATAATTTTTAAAAAACTCTTTTATGTCAATTTTGACACTATTTGGTATTTTGTTTTCTCTAAATTCATAACTGCATTATTACTTCGAAAAAAAATCCACTAAACAACCCTAATATGTTATATTAACCTAGAAAATTAGATTAATTCCTAAAAAGTCTCAAATTACAATTATTGGATATTTATAATATCAATAATGTTAATATTTCATTAATAATGTAATTACTGCATAATCATTTTGTCATAAATAAATTAATTTATTTAATGTCTAAAATTTTTAAATAAAATACCATCCTTTAGGAAATAGTTTTATCTTTCTGATTAATATTTATATTTTAATTTATCTGATGTATAACCCAATATTTAAAATGTTTTTGTTGTTAATCATTGATTTTAACTCTTCTAACTCTTCTTTAAATAAAATATTAATAAGTATCCTAATCTAATCCAAGTGGACAAAAGAGGTTAATATTTTATTTTTAAGGTTTTTATTGGTAAAATTATACTTATACAATAGAATTAGAAAATGTGTTAGGGTAATAATAATGTTATTTCCACCCTTAATTACCATATTTACTTTTAACTATGGTAAATAAAAGTAGTAAGTTACTATTCACAAGAAATTATTTTTATCTTATTGAACCACATTTTACTCCTTGATATTAACTGTGTCTCTCAAATTTTTGAAATTAAACTCACAGAAGTGGTAAAATTATGTTTTACGTAAATTTGCAAATGCTCCTAGGAGGTGGGTGAAAGGCGGTAAAACATTCAATAAAATTTTTATGTTTCTAAAATTGTTATAAAATGACTCTAATTAATTACATTGAACATATATAGGTATTATGTATCTATTTTGACCTAAAATAAATTTAAATAAAATAAATGATTATTTATATAAAAAGTCGGTTTTAACCAATAACTAAGTGTTTTCACTATTCATCAAAAATTAAAAGTTTTCAGAAAAATACAAAAAATTCACCCTAGGCTAATTTCGATATTTCAAATCCAAAAATGCAGTACATATTGAAAGATAATATTTATAAAATTTCAAAAAGTGGGTATTATTATTCATAAAAACTAGTTTATATAATATTTTAATAACATATTGTTGTTTACTGAAACTCGATATTGCGTACAACACATGTTATCGAGGAAGGATTCTCTTGCGTGTAATGCAAGACAAGGATAGTGTTGTGTATACTACACGATAATACAATGTTTCATATAGTGCAAGATAATCTTGGTGTAGCGTACACCACAAGACATCAATGAAATTAAAAATAATAATTCTTATAAAATCTTGGGGTGTTGCATATAATACTATGATAACATACATATATTGATAAGTTATTGAAAAGATACAATATCAATCCATATATGAGTGGATTATTTCATCTTTCACATGACATACATCTCTATTAGAAAATTTGTTTGAAACATGGGTGTAGGGATAATGGATAAATATAATTCATTATGCTTCATTGTTTGGATCCATCATGTACACCATGATATTAAAAAATATGTATGTTGTATTTTTCATTGGGCATAATATGATGAAATAAATCATTCATAGTAAAGCTATATGGTTCTCTTATAAGGACATTCTTGATTTACCTTAAATTTATAATGGATATATTTCTAGTTTTTTTTTGAGATGAGGTACTAATAGTTTGTGGAAGCACATATACCACTTTTCAAGTAGATCATAAAAATATGAAATCACAATCATGTTATGTTTTTTAAATCATGGGGGGAGTTTTGAGACGGAATATTTTCAAGAATCTAGGGGCCTCTAATTTTAGAGATAAGGATATGTATGATGTGGTTTATAAAACATGTAAAGACATGGGTTAGATAAGAAACCATTTCTAAGAGCGTGGTTTACTACATAGAAGTAAAAATCACATTACATTGTATTTTTATAATACAAAAGTAGTGGTTCTAGATTAGGATCCCTAACCCAATCAATTGGGAAAGATTATTGTTAATATCTATCTACATTAGAAGTATTTTACTCAATGGGGCATTGTTAGAATTAGAAAACATGGGAGATAAAAAAATATTGAAGAACCATTGATTAAAGTCCTACCTCCACAGATGTATGATAATATGTGTGAGCTAATATGATAAGAGTTATTTGTAAATGGATATTGTGAAACTCGTATTCTATTGGTGTTGGTTCTAAATATAAACCATAAATTTAATTTTAAATTTTCTAAATAAAAATATATGTATTTTTATAACCTTGTGATTTATTTTATATATACAATTGATGTTATAATTCCCTTAATATATTTGCCACATTTATGTGTTGAATAAGTTCAATAATACAATGTGAACCTATAAATAGAATAATGATATTCATTAATAAAAGTTTATATGGATTTGATAAATCAATCATGTAATAACGAAGTGAGGCCTCACTATTTTTTGTTTTGGACATATAAGCATTGTGGATTATTATAATCAAGTTTTCACATGGTGATCTCAAATAAGTGAGGTCATGTGGACTGACCAAACAGTATGAATTATATATATTTTATTTATCATTGGATATTCTTATTTGAGATATATTGTGTTGGTCCTTAGACTTGATATCATTAATAATATGTATCATGAATCATTTAATTTGATTTGTAGGGAATTATTGTGAAAATGTAATCAAATGGTGTAGTATAATAAATTAGGAAAAATATAAGGTACATCATATTAGATGAATGGTCAATAAAACATTCTTCCCCTTTAAATAAATGTAAGATGATACCAATATCCCTATGAATGAAATTAACAATCTAAAAAAATTCAGGGCTACGTTTATTTAGGGACATGTTCATTTTGAAACATAAATGAAAAATAAATCGAGCATATAAGGTGATTACACAATCATACATCATGATTGAAAATATATCAGTTGATAACCGGATTATTTTACACATCATAATTCAAAAAATCGATTATTTTTTAATCAAATTTCTTTCTCTATTGGTTCTTCAAAGTATTTATAAATGTGGATGTAGGAGTAAAATAATGTTCGTGACATTTGAATGAAGAAATTTTCCTAGAGGTTCAAACACTTACTATATACAAAAGCTTGTTAAATTATATTTTATCCACATAATATAAGGAATGTATTGCTTGGTTTTGGGGATAATATTTATTCACATAAAATTTAATCATAGAAATTCAATCACAAGATATTTGAGTTTACATTATATCAATTGAATTATAATTTATTGACAAGGTAATGAATATATTATTTATATTTTAATAATTATATTTAGTAGATAAAAATAATGCTTTATTCATTTTATGTAAATATTAATATATATATATATATAAATATTTAAATTTAGTTAATATTTTTTTAATGGTTTAATTAATTTTATTATTCAAGGTTAATAAAATTCGGTGGGATAAAACATATCATGTTTTCTAATATGATATAAATGATATATGATACCTAAAATAATTTAAATAAATATTTTTTTTGTTATTTAATAAATTAATATTCCCTTTTGATGAAATTAATGAGATATAATATTAATTATACTATTACTATCATTTTGAAATTGAATGTGACAAAGGTAAAATAGAATTTATTAGAGACATAGTGGAATTATCACAATATTTTATGTTAGTATTATATCTGAATTATTTCATTTTTACATATTCAATTATTTTTAAACATAAGGAGGCATAATCTATGATTATCTCTATTCCATGAGGGAATTATCTCAGCAAACTAGATATGGAACAGGAGAATGTTGTCGTTATTGACAATAAATCTTGTAATGAACTTGAATTTTATGTGCTAGCACCCAAGATATGAATAATTCCATTCATTGACTGATGGATCATATATGGGCACGTTTAGTTAAATATATGTTCATGTTCATCATTGCAATGAAATTTTAAGTATTTCAATCAGAATTTGATCAATAAATAATAACATATATAAGGAAACTATATATTAAATTTATTTGTAAATTAAGAGTGTATTACCCAATATATGAGATTGTAGGGTATGTTTATCAAGTTCACAAAATTTATCTATTATTATATTTTTGAAATAAAATTTTGTGTACCCATAAAGTTTACACTCTAGCCAAGAACCATTAGATATATCATCATTGTTATATTTTCTTGTAGTTTCCCTAAAATATATTAATTAATCCCATATAATGGTAGATAGGCTATGGAATAAGAATAAGTGCACCAAGGGTCATGTTATGATTTATATTAGTTTATTGGGTGAGTATCTCAAAGAAGATTTTATAAAATAGTATTATATATTTCTATTTTTTTAATTTTTGGGGCTTGGAATATTTTTATATATACTATCTAAAAAATTCAATTTAAGTCATATATATACCTTTATACAACCATTATTAGTGTAAATACATGTTTTTATGGAGTATGGATATTGGATTTTTATTTTTGTTATTATGTTGGAGTTTTGATTGAATGTATGATGTTTGTGGTTATGGTTTATTATTTTAAATTTCTCATTTTTTGGAAAGTGATGTGCATTCTTTTATAATTCATTCTCAGAGATTCTCATGGAATTTGTACAATAGTCTTTTATTGTAATGTTTTTTAAAAAATGGATTTTTAAAAATTAATACAACATAGTAACATATGTTATATTTTCATAAATAAATTATTGTCATTTAATTAATTAAATAAACTTGATGATGATGAACATCATTAAAAATTTCACCAGATAGTTGTGTCATATTTATATTAACATGGTTCCAGTACTGAACATACTGTGGGTATGGAGATTCACTAATAGATAGAACCATATATTAATTTTATAGATATATAATAGGGAATTTCTCTAGTTTCTGTTTGAGGTATATCATAAGATCCAATATCATTTTCATATTATTATATGTGTATTTGAGTGTTGATATCCCAAGTGAATAGATAGTCTAGGAATGAATATTTCTTGAGAATATTTCTGCATGCGTAGATGACTCACATTGTGATAATGAGACATGAGTGATTTCTTATGAAGAAAAGGGTATGGAATTAAATATTTCATTAGGTGCGTATGGTATTGAAATAAAACATAGTGCTGTATATGAAATGTGACTAAAACTCAAAGGATTCATAGTCTATTGATTTATAGGGATATGATATAACTCAATAGTGTCTTAGTTGAGATTCCTAACTAGGAAATATGTGGGTGTACTCCTACATCTGAATACTACTACATATAAATAATGCATCTATTTATTATTGTTATAGTGCTTCTCAAAATTATCCCTAGATAGGGGTAGGTGGGTAGGTGCTCAAGTGACATCTAATGTAAAATTGAAATGATTATTTTAAATTTAGTTTAATGAAATTTAAATCCTTACATACAATGTATGATAGTCTAGAATATAACATGTGTTATGTCCTTTTAAAACTAATGATTTTTACAAGATATGGGGATGTTCTTGGGATATATGGATTACATCAATGACTCAGTAGTTTTCTCAAAACAAATTGTGTTATTTCATGGGGTTGATGTATAAGATTTATAGGTAGTCACATTGGGGGTGTGATCATGGAATGGTATAACCGATGGTATGGATTGATTCTCATCACCATGATAGGGTTATGGGTTTGGAAGTTCACTTCTAGCATTATTAATCGTATTATATGTGTGTTAGAGAAATATTGATCCTAATGGATACTAAATTGGGTTTCCTTAGTCTTGAGTGGGAGTGTCCTCCTTTTATCATAAATACACAAAGAAGGAGATTGTCTTTTAGTTTATTCATGAAAACTAGTGTAAGATATGATATATTTAGGTCATGGTATGGGAATTATAAGGGATTATATGAGTTGCCGATATGTTTTCTATGGGTTCTTCCAATTAATGTGAGATACAAAATATGACAGATTATTTTTCTTTCATTTCAATATTCCATGTGATTTGGTATGCATAGTGAGAATGTGAGGTAACCTGATTCTCATATCTAGAAAATTGTAAATTATTACGATATCATATATAGATGTTTGATCTATATAAAACTATAGAGTGTTAGTAAATAAATAGTGTCTCGAAAATGATTATGTTTGATATTATTTGATGTTAAAAACTTCTTATATGGTGGTATATAAATTATTGTTTGTAGGAATGTAAAAATCACATGATATAAACTAAGGGTCACTGATAAAAAGTTTCATAAAATGATCATGTGTGACATGATGAAATATCAATAATGTTAGATAGTAGTGATTTGGAGAATAGTAATTTTATTGGAAATATATTATAACGTCAAATTCATATTTCAGAATAAAAGGTTCGTGGATCATGAGTAACAAAATATATTGGATGATTGATTCCATGTAGGATTAATCCCATAGAATAATGAGAACAAAATTCCAATGGGTGACAGAATTGAATAGATTTCTTGATGTTAAAACATTTTGTTGTCAATTTCATTGAACTTGGAGAATGATCTATACTGAAAACCAAAGAAAATAGTTGATGGAACATTATGATATATCATGTTTAAAAGAAGCTAAATATTTACTTTTTAATGAACTATTTTATTGACCATATATGAGTTTTTGGATACTTCTCGACATTATTCATAGGATTTATACAATTCCATTACCCATAAGTGAATTACGTGATTTTTTCAAGGAATTGAGTATTTATGAAATTGATCGAGTCTCAAGAAGAATATTATGACCTCTAGGAGTGGATGAACAAAATATTATTGGGTATATATATGATTTGAAAACATTATATCATGGAACAACAGACATAAATTAGTTTAGTTAAATAATTGAAATTAATAAATTATGAATGTTCTCTATATTTAGATATCATCATTGGGAAGAAAGAACTACTAAGTGTCTGGGTATTCCATCTATGATTTTTTAGTGGTAGATGAAATAATGGGGTATAATCAATCTATTTTCATACGTGATAGAGTGTGACGAAATGAAATATAGCTAACTGTTTCAGTCAAGGAATGAATAATACAAAATATATAATGTGTCAGTTGAATTATAATATAATTCGATTCTTATGGGGTTGTTTTGGTGGAAACATTACAATAACAAGTATAAAGAAGGGAAATTAATAAGAAATATGAGAAAATATTGGTCAGTGTAAACCATTGGATATTTTTAATAAGGGTTATAGAGGATTATAAATGTTTTTTATAGAGTTTATACCAATCTGAAACATCAGGGGTTGGTGAAACCATGTGATGTGTGATTAGAATGGATTTGAATCTATGAGAAAATATGTTTTTAAAATTATTTAAATATGGAAGCCATTATTGGAAAACTATAATCAGTATTAGATAGTGGTATTATATATGGTTGAATTTAAAAAATTCATAAAATTTGTAATTTTATAATTATTTAGAAAAAATAGATTTAAATGTGTTTTCCATAGTAGCTACTGTATACCCTATATGATAACATTTTGTTCCCGATGAATCAACCAATAAGATTCCCTACTTGGTCATTCACTATGTAGTTAGTGGCCCTACATTGGGAACATGGTGGTGCACCATATAATTTGTGGGGGTTAAATGGGAACTTTGTGTGGATGGTTCTATTTTTAAAAAAGGTTTGGATGTTTATAGCTTTTAATGAACCCATAAATAGTTTTTAATCTCCTGTCAGTTTTTGTATGGAACTAAATGTAATTTTTACTTGTTCTCTTTCCTTACTCGTAGTTGATCACTAGTTTTTTAAACCATATTGATAATCTATTTAATTTTTTTCTCTCCTCTTCCAACCCTATTCTATCTTCTTGATTTATTTTAAAATTTTAGATATTTAAACTATGTACTTATGTTGTTATTTAAATATAATATGTTAAATTAATTCATTATAAAGGGGATTATGAATTCATTACCTAGAAGAGATAATTATGTGATAAAAAATTTTGTTTATCATCATTTAATGAAATAAAATACCCTAGGTAAATATTTATTAGAAACAAAAACAATTATAATAAAATTGCTGGCATCATTGGTTTTTGTAATTTGCGGATTTTTCTCATGGGAGTTGAAAATGTTCTACGAGGTATTCAAATATTTTTTCTAAAAATTTAAATTTTTTCATGATACTTAATTGACTTACATAGAATATTTAAAAAAGTGATTTAACTTTGGAATATTCAACAATTTATTATATAATTTTTTAATGAAATGTGGGCTCTCATGCACTAAGGATAAACAAAACAATCACATGTAGAATATGGAATTCCATGATGTAGGTGGTACCAATTATTTTTCTCATTATATTTATAATTTCATATTTCCTATGTTATAATAATTTTGATAATAGATTAAAACGAACCAAAATGACAAATACAGTTTCTTTTAGAAATAGAAGCATATGAGAAAAAGTTTTTGGAGTCATGGAAGATAGAATAAACCCAAAATCCCAATGTTCGGTCCCGTCATGAATATTTTAATATAATGAGACATGGAATATATTATTGGATGTTTTCCATTTATGGTATCAAGATATTATAGATGTATTGAGTGACATAATGTGTTCCTTTATGATGATATATGATTTTCCACCAACAAATATGAGTTACTGTTGATCTACATAATGCGTTGTCTTTGGAAAAATTATAGGAATATATTTTAACAATCTATGTAACCAATGGATATTAATTAATAAAATCCTGAGAAGTCTCAAAAGGATTAAATTGATTTAAATATTAATTATACATGGAATATTATTTTATTTTATCAACCTGGTGATTGGTTCTCCTGGGAGGTACACATATAAGAAGAGTCAAAGACAAGGCTTATAAACTTAGGCATCAATAAAGGTGTGTATTTTGAGATTAGAACGAGTGGTTAGAATATTCCAAGGTAGTCTCCAATGATGATTATATAGGTCTAGATGAGGGTATGATAAATATTCCATCATTAAGATATTGGCCTATTTCCTGAAGGTAGTGTATATGAGTGAAGAGTCAAAGCCAGAGGTAGCATAAATAAAGAACGGTTATTGAGAGTATCATGATATTCTCAAAATTATTGAGATTTAAATTGATGATATATAATAATGAATGATTTTAATTTCTATTTTTATATCATCCATTGGATATTAAATTGGTACACCATGATTCATAAAAAAATATGTGTGGAAATGTTATTAGTTGTGGGCTACGATAAAGGGATTTAAATGGCATACATGGTTCTTTTATTATCCTAATTTTTTTTGATATTATATATATATATCATTCCTATAATTCATAGTCCCTTGAAGAGATTAAATCTAATCCGGTCATCCTCTCTATTATCAGTAGAAACATTTTAGTTCATTAACACATTAGATAAGGATATAACTAAGCCAAACACCTTTGTCAAATATTATATCCATGTTGGTTTAGTTATATGTTGACATGAGATATGAAAAATACTTATATATTTCTAATATAATATGCCTACTCCAATTCGTCCTCAAGTTGATCATGGTTAAATAGAGTCTAATCATATATCTCGGACAATATGCCCCTGTGAAATTGTCTTTAATATAACAACAAATATACCCAAGCCTACCATAAATCATAGACAATCTGTCCATAATTACTCATATGCACATATATTTAGACTAAAAAAGATCCTACCGTAAATCAAAAATATTATGTCCATATTGATTTATATTTGGGTTGATTGAGGTTATACCCAAAGCAAACCAAATATATACTCATGTATATAAAATTTTAATTTAGATCATGTCCCAAATAAAACATATATAGGGTAAATAATATTTGATACTATTAGTAATATATATATTTAAGGTGGGTATAAAGTTATATACATGAAATAATCCTTAGAATGACCATCACACGTATCAAATTTTAGTGTATAGGGTAATATCGATTATTAATGTGAAACTATGGGAACCCGGTGATAAATGTATCAGTGAAAAGTGAATTTCAACTTATTCCACGTCATAATATACAATAAGGACCATAAATTATAGATCATATTAGTTTTAATATAGTGTATTTACATTGATTTTTAAAATTACATCCTTCATCTAACTCTTGGTGGATATTTAAAATTTAATTTATAGGTTAATACATGGAGATAAGAGTAAAGGATTAATCATTGGAAGTTTAATAGGGATGTCGACATATTACTATGGTGAGCTCAACATCATTGCATCCATTTATTACTTTTAATTATTTATTTTCTTGTCTCTATTTCATTTATCTAATTATCCCATTATGTTATCTCTTTCATGATGTATGCATTCTATGGTATTCAATAACTTCATTCTATTATAGAATGTTATATGTTATATATTATGGTAGTCCTACAACAATATTTAAAATTTCATATAAATTATTCTCAAGTTGATGGATTTTTCAATTATTTATTGTTATATAATTTTTATAATAATAAGGGTATATGTTCCCTACAATATATTACTCTACCGTTTCTACCAGTTGGAAGACTTTGGTAAATATTGTGGTGTAGCTAAACATAATTGAAACTTGTATATGGTAAATGTATGGGAAATAAATCATAAATATCATAAATATATCATGAGGTGATAATGATATATATTTCCTAGGATGATGGTCATATTACATAGCTAGTAGAATTTATTTTGTACAATGGCTATTCCGAAGAAGAGGGGAGATCATGTAGTTTTAATGTGAGAATGATAAGATGGGAATATTTCAAACTAATAATCAATTATTTTATAAAATCCTTATATATTTTTGATTTATGGGATACTTAAAGTTAGTAAATCCTATATTATAATGATTAAATTCTTTTATGGTTGTTTAGATGTGTCTTGTCATGAATGAAGAGTATGTGAGCCAATTGATACAATAAAGAGAGGAGAAATGTTGTTTTAGTTAGATAATAATACGATAGGCATACAGGTAGACTCCACCAATTGGAAAGGGAAGTTTTAGTAGGGTTTTAGGAAACTAAATACCTGAAAAGATAGAAAGTTGTATGATCTGAACTAACATGGTTCTTCCTAGTACATTGGATGGCTAGAGGCTATCCAACATCTATATAATGGATCTATAGTCTTTCAGGATAACCTATTCTTAGGGTGCATTTACATCAACCCATTTGATTATAAAATCACCCATTTTACCCAGTTTTACCACATAGTCTTACTTCAATTCAAATTTCCATTTTGTAGACATCTTCTCATGTTATTGGAAATCTCCCAACAATGCCCCCTCTATTCTTCTTGCATGGACCAATTTAGTGGCACTGGAACAATGATTTGTTCTTAGATCTCCTCTAAATCTTTTTTATTCATTGATATATGTTCCTAGATTTATATGACATCTATGTTTTCAATGAATACCTAGTGACACTTCCTTTTATTAATATTTGACCAGTTGAATATATAGAGAGAATATTTCATTCCAGGATCAAATAAAGATCTACCATCGAATACAAACATTCTATGAGTAAGTGTATATAGATGATTTTCATTAACACATTTTGATAGTTAAATGATTATATAAACATAATCCATTATTGATTATTTCATAGATCTATGGTTGTTTAGATGTGTCAATGAAATAAACGATGACTAGAGTTTTATCCATAAATTACAGTGGATGTATCTGTGTATGTCATCATAGATTGATCATCCTCAGACCTTGCCCTTGATGATATTATTTTCCATTTATAGATTTGATATTGATATATGTTAGTTATCTAGAATTGATGATATATTCTAGAATGAAGGGGGATTTCATGATCCATTCTTCAGTAGAGAATATTTCTAGTGAATTCGAGACATCTCCTTCAACATACCATTAAATTGGATACATTGTAAAAATAATTAAGGTATGTGATTACTAAACTACCCTTATAGAAATTGAAACATCACGAGTCTCTATTGTAAACCTCTCCAATGATAAACCACAACCTGAGATACACATTCCTGACATGTGACCTCACTATCTATAGGTGTTTGATATGGTTCTAACTAGGATCCTTTGAAGAACATTTGAGTTATTCATTAATAAATGTGATTTATGTTTTTACTTACCATTTAAGTCCCTTTTATATTATTGTTTCCAAAACCATTGATTATGTTTTTATGATGATGGAACTATCATCTCATATGATGTATGGATGATGAAAATTCTCTAACTTCCTAACCATCCATTCAAAATTTTCATGTAATATTGTAGAAAAATCTAGTGTCATGTTGAAATGATCAGAGTATATAGAGAACAATATGGACAATTAATATAACTCCATTAACTCTAATGATTATCCTATATTTAGATAATTTGGAAATAATTTTTTAATGATAATTCCCATGAAATCTTCATTTTTTAGACCCTCATATCAGCCATAATATCCCATCATTCCTCACTACCTCCTTTTGGGTCCCTGTAGCATGAATTCTAAGAGATTCATATACTGATCCATAGGTTTCTTGATTGGATAAAAGTCACACTAAATTTTGTTTACCTTGTACTTCATATTCTCAATCCCTCTATTTACTTTAAATGATAATGAATGTCATATTTGAATGTATTTTGTGTAGTGAAAAAATGGATCTTGGTGCCCCTTTTCCCTAGGAATGAACAAATGAAGGTCATCGGTCTATGGTTGAGAATAGTGTACCATCCCCAAATAGATAGATAATCAAACTAAATTATCTATATATTGAAGGATATGCATCAAGAATGAGTTTTAAATTTTTGTGGAGATTTTTATGATTACCTAGACATGGATGAGTTAACTTACACAAATAGTTACTAAGAATCCATAGAAATATCTCTTTATGAGGTTATTTATAGTGGGCCTCTTTGTTCACTATAATATTTTCACTGGGATTGTGTGTTAGTATTTGGGGGGACTATCTTTTTATAGAAGACCATTATTAAAGTGAAACTAATTCAGATGATATCGATCAAAAATTAGAGTAGAAATATGTCTTAAGCTAACCACATGAGGATACCTTTGAATTTTTATTTTGGAAAATGATATTTTTTGGGAGTGACTCCTTTGTTAAGACAAAAATGTTTGAGAAAAATAGGGAATATATTAAAATGCTATTTTGGACCCTTTGAGATCACAGATGGGTTAGGATAGTGGATTAATATTTGGATCTTCCTTCTTGTTACCAAATTATAAAAAGATGTGTTTCAAGTGCCACATCATTTGAGATACATGTCTAATCTAACAGAAGTCATCAAATATGATGATGTTATTATATATCTTATATTATCATGTATAGAGTACCTAGAGCATATTATAGGGAAAAGAGTGAAATTTCATTGATAGAAGATGATACAACATGTTCAGATTATATGTCTTCATAGAAATCTCTTAGAGGAGGCATGCGATTTAATGGCTAATGCTCGGTCTCAATAAAACATGTTATTTTATGATATCCTTTTAATATACAGTTAGGGAATGAGAAGTCCATAGGGGGATATAATTTTAAAATAATTTTTTATTTTTAATTAATGTGTTTTACAAATTTAAAAAAATTATCAATTCATCCATTGTTTTAATTTTTTTTGTGATTAGGGTAGGTTTTCATGACTATAGGATCCTTGAATTGATGGATTCAGGGATAAGAAGGGGCATGAAATTTTTGGGGGAAGAAATCTACCATCATCCAACCATTAGAATTCACATCTAAACTAGTATTGTTTTTATATGTTTGTAGGGAACTCGATAAACCATTAGATATATAATGGTATATGAAGAATATTGGTGGTTTATCATAGTGAACTGGACTTCTAGAGACTAGCCACTAGACTACTAGAAATGCTCTCTAATATATCAATGATCCCCAGTATGGGGTTTATTAAATTCACTATAAGATATTTTCAAATAACACGATTTTTACCCTCTTTAATAGTGAAATTAGACCCTCTAACAAAAATGTTGTTCCCAAACTCACATATTCTTAAATTACAACCTAATAACTAGTTATTGGGGTCCTATTATTCATATTTAATTTATTCATATTTCCTAGATCGATCTTTTAGTGAAATAATGGTCAGTTTTTCATTGGTCTCCACTAAATTCTTTTTCTTTTTGACAGATCTACAATGATCTATGTCACATATATGAATTCCATAATGATAAAATTATATTTCCTTCTATTATTTTTAGATAAGTATAAGATATAGCATGTTAGCATCATTACTTGATCATGTAAAAATATTCCATCGAATAAAAAATTTATCAAGTTAAGTGTTTATGGATCATCTTCTTAGGCATCTTCAAGGTGGTGGGTTCATGAAAGAACTATATTATTTTTGTGATTCATTAGTATATTGGCGGTGGTGATAATATTTCTATGATAACCCCTAACCAGGGGTAGAACTATATGTATTTGTGGGAATTTTTTTAATTAGTCCTCATGTGTTGATCATCTTGAGACCCTCCTTTTCTCAAATATATTGTTCATTGATTTACTGATAAAGTTTCAATGTTCACATTCTAGAACATGGGATCAATTCAATAATTTATATGGAATCTATGATCCATTCCTCAATTAAAAATGAATTTGATTTATTTGTTCTGTATCCATTGAAATACCTTATAATTAAATTATTTGAAAATTTTATTATTGTATGTGATTCATTAACCATTTTTGTTGACTTAGAATATTCTGTAGCCTCTATTATAAACATCTTTATTAATGTACCAGAACCTGTGATAGGTATCCTTGACCCGTGAGATCATTTTCTATGGGTCTATGATGTTGTTTGGTCTTGGATACATTGATTAAATTGGTAGTTTTCAATTAGAAAATTTTAGGTTAGTTGTTCCTAATCATTTGAGACCCTTGTAAGCTCTCTTTACTATGATTCATGCTCATTTTTCAATCCTTGTTGTCCATTTTATGGTGTTTTTATATGGGTGTGTGTACTTTGAGACCCCTATGTGATAATTGATTACATTTTTACTATTATAGTGTCTAATTTCCATGATTTATGTTGATGACTTGTTGTCACATGCTGATACTATAATATGATGATTTTATGTTATTCTTTATCCAATTGTCCTATACCCCAATATGTTTATTGACCCTATCATTAAGGTACTCTATTGGTAATTATAACAGGTGAATTTTAATGGTATGGTTTACCCTTAGTGTGTAATTTGGAATGTTGTGTGATATTGATGACAATGGAAACATACACAGTGTAGTAATGTGACAACCATATGGCACGACCTTAAACTCAATTTCTTAAGGACATTGAGTAACATTCTAGAACATGATTCCCTGGGGATACTGAGTAAAATGTTCCTCTTGATTTATTGATGATATAAAGTGACATATAACCAGATATGTAGCTAGTTATTGAACTTTTCCTACATATTTATCATTCATCCACTTGGGATATTGAAGTATGTGTGGTTAGAGCTCAGGGGGGTCCATTCAGTATGTGGGGTTCTCTGTATAAGATTGATAATACATTCTTAGACATTTATTATTATTTAGGAATATGTCTATAATACATGTGTACACTTTCTAATAATTTATTATGATTGTACTTCTAGGTTTGATTACTAAAACACTACATAGCTTTATTGATTCATGTGCACATTTCATATATTTGGATCTTTGAATTTGAACAATGCTAGTAAAAGATGGTTGGACAAAGAAACATAGAGCTATATGAGGGATAGAGATGGACTCTATATGTTTTTTATTAATGCTATATTATTTACTAATATCTATCTGCACTTATACCCTAGTTTTAATTTCCACTTAGGGAGCCTATTAATATATTTGTATGACATGTGTGTCATCAATTATTACATTTTATATTTAGTCTTATACTTGATATATTGAGTCATATAAAACTATTTATATTTATACAATTTTGTAAACATGTTATGTTATGGTTTTCCCCCCATTGAAGACATTCAATCCTTGACACTTAGATTGGAGCCTCTTCTATATGGATAGGTGAGTATTAGGTCATGTGACATTCTAGCACAGACCTGGTGGTTTGGGTCAGGGTGTTACATCTGTTCTCACTAAGATATATGGTATGATTAGATGTTGATAATGTGGAGATAATATAAATTTAACATGGTGCATTGATGGTGGACCCTAAAGTTGTTGTGTGATAGTTAATGGTACTAGTCCAAGAAAGAAGACATTGGATCCAACTTTATGTGTTAATGTTGTGAAGTAGTTATGATCACAATTCAATGAGATGCATACAATGCATCAATTCATGGATTATTATTGTTACATGTATAATATCATGTTTCCGGGTGTTGATATATTTTACCTTAATTTAATTTTAATTATCATAAAATTCCAATAGTTCAATCGATAGGTTACAAATTTAGGTGGGGATTCAAAAAATTATAACCAATAAATAAGTTGATTTTATAGGAGTATTGTAAAAACTATTAATTTCTAATATTTATCCTATTTTATTTATCTAAATATGTAGGTTTATATGATAAAATGATATGGTGTTTAAAAAATATACCTGACCCCAGAAACCCATAATTGGTTGTTTTATTAGTACATTATCACAATTTTTAGGCTATCTCATCTTAATGAACCAAATAGGGTAGTATTGTTGGAAAATTAGATAACTAGAGGATTCATATATTAAATTTTAAAATATAAAATAAATAACATAGGGAATGATAATATACTAAATCCTGTAACTCATTTAAATATTCCATCTCTATATAATGTGGAAATGAAACAAAAAAGGGAGATCTAATATGAATATTAAGGGATATATATGTCATAATATATCATGTTTATATTTTTCATAGTTAATATGGATATGTAGATAATTGAAAAAAATGATAGTCAATCTATAACATTAGAAATATAGATTTTTTGATGGAATAAATGATGATTAAATAATTATAGATAAATATTAACATGATATTGAATCTAATATAGGTTTAACATAGTAATATAAATAATCACATGGATAATAATAACTAATATCATAATGATGGAATACATAATGTTGTAAATCATAAAATTACCATCAAGCTCTTTTTCCATGACATCTTACATAAGTGTGTAATGAATCATCCAAATACAAAAAAACATATGTCTGATGATACCTATCAATGCATCTCGGGGATATATAGGTCATCACCTATCACATACTAATTCTAATTCACTAATCATATGGAAGTGGTGAAACTTAATCAAGTTAAATATGTGTATTAAAAATATACATTCTGAAATTTTAATATCTTCCAAGTGAAACTGATCATAAACCAGCCATAGAAAGAATAAATATATTACCATTACAACTAATCCATAATGGGGTATAATTATTATAAAGTTTATTGTTTTTTATCAATAAAAATAATATAAAATATCATTAACATAAGTTTTGAAGAAAATAACCTTTAGAAATTCAAAATGTATTTTAAAAACTAAAATATTTAAAAATAATTGGGAACACATTTTCTATGAAAATAAACTTCAAAACATGTATATAAACTGTAAATCTAATAAGTGGTCATGATTTTGGGAAAAAAATTTCATGCCGGTTGTGATATAACAATGGTTTCTTTCACATTTTTAGTAAAAAGACATGAAGTACGTTATATAGAAAATGATAAAGTGATTCCATTAAAAAAAATTTGTAAAATGAAATATTATTTTAAAAATTACACCTATATATATTTGGAAGAAAAAAAATATTCTTCAAAACCATTTTAAGGAAAATAATTATATGTACTAAAAATATTTTTGACAGAGTTGAAAAACAATGTTGGTTTTCCTTTAAAATCAATCTTTTGGAATCATGATTATTTAAAATATGAAAATGAAATGAAAATATATTATGTTAAAAAATAAATGTAGTAGAATAATATATATTAGTTTTATTATATAAATATCAAATAATTCTCCAATAGTATAATAAAACATAAGTAATGGAGAATAATTATAAAATTTTCAAATAAACCCTTGCTAATATCCGAATTTTTTTATCTTAGTCCCCATGATTTAAAATAGTAAAATGAAAAATTTAATAACATGAATATAAATTTATTCATGATATTACATATCAAATGAACTATAAAAACACCTCATAAAAATAAAATGGTGCATAATACCACATATGTATAACTGGAGTTGAAATTGAGATGAAATATCTTACAAAGATCACAAATTTGAAGAAACAATTAGTCAATGAATTAATTATTTATATCAAATGAGAATAAACATAAATATATTTAAATAAAACATAAATTAATAATATATTATTACATTTAAAATATAATAATGTCTTATAATATGAAGAAGTAATATAAACCAATGAAAAGAAATTGAGTTATGAAACATCTATCCACCGGGAAAAAATCCATTAAAATCCCCAAAAATTAAGTTAAATTAATTTCAAAATTAAATAACATGAATTATAAAGGATTATTGATTCAATATTTAATACATGAAATGAAAATCCATATAAAATTAATTAAATTCATAGCATTACGATATGCCTCAATATAAAGAAATTGAGATGGAATGTTGTACCCCAAGATAATTCGAATGTATGTTACTTATTATCATATAAAAAAACATTTGTTAATTATTTACATGATTATGAACCCTTTTTATATTTAATATTCCTTTCATTTTATTTCTTACGATTTTATATTTAATTATGTTATCAATTATATTCACATAGAATGTTTTGATAATATTCGGTTCAAATGTCTAAAATAACATTAGTAGGTCAACTATAGATAATAAGATCACTATTTCAACATATGTAGAATAAAACTAATGATATAATTCACATTTTATAAATCAAATATTCTGTTAAAACCATCCATGAAATATGGTTACAAAAAAAGAACTATTTTATTATCATGGAGATGGTAATACATTTGTGGACATGTGTAACATTTCTAAATTTCAATGAACATTACGAAAAAGGTAACATATTACATTAAATTTAAATAATGATAATTATTTAATAAATAAAATATTTTTTATTTCAATATTATTATACATTTTATTTATTTTATATAGTTATTAAAAATGATTCACATCCCTTTGGGTAGATGGTAGTCCTTACGTCTGCCTTAGCTAGATTATCAATTTAAAATGAATGTAAATATAATAAAATAATTTTTTTAAAGGTTGGGGCCGAAGCCTCATTTATTATTGAAAAAAAGAAAAAACCTCCTTAACTGGGTACAGGGAGACCCATTACATAGCCCGAATTCCCAGTGAGCATTTAGTCCATTACATGGACCGCAGGCCCATTTTTTTGTCCCAAGTCCCATTTTGTGAATAGTAATGTTACACTACCTAAACTACTACAGTACTACAAAGTACCTTCCGCTACTACAGTACCCTTTCGCCACTACATTTCTCACCATTGGTACAATTCTACCACTTCTATAGTACACTACATTACTACTAAAATACCCTACACCCAATTGGTTTTGAACCCCCATTTTTCATGTTGAATTAAGGGGTGCTTACCACTAAGACAAGCCCCAACTACATCTAATAAGTTAATTTATTAATTATCATTCAATAATTTTAAATATTTTATGTATATCATTTTTAAATATTAAATTTATCATTAGAACCATCCATGAGTGGTGGTGATGGAAAATTAATTCCATTGGTTTGTGTGGAGGAAATCAATCGTACACATGAAAGATGGGTTCATTACCAATTTAGCAGAATATGAGAAGGATATAAGATATTACATTAACATAAAAATATATAGGTATACTAGTGATAATTATATTATAGATATAATATTTTTATTATGTTTTTATGGATTTATAAGAGGAAATACAACCAAAATTCTTGTTTATGAACTATACATATTCTTTAGAAACATTCTTGAGGATTAAAACAAAAGAAATCATATGAGGTTGTTCTAGTCAAACCAAGGCCTAGAGGATGTGTAATGGGAATTCAGGAATCTATTTTATTGGTAATATCTAATCTTTATGGTTCTTAAAGTGTATATAAGAGAGGTGAGGGGGTTCCATTTTATAAATGAGATGGAGTGTCATTTTTATAAATACCAAAATCTATTCAATACCAGGAATGTTCAGTCAGAGGCAAGAACCTCTGAATATTTATTAAAGAAAAATAAAAGTTACAACAAGCAAGGGTAGGGATGAGGTCAGAAATCTTTCCCAAACCCAATCAACACTTCCAACCAAAATGAGACAATTACATATCAAGTCAAAACAACAGCATCAAACACTTCAGAAATCTCACAACTGTAGAGATCCACCATTTCCAACAAAAAAATGAAAACATGTTTTAAATAATTTATTACTATATTCTGTAAGGGTACTAATGTTTTACATTATAGGTTTTTCTAATGTACCTAGTATTTTGAACTAAAAAATTTATCATTTCAGCCTAAAAATAAATATTATTAAATGTTTTTTAGAAAACTGATTCTAAATATAAGAACCAATTTATCCAATAAATAATATCTGTGTATTGAAAATTAATTTTAACATAAAATCCTATAATGTACAAAACAGAATTTGGACCTTATACAGAGTAACAACTTTTTCTAAATTAATGTGTTATAATTTAACATAAAATATAAAAAAATTTCCATAGGTTGAAATGGATCAAAATTTTATAAAATTTAAAAATCTATGTTTCACCTATCATGACTTCCTTTATATTTAAATAATTTTATAATATAGTATTCAACATAAAATATCATTAATTCCAATTTTGATGCAATACATTAAATATTATTTAAAAAATGTGAATATAATAAGAAAATTATAGTATTATTCAATTTACCTTGAATATTACAGTATTATTAATAATAAAATTATTTTGGAATCATAAATCATCCCAACTAAATTTCATTTAATTTTTTTAATATTATTTACCCTTATATTTCTATTATGGTCATATGTATTATGTCAGTATCGTATAATAATTTAAGTTAATTATATAATCACAAAAAATTTAAAAATCACTATCATGTAAATAAATTCATTATATTTTAAATAAAATCTTATATTGTTTCAAAACATATTTTTATCACTAAATGTTTATGTAATATATATTTAATAGAAAGAAGATGACATTTTACTAGAAAATATGGGGGTGAACCCCTTCATTAAAAAATATACACACAACCATTTTTGTTGGAAAAGGGATATCCAAAACGAAATATGAACCCCTAGGCACATGAGCCTTAGGATACAATGGCCCGAAACCCCCATGATAGAAATCCATTAAACCATTACAGTGGCCAGAAATCCTAGTGGAAAAGACCATTACAGAAAATTGAACCCAAAATACACCAATATCCATCATTACAATGAATCACACTGCTATCACCTCCATGGCTACAAGGAAGCCCATCCCCAACGCCACCACTCTATGCAGCCAAATGAAGCCGGAGGAAGCTCCCGTCAATCCATCCAGACAGTAACCCAAACACTGCAACAACCAGACTATCTCACTCACTGCCAATGAATCGACATCCACAGATTTGAACCAACCAGTCGTAGATGAGGGCCAACTCCAATGCAGTAGCACAAAACCACCAAAATTCCTTCGCTCTAGCCATGAGTCTGCATCACCGCACAAATCCTTCATCATCCACCACACGATGTCGCCACCACCCATAAGCCAGAATTGAATTATAACTGGTTACAATAACCAGATCACTACCCCTATTGACCTTTAGAACACATGATCTATTTAATTTTATCTAGCTATGCAATCCCCACTATTAAAACCAACCAGATCGGATATGGGACCCCCACAGTCTTCCGTCTCCTAAAGGGTCGTATCCACTATCCCTTTGTACCACACCACATCTCTACACTGAGTATTCCAAATAGACTATTATCATGTTTCTTCAATCCTCTATAGTCGACACCCTCAGAGACTGAGATATATTTGGGCTGAATCCTATAGTTCCTTCTCTCTTTTTGAGACTATCTAAGATGGCATTTTGTCTTATTCTTTTCTTAAAATAACATATCATTCAATTTCATGGAAAAATACCTAATAAAAAATTAATATCAAAACAATGCTGATAAGTGATGAAAACCATCCACAAAATAACAATTATGATAAATAATGGTGGCATTATTACTTAGTTTTATCCCAGGAAAACAATATTTACCCTTTTATCAGGGTGACAAATTTTAACTATTTTTATTATTCATTACAACAAAAAATTTGGTTATTATTATTTTTTAAAAATAATTAAACTGATTCAAAAATATATTATCCATTTTATTAAATTAAATTCACATAATTATATTTTTTAATATAAAAACTAACTCAAAAAACATGTCAAAAAATGATTTTTCATGAAATGTATTTTCATGCATTATAAGATTTTCCATTAACTATATAATTAGTAATAAAAATTATATGAATTTAAATTATTTTAAATTGAAATATTATCTATAAATTTAATATAATTCTTTTTTCATTAGGTGTTCTTTTATTAAATTAAAATGGAGAAACATCTTTCAGTTAAAAAAGTTTTCTAAAAAAATTTGTTTTAATCTGAAAAATAAACATATACCAAAATATGGATTAAAGATGATTAAAATGTAATTAATTATATTTAATATAACAAAATATTTCATTTTTTACATTTATATAAAATTTAAATCAAAATTTTATTTCTAAATTATTTAATTTATTTAAAGGATATGACAATTATCAAAAATATGTATTTTTCATTATTCAACAAAAATCGTCGTTTTGGGAATATTGCTAAACAATCACCCTAATATAATTGTTTGCATGTTTAATTAAAAAAATTATATCCATTTTATACAATAAATTATCTATAATTTTTAGAAAATAATTATATTATTTCCCCACAAAAATAAATGAAAACATTTTTGACGAAAATGATATTTAATAGCATCTAAAGACATTTCTTAAAGATGATTGCTTATTTTCCCATAAGATTTATTTATCAAATATATATATATTATTCAGAATGGTTTTTTATATATTAATACCATTAATTTTAATAGATATGATATTTTTTTCATGTCTAAATAATATATCATGATCTGTTTTGGTGAAGTGTTGTGTGTATTATTATCTATCTGACATTATGTTCTTATTTTATAACATTAGGGTGTTTCATTTTCCCCCAAATCAATAAATTTATCTTTGAAATTGGAACATGTTCTTGGAAATCAATACTTTCACATATGGTAATTCCTTTTGAGAAAAAAGAAATTATGAAAGTGTTAACAAAACATCATCATAAAAATTTGGAAAGGGTAATATATTTGTTTTATAAAATAGCTCAAAAATTTGATTCAAAATAGAATAATATTAATTGAAGGTAAAATATGGATAAAAAAAGTAATCATAACTCACAAGTAATAATAGGGAGTGATAGAGAACACGATCAAGAAAAAAGTAATAGTCAAAACACATAAATCTATGATGGGTTAAAAGTTATCCAATCATTGAAAGTGATTATAATTTGATGACATTTATTTTATATCATTTTCCCATTGTTTTGGAATTTCATAAAAATATAGAACAAGAATATAATGAAATATAATTACATAGAATATTTCTATTTCATAAGTATAATTTATTCCTTTGTTTTCACTTAGATCAATTTCCAATTCATCTCTTACTCCAATGAATTAAAATATATTTGAATTGTTTATTCCAGTGCCACTAAATTGAATTTTAATTGATCATAATATTTAGAAATTAAAAATAAACTATTGTTATAATATTTATATACCGGCTAAAACCTAAATTTTTAGCACAAGTTATGACAATAAAAAATCTATAGACCTTAATATGATCAAATAATACATTTTAATTCAAAATATGAACAAAATTTTCAATATAGATTATTCTATAAACTAATAGACATACATCACAATTTAAATTGCAATTCTTTAAATAATATAACTTTTTCACCTCAACGAAATATTAAACCTACTACCATATATCCAAAAAATTTTATTTTATTTTTTTTGAAATATTCTATTACATTAAACCTAATGGTAACATATATACCTCATCCCCATAAAATGACTCCTAAAATATAACTAATATTCTTGAATTAAAAACAATATGATCCTATAACATGTTTCCAAAAATAATAATAATATTTATCATTGAAACAATTTAGGTAATCATAATTTCATACTAACCATGATGTGATGTAGACCGATGGTATACACTACACCCGTATAACTATTCAGTTTTATATTTATAACATGTTTCCTTTCAGTATGGTATGGGCTAAAATGTGGTATGTAGGTTTTTCTTTTTCTAAAACTATATTTATATAATTTCTCTAAAAAAATAAAATATAATGATATTACTCAAAAATAACATTAATCATCAAAATATCTCTTTAACCACTACAGTTTTCTATACAGATTAAATTTTCCACAAAATCTAATATTCATAATTACTTATTATTACTTCAAATAAAATAATATATTTTCCCTATTGGTTACAAATAACATAAAAATTCTATCCAAAAAATAAAAAATCATTATTCCTCAAAAAAACCATCTCACAATATATAATGGTAACATTTATATACAAAATCTTTTAAAACTTATCATGTGTTTCGAAGATATATACATAACGTAAAACCACATAAGGGGTATCTATGAATTTAAAATTAAAATCATAATTACACTTATTACCCCATTATGGTACCTAAAAATATTAAACTATCCCTACCATAATCATAAATAGAGTGTCTTTGAGGAACTCCATAAATATCTGTCATAGTGTTATATTCCATAATATATATTTTTATAAATCTAGTTCCAAATAATTGTACTAAACATTCTAAAATACCGACTCTTAACTACCCTTCCCCAGAAGACTATAATTGATGGGGACTTTATTATTTTGGCATAATATACAACTGATCCCATCCCAAAGAACCAAATATATTGGTAGTCCTGATAAACTAGATATATACTTAAGTCTCAAAATGTATTTCAAATCAAAAAATACAAGACATGGTGAAATTAAATATTCTAAATCCTTGATCTCATTTGAATATTTCTTCTTCATATTCTAGGAAAAATAAACATAAAATGGTTAGCTTAGATTCTCATTAAGGGTTACGTATTGGAAAACCTAGCATTAATGATAATTCATAATGAATATGAATATGTAGGTAAAAGAAAATTAAATTCCAATTAATCAATAAGTTGAACATAAGTAGTAATATGGACGGAATAAATGATTATTTCCTATTTCCACCTAAATAATCACATGATCTGGATGCTAATATATGGGTAACATAACTATATAAGACATCACATGGATAGTAATAACCAATTCTATAATCATGGAATGTATAATGTCAGACAAGATTAACATAAGATCAAGGCCTCTTGCCAATACATATTATAAAAAGGCTAATTCCATGGCCAAATACCCAGACATGTTTGTCTCATATACGTAACGATGAATTATGGGGAAATAAAGGTCCCTTCATTTCACATAATATTTCTAATTAATTCATCAAATGAATTGGGTGTAATATAAATAGGATAAAAATTTGTATTGATAAACTATCATAATAAATGTTAATCATTTCATAAGTCAAATAGATCATAAACCATCTGGATAAAGACTAATAATTTTGTCATTACAATATATCCCTACCGGATTATATGTAATATATGGGGTTATTTTGTTTTATGTATAAAAATACTATAACAAAGATTAATAAAAATATATTTTTTACAAAAAAAACATATCACTTTTCAAATAACTTTTGAAAACAAAATATTTCTTATATATTAAGAAAACAATATCATCTAAATGAAACATGAAAATTTATAAAGGAAGAATTATATATATATATATAATTGTTTATGATGGAGGGAAATTTTGTTTCATTTATAGTACAGTTTTACAATTATTCCATTCACATAATCAATAAAAAGAAAAAATATACCATGTTTATAAAATGGAAAGAATATATATTTAGAACCATTTATAAAATATAAACATTTAAATAAAAATTTATTTAATAAAAAATTATGACATTAGAAATATTATTCGAAATCAATTAATGGAAAATATTAATATTAAAGAAAAAGATTCTCGATCGAGTTGAAAAAATGGGTTTCCTTGAAAAAAAATAATTTTTGACTCTTTAGTATTTAAAAGATTATAGTTAAATGAAAATATATAATTTTGAGAATAAGAAAATAGGATAATAATATATATTGGGTTTATTATGTAAATATCATATAATTCTCATTGTAGAGACATAACCATAAACTGTCCTAAAAAATAATTACATTAGGAAATCAACCCATACAAATTTGGTTACTCTTTAATCTAACTACCCATGAAATAATATCCCAAAAATAAAATATTAAATTTCATTAATATGAATATATTAATGATATAAAATATAAAATGGGATGTATATATACCTCATAATAATATATAGGTGTATAATATCAAATATTTCCCATTTGTTTGAAAATTGAGACAACTTATCTTACAATGATAATACAATTGATGTGAGAATTAGTCAATGAATTGATTATCTGTATCGAATTTCAATTCAAATTAAAAATTGGAAATATATCATAGAATAATTAAAATTTATTACACACAAAACCTTATAATATAAAATAAATTTATTAAGTAAAATAACCCCATGAAGTGAAATTGAGTTATGAAACATTATACCACTTGGTAACATTCAAAATAAATTCCATTGGATGAAATAAAATGAATTTTAATATTAAATTAATTTAATTTTGAATTATTTAGGATATAATATGTCAAATTGTAAACATATACACCATATATAATAAATGATTTTCAATGCATTACAATATCCCTCAATGAATTGAAATTCAAATCAAATCCCTTACCACAGGTATGATTATCATCAACATTATTCATATTGAAAAAATTAAAATTAAAATTTAATATTTAATTTCATAAGAACTATTATAATTTTAATTATTACCAGAATTTTATTTATTTCCATGATATATTAAATTACCTAATCTATTTTGTTCGAGTCAGACATTTTTATGATAGTCTGTTCAATAGTCCAAAATGGCATTTGATGGTCGACTATGACCCATAAGGTCATTATTGCATAATCTCAAAAAAAATGAACAAATTATCACTTTTTTACAAAAAAATCTATCTTAAAATCCCACTATTCCATATGGTTATGAAAAATGAATTACGTTAAATTCCTGGAGATGATAAGTCGGGCATACACATGAGTAAATGTTCCAATTTTCAATGATCATTATGGAAAGAAGGTATGTATTATTTTATATTCCTAGAATGGTATTTGAATCATATATAACATATTATTTCTTTCAATATACTCATGTATTGTATTCATTTTATGTTGTCATGAAAAATGTGTCACATCACTTTGTGTAGGTGGGAAGCCACATATATGAACAAGTAATGTTTTCATTTTTAAATGTATGGAATGGTATAAAATTCAATTATATATTATATTTTAATAATTATAAAAAAAATAACTAAAATCATATTTATATATTTCATCCATCATTAAATCATTACATGAATAGTGGATATAAGAGACAAATAACATTGGTTCACGAGGCGATATATCATCTTACGGAAAAATGGCAATTCACTTACAATTTGATGAAAGAGGATTTGGAAAAATTATATTCCAATAATATGATAACATAGAAGTATATGGGATATATTTATTTTTTATATTATCATTCATTAATATGTGTTGAATGAGGTGGAATAATAAAGGAAACCAAAATGGGTGGTTAAGAATGACACCACTTCGTCAGACGACCTCGTAAGGTTTACATCACAATAATTCCAATGATGTTTTTATAATAAAAATGGCTCATGGGATTTTTTAATATAGTTATAGAAGGTTTATTGTATTTTATTTATAATAATCAAATGGTTCTTTAATTTTCGAGATAAGGGGAGTGGGGGTTCCATTTTATAATTGAGAAGGAGTGTTGTTTTTGTAAATACTATGAATTGTTCAATAATGGAAAGTCAGTATAAATAAAACTTATCCATAAAATGATATATTATTTATTTTCATGAAGACAATATTGATAAAAACTTCCAACATAAAATTCAAACATGTTTGAAACAGGTTATCCCTTAACCCATATGCTACACACCTTTACCATTTTAGTTTTTACAAAGTAATGATCATTATACCAAGGTAATTTATTCTTTAAGCCAAATAAAATGATTAATATTAGATAATAATGATTAAATTATGATAAATATGAAAAAACAAATTTCTCAGATTAAAATCCTCAATGTGTGGATGATTAATTTTAAAAAAGTTATTTTAATGGGAAAAACCCCATTTTTACCTAAACCATTCTAAAAATATTTTACAAATGAAAATCTAATAATTTTACAAATAAGAAAAATATGGGATCAGAAATTGAATTGGAAAAATTTTTATATAATTTAACATACTATTTTTCCTTTTATTATTTTTATCTTTTTTAAATAATTCAATAAAATTTTATTTATCATAAAATATCAACAATGTCATTTTTAACACAATCCATTTAATTTTATTTTAATTAAGTGAATCTCAGAAATAATTTATAATATAACTCTTCAAAGAATAAAAAATAATTAATAATTTATTATAAAATGTTTTATAACTATAACTCATTCCAAATACATTACATTAAATGTTTTTGAAATTATTTACCTTCTCATTTCCATTAGTTTCATAAGCATTATGTCAGAGTTTTGTAAGTGTTGATGGTAATTATATAATAATAAAAAATTAAAAATTAATTACCAATGTAGAAACAATATCATTATACTATAAATGAAATTTAATATTAATACCCTATTTATTTCTATACCAACGTGAACAGAAATGATATATTTAATTGAAAGAGAGTGACGTTTTGTGAGTTTCATTACATAAATAATTATATAAGTCACATTAATATAAAATTCACCCATAAATAAAATAATATAGGAATTTTTTTTAATTGTACAGATAAGTTCACTAAATAAGAATTAATATGATTAAATGGTGGCATTATCACTTAGTTTTAATCTTGGTTGACCAAATTTACCCTATTATCATGGTGAAAATGATTACTTTTTATAGTATTCATTATGACGAAAACATAAGTTTAAATTATCACATTATATTATATATTATGATTCCACATGTGGAATATAAATTTTCATATTAAATTCACATTGGTGAGATAATTCAATTTATAAATTAACCCTCAAGACTTGTTAAAAAATAGGTTTTCAAGCCTGTATTTTTCATGATTTATATGATCTTACATTAACTCTATGACTAGTAATAATAATTATATGAATGTAAATTTATGTATTTATAATATATATGTTTCATTACAATTACTCCTCATTAGGGGTAATTTTAATAAATCTCTATCAAGACACATGATTCAATTTAAAAAGGTTTTCATAAAAACATATTTTATAGCATAAAAATATACATAAAAAAATATCTGGTATAATGATGATTCAAATGTAATTGATTATATATAAAAAAATAAAAAAAGATACACTGAAATAAATTTGATAACAACATTTGAATTTTTATTTACTTAATTTAGTGATAATAAATTATAGTTTTACAACAAATTCTGTTTTTCACTGTTCCCTGAAAATTACGTCCTTTCATAATAATACCAATATTCCACCCTATGTTATTTTTTACATAATTATTTCAAAAAGGAATTTATTTTTAGAAAAGAATTTTAAAATTGGTATAAGTAAATTATATCATTTTATCACTAAAGGAAATAAAAAAACTATAACGAAATATATATTTTTCAATGCATATAAATATATTACTAAAAACTTAGTACTTATTTTTGAATATATTTTCATCATTTAAAATAGTTATAAACAATTTATATAAAAAATTATTGTTATTCAAGATTACAATTTCAACATATATGTTATAATTTTCATGTCTAAATAGTATATCATGATTCATTTCGTTAAGTGTTTTTTGTCATATTTGATATCTTACATAATGATCTTATTTTAAAATTACAAGGAATTGCATGAATGATTTAATAATATATATAATAGTAATATAATATTTTAAATAATGTATATTTATTTTAGAGAATTATATCTTGTTGGAGGTTAGGGGAAACATAGAGATGACTAATTTATAAGACATTATTTTTTTTGTTTTTGATGATTAATATTTTATATTGATATTTTCAATTAAATATAAAAAATTTAATCATTAATAAATCATCCATCATTAATAACATATTTTTATAATCATATTTACAATTCATTTATGGAACTATTATAGTTACCTCGTGATAATTAAACCAAGCCACATTTATGATTGGTAATTTGGAAAAAATGTGTGGTCCATATGGACTCCATATAATAGGAAATTATCAAATATTAATGTAAAAGTGTAATTTTATACTGGTGTGTTTGTCAATTTTATGATTATGTATTGTATTTTTTCAATAAAATATTTCAATATTTATTGGGATTATTGGACATTATGATAAAAAATACCACATAAAGGATTTCAATATTAGATGAGTTGGGGAAGATTGAATAAAACTATGGATCTTGGAAATTGAAGCACCATTAATGTTTGAATGTTTTTAATGGAAGATTGTCAATATGGGGGAATTATGGGGATACATTATGAAGTACATAGTTTTAGTTTTATATTTTTTATCTACTACATATCATGTTATTATAAATACAATAATTGTTTTGGAAAAAGATGATTACGTTATGGTACTGATACTGATGTGTTTTCATAGAGGGATTTCAAGTATGATGAATGAGTTTCAGTTATGGGAGGACTAAGATGAAGATTCATGAAAGTATGTTAATTATGATGGTAATCGAGATGAGTCTATATTGAATCAATGTCAATATATAATATTATTAATGGTTCAACAAGGCACTATCTACTACATGTTCTTATTGAAGATAGAAGATGATTAAAAAAGTAGCTTATATGTATTCTATATAATTTTTTTGAAGAATATACTTTTTTTGTTTCAATTAGATGCAATGTACTTGTTAATAATAATCAAATTTAACTATATAATGTATGATTGTGTCAAAATGATTCAATGATCAATTTTTTGTTAGTGTTGGTTGATTGATGGTTGAATGGAAAATGATTTGAGGAAATAGGTTGATACATCCCTTGGATATATTTAGAAATCGTTGAAATGTTTAATAATATTTAATATAGAGCTATATTATGTTAAATTTGTATATTTTATTGTTATTATTTGATGAAATAATTTATGTTATTTTTGTTTAAAATGGACTCTTTCGATAATAGTTTAGATTATGATGTAGGAAAATATTTGATATTAATATGTGGTTTTGAGGATATTGGTATTGTTTCAAATATTCTATACTAAGGATGATAAGTGAAAACTAATGGAATGTTTCTATGAATTTGTCTAAGTAATGAAAAAGGAAAAATCTAGTTAGAACCATGTGGTTAGAATAATTTCTCTATGCTTTCATTGACTTTATTGAAGAATATCATAATAGATTTTTAAAAGATAGTTAAATATAGCTATGTCTTAGAACCACACATGAACTTTTCTCTACAATATAACCTTAGTTGTGTGTATTTGATTATTATAGGTGACTTCATCTAACTCCATATTATCTATGAAATTGGTGGTAGGCCTCTTAGAGTTTTGGAATAACATATATCTTTAGAAACATTTGTATAATGTTTTTGTTGAGTGTATATATTGTGAAAACAATGTATAATGTTTTTTGGGTTTAAATATTTTTGAAACCCATATGTTTTTTATCGGTCAACTTATTTATGTTGTCACAAATTACTTTGATAGTTGATTTTATAATTTTTTATCAGATTAAGACTTCAAAATTCTTCCTATTAGAGATTCCATCAGACTCAAAAACTCATAAGAAAACTTTAATGATGATATATTATGTATAAAAGAGAAAGAATATATCAATAATTGCTTTTGATGTTCATTGAGGATTCAAATTAAAAATAAATTTAAAATTATTGTGATTTAATCTACGATCAATTAATGACTAACTTATGGAAATATTGGATGCTTATTTATGTGTGAGGACCATAAGAGGAGATTCCATGTCCAAGTATGAAAAGCATGTAGAATTAAAATAATAATAAAGGTTGTGGATTTTGTGTGAATTTTTAGAGTGGAAACACCAATAAAATTAGTGATTTTAAGAGGAATATTTGACCAATATTTTTATTTTTTAATGTTAAGGTAAATTAATAATCCAATAACTGATTTAAAATAAGGGATTTACTACTTTTAACGGAATGTAGAGTTTCAAAAATTCCATTTTAAAAACATTTATTCCTAATAATATTTTATAAAAATATGTGATAACAAAAGAATATAGAAGGTGTGTTTGAATATGATTAGAACATTAAAACACGTGTTGTAGGATTTTTTAAGAAATGGGAGCCTTATAATTCACTATATATAAGAGAGATTATTAGTACAATGCATAGATCCACTGAAGGAGGAATAGTCGTGTGTTTCAAAATATTCTATGTGCTAAAGAGAAAAAGATCATTTAATGTTATGAAAATTTATGGAAGCTATATTCCTTTGATCTATAGAATAAATTATTATATGTAAATAAATGTCTTAAAATGTAGATATGTTTATCCTTTTATTAATTGAGTAAGATATACATCATGAGGCATAGAAGAATCCTACTATAGAAGAAAATGTTTTATATTTGGGTCAAAAATTATATTGGAGATCTATTTCCTCTAGTGGAAATCTGGATACTAGAACAATGTGGGACTATGTGTTTATAGGAATAATAAATTTATTTCTTATATCCACCTGTCCATATAGTGAATTAATTTGTGATTGGAGGGATTAACCATTCAAGTTAATATTTTGGACATTCTTGATGGTCCTTGTAAATAAATTTTGTTCTACTTCTCTTATTACTATTTTATAGAAGTATATACTCTAATAATTTATGGATTTAATGTATACCATTACAATTTCGTGATGTTAAGTTCAATAATAATGGTTTTTAAAAACGTACACTAATTCACCACCCCCACCCACACACCTTTGTGGTCAGTTTGACATAAAGAATGAAAATGTTTTTCAAATAATTAATTTACCTCTTAAATATCATGGATGATTCTGATTATGGAGAATAAAAATTATATGAATAGTCATGTGTCCAAATTTTCGATGGAAAAAAATTACTATATCTTGGAGGAATAAGTAATGTCAAACCTTATATCAATCAACCTTGAGGAAAGTTTTAAAGAAATTATTATTTTTTCTACCCATTACTAATGAATTCCATTTTTATTTCACTATGACGTTAAATTTGGATGCGAATTACAAATTTAAGAAATTAATTTAGATATCCATATGAAAATTTTTAAAAACAATGTGCTGGTACTAAAAACTAAAAAATATTTTTAGGATAAACATATAATAATTTTTTAGGGAAATTTTAATGTCATGGAATCCAATATATAAGTATATAGGATCATATTTAAATATATATTGATGGTTGGTGATGAGATCATTGAATACTAATTTATAAATTTTACATAAATTTAGAGTTATATATGCGGGTTTTGTGAGAATTTGGATGATTCAACTATTGTATAAAATGCAATGAGAAACATTCTAGACTTATTAGATCCCCAGATATCATCCTTGGAATACATATAGGGGATTTCATTATCTGATCTTTATAACATTATCATTTATTATAAAAAGTTAAAGACACCGGATTTCATGAAATAAGTAAAATATGGGATGAATTTTGACTCCAAATGAAATGAAAATATTAAATAAGTGGAAGATAAAAAATTCAAGTTATTTTGGGGATGATGAGGGTGATATGGAAATCAATAAAATCATTTCTACTATATCAAAGGGTTTGAGAAGTGAAATTTAGAATCTAAGATGAATGAAACTAATAAGTAGTTATAATATTAATTAAGTAGGAACATTTTTGAAATACATTCCATAGAATAATTCTGAATACTGTGAATCATATGAGGAGAATGTGTAATCCTAAAAAAGTGGGGTAAATATTAAAATATTTTTTAAAATATACAAAAAAAATAAGTTTAATTTGGATAATGGAAACAATGACGAATCAATAAATAAATCAGAAGATGAATTCAATTTTATGGATTATATTTAAAAGTGTTTTGAAACCACTAGTAGTGATGATAAGGAAGAAAGGACAGATATTTAGATGTATTTGATAAGTGAGATGAAATCTTGTCTTAAGAATATTTCACATATTGATAAAGAAAATAGAAATCTTGTGAAGGTTAAAAATAAATTTGCTAAATAAAATGAATATTTTACAAGAAATAATCCAATTTTGTTTTTAAGATAAATACATTTAGATAAAATATAATTTAGTAAGAAAATATATTGAGATATCTAGAGGGGAAACATGTTGGTAAGGAGTGTGACTTGAACAATACATAATCCCTATGACTTTGTTCTAAAAATTAGTTAAATAAATTCATATAATGCGTAATAAATATTGTTAATGTTAATTGATAATACTCTCATGTGTGTGATATGAAGGGGTCCAAAAGGAAAATATAAATCTGTACATGATTTCTCACAATGAAAATAGGTTCTTTTCTATTAGTGAAAGAGATAATTACATTATAAAACAATTTTTCTAAAAAAATATTCCCTCTTACACATGAAAGGGATATATAATAGGACATGATAACCAATTATCCCTACTAAAATGGATTTTGTTGATTTATAAAATCTACTATATAATTTTGGACATCATTATATTTAAAATCAAATAGCATAGTTCAAATTGTTTTTTTGTTGTTATGGAAAATATCGACACAATGACTATTTTATACGGTATAACATATCATATCCATATAATATTCATTAATAATGAGGGATTAATCATAAAAATAGGAGGATATATTTTGATAAGAAACAACTAGTGGCCATATTTTCATCATATATATCCATACAAAAATGATTTTCCTATTAAGAGTCAGTATGTGGAATATGTGAGAAATATGTTTGTAGAGATGACAAGTTTATGACTATGATACTGAGAGAAGTTAAATATGAATTAAAATAAATACAAATTAACAATTAAATTTTAAATTTTCATTCAATTATGAATATATAAAAAGGATTTGGATAACTTACAAAAATCATGCCTATCAAGAAAAAATGCTTGGAATATTATCCTAATCAACTGAAAGAGGATAAAAATGTAGAAAGATAAAATGGATGGTTCAAATGAATGGAATTAAAATTATTTCATTATAAAATTATGGTCGTAATGATAATTTATCAACATGTTGTGATCTAAAAATTAGTGTAAAATTATGAGAATTTGTAGCCCAATTGGGATCGTAATGAAACACTAATGGAGAGTATTACTAGAAAATGAATAATTCATTAGGAAGAAGATTTAAGAATTAAGTAATGATGTATCATTGTAATCTTATGGGAAAAACGTCCGCCCAATAAAGAGTTTAATGAAATAAGGAGATCATGTACTCTGTTATGAATAATGACACAAATGTTTTTTAAGATCCCTTCTGAGGCTATGTTTAGAAAGAAAGTGTGGTCTTAGTTTAGAAGAAACTCACATCCTTTTTCATACAATGGAGTAATCAATGAGGCCCCATATTATTCATAGATATTTTCCATAAATATTTATAAATTTTTTTGAATTAATATATATGATTGATTGTGGTATATATTGTATGGTAAGTAAATAATTCTTAGTTGTGTCTATTGACATCCTTAATAAAGATAAAGATGGTCCATCCATTAATTGGGGGAAAACATGATATCATGATGTTAAAATCAATTATTCATTGCAAGTATGAAATATTTTGAGAACACATAATAAAACATGATATTGATGTTTTTAAATACTCTCCATTCCTTATTTTAAATTATATAGATCTTAGAATCAAGAGGGGGATAATTTTGAGATAAATTATGGGATTTTTAAGTCTTTCACATGAATTTTTTTATGTGATTTAGAATTTTATTGTACGATACATTATTTTGAAAAATCTTTTAAAAAATATCCTATAAAGTGTTTCATAATATTAGTATCACATATATGTTTGTTTATGGAAAATATTTATCACCTTGGGAATTAAGTTTTTCTCTACAATTAGCATACACGTGTATACATATACTTTTCAAAATAAAGGCTATTTTTTATGAAAATATTATTATTTTAATCATTTTTCAAATTTAATTTTATTTATTTTAATATTGAAAATGAAGAATAAAAATATTTTGAAATATTTCAAATGAGATGATATTGGAAAAAATATCACTCAAGGGAAAATTTCATTGTTATTTAGTGTATATGTTTATTGAAATGGTTGGTTTAAAAAATTTCATTTATTTATTGATAAGAAGTCCTGAAAAAATGAATTAAATATGAAATTATTGGTGTTAAAAAATTATTCATAAAAATTTGGGAGGTTTCCTATGGGTTGAAATAAATGTTTTTGTCAAACTATAGGGGAGGATCAACCTTGATTACATAGATATTAGTGGCTTTTCACAAAAAAAACCCATTGGGTTCATTTGGAAACAATTTTACAATATGAATTAGGTACATTATTGTTCAAATTAACCCATATAGGGTGCATGAACATGGAGGATTCATGTTTCTAGAAGATAGATGAATAATTGTCATAGTTTCAAGTCCATGAAGGGGGTACATTTGATGACACTGGAATCTATTGGTCGTAATTTATTTTTTCTTAATGCACTATATAAATCATGTTAAAGATTATTTTGGGAAAATTTAGATAGTACATTGTTATAAAGTGGTATCTTTAGGTAGACCATGACATATAGAAATATAGTTAAGGAGTTCATGTGAGGGGTTAAATAATAATTTTGATATTACTATAATTCATTCATTTATTGCCAATAAAATGACCAATAATAAATTTATTACGTAGATAGAAAATTATCTCAAATTATCATCATGTAATAAATCCATAAAGTTAGAAGAGAGTTCACACATCTCATTTGAATGTTTTTAGGGGTAAATATATTTTCCTGATGTTCAAGAAGGATTCATATTGTCTGTGTAGTGTGTCGTGAAATCTTGTTTTTTGTCAAGCACACACGAAGTTAGTGGAGGAATGAGATCACATGGTTAGTGTGTGGGAATATCTCAATTGGGTGGTCTATATAGGTGGTTCATGGAAGACAACCCCACATATAATATCTATAAAAATACCTATGTGGTTAACTTTACTATTACAAAAATGTGCATGAATAAAAATGATTCACCTGGTGAATTCATAGAGGATAAATTAGGGAATAATAATAGATCATGAAGGGTTTCTCTGAAGAAAATCCTATTAATTATTTTGTATTTTATATCCATGGGGAAATAATATTCATATTTCACATTAATTATAGCATGAACTAATTTATTCCTTATTCATATCATCAAAATGATCTTCTAATTGAGAAGTTCATTCAAATTCAAATAAATTAAAATTATTAATCAAGTGTAAATGTTATTAAACTATGAAGTATAATGAGACCATTATAATTAATTTAATTTCAACATTCATTAGTGATTCTGTACATTATCACAGTGCCTTTTCATTCTCATTGGATTGAACAAGTTGTGGTCAACCAGTAATTTTTTGTCAATTTCATGGTATCATTTTAGTTCATATATTAATGTGAGAATATGAGAGAATATATTTTTATTTCACAATTAAACAATATTCAAGTGGTATATTTTTAATCCACCATACCATAACTCTCCCATCAAAGGTATTTAACATGCGAGTGAGTAATTGGTATCACACATAAATGTTTATGTAATTTTTTATCTCTCTTAATGGATGGAATGTAAGTAGTTACCCACCAAGGGATTCAAATCATTGAAGGAAATATTTTTATTATATTGGATTAATCATATGACCCACAACCTCCATCATTATACAAGGAGTTTTATAAATAATATATTTTGAGTCAGTAGGATTAGGGAAGTATTATTATAACTATGTAGTAGATAATTGGATGTTGATTCAATAAGAATCAATTGAATTAGGAGGAATTATATCCAATAAAATCTACATGATGGTGAGGTCATGTAAGTTTTCATATTCCTTGTTTTAAAAGAAAAAATATATATATGATGGTAATTAAAAAGTCATATATTATTTTTTAAATGTTTTTTGGAACATGTACAAGGAAATTATGATGAACTCAAAAGTATATATTGGTGTATGTTTTGATTAGATAAATGTGAATATGGAGAAAACATTGATACTTTTAGAAACACTCGATGATGTCAATATCATAATGAGAATTCAAAAAATTATTCCATCCCTATTAAATCCAAAAGCCTATATTCATGAGGATGAGGATATAAAATATTTGATTATGGGTTTTCATAATATTACTCTGGTCACATATCAAATAATATATGATGGTAATGAGATTGTTGAAGAGGTGATGTTAGTTGATGAGGAATTAAAGGTATTAAGGAATCTAACTGTTGAGGATGGATATAGAGGATATGTTTTGGATGAGTTCATGTAATTTATTAACTCAAATATATAAAGGGAAAAGTTAAATACAAAAAGTAAACATTAACACATCTTCTTTTAAGTTCGAATGATCAAATTCCTTACATCAAAGTGTCCCAAGATGCATCAACATGATGATAAGGATATTAAGGTTACTAAAAATAAATATATAGGTGATTTTAAATATTGGTAGATGTATGAAATGAATCTTTTTTAAAAAAAATAAAATACATCCATAAGAAAAAATAGTCTAGATCAAAATGATGAAAAATAAATTAACGAATGAAAAGACTGAAAAAATATTGTTTATTGATATTTGGGGTAAGTAAAAAAAAGATGGATAGAATGATGAAGAGAGGTAGAATAAAGGGTTGATCACCATGTATAATTAGAGGATACTATTAAGGAGATATAGGTATTGAGAAGCGAAGAAAGCCAATATAGTGGTTTATGATATGAAACTCTATATACATAAGTAAGAAGAGAAGTATGATTTGAATGTGAGGATCAAAAAACATAAATATGAATTAACATAAATATTTGAGGTGTTTATTATCTAATATATCAATATTTAGATCAAATCAGGGTTTTCAATGATTTTAATAACACAATGAAAATCTGAGTCAAGAAAATCAATGATCTCAAGGAATATTTTTTCTGCATTAGAGGTAAAGTATATGATCAAGAGACACTCTTGAATCCCAGTTTGATAATATAAATTTAGATTATAAAGAAAATATATACATGAAAAATTCTTCTAAAAAGTCAATAGGAGGGGATATGAGTTTATGATGAAAAAGAATCAAGAAAATGAAAAATTTGGTAAGGGGATTGATCTTAAATTGATATTTTTAATGGTTGATACCATACCATAATCACCCAGTTCAAAGTTGAAGGTTGTGTTGGGTACATATCAAAATCAGAAAACGTACATAACCCAAGAGAAAACTTATTATACAATAAGTAAATATAATAATATTCCTCATATCATGTTTTTTGAGTTACAATAAATTATCAAAATGTATTTTCAATATCCCAAAGGCATTGAGGGTATAAGAGTATCAATGGTATCTAAGTTGACTATAATATTTAGTGGATATTTTTTATGATCACTTTTTGGGTATATATAACTCAGATATATGGCATGGTATTTCTCATAAATAATTAATATTAATTTTTTTTATGAAGACACAATGTGTTCGAACTTGTAAATTTATGAAATCATCAAGGTAGTATAAAACATATAATCAATTTCCTTATTTTAAATATGATATTATTCTATTATACTCTAAGTAAAATAAAAAATATAAACTATGATTTGTTATGACATAGAAGAAATTCATAAAAAGTAAAATTCCTATGGTGGTGTGGTTTCTATAATTTGGTAAAATCATCAGATCATTCTTCTTTTTAGATCCTTTAGAGTGATTATAAATCATATGTGATTGGAAATAACTATATTACCATATGAATCAATCTTGAAAATGATTCTATTTTGATATTTGGATATGATTAAGGAATATAGATCACTTTCTATTGGAAAGAAATTTTTTTGTGAAAATACATAATACACATAGATGTATTGTTTATAGAAGTCCATAATAAAAAAATTTGACAGTAAATCAATTAGGTGGTATAGGGAATGTAATAAAATTTTCCAAGAAGATATGTATCATCAAGGTAAAATATTTTTTTATGCATAGAGTTATAATGAAGGGCAATCTATTACTTGTCAATGGAGGGGAGGAAAATTGATTTCTATCCATGGTATATTAATAAAGATTGTTGGATAAACCATTTTTCCATTAGACCCAAACATCCATGGAAGATCTGTTTAAAGGTTTCAGAGCTCAAAATTTCACTAAAAATTCACATGATCATACTGAAAATTGAGATAGACTCTAAAAGGGGATAATTATTAAAATGGTATACTAGCAGTAGAGTGAATACATTAAAAATTATACTTGATCCAGTTCATATTTTTGTCTGTGGAAATATATCTCCAAGAGAAATCAATGTGAATATATATTTCAATATTTTCATCGATCATTATAGTAGGATTACAAGGATTATGGTAAAAAATGTATTATGTGTTCAATTTCGTAACACAATATTAAAGTGGGGAAAAAATATTCTAGTTTAGAAAATTTAAATGTTATAAATTGATAACTTGATTGAGTTTAGAAATATATACGTCGAGGACAATCTAAAGATACATATGATAAGACACCATCTCTTGTTAGTGGGATACCCTAAACAATATATTATTGTTACATGGAGAAATTGGATAATAAACAACATGGTTAGAAGGAATCTTTTTGAAAAATACATACTTGTGATGTTTTGGTGAGAAACATTTTTGACATCATTCTATATTTCTATCTAGGATTTTTTATGTCCATAAAAAGAAAAGACTTGATATATCCAATGGTATAAAAATCAAATGAAAATAATATACTTCCAAATATTTATAATTAAGTGTTTTATTTCCATTAAGAATGAAAATACGTACTTTGAGTCTCATGGAGATCAAAGATTTTTAACTAGGATACTCATAAAAACGAAAGGACTATATATGCTATATTATGAGTCATGAAATATTTTTCCAAACTAATTGTATCAATTTCATGGGTGATATGAATAATCCTTAAAAAAATACTGTTTAATTTTAAGATGGTAGTAATGACGAGATAATCTTATTAGGGGGAGTAAGAGTGGAAAATATTGATTCATATAAAGATACCAATGGCTATTAGAATGATGTTTGAAATTCCTCTACATAATAACCAAAACATAGAGATGAAATTGATATTCATAACATCATCAGTATCTAGATAATTCTAGTGACAAATACGATAATGAATAATCTACAATAAAAAAGTTTCTTATAAAAGGTATATCCATGATGTATAAAATATGCAACAAAAGTTATTAATTGGGATTCTTACATCCCGTTACCCATGTTCAGGTAATTCCCTTCCCCTAAATTGTTTTTATCTTTAATTAGGTTCATCTTGGGCACCCATGGATAGAGAATGGTTTCTGAGAAAAATGGAATAATGTTCAAGGATATATGTTTGTTTGAATTAATGGAGTCTCAATACAAACATATAATGGATTAATGGGGTTCTCCTTGAGTTCAAATAATGTTCAAGGTGTCTTATATTTTTTTGTATGAATCTGATATTTTTTCACTATGTGGGGTAATCATATGTTGAGTAAAGGGACTACATTCAATTTATTATTCTATAGTCACAACCTGTGAATGTGGTACCGAACATGAAGGGAGTACATTCCCTCTAAAGGTTTCACATTACGCAATGTTAAATACCAGGTTAAAAGAACTGAAATGGTATTACTGAGGTCTATGAACTCCATAAATTAACAGACATGTAAATTCCATACACATAATGTAATCATTGGTGTTATGGAATTTATAGCAGCTTATAAAATATTTTTTTTCATTTAGTGTGAAGACTATTTAATCCCAACCAATAACTTTTCTCTAGGGATTTTTGGATCCTTCATTCATTCTAGATCAATCCGTTCTGTGATAGATCACTATAGTTGTTTTGTTTCAAATATATGTGTAGTATATTATTCTAATAATTCATTTTATTGAATCTATATAGTTTAATTTCATTGTTTTATCAGATCCACTGATTTTCAGTTGTGAATCTTCTTTTTTACCTCAAGATTATTTCTGTGATCTTATTTTAGGGGTCCATTAGTTCTTTATAGTGATGTGGATGGTGTGAATTCTTGTGGTATGTGTTGTTTCCTCTACTCCTCTATAACAATTTTTAAAAAATTAATCAATTCTATGATGTTTGGATTGGTTATATAGCATATGTTGTTGTAATATGTACTTCCTTGTTAGTGGATCCAATTATAAAAATGCACTACCCAAGTTTTATGTTGGGTGGTTCTATCTCTTCCATGTGTTTGTGAACTAAATTAATTTGGCTTAGATAAACTTTTTATTAATTGAAATAGAATGATTTACAGAATTATTTTCTAAATATGGAAATGGGTTTTGTTAGAATAAGGATTCACTATAGTTTAGGTAAAATGAAAGGGGTTTCAAAGTATTTAGAAATGGCTTTCAAAGAATTTATTTTATGAAAATAGATTGATGAAATTATTTGGAAAATACAAAACCTAGAAAGCATTTGGTACATAGGTAGAAGGTCTAGTGTTAAACCTCATCAACTGTAAAGGGGTTTTCTCATAGGGCATTCCAATTCTCCTTAGGCCTACTCTTCTAGGTACATGTTTGACATGATGGGGGTTTAGTTTCTAGTGTGATCCACTACTCTATAGACATGATGCTTATGTTTAGGGAATTGATAACTATGATTATCTATGTTTATGTGTTGTTGTCTAGTTTTCTTAACCTATGTGATCCTTGGTGTGATGTTATCTATGACTTAGGATGATTTAGGCTATTTTGGCATCTGTTATTTTCATTGTACTTCCATGAATTTGAAATGATATGAAATTAATTATTTGATTTGATTGGATAAATTTAATTTGGTGTATATATATATATTTAAATCCACGAAACAAATCTACCTTATTTAATTTGAAATGTGGAAAAGTGGAAATTAAATTTTCATTCCATGATTTTGATATAAAATGGATACAATATTTGTTATGCCTTGTTTTCTTTAATGATGAGCATGTTTGGAATATTTTTTAGACAATTGATATGGAACAAATGAGTAGGATCAATCTGATCCAATTATCTCACATCGAACACATCCCTTTAGCGATGTATAGATCATGTTTTGTCTTTTGATGAAAGGAATGGTAAGGTGTCATAGTGAGGCATGATGTTTTATATCAGGTAGGTTTTGTTTGATTGTGGTGATAAAATGGTAATATTCCCCTATAATCACATTTATACAATTAGACTATAATATTTTTAACCCTTATTTGGGGGACTTTTTTCTAGGTGATTTTATTACTACTCCTTCAACTGTTTTGTTTCTGTTTTTCTTTTGCTATTGTAACATATATATTCATATTTTCTATGGGTTTCAGGCGTAGTGGAAGCATGTTGGTGGGTCGGACCAACATTAATTTTAGCAGTAACAATGATCGATCCGAGATCTGTCACGATGAAAAATACCGGATCTTTGGGATAGAAGGAAAAATGAAAAACAAAAGAAGGAGTCCTGAAACCATATAGATAGAATCATCATATGTTGGTTATAATTAATTTAATTAATTGACATGAATTACCTTGATGGAATTCTATCTTTGTTGATGTCTCCGTTCAAGATCATGTGTGATCCGTTGTTGCGTTGTAGAATCCAAGTGTAGGATTCCTCTAGCGGTGATCCACAAGTGATCCACTTATCTCTATACGTCGCTAAATGGATCTCCGGGTGCTAGCATGGAAGAAACCTTTCTTGTGATGTCCGCCTTTGATCTCCTTGATCCGGTGGTCGTGGATCTCTCTTGGTCATGGGAGTGTTCTTGGAGGAAGGTGTTATTTCATCCTTGAGAGAGCTCTCCATAATTGTTGTGCACAACGATTCTCTATGAAAAGTGTTGTGGTTGTGAGGATAATTATAAACAGGTTTTGAGGTTATAGAGTTATGACAATAAATAAAAGTGTTACACATTTTATTTACTTAATTAACTCTTATTGGAAACCCCTAGGTCAAATGATTAATTCCTTGACATGCTCCCACACTGATTTTAACAAATATCATTTAATAAAATGCTATTATTTCATCACAATCCAAACTGGAAAAACATCACAGCGTGTAATCATTAATACACGGCGTGTACTCATTTTCCATGAAAACTACATGGCATGTACTTTCAATTTACACGGTGTGTTTATCTTGTTTTCAATTTTTTCATTACTTCAACCACATTTATTAGACCTTGAGTAATGGAAATTACTTTCTTAAATAAATGTAACTGCATTACAAGCTAATAAATATATATTATTTCACCCACAATATATTCTATCAAATAACTAGTGTCGAAATAAATGCGATCATGAATCCTTAAAAAATTATTAATCCACAGTCAGTAATAATATTTATTTAACTTGTTAAATTAATATTTAACTGAGATACATGGACACAAAAACTGTGTGACCCTCTAGGCCTCTTTTTCATTGGCATTATGTGGGCTTGCCTAAAGTCCAAGATTACTGTTAACCAATGGGTCAGGCACCCATGAGAAATAAGTTGACACCGCATTGACATGTCACCTCATATGAACACTTACCATGTAATATAATCCCTTTGTCATGATATCTCAAATCAAGTGGGATGCATGCTAGTTCCATAAACCCATGTGCTCGATTATTATTTCATTGAATTTATGGAATTGAAATAGCTTATACCTTACCATGGACCTAGATTTATTAAGGCTATATCAATTCCATCAAAGGGCTTGAGAAATCTACTTCCATTAAGGAACAGAAGGGAAAAATCCTTTCTCGCAGTATCTATTAATGTAGCATTAATCGTGACGCACCCAACATATCCTACCTCACTGGAAACAGCGTGTCGTCACAGTTTTTGTCAATAAATCTAAGTGTGTGAGTTTTAATACCCATTAATAATAATCATAAAGTCTAAGGACCAATACACATGTCCGCAGATAGGAACATATAATGACACTATGAATTGTGGATTTTCTACTGGTGGGTCTCATTCGCATAATATCCTCCTGGATATTACTAAGGGCGCACTCCATGAGAAGGTGCCTCAATGTTTTATGAGTCCTCAACCCTAATGGCCTATATTATTTGTTTCCCTCAATTAACATCGTCTAGCCATAGAACATATATTCAAGAATAGTGTTATGTCACTTCCAGGTTCTCATCGTTGTAGGAATCCTCTATGCCCTTTTAATGAAACATCTACCCTTAGGACATTATCACATGAATTGTCACACAAAAGAATAATCATGTTGTTATAATGATTTTATTAATTCATAAAGTACAAAGTAGTTTGTTCTAGGCCACCAACTCCAATAGACTCCCACTTGGACTAGAGCCAACTGCTAACAACCTTTAACCCACTAGCTCTCACATGATATTCATTATTTTTCTAAGATAAGCCTTTAGTCATTAGTTCCTCCATGTTCTCTTCTATGAACACTCTACTCACTTCAAATTCACCCATTTGATAGAAATCCCCCAATAGGTGTTACTTTCGGAGTATATTCTTTGTCCGTTGATGTGCCCTTGGTTCTTTCACAAGAGCCACCGCTGTAGTATTATCACAACACAACTTGATAGGATCTTTAATGCTAGGAACCATATCAAGCTCTTTGAAAAAGTTTCGAATCCATACGACTTCCTTGGCATCATGTGAAGCCTCTATATATTTGGAATCTACTATAGAATCGGTGAAACCAGCTTATTTGAACTCTTACATCTCATAGATCCTCCATTGAGAAAGAAAACATATCCCGATTGGGACTTCAGATCATTTTGACCTGTCTGAAAACCAACATCAGCATAACCTCAAATGACAACCACCTCATCTCCTCCATACACTATGAACATATCCTTAGTTCATCTCAAATACCAAAGGATAGTCTGAAACAGCAGTCCAATGTTGTTCTCCTGGATCTGCTTGATATCTTCCTACCATGCTCAGTTCCTAGGGAACATCAAGCCTGGTACATAACATGGCATACATGATGGATCATATAGTGGAGGCTTATGAGATATTACTCATTCTATCTTTCTCATGTTGTGTCGAGGGACACATTTTCTGAGGAAGATGTAAGACATGTGACCCTAGAACCAATACCCTCTTGGATTGTTCCATACTAAATCTCTTTAGTATCTAGTCAATGTTTGTTCCCAGACTTAGTCCAAGCAGCCTCTTGGATCTATCGCGAATGATCTTGATCCCTAGAATGCAGGCTGATTCACCCAAGTCCTTCATGGAGAAACACTTGTTCAGCCAGTCCTTAACTGACAGTTGGACTAGTACAACATTTTCAATAAGCAATATGTCATCAACATATACTAATAGGATAACGATTTCATTCCTATTAAACCGATTATAAACACATGGCTCACATTCAATCTTAATGAAACCAAATTTCTTTATGGATTCATCAAATCGAATTTTCCATGACCTGGATGCTTGCTTTAACCATAAAGGGATTTTTGCAACCTGAAAACCCATTTGGCATCACTTTGTGTCACAAACCCTTATGGTTGTGTCATATAGACTTCTCCCTAAAGGTTCCTGTTAAGGAATTCCCTTTTGACATTCATCTTCCAAATATCGTAGTCATGGTAAGCTGCTATGGAAATTATGATTCTTATGGATTTAAAAATTGAAACTGGGGAGAAGGTTTCACCATAGTCAATTACATGCAACAATCTGAATCCTTTAGCCACTAGCCTTGCTTTATAGGTGCTAACTTGACCTTCCATGTCCAGTTTTCTCTTGAATACCCAGTTTCATCCAACTGGCATTACATCAATAGGCTCATCGACTAGAACCCATACATAGTTCTAATACATGGAATCAATCTCAGAATTCATAGCTTCTATCCATATTGCAGCTTTTTAAATTTCTACTTCTTCTATATAGCATAGAGGACCATTATTGTCTAACAATAATGATTCACCATCCTCGGTGAAAAGGAAATGAAATATCTTTGGTTCCCTTACCTCTTATGACCTCCAACACAGTACTTGTGTTTCTGGAACCTCTTCCATGGGGACCTGTGGAACTTGTTCCTGTACCAACTCCTATGTATCTTGAGCATCAACTTCATCAAAGTCAATCTTTCTCCCACTATCACTTTTGAAGATTTTATCACTCCCAAGAAATACGAATTGTCTGGCGACATTCACTTTCATGTCTGAAGGTTTATGTAGGTAATATCCTTTCATTTCCTATGGATGTTCTATAAAGATACACCTCATCCCCCAGGGTGCTACTTTGTTGCCTAATAAGGCCTTAACAAATGCCTCACATCCCCATACACATATGTGTGAAAAAATGTGTTTCTTTCCATTCCATAACTCTGATGGAATTCCATTTTCCGCCTTAGTTGGAACTTGGTTTAATGTGTTTGGTGCAGTTTGTAATGAATATCCCCAAAAGGATAATGGAATATCTACATGAATCATCATCAACCTCACCATGTCCAACAAGGTGTGGTTCCTCCTTTCACTAACACCGTTCCACTATGGGGAATTAGGAGGAGTGAGCTAAGATAAAATCCCAGACACTTGTAGAAGATCGATGAACTCTTGGTTCAGATATTCTCCACCTCGATCCGATCAGTGTTTTTTTTATTTTCTTACCAAGATGATTCTCTACTTCATTCTTGAGTTCCTTAAATTTCTCTAAGCCTTCTGACTTATACATCATTAAGTAGACATAGTCACATATACTCAAATCATTAGTAAAAGTTTTTATGAAAGAATATCCACCTATAAATTCTACAAGAAATGGTTCACACACATCCATGTGGACCAATCCTAGAAGCTCCGTGGCCCTTCCACATTGTCCACTAAAGGACAGCTTGGTAATTTTTCCTTATAAACAAGTGGACATCTATCAAGTGGTTTTAGCTCAGTAGAGTCCGAATATCCATCTTGGTAGATCATTGTCAAGCGCTTCTCGTTTTCATGACCGAGACGGTGATGCCACAACTAGGTGATGTATGAGTCATGTGAGTTTGCTTCTTTATCGATTGACAAAACTTAAATTTTTTAATTTAATACATACAAACCATTATTTAAATGTGCCATACCATATCATATGTTGTTCTAATAAAAGAGACAACCCTTATTTCCAAAATTGAAAATAAATCCATCTATATCCAAAAAAGATACAAAAATTATGTTCTTAATAACACTAGGCACATAATAACAGTTATGTAAAACCAAAATCATCGTAGTTTGCAATGAGAGGTAGTAATCACCAATTGCCAATGAAGCCAGCCTTGCGCCATTGGTACCTCAAAGATCCACCTTTCCTCTGGTAATATTTCTAAATATACTTGGCTCATGCATTTGAATACAGATGTGATCCCCAAAAACTTTATCTAATACCCAATGAGTAGAAATAGAAATATTACACTCGATAACGAACACACATTTAGCATCCCCATGATTCTGGGGGTTGTTAATCTTCCAGTGGTGTTGCTTGACACATGAACAACACACCACCTCCCATTCCTCACCCTAACTCAGGATCTTCCCCTTCTTGGAAGGACGGTGCTCTGGGGATTCAGACCATTTATAAGTCTTTGGCCCCTTTTCCTTGTCCTTCCTTTTCGTATTCACCATAAGGATTGCAGGTTTGTCACCCCCCTTGTCTTTATCTACCTAGAAAATTAAGTTTATATGTTCTTATTGACTCTTCTCATTATTTCTCATGTTATAGTTGACAATGAAGCAAGAGAAGGTCTTGGGCAGTGCAGATAGGATGATATCTATACACAAATCATCTAGGAACGTAATCCCTAGGGTGTCTAGGCGTTCAATGTGGCCAGTAAGATTGACTACATGAGGCCCAGCTGCCGCAGACTCTCCTTGCATAGTTGTAAGAAAAGAATTGGAGATCTCATATCTCTCATGTCTTGACTTCTCTTGGTAGTGATTCTTAAGGTGAGACATCATTCTATACACACCCATATTTTCATGTCGCTTCAAGAACTCATTAGACATGGCTGATAGCATCAAACACTAGACATCTATGTCATCATCCATGTGTTTCATGTAGAGATATTGTTTCTCATCACTGTCCTCCTTTCCAGGTGGAACTGAAATAAGATCTTCCAACACATACGATTTTGTTTTTGTGTAGAAGGATGGTGTGTAAATGCCTTTGCCACTCTTGGAAATTGGTTCCGGTGAGAAGGTTTTTCTTCTCGAGTATGGTTACCAACGATATGTTTGATGTCATTTTTCTTTCTGGTTCTAAAAATTAGGATGAGCACAGGTTTATTACTTTATTATAAAAATGAGACAAAAAAATAAATAAATATTAAATCGTCTCCCATTATTTTATCGAAATCCAATATATCTCACCGTTGACTTCAGAATATTCTGTTACCTGAATATTCTAGTGTCAAGGATCCATATTACCCTTCGCATTAACTATACTAGGGTTGTTCGAGCAACTTGAAGGGTTTTAGGTAGGCATTCCAAATGCCAACTACATTAACTCGCAGCTCCTTGATCCACTGAGTGTAATCCCCAATCCTGAAATCTTTTTATTTTGGATTTCCTCAACATTTGCGTCTTGGTATCTCCATGTCCTGTTGTGGCAGTCAACCCTAGATGTGAACCAAGTCAAGTAAACCCAAAACCGTGAATTATAATTCCCTGATAAATAAAAGCACTCCAACTAGGGTTGTCAAGAACTTTGAACTATGGTTTGATTCTAACAAAGATTTTGGAAGGCTATGCCGAATTAATATTTATTTGAGGGATTTTATCCATATACGAAAATTTCCAATTTATTATCTTTTATTTCATGCTTGTCAATATTAAGTGGGATATACTTAAGTGATTAACCATGTCTAAACTAATTTTAATGTATAAGCCGGTTTTATTTTAGTTCCATCTTGCATGATCTTTTAATTTATTAATTGTGTGATCATGACAACACACCCACAATAAATAAACCATGAAACTCACAGAATTAAAATAAATGGTATGATCAAGAGATTTTTCTATTTGTTATTTTATCTAGTGGTTGATAAACTAACCCACGACCTAGTGGAGAAACACCGTGTTCCTTATGGGTTCGTGTTTACAACATTACACCAGTCGACCTTTGTATCTCCTTCGATTAGTTTCGCCTTGGATCCTGACTTGAGCCGCCTCCACCAGCTTGGGAGTTCTGTCCATTACAAATACATTTATCTCACTTGCAGGTGAGGTGTAAAAAAGGGGTTTACATAAAATAATCCTTGGGCGCGCGCCCAACATATTAATGGGGAGAATGCTCATAGGCCAACAAATTTAATTTAAATAAATAAATTAAAAGGAACCATTCACATACAATGGTCTTGGTCTAGCTCCTGATCATCCATACATTCAACAATATTTACGCATAAATAAATCTAGCATTCAAGTTTTTAATCGTTATTGTTTAAGATAAGTCATGCTCGATTCAATTAATTATCTTTAATTAATAAATCATTTTATCTTAAACCCATTTTCAAATTTCCTTGAGATTCTCATCCATCATAATTTAAAACAAATAAATTCATTTAAAATTAACATTGTATGTAAGTTCTACCTTGGAGGAAACCCGGTGAATTTCCATACATTACTCAATTGTTAAATTAAACACACATATATAATACACCCATCACATGTTGTGCCTCATATTTACGCATGCACTATGGTACACATCTCAAGGTTTTGTATAATATAATAATAACTTTTAATAAATATGTGTAATTTGGATGAGTACATGACATGTAGTTCTGACTACACAACATGTACTTTTTGTTCACCATCCATATGAAGTACACGCATGGGGACATGGCGTGTTGATGTACTTACAAAATTTTGGAGTATAGGGTGTGCTCAATGGGACACATGGCATGTAGTTTCCTTGTTGCACGGTTTCCATTCAGGAAAGCCATGTACGGGGTACATGGTCTAACCCAAACCTAAAGGGACAACACGTCGTGTTCAGTTGGACCACACAGTGTGTAACCCAGAAACTGTGTTCCACCTATTCCTGGTCAAAACACAGTATCATAAATGACATATATAGGATCCAATACATGTCCTGATTTGGCGGATCAGTCAATGCATTGAACCTAGACTACACGGCACGTACATTCGAGTACATGCCGTGTATTCTGGTGTTGTATGGACAGGAGTGTTTGGAACCTCCAGATGAATTCCTTTATTTTATTTTAATCAAAATAAAATGAAAAAGTTGTTTCTTTTAGGTGAACAAGAAACAAGAGGGGAGGAACATATCTCGAGATTTATAATTTTAAGAATGATTAACTTGAATTGAAACAACTATATTATTAAATGAATAAATCATCAACAAAAAACTATATAATTATAATTAATGATATTACCCCTATAATACCATTTGTACGTTCCAGGCACTGTGGGAGCGCGTTGGTGGGTCGGCCTAACATTAATTTTAGCTTTAACAATGATCAATCCGAGATCCGTCATGATGTAAAATTCCATATCTTTAGAATAGAACGAAGAACAAAAAACAATAGAGGGATTCCTGGAACTATAGAGATAGGATCACAATATGTTGGTTATAATTAATTTAATAAATTGATAATAATTACCTTTATGGAATTCTTTCTTTATTGATGTCTTCAGTCACGATCTGTTGTGATCCGTCGTTGCGTTGCCGAATCCAAGTGTAGGATTCCTCTAGCGGTGATCGACACGTGCTCCATGTATCTCTAGACATCGCGGAAGAGATCTTCGTGTGCTAGCATGGAACAACCTTCTCTTGTGATGTCCACCTTTGATCGCTTTGATCCGGTGGTGGTGGATCTCTCTCGGTCTTGAGAGCATTCCTAGAGGAAGGAGTTCTTTAGGCCTTGAGAGAAAACTCCAGAATTGTTGTGCACAATGATTCTCTCTGGAAATTGTTGGGTTTGTGAGGATATTTATAATAAGGTTTGAGGTTAGAGAGTTATGAAAATAAATAAACATGTTACACATTTTATTTATTTCATTAACTCTTATTGAAAACCCCCATTTCGAATGATTAATTCATTGACATGCTCCCACAAAGATTATAATAAATTTCATTTAATAAAATGAGATTATTTCTACAAAATCCCAACTGGGAAAACTAAACAACGTGTAATCATTAATACAAGGCATGTACTCATTTTCACTGAAAACTACACGGCGTGTACATTCAATGTACACGACATGTTTATCTTGTTTCCATTTTTCTTTATTTCCTCCACCTCATTTATTAGACCTTGTGTAATGGCTATTTATTTCTAAAATAAATTTAACTACATTACTAGCTAATAAATATATATTATTTCGCACAAAAAATAATATCTCATATATCTAGTGTCGAAATAAATGTGACCAGGCATCCTCAAATAATTATTAAACCACAGTTGAGAATAATATTTATTTAACTTGTTATATTAATATTTAACTAAGATACATGGTCACACATATTGGGTGACCCTCTAGGCCTCTTTTTCATTTCCATTAGGTGGGCTTGCCTAAAGTCCAAGATTACTATTTATAAACATGTCAAGGCACCCAAGAGAAATATGTTGACACCACATTGACGTGTCACCTCATACGAACGCTTACCGTGTAATATAATCCATTCTTCATGATATCTCGAATCAAGCAGGTTGCATGCTAGTTCCATCAACCCATGTGCTTGATTATTCTTTCTTTGACTTTCCGGAAATGACTTTCCCATACCTTCTATGGCCATAGATTTATTTCGACTATATCAATTCCATCAAAGGGCTTGAGAAATAAACTTCCGTTGTGGAAGATAAGGGACAAATCCTTTCTCACATTATCTATTTATGCAATATTACTCGTGATGCACCCATCGTATCCTAGCTCATTTCGAATAGTGTGTCATCATAGTTTTCATCAATTCATCTAATTGCGCGAGTTTTAATACCCATTAATAATAATATTGAAGTCTAAGGACCAATACACATGTCCACATATATGAACATCCAATGAAACTATGAAATGTGGATTTCCTACTGGCGGGTCTCATTCTCATAATATCCTCATGGATATTACCAAGGGCGCACACCATGTCAAGGAGACTGAATGTTTTATGAGTCCTCACCCCTAATGGCATGTATTATTTGTGTCCCTCAAATAACATCATCCGTCTATAGAACATTTATTCAAGAATAGTGTTATGGCACATCCGTGTTCTCATCATAGTAGGGATCCTCTATGACCCTTTAATGCTACAACAATCCTTAGGACATTATCACATGCATTGTCACACATAAGAACAATCATGATGTGATAAGGAATTTATTAATTAATAATGTACAAATTAGTTGGTTCTAGGCCACCAACTCCAACATTTTCATCAGCTATATCTTCTTTACATTTGTATAGATTCTATGTTTGCATCTTAATGTTGGGAGAAATCATTCTCTCTTTTTTAATTCCCTAGTTCTAGATGCTAACACATGTGGATTGAGGAGGCCCCTTAGTTATTTGTATATTCAGTTATAATCCATGTTTAATGGGTTATTTGGGTCGGTTTCATCAATATTTGGTATCATTGGTGTGTAATTTATCATAATTCCTTGTCTAGGGAAGTTTGGTAGGCTGTAGATTGGATTGGTGGGACATTAAATGTTGGTTGAGGTAAGTTCATATGAATCTCGTTCCATATCAAGACTCAATTTACAATTAGATTTTGGGATGTGTGTCTCCTGTTTTGATTTCATGATCTTAATCTTAGTTTTTTTATTATGGTTTTCTTCTTTCAAATTAGATTAGTTTATTGCCTGATAATTTCCTTCTTTTTTGTTGTGTAGTAGTATTCCATATAGATATATCCCACAGTTTCCTCACGAAGCTTTATTTGATGTCTATTAATGGAATCGACCCTAAGAATAGAATTTTATCAAGGAAATAATGTGGGAAGTTCATTATTTTGACTCAAATGTATTGAAACATAAAAAAAACTTGGAGGTGCCTATTGGTGTTTTAAGAGATATATATCGATCCTGATATTCCTTGTGTGAGAATCCAAAATATTTTAAGTTTTTTAATGATCCGAATTATATGGAGGAATCACTTGAAAAATCAATCAAATATTTTAATTCTTAGATACACCTAAGAGTACAAAGGTGATGTTTGTGGTGCTTAGTCTTGAAGGTCCCAGAATGATATGGTGAGATTTGGTAGTACATTTAGATCAACATGTGGGCTTGGACTATAAGGGTTTAATAACTCTATTATTCTCTTAGATTTTACCAAGGATATTGATGATGGAAAAATCATTATAGATATTTTTATTATAACTGAGATATCTTTCTGTTTTAGTGTATACCAAGGTGTTTGATGGGTAGTTTTTTTTCGACGGTGGTTGTAAGGAATGGACATAAAAAGTCTCAAATGTACCTGTATGGTTTTTGATGGGATATAAGATCATATGTATTTATGCTGTTGATTTAAACCTATTAGTATATAGTGGATAGGTATATGATGTAAAAGATGTATATGGTAGGAAGGGTTGGATATTCTACACCTTCTCTTTCAAATATTGGAACAATCAATAGAGCACTAGGGAAAAGGATAAATTTTATAGATCATCACATGAGTGGTGGTGGTGGTATTTAATAGCAAGATACATAGGATCCTCTAGTTATACCTAGTTGCCTATGTCTTACATTTTTTCATAGTTTTAATGTTCAGAACCCCAGTTGTTCTTATCACCCAACTATAATGATGGGTAACAGTTGTGGATGTTATGGTCCTCATCAACGTTACTGCAAGTCCATGTATACTCCTCTATATTTTCAAGGATCATTGGCCCCAATGAATAATACAAGATAATATGATGCATCAAAGAGTATAGGTCTATAGCCATAGTTCTGAAGAGTATAGAACCGAGACACAATAGATGATTTTCTAGTGGAGGTAAACATGGGTCCAATGATACTGGGAGGTATATTTACTGCATCTTCTAAAGCTATTTTTTTATTTTATATTGGTGCATCCCACTCATTTATATATTTCTATTTTTTAATAATATTAATCATACAATTAAAAAAAATTCATTACATATGGAGTTAGAAAACACTCTTAGAATGTGAAAAGTGTAGGGGTTTATGTGTACTTATGATGTGATACCAATAGGTGATGCAAAGTTAGTTTGGTATTTTCTATTTATTGATCTAAATCAATATAATGTCATCACCATGATGGATTGCGATATAGATCATCATGAAAACATCGATTAGTATCACCTATGTGTTCCATTTATTTCACATAATGTGATATCATGGGTGTTCCATAGAGAGTTACATCTATGGTCTAATAGCATCGTACCATCCATGTCAGAGATCAAATGATTGTTTTATACTTAAAAAATTGAGCTTGATGATGATTATTTTATTTTTTATCCTATCCCTATGATGTAGTATTTCCTTGATGTCTTCCCAAATTACTTCTATGGGAATATAAAAGAGAGGTAGATGTACAGATTTTACGATTGACCATATTCTAGTTAAAATGAAAATTTTAAATCTTTCTTATTGAATGGATTCATTAGATCCAAGACAACACAAGATTTAGTTGGAGGATATGACGGTGAAGGGTTTTTTCACCACATTATTTCACCTTGGGATGTAACATCATTCTTACACATCAATGTAGATGATTCACTACAATTGTGTATAGACTATCTGAAGTATAACTGGGCATATATTATGAAAATTTATCATTTTCTTCATGTGGATGATTTAATAAATCAATTTAAGTGGAAACTGTTTTGTTTTTATCGACATTGATTCACAATCTAGTTATCATTAAATTAGAGTTTTTTTGTGTGATATAGTGTACAAGGATTTTAGGAGTAGGTATAGCCTTTTTGAATATCTATTGATATCCTTTGTTTGAAAAACTACAACACTTCATGATTTTGTGAAATACTTTTGTCTATTTTATTTAACCTTTTATATATTTTACATTGCATGCAACTCAAAAAAAAGTTTTTTTATTTAAAAGAAATTATTTTGTAATGATTTATATGCAACACCAATTTAATAATGCACTACATGTATCATTATTTTTAGCTTCCTCTATATGGAATACTAAGGATAACATATGTTTCATGGAATATTAACATTCCTTGATGGCTTGCGTAACATGAAAGACTGAGTTTTATGGAATAATATTATTTTATTAACAATATTACTCTAGGATATGATATATCTATTATATTTTATGTTATGAACACAATTAAATTACATTTTAAAATACATTGCATACATCATTGGTTAAAAATTAACTATAATCTAATATAAGAACCAATTGAATATAAAGTGAATATTTCTTTAAGATCAACATTTTTCTACACAATGGAATTATACCCTAATAAATTATATTAATTAGTAAAAGTTAATTATATTAACGAAAAATATATTTTATAAATTTAATTAAATATTTTTTACATTTATATAATATATTTTATAGTGACAACATTGAAACAAACCCAATATTACATATAAAAACAAATAATTTTATAAAAGAAGTATTACCACCTTCTAATGGAAAACCTATTTCAAATATAAATTTATCAAATTTTATAAATTATATATTTTAAAATAAATATTATTATTTAAATAAAAACAGAAAATTTTGGTTAGGGTTGTTTTTTTATTTTTTTAGTGAAGTTTCATTTTTATGAATATTGAAAAAAACTAAAAATTAATTCGGATTAACATTTTCATCTATTTTATTTATAAGGATAAATAATATTTATAAGTGGTTTAAATATACAATTATATCAATTTTAGATAATTTAATACAATATAGGTAATTGGTATAAATTATACTTTAAAATTTCACACCGATATGTAGGTAACTTTTGAATTGTTTTTCATTAAAAAACTTGCATTATTTTCTCTACTACAAAATTAATTTCAAATTACATTAAGCTCATTATATTAATGGAGTTTCAGAATATTTTATTATATATTTGAAATAATAATAATTTATATTTCTAATAAGCTAATTTTTTTAACTATTAGTGAATGTAATTAAAAATAATTACAATGATTAATATAAAAAATTTCAAAACAAGGTATAAACCATAGAAAAAATGGCTAAAATGACCTATAAACATGTCCAAAAGTCCATTTTTTGGTACATATGTAGACCGTATCCTCACTTTGATAATTTGTTTTTAATTATTTGATACAATTAATATGTGAAAAACATGTTCGGAATTTACCTTTCCAAACATTACAACATCGCAAATCCAATACTATAAAACAATAATCACCCCCTCCTTATTTTCACATATCAATCCCTTTATATTACCCAATATATTCTCACATAAGATCCCAAAATCTCTCCATTCATCTTATCATCCTACTTTTTTGATTAAATGCATCTATGGAAGCCCTTCGGTGAAAACCAATAGCAGCTACACAAAGAAGAGGTATTATCCTTCCTCAAGATCCTATGTTTTATTTTCATTCTCCCAAAAATAAAATATTCTTATTAATTTCATATATAAAATAATAATTATCCAAAATATACTTAGAATTTTTTATTAATTGTGTTCTACCTACACTTTTACACACATCCATCTAATGGGTAACGAATTTACCGTTCTGATATACGGCGAACTACTACCTCGTGAAACAATGTTTTTCTTTTTTAATTTCCCACCTCTCATGGATGGGAATTTGGTTGGAAAAACTATTTTAATATTATATATGTGATATTTATTATGTATTTATTCTTTTATAATAATTATAAAAGACATACATTAATTTTTTTCATTTATTTTTAAATCTGGAAACATTGTTTTTGGATGTCTGGACTACCACCTCTTCAAAGGGATGTGATTTGTTCACACATTACGTAGAATGTATTAAGTATGTGTTTAGTGAACATATATGAAACATATGACATAATAATTATATAATAATTATGTTATATGTATATATATATTATTTACTTTACTTCTTTGAATACAAAAATAAATCGGAAACAATGTTGTTGCATACGTATGACCTACCATCTCCACAAAAGGTGTATTCCATTTCATATTTCAATATTTTATAGATTACTATAAATAAATATATAATGAATCTATATGATAATTATATTATTTTATAATTTCATAAAATATATTCATCATGATATAATTAATAGGATAAAGAATAATAATGCCAAACATATATGATAAACAAAACAGATATTACCAAAAACTTATCGTTAACGTGGAATTGTTAATAAATGAGTAATATAAAGTCATAAGATAGTAATATATCATATTATATATAATAATATGGTTCTATGGAATATTAATAATAAAATTATGTTTATTATATATTAGTTTTGAATGTTTACGAAGAATGTCAAGACTTAAGGCAAGGGGATTTCATCACACTTTTTATTTAAATGAGCAACAAGCCATATTTACCACTGGTATTCTTATGTGGTGTATATACTACCCTATGAAATTTTATATAATTAATTAAATTTGTTAAATTATAATAAAATCATTAATTTATGTTATTCATTGATGGCAATCAATATTCTAATGTTACTCAATTATTAATGGTTTTCTCATTTAATTTTTATATCTCTAAGATACATGCATTATTCACCAGTCATTTATTTTGGTGTTGTGTATATATATATAATTATTGTAATATTTTATTCATATAATTTTATTTATGGTTATTTTAAATTCAATTTTAGGAACATTTATATTTTGGATCATGGATCAAGAGTTACTAGAGTGGTAATGTAATTTTTTTCAGAAGTTTCCTTCTTGGAGATACATGAAATTTTATTCTGGTATATTTTTCTATGGGGTATATATACATCCCTTTGACAAATTATATCCTAAATATAATTCTTTAATTATATTTTATTCTTCATTTAGTTCTCTTCTATCACGTAGATTAAGTATCAATGTTAGGAATGTGTAAATGGTTTATTGTTACAATCTCATTATTTCTCCAAATTTTTTATAATGGAGCTTCCATTAAGAAAATGATATGGTTAATATCTCAAAAAAAAATAAAAAATTTTATTCTCCTCTAGGAACCATGATATCTTCAAGAATTAGTAAAAATTTCTCACTCTTTGGTACTTATGATAATTTTAAAAAATATCTTTTTTGAAAATCCAACATTATTTATCCTTTCGGTTAGAAATTTTTGTTCATTCAAAATCATGTATTCTAAATTTTTTTTCACAAATTCTTTACTATTATCCCATTTTATTTGATAAAACAATTTACCTATGTTTTATTTTTTAAAAAAACCTATTAAAAATTAATCATTTTTTTTCAGATCAAGAAACATTTCTACATTTTTATGGTTTAAAAGCAAGGATAGGTATGTACCAAATTAATCACTATCATGATCATAATTTCCCTAAAGGATCATTTGTATTTTTAAAATATTATTTTAATGAAATATTTTTTTTAATATTACATATTTTTTATATTAAAGTGGTTTCCAAAGATTTTGTTTTTAAAAAATGAATTTGGATAATAATGTGTTTTAAATGATTTTAAAATCTCCATTTATAAATTTCTAAAGGAATATTTATAATGAAAATAATTTCAATGTCTTCACGTTTTCATTATAACTTTTCATAAATAAAAATATAGTAAAATGATTAAAAAATTATTTCAATCCTTCTTTTAAGGATTTAAATGTGTTTTCAAATAAAAAATAATTCAAAATGATCTATGTTTTGAAAATAATTTTTTAAAAATAAAAAATATTTTTCATTAGAATAGTTTTAAATGAAATAGAAAAGAATTATTTATGTGAAATTTATTTTTGAAATGATTCAATGAAAATCATTTTCAATGAAATTTTATTTTCCTTAATAAATAATTCATGTGACCATTAAAAATCATTCTCTATCTATGATGAAATATATTGTTATATTTTATCAATACGATCATATTACATATTGAATGATTTATGTTTTGATGGAATGATGTTTATGATACCTATTTCATTTCAATTGATATTTTATTTTGATTCCATATTCATTTCCTAGGTCATTCATCAGTAAAATTATTATGAAGCCTAACCATTTTCCATAGTTTATTATGTAATGAAAAATTGTACTGATACTCATCTAATTTCATAGGTTCTGATATGATTAATGTTCTTTTATCTTGTCTAACATGTATGTATGATTTCATTATTTGGAGAGTGCGATATACATCTCCGTACAATGCATTGCATAACAATAAATGTTTTATATGCTCGAGGGGGAACACTTTAGGGAATCCCAAGCCCAAAAAATGAGGGTACATGTGATGGAATCACAATCCCAAAATAAGAGGGTACATGATAGGTAAAAACAATCATGAAAAATGAGTGTACATGAGCGGGAATCACAATCTTTAAAGAACAGGGTATGTGGGAGGTCATACAAATCCAAATAAAGGTAATTAGGTTATTATCCCAATCCTAGAATGATATGAGGGGCTCACTAGGTATCAATGACATACGATTTTACTTGCCTATGTGTATGCTATAAATTCCCTGTCTTATTATCTTGCTTCCCTTATCAGTAATTTCTAATGAACTCCAAATATTTTTTCCATGACTCATGTATATGATCTTTTATATGTATAGTATGATCATATAATGTTATTATCATACCCTTTTGATCATTATATTCTTATGTTTCTCATTTTTTCCCTTATTGACAATCTATGGTCATCCCTTTCTTATGTTTCCTTTCCCCATGTTTTGAAGAAATCGTTTATGTAAAAGTAATGGAGGGGAATATCATTGTGGGAAAAATTAAAGATCATTCATTGAGTAAGATTTATTGGTTCCATGTTTCTAAATAAAATTAGTTATTATGGTACTTAGGCATGTATTTCTATAATATGATGAATATTCTTCTCAAATGTTATAATATCCATATATGTTAATCCTAGCCCACTATAGTTTATTTCAATGGAAAAGGTTAGTTATCCTTTGGAAACTGGGATGATATAACATTAGTGTGATCCCCAGGTACATTTTTAATAATATATTTATGGATGAATCCAAGGATCAGTATAAGTATTAGTTAATGTTTTGTAAAATGTCCTTGTATTTTGTTAAAGGATATAGTGAGTGGTTTCCTAGAAAAAGATCTATTTCTGGACACTATAAGTGGATTTGGTTTTGTTATAAATGTAATTAGGACTATCAAATTCAGCATGGTGTGTTTGGCCTAACATTAGCATTACCTGGTACAAGATGAAAGGCATTATTCCACACCTAGTTTAAAACTCTCATGGGATATGATTTAGGAATTCAAAAACTTTTCATGAACCATTATGATTTATTAAAATAAAATAAAACTATTAACAACTTAGGTCAAACCTAAGGTGTCATATATTAAAGGAGTATGTGTCCTGATTTAGACATTCAATACATGTTTTTTCATGATTATGAGGATTTTTTCAATGATATATACTTCCTAGAAAATTATTTATAGTATTATTCATTGGTAGGAACCAATGAGAATAGGGTTATCATTGAATGTTTCATATATTTATTGTCTGAGAATTCTAAAAATTTATTTCCAAGGTGGAAATAAAATGAAGAGAATCAAGAAGGTGGAACTAGTGTTAGTTATACAACTAAATATAAGGAGACCACAAATGTCATGTGAAATGTATGGGATGTTCTTTAATTATTTTTTGTATTAAACAAAAGAAGCATGATTTGATTGAGGTTGAGGAACCCTAAAACATAATTCATATTTCATATTTTTCAGAAAGAGGTATTAAGGAATATATTGATAATGCCTGATTAATGGTTTATGAATAAATATGGATCGTTGAAGTGTATATGTTTTGGAATTAAAAGATTATGATATATGAATCATAGCATATATAATTACTGTTTGAATAAAATTTTCATTAATTATTTTCAAGAATTTAATAGATGATAATGATGACCTAGAAAATTTATTTAATGGAATAGTGATTATATATAAAAAAGATGATTAAGGGAATAATAAACCATAATATGTTCCTTAATATAAGGTAATTTTGTTTGTATAATTATGTTTTGGATAGGAATATGTAAATCAGTTGGTATTTTTTACCTCATAACTAATAATTTAATTTTTGAAAAGGTAGATGTTCTATAATGGATAGAGTTTAAAATATTTTTCGATTTAAGGGCTATATCTAATTAACATTGGAGTAATGAAAAATGAATGTTTTCCAATATAATTTATGGTTATTGTGGTCATTTAAATGATTTAAAATAATCAATTATAAAGGTATTCAAATTTTTGTTATGTGATTAATAGGACCCACTCTATGAAATATAGGGGATCAATGTTAAGATGAGTTTGAGAGATTTAGTGACCATACTTCTAATGTTTTGAAAATTTATCATACCAAATGGTTATAATTAGATCCATTTATAGAACTATTTATGTTAATATTTTTATGTGGTAAGAGTATTATCTCTCCATTTTAGGATGTATTCATATTATATAACATTTGATAACCTTTTTTGTGATATATGGAATGACATATCATTCCATTTATTGATCTCATGACCTAATAATTCTATAAGAATGAAAAATCACATCCATTTCATGAAATAATTGATGATGTGGAAACTGATAAATACACAAACAAATTTGGCATTATACTGAATCAATTAAGTATATATTCTCATGAAAATTATTCCATCTTAAGAAGAAGGATCTTGAATCAAATAATGCTATCCTAGTACATTATTATCTTATGAATTGATTGTCCCATTAGATCATCAAATATTTATGGAATTGTGATTATTAAATTTGTTGTGATCATGCTCTTGATAACTCTCTATCAGAACATTATAGTTATAATTCTCTTCCAGGTCCATGTTTTCACATTCATCATATGTTATACTATCTGGAAACTAAGGGATCTATTACTGTTGGTAACTGTTATGTTTCCAACATTCCATTTTTAAAGGATGATTTATTATTTATTTTTATCTTGCGGGTTTCATATAATGTTACTTTAATGTATTAAACATTTTAAAACAAAAAATAGAAGTAATTATTATTTTTAAGGGAGGTAGAATGTAACTGTATAAACTTTTGTGAAATATTTTTTCTACATTAATTTATTCTTTTTGATATTTTCTATTTCACACAACACTAAAACAAGATTTTTCTAATAATTATATATGTTTTAATTTCAATATATTAAACACCATTGTAATCATACACTACACAAAAAGTAATTGTTAACATTATCAACACAGAACACTGAAGTAATCTTACATTATACACAATACTGACTTTCCTCGATGTCTTGCATAATACAGAAGACTGAGTTTTACAGAACAATAATATATTAGTGAAAATATTATTTTAATATATTTACTAGTTTTTAATATATATGGTATGAATTATATTATCTATCATTTGAAAATAAATAGTTTAATTCATTTTTACAAAATAATTTGAAATAAATATATGAACCAATTCAATATAATGGGAATGTTTTTAAAAAAAATGCTTTTATGCTCACAACAAAATTCTATAATAATAAATTTAATTAATTACTATTAGTGATTTATATTAATGAAATATATATTTTCATTTTTTCAATAAAATATATTTTATATTCGTATGATATATTTGATAGCCATAAGTTTGGAGAAAACCCAATATAACACATAAAACCCAATTTTTTTATAAATGTAGTATTAACACTTCTTAATAGCGAAGCATTTGTAAATAAAAATTATGGATAATTATAAATACCATATTTAAAAATAAATATAAAATTTTAAGGATAAAATAAAAAATAATGTATGGTGATTTTTGGTTATTTTTCGGCAAAATTTCTGTTTTTGATGAATAGTAATATGTACAGAATTTTAATTCAGAAATGATTTTCATCTAATTTGTTTATAAGGATAAATTATATTTATGAATATTTTTACTGTAAAATTATAAAATTTATACAAAAATTATTAAAATTTATTTCATTGGTATCAATTTCTCTTTCAGATTAAATATAAACACCTAGAAAATATTTAACCTTTTTTACTTTTGAAAGCATTATTGTTACCCCATGAGAGGGATTAATTTTAAACTAATTTCTACAAATTCTAAGATGGAAAATAGGTAAAACAGATAAAAAATTCATAATAAGAATAATTTATAATTTATAATAAGATCAATTGATTTTTTACAAAAAATATTTGTGATTGTAATTAACATTAATTACAATGATTAAAAGGAAAACAACCTTATCAAGGAACACAACCATAAAATTAAATGCATAAACAACCTATAAATTTTTTCATAATATATTTTGAATTATCATTTTGACCCTATACACCCATTTATAAAATTTAAAACTTTTTTGGAGACACTGGACATGGGGAAAACATTGGTGGAATCCCATTTTCTATACTTTACAAAAATGTCACACATCCTCCTTTATAAAAATAAACTCCCCCTCTGTCTTATTAAATACTCTCAATCCCATTGTCTCTCCCAAAATATACTGATATAATATTAAAACATCCCTCCATTTATCATAAAACCACACTGTTGGGACATAATTCATCCAAGGAATCCTTTTGGGGAAAAATAAAAAGATTTTCTCAAAGTAGTGGTAACATCCATCTTCAATCTCTTTTGTTTTATTTTAAATATCCACCCCATAAAATCCTATTATTATTTAATTATAAAATAATGACAGAATAATAAATATAATGATATGTTTTTATTATAATTATTATAACTACACTTATACACTCTTCTATAAAATGGGTAATGGACAATCTATTCTTATGTCAGACGAACTACCACCTCACAAAACGATAATGTTTGTTTTTCCTTTCTGACATCTCAGGGTTGGGAATTTTAATGAAAATGATATTTTTATATGATATATTTGGTAAAATTATACTTCATTAATTTTTTTATAAACTATAAATTCTTTAATTCCATTTTCTGTAAAAATGATAACTTCATTTGTGGACATGTAGACTACAGTCTCGTTAATGTGATGTGATTCCTTCAAACATTAAATAGATGTATTAAGGATGGATTTAGTGAACTAATATGATAAATATTTAATAATAATTATACTATAATTGTGTTATATATTTATAAATTTGTGTATTTTAACTTCCTTCATTCAAAACAATTATAAAACGTTAAAAATGCTCTTGTGTACGAACGACCTACTGTCTCTATAAACAATGCATTACATTTCATATTTCTATATTTTATATATTATCATAAATATAGATATAGTGAATATATATGATATTTGAAACATTTTATATTTTTTTAAAATATATAAATCATGATCTATGGAACAGGGAAAATAATAACAAACCCAAACATATATGAAAAATGAAGCAGATATTAACCGAAATGTATCATTAACAAATAATTGTTAATAAACAGGTAATATAAAATCATTAGTGAATCATATATAGTATTATATATAATAATATTGTTCTTTTTTTATATTTATAATAAAAATATATTTATTATACATGATTTTTGAACATGTATGGTGAAATTAAATTCTTAAGGTAATAGAATTTCATCTCAACTTTTATTTTTGTGAGATACATGATATATTCACCACTCACTTAATTTGTGTGGTGTATGTAAATCCATATAAAAATTTATATCAATAAAATATTTTATAAAATTATATTTAAATCTTTATTTGATGTTATTATTTAATGGGGATCATGATTCTTATATTACTCAAGTAGTAAGGGGTTTCTAATCTCAATATTTATATCCATGATATATACGCCTTATTCAACAAAAATTTATTTTGGTGTTGTCTATATACTACCCATGAATTTATTTTATGACTATAAAACTTATATTAATGGTTTTTTACATTTCAATTTTATGATTGTTCTATAATGGGGTTTATTGTTCAGAAGATACTAAATAGGTAATGTAATTTTTTTCTAATGATTCTTACTTTGAGATACATGCCATGTTATGGACCTATATTGCTTTACGTGGTGTATATACTGCCCCTTGATGTGATATATCATGAATATATTTATTTAATTATATTGTAATCTTTATATGGTGTTATTCATTAATGTTGATTATGGGTCAAATTTACCATAATTCTAATAGTTTAATATTACAAATCTCATTATTTCTCAGGATAATATATTTTTATTTTTAAATTAAGGAAATATTATGATCTATATATTAATAACAATGATGAATTTTATTCTTCTATAGTTATGAAGGATATCATCACGTATTAGTAATATTTTCCTACTCTTTGGTACGGAATATAATTAATAACATGTTTTCCTGAAAATCCATATTAATTTCTAATTTTTGTCGGAAATCCATGTTCATCAAAAACTGTGTTTTTTTACAATGTTTCCAAAAATATTTTAATATAATTCTATGATGATTAAAGTAAACTTGTACACATGTTATAATTTTTAAAAATTGTATTTAAAAGGAATATTGTTGTTATTTTCAAATCAATGCAGTTTTCAAAATTATTATAGTGAAAAAGGAATGTTTGACATGTATGGACTCACACACTTTCATGATTGTAATTTAGTTAAAGGATACATTGTATGTTTACATGTTTATTTTAACAAAAAAATTCTTTATATTTTATAAATTTATATAATTTAATGTCGGTTCAATAAAAAATTATTTAAAAATGTTTTATTTTTTAAAATAGTATAAAATTATTTTCGAAGACCACTTTTAATGTTTTCAAAAGGATATTTTAAAAGAAATTGATTTCAATTATATCATGTTTTCTATATATGCATTCAATTTTTTATTTAGAAAATGGTTTCCAAAATAATTTGGAGACTCCTTTTTATATTTTCAAGGTGATTTTAAATAAAAATATCTTTAAAATTATTTACGTTTTATAATTTTTTTTCAAAAGGAAAATATATTTTACACAATAAATTTTATAAATGAATTTGTAAAAATTTATTTATAAGAAGTTGATTGTTGAAATGGATTTATGAAAATTACTTTTAGATAATGTATCATTTCCTTAATAAACATTCCCCTTAATCTTTCAAAATCCTTATTTATTTAAGATAGAATACGTTTTAATTGTGTATGAAAACCTTTCAGATTATTAAATGAATGTTTTATGTTTTGATGGAATGGGATTATAATACCAATTTCTCTTGAATAGGTTATATTATTTTGTAAACCACTTCTTTTCACAAATTATTCTTTGATGAAAGGATTATGAAACCCATCCCTCTTCCAAAGCTCATGATGTGATGAAATTTTAATGATACTAATTTGGTTTCATTGGTCATGACATGATAAATGTTTTTTATCTAGTGAAACATGCATGCATAATTTCATAATATGGTCGGTGGGACCAATATCTCCCTCTGATGAATTGGATAATGATAAATGTTTTATCAGATCAAGAGTACACATGGGAGGGCATCTCAATCCCAAAAAATAGGGCATATTAACCCTGAAATAAGTGGGCACACAAAAGGGAATCCCAAGACCAAAGCAAGAGGGTAAACATGACGGCATCCCAAGCTCAAAACAAGAGGGTACACAGGAGGGAATCTCAATCCCAAAGTAGTTATTTGGGTAATTATCCCAGTTCAAATTTGTTACGAATTTCATGGTAGGTAGCCTTGACATAAGAATTTCAATTAATATATTTATGCCACAAATTTGTTGTCTTATTCCATATGTTATGTTTTTAGGGATTATACACATTTTTCAATTATAATTCATGTATTATGAATATCCAATATTTTTTATATTACTCATGTATACGATCATTTATATGCAAGGTATGGTCATCAAATGTTATTCTCATGCCCTTACGGTCATGTAATTCTTATGTATATCCTCTTTTACCCTTACTGAGCATCTGACCTCACCCCAATTCATATATTTCCATTCCCCAGGTTGCGAAAAATGGTTTTATATTGATTAATTTTATGGTAATATCCTTGTTGTAAAAATTGATGATTCTTCACCGAGATATAATATTTTTTCAATGATTCTAAAGTCACAAAATTATTATTCTCTTTTGGAATTTGTTTTCATAATATGAAGAATATTTATCTAAAATGATGTAATATACATTTTTGTTAAGCATGGTATGATATACTAATGCCCTATATTTTTTTATAGCTTTGATAGATGAGATATATAATTTGTAACTCAAATCATTTTTATTATTGTTTGTGGATGATAATTTTTTCAATTCATGATCTTAGTACGAGAACAAGAAACATTTGAGTCTAATTCTAGAAATCATGGGAAGTCAATATTTGTAAGAATGAAGTCAAAATTAAAATTAAGGATCGAAGAAGTGACATTCTTGTGAATTGTGGTTTATTGTAATTAGGTATCAGTTGATCCTGAGAAGGTGATTACTATCTTGTAATTGGATGATCCCAAAAACTTCTTTGAGAATCAAATATTCCTTGGTCTTACTAGATACTATCAATGTTACATTAAGTATTCGAATATATTGGTATCACCTTTCATATAAATGACTAGGAAATGGGTGAAATTAACATTGACTAAAAATTGACCGGATTCTTCTGATGGGATTAAAGGACTTCTGACATTTTCTTATATTCTTATCTTACCTAAGCCCGGTATATTGAATATGGATTTTTCAAATACAACAAGCTCAATTGAAGGGTTATATTCTCATGAAATATGATTTTTTGGTAGATTAAGGCTATTTTTATATTTGACAAAATTAGAATAATTACCACACGCATGATCTAGAGATTTTCATCGCTAAGCATGCACTTAAGGGTTAGATGAACTATTTTTTTGGAGAGTGGTTCGTAGTTTTTTCTTACCATTAATATTTGATCAAAATATTTTATTAGAATGACATGATTCTAAAATAGAGGTAGTGGGTAGAATACATATAGAAATTTGACATAAACATTACCTATGTCTCCAGGAAGGGGAATGTTGTTTCTGATTCTCATTGCACGGAAAATATTTCACTTGTTATTTTGGAATCAAAGGATATTGAATGCTTATAGGTCTCATTTCTAAGTAACATATTGATGATAGATAGTATATTATAGGTATGTTTCTAACTTTTTTTCAACTATATCCACCTATACCTGAGTAAATTATATATATCAAGATGTGGGATGGTGAGGTTAGATGAATTTAAGAATCCATATATGCGGGATACCATTTCATGTGGGTGTTTCTCTCCAAATGGTATTATTTTTTTGGGAGTTATTTATTCATCTCGTCACTAGTGAGGATATACATTTTTTTGAATTTCATATTTCTTCATGGACCACTATTCTTGGAATAAAAAAAATGTATTATGATGTGAGACAAATAATATTTTGGCCATGTAGGAATACTGAAATTGCGGAATTTGTGTCCCATTATTAAACCTCTCAAAAGATAACAAGACAGAATCTAAAAATTTTAGTTTTCCATCAGCCACATTTTGTTCGGGTTTATACTTGGTTTGAGGTATCAAGGGATTTCGTTGTTGGATTACCATGGACTCTACTAGGGAGGAATTCTAACTAGGTGGTGATTTATCAGTTTATAACGTCATCTCATTTATTTCTAATAATGGATATTTAAAATGTTAAAGATCTGGGTACCCGATAAATAAACACAAATTGTTAGATTTAATGGGGTTTCTTTTCCTGGTGTTTCAAATAGGGATCCTTGGTTTACATCCATGTTCTAGAGGATTCTCCATGTGGAAATTTTGACCCAAGTTTTAGTGATTAAATCTTATCATTTAGAGAAAAACAGTCCAATGGAAACATTTATTCATATTTAGGAGGACATGCACTGTGCATATGTATTGGATTGTGGAGGATCATGGGATATCCATCTTGGACTGGTTATATTTTATTATGAAAAAGTCATCATTCATCAATCAGAAAGGATCATTTTGAGTATTTTTATTTATCCCCATGAAAATTGCCCATTTATTGGGAATAGGTGGGAAAAGAATATTTGGTGATACTGCGATTGGTTTAAGAGACACCTATTAGGATTCATTATATATTTCATCATCTAGTTACATCTTAAAGTTGTCAAAAATATTATGTATCTCAACAAGATCACCCTTTGGATGTTTCCATAGGTGACCAAGTATTATTGAAACATTCACCTCATTTGGGTCACCATCAGCTTGGAAAACAAGAGAATTAGGAATCAAGATATGATTTATAGTTTGAGGCCCTGAGTTGCTCAGTCAATTATTTTATCGGTTGGAATTTTTGGCTCAGTTGATAAGTTCTGTAATGTTCTCTACATATGGTTTCTCTTGAAATTCCATATTAATCCCTAACTCAATTTTAGATGGGATGTAATTGAGTTTGTGTAAGAGTTTTCTATTACAAAGCAACCAATAGAGATCATTTATCCACTTGTTATATTCTTTTATGGGAAGTAAAATCCATTGGTTAGGGTGTTGTGGTAGCATGGAATTGAATCTCATGAGACTTTGGAGTTCAATTCGTGGATTACAGAGTAGTGAATTCACCTATTTACAATAAATAATTATTCTACATGACTTCCTAGGGATGGAAATCCTTATGGTGCAGATTTTGTAACAACCCATTACCCTATTTCATGCAATTCCCTTCTATTTTCCTGTTTTACAAATTAATTGGGATACCTTTGAATGATGAGGATAGGGAATATTTATTAAGTAAAATGATCCAAATTTTTGGGATGTAATTTTATTTGAATTAATGGAGTATGTGTGTAAAAGTGAAATGGATTAATAGGGTTCCCCCTATGTTCGGAGAACACCTAAGGTGGTTTGGTTTTTTTGTAAGAATATTCTATTTTGAAATTTTCTGGTTCACTAAAAGCTATGTAATATGATTATGAACTGTCTATTATTAACTTAAAAAAAATCATTGAACCTAGAATAAATCATGAAGGTAGTACAGACCTTGTAATGTTCACCGACCATATAATGTTAAAAAATGTTTCTAATAAAAAGGAAATGTATTTTTTAATGCTCATGGATCCCACATATTACATAACATGTAAATTAATAAAAACCCTGTAATAATTATGATAAGGGATTTCAAGACACTATACAATTTTTTTTATTCATTCAAGGTGTAGCCACTTTTTTGTTGACCCATAGTTGTCCTAAGTGAATCATTAGAACCTCTGATCGTTTGTAGTCGATTCGTTTGGGGAATGATAAACATGTTGGTTGTGTTGCATCTCTCTAGGTAATATTTCTATTTTTTTCATTTTAAATAATTTTAGCAGATCCATTGTGTTTCATTATTTGATCTGTTGATCCATGGTCATGATTCTTCTCATTTGATTCTAGATCAGTTTGGTGATCTTCTTATGAGTGCTGATTCCATTTTGGTTTTGGTGTGGGGGTGTGGGTTCTTAAGGTATGTGTTTTTACTCACATCATCTTACCCTTTTGAAAAAGAATTAATAATGAATTTTTTGGCTTGTCTTTATAACCTCCATTCTTATTTCAAGTTCTTCCTTGTCAGTGGATGGTGTTGTGGGCATGTTCTATTAGAGTTTTGAGGTAGGTGGTTTCTTCTTTATCCAATTTTGGTGAACATCATTTATATGGTATTGAAAATGTTTCATCAAATGAAATGTAATTATATAATGAATTGATTTTTAATTTGATGAAATGGGTTTTCTTTTATAATATGGTTTTCATCTTGTTTTAGTGAATGTAAATGATTTTTGAAAGCATTATAGAATAGTTACGTTAAAATGTTTTTTAAATTAATGATTGGTAGAAATGTATTGACGAATTCTTATTGAAAATAGAGCACAAGGTAATCCTTGGGTACTTAGGTGAAAGGTGTAGTGATAGTACTGATCCAGGGTCAGATTTGTTCCTCATGGTAATTTCCTTTTCTACCTAGGCTTGTTATTCTACAGACTTGTTTTCCCTATTTGGGGTTCACTTTCTTATCTTTTCTTATACTCTATATCCTTTAAACATATTTTTATGTAATTAATGCATGTGGGTTTTTTAGGTATGAGTATCTTAAATATCATAATATAGTCTGATCCTTTTTGTGATGTTACATGTAATTTTAGATGATTTGGGTTGCTTTGGCTTGTACTATTTTGATTATACTACCATGGATTTGAAATCATATACAATAAAAGTTTATTTATTTTATATATCTTATATATATATATATATAATTCATTGAAACTAATTTACCTACATGATATGGAAATGTAGAAAATGGGAAATTAAATCATTTTTCCATTTTTTGATGTAAAACTTCTAAATAGTATATCATGCCTTGTTTTCATTCAAGTTGAGAAGGGATGGATTTTTGTTCAATGACATAATATGGATCACCAGGGTGAGATCATACTAATCCAATTACCTCAGACCATGTTCATCCCTTTGGCAGTGTGTAGACATATTTATGTGTTTTTATATAGGGAATGGAAAGGTACCACAATGTGGAAGTAATGATTTCTAGTAACTGGGTTTGGTTAGATAGTGGTGATATAGAAGGAGTTTTATTATGATATCACATGGGGACTGATGTACTATTTTTCATTTAATTTTTTCTCTCTTTTTATGTTGTACTTGTCTATTGGGAATTATTTTACTCCCATTAATTTTTTTTCATTTAGGGTTTTCCTCATTCTATTATGACATATATATATATAAATATATTCATGTTTTGTTCTACTCTTTCTATATTTAAATGTGTATATATGCCATCTTGAATACATTATGATGTTGGAAGAAATTCTCTCGTATTTTTATAGTTTCCCATGTACTGTACAGAAATCCTTGGGGATTTAGAACACCCTTTAGTTTTATGGAAATTCAGTTTGGGTAATGGTTTCATATGGTATTCAAGTCGAGTTATTCAGTGGGATCAATTGATGAATATTAAGGTTAACTAAATCAAGAAGAATCTAACCTGGGATATTTATTGGGGGGTATAATATAAGAACATGATTAAAACCAAATGTGGGGTATATAAAAATTTAAATGAAGATGAAATCGTGGTTTGAAAAATGAATTACTACTATGCAAGATTTACTCCCCGACTGAGTGAATCAATGCAGATTCAAAAATTTCAATCATTCCATAGCTAGAGAAAACTAATATTTTCATATCTAGAAATGTTTAAAAATATAAAGGGTATTCGGAGTTGATGTCAAGGCACCAATTAAAAATGGAGTTTTAGAAGAAGTTGTGTACATCATACAATTATATAGTTTTCTTATTCATTTTTTAGTTGATGTTTCCATTTTATAGATTAAACATGAAAAAACCTATATGGTATTCCTAACATGGCCTTTATTTGATGACTCATGGATTCCTAGAGGTTAGAGGTTTATCAAATATGTATATTTAAAATTAGAATATCAATGGATGATGGTAAAGTGTGTCTCGATTATATAATCTTTGGTGGATCAAAAGAATCATAGAGAAACATTTTTTGAAATTTGAGGTGTGTGACTTAAAAATGTAGATGATTCATGATTTTTTATTTTTAGGTATTTTGTTGTTGTTATTGTGAAGTAATGTTCCATTCATGTCTCAAATAAATAAAAAAAGGTTTTTTGTTATTTGTTTGTTAATATTTTATTACAATGCAATAAATGCTAGTAAATTCTTATATGAAGTTGTTATAGGATGTTGAAGGAAAAGTATTCAATGAATTTGTTACCTTATATGCATCATGGTTTCAGGGTAATACTAAATAAAAATAGTTTCTTGTAGTGAAAATAATTTTTTGATATATAAAATAATATGTTAAATTATATTATGTTTACACATTAATGTCATAATAAGAGATATTTATAGTAATAGATGTGGATTGGGATGGTTTTTTATATGAATGAAATTCAACATGAGATGGTGAATTTTAAATTGGTGGATTGATAATTTCTTTTCCTTTATGAAATAATATAACATTTCTCTAAGCACCACTAGAGATAAATATATTACAACCACTCAGAGCTTTCAAAAAATTACCATGGATAAAGATGAAGCTTAAATAAAAGGGGTCGAAGTGATATCCCTATTCATAGTCAATTTTGATAATTCAAGTGATATAAATTATATGATACATAATCACTATCTTTCATGGAGTCTACACATTGAAATTGAATGTAAATTTATTATAGAAAATGTGTAACAATGTTGGTGCCATTAGAGTATCTTCCAATTAGACATCATGTTTTAGGTATTGTAATGAAGTCCTTTCCCAAGGAAGACGTTTAATGCCATTAGATAGCTATTTGTGTCCATTAGACTCCCCAAACTTGAAAAACATTTATTTTGTACTCACACTCCTTGAGGTATAGTGTTTTATCACTATGTAATAATAGTTTTTTTCATTATTTTAAACCTAGAAGGACTGACTTTTGTGTTTGTTGATAATGATGGATTTTTATTTTTCAGTAAAAGAACATTATTTATATATGGAGAATATAAATGGAGAGATTTTTATAATCATGATGATGTTGAATATTATTGGATATTTAATACAAATAAAAAAAGAAACTCTAATGGGATGAACTTTGGATTCATGATGAAAGCTGTTCACCAATAATTTTATAGGAATAGTTCTTCTCATGACTAACATTCTATATATTTTGTTATTGATCACAAAAAACAATTTTTATTATTATTCAGAAATAATTGGATTCAATGATTAAATGGGTGATATGTAGAATGATGTGATTCATTGATTAAATGACTATGTTACTCTAATTTCTAATCCTGAACATATCTTATATGTGTTTAGAATATGTGTTGAGTAAATCCTTGATCACTATTTGTAGTTGTGAAATGGAAATGGTGTTTAAAGAAGATTTTTTGAATGTTTTATCATTATAATAAGTAATGTGGCATCAATTGTTGACGTATTGTTTTAAACCGAAAGGGGTTTGTTTGTCGAAAATTCCTTAAGGTGTCATTTGAGTGTGTTTCCATTGTTGTTTTTGTTACAATTGTAATATTAAAAAGATATAATTTTTTGTTGAAAAATCATTTTAAATATGTATTTTTGGAATCAATAAAGAGTTTTTTTCAATTTCATAATTAATGTTGTGAGGTTTTCCAGTGGCAACCATATTTTTGGGGGTGAACTTTCAAAAGAAGAACAATGTTCATTCCATGGGAAATGGATAATTTTCTTAAATAACACATGTGGTTTGTGTGTTTTTTGTAAATATTAATTACATGAGTAAAAAAAATTATTATTATATTCTAGACACAAACACCAAAATAACTTTATTAGGGAGATGTACATTTATCTCATCGGATCACCACTAAATTATTCCAAAAAAGTCAGATGACAGTTCACACTTTTGTGAAAGAATATTCTAGAGGATGCAAGTCACATAGGATGATCACAAAGGAATAATTTCATATGGTTATTCTAGGATAATACCTCACATGTATGGTTCAAATAGTATTTTAATTGTGGAAGCATGTAACATGGATAGTACATGGTGATGGCTCAAAATTGTGGTCATGGATTGAGTTTCACAAGGAATAAATTCTTCTAGGAGATCCTCCTTACGAATATACATTGTATATTTCACTACCATAAAGTACATAGTAAATAGTTATCCACATTGTTAATGCATGGTGGACCAAAACATTAAAGGTAATAGTTACCTAAGTGAATTTTTTTGAATCAAGAACTTTGTAGGGATGTATATTTCTTATCTCTGGTGGAAAAAGTGCTATGTATAACACTCATTTTAGTGTGAATATTTTTAGATATGATTTAGATAATCAGAGGAATAATCTGAATGATTATTCTATTCATATTATCTTCATTGTTAGTTATTTAACATGTTTTAATGGTATTAAACCTTAAGGGATAGTTATTCTACAGTAAATATTATTATTAACGTGCACTACAATGTTAGAATCACATTGGGATGACCACATTGGCGGGGGGTTAATCAGTGTGGGATGATTGTTTGTAACATTAAAACGGTTCCCCATTTTCATAACATTTTTACTAATTTAGTGAATGGTTCTCTATTATTATTCACATATAGGTAGAAATCATAGAAAAAAACAACAAATCAGAAGGGACATCTGAATTTTTTAATATGATTCACATATAATGTGGATGACCACATCCCTATTGTATTGTGGTTATTATCAAAACACACACAACATTCCATTTATTTTCATTACAATCATAGTAAATGGAATGACCTTTAACCTCTTATCTTATAACCAACATGGTAAAATTTTATCATTTCCAAAGGAAAATGTTAACAGATACTGGCATGTCCCTCTAAAAGTGAGCATCATTTTATACTAGTTCTTTTATCTAAGCTCCAATGAATCTGGTCTATTGCTTTGGTATGCATAAGTCTATTAGGATAATTATACTTCATAGTAATCAATTGGTTGTCCGAAAATTCATAAATCAATTAGGCTACCTATTTTTATTCTTCAGTCATATTAATATAAATTTATTGGCGACTCGAAAACTCAAATTTCCTTGATACGAAATATAAAAAATAAAAATTTTATCAATTCTCTTATGTTATTCTTAGGGAATTATATATTTAATAAAATATATCAAAATAAAATTTTTATTTTTTTGTATACATGGTTATCCTTGCAGTTTCTTGCTACAACCTGTTGTACCCAATTTTAATATTTAATCATTATTTTATGAGACATGGATCTTCCTTAAAAAAATTTCCTTTTTTTCGATTTTACACATATATTGGATGGATTTATTGATTTTACATTTTCCTTATACTATTCATTAATGTGTTCATATCCACCCATGGTTCTATTCAATCATAATGTTTCTTATATGTGATACTCAGTTTCTTTTTATGTAATGGATTATGTGGTATATTAGTAACTTTAAGAAATCATAGAATTAAACAAACGTTTACGATTAATGAAAGTAATATATTATTAGTAGGATCTATAAATGTTATTCCCTTCATGTATAAACACTGATACAATTTATTTCTTATTCTTTATGTAAACCTAGAGTGTTGTTTTAGAAGAAGAGAGTACATGGAACTATTAATCACAACATCGATAGAGTTTTGGGGAATTTCCATTGGGATTCCATGAACCTTTTGGTACTACATTAGGAAATCATTGTGTGAGAATTATCCTTTATAAATCCAAGTGTCTTGCAGATACTCTAATTTTTTATTGAAGAAAAATTAGCTCTCAATTTTTTAAATAGTGGATCTCGACTCAATCAATATGTATTTATAGATGAAGAACCATCAAGTATCCTTCGTTTTTTATCATGTTATGGATCCACATAATTATGCCTCAATAAATATTTCAAATTATGGAATTATATTTATATTATTAAATCTTTCAATATTTTAAAGTTCACACATTTCATATCTTATTTGTTGATGCTTTCAAGAATCATGATGTCTTCATGTAACCAAATATGTCCTTAATGTATTCATAATTATGAATAATAGACTATAAATCTATTTTTTATTATCACTAATATCATCCTTTTGTCTAATGCTTCAATGAAAAGCGAAAATTACCCTCGTGATGGTTTGGTGTCTTGTTAACACATGATCTATTAATTTGATCTTGACATTAATGATGCATGATTTTCCAAGTTAGAGGACATCCACTCTTTAGATTTCTCATCTATAAGTGTTAATGGAATCATTATTATAGTTATACAAGTTCTATGGGTATAAATAATGAAAAATATTATTTAATGTAGTGATTAGATGGTTATGATTATTTTAATCATAAGACATATGTTTTATGAGTTTGTCTTTAATATAAAAATTGTAGTTAAAATAAATTAGTCTCCTATTGATCATATAAATAGTCAATCATCACCTTATAAACAACCCCATTTCATCCAACATTTGATATGGAACATGGGTCAGTGCTCGGAACACTTATTGACACATACTTCCATAACCATGTTGCAACACAGCCTTTCACAGTCCTCCATACAAAATACATGTGTTTTGTGGCCACCAATGTTTATATTATCCATCTTGTACCACCCTATAGTTTCTATGTAACAATAATAGTAGATATTTTAGAATATATTTCACATAAAATTAAACTTACGTGTTTGTAATCTTACTTCAAAGTAACATCGAGCTTAAAATGAAAAGAGGTATATTATAAAATATTTGTAAATTTTATGGGTAAGAATATTATTAACTACCTTATAACGTATTTATTGAAAAAATCATAACTAAAATGTATTAGTTAATGAATAATTTATAAATACTCATTTTTTGAAATGTTATTTTGTGTTTCAAAAATATATTTTCTTCAAAAATGGTATTTATCACTTTTGGAGTCTGAATATTACAATTATACTCTATCACCATTATAAATTTAATTTGATAAACAAAAAATTATTTGGGAAGTCATAATATCAAAATTAACTTTGGGATAATTTTTTTTGATTTTTTAGAGTGATTTATTAGCGAATAGTGAAAAATACATATTTTTCAAATACCATCATTTCATTTCAATAAATCAAGTATTATAAAAGTATATTTATATTTTAGACATGGTTATGATGTAAAATATGATCCATTTTATTTATTATAATATAATTATTTTAGTTTTAATTATAAATATTCATGATTTTTATTTATGTTATTTTTTTAACTTAAAAACACATTTTTCAAGAAAATTTTAGTTATTATTTTTTAAATGTTTATGTTAAAATTAATTTCATACACATATATATTTTATATTTTAATTGTTTTCCATATTTTTAATTATGAGGTTAATTTTTTTTAAATTTTTAACTTTTAATTTCATTCATTATGAATAGTGATAGTGGTAAAACTTTATCACCTCAATAAAGGTAAAATGGGTAAAACAATGTTAATCCTAGAGTAATGTTCTCAAAATCATCCCAAAATGTGACTATATTTCATTTCAATGAATACTTTCTTCCATAAACATCCAAAATTTTATCATATGAAATATTTGTGCCCTTTTTTGGTGACAATAAAATTTATATTATTTTATTTAATAAAAATTCAAAAAGGTTATTCTCTAGAAATAAATTTCATTACATTTTTTACAGGAGAATAAATATTCAATATGATCTGTTAGAAATAATTATCTAAAATATTATTTTTGTCGTGCTAATTTCTTTTTAGTTTTTTTGTGATGTTATAATTACCTTAAATAATAACACAATGCTGATGAGCACTTGGTCAAGGAGTAGAAATACCATTTAAATGTTTATAAAAATAATCTATGTAATAATTTTTGGGTGATTTATAGTTTCTCAGGATTTTTTGGAACAAAATAACATATTAAGGATATTAGATTTTACTATAATTGAATTCCTCAACTGTATTGATGACATTAATGTAAAAGTAAATGAATATTATAAAAATCGACATTAGTGATAATTTATGAAAAAAATATGTTATTAAAGTATTTAAAAATCATAAAAATTAAAAAAATAGGCCACTTATGATGATAAATTGTTTAAAATGTAATCTCTAAACCCTTTATGTTGTAATTATTAAAGTATATGTAAAATTATAAGCCTTACAATTTTTAATTTTTTTACCACATTTAATGTAGAAATTAGATAATGAATGGGGTAAACATGAATATAATGTTCATGATTACCCCAAATCGGATCTAAATTTCATTTTATGATGATATTTAGATCTAAAATAGTTTTTCTATAAATATATATATTTATAATAAATATTTATATAGTTTTCTTGATATTTTATTATTTATATTTTTATATTTTATGTAATTCATAGTGTGTCCTTTCCCCCATTATAAAAGAGAACCCCTTCTATGTTTTCATTAAAATTATTGAGGCATATATCATGACCAAAACCTATAAAATTTCTTTCTAAACTTTCCAATCAATGAATTATAGGTTTATCTATTCTTGAATTACAATTCTTTGTTCCCTTAAGAATGGATCTAAAATATCCATAACAAAGAAGAAGTAATATTCCTATCAAACTTCTTTAAATTTATTTCTATTTTTACATCCTATAAATATTTTGTATTCATAATAAAATAAAAAATTATGTATCTGAAATATTCCTAGATTTTATTATTATGGAACTATCAAGACCCTTCCTAGTGGGGCTAATGCCATAACTCCCCAAGAACACCCCCAATATGCCATGGATTGGTGACTTGAAACTAGTAAGAATATCACTAACATGGGATGCATTTCTTAAGTACCTATATTCATGAACACATCTCCAAGCCCACAAAAATTTTGAAATGTAAAATCCACTAAGAACCAAAAAAAAAATTATACCACTATATCACACTCATATTATGATAATAATGAGGAAAATACATAGAAAATAGGGGATAGAAATGTAATGGAAAAAATAAATGAATAAACCTCATCCCTTATTCATTATGTCCTCGATTCATTCTTGTATGGATGATCAATAAATCAGAAAATTTTTCTATAATACAACATCATCAATCCCACAAGTAGAAACCATCCATTAATGTACGATCAGACAACAAATCATCATTATCTTGGATGGTCTATTTTAATCATTTAATTCAATAAATAAGAAGAAAAAAACAAAATAAAGTTTCCTACCTGAGCATAGGATCGCTCACTGGTGATGATTGATTTTCATGTCATTTTCGTTGGTGTGATCTATCATGAATTACATCTTTCTATCAGTGATCCAAAGCTCCTTCGGTTCCTGCTAAGGGAATTTAGAGGGTTTATTCTCCATAGTCTCTATTGTGTTCCAAGGTTATGATCCTAAGCATATATCTTTATCTAAAGGTTTATTTAAATGAAAAACATTCATTCTGTCACTGTATCAATGATGTAGAATTGAAATAAATATGTCATCAATTTGTTTTATTCATTAAAAGAGCCCACAATGAATTTCCATATTTAAACTGTACCTACCAATGATAGGTCATACATAGGGTAAATTCGATGTTCATAATGCAATGGTACCCTTATATTTTGGATATAAGAAAAAATTTAGAATTATTTTTTAATTTTTAGGAAAAAATTACCCGTGTCCTATTTAATATAATAATATTTTAAAACAACTATTATTGGAACAACATGCCTCAAAATTGCACACAATGTCATCACTTGGCCTCGAAATTATGAAATATAATATTTAAGACCAATATACAAAATATCTGTGTCATTAAACTCCCCCCAACATGGGGAATTACGTAACCAAAAAGGAAAAACAAATGGTATTAAAAACGATGTGGGTACTCTAAATGAATCTGATCCTCCCAGTCTCATGTGCTCTCCAGGATATTCACATGATGCCACCAGATACGAAAAAAACTAATTTATTTCCCATAAAGGATCCTCTCATACTGATCATCAATGTCTCACAAGCACTCGAGAAAGTTATCTCCATCCATGATGTAAAGAACTCCCCAGTCGATGACCTAGGATGGGACTTCCATGCTCCTCCTTAGTTGCGACATGTTGACCATGTTTTCTACCAAATCCAATGCTGGGGGTAGAGATAAGTGTTAAATCATCAATAAAACTCTACATAATATCTATAAAGGGCCGATAAATCTTATAGATATATTTCCCCCCTAAAAAATCTATGCAATCACTGTCGTGGTGAAACCTAAAAATTCACATGGTATCCTGCCTCGAACTCTAAAGGCCTCTTTTTCAAATCAGCACAAGATGTATGATAGTTCCACGTAGTCTTCAACTACACTTAGATGATCTCCACCTTCAATGTAGTAGCTCTCACCAATTTTGGGCACATGATGGATGTCTCCCCTGTGTCAATCATGCAATGTGGTGATATATAGGGTCACCCGTACAAATCCTCAAATGGTTCTGTAAAAATGGTTTATTGGTATCTGTTGTTCTACATTAAATCCACCATTGATAATTTATCATCCCAACAATGTCCAAAGTCCAGCATGTGATCTCACAACATGTCCTTAGAAACATGAGTGGTCTGCTCGGTTTGGTTATCTATCTATGTGTGGAACATTGTGATCAAGTTTATCTTTTCCCCAAATGATTTAATAAATACCTTCCAAAACCAGGATGTAAAACAAGCATCTTCATCTGAAACTATAATCGATGTAACTCCATGGAGTCAAACTATATCCTTTACATAGAGGATTCACATGATCTCTATTGAACTATACTCTCATATAGTTATGAATTGGAATGATATGGTGAGTCAGTCAATGATTACCTAGATGTATTTTTGTCCCCTAGACATACGTGGTAAAACCATCCCAGGCTCCATAGTTATCCCAACCAACATCAATTTTGACACCTCAAGAGGTTGTGAAAATCCCTCTAGAACCTGGTCCTCATCCTCCACTTGCTGATAGGTATGAAATCAGGAAATTAACTCTACAATAATATTCTTCATCTCTATCCACCAAAACTAACATTGGGGGATTCTAGTAAAATTTCAACACACATAGATATACTAACAAAGGGGATGTATGGAACTCTCATAAAACCTCCTTCTTCAATTACACTATAAATATTGTTCATCATATGAAAATAAAAATGTTCTCTCCAGCTTTTGAATATCAATCGGGGGATGCCCTGTAGATATCTGATCTTGTTGGGTATCATAGTTGGTTTCCCCATGTTATGCCACCCCGACTTTTCTTATGATTAGAGGGGTAACATCCATCTACTAGAGGTAACATCCTCCATACCAATCCACAAAGGATAACTGTAATGAGGACAACTTCACAAATAACTCATTCAACAACTGCGAACTATATCTCATGCTGAATGCATCTGAAAATATGTTCCGATTCCCTGATGAATAGAAAACCTCAATGTAATTTTCCACAAGGAACTCTATCCATCGCCTCTATCTCAAGATCATATCCTTCTGATAGAATATATACTTGGGACTCATATTATCTGAACAATCAATAAACCACTTTCCCATCAGGTAGTGTCACCACAACTTCAATGAGAAGTCTAATGCTGCTAAATCCAGATCCTTTGTCGTGTAGATCTAATCATGTGGTCTCAACTAGTGTGACCCAGATGAAATCCCTACTCCCCTATGCATTAGGACAAAACCATGTTTTTTCCTTGAGGCATCACAAAACATTACATACTCAATAACATCTTCCAAAAATCTCAATATCGGACCACTTGTCAAAATCTGCATCAACTAATGAAAACCACGTTGGCACTAATTTTTCCAAAAAAGGGTTCCCTATTTCAATTCAATGTAGTCATAGGTGATAATATACATGAAAAATTAGGTATGAATCTCTGGTAATAGAGTTCTAGACTGTGGAATCTCTACACCTCAGCCATGCTCCTAAGTGGCTCACATGATAACATTGTCTCAACCTTGGTTGGGTATACTACCACTCTATATTTTGAGGTAATGATTCTCATAAAATGTAATGTATTATTCCAAATCTACCACTTAGAGAGTTTCCCTTAAATATGGTTCTCTCAATGTTTATCCAGAACCATCCATAAGTGTCTCTCATCCATTTCCTCAAAAATCTATTACACAAGGATATTGTCATTGAACAGTACCATGAACCCATCTATATAAGAATTGTAAATACAATTATTGAGTCCCATAAAAACTATTAGGGCATTCATTATGGAAATGGTAATAAAAAAATACTCATTATGGATATAATGATATCTGAAAGTTTTCATTAGTATATCCTTATCTTGTACTTGTAATTGGTGATAGACTGATCTGAGGTCAGTCTTTAGGAACTATCAGGGCCTCTTAACTCATCGAAGTGGTCATCAATCCATGGTTGTGAATACGTGTTCATCCCTGTCACATATTATATGCACTACTTGTCCATTCACAGCCTCAATATCTTATCTTCCTTTTTTGGAAAACAAAACAAGGGCTGCCCAGGGTGAAACTTTGGATCTCTTAAATCCTTTCCTTTGCAAGTAATTCAAATGAACCCTATGCTTTCAATGATCTTCAGGAGCCCTCTAAAATGATTGTGCTGATATTTTTGATATCTCTAGGTGTAAATTGATGTAGTTGTCTATCTCTCGATGGGTAGGTAAACCTAGAACATCATCAGTAATGATTTACTCATACCACAACACATTTGGTGGGAATTGGAAACTTGTAACATCTACTGCACCAAGGGTCTGCGAAGCCAACTGATTAGGAATCAGTTGCAGCCTCCAATGCCTGATTCCATCATGTGTTGCCTATGATTTTGATTAACTGATAATGGAAAACCTTCTTCCATAACTATGGAAAAACTGCACCATTCTCCTAAAAAATTCAATCTGGTCATGAAACAAATATACCCTATCTATACCAAGATTGATTTCGTGAGGCCTCAATGTTTCTACTAAGAGGATTGAAGTGAAACTCCTAACTCAAAGGGTTAGGTCTCCTCAGTGAAATAGATATTTGATCATCATGTATCCACTAGTAGGTGGGTCAAATCAATAGGTTCAAGCCAATGGTTCAACCAAAATCTCCAGCTCTCATACAAGATATGTATAGAGAAAGGAATGACTAGAACCTATGTCTTATTGGTAAAATAGCTAATGTATAAAATACACAGGTCATACCTCAAATCATTACTAGAACCCCTAGGTCATATGCCTCGATTACATAAAGTTATCCTTGCCCCATGTCCTCTAGCTCCCTAAGCAAGGAGTGGACCTCTTAAGAATGATGGTGGTTGTGTGTCTAAATGTAGGCTTCATTCTACTGATCTATCATCCCCTATGCAATATCATCCACCCTACCGATATAACTTCCCTTTCCATTGTCTCTGACTCGGTGGTATATCCACAGTCTCCCTGTTAGTTGCTCGATTGTTTGAATAATCTCGAGTGGGATGTCCCCTTCCATCACATAAAGATAATTACTTCTGTCTAGAATGATTATACCCCCCCAATGATCCTTGAATCATAGATCCTCCGTCCTAGGACCTCCAATAGAATCCTCTCTCATGTTTAGGTCACTGAGACTAATGTCGGTTCCCAGCATCCAACATCTCTACTCTTGTATGCCCACTGGTGACTGTCACTAGTTTTATCTGCTCAACCAAGAATCATCATACCACCAAATCCTGCTCAATAACCCCATTATATGTTTGAACGTGCATAATGATAACATTGGATCATATGTCTCTATGGAAACCTTTCTCGATGATCTGAGCTCTAAAATACTGATTTCTAATCGTATATATCGAGTACTATGATTGGAAGGTGAACCTAAATGAATAGTCATCCACTATCAAGATACCCTATTTTCATTAATGAACCAACTGTATATGCATATACCTTAGTGTAATTAGTGAGAAATACTCTCTAATGAGGTTCTAATAATCCTTCCATGAGAGCGTCACCTCATCGTGATTCTAGGGGGTGAAACTCCAACATCTCCCTAGTCGTCCATGTAAAATGATTAGTTCCAGGACCACCATCTGGTCTGCTGGTTTCCTGAATAAACAAAAATCTCAAGTCACCACCTTAGGAAAGTCCTCAGTAGCCCATGTGCTGGGTTCACCTCTTATCCTGAGGGGCCTCTATCTTTGACACTCATGAAGAACACTCAGCATGCACTACTCATCTGTTGGTACTGTGGGTACCATGTGCTACTCGATAGGTGGAAGTATGTCCTACACACCACCTGAAGGTATCATCTATGGAACTAATCCCGATATCTAAGCCTGATCACTGAGGGGGTCATCCTTATGATCGAGATACTGAATCATAGCTGGAATTCATTGGGGAGGAATCCTATAAGAAAACATGATGTAAAAAGCTCAAGGGTATATTTGAAGAGATGACTTAGAAGGGACATGGAAACCACAAACGATTCTTATATGTGGATTGTAACATTATTTTCCCTGAAACCAGTGTTTTAATGTACAATGTCAAAAATCTGGTTATCAGAGTCCTGTTTATGAATACATCAATGGCATGCACCAACATTGGTTTCCCTGGCCTGAGTGATAAACATGAAACACTTAACATTGTACCACGAACCAATCTCACACACTCCTAATCCTAACGTAGAGCCAACCCCACCTATGATCACACTATTTCATTACCTATCCTAGTTGGGTATGTGTTTTGACTCTCCAATCCCTCCTCAAATAGGCTAGGGGATGGTTACTATCTTCGAGTAAGCATATCACTAACATGGGAGGAATTTCTTAGGTACCTGTATGTACAAACAGATCTCCATGTCTAACAAAAAATATGAAATGTAAATTCCATTAAGAACCAAAAGAAAGAATACTAATATATCCAAACTAGAGATTGATAGGAAATTAATATAATGAAAACTAGACCCAAATAAAATCCCACAAAAAAGAACCTATTAACCACAAGTCCAACAAGAAGTGGAAGGTATTGGGATTGATTTATGTAGCCGTAGGAACAACTCAGCCTACTAGAACATACAAAGCACCACCTGGTCCTAGTCCTCTTAGGACTCCAACACAAGGTCACTCATCTCCACCATACAGAATTCATGCGGGAAAATTCCATGTAGGGGTGAGTATAACAATACTCAGGGGGATCCCTAAAACCAAAAATACATATATCAAAGGAAATATATAGTAATATATTCTCATGTATATATACATATAACATAAAAAAATAATATTTAGAAAAACTTAAACCAAGACACAGAGTTTATAAGTTTTTCAAAACCACTTCATTCCAGCACTTGCAATTCAACAAGAAAATTCAATGAAGCACTCATATAGGAGAAAAATATTCTGAGTCCAATATCATAGATGACATCCATCCGAGAGGTACTTCTCATTAGGTCTTTCCATGATAGAGATGCATTGATAGATCTGATGAGAGATATGATACACAGATGAAGATCATAGCTAGGTCCATGGGATGATACCAACTACTTAGTCTAGATTATACCACTATGTAGAAGACTGATTCTTTGTAAAGTTGGTTATGTCAAAATCAATGACTCTATATAGGGCTTGATGAATGCATAAAGGATCTTCTCCAGGCCTCTCGGTGGATTTCATAAACTCTATCCATGATGTCTAACTAAAGGGACCATACTATTATGAGTAGGAAATGATATACATCAACCTTCAGGGAAATAATAAAGGTAATAACCCCAATTAAACATGTCCAATATATGGTGGGTAGGTGTCTCATTCCATGTAGGATTGTGTAAATATAATTTTGTGGGGTCACACACTGGGTTCCTTCACCCAATGTTCTTCCCATGTACAATAGCCCACGACTTCAGAACATACCATGTAGAACACAATGTACACATCATGAATAAGTAGTCACACACTAAGTCCTGTCATCCAGGGTCCACCCATGTACACTGGCCATGTTCCATTACACAACGTCATGAAATCTAATATTGTATGTGTACCAATACATGTGGTAGCACATGTAATTAGTCTAGTATATGTTGTTTGGTGGAGTACATACCATTTAGGAAACCCATGTACCCCACCCTATTCCATTGTACTTCCTCGGGTATACACTAAGTGGTCTGATGTTGAATACACACCAAGTATCCTGGACTACCCAACCTGTGTTCAATGTTTTCTAGAAGGTCGTCTTCTTCCTCCTGATCACTTCAGATGACAATCGGTTTTTGATCTAGTTCTTGGTTCACCTCAATACTCAAGCTCACGTTTTATTTCACCACCCTAACACCCAAATGATGGGATTTGAGTATTTAATCAGCTTAAAAAACTAATTAAATCAAATCCGAACCAAACTACTAGAATAATCATTTCTCCCTGATCACTAAAATTAGTCTGTGTCTATAGCTATTGATCCTCTGTTGGGTCATCCTGACACTGGATCTCTAATTTTGGATCATTTTAGTATGAAAAAAGTGAAATGATTATTCGTTCAATGTTGGGGGAGGAATGAAGATCTTTAATTGAAAATGGGGGATAAAAATGAAAAAGGAACAAATATAAGGAATGGAACTTGGTCATTCTACATTAAAATCTTGATATTTTCATGTAATAATGATCAATAAGTCAAAATAATTTTTGATAATCCAACCTTATAAATCCTACAAGTAGTACCCATCCGACAATGTATGATAGAACCCCCAAAAACAACTTATTTGGTTGGTCCATGTTCATAATTGAATTGAAGAACAAGAATGGAAATATAAAATAATGAATCCTACATTGGTTTTGGATCAGTCATAGATGAAGATAAATTACTACATCATTGTCTTTGGAGAGATCCATCAAGAATGGTGTTCATCATTCATTGAGCCAATGTTCTGTTGTTGCATGTTGAGGGAATTCTCTAGGGTTTTCTCTCCAGATCCTCATGAGAATTACAGGGTAATGTGGCTAACCATGCATATATACCAAATGGATTATTTAAAATAAAAACTCTCACAACATTGATGCATCGATGAAATAGAAATATATTAATTATTTTGTCAATTTATTTTATTCATTAAAAGTGCCTACATACACTTGACTAAGTAGATCAACGCCGACCAATTTTAGGACGCACATAGTGTAAAACCACAACACTAAATGAAACTATGCCCTCATATTTTTGATCTAGGTAAACATTAATAAATTATTTCATTTTTTAAGGAAAATTAAACAGGCATATTATTTAGTATTTCAATATTTTCAAGCAATTCTTCTAGGAACACCGGGCCTCAAAGTCACATGTTGTGTCTATGCTTGGTCTCAAAATTAATCTATATAATATTTAACTATAATACGTAGAAAATATGAGTTATTAAATAAACAATCATTATAAAACATCTATAACATAAAATATAATTTAAATTATCTATCATGTGTACATGTGGACTACAGCCTCCACGTAGCGACCCAATTTATTATCCATCAAAATCATTAATGGATGGTTAAAATGATGAGTTTTATTTTATATATAATTTTTATAAAATTAATTTTCTTATTTAACTATAAAATCATATATATCTATTTACCTTCTAATCCAAAGGAAAATGATAAAAATGATCACATGAACATGTGGACTCCCACCTCTATGATGTGAAGTGATTCATGTTTTGTCTCCAATTTAAATTGATTTTAATATGAATAAAAGAAAATAATTTATATGATATATAAAAAATATAATAATGATATGTCAATTTTAATTATTATTTACCTTTATTTCATTCAATTTATCTGAATTTGAAAACAATGTTCATGTGTTCGTACATCCAACCATCTCAAGGAACATTGTAATTAATTTTCAACTATCAACCTCTTATGGATAACTATAAATATATATTTAATGAATGTATTTCATATTTATATCATTATTAAAATTAAGTATAATTTTTATCCATGATCCATATACACATACCATAATTAATTAACTACAATTATTATTAAAAATGAAAAGGTAAACACCCATAAATAATGATTTTAATACATAATTATTAATAAACTAGTGTTGGAATGTTATATGTGGATCACATATGATATGATATATATTACCATGATTCTGTTGAAAAATTCAAATAAATTTTAATTTATAATACATGGGGTTATAATGCTTTCTAAATTTTTTGAATTCAATGTAAAATTTTTATATTACAAACTCATTGTTTACTGATATTGTTTATTATTATGTTTCTGCTGACAAAATTTCATGATATAAAATCTCAATAATCACTTGAAAATTATTCTCATATATTTATTTCAAGGGATAACATTTAATAAATTCATTTTGGTCTCTTTATGAACTCATGAGACTAAAAGAGTGTTTTTATTTAGAAAACTGAGGTTAATTTTATCATCGAAAAAATATGTATTTTATTACATATATGCTTTAAAAAATTGTCTTCCAAAATGATTCTAAAAGTATCATGTTATTTATATAAATGAGTTTTATAAATTATTTATTTTTTACAAAATAATTAAAAAATGAATCTTTAGGTCATTTTAAGAAGAGTTACATTGGAATTTTTATTGAAATGGTAAAATGTGTATTTTTTCACCATATTCAGTGTAGATGGAATTTCCCATAATCATGTTAGGTGAATTTATTAAATATTAATTTATCAGTTTCCATGTTTCCTTTAAAATTAATTTTTTTCTTACATTTTTAGTAAATTTATAGATTTTAAATAAATTATTTCCAATTGAAAACATTATCTTTCCCATGAAATATTCCTTGTGTTCTTATGAAGGAATTTTATCATCTATGAAGACATATTATGATGTTAAGAAATATTTACTAGGGATACAATCCAATGAAACCATCATTATTGTTTATTAGAATGGTTCATGATTATAATTATGATATGTTAATGAAATCTATTTATTTTACATGGGATTTATTATGATGAATATTTTAAATACTTACCAAACACATTTCTTTCCCATTATTTATGATATATGATGAATGTTCATGATATTTTGGAAAACATATGAATTAATTGTGATTTTTTAAGGGTGGGTCCAAAAATATATATCCCTCCAATTCTTTAGGAAATGATGGATATATCATGAGATAATAAAGGCTTGAATGGAGAGTTAACCCAGTTTAGTAAGTGGATTTGTGGACAATGATATTTTTGGGAGAGAACACAGAATAAGGATATGAGGTAACATAGACCAAACCCAATCCAATATGATTTTCTTGGAAGTGATCCTTCACTATTTAAATGATTATACATGATTTTGTATATGCCAAAAACATATTTCTTATATCCATGTTATGATCTCATGGCTAATGTTCTTTGATTCATTTATGATTCATGACTTTTAAACATTCATTATTTATGAAATGATTCAATATTTTAATTTATTCTATACCGAGTATTGTTTTGAAAATTTGAACTATTATAATAATACCCTAATGTTAATGCTCTACTTATGTGACAATTCATATATCCCTTTATTTCCTTTATTAAGAATCTATGCACTGCCTTTTTTATGTTTCCATTCCCCATGTTATGAATAATTTTTTTAAGTATCAAATACATAATAAGAGTTATATGTGAGACGATCATTGTGGGGAATATTGACGACCATTCATGAAATATGAATATTGTGTATCGAGTCTCCAAATAACCTAATCATAAATGGACAAGACATGGATCAGAATTCAATTTAGTGAATATTAATGTATTAATATGTTATATATATGTATGATTATATGGGTCACTATAGTTGGTATTAGAGTAGGGTTTAACAAATATTTAGTGAATAAAATTATATTGGTATGTTGAAAACCCAACAGATAAGAGTATGTATATAATAATATACTAATGTTCTAGTAAAAATGAGATTAGGTGGTTTTCCATAAAATTCACCCATGTCTTGATACTATAGTTTGTCATGGTCATAGAACATATTATTCCAGTGGTAATAACGTTTAAAATATATTTTCATGTTTATCTCAACCAGAATTATTATGGATATTGAGTGTTCTTATAATACTTACCTAGATTCAAACTCTTTGGGGATATTCTGGGGGTTATTATCATTTTCATTATGAACCGTTATAACGGATCTCAATATATGGTAACAAAGGATATACTATTTTAATCCTTTTATTTCATTTATTTTAATTAATGTTCCACTATTTTGAATTTATATAAATGATTTTTAACTATCTATCACTGTGAATAGACATTTTCACTATGTAGTTTTTTAAATAATAGATGTATCCAAGAGGATTTATGTTAATGGTGAATGCTATATAAAATGGAATTATTTTCCTCACGATAAACTATATGAAATAAGAAATTAAAGGTGAATCCTAGTGGTTATATCTAATAAATCATCATAATATATGATTAACAATGTAAACATTAGTTAGTTTTCTAACTCATAAAATTATTGAAAGATGGATTTTTAAATAATTCATAATGTAATTATCAAATAAGAAAGAATGATAAAAATTCATTTCATGAAGGTGGTTGAGAGCACCCAGGATATTGTATTATATAAATATGAAGATGTTTTATGTGTGGAATAAAAGGGTATTGTGAATGTACTTTCTTTGAGAAAATGAAATGGTCAATGGATGGAAATTAAATTCATCTTTAAGTTTCTTTTATAGTTCAATTTTTTGTATTTGGGGTCATTTTCCCAGCCAATTCCCAAATCCATGGATTAACTCCTAGGCCACGGAAGATACTATCTTATGACATTGCTTTAATTTCAAGGATTAATGTTTTCATGTATTAGGACTTGATTATAATGATGTAGAAGTTTTATTTCAATAATATTCTAGATATTAAAATCTACAAATATCATATGATTGTTCCACTAAAAATTTAGTTTAGGAATTCAAAAACATTTTATGAATAGTAAAGATAAAAATGAAAAGAGATTTAGTGGTAAGAAGATTAGTTTTAGTCTAAATAATGATATAGTTGACATTGATGAAGTAAATGGGAAAAAATTAGTGAACATGAAATTAGTTTGCAATATGATGATAATTGATTTAGGTCATATTTTATGAAATTTAAAATATTTTATTAATTTATGTAATATATTCAATAGTCCATAATTTTATTTAAGGAATAACTATTGTATTAATTTTGTAGAAGCATGTATTTTTTCTTATGGTTTTAACTGTAGAGTTTATTATACCATCAGGGGTTTATAATCATTAGGTTAATCATATGTTCAATGTCATAAATACTCTTCTGGAAGTTCTATGTGAAATGTTTTTAGGTTATTTGAAACCATTTCTCATATTTAAGAGTAATATTTTAAAGATTTTTATGTAATTCTTTGGATTACAAAATGATTTGTTGCAAAGTTAATTATGTTCTATTGGATAGTGGTATACGTATACTCGTGATGGTTAAAAGTTGATTCATTTTCGAGGTGTTATTTTTAAAGATATTAATTTTTAAACTAAAGATTAACTTTTAGGATACTTTTTGAATTTCATTCATTGTATTTGGGAAATTTTCACTAAATTGTATGATTATATAGTGATTTATCGTGATTATTAATGATTTTTTGGGGCATTTTTCATTAGGATGATATATATATAACATTTATTTTTAACATGTTATTCGGTATTAATGATTATTTAGAATGATTAGAATTAATGTTTTAGGACATTATATAAATGGTATGAGGTCAATATTAAGGTAGAAAAGTTATTTAATAGTTATGTTATTGTGGTAATATGGGATGAGTTATTATATTTGATATTATCTTTGTGGTATTGTTTTTATTATTGATGAAATATTAATTTAATGGGTAATATTTACATACATTGGATATTATGTTACCTTATTCTAACTATTAAATTGGGTATAATATTTAATTATATTAGGAATAACATATTATACTTTTTTTTGTTATGATTCATGTTATAGTACTTTAGGAATGAAAAATTCGTCCTTAATTCTCATCATTTATTTAAAAAGACAGGATCATGGAAAACATAGTATAAAGGATGAAATCCTATTTTTCATGTAGGTATATTTCATTATGTTCGTACTCTATATGGTTAAGTAGATACTCAACTCTAGCAAAATGATCTTGAAAAAAATAATATCCAATACACTTATTTTCTATGAATTGATGGTCTTTACATAACTCATAGATTTATGGTTTTTTAGTCACTAACATTCACATAATCATGTTCTATATTTCATTTATTAGTCCCATGATTCTCTTTTTCTCCGAAATTTCTATATTTCAACATATCTATCACGACCCCCTCCCCACAAAGTGTACCCCTCCTGGGTCAGTAATGTGTGAAGGGAGACAATGACCCCCCGAGTACCGCCTCCAGTAGGCCCCAGGTTTGCGACTAGCACCGAGGGTATAATAAACACACAAATGGGAGGCCTTACCCACTAAGATAACACATACGGAAGAGAAGGAAAAGATAGACAGCAACAAACTCCAACTGAAAACTCAAATGTAAAAGAAAACCCAACTGTACTATGTAATTTCATGAAAAATTACTACAATGTGAAGGGGAAAACCACAAGGACCCAAAATAAAGTAAAAACAGCAGCAACCACATGCCCGAACAGCTCCTGCAACCCTAAGATAGTAGAAACCAGCTTGATATCCAACCTACTCCATGTGACCTGAAAAATAGTTTATATATATATATAGGGTGAGTATAACAGTATACTCAGTAGGATCCTCCCCAAAGCCTGTCATGCAAAATTAAAGAAGGAATGGTAAAGCACAGTGAACAACAAGTGAAACTAACTAATCACCAAAATAGGTATACTATGTTCCCAACCACACCAGGGATACTCTCCCTAAGTAATGAATATAAGAATATATTATATAATAATGAATATCAAGGGTACACCGCTACTACATCCCCACTAGTTTTCCACATTTCCCAAACGTCTCACGTCCTGAGCATCTATCTTCAAAAAGGATTGCCCGCAGACACCTGGGCGAAGCACCACAACAAGCACCTTGTGCAACAAACCACCACATCCACGTAAGAAATGTTACAAGGTAGTTTCTAGGAGCAACCACAGCCGGCATAACATGTATCATGCATCAGGTATTATACCTCAAGCCATTAAAGCCGATACACCGAGTATGAATCCTCAAGCCATCTCAACCTATACACGTTACACCTATAGTAGTCCATAAGATACAATATCCAGAATATATGTGTGTGAATAACCACAATCCATTACAATGCTCTACACACATATATGGGGAAAACTAACCAATGTTCCTACCATCACATGTAACTACCAATAGAAGATAGTGGGGCTAAAGGGGGTAGTCAACCATTCTTCCTCCCATTGGAATGTTGGGGAAAACACCCCCAAATCTAAGAATCCATTGGGTGTCAGTTTCCTTTACTGACAAGGTGGAGTAGCATATTGAAATAAAAAAAGTACATAATATGATATATCTTACATCTACACTATGGGAAAAACCTAGTCTTAGAGTCAGCTACAACTAACGTCTCTCAGACTCCAGGCTTCCACTTCTAAGACTCGGTATCCTATAAGCACACAACCATTTAAAGAGAGTTAATAAATTATTTCATTACCCTTTTATTAGTTTCACTTTAAGTTAATTAATTCTTTAAACATTAATTAACCAATGATAATTCCACAATAAACGTCATTAGCATCACACCCAAAGTCCCCTGTCCTTTTAAAATTGCAACCTCATCATTATGTTCTAGAAAACTCCAACCCCATGGGTTAAAACCATTTATTCAAATATTCATTACATAATTACTTTTCCATATTACCAAGTATTTTAGAAATACATTCTATGATACTAAACACAAGGGGGCCTGACACGGTGCGTAGATGTACTTCCCGTCGAATCTTTTCCACCTATAGAAAAAGTGTAGACCCATCATCCCTTAAGAAGAAAAACACAGAAAGCACATGGCATACCCCGCGCATCTTTTCCTATTTCGGAAGAAGGGTAATCAAGACATGCTGGCTTGAGAAGTGGGAAAAAGTAAAGCAGATAATCAACCAATAAGAAACAGAAATCATCCAAAAATCACATCCATCCCATTCCATCATCCCTGGTGTCCTCCCCGACACCCACATGCATAAACTGATGCATCTCGCCACTCTAGGCGTCATCTTCTGCCACAACCAAAAGTCTCAATGCCCCCACATATCACAACAGCCATCCCAGACACATCACAGTACATGAAGTTAGAAAACAAACATCACATCAATTGGGCTCTTGGCCTTTTAACAATCAAGAGGGTAACTCATAACCCTTCAAGTAATTATCAAAGAATCAGTTATTTAATACATCTTGAATGAACAAATTTATTATTAATAGGTTCCAAAATTTGGGAAACCTAATCAGTAAGCTATCACAAATAATTAAACATTCTTAATACATCAATTTGATTAAAATAAAATTACAACAAGAACCATATTCGTTTACATGCCACTTTATCATACATAAAAAACAACAATAAGAACCATATTCATTTACATGTCTCTTAATATTTAGCCAAACAATTATTAATTAATCCCAGATTATATTCATTACGAATTTCCATCAAGAACAAATATCTAAACAATGAAATAATAGATATCACACTATCTAGAAAAACAAGAGGCAATCATATACGACCGATATCAATTTTTTTATCCAGTTCAAATATTTTTTAAGTCAATTCCATTGTGGTCCAGTGGATTAAAACATGCTATCAATAAATTTGCACATAAAAGAAAAGAGAATAAATGAATCCCCTACCTGAAATAGATCTTGACGTAATTTATACGAGAATGGTCCACACAACGGTTCACGATTGCCTCCTCTCGTGACAATTGCATCAACCCGAGGATGTCACGGTACGACCACACCAACCAAAACCCAAGAAAACTCTATTATAATCATGACAATCACATGCTATAATATGGAAATAGGAACAAGAGAAGATGAACCCCAAAAGAATGATGATAAAACATACCTTATATCGAAGTTTGATGGATACTCCTTGGTTGCACCGAAATAGGGGGTGTACATGCAGCAAGAAGAACTCGAGGAAACCAATCCACAGGAAAGAGATTGATCACCATGATTCCTATGGGATGGACGGAAAGGTTAGAGCGTCTTACACTACATAACAAAGAGGAAGAACAATGGAGGAAGATATCTGGTCCCTTTTGAAGATTTAACAGAGCGACGGGTTAAGATACGCTTGATTTCCCATTAAAAGTTGATTGGATTAAACCATTTGGTTTGAATGAGTAAAAACATATCAAGTCATATGAATAATTAATTTAGGAGTTATGACCTTTGAATTGACCTTAGAGTGCATAAAACAATTCTTTAAATGTGTTTTACGTCCAAGAAAACATTAAATTGTCAAAACTGGGAAAAAATCTAGAAATTTGGCAGAGGAAATATAAAACAGTTCTAGAAACACTGTTCATGAGTTTTCTCACCGTTTCTAACTCACCATTTCTGACTCACCATTTCTGAATCACCATTTCTAACTCCCCATTTCCGACTCACCATTTCTGAATCACTATTTCTGACTCACCGTTTCTAACTCACCGTTTCTGACTCACCGTTTCTGACTCACCGTTTCGGACTTAGCTTTTTGGACTCACCGTTTCAGACTCATTGTTTCTCACTCACCGTTTCCGACTCACCTTTCTTGACTCACCATGACACTATTCACAGAACTAGAAACACTATTTGTAGAACCATAAATATGGAAAAGTGTTGGGGATGAGTCACCATGACCTCCCAGAACACCTCAAACACCTGATTTCAGCAAAGGTATAGATCAGAGTGGTCCAGACCATTACATCAGATACCTCTCAAAAAATTCCCATCCTCGAGAATCCAAAACAATCCCAAAATGAAACTGAAAAGGGGTCCGAACAACCACTCCTCGAGACACCTCTCAAATGAGTGCAAGACACAAAAACAACAAAGGGAGCCATCTCATAAACATGAAAGGTTCATAACCACATAATCTACATTGATACATGAAAATAGTTAAACATCAAAACACTCTCAGTACTGACCCCGTATTTGTGACTCACATTTCAAGGTACTCTTCTCCATGCCACCATGTCGCCTCAAGACATGAACACATGGGATATAATGCATGCACAACACCTTGTCCTTGCAGTCTTAGATCTCTACAGGTCGTACCTCGAAGGTTGCATCATCATTAATATCGATCTCTACCCAATCAATGATGTGAGAGTTATCATGAAGATAATGACGGAGCTATGATACATGGAAAACATCATGTATCTGACTCCTCTATGGGGGTAGTGTTACATGATACTCCACAGATCCAACATGAGCTAACACCTCGAAAGGCCCAACAATCCGTGGAGAAGGCTTACTCCCATGACCAAACCTTCACTTCCGAAGACAGGGAGTCACATTCAGAAACACAAGATCCCCAACAACAAACTCTAAGGGCCTCCTCCTTTGATCAGAATATGATTTCTGATGATCTTGGGATGTCGTTATCCTCTCACGAAACACATGAACCATCTCTGTTCTATCCTGCACTAGTTCCGGTTTGAGAATTTCTGACTCTCCGACGCAAGTCCAGCACAACGGAGAACGGCAAGGTCGGCCATACAAGGCTTCAAAAGCTGTCATACCGATGGTGGAGTGAGAACTATTATTGTAAGAAAACTCCTCCAAGGGTAGGTGCTTTATCCACAAACCTCAAAAATCAATAACACGAGAGAATATCATTTCATCAAGAGTCTATATTGTTCGCTCTGTCTAACTCTCCATTTGAGGATGAAAAGCAGTGCTAAGGCATAGTTGAGAACCGAAAGCATGTTGGAGACCTCTCCATACCCTTGAGGTAAAATGAGGTTCTTGATCAGAAATTATCATCCTTGGGACTACATGAAGTCTCACCACCTCCTTAAGATATTACCTCGACAAAACTTCCATTGTGCTTGACTCCTTGATTGCTATGAAGTGGGATGATTTTGTTAAACGTTCCACTACCACACAAATAGAACATGTCCTCCTGGAGCTCATGGTAAACCAGTAACAAAGTCCATTGAGATGTCCTCCTACTTCCAATGATGATTATATAATGGCTGGAGAAGACCACCATGAATATGGTGTTTGGCCTTTACCTTCTGGAAGACCAAATATCAAGACACAAACTCCACAACCACACACATCAGCCTTGACCACCAAAACTGGCTCCTCAACGCACGATACATCTTTTTCACGCCACGATGCACTGCTTAATGTGAACTATGGAACTCACTAAGAATCGTCACATGCATCGTAAAAGGTAAAAAATACCTTCCATGATATAACACTCATTGATGTTCATCCTCAGTCCAATGATCAGGGCCCTCGCCACAAACAACTCAGTCTCTCTAGACCTACACCTCTAGATCTCCCAACTGGGGATCTTCCACCTTTTTCATCAGGGATGACTATACCATCATCTAAAAAAGACAACCTCTACCCGCAACTTCTCCCATATCAAGATATAATGTTGACAGCTCTTCAATTACTCTCCAAGAATCACCGGATTCATGCACAGCATCACTACGTGACTTTCGACTCAGCACATCAGTGGAAAAATTCCCCTTTCTAGGTTTATATGATATATCAAAGTCTTATTCCTATAATAACTCCTTCCATTGATGCTGTCATAAGTTAAATTCACGCTGGGAGAAAACATACCTCAAACTCTTATGATTGGTGAAAACCACAAGGCACTAACCAATGAGGTAATGTCTCCACAACATCAGAGAAAACACCATGGATACCAACTCAAGATCATGGGTGGAATAGTTACATTCATGGGGATGCAACTGCCAAGTCCCATAAGAAACAACTGACCTCTATTCCATGAGAACACAACCTAATCCCAGATGCAAAGAATCGTAGAAAACATCAAACTGATCTCCCTCAGCTAGAAGACAAAGAACTGATGCACTTACTAACATCCCCTTTAGATACTCGAAAGCTGTCAAAAATTGATTAGTCCATATGAATGACTGATCCTTCATGGTCAAAGCTATCAAAGGAGTCGCAACTCGTGAGAAATTTGCTACGAACCTCTAGTAGTAACCTGCCAGACCAAGGAAACATCGCACCTTTGACACTGTCTTGGGGGCTTCCCAAGACAAAACTTCTTCTATCTTTGATGGATCCACAGCTACTCCCTATTGGGACTCAACATGCCCCCTTAAATGGACATCTCGATCCCAAAACTCCCTCTTCGACAACATCCCAAATTGCTGAGGTCGGTGAAGAACTCCCAAAACGGCGTGTAGATGCTCTGCATGATCCTCCTCATATGGGGAGTATACAAGGATTTCATTGATGAAAACAACCACAAACGTGTCCAGGAACTCACAGAACACAACATTCATCAATCCCATGAATATAGCTGGAGCATTCATTACTCCAAACGGCATTACAACGAACTCATAATGCCCATGATGACAACAGAAGGAAATCTTTGGGATTTTCTCATCCTTCACACGCATCTAATGATATCCTGACCGCAAGTCGATCTTTGTGAACCAACTTGAACCCTTCAGTTGATCGAATAAATCATCAATCCGTGGAAGAGGATAATGATTTATTATTGTCACTTTTTTTAAGCGATGATAATCGACACACAACCATAAACATTTGTTAGCATTATTCACGAACAAAACTGGTGCACCCCACGACGACACACATGGTTGAACAAAACCACACTGTAATAGACTATCAAGCTGTATAAGTAAATCTCGTAACTCAGAAGGGTCCATCCAGTATGAAGGTATAGAGATAGGAGATCCTCCTGGTTGTAGCTCGATCCCATATTCGATCTCTCCTCGAGGGGGTAATGCTACAACCTCTTCTACAAAGACATCGAGGTACTCTTCTACAACCCTAGGAAACACCAACTTCTGAACCTCTAAAGAACCCAAAATCATCTCTTCCATCATGGATGATAAGGGCAGAACGCGCCTATGACCCATCCGAGGATCTCACTCGCCAAAAAACACCACTAGCTCTCCATCCGCACCAATGAAAATGACCTTCTTCCTGATGCAATCCATGATAGCCTCCACCAAAAACAACAAATCCATGCTGAGAATGACATCATATGGTTGTATTAGTAAACATAGGAAATCTCCCCAAGAGTGATGTTGCCCCAAAACTAGGTCACAGTCTCTACATACTTCAAACAAGTCAGCTCGACCTCCAACTGGCATAGTCAACGACAAGGTCACTAGAAGCCCCTCTACCTCAGGTCCCAAAGCATGGAAAAGGGTAGGTGGTATGAAAGAGTGTGTCTCTCCTAAATCAGAAAAGGCATACACCATGGTAGAAAGTAAGAAAAGGGTACCTCGAATGACGTCTGGATTGCCTAGAGCTGGAAACGCTAGAGAATAAAGCTGACCAGGAGCTCCTCCATAACCTCTCTGACCTTGATAATGACCACCACCAAAGCCACACTATACTCTCTGAGGACGGGGAGCGTCATGGGGATGTCCTATAACTGCCCCATATACCCTCTGCTGATAAAAAGCTGGTGAAAATGGCAGCATCTTCCTCGGCTGGAACTACCTCAATGGAGGAACCTGGAGCGTAACACCTAGTGCACGATGACCGCTCTGAACGGTCAGGCACTCCCGCTGCTGATGACCATGACCACCATAAGAAAAACAAGCGCCTGATCCCTTGGCATAGGCTTGAGAGTTTTTGCCTCTAGAGAAATGAGATGTGAAGGGTTGGGACCTACCCACAATTGAACGGAAAAACTTTTCCCCTAAAAACCGGGAACCACGGACCACAGCTCTACTTCGTGAGGAATCATGCTGATTCCCCTCTCGTGATGATCTGATCCTGGACAATGTCCTCTCGACATCCTCTACCCTTGCTAGCACCTCAAGATATGTTTTCAGCATAAATGGGGTGACTTGGCCCTGGATCTCTGGATGAAAAGCCTCCTCAAAATGCCTCTCCCTGGACTCCTCATCTGGCAGCAAGTCTGAAGAATATCATAAAAGGTTCCGGAAACGAATTCCAAACTCTCGAACACTGGATCTCCCCTATCGTAGGGTAAGAAGCTCGTTGTGAGTGGACGACTTCGAATTCGAAGAAAGAAACTCAACTCTAAACTGGTCTGGGAACTCCTCCCATGAGATCACTGTCTCCTCATGATCCCCAAGGAATAGTAACCACCACTGCCTCACTACTCCACACAATATTGTCTCAACCAAGGAAACCTAGTGCTCCTTCCGAGCACAGATCAAAATGAAGACTATCTGAACCTCCTCCAACTAGTATGCCTTGATTAAATCTGAAACAGATCCCTTATACTTCTGCAGACTCTAGCGCTAAAACTCTCAGAGTTTCTTCCTCCATGTTTCCTCGTCGTCAACCTCTACCCTGCGGCAATCTGCTGGAACAGCCTACTGGACATTTTTTGCACAAGCCTGACGAGGACGTCGAACTAGAGCCATACCTGTAGAATAAAACATTGTCAGTGATCGTATGCCTAGAATATGGAAGAATCAAAATTAATTAATTAGTTTTTTTTCTTTTATTAATTTTAGGTTAACCTATCCCCTGGTCTACCCAATTGAACACAAGCACAAAGAGGAATGGTGCAAGTTCCTTTCCTAGATCTCTACCCTAAAACCAGTATCACCTTGTTTATTATCCATTGTAATCTTAATGATCCATACATCAGATCATAGGGGTCCCTAAACGCTTATGTCTCAACCGGTCTCTAGTGTTTACCTCACTTGCTAAATATGAATGACATTTTTTCCCTACCAATCCATGAAACCTCACCTATTCCTAACTCCAAACTCCATCCAATCCCTCAACCAGACCTCTGATACCACTATGTCATGACCCCCTCCCCGTAATGTGTACCCCTCTTGGGTCGGCAATGTGGGATGGGAGATAATGACCAGTGATTCCTGCCTCCAGTAAGCCCCAGGTTGGCGACTAGCACCGAGGGTACATTAAGCACTCAAATGGGAGGAATTACCCTCTAAGATATCACATGCGGAAGAGAGAGATAATATAGACACCAACAAACTCCATCTCAAAACTAAAATATAATAGAAAACCCACGTTCACATATGTAATGTCATGAAAAAGTACTACAACTGGGAGGGGAAAACCACAAGTACCCAAAAGAGTGTAAAAACAACAGTAACCACAAGCCCGAACAGCTCCTGCAAACCCAAGCTAATAGAAACTAGCTTGATCTCCAACGTTCTCCAAGAGACCTAAAAATATTTTATATATACATTGGGTGAGTATAACAGTATACTCAATAGGATCTTCCCAGAAGTCTCTCGTGCAAATGTAATGAAAGAATGCTAAATCACAATGAACAACAAGTGAAACTAACTCATCACCTATACAAGTATACTAAGTTCCCAACATCACTAGGGCTACTCTCCCCAAGTAACACATTCAAGAATATATCATATAATAAAGAATATCAAGGGTACCCCACTACTTATTCCCCACTAGTTTGTCTCTTTTCCCCAACGTCGCATGTCCTGAGCATCTCTCTCCAAAAACTCTTGCCTGCTGACACCTGGGTGAAGCACCACAACATGCACCTCGTGTAATAAAACCACCACGTCCACGTAAGAAGAGTAACCAATAGTTTCTAAGATCAACCACAGCCCGCATAATGTGTATCATGCATCGTGTATTATACCTCAAGCCATTACAGCCCATACACCGAGTAAGGATCCTCAAGCCATCACAACCTATACACGTTACACCTATAGTAGTCCATAGGATACTATATCCATAATATATGTGTGTGAATAACCACAAGCCATTACATCCATCTACACACATATATGTGGAAAACTAACCGTTTTCCTACCAGCACATGAAACTTCCATGATAAGAGGTAGGGGCCAAAGGGGGTAGTCATCCATTCATCCTACCACCGAAATGTTGGGGAAAACACCCCCTAGGGATAAAAATTTATGGGGTGTCAGTTTCCCTTACTGACAGGGTAGAGTAGCATATAGAAACACAAAAATTACAGAATATGTTATCTCTCAAAACCACACTATGGGCATAACCTAGTCTTAGACTCAACTACAACTAATGTCTCTCAGACTCCAGGCATCCACTTCTAAGACTAGGTATCCTATAAGTACACAACAATTTAAAGATAATTAATAAATTATTTCATTACCTTTTTATTAGTTTCACTTTACATAAATTAATTATTTAAACATTAATTAACCAATGAAAATTCCACATTAAATTATATTATAATTACACCCAAAGTCCTCCATCCCTTTAAAATTACAACCTCATCATTATGTTCTAGAAAACTCCATCCCCATGGGTTAACACTATTAAATTCAATATTCATTACCGAATTACTTTTCCATATTCCCATGCATTCTAGAATTACGTTCTGTGATACTAAACACAAGGGGGATCAACACAGTGAGTAGATGTACAACCCTTAGAGTCTTTTCCACAAATAGTAAGAGCTTAGACCCATCCTCCCTTGAGAAGCTAAACACGAAAATCACGTGGAATATGTTCGCTCATCTTCGCCTCTTTCGGAAGAAGGGTAAGCAAGACCAGCTGCCTTGAGAAGTGGGAAAAAATAAAGAAGATAATCAACCAATAAGAAACAGAAAGCATCCAACATTCACATCCATCCCATTCCATCATCCCTGGTCTCCTCCCCAACACCCAAATGAATAAACCAATGCATCTGGCCACTCTAAGCGTCATCTGATGCCACAACCAAAAGTATCCAAGCCCCCACATATCACAATAGCCATCCATGATCACATCACACCACAAGAAGCCGTAAAACAAACATCACATCAATTGGGCTCTTGCCCCTTTAACAATCTAGAGGGTAACTCAGAACCATTCCAGGAATTATCAAACAATCGGTTCTTTAATAAATCTTGAAATAACAGATTTATTATTCATAGGATCCAAAATTCAACAAACATAATTAGTAAGCTATCACAAATAATTAAAAATTCTTACTGCACCATTTTGATCAACATCTATTTATAACAAGAACCAGAATCGTTTACATGCCTCCTTATCTTACAAAAAAACAACAACGATAAGAACCTAATTCATTTACATGTCTATTTATATTTATCCAAACAATTATCAATTAATCCCAGTTTATGTTCTTTACCAATTTCTATCAAGAATGAATAGATAATAAATGAAATCATAGATATCACACTATCTAGCAAAACAAGAGGCAATCACATATGACCGATATCAATTTATTTATCCAGTTAAAATATTTATTAAGTCAATTCCATTGTGATCCAGTGGGATAAAACATTCCAAAAATATAGTTTCACGTAAAAGAAAAGAGAATCAATGAATCCCCTACCTCAAATAGTTCTTGATGTTCTTTATACGATAATGGTCCATAGAACATTTTAGGATCACCTCATCTTGTGACAACTGCGTCCACCCGAGGATGCCACGGTACGACCACACCAACCGAAACCCATGAAAACACCATTATAAGAATGATGATAACATTCTATAATATGTAATGGGTAACATGATAAGTGGAACCCCAAAAGAACGATGATTAAACATACCTTATATCGAAGTTCGATGGATACTCCTTGGTTGCACCGAAATAGGGGGAGCACTTGCAGCAAGAAGAACGTTGAGGAAACCAATCCATGAGAAAAAGATTGATCTAATGAAACTTATGGGAAGGAAGTAAATGTTTGAGTGTCATTCACCCAAGAACAAATAGGAACAACAAGGTAAGAAGATATATTGTTCCTTTTGATGATTTAATGGAGTGACAGTTGAAGATACACATGGCTTCCCATTAAATGAGGATTGCATTAAAACACACCGTTTGACCGAGTAAAATCATCCCAAGCCATAGGAATAATTAATTTAGGAGTTATGGAATTTGAATCGTCCATAGAGTCATTAAAACATGGTTTTAAATGCATTTTACGTCAACAAAAAAGTAAAATTTGTGAAACTGGAGAAAAGTATAGAAATTTGGAAAAGGTAATATGAAGAAGTTCTGGAAGCAATGTTCATAAGCTGTCTCACTATTTATGACTCAGTGTTTCTAACTCACCATTTCTGACACACCATTTCTAACTCACCATTGCTGACTTACCGTTCTTGACTCACCATTTCTGACTCACCGTTTCCTGACTCACCGTTTCTGACTCACCATTTCTGACTCACCGTGACACTGTTCAAAGAACTGGAAATTTGGAAAAGTGTTGGGGATGAGTAGCCTTGACCTCCCAGAACACCTCAAACACCTGATTTCAGCAAAGGGATGGACCAGAGAGGTCCGAGCCATTACAATATCACTAATTTTATACTTATCTAGGAATATAATTTTTTTTTATTTAGATAACCCTGATTCTTCCCACTTCTCATATTTTAATGATGTTTTTTTATCACTTTGTATGACTTGGGGGTTCAAGAAATGTATTTGGAAAATTTGAATATTTTTTACAATAATAAAAATAATGATGAAAATTTTATTTAAGGGGGTATAATGTGTCATGAAAATTTTTTATAATATATTTCACTATAGAAAACTTTTATGTTTTTGATACCTTTCTTGACCTAAAGCATTGTGCTTTAAGAAAACCAGGATATATTATTTAATAGTATTAGAATTGATAGGTATGAAATTGGTTACCCACATTAATATATATATATATATAAGTGTTTTAATTACATAAAATTTATTAGTTAATGAATAAAATATATGAACACAATTTTAATGATGTTATTTTACGACATAAAATTATTTCTCCTTAAAAAACCCTTTATATAGTTTTTTTCTATGAATATTATAATTAATTTCTTTATTTTTGCTAATTTTTATGTGACAAAAAGGAAATAATTTTCTAATAAATAATATTAAACTTAACATAGGGTGAAATTTTTAGATTTTTTATAAATTGTTGATTTCTCAATGAATTGTGAAAATGTATATTTTTCAATTATCATCATTTCATTTCATTAAATAAATCATTGTAAATGTAAATTTTTTTATATTTTCCATTAACATTTTACAAGATAATTTTAATTTAAAATAATAAAAATAATTTCCATTTTGATTATAAAAATTCCTGATTTATATATTAGTAATTTTATTATTAAAACTGCATGTTTGAAAATTTTGTTTTTCACTGAATTTTTATATTTCATTATAAATATAAATCATTTAATGTATATATATATATATATTTAATCATGAGATATGGATACTATATCATGAATAATTTCATTCAAATATGGTAAATAGATCAATGAAATGATTCTTCATTACAAATAGTATCTGTGGTAAATATTTACGAAGAAGGTATGGATAAATGGGAAACGTAAGGTCAAAACCATGAAATGTAGTATATAAATACACCAAAAATTTTTAACATTTTTAATTTTTTTTAAACATTGATTCATATACATACCGAATTAGAATAAATGTAATTTTGTTTCCATTTTCCTTTGACAATGAAATTTATATTATTTTAAGTAATGAAAATTTCTAAATGTCACTCTATTGAATTTAATCTCACTAAAAATTTTATATAAGGAAATAAATAGAATATGTTTGGTTTAAATTATTTATTTTAAAGATGATTTTATTTTATTATAATTTAAATTTATTTATAAATTTTATTATTGAAATAATTATCTTTAATTATCACACAACATCAATGCAACACTTTTTCAAGCAGTAGAAAAATATTTTAATTATATTTGAAAAAACTAAAAGTAATATTATTTGGGTAATATATAGTTCCCCATTATTTTTCATATAAATATACAATTTTTAGATTTTACTAAACGTTTTTATTTTAATTACATAACACCCTTTATCACTGTAATTTCAAATTAAATTAATAGCGTCAAAAACATCATTAATGATATTTTATGAAAATTCAAACTTTATTTAAAAAATTAAAATCAAAAAAATATTTAAATTTAAAATTTATGATGATATGTGATATAAATATTAATTATTTATTCATTTATGATCTTATTTTCACCATATAAATAAATTATAACCCATTAAGATTGACAAAATTTGATTGTGGAGTTTATGTTCCAACAGGTAAAAATAGGGGTTAAAACAAATGATAATCAATAAATGGAAATAGAAATATCTTAAATTTAAAATGGAAAAGATATTTCAATATTGTTCTATTTTCATGATAATATATATCCATTTATATGCATTTACATTATAATTACATAAATATATTTCAACATTTTTCATAATTTGAATTATGTCGCTTCCTTCCTTAATAAAATGACACCCCTTCTCTATTTTCATATCACCCTTTTAAGCCATATATATTTACCATATAATAACCATTTAACTTCAAAAATATCGTATACATTAATTATATGTTCTAATCTACCTTAAATACTATCATGAGGGTCCTTAAAAGAGGATCTAAACTGGGTTCACCAAAGAAGAGGTAATCTTCCTTCCAGATCTCTTCCAATTTACTTCTTCACATACATCCTATAAAATTATAGTATTTAGTATAATATGATAAATTATATATTTTAAATATATTTAATTATTTTTACATTATGTAATTTCCATTATAAACCCTCTATTCAAAAAAATGGGATGTGAGATTATCAATCGTGTGTACATGTGCACTATAAACTCTACATAGTGATACATTTAGTTTTTCACCACTATATTTCATGGATATTTATTATGATGGATTTTAAAACATATATATATATATATATGATTTCCATGAAATAATAAAACCTCATTAATTATAATAACATATCAACCTTATTACCTTTCAATCATTAGGAAAATATTAATGTCTCTTGTGGCAACATGTGGTCTACATCCTCCACATTGTGATGTTATTTATTTATCATTTATTACATACATTTATGGTTTTATGGTTATATTAAATGAATATATATGATATAAAAATTATTCGGTAAATGTGATTTATTATTTATATTTCTTTTATTCTATCTGTTGAAGAGTGAAAACATTGTTCATGTGTGTGTACAGCCTCCCATTTACATTAATGGTGTAATTAATTTTTTTATATATACCTTTCAAAGATGAATCTAATTAAATATATAATAAATTTATATTATGATTATATTATGATTAAAATTATGGAAATTATGTAGCCATTATCATTTCATAAGTACAAGAACTATATAACTAATATTATTATAAAAAATGTAACAATAAATACCCAGAAATGATGACTTTAATAATGAATTTTTAATAAATTGGTATTGAATTGTTTTTATTGGATCATATATGTAATTTTAATTATATAAATTATTATTGGTTAGAATTATAGAAAATGTGAAATTATTATACCAGAGTTTAGATAACTTTTGATTTAATTCCATATCAAATAAAGGGTTTTATATTACAATTCCATTCTTTTCCTAAACTTTTTATAATTAAGTTTATAATTTTGAAATTTCCTTAAATAACTCTCATGATTTACACTATGTGTATTTTTACTATTTTTATTATTTTAGATTAATTTTTTCCATTTCATTTATCAATATTTAAAAACCAAAGGGATAGAGAATATGTTATTAAGGAAAAATGAATTTATTTATTTCATCTATTGAAAATAGGATTTCATCCATATTCATGTTTTATAAAAAAGGTGTTCGTAATGTTTTTAAAATTATATTAAGAATTTTTAAATTAATTTCTATCCTAAATTGTATTTTTAATTTTTTTTTGAAAAATGACTATTCTTGTCATTTTCTAAATGAGGTACTTTTTACTTCTAATCAGAATTGAAATGGGGTATTCATTTTATCAAACTCAATATGAATGGAATTTATTACCTTTTTCAATCCATAATAATTTGAAACATATATTACATGTTACAAAGGTTATTTTAAATAAAACGTTTTTTATTAATATTTTAGAAACTTTTATATTTTAAATTTGTGATTTTATATTAAAATTGGTTTTTTCCTCAAGAATAATTCCATGGGATCTTTCAAATTCATTTTTAATATGAAATTAAATATTTTTATGTTACATAAATTTACTAGGGATATTATCGAATGATGTAATATTTATTAATTATCTATATTTTTTATGATTATACTAATGAGATGGTTTTGAATTTTTTTTATTTTCCATATTTTTTGGTATCATGATTTTTTTAAATGCTTGCGAAGGAAATTGTTTTCCATGTGCTATGATATATAATGAAAAGTTTATGATCTGGTGGGAAACATATAAATGGATTTTGATTATTGGACATTGTTACCAAAATTATATATCCATCCAATACATTTAGTAAATATTGATACCTTACTAGATATTAATTACTAGAATAGGCAGTGAACCCAGTTTACTTAAGGACTTTTTCCACTGATTGTATTTAGAGTGAACCTTGACTAAGGATATGATAGAATTGGATGTGAACCAAATCCATTATGACAATCTTAGAACTAATCCCTGGCTAATGAAATGATTTTCGATTCTTATAGTTATTCCACAAAAATATGTCTTATTCAAATGTTATGCGATCATGGGAACATGTCCTTTGATACATTTAGAATTCATGTCTTATGAAATTCAATTTATTATTACATGATTGGAGTTTATGTTATGTGATATGGTGGGTATGGTTTTCAAATGTTAATCTAATGTTTTCATTCCCTTATACTCATGTTATTCTTAGGTGATATTTGAAATCTCCCTTATGAACCTTTACTGAGCATCTAAGGTAACACTTTATATATTTTCCTTCCACATCTTGTAAATAATGGTTTTATGTAGGTTATGATAAAGAACATTACAATGCCGGAACATCATTGTGGGACATGTTCATGATCCTTCATAAAATAGAATGATTCTATAACTAGGTTCCGTAGTCACAACCTTAATATTGTTTTTTCATTGATCATAATGTTTTATTATCAATATGAATATATTAAGATGTAATATTTATATATTAAATTATGTGACACTAAACAAACCATATTTCTTGATGATTTCTTTCCTAGATGGCACTCCCACATTGTAGAATTTTATCTAAGATGTGTGGTATTAAGGGGGCCAAGTTATCCAGATTGGCTATCCAATGTTTTTAGTTATGCCCAAAAAATATACATGGTAATTTCCATGTGTGAAAAATAAACAACTGAAAATGTTTCTTCTTTAATATATTCACTAAATAAATATTATCATATATCATGTGGACTTTATACTATCACTTATCCAAATTTTTCATGAAATAATATTTATATTTGATACCATTATCTAGATAGTTGTTTATTAAAATTAAAATTTTCTGGTTATAGATTTTTTTAAATGTTGTAAATAATGATCATTATCCTAGTGTAATAGACACATTTAATTAATCATTAGCATACTTTAAAAAATATTAAATGTTATATTAATTTCATCAATTATATTTTTTTTCTTTTGTAATACCCAAATATTTTATGAGATATATTGTTTTTTATTTCTTTGAAACCTTTTTTTGTATGAATACAATGATTATCTTGCGCTATACACAACAAAGTTTTTGCTTATAGTATACACAACGATATACTTGGCTTGTGTTGCACACAATTTCATGTTCTTTAGAAAGAATTCATCTCACACAACAATGAGTATATATTTTGTTCAATGTATAAATGAAATAAGTTTGGGTTGTGTTATATGAAACACAAAATAAAGATTGAACTACACACAACACTGACCTGGCTTGCATTCCATGCATTAATGACCTTCCTAGATCGCTTGCATGGTATGAAATACCGAGTTTCACTAAACAATGATATAATATTATAATATTATTATGAACTAGCCTTTATGAGTAGTATTTACCACATTTTTAATTTTTTTACATTATCATTCATCTTACACATATTCAAGAACATGTTATGAGAACAAAAAAAATTTCAGATAAAAGAAGTATTTTTAAAAAAATGAAGTTTTTCCTCTTTTTAATGGCATACCCATTTTATATCTACTTTTTGAAATGATTAACAATTTAATTAGACAAATTAATTTTTTTTAGAATAAAGATATAACATTTTACTTTGGTGATTTTTTTGATATTTTTCTGATAACATTAATATTTTGAGGAATAATAAAAATACGTTAAATTTTATTTAAAAACAACTTTTTTCATCGACTTAATTTATATGGATAAATTATAATATTTTATGGTTTTAAAGCATAAATATAATATATTTTTACCATTTAATATAATTTTTATAATTAGCATTAATATTCCACTGAATTCATAGGTAAAATCAATTCTTTATTTTGCTATGTTTTTATATTTAAAACTTGTTTTCTCCACAGCGGGATTAAATTTAAATTAATTACTGAAACTTCTGTGTTTTAAATTTTGAAAAATGGAATCCATATTTGGAATTAGGATGTCCAAATTTTTTAAATAGGTAATTTTTATTTTTAGACATTTTGAATAGTAACTACGGTAAATTTTATTTACCAGAGTTATAGTTATATCAGGTAATTATGGGTAAAAATAATATTATAAAATTTTTCTAACACTTGGAATAAAAAAATTAGATGTTTATATTTTGCCCCAAAACATAATTGGGTCGAAATGGTTTCTTTAGGAACCCACTTGTATGTGATTAAGACATTTATTTTATTTTATTTAATGAAAAGTTAAATATGTATCACTAAAACATTAATAATTAAATTATTCTTAATATATGGTTATACTAATTATAAATTCGATTATAAATTCTCATGTGTAAGGTAAATTTTTTTACTTTATCTTGGTAATTTATTTGTAATTTTTAAGAAATATATAATTACATTAATAGCATATACATAAATGATGCAGAAATTATTTATTTAGTAAAAAACGATAATATTGTTTTTATTAAAATAATAATTCCTATAAAAAGGCCCAAAAACAAGACCCAAACATATTGGTAGAGTATCGATAAATTATAAGCATCCAAGGGTTGGATTGATGATCATTTGGTGCCTTATAAAAGAGATTATGACACTTGTATTATATTATTTTAAATGATGTCAAAGTTTTCCCCTTCATAATTTTATAAATTTAACATTTTAAAAGTTGTATTTTTATAAGATAAATTCGACTAAAGGTACTATTATGAAATATATTTTATTCATCCTCATAATATTATTTTATTTTTAATTTTTATGCAACAAGAATCTATATTAAATAATTATATAACAATGTTGTAGTAATTATTTTATTAAGAAAAATATCAATTAAATGGTTTTAAAAATATTAAAATAAATATTATATGAACAAATTAATGTAACCCACGAAATTTATATAGTAATATGACATCTTGGAAATATATTAAATATTTTTCATCGAATATATATTTTGTGTGGAATTTATTTAAATTAAAAAAAATGAATAGTGTCAAAATTGACACTATTGATATTTTATAAAAATAACATATTATAAAATATTTTAAAAATCGCAAAAAAATTAAAAATTGAAAATTGAAAATTAAATGATCTCCAATGTCATAAAGTATCCAAATATGTACAATTAATCACACATAAGTAAGTATTTATAACCATTTAGAATTTAGAATATTATTACCACAAATAAAATTAAATTGATTAAATAAATATAAACCAAAAGAACATGGTTTAAAATAAATTCCAAACATGTCAAAATTTTATTGGTTGAGGAGTCTAAAACCCTATATCATCTCATATTCAATTTTGAGTCATTTTGGAGTTTTTTATGGGGATGTTTTTATTATAATTTAATATTTTTGTGGTTTCCAAAAGAGTCCATCTCCCCTCCTATAAAAGGGAATCCCCTCCCTATCCCCTTAACTCCATTTTAAGCTTTCAAACTCAACCAATCCAAGACCAATTAAATTATAAAACTCCCTAGAAACATTTTAGTTGTCCTGATACTCTTTAAATTCCAACTTTAGTGCCCTAAGAGGAGGTTTAGAAGAGGCAAATTGAAGAATGGGTAATATACTTTACCAATTCATTCAAACTTATTTCTTCTACTACATCCTATATATGAGTTGTTTCATTATTAAATAATAACTCATGTATCACTATTATACTTAAATATTATTATGGATAAGAAAAAATCATATTCCATCTTCAATCCATCCTATGAAAATTGAAATCACCACGTGTTCATACGTATGACTTACTGTCTCTACACCGTGGTGTAATCTGTTTTTCATCACCAACATACATGGAAGAGTATTATTATGGAAGAAAAAACTATATATTATTATTGTAAAATTAAATTTATACTGAAATATTATACAACTTACACTTAAATATAATTCCACAATCTTCAGAATGATATCTCTACTCGTGTGTACGTACGACTTACCGTCTCCACGACGTGATGAGATTCATTCTCCATGTTAAACATTCAAGAATGATTATAAATTATATATAATAAATAATAAAGAAATATATGACATAATAATGGTATAATATTTTTTTATATTTCATTTACTTACTTCCATTCAACTTATTAGGGAAACGAAAACAGCGTTCTTGCGTACGTACGACCTACAGTCTCCATGAATCGGGTATTTCATTCAATTTATCGATCTATTATATATTTTTTATATATGGAATATATATGATATAAAAATCATGTTTTAAATTCTAGAAGTAATTAATAATGATCTAATTAATCATATGAATAATTACAAGTAAAAACATGTATGATAAATGAAGCGATTTGACCCAAAACATTGTTTTAACATTGAATTGGAAAATAAATGGGAAATATAATGTCGTAAGTGAATAATATATGATATCATAAATATTATTATGGTTTTTTTATAAGATAATATTAATTTTAAACCCACTATAAAATAATTTCAGACACATTTTAAAGAAATTGGACCAAAAGTAATAGAAAATTTTTCAATTTCATTTTTATCTGAGATTATTTATTCGTAAGTATTTATGGGGGATATATTTATCATCCATGTCCATGTTTTATATAAATGTTTTCATAAAATGTTTAATATTATTACATGTACATTTAAAGTAATTTATAACCTTTTTTGACTTTTACAACATGGTATGGAAGGAATCTCTCATTTGTTTACCAAACAATGTACTTTATGACTTTTCTGGAAAAAGTACTAGGAGAATGTTTTTTTAACTTATATGGAATGTACTGATTTTTATACTTCCATGGAGCATTATTTCCATGAAGCATCATTTACAAGTTATCAGGTTTATTTTCAATTAACTTCATTTATTTTAAAATTACATGACATATTGGGAAAATAAAATGTTTTTGAAGAACAAAGGATATTTTCCTCAAGAACTAAGTTCAAGTGTTTTATCAAAAATATTTTACATCTTAGATGATATAGTGTTATGTTTCGATCCCTATTATTACATTAATTTTATTATGTTATGATGGAATTATTTTATGAAGTCCTTTTATCTTATATGGATAATGTTGTGATGGCATGATGTTTAAGAAACCAATTTTATTACATGGGTTTTGCAATGATGTATGATTTATGATTTTGTGGAACACATAAGAGTGGTTTCATTACAATATGTGTGTGACCTATATCTCCCTCCAATTCATTGGGTAAAGATTTATATCTCATGAGATATACATGGCTGAAATGACAATTAAATTTTTTTCATCAATACAGGGCTGGAACGGCTAGTAAACTCAGTTCAATAATGGACTTCGTCCACTATGATGGTCTTGGAATAAATTACTTGGTTAATACGGAAATCATTATATGTGCTTATTAGTTTTCCAAAATTACATGTTTTATTCCAATGCTTTTCTTTATTGGTTAATGTTCTTTTATGATCCAGGCCTTACGAACTATCCAGTTTTATGTCATTTCTCAAGATTATGATGTTTAAATTTTTTGTTCATGTTTTTACGTTAAAATGATTATGGATTGTTTTATGTTTCCCACGTTTACCCTTACTGAGTATTCAAGCTCAACCTTTCTATATTTTATGTTTTACTTTCCCATGGATATAATGTATGCTTTTAGGTAACAAAACAAAAGGGGGTGATCATTATGGGATATGTTTAAGATCATTCACCGTAATTAGATGATTTTTTTATGAGTATCCAAACACACTAAACTATTATGGTCCTTAGGTGTCTCTTTTTGTTATGTATTAAGTATTCCACAAAAATAATATAATATCCTTGTACATCAATCTTGGGTCACTATAGTTGTTATTAGAGGGATGGTTTATTCAACCTTTGGAAACTAAGATGTGATAACTTTAGTGAGATCCCTAGAGATATTTCTAAGGTACCTATGATTAAAACTCAGATGTTAGAGATTGAATATTCTCCACCTGATTGTGTTGTTTTCATAGTGTGATTTTTTCCTATCACACTACTCTTTTTATGTTATAGAAAATGGTTGCAAATTGGATGTTTCGTGTCAATTGAGAATATAATAGAAAATAAAATGATATTCTTCATGAGAAAGCAAATGAAACATGATTTGGAAGGTGAACCATCGTTATTATGCCTAATTAGAAATCTCATAATATGATCAACAATCTCCAATATGTTAATTTTCATGACTCATCTAAGAAGATAAATATGGTGTTTCATGATGATCATAGCGGAGATAAATTTCAATTTCCCTCATGTAAATATTGTTGGAGAAGGTATCAAGGAGAATGTTTCAAAGGAACTGGAAGATGCTTTGGGTGTGTAAAAGAAGGACACAAATCTAGTAATTTCAACGGAAAAGGTTCGGTTAACACAATAGACAAGGATTATGGTATTGATAAGATATCAACAACGGTTATATGTTTTAAATGTGGAATGAATGGGAATTATGAAAACCAATACCCTAAGGGAAAATTTCATGAAGATAATTAACATGGTCGTATTGGTAGTATTTATGTTTACGATGATGAAGATACTACAAATGATATATGATATAAAAGAAGTATTGAGGAATAAAATGATGAAGCTCAGTCAATGGATTAAGAAGATAGTGGAATTATTGCATGTTTATCAAGAACAGTGTATGGTACTATGGAATAAAGATAAATCTAAGGATTTTCACTCTCTTTTTTTTCCTTGAGTATTTGAATGTATATTTTGAATGGTACCGATAACCATGAAAAACAATTGAAATATTTTTGGAATGCAGATGATATGCGCTTAATGAAGGGATAAAGAGAAAAAAATATTATTGATAGTATTAATGAGCTCATGACTCATAAATGGACAAATTGATATCATAGATTGAGTATATAGGCTTTTTTTGGTACTTCTGGTGAGTGGGAAAAGTTAACATTTAACAGAAATCATGTTTTCATTAAAATTATATGGTAATTCAAGTTTCAAGAGAATACATGATTATGGTATTCACATGTTTGGAATGTGACCAATAATATATATCTTGTGATATGTGAGGGATAAATTATTGTATTCACATGTATGTTATATGACATTTCTGGTATTTTTTTCTTCATTCTGTGGGATTATATAGAATTATTTTGGATAAGCCTAATGGTTGGAATGGATTATGTTGGACATCATATAGTAGTTTTTATGGCTAGATGTTTTTTCCGATAATCTTTCTATAATGTTATAATAGTGTATTTTTAGAAAAAAGGACAAACTATCGGACAAAAAAAACCCATCGCATTGGACAAGGATGCAGGAATCGAACCCGAAACTGATGTGTGATAGGCCATTATCACCTACCACTAACCTACATGAGGTCCCTAGTTAGAATAAATTAGTTTCATTTTATTAATAGGTATGAGAGATGAAGTATAAGTCCATTTTTTGAACCATATATGATTAACCTCACCATATATGGACTTATGTATATTTAATATATTGTACTAAACTTTTTGGGATAGAGACAGATGGAATGACTTATCATTCTATCTCATGATCTGATACCACTTCATGATTGAAAAATTCAACTTCATTTCATTAAATAAGATATGAAGTGGAAATTTTTCATGGAATGACCAATGATTATATTACACTGAAATAAATTAAGTATTTCTCCTTATGAAAAAATTCATCAACTTTATAAAATGATCTTGAAAACCATAAATGATGTCCTAGTACCATTAATATCCAATGAATTAGATGGTCCCTCAAATCATCTCAGATTTATGGCATTCTAGTAGTTAACATTCTCCAAACATTATTTTCCTTAACTATCAATCTGAAGTTAATGGTTAGATTTCTCTTCCATATCCATGTTTTCACCTATCCTCTTCTATATTGAAACCCAGTGATAAGTTAATTTGGTAACTATTATGTTTCTTACAATACATATTAAAATTATGTTGTAGTATTCTTTTTTATGATGTTGGTTTTTGTGGAAGAAACTTTCAAGTAGTAAACTATTTACAACCCAAAATAATTTCGATGTAGAAATTAATTTTAAGGGGGGTAGAATGTAATACCCCAATATTTTATGAGATATATTGCTTTTAATTTATTTGATTCCTTCTTTTTTATGCTACACCATGATTATCTAACACTATACACAACATCGTATTAGCTTGTAGTATACAAAACAATATACATTGCTTGTGTTGCACACAATTTCAAGTTCTTTTGATAGAATTCATCTCACGAAACAATGAGTATATATTTTGTTCAATGTATAGATGAAATAATTTTCTATTATGTTATAATAAATAGCAAAGGAAACTTTCACTACACAGAACACTGACATGGCTTGCGTTACACACACGAATGACTTTCCTCGATAGCTTGCGTGATACGCAATACCGGGTTTCACTAAACAAAAATATATTAATATAATATTATAACTAACTAGCTGTTATGAATATTATCAACAAATTTTTGGATTTTATATCATTATCATTCATCTTACACATTTTCTATAACATGGTATGGGAACAAAATCAACTTTTTTGATAAAAGAAGTATTTTTTAAAAAATGTAGTTTTTCAGCCTTTTAATAGAGAACCCATTTTAAATATGGTTTTTACATGATTATAAGTTAAATTTGGCCAATTAAAATTATTCTTTGTAATCACATTATAATTTTTTACTTTGGATACATTTTTGAATTTTTTCTGATAACTTTATTATTTTTATTAATAGTAAAAATACACAAAAGTTTAATTTAAAAAACTTTTTTCATCGTGTAAATTTATATGGTTAAATTATAATATTGAATGGTCTTAAAGTAGAAATAGAATATATTTTTTAAAATTTAATATAATTTATTTGTCTAGAATTAATTTTACATTGAATTCATAGGTAACAAAATTCAATCTTTTGCAATATTTTAACATTAAAAACCCATTTTCTCAACAACGGGATTAATTTTAAATTAATTACTAAAAATTCTGTGTTTTCAATTTGAAAAAATGGTATCAATATTTTGAATCAGGAGGTTAAAATTGTTTAAATGGGTAACTTTTATTTTTAGAAATTACTAATAGTAACTATGGTAAATTTTATTTACCACAGTTTAAGGTAAATCATGTAATTAAGGGTAAAATTAATATTATAAAATTTCCCTAACACTTGTAATAATATAATGGGATGATTATATTTCACCCTAAAACATAATTGGATCTAAATGGTTTCTTTCTAGTACCCACTTTTAGGTCATTAAGACATGTATTTTATTTTATTTATTGAAAAGTTAAATATATCCCACTCAAACATTAATGATTAAATTATTTTTAATTTAAGGTTATACTTAATATTAATTCGATTATAAATGATCATTGAAAAGATACAGTGTTTTTATTTATAATTTAAATTCATTTGTAATTTTTAAGAAATATGTAATTTCCTTAATAGCATATACAGTAATGATGCATAAATTATTTATTTAGTGAAAAAGAAATAATATTGTTTTTATTTAAATAATAATACCTATCAAAAGGCCCAAACACTTGACCAAAATTTATTGGTAGAGTATATTAAACCATAAGAATCCAAGGGCCGGTTTGAGGATCATTTGAAGCTTTATAAAATAGAATGTGAGACTTATATAATTTTATTTGAAATGATTTCAAAGTTGTCACATTCATAATTTAATAAATATAAAATTTTAAATGTTGTTTTTTGATGATAAAATCTACTAAAAGTATTTTTTATGAAATCTATTATATTTATCTTCATCATAGTATTTTAGTATTAATTTGTATGCAACAAATATGTATATTAAATAATTATACAACAACGTCATAGTAATTATTTTATTAAGAGGAATATAAAATAAATGGTTTTAAAAATATTAAAATAAATATTATATGAAATAATTAATATTCTAAACGAATTTTATATATTAATATGACATGTTATAAATCTATTAATTTTTTTTCAATCATATCTTTTGTATGGATTTTATTTAAATTCAAATAATTGAATAATGTCAAAAATGACACTATTGATATTTTATAAAAATAACATATTATTTAATTGTCTAAAAATAACAAAATTATATAAAAATTATAAATTGAAACTTATATGGTCTAAAATTTCATAAATAATCCAAATGTGGACAATTAATAACACATAAGTATTAAAACCGTTTAAAATTTATAATATTATTACTAAAAATAAAATTAAATAGATTCAATAAGGACAAATCAAAATGATAAGGTTTAAAATAAATTCCAAACATGCCTAATTGTTTTTGGATTATGATATTACAACCCTATATTATCTCATATTCTTTATTGAGTCATTTTGGAGGTTTTTATATGGCGTTTGATTTTATTATGAATTAATATTTATCAGGTTACCAAAAGTGTCCCTCTCCTCTCTTATAAAAGGGAACCTTCTCGCTCTCTCCTTCACTCTATTTTGAGGTTTCCAAAATGGAAAAACATTGCCCATTTCCCTTCAAAGCATACCTAAAAACATTCTATAGGTCTTGGTATTCTTCAATGACCACCTATAGTGCCCTAAGAGGAGGTTTAGAAGAGGCACGTCGTAGAAGAGGTAATATCCTTTACAGATTATTTCAAAATTATTTCTTCATCTACTTCCTCTATATGAGTTGTTTCAGTATTATGTAATAAATACAGTATCATTTTTATACTGATATATAATTATGGATATGAAACAACAATATTCCGTCTTCTATCCATCCTATGAAAAATATAATCACCACGCTTGCATATGTATGGCTTACCATCTCCATGCCATGGTGTAATCTATTTTTCATCACCAACATACATGGATGGGTATAATTATGGAAAAATAACTATACATGAATATTTCAAAATTATATTTATTCTAAAATATTATACACCATACACTTAAATACAATTTCACAATCATGGGAATGATATTGTCGCTCGTGCGTATCTAAGGCATTCTGTCTCCACGATGCGATGAGATTCATTCCCCATGTTAACCATTCAAGAATGATTAAAAAGTATATATAATAAATAATCGTGAAATATCTGACATAATAATGATAATGTATTTATTTATATGTCATTTACTTACTTCCATTAAATTTAATAAGGAAATGAAATCAGAGGTCATGCATACGTACGACCTACCATCTCTATGAACGTTATATTTCATTCAATTTATCGATCTATTATATATATTTATATAATGAATATATAGGATATATAAATCATGTTTTAAATTCTGGAGGTATTTAATCATGATATATGTAAAGATATGATGAATTACAATCCAAAACACATACAATAATTGAAATGATTTTACACAAATGCTGCTTTAACAAGGAATTGACAAATGAATGGGTAATATAATGTCAAAAGTGAATAATATATGATATCATAAATATTATTATAGTTTTTTACAAGTTAACAATATTTATAAACCCATTATACTCGTTTTTCAGACACATACAGAAGAAATTGGACCTATGGTAAGTTATAATTTTGCAATCTCATTTTTATGTGAGATTGTTTATTCGTAAGTATTTTTTGGGGATATGTTTATCATTACTGTCCATGTTTTATAAAAATGATTTTATAAAATGTTTAATATTTATATATGTATTTTTAAAATTGATTTTTAACCTTTTTTGACTTTTACCACATGGTATGGAAGGAATCTCTCTTTTGTTTACCATATGAGGTATTTTTTACTTTTCTGGCAAAAATACGAGTAGAATGTTGAAAAATTTTTATGGTTTCATATGAATTGTTTCCATGAATCTTCCTTTACAAGATATCATGTTTATTTTCAATAAAATTCTTTTATTTTAAAATTTCATGACATATTGAGAAAATAAAATGTTTTTGAAGAAGAAATGATATTTTCCCCAAGAACTAAGTTCAAGTGTTTTATTAATATTATTTTTCATCTAAGATGATATAAGGTTATGTTTCTATTCATATTATTACTTTGATTTGATTATGTTATGATGGAAATATTTTTATGAAGTCCTTTTATATTATATGGATTATGTTATCATGGCTTGATGTTTAAGAATCCCATTTTATTACTTGGGTTATGCTATGATGTATGATTTATGATTTTGGGGCACACATAAGAAGGGTTTCATTATAAGATGGGTTAGACCATTATCTCCCTCCAATGCATTGGGTAAGGATTTATATCTCATGAGATTAACACGGATGGAACGGCAAGTAAATCCGGTTCAGTAATACAGGGCTAGAACGCAAAGTAAACCCGGTTCAGTAATGGACTTCATCCACTATGATAGTCTTGGCAGAAATGCATGGGCTACTATAGAAATCATAATATGTTCTTATTAGTTTTCCAAAATTACATGTTTAATTCCAATGATATTCTTTCTTGGTTAATGTTCCATTATGATCTATGCCTTACATACTAGCATGTTTTATGTCATTGCTCAATATTTTTATGTTTAAATTTTATGTTCATGTTCTTACGTTCAAATGTTTATGGATTATTTTACATTAACTATGTTTACCCTTACTAAGAATTTGAGATGACCCTTTATATGTTTTATGTTTGCCTTTCCTAGGGATATAAAGAATGTTTTTAGGTAACAAAACAAAAGGGGAATATCGTTATGGGAGATGTTGAAGATCTTTCACTGTGATTAGAAGATTATGTTCTGAGTTTCCAAAGACACTAAACTATTACAGTCCTTGGGTGTCTGCTTTTGTTATGTATTATGTATTCTGAAAAAGTAATGCTATATCCATGTTTGTCATGCTTTGGTCCCAAAATCTTCAAACATCTTTTCAAAGGATTTTATCATCAGAAAAATTCATGAGATATCCAATAGACATGCAAACTAGTATTCGTTTCCAACATATATTGACATCAATTTATTCATCACTTAGTAACACATTGAAAAAAATACACCTCAAACAGAAGGTAGAATCATCAATATTACTATTTTATTTTTTTATACCATTGTGGAAAATGGAATGAAAATATGTTCTTTTAATTTCTATGTTAATCTATTTACTTTTTCCTCTACCACTTATTGATGAAATATACAATGTAAATAATAAAGAATTTTATGATATCTTTCTTTATAATTGTTGAAATAATAATTCCACACTAAGAATACATGGGATAACCTGGTGTGGTAAATAATAGGGACCATATTATAAATTATTGTTGTACATTCTAAATTTTGCACATGATATCTTCCATAACCAACAAGTTTCTTTCCCTCAGAGACTAATATAGTATTTTCAAGATGATAGTAATTAGTTAATTCCCATATATTAAATTCATTTTTAATTTTTGTAATACTAATTTTAATGAAAAATAAAAAGAGTAAAAATTAATAATTTCTTCTCAACACACATCATAAAATATTTTATTATAATAAGTACATAATTATATTGAATTCATTCTTGTAACAACAATAAGTTTATTTTTTAATTTAATTTATTCATTTATGTTTCCACTAATAGTAGATATCATTTTTGTGTATAAGGATTTGACAATTCTCCAAAAATTATCATTAATGAGTTCATAAACAAGTACCTTCCGGATAATTTGGATTTCAAAGAAATATAAATTGTTTTGAATTATAATTGATATATATAAATTTTTTTGACCTCATCAAGGATGGTGACTTCAATTATATTTATTTACTATGGTAGATTGATATTATTCATCAAGATTAATCTATAATAAATTTTAACCAATAATATTCCAGATATAATGAGATAGATAGAACCTATATTGTGACTTCCAAAATGATTGGATTGATTATTAAATATTTTAGATATAATAATATTTCTTAATTTCAATTGTCCATTGATTATGTACATGTCATTCAATTCGTTGTATGTAATGAAAAAACACAATGCAGAGGGAAATAGTGGCGATATGCATTGATTTTAAATCGGAGAATCATGGTTGTGAGTTATACATATCAACCATATGAATTATTTTATTTTGAGGTCCACTTTAGTGGAAACACATCATACTAACTCTATTAGATTTCATATATGTTTTGGGATGCATGGAGTATTTTAATTCTTTGTTGATAAATTTTTTTGAATATTAATTTTCATACTATCCATAAAGGAAAATTCATCTCTTGGTGATTTATAATTCTTCATTAATAATTGTTAATGAGCTAGTGTCCTGAATAATGAATTTTAGGAAATGTTTTCATCATTTTTGAACCTTCCATATAAATAATATTAGATTTTTTGGTAATCATTTTTTGACTTAATTTAATAAATTTCAATTTTGAAATGTGCATCGTTCTATTTTATGTTATCATTAGTTTTCTCCTATTTTTTCATTTTCTTTTTCCTATCAAAATTATCTGGAAAATTTACCAAAATATCATTTAGAATATGAAAAAAATTCATTTTGGTTCAACATGTAATCTTAGGCATGATCTTTACCATTTCAATGCGTTGACTTTAATTTTAAAAATGTTTTTTTTATGATGGATTATGATTACCTCAATTTATTTTTTTATGGATATTAGTTTTACAGAGATCCAGGGTGTGGATTATTTTTTCAAAAATGAAGTGTCTTTTTTGGGGGGTATCACTCCTCTTGATTATCTAGGGTTTGTTGTGAGTATCATTCTTTTTATAATTTCCACCCATGTTTTACATAGATATATTTTTTATAAACATATTGGGAATGTTATTTTCAAATTTTTAATCTTCATTCTTTTCCATATTAGAATTTTCACTAGTATAAAAATTTTATGTTCATTTCTACTAATGTTTTTAGTGGAATTCATGAATTATTTATACTTGCATACATATTCTTTGTGATTACTACCACGGAAAATACAACATATATTTTTCAAACATTAAAATCTATTTTTAATGAATTATATATGTGTAATTTTTTTCATCTATGAATTAATATAACTTCATGATGAAATGAATTAATATTTATATACGGACATATTATACCGACAATCCGACTCTCTGTGATGGAATATTTCACAACACAAAGCGTAGCTAATAATGTTTAATATAATTTTTATAATAATAGTCTATTACGATTGAAACAATTATATTAATATTTTATATAATATTTAAAATGGGATTTTTTACTATAATATTCTATTTTAAAAATATTGTTTTCTACTATAGATGAATTTGAAAGAACATTATTTCCATTAATCCTCAACATTTACTTTACTTTTATTTTTAAATTGGGGTCTACATAAAAATAAAAAAAAAATTATTATCAGAGGTGGATACTACCAACTTATTTGAGACATGAGATGAAGCATTGAATCATATTTTCTATTATATTGAGGCCTTTTGTTATAATAATCTCCTAATATTTTTTTTTCATTTCTTGTAGTAAAAACAATATTTTTGGGTTTTTCGGAAGAAACACACTAAATTTTTTCAATATTTTATAATCTAAATAATTTTTCAAGAACACTAATATTTAAGGAGAATTTTTCATCCCACACTAACTTCTATATGTAATCAAATTCATTATTGATGATTTTAATATAATCATCATGGATTTTATTTCTCACTTAAAGCAATGTCTTAATATCATTGATATTATTTGAAAGGATATCATGTTGAGTATTCCTGACATTAATGAAGTAATTTTAGTTTTATATATAATGGATGTTATTTATTTTAAAATTTCATAGTGGAAACCCATGTTCATTGACTTGTATTTATCCACTGATCATTAAAACAGGAGTATCATTCCTCGTATTCAAAAATCCTTATTTCCTTAGCTCAATTTTTTTAGATAGAAAGATACTAGACTGAATTGATTCAAAAAATTCATTCTCCATGTTCTCAAAGTCTTCATTGATAATATTAACTCTAGAATAGTTGGAATTATATTATCTAGTCATATCAGTAGATTTGATCACCCTTTGTGTTAATACAATCTCTCATTTTTTATCTTCTTCTGTTAGAAGATTCATCCCTTCTTGAAAGATATTATTTTATATTATATTTCCTTGATTATATACAGAGTTATATTCACCAATTTTTCATAGGTTTTTGTTGTTGTAAAATCATAGAATAACATATATTATTCATCTCCATCCACATATAAAGTAGAACTATTTTCCATCCTTAATGTATTATTATTTACTACTAGATATTATATATCTACATTAGAATTTTCTTTCTCAAAATTTAAACATTTGGAAACTGGTGATTCTACCTCTTTGGATAAGAATGGAACCATCTTCAACAATCTCAATTATTTATTCTTTATATTAATCATTGTCTCATCTAATATAGATTTATGATATGATATAGATACAACTTCTCAAAGTTTTCACTCCATATTCAATTAATAACAGAAATAAAATCTCTAGGAATATTTAAATTATAATTTACAAAAAGAGTTTTCGCCTCCCAATAATACAAATTGTTAAGAATACATTGGGATGACCACTCTGAGAGGGTGGTAAATCTATATGGGAATAATTTATATCACATTAGAAACATGTATCCCTCATTTTACCTCTATCATTATTTATGTGAATGGTTCTCTTTTCATATTCATCTATAGTTAGAAAGAATGAACATAAAATAGTAAATAAAAAATAAAAACAAGATTTTTCAATGAGTTTGTCCTCTAATGTTGATGACAATTTCCCTGTTGTATAGGGCTTATTATCCCACTCACATAGTCATTACCATTAATTATCAAGAAAGGAATAGGAAAGGGTTTTTTGTTGAACCAATTCTCTTGAAACTAACTAGGTATTATTAACACTTTATTAGTGAATCATAATTCCATGTGATATCAACATGTACCTCATAATGTGATAAAAATTTAATTAAAGTATTATTATTTGTAATCTAATGAATCCAATATACTTCCATTGTACAATGAAATATATTGGGATTCCTCAACATCACAAAAATTTTGGGGATATCTCAAATATGTAGCAATCAGATAGTCTACCTGTTTTTTCAAATTCATTAACAATAATATGAATATGTTAGTTACCATATATCTTAGTAATCATTAATTAAAAATATCAACAAATTTAATTTTATTAGAATTATACTGTTCTTCAGGGTGAAACAATAATTTATACGAATGAATCAAACAACACTTTTGATACCATTTTATGGAAGATCTACCTTCAAAATTAAAACTGAAACATGCTTTAAAAAATTTTAATATAAAATCAATATTCTATATTCCATTGATCTTCCTTGTGAATATTTTCATTTTTTATGATTGTTCAAATATACTACTTGGGTTTATATTTTTTCAATTTTTATAATGTTAATCATAAAAATATGTATTTGAACCCCTAGTTCTCTTCATTAAAAAAATAAGTTATATAAAAGACATAGTTCCTCTTCATGTAAAAGATTATTTGGTACTTAGTGACGTCACACAACCAATTAATGGAAAAACCTTCTATGATTCATGAAATTACAATATTCTATGAGGGTTATATAAATGATACTATCTTCATGTATAAACACTGAGAATATTTGTTTTATATATGTGATCATCAAGTGTTCTATGAATATGAAATTGTATATAGAACACGTCTTACCAAAATCAATAGAGTTTCATGGATCCTTCCTTCATAAGACCATGGAACTCATGCTTCTTTTTCATATAGGAGTTGTTCTTGGAACTCTCTTTCAAGAATCTAAGTAGCTCAATGATACGACATTTAATATTTGAATAAAAGAAAACTACAAATTTTTATAGAAAATCCTCTTGATTTGGAACCTACTTATTTATATATTAAGAAAAACAATTACTCCTGTGATTTTTTCTACTTCAAGGATACTAAAAAATATCTCTTATTGAAAATTATGTGTTGGGTCGTGATATTTAAACAATAGTTTTTTCAATATTTTAAATTTTTTATGATTTTATATAGTATTTTTTTAATTAGTCCATCAATTGTTGAATCTTCAGGTAATTATATTCTTCTATAATATATTTAGTCTAATGAATAACACACACAAAATTAGCATTTGATGATCAGTTGGATCATCCTTTTAAATTATTTTTTTCTTGAAAATTGAAACATTCAAAAATGATTGTTCATTCTCTCATTATCTTGTGATCCATTAATTTGATCTTATATTGATTATAACATTGTATCATACGATGGAGTACATTGGTTTTCTATACATATTTTGCGTAATAGTGGATTGTAACTAAAGTAAGATTACAATATGTTTATGGATATACTAATGTTTGAAGATAGTCAAATATAGCGATCAGATGGCTGATATTATGCAGATCAGATAAATATATTATATCTATTTTATTTAAATAATTTGAACTGTATCCACATTATAAAATTCCCAAATTTGTCTTGGGAATAGTTGAACATCGCATTATAAGAAAAAAAAATATCATCCCCCCTTCGATCCAACATTGGGGTCGACACTCTAAACACATTTTTTCACAAACATTCTCATCATTGTGCTACACGACACACATTAGCAGTCCCGAAGGAACACTACTAGCTCTATTCACCCACCGATGATCATTTTATCCTCATTTTTCATCCATATGGGATCTATTTGTAACACCCTAATATTTTATGATATATTTCTATTCAATTAAATTTAATTTATTGATAGCTAGTGATATATGCATGCTTTACTCTAAATAAACCATAATATAGTATATCTTTATATCACATCATTTGAATAGGAGGAATGAATAGAAATACCATCTTTTATAAAATATATAATGTTTTAGATGAATGAATTATAATTTTTAATGTCATTATATGCATTTGGAATACATTTATCTTAAAAATGGTTATAATTAATTTTTGTGAATTAATAGTATAATTAATTTATAAAAAATTTAGATATTTTATATGAAACAATGAAATTTATTTTTTTAAATAATTATTTCATAATTATCCTTGAGTGTATTTTTTATAATTTATATGATTTTTTGATTTTTTGATAAATATTGGCAAATACATATTTATATTGAAAACTTCATTTACGTTTAAAGTGTTTACAATGACCAATTTTTTTTAAAGGGTTTAAAATGTATAATTCATTAATTTTTATTATGAATAATATAATTGATTTTGTTTTAGTTAAATTTAAATATGTTTTTTATGAAAAATTTATTAGTCATAAAACATTTATTTTTGGAAAAATATTTTTCTTCACATTTTTTGAATTTAATTTTAAAATTTAATTTAACCAAATATGTGAATTGAATCTTAAAAATAGAAAAAATATTTTCAATCAATAGGATCATTATTTTTAAATGTTTTATTTTTATAAATTTTTATTACAAATAAAAACCTAGATAAATATTTTTCACCTAGATTAGGGTAAAATGGGTAAAATGCTGTTAAAACCATCAAATTTGGATTTCAAATTTTGTTAACACTTACCTATATCTTATTTGATGAGTGGAGTTCAAAATACCCATCTTATTCTTGAATATAAGACCTCATGGTCCTATTTTTTGTAGATTAGTATCTTTCATTTTTCTATGAAGTTATTAAATACAAAATTTCACTCTATTGACATTATTATATCAAAACAATTTCAAAAGTATTATAATAGGATACCCTGTCATAGAAATTTTCATTATGTATATAAATTAGTATTTTACCATGTTAATTTATTTTTAATTTTTAGTGAAGAAATAATTACCTAAATTTCAAACGCAACACAGATATAGTATTTAATCGGTTAAATGATAAAAAATAAAAAAAAATATTAAATGTAATATAATTGTGAAAAATTATTAGAGTTCAATTATTTTTACTGATAAAAATAACATATTAGATTTATGATAAATGATTTTATTATAATTCTGTAACTATATTTTTCAAATTTAAATTTATGTAAATGTATAGTTGAAAAAATAACATTAATGATAATTTTTAATAAACAATATTATATTAAATGATATAAAAATAATAGAATTACTATATTGAACCAGTGTAATGATATATATATTAAAATATCAACCATTTTACATTTATGGGACACTTTTTTATTGTATCGTTTTTACCATTAAATTATATAAAACATTGATATTGAAGTAATTTTCTGAAAGATAAGAGGGATGATAAACTAGAAGATAAAACTCTAAACATAACATATAATTGTATAAATTTTATTTTATGATATTATTTAAAGTTACCCTAATATTATATTATAAATAATTAATATTGGAGTCACTTTATAATTAATAATAATTTATATTAATTTAATTATTAAATTTATCAAAAGAGTGACCCTTCCATAATATAAAAAAGGGAACATCTTCCCCTTTTTTCCTCATAAATTTTTAGCCATATATATATAATAAATTAACTACCATAATAACTTCCTCACTTACTTCACCCCATCCATTTTCATCTAGTATTTATAAATGATAATCTCTTTAAGGATTAAGGTGTATGCTAAAACAAGTTTCTCAACGAAGAGGTATAACTCTTAAATTAGAATTTTAAATTTTACTCCATGGTATAAGAAAAATATATTTGTAGTATCCTTTATGAAATAACGAAATAATTATCCTAAATATATAAAATTATTTTTATTATGTAACACCCACTCTTAATCTTATTTCCATAGTACAAAAAATGAAAGAATCGCCCCTAAGAAAGTACGGATTACTATTTCCACATATCAGTCTCAATTGGTTTTCATAACCATATTACATGGATAATTATAATGATTGATTAAATTATTAAATATTATATTAAGAATATTTATTTATATATTAAAATTTATTTATCATTTACCTTTCATTTTTACATCCATCAAAATGTGGAAATATATTTCATGCGTATATAGGGCTTACGTTCTCCATGAATGGAATAATTCATTTTTCTGTCAAAAATTTATATGGATTAATATAATAATATTCACTTAAAATATATTATATTTATAAAATTATTCTAATTTTATATATTATATATACATGATTGATGTATAAGGAACAGAACTACATAATTAGAGATTTTATGAAAAACCAAACAATTAACACAAGGATGTGAATATTTTAATAATGAAATTTTTATAATGGTTGTTAAAATGTTATAAGTGTATCATGTATGTTATTATAAGTATATGAATTTATATTTTATATTTTATATAATTAATTTTAATTTATGTTAGATTAGGTTACATAACTATTAATGCAGATCAAGCCTCATGTAAGGGTTAATTTCATAGTCTTATCATTTTTCGTGATCTATTTCTAAGATTCTCTTTATTGATTTATATAATATTTATATATTAAGTGAAATATATATTATTTTCCTCTAATTATTTCTAACTATTTTCATTTTTTACTTTCATTATCCTCTTTTATGTACTCTTGATTAAAAAAAAAATTATTAAAAAACCTACAATGTTTTTCTTTTGGTGGAGAAACTTTTTCTCACATTCATATAATTTATATAAAATGTTTTCATGAATTTTTTTCATTTTCTCTAATTACTTATTAACATTTATTATTACCCATGATATAATTTTTATTAAATAGATTAAAGGGGATCTTCTTGTTTTTCTCCAAATGTCACACATGTTACAGAAGTTGTGAATAGAATATGTATTGTAACATACACAAGATAAATGAATTATACCAATATCAGGACTTGTACATTCATTATAGAATCAAATAAAGTTTCTAAAGACTCTTTTAGAGGGAAATTTTTATGTTAATAATTTGGTAAATTTAAATTTTAAATATGGAAATTCTAAAAGTTAAGTGTATTTTCTTGAATAAATATTTTAGTGATCTTTTGAGAGTATTTTAACATATGTCACTATCCTTTTATGAATCTTATGATTGAATTTTGTAATTATATAATGATAAAATATAACATATTTATCTGTATTGTTAATGATTAATTTTTTAGGAAATGTATTTCCCTTTCATATTTATTATTTTCAATATGTATTGTTATTTATTATTAGGCATATTGATAAGGTTATATTGTTTTTTCCTATGATGAATGTTTTTGAATTATTATATCATGGGTGGGGTCTCAAAACACATTACCCTATATGAAAAAATATATTTCCTTAGACAAAAATAGTATGGTATTTGGGTGAGTACTTATCCATTTATGTTAGATTTCATAGCATGAGTCCTCGATAATATGTTCTTGATGTATGGAATTATGTATTCCATCATAACGAAATTATTTTCTGGTCTCCATGTGGTAATATAAAAAGTTGTAAAATACTTGGATATTTTTCAAGATCATGTTACTATATATATGAAATTATTTGATCATCGTTTGTTACTTCCATATTATTCATTCATTATTCATTCCATGATATATTACATTATACATATTCTGTTAATAATAATATGACCTCACCCATATCTTATGTTTACTTTTCCAGGGATACATATAAGAGTACAATTAATTATAATAAATAATATTATAGAGAGTATAGAAATGTTCTCAATGAAAATATGATTTTTATTTCATTGGATAAAATGTAATTTGATATTAAAAATGGCATCAAATTTACCAAAGATAATAACCTATTTTTTTAGTAATAAGATAACATGTATCTAGTAAAAAATTAATATAGTATACACTAGAAATGGCCTAGTAGTGTTGAGGTATTTATAGGTTTCATCTAAGTAATTTTTTTGTAGAAACCATGGGAACTAGATTGAGGAAAACATATATTACGCAATATAACCAAATGACGGAATTTTATGATATCTACTAGTATATAATAACATCAAAAAAAATTTTAGGTAGTGTTTATGTGGTTTTCATTACAACACGTCAATTGTTGGATACTAATTGTGGATGTGGAATTGGAATAGATGCATCTAGGGGTAATAACAGGCGAAATAGTTGGTCAAGCAATCTCATCCACCATTATAGTGCATGGAGTGTGTTACATTATTGTCCTCCCAGTTTGACACTCTCGAGAGATATGAATGGGTCAATTAAAATTTTCATTACAAATAGTTATGAAATATTTGAAAATATATTTATAATTTAAAAATATTCCAAATGACACAACGATTATTATTCTTTGATTATCTATGCATAAATTTCAATTTATATTAATATTTTTACTACTTTAAGAATTATAAATAATGATTCCTAATGATATTAAATGATTTAGTGTATTATATTATTTAGAAATAGTACCTAGTGGAAGGAATGGAAACTGTATCAATTCATGTATTCCATAACAGTATTTCACTCCAAGCTATGATAGTGAATTTGGAGCTAGAGTTGGTGTTCTAACTAAAAAATATAACTATATTTGTGTTGCTGACTTAGGTTATCACCGATATTGTTTATTGTATAAATAATCTAGCCAATATACAATATGGTGTAACAATTTTAGATAGTTTTATGTGATAATATCCTCTATCATTCAATATAACCACAATTCTATTTTTTATTGACCAATGAGTATGTTATTAAGAAATGATGTTTCTTTTTTTGGGATGTAATAAGTGGGAGATGGTTTTTATAGAATTTTATCATCTCATAGGGGATCAAGGTCAATTTTGGTCCTTGATTCAAAAATATATGAATGTGAAGAATATAAATCGTATTAAGTGGAAGTATTTTAAGTTTCTTTTCCTCAATAAAATCTTTACCTCATGAAGATGAAGTAGATTTGTAAAAGAAATTATTTAGTCAACTTTAAAACGAAGAGTAAAATATTTCTATATATGAAACTAAATCATTCAATTGGGTAATACATGTTGTGTACTACGAACATAATCCAAAGAGTATGAATGATCATTTATATAATTTGATAAACTCAATCATTCAAAGGGAACTAGTCACCAAAACATTACCATAATATAATGATATAGAATCATATAAAATCATGTTAGAGACATAATTCCTCATGAATTATTTCTTTGATGAAAATAATGATATAATGATGTATTCTTAGTAAAAATAAGAAAAGGAAATTAGATAAAATGAGATTTTATAACATGGTTACGATGTGGAAGGATTCAACATGGTGCTTACATAAATGAAAAAAATAGTATAATATAATTTTAGGGAAAACTATCATCATGATTTTGAACACAACATCAATGGAGAAACAAAATAAATAAAATTATTTAACTATAAGGATATGGTAGAATATGTGAACAAATTCACCAAAAATCATGGGAAATTTACATAGGATAATTCAATGGGATAAGGAAAATTTAATGCAATTACTACATCCTTATTGGACGTTTCAAAAAAATGGACAAAGGTAAACATATCATCCACTCTGAGTTTAGTTTTTTTATTTGATTGATTTCAACTCACTCCTTTATATCATCCAAATGTAGAAATATAGTAAAAAAATACTATTAAAAGGATCACCGCATATCATTTCTAGAACTATACAATGATACTAGTTTATGATAATGTTCCTTTTAAATTAATTTTTATTCTTCAATTCGATATATTTTATATAGTTTTTATCATGGATTGATGATCTCTATATTTTTTTGATTTCAATTATAGAGGAAGTGATGTTAAATTTTTAATTCCAAATGACCAAAGGATCATATATCGGTGTGATGATAAACCCGAACATACAATGGAAATAACATATATCATATGGATTCTACAATATATTAATAGCGGTTATTTATCTCAAATGACCAGGGAGAACAAAATATACATAACATTCATATTCTTTGGGAAAATTATAAATTATTTCCTAAGTACGCTCTTAGTCTTCCCCAAATTCATAAAAGTTGAGTTTTCAATAGAACTCAAGCATATTAATATACCAATTTTAAAGCCTACACATAGAATTAACCTAATTGAGTTATAAGAATTGAATAAGAGAATCAAAGATAAAATTATGGAAAATGAGAACCATAGGTATAAAAAATATGAATCCATGATTCCAAATAAATTTATTAAAAATTAAATCAAATATGTAAAAAATAGAATACAGAAACAAATCCCAAAAAATAATCAAATGAAACACAAAAATATGACTTCAATATCCATCATAATAATATGTTCTGTAAGATATTAGATATCCCATCATAGCCTAAAGAGAATTGCTCTTTGTATAGCTAGTGAGTAATACTTCCACTCCCATGAAGATCACAAGTCATCATTAAGCATTACATAAAAACAAAACTATATGGACACCTTGATGGAAGAACAATAGATAAACCTCATGATGCGTTGGAGAAAAACAATGGATGATAGCGAAGACTGGTACATTTCAGCTAGATCCACCTTCAAAGGTTATCCATTTTCCTCAAACCATTAATATGAACAACTAAAAATAAATAATTCAACGAAAGATGTAGTGAACCATTATACTATACAAAAATACATTATACAAATTCATATAAATCATAAAAAAATATTATAATCTTCAAATAATCCCACAAATATTGGTATAGATATATCTAAAATACTCAATAATACAACACTATGATGTTATAATATGATATTTCCTAGAAAAGTGAATACTACACCTTCAAAAAACATATAATCATGTATCAATCAAACCCAGGTCACAAAAGAAACGACTCCAATGCATTAGAATGAAAGAAATTCCATCATAAGCACTAGGTATAAAAAATGAAAATTCAAATACACCCCTTGCATCTAGAGGTATTGACAATCATATATAAGGGAACTGAATCTCATATGTGGATGATTATTAATTTTGAACACCATATGTTCTGATGGTTGATGATAGGTATCAAAATTGTTAAATACATATTTATAATTTCTAGAATAGGTGGTTTCATGTTCATCGAACCATTGGATGATATCCTTAAAGAGATCATATTGAAACTCAAAATCACCCTTCATTTTTATAATATATCCTCCTTAGATAAGATTTGAAATTGTATTACTCTAATAATAGAGGATCTTGAACCATTAGATTTTTTGATGTTTTATAATCATTATATAGTGTAGATTTCATTTCCTGTAATGAGTAACAACATACAAAATATGAAATTTTATTTTTAGCATTATTTCCACTGTTGAATTAATATTGATCCACTTTCTCATTATAATCATGTTGTTTTTCATTTTCAAACTCGTTACATCTGCTATAGGGTTCATCTAGGCGCTCCTATTGGGTTTCCTATTTCTGATTCAAATTTTAACATATGTAACCTTATAAATATATTTTTTTTCCTTAACTGTATCCCCATCATATTTCTACAACTCAAGAGTAGTAATTGGATCTCATAGGCCATCATGTAGATCATTGAAGTAATAGAATATCTGTTACAATAAATCTAACACAATTAATGGCATAACAACTCTCTCGTCTTTAATTTTCTTATCTATGATCAGATTGTATACACATTTATTTTTACTGAAAATTATACCTTTATTTTTCTAAGACTGTATTATCAATTTATGATTAGCTTCCTCATGACCTCTAGTATAACAAAATTGAATGAAATATTCTTTTATTTTTACACATGACCATCGAATAGAGAACAAAATTTCATTCATCATAAAAGGATGTATTTTTCTCATTATCCACTTTTAACTGATTGTTGGAAACGGTAGTAGATAATACAAAATTATTAACTGGTGTTGATGAAATATCCGGATTCCCTAGAATCTATGTCGAGTGTCACTATATTTCCAAACTAATATCCATGTACATTATTATTGGCATTATAACATATGAATAACTATCCATGAAAATCATAGGATGCTAATAAAAAAACTATGCCCAAAATATCCACCCTACCAGATAAAACAGATTCCTCTATTCAATGGTGTTAAAGGATAGATACTAATATTAAATGATAAGCGTACTATTTTATAGAAGTACTATGTCACATCACCATGTTTTCAATTCAAATATTCATATGGAATTAAAATATAAAATAAGATGCACCCAATCGAAGTAATCTTCTAGTTACATAAACCCCACACATTAAATATTCTACTTGATATATCCTTGAACACCAAAGGCCTTGAACCTTTAATAATGGAAACCCATGAATTAATCCTCTATTTTAACACTCCATTTATTTTTGAAATAGACACATAGTTTAAAAAAACATGTGTGATACTCATTTATAAATGTATTGGTTAGTAACATATTTCTTTGATGGAAATGTTCTTTTATCAATAACCTATTTTTAATCTAGGTAGTTCATATCAAACGTACGACACACAGATAACATGTCATAACTCCCAAAAATATCACTACAGTATTCTATTACAATATGATGCGGTTTAGGGTATCCTTCACCCCAAAATGGCCATCGAGGGGAACCCTCACAATCCCTCTGGGATAATGTAGATATATTATTCATTCTCCATAATTATTCCCGATGGGGTGAACCTATTCTTTTTATTAATAAGAATGATGTGTCAATACGCCTTTTTATTTTTTACATGGAACATAACATGATCACTATTTAAAATAAGTATCCTCTATCCCATTTTGATGATTTTTTTGATCATTTATAAAGATTAATAATTTTCCAATATTCATAATCATTTTGGATATTGGAAATTTTTTAGAAAATAAGGTGGTTATACACAAGAAAAATTTTCATATAAGGTATATGAATTAAATATTTATAGTATTTTTTGGACTTACCAACACTCCAATTATAATAATGCATTTAATGAATAGATTATTTAGAGATTAAATTGATCAATCAATGTTATTATTTATAGATATTTTTCATATATATTTAATGAACAAGGTTGAACATGAAGTACATTTAAGAATTGGGTAGAATAACCTGATGAAGGATAAGATATATGATATATTTGTTATGTTTTAATTATTCCATCCAAAAGTTTCATTCATTGGTCATATATTCTAATGTTAGGGAATATTTTTGGATCTTTAAAAGATAGTTTTTATTGTAAAATGGAATATAACAACCATGGTAAATTATACCAATTGTTTTATTGGGTTGGAAGGATACTACAAATGTTTTAAGGTTAATTTCACTTGAAAACCTAATATACCCAATATGTTAGCTAGGAAGGTGTTTAGTTTCATAGAAAATGATGAATTTGTAGATAATTTCGTTAAACCATACAGAAGGTTGGAAAGTGTTCATTTTCATACACTACACAAAAGTAAAGAGGTATTTTTTATATTTTGTGATGAATCAAATAAGGTATTAGAATTAATCACCATGAGAAATTAAATTGTAATAGTATATTCCTCTCACCTATTGAAAATTAGTCTATATAATTATAGGACTCATGATTTGAATATCGAAGTGTTGATTTTTACATTAAATTTTTTGAGGCTTTATCTGTATGGTGAATGATGTAATATAAATACCGAGCATAATTTTTTATAGAATATATTTACATAAGAATATATGAATATTCACCAGAGAATATGGTAGGAGTTGATCAAAAATTATGAATACACAATATATTAACATCATATTAAGTAAAACAAGGTTGATGATGCTACTAATCGGAGAGGTCATACTAGATAATCAATTGTTAGTATTGAATGAGATTCCATATTTATGGATATTTAGAAGATGTATCTTTAAATAATGATGAAATTAGTTATATATTTTCATTCAGACATGAAAGTTCATCCATCAATCCATCAATAGGATGATCTAGAAGGCACATAAGGAAAATGTTTAATCATAGAAAAACATGATGAATGTTCCGAAGTTCAACTATAATCATTAAATAATGACAATGTTTAGGAACCATGTATGTTTGCATTAAATACTAAAATTTATTTAGGAGTTATTGATGATCCTCATAGTTCGTAATTCTCTATTTATATGTGATTTACATGATATATAGAAATCTAAAATATTATTTCCGGTGAAATAACATTGAAAGTTATATTATACAGTATGTTTTTAAATATATAGTAGGTAAGTAAATTATTTTTTGTATATGTAAGTTTAAGGTTATGCTACAACCATTAACTATACCAAAATGAAAATGGAAAAAATGGAAAAATTGATTTTATCCTCAGAATCCACAAGTCATCTAATGAAAATATTGATATATTTGTTGTAGCTGATTGTATTATAAAATAAACACAATTTATTTCAATTATAGAATATTTCACTATTGATCAATATTTATGGATATAAATTACAAATGAGTTAATATTTCATCATGTATCAGTCTCAATTTAATTTCATCAGTATCCTAGGTTTTCCAAGAAGTCTAAGAAGAGTCTTTAGTAGTCTTTGGAAACATAGATTATTTTTGGGAAAACATATTTTCCTTGTAGAGATGGTTAATATTATTAGAAAATTGAAAATGTATAATTCATGATGGGAGCTTGATATATGGATTTGAATGATGGTTGATATACACACTTTAAATTAGTGTAAATTTATTATAAAAATAGATTTCAATAATGTATTCAGATAGATCCTTCTGAATCCCCTTATGTCTTGAAGTAATGAACTCTAATGTATTGGAATAATGTTGGAAGATGAATTATATTGCGACCTGATCAATCGATAGAATTTTTAGAGAAGGATAGATCTCTTTAACCACACATAAATTCATATCACACTCATTAGAAAAGTTATGTGAAATATCATTGATAAGATATAGAGTTTTAAGTTGGTGAAATGAAGTTTCTTTGAATATCTCTCTAAAAGAATTATACGATATTTGGAATAAAGTGAGATATAAGACTTAGGTATATTTATCACATTTAAATTCTTGGTTATATTATGACAATATTTTATTGATTGGTTCTTCTCATGAATATCTATCAATTTAATGATGTGTTCCATGTGTCTCTTCTAAGGAAGTATATACCAGACCATTAATATGTAATGAAAAAAACTTCCATACCAATATAGCATGATATCTCTTATGAAGAAAAAAATATTTACATTCTCCATCATAAAGACAATGGACTATAAAACAGGACTACTCACATAGTCAACTTTTTCTAGAGAAACCCTAAATTTGATGAATTTATGTTGATAACTATGGATTTGAAAAAGTACACATATCATAATTTATTTATATCATAGTAATATGATGGTAATGGGGAAATTATTTTTATGTGGGTATAATTTAATCCCTAAATATTTTATGTTAAATTTCTCTTCAAAAGAAATCAATTTCTTTTATATCTTGTGATATACTCAAATCCGTGTCTAAATGAAGAGTAATAAAGAATATCATTATAAAAAACATGTTAAATTGGGGTAATAAATATGAATAAACAATTATGATTAATTGGGTAAAGATATTTAATTAATAAAGTATAGTTTTTTATTTAAAATATATGTTGTAAAAAATATATTATCATAAAAATAATTTTATAAATATTTTGTAATAAATTACATATTTAATTTCTTTCACTTTGATATAAAATATTTTTAAATATAAACTTCATTTATAAAATTATAATTTCATAATTATCTTATAGATAATTGTTTATAATTTTTTTTATGTATTTATTTTTTCATGGAACAATGAAAAAGATGGATTTTTTTAAAAATTATCACATCATTTAATGAATTTAAAAGTGTAAAATTTTTTAAATGGATATATTGTTAAAATTAGTAAATTTATATTATTAATAATCTATTTACTTTTATTAGAATTAATTTTATATTATATTTTTTTAATAACTATTTCGTTCATTAGAGAACACTTTTTTCTTAGAAAAATAGCTTTTGTTCCATTTTGTGGGAATACATTAAAATAATTAAAGTTAACTAATATTAATTTATTATTGAAAAATGGATTCTATAATTTTGTTCAGTAGGTTAAAATTTGGTAAATTGTTCCCTATAAATTTTTATCATTAGGAATAATAACAATGATAAATATGTGTAACCTCGGTAAGGGTAAAATGGGTAAAATAGATTTAAAACCTAGTAAAATATTAAATGGCCTAGACCCTCCTTGTCAATTAAATTTCCAATTTTTTATTGTTTGGGGTTCCCTAGAATCCATCAGTATATATAGATCAGAAGAGTAGTTTATCAGTGGTAGGATGTCACTGTGGTGTCAGAGATCAGGGTGACACCAATCAGGGTGACACCGATCAGCGTGTCAACAATCGGTGTGTTCCTGATCCGTGTGACGCCAAATGGTGTGACATCGATCGGTGTGTCACTGATTGGTTCCACATTTCCTTTTCGGGATTTCATTCCCTATTTTTCCCATAATTTCACTTTTATGTCTTTTAAACATTTTTAAGTCGTTAAATGTCATTTTTAGCGCCATAAACAATGTTTTAAATCTCCTAGGAGTTGGATGACCCTCAATAGACCCATTTTCCTCTCTTTAAATGAAATCACAGCTGTTATGGCCACCTCTTAGATGATAATTATTAAATAAAATTTCATTCCATCGTGTGTAACCATCCAACCATGTGGTGAAACCATGATCTTCAATTAAATCCGTTCAAAATTCATATCTAAAATTCATATCTCGTAATTCCATGATCCTTCCTTTTTATCACGCATGAATTCTTTATTTCTTCTTCTTATATGGTTTAATTCTTTCCTTGGTCCGTTTGAAGTCCCCATTCCCAACGCTAGTGGTGCTCTTATGCTGGAGCTATTCCTGCTCTCTCTTGGAAACCCCAGAGTTCTTCTCCTTCATGTCACGCATAGTAGTTATTGGAAAGGGGAGAAAACATTCGATGTCTGATCATCCAAGTAGGTATCTTCATTCATGTCTCTTTAATGTGTCTCATGCGAGGTGGTTATGATAATTTCCAAATGAGGATGGATGAAACCAAACATTAACGAATATAATAAATGGTTGTTAAAGAATAAAGGGGTATGTTTGACTATGTTTCTATACTCTTTCACCTTTTCATATATATTGTGAATTGTACGGGATTTTGTCCACTGAAAATTGGGTCCATTTCTAGTTTTTTCGTTGGCACTAATGAAGATCTATTTTTCTGGATATTTCTGTGACCGAATGGAAATAACATGAAAACTAGTTAATCACAAAAACTCGGTTGATTAAATAGATTCAAAATGAATAAAAATATTTGTGTGGTCACTCCAGTTAACCAAACGGAAAGACAGAACTAATGGAATGGTGTGTTTATATATGAAAAATCCATTCCTCTGTTCTGATGATGTGTATGGTGGATCTGTTTGATGCTTGGGAGGTGACGTGGATGGAGACGGGATCCCCTATTGTGGTGCAGTTGTTGGTTTGTGGATTTGTTGCTGTGTGGGGATGCATGTTGGGTCTTAGTTTGATTCCAATACTTTGAGGGGTCTCACAGATCCCTTTTATAGTTTTGACTTACAAGAGAACCAGGTGTTAATGCTTAAATTACTACTTGGCTATTATTCCTTCCTTGGCTTGTGGTTATGCATGTCAGTTGTCCAGTAGTAAAGAATAATTTAGACAGAACCACTTGAATATGAAAACAATAATGAGTTCAATAGGGAATTGTTTTCCAGGAATGAGTTGTGACATGATTATGCATGTGGTTCTTCATATAAAATAATTGTAATGAGGTTGTTTCTGTATGGGCTGGTTTTGAAACCCATAGGTTGGGTTGATTTATTGTTTACCTATATGTATAATTTTGTTGTCATATTTCTTATTCACGCCCCACCCAAGTTGAGAACTTTGTTCCGAACACCCCATATTTCATGGCGGAGGGTGTTTTTCCTAACACTCCATTGAGTGGATAGTTATTATCTCCTTTTATTCTCCCTTTCCTGAGTATCCCAAGATTCTTTGAGGATGCTATGATATCCCGAGGTCCATTTATTGCCCAGGATTCTAAGAGCATGGTACGTTGTTGTGGTTGGCCCCAGTGTGTGCAGGAAGGATGATTCCCAAGTGTCTTCAGGATGAGGCCCAGGTGTCTTCGGTCAAGGAAGTAGTTGTTCGGGCCTAGTTGTCTTCGAGTGTGGTTGCTTTTGTTCTTGACCAGGTGTCTTCGGGTGTGGCCGTAGTTGTTCGGGCCTAGGTGTCTAAGGGCGTGATTATGTGTGGTTATGGCCAAGGTGTTTGCAGGCGAGATGTGTGGTTGTTGTAGCCCTAGTTTGTGTGGGTTGGGTATAGTAGTGGGACTATAGTAAAAATGGTATGGAATGTTTGACACAAAGTATGTTTTCAATAACAAGTGGGAAAGTGGTGCTGGGTACCCAAATATCGATGTGCTATTACTATTACGTTAATGGACTTGCGTTATTTGGGGAGTGTTCCTTGGTGAGGTTTCGGTGAATGATATCCTTATTGGGTGATTTGGTTATCTCCTTTTATCACGGGGCTTTAGAATGCCTCCCCACTTGTGCATGAGAGATTTTCGTTTTCCCTAATGAGTATACCTGTACGATCACTCTACACATATAAAAACGCTTTCTTGTTTTTAGGAGGAATTCGAGGAATGTGTCGGACTCTAAAAGATCGGATGTTGGGACCATTGACATTTTTTTTCTATTCTTTTGGTATTTCCCCTTTGTAGTTTTCTTGTACTTGTATAACATTAATATTAGAACATGCATATGGGAATAGATTGTTTTTTCCTTAATTTTATATCAACTTTTTGTGTTGTTTGGGATTACTATATTTTCTCCTGATCCTACTAAATAAAAAGGGTAATGCCTTAAAATTTACATGTCATTCTATACAATTGGTTCTAGTCACCGCTCTAGGATCTATTTATGGCAGGTCCTGATGATCATTATCTTTTCTTCAACATAAAGAAGGAAAGGTCTTGAAAATCTGTTGTCCCTTCAATTATCTTGTTGATGGTGGGTCGTGACAGAATGGTATCAAAGGAGTGGTTGAGAGGCAGGATGGAGATCATGGTTAGGCATAGTGAGGATTTCATGGGATTGTAGGGAAATAGTGTTATGAAATCTTGGTGCATGAAATATGCCTGGGAAGACTAGCTATGACACAAGATTTTAGGGGACCCCGTGATTTGATGCAAGGAATCAGGACCTACCAAACTACCAAGTGAGGCTACACTGATTGTATGGAAGAGATCATAAGAAAGGTACATGCATCAAAATGACTTGTTTTCTTTTGTTTTCTGGGTGTTCTATAAATTTAAATAAATAAATAAAAGTTTAGGCAATGTTTAAAAGAAATATTTTACACTACTCGGGCTTACACATTCTTTGTTTACCTTGCAGGTACGGAACCCGGACGATGACCGTGATGGTGATCATGGCCACGGAGGTTGATCTAGCTGATCAGCGGAGGAATCATTGAGAGGAGGAGGATGACCAGTGGAAGAGGATGATTTGCTCCCTTAAATAGAAGACCCTCATAATGTACGGGGGAAGCGTCTCACTCATTTATACAGAGAGCTGGCTCGAGGAGCTAGTGAAAGATTTCATCTTTTTTTGGGCTTTGATGAAGTACTGGGTTTCTCTAGTTTTAAGCCAGATGTGGGGACTAGCGTGTTAGTGGTGGATGCTCTATCTTGGGGAGAAAAGGGATGATGAGTTTTTGTGGGAAAACATCATGAAGAAGTTTCGAGAAGAATTCCTCTCTTCCACGATGAAGGCAGAGAAGACGCCGAAGCTACTCTTCCTATAGAAAGAGAACATGTTAGTAAGGTAGTTAGGGATCATGCTCAAGTATTTATTTCGTTTTTCTCCAGACCACTTTCCTGATGAGGAGTCTTTGGCGAGATGTTTATAGGTTTCACTCTGACATTCCCTTTAGTATGCAATTACTCCTTCACCCTACTAACATACCTAGAGGTCCAAAAGGAGTCTAAAGTGGTGGAGAGGATGCACACGCTGGGAGGTGTGCCACAAGAGGGGAGCCAGTTGGGCTCGTCCATGGGGAAGTCCATCAGCAGTAGGCCTCTAGTATTAGGTCCTTCTAGGATTCGGCCAGTGTGGAGCATTCCCCAACAGTTCTAGTTTCGATCTCTCGGTCCTCGCCATTTTCTTGCGGGCTGAGGACCAAGAGACATCAACTATGGAAGCTGAAAGTACCTCCAGAATCAGTTTTATGTCGGAGTGAAGTACAGTGGGGATGGGCAGGTTCAGCGCCCACCTCAGTAGCAACAATTCTAGACATGCCATTTTAGCAGCATCAACAAGTACATAGGACTCCCGCTCCTCTGAGAGTAGATGTTGCAGGAGGATGCTGACCTCGTGGTACTCTTCCGGGACCTCGACTGGGGCGTGGTCAGTGATGTGGCCAATATCCAAGGGGAAGAGGGGCCGGGAGTGGGCAGTTCCACGCCACAGAGGCAGTCGTTCTATATGGGCCAGAGATCATTCGAGGGACAATCAGCTTATTTTTAACTCTTTCCTGCACCTTGTATGATTCAAGAGCCTCACACTCCTTTGTTGCACCCAGTCTAGCCCATTCCTTGGGCCTAGAAATAGAGACTATCCATGCCCCTAGTGCATAGTATGCTAGTTGGGGGTCATACCACCCTATTTGATGTTTGTCAATGATGTAGAGTGGTGTTGGGACTACATCAGTCTAGTGGGGAACTCCTTCTGCTGCAAATTTAGCCATATGATGTCATCCTTGGAATCGACTGGCTTTTTTCTATGCATACTGTTATCGACTTCTTCTGAAGAAGAGTTGTGTTCTCCGATACGGGTGGCTAGCATGTGGCTTTTGTTGGAGAGTGCAGTTGTTAGTTGGGGGGATAAAGATCATAGACTCTTTTTTCTATGTTGTATTATCTTTCAACAGAATCAGTTGATGTTGAGTTGATGGATGTTTTGAGAGTTGTCATCGAGTTTCGGGATATTTTTTCTGTGGAGGTTGTAACTCTACCCCCTCGATGTGAAGTTGAGTTAGTGATAGACTTACAGCCTAGTGCCCGTCCGATTTCGATGGCTCCTTATCAGATGGTTCCATCTATGTTGCAGGAGTTACAGATTCAGATTGTTGAGTTGATAAAGAAGGGTTTTTTCTGACCAAGAGTGTTTCCATGGGGTGCTCTGGTCTTTTTCACAAAGAAGGTAGATGGTGGCCTTGGGCTATGCGTAGACCATCGAATAGTAAATCAAGTAATGTTTAATAACCATTACCCTCTCTCAAGGATAGATGATCTCATTGACCAGCTAAGGAATGTAGGTCAGTTCTTTAAGATCTATCCGTTGTATGGGTATCACCAATTAATTGTGAAGGATAGTGATATAACTAATACAGATTTCAGGTGTAGGTATGGGATCATTGAAATATTATTCATGTCATTCGATGTTATAAACACACCGGCTATGTTAATGGGGCTCATGAACTCTGTTTTCATGAGTTTTTGGACCAGTTTTTCATTGTGTTCATCAACGATATTTTGATATACTCAAGATCAGAGGAGGAACATACTATGCACCTCTGGATGGTATTGAAGATCATTCGAAATCAACATCTCTATAGGTAATTTTCCAATTGCAAGTTCATGACATGATAAGAGCATTTCCTTGGACACGTGGTGTCTCAACAAGGGGTAGCAGTTGATCTGTCAATAGTTTAAGCGATAGTTTCTTGGAAAAAAACCCAAGAATGTGAGGGAATTCATAGTTTTCTGGGTCTGGAAACCTATTATCGGAGGATCGTACCCAACTTCTCTCAAGTTGTAGCTCCTTTGACAACATTGACTAAAAAGAATCGGGCCTTCGTGTAAAGTGAGTAGTTTCGGGCATCTTTCAGTTATCTGATGTAAAGGATGGTCAGTGCTCCAGAACTAAGGTTTCCATAGGAGGGGGTATCGTACGAGGTGTTTTGTGATGCTTTGTAATATGGCATGGGGTGTGTGCTGATGCTACATTGTGGAGTGATCTATTATGGATCTTTTCAGGTATGTCTTCAAAAGCATAACTATGCCACCCATGACCAAGATCATGCATCAGTAGTGTTCATGTTGAAGTTGAGGTGGCATTATCTAATCGAGGAGCACATTTTGGTCTCCATAGATCATAAGAGTTTTAGGCATATCATTACCTAGCGGGACATGAACATGTAGCAACGAAGTTGGGTGGAGTTTATACCAGACTATAACATTGAGATCTATTACACTGAAGGTAAGGGGAACATTGTGGTTGTTGGCTTGAGCAGGAAGTCACATAGGGAAGTTGTTCAAGAATTTGTGGATGCTCGGATTGCTGTGGAGGAGTTGGCTTCCCTACACCTAGATGCAAGGGTGGATGGTGGTAGAGGTTGAATATTTTAGATGATAGTGTATTATTCTCTATAGAGGCAGGTAGAGGAGTCCCAGTGGGGAGACATAAAGAGTGAAGCAATGCGCGATCAGATTGACAAAGGCAATGCTCTGAAAGGGTGGTCGGAGGATGGTCAGAATCATATTCTTTTCTAAGGGATGTTTTTTTTTCAGTGAAGATGCGCAAGGGAGTTACCCGTGAGTTACATAACTCAGTCGTAGTGGTACACCTAGGTGTTTCCATGATGCACCGAAGCATGAGGGAATAGTTTTGGTGGCCTGGGGTGAAACGTGATGTGGTAGAGTTTGTGGTGAGGTGCCTGGTGTGTCAACAAGTGAAGGCTGAGTACCGCATCCTAGTAGGATTGTTGTAGCCTATATATGTCCCGAAGTGGATGTGGGAGGACATCTCGTTGGATTTCATCATAGGACTACCCAGGGTTCAAGGAGGATGTGATGCTATCTGGGTAGTGGTAGACCGGATAACGAAATCAGCTCACTTTCTAGGGATCAAGGACTCGAGTGTGGTGAATGTATTAGCATAATGATATATGGAATACGTGGTGTGGTTTCGTGGAGTTATGAGTTCCATATTCTAAAATTGGGATGCACGGTTTTACCTCATGAGTGTGGAGGGGATTACAACATGCTTTTGGAACCCAGCTATGCCTTAGCATTTTTTCAACCCCCAGACAAATGTGCAGACAAAGTGAACCATCCAGATAATGGACGATATGTTACAGGCATGAAATTTAGACTTCAAGTTATCATTAGAACAACATTTTACCTTAATAGAGTTTTCCTACAATAATTTATATCACTCTACTATTGGCATGTAATCATTTGAAGCCTTGTGTTAGTGGTCATGGCGTTCACCAGTGTGTTGTACGGAGGTTGGGGAGGCAGGTTTTCCGGGCCTAGAGGTAGTACATAGCAGAATAGGGAAGGTTCATCTTGTTCATGAGAAGATAAAGGTATCCCAGGACTAGATGAATTTTTAGGCTGATCATAGGAGGAGGCCCTTAGAGTTTGAGGTTGGAGACTATGGGTTCTTGAAGGTTTCCGCTTGACTTGGTCAGTGAAGGTTTCACAAGTAGATCAAGCTCTCTCCTAGATTCAATCGGGTCTTTCAAAGTGGTTTGGAGAGTCGGTGAGGTGGCATATCAGCTGAAATTTCCACCTCATATGGAAAGGATCCACCACATTTTCCATAGCTCCCAACTTCATCGATATTTACATGATGATTCCCATGTCAATGACTGGGGAGAGTTGGATGTAGGGGATGCCACTACATTTGTGGAGCGACCAGTGAGGATCGAGTATCTAAATAAGAATGTGCTCCATGTACGAACCAACCCTTTGGTTCATGTGTTGCAGAGGCACGATTTCCTTGATGAGAGTACTTGGGTGCGATAAGATCAAATACATGCCCAATACCCAGAGTTTTTTTGAGTTTTGTTCAATTTTCCTTCCTACATGTTTGTGATATAGAGGTTGGCCATGTTGATTATGAAATTTGATGTTTTCCTTGATCTCTAAATGTGTTTGAAATGTCCTAACCATGGGAATGGGAGGACCTAATCCCTAGTCAAGATGCATTAAGGTGGATGTGATTAAACCCAAGAAGGTGAGTCTGTGCCACCCAAAGAAGATAATATCTTGACATGGAGGAAGGGAATTCCTAAACCACATGATTGGATGGTATGAACATGACATGTCTGTGTGATGGATGGAGGAAGAGTTTTTCCTAGATGTATATGGTGGCTTGTCCATGAGAGGTATTTTTCAAGGTGGGTTTTCGGAACCCTCTCAATAAATCGAGTTTTGGATTGGATTCTCATGGACGAGAATAGTTTGAGAGGTATCTAATGTAATGCCCTGGACCTTCCTAGTCCATTACATTTACAATTTTTTGGAGTTTGGGACACCATGGACCCCATCAGTATGTCTAGATCCAATGGGCGTCATATAAGTGGTAGGATGTCACCGTTGTGTCACCCATCAGTGACACTGATCTGTGTTTCCCTGATCGGTGTGTCATGGATTAGAGTGTCTCCTATTGGTGTGACGTCAATCGGTGTGGCACTGATCGGTTCCATAGGGTCTAGTCATGCATTCCTTCTCTAGGTTTTCTATTAACGCCTATTTTAAGTCTTTAACCTTTTTAGATTGGTTCAAGAGAATTTTTAGCACCATAAACAATGTTTTAAATCCCCTAGATTTGCAATGACCCTCAACGGACCCGTTTTCCTCTCTTTTAATAAAATCACTGATTTTATGGACACCTATTTAATGAGAATTATTAAATAACACTTATTTCCATCGTTTGTAACCATCCAACTGCGTGGTGAAACCCCGATCCGACTTTAAAGCCTTTAAAAATTCATATCCCAAACTCATATCCCATAACTCATAGATCTCATTTTTTATCGCATATGAATTCATTATTTCTTCTCCTTGGATGTGTTCTTTCTTTTCAAGGGGTGTTTGGAGTCCCCTTTTTCGAGGATAGTGGTGGTCCTATGCTGGATCCTTTCCTTCTCACTCTATGAATCCCTAGAGTTCCTCCCCTTCAAGTCTCCCATCCCAGTTATTGGTGCAAGGAGAAAAACATAGAACGTTGATCATTCAGGAAGGGTTCTTCCTTTGTCTCTCTTTACATTGTATCATGTGGGTGGGTATGATAATTTTTTATGGGGATGGATGAAACCAACCCATAATGAAGATAATATATGGGTTTTAAAGAATGGAGGGGTGTGTTTGACGTTGTTGAGGCACTCTTTTACCTATGATTATACATTGCGAATTGTATGGGATTATGTCCATAGAACATCGTGTATGTTGGTTGTCCTTTATTGGGAACTAATGAACCTCAGTTTTTTCTGGATATTTCGGTGACTGAATGGATTTAACATAGAAACTGGTTTATCACATACACTCAGTTGATTAATTGGATTCCAAATGAAAAACAATTCTGGTGTGGTCACCCTGGATAACAATGTAGAAAGATAGAACTAAAGGAATGGTGTGTTTAAATCTAAAAAAATTCTTTCTCTGTTATGATGATGTGTATGGTGGCTCTTCTTGATACTTGTGAGGTGATGTATATGGGTATAAGATCCTCTATTGTGGTGTAGTTGTTGGTTTGTGGATCTGTGTCATTGTGGGGCCATATGTTGGGGCGCGGTTTGGTTCTAGTACAATGAGGGACCTCACAAATATTTTTTGTTGTTGTGACTTACAGGAGAATAGAGTGTGAATGCTTAAATTGCTACATGGATATTTTTCTTTCAATGGATTGTGTCTATGCCTGTTAGTTTCCCGGTAGTGAATAATTATTTAAATGGAACAACTTGAATATGAAAGCATGAATGGGTTCAATGGAGAATTGTTTTTGGGGAATCATTTTTAAGAGGCTGAGGTTGTGGTGCTTCTTGTGAATTAATAATAACGAGGGTGTTTGGGCTGGTTTTGGAACCCCTACGTTGGGATGAGTGATTATTTACCTATATATATAATTTAGTTCTTATGTTTCTTATTCACGCCCATCCCATGTTGATCACTTCGTGTTGAACACCCCTATCTAATGGGGGAGGGTGTTTTTCCTAACACTATTATGATTTGAAGGTTATTAAATCAATTTTTTCTCCCTTTTACTAGTATCCCAAGATTCTCTTGGAAAGCTGTGACGACCTAAGGTCCATTTATAGCTCAAGATTCTTCATGCAGGGTACGTTGTGGTGGTTGGCCCAGGTGTGTGTGGGCAGTTTATTTCCTAAGTGTCTTTGGGATGAGGCCCATGTTTTTTTGGCAATGGAAGTAGTTGTCTGGTCGTGGTTGTCTTCGAGCGTGGTTGTAGTTGTTCTTGACTAGGTGTCTTTGGGCATGGCGGTAGTTTTTCTGGACCATGTGTCTGCGGGCATGGTTACATGTGGTTGTGGCCTAAGTGTTTGCGGGTGGCATGTGTGGTTGTGGTATCCCAAGTTTGTACATTTGGGGTATGGTAGTGGGACTGCGGTGAAAATGGTGGGGAAGGTATGATCCGTAAGTTTTCTTCAATAACCTATGGGAAAGTTGTGCGGGGAACCCAAATATCAATTCGTTATTACTATTATATTACCTAACATGATTTATTTGGGAAGTTTCCCTAGGTGATGTTTGGGTGGATAGTTTTCTTTACATGGTGATTTGGATATATAATTTTCTCACGGGGCATTAGAATGCCTCCCCAAATTTGGATGAGAGCATTAGGTTTTCCCTACTGAGTATACCTGCATGCTCACCCTACATATATAAAAATACTTTTAGGTTTCCAGGAGGAATTCGAATACTGTGCTGGACACTATTAGCTCGGATGCTGGGACCATTAACATTGCATTTTTTCTTTTCTTTTGGTATTTCCCCTTAAAAGTATTCATGTACTTTTAGCACCTTATTATTAGAACATGCATATGGGAATAGATTATTTTGGCTTTACATTTACTTCTACTTCTGGTGTTCTTTAGGATTTACTATCTAATCACTTGATCCTACTAAATTAAAAGGGTAATGCCTTCTATTTTCCATGTGATTCTATACCCTTGGTGCTAGTTTCCACTCCGGGATCTACTGAAGGCGGGTCTCAGGGGTCATTTTCTCTCCTTCAACTTGTTAAAGGAAGGTTCTAGCAATCTTCTATCCCTTACCTCATCTTGGTGAAGGCGGGTCATGAAAAACTGGGTTTTAAATTTATATTAGAGATACCCTTAAAATTTTATATGTATATATTTTATAACTTTCCATATAATTATCAAATATATAGCCACTTGTTTCTATTTGTCTTTAACTATGACCTTTATGTTTTTTTAAGAGAGGAATAAATATAAAATTCCATTCATTGGACTATTATGACTCAAAAATTTACAAATAATGATAAAAATATGATATGTCTAGTTCTAAATGTTTATTTGATATATAAATTAATTTTTTTATCATGTTAATTTATTTTAATATTTTATTTTTTTTATAATTACCTTAAATGTTTATGAGATGATGACACGGTATTTATTCAATTAGGAAGAAAATATTAAATGATTTTAAAAATAATACATGTACTAAACATTGGTTGAAATAATTTATTTAAAAAAATTTAAAATTAAATATTACATATTAGGGATTTTTAGAAGTATTACATTTTAATTCCATAACTATCGTTATGAATTTCAAGTCAAAGTAAATGAATAGTGCTAACAGTTACATTAATGTTATTTTATAATAAATAATATTTTATGAAATTATTTTAAATTATTAAAAATCCCATCATTGAACACGTTAATGTGATATGGTTGAAAAAATCAACCATATACCATTTGTGATATACATTAATATTTATTTTAATATACATAGAGCTTAAATAATAGAAAAAGTAGATATTGTGGTAATTGTCAAGAAGATTAATAAGACGTTAACTCTAATAGAAAATGGTAAAAAATAAGTAAATGTTTCAAAATATTTTTGGATGATATAATTTCCTCTTATAATAGTATTAAAATCAAAAATTGTTAAAAAATATTCACTAGATTATACAAATTAATTTATATAATTCCATGCCACACCCTTTCGACACATATAAATGAGAACATATTCTCCTCTATCACTAACACCATTTGTTTCTTTTATCGTAGAACATAACTGTCAGAATAACTTCATAGATTCTTTAAATACATCCTAAAGCTTCTAGACCATCTGAATGACCATCCCTTCAATGCTTAGGATGTTAGCAAAAAGGGATTTTTCATTGTAGTGGTATAAATCTTACCCATGTTTTTTTAATTTTATTTCTTCTAACACATCCTCTAAATCTATGAAATATATTATAAAATAATTACATCAGAATATTAAATATAAAAAATCGGTATTATGATGACGAATCAACAACTTATTCCCACTTTATATCATATATAATGTGAAAATATCGTTCATGCATATGTACAACATTCCGTTTCAACAAGGCGGTCTAATTTGATTTCCATCACCACATTACATGGATAGTTATAATTGTGGATTTAATATATATATATATAATATATATAATTTTTATTATTATATTATTATTTTTGAAATGTGATTTTTTATTTACCTTTCTTTCATTTAATCTATTAAAAAATGAAATCATTTTTCATGAAAAAGTATGACCTACCATCTCCAATAACGGTGTAATTCATTTTTCAATCCCTACATTTTCTTAATGAATATAAATATATATAATGAATATATATTACATTTATATCTTTCTTTAAATGATATAGATTATGTACAATTGATCAAAGTAAAAGGACCAGAACATCATAACTGAATGCTCAATGAAAAACAAAAAAGTCGTCCCCTAGAAATATTGATTTTAATAAATAATAAATATTCTTATTGTGTTGAAATGTAATAAGGGGATAAAATATGATATAATAAATATTTACATAATATTTGTATATAATTATAATAAATTTAATCTAATTATTTAGTATAATATAGATCTTTCAAAGAATGTTGAGCTTAAGGTAAGGGTTAATTTCACAATTTCATCATTGTTAGAGATTTATTATGATTAAGCATCCATTGGGATAAATATATTTTATTTATATATTAAATTATAATTATTTTATACTACTGTATTTATTAATAGATATTACATGTTTCCCTTACATTTCACTCTCTTAATTACTCATGATACTAAAATAATGTTTTTAAGAAAAAATGACATTGTTTTTCTTTCCGTTAAAAATATTTTTCTTATATATCCAAATTATCTTTAAACTATTTTCAAGAATTAATTAAAAATTCTCTAAAAAATAACTAAAGTTAATTATTAACTCATGTTTTTCTTTTAATATGTTTTTTAAAATTAATCGTCTTGTTGTATTCCTTTTGAGGCACCATTTACCAAAGGTGTGAACATAGTCTTTGTTTTAACATACACCACTCAATCGTCTATTCACGACATCGTGAGTAATATTTAATTGGAATCCATGATTACATGTTTCAAAAATTATTTCAAATAATAATTTCACTTGGTGAATTGGAAATTATTAATTATTAAATATTTTATTTCAAAATGAAAAATATTTTTTCTCATTAAATAATCCAGAGAACGTTTTAATGTATTTTCAGTTATGTCAAAATATTTTGATAAATATTAATATTTGTTGATTTTATAAAATAATTATTCCATCCAAAAAAATTATATCTATGTTTTATTATAATTTTGATGATGGGAAGGGGTAAAATTCTCTATTATGGGTTTTCAATATGAAAATTTATTGATTGTATGGTATATAGATTAAATTTTATTATTTATTAAAAGGATGAATGAATATGAATCTTTAAGATACGACCCCAAAAATAAATATCCCCATGAAGCATCGATATTTTTGTAGATAAAAAATAGTTTGGGTACTTGAATGTGGCATTACACATTTGTGAACGATATCATTCTATTAAGCCTCGATGATAAGTTTTAAATTTCTAGAATTATTCATTCAAACAATATGAACTCATTACTAGTTTCTATGTGATTATTTCAATAGTTATAATATCCATGGAAAATTTCCCAGTAATATTATTTTTAATATTGAATTATTAAATAATCATTCATTTCATCCATATTATTAACATTGTATTCCTTCAATGACAGATTCTGCTATACATGTTCTCTAACTAAGAATAAAAGACAATCCATTTCATATTTTTCTATTAACTAGGATGATAATAAGTGTACTACGATTTATAAATAAGGATATATTAGAGACAATAATGTAGTCTTAAAGGAAAATATTTTATTTTATTTCAGGTTTTCAAATTTAATGTCTGATTCAAATAAGTATATTTTTTTACCAATACTATTAAACTACACATTCCTTCAATATGAAATCATTTTTATATAATTCCCATGTGATTAATTGAGGACTTGATATTCCCTACAAAGGAAGGTGTTTTTACACAATGAAATTACACAGTACCGTGTGGTCTATCCTCAATATCTCTCTTATTTGGTTGACCTTTATCCATCATGTGTAGTATTTTTCTGGCATAGTTTTCCATTCTTTGTTCTTTTTTTAGTTTATTATGAAAATGTACTTGTTAATTACACATCACCTTTTCATATACAATTTTCTAAATTATCTATGAAATAATAAGGATATTTCAGGAATATAAATTACCATATCATCATGGAAAGATATATTTTCATAGTGTTCACCTTTTTAGAATTTTTTAGATAATATTAACTCTCTTAATATAATGATAACATATCATTAAACTTTTAGAATAGTTCAAAAATCATCAGAGTTAAATTAACTTCTTTCAAAATAATATGTGTGAACTTTGAACAACATATAGATTGATTAAATATTAAAAAATGGTATCTTCATGAAACATCATTTCTATTAGTCTTTTCCAATACATATTCACATGAAGTGATTCATCACTTTGTCACACATTAATAACAAATAAATCAATACCATAAATTTGGAGTATCCTAATGATTCTCATATACTAGAAAAGTACCTTGCTATAATCCTTGGAATACCCCATTTATGCTAAATAACCTAAAATTAATGATTCTATTGAATGAACACATAATCGTATTAATATTATTGTGATTATTATTGAAAGGATATTTTTAATTAATGTTGAATAAATATCAAAGGGAGAATTTATTTATTTTTCAAACCCTAAACCCTCCCCCATGATTAGGGTATATATCCATGTAGGAGTAACAAATGGGAATATGCCAACACTATAATAGTATTTATTATCAACACATGGGGAAATCAAAACAAAAAATTTGATACAATGAAGAACTTAGTCATATTGGAACCAATTATAGAGGTGGATATTTTTGTTCCCATTAGACAGGTTTTTCATTTTTTCAATGAGGATGTTTTTATAGATGATTGAAGATGGTTTCATTGTGCATTGAGAAGGTATTATGAGATAAATGGCTTTATTCCTTGGTTTAATTTGAATGTATTTGATGTTGAATCTTGATGAAATCACTTATATAGATTTCTGAAACATTTTTACATTCAAGATAGATGTACATCTTGTTAAATATGTTTATTGGATTTTTTTTCATCATTAAAATATAGGACATGTGTTTATTGATGTATATATATTGTTTATAATATTTTACGTTATGTTGGAGGGATCTCATTGATGTTTGGAAGAGAACCAAAATCTATTAGATATTTATGGAAATTTTCTATTGATATTGAGAAAGGATTTTCTTTTAATATATGTATAACGTTTCCAAAGGTATGAAAATGGAATGTTATTTAGATTAACCTATAGTATCCCCCATTTTTGTTACATAAAATTTCAATACTTTATACAAAAAAAGGATATTATAATGTTTAGTTACATGGAAATAAGGTAAATAATACATAAAGATATAAAAAATTATCCTAAAAAACATTAAAGGCTTCATTATTACATCATCATAGCTATGGTTTCTACATATCATAACCATACGACATTCATAAATCAAAGGGTGATCATAAGGCCGAGTAAGGGAATGAAAGTGAAGCGATTTACATGTAATCATAAGGAAAATCAATAAGAACATTGGTATATAATTGAAAAATGATAAAGTGAACATGAGGAATAACATAATCAGAAGAACATGATTCATTAAATCAATATTTGGCTAAACCTTTTAATTTATACATTAATAATAATATCACTAATGTTAATCACTTTGGAGTTGTAAAAATTACCATGGTTATTCCCCAAGGTATAATAAAACATGTCACAACTAGAGATTAAATTCTTTACCCAATTCATTGGAATACTATCATGGAACACCCAACATATGTATTAATTAATGTGATCCACATGGATCATAATAAAAAAATTCATTATTAACCGATTGAGATCAAAAGAAATGGGTTTCATATAAAAAAAATTGTGTTTCAAAAGTTCATAATAACATGATTATTATGTCATTTTTATTATAATGGAATGAAATTAATGTTTCATGTATAATAATACCAAAATCAAATAATTCATTTCAAATCATGGTGAATACACCTGAAAAAATATTTTTGGATATTTAATAAAATAAAAAATATATAATATCTTTATGAGAGAAGATAAATCATGAGGAGTTAAATCAGTTGCATAAAGAGTATAAAATCTGGTTTTATAAATTGGTATAATTTTAGGGTATCCCATTGGTAAAAAATTACTTTTACGTAAGTTTTTGAATAAAAGGATAAAAATAGAGTAGTCATAATGATTAGAAGACTTTTACAAAAAAACATTATTGAATCACGAATAAAAGAAGAACAATCCCATTACCTTGAAAATTAGCTCATTGTTCATGAAGAATGGAACCATTGGGGATTGAGGAATGATTAGGAGGAAAAATTGGGAGTTAAAACTACCAAATATTCTTAAAATATGGATTGGGAGTGAATTTAAATTGATAAATAGGTGACTATTTATAGAAAACATAAATAATTTGTTTATTAAGTCCAAATATTTTCCTTTGAAATATTGGTTTTGGAAATTGAAAAAACATCGGCTCTCCCATGGTATTTTTCCATGGCATGTTAAATTTTAGACACCATTAATTTTATTTTAATCCAAAAGAGTCAACCATAATTTTACATTATTTTTTTCAAAGGAAAATTAAATTCTCTATAAAAATAATTTTTTAATGTTAATGTTTTCATTTTATACTTTGGAATATAAACTATATGTTTTTAAATTTATTAAAAACTATTAAAATAATTGATATTAATAAAATGGAATATTTTGGGTACAGGATTTTTATAATTAGTTATTACATAATTATATAATAATTATGAATTCATTAAAAAACTATAAAAACACAAACTATATTTTACTATTTCAGAAAAAAATCATTTAATTTAGGAAAATATAATAATTGAAACAAAATAATAATTTTGTTTGATCATTTCCAAAAATATATATATAATTATATCTTAAAAATTATCTACATAGGATAATTATAACTTTTATATATAAAATTAATTATTTATTAAAACAATTAGCAGATTGAAAATTCATAGTAAAATTTATGACAATTGGGAAAAAATTATTTTATCATTTTTATTTAAATATGACAATTTGTATTTTACGATATTATTAAAATAAGTATTATTCATAATATATTAATTCATTATAAATATTTATATCTTTTCTGGAATGTGAAATTTGTGAATCAGAAAAAATTTCCAAATTCATTCTAAATTTTTTTAAGAAAAATATATTCTTAAAACGAAATTAACGGAATAAAAACTTTATTTATACAATGGAATGAGTCATTATGTTACTATTTATTTGACACATAATCCCTTATAACACCCTCATATGACTTAAGGGTAAGGTTTTAGATGATGAAAGATTTGTTGGGAGGCTCAAATATGATTGCTCGAGATGTAATTTCCATAGACATGAACTTCTCCCAGAGGAAATATCATTCTCACTTCACTTGTTAAAGTTCATCTTGGGATTGGTCAATAGTTAAACCTAGTGATTCCACCTCTCTCCCATATTTTAATATATGTGATTAATATGGTATGACAGTACTGGTTAATTTAATTACATCTCTTTTCAACATTGATCATCCTTTTTTATTTCCACTTATATTCACTAATCATAACATTAAAATTCATACCAAGAGTAGAATTGAGAACTTTCATTTTGGAAAACTATTATAATTAAACAACGATAATATAATTGTTGAGTTTAGATAGTCACATTTACCTTTATATTCACTTAATTCTTAAATAGATATGTTTTTGTGTGTATAAAATAATATAAAACACATTTTTAGAAAGCATATTTCATTCAAAATGTCTGGGTCAGACATTCTTCCATCCATTAAGAAATTTTATCCTCAAAATTCCACTCATTGTTTTAGTTAAGAATATTTGTTTGTACATCTATCTAAGTGTCTCCACTATTTCTCATCTATATACTTTATATATATTGTTCCTCAACTATACATTGATGAGGTGGGTAGTCTTATTCCATAGAACCTTATATACAAGGTCCAATATCTCCACTGACTGGTCCTCATAAGAGTGTCCATGTTCTACTTGTACCAACTCTTGATTCAATTCATGTGAAGTATTTGGTATGTACTACCTCAATAGAAATACATTAAATACCTGATGAAATTATTCTTCATTTGGTTTAAATGATAGATACTATGAAAATAATATTATGCGATCAAGGATTTTCTAGGGGCCAATGTACCTAGTGATATGATTCTCATTCTTTTAAAACAACATGGAACTCATCCATAGAAACATTAAAATAAAAACACTATCACAAAAATCAAAACCCAAGTCACTTTGATTGTTGTCAGTATAGATATTCTTCGGACAATGAGAAGCCTTTACTTGTTATTGGATCCCATGAACGATATATATCATCTCTATTACAAGACCATAAGAAAGAAGCTTTCTCTCATAAACATCATCCCAACTATAATGCCCCAACCCCAGTTACCTAGAGTCAGTGCATTATTACATAACATTGTCATGAACACAAGAAAGATCAAATCTCGAAAGACTGATTAGTTTAGTAGCCTTGGAAACACTAGATATATTCATAAAGTTTTACATTAAATCATAAAAATGAAAAGTAAAACAACATAGTCTCCATAGTCTACACTCTTATCCCCTCATACTATCCCTACAGGTCATTCATAATTTACTTCTTCACATCTTGGGAAAAATAAAACATAGAAAAGGGGTGATCACAAATGCCCAGTAAGGATAAAAATATAGCAGAAACTTTCATAAATAAGAATAGACATTTAAGGCAATGTATAACTAAAACAAAAGCCTTTCAAACTTGAACTTCAACATAGTATGGAAAAAATAAAATGAAATAATTCCATTTACTTATTCACATGGATATTCTACTAATCTAATAATCAAATTCAATATCTATAACCACTTTCATAATGATGGAATGTATAATGCCAAACTATCATAACCACATAGCCAAGGCATCGTGCCAAGACTACAAATAAGATTTTTCCAAGGCCTTCTTCCAAGACAGTAGTTTGTTTCATGAGACCTACCAAAGCATCGTGGAGCTATAGCGGGCTCCCCCCTTCACATATTAAGTCCAATGCATTCGCATATGAAAAGGTTTAAAGATAACAAAAACAATCGTATTAAAACTAGCATACGAAATGTAAATACTTCATCCATAAACGATGAATGGTATAAAAATAACACATCCACAGTCAAACATATCACAAAACATTCAATAAAATATAGAAGTTTTGTATCATAATAAATCAAATTCAAATAAGCATAAAATCCATCAAAGGATGTTGACATAGATGAAATCAAAACTCTTTTTTGAGAAATATCTCTTTCTATTTTGAAATCATTTAAGGGTCATATATTTATAAAATAAAACATTTTCTTTTAAAATATTCTTATAAGCTTGTAAGGTAAGCTTCAAAGATTTTATAACGGCAGAAAATAGCCGCACCCTCCGTATAAGTTAAAAAAAATTCTTACCATAATTTTGTCGAAAAGGTTAAAAAGCACATTGTTTGGAAAATGATGGAAAGATTCCTTTATAAACCTCTTATAAAAATTAAAACAAGGGTATAAATAACTTTAACCCATATTATTGTAAATAGTAAAAATGTTTTGAAATACATTTTTAAGAAACATGGATGTGGATGATAACGAGATCCCAGTATATTATTACATATAAACAACCTCATATTATGAAGAGATTGTGAAATAAACCCTTACCTTGTACTTTTCTTTGGATGAGGGTAGGTTAACCTCCTGTATAATGGTGAAATAATTGTTATTAAATTATACAAGAATCATATACATTAATATGATATCATATATGATCTTTTAACATTGATTTGTTAATAATATCTTAGTATTATCGTTGTTTCGGGTGTTAACTTACTCATTTTCTTTTATATGTTTTATTACATAAGACGTGTTTTTCATGGATAGGTTGTATATTAATCATATCCAGAATGATATAAAGTCCTTAGATACTATTATTAATCATCAAATTAGAATTAGACTTGAATGGATATGATGGAGAATGAATCTCATCGCGTTCGTGGAGACGGTAGTCCGTACGTACGCAAGAGAGACAATATCATTATTTTGATATTAAAATAATTTATAATTGGATGGTATATCATATATAAAGAATCATTATCATGTTATATTTATTATTTACATGAATTACACATCATTATTATACCCATCCAAATAATATTTTATTGAATAACAATTACACCATGACGTGGAGACTGTAAGACGTACGTACGCACGTATGGTGACATGCTATTAAAAGGATGGATATAATAATGAATATGGTTGTACCATATTTATAATAAAATCACAGTATATATAATATACTAGAGTTATTATTTTAGAATGGTAATAACAAAGAAATAATAAGTGGAAGAAGAAAGGAACTTGAAAAAGGGTTGTGAAATCATTACTTCTTTTTCGGGTTCTTTCTTTTGATTTGATGAAAAGGGCTCCTTAGGTTGGATTTATGACTAAATTAAGGCCTCTAGGATGAATTTAGGGAAGTTTAGAGAGTATTTGGGAGAAGTTGGCTGAGCCAAATGGCTTTGAAGGTGTGAATTAATGAGAAGGGGGAGGTCCCTTTTATAAGAGAGGTGAGGGGCACCATTGGAAAAGCGAGAAATATTATTTAATAATAAATTCATATTCGGATTGTAATAGCTCCAAAGTGTATTATTTAATGGTTAAGGTGGGGATGGGTAGAAAAACACTCAAACAATAGAATTTAGACAAGTTTGGGTCATTATAATAACCTTATCTTTTAGTTTTAACTCTTAGTTAATTAGTTTATCACATACCATGTCACTTTGTATTTTTATATTATATAGTTAATAAACTTACTATATACCTCCAAGAGACCCCCAAGTGGGAAATTAATGATACACCTATTATATTATATGTCTCTTGGCAGAACCATAGATTTTTAGGAATTGAATATCAATTAATAATATAATATTTGTTTTAAAAACTCTTTTATGTCAATTTTGACACTATTTGGAAAATTGATTTTTGTGAAAATCATAACAGCATTATTATTTCGAAAAAAGTTAATTAAATAATTAATAACATGTCATATTAATCTATAAAATTATTTTAATTCATAAAAAGTCTCAAATTATATTTATTTGGGTATTTATAATATCAATTATTCTAATATTTCATTAATTAGGTAATTACTATATCACCATTGTGTCATAAATAAATTAAATTATTTAATGTCTAAAAATTATAAATAAAATAAAATTAGGTAGGAAATATTTTTATCTTTATAATGAATATTTAAAATCGAATTTATCTTATGTATAACACTATATTAAATATAATTTAGTAAATAAACTTTGATTTTAACTCTTTTAACTCTTTTTTGAATTAAATAATAATAAATGTCCTAATCTAATCTAAGTGGACCTAAATGATAATATTTTATTCCTAGGGTTGTTTTTGGTTGAATTAAGCTTATCCAATAGAATTAGGGCATGTGTTAGGGTAATATTAAAATCATATTTTCCCTTAGTTACCCTATTTACTTTTAAACGTGGTAAATAAAAGTAAAAATTTACTATTCACCAAAAATTATTTTCATCCCAATGAACCACATTTTAGTCCTTGATTTTAACCGCGTCTCTCAGATTTTCGAAATTCCACTCACAGAAGTGGTAAAATTACGTTTTATGAAAAATCCAATTTTTTAACTACCACTTAGTGGATTCACTATTTGTCAAAAAATAATGTTTTTCAGAAAAATACCAAAAATTCACCCTAGGATAATTTCGATATTCCAAATCCAAAAATGAAGTCCATTTTGAACAATAAAATTTTTAAATTTCAAAAAGTGGGTATTACTATTCATAACGGCTTGTTTTATTGGTTGTGGTGTGTTAGAACTCGATGTTGCGTACAACACACGCTATTGCATTATTTAAAGAGAAGCGTACCGTAGAAGCTTGGGGTGTTACATTCTCCCCTCCTTCAAATAAATTCGTCCTCGAATTTTCTAGAATACTACCGCATAAAAAGACTCGGTTGGTTCTTCATCATAAGTTCCTTGGGTTCCCACGTTGCCTCTTCCATCTTATGGTTTCTCCACAAGACTTTTACCAGACGAGTCGTCCGGTTTCTTAGTACTTTTTCTCTCGTATCAAGAATCTTGATGGGCTCTTCGCAATAAGACAGATCAGGTTCCAGTTTTAATTCCTCATAGGCGTGTACATGTGTTGGGTCCGGAATGTATTTCCTCAACAGAGATACGTGGAACACATCATGAACTTTGGAGAGACTTGGCGTCATTGTCAATCGGTAAGTTACAGCCCCAATTCGTTCTAGAATTTTTAAAGGTCTGATGTACCTGGGACTCAATTTACCTTTCTTACCAAAAAGTATGACACCCTTTCATGGATATACCTTCAGGAAAACATGATCACTGACTTGAAATTCCAAATCCTTCCTCCGATTATCAGCATAGCTCTTCTGCCTACTTTGAGCTACTTTGATATGGTTTTGGATTACCTTCACCTTTTCCATCATTTCCTCCACCAGTTCTGGGCCTACAAGTTTTCTTTCACCAAATTCATCCCAACATTTTGGTGTGCAACATCTCTTTCCTTATAATGCTTCATATGGTGCCATACGAATACTCAAATGGAAGCTATTGTTATAGGAAAATTCTACCAGAGGTAAATATTGATCCCACATACCCTGAAAGTCAAGTGAGCAGGATCTCAACATGTCTTCTAAGGTTTGAATAGTTCGTTCTGATTGTCCATATATTTGAGGGTGGTAGGAAATACTCAAATGAAGTTTAGTATCCAAGGCTTTCTAAAGACTTTTCCACAATCATGAAGTAAAATGAGAATCATGATCAGAAACAATCGATAGGGTCACTCCATGAAGTCTCACAACTTCATTAATATATATTATTTCTAGTCTTTCAAGTGGTAAATCTCCCCTTATAGCAAGAAAATGTGCTGAATTGGTAAGACGATCAACAATGACCCATATTGTATCATTCCTTCTAAGAGTTTTTGGTAGCCCCATGACAAAGTCCATTATAATATTATCCCATTTCCACTCTGGTATGGGAAGAGGTTGCATGACTCCTCCAGGCTTTTGCCTTCCAGCTTTCACTTATTGACAAACCATACATCTTAACACAAAATTAGAAATCACCCTCTTCATGTTGTCCCACCAAAAATGTTCCTTCAAATATCTTTACATTTTGGTGCTCCCATGGTGTATAGAGAAATTGGATGTATGAGCATCATCCAAAAATTCCCTTTTTAGATCAGGTATATCGGGAACACAAATACTCTTCCCGAATTTCAAAATTCCTTATTCATACACAAAGTCTCTCAATCTCCCATCATTCACAGCTTTAATCTTCTTTTTGAATTCTTCATCATCGGTCTGAGACCTCTTAATACTTTCTAGTAAAGATGGTTTGGAAACCATTTGAAAAAGAATTGATGTTTCACCTTCCCTGGTTATTTCCATGTCCATCTTCACTAGATGCAAGAAAATAAATCCCTTTCATTTATCATATTGTTCAAAACTCCATAATCTTTTCTGCTCAAAGCATCTGCCACCTTGTTTGCTTTCCCCAGGTGGTAGTGTATCGTGAAATCATAATCTTTGAGTAATTCAATCCATCTCCTTTGCCTCATGTTGAGTTCATTTTTTGAGAAATTATACTTCAAACTCTTCTGATCAGGATAAATCTCACATTTTTCACCATAGAGGTAGTGCCTCCATATCTTCAAAGCAAAGATCACCACTTCCAACTCGAGATCATGAGTAGGATAGTTTTGATCATGAATTTTCAACTATCGTGATGCATAGGCAATAACCCTATAATTCGTCATAAGGACACAACCAAGTCCTTTCTTCGATGCATCACTATAAATAAAAAACCCATCATTCCCCGATGATAGAGTCAATATAGGAGCATTGACTATTCTTCTTTTCAGTTCTTCAAAAAATTATTCACACTCTTTTGTCCAAACAAATTTAACCCCTTTACGTGTGAGCTTCGTTAATGGGTTAGCTAATCAGGCAAAATTATGGAATAAACATCGATAATAACCTTCTTACCCAATAAAACTGCGTACCCCAGTTATACTCATAAGTGCTGTCCATTCTTAGATTGCCTTGGTTTTAGAAGGATCAACAGAGATTCAATCTTTAGAGAGAATATGGCTAAGAAAAGAAATCTCCTGAATCCAGAATTCACACTTGCTTAAATTACCATATAATTCATGTCTTCTCAGATACTTCAGGATAATGTCCAAGTGATATTCCTGATCTTCATAGCTTTTGGATTATACCAAGATATCATCAATAAATACCACCACAAATTCATCAAGATATTCCTTGAAAACTCTATTCATCATATCCATGAATACAGAGGGTGCATTAGTCCATCCAAAAGGCATTACTGTAAACTCATAATGCCCGTACCTTGTTTGAAATGCTATCTTCGGAATGTCTTCCTTATTCACACATAACTGATGGTATCCAAATTGAAAGTCAATCTTTGAAAAGTATTGAGCTCCATGCAGTTGGTCAAATAAATCATCAATGCGAGGTACGTGATACTTGTTCTTTATTGTTATAGCATTTATCTCCCAGTAGTCGATACATAACCTCATAGATCCATCTTTCTTTTTAACAAAAAGAACAGGGGCTCCCCATGGAGAAACACTAGGGTGAATAAATCCCTTATTACTCAATTCCTCTAGTTGTTTCATTAGTTCAACGAATTATAAAGTGGCTATTATATAAGGGGTCTTCAATATAGGCCTTGATCCAGGAATTAAATCAATGGAAAACTCAACTTCTCATTCTGGAGGATGTCAAGGTAAATCTTCTGGAAACACATCTACATATTCTTTCATAATAGGTACATCCTCTATTTGAACATTCCATTCCTCACCCACAGTCATTTCATCCTCTTCCTCCCCAATAATTGAATTTATTTGAGCTACTGGGGGTGGATCTAGATAAGAATTAGCTGGTGATGATTCTTCTCTAAAGATAAGGTGTTCATTATCATCATCATAAAAAATTGTAACCTCCTTCTTCTTACAATAAATCTTCGCATCATGGTCTGAAAGCCAATCCATACCGAATATTATATCAAACTCAATCAGAGGTATGACGATGAGATCAGCGGATAAAGAACATTTATGTGCTCCAATGGGGACTGATTCACAAAATGTTGTTGCAATGATACTTCCCTTGGAAGTTTTAACTGACAACTCCCTTGTAAAATCAAATTGTAAATATCTAATTTTCTTAGCAAACTAGGAAGATATGAAACAATGCGATGATCTATAATCAAATAATGCATTTTCTAAACTTGAGGAAACCAATAAATTACCTGCCACCATGTCTTTCGGACCTTTTACCTCAGCAGTAGTAATAGCATAAGCTTGGCCTTGATCCCTTGGCCTTTTCTGAGGTATGATCCCCTGACGCTTAGGACATTCATTTTCATAATGTCCCATCTCCCTACAATTGTAGAATTGGACATTGGTAGCTTCCTTCTTCCCCTTGCAATCACGATCTTGGTGGACTTTTTCACCACACTTGTAATAGACTCCCGTTCTTTTTAAACAAGTAACAGGGGTTTCTTCACACATTTACTTCAGGATGGATATTCAACTTTTCCCTTCTTCCCTTTATTTCGATTCCCAGATTGATCAGCAGATCTCTTCTTATCTTTCTTTGCTTTAAAGAAATAAGACTTTTAGAATTCTTTCTCTGTCTTGATAGCACATGAGAAACTGTCTTCATACGATGATAATGATTGTGAGACTAGTGCTTGACGGAGAAATGGTTTTAACACATCAAAGAAACGATCAATATTAATTCTTGTGTTACGTATATAATCTATTTCATACCTTGTTAACCTTGTAATGTTAGCCCCAAACTTTGGGACATTCTCATCCTCCATTTGTCTCAGACTTAGAAATTGTCTTTCCATATCTGCTCGATGGTCACGAGGAAAGTATTTTTCTAAAAATAGATCTTTAAACTCCCTCTATTCCATATTTGATACTTCATCATCTTCCTTTGTCTTTTGAATCAATGACCACCATTGATCAGTATCTTCAGTGAGGCGGTAAACTGTAATGATAACTTTTTCCCTTTCACTACTTCTCAAAGCCTGAAATATTTTCTCTAGGGAATTTATCCATTGCTCAGCTACTAAGGGATTTATACTCCCATTGAATGTTTGTGGTTGTTGCCTCATAAAGTGATCTAACATTGATCCTCCATGATGCAGATCAGGGTGCTCCACACGGGTAAGGTTATTATTCATAACCTGAGTGAGTTGTCCCAGTATAGTGATTAGCTGTTCGGCACCAGCTGCATCACCAGCTCCACTATAATTATCTTGAGCAGAAGGGAAATCCCTACATGGAGTGCGTGCATTGATACGATTTCCATTTCTTCCACTAGGCGCCATTTCTAAACAATGGCATAATCTAGATCAGTATATGAATCAAAATACATAATTCCATACTTATAAAACACTTAACATAAATTGAACTATTTATGGATATAATCCATAATCATAAAAATGTTTTCTTTGAGGAATTATATACTCATAAACCCTTATTAATGATTTGTAAAGAAAATGAGAGTTATCCTAAGCATATCACCTGGGAGTGTTGTAACTAAGAGTGCAGCAAGGCCCATTTTCGTCCACTAGTTCCCGTTCGAGTCTAGCTCAAAGAGGTGTTTTCGGGTTTTACCCCTAGGTACATCTCTGCCAGAGCTGCCTTTACCTGCTCGTATCCAGATAGGGATGTATTGCTCGGAAAAATCATAATATCTCTACAATACCAAAATTCTAGGAAGTTCTTCTATACTAATCCTCAAAGTCCATCTTAAATCTATGGGCTCTAATCAGAGTTTATCTAAATATTGCTTCCAAGGTTTGTACTAAACTTCATCTGATACCAACTGTAACACCCTGACCCCAGTTACCTTGAGTCGGTTCATTATTACATAACATTGGCATGATCACAAGAAAGATCAAATCCCGAAAGACCGATTAGTTTAGTAGCCTTGGAAACACTAGATATATTCATAAATTTTTACATTACATCATAAAAATGAAAACTACAAAAACATAGTCTCTATATTCTACATTCGTATCCCCTCGTACTATCCCTACAAGTGATTCATAATTTACTTCATCACATCCTGGGAAAAATAAAACATAGAAAAGGGGTGAGCTCAAATGCCCAGAAAGGATAAAAATATAGAGGAAACTTTTATAAATAAGAATAAACATTTAAGGAAATTTATAACTAAAAAAAGCCTTTTAAACTTGAACTTCAACATAGAATGGAAAAAATAAAATGAAATAATTCCATTTACTTATTCACATGGATATTCTACTAATCGAATAATCACATGGAATATCAATAACCACTTTCATAAAGATGGAATGCAAAATGTCAGACTATCATGACCACATATCCAAGGCCTCATGCCAAGACTAAAATTAAGATTTCGCCAAGGCCTTATGCAAAGACACTAGTTTGTCTCATGATACTTACCGATGCATCGAGGAGCTATAGCGGGATCCACCCGTCATATATTAAGTCCAATACATTCCCATAAGAAAAGGTTTAAACATAACATAAACATTCATATTAAAACTATCATACGAAATGTAAATACATCATCTATAAACCATGAATGGTATAAAAATAACACATCCATAGTAAAACATATCACAAAACCTTCAATACAATATAGAAGTTTTGTATCATAATAAACCAACTTCAAATAAGCGTAGAATCCATCAAAGGATGTTGACATAGATGAAATCAAAACTCTTTTTAGAGAAATATCTCTTTTATTTTGAAATCATTTAAGAGTCATATATTTAAAAAATAAAACATTTTCTTTGAAAAGTTTCTTATAAGATTGTAAGGGATGCTTCGACAATTTTATAACGGTGGAAAATAGCCGCACCCGCCGTATAAGTCAAAAAAACATTCTTACCTTATTTCTGTCGAAAAGGTTAAAAAACACCTTGTTTGGAAAATGATGGAAAGATTCCTTTATAAACCTCTTATAAAAAGTAAAAAATTTGTATAAATAACTTTAACCCATATTATTGTAAATATTAAAAAGTTTTGAAATATATTTTTAAGAAACATGGATGAGGATGATAATGAGATCCCAGTAGATTATTACGTATAAACAACCTCGGATAATGAAGAGATTGCGAAATAAACCTTTACCTTGTACTTTTCCTTGGATGAGGGTATTTTAACCTCATGTATAATGGTGAAATAATTTTTATTAAATTATACAAGAATCATATACATTAATATGATATCATATATGACATTTTAACATTGATTTGTTAATAATATCTTAGTATTATCGTTGTTTTGGGTGTTAACTTACTCGTTTTCTTTGATATGTTTTGTTACGTAAGACATGTTTGTCATGGATAGGTTGAATTTAATCATATCCTGAATGATATCAAGTCTTTAGATACTATTATTAATCATCAAATGAGAATTATACTTGAATGGATACGATGGAGAATGAATCTCATCGCGTTCGTGGAGACGGTAGTCCGTACGTACGCACGAGTGACAATATCATTCTTTTGATATTAAAATAATATATAATTGGATGGTATATCATATATAAAGAATCATTATCATGTTATATTTATTTTTTACATGAATAAATCAGCATTATTATACCCATCCAAATAATAATTTATCGAATAACAATTACACCACGACGCGGAGACGGTAAGTCGTACGTACGCACGTATGGTGACATGTAATTCAAAGGATGGATAGAATACTGAATATGGTTGTACCATATTTATAATAACATCACATTATATAGAAGATACTGGAGTTATTATTTTAGAATGGTAATAACAAATAAATAAGAAGTGGAAGAAGAAAGGAACTTGAAAAAGGGTGGTGAAATCATTACCTCTTCTTCGGGTTCTTCCTTTTGATTTGATCAAAAGGGATCCATAGGTTGGATTTCTGACTAAATTAAGGCCTCTAGGATGAAGTGATAGAATTTTAGAGAGTATTGTGGAAGATTTTGTCTGAGACAAATGGATTTAATGGTGTGAATTAATGAGAAGGGGGAGTGCCCTTTTATAAGAGGGGTGAGGGGCACCTTTGGAAAAGCTAGAAATATTATTATATAATAAATTAATATTCGGTTTCTAATGGCTAAAAAGTGTATTATTTAAAGGTTAAGGTGGGTATGGGTCGAAAACCACTCAACCAATAGAATTTAGATAGGTTTGGGTCATTATATTAACCTTATCTTTTAGTTTTAACTCTTAGTTAATTAGTTTGACACTTCCCTTGTCACATTATATTTTAATATTATATAGTTAATCAACTTACTATATACCTCCAAGAGACCCCCATGTGGTCCATTAATGATACAAATATCATGGTATAAGTCTCTTGGCCAATCCTTAGATTTTTGGGAATTGAATATCAATTAATAATATAATATATTTTTTAAAAAGTCTTTAATGTCAATGTTGACACTATTTGGAAAATTTATTTTTGTGAAAATCATAACAGAATTATTACTTTGAAAAAAGTTAATTAAATCATTACTAACATGTAATTTGAACCTAGATAATTATTTTAATTCCTAAAAAGTCTCATATTATAATTATTTGGGGGTTTATAATATCAATTATTCTAATTATACATTACTTAGGTAATTATTGCATCACCATTGTGTCATAAATAAAATAAATTATTTAATGTCTAAAAATTATAAATAAAATACCATTATGTATTAAATCTTTTTATCTTTATAATGAATATTTACAATCTAATTTATCTTATGTATAACCCTATATTAAAAATGATTTAGTAAGTAAACATTGATTTTAACTCTTTTAACTCTTCTTTGAATTAAATAATAATAAATGTCCTAATTTAATCCAAGTGGACCTAAACGATAATATTGTATTCCTATAGTTGTTTTTTGTCGAATTAAGCTTATCCAATAGAATTAGAACATGTGTTAGGGTAATATTAATATCATTTTTACCCTTAATTATCCTATTTACTTTTAACCATGATAAATAAAAGTAAAAAGTTACTATTCACCAGAAATTATTTTCATCTCAATGAACCACATTTTAGTCCTTGATATTAACCGTGTCTCTCGGATTTTTGAAATTCCACTCATAAAAACTGTAAAATTATGTTTTATGAAAAATTCAGTTTTTTAACTACCATTTAGTGGTTTCACTATTCATCAAAAAATGACGCTTTTCAGAAAAATACCAAAAATTCACCCTAGGCTAATTTCGATATTCGAATCCAAAAATGAAGTGCATTTTGAAAAATAAAATTTATAAATTTCAAAAAGTGGGTATTACTATTCATTACTGCTAGTTTGATTGGTTGTGGTGTGTTAGAACTCGATGTTGGGTACAAAACATGCTATTTCATTATTCAAAGAGAAGCGTACCGTAGAAGATTGGGGTGTTACACTAACAAGTTAGAGTTCTTCAATTATTCCAAAATAAAAATCATAGGGTTCCACTTGAATGCTTGAATTGAAGCTTTTATTGTATGAAAACTAAAATAAAGGGATATTTTGATCCCATTAATATTTAATCTCTATGGGTAATATTCTTATAATGTCATCAAGTTTATGAATAGTACTTTATTACCATCAGTTTGGGTGTGATATGACATATTAATATTCAATTCATTACTCAGATCTTGTTGATGACTTATCCAAATTTTTTACGTGAACATTTGATCACGATTAGAAATGTTAGAAAGTGGTTCCCCATAAATTATACCCACTTAATTTACATATATCATCACATTTTGTTCAATATAGATATATTTCAAAATAATTATGAAATGGGATTTCTTGGCGACACGATCCACTATAACCCATATCACATTGTAGCCTTTGGATATTCTTAAGATTCTATTATCTATGTCTATAATGATGTTGTCCCACTTTTTTTGTTATAGGTAGTGGTTTTAATACCCCCATATGAAGTTGTATCTTCATCTGCACTTGTTAACACACTAAGCACACTACAGTGAATTCAGGAATACATCATTCCATGTTAACCCATCAATAATGGTCACAATGGTCCAAATGAATATTAGTGATTCCAGGGTGTTTATAGAATGTATAGCTATGAGATTCATCCATCATCTCTTTCTTTATTTCATGAATATATGGAACACATCAAGTAATATGAAATTTCATTACACATTCATTTTAAATAATGATCAATGGAAAAAACCCATTATTCACAGCCTTTATATTCTGTTTCATAAAACAATACTATCTTTGAGAATTATTGATTCTATCTAGTAATGAGGGTTGATAATAAATTTCAGATATGTCCATTATTTTCCAAACGTTATGATTCCCATATTCAGTTTTACTATGTCTTTGATCAAGGGATATCATTGAATCTGCATCATTATAAGACAAACTAGGGCATTCCAATGTAATGCATCATTGTCATTACTTAGTCTTCCAAGGATATACTGAATTGAAAAATCATTATCATTATGAATTTCAAACCACCTCCTCTATCTTATGTTCAATTCCTTCTGTATTAAAATATACTTCAATCTAGGTTAGACTATCTATATGTCACATTTCTCCCCATAGATATTGTTCATCCATATCTTTAGGGATAAAAATTGCAGCTAGCTCCGTGTCATAGGTGGGATAATTCTTCTCATGAGGCATTAACTATCTAGATCCATAATGTATCACTATTTCATTTTTAACTAGGATGCACCCTTCAACTTTTAGAGAATAATTGAAAAAAATAATTAATCCTTTACGGATATAGGGTAGAGTTAACAAGGGTTCATTAACTAATCCCATCATCTACTCTTAGAAACCTCTATCACATTCCTTTGTTCAGATTAAATTATTTCCTTTTAATGTTTATTTAGTTAGTGGATATGAAATTCATGATTTTTTTTTCACAAACCAAATATAATATTCTTCTAAACCATTGAAACTAAAAGTCTTAGTTTCTGTTATAGGATGATGCCACTCCTCTTCAAACTTTTTTATCATAGGGTCTATTTAGATTCCTTCGTTTGTTATATTATTGCCCATGAAATCTTTTCATTTAAACCAAAATTCACATTTTTTTAAGTTCCCAAATAGATTATTGTTCCTTATAGTTTTTAATATAACCCTTAGGTGATCCTCACAGATTTTTTAAAATATAATAATGCTGGTTAAAGTTAGACACTCAAGAGGGGGTGAATTGAGTTCCTATAATAAATTCAATCTCAAAAGATTTATTGAAAAGAACCCAATTTAGAATCCAATACGGACCATTTAACAAAAGTAGCTAATTTATAAATGTTTTTTATTTTGAAATATTTATCAATGATTTAATATTTATCAGTTCAAACACTATAAATTATTATTTTAGCTTTTAGAATCAATCTACTAAATCAATTATAATATAAAAACTACCTAATATTTTCTATCAAAGTGATGCAATGTTTTCTAATTTCAATAAAATAGTGAAAATATAACATTCAAAGTCATAGTGGATTTAAAGTAAGAGATTCATTATAAAGCTGATACATAGTCCTCTGAAGTTCAATATCACCTAGCACCATGAAATTTATAAAAATAAACAAGGAACTGCACCCTTTATCGGGGTACACAACATCATGCATAGCAATCTAGGTCAACGAGACCACTTCCATAGATTATGTGGGAGTTTAAATTACAACAGTCCATACAAGAACCTCTTGCACTGTTATCCATGGGAGAGTAATGTGAAAATATATAGTTTTTTAAATATATGAATGTATCTTTCTGTTATCCATAATAGACAATGTGTGTTTATTAGAGGGCAGAACACACAATGTGAAAAGAAAAAAATTCCAATAGAGTATAAATTAAATAAAATATAGTTAGAAGGATATTTTGGATGTTCTTTGCAGCTTCTAGACTCCTTAAAGATGGAAAAATTGAAGCTGAAGTCGACTTCTTGAAACTAACAGCAAAAAAGAGTATCGTAAGTTATTATATCTACTATTTTCAGTGTGGGGTTTGTTTTCATGGATGACCTATTATTCTTTAGAAAAATTTTCTTCATTTTAGTTTATTATAAATACCTTTGTATTTCTTCAGTTTGATGTCCTTGAGTTTTTACAGGCACACGAGCTCTCTTCTGGACTGTATGGATCTCTATTTCATTTTGATCAGGTATACCCTTTATAAAATACCACCAAAAATGAAGTTATTCTATGCTACCACATACCACATAATGGCCTCTATCATCCATTAAATATTTTGTATAAAAAATATAAAACCTATTAATATAATTTGTAGTATGATGTTTGATAAATATTACCATTAGATTTAATTTTGAATTTAAATAATAGATAATAATGTTTCTATGTCTGGAATGGTAGATTAGATATATATTTCATTCGTTCAGTTTCATAGACTGGTATTGGAAACTTTGAATCAAAATTTCATTCTTTCTATGTCTCAGACTTGTGTTGGTAATTCAAGATCAGCGTTTCATTATATGAGTATCATGAATTTTCTTAGAAACTCATGTTGTGTAGGTTAGACAGCCGGTAAGTGATGTGTCGTTAACTCATCTGTTAATAGATAATACTTAGAAAAAACTCTAAGCATCGGTCAGTTGTTGTGTCAGTAGGTAAAGCTATCGGTAACTCGATTCCATCAGTAACATGGACATCTATCTATAGGTCAATATTTCAGTGACTCATTCCATCAGTAACTAAGACATCATTAGTGACTCGTCTTTAGAGAAAATTCAGAATATTTTTAGTAACCCAATGCAATAGTGTCACATCTTTCAATATGTCAGGAATGGATTTCTTATACTTTTCGATGAATTATACATATCCAAATTCTGTTAACCTTCCTTATGAGGTAAACCCTAACGGAATAGATTATGTTTATATGTAAACACTATTAAACATGATGTAACTTAATAAAACATAATTAATTATGATTTGTGAGAAATAAAACTAGATGAGGCCTACAATATCTTCCTTTTGAGGATCATAATTCATAGAATTATATACCAAAATAGTTTATTTATAATGATCAATGTAAGGTCTACTAAACATTTTATACAGATCAGAAGATATAAAATTTTATGATACAAAAAAATTATACAGATCATTTAGTAAGATTTTATTTTAATCTCACGATTAAAAATTATATTATTGTCATGCTCTTTGATATATATTCAATACACATTCTCCCAAATTTTTGATTTTTAAAAAAGGAAATAAAGGATTTTGAGAAGATATAGAAAATGAGATTAAAAGATAAAATATATGTTATTAAACCAATAGTACAGGAAATAACCAATAATGTTATAACAGATCCCAATCAAGGAACCATGTAATCACTGCTTGTCTATAGTATAAACCATAAATCATTTTTCCTTAACATTAGAATTATTGTTATTATAATTATGCGAAGAAGAGGTAGTTGTTGGAGTGATAGTTGGCATACTGGTCGAAGGAATAAGAAAAGTAGTAATCAAAAAAGGAGAAAGGGTTGGGCTAGAAGTGGAAGGAGGTATTGTATGTTCCCAATAAATTATAGGTATGATTTGACTAAGGGACTAGTAAAGGGGTAGGAAAAAAAGGATTCCATGGTGAAAAAGAAGGATTAAATGAGTACATGACAGGTCCTAGAGAAGAATATGTTGGATAAACAATTGTTATACTCTCATGATGCAGGCGGGGCTTCAATATATTGATAGATTCATTATGATATGACCACCAGGGTCCACAACGTTTTTAAAATTGTCCATATTTTATATAAATTGATAAATATTAGTAATGAATTCTTTATGTTAGTTGAATTTTTCTTTTATGTAACGAGTGATCATGGGTTGTATCAAATTCATAACCAATAACATGAAGTGATTATCTTGCTGATTCTTAGTATAAATCCTATTAATATAAAAGTCTACATTTTTTGTTATATTTTCCTGAGAATTAGTAGCTCCCTTGGTATAAAACCTTACCATATCATGGACATGATCACTATTTTTGATAATTTTGGCAAGGAATTCCAGATCTCATGCACCCATCATAGTCTAAATCACTTCTCCAATTACGGATATGATCGTCTAAATATCCAGAGTCTGAACAGTAGGAGCAGCCATGGTTGAGCCTCCCAGAATCACATATTGAAATATTATTCTCAACTGAATCAAATAAAGGACTAGAGGTGTTGGAGTGGAATCTTAGAAGGCTCAGAATTGGTTTCTCCATGATCTTTCAGAACCTTCTCTATATAATCTCTATATTTAATGGTTAGACTATTAATGCAATAAACCATATAAATGAGTTCAATCTTGGAGAATAATTGATCCCCACTAATCTTGTCCATTAAATCATCAATCATTGGAAAGTTGAACAAGTTCTTTAGTATTATATCATTATGTTCTCTATAATCATTTCATATCCACATTGATCAATCCTTCTTAGTCACAAATACAATAGGTGCTTCCTAAGGAGAAAAATTTGGTTGGATACACCCTCCTCTAAAATATATTCATATTGTATCTTTAATTCCTCAAACTCCAAATTTTCAATTATATATAGGGTCTTTAATCTAGTCTTGGATCTATCTATGAGTTCAATGAATAATATTACCTCTCTTTCTGGTGGAGGTCCTGGTAAATTTTCATGAAATAATTCAATGTATTCCCATAAGATAGGGACATTTTATATTCTCATTGTTTCACTTACTTCATTATATTCACCTATAATTTCCATAATGAAGGCCATGGGAGGTGATTCCAGAGAAATATCATGTTGATATATATCTCCTTAAAAACGGTATGCTTTCCATTCAAGAATTATATTATTTTCTTGCTTCTGAAGTTAATGTTATCATCAGAATTTGATATCTAGCACATCCCTAATATAGTGTCAAATTCCACATTGGAATGACTACTAGATTGTTGATGAGATTATTCAATCCAATGTAAATAATATATTTTTTATACACCACTAATGATTGGATAATCCCTCCATGAGTTTTCAATGATAAAATTTCTTTTAGAATTTTATTGATTGATAGAATATTGTTTGAAAACATTGAAGAAATTATTTAATGCTTACAACATTCATCAAAAAATGTAATTGAAATATTTTAGGAATAACCAGTGTACCTGCCTCCACATAATTTTATCTTAAATATATCCCGTTGGGATATAAAAAATGACCATACTCCCTTGGAATATGATGATTTTTATTATTATTACCTTCCATTATCTTATATTTTTGACATCAATTGGAATTGTGAACAAGCTATCCACCCAAAAAGCATTTTACTTTATAATGGGCATACACCATCTTCATTTTTAATCTATGGCAGGAAGTTGAGGATTCACATCATCATTAATGTTCTGAAAAATATTTCCATCCCACCAATACTGTTAATATTTTCCTCTCCCAATCTAGTAGTTCCAAAAAAATTCCAATAGTTGTTTCATGTGGGATGTTGCACTTGATTTCCTACACTTTCTTGATCAATGTTCCTCCTTAATCATGGATCCACTGATATATTTGTTTGCATTAATCTATGGGACACATGAGTCTATCTAAACTCATGTTCAACCTTCATAGTGCTTCACACAATCTTCTCATACATTTCATTGCCTTGATTGGATATATTCATTCACATCTTGGGACTTAGTCCCGCGAAGAATCTATCATACTTCCCATTATTATCCATGAAAAATATGGAGGTGTAATGTTATATTATTGTAAAGTTCAACTCATAGCATCCCACATATTCATTTTCCTTATTCTTCAGCTATATAATATCATTCTACATTTTCAATCACCTAGATCATCGTAAATATTTCTTGACAACTGATCTCTAACATCCTCCCACTCCATAAAAATAGTCTTCATTCTTGGTTTCATGTTTTTGATCAATTTATACCACTAATCAGCTTCTCCCACTATGTTGTACACATCATGGTTGAGTTTCCCTTTTTCCAAATAATGATGTACAGACATTTTCTTTTAATTGATATTATACATTATTAGGAATAAATGGGCCACTATAACTACTGAAATAAGGTGGTATTAAAGCATAAAGTACTAAAGGAAAACTTTTCCCTTTGACATGAATATGGTATATCAGCTTGATTCATGTTTTTACTCATAACATGAGTCAGTTGATTCATAATTCTAGTGATTTTTCAATTTTGGATTCCATCATAGGGTCATTAGTGCATGGTTCATTATTCTCACCATTTACAAATTTCCTCTTATTCACTACTAGTTTCTAAAAGAAGAAAATCTTATTGAAAAATTTGTTTATTTTAATAATATTATAATATGAATACAAATTAAAATCTTAAAACATGATTCTAAATTGTTAATCCTTAAAAAATTACATTTTCAATAAATCCATCATAATGGTTCATAAAAGCTTTTAATTAACCAAAAATATCCCCAAGGAGTGTAAAACTAGGTGTTCAGTAAGGATTTTATTCTTGGGCTTATTCCAATTAGAGTCCAACTCAATTTTGTGTTTTAGGAATTTACCACTAGATAAATCTTTTCAAAATCCACATCCACTAGTTTTTATCCAGATAGGGACTTATTTTCATATAAAACACTAACTTAAAAATTAACCAAAATACCAGGTTGTTTTATTATGTTTATCCTTTTTTATAAGGGTATTCCTAATGTTTGGAAATCCTAATTTCAATAAATAACAAATCTTTTTATTGATATCATATATTACGTCCCCCCATTAAATTATATATCTTATCATTAAATTGTAAAAATAGAGTTTATTATAGAGTTTATTTTAATGGAAATGAGGTATATAATACATGAAAACATAAATCATTCATATAAATGACATTACACGATTCTTAACTTGTTCATATAAAGTAATTTTAATCCATCTTATATCCTAAGGATATACATTAATGTAAAGGGTGAGCATAAGGCCTAGAAAGAGAATGATTGTTAAATAGTTTACATGTGATTCTAAGAATAATCATTTAAAACATGAAAAAAATCATTATAGCATGAGAAGGAGAACATGAGGCATACAATAATAAAATTAAGATGAATTATAACCTATAAATGGGGATAAAAATTTTAATATTGATATTCATAAGAATATCACTAAGGTTAATCAATAATGTGTCATAAATATTACCAAGTTTATTCATTATGGTATAATAAAGAATGACTTTTATAGGGATTTAATTCTATACCAAATATATTGGAGCACTATTTGGGTTCACCAATATTATTTTTTATTTGATTTTACCCCCATAGATCATAATAAATCATTACATAAATAACTTATGGGGAATAAAATAAAAAGGTTTCATATAGAAAACATGGTTTTTCAAAAACTTCTCAGAGACAAGATCATTAAGTCATTTTTTAACCTTGAAAAAGAAATTCAAGATTCATGCATTTTAATCTAATTAACAAATAAATAAATTTCACATCTATTTTAGTACCCTTTGAAAATAAACAGTTTTTGGTATTCTAATGAATAAAATAGAATATAACTTTTTGAGGAGATGAGGGAAATTTTGTGATGTAAAATTATCTGCATAATAGGTATAAACGTGGTTTTAGAAATGTGTAAAATGTGATGGGAAAAGGGTATCCAAATTTTTAGACAGAACATGGATGTAAGGGTATGAATAAAAAGACAAAAACTGATTAATCATAACGATCACATGACATATAAAAAATGTTCTCGAATAGAGGACAGACGAAGAATGATTCACTTCCCTTGAAAACAAACTCTTAGTTCATGGTGTATTAGGGAAACATTGGGAGTACACCATGGGAGGTAAAGCTACTATATCATTGGCTATGATGGTTTGGGAGTAAATTTAAATGGATTAATGGGTTGGTATTTTTTGAAAAACATGAAGAAGTGTTTATTAATTTCTTAATTAGGAGTCATAAATCTATGCTGTGGAAAAATAAAAAGCATGGGATTTCTATTAGTATATGGAAATACTATTGGTCATTTGGGATATATAGAAATATAAAAATCCATATTTATTAAAAATAATATCATATTTAATATATATTCTAATATTTATAATACTTGAAAAGAGATTATATTATAATTCATATTTAAATAATATAGATTTTATCCTACTAATATATTTTAATAAGTATTATTACTAATATTCTATTTTATTATGAATATTTATATATTTTCTAAAAAGAAAAATTTTTTATAAAAAAATTAAATTATTAATTTCCATCAAAATTTTATTAAGAAAACCATTTCTTAAAACAATTTTTATGGAATTAAAATTTTATTTAAACAATTCAATTGCACTTTATAAAACTAGGGCCTCAACACATACCCCATTATCACACCCGCATATCACCAAAGGTTACAATGTGCGATGTTGATAGATTCATGGGGAGGTTTAGTTAGCAATACCTGAGTTGAAAGTTCTACTAAATTAAACTTCCCCTGTAGGAAATTTCTTTCTAGCATCACATTTTGATGTTCGGCTTGGGCCTAGTCATGTGCAAACCCTAGTGATGCTACCTCGCTCCTATGTTCAGACAGATGGGCATCATACGACATGACCCTACGTATTGAATTTGTTGATTCTTCTTTCTGCGTTAATTATCCTTTAATATTTCTACTTATTAACAATAACATAACATTAAAATTATTAGCAATATTGTAGTTCTCGGTAGTCGTATTGATCTATAATTATAATTGACCAATAGTTATATAACAATGGAATCAATATGGACAGATTTCATATTACACACACATCATTATTAGAGATATATAGTTTTTTTTGGGTTTAAAGTTATATAAAACAAATTTCTAAGAAAATTTTATTATAAAAAATTTCACAGTCTTTACATACCATGTTCATATATGATTTTTTTTGGGCAATGTATACCTTTGTGAAGAATACCATATAAGTTTTCTCTTATAAAATTTAAAATCTATAAGTCATGGAGTTCTACATTAGTTTTTATAAATTATATAGAATTTTATTTCTACTTATAAATTTAGAGTTGATCCTACATGAATATAGATTAAATAAAATTTTATAAGTGTTCCCAAAAGACATTATGTTATGAATAGGAATTTGGAAACCCACATATATTTATTGGGATGGGTGAATGTCTATTTCTACATGCATGTGTGCAAACTAAATCTTTAGTGGTGCAGAATCCTCTGAGTGGCTTTTTATCTCAATCGGTAGGGGCTAGGGTTTCTTCTGGTTTTGGCCTCTCCTTCCCCCTCTAGCCTGGTTCGGATCGTCGATGTTTTTCATGGTTCCGATTGGCATCGTCACATCTCTGAGATCCATATCAGTATGGTTCACATCCTGTCATTGTCGAAAAATCTCGGTTCATATTAGTGTTGGTTCATTGTTATTTCATCTTCAGTGGAGCGTCCATGGTTAGTACAACCATATCGATAGAACGACGGTGCTCAGCCCGACATTGCTGGCAATTCTGCTGACGATGAGGCTCGGTGCGAAGTTGGGCTGGTGTGTTTCGACTCATCTGAAACATCAAGTGAGGCCCTGAAGTTGGGTCACTATACATGGATCTTCCAGCTTTGTCAGAGCATCATGGGTTTCTAGGATCATCCTACATGACTAGGTGTAGGGTTCTGGTCAGATCTGCGGTTTTTTGGTAGTGGAGGTCTTGGTTGCAGATTCTGTGGGTATTACAGGTTTTTATTTTTCTTATGTTCTAATTTTTTTATTTAGGTTCGATTCAGTTTTGGAATTCTGGTTCAACCTCATTGGTTCTTATCTGTCCTTTCTTACTGCTCATTACAGTGAGTTTTCATAACCTGGTGAGAGAGCATCCCCGGTCTTAGTCAGAGCAGACTGATTTCTAGTGTGGTACATCTGTTTTAGGATGACCTGGATCCCTTCATTGGTGGTGCTCCCTTGATGTGGGGTCAAGGCCACCCGGTCCTAGGGGACGATTGCCTGATCTCGCACCCTTTGGTTTGTCATACGAGCTTATATAACTATATTGGTAGGGATGTTTGAGGAGGGCGATAGAGTTGGTCTAGAAAGATCGTTGACCAAGTTGTTTGGACTGGTGATTTCAAAAGGGTGAAAGGTTTCTTTTGTGAGGTCTGTTGTTTTGGGGATGCACTCAGACTCAACTCGTGGATCAGGACTTGATGAGGTTCCAGAGTTTTCCTTCATCGTTGTAGTGTTTCTAGATTCAGATGTTTGAGAGGGAATGACGTCAGCCATCAGATCAGTCTTGTGCTTTGACACAACACACTTCCCAGTTGTTCAGTGTTGCAATCATTGAGTGCTTTTCCATGATCATATGCTGGGGAGGGTTATCTCTATGTTCCTGTTTGGTTTTTCTCGCTAGACAGTCGGGTCATGTTTTTTCTTATTTCAAAACTGTCTGCAGGGTTCCCCCATTATTCCCTTAAAAGGGGGTTTCTATTTAAAATAATAAAAAACATTGAATGCCCCCTGGACGTTTGGTGATGATGAATAGGCATGTGATGTTTTGGATATGTTTATGACTTTAATATCTCATGTATCATATTTGGATCCAAATATTTTCAAATAAATTATTGTTTGGTTGTGTATAAGATACGACATATCAAGTTTTGTTGAACAATGAAATAATACTTTTTAAAATATAACTATTATAAAATTTCCATCGAATATAATTTTACAAATAAAAGTAACTAAATTTCGATATATTTGTATGATGGTCATTATCAAATAATATATGTTGATTAATATGTATTATATATGAACTCAATTTTTAGGGAATCCATTTTTCTGTTTAAATTAACTTTTTCTCCAAATATGCTTTCCATTTCTATTTGTAAAAAATTCATTATAATTAATATTTATGAATTTTATAGATATTATTTTCTAAAATGTATATAATTTTTAAAATAAGAATACAAAAAATTATCATAAAGATATATTTTAGGATTTCTCAAAAGAGACTAATTTTTCAATAAATAGCAAAAAAATGGTGTGTTTATAAAATCACATCTTTTCTATTCAAGTACATAAGAAGAAAAATATTATTTTAAATTGGGATTAAAATTTAAGAGTTTCCATTGGATTAAAAATAATATTATTAATTTCATTTTAATTTTAATATTTATTTATTTTGGTATTGAATCAATTTTTATACATAAAAATGCATTTTTATAGAAAACTGTGTTTGTCATGTTTTGAAGGGTCATATTAAATGAAATTTCATTCACATATAAGGATTCGATTTGATAATATTGATTCCATATTTTGAATCATTTTTTATAGATTTATTAAATATGACAACTTTGTTATTATTTATATTGAATAATAACCGTGGTAAATGTTTTGTCACATAGGTACGTGTAAAAAATGTAAAGCAAGGTTAAAAAAATGAAATAACATATTAATATAATACATAAAATTGATTATGTTTCATTTTGTGAGATTAATTTAACCACCACCTTAATATATCATAAAATATTAAAATTTGTTTCCATATTTCTTTGATAAATGACTTAATCATATTTGATGTACAAGAAAATTTCAAAATTTATCTTTGTATTTTTATTATCTATAATATTTTTTGATAGTGATAAGAATTTTTTTTTCAAACTTTATTTTTGATATGAATAAATTGATTTTTTATGGTAATTGTTTTATTATTAATAATGAATTAAAAAATATTATGTCTTACGCAATGATGAATCAATAATTTTAATATAGTACAAAAACCATGTTATTGATTTTAGAAAATTATAAATTAATATTTTTTCATAAGTTATGGTGTTAGAATATATTTTATACAAATATGATTTATTATTTATGTTTAAATTTTCTTATAAAAATATTACATTATGATATTGATAATTTTTAAATTAATATTTAGTCAATAGTTTGAAAATTAAATTTGATGGAATATTATGTTAAATTATATTTTATTAAATGATTATAAAATCATTAAAATATTATCTCTAGTAAATTTAATGTAAAATAATATATGATATTAACTATTTTCAATTCATGAGTCATATTTCATTATATTGATACTTTTTTACTCCTAACTTTAAGAATAAACATTGTTATTGCGATAAACGTCCAATAAATTACTAAGGGATTAAAATCATGGATAAGGGTTAAAAATCACATGAAATTGAATAAATTTTATTGGATGAGAATATTTAGACTTTATCAATAATTTCATAAAAATATATGAACTTTATAAAAAATTACCATGAAAATTAATTTATATTAATTTATTAAATTAAGTAATTTTAATGGTGACCCTATCCACTCTTATATAAAGACACATCCTCTCTCTTCTTCTTCACAATTCCTGAGCCACATGGCTTGATCAAAACATACCAAATCTCTTACTAACATTAATAGAAAATTTCTATATATTATTGTCCTCTTAAATGGAAACACATTGGGTCCCTAAGGATATATCCAAAACAGGTTCTTCAAAGAGTAAGTAATCGTCTCCATTAGGCATTTTCATTTTACTTATTCTTCAACCACCATCAATTCTATCCTAAAAACACCTATATAATATCATAAGTTTATTAAAAATGATAATTTATTATATTAGATTAATATTATTAATCATCATCTTTTAATAAAATAGTAAACGAGTCTACCATTCATGCATAGGTCATGACTATCACAAAAAAACCTAATATATTTTGTTTCTCAACATTGAATTTAATGGAATGTTATTATGATGAGGTTAATATACTTATATTATATTCAAAAAAATAATGATTTTTTAAAATAAAATATTTCATTCAACTTCTTAAAATGTCTATCTTTAAAAAAAAATCATCACTGGTCCGTATATATGGACTATCATTACCAAATATCGATGTACATCTATTTTGATAAACCAACTCTCATGGATAGTCATGTAGAAGGCTTTTATGGAGGTAATTTATGTTTATAAAATATAAGTAATCAATAAGAAAATATTTTATTTTCGTTTAAAATTTTTTATGCATCAAATATTGAAAACATCACTCATGTGTATGTTTGGACTACCTCATCGTGATCAGATGTTCTTTCTTATCCTATGTTCTAATTTGGTTGTAAAATTATATTTGATACATAAAAAAGATAATTAGGTCATATTATTATACATGATATGATGTCATAATGTCCCTTCGACCATGTTCAACCTACCAAAGACATTTTTCAATTATGAACTGAACATCCTCAAAAAACCTTATATTGACTTACCCCGTTATGTAATTATGTGTGTAATTTATATAAATTAAATAAATGGTATTTAGATAATTTATGAATATGTAAAAGGTTCTAAAATGGAAAAATGAATATTATTTTATTTTATATGTGTTTAAAGAAAATAAACTGAATGTCTAGACTCGAGGTGAGGGGATTTTTATTTAATTTTCATCTATTGGGTTATAACACATCTTCGTTGAAATTTTTATGTCATAATAATTTGTTAAGTTATATATAATTTTTCTATGATGTTTTTTAATTTTTTTGATTCACGCCTTTCTAAATAATCTCTTCTTGTCTTAATTATCACATTAAATGTACTATCCTTTAAAAGGTTTTTTTCCAATTTCATTTTCTTAAGGAAAGAATAATTTCATCCACCATTACTTAATTTTATGATGTAATTACTACACCTTAAAAAATATTGATATATATTACATCAAAAATTAATTATAATATATTAATACATATAATATTTTTTCATTCCATGAATTTTTATTTGGTTGTCTACAAAGTAGTGAAGGCCTTATGTTACGATCTCATTTTTTTGGTATTTTTTATGTTCAAGGTTCTATTGGGTGAAATTTTATGATATTAGTTTTCTTAAACCCACCTATAATATTATCCTATTATTATTTCTATGGTTTTCGTTATTTCATTTGAGTTTATTATCTTCAGTACCTAAGAAGATCAATAGGTTTTTTTATTTGAAACCTAGCCTCATTTTTATTTTTAGTTGTGAATATTTCCTCTTCCATATCAATGATTATTTAAATATCAATAATATTATTTTCTATGAATAAATTATTATTTAAATTCATTATAACTGTATTTTAAATAATTTAAAGAGATTAAAAGTAATTTTATTAATTTTCTATACAATGTAATTTTAGTTTTACAAAAAGTATGAAAGGGGTATTTAATTGTACATTTCTAAAATGAATTAATTTTCCTGGTATCATATATATAACGTTAATGGATGTTTACATTTCATTTTACTATGGTTATTTTCAAAGAAAATATTTTCTCAATGTTTGTGGATTTTTTTCTAAATTTTTTTAAATACAAAACTATTTTTTCTAGGTTTTTAAATAAAGGTAATTAATTTTATTTTAAATACATTATTCTTATGTTCCAATGTGAATATTTTCCGATGATACCGTAAAACTTATTTGAATTGATTATTTGTGATTGTTTTAAATGGATTTTCCTAGAACTATAACATTCCCATGGGTAAATTAAGGAAAAACGTAATGATTGTTTTTTAAGGGTGTTTTTTTAAATTGATATTTTTTAAATGTTTTTTCTTTATATAGAACATAAACATATGTTTGGATGATTTATGTGTGCTTCCATTTCAAACCAAGGATGGGTGGAAATTTTATCAACAAAAAAATTGTTGTTACAATATAAACCAAAGATGGGTGGGTATGATAGTTCCCAAAAAATTTATTAGACTACAAAACAATGTTAATTGATTTAAATTCACTACTATGACATGACAGAGGTTAATAGTTATAGGTTACTTCTACGAAATGTGGAAATTATCCTATTATGTGACTCAATTTTTATTGATTGATGTTCCAATATGCCTACATTTTTTTCAATGAAATTTTTCAGCTCTAATGGACCCTTCACTCAAGGATTCTTTTAAAACTGCTCAAGATAATTGACATAGAAGTATTGTTTCATAGGTTAAATATTTATTCCAAATCTCATTATTTTTTGTCCATGTTATTAAGGGTTTTCATTATCTTATGTTATGCTCATGCACTATTCTTATGACATTATACATTTATGATCATCACAATCCAATTGATGACATTATGTTTTTAATGCCAATGTTTACATTTTCTTAGAGTTTGAGCTCAACCATATTATGTTACATATTTCCCCATCCAATAAATAACTATTTTATATAAATTTTTTTATATTAATTTTCTATGTGAATAAATTTTTGGTAGATGGTAAACAATTATTATGAAATAAGAATATATGGGTATTTTAGAAAAAATGTTTACATTATGACCACGGTTTGTTTATGTTAGAGTTTTTCCTAATTCTATTAAACTATAAAACTAAAAAAAAGATTTGTTATGAAAGTGATTCCATATTTATAATTGATTTCATGTGTTATAGATGACTAAAATTGGGTCATTATTATCATTATCAATGCAATAAATATAAAGATTATGTTTTTAGGACATGATCTTGGAGTGTGAGTTTGGGGATATAACAGTTTATAACCATGAATTGTATAAATAAATTTGGAGATTAAGAAGTTTTCATAAGATATTAAATTAAAACATATGGACACCATCAGGGGTTTATAAGTTAATGGTTTATCATTATTTCATTAGTATGTGTAACTATTTTTGGTTTTATTTAATTAAATTTTAACATGATTAATCATATTTTAGTAGTTGATTTATTGGGTTGAGATATTTATAACTATTATGTTTAACATGATGGATAATTTCATATGAATTATAATAAATATATGGTATATAAGATGAAAGGTATGAGAAAACCTTCGAGGTCAAATAATTACTCAATATTGAAGATATTATTTTTAATAAGGATATGGTTTTATGCAATGATCTAAGGTGAATATTTTGTGATGTTGTGGAAATTTGGGAAATTAATGGATGATTATATCATATTGTGGTTTATTCTCTTTGGAATTATCATTCCATGTGTTAACCATATTCGATGTAGTAAATAAATAAGGATTATATTTATATCCCTTTTAAGAACCTATGGTATATTAAATTTTAATTTTTTATGCATAGGAGATATTCAATGTTGATTCCCATCACATAGAATATGGTATGAGATAGAGGTGGAAACTTGTTAAAATTGGTAACCATATGATGGAATTGGTTTTTTTTAATTTTAGGAAAATTAGATACATTTTTTATATATGATTGTTAGTCAATATGTGTTTATAATACCTCATAAATTAAAAATGTTATCTTTTTACAATAATTTTTTTATAATTGATTAACTTCTTTATCTCTTATTAATTATTGATTTTGTGGCCATTAAATTTATTTTGATCACATTCTAGGTCAGTCCTCATATATTTTAACATCACATTTTTTCTACATGCCCATATTTTCACCTCCTACTAATTTTCTCAATTTTCAAAGGTATGTAATTTTTTATTTTAAATGTCCTTCATATTTAAATATCTATCCTCGTTATAGGATGTTTTACTAACCATTTTTGTGTTGTAATTTTTTTAAAAAAATATGTTTATATATTGAACCCTTGAATGATAAATATTGATATAAAATATTAAGTATTAAATTACTTCAATGTGTCACAATGGAATTCCTTGAGATTTTAAAATAAGTTTATGTTCGATATTATATTTGAATCACACAACCTAGCAAAACGACACCATAAAGTAATATTATTTTATACATGATATTTTTTACCTGGCAGTTGATTTTCAAGGTTTGAATAGGATAAAATAAATAATTATTTATATTTATACTTTTCCTAATTAGTAAAATTTTTATAATTCTTATTAAATAATCACTCAATTTTTTATGAATTCATTTTATTCATCAAAAATATATTTTCTTCAAAAATGTTTTTTATTATTTTCTGTAGAATTTTTTTATAATTTAAGAAAATTTATAAAAATTTATTTAAAAAATTTATACCATTTTTTCAAATAATCAGTAAAAATTTATCATAATGTGAAAATTTGGGATTTTAAAAATAGTGTAATTTCTTAGTGAATAGTTAAAAAATATGATTTTATATAAAACTATATTTTCTTTTAAAGTATTTAACACATTCCATTATGTTTTAAATTTATTTTAAATTTTATTTTTTCTTTTTGAATAAAAATAATCAACTTATTGTCATTTGAAATGATATTATGCTTAATTTAGTAATAAAATCATTATTATACTTCAAAAATGTATTTTTCAGCAAATGTGTTTTCTATTAAATTTTCACATGATTATTTTAAAAATGATTTCTACCACTAATTATGAATCTTATCCCATATATATAATCATAATGTTAAACTTTTGTTAATAGGTAAAATTTATTTTAGGTTATAATAAAAAACGACCTTATTCAAAATGTTTCGCCATGGTATTGGTAAAATAGGTAGACCATGGTTAAAACTAGTTAATAAAACATCAAAATCATACATTTACCTGATTATATTTAATTTTAGGTGTTTAATTCAACCATTTCCCTCAAATATTCGATAATATGTCATTTGCGTTCTATTTTTCATTGATAGCGTCCTTCATATTATATTAATGAATGGAAAATTACAAATTATCTCATACAGACATTAATAAATTATAATATATTTTGACAAAGAATAAATAATTAATCAGTGGTTATAAATGTTTTATTTGTATTGGAATAAATTTCTATTAATATGGTAAGTTATTTTTTAATATTTATTGAAGAAATTATTTCATTAAATTATTATACAATGATGATATGATAATTATGAAATGAGTATAGAAATCATGTAAATGACATTAAAATCAGACATGGTAATATTATTTGTGTTTTTATGGTGTTACAAGAATTTTTTAGATAACTATCATGTATTAGTGATTTCTTTACAAGATTATATTTTAATGAAATTATGTCCTTAATATTTTTTGTAAGTCAAATTATGGGAATAAAAATAGGACTTTAAAGGTGTATTTTGTTAAATAATATTTTATTAAATGATTTAAAATTCATATAAATATTATATATAACCAAGTGTATTGGATATGGTCTAAAATATCTACTATTGACCATTTTTGGTTTAATTTTCCTTTTATATTAACTTTAATTACACCAAAACTCTGAAAATATTGTTATTATGGTAATCTTTGAAATGGTTGAAATGGATAAAACTAAGGGATAAGTGTCAAAACAACATAAAACCTTTTTGATGTTTTATTTGATAAGATTAATTTGAATTATCCTTAAACTAAATTTTAGATATAGTGTAAATTAATATATATTAATTTGATACTTTACATATTTCCAGTGATACCCCTCTCCTATATTATACAAGGACACCACCACTCCTCTCTTCCTAAAACATATTGAGCCACATAACAAACTAAACAATTCCAAACACTATTTCTAACATACTCTAATATAATATAGAGTTTAATTTCCTCATAATGTACCATCCTTGATGTCCTTATGGAGAGATCAAAAGTAGGTTCTTCAAAGGAATGGTAATTGTCTCACCCAAGTGTATTTATTTTTCTACATCTTCACCCGATATCAGTTATATACTAACCATTACATTAGATAAAAAAATTTATCAATAATTTATTTATAAGTTATTTTATTAATTTAATAACGTTATCCATCTCTTTTTCCATCAAATTGGAAACAAAACCATCATTCTTACTTATGTGTCGATTACCACCTACCGAATTGATGTATTTCATCTCTCATGAATTCCTTTTGTGGATTATTATTTTTATAGATTTAATGTATATATAAATATTTAAGAAAAAATTATGATTATATAAACATAATATAACATATATTTTCATACCATTCTAATAGTTAAAAATTGAATCATTACACATTCGTACATACATATTAAACTGTCCATAGAGTGATGCACAAGATTTTTCAAACAATTACCACCCATAGATGGTCATATGGATTATTTTAATTATTTTTTTAATAAAATTAAAATGATTCTAGAAATATAATATAATATTTTATTGCTTTATTTCCATCAAGTAAAAAGAAAAAACATCACTCATTTCTACATACGAACTATCACCTGGAAAAGTGATGTATTGTTTCATATTATCTTTCATAGTAGTATCTATAATGTATTTTTTATATTAAATTTAAAATTAATAAATTATTATTAATATATATACAATAAAAAATAACCCATTTGACCATGATATTTCTACCAATGATATATTTCACTTATGAACAAAATATAATTAAAACAACTGATATGTACATAATCGATTATGTGATTAAATATGTAATTAAAATAAATGAAATAAATTATTAAAAAATAAATTAATAATCAAGGAAACAGATCTAAAAGAAACAACTAATTAATATATTTTTATAATATTGGATTTAAATGACATTCATGGAAGGTCAGTTCAAGAGATAAGTGATTTCTTAACTCAATTTTCATTCATTCCCTTACATGACTTGTTCATAAAATTTTTTATTAAAGAATTTTGTGTGAATTTTATTCATTACATTTTTTTTATGTTCAAAAAAATTTATTTGGACTTAAATATGTGCATATAAACACATCATGCATTAATTACCACCCAAATGTTATGATATTTTCATGTATATTTTTTTCTTAATCTCATTTTCATGAGACATGTTCCATGGAACTCATAATAAAATATTTATATGGTTTACATAATTAATCATGAATGAATTTTCAAATAGTATTTTATTGAATTTATTGGATTTATATAGTCATATCAAATTATTAATTTTATTTACTTTTTAATCGAATGTTACAAAAGCTATAATCTATTTATCTTACAATTACATTTAATTTCACTATTTTTTTTTATATTTAATTATATATTCAAGAATATTTTATGTTATAAATTTCATAAACATGATCTGTAGTATTAGACCTAGATATGTTTGAGTTTTACATTTATTTCATTCATTATGTTGTATTTAATACTTGTGAAGGTATCCTGAAATGTTTTAATATAATTTATCCATGTTTCTTTTTTTAGTCAGGAATCTCTTCTCATCCATACCCTTGTTCTTAAAAATGATTTAAATAATGTTTTTTTATTATTTATTTTATTTCATTTTATTACCAACTATATTTTACATTTATTCTAATTTATTAATTTGTTTTCTTATTTTTAAAAAATTATTCTTTTTGTTTATTCTATATGTGTGAAAGGGAACATTATATTAAAATATAACAAATTGTCGGATTTTCCTTATATCATAAACATTTATTTCTCAAAGGATTGCATTATAATCATCAATGGTAAATTAAAAATTACACATTTTATGTATATTCTTTTTATTTTTATTTAAAATTTCACCAACGGAAAAAAATATTTTCCATTTTTAAAATAAGTACATTATATGTTATTTTAAATATATTTCTCATCTATGTTAATATCCATAATTTTCCCTAGAATATAATGGGAATATATTCTAATTATATTATCTCATTTTTAGGGTAAATGGATTATTATTATTTTAATGATATATTCATTGATCTTGTTTCATTTCCATTAGTTAACCAAACTAAAAAATAATTAAGGTTATATTCAATTGTGTTAAATTAAATACCAATGATGGTTCATTGCTTTAAAAAACACTTATGGGTGGTTACTTTATAAACCAAGGATGAGTGGGTTCGTTATAGCCCTCAATACATTAGGTAAAGTTGTGGTTTTAACTAATTGTATGATTCTCTTATGAGATGATAGAGTATACTGATTATATCATACTATTATGATATATATTAATAATATAATTAAATGATTTTGTAATGAATGTTTGATATTTCATGACAACAAAAAAATTTCCATGTTTTCTTTGTATTCTATTTGATCATTTACTAAAGGATAATTTCCACATGGATCCAGATTTTGGGATTATATAACTAATTTATAATGCTAAAAATTTATTCCCTTTAATAGGATTTATGATTTTTGTTTTTATGGTTATGAATTATGTTATTTAATTCTAAAGAACATTGATTATGTATATATACCCTTATTCTAATCTTATTCTCACTGATGAATTTCAATTGTAAATTATTTTTTACCATTAGAGAGCATTTTTTATCAAACATTTTATGTTTCCCATTTCTCACATTTATGAATAATTTTTTAAAATTAATTTTTTCTATAAATCTTATAAGTTGTATTATTTTTAATGGAGAAGTAAAGAAATTATTTCAAAATAATAAAATATGGGTATTGTAGAAAAAATTACCACATTAAGACATAAGTATTATTATGTAAGAGATTTTCTTAATTCTATAAATATTTTATACTAAATGATCATTGTTTATATAAGTTCCCAAATAATTATTTTTGTGTTTTATGATTTGTTTATTAAAATAAATTTTATGATTATTGTTATTAAATCTATAAATGAAACTATTATGTTTTTACCTCTATATAAATGAGTGCACATTTGAGGTTGTTATATGGGTGTATAAATTTGACAAGAAAAAATTTTTTTTTAGTTCCAATTAGATAGTGTTTTGGAAAAGTAAGACTTCACAAATTTTTTATTGAAGAAATTTTTTCACAAACACAATGATTTGAGAAATATGAAAATGATGAGATATTTTTCATAATATAAAAACATAATATAAAAATTTTGTCGTGATTTTCTTCATGGATGAAAATAAAAAATTAAATATAAATGGTTATAATCCATGTTGAGATAAATGGGGCTGTAGCTGGTGGAGATAGTGGATGTTGAGTTGAGTTCCATAGCCACAAGAGTGGATTCCGTATAATTGTATCATCGAATAGGAGAATTTAAAAACCAATAAAATTTATGGATTTCATAAGATATCAATGGGGAGTAAAAACCAATACATAAATAAATTTAAATGGAACACATTATCGATAATCAGAATTATTTTAAATGATAAGATAAATCATGAAACGCTAATCCTATTAACAATATTATATTTACTATTTAAAAATATTATGATCTTTCAAAATTAAATTTCTAAAACTAGTATTCATGATATTATTTTTTAAATATATATGAGTAGAAAATATAAATGATGGGGTTTTTTAATTGTGAGGGAGGTCATAAATATTTAGTGTCAAAATTCTATATAACAGAGTCCCTGATACATCATAGTATCAAAGAGTGAATAGGATATAGATTCCATGATCCATCCAAAGAGGAAGTGAAATGTGTTACTGAGTATTCAATGGGATATAGAGAACCATATAATGTAATGATTTACAATGATAAGGAAGTGGGATAACTATTTTATAAATCAGTCTCAGTTGTATAGACATGAAGGATTTCATATGATGACATGTTGATACATCCACATCTTGGATAGAAATATACAACAAGAGGTGTAGAGAAATACTATATTAGAATCACATATTCATTTATTTGGATCATAAATTATAGTAGAGAGTTGTTTCTTTCAATGGGACTCCGGAATTCATAACTCAAAGGGATTATATATTGATAAGATTTGGAAGTTTCTTATTTTCATAAACTTATGAATATTGTCAATGAACTCCTAATGGTGGTGACTAAAAAATCATGTAATGGATTAGATATTATAATAAGTACCTTTAAATATTATTTTTTGTGATTTCTCTAATTACAACTTCTCCTCACAAGAGACTATGAGAATATATTAACTATATTGTCACCATAAAATGTTAAAGAGGTTGATTTTAATTATAATTTTTTATAAAATAATACCACTGATTACTCCCTCTCCAAATAGTAATCATGACCTTGGGAGTCACTAGTTTTATTGGTTGTTTCATTTAATTGTGTTTGATTAACTGGCTTAAAATGTTCTATAAAACGTTGGACATATTATTTTAGTAATAATAAAAAAAAGTTTTTTGTAATAATTGAACGATAAAACATTATATAAACACAATAATTGGATTATGATGTTTAGAGAATATATATTTTAGTTTAAGTGAAATGTGTGTTTCATTGAATTTTAAATACTAAAACTATATTTGATGATCCATTGGATGTATTTTCATGAATAAATAATTTAATTAAAATTTTAAATGATCATTAAAATAATAAATGGAGTTAATATATGTTTCATGGTCTCTTTAAATCTTTCTAAAAATTTTTAATGTAGTTTGAAGTTATCCTAGAGTGTTTTGTTTTTTTTCTAAAAATGGTTGAGAATAATATTTTATATGCATATTATCCTTGAGTATAATAAAAATTTGAAAATGGTAACATTTACAAATAGAATAAGGGAAACATCATAATGAACATAGATCACATGTAATATCCTGTATAGATAAAAAATATAAAAATTAATTGAAACTCTAGTTTTATATAAATTGGAAAAATACAAGACATTAAACAATATGATATATAACATATTTTTTATGATAAGTAGTATATCTAATAAAATTAATAAGAATAACCTTGTGCTCACAATGAGCTAAATATAATTATCCAAGAGCATACATAATTTTTTCTTGATACATAATATTGACTTGAATGTTTTGTACTTTAAGTAAGATAAATTTTTTGATATTTAAAAACAATAATGATATTCAAAAGAATATATAAGATTCATTTTAGATCACATATGATTAATTATGATGATTCCTAAGAGTAGCCTTCAAGTATTTAAATTTATAATTAATATCATCCTTCATTTTATGTAAGTTTAAAAAAGTATTATGAGGAGAAACATATTATTAAACTAGACTATTCCATGATATTTATCTATTTTTAGAAACACTATTCTTAATGGATTAATCCATGATTAAATACAAGTTTTTATGGAGGTTTTAGAAATAAGGTTATATTATGGGAGAATGAATTATAGATAAATATTATCATTTAATGTGAGTATTCAAAAATGGGAAAAATATTCATTTTTACAAGATAATGAATAATAGAAGAATCTGAGAGAAGTGGATTGTCCAAAGAGAGTATCTGAACATATCATTAATAATAGTTTTGAGTAGATTAAATGAGATTAATTAATCATAAATATTTATTTATGTCTTAAGAGGTTGGGATAAGAAGATTTTCTTTCATATCTAGGATCAACATTTAAATATTATCTTATAATATATAAACAAATAGTAAATAGAATTTGAATAATAATATCATAATTCTTCACATAAAGGTAGATTTCTTATTTAAATTATAGAATTTATCTATGTGGTTATAAAGAGTCTATAAGAGAAGTACATTTTTTAAAGGAACTAATATGATGGAAGGAGATGCCAATGATGTGATACTACCGAATAATGTATTCCTTAATATGTGTTAATAATTAAAGTAGGAGATATTTAGGTAACTAATGTTGTTTTGATATAATATTTTAATATATTAATAATAACTATAGTAGATGATATAGATATTCACATTAATTCAATATGGTGAAGAACAAATTGGAATTCAATTTTCTTGAAGAAAATTAATATAGAAAAGTTCAAATACATTACTATAAGAATATGGAAGAAGATCAGGACTACATAGTGCTATAGATACTCTTGATTATCATAATGATCATATATAAAAAGATACAAAACAAATTTAATTATGATAAAGAAGACCAATGTTGTTCCAATGACTATAATAAATTCTACCTCTATGTTTTCTGAATCCGGTTGGTGTTGTGTATTGTAATATACTTAGTGGTAGGTAAATGGCTTGGAAGCCATGTCATTTCACATGTTTTTTCCTCATAATAAAAATATTCATTGAGTGTGTGTGGAATGAAAACCACTATAAACTGAGGACTTGATCATACAATTTGAACAATGCTCCTAAATATCTTGGAATTTTTTTCTTTGGTGTTTTTTATATTTATTACATATATGAAGGATGAATGAGAGATGAGGTTTTTTGATCCATTCACACTAACAAATGGAGTGGTAATAGAAAATCATTTTATTTATAAATAGTTTTCCTAATTGATTAATCCTCTATCAGGGAGGCTATATCAATCCTTATGGTATAATAATTGTTATAAGATCACCCTTTTAAATCGCTATTTACATTCTATATAACTTTTGAGTATTTTTAATTATCTTCCTTAGGGAATCATTAATTGTATATTCAAATGATTTTTGTGTTCCTTTTCAGAAACATTATTAAGAAAATACCATCCAATACATCCCAGAATAGAAGGAAAATATAAAAAGTGAAATTGAGGAATAAAACATCAAATTGAAAAGAAAGGGGTATTCAATACTATATAATGATAATAAAAGTGGAGAAATTACTATTTAATTAGTTAGTAAATACAATATAAAAGATTATATATGAATATCAAATGTGGACACATCTACATTACGAAAAGAGAATAAAAATATTACTTTCTCATGATTTGATTATATTGAAATTAGATCCAAAATGATTTGTGAACATATAGGTGTTAAATCAACAAAAGACAATTTAGAATATATATATAAATTATAAATTAAAAAATTATTTCTTGAATACGAGTAAACAAATAATTTCATTTCAATATTATACTATATATGAATAATGTAAATGTGGGGATGTTTATGTTCCTGTTGATTAAAAAGTTAATTAAAATATAATTTCAAAAATAACATCATTTACTTTTGATTTTGAATTTTTCAGATTAATTTGTGGCTAATTTAGAGACATTAAATATGAGATCTGTTAACATAAATTAAATGATGAATCTATAGAGTAATCCTTATAAAAAAATATAGATGTTTCAAAAGTCTACATATAAATAGAAAAAAAATTTTCTATAAATATGGATCATGGAGAAATGTAATCCAAAATAAAAAAATACCATAATTTAGTTCAATTGAATGATAAAACCATGAAATGTATAGATGATAGAATCAATTTATTGGAAGGAAAAAATATATATACATATAATATTTATGTTAAGAATATACAATTGAAAATGAAAAAAAAATAATGGATATTCAAAATTCAGTGAATAAGAAGATAAATATACATAAATATTAAGATATTCATATTAAGATAATCAAAACAATTATTGGAAAAAATGATTATTTCTATTCAATATTATAATAACACTCTTATTCCAGTGTTTATTAAGTTAGAAAATAAATTAGAAAACATATAAGTTACACAATATTAGTCTTCACATATTAATAAGTGAAGAGATACTATAATATATATTTTTAAGGATGATCATTATGATAGAAGAACTCTATCCATGGTAAAAATAACTTCAAATTATTTTATGATAAGAAATATATAGACTCAATGAGAAAAAGAATATTTACTTCCAAAAATATACTTTTTGATAATTAAATTTTCCCACATATTACATGTCATAAATTAAATTATAAACTCATAGGGGTTGAAAAAAATTCTAAGAAACCCACCAATGCATCAAATGTTTAAACAAGAATGTTTAAGTATATAATTTCTATAAAATATTCTCAAATATAAGGTTTCCTTATAAATATAATAACTACATAAAAATTCTATCTAAAATGTTGTAAAAAGAGGAAAAAGTATAATAATTGTACATTATTTGTTTTGTGGTTGGTTTATTCATATATTTATTGAATGTTGGAATAATTTTCCAATTATTTGATGATAAAAAATTCATATATATTGGGTGAAAAATATTGATTTGAATCAATGTTCATATAACATTAATTTAAAGAATCTAACCATTTGAAACAAATTTAGAAAAATAAAAAATATATTGTTAAATATTATCAAATGAATTCCTTATGATGAATAGTATTGGTTCAGATCCAAAAAGCATGTAGTGAATTCATTTGAAGAGATAAGGCAATAAATGATGAATATAAAATAGAGATAAAGTTAAGGAGGGATTAACATGGGATCTATGACAAAAAAGTATTCTGAAAAAGAAATTCCCTTGAAGTCTAAGAATGATTCTACATGAGAGAAGAAAATATAGTTCTATAATTAAAATATTGTAATAAAACAAGGGATTTTGAAAATAGGTAATGATTATTGATATTAATAGAATAAATATAGAGATATAATCAATATAATCAATATATTATTGAATTAAAAGTTTTGGTTTGGTAAATTCATTTCTAAAAATTATTATAAATTAAAATTAAAATGGATGTTGTCAAAATAGGGAAACCAAATATTTATAGATAATTTATAAAGAACATTATAGCTTGATATACATGTTTTAAATGTTTTCATTATTATGTGACTAGAATAAGAGCAACTGATGAATATAATAATGACAGAATAAAGAAATGTCATTATTGTAATAGCTAAAGTAAATATGAAAATAAATTAAAATTAAAAATATTAAATAAAAATAAACCCAATATTTTATAGAATATTTATATCCAAATAAATAGTGGAGAAAACATGAACTGCTCACTCAATATTAGAGGTAGAAAGAAAATAGTTTATGAGTTGATAAGTAACTGTCAAACTTGTTTCTCTCTACAAGGAACTAAGGACTTTCAACATTTTCTGGATATGTATATGTTTTATTCTATATATGGAATTGATGATGACATATGTGAGAGGATAGAAATAATGTTGTGTTACGTTATTATTTTACAAATAAATTGGGAGATCTATGATTTAGTTATCCATCTTGAGATTCATTATTTATTGAAGAAAAATTACTTAATTAATTTTTGACGTTTATTTTATAAGGTGATCTACCTTGATGAAGAGAAGCTTGTGATAACTCATTTAGTTGGGGAATATTTGAAAAATCATTTATAAATTATTATTTCTTTAGTGTATAATTATAGAGATGTGCCAAAGAATATTATTTTTTAGGGTTATTGTATCATTATTTTATTTGATTGAATCATTTTTTTAAATTTGTAAAGAAACATAAATTCCATTTTCTATAATATTTATTCCATAAAGGGAATAAATTCTATCACAAACAATTTTCTAATTGAAATATAGTGTTATGGTGTTTCTATTTGATAAATGGCTATTAATTGATATAGTAAAATGGGGAAATTAAATAAAATTTTGAATCTATTGACAAATATATATAATTAATGAACATTTTTTGGATGATAATTGGAGAATAATTTTTTAAAAACCAATAATTTCACAAATAGACATAAATTTAATTAATTTCTAACTCATATGTGGTATCTTCTATTGAATTTAATGTTAATAAAGTGTATTTTTAAAGTAATGTTTTTGAAAAAATACTTATAGGAATATCCATTGTGGGTATTGACATAAAACTCAAAATAGAATATTTTTATCCCATTTTATGGGGGTATGTTTTATTTGTCATCGAAAAAAAATGTGTTAATATGAGTTGATTTGATAAAATGGGATAATGATTGAATTACCCATGAAATAAATATAATAGATTTTGAGTTGATGAATATTTAATAATGCCTTGTTGTATTGATTGTCAAATTACCTCATGTTAGCTACATGTTAGAGAAAGACATTCAATAATGGGGGAGAATATATATACATAAGGACTTTATTATAAGGCCCCAGCCTTAAACCTTACTTAATCTTGAGTTATTACAAGATTACACATTGAGGATCTTTTCGGGTTTAGAGTTGTAGAGAATTAGATCATAAAACTTGCATTACATTCCACATATAAACAAATTGGTTACATAAAGATATTATTCTTCATTCCCATCAATGGAAACATATTTAAAATAAACATGGATTCTTTCTTGACACTTCCTTGACACTATCATCATATCATGTACCTTTCCCTTGACCTGTGAAAAACATTTCAAAAAAACTTGGGTTGAGCATAAAAAGCTCAGTAAGGGATATAAAAATATGGAAAGGAAACATGGGTACATATATACATAAGGACGAGATCATACTTTACCCATAAAACATAAGCACTTTAGCATACCTCATCAAATCATGAATAACTCATAGAAATCATAAGACATAAAGGTAACTTGAGGCATTCATAACATTCTTACATAGAGAGTAACCCTCTTGGTTACGTTTGGAATAACCATCACAGTATACTCCCTAAATCTATTTGGAGAAACCTTAACGTTTCACTCCTTCGTGTTACCCAATGCATTGGAGAGCTATATCGGGCTCACCCGCCCTTAGTTTATCACGGAACCACCCGTCTTCATAATAATAACCAAGAACCTCAACATAATCTTATCACATAAAACATGCATAAAGGAAACATAACATTTCCACCTTTCAATCACAAGATATCAATACAACACATTGATATAAAAACATCATGAAAACCATTTTCAATACCAAAATAAAAGAAAAGTAAAACATGGTATTTATTTTTCTTTTAAAAACAAGGTATGGCTTGTAGAGGAAGTCGAAACCCAAATAATGGTCATGGTGGCGGAGAAGTCGTTGTCGCCGCATACGTACGACCAAAACATTCCCTTTTGTCGTTTTGTAAAACGCTTCGTATAAAAAAGATTCCTTTTGAATAAACATAAAAGTCAAAGGGGTTTATAAACCGTATAAAAGAAGGTTGTGTATAAAACAAAATACGCCTCAATGAAAGGAGATTGAGACGAAGTCCCATACCTCGAGTCCGACTTGACTCGATCGTTCTTTAATGTCCTGAATAATAAACTTGAGTTAATTTATACTTGTTTAAGAAACTTTTTAAAGTTCATTATTCCTTTTATATCACTTATTGCCATGTCATGAACACTATAAAATTATTTAAGTTAATAACGGTCGTTTTAACGAACATTGGTACTTGAGTCAAAAATAAGCCCTTTATAATTACATGTTTTTCATGTATCCATTATATCCATAATGGTATTCATGATGTAGATGAAATATATGTCATATATATCCAGTACATGCATGCATTTATAATATTACATAATCATTTAGAGGTAAGAAATGAAATGCACCGTTCATGGAGACGGTAAGCCGTACGTACGCATGAACGCTACTTTCATTTCTATTTCATATTTTATAGAATGGAATCATAATTATATAAAGTTATATTATAATTCCAGTATAATATCATATATAATATCATAGTTCCGTCCTTTATACGTCCCACATATGGTATTTAGCGAATCAAAACACTTTGAGGGGGCGGTAATCCGCACTTCCTTAAATGAAGATATCGCGTTCACCCATAATGGAAACCATAAAGGTATGACCAAAATGGAAAATACAGAAGCTTAAGGAAAACATAAATATATTACATATCATATATGAATATAGTGACATCTTAATGGCCACCTTTGAAGGTGTTAAAAAAATGTTGAACAATCATCGTTTCGGGAGGCATAAATTCACCATCCACGGAAATAGTATGTTCGTTAACCATTAGATGAAGGTGTGTGTAAGTGTAGCTCTAATCCATATTATAAAAACATCCTAGTATATTTAGGATAGTATAGTTGTTACAAAAGAAAAGAATAAAAATAGTTTAGGGGGTTAGAGAAGCAAAATAAAACAAATGGACTCATGTGAAGACTTTACCTTAAAATCGGGTAACTCCCTTTGGTTTGAGCTCAAAGGATTCCTTGGGATGACTTCTACACAAATTGAGGCTTCAAGGAGTAATAGAGAGAAGTGGAGAGAACAAATGGGCAGGGGTTGGCCACGCCAAAGGCTTTGGGAGTGTGGGTAATGAGGTAGAGGTGGGGGCCTTTTATAAGAGGAGAGGAGGGGCACTCTTGGAAAGTAAAGAAATATTACTTTATTTGAAAATGAGTTTCGGATTTAAATGGTACCACATTGATATAATTCGAGGCTAAGGTGATAAGGGTTTGAAATCTACCCATTCAATAGGTTTTGGACATGTGTAGGTTTTAGATATTACATTATCTTTCCATTTTATTTAAATCGTTAAATAATGAGGTCATCGCTGCATCATCATGATGTCATAAATAATTTAATTTATTTAAAGTCTAAAAATTATAAAAAAAATACTATGATGTAGGAGATCGTTTTAGCTTTCCGATGACTATTTATAATAAAAAATATGATCTTTATAACCCCATGTAAAACTTGTTTTATTAAAACATATCATGTTTGTGTCATTTTTACTTTATCATGAAATAAAAAGTTATTTATGTCATTTCCCAACCAAAGTGGCTCCATGGAGGCCCCAAGTTGACCCATGGCTTGTCTTGGTCGGCCATGACACATAAAATGAGGGTAGGACATGTTTCAAGCTCATCTCATTTTATTAAAGCATTATTTTTACCTTAAACTACACTAATTACCACTAATCGCGATTAAAAACTTAATAAGTTACTATTCACCAAAAAATTATTTTAATCTTATTGAACCACATTTTACTTCTTAATGACAACCATGTATGTCGGATTTTTGAAATTCAAAACACAATTATGGCAAAACTTCATTTAAACGGAAAATCAGTTTTTATAAGTACCACTTAGTGGTTTCACTATTCATCAAAAATTGAAGTTTTTCAGAAAATTACCAAAAAATCACCCTAAGCTATATTTGATATTATGAATTCAAAAATGAAGTATATTTTACAAAATTCAAAACATATAAGTCACATTAATTAATTTAATAATTAATTCCTGCTGTCAGAGCAAATAGCGTGTTTTTATGAAACAATAAGTATCAAAAGATTGACACCAGTTTAAGTCCAATTTCAAAGTCAAATTGATTCCAATGACCACCATTGGATTAAATGGTAAAAATATATTCTAATTTCACTTCAAAACCAATTCAAAAGATAATCTAATCATATAAATAAATTAGATTAAAAAACAGTTTTGATGTAAAATGCAGTATTTTTCACAATTCATTAAAAAATGAACATTGTACGAAAAATACCAAAAATTCACACAAAGTAAATTTTGATGTCCCAATAATAAAGAATATGTTTATTTTGACAAACATAGATTAAAAAATTGTCAAAAGATAGATTGAAAAATGGTTTTCCATCAAAAGGCAGTAAAAAAATCTTTTAAAAATATTAGTGTATTTCATGCTTGAGATTGGATTTATTTTCATTTTAAGCCTCTAAAACAGTATCTAGTTCATTAATAGACATAGATAAAAATATCTATTTTTCATTACTTACTTGGGATGTTACATCCTTCCCCCCTTTAGAAAATTGCGTCCCCGCAATTTATTTACTTATCGAATAAATGAGGGTACCTATCCCTCATTGCTTTTTCAGATTCCCATGTTGCCTCTTACATCATGTGGTTTTTCCACTAAACCTTTACCTGCTTAATCACCTTATTCCGTAACACTTGCTCCTTATGGTCAAGAATCTGGACCGGTTGTTCCTCATAAGATAGGTTCTCTTACAGCTGAACTACCTCTGGACTCAAAACATGAGATGGATTTGGCATGTACTTTCTCAACATAGAAACGTGAAATACATTGTGTACCTGAGATTAACTCGGAGGTAAATCCACTCGGTAAGCAACTAATCCAACTCTCTCTAGAATTTCATATGGTCCAATAAACCTTGGAATCAGCTTTCCTTTCTTACGAAATCACATCACACTTTTCCATGGTGATACTTTGAGAAAAACATGATCACCTACCTCAAAAGATAGATCCTCCCTCCTGTTGTCTACATAACTCTTCTGCCTACTCTGAGTTGTTCTCATGTGCTTCTGAATCAGCTGAACTTGTTCTGCCATCTCTTCTACCAATTCTGGTCCCATCAACTTCCTTTCACCCACTTCATCTCAGAAAGCTGGAGTTCGACACCGCTTCCCATATAATGCCTGAAATGGTGCCATCTGTATACTGGAATGAAAACTGTTATTATATGAAAATTCAACCAAAGAAAGATATTGGTCCCAACTTCCCTGATAATCCATAGAGCAAGAACGTAGCATATCATCCAAGGTCTGAATTGTTCGTTCTGACTACCCATCTGATTGAGGATGAAAAGATGTACTAAAATTTAATTCAGTACCCAACGACTTCTGAAGGCCTTTACAAAAGTTAGAAGTGAACCTGGGATCACGATCAGATACAATGGAGAGAGGAACTCCATGTAACCTGACTATGTATTTAAGATACAAATGGGAAATTTGATCTAGGTAAAAAGTATCTTGTATAGCAAGGAAATGAGCAGATTTGGTCAAGCGATCAACAATAACCCAGATTGCATTATTACCTCGAGATGTCTTCGGTAATCCCACAACAAAGTCCATGGATATATTCTCTCATTTCCACTCTGGCACTGGTAAAGGCTGAAGCATCCCTTTTGGTAACTGCCTTTCTGCTTTAACCTGTTGACATGTCAATCACTTCACAGTAAAATCAGCAATATCTCTTTTCATTCCATCCCACCAGTAATACTCCCACAGATCTCTGTACATCTTAGTACTGCCAGGATGAACTGAAAACGGAGAACTATGAGCTTCACATAACAAATCTCTCTTCAACAGTGAATCACAAGGCACACACAATCTCTTCCAAAATCTCAAAACACAATCATTATCAATGTTGAATTCAGGCAACTTACCTTTCTGAACCAGCTCTACCTTCTTCTGCAACTCACTGTCTTGCTTCTGTGCTGGCTTGATTCTATCTGATAGAGATGATCTCACTAATACCTGAAACAAAATAGAAAAACTTCCTGCACCAACAACTTCTATGCCAAAGTTCATCAAATCCTTAACCAAAGGATCACATTCCAAACGCAACATTTCTAATGAAGCATTACTTTTTCGACTCAAAGAATCAGCCACTTTATTTGCTTTTCCCGGATGGTAATGAATTGTACAATCATAATCCTTGATTAATTCTAGCCATCTCCTTTGTCTCATGTTCAATTATTTCTGAGTGAATATATACTTTAAACTTTTGTGATCGGTATATATTTCACACTTTACTCCATACAAATGATGCCTCCAAATTTTTAAAGAGAAAACAACAACAGCTAATTCCAGATCATGTGTTGGGTAATTTACCTCATGAGTCTTCAACTGTCGTGAAGCATAAGAAATTACCTGATCATTCTGCATTAGGACGCAACCAAGCCCTTTCAATGAAGCATCACTGTAGATAACAAACTCACCATTCCTGGAAGGTAGTGCCAAAACTGGAGCATTCACCAATCTTCTTTTCAATTCCTAAAAACAATCATCACATTCTTTTGTCCAGATAAACATAACACCCTTCCGAGTTAGCTTAGTCATTGGACTAGATAACCGTGAAAAATTTCTAACAAACCATCGGTAATAGCCTGCCAAACCAAGAAATCTAAGAATCTCAGTTACATTTTTGGGTCTTGGCCATTCTTCCACAACTTTTGTTTTTGCAGGATCAACAGTTATTCCATCTTTAGAAACAATATGACCAAGGAAAGAAATTTGTTGCAACCAAAACTCACACTTGCTGAATTTTCCATACAGTTTCTTTACTTTTAAGGTTTTCAAAATAACCCTTAAATGTCTTTCATGCTCCTCTTTACTTTTAGAAAACACCAAAATATCATCAATGAAAACCACCACAAACTTATCCAAGAACTCATGGAAAATTCTATTCATTAGTCCATGAATACAGCAGGTGCATTGGTTAGCCCAAAAGGCATTACTACAAATTCATAATGGCCATATCTCATACGGAACGCGGTCTTCGGAATATCTGCCTCCTTTACCTTCAGCTAATGGTACCCCGATCTCAAGTCAATCTTTGAAAAATACTAAGCTCCCTAGAGCTGATCAAACAAATCATAGATATGAGGCAAAAGATATTTGTTCTTAACAGTGATGTTATTCAAGTCTCTATAATCAATGCAAAGTCTCATAGAACCATATTTCTTTTTAACAAATAAAACTGGAGCACCCCATGGTGATGTGCTAGGTCGAATGAAACATTTCTCTAATAAATCTTGCAATTGCTCCTTCAACACTAAAAGTTCAATTTGAGCCATTAGATAAGGGGGTTTTGAAATTGGCTTAGTATCAGGAACTAAGTCAACAGTAAACTCAACTTCCTGATCTGGTATTATTCCAGGCAACTCATCAGGGAAAACATCAGGATACTCATTTACCACTGGCACATCATTAATCTGAACAGTTCCTTTATTTTCAATGATGTGTGCAAGGTAACATTCATTTCCATCTTTTACAAGTTTCTTGGCCTCTTGATAAGTTATCAACAGTAAGGGTTCATTCTTGTACACAAACTGAAATTCTTTCTGAAAAGAAACTTCTTTATCTCTACAGTCAATCTTAGCATGGTAAATAGAGAGCCAATCCATACCCAGGATAACATCAAACTCTACTAGAGGTAGAACAATAAGGTTTGCAAGTAGGTTCTTTCCACAGATAAGGATAGGAAGATTCTTATAAATTCTTTTTGCCTCAACATTCCCCAAGGTGTTTTTACCAAAAGTTCAGGAGTCATTTCTTGAGATGGTATTCACATTTTACTAGAAAAGGTTTCAGAGGTGAACGAATGTGTAGACCCCGAATCAAACAACACACTGGCATAATCTGAAAAAACAAACAAAGTACCTGATACAACTTCAATTGATGGCCCGACATCTGCTGAAGTAGTTGCAAAGGTTTTCAGCACCCCTTCCTGCTTGTAGTCTAACTGCTTCCCATCACTCAAGCTCTTTTTCGGACACTAATTTGCATAGTGACCCATCTCATTGCACTTATAACATTTCACTAACTGTAAATCAAATTTGTTCTTACCTTCACCTTGATCCTTTTCAGTGCAATCACAAGCCTTGTGTCCCATCTTACCACATCGGTAGCACTTTCCAGAATTCAGAAGACATTCCCCAGCATGCCTTTTGCCACATTTATCACAAACTGGAAAATTAGTTTTCTTACCATCAGAATTTTTTAGAGAATTCTTACCTTTCTCCTTCCACCTCGGTCTCTTCTTCTGTTGGTTGTTATAGAACACTTGATCATCGGAAAACTCCATTTCCACCTTCTCAGCACATCGAACAAGCTTTTCATAACTTTTAAACTCACGAGAAGCTAATTCACTTCGATATTTTGGCTTTAATCTTGAGTAAAAATGATTGATTTTTCTATCAAGGTCTCGGATAAAATTTTGAGCATACCTTGCCAATCGAGTGAACCTTTCTTCATAGGCAGCCACTGAGTCTTCCTCTTGCCTCAATTCCAAGAATTTCTTTTCCATCCTAAGTCGAACAGCCTTAGGAAAATACTTCTCAAGAAACATACCTTTGAATTCATCCCAGTCGAGAGCATCAATCTCATCAGCGTCCCTGATATTTTTAACCATCGACCACCACTGATCTACCTCACCCTCCAAATGGAAAATAGCAAGACTAACCTTTTGATTGTCTGAACACCCCATGACATCAAAAATCTTCTCCAGTGCTTTAATCCACCCTTCAGCTAGCACAGGGTCAGATGATCCTCTGAATGATGGGGGATGTTGCCTCATGAAATGTTCCACCACTGACATGTTCCTCTGCGGTTGATCTGGCTGATCTCATGCATGGATACCACCACCATTTATCGCTTGAGTCAACTGCGCCATTACTGCAACAAACTGTTCAGTTCCAATTCCGACCATCTCAGGATGCTGATTCGGAAGGTTATTTTCTTCTGTATGCCTTCCTAGCACTGCTTCCTTGTTTCCTCTGCGGAAAACCATTCTGAACAAACATGTCTTAGGTGAAGCAACATGGTAATCTTCAAATGCTATATCATTTCAAAAAAAAATATTTTTTTGGATAATCATTTAATAGAATTATAACTCCTAAAGATATCTAAACCGACCTCTGATACCAACTATAAGGCCACAGCCTTAAACCTTACTTAATCTTGAGTTATTACAAGATTACACATCGAGGATCTTTTCGGGTTTAGAGTTTTAGAGAATTAGATCATAAAACATGCATTACATTCCACATATAAACAAAGTAGTTACATAAAGATAGTATTCTTCATTCCCATCAATGGAAACATATTTAAAATAAACATGGATTCTTTCTTGACACTTCCTTGACACTATCATCATATCATGTACCTTTCCCTTGACCTGTGAAGAACATTTAAAAAAAACTCGGGATGAGCATAAAAAGCTCAGTAAGGGATATAAAAATATGGAAAGGAAACATGGGTATATATATACATAAGGATGACATCATACTTTACCCATAAAACATAATCACTTTAACATACCTCATCAAATCATGAATAACTCATAGAAAATCATAAATCATAAAGGTAACTTGAGGCATTCATAACATTCTTACATAGGGAGTAACCCTCTTGGTTACGTTTGGAATACCCATCATAGTATATTCCCTAAATCCCTTCGGAGAAACCTTAATGTTTCACTCCTTCGTGTTACCCAATGCATTGGAGAGATATATCGGGCTCACCCGCCCTTAGTTTACCACGGAACCACCCATCTTCATAATAATTCCCAAGAACCTCAACATAATCTTATCACATAAAACATGCATAAAAAACATAACATTTCCACCTTTCAATCACAAGATATCAATACAACACATTGATATAAAAACATCATGAAAACCATTTCAATACCAAAATAAAAGAAAAGTAAAACATGGTATTTATTTTTCTTTTAAAAACAAGGTATGGCTTGTAGAGGAAGTCGAAACCCAAATAATGGTCACGGCGGCGGAGAAGTCACTATCGCCGCATACGTACAACAAAAACATTCCCTTTTTTCGTTTTGTAAAACGCTTCGTATAAAAAATATTCCTTTTGAATAAACGTAAAATTCAAAGGGGTTTATACACCGTATAAAAGAATGTTGTGTATAAAACAAAATATTCCTCAATGAAAGGAGATTGAGATGAAGTCCCATACCTCGGGTCCGACTTGACTCGATCGTTCTTTAATGTCCTGAATAATAAACTTGAGTTAATTTCTACTTGTTTAAGAACCTTTTTCAAGTTCATTATTCCTTTTATATAACTTATTTCCATGTCATGAACAATATGTAATTATTTAAGTTAATAACGGTCGTTTTAACGATCATTAGTACTTGAGTAAAAAATAAGCCCTTTATAATTACATGTTGTTCATGTATCCATTATATCCATAATGGTATTAATGATGTAGATAACATATATGTCATATATATCCAGTAGATTCATGCATTTATAATATTACATAATCATTTAGAGGTAAGAAATGAAATGCACCGTTCATAGAGACGGTAAGCCGTACGTACGCATGAACGCTACTTTCATTTCTAGTTCGTATTTTATAGAATGGAATCATAATTATATAAAGGTATATTATAATTCCAGTATAATATCATATATAATATCATAGTCCCATCCTTTATATGTCCCACATATGGTATTTAACGAATCAAATCACTTTGAGGGGGCGGTAGTCCGCACTTCCTTAAATGAAGATATCGCGTTCACCTATAATGGAAACCATAAAGGTATGACCAAAAATGAAAATACAGAAGCTTAAGGAAAACATAAACATATTACATATCATATATAAATATAGTGACATCTTAATGGCCACCTTTGAAGGTGTTAAAAGAATGTTGAACAATCATCGTTTCGGGAGGCATAAGTTCACCATCCACGGAAACAGTATGTTCGTTAACCATTAGATGAAGGTGTGTTTAAGTGTAGCTCTAATAAATATTATAAAAACATCCTATTATGTTGAGGATACTGGAGTTGTTACAAAAGAAAATAATAAAAAGAGTTTATGGGGTTGGAGAAGAAAAATAAAACAAACGGACTCATGTGAAGACTTTACCTTAAAATCGGGTAACTCCCTTTGGTTTGAGCTCAAAGGCTTCCTTGGGAAGACTTCTGCCAATGTGAGGCTTCAAGGAGTAAGATAGGGAAGTGGAGAGACAAAATGGGCAGGGTTTGGCCGAGCCAAAGGCTTTGGGAGTGTGGGTAATGAGGTAGAGGTGGGGGCCTTTTATAAGAGGAGAGGAAGGGCACTCTTGGAAAGTAAAGAAATATTACATTATTTGAAAATGAGTTTCGGATTTAAATGGAACCACATTGATATAATTCTAGTATAAGGTGATAAGGGTTCAAAATCTACCCATACAATAGGTTTTGGACATGTGTAGGTTTTATATATTACATTATCTTTCCATTTTATTTAAATTGTTAAATAATGAGGTCATCGCTGCATCATCATGATGTCATAAATAATTTAATTTATTTAAAGTCTAAAAATTAAAAAAATGATACTACGATGTAGGAGATCGTATTAGCTTTCCGATGACTATTTATAATCAAAAATCTGATCCTTATAACCCCATGTAAAAATTGTTTTAGTAAAACCTATCATGTTTGAGTCATTTTTACTTTATCATTAAATAAAAAGTTATTTATGTCATTTCCCAACCAAAGTGGCTCCATGGGGTCCCCAAGTTGACCCATGGCTTGTCTTGGTCGGCCATGACACATACAATGAGGGTAGGACATGTGTCAAGCTCATCTCATTTTATTAAAGTATTATTTTTACCTTAAACTACACTAATTACCACTAATCGCGATTAAAAACATAATAAGTTACTATTCACCAAAAAATTATTTTAATCTCATTGAACCATATTTTACTTCTTAATGACAACCATGTATGTCGGATTTTTGAAATTCAAAACACAATGATCCCAAAATTTCATTTAAACGGAAAATCGGTTTTTATAAGTACCACTTAGTGGTTTCACTATTCATCAAAAATTGAACTTTTTCAGAAAATTACCAAAAAAATCACCCTAAGCTATATTTGATATTCTGAATTCAAAAATGAAGTCTATTTTACAAAATTCAAAACATATAAGTCACATTAATTAATTTAATAATTAATTCCCGCTGTCAGAGAAAATAACGTGTTTTTATGAAACAATAAGTATCAAAAGATTGACACCAGTTTAAGTCCAATTTCAAAGTTAAATTGATTCCAATGACCACCATTGGATTAAATGGTAAAAATATATTCTAATTTCACTTCAAAACCAATTCAAAAGATAATCTAATCATATAAATAAATTAAATTAAAAAGCAGTTTTGATGTAAAATGCAGTATTTTTCACTATTCATTAAAAAATGAACATTGTATGAAAAATACCAAAAATTCACACAAAGTAAATTTTGATGTCCCAATAATAAAGAATAAGTTTATTTTGACAAAAATAGCTTATAAAATTGTCAAAAGATAGATTGAAAAATGGTTTGCCATCAAAAGGCAGTAAAACAATCTTTTAAAAATATTAGTGTATTCCATGCTTGAGATTGGATTTATTTTCATTTTAAGCCTCTAAAACACAATCTAGTTCATTAATAGACATAGATAAAAATATATATTATTCATTACTTACTTGGGATGTTACATTTATAATGAATGTTGGATATTTTTTCTTTTCCCCTGATCTGGATACTATAGATCTATCAATATATTTATAAAGAAGATTTAGTCAAGGGACCTAGATTAAGATAATACTATGGATGAATCTTAAGGAAGATAAATGAGTTTTTATAAAAAAAATGTTTCAGATGTAGTCTAATCAATATAGATTAATTATAATTATTATGAAGAAGAAATTATAATGAGTCATAGAGCATTTTTAATATTACTACTAGATAATATTGGAACTATCTACCAAATTTTCTCATTTAATTTAGAATATGTTGATGATTTATGTTTGGAGGTATTCTTTAGACTTGTAGTGAATAATTTGTTTCATAATTAATAATTTCAATTTCTGTTAGATAAGCTATTTTTGAATATTAATGAATAAAATTTTCTATTTGTTTTCAATATTAACTCAACATGTGTTATAAATCATGATGTTTCTTGCATTATATAAAAGTTACAATTCAATTATTTCATTTGGAGAAGCCTTATTTGTGTTGATCTAAAATAATTTATGCATATATTGATAAATAATGAATGTATCCTTGATGAAAAATTGGATGTATGTTAATGTTATGAAAAATAATTTGATCTTGTACAATGTTATTGAAATTAATAATGGAATTTATATGTATTTAAAGGGATTTATAAATCATTATTACATCAATAATTTTTATTTTAACATACCTTGAACTATTTTGTGTTGATTTAATGGTGCCCAGTAATGCTAGACTTTATATGTAATATAATTGGGTTTTCTGAAAATCAGAAATAAAAATACGATATAATACAACATGTAAAATTTGGAAAAGTATTAAGAACATACACAATATCTAGAGAAGATATAACATTTATAAAAGGAAAGTGTAAGGCATTTTCATGAAAATTTAAAAGTACTTTTAAGTTCACACTATGATACAAAACATCACTTTAATTATAGGTATTGTTCCCCAAAACAAGTGCATAGATATATATGAGATAAAACATAGATATTTATGATTAAATCATGGATTATATAAGGATTATTATTTTATCAAAATGATTATCATTTAAATTACACTATTTAGTAAAGATTATATTGAGGATTTATAAGAATAATTTAAAGATTATAGATAATAAATTATAATGACTTTGGATCATTTAAGATTAAATTTGAATATAAATAATAGTGAAAAAAGATTTCATCTCATGTATATGATTAATTTTGAGGTCATGTATGATGAAACATCATTCATAGGTAAAATATAACATTAAAGTAGATAATTTTGCATTATTCTAGTGTGTTTAAAAATCACAATTCATTATTAATAAATAAATTTTATTAAGATAATATTTTGAGATTTTTTTTAAGATTATGCTTATATTATCTTATGAATAATTCTTCTGTAATATTATTATTTGATTTGATCATGCATAAATTGGAAGATAATTTTTTTGGGGGAAGATTAAAATAAAAAAATTAGATTCGAGGAGAGAACAAAATAATATCATGATCGATCATTATAGATATTTCGACCAGTATAAATGAGATTACAGAATTATATATCCTTGATGTATAGTTTACGATGTTGTAATATGAATATATTATTATATATCTACATAATCAAATTAATTATTTTCATCTAATATCTAATCATAAATAAAATATAAGTTGAATAATAAATTATCAATGTATAATTAAAAGTGAGTTTCCATATTTGAATTATGTGATATACTCTATATATTCATGATAAGTCTATAAAAATATAAACTATTTGAAAGGAAAAAAAAGATGCGAGGAGATGCAGTTGAAGTTTAGTTAGAGAGTAAATTTTCTATTAAGGCCATTAATGAATGAAATGGGGAGATACTAAGAAAACTATCACTATTGTGATATAATATCATGATAATTAAAGTACAATGTGAAGATATGGATGATGCAATGTGGTTCATTCTATCTTATGATTAATAGATTGGCCTCTAATGTTCTTGAAAAAAAGTATATACAAGAATATTTTAATACAGTGGAGGAAGGATACCATACCAACTTTATCCCATATAAACATGTGTTTATAACAATAATAATAATAATTCAAAAACATCCAACTTAATCTAGTTGTAAAGAATAATCCATAGTTGATTCCACTTTCAAGGATGCCCCCTAAGTGGGCTTCCAATGAATCTGATTATTTTTTTAATTATGATTTATTTGGTGGAAGGTATAAGGGATCAAGGAAATCATATTACTACTTGGTCATTCAACATAATAAAATATATCATTCATGTTTCTTTTGGATAACAACAACAATACGTTGATTAACAACTCACACATTTGGTCTGACCCTCATAAATATTTGTCGGTGTCTTCATTGTTGTTTATTTATGTTAGTGTATGCATATAGGTCAATTGTGAAATGGGATTTTTTGATCCATTAAATATAATTGGTGTAGAGTTAAATGAAAATAATTAATAATTATCCATACTGATTACCCCCCCCCCCTCAATTTGGATGCTCCAATCCTATTAAAACAACGATGTGGTATACTTTTCTAGATAAATAATTGACTTCAGTGATTATTATGAAAAAAATAAACATATTGGGGAATTTATGAACAAGATAATATCATTTATAACTCATATCAAATTTTTGAATTAGTATGAAATAATGATTAAATCATCTTATTCAAGATAATGTGAAACGATGAACCTTCTATGATTATGATGATCCGTGGTATATGACTAAGGGTACTGTATATGGTTAGGTTTATTCAATTTAAATATTAATGGTGTTGTTATTTTATAATTCATGTAATAAGATTTATTAATTGAGGTGATAACGAATTGGATTTAGTATTATGATTATGTGAAGCTGATGAATGATATAAATGTTTATGGAATTTATCCTCAGAAATTTACTATTTTGTATTAATGGTTTATTTGAAACTCATATCTCCCTCCTAATATATATTATATGAGGGTATTGTACATGATACAATGGATTATTTAATTATTTCCTCTATAAATGTGATAATATCTCTATGTGAGGATAACCAACTTAGTGGACCATAGAGTATTCAACAAATGATTTTTATCTCATAATATGAATGTTTAAAAGATATGGTATGGTAAGAATATAATATTTTTTGAATACTGTATTAACATTTTTTCCTTTACCTTCATATATTTATGAGATTGTAAACAATAATAATGTATATGGTTGCCAGATAATGAAAATAGTGTGGAAGGTATGGTGACTATGTTGATGGGGATGTAGATGACACACTGATATATTATGTTAGAGGCTAAAGTATATTTACGAGATTATATCATCTTTTAATAATATATTTTAATGTTATTTTAATATATAGATTATATTATGTCAATCAAACTACCATCATAGAGATGTTTTCTTAGGTGAAATCCAACTACCAACCAATGGGTGGGAAAACCCAATTACCATCATAGTTTACCCACCCTCAACCCCACTAGTTATTTTCGATTGGATTAGTATTAGTTATTTGTTGTTTTATTTATGGTTACGTAATTATAGGTTGAGTGGTTATGATACAGGGTTTTTGTAATGATATTATACGTTAGGAATATAAGAAATAATTAGATCAAGTTTCTTTGTGAGGACATATTTATATTTTCAAAGCATGTTTTATATTATATATACATTTTCAATAATGGAGATATAAATATGGTGATATGTTAGTTTATTAAAAATAATATCTAGGCTTATATACTATGACTTATAGACTTATGGAATCAACTAAACTAATCTAAAATATTTTATTATGTTATTATAATGGGTTTTTTAATTATTATTTGTCCGTGATTACATTGACCAATATTTATCTATTATAAACTAATAAATAATTAGGAGTTTACATCATTTATTATTATGTATATATTATATTGACGTTGTTTGTAATAATTTGTGGAATAAATTTTTGTTATGCGGACATACTAACCCCATTTTGTATATAAATGGGTATTTGAGCGTGTTTGTGGATTTGTTGGTAAATTTTTTCTTAGTGGAAAATATTTAGAGTGTGATCATGGTTTTACGGGATTGAATCATAAACTAATGAAATATATTAGGATTTTTATGTTTCCCTTAAAATAGTAAAAAAAACTATTTGGTTGAAGGTTTTTTTATTTACTTTTTTATATTTCATGGCATTCATGGAAAAAATATTTATTATCGTACTTGTTGATAATAGTTTTTTTTATTTTTCATGGTTTAGATTTTTCATTTACTTTTATTGAATTCCATTACGTTCTTTAATATATAATTACTTCCATTGTTATTTAAAACCCCTTAGTTAAAATCATTATCACTTTCCATAATCAAGGAATTTTTGTGATAGAAAATGCATCCTATTCATTGATCTATTAAGGGATATGAGTTGGAATGGTTTGAGATTGCATCTATCCAAATTCTTCTTTGATTGATCTATGATTATTATCCATTAAAACATGGTCAATACAAATACTTTAACTCAAAGTAGACACACAATATCATAAAAAATACTTATTATAGAAATTGTATATATAGAATATAGTTGTAAACTACTGATCACTAAAACTATAGTATATTATAGTAAAAAGGAATGGTTTATTTTTGTTAAACCAAAGAATCCTAAAATCATCAAATTAGATAAAATATTCTCATTGATCATAACCATTATACTTATATTCTAATTAAACTAAAACATTGTGTTGAATTCGAATCATTGAAATTTATACCACTTTTATTTCTATAAATTTTATTCATGTAACATAACTATAGAGAAAAATATATTTTTCCACATAATAGAATTTTATTATTCATTTGTAAATGGATTATACTCTATGGAATAGTCTCATCATTCATGACATTTTATATAGTAGTATATTCTTTTACATTATCAAAATAATAATATAAAATGAAAATATTTCACCCATCACGTCATTTAATATATGGATATTGTGAAATATTGGGTTCAGAATATATTAATTTATATTCATCTGTGAGACTAGTGGATGGATTGGGTGGGATATAATTTTAATAATTTTTCCAATTAAGGTTTTGATTCTTGTTTTATGTATTTAATTTAGAATTATGTGTTTGAGGATGATATTTTGGTTATTATAGCATACAGTTTGAGATTTTATCAAGTGTTTAAGATTTCCTTAGGACTGGTTCCGCATATAGTTTGAAATTTTAGGTGACACCAATTAGCCAATGTAGTCAATAATGTACATGTTGAATCTGAAAAAACCAAAAGGTTTAGGAGATTCACCTATTACTTGATATAGCTATACAAGTTACTAAATAGAATCTAAATTTTTTAGCGAGATAATTATTTTTATATCCCCTCATAACTTTTTAATTTTAACATCTATTCTATTAAAATTATGTTTGCATGTATCCTTTGAGGGCCCCTCTTTAGGAACCTCCTTTACCCCTTCACCTCTTTATCCCTATTTTTGTTTCATGGTTTATTTAGGGATGTGTCATCATGGAAATACAAATTTAATCCCATATTTTTATCCTATTGGTCATTTCTGTACTATTTATTCTAGTTTCTTTGATAAATGAGTTTTTCAATAAGGTATATCACCAAATTCATGTTGAAATCTATTTGGATGACTTGGATCTTTCTTTTTAGGGTAAAGGGAGATATATGTGAGTACATTCATAGTGACTGTTACTTATTTTAATATGGAATTTTTGTTTTCTAATTTAATTAGTATTTTATATGATTGATTTTAAGATTATGGTTTATTTAGGATTAAAATGGTTGGGCATTCTTATAAATTATCGTCAGGATAATTATTGTGATATTTTACCATTGTATTGGCTAGGTCTAGTTTATGGTATTCAATATTTTTGTATTATTTTTATAGTAAATTCTTTATAAATAGTTTCGGGAAGGATTTTATAGAATTATATATTTTCATTAGATTCTTAGGAGTGATTCTTTAAAGCTAATCTAATGGTTTGATGTTTCATCTAATATAAAATTCCAAGGGATTCCTATTTGGAGTTTTCATGGGTTCATTTTTTAATAATATAAATATGATCACACGTATTTTCAAAAGTATGCATAATGATTTTTCTTATAATATTATTTTATGTAAATTTATTTTGTTTTCTAGGAAATGATATATTCATGTATGGAAAAAAATTTATATCAATTTACCTAAATTTTTAGTTCATAATTAAATTATTATTTATTATGGTCTTGAATTTTATATAGATTAATTAATGGGTTAGAAAATTATGTACTTGCTTAAGTTTTAATTTATTGATCTATACATTGAAGAAACTTAAACAAAAATTATACCTATTGTTCCTTTCCCAAGTTAATCAAGTGTAAGGATAAGTTTTGTTCGATAATTTCATAAATTAAAATGAAAAATAATGGGACCTATATTACCTAACCAAATATATTTATGTATTTATTTTTTATTGAAACGATAAAATATCATTAAAGGTAGAAAGAACTTTAATAACCCCAAAAAATAATTTTTTAGTGTTAGTTAATGGTTTATATGTGTGAATAATTATAATTTCTGATATTAATAATTTAACCTTATGGTAAAGAATATAATATCCCTAAAAATTTAAATCAATAATATTACACCCTAAAATACCTGTAATGATTCTAGATGTTTCTTAAATGGTTAGAATGGGATATTGTAGGCTTTATAGTGATAACAAAATGTTATGTATATATGTATATACAATATAACTAGTTCAGTGATACATTAGAATTTTGATTCAATTTTTCAATGATAACAATTTAATATAATAAGATGGAATATAATATAAGATTCATTAATTTTATCATATAATCTATTTAGAGAAAACATGATAATTTATTTACATGTCCTCTTAAATGAGTTATACCAATCTTGTAATTCATGATGACTTGAAATAAATAGTCATATTTTAGACACCAAAATCTAGTTCTTCCAATTGTAAAGTGTTATTAAACAACCATTCATATTATTTGGTTATATAACCCCAACTCTTATATTAAATATATACGTTATGAAACATTACACCCAAATATACCTTAATGAGTTATATATAAAATAAGAAAAGATAACCTTGGATTATTAATGTTCATTAGTGATTATGTAGTGTCCAGATATTGAAGGATAGTGGAGAATATTTTACACTCTTATATGGTTGGTTAAAAAATACTGACAAAATATTATTGCATACATGTTATTTTATGGCACATGGATCATTAATGGACATAGTGAATCATTTGTTGGGTATATAATTAGATACCCTTAATTATATGCATGTTATATCCTATGGCATATTTCTTTCTCAAAAATATTGTGATAATATATGCATTTAATAGAATGAATAAATCAATAGAATAATCATATTATATCAGTGATAAAATTATTGAATGATCTAATGATCCCATATCACATTCCAATAATAAGAGTAACATGATTATTTTCATTAATATGTATTTTATTATTCAAGTGACTTTTAGTTGGTACATTTTCTTATTAAGTTTCATGGTAGAGGTATAACTACTGTATTAAAATATTGGAAAATGTTGAAAATTCTTAAGAAAAACATAATTATATTATACTTATATAATGATACATAGTTACCCCAATTGTAAATAACTAGTTTATGGAATGTGATAGGGTCACAATAACCCAACTCATTTTACGAATTCCCTTTTCTACAATATGATGGTCATATTGGTTATCCTAACTCTTGAATATACAGTTCTTTTTCCCCTAAATGGTATATGTGTTTCTCCCTATCACTTACATAAATGTGATATCAACCATTGTTTTCTTAACTATTTTTTCATAGATATAATTACCTCGGCTCAAAAATGTATACTGCGTAATAATATTCTTGTGATGGGGAGTTATTCTTTAAAACTACATGTAAACAATATTCTATTTATATAGATAATGTTTTATAAATCATTTTTAATGATTTATTATTTTTTAAATGTATAGAAATATATGATGCATGATCATGGGTACATTCGACGTGTCTTGTAACTATGGTAAAAACCTATTTAGTATAATATGTCAACACAATATAAATTCAATTTTGTAATCATATATTTTCATAGACTATTTTTTAGGTAACTATAGGTAAAATTATATGTCTATATAATTTTTTCTCATTATTCATTATATTGTTTGTATGTTTCTGTTTATAATTAGTGTTGGAGTTGGATTCTACAATTCATTTTTGTCCCTTATTGGTGAACATTACATACCTAATTTTTTTATAAACTATATCACAGTATGCTCATTTATATTGTATGATATGCATTTAATAGTTGTAGTACTATGTTTATTTGTTTGGAATTGACTAATATCTAGTGGTTAAATAACTCTCTACATATACTCTGAGACATAAGGTGCAAGTCACTGATCCCTAGATATTGGGGTGTTCTTCCAAGTACCTTTGGGGGATATACCCAAGGTTGTTCTTGAAATCTAATAAATGTCTCTATAGACATTTTTTCACCCAAAAAATTCAACATAAAATGGTGTGTTTAACAATTCATTGTCATATCATTTCTACTAAAAAAATTCTGTTTTCTACATAACATAATCTATATTTTTATCAATAATACAAAAACAATATACTTATATAAAAAAGAGTGATTGAAACCATGGAAACATCATGCCATTTATATTTAAGACATCACTACTATAATATCTAAGAACACTAAAATTATTAAAATGAAAAACAAATATAAAATAAACATGGCATATAATTCATAAGATAATCATAATAAATGGGGACAGATAATATAAAATAATAGAAATATTTATATAGTTATAATCAATGATTAAACAATGACTCGACCTCTAAAACAATTCCCCCTAACCAAAAAAATATTACATTAATAGCACTGGAATCTATTTTAGAATCCAAAAAATTGCACTAACAATGGATGTTACCACTTTAATATGTATATGTGCATATTGGTGAATACCTATGATAGAGACATGGGTATGGTATTTATTACACAATGATATTGGCTTGGAAAAACACGGTGCAATTTCGGCAACATAACGGCTTGACATAAGGATTCATGAAAATGGTTGATAAGAGAGAAAAGGGTGTCTTATAATATTTACATGAAATGGAAAGTAATGTGGTCATATGGATACATTTCCCAACAAACATAATAGAATTTTGATGCATAATAACAAAGAATTACTTAGATGTAAAAGTTGGGAGAGAAATCCCTCACGGAATTTCAGCATGGTAACAGGTGTACATGGGAGGCATAAATGAGAATTAAAGGGGTCTACTATCATCCAAAAATAAATATGGAAGTATGGGGAGGTGAGAAATCATACCCCCAACATTTCAATTGAAAAAAGGGAAAAACAACTTATAGAAAATTGGACAAAAATGAGAAAGGAAGAAATCACTTACATGGAAGTGTGATCCCAATGGCTTGGAAGAGTATTTGGAGAGGCCTCTTTGGAGTTCGGGGAACCTTGGGAGGATTTTAGATATAATATGGTATGGTTTGTTTGAATTAAAAATTATTTTAGTGAAGAGGAAGTGGGAGCTTGGGTGGGCTTATATAGGAAAGGTGAGGGAATTCTTTATTATTTTGGTTTGGGTAACCACACATTAAACTAATCAATACCACAAACCAACCCATGGTTTTTTCCTATGGTATTTTCCATAGAGTAGTGGAAAACAATATTTTATAAGGCCAATGGATGAAATTCTTAAACCAATAGGGTTCCTTATGTGGAGGTAAGTCACAGTTTCAAGGGAAACTATTTAAAAATACAAATGTTTTGTAGGTCTTGGAGGGTCCACTAAAGATTTGTAAAATAAATAAAACTAACCCAAAATCACATTATTTTAATTGAAAAACATGTATTGGTTCAAAATAATGTTTATATTATTTTATTACATCACTATTGGGTCATTATGATGTCATAAAACATATTATATATTTAAAGGGTATTTAATTTTTACCCAAAAATTCAATTGTCTCAGAAAATTATAAAAAATTCACCAATAGATAATTTTGAAATACGAATTCCACAAATAATATTCATTTTATTTAAATAATTTTATAAATAAGTAAATTTTTTCTTTTAAAATAAATATCAACATTTATAAAAAATTCTATGGTTTTGAAAAGATCAATTTTCAAACCATAATAAAAATTACAATTACATTCATAAAATTATATGATATTTTATATTTAATAAAATATAATTTAAAAATAATAATATTATATTAAAATATTATTTAATTCAAAAATCCATTAATTCATCACAATTCAATTTTTAGTAGAATATTCACTAAAAATACTATTTGTGCTTTAAAAACTATTTACAATGTAACAACAATAAAATGAGTGAACATTATCTGTACAGAAATAATGTACATAGTCATAGTGAGAGGGTCTTTTTACATAACCCCATATAACACCCAAATAAGACCAAAGGGTAAGGTGTGAAATGGTGACAGACTCTTGGGGTGGCTCAGATAACATCACTAGGGTGGTAATCTCTATTAACATCTAATTCTCCCACATTCGGTTCCTCTCAAGCTTAACGTGTTCAAGATTGGATTGGACTTTGTAAAGAGATAATCCCAATGACACCACCTATTTTACAAGCTCTGACAAATGGGAATCATATAGGGAATGTCTACTAGATGAGTCCATCACTTCCTTTGTCTGAGTAAATTGGATTTGATAGAGCCCTATATTTATACTAATCATGTGATCACTATTCAATGACTATATTTGAAACGGACAAAATTCATAATAGTATTTCAAAATATATAAATTTAAAACCAATGATGTTCACTTTTTATATAACCATAATAAGAAATTTGATTAGATCAAGAGGAATTTCCATTAATGAACGTTTGGGTCGTTACAATCTTCCCCCCTTATGAAATTTCAACCTCAAAATTTCCTTTTCCCACACTAAAATAGATGTGGTCATGTTTGCTTCATCACTTCCTATGATTCCCATTTCGCTTATTCAAACATGTGGTTTCACCACAACACCATGACAAGAGGAATTGTCTTATTTTGTAGAACTTTTTCTATATGATCTAAGATCTTCACTGGTTTCTTCTTGTAAGAAAGATCGCCCTATAGTTGTACTACCTCTGAAGAGAGTACATGTGAAGGGTTTGGTGTGTACTTCATTAAGAGGGATACCAGAGAAACATCATGTACTTTGGCCATGGTAGGTGGATGTTCTAGTCGATATGACACAACCCTAACACGATCAATAATCTTGAAGGGCCTGATGTACCTTGGACATAATTTCCCTTTCTTTACAAACCTCATGAAATAATTCTGTGGAGATATGCGTAGAAATACCATGTATACAACATTAAACTAAAGGTCTCATCGACTGTTATCTATATAAATCTTCTATCGACTCTGGCCTTCCTTGATATGATGCTAAATGGTTTTCACCTTCTCCACCATTTCTTCGACCATTTCTGGTCCCAGCATCATACACTCACCGAATTCATCCCAACATGTCGGTGTTCTGCACCTCTTCCCATATAAGTCTTCATATGGTGACATTCAAATGATCGAGAGGAAACTATTAATTAAGAAGAATTCAACCAGTGGAAGATATTGGTCCCACCCTCCTTTGGTGTCCATAGAACATGCTCTTGACATATCCTCCAATGTCTGAATAGTTCTCTCAGTTTTGCCATCAATTTGAGGATGATAAGCCGTACTGAAGTACAGTTTGGTATCCATAGCATATTGAATAATCTTCTAAAATATAGAGGTGAATCTTGGATCTCGATCGGATACAATATATAGTGGTACTCCATGTAGCCTTTCCACTTCCTTGATGTATATTTGTGCCAAATGATCCAATGAGAAATCCTCTCTATTTGCGATGAAGGGTGCATAAATTGTAGAACAATCCAAAACAACCTAGATTGCATTGTTTCCTTTGGATGTATTTGGAAGTTCAATGACAAAGTCCATGGCAATGTTCTCCCATTTACATGCTGTTATAGGCAATAGTTTCATCATCCCCTTAGACTTCTGCCTATCTACCTTCACATGCTGAAACACCAGTCACATTGATGTATACTCAATGATCTCCTTCTTCATATTATCCCACCAACAATGCTATCAGAGATCTCAAAACATCTTTGTGTTTCTTGGGTGAATAGAGAAATTTTAACTATGTGGATCATCCAAAATTTACTTCTTCAGCTCTAAACTTGATAGAACACATAGTCTTTTCCCAAATCTCACAATTCCTTCTCCATTAAAATTGATCTCTGAGGATTTCCCTCTTTTGATAGCTTCCACTTCATTCTAAATTCCCCCATCATTCTTTTTTACATCCTTTAACTTTTCCAAAAGAGTTGGTTGAGCAATCCTTTGTGAATGTATTGATGATGTTCCCTTCTTTATGATTATCATGTCCATCTTCATCAAATCTCAGAAGATTGTATCCATTTCAATTCTCATCAATGATAGAATTTTTGGGTCCTTTCTACTTAGAGCATCTGCCACCTTGTTGGCTTTCCAAGGGTGGTAATGGATTGAATAGTCATACTAATTGATCATCTCTAACCATCTTCATAGGCACATGTTCAACTCTTTTTATGTGAATTAATACTTGAGGATTTTGTGGTCTATATATATTTCACACATCCTCCCAAAGAGATAATGCCACCAAAATTTTAAAGCGAAGATCACTACAGCCAACTCCAAATCAAGTGTTGGTTAATTCTTCTCATGAACATTCAATTGCCATGAATCATAGGCAATAACTTTGTTATTTTTCATCAACACATAGCCCATACCCTTATTTAAAACATCACTGAATACCATAAAAAGTTCTTCAATTGTGGGTAACATGAGCACAGGCGCTGTGATAAGCCTTATTTTTAACTCCTTGAATCTTTCTTCGCATTAATCACTCCAAGTAAACTTTACTCCTTTCGGAGTTATCTTGGTATGAGGGTTGGAAAATCGTGAGAAATTTTTCACAACTCATCGATAATATCCCGTTAAACCCATGAAGCTACGGATATCTGTTACCAATGTTGGCCTCGGCCTTCCATAAATTGCTTCTGTTATGGAGGGATCCACAGATATTCCATTTCTTATGATGATATGTCCCAAGAATGAGACCTCCTTTAACCAAAGCTCACACTTGTTGTACTTTGCATAGAGATTCTTATTTATCAAGGTCTCTAGTACAGTTCTTAGATGCTCCTCATGTTCCTCCTTGGTCTTGAAGTATATGAGAATATCATTTATAAATACTATCACAAAATTTTCAAGGTAATACCTACAAACACTATTCATCAAGTCCGTGAAGATTGCTAGAGCATTAGTGAGTCATAAAGTCTTTACTATGAAATCATAATGCTCGTATCATGTACGAAAAGTAGTCTTGGGGATATCTTCATTATTCACCCTTACTAGATAATATCCCGACTGAAAATCCACCTTGTAGAAGTATTGAATTCCACACAAATGATCGAACAAATTGTCAATTCATGGGAGAGGATACTTGTTCTTTATTTTGATTTTGTTAAGCTCATGATAATCGATGAAAAGGCGCATTGACCCATATTTCTTCTGGACGAAGAGGACTAGTGCACCCATGGTGAAGCACTTGGGCATATAAACCCTTTATCCAGATTCATGTGTATTTTTTCCTTTATCACGTCAAGATCCAAAAAATCCATTATATATGGAGTCCTGGATATTGGAAACACCCCAGGTATAAAATCAATTTAGAATTCAACATCTCTTCTAGGAGGAAGACCAAGAAATTATTCAGGAAATAGTTCAGTGAATTCCCGCACAATAGGCATCTCTCCAAGGGTGACTGTCTCCTTAGACTCGATCATCTGAGCCAGATACATGTGCTCATAATGTAGTAATATCCATCCTTGAGATGATGGAGCAAAAGAAGATTCATCTTCCTCCTTACACTTGTATAGAATCTAGGGTCGATTCTCAAATTGGAGCGTGATTTCCCTCTCCTGGTAATTTATGTTGGCTCTATATAAGTAAAGTAAATCCATGCCAAGAATTGCATCAAATTCCACTAGATGGAGTATGATGAGGTTCTCCATGAAATTCAATCCACATATTATGATTGGGTAGCAGTTATATAAATGGGTTTCAATGATTTATCCATTTTATGTACTCACTGATATCTTTACTTCCATGATTTGTGGTGCTACTGGGATTGTTCTACTAAACATTTGGGATATAAAATACTTTGTAGAACCATGGAAGATAACCCTACCTTTTTCTTTTTCATTCAAGTTATACACTATACAATATAGACATAGGGATGATTATCTTAAAGTATTAACACATAAAGGTGAATCTAAGGACAAAAATGGATGACATATAAATAACATTAATTTCTTTAACTTATGAATCCATGGGATTCAATATATGGAATTCATGATCTACTTTCTAACATATATTCTTAGGGGATTTTTTTAATTCCCTTAATTAGGGTTCATACTAGGATTGTGAATTTACCAAAGCATATCCCCCGGGAGTGTCATAACCAAGAGTGCAGCAAGGCCCGTTGTTGTGCACCAGTTTCCGTTTGAGTCTAGCTCCAAGCAGTGTTTTCGGGTATTACACCTAGGATACATATGTGCCACAATCGGCTCTACCTGCTCGTATCCAAACTGGGATGTATTTTCCAGATAAACCTCTTTCTCAATACTCACCAATACTTAGGGATGTTTTTATTATACTTATTCTTGTCTCTAAGTCTTCACTGGGGTTTTTAATCCAAATCCCAAAAATAACTAAACCTATCCTCTAATACCAATGATAACAACCCTTCTTTTATTAAAAACATAAAAATGATTTGTTACATAAACATAACTTGATACAACATATGAAGATCATTAGTTATAGTGTCTTTGGAGCTTAAGAACATTACATAATAGCTTAGAACATAAAACACAGAACATATTTACTGAAAAATTCCTTTACATAACCACTACATTCCCTTGTACTTAGCATTGCATGGGATAACCTAAGGACATGCATAAGAAAAGGGTGAGCTATAAATCCAAGTAATGGAATAAAAATGGAATAACTTGAGTAATACAATATGTGTTAGACAATAGGAATGTCAATGGAGCACAATAGAAACATGAACATAATGGCATAATAAAGTATGATAATCATAACATGGAAATGTGGCAACAACACTTAACAGGGAATTTTGCATGAGCCAAGGCTCATTGCACATGGTGCATGAGTAAATCATCATTGCACATAAATAACAAGTAAACCATCATTGGACTTGAATTATAATGAGTCAACACTAATTTCACATGACATATAATGATACTATACTTTAACAAATGTATTAGATCTCTTTCAGAGAACGCCCTTCTTAAACATTTCATTTCATGCATAAGTGTGCCACAAGGATCCTATAACATGGAATCAATAAACACCATAAGTTATTACACAATAAAGTAATTTGGAATAAATACATGAAATTATCATTCAATTTTTATATGTTCATAAATGTGAATACCCTTGATAGAGACATGGGTATGGTATTCACTACACAATGATTTTGTCTTGAAAAAACACAGTGCAATTTCGACAGCATAACGACGTGACATAAGGTTTCATGAAAAAGTTTTATGAGAGTTAAAATTGTGTCTCATAATATGTACATGAAATGGATAGTAAGGGGGTCATATAGATATATGTCCAAACAAATGTAATGTAATTAAGATGAATAATACAAAAGAAATACTTTGATGTAAAAGATGAGAGAGAGATCCCTCACGGAATTTCAGCATGGTAACAGGTGTACATGGGACGTATTAATGAGAGAGAAAGGGGTATAACATCATAAAAACATAAATAGAGAAATATGGTGGAGGTTCAAAATCATTACACAACATTTATAATTTTAAAAATGGAATAACAACTTCATGAAGATTGGATAAAAATGAGAAAAGAAGAAATTCCGTACTTGGAAGTGTGTTCTGAATAGCTTGGGAGAGGCTTAAAAGAGGATTCTTGGGAGCTTGGGGCACCTTGGATGGAATCTAGAGAGTATAGGAAAGGTTTGGTCGAACTCAAAATCCTTTTAGTGAAGAGGAATTGGGTTCTTGGGTGGGTTTATATAGGAAAGAAGAGGGAATTTTTTATTATTTAGGTTTGGGTCACCACACATTAAACTAATCAATACCAAAAACCAACCCATGGTTATTTCCAAAAGAGAATCGAAAAAAATTATAATTCCAATGTCCGAACTTCATAAAACAATAGGGTTGCTTATGTGGAGGTGAGTCACACTCTCAAGATAAACAATTTAAAAAGGCAAAATGTTTTATAAGTCTTGGAGGGTCCAATAAAGCTTTGTAAAATAAATCAAACTAACCCAAAACCACGTTATTCTAATGGTAAAACAATACTTTCCAAACATAATGTTTATATGATTTTATAAAATCACCATCAGGTCATTATGATGTCATAAAACACATTATATATTTAAACGGTATTTAATTTTTACCCAAAAATTCGACTGTCTCAGAAAATTATGAAAAATTCACCATTGCATAATTCCGACATTGAGATTCCAAAAATAATATTCATTTTATCAAAAATAATTTTATAAATATGTGAATTTTTACTTTTAAAATAAAAACAGACATTTCTTGAAAATTCATGTGTTTTGACGAAAACAGTTCTCAAACCTTAATTAAAATTACAATTACATTCATAAAATTATATGAAAAGTTATATTTAATAAAACATAATTTAAAAATAATAATATTTCATTTAAATGATATTTATTTAAAAAATCCATTAATTCATCAAAATATATTTCTATGTTGAATATTATCTAAAAATTCTACTTGTTCTTTAAAAACTATTTACAAAGTAACAATAATAAAAAGAATACAGATTCTTTATACAAAAATAATATACAAAGTCATAGTTCTAGGTTATTGTAACATAACCCCTTTTAGCACACAGATAAGTCCAAAGGGTAAGGTGTGTGATGGTGACCTAATCTTGAGGTGGCTCAGATAACATCACTCAGGTGGTAATCTCTATTCACTTCCACTCCTCCTGTAGTCGGTTCCGCTCATGCTTAACTTGTTCAAGCTCGACTTGGGCTTGTTCAAGAGCGAAGACCAATGACTCAACCTCTTTTCCAAGCACTGACAAATTGTCTTTGTATGAAACAAGTCTACTAGATGAGGACATCACTTCATTTGTCAGAGTAAATTGGATTTCTTAGAGCCCTATATTTATAATAATCATGTGATCACTGTTCAAGGGCTATATTCACAACAGTCAAAATTCATAACGGTATTTAAAAATCTAGAAACATAAAACCAATTATGTTCACATTTTATATAACCATAATAAGACATGATATTAGATCAATAGTAATTTCCATTAATGAATATATGGTTCATTTCAATCATGCCCTTAACTTTAGTAGTCCATTGCATGTTCATGTGACTACCATCTTCTAATCCCTATTTACGATTACTACTCGTAATCCTCTATAGAAATTATTTCTTGTTTGAATTCATGTACTTGATTTATTTATTTATGTTTTATAAATCTATAATTTTGGATGAATAATTTATTTGATTCACATGTGTAAATATTGATGTGAACATTATTATTATAATAACAACAAAATGATAGAACTAATTAGGGTGTTGTGATTTCATCCAATTGTTATTATATTCATGTTTTTGCCTCATGTGATCTATTATATAATGTGATTAAAAATTACGATGATTTTATGTGATTTAATGATTTTCTGCACCTGTGATGAAAATATTAATGTAATAACAATAAAATAAGGAAGTTGAATAATGATGTATACACTTAATTGTAAAAAATATGTGTAGAAATGAATAGAATGAAGAATCACTATTTATAGTATATTTATTTATTAATTATAGATATTATTATCCACTATTATTATTTTCTTTATTTTTGAAACATGTAATTAGTGAATTGGTTCATTCAAGTTGGTGAACAAAAAATTTTACACTTAGACAAAAATGGTTTTTCTATCTTAAAACATCTCCTTGGTTGAATAAAGATTGTATACTTTAAATGTAATGTAAAATATTTATCTTTTGATATCATTATGTTAAAAATATTGTTTTCCACTATATTTTAGGAGATTATTTAAATCCCTTTTTATGATTATATATATTCTATTATAGTTTTATTTTTTATTGTGGGGTAAGATTTGTTTACCTGGATGTGGAAATGGAATATTATGGTTGATGGTGGGGTTGTTAACATAGTTTTGTAGGTGAGATTAATTATTTTTTATAATGTTCATGTGGAGAGGCATCAAAGATTACGTTTTTATAGTTTCCTTGTGGTGAGATCCTAACCTGGTCATTAATTTTGAATTTTGTTACTGATTTTATTAAATTATTCTTGATGTTTATTTCTTGATTAATTTTGATATATATTTTCCTTGATATGGGTTCATCTGAGTTATAGAATACCTAGAAATGTGAAATAATATTGGTATAAAAATGATCTCATGGAAAATGGGTATTGATTATGGTAACAATATATTAAATGGAATCAAATAATCGGTTGGTGTAAATTCCTAAATATTGTTGTTGTCAGATTTGGAATTGAGTTTTACAATATAAAGTCCCATGGGCCTTTAGTAATCATGGAACGTCTCAACAAGAATTTTGTATTATATTTTATAAATCAATGTTAATTTATTAATAATAATTTTTTTTAGGTTAATGATAATCCTTGGAGATTTGGTTCTTTGAATGAAATTCGCCTCCGAGTCCTAGTGATGGTGGTTGGTTTTCATGTGAGATGCTTTCTATAGCTCATTTCTATAGTTGGGTCAGTTTCATTAGAATGGTTACATGAAATATATATCATTATATTCTACTATTTCTTATTCTAAAAGAAAAATAATAAGTTTTTTACATGTTATATGTATTTCATTGAATAGATACATACTATATAGTATTTAAAATGAAATTAAATCATTTTTAGTTTTTTGCGATATTTAGGAAACAATTGATAAAATAGATAAATTAAATGTTTTAAAAATTATTTATAATATTTTTTAGATTTATTTGAACAAGTTTTGATTTTAATTATGATTCTTTGAATACCGTGTAAAAATTAATTCTGAAATTGAAATAATCTTTTTTGGATTAGACTATAACATAATACGAACTTTTCCTTATGTTTTTATACATAATTTGAGATCCATGAAACTTTTTTAAATTTTATATAAGGTATTAAATTTCATAATAAATTCCTGGTATTTATATAATACATTTTTTCCATGTATAACATTCACTGCATTCCTTTATGTCTTTGGAATTTAATATGTCTTAATCTTCGACCATGGATGCGATTTGGTTTTTTTGAATGACTTAAACCTCAGTTTAATTATATTTTTTAAGGATATAATACTATTTTTATCCCATATATCACATTCATTATAAATTATTATAATTTATAGTATTTGAATTTCAAAAACAGATGTCATATGACATTATACAAAGATAATTTTTATTTATTAGGACATGAATGTCATATAAATTATATAAAGCCTTTAATTTTGAAAAATGATGCTCACAGATTGTAATTTTTTAAGATATTTAGATGGAATTATTAATTCTAAAATGGTGTGGTCCCTTCAATGAAGGGTATATTAAATAAAATAAAATACAATTGACATTCAGTGGAGCTTGACGCATAATGATCTCAATTGTGCCATTAAAATGGATAATTAGATGTCACATTATAAGACATAATGTTTCACAATTATGAGACATCTAGTATATCATGATAAGTATTTTACAAAACCCATATAATGACCACATGGATTCACGTAATGGAGTTTTTATGTCCAAAAAATCTAATGAAGAATTAAAATAAATTTTCACTTGAATATTTTTCATAATGAAGTTGTCATTACTGATTCCACCAGGATAAAGGATGAATAAACATATTGTATATGTGTGGAAATTCCCCCTATATGAACTCATCCTATCTACTCCAATTTTTGTTTCCATCTATGAATACTTCTTTGATTATTTATAAAAATCTTTTATCCGTAAAAAAATTATTGAAACACAGTCATATAGTAGGGGGTTGAGAATTTTGTGTTTAGGCCTTTCTAACAACTTTTATGAACACTTTATGTAACTATTAACTCATATTTATCACATTAATTATTTTAATTTTCCACCATAAAACATTATTATGTCTAGGAAAATGGACAAATAACCTCATTTATGTTTCATGAGAAATTTTTGGTGGATTACTGAGTTCCAATGATTTCATGTATTTCTTTACCCTTTTAGAATTTTAGTACTTTTAAGATTAATTATGGTGATATATCTCCCAATTATATATATATTTGTGTTCTCCATCCCTATTGTAAATATATCATCCATTTATTATTCAATTAATTCATATGGTATTTTTTTAATAGAATTAGTTAATATAATGACCACCAAGTCAACCTTATGAAAAATATAACCCCTCATACGGAGTTATTAGAGTCATATAATTATAAATAAATCAAGGTTGGTGAATTGTGATTGGTATTGATCAGAACATTAAAGAGGATGTTAAAATTTATTACAAAATGAACAATGTTAACATTATTTTAAAGACAACCATTTCTCAATGAAATAATTTTTTTTCTCTTATATATATTTTCATTCAGTCATATATATAAATATAATGCATTTCATAATTTCACCATTAAATTATGTCTCTATTTTTATTATATTAGATTAAAAATAAATAGTGAAAATAGAATAATAGTCTTCTTTGAGTGATATCCTCAATAGATCTATCCTATTCCATCATATTGTTGTCCAATATTGGGTAATTTTAAATTTTTTAACCAGGTATCAATAAAATATACCACAAAAAAAATTTGGAAGAATTTTTTAGAGGACATCATTAGGAAATAAAAATTGATAAAAACATAAATATATCAAGAAAAATAAAAAATAGAAAAATACGTTTATTCCAAATATTTCATTTCATATTTTAAGATGTATTTTTAAATTATTTTTCATTTTTATGCCTAGATAAAGATATCAATAGTGATTAAACATTGATGAATCAAGTGGTTATTTTTTTATTTCTACATGAATTGAGAATCCATGTGAGGAACATATAATAATTAATCAAGGTGATAAAATATTTACTGTGGGAAGGAAGAAAATTAATTTGATGAACAAGTGAAGTTCATTCCATTAATATTCATTATTAAATAAAATGAAAAGGTCTTGAGGGAATACATTGAATATTAATTGTTCTGTATTCAACCTTATCTAAAACAATTATCTATAGCTAACATAATAACTAATACACATATGAATGATAAAGATTATTTAGTATAATAGTGGGTAGAATTTGTACAATCTGAAAAGGAAAGAGATTATCAAATATTTTATAATGAAAAGTTATCTTCCCTCAACCTCTTAACTGGCATGGAATAAGTCACCACTGAACATGTTGAATTTGATAATATTGGAGGAGATTACCCAGCAACCTATAATTCCCCCAACTCAATTGCATGAGGCACTGAGGACTGAGAATGAATTAAAATTTATTCCATTTAGGGAAGATAATAAATTATTAAAATCTTTTCATTATACTTTTCCTAAAAATTAATTTTGTGTTATCTATCATGAATCAGAATTTTAAGACTCGTCTAACATTTGGATATCCATGGAGGATGTTTTTGAAGAAGAAAAAGAACCAATAGAGAAAGAGTGTCTAGGGTCATTTCTTAAAGAAATATTATTCCAATATGACATAATTGAAGGGGGTTATTCTGATATTGATTCATCATGATTTTATTCTTTGTAAATTTAATTTTATAATGATATCTCATTCAATTAAATTTTGGACACAGCACATATAGAAGTGTCTAGGGATGCTACTGAAGGAAAACAAGTAAGGGAAATATGGTTTAAGGATATATTTTTGTTTCCTTCTCCCATTATAATGTTTTTACTGCATTCCATAGGTGGGGGAGTTTTTTAAAACAATATATGAGGTACAGTAAAAATGATGTGATGGGATGCACACTAGAAGTAATTTTTTTATAGATTATTATAAAAAAATTCCCACATTCAATTTAGAGATAAAACATTAGAACAACTAACTAGAGAAAATCAATAACTAGTACCTAATTTAGGGTTAAATAATTTTATATGAATTTTATAATTTTCCCATTATCAATTTAACATTATTATATATTTTTTCATAGTTTATAATGATTTTATAGTTTTTCGTATCGGTTTTGAAAAATCTATTATTATGGGACTAAATCATGGCTATTACTACATAATAAACAAAGATGATTTGTTCCTTTTAATAGTTTTCCATTTTTCTCTTTTTTTGAATTTATTTTCTCATAAAATATTTTTCATAATGTGAACATCATGAAAAAATTGATAGGGTGGAACATCGAATATTGTTTTAGGGATTTTTTTATTTTTCATTTTCTTATTTTTTTATTCTATTATAAATATTTTTCATTTTTTGTGTCCCTGTGAAACCCTACCATCAATAAACATTTCTAGTGGTTATCATACTACATAGTGGAAAGATAAATGGGATTACATCCCATTGGATCAATTATTCTTGTTGTCTTTGGATACTAGATAAAACATGATTGTCACATTACATATAAAATAGAAATTAAATCAAAAAATATAGTGAGAACTTTATTATTTATTCTACTATATCCATGATGTCATTTAGATATCCCTTCATGGGATCCTAGGTAAATTAAAATATAATAAATAATGAAATAAAATTTTATTTAAGGGAAATAGTACAACAAAATATGTCATAGAATAAATAATTCATTAGTAAAACTAAAGAGATAACAAAAGTTAATTATTCCATATAACTTATATAATAAAAAAGTAAAATAAATACATGTATGAATTAACAACATAAATAATAACATGAATAAAAAATTTACTCATATAAATATATAATATATAACTTCAAAAATAATTAACTTATTATAAAGTCATTATTCCATATAAGTGTACATTAATAGGCAATGTGTTTGACAAATACCGAAACTACAATATCTCATAGTCCCTACCAATGCATTGAGGTTCTATAAATATTAATTCTTATCAATTTATAATTCAAATTCATTCGTTATATAAAAATAAAGAATAAAATATCAATTCATAATCACTATAAACATTATTATTGAAAAACTATAATAAGATATGTTAATATATTTATATTTTAATAATTTCAACAAATAAATCGTAATCGATCCGGTGTAATATGATGTATGGTATCATTATAATATATCCACATAAAATAATTATATTTATAAAAATATGGTGAAATAGATGAAAATAAATATAAAATTCCATCAAAATATTTAGTGAGGAAATTATACCTTTCATTTTTAAATATCTTATTTAATATTTAAAAAATTCGACTTAATTTAAGAAAAAATTATTTAAAAATAAACATAAAAAAATTTGGAGAAATTTTCAATGAAAATAATATTCATGGTGGTATGAACATTTATTCGTACTATAAAAATTAAAACAATTATTTTGTATAAACTTTTCATCAAAACCCCCTCCTTTGGAAAATCACAAGAACATTATATTTAAACTGTTTTATAAAATGTAAAAAAAGTGTAACAATAAATTTTAAAAATCATAGGATGTAAGAAAAAAATTTGAATCCATTTTAAAGTAAATATAAACATGGATAATGAAAACCATGGGCCAAATAGAAATTCAAAATTATTTTTCCAAATAAAATTTGTTGGAATTTTTATTGCACAGAGAGAGGTAAATGAAATTAAAACATGTGATTTATTAAAATGAATAGATTTTATGAAAATATATGGTGTTAAAGATGTAAATATCATATAATTACCCCAACCTAAACTTACAAAATCTAGAATAAGCATGATATAGTGAAATAAACCCTTACCATAGGTTTGGATTTCTTCATATGTGATTTCGAACTCCTACAATGAAAATTTAAATTTATTATAAATCTATTATAGTTACATATAAATAAATATCATATCATATATTATATTGTTGTAAAATTTAAAACCATATTTATAAATAATTCATTATTAAAAGTTCATTTTTTAGTGTAGACTGTTTTGTTTTCATAAAATTTTATTTCATTAGTTTTGATACATTCATATTTATAATGATATTATAATATAAAATTGTTATTAATAATAAGAAAATCTTGTATATTAAATATACAAACAAATATAATCATTCTTGGAAGATATACATTAAAAATGGATCAAGTAACATCGTATATGTGGTAGTCCACATGTATGCATGAGTGATGTTATCAATTTTTAATGGGTTGAAGAGTAAGAAGGTAAATTTTAATTTATATTAATAGAAGAAATTTTTTTATTTAATATCATATATATTCATTATATTAATCTTTAAAACCATCAATTTATAGTGGCTATCAAGAATTAGTCACATCGGTCTGTGAATATGGAAGACCATACATACACTCGAGCGATGTTCTAGATTATTGGGTGATAGAAAGAAGATGAAAAAGGATTATCACACAAAAAATAATATATTAGTATATGGAATAAACTAATGTTATTATATATTCATTTTTAGAGAATATTTTAATTTTTCATATGAGGAAATAGGTTGATAATTCTCACATAAGGGTTATACATTTTCTTTAGAAAAAATATTTTATTACACCTTAATTCATATGGATGGGTACGCTGATGAAACCAAAGAATCTAGATCATGGGGAAATTTTATGAAGGTATTTTTGTAGGTCATTGATGAGGTAAATGAATCAACATAAATGATGAAAAGTATAGAATTAGTGACCATTTTATGTGTGGGAAAGGACACACGTGGATGTACAAAAAAAACTTACAATAATATAATGTCATTTTTTGAAAGTTTCAACAAATTTTCATATATTTGAATATGATAAGTTTTTGGTCAAAATAAAATAAATAAATATGATTTCTAATGTGTTTTTTTATCGATAAGAATTAACCGTCTATAAAAACTGTAAACTATTTAACACTAAACTGAGTTGATTTATTTTTACCATGGTTAATATTCATTAAGAATATATTTTAAGTTGAAATAATTTCCTAATATTAACTTAAATTATTAAAAATATGGGAATTATTCTAAAATATTTAATTTTTATTACTTGAGGAAATTAATTTTAATATAAGTGTGTAAGATGTAATAAAACCCATATATAGAAAAAGGATCATTTTATGTATATAAATAATTTTTAAAAAAATTAAGAATAATGTTGATTCAAACTGAATCAATTATATTAATATTACTAAAATTAGAGTTATTTTCCATTAAAATTAATCTGAAACCATGTGTAGCCTCTTTTATAATTTATTAAGAGAAAATAATTTAAAATAGTATTTATTTGAATAATATAATTACTTAGATATATAAATTGTTAAACATACATTTATAAATCAAAGGTATCATTTTTATATACATTATATCAATTATTAAATATAAATTTTACTATATTCATTTTTTATTAATAATTAATGTTATTATTATATCATTGTAATGTGAAATAACTGATTTTTTTAAAATCGATGTTTCTCGACATTCACCCAAAGAACAACTATTTCCCAAAAAAATAAAAAATCATACCAAACATAATTTTTACATGATGGATTCACGAATAAATTTATTTCTCAAAATTTAAATTATAATAGTTTATAATTTTGAATTTAATCACATTATTGAGTAAATCTATGTGCATTATGGTAATAAATTCTCTAGAAAGAAAAGATTTCAACAATTGATGTTTTAGTGTTTTATTCGTCCACAATATAAAAATATTTTCATTGAATTTTTTGTTTTTGAATATTATGAATAGATTTGGTTTTTAATAATCGTATATTTTTTATGTTTATCCATCTCCTCTTCTATCTTATTATTTCATGAAATTATATTTACATGCCCTATAGTCTGATTCTACAATAATTTTTTTATAGTCTCAATAATCTAGACAAGCTCCATATAGTATGATATATCAAGTTCACAACATATTTCCTTATATGTAATGAGATTCAAATATTTTAGAATTAAATTAATTAATAAAAATATATATAACACGTCATGCTCTTTAAAGATGTAAGGTGAAATTTCCAAAAAATAATCCATGCCTCTAATTCGTTAAATGATTTTTAACGGTCTGATGCACCTAGAAAATATATTCTATTTATTAAAAAACCTAACAATATAAATCCCTGAATATTTCATGAAGAAAAAATTATATCCCACAATAAATTCAAAATCCTTCCTTTGGTTACCAGATTTATTTTCTACATTGATTTTTCTTTAATATGATTCTATATACTATTTACTTTCACCATTGTCTCTTCAATAAAAACATGGCCTATAAGCATTATTTTCCATCTTCACCCAAATATGAGAGATTATTAAACATCATTACTCCCAATGCATCCTATGGTTCAATTTATATTTTTTAATATAATCAATTGATATATAAATATTCCACAAAAGGTAAATATTGATCATGCATAACGTGAAAGAAAATAGAACACCAAATCCACATACCGTCTAATGAATGAATAATCCTTTCCAAATTCCCATCAGTTTGAGTATCACTAGATGTTTAGAACATATTTTTTTGTTAAGATACTTTTACATACTTCTCTATAATTTCTATATAATCCATGTGTAATTATTGAATACAATCAAAACTACATCAACAGATAGGCTCGCAACATAATTACTGTAGATTCTTACGAGGTATTAATGATTTAGTTCATCCCTTATATAAGAGACATGTGAGTACTTTTATGTTGATGAATAATAACTGATATGAAAAAATTATTTTTAAGATACATTCTAAATCAAGTGATAATGTCCATAGTAATATCATCCCAACTCTAGGTAGGTATAAGTGGAAGTTGAATGACTCCATTAGGTTTTTTTCCTTCAACAGTTGAAAATTTAAAATACTAGAATGTTGATAAATAGTCCATAATTTCCCATTTCATATTATACCAGAAAAATTATTCCGTCATAAATCAATAATTTTTTTCTAGTTTATTTTATTGAGAAATTCGAACAACATCATCTTTATAATAAAACACTTTTTTGCTCAGGAATGGATAAAACGATTATCTTTATTTTCATATTTCAATACACCATAATTATATATGATGTCTACCAACATCTTATTATTCCTAACATTGATTTACTTTTGAATATTCTCAATATCAAGCTATGGACTATTTATTTTCTCCAATAATGTGCTTCTAAATAATCATTTTGAATAAATTTGATGTTTCCCATATATTAAGGATGCCCATTTCAATCATTACTAAAACCATGAAATAAGGATCTTGTATAATCATAATGTAGTTAAAACTAAATGAACTTTCCTAATAAACATATCACCCGACTTATTTTCAATTAAATTATTGTAGTGTTTTGAGAAGTCATAATCCTTGAGTAGTTCTAACCATCAACTTTTCCTCATGTTGTGTTTCTTCTATGAAAATAAGTATTTCAAACATCTTTGATATGTATATAATTCACCTATATCAACCTAAATTTAATTAATTCATATCATAAATATATATATTATAGCTTCCAACTCAAGATCATCTGTAGGATAATTCTACCCTCAATTCATTAACTACCATCATTCCTAGGAAACAACACTATTTTTCTATGTATGGTAATATCTAAGTCCATTATTTTATACATAACTATATATCAAAAACATATCCCTTAAAATTTTTAAATTCAATATCGATACATTTACCAATTTCCACATTAATTCATCAAAACATTCCAACAATTCTTGTTCCCACATAAACATTACAATCATTTTTACCTGGTTAGTATGTTAGTTAATTGAGAAATTTTTTAAACAAATAGTTTATGGTAACCTATGATTATAGGGAAACTATATACCTAAATTAAATTCATTGACATTGGAAATTGAATCATTTAATTTTTTGTTGAAGGGAAAACAAATATTCCATATGTGGACACAATATGACCAGGAAAACACACTCCATAAATTTATAATATTCATTTGCTAAATTTTCTACAAAACACCATTCCTCTAAGAGTATTAATAATTAGTTTGAAATGAATTATATTATCATTATATATTTTATAATAAAAGAATATTTCTTCTAAATATATCAAAATGAAATAATTGATATAATACTTGAATAAGTTATTCATTATATAGAAAAAAAAGAGGGTGTATGAGTTAATAAAATGTAAATTACTATAAATCCATAATATATATAACTCATATTAAATTAAATATTCGGATTTTTTTTCTTTTTACACAGTAAATGAATATCATTAATTAAAAAATATTTAACACTTTAATGTTGATAAGATAAGTCATCAAATAATGGGATGATGATACATATTCTTTTTAATAATGGAATTTATTTCCATATAATTGATTCATTGATTCATATACCATTAATTCTTCTTGATAAAAATAATATGGGATCCCCATGGTGAAACACTAGGGACTATAAATCCCATATCACACAACTCAAAAAATTATTACTTCTATTCCACTAATTCTACTATGTATATTCTATATGGATCCTCGTATATAGGGTTTTTATAATGGATGAGATCGATGGAATGCCCAAATCTATGACCATGTGGGTGACTAGGTTGTTCTTCAAGAAACACATCAACACATTTGAATATAATTGGTACAAACTGTATTATTATTATAATTTTACTATTTCTAATTTATGTATTCTCTTAGTCTAAAATAATTTCATTAAGCAGGTCTACTAGATGTGTATTTAGACATTATTCATGTGATATATCCTCCCCTATGAAATAAATGGATTCAATATGTCAATCATAAATTTGAATCTATATCTCTCAGTAATGAATTATCATATTAAAATTTCGATTCCAATCCATACAAAGGATTATATTAAAGTTAACTATAGGTATAATATTCATGTTTATATATAAAGTAAGATTATGTGTCATAATGGGAAATTAAAAACATATCATTATTAGAGTATTATTTTAACTATGAGTCTTTATTCATAATTCCCTTCTCACATTACTTGGTAAATATCCAATTTTCGTAGAAAACATGGAAGTCATAAAGGAGTGTGATGATCTAGAATCAAATATTTCTTTAGAAAATATGAGGATATAAATAACATACCTCCCATTATATGTTTAGGATCCCAAACCATAGTAATCGTGATTATATTAGAATTTCTTGCTCAATTATCATTTCATGAGGAAAATTCCCACAATTAATTGTGTATTTATTCAAATAGTTCACCATCTCATTAATGTTGAATCATTGAGCATTTGAAGCTACTTTTTTAACCTTGAAATAATGAGCCTAATTTTCCTTCTCACCACACATAAATCATGTAATTATTCCAATCAGTCATGTTCCATGGTGCTAATTTCCATAATTATTATAAGATAGACATTACAACCTTCGCTTATTACCTTTTTCCAAATTTCCTTTTCCAGACTGATATTTCATCTTTTTATTTTGTTTGTATACTTTTAAACCATAAGTATTTGAGGATTAATATTCATTACCAATGAAATTTAATAATTTATCCTAATATTCTAAAAACATCATAGATTCTAATTACATTCAACGTATATCTTTATTATAATAAATAAATGAACACTCTTACACCATATATTATGTGCATAATCAATATCATGAATTTCCAGTATTTAGAGATATCATTATATTCAATAAAATTATCTCCTCAATTTATCTCTATATTTATGAATTTCCTTTCTATAATATCTTATTTCTGAACATGAATTTATTTTTTAAACAAGGTCTCCTTAAATTTATCCCACACCATAAAATTTATTTCCCCTCATAGATAAGTGTTTTAGAATAATTAAAACCATAGATCAATTTCTCCCATAAGACGATAGACACCAATTATAAAATTCCCCCATTCATTAATTCCCAAGTTGAAAAATATTTTCTCCTAGGACATGATCCATTATTCATCTAATAATGGATTAATATTCCCATTGAATTATTGATGTTTACATTTTATTTCGTAGTCGAATATTTGTGAACTATATTGGGTTTCATCAAGATTCTCTATATGGAAAATGATATTGAAAATTACATGAGAAACTATTCCCAATATTGTAAAAAATTATTTATCTCCAACTGTAGCTCCATATCCAAATTTATTACCTTTCATATAAGTCAGATATCTACATAGATTGTTAACATTAATATAGTTTCCATTCATTTTATGAGGAGAAATTTCAGAATATTAAAATATACTAAATTAGCTCATAGAATTATGAATTTTAAATAATAGTATTTTATTCTAAATATAGTGTAGCAATTAACATTTAATTATAATTAAAATATATCTAATACTAGATTCATTACATTATTATATTTTTTAATATGTTCATATCATGAAATTATTTGAAAATCATTCACAATGGTTATTAAAGAGGTTGTGAATCAATAAAATCATATCACATGTGAGTGATTAGAAAAATGTGTATTCTTAATCCCACTCATCTTTCAACGGTGACATTTTATTTATTACCCAATCTATGCTTTTCAGTGTTGTTACCCCTTGTTCTATATGATCCATTTCCATATCCACTTCCTATTATTAAAAGAAGGATGTATTTTTAATGTAAATCGAATTATATATACCTTAGAAAATCATTCTCATGACCCGCCCGAGGGGTTCGTGCCATGACTACCCCAAGCCTGACTTCCATAGGCCAGGGGCTGGCGACTAGCACCAAGGCATAAATCCTGGTGAAAAGGGAAGGCATTGCCTTAGTAAAGTAATCAAACACCACAGAGCAATCAAGCAGTAGAAGTAAACACTACGTAAAAACTGATTACAACAGTAAGTGTGGAAAAGTAAATGGGCCAGAATACAAACCCAAACTGAATGTAAAGTACAACTCGAAAGGGAAAACAGCAACTGAAATGTAAAGCCGCAGCCTCGATCCATCCACTGGAATCCCACCTGAAGGGTGAGTACAGATAGCCTCCACAGCTCCTAGGCTCCAACCGTCCACTCCAAGTACGTCCCGTGAGTGGTCCACTTCTAGATATCGTCCTGTTCCGCAAGCCTCAACCACGAGCAGCGTTGTCCGTCGTCTGCAACCAACACAACGTAGTGCGGGCATATCCCATGCAGGGTTGAGTATAAGCTACTCATTAGGCACCCCTAGACCCCCGAAGGTCTCCCAGAATCCACGAAGGATAATCCACAATGGAATGATACAATCACGAAGTAACATCTGACACCGCTTAGGTATAGGCCCATACATATACCTAAGTCATCAATTCTCATTCGGCTCCAGCATCTGAGCCCACGTACAACCCGGTCCACACAAGAAATTAAAAACGTAAATCCACACAGGATAGCACAACACAATCCACATAGGAAATCAAAACAGTATTCAGCTCACATAGGTATACTTCTTTGTATGACGATAAAGATGATCAGATATAGCCACTGATTCATCTAAGTCATTGGACCCACAAAGGATCGATAGGTACTAACCCCCGCATTGACCCACAAAGTATCTGACCCACGAAGGATCGATAGGTAACTAACCCACGCAAAGACCCACACAGGATCAGACCCACACAGGATTTGTAGGCGCTGGCTCACAAAGAACCGCTGAGCGCTGACCCACACAGGATCGGTAGCACGGATCCACGTAGGATCGCTGAGTACTGTAGTCGTCGTCGTCGAATCCACTGAGGATCTCTGTACAGTCATCGTCGTCATCACAGTCGCAAACGCAGCCAGCTCTAGGGTTCCCGCACACAGCAAACTCGTTCGGGAGGTTCCGCTCCACAAGCCGAGAGGCTGATACATCAACTGACACATAGTCCGGAGTTGATTTATCCAAAAGATTCGTATCGTCAACAGGAACTCAGTGTCACAGACGGCACGTCAATCGGACACCTGGTCTGGAAGTTATTGACTTTTTCGTCCCAAGGGCCCGGTTGGTTTTTAATTCAAAACCAACCCGACTATACTCCACCTGCGTCCAAACCTCTGGCAGAGTAAGCCAAAAGATCTCTCTCACAAAGAGGAATCCAACAAATTCAACGGCACGTCAATTGGACGTCCTGAGCTCAAGATATAAGCGTTTCCGCTCCGAGGGCCCGGTTGGTTTCGTATATGAACCAACTCGGCCGAATCCAAAGTATTCCAAAACCTTGATTTAGATATACCAAAACGACCATCTTGATCAAAGGATCGCATCGCAATTGACGGTGCATCGATCAGAGGTCCTTAGCCCGAGATATGGACAAAAGACCGAAGAGGGTCCGAAAACGGGGGTTTCGGGCCCAGACCGACCCTGCCCGAGACCCCCTGGGTCGGCCCGAACCGGGTCGGCCCAGCTGGGCACGGCCCGGCCCGGTGCGTTGGCGCGCGGTGCCAGCTAGCTCAGCCGAACGACCGAGCCGTTCGGTTTGGGGGGGGGGGCTGCCCCCCCCCCCACCCCGTGTTTTGTAACCGCAGGCCCCCCTTAATGGGGGCCGCTAGCTAGCCGGTCGGGGGTTTGAACCCACAGCTCCTCTCCTACCCAGCCGGCCCGCCCCGGCTGGCTGGTTTCTGCCGCCACTGGACCGGCGACGGTCGGTCCCCTCCCTGCTCCGACGTCGGCGGTCCGTTTCCGGCCGCTGCTCCGACACCGGCGGCCCATTTCCGTCCGCCTGTTCCCATGCTCCGCTGCAGCCCGATTCCGGTCCTGGCCTTTATCCATCCGGTGCGGCATGACGGTGCCGCACCCCTCCGCCACGGCCCCGCTCCGGCCGCGGTGTCTTCAGGTTTTTCCGACGCGGCGCGACGGGGTCGCGTCCTTGTTTGTTTTCACGGCGCGGTGCGACGGTGCCGCACATTCCTTGCCGCACGATTCCTCGTGGTGCGATGGCACCACACCAATCCCGTTTCAATCCATAAAAGAAACCAACATGGATAAGTAAGAGGGTCGGCCGTGTTTATGCGATCCGGCCCCCTATCGTTAATTGATAGCAATTGGTCATATTTTACGAAGAACGTCAAGGTAGTAATCACGAACAAATTAAATAAACCCCCTACCTCAAGCGTAGCTTGAATAGAGGTTCGTCGTACGAGGATTCGTTGAGGAAAAACCTTCACGGAAAGAGACGTCATGAAAGAAGACGTCGTCAGCGTCGCGGTACACGGCGTCGCGTAATCGGTTTCCGAGAACTCGGCGTTCTTCATCGGAGACCGATGTGTTCTTCGCATTCTTCCTCAAAGATGAAGAAGTTCCTCAAGTCCTTAGCCTTTTCTCCCAAATACTCCACCACAAGAAACTAACCCAAAATAAATTAATCCCTCACATAATTTATTAACTAAACATTAGTTTGAATTTCAAACACACACATTAATCTCACTTCATTAATATCATAAGTTATAAAAACATAAGTTATCAAATTTTAAATGTGAGTTGAGGGAGTTAAGGAAAGTGAAGGGGTAGGGTTTGTGTGGGCCCCACCACCCTCATAACCTCCCTTGGGAAGTTGGGTAGTTACCCAACTTCCACCCAAAGCTAAAATCCACTAAGAGAAAATAAAAATTGTAGTTAAATTTTTAATTAAACTTCCACAATTTTTATTATCTTCTCTCGTGAAAACAAAACTCCAGAAAAGGTGTTCCTATGAAATTACCGGCGCTACAGTTCCATCGATGCCCTCAAAATTCAATTCCGAGCACCAGCTCAAAAGTTAGAATTCCCGCTCATTCGTTCACTGAACGTACCCGAGCTAAACTTCAGATTGGAATTTCGGGAACACCGGGCCTCAGAATCAAGTGCCGTCAGAAACTGCGTTCTTGTAAACTCCCAAAGAAAAATAAGAAAAAAATTTCCTTGATTTCTACGGGTCTTTACATTACTCCCACCTCAGGGATTTACGTCCCCGTAAAGATACATCATAACTAGGGAAAACAATGTGGGTACTGAGCATGCATCTGAGCCTCCCACTCCCAAGTGCTCTCCTGGAGATTCCCTTGCTTCCATCTGATGCGCACTAGAGGGATCGACCATCCATGTAGGACCTGCTCCTGTCGATCCTCGATCTCCACTAAGACTTTCGTAATAGTCACACATCATCAACATCTAGCTCCCCATGGTCAATGATATGCAACGGGCCGTGCACGTATCTCCTCAACTGAGATACTTGGATGACGTCGTGCACCCGGTGCAACTGAGGTGGTAGAGCCAGGCGATAACCCACCTCGCCAATCCTGCTGAGGACCTGGAATGGTCCGATGAAGCGTGGATACATCTTTACGCCTCGGCCAATTCTCCGTATTCCACGTCGAGGTGAGACACGCAAGAAGATGTGGTCGCCATCCTCAAACTCTAGTGGCCTCCGCCTCCTATCAGCATAAGACTTATGCCGGCTTTGAGCTGTCCTCATCTGCTCTTGGATGACCTGGACCTTCTCTGTCGTGGCCTGGACCATCTCTGGTCCCACAAGTGCTGACTCCCCAGGGTCTGTCCAGCATAAAGGAGATCTACAAGGTCGGCCGTAAAACGCCTCGTATGGTGCCATCCCGATAGTGGAGTGGTAGCTATTGTTGTACGCAAACTCCACCAAGGGTGGGTGGTCCTCCCAGCTGCGACCAAAGTCGAGGACACATGCGCGGAGCATTTCCTTGAGAGTCTGAATGGTCCTCTCCGTCTGGCCATCCGTCTAAGGGTGAAAGGCAGTGCTCAGACGTAGCTGCGTCCCGAATTCCTCCTGCAACCCCTTCCAAGGCCGAGAAGTAAATCGAGAATCTCGATCGGAGACAATAGATGATGGAACACCGTGAAGTCGTACAATCTCCTGAATGTAGATACTCCCCAAGCTCTCCAATAAGCCCTGCTCTCTGATGGGTAAGAAGTGTGCCGACTTGGTGAGTAGGTCGATAATCACCCAAATAGAGTCATGACCTCTGGAAGTGTGTGGAAGTCCAGTCACGAATTCCATAGATATTCTGTCCCACTTCCACTCCGGGACCTCCAAAGGTTGTACCAAGCCTACTGCTACCTGGTGCTCTGCCTTCACCTGCTGGCAGGTGAGGCATCGAGAAACAAACTCTGCCACGGCTTTCTTCATGCCTGGACACCAGTGCTGTCATCTGAGGTCCCTGTACATCTTCGCCACTCCAGGATGTACTGCCAAAGGAGTTCTGTGAAACTCTCTCAGCACCTCCTCTCGTAATGAAACTGGTACCAAAGTACGTCCTCTGAAAAGGATATCGTTCTCTACTCCAAAGGTGAAACCATCAGGTGCATGTCATGAGGATATCTGTGCACACCGCGTCTCACAGTCAGCATCCCCACGTTGTGCCTCTCTGACCCGTTGCAGTAGTGTAGGGGTGACTGTGAGAGACTGAAGTAAAGATTCTCCATCTCTATCCACGAAGGATATCTGCAAGGCTGCTAGCTGCTCTGCCGCCTCCTCAAGTAGCTGAATTCCCGTCCTCCTACTGAGAGCATCGACTACCATGTTCCCCTTCCCAGAAGTATAGACTATCTAAAAGTCATAGTCCTGGAGGCACTCGAACCATCGTCGCTGTCTTAGATTCAGGAACTTCTGAGAGAAGATGTACCTGAGACTCTGATGGTTAGAAAATACTGTAAAGCGCTCACCCATCAGGTAGTGTCGCCATGTCTTCAGAGCGAAGACCACTGCTGCTAACTCCAGGTCGTGGGTAGCGTAGTTCTGCTCATGTGGCCTCAACTGATGTGATCCATAGGCAATCACGGCCAGCACATGAATCAGGACACATCCGAGTCTGGTCCCTGATGCATCGTAGTAGACTATGTACCCTACTCCCTCCTCAGGACAGTCTCAAGATAGGTGTGCTGGTCAATCTCTGTCTCAGCTCCTGGAAGCTCTAATGACATCTGTATGACCACACAAAGGGTTTCCCATTATTTTTCAAAGCTGAGAGTGGTGCCACAACTCTGGAGAAGTCTTGCACAAATCTCTGGTAGTATCCATCTAGTCCCAAGAAACTCCGCACCTCCGTCACGCTCATGGGTGGCTCCCAAGCTAGCACTGCCTCGATCTTTACAGGATCCACCACAACTCATGCCTCAGAGATGATGTGTCCCAAGAAGTGGACCTCGCATATCCAGAACTGACACTTCGAGAGCTTTCCATAATGCTGGTGTTCTCGGAGTGTGTCTAGTACAACCCGCAAGTGGTAGGCGTGCTCCTCCTCAGTCGTCGAGTAAATAAAAATGTCGTCGATAAAGACCACGAAAAATCGATCAAGGTATGGCTGAATGATCCTGTTCATGAGATCCATGAACACTGTTGGAGCATTGGTCATGTCGAAGGGCATAACCAAGAACTCATAGTGGCCATACCCACACCTGAAGGATGTCTTCTGCACGTCTTCATCCCGAACTCTGAGCTGATGATAGCATGACCTGAGGTCTATCTTCAAGAACCATTGTGCTCCCTTGAGCTGATAGAAGAGGTCATCAATCCTCGGTAGAGGATACTTGTTCCTCACTGTCACTTGGTTCAGGCGACAATAGTCGACACAAAGTCTCAACTTCCCGTCTGCCTTCTTGGTGAATAAAATCAGGGAAGCCCAGGGTGAAACACTGGGTCGGATGAACCCTTTGTCCTACAAGTCCTCCAAATATACCCGTAGCTCTCGAAGCTCAGCGGGGGCCATCTGATATGCTGGAGTCGATATCGGGGCTGCCCCAGGGTACAAGTCAATATAAAAGTCTACCTCCCTGTGAGGAGGTAGCCCTGGGACGTCGTCGGGGAAAACGTCAGCATACTGATCCACCACTGCAGGAGAACCAGGACTCTGCACGTCAACTACTCCTAGGATGAGGCTAGCCAACTGATGAGTGATGGGCTTTCCTCTCCTCTAAGAGAGTCCATCCTATGCTGCAAAGGCTCCCTTCTCACCGGTGAAGGTGAACCTACTCCCTTCGGTGCGTACACATCGCACCTTGCGCCTAATACAGTCGATATGAGCATGGACTGTAGATAACCAATCCATGCCCAAGATGACGTCGTAAGGCCTCGACACTGCTACAAGAAGATCCCAGCTGAAGCTCTCGCCTCCTAGAGTAAGCTCACACTGCCGGCACCAGTTTGTAATCGTCGAGTCAGCTCCTGTAGGAGTCTCTAGCCGTAAGGATCGAGCCAACGGCTCTGTCGGGATCTCTGAGCTCTGAACAAGGGCATCGGCTATGAAAGAGTGAGTCGCTCCTGTGCCTGTAAGAACTGCAGCAAGGACGGAATAGACACAGATAGTACCTCGAATCATCTCGGGCGCGCCGTGGTCGTAGGCCTCTGCGGCCTGGAGCTGTGCCTATCTTCTGCCCTCCAGCTCCCTGTGGTCGGGGTGGATCTTCTGGTGGTGGTGGTGGTAGAGCCTCAAAGCGTTGCCCACCGCCTACTGCTTGGCCAGCTCCTCTGCCTCGTCCAGCTGCTCCCTGCGGACCGCCACGGTCGACCCTCTGCCTCTTCCTGGGTGGCCCCTCAACCGTATGCTACTCCTCGCCACGGAGGGTCGGGCAGTCACGAGCCATGTGGCCCTACCCACCGCATGCATAGCACTTCCTACCTCTCGAAAGACTGGCTCCGCGCTGTGTGCCCCGCACTGCTGAGCCAGTGTCCTGAGGTCATCTGCCTGAGGGTCTGGTCTTCCTGGACCCACGAGTCATCCGTCGACTGCCTGCTGCAGAAGACTCTGCTACGTGCCACCATGCAGTGGGTCTCGGTGCTGATGAAGGCTCAGCAAGAAATCTCTCGATCAAAAGGGCTCTTTGTAGTACTGCTGCCTGGGTCGGAATGCTGAGGGAGATCAGCGATGCCCTGATCTCATGCCTCAATCACAGCACAAAGCTCCGGGCTCAGAAAAATGGTTCTCGTACCATGTCTGTCGAGTAGCATGAGAGATCGGTAAATCTCATCGAGTACTGGGCGACCATCAAGTTTCCCTGCTGTGGCTGAAGATGCTCCTGGATGCGCACCGCACGAAGGGTGGCTAGGACGAACTCCAAGCGGAAGAGGCTCTCAAAGTTCTTCCAGAGGAGTGATGCCTCGTCGTGCACCTGGAGCATCAAGCTCCATCATCTTCCAGCTTCCGCGTGTAGTAGGCTCGCTGCGAGGATCACCATGAGGTCTTCTGGTGTCCTCACTAACCTGAAAACTCATACCACTACCTCCAGCCAATCCTCGACTGCATGGGGGTCCGTCTCCCCGCGGAACTTCGGCGGTCGCTGGCACTGAAACTCGTGCAATGCACTAATGTGACGTGCATCGTCAGCGGCTGGGGCTGGTAGCATCGGTGGCTCAGCGAGTAGAGGTACCGCTGGTGCCTCGGCTGTCAATGGGCCCTGTACCAAGGCCTCGTCGCTTGGTGGGATTTCGTCACGTACAAATCTCGGAACCCTAGGTGGCTACCATCGTGGGGCCATCCTGAAAACAAACAGGTGCACCACGGTCAAAACAGTATACCTGGTGAGCTGTCACAAGTAATTACAAAGAAAACATGAAACACACATGCAATCAATGTTTTCGTGCATTAAGTCGGAAATCAGAAGTAAGGGTCCTGGTGTATGGATACGTCGGCCGCCACACCAACACTGGACTCCCTGGACTGATAACCACACACAATACACTTAACACTATTGCTTTACATAGAAGAAAGATCATAGTCCAAAGTTCTGTGGTAGAACCGAACTCCTATGATACAAATTTGTCACGACCCGTCCTCGGGGTTCGTGCCGTGACTACCCCAAGCCCGCCTTCCATAGGCCAGGGGCTGGAGACTAGCACCAAGACATAAATCCCGATGAAAATGGAAGGCATTGACTTTATAAAGTAATCAAACACCACAGAGGATGAAAGTAGTATAAGTAAACACTACGTAAAAACTGAGTACAACAGTAAGTGCGGAAAAGTAAATGGGCCAGAATAGAAACCCAAACTGAAAGTAAAGTACAACTCGAAAGGGAAAACAACAACTAAAAATTAAAACCGCAGCCTCAATCCTTCCACTAGACTCCCACCAGAAGGGTGAGTACAGATAGCCTCCACTGCTCCTAGGGTCCAACCGTCCACTCCGAGTACATCCCGCCAGTGGTCCACCTCCAGATACTGTCCTGTTCCGCAAGCCTCAACCACGATCAGCGCTGTCCGTCATCTGCAACCAACACAACGTAGTGCGGGCATAGCCCGTGCAGGGGTGAGTATAAGCTACTCAGTAGGGACCCCGAGACCCCCTAGGGTCTCCCAGAATCCACGAAGGATAGTCCACAAAGGAAAGATACAATCACGAAGTAACATCCGACACTGCTTAGGTATATGCCCATACATATACCTAAGTCATCAATTCTCATTCGGATTCAGCATCTGATCCCATGTACAACCCGATACACACAGGAAAGTAAAACGTAAATCCAAACAGGATAGCACAACACAATCCACATAGGAAAGCAAAACAGGATTCAGCTCTCATAGGTATACTTCTTCGTATGATGATAAAGATGATCAGATATAGCCACTGATTCATCTAAGTCGTCGGACCCACAAAGGATCGATAGGTAACTAACCCTGGCAAAGACCCACACAGGATCTGACCTACATAGGATCTGTAGGCGCTGGCTCACACAGAACCGATGAGCGCTGACCCATGCAGGATCGGACCCACACAGGATCGGTAGCACTGATCCACGTCGGATCGCTGATTGTTGTAGTCGTCGTTGTCGAATCCACTGAGGATCTTTGTACAGTCGTCGTCGTTGTCACAATCGCGAACGCAGCCAGCTCTAGGGTTCCCGCACACATCAAGATCGTTCGGGAGGGTCCGCTCCACGAGCCGAGAGGCTGATACATCAACTGACCCATAGTCAAGATTTGATGTATCCAAAAGTTTTGTATCGTCAATGGGAACTCAGCGTCATAGACGGTGTGTCAATCGGACGCCCGGTCTGAAAGTTATTGACTTTTTCGTCCCAGGGGCCCGGTTGGTTTTTAATTCAAAACCAACCCTACCGTACTCCACCTGCGTCCAAACCTCTGGTGGAGTAAGCCAGAAAGATCCGTCTCACTAAGAGGAATCCAACAAAGTTGACGACACGTCAATCGGACGTCTGGAGCTCAAGATATAAGTGTTTCTGCTCCGAGGGCCCGGTTGGTTTCGTGTACGAACCTACTCGGCTGAACCCAAAGTATTCTGAAACCTTGAGTGGAATATACCTAAATGACCGTCTCAATCCATGGATCGCATCGCAACTGACGGTGCGTCGATCGGAGGTCTGTAGCTCGAGATATGGGCAAAAGACCGAAGAGGGTCCGAAAACGGGGGTTTCGGGCCCGGACCGACCCGGCCCGAGACCCCCTGGGTCGGCCCGAATCGGGTTGACCCAACCCGGGTATGGGTTGGCCTGTCAGGGCATGGCCCGACCCGGCCTGGGCGCAGCCCGTCCCGGCGCGCTGGCACGCGGCGCCAGCTGGCTCGGCCGAACGGTCGAGCCGTTCAGTTTGGGAGGGGGGCGCTGCCCCCCCCCCCCCCCCCCCCGTGTTTTGTAACCGTGACCCCCCTTAATGGGAGCTGCTAGCTGGCTGTCCGGGGGTTTGAACCCCCAGATCCTCTCCTGCCCAACCGGCCCGCCCCGGCCGGCCAGTTTCTGCCGCCATGGGACCAGCAACGGCCGGTCCCCTCCATGCTCCGACGCAGGCGGTCTGTTTCCAGCCGCCGATCCTGCTCCGACGCCGACGGCCCATTTCCGGCCGCCGGTTCCCACACTCCGTGACGGCCCGGTTCTGGTCGTGGCCTTCATCCGTCCGGTGCGGCGTAACGGTGCCACACCCCTCCGCCGCTGCCTTGCTCCAGCCGTGGTGTCTTCAGGTTTCTCCGACGCGGCGTGGAGGCATCGCGTCCTTGTTCGTTTTCACGGCGCAGCGAGACGGCATTGCGCATTCCTTGATGCACGATTCCGCGCAGTGCGACGACACCACCCTATTCCCATTTCAATCCACAAAAGAAACCAACATGGATAAGAAGGAGGGTCAGTTGTGTTTGTGCGGTCCGGCCCCCTCTCGTTAATCGATAGCAATTGGTCATATTTTACGAAGAACGTCAAGGTAGTAATCACGAACAAATTAAATAAACCCCCTACCTCGAGCGTAGCTTGAACGGAGGTTCGTCGTTTGAGGATTCGTCATGGAAAAACCGTTATTGAAAGAGACATCATGAAAGAAGACGTCGTCGGTGTCACGGTACATGGTGTCGTGTAATCGGTATTCGAGAACTCGGCGTTCTTCGTCGGAGACTGATGTGTTCTTCGCGTTCTTCCTCGAAGATGAATAAGTTCTTAAAGTCTTTAGCATTTTCTCCCAAAGACTCCACCACAAGAAACTAACCCAAAATAAATTAAGCCGTCACTTAATTTATTAAATAGACACTAGTTTGAATTTCAACCACACACATTAAACTCACTTCATTAATATCATAAGTTATAAAAACTTAAGTTATCAAATTTTAAATGTGAGTTGAGGGAGTTATGGAAAGTGAAGGTTTAGGGTTCATGTGGGCCCCAACACCCTCATAACCTCCCTTGGGAGGTTGGGTAGTTACCCAACTTCCTCCCAAAGCTAAAATCCACTAAGAGAAAATAAAAATTGTCGTTAAATTATTAATTAATCTTCCACAATTTTTATCATATTCTCTCGTGAAAACATAACTCCGGAAAATGTGTTCCTAAGAAATTACCGGCTCTACAGTTCCATCGGTTCCCTCAGAATTCGATTCTGAGCACCGGTTCAAAAGTTAGAATTCCCGCTCGTTTGTTCATTGAACGTACCCGAGCGAAACTTCGGATAAGAATTCCGGGCACACCGGGCCTCAAAATCAAGTGCCTTAAGAAACTCCGTTCTAATAAAATCCCAACGAAAATTAAGAAAAACCTTTCCTAGAATTTTATGGGTCGTTACAATAACTAAGATATTATCTTGTCAATAGACTTATCCTGAAAGTATATCATAGGTTTCTCTTCCCTAATTTCGGTTTTCTTAAAATTATTCCCAATTTTTTTATAAAAATAACTTTGATGACAAATGTATCTGCCTAACTGTAGAATCCCTAATCTGTGTGTTATTTTACTATATTGACACATTTTAAAAGAGATCACATTCTGAATGATCAAATATTTTATTATATTTGGGGACCAAATAAACACATAATTCTTATATTTCATTTATAACAAGAAATACAACTTAAATTTTTATTCATAACATTTTTTATCATATAGTATATCCCTAAAATATTTAGACATCCCTTTTTATTGTCCTGGGGAATGGAAAACATATTAATGGTTGAGAACAAATCCTTAGTAATGGAATACGTAAATGATAATATATTATAATATAATTAAATATTCAACAATTTTGAAGAGGTAAAAATAACTAAATAAACCCAATTAATAATATCATTAAAAGGGGATTAAATCCATGTAGAAAATAAGAATAAAAATAATCACATAGATAACACAAACATAATTTCATAATGATATAAAGCTTAATGTTGGGCCTCATAATCATACACTCAAGTCTATGCACCAAGAAGTCAAAAATAAATTAGTAATGTATATATATAATACCCCAAAAATAGTCTCGTGAGACATTATAAAATATCAAGGTGCTTTAATGGACTCTTCTTGTCACTTAATATGTCCAATGATTTCATTAAATGAACGTAATGAATAAAAATTCAATTTACAGACCACATAAACCTTCACATTGAAAAAATATCATATTAAATATTAATATTTTCACTAGTAAATAATTAGAACAACATAATCAAAAGACATAATAAGTAATACAATGTATGGTATCATTATATTATTTCCCAAGTAAATCATAAGATTCATCTATACATATTAACATAGAATAAAATAATTTTTAAATATATCTACTAATATTCTTTAGTAAAAAACCCTTTTCATTTTGAAGTCAATTATATAAAATTTCATTAATTATAGTATATTACAAAAAAGTAATTCAATTTAATCATTTTAACCAACAATGTAATCTCTAATAAAAATAATAGCTATAACGGTGGGGAAGAAATTTGTGCAGTAATTATTAATATAAATATTCCATTATCGCATTCAGTAAAAAGATCGTCATTTAGAAAAAAACATGTTTTATCCATTTAAAAAAATTATAAAAATAAAAAATGATTAAAAATTACATTAACAAATAAAATTATAACAGTGAAAAATTTATCAATTTTTTTATAAATTATTGACATATAAAATATATTCCCAATTGAATAGAAAACTAATGTGGGGTTTCCTTAAAAATATTATTTTAGAATTTTTCGTACAAAGTGGGGTAAATGTAATTAAAACTTGTAATTTTCATAAATAAACATAGAATAAGAAAATAAATTGGGTTTATGATAGAGAATTCAATTTATTCACCCAGGTTAATCTTAATCAAGAACAATCCAGAATAAGGATGTGATTACAAAATAAACACTTACCTCTTGTTTGGAATGCTTTGTAATTACTTTTAACATCCAATATAATTTTTTTATATTATTAGAATTTTATAAAATAACCTTATAAATACTTATCATATAATATATGATCTAGTTATAACATTTAAACACATATTTATGGATAATTATTTATTAAAATCATCGCTTTCAATGATTAATTATTTCATTTTTCAGGTAAATTTGGGTTTGGTAGTTTCAGTCTTTGAGGGTTGGTCATGTATCCTTCATATTTAGTTTTTTTATAAATATATAAATATTATATATAGTAAATATAAAAATATTCTGAATCATACTTTAAAGGCGGACATGAAAATGAGCCTTATCACTTCTTGGAGCATGTAGTCCAGACATATGTGGGAGCCTTGTAATCAATTTTTATCATGTGGAAGGGAAATAATGTAAATGATATATTATATGTCAAGAATAATTATAATTTTAAAAATATCATATATATTTATTAGTCATATCTTTATTAAAATCCATGTAATTTGGAGTTAAAAAACAAATTACACCGCTACGTGGAGATGGTAGGTTATATGTACGTACCTGTGATGTTTTCAGATTCAATTTGATTAAAAGGAGAATAATAAGGTTAGTTCCACTCCTATAACAATTTATGTATATTTTATATTCTATAGTTATTATATGATCATGATTATATAATATTTTAATGTGTTTGAATAGGAAATAAAATTAAGATACCTGGTTTAGAGAGACGACTAATCGTTAAAAAACCACTTCTAGATTGAAACATAATGATACCAGAGAATCTAGGTAATGAGGATTAATGTTGGTAATTTATTTGTTTATGTATTGGTTAAGATAAATGTATCAATATTTTTTAATAAGGTAGTATTGGTGGTTTCCATTTATAAATGAGGGGAATAACATGCATCGAATTACATAATAGATTTTAACAATATAATGTAATTTTAATTTAAATATAGCTCAAAATTATATTATATTTAAATATATTTTGGTTATCTTTCAACTGAAACAATCTAATGAGGATTAGTAATTAATTTTACACTATTTCAAATCCATGGCCATTTATTTTTAACCCTTTTAACACATTTCAACCTGAACTAAGGTGAAAAATATTTAGGTTAGTTGAAATTCACTATAATGAATAATTAGGTTTGAAATATTTACTAAAATAAAATATATATATTTTAAATATAGGATATATTTTATTGGACTTAGATTTTATAATTGCGAGATATTATTTTTTCTTTATGTTTTCAAAAGATAGAGAAAAACTATTTTTTAAAAAAATTTATTTTTAGGTATAAAATGGATTTTAACGAAAAAGTTTTTTATATTGTTGATTCCAATAGAATTAATATAATTATTTTTAATTTAATGAGAATTATTTTTATTTTAATCTAAAAAACCATATTTTACCTTTTCTATACTTTATCTACAGAAAATAAATTAAAATATATTTTATTTGAACAAAAACCTTACAAATATTTTTAAAATGATTAAAAAAATTTATGTGTTTAAAAATATATTTTATATTAATTATATTAATTGTTATATATATTTTATAATAAAATTGGTTCTATAATTGTTCACGTTATACATTTTTCATTCTAATGTTATTAAAGTGACAATTTTTTCAGGACTATATTTTAAACTATTCCCCCCGTAATCAATAATTTCTAAAACATATCAAAACATATCCTAAATATAACATTCACAACAAGAATTCAAAAATGAAATCCATTTAGTCAAATTGAAAATATGAAAAGTGTCTATTTATGTTTTAATCACATTCTAGAATAAAAATATTTTCATCATGTTGTTATTTATTTACAAATAAAAGAATGATATAATTTAATCCTAGTTGTGACATTTATAGGATATTTTCATGTTTTTTTGAAAAACATTATTCTTATGAGAAATAAATCAATAATTCTGACACCCATTTTAATAAGTGAACTAATTAAATCCCTGAAATTGATATTTAAATAATATGGAATTTTTTTTCTAGATTCAATATTTTTTCATAATATCATGGAATAAACAATTAATTTTTTACTCTCATTCATAAAATAAGGATAAAACATATTCAGATATCATCCCTATGTTGATTATAAATCCTTTTTTACAACTATTTTATCATAATTTTACTTCTTTTGTAAACCAAAAAATTATTTAACTAATCAAAATTTTATATTTTTCTCAAAACATTATTTGTAAGGAACTTGTCTAGAGATTGTTAGGAAAATTTATTTGATTAAATCACCTCCTTTAAAGAGAAATTTTTTAATCAATCCTGTCGTTTATATATTACACTTACATTCACTTTTAATTTATTGAACAAATTATTACATAGCCACATTTCACACATTTAATCCCTATCCAAATATGCTCTATATGGGAATAAAATACAAAATCATGTTGAACGTAAGTGTGGGGGATGTTTTTTTATATTTTTTTTATATATTTAGTGATGCATTCAGGTGGAATTAGTATCATAAAATGGTTGTTTTGAAGCTATTTTGAAATAGTATAAATTAATATATTTATAATATATTTTAGAATAAAGATATAAAATAAATCTATAATGATAATATTTTTTGTAAAACAACATTGAAAAAATACAATTTGGGTCTAATATTAAAATTAATTAGAATATAACTTAGGGATTTATTTTCTAGATCTATTCGAAGTAGATTATATAAATATAAAAACTATTGAATAATTTTCTATGATTTACTGATCTAAAAAATAGTGATATGTTAGTTTTACAAATACTAATAGAAGTTTAGTCATTCTAAATGAGGGTTGGGGAGTTCACACTACATTTCAATGATTAATGTTGCAACATTTCACTAAAAATAGAAATTTTTATTCAATTAGAAATATTAATAAATATAGATATACCAATATCTATAATGTATAACGTGATATTCATTTTCGTGTATTTGTAATATATATTATTATATTCATTACCAATAGGTGTATGTAAATGATCATTCTTTATTGTCAATTACAATGATGATTTTTTCTTTAAAAATATCTAAAACTACTAATTCATTTCTAGATATTTTTCACAGCTAAAACCTTCCATCACTTTAAAATTTTTTGGTATATGTATATTCCACCATATTAAAAAAAATTCTTTACTCCAGTGGAGGATATTTAGGAACTCATCAATCATATTTTTACCCACACATGTGGTAGTATAAGAAAATCCCTCTAGAAAATCTATATTTGTGTCATGCAAGGAAACTTTTCGATGAGTTAAGTCATATTTTACATGGGATGATAAATGAATGAGTAATGGATTGAATTAACTTAATGAAATAATTAGAATAATGGTTTTTTAAGAAACATGAAAAAAGTTTCTCCTTGGTGTTGAATATGGGGACTCTCTTTTCATTGTATTATAATATTAATTTTTTGTTGTTTTTATGTTCACATGTGTAATAGTCTAGGTATTATGTATAATAAAATTTATAATGATTTATTTTTATTAGATTTTTATCATTTAAATTAATAAAACCCCTCTGTTTTTTCATTTTGAGTGAATCTTAACAATTTTTCATTTTAGCGATATTTTGGGAAAGAATATAAATATAGATAAGTACAAGGATTTTAAATATTTTAATAAATTATTTGTGATTATTTAAATAATAAATGCTTATAATTATTATTTATTGTGTTATTGGTGGATATATAACACATGTCTTTTTTATTAACTATTTATACTAAAATAAATGCAGTATCTTTGATATCTTTTGATACATGCATCCATGATTCTAGGTGAACTGTAATTATCTATAATGTTATGTCTTGAATTTCAATTTTTGGGTAGGAAAATGACTAAAAAAATTATGAAAAATTTAAAATTTTTATCTATATAACATTGATTCATTGGATATCAACCAATTATAAATGAAAATTAAATTCTACAAAAATTAATGTCGGTGTTTTTATTAAATGCTATTTTTATGTGTGAAATGTGTTTCAATCCAAATAAATTTAATTTAGCGTTGTGGGAAAATTATTTTAATGAAATTTATATTTCAAATATTAAATCCTTTTTTAACTTGATCTATTTTTTAATGGAATAAGAATAAATATTGTTTCATTATTAAAAAATGTATATTAAAAAAAATTGATCTTTATCGTGTATTGAAAACATATTTTCATGTATGTTTTTGAGACATATAAAAATTATGTTTTAATTTTTAGATTCTATATATCGAATTATGAGGTATAAATTGATTAAATATTTTTCCATTATTTTTAGGCATTATGAATTGTAATCATGGAATTATTATTCACCTTGATAAAGGGTAAATCAGGTTAACCAAGGTTAAAACTAAGTTCTTAGGTTTGTTTTTTAAACATAATTATTTTTGGAAAAAAAATTTCATTAACCCTTATAGAATTTTTATTGAAATTTAATTTTTTTTAGGATACTTTTCCATGAAAAAGTCTTAATAAATATCTAAAGTATATAAAATTACAATATCTCACTTTATTCCATGTATATCTCTCTTATGGGTTCAAAAAGTAAAAAAAGAATGCCATGAAGAATATTTTTTATTATTTTGATAAAAATGAATATAATTTCATGATTGTAATTTATTTATAATTTTTACCGATTATATAATTACCATAAATTATTTGGAAATGTCGACTTAGTATTTCATCAAATAATAAAATCATAAGATACTGATATTTTAAATTTTAACATTATGATAATTTGACAGAGGGATAATGTTGAAAAGAATTATTAGAATAATATATCTTATCTTTGATTGGGATAATTTATTATAATCGTATTCCATTTTTTATTGATGAAATTAAAGAAAAAATTAAATAATATTAACAAAGATGAGAAAATTGATATTTTACAAAAATAATAATTTATTAAATTATTGGAAAACCATATTATTATTCTATTTGGTCTGGATAATATAAGGTTAAATCTATGTTCAATTATATATTTATGAACGAATTTTTAACTTGTAAAATCACACATTACGAGTTAAAAATGTGTTACTATGTTTAAGGTTAAAATTGAATAACTTCTTGCTAAAACCAAATGATATGATATAAAACACAACATAAACCAATCCAAATTTTTATTCTTCATAGTATTTCAAACATAAAATTCCTTGTATTCAAATATATGGAATTTTCCATTAATATTTCGGGAAAATAAATTTATTATATGTTAATCTTTTATGAATTTCTAATAGTTCCCCTCTCATCACTTATCAAAGGTCTCATTTCCTTTTACATATTAAAACCAATATGATCATTAAATATCCTAAAGAACCTAAAACTATATATTATTATCCCACCTAATAATTATTTTTTGGTTTTTTATTCGTAAAATACCATTCCCAGGGTCCTTAGTATTGAATATAAATGATGCATTCTGGAGAAAAGGTAATCATCTTACCCGAACACTGCCATTTTGTTCATATTTTATATTTTAGAGATGAATTTTATTCATAATAAAATAATAATTTTGATATATTAAATGTACAGAAATTTTATTATGGTTACTAAACAACCTTTATTTGTCCTCTTTTCCATCAAATGTAAACGGAAAGTATCGTTCGTCCATAAGTAAGAACTACCATATCCATGTGGATATGTAGTTTATTTTTCACCAATATCATACTAAGATGGTTATTATGATGGTTTTAATTCCAATATAAGATACTAATGAAATAATTATTCTTCAATAATGATATTATTTTATCTACTTTCTTACATTCCCATCCATTGGAAAATGATAATGTTACTCATGTGTTTGTGTAGATTATCACCTCCATGAAGAGATGTGATTATTTTTTCATTTTGTGTTTTATAGATGGTTATAAAGATAAATTATATCAATGTGTAGTATTTATATTAAAAAATAATTATTTTTTAAATGATCAGTGTTATTTGCCATTATTCAATTCCATTAGTTGGAAACTGAAAATTGTGTTCATGTGTACATACGAACTACCCCTTCCACAAATGGTGTAATTTATTTTTCTCTACATACATTATATTGAGAACTCTTAATATAAATTTAATTAAAACATATGATATTTATATCATTATTATGATTATAGATATTGTAGAACAATTATTAATGTACATGGACTGAGACTACCAAACTGAAACCTACATGCATAATGAAGCAGATACCACATAGAAAAGTGTTTATAATAATTTTTTTGATAAATAGATGATAAGATGTTATACATAAATCATATATTTTGTTATTTATATGAGTATTTTTATGGATTAAATTTATAAAAAATATATTTAATATATATTTTCACCAAACATGTTTTAATAATGATATTACAGTAGGAAAGGGATTAATATTTCGGTCTGAATTTTCATCAATATTATTAAAGTTTGAATTCCTATATCTGAAATTATGTCGTCCTTATTTGATGAATCACACTTTTTTTTATTCAAAATTTACTATTTTATATCATTTAATTTTTTTACTTTTATTTTATTAACTCTATGTACTAAAGATATTGAGAAAATGTTTTTAAGAAACAACTAATTTTTTATCTCTTCATTCTAAATTTCTTTTTCTTCAATATGCATGTTTTCTAAAAAAATTAATGTTTTTAATATTATACATATTTTTAAAAAATAAATTTTAACCATGATTTTAGTATTTAATTAAATTAAAAACAAAATTCTTTTTTTAGAAAGAGGAATGTTATACTTTTTCAAAATGTCTAAAAATTCTTTTTTCTTTCAAATTATATAGCATGAACTGAATTTTCTACAATAACGACCACTTAAATTATATGAGGCTTCCTTTAATAGTTTTCATGATTATTTTCCATAAAAAATTACTTTATTTTTTTATATTAACTTAGGTTTTAAATAATTCATTTTAAATAGAAAATTTTATTTTCCTCAAGAAACAATCCATTGATTATTTTGAAGTAATTTTTATCTATGACATCTGCCAAAAAAATTAATTTTTCTTTTCTAGGGATATGATCCAATTATACCATAATAAATATTTATATATATGGTCTCTGATTATGATAATGATCTATTTACATAACTTATTTATTTTCATTTGGTTATGTTATGGTAAATTAATGAAATGTATATGAAACCCATTTTTATTGCATATGTTATGATATACTGATATGACGATTGTTTTATGATATTGTCAAACAAAAATTGTAGGTTTTAATTAAGTAATATATAGATCTTCAATTATTTATCCTAAAAAATACATGTGGTAATGTCTTATATCTCATTAGATAACTTTGGAAAACTAGTTTGTATGATTATTTCACTTTTATATTCAAGTTGATGTTCTTAATATACCATATGAAAGAAGTCGATGTTCTTGATCCACAATGGGAAACAAGTTACTGTTTTTATCCAATATGGGATTCATGTCTCTTTGATTTATCGGCTATGGGAAATATACAATGATACCTAATCAATAATGATATGGGAAATAGGTGTTGAGTCCTATTCAACTATGATTATAATTTCACAGTAGAAAACCTTGGTATAAGAAAGGGTTTATATACCAATAATGGTGCCATAAATTTGTTAAATGAATATTTGATTCATAAATTATTTATATGGATTTATTACTCATATAATGCATATCTTTGAAAATGATAATATCTAATTTCATAAAACATGCTTATTATCCATTATAGATTGGGTATGAAATGTGTAAGTTATTATTGTGAACTAGTACCCACATTTGTATCTTATTCTATCATATGATCATCTATTAATATCACCAATTTTTATCCTTACTATGTATATAAGCTCACATTTTTTTATGTTTCCTTTCCCTATATTATGATGAATTTTTTATGAAGTTTATGTTATGAAGAGTATTATGATTTTTGTTATTTATGGGAGATTTTTAAGATCATTTAAGAAATAAGAAGATTTTTAATCAAGAATAAAATGGAAGTAAACCATTATATTAATTGGGGATATATTTTTGAAATTTGGGGATTATTCATAAAAATTTAATATTTATGTATAAAAATGCAAGGTTTGTATAGTTAGTATAAAAATAAGGGCTTACTAAATATTTAGTTATTTGGATTATAAAACATTGTCGAAAACCTTGTAGATAACTGTAAGTATAAGATAACATCTTATTAATTTTGTTAATCACCATGTATAACCAAGATTAAACCTATGGTCCCATTTATTTTGAAAATGGTTTTAGGATTTAGACATCCAATGAATTATATTTTAGGATTATATGACATTTAGCTTATATTATTAGACCTTGATTTCTACATGGAGTTTTTTGATTTACATCAGTGGACGGAAGTATACGATGTTTTTCTAAAATGTACTGTAATAGAAAATGAAATGATTTTACACCAGATCAAAAAAATTGATCTAGAATAAAATATATATATTCTATTCTCACGTAACATTCTTATTAAATAAATTATGATAATCTTAAAAGTTATCCAAGTATTAATCAATGTACAATTGAGCCTTACGTGAGGTGAACACAACATTATTTTTGTTGATCTCTTGATCCACTAGGATATTATTGATGGATCAATACCAGTGAGAAAATATTTCCTCTCCGCTAACGAAAAAACATGTAAAACTGTTCTTATCTATTTATTATTTTGAAGGTGAACTAGATCAGTGGTGGAACCTTATTAGGAATATGAGTCAAGATCATATAAATTAATCCATTGAAGGATTTATATTAAATAGAAAACTATACCATATATAATTCATTCATAGTATACATACAAATATATAGAAATAATTCCTTGAGGTTAAGGCAAGAGTACACATCCATAGGCACTTTTGAGGGTAATTTTACAAGAACATTATGGTACTATTCTAGTTTAATCATTAGATCTAAAATAAATATTCATCAATTATTATTTGTTTTAAAACCAAGTCTTCAAAAAAATTATCTATATGATACAATATTAGCTACAATGAAATCATAACATGCTAACTTAAGGTAGTAATTCAAATTTTATATTCCTACAACATATATGGTCTTGATTTGATAAAGAAGATCAAGTATCATGAAATCTTCAATAAATAAAATGGTGGAATGAAATTTCATCCATATACATGCTAAAAATGTGGGAAGAAACATCAATAGGATATCTTGAATGGAACATGAATGTTATTTAATTTTGGGATGGTGATTCTTAATTCATGGGAGATTTTAAACATGATTAATAAGCTGATTTATGAAATAATGTCAAATAAGACACTATATAATTCACCACCCTTAATCTAAGGCTTTAATTTCAAAAAATAAAGAAAACTATTCCAACCAGTTAAAGAATCTCATATTTTTTTATGATGATCATGTGTTAAATACCTCTTATACACAATGAAAAAGGGAAATATCAAGTATCACAAATATGTACGTGGTATATAGGAATGATGTGGAGAAAGGTGTATATAAAATTCAATCTACATCACTGATTGTATTATTGGATTCTGGTTCAATAATCTCTTATATATATATAATTTTAAAATGTTATAATAATAGAATCTCCATAATAAAATATTTAGTTTGTAGTGAAAACTATTAAACATATGATGGTCACATATCATGTATATAGTTTTTATCATATTGAAGATTATGGGAAAATAAATTCTTTAAATAATGTGATTCTAACATTAGTTGACTTTTAAGTAATTTATATATTGTATTAAATTTATTTATATGGGATACCTAATAATCTATGAGGAAGAAAATAAAAATGTCATATTCCAAATAATCCAATTATCTTATATCGATGCTAGGATGAATACGAATTTACAATGGAAATTATCTCTATATTTTGTGTCTTAATTCCTATCAATAAAATCTATATTTATCAAACGGTTCAAGAGGAACTCAAAAATGATGATATTCCAAATTTAGGTAATTTTTTGAGGTATTTCTATAATATTTTCTTATACATCCTACAAATCTAGATTTTTATTAAAATAGAACTCACACAAAGTGCTATAACTATTTCAAACAATCCTTATAAAGTATACCAAATTGTGTTTTAGGAATTGAACATTTGAACTCTAGGATAATAATGATAAGGTATTTATTTAGAAAATGGTCTCACATTTTTTGGTGAAACAATTATTTTTTTAAAAAATAATGATTGATTAGTGAAACTATCCATTGATTTTTAAAAACATAAACAGATCACTATAAATAAAAAGTATCTTGGACCATGTATCAATGACATTATAAATAAATTAAAAGAAAATAATTTTTTTCCTGGGATATCAAATAAATTGACCAAAATAAATTATAATGTTTTTATATTTATTTTAAGGATGAATGTGAATATAATTTCAAGGAACTAATGAACTGGTTAGTCAGTTTAGATTCCCTCACACTACCATAAATTAGATAATGGAATGTGATCTATTATTATGCTTCGATTAGGGTACTAGGATGTTTTATTATACAAAATGATATATTGATAGTATATTCCATTTAAAAATTTAAAATACGGGGCAAATCATTCATGACTCATGATTTAAAGTTAGTTGTGATACAATTTTCATTGATGATATGGAGGCATGATCTCAATGGTGAAATTTGTGACATATATATATATATATTAATGATTGAAGTGTATCTTCACATATAAATAGTTAAATATAAACCATAGATGATGGTTGGAGTTATAAAATTTTATTGAATCTCTATACAGTAAAACCTAGGGATGGTAGAAAACATGTCTTATGCATTGAGTTGAAAAGATGGTTTATTTTTTTCCATGATGGGGAATAAAATATTTCTAATTCTAATGTATTTTTAGTAGTGGGATTTCATAATCAAGAAGAAATGGGAATGATACTATCTATCAAAGTTGAATTTTAATCTATCTATCCTTGTGAGGATTAACAAGGATAATATGGAAGATATAGAGATAAGAAATAAGGTAATAATTTTTCATATGTTCAACATTGATTATGATGGAATGATAAGGATTAGAAACCATGTATATGGTTCTTCTACACTAGCCTAAAAAATGATATGTTGGTTGAAGCTCAAGGTTCATCATTATCTATTCATACTATAATCAAATTTTGAGAGAAATATTTTATATGATTTGGATACATAGTTATGGATCATTATTTCTTATCATCCCTTGAAATAATTTAAACATCAGAGGAAAATTCCAAACCTAGAGCATATGTTGAGAATGTGTTAAATTTTATTCAATTGTTTTGGGTATAAATACCTCCTCTAGTATTTTTTTATTCAATGATAATTTTCAATCAATAAATAAAATATATTTTTATGTTCCCCTATATTGTAGGAACCAAAAAACTCATATATTCTGAGATAATATTGGATAAAGATAGCCATTGGGATATAATCTTGCCATGAAAATGGTCAATAATGTGAGATAAATTCAACATCATAACAATATCTTAGAATCGATAAAAAAATTACGATGATAATAATGTGTGAGATCTAGAGTTCTATGTTGGTGAAAATAAATTATTTTAAATTTACACACAGAATGAGGTTTGAAATTTTGAAACAAATGAATGTTAATCAATAGTAATACAGTCCCCTTTGGGATTCACGATTGATTAGGTATGGTAGCTTCTTGCTTGACTCATCCACTGAACCTCTCTCAATGTCGAGATATGTTCCATGTATCTCTTCTGAGTAAATATATACTCATTCCATCACCTATAATATAGTCAATGTTTATACCATTTTTTCCTGATATTTCTTATAATTAGAAACTATTTTAAATTTGGGATCATATATATAAAGTGCAATGGGTCAAGAGTAGTCACCTGATTAATTTTCACTGGAGGAAAATGAAATTCCAAGGAGATCATAGGGAACTAGAGGATAATATATATATATATATATATAACCTTATTTATTTTCTTTAGAGTGATTGTATATTTAGTGTGAAATTAATTTCAAAGTGGGTGACTATAACATCGATAGATTTAATGATATATTTCTCTAAAAAATATAGTTTCTTCGATAGTTAATAATACACACAACCCCATATCCAAAATAACAGTAATGAAGTATACCATTATCTCCATATTGTTGGAATGGAATATATTAATAATTATAAAAAAATTATGAAACAATTTTGGTTTACAAATTTATAAAATGAATTCATTCTTTTATCATTTTATGATAAAGTAAAAAACGAATCATTTTAAAATAACGAAGTTGATTTTCTAGATAAAATACTTTTTATGTGAGTATTGAGTTTTGATATTAAAAAATAAAATTAATCATATTTTTGATTGATTATAATTTAACATATATAGGAACTGTTGAATAATGTTTTATATATTATTCTATTTGTATTCTATGCATGGACAAAAAATAAATCTAGTTTAATTATGAGAAATTATTTTTTCTCAAAAATGGATTCCATCTAATTTTTTTAAAAAAATTAAATGAATTAAGGAAACATATCAAAGATATATTTTTCAAAAATGGATTCTATATACTAAGTCATGATTGTAAAATTTGGTAAATAGTATTCTTTTCTATTTAGGAATTATGAGTATTAACTGTGGAAATATTTCCCATATTGATAAAATGATTATCATATTATCCTAGGTTAAAATGGTGTTTTACGATCAAAATTTTTAATCTTAATTCTTATTTGATGAAGTTACATCAAGCCTTATCAAATTTTAAAATAAATATAATTTTTTAGGCAAACTTGACCATAAAGTGACATATATTATATTTAATGTAATGAAATTTACAAAATTTTCTCTACTACATTTAAACCTCTCATATGTGTTCACATTGAGGCTGAAGCATGTTTCCAATAGACCATATTGGTTATTTTTAGCATAATGAAAATGATTTCATTATTTTAATATATTTATAATTTATTGTGTTTAAATAAGTGTATTAAAATCATACATAGTGTAAATAAATTCATTCTTATATAAATATAAACCAATTAAATTATTTTTGAAATACTGTACATAATATAAAATTACTATGTTATAGTGTTCCATGAATTTAATAGAAAATTATAATATATTAGTTATGTTTTAATCTATTATATTCAATTTATATATTTTTTTGAAGTCCTTAAATTCAAATTAATTTATATGTTTCAAAAAGGACATTAAATATATTTAATGAAAATAATATATTATTATATTATTTAAAAAACATAAAAATTTTAGTATTTGAAATTATTTATAATGTATTGTCTAAATTGTCAACCATTATCCATTAGTGAATCAATTTTTACCTTATATGTAATATTATAAACTTTTATGGGTGAAAACCTTATTACCATGATTAAGGATAAAATATAGAAACTAAGTTGTTAAACCAAAACATAAGTTTTAAAAGGTAACATAAAATTATCAATTTTTTATTTTTTGATTTTATTTCTAAAATTTCATTCCATATATATTAATATACATCCATTTTTAATAACTTTTTATGATAAATAATTTATTATATTTTAAACAATTATTAAATTCCCAGAGTATCACTCCCCTCACTTATTAAATAGAAGCTCTCTTTTTTCATCATTACATAATTACTTCCTTATATGTTGGTCGAACTATTAAATATTTCCTTATAAACTCTAATATACACTAATTAGAGTTTTTTTCTCCTTAAAATACCATTCTAATGGTTGATAATAAGTAATCTAACAGAGGCCTACCAAGGAAGATGTAATCATCTTTCCCATACTCTTTGATATTTTTCTTCATCTAAATTATATGAATATGTTATTTTCTTCATAAAATGGTATATTTAAAATTATAAATACATATAAATTTTTCAATGAAAATTCAAAAAAATTTATTTACCCACATTTCCATCAAATATGATGTGAATGTATCCTCCATGCGCACACACAACATACCATCTCCACATAGAAATACAATTCATTTTCCCTCACCAACATTCATAGATGGATATTTTGATATATTTAATGTTTATATATGATATTTATTAAATATTTATTCTTCTTTAATTATAATATAACTTCAACCTTCTCACGTTCCAATCCTTTGAAAAAGGATAATGTCTTTCATGCGTACATGAAGACTACAACCACAACGTAGTGATATGATTCATTTTTTATTTCTGCGTTACAAGTATATTAATATGGATATATTTAAAGAATAAATGTATTTTATATTCAATAAAAATTATTTTATAATTTTTAATTATAAATTTACTATATTTTATTTCATCCATTGTAAATTTAAGATAGCATTCATGTGGACGTACAACCAACTATCTCCATGAACAGTGTAATTCATTTTTTATCACCACATTCCATGGATGAATTTAAATATATATAATTATATATAATAAATATATATGATATTTATATCCTATTTATAATTATCTATATGATCTGACTATGGTTAATTTATATGTACTAAATCTGTTGAACTGAAACTTGCATAAAAACGATGTAGTTATAACTCTATTTTGTGATCTAATTAACAAATTGTTAATAAATTGTCAATAAGACATTATTAGTAAGTCTTACATGGTAATAAATATATTATTATGTTTGTAGTGTATATTTAAAATAACACTATATTTATTATTTATTATGTCCTAATGTGTATAAATAAATATAATTCTTGGGGTTAAGGATTTCTGTGTCAATCATAATTTTAATCAGAAATGATTGTGTTCGAATTTACGTTTAGAACATTTTGTGAAACCAATATAATAAATCCATTTAATGTTTCTTCACCTTGGAATTTTAGGAATAATTAATTTTTTTCATTAATTTCCTTCACATTAACTACTCCATCTATTGAAAGAATATCATTATGAAAAAACTATTGTATTTCATTATTCAATTTAAAATATTCTTTGTTCCATTTCACTCTTTTCTAAATATGATATTGGAATATTTTTAATATTTTATAATAATTTTATAATTTAATTTTTAACCATGATTAACATTTTAAAAAATAGGATAAAAGGATTCCTCTTTTCATTTTACAAACAAGGTATTTTTTACTTTTTATTAAATGTAAAGGGATTGATTTATTTTAAACTATACAAAATAAATAGAGTTTCCATCAGTCGTGAATGATCATTTATTTGATGAATATTTTATATTATTTCAAGGATATTTTCAAATAAAATTATTTTATTGATATTTGGAAAAATATTAAAATTTAAATAACGAATTTCAATATAAAAAGGGTAATTTCAGGAGGAAATATTCATGTGTTTCTTTTCTAGGAATTTTTATCTATTATAAAAAAAATTGATGTTAATTATGTTTTACTTGGGATATGATCGAATGATCTAATCCTTACTATTCCACTTGATATTTAATAATTATTATGATGATATTTTCACACAATAAATATATTTTCCATGGGTTACACTATAATGAATTAATGAAATACGTGTGAAACCTGTATTATTTTCATGGGTAATTATATAATGAAGAGATGAATGTTTTATGATATTATGGTTATGATATTTTTGTATAAATTATGTAACATGTGTTCCCCTAATTAATAACCCTCCAATACATTGTGTAATGTTTTATATGTCAATAGATAAATAAGAGAAACATGTTGATGTTCATGATACACAATAGGAATGAAGTTAATGTGATTGAGGCACTATAGGAAGAATTTCAATGTGTTACATAAAATATAGGAAATTTGACAATGCCCTTGATAAACTATGGGATATATGTGATGATTGTTAATCTATTTTGATATGTGAAATATATTTTATTCCCTTATCCACTAAGATTTGATGGTCTTGATAGCTAACCTTGATATATGAAAAATTTTCTATACCTATTATTGTGCCACACATTTATGATAGAAACATATGATTCATGATAGTTTTAGGAGGATTCACCATTCTTATGATACATCTATTTTGAAATGATAATGTTTTAATCCATGAATCATGTTTATGAACCATACTAGATTGGGTATGAAAAATATCTGTTATGATCATGATATCATACCATTATACATAACATATGTTTTCATATGATCATCTATTGATATCTTCCATGTTAAACCATAATGAGTATCTGAGCTCACCCTTTATCATTTTTCCTTTCCACATGTTATGAAGAAGGATTTATTTAACGTTTATATATGATGAGTACTAAATTGGACGTTCTATTTTATTGATTTGGTAGATATTTTATGATAAAAGAAGCATTTATATCTTATCTCCAATAACACTATTCATTTATATTCTTCAAGTATGTATTTTTGGAATATATTGAATATTCAAATAAAATATATAATATTTATGGATGAAAATACTATATCTCTATAAAAAACCAATTTGAACTTCATATAAGAATATTTTTTCAAATTTTGAACATTGTATGATTTTTTCCAAATTTTATATAACTTTAATTTATTTTCACATATATTTTTTGAATTATTTATGTCTTCTCCCTATTTTAAATACTTAAACATGAATTACAATAAATTAATATCCCATGAATGAATTTCAGAGAATTTATGTATGACTGTGAAATTTCTTATGAGTTACATTTTTTTCTTATATTAAATTTCATGATTCCAAATAACAAACTGACTCAAAATTAATTTTTATTGAGAGGAAATTCCATCATACAAAGAAACCCAACTCAAGGGGGTTGAAAATGGTAAATACCTAGACCATAAATTCTAGCTATAAGTTTATAATCACTGGGTATGGACCCCATACTAGTGTTCAAGGCCACCTTATCTCCTTGAATCCCTTTGTTGGATAGAGCATCAGTTGCATCGTTCCACTCCATCCATGTGTGATGAATAGAATTACCATTCCTAATTCAATTCATGTACTTCCTGATCAAATATATTAACTCCCATGAGATAGTACCCTCATTTTGTAGGAACCCAACCAAGGCATCTGGGTGTGGCTCAAGCTCTATAATCTGGAAGTTGTGATTCCTACAAAGCATAAAACAAATGTCTAGGACACTTTCATCTACACCCATAGACGTGCATGTACCCTAAAAGGAATAGAATCTGATGATTACCAAAACCCTATCATCCATTACTAGTTCATCCCCTCTCATCACTCTATCAATACAGGAGACGTCCACATTCAGTTTAATCCAAGATTTAGAGGTTTTCCAGCCAACCCTCTACCCCTAATTAAAAGTTATTATTTGATGGTTCTTGTATGATGCTAGAATTATCCACCTTAATTTATTCAAATCCAACCCCCTTGATTATTTCTCCTAGATACAACACCAAATCTATCACTCGCACATGAAGGAATATTTGTGACTGGTTTATACCATATCTAGCTGTGTTTTTTACAAAAAAGAGAGTCCAGTAGATAGTCTTGAATATAATGTTGTGGTCCATGAGTTCCTCCCCTACCAGACAAACACATATGAACTTGTATTATAGAATATACAGAAGATAATCCCATCCTACTCTAATTTTTAATACTTTATTCAAGTATCCCCACAAACCAATCTTCCAATCTCACTATAAAAAAACTTTCCCAGTAGATTCACTTTATGGAATTAAAAAACTAGAAACTTGAGGGTAGAGAAAATCCTTTCTTCTTGATATTTTTCTTCATAGGTAAATCCTAACTCTTCAGTCCCTAAACATGAAAATTCTTTTTCTAGGTCTCTCCATACACTAATTGTTCCGATCCCATTAATCAACTCTATCATGTTCTTGAATCATGTTTTTGAATTCGCAACCACTAAACTTTACCTAACATTAGACCACAAACATGAATTGGTTAGGTTCTTCAACTTACATGATAATTTTGAAAACATTATTCTAGTCATTATTCATGATATCATTCAATAATGAAGGACAACAACCAGACTCTTTAAATTAGATTATTGGAGCCATACATCCTGTGTACAACATCAATTCCCATGCACATTTATTCATCAATAAATTTATATCTGCCCATATCATTATCCTAATCTATTGATCCTATAAGACCTCCATATAATCATTCATGCACTATCCATAGCTCGATAATCCACTGTTTTGGTCATCCGAGTACCTTTAACCCACTCCATGCCTGCTTTTTGTAAAAATATCCCATAATGAGTTCCCTTAAATAACATACTTGGCCAATCTAGATTGCATGAACATCATTGTTTCACCCACACACCATATATAGATTCCCCCCTCCTCTAATGGCTTGAAAATTCATTTCCAAGAAGCCCAATGACAACTACGTACCTAATTAGCATCTTATTGGAAGGGATTCATGACGTTCTCAAGTTTTTTGATTATAACTTTGGGAGGATTGATAATGGAAAGAACATGCATTGGGATAGACTTAAGGATGTTTTGATGGTGGTAATCCTCCATCCAATGGGAATAAATTTTTTATTCTAATTTCATATACACCCCGTGATCTGATTTAAAATATCTTTGAAAAATACCTTCTTGAATATGGAATTATAAATTAGTGCCGAAAGATAATTCATTTTCTATTCCCATTATTGCTGACAAAATTTATCCTAAATTATTCTTCTGCACCTTCATATGAAATTGTGGGAGAAAAAAATAATCCTTTTTTTAATTGAACCTTTTTTTTCTAAATACAATATATATTCTTTTATGATATTCGTGCATCCATTAACAGATATTTTCCTTCCATTAATATAAAATAACATGTCATCAGAAAATATGAGATAAGGACCCAAAATATTCCCTAACATGTCTTTAAAAGGTATGATCCTTTCAAACTTCATCCCCTTTTGAATGTTCTTTTTAGTACATCATATGCAAAAAAAATAACATAGTATAGGACATAAGATCTACTTTCCTTTAAACACATACTAATTTGATAAAATTGAAACCCCTTACCATTAGGGATATTGTAATCCATATCGATGCATATCTCTATAATCACATGTCCAAGAAACATTCTTGAAATCCAAATTTCTGCATGACCATTAAAAATAAATGTTGTTCTATTCTATCATAAGCCTTGTCCATATGCACCTTTAACCTTAAATAGGAATCAATCACCTTTTTATTTATTTCACCAACCATTTCACAAGTAATGATGATTCCTTTTAAATATTTATACCATGAAAAAATAAATGTTGTTCCTTGGAAATAACACTTTGAATCACATTTTTGAGTTTCCTATTGAGAAGGTAGGATAAAATAAGTTAAGAAAAATTGTGTAGACATATTGGTTTATATTAATTCATGTTATTGGGATCTTTCACTTTGGGAAGAATAATCACTCACTAAGAACAAGTATCACTATAACGTTCCCTATCCCTAAATAAGACTTGTAGTACCCCATTAATATGTTTCATAAAAAATCACACAAGTCTTAATATATTAGTCTCTAAGAAAAGTTTCTTGGTTTAGATCACTATCATTATTATTGTTGAAGTTATATAACTTTATCTATTCTCCACCAGATATTTTCTTGAGGAGACCAATATCCTTATTATCCACAAATCAAGGGATACATCCCATTAAGTCCTCCTCTTCACCACCCCTCCCTGACCCTCATCCATTGGTGCTCCTTAGCCTGTCCAAAAGACCCACTATGTGATACTGAGAAAACATCCCTACCACTAATATAATAGATGTGACAAACCCATCTTTATTTTTTTTATTTATCTTCATGGTCATGCACTTTTCAATCATGAATTATTGAAAATAGTGGGTCTTCCTATCCCAATATTAGAGCTAGAGATATCTTCATTTTGTTTCTACAAGTCCTCTCTATTTCAAATAGTTTCTCATCCAAAATATTTTTCTTCTCAACCAAGTGGGAAAACCTACCACCATTCAATGAATCTTTTAGTCTATCCTCCATTCTCTCGTTATCAACATTTAAATTTTCTGTATTGAAGTCACCATTATATTTTGTTCCAATACACACTTCAAGTTCCTTTCTCAAGTGATAAACAAGACACTCAAGACTAACACAGGGGGATCATTCCAGTCATTTCTCCCAAGATTCCTTCACCACCAAAATGAAATCATTTTTCAGGTTTGAGTTTGAGGAGTAATATAGGTGATTACTCCTCCATTCCCATTTTTATGCATAACTACAATAATTGAATGGTCCTACGCAAGCCTTATGAAATGGATAATCAAAGCCTATGCAAGGGTGTCCAATCCTTGTAGGTTTGAGAGGAATCTATCGAATGCACTCTAAATTCTCATAACGAACTTTTGGTTTTTTTCAGCTTGTATACATGCTCCATGAAAAACCCATGTCCATAAGTCCATTAGAATATAAAAATCCACGATGTATTTAAATTCATTCCTAATACCCATAGATCCTCCAATTTTCTCTAATGGATCAAGAATAGTGTTAAAATACCCTCAGGTATTCTATGATTGATTACAAGGATGAAACAAGTACAACTACTTCCAAATATCAAATAATAGAGAAGTGTCACAACTCACCTAAAGAACGGTAAAGAAGATATCCAAACCACATTTACTTAATATCATTATAATATACTATGAATTGGGTTCCAAAACATCCTTAGAAATAACATGTTTTTAGCGGATCTATATGTGTTTATTACATGATTCATCGATCATGAAGATTGTAAACCTCACCATTCTTGTAAAAGATGATATGCGCTTCACTCTCTTTTTGGGATTCAACACTACAACCAATCATGCATTGTTACTCTGAACCTATATATTAACAAAATAACACATCATTTGTGCTCTAATCCCCATGAATTCTATTTGATAATTGATATCAAAAAGGTAATATAGGAGCCAGTAATGTGGCCATGTAAACTAGTTATATTATCATAACATAATAATGATGCTTCCTTGGACATGGATCTAGTAATGATTCTGATACTATCAAAAAGTAGATCACCATTAAAACACTTTTTTAGATTCCCTCTGGTGAAAAACATTCTAACATTGTATCTTTAGTCTCACTGAAATTCATTTCCCCGTTAGAAGTTTATTTGTGGAAAGTATTGGGACTCCAAATGATTCTCCTATGAAAGCATGTTAGGTAATAATAGCTTCTCAAGAAAACATAGAGAGGGATAAATTTAGTTCAAACCAATCTCTGATAGCATCCTGTTGGAAGAAGAGTCTGATCCTTCAGAAGGATTCTCCATGTTCATGTTGATACATTCTTTCTAAAATCTAGATCCAATGAGGCTAAAATGGTTGGGAGAGATATATGATTGATAGGGATGAGAGGATCTTGGGGACAATAATCTGGGCCATTATTGGTGGGTGCGCCAAAAAATCCTTCATCTCTCTCAGAAAACAGACTTTCTGGAAAGTTGTTAGCCGCATGTAGCTCAACATACAAATTTGAAAAACTAGTCGTTGTGGAAGTCGTATCCCCATCCACTAGAAACATTACATATGTATCAGTATATTGAAATGACAATTATAATATTTTTGGTGTATTTTGATTGTTCTTGATCACTATATTAAATAGTATGTTAAGAATTACAATTTATAGAATAATGATAACATCAATGTGATATCCCTAAGATAACAACTATTTCACAAAAACATATTGTTGTTTCATCCATCTTATTCTTTTCTATGAATTCATATAAATTAAAATAATGAATTTAATAACACCCCCATTAAATTAGTATATCTTATAACATTATATTTTTAAGAGAATAAATATTTAATATATAATAATAGTGTTGTGTGAGTGGCCTCATCAATATAACAACCCTGGGTTATTCAATATAGAGTGTGAATAGGTAATAATAATTTTATTAACTATGGATCATTGATAGTATGCACACATCACTCCCCCACCCATCTAAGTTAGGGTTTCTTAAATCCATATTTTTCTTTAGTTTAGGGGTTTTCTCCCAATAACGTTGTTGTTGAGGTACATGTTGGATGACTACTCCCCTTACTGATACCTCTCCTTCCAATATTGAATTATCATGTAGATATTCAAAGGCTACGGTCAATTTCTATTTTCTGGTATATGATCATATGAACTATAATGTACATTGGTTATGATATCCTTTTATATACTATATGTGGAGGCTTGATGTTATAACACATACATTAATATCAAATGTAATGGATATTCTTTTCACATGTGTAATTATAAACATGATATAATATCATGAGTTATTGTGAATGATTACATGATGTTGTGATGGTTCATGGTTTGTACATGTGGTAACCCCATAATGACTTTTTTGTGATTAGTATCATAGGGTGGAATTTTATATAATGTGATTGTGATATATTTGTATTAATGTGAAATGTGATTATGAATGGGATGGTAGTAGAATTATGCATGTCATTGGGGTTAGGGAAACTAGTTTGGTGAGAATGTGGATATAGACTTCCCTTATTGTAAATATAATTCATTACTATGTGTCTTACTTCTATTTGAAACATGGTGAGAGAGCCATGGTGACTATAGACATATAGTTTTTCCTGGTTAGGTGATGAATAGGATTCTCAATTTATTAAATGAGGATTTTTTATGCTTCTTCCACATTTTCAGGAATGGTTTTTTGGGAGGATCCCATATAGTATACTTGTATTATCTCTTATACATATATATACTAATTTTAGGTCTACATTTGGGATTTTTTATTGGATTCGGTGCCAATATATCATAGTGGTTATTCATGAGCTACTTGTGTTCATTGTCATTTCCTAGCCATTGTTTATAGTGCTTTCATTATTTCCACATTGAAGGATATTACATTCAGTATGATTGCTATTTTTTAATGTTATGTAGAATAATGTTAGATATTTTACTTTTTCATATGATATGTCGATGTAGAACATATGGTAGAGTCATCCATTTCACATGGAATTAAATATTCCAATTAAATTTTGGGATAGCATATATGACAAGTTTAGAGATTGGGAGATGGTTCTATGGTAGTTTCTATCTAATGGATATTTCATATGTTTTTGTATATAACCATAAAATTTCATCAATGGGATGGATTATCTATAGTCATTGAAATATATTATTTTTATATTTATGAGTAGAGTTGTACTCTTTGACATTGATAATGAACATGTCATGTTCATGGGTTAGTGGGACCCTCAGATGGGGCTAAGGTATGTGGAGTCCTAATATTTTAGGATGAAGAAGCAGATAATGTGATCAATGGAGGATAAATAGGTTGGTTTTCCCATATTTGTGGAAGAGTAGCCTGATGTCTATCCTCAATAGGTTATAGCACCACCCCTAGAAAAGATATCATGTTTTGGAAGAGTTAAAGATAGATTCCTATTCAAACATGATGTATCTTCATATGATGGAAAATTGTGAGTTTTTTGTACCATGGATCTTGATTGATTATCTATATTGTAAAAGTTAACTTTTTTCTAATGAATCAAATCAAGATTATTTTATCATTTTTGTTAATAAAGAGGATGATGGCATGTTATTATTTTTCAATTATAATTGTTTAAGCATGGTTACAATGAAGAACCACTATGATCTATCATGGATTGATGGCCTAATCAATATATTGATGTGCTATTACAAGTTCTCAAGGATCAAGAGACAATAATAATATCATCAAATATTGTTAAACGATGTATATTTTATAAATACTACCTTCAGAAGGCATTATGAACACTATGATGTTGTTTTATTTCATTTCAATTCCAAAAACACACTATATATGTTAATATGTAAGGTAAACTCTTTGATCCGTGATTTTTTATAGGTATTGATGTTATCTCATGATAATATCCTTGTGAATTTGAATCTATAGAAGAGAATTTTGTGCTTTGTGATCCAATCTTGAGGTTTTGTTGGCATCATCAGTTTTTTGGTAAGCTATATAAGTGTATTTTTAGGGCCCATGGAACCCATTTAATGGGACATTTTATGGATCCATGATGAGTGGGTTTGGATCCTTGGAATATTTAATTACGTATACCCATGAGGGATGTTCAGAGGATTATCATCATAGAGGGTTGTTCTAAGAGAGTATATTCATTCCCATGGTGATGTGTGAGGTTGTTATCCATGAGTTCTACAATTCAACATTTTTTGTTGATCTTGATGTATCTAAGATTATAAATCTCTAATTATTCAGTTTTGGTAGTCTTGTATAATGTTATTAGTTGATGAGTTTTTGACTTGGAGTATAGTATTTCACAACGTGGTGTTTGAGAATTTGATCCCTAGTGTGTTCCTTCATTCAATAGTTATCCCTCAGTGTAATTCTGAAGAGATATATAGGGTATTATTCCCTAGTTTACATAAATACCATATATAACATGACTATATTTGGGAGATCATATAAATTAGGAAGAATTTAACTCACTTCATAGTCAATACGGAGATGATTGAAAAAAAATTGTTTTATTATGGTAGTAACTAAAGGAGGATGTCTGGTTTTCTAGGGTTCTACAGATGATCCTATTTGACCGTAGACATATTTTTTACACCCTAGTGTTGATAGGTCAACATTTCACTTTTCTCTATCATTTATTTATTAACATAGAGTTTAATATATTGAAATATGGTTAGATAGAGAAGATTATCCACAATTTTTAACATATGTTGTGTGAATGATTTTTGGATTTTTCAAGATTTACTGTGTGGATCCTACCCTTGGTTGAGTTTTCATTTAATAATAATTATAACTATACCTTAAGTATAAATCCTTTTCAATTATTTTCTATACAATATCATAGTCCTTTGTTGTGTTGGACTGAGGTTATAAAACATGCTACTCTGAAACTATATATGGTGTAGAGAATAATATTTATTGTATAGGTTCTTAAGTAGGGAATTAAATTATCTTGTAATTATAAAAAAAATATTTGAATATCTTAGAAAAATAACATTGGAGTTTTTCCAGGAGATCAAATTAACCTAATGGCGTCTCCTCGTCTGGGGACATGAAGTTTGTATCATGGTAGTAAGCCATCACAAGAATTTTTAAGTCCATTCATGGTGTTTAATCATGATATTGAAATTGAGTAGTAGTTGGAACTACCCCCCAAAATTAACTAAATCTAATAGGTTTTCCAAGTATTGTATCATCAATAGTATCTGTAGAATAAGTTCCATTTTTATTTGATAGATTGAGTAGTAAGTTCAATATAATGAAATATGTGGTTAATTGCTTATTACGATTAAGGGTCAAATAGAGAAGGTGTTTCACTAACATTAAATTCTTCTATTTTGTGTCCTATGGAATCACAATGGATTAGATTAAAGTACATAGGAATTTTATTCCTACTTGCCTTCTTATTATTCCCATTTTTTATTGATTATCATTATTAGAATGTTATTTATGACCTTGGTTGACTTATGAAATTAGTGATGGTGATTATTATTTCATTCATCTCCTTATGTTTTGTTGGTTGTGTTATCATTATAGTGGAATTCATGTTTGAAATGTATCTTTGATGTTATTATCTTTATATACCTTACCCATTTTACCACCATGTTTTTGATTTAATTACAAAGGTTTTGAATGATTTGATACATATCTTATTTAAGGTCTTAAATTTGTTTCATCACACCATTTTTTTCATTTTTGGAGGTGATGAGAGAGAGTGTGTGAGAATAAAGGTGTTTTGGAGGTGGAGAGTGGGTTTCTGGATATCTAAAGGATCATCATCTTATTGAAGGTTTTGTGGTAGAGGTATTTTTGGTACAATGAGCATGGTTACATGAATGTTTTGGGTTCATGGTTGTGGAGTTTTGTTTATTTCATTATTGGTTAATCCTAGGAGTAAAACACCAATTAGTATTACAATAGTGGACATTTCTTTGAGTTCCATGGTCTCAGAGGTTGTATTTTTTTATTCATAGATATGATGGACTATGTAATTCCCATTTTGATGAGTGGTTGTGTCATAGAGGACCTATATATCATGGTTCACCCCATATTGGAGGGATTGGTGTCAAGAAATGTTTGGTGATGTCCTTATGGAAGACAAGGAGGGGTTAAACAAATAATTCAATTATACGGTTCATATAGAGTTCCACTAAGAAAATATCTATGATGAATATCTCTTATTGATGGGTATGGTGGTGTTGGGTCATGGTTCAATTGATCTAAGTATGAATAAATGAAATAGTGAGGGTTGATCCCTTATTCCATTGACTGAGCTATGGTGTGATGTAAATGGATATGTAAAACATATACTCCTTGGCGGGATTTAGAGGGTAGTAATAGTCGAGGTCACCATAGGAATGTTGGTTTTTAATACATCATGAAGGCAATGTAGCTTAGTCAGAACATCTAGATTTGGGTGTTTTGTGTCTATTGTTGTTTCTATTCATCAATGATAGTTCATGATATACATTCAAATTTTTGAATGTTGTTTTATGGGTATTTGATATTTTAAGTCTTCCGACATGATTGAATAGAGTAATTATGGCTATATAGGTTTTACATCATGTCTATACTTCTTTATCATTTTGTATATTTTGATTTATTTTCCCATTTCCATTGACGGATACATGAATTATCTAATTCATTATGTTAAGGTTTCATAAATAAGTACTCAAATAATCAATTCTCATTTTTGAAATAAAAATATTTCGAATATCTATTTATTCCATGGGGATTTAGTATGATTCTTGTAAATATTACTGAGAGTTTTAGTGTTGGATCATACTATGTATAATTTTATACTCGATCCTATAAATATAAAAATCCTTTTTAGTTTATAAGAGTGAGTTTATAATGGGAGTTACTAGAACGTAGTTGTTTTATTGTGGTCACTCTTGTTCGTAGTCACTACCTAGGCATTACTAATGATATTTTCATTTGGTTACTCTTTTTATGACATTAAATTCATTAGGATGGATTATTATTGATGTTATTTAGTTGATTGGTTGACTGTTTTCCATTTTATAAGATATATAGAGGGTAATTCTTTAATAATTTATGTATATTATACCCTCAAGGTTAATATCTATCATGTGGAGTTTTAGACACTGTCTTTAGGGGTTACACTAGTGTTCATTAATGAACCATGAGGGTTACCAATTGGGGAAAATCGTGATACATACCATTTATATTTTCCTCACTGTACCACCTCTAGAGTAATCCTCGCATAAACAAAATATTATTAATATCATTGTTTTAATTGACCATTATCTAATAAGTAAGAAATAATTTCCCCAAGGTTTTAACAGATGGGGTCCCACTCCTTGAATCACTTTCTAATTTTTTTTGAGAAAATACTACCATAATGGTGATAAATTTAAAAAGAATAAAAATATCATCAATCAAGATTCAATGGAAATAATTCCTTTCAAAAATTGTCATATTAACTACATCACAATATCAAAGGAATAGGTTGTTTATTTTGAAAAAATAAATAACATAATTTGAATATACTTTCACACCTAAATTAATACTACCTTTATTTTTCATAATAAAATTAATGATAAATTCCCATAGGATAACAAAACAAATTCATATCCATAACCCGTGGTGGTTTTCATGTAAATGAGTATAACAAATACCACCCCATTTAATATTATAATAATATTAAAAAATAATTATCATATTTAACCATCCATTTATGGATAATAATTAATGTTCATACCCAAAAATTAATACAATTTATATTTTCATGGATTCATAAAAAATTGTTTTCAACACTGTAACGCCCCGACCCCAGTTACCCAGAGTGGGTGCATTATTACATAACATTGGCATGATCACAAAATATCAAGTCTCAAAAGACCAATTAGTTTAGTAGCCTTGGAAATCTTTGATACATTCATATGTCTTACATTACATAATAAAGTGAACAACTACAACAAAATCTTGTCTTCATATTCCCTCATACTATCCCTGTAGGTCATTCATAACATACTTTTTCACATCCTAGGAAAAATAAAACATTGAAAGGGGTGAGCTCAGATGCTTAGTAAGGATAAAAATATAGCGAAAACTTTATTAAAAAAACATAAACATTTAAGGAAATACATAACTAAAACAAAAGCCTTTTAAACTTTCAATTCTGCATAACATGGAAAAAATAAATTGAAATAATTCCATTTACTTATTCACATGGACATTGTACTAGTCAAATAATCACATGAAATATCATTAACCACTTTCATGATGATGGAATGCATAATGCCAGACTATCATAACCACATAGCCAAGGCCTCGCTCCAACACTACAAATAATATTTTTGCAAAGCCTCATGCCAAGACCCTAGTTTGTCTCATGAGACCCACCGATGCATCAAGTATCTATATCGAGCTCCATGCGTCACTTATTAAGTCCAATTCATTCCTCATATGAACATGTTTAAACATAACATAAACATTCATATTAAAAATAGCATACGAAATGTCAATACTTTATCTATAAACCATGAATGGTATAAAAATAACACATCCACAGTCACACATATAAAAAACCTTCAATACAATAAGGTTGTTTTGTATCATAATAAATCAACTTCAAATAATCTTAAAATCCATCCAAAGATGTTGACATAGATGAAATCAAAACTATTTGAGAGAAATTATCTTTTTTTGAAATCATTTAAAATACACATATGTAAAACATTGACTGTGAAAAAATTATTCTAATCTTGTAAGGGAAGCGATGAAGATTTTATAACGGTGGAAAATTACAGCACCCATCGTATAAGTTAAAAAATGATATTCTTACCTTAATTCTGTCAAAAAGGTTAAAAAGGACCTTGTTTGGAAAATGACAAAAATATTCCTTTATAAACTTCTTATAAAAAGTCAAACAATGGTATAAATGACTTTAACCCATATTCTTATAAATATTAACAATGTTTTGAAATACATTTTTAAGAAACATGGATGTGGATGATAAAGAGGTCCTAGTAGATAATTACGGATAAACAACCTCGGATAATGAAGAGATTGAGAAATAAACCCTTACCTTATACCTTTACTTGTTTGAGGGTAGGTTAACCTCTTATATAATGGTGAAATAAATGTTAATAAATTATAAAATAATCATATACATTAATATAATATCATATATTATCTTTTAACATTTCTTCTTTAATAATGTCTTAGTATTATCGTCGTTTTGGGGGTTAACTTACTCGTTTTATTTTATATGTTTTGTTACATAAGTCATGTTTTTTATGGATAGTTTGTATCTTATTCATATAAATTCCTTAAGCATTATTTTTAATCATCAAATGAGAATTATACTTTCATGGATATGATGGGGAATGAATCTCATCGCTTTTGTGGAGACGGTAGTGCGTACGTATGCTCAAGCGACAATATCATAATTTTGATATTAAAATAATATATAATTGGATAGTATATCATATATACAGAATCACTATCATGTTATATTTATTATTCACATCAATTACATATCATTATCATACCCATCCAAATAATAATATTTTTGAATAACAATTATACCACGACGTGGAGACGGTAAGCCGTACGTACACACGTATGGTGACATGTCATTCAAAAGATGGATAGAATACTGAATATGGTTGAACCATATTTATAATAACATCACATTATATTTTATATACTAGAGTTATTATTTTATAAAGGAAATAACAAAGAAAGAAGATGTTGATGAAGAAAGGATCTTGAAAAAGGGTGGTGAAAACATTACCTCTTCTTCGGGTTCTTCCTATTGATTTGATCAAAAGGGATCCTTATGATGGATTTATGATCAAACTAAGGCCTCTAGGATGAATTTAGGGAATTTGAGAGAGTATTTTCGCATGGTTTGGACTATCAAAAAGGCTTTGAAGGTGTGAATAATTGTTTATATATTGTGTCCTTTTATAAGGGGGGGAGGGGCTCTTTAGAAAAAACATAAAGTATTAATTTATAATAAATTTATATTCAGTTTATAATGGCTCCAAAGTAGATTATTAAAATTATAAGTTTGGGATGGGTATAAATCCTTTCAACCAATAGATTGTAGTCAGGTTTGAGTGATTATATTAACCATATATTTTAGTTTAAACTCTTAGTTAATTAGATTGACATTTACCATGTCACTTTGTATTTTTATATTATATAGTTATTAAACACACTATATACATAAAAGAGACCCCAATGTGTTCTATTAATGATACACCTATAATTATATAAGTCCTTTGGTCGAACCTTAGGTTTTTAGTAATATAATATTAATTAATAATATAATACTTGTTTTAAAAACTCATTTATATCAATTTTGACAATATTTAATAATTTATTTCTATTAAAGTCATAACAACTTTTTTAATTCGAAAAAAAATCATTTAAGAAATAATTAAATGTCATATTAACCAATAGAATTATTGTATGGCATCAAGACATTCAAATTATTTTTATTTTAACAATTATAATACTAATTATTCGATTCTTTCATTAATAAAGAAAATACTACATCATTATTGTGTCATAAATAATTTAAATTATTCAATGTATAAAAATTATAAATAAAATACCATTATGTAGTAAAAATTTTTATAATTCTAATGAATATTTATAGTCGAAAATATATGATATATAACCCTATGTAAAAATTGTTTTTCTAAAAGAAATAAGCTTTTGTCATTTTTGTATTTACTTTTACGTAATTAATATAAAGTGTCATTATCACTTACAAGTGGATATATGGGGTCCCAAAATAGACCCAAATATGAACATGGTTGGGAATGTATCAACCAATAAGGTTAAGACCCGTTTTATTGTAATTTAATATTATTATAATTTTATTTTTTACCCTTATTTACCGATTTACCTTTTAACTATGGTAAATAAAATATTTACCGAAGTAATTATTCAAAATGTCTAAAAATAAGAGTTACATATTTACACAATTTCGAAATCCTAATTCCAAATATATAATCCAGTTTTTCTAAATTCAAAACTCAGAAATGGCAGAAATTGATTTAAAATTTATTCCCACTATCAAAACAAAAAACAAGTTTTTAAAAAGTAAAAACTATCACAAGATTGACACTTGTTTATGTTTGGTTTAATTGTGAAATTATTTCCAATGACCAATATTGTATTAAATGGTAAAAATATATTCTAAATATACTTTAAAACCACTCAAATTAATAATTCATCACTACTAATTATTTTTATTTTAAAATTTGTTTTTAATTAAAATTTTGTAATTTTCTCTATTCATCAAAATATAAATGTTATCTGAAAAGTACCAAAAATTTTACACTAGGGTAATTTCAATATTCCAAATCCAAAAATGAAGGTCATTTTTAGAGATAAAATTTATAAAATTTCAAAAACTGGGTATTACTATTCATAACGGCTACTTTGATTGGGCGCAGTGTGTTAGAATCTTGAAGTTGCGTACAACACACGCTACTATATTATTCAAAGAGAATCGTACCGTGGAAGCTTGGGGTGTTACATTCTCCACTCCTTCAATAAATTTCGTTCTCACAATTTGAAATTGTTCTTCAAAAATAAATGGTTGAAAATAGAAAATACCATTGTGGAAAACCCACATCGGAAATAAGGTTCATAAAATTTAGCCTTAATAAGAGGGAAAGAGAAATGAAAAAGTCACCACCAAATTATGATCTCTATTAGGAGAACATTGGTGGAAATTATAGACACATAATTGGAGGAAAAACATAAATATTTATAGGGAGTGATTGAGGTCATCAATCACAAACAAGAGTAAAATTGAGGGCCCCAAAGCCTTCAATCTATGGTGATTTAAAATATCATTAGTTCAAAAAAATATAAGGTATTAGGATAACACATTTTTTGTTTTAATATCCTTTTCCTAAATTATAAGAATTAATTTATTCGTAGAATAAGAGAGAGGTATATATATATATATATATACTAGACAAGTAGAGTTTCATCCTTCAACTAATTTCTACCAAAAACTCATCTTTCACTCCCAAAGATAATAAAACTCAAAAATATTATATTTATCCTAATCATATAAAGATCCAAACATTAACATATACCATTAAAATGAAGAAAAATACTTTGTAATGACCAGGGACTTCCAGTAGGCTAGTGGTAGGTAATAATGGTCTGTCGCAATATGGTTGTAGGTTCGATTCTTGCAGCTTTGTCCGACACGATGGGTTATCACCCGACCTGTAGGTTGTCCTTTTCCGAAAACTATAGTATCATAATATTACAAAAATTCATCATAAGAATTTTTTTAACCTTAAACAATTCTATCCAAAGGACAACTTAATCCACTCCAAACATTATAGTTATCCAAAGTACCTCTATCCAAACTCTCGGTAAAAGGTATCTAAATTCCAAAATCAATTGTCACATCAGATTCCCCAGAAAAAGTAATGTTTATCTTATTGTCACATAATAAAAATATGATTACCTTAGTCATATTAAAACCTTAATGAAAACAACAAGTATTACAGTACAATACTTATATATATCATATTATTCCTATAACCGGAATATAATCCTTGAGTCCAAAAACAAAAATACATTAATTATTCCACTTCAACTGTAGTAACAACATAAGATTGGCCAGGATCCCTTGGAATTTTCTGAGATACATTTCCTTGGTGCTTAGTTAATTCATTCGCATAATTCCCCATTTCTCTATAATTGTAGCATTCAACATTGACAGCATCTTTCTTTCCCTTGGAATCACGAGCCAGGTGATCTTTTTCTCCACATTTGTACCAAAACTCCCATTCCTTTTAGGAAAGTACCGGGGTTTTTCTTCCCACAATTATCACATAATGGAAAATACTTCCTTCCCTTTTCCCTCTATCTATCTCTTGTTCCGCTGTTATCTTCTTCTATTGCTTTACTTTACTATCATAAGATTTAGAGAATTCCTTTTCTATCTTTATATCACATGAGACAATGTCTTCATATGACGAGAAGGATTGTGAGACTAATGATCGACAGAGAAATGGTTTTAACCCATCAAAAAAATGATTAATTTTACTCTTCGGGTTACGTATATAATCTGATGCATGCCTCGCTAACCTTGTAAAGTTAGCTTCATACTTTGCGATATTCTCATCTTCCATTTGCCTTAGATTGAGAAATTTCATTTCCATATCTGCTCGATGGTCATGAGGAATTTATTTTTCTATGAAAATCTCTTTAAACTCCCTCCATTCAATACTTGATACTTATTCATCATCCGTTGTGTTTTGAATTAATTACCACCATAGATCAGCATCTCCAGTGAGGCGGTAAACTGCCATGATTACTTTTTCCCTTTCACTACTCCCCAATGCCTGAAATATTTTCTCTAGGGAACTTATCCATTGCTCATATACTAGTGTATTTATACCACCATTGAATGTTGGTGGTTGTTGCCTCATGAAGCGATCTAACATTGATCCTCCACGCTATGGATTGGGGTGCTCCATACGGATAAGGTTATTATTCATAACCTGAGTGAGTTTTCCCAGTATGGTGATTAGCTGATAAGCACCAGTTGTATCACCAGCACCACTATAATTATCTTCAGAAAGAGGGAAATCCCTACAGAGAGTGTGTGTGCATTGATACGTTTTCCATTTATTCCACTAGGTGCCATTTCTAAACAATGTAATATAGTAGATTAGTTTATGAATCACATTACATAAATCCAAACTTGTAAAACAGTTATCATAAATTGAACAGTTAATGGATATAATCCATAATCATAAAAATGTCTTCTTTTAGGAAGTATATACTCATAAACCAATTTTAATGGTTTGTAAAGAAAATGAGAATTTTCCTAAGCATATCCCCAGGGAGTGTCGTAACCAAGAGTGAAGAAAGGCCCGTTGTCGTGCACCAGTTCTCGTTCGAGTCCAGCTCAAAGCGGAGTTTTCAGGTTTTACCCCTACATACATCTATGCTAGAGCCTCCTCTACATTCTTGTATCCATATAGGGATATATTTCTCATAAAACACACAAAATCTCCACAATACCAAAATTCTAGGAAGTTATTCTATACTAATCCTCAAAGTCCATCTTAGGTCTATGTGCTCTAATCAGAGTTTAACTAAATCTAGCTTCCAAGGTTTGTACTAAACTTTCTCTGATACCAACTGTAACGCCCCATCCCCAGTTACCCAGAGTCGGTGGATTATTACATAACATTGGCATGATCACAAAAGATGAAGTCTCTAAAGACCGATTAGTTTTGTAACCTTGGAAACACTAGATACATTATTAAGTCTAACATGACATAATAAAGTGAAAAAGTACAACAAAATATTGTCTTCATATTACCTCATACTAGACCTACAGGTCATTCATAAAATACTTCTTCACATCCTGGGAAAAATAATACATTGAAAGGGGTCATCTCAGATGCTCAGTAAGGATAACAATATAGAAAAAAATTTCTTAAATAAACATAAACATTTAAGTCAATGCATAACTAAAACAAAATCCTTTTAAACTTGAGATTCTGCATAACATGGAAAAAATAAATTGAAGTAATTCCATTTACTTATTCACATGGATATTCTACTAGTCGAATAATCACATGCAATATCAATAACCACTTTCATAATGATGAAATGCATAATGCCAGACTATAATAACCACGTAGCCAAGGCCTCGTGCCAAGACCAAAAATAATATTTTGTCAATGCCTCGTACCAAGACACTAGTTTGACTCATGAGACCTACCAATGCATCAAGGAGCTATAGCGGGCTCCACCCATCACTTATTAACTCTAATGCATTCCTCGTATGAACAGGTTTAAACATAACATAATCATTCGTATTAAAACTAGCATACGAAATGTCAATACTTTCTCCATAAACCAAGAATGGTATAAAAATAACACATCCACAGTCAATCATATCACAAAACCTTAAATACAATATTGAAGTTTTGTATCATAATAAATCAACTTCAAATAAGTTAAAAATCCATCAAAGGATGTTGACATAGATGAAATCAAAACTATTTGAGAGAAATATCTCTTTTCTTTAAATCATTTAAAAGCCACATAATTAAAACATTTACTTTGAAAATAATCATATAATCTTGTAAGTTAATATTTGAAGATTCTATAAAGGTGGAAAATATCCTCACCCACCGTATAAGTTAAAAAATACATTCTTACCTTAATTCTGTCGAAAAGGTTAAAAAGGACATTGTTTGGAAAACAACAGAAAGATTCCTTTATAAACTTCTTATAAAAAGTCAAAAAAAGGGTATAAATTACTTTAAACCATATTCTTTAAAATAGTAATATTGTTTTGAAATACATTTTTAAGAAACATGGATGTGGATGATAAAGAGGTCCCAGTATATACTTACATATAAACAACCTCGGATAATGAAGAAATTGTAAAATAAACCCTTACATTGTACTTTTTCTTGGTTGAGGGTAGGTTAACCTCCTGTATAATAGTGAAATAATTTCTATTAAATTATTCAAGAATCATATACATTAATATGATATCATATAGGATCTTTTAACATTTCTTTGTTAATAATGTCTTAGTATTATCGTTGTTTCGGGTGTTAACTTACTCATTTTCTTTTATATGTTCTGATACATAAGTCATGTTTGTTATGTATAGGTTGTATCTTGTTCATATGTAGAATGATATAAAGTCATTAAAAATTATTTTTAATCATCAAATGAGAATTATACTTGCATCGATACGATGGTGAATGAATCTCAACGCGCTCGTCGAGACGGTAATCTGTACTTACGCATGAGCAACAATATCACTCTTTTGATATTAAAATAATATATAATTGTATGTTATATCATATATACAGAATAATTATCATGTTTTATTTATTATTTACATCAATTATATATCATTTTTATACCCATCCTAATATTAATGTTTTTGAATAACAATTATACCACGACGTGGAGACGGCAAGCCATACGTACGCACATATTGTGACATGTCATTGAAAGGATGGATAGAATACTGAATACGGTTGTAACATATTTATAAGGACATAACAGTATATATAAGATACTGGAGTTATTATTTTATAAATTAAATAATAAATAAAGAAGAAGTTGAAGAAGAAAGTAACTTGAGAAAGGGTGGTGAAAACATTACCTCTTCTTCAGGTTCTTCCTTTTGATTTGACCAAAAGGACTCCTTAGGATGGCTTTATGATCAAACTAAAGACTCTAGGTTTAAGTGAGGTATTTTTAGAGAGTATTTGGGCAGGTTTTGGCCGAACCAAAAGTCTTTGAAGTTGTGATTAATTGGTTAGAAGTTGTTTCCTTTTATAAGGGGGAGGAGGGGCTCTTTAGGAAAAACTTAAAGAATTAATTTATAATAAATTCATATTCGGTTTCTAATGGCTCCAAAGTGTATTATTCAAAGTATACGATGGGTTTGGGTCTAAATCCTATCAAACAATATATTTTAGACAGGTTTTGTTCATTATATTAACCTTATCGTTTAGTTTTAACTCTTAGTTAATTAGATTGACATTTTCCATTTCACTCTGTATTTTTATATTATATAGTTAATAATTTTACTATATACATACAAGAGACCCCCAAGTGGTCCATTAATGATACACCTATCATGATATAAGTCCTTTTTCCGAACCTTATATTTTTAGGAATATAATATCAATTAATAATATAATACTTATTTTAAAAACGCATTTATATCAATCTTGACAATTTTTAATAATTGATTTTTGTTAAAGTCTTAAAAACTATACTAATTCAAAAAAAATTTATTTAAGAAATACTAAAATGTCATATTAACCAATAAAATTAGTTTAAGGCACCAAAACTTTGAAATTATATTTATTTTATCATTTATAATACTAATTATTTGATTCATTCATTAATATAGAAAATACTGCATCCTTATCGTGTCATAAATAAATTAATTTATTCAATGTATAAAAATTATAAATTAAATACCATTATGTAGGAAAGATTTTTATCTTTCTAATTAATATTTATAGTCGAACATATAACATATATATCTCTATGTGAAATTGTTTTTGCTAAAAGAAATATGCTTTTGTCATTTTTGTATTTACTTTTACTTAATTAATATAAAGTGTCATTATCAACTACAAGTGGATTCATGGGGTCCCAAAATCTACCCAAATATTCCCATGGTAGGACATGTATCAAAAAATAAGGTTAGGACACGTTTTAGGGAAATTTATTATTATTATAATATTATCTTTTACCCTTATTTACCAGATTTACCCTTTAACAATTGTAAATAAAATATTTACCGAAATAATTATTCAAAATGTCTAAAAATAAAGGATACCAATTTACAAAATTTTTACATCCTGATTCAAAATATGGAATCTATTTTTATAAATTCAAAACATAGAAGTGTTAGATATTAATTTAAAATTAATTTTCACTATCAAAACAAAAAGTGTGTTTTTATGAAATAAAAACTATCAAAAGATTGACACTTGTTTATGTCCGGTTTAATTGTTGAATTATGTCCAATGACCAAAATTGTATTAAATGGTAAAAATATATTCTAAATAAAATTTAAAACCTCTAAAATTCATAATTTATCACTATTAATTATTTTTATTAATAAAAGTTGTTTTTAATTTAAATTTAGTAAATTTAACAATTCGTCAAAATATAAAATTTATTCGAAAAGTACCAAAATTTTACCCTAGGATAATTTCGATATTCCGAATCCAAAAATGAAGTCCATTTTGAAAGATAAAAGTTATAAAATTTCAAAAAGTGGATATTACTATTCATAATGGCTACTTTGATTGGTCGTGGTGTGTTAGAATCTCTAAGTTGCGTACAACACATGCTACTGTAATATTCAAAGAGAATCGTACCGTGGAAGATTTTGGTGTTACAATCACCTATTAAGAAAATAAAACAAACTAAATTTAGAATTATAATATTATTTTTAAAATTAATGCTTTCATTATTAATTCACTATATCATATACTTCCTAATAATAATAAAAACAAACATATTCAACACTTTTAGAAATAAAAAAAAATATCTCCAAATATATTTTTTTAAATTTCAAACCATTAAAATAATCTTCCTATGCAAAAAAATGATCAAAATAAATTTTCTTCATGTCCAAATGCCTAATATAAAACAATATTATATAAGAAACCAATATAAAACCTATCTAATTCAAAATTTAGATACCAATATTATAATTTTATTTTTACCATAACTACTATTTTCATATCAATACCTCACTAATTCATAGAGTGTTTACATATAATATTTATAACATCTTAGAAAATTTATTTGTACAATATTTATGATAGTCAGATATATTTATAACAGACCTATAAATTTCAAACACTTCTAATCCACATTTATTAATATAAAGACCTAAACCATGAACCACCCTCTTAAAAATGTAACTATTTATCCATTAAGACCCTATTTTTGATCAAAAACACCAATGAATTTTATTGAATTAATTCAATTTTCATAAGATGAATAAAATAATTGAGGGTTTATATAAATCATAGGGGTATAATTCCACTATTATAAATTATTTTCAAAATATACCAAATTCCATCAAATTATCATGCATGACTTTTCAATATACTGATCTTACCCAAAAATAATATGGAGATAAAATAAAAAGTAGGATTAAAAATGAATATTATAAAACAATAGAATATAAATTAAATTAAATTAGTAAATTATATAGAATGAATTAATATATGAATTTAGTGATTATCAAAAACAAGAACCACAATATAAGGGATATGAAGTTGAAATTCCTTAATGAAGAAACTCTTGAAATATCTATAATGAGGACCCCAAAAACACCAAAAAATATTCAAAATCCACAATACATTATCAATTTTGATATATAAACCTTGAGTATCTTCTAGAACCAAATAATTCAAAAAATATAAAATTTAAATCATGGAAATCATAATATGTAAATGATTATCATGTGAGTATGGTGATGTCGAATTATTTTCCCTAAATATATTATCATCCCATGTTATTTTGTAATAAAAATGGATACATCTAATGGTTTCTTTAGAATGTGAAATAATTTCCCCAACCCCAATATATATACTTGAAAATTATGACATAAAAAAGGTTATATTAAAAATATTAATTAGTACTACACTTATAAATAATTAAATATTGTCTTTTAAAGTACATACCTAACTGGTGATCCATGTTTATAAATTTTTATCCAATTGTAATTTTTGGATTTGAAATTTTATTATAGGTTTTACGAAAGTGTGTATCAAAAATATTAAATCAAAAATAAATAACATCAGATATATTTTGTGGAAGGCTATTAGTATGGTAACTAAAAATGGGTTGTAGGATGCCTCACATTTATATTGGGGAAAATTATTGAGAAAATATATGAGGTAATAAGTTTTTGGGAATCTAGTGGTTCTTGGAAATATATGATATGAAGGACATATGAGTCATTTATGGTTCCAAATATACTCAATTCATCTTATATATTACAAATGTTATGAGTATCACGGATAAATTGAATGTGTGGTTACATTACTTGGGTTTTTTGTGTTATGTGTATAATATTTACATCGCGATTTAAAGGGTAAATACACCTCTTGAAAATGTGTTGTATAAAGAAATAATTACCTATTTCCATATCATAAAAGGTACATATTTATTTTTAAGTGGATTTATGGTTATACAGTTATAGTTATGCATGCTTGAACTAAATTAATTTTTTTGGTGATCTCCTTAGGTATGTGTGAGATAGGAAATAACACACTAACATGAATAGGTTGTTAGTATTTGGCATTGAGGCCGATGATTGACAATTTTTTAATAGTGATATAATTTAAATTACACGATTCATGAATGTAACTGACAACTCCCTTCATAAAATAACATATAGTATATAAATAGAAGGAAACATTTATAATATTGTATCAAATCATAATAAAATTCCTATCTTGGAATAAAAAAATTAAAAATTACAGTACGGTAACCTCAATCATGCTTGATGTATGACATGGATAATGATTTAGAATTGTAATTCCAAACAAAAAAATGATCTTGATGAGGGTATTATTATCTCTATTCTATCTTGGATGAAAATTATCTATGGGACCGAACTCAACTGGCCTGTGTGGGAGAGAAAAAAATAAAAAACATCATTATAAAATATTCACGATAAAAGTAAATGTATTGTGTAAATTATTTCAAATATAACATTATATCGCATTAATTCTAATTTTCAATTTTTGTAATAAATCCAATTTATTTTTTTAGGTGGGATCACATAAAATCCCCATACCAAATACAAATTACCAAAACAACTATAATTCACCCAAAAAATGGAGGCAATGTCGTAAAAACTAAAAAAGAATATAAATAAGCATAGCCATTCCTTGAATCATGACGATCAATATTAAATTTAATGAAAAAAACATATTTTATAAATCTTTATAAAGAAACTGGTTCCCTTTGATGAAAGGGACAACAAAATCCATGAAATCAAAGTAATTAACAATAGGAATGAATGGTAGGATTAATTTTTATAGTGATAAATTCCAATTTTATGTTAAATAATTCCATATGATAACCAACGAGAAAAAGTGTCATTATTTTATGATTCACTTTTAAACCCTCCCCAGTAGTTATAATGTTATTAATATTTTTTTGTTTTATACATTCCTCTCCTGATTCATTGAAAGATATTTCAAAATTATGTTTGATAATTATTGAAAATTAAAAGTTAATAAATGCTATGTTTAATGTTCCTATAGATGTGTTTTGTATCTTATTTTTAATTATATGAACTCTTTTATGTTTGGAGAGGAATAGTGTAGTGGGTCATATTTTTTAATAAATAAGTTCCAATATTTTATATAATATTAAAAATGGCTCTCATGAATTCGGTTATTTTTTATTAGAGATGTGGGTCTTTGAAAGATTTAAAACATAATATTTTTTACAATGAAAAAATTAATAAATGATATCTAATAAATGTAGTTCAAAATAGAAATTCAAACTTTATGTTTTTTATTGGAATTGGTGTATTTACCTATGAGTGGTTTTCCTCTTCCTTATTGTGATTCAGGACATGGACTATGAATTATCAATCTTTTGTTATAAACAATGTTACGTAAAATATTTCATATAAGTAAAAAGTTATTTCTCAAGACTTTTTTTACTCCCCCATTCACACATAACCTATGAATTTAGGTCAGGATAATTAGGGTTTTTTGTTGTTGGAATTGAAAATAGAGATAAAAACACTAAATTTTTATGAAATGTTGTATCTGTGATGAATTATTGAAGATTTGGTATGTACGACATTAGGTTGAACTATTCTAATCTATCTTAACACATTCATTGAACTCATTAATTATTCCCCCAAAGGTCAAATTTTCTAATTCCCTTATAGTGAAATATGTTACCAATTTTTGATGAATAACTATATGAATCCTTGAAAAAAAAAATTATTCGATTATGGTTTTAGTGAAATTATTATCATTTGACATAAAAGGGTAAATTACACAATTCATTGACATATAATCTTGTTTCCTTGATTATTTGATAAATTTTATTTATATATGATTAACATGAAATGTAACCATAATAATATATACATTCGTAAAATCATTGTCATATATTGTTTAGTATATAGAAACCATTATTAAAATTCTTAATTATGGAAGACTTGTGATATTACTTGTACACATATAATGCATGTGTTTATGGATAATTTTTTCCATTAAAATTATCATTGATCCCAAAGTTTTCATCATGCTAACTTTTAAGGGAAAAATAATTATTGATCATGATATAGATTCTAATTTAATTTTACATTCCATTTATTGAACATGACCACAACCCTATTTTTGAGTTTCTTGACTTACCATCAACCACTAGTCATAGATACATTTTACCCATCATTCCTACAATGTATTGTTCATGTTTTTGTTGTGAAACTATAATACTTGGTCAATAGAGTAGATTCAAATGTGATTTTGGGTGAAAAACATGGATTCCTTTGTGGTTTGGATGCGAGTTCCACAAAAACGATGTGATAGAGATGTTAAAAAGTTTGATGATTATTAATGCGAGAGATGAAACACTAATATGGTTTATTAGTGACCCTAATTTACATCATCATCACACAATGGTTGATGATTTGTCATAGGAATATGATGTGATGATGACCATGGGTTTCACATGGGTGATAGAAAATTATGGATAAATGAGTTTTTCAATCAACATTGTGGAGATAAATATTTCTCCAAGGGTACATTTGGTTTAGATATAACAAGTTATAAATTAATAGGTATAATATTCTTAAAAGTTCCTCGAAAACAAGGTATGGAAAATATAATTTAGTAGTGAAGACTTTAGGACACATGAATACTACACAAATCCACATGGACATGATTAATATATTATTTGAAGGATATCTCCAAATATTTGTTGTAGAATTTATAGATGATATAAAAATTTATTCCAATATAAAGGAATAAAATGATGATTTTTTAAATACATGGATAAGGGAATTTAAATTGGATAAGTTATATACAATTATAGTACATGTATGTTATAGATGAAGGAAGTATCGTTCTTAGGGAATATTTTCTCCCCTAAAGGGATATCTGTGGACCCTTCTATAACAAATGAAATAAATGAATGGCCTGTAAGAACATGTTTGATTGAGATCCATAGTTTTTATGGATTATTTATGTATTATAGCTGACCTATGAAAGAAATTTCATTATATTAAAAGCCACATACCAATGAAAAATTGAATCGTGTAAGGTTTTCTAGGACTAGTGAATATGACTAGAGCATTAAGAATTTGATAATTGGATTATCACTATATCCATACATACAATTACCTCAACATGTAAATTTTTTTCATTTACAATGATGATTCAATTAAGGCTTTGGATATGTAGTAATGCAGAATCAAAAACTAATAGCCTATGCAGTAAAGAATTTTATGTTTCATTATTTGAATTATCCCTTGCTTGATCAGACATAGGTTGTAGTGGTCATAGCATTGTAGATATTGTGACATTATCTCTATCATGGGAAGTGGGAAATACATACAGATCATAATAGAGAAAACTATATATTAATACATAAGGATCTTAACATTCACAAATGAAGATGGTTAGATATTATCAAGGACTATGATTACCTAATTCATTACCATCCCGGGAAAGAAAATAATGTGTAAGATTCTCTATATCGAAAGGATATGTCAGTTTTAACAATGATGGTAACTGGGAAGGATCTAATATTATTATATTTTCAAATAATGGATATAGAAATAGGGAAATTATATTCATCCGAATTTTTTTCTTTTAACGGCTCAACCATCGATTTTTGAGAGGATCAAGGAGGCCCAAAAACATGATGGGGTTCTACATAATATGGTAGAAAATATTCCAGACATTGATATTTAAGAAACTGTAGTGACATGGTATGGAACCTTAATATATGTATTATAAAAATCAATTATGAGGAGTGATAATATTGATTATGAATATACCTATTTCTTCTCAATTCATCTTTTACTAAGTAAAATGTATAGATATTCAAAGAAAAATATCTATTGGGATAACATGAAGAGGTAGATTGCAGAATTTGTATATCGATGCTTATTATGCCAAAAAGTTAATGATAAATGATATAATTCTAAGATTACGGTGTAAATATTTCTTATAATTGTTTTTCATTGATAAAACAATACCATATATTTATTTATTGTACACCCTAGACACCTAAAAGTAATGACACCATCTGGATGGTGGTCAATCACATTGCAAAGTTAGAACATTTCATTACTATCAAAGAATATTTCTCTCTTTACGAACTCACTATGATATATATAAGGTATATGGTTATATTTTATTGAGTTCCACTCGATATTGATTATTATCATGATCAAAGTATTACATCAATGTTCTCTAGATTCCTTCAGAAATAATTATATACATAACGTTGTTTTAATCATGGATTATCATTTTCATATATATGTTCGGTCTTAGAGAACCATCCAAACTCAAAAGGATATGTTCTGGTATTTTTCAATATATTTCCCAGGATATATGGATCAAAACATTTCCATGGGAGAGTTAACATATAAAAAAAATTCCAATCTAGCATTCAAATGGAAACCAATGAGGCTCTATATTTAAAGAAGTGTTGGAATCTGAGTAGCTAGTATGATGTTAGAGAGTCTAACCTCATGGGACCTGATGTTTCCAAAGATATGATGAAAAAGGTTATAAACCATTCAGGAACACATGAAATCTATATCGATTCAACAAAGACATTATGATGAAAATAGTCAACGAGACCGAGGGTTTATGTTTGGAGATATTGTGTTCCTCTATATTTCATTAATGAATAAATTCATGAGGATCAATAAGAAGTGAATGTTTTTTCCAAGATACATTGGTTCCTTTGATATCCTTGATCACATTAGATTAGATGCCTACTGACTAGCACACCCACATAACCTATCTTAAGTACTTAATGTGTTCCATGTGTCCCTCTTAAGAAAGTAAATACCAGACCCCTCACATGTACTAAATCCATAAGTGGTTCCATTTCAAAAAATAATTGTCATATGAGGAGAACCTGGTGAAGATCTTAGATCATAGATAAAAATTTCAATTAAATGTTACCACTAACTTAGTAAATGTTTTTTGATCAGACCACAAGTTTTATAAAGTAACATAAGAACTAGTAGTGGTAATAAAGTAGAAGTACACTCACCTATATTTAGATTTGTATATAATATAAAAATAATATTGTGAAATTAATTAAGGGTGGAATAATGAATTACCATATACATTACAATATATTTATATTTAAATAAAATTTATTTTTTAAATTGTTTGTGATTCACACAATACCAGGTCTAAACTAAACATGATACTCGATTAAAATATTATTATTTAAACATGTTCATTATAACTGTGTCATTATGTTAACAGTAACTAATATGAGTGACTAAACTATAAAAATTTATATCATTTACCCATGTATAAATAAATTTCAATGATTATATATTTATTATAAATAAAAAAAGAACAACATAAATGAAAAATAAATGTTTTTTGAAAAATAGTGTATTTCAAAATTGTGATTTAGTAATACTTTTAACACAAAATATAAAATTATTTTTAAAATTTTAAAACATTTATTTTATAAAAAATAAAAATATTTTGTAAATTATCATATCAAAATTATATTTGGGTATGTTATTTTAGATTTTTCTGAAAAGATTCATTTTTCGATTAATATGAAAAAATGCATATTTTTATTTTAAAAAATATTTTCATGTAATGTTTTTTCAATCCCCATTTTAATTTAATTTGGTTTTAAATGTAATTTTAGTTAAATTTTAAAATATTTAATCAAAATTAGATTAATTTAGAAAAATTAATTTTTCAATTTTGATATAATTTAATATCAACTATGGAATATTTTCCTTTTGGAAATTATATTTTTTAACACATCTGTAGGATTTGTTTTAGATTAAAATATATTACATTTGTTTTAATGAATTTAGATAAATGGATTCCATATTTTTAATAATAATATTTTTTATAATCTAATATGGTTAACTTAATTTTTTACCATAATTAATAGTGAAAAGGTAATTATTATTGACCATTTATAATAAAAAAATTTGTTTATTATGGGCTTAAAATAGACGGATAATGAACATAAATCACACAAATATTGTCCAATTCCTATTTAATGGTACTATTTAGACCTTATCTATTAATAATTTAGATAATGATTCATTTTTGGACTACTGGTATAAGAAATATGATGGAATAATTCATTCTTTTTAAAAATTCCAATTGTTTTCTCTCCCCCACTTATAAAAATCCACCCACATTCCACTCCATTCAATACATCCAAAACCCATTTTATTAGAAAATACCTTCCAAAATAAGTTTCCTACTTATATTCCCTAATATTTGAGAACTTTTTGTGCTCATAATTCCATCTTAGGAAGGATTGTTTTTATAAGGCCCCAGCCTTAAACATTACTTAAAATTGGATTAAATGAATAATTCACATTGAGGATCTTTTCAGGTTTAGAGTTTTAGAGAATTAGGACATAACTATTACATCTCAAAAGATTACAAAGTAGTCTCTTCTACTAAATTTCCATAAAATAAAAACTCTTAAAAAGAATCATGTCTAGTTTCAGGTTTTAGGTAGCATGACTTTCCCTTGATCCCATCCTTGACCCTATTCCACGCTAAGTCCTGTGAAAAACATTTCAAAAACTTGGGATGAGCAAAAAAAACTCAGTAAGGGATTAACAAAGAATAAAAACTGTTAGTTTATCAAAACAAAAATTAAACCATGTATACTTTATCAAGGTAATACTTTTCACCTTTATGAAGTAGTAAAAACTCTTCACTGAATAAAATATCATTACTTACCTTTTTGTAACCAAAGGATTACCATAAAACCCATATAAAGAACACATAACATATATAACGGTAACTTGGGACATAAAAATACTTAAGTGGAATAACCATACGATCGACTTCCACACATATCACTTAATGGAATAGCCATACGGCCAATTTCCATACATACTTAATGGAATAGCCATACGACCAACTTCCATACCCAATGCATTGGAGGTTATAACGTAACCACCCATCCTGGTATTCACCGCACCACCCGTCATATGTTTTATAACGTAACCACCCGTTAAAATGTCCAAGTACCAATATAAAATCATAAAACATAAATCCAATATAAATGAATGATAACATTTCCACATTTCAATCACAATATATCATAAATATATTGACATAATAGAATCATTTATCAAAACCATTTTCAATACCAAAATACATAAAAGCGTATATGGTATTTATTTTATTCTAAAAACATTACGGCTTGTTGAGGAAGCCAAAGACCAAATAATACTCACGGTGGCGGAAAAAGTCGTTGTCGCCGCGTACGTTAAAAGAAACATTTCTTTTTTCGTTTTGTAAAACGCTTCATAGAAAAAGATTCCTTTTGTATAAAAGAAAAAGTGAAAGGGGTTTATACACCGTATAAAAGAAAGTTGTTTATAAAACGAAATATGCCTCAATGAAAGGGGATTGAGATGAAGTCCCTTACAAAGACGGTATCCTTGGATTAAGGATAAATCAGTTTCATAACTATGTGTGACAAACGAATACAGGAAATATAAGTGGGTATTAAGTGTACAACAGTAAGAGTTCATTCACACATAATCATAGAACGACATATTCAAGTTGTACAAGTTTATCCCAAAGAATCGAAATTGGGGTAAGAAGTTCCCTTGCAATAATTAGACAGCCTAATGACGTCACTTAAAAATTCAGAAAAAGAGTTGATGAGAGATAAAAAGGGTATCTCGTCACTTGGATATAAAATTTACATCAATAAGGATATAGAAGAACATATCCCAAAATAATATTATGTGAATTAAAAGACATGAAAAAATAAGTCTTTTAAAAAGCGGAGGGTGAAAGGTTCCCTTACCGACTTGGGTAACTTTCGAAAAGTACACCCCATTGAAGAAGTGTCATACAATGAATATGTAAATACCCATAAATGGAATTATATTACAGAAGGAGTGTAATAATGGGCAGTACATAAACCACTCAAAGGAAATTGTGGCAAATGTAGCATAAATCTCACGGGAATAATAGTGAGATGAAAAATCTCTTACGAAAACTCGGCAGCCTAACGGCGCCACTTAAAACATCCAAAATGGATTGATGAGAGGAAATAGGGTCTCTCATCACATCAACATAATGTTTACATAATGATGAATATAAAATAACATCCCCCAACATAACAAAAAGGAGCTTAAAAGAAGTGACATAAAAGAACGTACTTAAAAAGAAAGAGAGAAGTAGGATCCCTTACCTCGGGTCCGACTTGACTCGATTGTTCTTTAACGTCCTGAATAATAAACATGTGTTAATTTCTACTTGATTAAGAACCTTTTTCAAGTTCATTATTCCTTTTATACCATGTTATGAACATCATGTAATCATTCAAGTTAATAATGTTCATTTTGTCGGTATTTGGTTCTTAAGTCAAAAATAGACTTCTTACACTTACATGTCGTTAATTTGGTCCAAGGTTCGTTATATCCAGAATGATATTAATGATTTGGATAACATATATATCATATATATTCATCATATACATGTATTTAAAATATTACATCACATTTTGAGGTAAGAAATGAAATGCACCGTTCATGGAGATGGTAAGCCGTACGTACGCATGAACGCTACTTCCATTTCTATTTCGTATTTTCTGGAATGGAATCATAATGATATAAGAGTATATTATAATTCCAGTATAATAACATATATAATATCATTAACTTTATCATTTACACATCCCACATATGGTATTAACGAATCAAATCACTTTCAGGGGGCGGTAGTCCGCACTTCCTAAAATGAAGATATCGTGTTTACCCATAATGGAAACAATAATGGTATGCCATAAATGAAAAATACAGAAGATTAAGGAAGTAATATAAATATTATATATCATATATAAAAATAGTGACATCATAATGGCCACCTTTGAAGGTGTTAAATGAGTATTGAACAATCATCGTTTCGGGAGGTAGAATTTCGCCATCCACGGAAACCGTATGTTCATTAACCATTTGATGTAGTTGTGTGAGAGTGTAGCTCAAATAAATCTTATAACAACATCCTAGTATATTGAAGATACTATTGTTGTTACAAAATAAGTAAATAAAAAGAGTTTAGGGGGTTGGAGAAGCAAAATAAAACAAATGAACATGAGAGAATGAATTACCTTTAAAAGTGTAACTCCTTTTGATTTGAGCCTAAAGGCTTCATTTGAAAGGATTATTCCCAAAGGTAATCATCTAGGATGAGGAGAGTAATGTTAAGAGAGTAAATGGTCAGGGGATGGCCGAGCCAAAGGCTTGAGGAGTGTGTAAAATGAGGTAGAGGTGGGGGCCTTTTATAAGAGGAGAGGAGGGGCACTTTTGGAAATCATGGAACTATTATTTTATTTTCAATTGTGTTTCGAATTTCTAAGGTCCCACATTGATATATTTCGAAGATAAGATTATAAGGCTTCGAAATATTCCCATCCAATAGTTTTTGGACAAGTTTATGTCTTAGATTTTATATTATCGTTTCATTTTATTTAAACTGTTCATTAATGAGGTCATCATTGCATTATCATGATGTCATAATTAAATTAATTTATTTAATGTCTAAAAATTATAAAAAAAAATATCCTGATGTAGGAAAGCTTTTTATCTTTCCAAAGAGTATTTATAGACAAAATTATGATTAGTATAACCCCTTCTAAAAATTGTTTTAGTAAAACAACTTATGTTAGTGTCATTTTCACCTTTATTTTAAAAAAAAGCATTAAAGTCATTATCTCACCCAAGAGGATCCATAGGGTACCCTAAATCGACCCATGGGTTGTCTTGGTCGTAAATTACTCATCCAATAGGGGTAGTACAAGTTTCATGGTGTTTTCACATTTTTATAATATCATTTTTACCTTAAATTACACTAATTACCTCTAATCGCGATTAATGAAAAAAAAAGTTATTATTCACCAAAAAATTATTATCATCCCATTGAACAAAATTTTACATACTAATGACAACCATGTATGTTGGATTTTCAAAATTCAATACACATTAGTGGTAAACTTTCATTTAACTGAAAAATCAGTTTGCTTGATTACCACTTAGTGGTTTCACTATTCATCAAAAATTGGAGTTTTTCAGAAAATTACCAAAAATTCACCCTAAGCTATATTTGATATTCCGAATTCAAAAATGAATTCTATTTTACAAAATTCAAAACATTTAAGTCACATTAATTAATTTAATAATTAATTCCCGCTGTCAGAGCAAATAGCGTGTTTTTATGAAACAATAAGTATCAAAATATTGACACTAGTTTAAGTCCAATTTCAAAGTGAAATTAATTCCAAGGTCCACTATTGGATTTAATGGTAAAAATATTTTATAACTTCACTTTAAAACCAATTCAAATGATAATCTAATCATATAAATAAATTAGATTAAAAAGTGGTTTTGAATTAAAATACAACATTTTACACTATTCATTAAAAAAATGAACTTTATCGGAAAAATACCAAATATTTACACAAAGTAAAATTTGATGTCCTGATTCTAAAGAAGAGTTTTATTTGGTCCAAAAGAATGTATAAGAGTGATCAAAACTATATTTAATGACATTTCTCCATCAAAAGGCGATAAGTGAACCTTTAGTGAAAATTATGGTATAAAAGCCTAAAATTGAATTCTTTCCGTATTTTAAGCCTTTGGATAAATGTAAAAACATTTAAAAAACATATATAATCATATTTTAGTTATTTCTATCCATTCCCGCCAATAAAACAGCTACATGTTAACTACCATTTAAAATAATATTATTTTATTATTAGAGTGCAACGTAAGATTCCCAAGAAACTCGTTGTTGCGTATTGGGTACGCCATCGAGCATAGCATCCCCTTTAAAGTAATATTAATATTTGATTCAAAAATATGGATAAATATAAAGATGTCATATTCTTTATTTACCTGGGGTGTTACATCCTTCCCCCCTTTTGGGAATTGCGTCCTCGCAATTTTAAAATTGGGCTTGGAAACAACCTTGAAAGTCCCACATCGGAAGAAGAGTCGGTAAAACAATCACTTTAAAATAAAGAAAGATAAGTACAAAGGTCACCCGAGTTAACCCATACTAGGATTCCAAGTATGAAAACATGGAAATGGAGGAGAAAACATAGGGTCATGTTCTGATGGGGAGTGATAGAAAACATGTTTAGGAGAGAAAGTTAACCATGAGTAAATCACAAACATGTGATGGGTTAAACGGTATTCGATTCCCCAGTAGGAAAAGTTAATTGACAACATTTTTTTAAGTTACTTTTTATTGAGGAATTTATTCATAAGGAAACATAATCACTTATCATGTTGACTTTCAACTTTTTCTAGATTCCTTAATCAAACTCATATTTTTTTTCCAAAAGACGAGTATTTAGGGAGACTTGTTCGCATTAAGAGTACTATAATAAACATCTAGAGAATCACCTAATCCACCAAAGAGAACTATATACTTCCCATGTCTTTAGGCTTTAACCAAAACCAAAACCAAAAAGGTTTTTACAAGGTCAGATAACCCAGAAAAGGATAACCCATTAGAAAGAAAATCTATTCTTAATCTCCAAAATTTGTCCAACAAAACCCAAAGTTCAACGAGGACCATCCGATAAACAATTTGTCCATAAAATTCCTCAAAGTAAACCAATATAAGATTGAAACACAAACATTTGAAGGATTTAGTCACATAGTCTTCCAAGTTAAATCGTAACATTTATCTCCAAACAAAATCAGTTGCTCTTAAAGTCTCGCATTGAAAAGTAATTAACCTAATCACATGTCCTCCATGATAGGTTAATAATTTTCATAAATAACCCAAAATCCACTTACTCTTAATTCATAAAATCATATAACTAGAAAGAATCAGTCAAACTAACCAGGGACTTCACGTAGTCCAGTGGTAGGCGATAAATACCAGTCGCACTTTGGTTGTGGGTTCGATTCCCGCAGCTTTGTCCGACGCGACGGGTTATCACACATTCTGTGTGTTGTCCTTTTTCCACAACTATATAATTCTTAAATCATTCCCCAAAAAGGGATAAAATCATCAAAAAATAACCATAACATAATTTAACCTCAATTTTATCTCATTCCTTTCACTTCAATCATAACATATAGTAACCCATAATTACCTCAAAAGTAAGGATCATATAAACCCAAATGGTTCTTTATAACTATGTCCACAAAAGAAAAGATAACTATTCTATGAATAAAATTTTCCTATATTAAACATCAGGGTTACACATAATATAAAAAGTCTTCCAATGTAACCCCATCATCAAAAGAGACTAAATACTCTTAAGAATTTCACCATAACTTTTGAAGCCCTTATATGTTGACATCTTACTCATTCAACATTCTTCATGATCCATTAACCATTCCTTTCCAACTTATTCCGAAATACCTCTTTCCTACAAACAAAATCCTGAATCATATCCTAAGATTCCAAAATAGGAAAACAATAGTCATGAAATAATACATAACTTTGATTGGTCATTGTCAGTTTCTTCATCCTCAATCGGAATGGCATTAGGTATTGGTAAATGAACATTTGTACGCTCTTGGTGATCACATTCACGAAACTTCTTCATAGGACATGTGTTTGCATAATGACCATGCACACCACATTTAAAACATTCAATTGATCCCTCAAAAAGAACTTCTTTCCCTTTCCTCGAGTCAACTGGATGCTTCCTTTTTCCATGGCAGGTTCTTGCTTTATGACCTTCATTTCCACATCTATAGAATATTTCTGTCCCTTTGAAACATTTTCCTAGGTTTTTCTTTCCACATCTTTGACACATAGGTTTTTGAACACACTTACCTTTATGATTATTACATGTAGTTCTGTAGGGATTTTTTTCTCGCATATATGATGCCTTATAGAAATCACCAAGGTTTAGGTGGTCAATCATAACTTTAGATAGTTGGTTGAGAATAAACACAAGAGTTCTCATTACAGCTCCCATATCATTCAGTTGCTCGATCAGAAAACTGTCACAGTTTCCTTCACATCCACCGTTACCTTGGTGCCTGCTAGATCCAGCCATTTACTAAAACCAAAAAGGGTCAGTGTGAGTATAACAACAAAACCATCATGTACTAATGAGGAAGATAAACAATAAGATATTCTTACTCATTCACTTTATCTAAAACTAGGACTCTATCTGAAATCCTAACCATTATGGTAATGTCACTTATGCTTAAAGAATACCCTAACCTCTAAAGTTATCTAAACCGACCTCTGATACCAACTATAAGGCCCCAGCCTTAAACCTTACTTAAAATTGAATTAAATGAATAATTCACATTGAGGATCTTTTCAGGTTTAGAGTTTTAGAGAATTAGGACATAACTATTACATCTCAAAAGATTACAAAGTAGTCTCTTCTTCTAAATTTACATAAAATAAAAACTCTTATAAAGAATCATGTCTAGTTTCATGTTTTAGGTAGCATGACTCTCCCTTGATCCCATCCTTGACCCTATTCCACACTAAGTCCTGTGAAAAACATTTCAAAAACTTGGGATGAGAAAAAAAATCAGTAAGGGATACACAAAGAATAAAAACTGTTAGTTTATCAAAACAAAAAGTAAACCATGTATACTTTATCAAGGTAATACTTTTCACCTTTATGAAGTAGTAAAAACTCTTCACTGAAAAAAATATCATTACTTACCTTTTTGTAACCAAAGGATTACCATAAAACCCATATAAATAACACATAACATATATAAAGGTAACTTGGGACATAAACATACTTAAGTGGAATAACCATACGGTCGACTTCCACACATATCACTTAATGGAATAGCCATACGACCAATTTCCATACATACATAATGGAATAGCCATACGGCCGACTTCCATACCCAATGCATTGGAGGTTATAACGTAACCACCCGTCCTGGTATTCACGGCACCACCCATCATATGGTTTAAAACGTAACCACCCGTTAAAATGTCCAAGTACCAATATAAAATCATAAAACATAAAACCAATATAAAGGAATGATAACATTTCCACATTTCAATAACAATATATCATAAATATATTGATATAATAGAATCCTTTATCAAAACCATTTTCAATACCAAAATACATAAAAGAGTATATGGTATTTATTTTATTCTAAAAACATTACGGCTTGTTGAGGAAGCCAAACACCAAATAATACTCACGGTGGCGGAAAAGTTCGTTGTCGCCGCGTACGTTAAAAGAAACATTCCTTTTTGTCGTTTTGTAAAACGCTTCATAGAAAAAGATTCCTTTTTTATAAAAGTAAAAGTCAAAGGGGTTTATACATCGTATAAAATAAAGTTGTGTATAAAACGAAATATGCCTCAATGAAAGGAGATTGAGATGAAGTCCCTTACAAAGACGGTATCCTTGGATTAAGGATAAATCAGTTATATAACTATGTGTGACAAAAGAATACATGAAATATAAGTGGGTAATAAGTGTAAAACAATCATATTACATTCACACATAATCATAGAACGGCATATTCAAGTTGTACAAGTTTATCCCAAATAATCGAAATTGGGTTAAGAAGTTCCCTTGCAATAATTAGATAGCCTAACGACGACACTTCAAAATTCAGAAAAAGAGTTGATGAGAGATAAAAAGGGTATCTCATCACTTGGACATAAAATTTACATCAATAAGGATATAGAAGAACATATCCCAAAATAATATTATGTGAATTAAAAGAAATGACAAAATAAGTCTTTTAAAAAGAGGAGGGTGAAAGGTTCCCTTACAGACTTGGGTAACTTTCGAAAAGTACACCCCATTGAAGAAGTGTCATACAATGAATATGTAAATACCCATAAATGGAATTATATTACAGAAGGAGTGTAATAATGGGAAGTACATAAACCACTCAAAGGAAATTGTGGCAAATGTAGCATAAATCTCACAGGAATAAAAGTGAGATGAAAAATCTCTTACGAAAACTCGGCAGCCTAACGACGCCACTTAAAACTTCCAAAATGGATTGATGAGAGGAAATAGGGTCTCTCATCACATCAACATAAATTTTACATAAATAGGAATATAAAATAACATCCCCAAACATAACAAATAGGATCTTAAAAGAAGTGACATAAAAGAGAGTACTTAGAAAGAAAGAGAGAAGTAGGATCCCTTACCTCGGGTCCGACTTGACTCGATCGTTCTTTAACGTCCTGAATAATAAACTTGAGTTAATTTAGACTTGATTAAGAACCTTTTTCAAGTTCATTATTCCTTTTATACCATTTTATTAACATCATGTAATCATTCAAGTTAATAATGTTCATTTTTTCGGTATTTGGTTCTTAAGTCAAAAATAGACTTCTTACAATTACATGTTGTTAATTTGGTCAAAGGTTCATTATGTCCAGAATTATATTAATGATTTGGATAACATATATATCATATATATTCATCATATACATGTATTTATAATATTACATCACATTTAGAGGTAAGAAATGAAATGCACCGTTCATGGAGACGGTAAGTCGTACGTATGCATGAACGCTACTTCCATTTCTATTTCGTATTTTCTGGAATGGAATCATAATGATATAAGAGTATATTATAATTACAGTATAATAACATATATAATATCATTAACTTTATCCTTTACACATACCACATATGGTATTAACGAATCAAATCACTTTCAGGGGGCGGTAGTCCGCACTTCCTAAAATGAAGATATCGTGTTTACCCATAATGGAAACAATAATGGTATGCCATAAATGAAAAATACAGAATCTTATGGAAGGAATATAAATATTATATATCATATATAAAAATAGTGACATCATAATGGCCACCTTTGAAGGTGTTAAATGAGTATTGAACAATCATCGTTTCGGGAGGCAGAATTTCGCCATCCACGGAAACCGTATGTTCTTTAACCATTTGATGTAGTTGTGTGAGAGTGTAGCTCGAATAAATCTTATAACAACATCATAGTATATTGAAGATACTGGTGTTGTTACAAAATAAGTAAATAAAAAGAGTTTAGGGGGTTGGAGAAGCAAAATAAAACAAATGAACATGAGAGAATGAATTACCTTTAAAAGTGTAACTCCTTTTGATTTGATCCTAAAGGCTTCCTTTGAAAGGATTATGCACAAAGGGAATCCTCTAGGATTAGGAGAGGAATGTGAAGAGAGTAAATAGGCAGGGGATGGCCGAGCCAAAGGCTTGAGTAGTGCGTGAAATGAGGTAGAGGTGGGGGCCTTTTATAGGAGGAGAGGAGGGGCACTTTTGGAAATCATGAAACTATTATTTTAGTTTTTGGACAAGTTTAGGTCTTAGATGTTATATTATCGTTTCATTTTATTTAAACTGTTCATTAATGAGGTCATCGTTGCATCATCATGATGTCATAATTAAATTAATTTATTTAATGTCTAAAAATTATAAAAAAAATATCATGATGTAGGAAATCTTTTTATCTTTCCAAAGAGTATTTATAGACAAAATTATGATTAGTATAACCCCTTCTAAAAATTGTTTTAGTAAAACCATTTATGTTAGTGTCATTTTCACCTTTATTTTTTTAAAAAAAGCATTAAAGTCGTTATCTCACCCAAGAGGCTCCATAGGGTCCCCTAAATCAACCCATGGGATGTCTTGGTCGGCCATGACTCATCCAATAGGGGTAGGACAAGTGTCATGGTGTTTTCACATTTTTATAATATCATTTTTACCTTAAATTACCCTAATTACCTCTATTCGCGATTAATGAAAAAAAGTTACTATTCACCAAAAAATTATTTTCATCCCATTGAACCAAATTTTACATACTAATGACAACCATGTATGTCGTATTTTAAAAATTCAATACACATTAGTGGTAAACTTTCATTTAACTGAAAAATCAGTTTGCTTGATTACCACTTAGTGGTTTCACTATTCATCAAAAATTGGAGTTTTTCAGAAAATTACCAAAAATTCACCCTAAGATATATTTGATATTCTGAAATCAAAAATGAAGTCTATTTTAAAAAATTGAAAACATATAAATCACCTTAATTAATTTAATAATTAATTCCCGCTGACAGAGCAAATACCGTGTTTTTATGAAACAATAAGTATCAAAATATTGACACTAGTTTAAGTCCGATTTCAAAGTGAAATTAATTCCAAGGACCACTATAGGATTTAATGGTAAAAATATTTTATAAATTAACTTTAAAACCAATTCAAATGATAATATAATCATATAAATAAATTAGATTAAAAAGAGGTTTTGAATTAAAATACAACATTTTACACTATTTATTAAAAAAATGAACTTTATCGGAAAAATACCAAAAATTTACACAAAGTAATATTTGATGTCCTGATTCTAAAGAAGAGTTTTATTTGGTCCAAAAGAATGTATAAGAGTGATCAATACTATATTTAATGACAGTTCGCCATCAAAAGGCGATAAGTGAACCTTTAGTGAAAATTACGGTATAAAAGCCTAAAATTGAATTCTTTCCTTATTTTAAGCCTTTGGATAAATGTAAAAACATTTAAAAAACATATATAATCATATTTTAGTTATTTCTATCCATCCCCGCCAATACAACGGCTACATGTTAACTACGATTTAAAATAATATTATTTTATTGTTAGAGTGCAAAATAAGATTCCCAAGAAACTCGTTGTTGTGTATTGGGTACGCCATCGAGCATAGCATCCCATTTAAAGTAATATTAATATTTGATTCACAAATATGGATAAATATAAAGATGTCATATTCTTTATTTACCTGGGGTGTTACAGTTTTTGAAAAACAATAGTATCTTTCCAAAGAAGAGGTAGCTTCATTAACAGATAATTTTCTTTTATTTATACCTCCACATCTAAAAATTATTATTAAAATATGATGATATAATTAACATGGTATATTTTATATTTTTTTATCTTATATAAATTAACTAAAAAATATCATCCAACCTCAAATAAAAAATGAACCTTTTCATTAAGTTTTCTATGGACTACTGCCTCACAAAGAGACATAATTCATTATCCATCACTACATCTAATGGATATATATAATTATGTATATAATAATTATATATTATATTTATCAATTAATTGTTATTTTTTAATTAAAATATCTTATATACCCACTTACATTCAATTCTATGAAGAATATGATAATGTCACCCATGTGTACGGAAAACTGTCACCTCACAAACTGATGTGATTCATTTTTCACTTACGCCTTATGTGGAAGGTAATAAGGATTAATTTTATTTGTATATATTATATTAATTATATTAACCTATTTTTAAATAAATATATAATATAATTTCTACTATTATCATTCATTTAGAAAATCATAATGTCATTTCGATATATGGTGGAGTACCACCATAGGGAGAAATGTGGATAGTGTTTATTACAACATCATATGAATTGTTTATTTAAGGTTATTTAAAGACAAAATATCTTATTAATTATATAATTATCATCCTACAATGGTCAAATAAAACAATATTTATTCAATCATGATCTTTCAAAAATGGAAACGTTATTCATGCAAAGGTAGGGAATACCATCTCCTTGATTTTAATGTTGTACATTTTTCGTAACCATTTTCATGTTTGGATTAAAATGTATAGAATATTTATAAATATGATATAGATAAAACTATATAGATGATGAATTAATACTAAATTTTACCTTATATTACATACTAATGTGATTTTGGACAAAACAACCCTTTATCGTTAAAACATCTGAAATGAAGTTAATTAGTTGAGTAATTTGATATTCCATGGAATTGAATAAAATAAAAGGAATAATAATCTTGAAAATAATTATTATGATGTTAAATAAGTAACTACTATTTATTATTCAAGTAGATAAATAACTAATGTGATAAATCTGGCTCATGGTAAGGGATATCTATAAAAAAATATTTCTTTCTGGAAATGATCTTTGTCTCTCAAAATCACGTAATATGTACATTAATGGTATGGAATGACTAAAAAATAAGTCAAAATGATTCTCACATATATAAATGGATAATTTTACCATCAATCTATGAGCTAATACATTCCTTATGATCATTAATCAAATGGATTTATTATGATATTGAACATGATCATGATACGAAGCAAGATTATGAAACCGATTTTATTTCCTTTCGTAATTCTTATGTAATGAATTTTTTTTGATTTCCATTATCTGGAAGACATAGATGATATAATTGTTATAATAGGTGTGCTTGGATAGAACACAACATAATTGGGTAAATATCTGCTCTCAGGAGGAACCTTGTATCACATTAGAGAGTGAACATAATCCATTATGGGACTTTTTCCACCATGTGATATTTTCTAGCCAATTATCCATTACTCATGTTTATATCATGATATATCATTTCCAGATATCCTATTTTTCAATTATCTGATGAGATCGTGTTATAAAATATATTTTTCAATGTATTTACTCATTTTACTTATCTTTTATGATATCATGTTATAACTTTAACTATCATTTTACGTTTCCTTAGCATTTTTATTCCATTTTTTGGATTTTTAGCTCTCCCATTTAATTATGTATTCCCCATGTTATACCATGTTGTTTTATGATGTCAAAGGATTCTAGACTATCATTATGGAAAAAAATAATGGGTCCATATTTTGATTTTATTTTTAATTGATATGGACCTAGCTTCTCTAATACCATAGGCCTTTATGATCAGGTTTTTTTATTGATGGATATTTATATTTAAGAATCAGGTACTAATATATTTAAAAGTCTTGGATATCCATATCCATACAATAGAATAATATATATAAATATTTTTTTAATTTTATTATATAACTATATAGATAATCATAATATCATATTTCTCCCACATAGAACATTTCAACAACAATTTATTAAAAATTCATCCTTAAAATCGCCATTTTTAGGTGTTTATTATTTCAATTTTCATGAGAATTATATTGTTTAAATTCCATCCCTAGTATATTTATTACAGATAATTAATATCAAAAATGTTAATAATGATACAAATAACATATATATTAATTATAATTTTTTCATCTATATAAGTTATAGAAAAAAAATGAATAACATGGTTCATGGAGATGGTAGGTCATGCATACACTAAGATGTGGTTTTAAATTTTTAATATATATGAAAAAGGAAAGGTAAATAATACTTCACCTTTTATGAATCATTATAATATCATATATATCATAGATATATTAATTAATTATTTCATTATTACCATCCATTTGAATAATAAATTAAAAATGAATCGCATTACTTCATGGATGTGGTACTCCACATGTACACATGAATGCCATTATAATTTTCTAACAGATTAGAATTAATATGAATGATTTTATATTAATATTTAAAAATAATAATTATATAATTGAAATCATATATAAACATTACGCTCATCAAAATAACCTCACGTCAAAAGTTGTGACGGAAAATAAAATATTTCATAATGTGGAGGTGGTAGACCACCTGCACATTGAAAAAATACATTCACATCCCATTTGATAATATAGTGGGATAATAATGGTAATTACATAATCATAATAATATTTTCATAAAATTAAGATATTGAATTTATTATTCTGTAATGAATAATATATATTTAGTGGTGGTAGAAGAATATATAAATTGAAAGAAGTCATGTAGGATGATTACCTATTCTTTAGTATACCACCTTTTCATCCTGCCTTGAGGAACAGTGGAAATGATTTAAAAAAAGTAAAGAACCAAAAATTAATGGATAGTTAAGTTTGAAAGATAATTGGGTAGTTTTTTGTTTATATATATGGTTCATGGTGTTGTAATTAAAAGATATAAGGGTTGACCATATATAAGGGAGGGTAAGGACGAACATGGAATTACTAAAATTATTTAAATATAATTCAATCATTATAATCATAAATCAATCCAAATGGATATATATTATATTTAAAAATGTCATCATCAAATGAAATTTATACATGTTATGGTGTTATTTTATATAACATATTTTGGTTTAACCCCCTTAATTAACCAATTTTATCCTTAAATGAAGTATTGAATCATTTAATCATAAAAGGTTATAATTTTGCATAAAAGTGAAAACATAGATTATAAATGGAATATGTATGACATTTTATTCTATTTCTCCGCATACTTGTATAATTTAATTATTTTTAAAATTTATAAATAATTTAATTAAATATTATTTTTATTAAATATCATTAACATAATTTGTCACAATATTCATTTACTTTGACTTTAACTTCATCAATATAGTAGTGGAATAAAATGTAAAACATAATAGAATAAATTATATGTGTGTTCCTCCTTCTATGTGGTGTGTTTTCACGTGTTGTGAAAATGGAATGATAAAGATCATCAACCTTCAATTTTATATGGACATGGGTTCTCATAGAATTCACCATTTATTTTATTTCGACCCATTCAATGTCATTATCATATAAAAAAGGATAGCATAACCCTCTGGGAACTATTGTTCCTAGTGGGTGGTTATGTGGGGGTCATGTACATGATCAATCCATCCTTCTTAGATATAAATTCATCTGATGGTCTCCAATAGTTTTATTCGAGGAGAAAGAAATACCCAATAGCCCTGGTATCCATGATTAATGGAGCTACTTTCCAAAGGTAGGAATTCGTTGATTGATGAATCATCCAACGATAATTAAGGACTCCATTGCTCAAGAGGATTAGCGGTAAGGTTCATCGAACTCTTTCGGGGGAGGATTGATTACTATTTCAGGACTCTCTTATAGATTTAAGTCGTGATTATATGTTTATGAATCCTTGGTTAATTCCCAAAGAGTGTGTCCACGGGCTACCCTTGGTTTTTGAGATCATCATAATCATTCATATATTTTATTATATAGAGGAAATGATGAGTTGATCCATATTATAATGTGCTCTAGATTTTATCGACATCCAGGGTGGATAGAAGGTGACTTGATGTTGGTATCAGGCCTAAAAGATGGGATTCCTACATATCGTCAGGAGAGGAATCAGAAACCATGTAGTTTGGATTGTGTGGGGTTATGCAATGAATCATCCCATTTATGAAGATGTTATTGAGTAGACCCTTGTGGATGGGAACCCTTGTTGAGATCGGACTTTTAGGTAGGCATCCTTGGTATCCTGATTTGACCTGAAATCAGAGTTCTCTTAGTTTAGAGTCACGTGGATGTTGTAATCATCAAAATCCTCTAATACAACATGATCCATGCTCGGTGTGAGAAATAAGTGGATTTTAATGATTCAACAAGGCACATGTTTCCTCCCATTTTTGTAGGAGAGAGAAATCCCACATCATAAGAGTCTAGGGCGTCCGTGGGTGAGGGCGTAGAGAAATGTAGCCTCAAATGATAAATGAAATTGAAGGTCATGTGCCCCAACCTTAGAATATTGGAGACTTAATCTTATGGGAGGGACCTATAATATCGTATGAGGTATACTATAGTTTAAAGTCATATAGCTTGGATGATGACATCACAGTTTAACATCATGTGGATATGACTATTTGGGGTCTTTCTGTTTATGGTAATCCTATGAGGACCACTTGCAATAGAAACCATTATTATCTATAGGAAATTCACGTTAGGATATTCTGATGTGTCTCGAACATGAGATGGATGGAATTTTTAAAATATGATTATGGATAACACCGAATCAGGAGAAATTATATGAGGCATGGATTCCATTGAGGCATACATAGGTAGGAGAGGGATCTCATGAGAATGAATTTGTCTCTTATTGACAAGCCATTTTTTGTGGGCATCATCTACAGAGCCACCAGGGCATGATGTCCATAGTCATGTAGAGGTCTCCTCAAGAAACAGACCATCCATTTCTGATGGACAGATATGTTTATAAGGATCCAAAAAATGACCAGTATACTATTGTTTAATGTCATATAGCTTGGTAGAATACCATACAGTTTAATGTAATGTGGTTTGGACTAGTTCCATATAGTTTAACTTCTATTGGATAGGACATTAGCTCTTATTTAAGGGTCACAGAGTTTGGACCACTCATTATAGAAACCCATGATTAGATGTAGGATAATCGTGATGGGATGTTCTGACATGCATCGAATTTGATATGGAATTAAAGTGTAAACTGTGAGGGTAGGGATTATTGAATCAGGAGAAAATACATAGGGAATGGAATCCATTAAGGTGTATAACGGTAGAAAAATACTCTCCTATGGACGAATTTTCCTCTTGTTAACATACCATTTGTGTGGAGAATATAATAATTTCCATCAAGGCATGATGCGCATATTCAGGAAGAGGTTTCCGAAGGACAATGGCCTCCCTCTTTTGATGACCATTGAAGTTTATAAGTATTCTAAGTCACCAGAGACACAATGTTTGTTAGATAAAAAGGATGTTCTTGGGAGTTTAAGAACCATTTTAGATGTGATTATCCTTGGAGTTCTCAGTCAACCTTCTATAGGAGTTTTGTGATATAACTTTTTGGGAGGTGCATGAGGAATGTCACTTCTCATGGAATTTATGCAATGGATGTTTGGGAAACATAAGGGAGAAATGGAAAATGTCCTTGACCTGGCCCAAAAATTTCATGGTTCAACGCTCAATTTTTCTTGGGGGTCACTGACGAAAGCATCAGGTCCATTACTTAGGTGAAGCGGGTGTGCAAGGGTGCATCCCTCGTAGAATGGACTAGTGGGGACGAATGGTTTTCTTTATAGGGCATCCGGGTAAGAGCTGGCTGACTAGGAGATGACCGCTTAGGATTTTACATAGAAGAGATGGCCATGTATGATGATATGCGAGGGAGAATTCCATGAACTATCTATTCGCGAAGGATTTTAGTTGTGAACGAGATGGTCGTGTATGATGGTACGCAGAAGAGTAGGCTGCCATGGACCATGCACATTTTTTCTTTCACATATGGGCATATGCGTAATGTCTTCCACCTACGGGTGTCTGCATACTTTATTCCACATATGGGTGTCTGTGTATTGTCTTCCACATATGGGCACACATAAACCATTTTTATTACATTTTTTATATGTTTGCTAGCTGGCTGTAGAAGGTCTTCTGAATATGGTTTTCAGGGAGGACTTCTATATACTTTTACCTGTATATGGTTTGTGGGATTGATTCCATGAACTCTTTCATGGTGAGATGGAGTACCACGTAATGATTCAGGGCTAGGAGAAATTTCTCCCACACCCTCTACATTCATCATCCACTTTTTGACCATCCCAGAGCTCTCTCCCGCCTTCTATAATCTCAACCTCTCATCTACACTCCTCTTATAACGCATTGGGTAAAAACATATCTATAGGCACGCAACACCATTTGTGGAGGCCCATTAACTGGAATCTTGACCTGTAAAAGACTCGTTCAACCAAGGTTTGTGAAGGTGTGGAACTCCATCGTCTTCTTCGAATCTACGAATCACATTATTCATGGGGATGGTATGCGAGGTGTAATGCCATCTTATTTTTGCCCGTAAAAACTATTTACGACGTCTTCGGTTCCCAGATGGAAATTCACCACAAATAGTTTTGTTCACAATCCAATGCACCGTGGTCCATCACATCCCATTCCTTCCACGCACCAATGGTTCATATTTTTTTCCTTCCACAAACATTTCTAGGTACTCGGTACACTGTCGAGCCAAATAACTTTGCAAAATTTGATTTCTTCAAACTTTTTCTCAAATTTTCAATCCAAAATTATATCTTTGCTTCTCCCAACTTGCGAGAGTACTTGCCTTCCCTTTTTTAAATTTTCGAGACCCTGCAATGTTATATTTATCTAAAACAATTGGAGTCACTATAAATCACACATCAAATATTACTTTTAATAATTTTAAACACATTTACAGGATTTATTTACTTCTGTCACAAACATTATTTTGGAGTTATGTTTTCATTTAATTCAATTAATTAATAAATAAAAATAAAAATTAAATTATCTTGATAATTTTGTTTTAAATATTTATAATAATATTAATATCAAAAGTTATCTTATTTTTTCCATATTTAAAATTTTAATTCATATTAATTTCAAGTGAGTTATATTTTGGAATTTCCATTACCAAAAATAATATAAAATACATTACAACACAAAATAAAATATATTATTATTTAGTATAGTATGGTATAAATATTTCTATATAATGAATAAAACTATTTTATTTGTACATTCTGATACTACATCACATTATTTTAACCCTTTTTATCAATTTTCCCTTACCATGGTGACAAATATTTACCACTTTTTCTATTAACAATAACAAAAACTAAATGGGAGCTATTTAAAAAATATCCTCTAGATTAAAAATATGGTACCATTATTTAGGTTTCAATCAAAATATGTAGAAGAAATTAATTTTAAAATAAATGAAATTAACGCAATGAAAAACACTTTTTTAGAAAAAAAAATCATTTTCATCATAAAATATTACTTATATCGAAATATTGAATATTTCTTACTTAAATGGAATGAATTAGAATAATATTAATAAAATATATAATATCTCACATTAAAACAAATTTATAAATATAATGATACCTTCACATTAATATATTTGATTGAAAAAAATGAGAGTATTGGAAAATTATGTTTTTTCACTATTCGATAAATAGAAATAATATCAGTAAAATCACATAATCTCAATATAAGTTAATTTTGATATTATGACCTAAAATATGATTCCCTTTTTATTAAAATGAATATCTAAAATTGTAATAAAATAATTATTAAATATTTACATAAGTACAAAAAAATCCTTTTTTAAACATATTTATTGAAAAAAACATTACTAAAAAATGAGTACATATAAATTATTCAATTACTAAAAAAATAAATTAGTAATAAATTAAAAAATATATATATATATCATTATGTGTATAATAATATGGGTTCTCTTCAGTTTTATGTCCATGTTTAAATATATTTTGAATCATTTTTTAATCTATGTTTATTAACAAGAAAGATATTAGTAATAGATAATTTGTTTACATAAAAATATAATATTAAATATTTGGGGGTAAAATTATACCCCATTCAAAAAATTTCACACTAAGAAATTATCTTCATAAAATAAGGTTAAAATATTTAAAATGGATTTTTCAAAAATCAATTTTATATAATGAAATAATTAAACATCCTCAGAAGGGGAAGTGGGAAGCATAAAGGTTGCCCAAAATAACACATAATTGGTTTCTCATATAAAGATAAAATTGGATGGATGTTAAAATATATACATAGAGGAGAAAAATACCATTCATAGAATAATAAAAATTGAAAGATTACATGGTCATGATGTTTTTTATAACTATAAAGAAAAAAATTTGTGAGGCGTGAAATAGCCATCAATTAATTAGAAATGAATAAAATAGAATAAATTTTTTGACATTCCATTTACTAGAGTGGTTATTTTCTTCATCAATTTTGTATAAAAACATATGAAAATAGATATACATGAAAAATTTAATATCATAATTTTCTCAATTTCCACAACAATATAATTTTTCCCCAAATGATATGTATTCTGGATGATATTTTCATTCTCAGAACACATAAATCGAAATCATAATCCGTAAAAGTATATTATGATATTCTAGTGGTCATTTAATATTATCCAAAACTGAATGCTTAGCACAACGAAATATATTATATCTAAAATGTGTAAATATTCCAATTTAACTCAAAAATTTCCATAATAAAAATGAATCTTCCCCGTTGATCATTTCATAAAAACTCAAAATCTTAAATAACCTCAATAAACTAAATAATATAGAATGTCTTCACCTCAATGGAAATCTCATAACTCGCACCATACATCTCCAAAAATATAATTTCATTCTTCCAAAAAATATTTTCATGTTAAATTACATTCTAGCCCTAAAGGTTACATATACTTCATCCCAATGATGCATGTCCCAAAATATCATTAATCACCACGATAAATCACTATAAAACATTATATTGAAGTTAAATTTACCAAAATATCATGAATAAATATTAGATACTAACCTCAAAAGAAATATTTATCATAACCATAATATCTCTTCAATGTTATCCATTTCAACAAATCACTTTTCAATAATCAATATTATATATATCCTATTATCAAAAATAAAATAAATAACTTAACATAACGTCATATAATCACCCAAAGTGTTATTTATTCCTCAATAGATTATTACTTCTAAAACATAGTAAAATATTCAAATCACCTCAAAATATCATCACTATAAACAGAAATGAGGTATCTATACTTTTGAACATTTGATCAATGTTAACCATATAAACCCATAATTGTATATAAAACTCTTAATTTAACCGCACAAGAAAACATATATTTTTGTATGAATTACAAAAATCCTTATTCTATAAATAAAACCAAAATATTTTTAATATATTAATTAAATAAGAAAACAATAAACATCGCTAAATAAAAACTAAATCAATTTTTCATAAAATCACCAATCAACTTCAAGGTAAAAAAAACTATATAATTTACAACTACATTTTTAAAAATCATTTAAGCCCAACAAAAAAAATTCACCTAATACTAAATCACACTTCAAGGTTTTCAGTAACCTTTAACATATGTTTTAAAATAAATAAATAAAATCATTTATGGGACAATACATAGATGTTTCAGGATTCTTATATAGATAATATCATTTATATAACACTTCTACAACCTAATTCTCAAATCCAAATATCTAAACATTTCTATCATTAAATGGTAATGATTGGTATATTATATTTCATTTATTCATCTAGAAGATAACCCCTGGATTATGGAATTGGATCCAATAATCCCATATTTACCACATAGAAGACATTGATCTATAAAAGAAACTATAGGAAAAAATTCATTTTCTCCATAAAACTTTTCATTTTTCCTCAATGGTTAGTTTACCTATGATATTTATTCAACACATAAAAAAATTTCTCATTCTTTTAATACATTCTTTTAGGGTTTTATTCTATAATACATTACATAATAAAAATATATCATTCATTCCATTATGGTCCTTACCACTTGAAAGTTCATAATAGTTTACATTTATCTCATTTGTCAGGGTATAAATATCACATATGATTTTCATGATAGTCATATATCATGATAATTGATTAGGAATAATAACAATGTTTTTTCCTATAATTTCCACAATAATTTAATTTTATCATGGGGAAAATCATTATTTTTCCAATTACATTAACCATTAACATGAATACTATAGGTTCCTCTGCTATCTAAAAACTGAAAATTTAGTGTGGGAAATAGTAATCACATTAAGAGATCAGGAAATAACATTTAAATCATTTATAAATTAGGAAACCATATTTTCAATCTATGACACCTTCATTTTAATATAGTTCATCCTTGGTTATTATAAGGAAACATCCATAAAACATTACATAATCATTAATTAAATGAATAATTCACATTGAGGATCTTTTCAGGTTGAGATTTTTAGAGAATTAGGACATAACTATTAGAGCTCAAAATATTACAAAGTAGACCCTTCTAATCAGTTTCCATTTTTTTATAAAATAAAAACTCTTTAAAAACATGGCTAGTTCTATGTTTTTGATGGCATGTCATTCCATAATCCCATCCTTGACCCTATTCATCTTTAAGTCTTGTGGAAAACATTTAAAAAACATAGGGTGAGCATAAAAAGCTCAGTTAGGGTTATAAAACAAGGAAAGAAAAATTAGATCATCAATATATACACAACATATTCTTTTTGACATACCTCATGAAATCATAAGATTTTTAAAAAATACATTGAAATCATAAGAAATAATGGTAACTTTAGGCATTCATAACATTCTTACGTAGGGAGTAACCCTCATGGTTACGTTTGGAATACCCATCACAGTATATTCCCTAAATATCTTCAGAGAAACCTCAAAATTTTTCTCATTCATGTTACCCAATGCATTGTAGAGATATCTCGGGCTCACCCACCCTCCTTAGTTTATCATGGAACCACCCGACTTCATAAACATTGGCCAAGAACCATTACATAATTGTATCACATAAAAAATGCATAAAGGAAACATAAAATTTTCACATTTGAATAACAAGATATCAATACAACACATTGATATAATCAAAAAATTATCAAAAACATTTTCAATACCAAAATAGAAGAAAATTAAAACATGGTATTTATTTTTCATTTAAAAAAAGTTATGGATTGTAGAGGAATCCAAAACTCAAATAATGGTCACGGCAGCGGAGAAGTCATTGTCGCCACATACATTACACAAATAAACAATCCTTTTGTCATTTAGTAAAATGATTCGTGTAAAAAACATTACTTTTGAATGAAATTAAAAGTCAAAAGAGTTTATTAGACAACTAATAAAAGAAGGTCGTATATACATTGAAATATGCCTCAACGAAAGGAGATTGAGACGAAGTCCCTTAGAAATATGGTATCCTTAGAATAATGACAAATCAATTACATAATTCTGTGTGACAAATATAAATACACCGAATATAAGTGGATATTAAGCGTAAAAAAAATCAGACGTAATCCACACATATTCATAGTATGACATAATCACAAAGTAGAGGTTTCACCCAAAAATTTAAATTGGGTTAAGAAGTTCCCTTACAGAAATTCGACAGCATAACGACATCACTTTAAAATTCAGAAAATGAGTTAATGAGAGATAAAAAGGGTATCTCATCACTTGGACATAAAATTTACAGCAATAAGGATATATATGAACATATCCCAACATAAATAAGATGTAAATTAAAAGTCCTAACAAAAATAAGTCTTTTAAAAAGAGGAGGGTGAATGGTTCCCTTACCGATTTGTGTAACATTCGAAATGTACACCCCATGAAAGAAGGACTAAATAATGTTGATGTAAATACCCATAAACGAAATTATATTACACAAATATTATAATAATGGGCAGTACATCCACCACTCAAAGGAGATAGTGACAAGTATAGCATGAATCTCACAGGAATAAATAGTGAGATAAAACCCCCTTACATCGTTGTAATAAATTGAGTCATATGACCAAAAGATAATAAGATCCAAATTAATCAGATAATACCATGAATATAAATAGAATAAAGATAATATATATCAAACGGAAGTAAAAAATACACCACATGAAATAAATAATTGTTGAACAATGGAAATCTCACGGAATTAAAAGTTAGATAAGAAATCCCCTTAACTCTAGTCTGAATTGTCTTGTTCGTTTCTTTATATTCCTGAATAATAAACATTGGTCAATTTATAATTTATTAAGGACTTCCTTTAACGTTTATTATTCAATTCATATCACATATTATATTTCTATAACAATTAGTTAATTATGTGAGTTCATATATACGTTTTGTCGATGTTCGGTATATGAGTTAACAATGAACTTGTTTGAATAGAATTGTCCATGTAGTTATAAGTATATCATCTCCAGAATGCTGTTAGTGATTTAAATGTCATATATATCTAGTAAATATGTATTTAATAATATTCCATATTGTTTGGAGAAAAGAAATGAAATTTACCATTCATTGAGACGGTAGGCCATACGAACACATGAACACTACTTTCCTTTTTTGTCATATTAATGGTCCTTAAAAATAAATTAGACATATATATATATTATAATTATAGTATAATATATATATATATATTATATTGTTAACATAAGTTCATTAAATAAATTCTTTATAAATTCCATTTTTGGCATGAACGACTTACATCACTTGAGGGGGCGGTTGTCTACACTTCCTCATATGAAATTATCGCATTTTCACACCATGCAAATCATAAAGGTATATTTGAAATATAAAATAAAGAAGAATTGAGAGGAAATAAATATAATATATATCATATATAAATATCATTCCATCATAATGTCCACCATGAGAGGTGTTAAAAGAATATTGAACAATCATAGTTTCATGAGACAGTAATTCGCTACCCACAGAAACAGTATGTTCTTTATCCATTAGACGGAGGTGTGTGTAAGTTTAGGTAGAATAATTACCATAAAAACATCCTAGTATATTGAGGATACTGGTGTTGTTATGGGATAAAATAATAAGAATATAGTGGTGAGTGAAGATGTAAAATAAAAGAAATAAACTCGAGAGAAAACATTACCTCTAATTCAGGTAACTCTTTTTTATTTGATCCAAAGGCTTCCTTGGAAAGACTTCTGCCCAAAAAGAGGCATATAGGAGTAACATATGTATTTGGAGAGATAATATGAGCAGATTTTGGACGAGCCAAGGGATTTAGATGTGTGGGTAAGTGGGTAGACGTGAATGCCTTTTATAAGAGTGAGGAGGGTCACTTTTGGCAAGTCTTGAAATGTTACATTATTATAAAATGGTTTTGGAATTTTAAAGGTCCAAAAATGATATATTTATAAGATAATGAGATAAGGGTTTTAAATACACCCATCCAATAGGTTTTCTACAAATGTTAGTCTTATATTCTACCTTATCTTTTCATTTTATTTAAATCGTTCATTAATGAGGTAATCACAGCATCATCATGGTGTCATAAATAAATTTATTTACGTAATATCTAAAAATTATAAAACAAATACCATGAAGTAGGAAATATTTTTATATTTCCAATGACTATTTATAGTCTATGAGATCATTTATGTAAAAAAATTAAACTTTTTTTACTTAGGATATACAAACCTTTGTTATATTTCTCTTCTTTTTTAAAAACAATGTCATAAATGTCACTATCACACCCATGTGACTCCATGGGCCCTCAAGTTTCATAAAACCCTTCCCATAGTCGGAAATGACTCAAAAAAAGGATTTGGACACATCTTTCTGTCATTTTATATTATTATGATATTATTTTATTACCCTTAACTACCAGATTACTAATTAATCACGATAATTAAAGATAATTATCATCGTTACTATTCATAATGTCCAAAAACATAAGAGTACTAATTACATAATTGGGACCTTGTTATTCCAAATATGGAATCGATTTTACAAAATTAAAAACACAGAAATTGTAGTAATTAATTTAAAAATAATTCTCATTGTCACAACCAAAGACGGGCTTTTTAAGAAGTAACATTTATCAAAAGATTTACATGTTTTTACATCCAATTGAAATATGAAATTACTTCCAATGAACAACATTGTATAATGTGATAAAAACATAATAAAATTACACTTTAAAAACAAATAAAAGTACAATCTAACTATATAATTAAATTTGATGAAAAAGTAGTTTTGAGGTAAAATGGAATATTTTTCACTATTCATTAAAAATGATCATTTGTCAGAAAAATACCAAACATTTATCCAAAGTAAATTTTATTTTACAAATTCAAAAATGATTTCCATTTTACCAAATTCAAGACATAGAAGTTTCATTAATTTATTTTATAATTAATTCTTGCTGTTAAAACAAATAGCGTGTTTTTAAGAAACAATATCTATCAAAAGATTCACACGTGTTTGGGTCCAATTTCTAAATGAAATTAATTCCAATGACCACCATTGGATTAAATGGTAAAAATATATTTTAATTACACTTTAAAACCAATTAATAAGATAATCTAACCATATAAATAAATTTTATTAAAAGGTGGTTTTGAATTAAAATACATCATTTTCACTATTCATTAAAAATGAGGTTTATCAGAAAAATAATAAAAATTTACACAAAGTAAATTTTGATGTCCCGATTATAATTAAGGATTTTATTTTTTCAAATATAACATATAAAATTGAAAAAATGTTGTTTTTAAAAGGGTTCTCCATCAAAAGGTGGTTAATCAACCTTTTCAAAAATATTAGAATATTTATGATTAAAATTGGATTTATTCGCATTTTAAGCATATATATTTTATGGTATAAATGTAAAAATATTTAACAAACATATATAATCATCTTGTAGTTATTTCTTTTCATTCTCTCCATTACAATGGATAACGATAACTACCATTTAAAAAAATTATTATATTAATAGTGTGCAATGTAAGATTTCCAAGAAACTCATTGTTGCGTATTGGGTATGCCATCAAACATAGCATTCCCTTTAAAGTAATATTAACATTTTATTCACAAATATTAATAAATATGAAAATTTGATAATCTTTATTTACCTGGGATGTTACATCTTTTCCCCCTTTTGGGAATTGCGTCCTCGCAATTTTAAAATTCTGCTCGGAAACTTTATTTAAAGCCCCACATCAGAAAAGGAGTAAATTAAACTATGACTTTAAAAGAAAGAAAGTAAAGTACAAAGGTCACCTGAGACAACAGATACTTATATTCCATGAAAACATGGATATGGAGGAGAAAAAAACCATCATATTCTGATAGACAGTGATAGAAAATATGTCTAGGAGAATGTTAACCTCCAGAAAATCACAAACTTGTGATGGGTTAAACGATATTTGATTCCCCAGTAGGAAACATTAACAGAACACATTTTTATTTAAAGTTACATTTCATTGAGGAATTTATTTGTGAGCTTAACTAAATCATAAGTAAACATACTTACTTGTCATGTAGACTTTCATCTCTTACTATATTTCTTACACAAACTCATATTTTCTCCAAAAAATGAGTATTTGGGATGACTTGTTCACATTAAGAGAACTATAATCAACTTCTTGAGAATCACCTAATCTACAAAAGATGAACTATATTTCCCATGTCTTTAGACCTTAACCAAAACAAAAAAATTTAGTACAAGATCAGATAATCCCCAAAAGGATAATCCTTTATAAAAAGAAATACTACTCTTAATCTCCAAAATTCAAAAAAAAGAACCCAAGGTTCAAGAAAGACAATTGAATAAACAGCTATCTATAACATTCTTCAAAGTAATAAAAACTAAGATTGATGCCCAAATCTATGAATGATTTAATCACATAGTCTTCTAAAATAAATCTTAACATTTATCTCCAAATAACATTAGTTACTCTTAAAGTCTCATACTAAAAAGTAATTAACCAAATGACATATCATCCATGATAGGTTACTCGTTTACCAAAATCAACTTATTCCTGAATCATAAGATCATCTAACAAAAAATAATTAGTCATAATTGCCAGGGACTTCACGTAGTCCAGTGGTAGGAGATAAATACCAGTTGCACTTTGGTTGTGGGTTCGATTCCTGTAGCTTCGTACGACACGACGGGTTGTCACACGGTTTTTGTATTGTCCATTTTCAAAAACTACATAATTTTATGTCATTCCCAAAAAAGAGATAAATTAATCAGAAATAACCATAACATATTTTAACCACAATGGTTATCTAATAGCATTCGTTTTTCATCCCAAAATTTATTAACCGGCAATTACCTCAAATTCAAGGATAATATAAACCAAAATGGTTCTTTATAACTATATCCACAAATGAAAAGATAATTATTCCTTGAATAAAATTTTTATATATCAATCTTTAGGGTTACACATACTATAAAAAGTCTTCTAATATAATCTCATCATCAAAAGACCCTAAATACTTTTAAGAATTTTACCATCCAAAAATCTACCATAACTCTTCAATCAATTATATGGTGACTTCTTACTCATTCAACATTCTTCATGATCCATTAACCATTCCTTTTCAATTTATTCTGAAATACTTCTTTCCTATAAACAGAATCATGAATTATATCCTAATATTTAAATAATATGGAAACATATATTAAGAAATAATCCATACCTTTCATTGGTCATTGTTAGTTTCTTCATCTTCAATCGGAATGGCATTAGGTATTGGTAAACAAATATTTTTTTGATCATAGTGATATCAATCCTGAAACATCTTCGTAGGACATGTGTTTGTATAAGGACCATGCACAACACATTTAAAACATTCAATTTATCCTTTAGAGAGAACTTATTTACCTTTCCTAGAGTCAACTAGATGCTTCGTTTTTCCATGGTAGGTTCATGCTTTATGACCTTAATTTTCACATCTATAGCATCTTTCTGTCCCTTTGAAACATTTTCTTATGGGTTTCTTTCCACATCTTTGACACATAAGTTTTTGAACAATCATGACTTTATGATTGTTACCTGAACTTCTATAGGGAATAGTTTCTCACATATATTATGCCTTATAAAAATCACTAGGTTTCAAGTGGTCAATCATTACTCCAGATAGTTGGTTGAGAAAAACCACAAGAGTTCTCATTGCAGCTCCCATATCATTCAGTTTCTCATTATGAAAACTATCACAGTTTTCATCACATCCACTGTTACTTTGGTGCCTGCTAGATCCATCCATTTACTAAAACCAAAATGGTTAGTGTGAGTATATCAATAAAATAATCAAATAATATCTTATGAGGAGGGTAAATACTATGATATACTTATTCATGTTATCTTAAACTCATTCACATTATAAAAAAATAACTATGACTCTTTCTAAAAACCTAACCATTATGGTAATGTCACTTGTGCTTAAAGAAAACCCTAACCTCTATAGTTATCTAAACCGACCACTGATACCAACTATAAATACCTAGCCTTAAAAAATTACATAATCATGAATTAAATGAATAATTCACATTTAGGATCTTTTCAGGTTTAGCATTTTTTATAATTAATATATAACTATTACATCTCAAAAGATTACAAGGTAGAAACTTCTACTCAGTTTCTATTTCTTCATAAAATAAAAATTCTTAAAAAAAACATGTCTAGTTCCATGTTTTAGATGCAATGTATTTCCTTGATGCCATCCTTGACCCTATTCATCTTTAAGTCATGTGGAAAACATTTCAAAAACATGGGATGAGTATAAAAAAGCTCAGTAAGGGTTATAAATCAATGAAAGAAAACATTAGATCATCAATATATACATAACATATGCTTTTTAACAAACCTCATGAAATAATAAGATTTGTGAAATACACATAGAAATCATAAGACATAAAGGTAACTTGAGAAATTCAAAACAATCTTACATGGGGAGTAACCCCCATGGTTATATTTGGAATACCCATCACAATATATTTCCTAAATATTTTTTGAGAAACCATAGCATTTAACTCCTTCGTGTTATCCAATGAATTAGAGAGCTATCTCAGGCTAGCTCTCCCTTATTTTATCATGGAACCACACGACTTCATAAACAATTCCCAAGAACTATAACATAATCGTATCACATAAAACATGCATAAAGGAAACATAAAATTTCCACATTTCAATCACAAGATATCAATACAACACATTGATATAATCAAAAAATTATCAAAACCATTTTCAATAACAAAATAGTAGAAAAGTAAAACATTATATTTATTTTTCATTTAAAAATATTATGGCTTGTAAGGGAAGCTGAAACTCAAATAATGGTCACGGTGGCAGAGAGGTCGTTGTCGCCGCATACGTAAGAAAAAAACAATCCTTTTGTTGTTTAGTAAAATGATTCATGTTAAAAGATTCCTTTTGAATGAAATTAAAATTAAAAACGGTATATTATACAACTAATAAAAGAAGGTCATATATATATTGAAGTATGCCTCAACAAAATGAGATTGAGATGAAGTCCCTTACAAAGACGGTATCCTTAGATTAAGGATAAATCAATTACTTAATTATTTGTGACAGAAATAAATACACCCAATATCAGTGGATATTAAGTGTAAAAAAATCATATTTCATCCACACATATTCATAGTATGACATATTCAAGAAGTAGAGGTTTAACCCATAGAATTGAAATTGGGTTAAGAAGTTCCCTTACAAAATTTCGACAACCTAACGGTGTCACTTTAAAATTCATAAAATGAGTTGATGGTAGATAAAAAGGGTATCTCATCACTTGGACATACAATTTACATCAACAAGGATATATAATAACATATCCCAACATTATAAAGATGTAAATAAAAATATCTAACAAAAATAATTCTACTAAAATGAGGAGGGTGAAAGGATCCCTTACCGATTTGGGTAACATTCGAAACGTACACACCATGAAAGAAGAACTATAAAATGTTGATGTAAATACCCATAAACAAAATTATATTAGAAAAAGAGTAGAATAATGGGAATTACATACACCACTCAAAGGAGATAGTGACAAATACAGCCTGAATCTCACAGGAATAAATAGTGAGATAACAACCCCTTACCTCGTTGTAATGAATCGAGTCATATGACCAAAAGATAATAAGAACCAAAATAATCACATAATACCATTAATATAAATTGAATCAAGATAATATATATCAAATGGAAGTACAAAATACATCACATTCAATAAATAATTGGCGAACAATGGAAATCTCACGAAATTAAAAGTGAGATAAGAAATTCCTTTACCTCATGTCTGACTTGTCTTGTTCGTTTCATTATATTCATGAATAATAAACATTTTTCAATTTATAATTTCTTAAGAACACCATTTAATGTCTATTACTCAATTCATATTACATATTATCATGTTATAATAATTAGTTAATTATGTGAGTTCATATCATACGTTTTGTCGATGTTCGGTACATGAGTTAATAATGAACTTGTTTGAAGAGAATTGTCCTTGCAGTTATAAGTACATCATATTTGGAATGGTGTTAATTATTTAATAATCATAAATATCAAATATATATGTATTTAATAATATTCCATATTGCTTGGAGAAAAGAAATGAAATGTACCGTTCATGGAGACGGTAGGTCGTACGTACGCATCAACGCTACTTTCCTTTTTTGTCATATTAATGGACCTTAAAACTAAATTAGAAATAGATATGTTATAATTCCAGTATAACATATATATTTTTTTATATTTAACATAATTTCATTAATTAAATTATTTATAAATTCCATGTTTGGAATGAACGAGTCACATCACTTGAGGGGGTTGTTGTCCACACATCCTCATATGAAATTATCGCATTTCAACAACATGAAAAGAATAAAGGTATGTTTTTAATATAAAATAAAGAAACATTTAGAGGAAATAAATATAATAAATATAATATATAAATATATTTCTATTATAATGGCCACCATGAGAGGTGTTAAAACAAGATTGAACAATCATCGTTTCGTGAGGCAGTAATTCGCCACCCAGAGAAACAGTATGTTCTTTAACCATTAGATGAAGGTGTGTGTAAGTGTTGGTAGAATACTTAACATAACAAAATAATAGTATATTTAAGATACATTAGTTATTATGGGATCAAATAATAATAACATATTGGTGATTTAAGAAGGAAAATTAAAGAAACAAACTCAAGAGAAGACATTACCTCTAAATCGGGTAACTCTTTTGGATTTGATCCAAAGGCTTCCATGGAATGACTTATGCACAGTGTGAGGATTCTAGGAATAAGAGATGGATATAGAGAGATAATATGAGAAGATTTTGGATGATCCAAGGTCTTGAGATATGTGGGTAAGGGGTAGAGGTGGGGGCCTTTTATAAGAGGAAGGAGAGTCACTTTTGGAATGTCTTGAAATGTTACTTTATTATAAAATGGTTTTCAGATTTTAAAGGTCCCATAATGATATATTTATAGGATAAGGTTAAACTAGTTATAAATCCACCCATCCAATAGTTTTTATACAAGTGTAAGTCTTAGATTTTACATTATCCTTTAATTTTATTTAAATCGTTCATTCATGAGGTAATCATTGCATCATCTTGGTGTCATAAATAAATAAATTTATTTAATTTCTAAAAATTATAAAAACAATACCATGATGTTGGAAATATTTTTATCTTTACAATTACTATTTATAGTCTAAGAGATCATTTAGGTAAACAATGTTAAATTTTTTTTACTTAGGATATATAATCTTTTATTATATTTCTCTTATTTTTTAAAATTAATGTCATAAATGTCACTATCACACCCATGTGAGTCCATGGTCCCTTAAGTTTAGTAAAAGGATTTACATGGTCGTACATGACTCAAGAAACTAGATTTGGACACATTTTGGGGTCATTTTATATTATTATGATACTATTTTATTACCCTTAACTACCCGATTACTAATTAATCACGATAATTAAAATTAATTATCATCATTACTATTCATAATGTCCAAAAACAAGAGTCCAAATTACATAATATTGACCTCATGATTCCAAATATGGAATCCATTTTAGCAAATTCTAAACACATAAATTGCAGTAATTTATTTAAAAATAATTCATGTTGTCACAACTAAAGATGGGTTTTTTGAGAAGTAAAATTTATCAAAAGATTGACTTGTTTTTACATCCAATTGAAAAGTGAAATTACATACAATGAAAAATATTGTATTAAGTGATAAAAAATAATTCAATTAAAGATTAAAACCAATTAAAAGGAAAATCTAACTATATAATTAAATTAGTTGAAAACCCAGTTTTGAAGTAAAATGCATTATTCTTCACTATTCATGAAAAAATGAACATTTGTCAGAAAAATACCTAATATTTATCCAAAGTAAATTTGATATTCCAAATTCAAAATTTTTTCCTATTTTACCAAATTCAAAACAAATAAGTTTCATTAATTAATTTTATAATTAATTCCCGCTATCAAAACAAATAGCGTGTTTTTAAGAAACAATATCTATCAAAATATTGACACTTGTTTGTGTCCAATTTCAAAGTGAAATTAATTCCAATGACCAATATTGGATTAAATTGTAAAAATATATATTAACTACACTTTAAACCAAATTAAAAATATAATCTAACCATATAAATAAATTATATTAAAACATGGTTTTTAATTAAAATACAACATATTTACTATTCATTAAAAATTGAACTTTATCGAAAAAATAACCAAAAATTACACAAAGTAAATTTTGATTTTCTTATTCTAAAGAAGTATATTATTTTGTGAAATATAACATATAAAATTGGAAAAAATTAGTTTTAAAAATGGGTTTTCATCAAAAGGAGGTCAGTCGACCCTTTAAAGAATATTAGAATATTTATGCTTAAAATTGGATTCATTTTCATTTTATTACTATATCATTTATTGGATAAATGTAAAAATATTTAACAAACATAAATATTCATTTTTTAGTTAGTTCTGTTCATTCCCTCTATTACAACAGCTAGGCGTTAACTACCATTTAATATAATATTATTATATTATTAGTGTACACCGTTAGATTTCAATGAAACTCGTTGTTGCGTATTGGGTACGCCATCAAACATAGAATTTCCTATAAAGTAATATTAAAATTTTATTCACAAATATTAATAAATATAAAAATGTCATATTCTTTATTTACCTGGGATGTTACAGTTATCATATATTCAAATTCTTCATAACATTTATTATTTAAAATGTGAATAAACCAAACCATATTTCATAGGAATGTTGGGAAAGATTAATAGTGAGGGAAACTCACTATGCACTATAAATATTGTTAACATATAGATAAACAATTCTTTCATGATTTATTACACCTAAGAAATTATGTGATAAAACCACTCCCACTTGTTGTATTCATACATGGATGTTTTAGTAGGATAAGTAAAACATCTCTATCTTAACTAAACATTAGGATGTTATCATATACATAGTATTATTCATACTATTTTCACAAAAATTTTCCAATAATAATCTCCAATGATTTTCTGAAACCCCTCTACGATACAAATTACATTGACATAGACCTTCATTTATAGATGTTATAATTTAATAGATGGAAATTTATTACATAGTATTATGATCCATTGTAAAACCGTATAGGGTTTTTGTCATTGGAGACTGTATTTACAATGTTATTATTTTATGAATAATCTTAAGAATATACCACAATAATTTTCAAACATATTAATGTTCATAAAGATACCCTACTTAAAACTTCTATTTATAACTGAGGTAAGGAAAATATATAAAATAATGATAGAACCATTGGTCAGTAAGGGTAAGAAATTGACTCAAAAATGATCACATTAGCATAAAATCATAATAAGGGTATGAGAAAATGATTACAAAATTTGAAAACTATAAGAAAAATATCATATATCTAATATTCAATGATGATATAAAACATTGCAATTCATTAGACATGAATCATAATAAAATCAAGGAACATGAACTATGGTATCATAACATTGGCATTTGATGTAACTTTGTGGCTTATAGATTTGTATGGAAAATAATTTCCATATCCAATCCTCACTTAAATGTCTCTCTTGGTGTCTTGGTTTCACACCCTATTCCATCATATCCTGAATCGAGGATCACTCCCAAGATTATCATAGTGTAAAATGTACCTTACTAAATTTACTTCAATCCCCATTCCAATCCTAATTATTTGATGGGATATATATCTTTATAAAATGAGTTAGAAGGATTCAAAATTTTGGGACCACCCATTATATTACCATAATCCATTCAAAGAGGTGATACAATATCATAAAACAATCATCATATATCGTAAACCTTTAAGAATTTCTGGGGTTCATAATCATATCAATAATTCATCACAGCCTAACCCATTGAATATAAATTGGTTTCATAAACATCACATTATAAAAATCATAAAATTTCTAGAGAATGAATAGGGGTGGTATCATTGGATCATATCACAAGTAAACATTATGTTACATCAGAATATATCATCATAGAGAAGAAAATATAGTAAAATTATAACTTGAAAATTTTATTCGGGAAAATATCATTTTTAATTGAAATTACTTTTTAAAAATAGAAAAAATTCCAATATATTAAGTAACCATTTTTCACAAAAAAATTTAAACATTTAATGGATACTTAAAATAATTCATATTTCCTACGATAGTGAAATTCTATTAATATGCTATATGTTAAAATAATTATTCTTTTTACATTTTAATTATAAAATAAAAAAGTACCTCATTTGGAAATTGATATTGATATTAATATTTAAACCATTTTATTAAAATTAAATCATGGGTATAAAATAATTTTACAATCATAGTAGAATATTAAAATAATACATTAAAACTTTTTTCAATATATTGATTTTGGTGAAAATGGATTTTAGACTGAAGAAAGAAATGATATGTATTTTCATAAAAAATTATTAGTATATTAATATATTAATTTGATGAAACTGAAATAAATTTAATTAATCTCAAGAAATAACAATATTAGAGGAAAATTAATTGTATTATTGAGATTCAGATCATCAAATTTTATCATTATAAACTTAATCATGAACAATCATAGATGACAATGAGACTGTAATAAAAAAACATTACTACTGAGTTTGACATTCATAAAAAGAGAATTAACCTCAAGTATAATAAATTTATATTAATTAAACATCAATATCAGACATGTGGTCATACATTTAATAGAATATATGATCCAATTAAAATATTTTAACACCCATTTGTTAATAATTCCATATTAAAATTGTCATTTATGGTTGTTTGTTGTTTCTTTTTTCATGGGAATTTTGATTTGGTAGTTCTTGTCATATTATTGGATCATGGTCCACCATATATATTATTTATATATAAAAATATATATCAAATATATTCCTTATATATTTATTTATATTCATAAATAAATGGTAGATATATAAAAATAAAATACATTATCCATTGATATGGTGGGTTGTACATACGGTGGAATGTTGTTTTCAATTTTCTTTGGATGAAACGAACAAAATGTATAAACTAATTCACTATTCCAGATTCATTATTATATAATATATTTAATATATATTCATGAAATTTATTTTTGTTTATATCCATTGAAACAAAAAATAAAACCTAATCCCATCACTTTGTGGAGATGGTAGTCCCCATATACGCACAAGCGACATAATCTTTTTCAAATTTATTGGAAGGTTATAAAGTAGAATGGATATAATAATTATATAAGAATTATTAATTATCAAATATAATATATGAAAAATAAATCTATCATATTATCCATCAATGAAATATTGTAATGAAAACTGAATTGTATCGCTAAGTGGAGGTTGTAGTCCACATGTACGCACGAACGGTACATTCACGCCCAATTTGACAGAATACAGGATGGATAGTGGTAGTTACATAATCGTAATAAAATTTAATTATATTTAGTATACATATTTATTATTTAATTTTTATTACTCCATATTTAGAGGATTTATAATAATAAATAAATTTGAATAAGTCGAGTAGGAATATTACCATGTCTTTGCTAGGTGTTCGTTAGATTCAATATTAAGGACCCTTGGAATTGTCTTTCTAAAAATTAATTACCTATAATTCTTGTATAGGTACTTTTATAAGTGAATTCTATAGGGTTTTTTACGATATATAGTAGAAGTAGGTGTAACGAATAGAGAGAAGTGGTGCCATTTTCTAAGGAAGGGTAAGGGTACATTTTAAATTACAAAAAATATTAAAATATAATTAATTCACTCAAAAAATGATTTGAAATAGATAGATAATTTATTAAAATATTATATTTTTGAAATATTATCATAAAATAAAATTTATATGTGTTTTTCTGTAATTTTAATCATTATCTTTTGTCTAAAGACTTATGTTATCTTATTTTAACCTTAATTATGGTGACAAGTGTTTTATTCTAAAAGGGGTATAATTTTACATATAAGGTATAAATATGATCACAAAAAGACAATTGATTTAAATTTCATTGATTTGTCGTTATACATGTCTTATATCAATAAATTTATGATTTTTAATTAATTTAATAAAATATAATTTTCTATAAAATATCATTATTTTAATTTTTGACACCGTTAATTTACTTTAACTATATTGTAATAATGGTATTTTCTAAATAAGAATATAAAACTATATCAAATACCTAATATTCTATATGTGTCTAAAAATTATCATGGAACTATAAGTAAACTAATTTTTATTAATTTTATATTTTTTAAAACTATTCTCATGATTTTTTTATTTCTTTTACAAGATTTTTATCAAAGGTTTTTTTAAAATTTAATATAATTATGTCATAAATAAAAATTAAAAAACCATTATATGAGATATAAATTATTTCATATTTTAGATGAACATTTAAAACAATAGTTATTCAATTTTTTATGAGTTAAATGTTTTTAGATATATTAAACTATAGAGAGCGATGTTTTGGAATTTTTGTTTCTTGAAATCATATATATATCATTAATATTGTAAAATTCAACCAAAATGAAATATATTAAAATTTTGGATTTATAAGGTAACATTACTTCCCAGAATTAAATGATTAACATTTTTGGTTTGTTGTGCGACATTAATTCTAGGTCTTATCCATTTTACCTTTACTAATGTGATAAATATTTACCACAGTTTCTATTCATAATGAAAAAAGTAAATGGGTCTTATTAAAAAAAATTGAATGTCCTAATTCCAAATATGTAATAAAATTTTCAAGATTCAGTCACTATACGTGTATGAAATCAATTTTTTTATAATTTCATAAAACAAAACCAAGAAAGTCGTTAAAATTTTTCATTTGGGAATAAAAAATAAAATATATTAAATTCAATAACTATTCTAATAAAAATTGACTTGATTTGGTTATTATGAAAAAGGGAACATAATAAACAATGATATCAAAAAAATAATGGAAGTATTAAATTAAATTATTTAATGAATGAAATGACAATATTTGGAAAATATTTAATTTTAACTATTCACTGTAATGTCAATCATTTAAGAAAAATCACAAAATTATACCCTAGTTAATTTTTATATAAAGACTTCAAAAATTATTTCATTTTTATCAAAATCAATTTATATAAATATTATGAAATAATCATATTATTAACTCAAAAAGATAAATAAAAATAATTTATGAATAAAACATATTTTTTAAACCTATAATACCATTAACCAGTACTGATTACTTATATATTATATATTAAATAAAAAAATTAATTAAGTATTAATATATATATTTCACAATGTTTTTATTCCTTTCATTACCCATAAATTGAACAACTACTTTGGAATATATCGAATTTCATTTTATGATCGGTGTTGTCTGTCAATCTAGATATAAAAATACAATTTATTTAAATATAATTATATTCATAAATATCATGTAGCTATAAAAGGAGTCAAGTTATTGGTTTTAATCAATGATCTTATATTATACCTTATTTATAAATAGAATTAGGGATGAACAATTATTTAACTTCCATCAAGGATGTTGATAATAGAAGAGAATAATTATAAAATTCAGGATTTTTGTTTATGTACAAGTTGTGTTTTACATGATGATATGGAGATGATGTATTCTTATTGAAAGATTCATGGTCCTTAAATATCACATAAGAATCATGATTATCATATTTCTAGGATACCATAATCTCAGGTTGATGAAATTATAGGATTCCTATCAAAACATATCATTGATATTGTATATGATAAAGGAAAGAAAACTTTTGTGGTTGATGACCATAGAAGGAATTATCATGATCATTTGATATATTAGGAGTCCGGGAACTTATCATTGATTTTGTTAGGTTTGTTGGAATAGAAATATTTTTCTTATATTTTATCATTGGATATTGACCCCACAATTCATCACTAGGCAAGGGATGCCTAGTTTGGGGGTATTAAAAATGAGATTTTATGCGAGAATATATTTATATAATATGCACTCGAAATATTCATTAAAGTTAATGATAATGTAATACTCTTTATTAGAAAAATAGTTAATCTATTTATAATTCATGTTAGGTTCTGAGGGAGTTTGAAACCACCATGTTAGTAGTATGTCCTGATGTGATAAATATGAATTAGGATATTAAGAATTTATTTGGGTGGTCAAGAATTATGTATATTGTTACTGCGTTAATATCAAATTTTCTTACATATCATAATTTAAAGGGTGAGAACCAATTTCCTACCAATTTAATACATTTTATTGATGTTCCAAAGAAGAATTGGGAAAGCATATAAATGGATAGAATCATTTTAATTCCATGTTTGGTGAATATTAAAAAAATATTCAGGTATTCATTGATTGACTCTCCATTCTATCGTATTTCTAACCCACTTGGGAGAAAATATTGAATGATAGTTCAAAATGTATGAAAATTGATGATTTTTTAAGGTGGTACCTTCATTGATTATATTTAGAGTTTTCATTCATGCATTTATTAATTCTAATAAAAAATGATCATTTCATGTTCTATATGTGGAGGAGTTTTCAAAAGGATTATGGTAGCTCATTGCATTTTTGTACATAATTCTACCCATAGATTGATTATTAGATTGAGAAAACCAATATGGTTCTCAATTATATGTTGTGATATTGCATGCTGAATTTTAGAATGTTTTGGGATGATTTCCTTCAATTTTTATAGTATACATACAATAACATATAGCAATCCGTTATCGACATGAAAACTATTAAGGTGATATATTTTGTCCCATATAGGTCATCCCTTTATTGGATGAAGATCGGCAGTCCATACATTACTTTTATGGAGGATATTAAATTTATTATTTAAAATATAAATATAATTCTTTGTGTACATAGATATCCTAAATCAATTAAAAGTAATAAATGTATAAAAGTTTGTGAGCCATACTGTTTTAGTAGGGATATTATTTATTGATCAAAGACTCACATCAACAGGTATTTAAGAAGATTGGTAGTGTAAGAGAACAATCCATTTGGTTAATCAAAAAATTCTAGATTCTAGTTCCGATTGGTAGGATTATTATCCGCCAGTTTAACCTATATATATAAACGTGGTAAAAAAATCCATGTACCTCGACTAAGGTTTATGATAATGTTCCATTGAGAATTATGAACTTACAAGAGCTTGATTTCTACAATGAAACAAACTTTATGACAATCACTATTTATGTCTCATATTTATATTTGATGATACATTATCTGAAGGAAATTATACTAGTGTACTTCTAGTGGATACAAAGGAATATTTAAATGTTATATTGGCAATGAAAAAATCATTAGTGGGGTTAGTTCCCTCGAATCTTTGCATGAATTTTGATTTTATTATTGAAAATCCTTTATAGTAGATATGATATATAGCCTCTAATTATATATTATATCCCATTTAAAATTTAAAAAATATTTGAAAAGGAGTTCATGGAGTGGGTTCATTTTTATTTATGATTTGAATATAATAACGATATATACTTTTATTAAAAAATTGTTTTAGATTAATGCACGTGTAAAAAATATATTTTAAAAGGGATGTCGAATGAAAAACACATCATTGTTTTTCTATCAAATTGGTCTTATTTTCCTAGGAGAGGCGTGATTTTTTATTTTTGGGATTTGGTACACTTGTTGAGAATTATTGATGTTTTCAATGAATTTAGAATTTTCATAACTATTCATTATAAATAAATATTTATCTCTCCAATATTGATGTATTCACCCCTATTGACAAAACTCTATTCATTGAAATTGGGAAAAACATGATTCATTATTTATGTAATTCAAAATATGGATTGAAAAAAATGGGGTTTTATGAAATGATTAATCAATTATTAATATATAATGATTATTAATATAAACCACAAGGAAGGATTTTTCTTAGTCTAGTTCAAATAAATCATCAAATTCCCAAATTCCTCATTATAATATGATAATTACATAGTCCCTTAAGGTGAAACATGATATCTATTTTAGAAAAATTATAATAATTATGTTTAAAATAATGATATTCAAATAATTTTATGTGTGTGGATTTTTAACATGTCATATGAATGGTTATATTTTTTTCATAATTTTTTTATAATCATGCACAATAATTATTTGATAAGTTCTATTGATATGTGATTAACATGATATATAACCATCCAAATTTTAACATTATTAAATTGTTTTCATAGGATCTATAATTTCAATAATCTTGCATGTGAATGTGTGAATAAAAATATGGAATATATTACTTGTACTAATAGGATTATTATAGTTTTTAGATAATTATTTTAAATTAAAATTATGCTTCATCCCTAAAATGATAAAAAACCAAATCTCCGTTGAATAATACTTAATTTATCATTGAATAGAACTTATTCCAATTTTTTAAATACTTTGATAAACATGAATGTGAACCTATAATTTGTCATCCAGACATCCCATTGAACACTATTATTATATTCATTATTCATTTATGTACATTCTAAAGCTAGGTCCTAGTTTTGTTGTGAAATTTTGAAGGACATCCAATGGAATGGGTTCATATAAGACAAAAGGTTTTAAAATGGATTCTAGAATGGATTATGCACTAATTAAATTAAATTAGAGTGTTAATGAAGATCAATGCATTCAAAATGATGAATGAGGGAGATATAAATCTAAGAACATTTGGTCATGAACCATGGCTGTATTAGGCATAGAAGATAGAGAATGTGAAATTGGAATAATGAGATATGATGATGTTCATGGGGCATAACATGTGTGAAAAAATGTTCTGAATTTTTAATTACAGATTACACAATGTATAATACCCAAGGTCACATGTTATTTCTTAAGAATGTTGTGGTGATAGATATTCCACAATTTAATAAATATCATAGTGTATGTGATTTATGTTCACACAACATGTTCATTAGAGATAGGTTAAGTGTAGATAATAAAGAATACTCACGGATAACCATTTGGATCAACACATTATGTGGGAGTCATTTGAAATAGTGAGACGACACGGAATCCCACAACAGTACATTCTTGTATAGTCCATAGGTATTGTTCACCAGGTACAATAAACATTGAATTATTTAAACATATACTCAACTTTATGTGGACTTTTGTGGCGCATAATAGAAAATCACGAGAGGTTTAAAAGTCATAATGAAACATATAGCTTCATTATACATTGACTCATGTTTTGATACATAATATTTCACTTAAAAATTTCCTAAAGAACAAGATACCTAGTGTCTTTGGAAGATTAGTTATATAAAATCACCAACAAATAGGGAATCAATGAATTTATTGAGACCTACCATAACATTCTATTCAAATCCATCATTCCTCTAAAACTACATGGGATAACCTGGCAATGTACATAAGAAAGGGGTGAGATATAAATCCCATTAAAGGAATAAACAAGACATGGATTCAGGTGAAGAAAAAAATGTGATCCAAGATGCATAAAATTTTAACAAAATATGTGGGAATCATAATCATGTACAAGGACTAATTATATAATATGACCATATAAAGGAAACACGGGTATGTGGTAATTACATTAAACATGTAATTATAAACGCATATAATTTTTAACGACTGAGATTTTATAACATAATGCTCATCGGATAACATCTTATTAACCATACCTGGATTATATTGAAATTAAAACACTATAAAAGGTTTTGTAGTGCTATCTGGGTTCACCAATCATAATCATATCGTGTGTATTCAAAAGTGTTCCCCATAGATCACATAACATAATATTGTATTTCATATCTATTAGCCACACGATTGGTGAGTGTGGTAAAATTATATTAATTTCATCAATCGTGGAATAATAGGTACATATTTTGGAGTACTATTCAGTGGAAATTGGTACAGGAATTAACTTCACAATCATTTGGCATGAATATCGTAGTAAAATTTTGGTATCATAACACCAGTACATAATGATTCACAATAATTTTTTTGTGAGTGTGAAATGGGTCTCTCTTAATTTTAAATAAAAAATAAATCTATGATTTATTTTTAAAATGATATCGCAAAATTTAAAATTGTAAATAAAAAGGCGTAAAATAAAAAAGGTTCTTGAATTACGATGTGAATTAGAGGATCGACAACTAAAGTTCAACATAGTAACAACTTAGGTAAATGTTGTAATGAGAAAGGAAAAATTATCTCTAATTATAAAAAAATAAAATTGATATTAATGTAAAACATATGAATGCAAGAAAGAAAAACTTATTGAGTTTCAAAATACTAAATAAAAATAAGGTGATTGAATTGAAAATAAGAGGGAGAGGTCCCCTACCATGATAGGTTTTTTCCAAAAGCATGAGTAGAGATTCATTAGAGCTTGGCGCTGCCATAGAAGGGATATTGAGAGGTATAGGAATAGTAAGTCCATGATACTAGGGTTTTTATTAGATAAAAACAGTATATTGGGTAGGTTTATATTGGAAAAGTGAGGGTAGTTCTTTATTATATCCTAAATGTATGTTTTGGAATCTATAAAATATTGTATTCAAACAAAAAACTATTCAATTTTTTTTTCCTCGTATTTTAACCAAATAATATTGGTTTTAATTATATTATAATTTCATAAACCGAACTTATTAATGTATTACCCTTGGTGAGTTGGAATCGAGTCATGATAAAACATAATTGATTTTAAATCCTTATTATATAGTACGGTTTTGGTATTTATAGTTTTCACCTCATAATACTACATCAAAAATATTGTTCAACCCCCATTGGGTTTATGTTACTATAGTAGTATGGTAACATATTGTAGTAGATGTGGAACTATAGACCAAAAACATAGTATTTGTGGTAGCAATATAGCAACTAATGTAGTATCATGGGTACTGTAGTAGTATTGTTCCCCAAAAATCATTTAGCATTAAATTATGGGCCTTCCGGGATAAGTAATGGGAATTAATTCCAATTGGGCCAATAGTCTGTGTAATGGGTATCCTCTTCCCAATGAAAAGTGGCGATTTGTTTCAAAAAAAAGGGAGGCTTCAGCCGCAATATTAAAAATTTAAAGGAATTATAAAATTACTCAAGTAACCTAAAACAATTAATCAGATAAATATTTATTTGGTTGTGGGTAACATTTATGTCTTATATTACATAATCTTTAGGTCATAATGATATCATAATACATATTATATATTTATACAGTATTAAATTTTTACTCGAAAATTTAATTTTTTTGAAAAATTATAAAAATTTCACCATTGGATAATTTTGACTTGTGGATTCAAAAAATAATATTTATTTTATCCAAATAAACATTTAAATATCATAATTTATTTTTTAAAATCAATCTTTTTGGTTATCAAAAAATACTAGTTATTCGACGGGAACATTTTTTTATATTATAGGAATTAATTTTAGCTTAAAAATTTATATTATTGAATATACATAAAAAATATAATTAAATGATAATATTTTATTAAAATAAATTTTTTAATGAATAAATTCTTCAAAATTAATTTCCTAATTGAAATTTCAAATTACCCAAAAATACAATTTGATTTTTATTTAATTTAAATAAAAAATTTATCAAACTCATTATTTAATTATTTAAAAATTAAAATAACGAAGTAAAAAATATAATCATTATATCATAGAAAATAAATTATATGTGAATGTTTTTAGGGTTGATATTAATACCCCTTTATTACACCAGCGAATTTCTCTAAGGGTATGGTGTATTATGGTGATATTTTCTTTAGGGGTTTGGAGAATATGGTTCAGTAAATGATCTTAATGATCATGGACATCTCCCATAAATTGTATTAAATTTTTTTTCTGAATATTGGCTTGGGTTTAGTCAAGGGAAAATCCCTTAGATTAGATCTCAATCAAAATATATGATAAACGCGCTTAATATAGTACAGTACTACAATTTGAGGCCATTAATTCATTTTTTTCTGTGAACTGGATTTTTCAAGACACTTAATATATAGTAATCATATGATCACTATTCAATATATATATTATAAATGTATATGATGATTAATATACATTCTCTTATCATATATAACTTATAATGGTCCAAAATTATTAATGTGGTGCCTATGTTTTCCATAACAACATATCATAAATATGGAATTTAATTTAAGCACAAATGGAAGTTCATTAATAAAGAGTTAGGACATTACACATCATGTACATAAGATCAAATTCCATATACTCGTTAATCCTCATGGTTTTCTATATATCCTTACCCAGGTGATAGAATAAAATACACGAGATGTAGTTTTTATCATTTTATCATCTTTTTATGTGATGATTTATTTGTATTCATCATGGGTATATGTTCCCATGGTATTATGGTTGTTTTGACCTCCTTCATTTCATGGATACATCAATAGAGAGTGTGTATAATAGTTTTAGGATGGGTAACCCAATTGAAAAATATTTATTGATGGGGATGTATGATCTATAAATATAGTGGTGTGGGTAATCCCCTTAATAATAAGGCATGATTCATGGATTTACAAAGTATGCATCCCCCTTAAGTGATGAATAATTCACCCGGTGAGGTGTGAGACCTCCAAATGGGTCGATACACCCTATCTAATTAGAATTCTTTTGAATGGTATAGGTCCCTAACTAATACTACTATTTATTGATGATTATAATATAATGGTTGTTTTAAAATTTCAGTGCTAATGCCTTTTGATATTCTGTGTGGTATTTCTTTTATCTAGTGTATAACTTATATTAAGTTGAGCTATATAGATTTTGAATTTCATAAACATTTATCACTTGTTCTCTTAAATTATATCTAGATTTATTCTATTTGATAATTATAATCTCCAGGTTTAAAATTTCAATTATTATAGAATCTTAATTCATATGTTTATAATCATAGCGACATGAACCTCATGTTCACATGGATTGTTTTTTATCTATGATACATAGTTTGTTAAAAACTTCGATGGGATAAGAGATTGTGGTTCCAGTTCATATATGATTTAATTATTTTCTATTATTTGCTTTAATAGATTTGTCTCTATAATCATGTGGTGTAAATCTATCTATGTTTCTCAAGGCTAGTATTTACCATAGGATATGTATTCCTTTTATTTTAAAATTTATTATGATTCATTAATTTTTTTTACTTATCGGATATCCATTATTTAACATGAATGTTAGATTACCATTAGTAATTTACATGATTTTGATTATTGTATATTATTATTATTACATGTGACTAATTATTAGTAGATCGGCCATCGACTCCCACAAATGATATGTACATGCGTTTTTATCGTCACCAACACGTTGCCTATTTTTATTGGTCTTGGTGTTGCACACACTTTCTGTAGTAAGATCATGCATGGATCTTGTGGGATAGATTGTTGAAAGTAGATTCCCCTTGGTCACCACATTAGAAACCTCCTCTATTCCATGCATCTTCAACACAATAATGTTTAATATTGATCTAGTTTTAATTGGAACAAGGATTGAATTATTGTCCAAAAATATCATACTTTATTTCTAGGGACCATTATAAAACCCTTTTAATATAGGAAATATTTTATCCTCTTTCTATTTTTGTGTGAAATAACTTCTCTAATTGATTGTATTTATCATATTCTGACTGAGACAGGGAATTTTCATTCTCATCATTGAATATATTGTCATTAGTAATCATAATTGTTTCTATTATAATTCCCCTATTGGTAATTTGATTCAAAAGGACCATAATTGATGTGGTTATTAGCTGAAAAACATTACCCTTATATTCGTATCCAATTTCCAACTGAAAAAATAAACCATAATAATCATAATATTTTTGTATTTTTTAAAAATGTTACTATTGAATCAGGGTTTAAAAACTGAGTAGAATTTTCTGAATAGTCTATTTTTTCATAACCTATTACATTTAAGTTTATATAAATTATAAATTGTGTAATCCAATTATCAATATATTGGGTGTAAGCACTATCATCTAATGTTATACATACTAAATAATCTGTAAGAGAGGATTGTGATTGAAACACCTTTCCATATATGAACAAATATAAATAGATGTATAATTTTGTTGGTTCGACTATTACATAAGGAACATAAAAGATACGTGAGTACCTCCCTTGTATAAGATAGTTGATTATATCCTTATAAATAAGTGCATATTTTTTTGGACCATGATAAAAATATTCTCTTCTATAATCCTCCCCAGGAAGAGTTGTATAAGAATAAATATTTAACCAAATAAAAAATAACATATTTCACCATTCTATATATCTTTAGTATCCAACATGATGATATAAAAAAATATAAATGGAATGTATGATATTAATATTTCCCCCGGTGAAATTGTTCCAAAAAATTGGCCTGACTATAATAGGGATTGAAAAATATAATCCAATCTTCCCTCACTAAATATTTTTTAAAATGATTTTTTCTTATCAATTAAACCCAAATATATAGGGGATGGGGATATATTTTGAAAATATTGACAAATATCTGATCCACCCTGTGATGTTTCAATGTTTATGTGTTGGAATCTTAGTAGAGATATCAACAAATAGAGTTACCATAAAATTTCAATATTGGTGGATTTTAAAATCGAAATATAATCCTAGTAAACATTACCCAATTTATATAGGTGTAGGAATACAATCACATATAGAAATAAAAATATTAACATAATCATATATATCATGATGAGTTAATGAACTAATAAGAATGAGACTTATATTTCCTGATGTTTTCTTTATCATCCATTGGCGGTAACAAATTTCCAGAGTCCAATGTACCAAAAACAAGAGGTATATCTAAAACCAACTCAATGTAGAAAGATGTTTTCTACTCATGTATATAAATACAATAAAATATAGACTAAGAATAAAAAATGTATATATACTCAAAAAATCATTGAACTCTTGAGAAGAAATATCCATAATTAAAATTCTACCATGAACCCTAAATAAACATTGAAACAATAGAGATAGTAAGTAAATTAGAGACACACTCTCCTATTTAATGTTGATTCATGTTCATATAACCATGACCTGGATTAATCCCTCAAGGTAAAAGAGAGTTTCCTAACCATATATAACCCTTAGCAAGGAAAAAATCCCCACTTAGCCTAAATGAGTGGAGTAGAACACATAGTATTACATATAACAATGATATATAATGGGATATTATTGGATTTTGTTTCATTTAAAATATAAAAATTATTGAGAAAAACCACTATAACATTTCATTATCATATAATACTAATCTGATCACACCAATATTCCATCCATTGGGTCTACTAACCCATATCATTGATAATTTATTAAAAATGTAATATAATGAACATAATTATATAAGAAACATAATTAATTTTATGTACTTGTATAATATTACTAATAGTGGTGAACATATTATCACATATAGACCATCCATAATATGGACATAAAATATAAAATGTGTGTATATACCTAAAAAATAATCAAATCATAACTCATGTAATCATTCTACAATGTGTTTAATGAAATAATATCCAGTATCATAATCATATCTTTTCTAATGTCATGTGACATCATAATAATCAATGGAAAATAATGACAAAAAATCACCATGAAATGCAAATCCATGAAATATATGGTTCATAATTATTATTCACAGAAAAAATAATCAAATTATTTAAATAAATACGTCATAATCGGTTTTTCAAAATTTATTCATATTAAACACATGACATGTCAACATCTAATTAATAATTAAAATAAATACCTGAATGATTTTTCACCATTATAATATATTGTAAGATCTACTAATAGTTTATGGATTATATTTATAATTTAATGTTTTTAATGATAATAAACCAAATTTTTTAATTAATTTAAATATTTTATATGAAATTTTTTATTATAACATTTGTAAAATAAAATTAAAGACACCTCCTCCAACCCCAACCCCTTTATATTTATGATAATGTATTGTATAGTTCTTTATTTTTTTGTAAATTAATAAAAATATATAATCTTAACACCTTAAAATTTTATAATATTTTCCTCTTTAATTAAATTTATTTACTTGTCAACTTATGTTACATGAAAAATTGAGTTTAAAAAAACCATAATATACTATTATAATAATATTATTTTATGTGACAGTCATATTTTAGTCATTGGATTTTATTTTTTGAGAAGGATTAAAAGAATTATTAAAATTAAATTTCTTAAACAAGTATAAAGAATTTTATTGGTTATTAATTGACTATAATTGAAAATAAAACACATTTGAAAGTAAAACAAATTATTTCTGAAATAATGTTGGTTTGCACACAATATGTATTTTTCTAAATGAAAAAAATAATCACTATTGGTGAATGATTTTAACAGTATTTATATATTGTATATTAAAATAAATTATTTATCATTCATCTAATATTTATTTTGAATGGGAAAATAATTAATCTATTTTTATTCTTAAAACATTATTTTTCTAAATAATGAGGTTGTCACATTTTCCTTACATATTTTAAAAATAATTTATTCCATATTCGTTAAATTTATTTTGAAAAAATTTAAAATTCATTTTATAAACGATGACATAAAATTTATTATAGGGTGATTTTTAGATAAATTTCTAAAAAGAATAATTTTTTCAATTAATGGTGAAAAATACTGTTATCTATTCAAAATAGATTTTTTATTAGAAGAATTTAAGAAGATAAATTTCATTTTAAAATTTAATATTGGAACATTAGTTAAATATTAATATTATTAATAAAATTTTGTTCATTAGAATAAATTATATATTGAAATTTAATATATAAAATTTTTATACATAAGAGAACATTTATTTGGAGGACGGTAGTTTTGTCACCCTTAATGGTTTAAATTTAAAACAACTTCTTGTAATTCTATGAATTTAATTTGAAGAAATGAAATATATATAAAGAATAATTGTTAATAATATTAGCTACTATGGTCACATACATTTTTTTCACAATAATTAGTATATATAATAAAAATATTATTACTATTAAGGTTAAAACAAGGTCTTGAATGCTGCATGCACCTCTGTTGAAATTAATTTTCCACATGAATATGAATTTTTTTTGATAAATTTTATTTTATATTTAATAAATATATGTCAAACTTATCTAATAATTCTCCTTAATTTTTATTTTTAAATGATAAATTTCAGAGGTGACCAAAAAACTAATTACCATGGTTGATAATAAATTGGTAAAAGGAAGTTAACATAGAGGATAAGGGTATAACATATTAAAATCTTGTTTCTTTATTATTTGTTGGAGGTGTTCCAAAAAGTTTATTTCCATAATATCAAAAATTTATTAATTCTGATGGTACATTGGGAGGGAGTGACTTCTATTTATTGAATAAATTTTGGTATTTATAAAAATTACACTCATATATAATAGGAAAACCTATCCACTCACTTATTCATAACATATATAAATACGAAAACAAATAATAACGATATATTAGTTATTTAAGATGAAAATTAGTTACATCAAATAAACACATTCTTGAGTATCATAACGATATAGTGTCACTGTAAATTGGGAAACATAAAAAACTACTTCATAAGAGTTCTACATCATCACCCACTTAGTTCTTCATAACAAGAACACTTCGTAAAACTAATACACGTAATACCATTAATCATAAGGTTGGGAAAATAATCGTAAAATAGTGATATCATATGCATAGTAAGTGTAAACAAGTTAAATACATAACAATAATGTGATCATAATAGTATGATTACTTGGTAATAATAGAAAAAACCCATACCCTCCATATCAATGAAAAAAATATTTGGTCTTGGAAAGAATATTTACTATTAATAAGTCATAACTCATAATGAAATCAAGGAACCTAATCCATGAAAGCATAAAATTGACATAAGAATTGGAATTTTAACATACACATCAGAATAGAAAAACATTTTAATAGAAGTCAAGGATAATTTCAACGGTTATCACAATGTAATGAGTTCACTCCACAACCCATTATAATAGTCATGTTTCCCTCCCAAGACTATAATATTGGAATGATTCCCACACTTAACTGGGTTAACTCCCAATGCCATTACGATTTATATCATTTGATATAAATCTATACCTAAAGATTGGGAGTGAGATATAGCTTCAACCAATCACATAAAGAAAATCATAAAAATAATTGTGAAATGATCATAAAATATTCATCATTTAAAAACATATAGAATGACATTTGTTTCATAAAAATATTATCATAACAGAACCAATTAAAATAAACGGGTTTAAATAACATTCAAAATAGAATAACCTATGGAAAAGAAACCATTTTCATAATCATTCCATCATTTCATCATATAACAACCCAAGGAAAAATAGGGGATTTCATAATAATTTTATCAAGCTATAACCCAAGGAAAAGAATTGGGTTTCATAAACATCTTGTCATGAGAAACGTAAACCATTAATATAAACAATAAAAATGGTATCTTTGGATCATATCACTAGTAAATCTTAAGTTACATCAAAGAAAGTCATATTCAATGGAAAAATGATTTTGAAAGATCACTTGGAATATTTTTTGAATAAAATAGCCTATCCACAATATAAAATACTTTTTTAAACATAAAAAAATTTCAAAATTCCTTTTTTGTAAAATATCCTTTGAAATATATAAAGCATACTTGAAAAATAATTTAAAACATTTTGTAAGAAAATATCATTTATACATTGAAATATAATAACATAAAGGTATTAAAAATAATTTTAATTGAAAATGAGATTTTGAAAACATGTAATGTATACTTAAAAGAAAATAATTATCATTATGGTGGAAAATGTCATTTATTCATATACAATAATACAAATATTCCATATACATTTTTGGTAAAACCAAAACATGAAATTTTTAGAAAATGACATGAAGAATCCTATTAAACAACATTGTAAAGAGTCAAATTATGGAAATAAATATTTAATTAATATTTTTTTAAAATTTTAAAACATTTTTTGAAAACATGAAATTGGTTGAGAAAAATTTTTTTCAATCGAAGAGGGAAAAATATGATTTTCTGAAAAAACATTATTTTTAACTCATTATTACATAAAGAGAGAAAAATGATGGTAAAATAGGAATTCTACATAAATTACTAGAGTATAATGAATTTAATGTAATTTTAGATAGATATAGAATATTATTTTTTCGTTAGATTCATAATCATGAGAAATCTAGATAAACAATGAGATTGTAAAATAAAACCATTTCCGCATTGGTAAATTTGAATAGTAATCCCTATGAAAGATTAAAATAAAATAAAACTTTTAATATAAAGTGAGTAGGTAAATTATTTATATGAATTGTAAAAAAATTATGTATATACACATCATAAAATAATATAGGTTCATAACATAACATATGTCTTAAAAAAGGAAAATGGAGAAAAATATATATCACCTCTTTGGTAACTTTTTAATCGTAAACCCCCTGAAAAGATATAAATAAAATGGAATTGAAATACCAATAATATTTAGGATAATAGTCGTAAAATAAATTCATGTTTATAATATAAACCACATTAAATAAATAGGTGGTGATTATGGTTTTTGTCTTGCCGATGTCAAAAGTGTGACAAAAATCCTTTACCATAAGTCATGACTCCTTTCATACGCATTTGAAACTCTTGTATAATAAATATTATTTAATTATTAATATATTTAATAATAATAAATATATATTATTTAAAATATGATTTAATTATGGCCATTTATTATTTATTTATTATCAATTCCTTATTAATGTCAGGTTTCAGGTAGTAACTGCTTTTCTTTTCATGTATACTTGTATTTGGTATTTTCGGTACTGTTACGTTGATTTTGGTTCAATAAAATTAAAAGTTATAAACATGATAAAATATAATATATATTCAGTATACATATATTTATAATAATCCACTAATCTCATATTTAGAAAATGAAATATACTGCCCACATAGATGGTAGTTCGTACTTGTGCAATAACGGTATTTCCATTTTAAGGATGGATGAAATAGAAGAAAGGTAAATAAAATATTACCCTTTAAGAATAATTTTTATTTCATATATATATATATATCATATATTCATTAAATTTAAACATATTACAATCTATGCAAATAGTTATTGAGTAACGAATCCAGGAGGTTTGTGGGACGGTAGTCCTCCGTAAACACGAACAACATTATCATAACCCCAATATAATAGAAATTTTGAAGGTATATGAGATATATTTACTAAATAGTTATTTTTATGTTACAAATATAACATATAAATTTTTAAAATATACTTTATACCATCCATGTGAAATGATAATTGAAAATCCCATCATATCGGTTTATGAGGTGATTGTCCATTGTACACACGAGCGATGATATTGTTTTCTAATGGGACACATCGTAAGAATGTTGATATGTCATTATAATTTTATAAAATGTTATAATAATACCATAAATTTCATATATAAATATTAAATTCATAATTATATCTATCATTGTTTGGTGGGGATTGAAAATTAATAACATCAGTTCGTGAGGTGGTAGTCTGTAGTACACAAGTAAAGATTTCATATCTCAACTAATGAAATAGGATAAATATTAAGATTAATAAATTAACATAATAAAATATAATTATTTGTAATATTTTTTGTTTATTACATCACTATGGTTTAATAATAATTTATGTATGTGGTGTAAGAAATAAAATAAAATGATCTGTTGGGGAACTTACCTCTTATTCAAAACAATTCTTCTAGAATGCATGAAATGGCTTCTTAGGATGGATTTTAAAGAAAACATATTATTATAATATCAGAAGAGGGAATTTATTAATTAATTTTTTAATTTTTTGGATGATTCAATTGGGTTTTTATGTGTTCATAGGATATAATATGTGGTGACCGTTTATATGTGACATGAGTGGCACACATGTAATTTTGTGAAAGAAAATGGTGTACCTACATTTTCACATTAAAAAAGGCTCTATAATGGCCTATTATTGATAATACAAGAAATATGATCTAAATAATTCTATATAATGGTTTTTGGATAAGTTTTAAGGTAGTTTTACACATTTTAATTTTAGTTTAATCATCAGTAAACGCATTTTCACCAAAGGAGTGGTAATTAATTTTTTAATTACTTAACTATTCATAATAGTAGATAATTATGTTGAACTTATTAGGTAATACAAATTATTGTGATTCAAAATTTGGAATCCATGTTTCAAAATTATATTCATAGAGGTGGAAACAAATTAATTTAAAATTAAACCCCTAGACGATACGAGAACGGGGTTTTCTAAAGAGAAAATGTTCTATAGTTTATAATGTTTTAATATAATAATAAGAAATAAAATTGGTTACATTAACATAAATTGTATTAATAGATATACAATTGAAATAATTTTTATTTTAGAAACATATTATAATATTCAGTATATTATAAAATATTTTAAATCCAATGATAATTATTTCTATAAAAAAAAGTAGCTTGAAACTGCCAACAACAGTACACACACTATAAAAAACTAGTAAATAATGTTTTCTAGGGACTTGAACCCATTACATGTGCCCCAAACCCCATCCCACTTCCATCAGAGCCTCATATGAGGGGGATTCTAATTATTATAAAAACCCATTATTTTTAGTGTTCATAAACATTTATCTTTTGAGAAACATATCAAAAATAACCTCCAATATAATTTTTACTTGAGAAATTAGAAATGAGTATTAGTAGTTAAAATAGTTTTTATAAAATATTAAAATATTAATTTTAAAAAATGATAAAAAAATTCTGAAATTATATTCCGTGGGAAATTAAATTTTAAAGAATAAATTGTTTTCATTCTAATCTCTTCTTATGAAATCACATAAGGTATAAAATAAAAATTTGATAAAATATATAATATTTAAATTTCATAAAATAATTCACAAAAATTTATTTTTTTGTTTTATTGAATTAAAAATCATATTTGGGAATAAAAATAGTTTTCTAAAAAAATATTTCCTCTCTTTTCACAATGTTTTTATTTTTATTTTTATTAATTTGAACCCAAAGAATTAATTTTATATACATGTGTAAACTCAATTATTTCATAATTTATTTAATATTATTTTTACACACCAATCCAACTATTAAGATATATACATCATATTAAATAATAATAACATTTAAATATTATCTCATTTTTGTAAAATATATTATTATGTGTCATGCAAGCTATTGAAGAAAATTAATTTTATTTTTAAAAAAATTATTAAAATAGAATTATGATGTGTTCCACCCCATATATATATATTTCATCTCTACAATTGGAACATGTGTTCGGTTATCAAGGGTTTTACATTTGAAAATCCCTTCGTAAGAAACCCACTTCATAAAAAGGGTAAATAAAACACCCTCTCAAAAATAGAATAGGGATGTGTGATAGTCACCTAGAATAACACATAAGTTTGTCTCTATATAGGATAAAATAATTTTTAATTGGAAACATGGAGGTAGAAGAAAAAACTAAACCCTCAATTTTCATAGAGTGATTGGTAAAATGGTTATGATAAAGTTAACCCCAAAAATCAAAAAATATGTGATAGGTCAAATGACCATTCATTCATCGGAATAAACGTTAAATGTATAACAGTTTATTTAAAAATATTTATCATAATTATTAATAATTTTTATGAGACGATATACTTACATGGTATCATTCAATTTCACTGTCACGAACTCATCCTTTGGTTGTGCATTGGTCAATCTCCACTTTATCCATTACACTAAGAGTTTATTTTTTCATGACGAAGTCAATAATCTGTTAATATAGTCTATAGAATAATGCTAATACATTCCTAACATTTATAGTTATTATCAAGAAAATTGTGTGCACAAATTATCCAATTTGTTTAAATCATTATATGGTAAAATAATACATTATTCACTAAAACCTCATCCAAAGTTAATAATAAAACATTCCACAAATGGATATTCTTATAAACCCTCTTCAATTAATAATTTGTAAATGAGGTTACAAAAATATTAAAAATAAACCTAACATTAATTCAATAAATATCATAAATTATTTCTTAATTATCTCATACAAAATTTATTAATACGTTAGTTATGTTGGACCCAAGATTTGTTTTGGTTGAATTTTCTGTCAATTATTGATATATCTTTGAAGACATGAATAAGGGAATTTTTGGTTTCTAGATCTAGGAAATCGTATTAACTAATCATAATCATCCAATTGGTGTGGGTCATTGAACATGACTTATCGTATATGGGTTTTTTCTAAAACTTCTAGAAATCGTATTGAGAAAATAATGAATGTGTTGACTGAAATGAAAATATGAACAATGTTTTCCTAACTATATTGATAAATTTTATGATACATTGGTTGTTTTTATTTCTTATAAATCATAAGTATGTTATGAATCTTATGATTCCAGATTTATGAAGAATAATATTTTACTGAGGATGAGGAAGAAAAGGTTTTTGTTGAGGCTTGGGAAGAAAAAGATGTTGTTGAGGCTCATGAAAGAAAATATGTTTCTGAATATGAAAAATAAATAAATCATATTGAAGAATATGTAATGACTAATTTTTAATGATGAAATCATACAAAATAATTTGTTCTAATGAAATCATACTCATGAATTTTATTGAAAAAATAATACTGAATAAGTTTTATTTAAGAACTCATACTGAATAAAAATTATTGAAAAATTCAAAATGATTATGTTGAAATGAAGAATTTGTACTCATGAATTCATATTAATGAATTCTTATTGCAGAAATTGTACTAATGAAATCATAGTGGGAAAATTGTACTAAATTGTTCTAATTAATATTTTATATTTGGATTTCATAATGGAAAAAATAATACACGGATTTCATAATGAAAAAAGAATTCTAGAATTTATTAATGAAAAAAACATATTAGGATTTATTGAGAAAATAATCATACTATAATTTCTTAATGAAAATATCATATAGGGATTTCAAAATGATAAAATCATACTAGGATTTTTTAATGGAAAAATAATACTACAAAATTATAATGGAAAATCAATGAGATTTGAAATTTTGAAAATGAATTGAATGAAAGAAAGATAGAACCATAACTTTTTGAGATTTGAATATTCAAAAATAAATTGAATGAGTCAATGATTGATCTGATATTTATAGAGAATTGAATATTTGGTATATTTTGTTAAGAGGGAATGGATTTCATAACAACACATAAATCATTTTTGATTTCCCTGTAAACAGAGAGATGAGTTTATTTATAAATGTGAATCAAAACGTTTCAACTGATCGAGCCCTTAAATTTTAAGAATAGGTATAGTGTTACAAAAAAACATTTTTTCAGTTTGAAGAAGAGAAAGATCAATAGATTGATGTTCAATACCTTCAACTGAGCAAGATGAATCTTGCCAAGTTTCATTGAATCATGTCCAATGGTGTGAGACCATTGGAGTGATATCTATCATATCGACGTTCATTGGACTGATTTTCGTCATATATGGAATTTTAATATGTAGATTGAGTTTTTACTCAATTTAAGAATGATGTGAAAACGAAGAAATTGACTATATTGACAATCGAACAGAGACCATCATATTGGGTTTAAAAGACAAGAAATATTAAACTGACTTGTAGTGGAATATTTTTAGACTGAGATTCTAGAAAAATATTCAAGACCAATACGTTCCATATATAATTTTTTATTTTCAAGAAGATTATACAATGATAAAGTTTGATTCAGCTTACATTTTGAGAAAGTGAAGACATTCTGATGTGGATCTTAAAAGTAGTAGAAAATTAAAGCTTGTAATTTTAGATATATTCCAGTTTCATAATTATCTTGTTTATTTCAAGTGGATACTATAACGAATATTTGGGGGTTTAACCAACTAAAAAATAAAAGTTTCTACTGTGATTATAGAATTTGTATTTTTTGGTGTCATTTTATTTTTAAATGAAGATATTAAATGAATCCATGTTGGTGTTATTATCCTACTTGGTAAAGAGTATGTCAATATACCAAACCTTGTAAATATCATGGTCATCAATCTCATTATTTTTGTTCCATATTAAAGGTGAGATTGTGAGTTATATTTTAGAAGATCGAAAAATAAAATAAAATTATAGGTTAAAGCTATTTATATTAAAGAGTTAAAAAAATTATTATAAATTTAATGGAACGATTGATCCCCCCCCCCCATATTTGTCTTTTTCTTACTTTGGAACAACAATTGGCATTAGATCCATGTATCCTCTAAAGGATCCATCTCAGGAACAAGGAATTTCAATTATGGGAACTATAAGTTGATTTTTTTTATGTAAAGAACTATCATATTTGGAATGATAGAAAGCTTCCATATCATATCTCCCTTGGGTATAATGGTTTGGATGTTAGTACAAAAGTATTTCCTCCTAGAATTGATAATAATCTGATTACTACTACTGATAAGGGAAATCATGAGAATGATGGAATAGCTAAAAACTCATTGCACTCAAAACTAACTGAAAGTGAGTTTCATAGAGTAAAGGGAGTTGGAACTACCAATGTTATATAGGATAAGTTGAAAAATATTAATGATGGAATTAAAAAGGTGAATAAGGGAAAATTAAAACATTGGAGGATGAAATAAGAAGGACGGAAAATGGATAACCATGATTCTTTTACTAACTTTATTACCAGGGTAAATGATATTGTTATCACAATAAGATTTTTGGGTGAGGAATTGGAAGACTCAATTATTACTGAAATAATCCCTAGAATTCATTAAAATATGTTTGATGATAATTTTTATTCTTTAAGAGATATACACCCTGAAACTTTATATTTTGATGATCTAAAATGTATTATTTTACTTCTTAAATGATAAAAGACAATGTTATGGAATAAATTCAAAAAATTGATCTGGAAATGTCTATCAAATCATTGATAAAAAGTAAATACAAAGATAATTAAATTAAATAAGAATCATGTTTTTTCAAATCATAGGATAAAACTGAAGATTTCAATACAATTAGTTCTCTTATTTCAAAGAAAAATGTCCAGGTAAAATAGAAAACTAAAACTCTAAAATGTTGGAATTATGAGGGGAAAGAACCTTTTTATCAAAAAATTTCTATTAAGAATATGATTACAAAGATGATGATATGAAACAATAGAAAAAAAGTTAATGAACCATAAATGTTGATTTCTTTATGTCAAAAATAACAAAAGTTTTCTTAGATGAAGAGAGAATAGTGATTCACCATCTGAAGATGAATCTAACCATCAACAAAACTTTTTTTCTCCAAAATACAAATATAAGTGATTATTCAGGTAGTGATGATAATAATTAATTGATGATAGAAGTGTAATGGATTCATAAATATAATTTGGATAACACATATGAAAAAAAAATATTAAAATCATGAAAGAAATAAGTTGATGTAAGATATTTAAGGAATAATGATCTAGAATGGATATCTTGAAATAAAGTAAAACTTTTATAAATAAATATCAATAAGAAATAATAATATCAAAAATATATATTTTTTTTTAGGAAGTGAAAAAGAAGAATTTTAAGGTTCTTGAAACCTAAAAAATCATAGATGTTTTGAAAAATAATTGTCTGAAAAATAACAAGAGTTGTTAGAAACATAATAAATTCTTGTTACTATACAATTTTGGATGAGAAAGATGTTAGAAAACCTCAAAAAATCTATTGAGGTTAAAGGTGAAACTTCTTCATAATATAAAAAGAAATGATTACAAATAAATTTTGTGAGAAAAAATATTTCACTAAGAAATATATGAATTCATTAAGAATGTATCCTCATAAGGAAAGTTTCCCATAATTTGTGATGAAAAAAAATGTTCTATATTTTTTTCTAACAATCTAAATTATCATAATTATAAGGTAACTATTGTTGTTTCTTGGTTTTTAGAAAAAGTGACAATTCATGTTGGTATAAGATGTTTCTATCAAGAAACATGTATGAATCAAGGGGGGATATGATGAGTAAATAAGATCAAATATTCCTAATATCTTCAATCAGATGTAGAAATCAGAATATTTTAAAAAATATGAGTATTTTAAGAAAGTCGATAAAATTATTCATGATAATTAAAAAAAATATGTTCTTAGTTATTTGGATAGTTCTAATTTTCAATTCTAGGATTTTAGAAGAATCTGAAAATGATTCTGACGAAAATAAAAAGATTCTTTTTCTAAATATATGAGAAAACATTATAAAAATATATTAATAGATTGTGGTCATAAAATTCAAAGAATATGCATGTGATGTGAGCAAGAAGGGTATGTTATTAAACGATTTTTAACTATCCTTTTGGAACAATTGGATGACGTGAAAGAGTTTTTATAAACCCACTTCAATAAATACATTTAAATTTTTTGAAAATAAGTTGATATCCTTATACAAAAAGTGCATAGATGAAGAAAAATATGTTACAAAATATGATAATGATTAATAGAAGAAATAAAATAAATAAAATTCAAAATCAAATAATTATATGAAAGATTCAATACTGGTAGAAGAATATCAATCTAATATTTTATTTTGAGAAGTTATGAGATTACAATTATTCCCAAATCATTTGTGTATTGGTAATAACATGAAGGTATATGAAGGAGTTGAGGTGAGGAAGATGCTGTTGAGACTCTTACAATTCTTTAAAAATAATGTAATGAGTTTATGAAACATTTTTTTTTAATTTTATGTTTATACACCTTAAATTTATAATTTGTTTGTTTATATCGATGAAATACATTTTTATCATAAATAAATAATGTTCATGATTTCCAAAGAAATGATAATTTAAAAGAAAATATGATAAAGTATTATATAAAATTTGGTTAATGGAAAATATTGATAACCATGATTATACACTCTATATTTAGACACTAGGGTCACCCACATAGGCCTATATTTTTTTAGTTAAAGGCCCTTTGTTTATAAATATTTTTGATACATATGCTATCCTAAAGAAGATTTTCATGTTTTGGAGATTAAAAGTTCCAATATTTTTAAAAGATAATAGTTTTTAATAGGGAATGAAATATATCATCATGATCCCTTTTAATTTTAATGTAAATAAGGGGGAGATAATATATTAAGGGGGAGATAACAGAAACTAGGGGGTACAATGAATAGGTGGAGAATGAAAATAAGGCATGGAAAAAAACTGGGAAAAGGAAATAATACCACTTTTTATTTGAAACTGAATATTGAAATATTGGGTATTAAAAATACATAAAAGGGAAGGTTTTTTGACCCAATATTTGTTTTGGTTTTATTTTTTATCAACAGTTGATATATGTTTGAAGTTATGAAAATGAGAAGTTTCTGGTTTCTATACCGAGGAAATAATATTGAGTAATCAGACTCATCCAATCGGCGTGAGTAATTGAATAAGATTTATTGTGTTGGTATTTCTACAGAATAATTCTAGAAGTCATGTTCATTTTAGAATTAATGATAAAAATCTAATAAAAAACTTATTAGATTCTTCTTGACCCCAATGTAAAATCGGACCTTATTTTGGTGTTTTTTATTTCAATTAAATATTATGTACATTTTGAAACATATGAAATGAGATTAATGAAAAGAAATATGTTTCTGAGTGTGAGGATTATAAATATGTTTTTAAGGCTGGGGAAGATAACGTAGTTGCTGAGGCTAGGGAAGAAAATGTTATTGTTGAACACGAGAAAGAAAGAATTCATACTAAATAATTCATAATGAAGAATATGTGATGAAGAATTGATACTAATGATATTGTACTATATAGTATGTATTGAAGACATAGTAATGAATAATTCATATTAAATAAATAATACTAAAGAATTCATATTTATTACATCATTTTGTATTGATGAATTTGAGATGAAGAAATCATTCTGAAGAAATCATACTAGGATTTCATAATGAATAAATCCTATTGGTATTTCGTAATGAATTAAATCATACTCTGATTTATTAATGAATAACCTTACTGGGTTTTAATAGAAAAAAATCATATCGGGATTTTTTATGAAAAATCAGATTTGGATTTCATAATGAAAAAATCATACTCGTATCTAATAATGAAAAAATCATAATGGGATTTCAGGATGAAGAAATAATACTATGAAATTATATTGGAAAATCTATAAGATTTGAAGATTCACAAAGGATTAGAATGACTCAAATATTGATTAAATATTTATGGATATTTTAAGACTCTAAAAAGAATTGAATGGGTCAAAAATGTACTTGAGATTTAAGGATAATTTAATATTTGGGAAATTTTGATATGTGGGATTGGTTTTCAGAACCCATCCTAAACCATTTCTGAGGTCCCTATAAAATAATATTTTAGTTCATTTATAAATGTGAAAAAAAATGTTCAAGTGAATGACCACCAGGATTGTGTTATAGGTATTTAGTACCCAACAAAACCTTCTATTTCTGGTTGAATATGAGAAATATCATTAGATTGAAGGGAAATATTATCGTCTGTGGAATATCAATCTGATGATGTTCCATCTGATCATGTAAATCAGAGTGAGGCAATGAGTGTGATATACACTATATCTGTGTTCATCGGACCAAGTTTCTAAGGACCCAGAATTTTGAACTTCCAATTGAGTTTTTACTTAACTGGAGATGTGAAAAAAGATGAGCCGGAATGCACCGACCATCAGACAGAGACTATGACATTAAGGTTACTGGATTTCAATGATCAAAGTAACATTTTTTAAAAAGATTTTGGTCTTAGGATATGGAAGAAACTTCAATACAAACTAGTTCCATGTAGAATTATTTATGTTCTTGATGGTTATACGAATTTAAATTTTGATTCATCTTACTTTTGGATAAAAGTTAGACTTTCTCTAGTGGATCGAAAAAGATTAAGAAAGGTGATTCTTATAACTGTGGATCCTTACCAGTTCCCAAAAAAGGTATCTTTGTGGTAAGTGGATAATGGAATAAAAATTTGGGGGTTATAACCAATAATAGCATGAAAATTTATACAAGTATTGTATATTGGTTATTTTTTTGTTCCTTTGTATTCCAAGAACAATATGGTAAAATAATACATGTTACGGGGCTATCCAACATGGAATGTAGTAGGTCTGTGTACCAAACATTGTAAATATTGTGTTCTTATTTAACTTTATATCTACTGTATATAAAATTTATGGTTCTAATTTATATTTGAGTGGACCATAACTCTAAAAATTTTGTGATGATATGGAATTTTTTTATGTAGTTAACAAATATTCTTATAAATGAAAAGGAACCACTAATTCCCCCTAGTGGTCTTAGTCCTACATAGAAAAAAAGTAATATATTTTTTAAATCATATTAATAACTAGAAATGATAGAAACCTCATTGAAAACATATATACATCCTCATTCCTGGAATAAATACACATATTATTGAAAATATTTCATAATTCTCAAAATGGCTTAAACTCTATCAATGATATAAATTAAACCACTTTTTCCACCAATCACTAATCAGTTCCTATATCATCAATAATATTCATTTTACAATATTCATATCGATCATCTATTTATCTCAACATAATTTTATGAAAATCAAGAACATATTAAGAATGTGTTTTCTAAAAAATACAAATTTCCATTAAATATATTTTCATGTTCATCATTACCATTCAAAATATTAATTTAAATCCATACTTAAATACTTATACTGAAAAATCCTTATATTTTAATAATTATTTAATTCCAATACATAAACACTCCAATATTTCTCATTCATTGTTATTCCATTTACTAGGCTTTATCATCTTATTTCATATAACCTCATTCTTACATTGTGGAATATGGTTCAAGTATTAATATTTATAAACCACAATTCAATCTTTCTTTTTAAGGTAAACAAAAAAAATATTAATAGGAAAACCCATATCTTTCATATTACATTCAGGGTCTCTTTATCATTAGTAGTGTAACAAATTACTAATTCCACCCTTATAATTATGTTAATGATATTTCCTATCTAGGACATCAATTTCTTAATTCCCATACTTTAAACATTTTGAAACATTTAACCATTGATGATAGCAAAGGGAGACAAATATTCTCATGCATTATTTTAACTAACATTTACTTTTCCTTCAAAACTTTCTTACTCTATGAAAATATTCTCCAATAAGAAATCATATTCTTGTTCCTTTGATATATTCTCTTGAGTTATTATTCCCAAAATATCTGTATATCAGTAATTTAATCTTTATTACTCCCTGGTCTCCACCACTAAAACTCCAAACAAACTATATCCATGTATTTTTTGATGATTCCAAGAGTTGGTTAAGGTGAATGTTATTAAACATATATTTTCAAAACTGTACAGAAATAATAAAAATATCCTTTGATCCATTCATCATACAATTTTGTTTATCATAAATGAATTATCATTCACATTTAAATTTAACCTAGTTTCTTTTGGTTCCCCCAATTGATTAAATCCAAAAAGAATAGTGTGAGAAATAATAATCATGGTGGGAATCCAAATAATCTTGAAAACTCAATTTTAGGATGTCTAAATAATGAAACATTTTTTGAATCTTTGAACCCATTGGATTAACCTTAGTCGATCATGTTCAGTATTCAAATGCATCATGTTGGTTCATAAAGAGTTTTTAAATCACTAATACATATCACATGGACTGTCAATCTAGGTGTTTAGAAATGCTTGATGTTTTGTACTAAGTGATGATTTACTCCATCTAAATGTACACTTTTGGAGTTACTACCACTATATGACTATTTTTCAGAGCTAAGTCAACTTTTAGTATCGAGAAAATGATGTAATTTATTCGAAACCACTCGCTCTGTCCTTTAACAACATTATAGGATATTTTCATATACTTTTAATTATCCTCCAACATATCCTCAAGCACATACATAGATATATCCTTATATCTATCCTTATACATATCTCTAAGGATCACAATTAGTTTCCCCATCATAATTTCTAAGGATGAACTATAGATTACCACTAATACTAACTATACAATCCTAATTATCCTATACATATATATTGAATCATTGTGATAGATATTCACTATATTACTAAAACACATTATAAGGAACATAAACATTTAATTTCATTGGAAACATATAAACATAAAAAATGGGTTCCTAAGAGTTCAATATTATATCCTTCTTAGTTATTCATAATAAAAATCCATCTTAGACATATCACATGTAATACCTATCATCATATCACGAGGAAAAAAATATATGAAAAGGTGATCTAAATTGATTATTAAGTTTATACAAGGGGAATAAATAAACATAATGTGAGTATAATGTTATGGGAACATGATAACACAATATAAAATTCATTTGATTAATATCAATGATCAAAATCGTGATACTATGAATAAAAATATATAGTTTATTAGACCTGGATCATAGTAAAATAAATGAAAATAAACCATGATATCATATAATATATATAATATATGTACTTTTAGAATTCATATGATTATATAAAATAAATTTCATTGTAGTCACTAATCAATTCCAATGATATCATAAAGGAATGGTTTCACTCCAAAAATCATCACAGTATTCATGACTAACTCTTCAAACTATCATATTAGATAGAGTCCCTTATTGAACTAGGTTCACTCTCCATTCCATTCATGTTTATCGCCTTATATATCAATAATTACATAATGTTTTTGTGGAATATATTGGTCCCACCCATCACATTATGAAAATTTTACAAACATAATCTACATTATCAAAAAACCGTAATCATATCATAAACCATGATTAGAATTGTGTTACCCAAAAATTTCATCATTTCTGATCACTTAAAAATAAATGGGTTACATAAACATCCCATCCTATCATAAATTATTGAAAAGAAATTAATTCCACAATCATTTCATCATTTCATCATTGCATAACCAGTGGAAAAAGTAGTGTGTTTCATAAAAATATTATCATGGTATAACCTATGGAAGAGAGACAGGTTTCATAATTAATTTGGTATCATAAATATAAACCATTTAGATAAATTATAACAATTGTCTCTTGGGATCAATCCCAATTAAATCATAATAAACATCAAAGGATGTAATCATAAATGGAAATTTATTTTAAAGGATCAATATGATCATTTTAAGGGGAAAATAGACTTCCTCTTTGGGAAAGACATTAAAAAATGTTAAATATTATCCAAATCCATTTCATTTAATATATCCTATAAAACATATATAATAATATTTGAAAAATATATATAAACATTTTTTAAAATAAATACCCATTCCACAATGAAAAAAATATTTTCTAAAAATAAATCATTTTAAAAATACTTTTCATTGAAAATAACGTTTTAAAACTTATAATGGACACTTCAAATAAAATAATGGTCCTAAGGGTGAAAAATAATTTTCATGGCGCATACATTACTGAAAATCTTGCATTCACATTTTTTTTAATATCCAAATAGACATTATTTGAAAAAATTCACGAATTTACAAATTAAAACACATTGAAAAATTCCAAATGTATAACAATTTCATTCATAAATAATTTATACAAAGTTAAAAATTTGAAATCATTTTTAGGAAAAATTTAAATGGAAGATAATAATTTTTTCAACCGAAGATAAAAATAAATATTATTTTTCTTAAAAGAATTATTTTGAACCCTTTATGTACATAAAAAGTTGAAAATCATTGGAACACAGGTATTCTACAGAAATAACTATAGTATAAGAGAATACATTACTTTTATAAGATATAGATCTTTTGATATCAACATTGGAATCATAATCACGTGTAATACCAATAAATTATAAGATTATAACATAAAACCGTTAAAAATTTGGTAACATTAAATCATAAGACCCATGAAAGATTAATGTTAAATTAAAAATATAAGTTATTGATAATAAATAAATTCAAGATATTATATGTTCAACAGGGTTTAACAAAACCACCTAAAAGAATATAGGTTCATAACACATCATATTTTTCATATAAGGAAAATAGAGACAAAATACCTTATGGCTATGGTGACTTTTAAAACATAAATTCCATTAAATAGAGATACATGAATATGTATTTAAATAAAAAAATTCGGAATTTTTATGATAAAATAAATTCATCGTAATTATATGCACTACATAAAATAAATAGTTATTGAATATATCATGTGTCTCACAAAAGAAAAAAGTGAGGCAGAAATCCCTCACATTAAGTCACTACTTCCCTCACACATGATTGAAAATCTTGAATAAGAACTATAATATTGTTATAAATATATCAAATAAACATGTATATATATAAATTTCAATATATCATTTTATTATGACCTTTTATTACCCTTTTATTAAAAATTCCATGTAAAACTCAGGTTTCGAGTAATACCTCCCTTTCATCATGTAAGTTTTGATTTGGTATTTTTTGGTCCTATTATTTTGATAATGGTACGATAATCTCGAAAAATTTTACCATGATATAAATATAATATATATTATTTATATATGTATTTATATTAAACTATAATGGATATATATTGAAAATGAATTAGATCATGCATGGAGACAGTGTGTCATATGTACACATGATCATTGTTTCTATTTTCTCAACAGATGAAAAATAAGAAAGGTGAATAATATATTAAAACTAAAATCATTATTGTGTATTATATATCACATATATTCATTAAATTTTACATTATTACACTCCACTGAAATCATTAGTGAGGAACTAATCGCATCGCTTCTCAAGGCATTAGTCTTCCTTAAACATGAAGGACATTATCATTTCACCCTTGAATGGAAAGAAATAAGGTATACATGGCATATTTATTCCATATGAATATTTATTTTAAAAATATCGTTTATATTATTTTAATATATCCTTATTTTCCACCATGTAAAATGGAAATTGAAAAACACATCACATCAGTTTGTGAGGATGTTGTCCTTTGTACACATGTGTGACGTTATTGTTTTCCAATGGGTTGGGAGGTAAGAAAGTAGTTGACATATTATATTTATAGAGGTAAATAATGTCATAAATAATATATATAATCACTAGATAAATCATTATATCCAACTGTGATAAAAGGTGATTTAAAATGAATAACATCGGTTCGCGAAGTAGTAGTCCACCACACGGATGAATAATGATTTTTTATCCAATTTGATTGAAGAATAGAATGATTTAGGTTATTAAATTATCATAATAATATATAGTTATATATAAGATACTTATGTTATTATATAATCCTGGTTTAATAATAATTTACTTATTTTTAGGAACAAATACAATAAAATTATCGGTTATGGATTCTACCTCTTCACTGGACAATGACTTTTGGATTCCACCCAAATTTTTCATAGATTATATTTATGACCAAAAAAATCCTATATTATTAATTTTGGGAATTATGGAAGTTAAATGTATAGTTCATAGCCCAATTAATGTTTTTGGTAAGTGTTATGTGGAGAGGAAAGGGGTGACCTTTTATAAGTGTGGTGAGTTGTGCAGATTTAATTTTTGAAAATAAAATGGTGTACACATGTTTTACACATAACAAAAGGATCAAAAAATGTCCATTATTGAAACTTGAAGATATAATGTCAAAATATATCAATATAATGGTTTTGATATGTTTATATATATTTTACAAATTATATTTTTATTCAAATCCCCAAGTAAACAAATTTTCACATTAATGACGGTTATTAATTTTTATTTTGTTATTTTACACATTATAATTCAATGAAATTAAAGTGAATTTTTAGATTACAGATATTATTATATTTTAAAATATTTAATCTATTTTTGAAAAAATACATTGACATAATTGAAAATATATAAATTAATATTTTACCTAAAAATGCCACGTGAAAGTAGTTTTCCAAAGAGAAAATGTTCAAAAAATGTAAACCTTCATTATATAAAAATTAATGTTGAAATTTAATTAAAGGGACTAAAATTGATTAATATATATATAAATTAAATAATATTACTTTTAAATTATTTTAAAAAAATGACTTTAAATTCATTAAAAGGAATTACAATTCTAAATAAAAAAAGTATTTCTCACCATTAATTGAAAAATTTATCTTTTCTGAAAGTGCTCAAAAATAACATAAATGATAATATGTAAATTACAAAATAAACCGTGAATTTTTTTAATATAAATATTATATTGTCAAAAAATATATTTTTAAAATAATTGTTAAAAATGCAACAAAACATCAATTTAGAAGAAAAAAATTATGAGTAAAATTAAATTTATTCTCATCTCTCGTATAGAAAACACATATGGTGAATGGTAAATTTTTAATTTAATATCTAGTATATAAATTTCATTAAAAAATCACAAAAATATTTATTTTATTTTATTTTTGTAAAATGGGTTTGGGTGAAGAAAAATTGGTTTTTAGGAAATGATTACCTTCATTTTCAAATTATTTTATGTTCATTTCCAATTAATTGGAAACCAAAGATTTCATTTTATAAACTTGTGTAGACTATGTATTTTAATAATTTTTTAAATCTTATTCTTACTCTAAATTAAAATGGATAGGAGATAACTATCCTATTAAATAATAATATTTTAATTTTAGGTCATGTTTTGTTAAAACTCAGTGTACTATGTAACAATACCAATCAATGAAAAATCAGTTTGTTTGAAAAATATATATTTCATAAAATCATTGGGTGTTACAACATAGCTCAGAAAATACCCTCAAAAGTTCCAACACAACATCTAATAAAACATTATAAGTCTTCTTTTCATCCAAAAATACTAATCCTATAATCCTTAATAAGTCATCAAAATATCGATTTTCTAAGAGAATGAAATTTTGTTCCTTAAGATCAATCATTTTTCTTCTTCTCTCACCATATTTACTTGTGTATTAATAGTTAAAATATAATGAATACCGTATTTTACATATACTAACATGTTATTATGTTGATTTCTAATCATATATCCATATCTTATTCCATCAAATGGGAAACAAAATCATTGAACATTTTTATTGCGGACTACCGTCTTGCGAACCAATGTAATTTTTTTCCATCAAAACCCAACCAAGATGGATATAAATATTGAATTAATTTATATATAATATATTTATAACAAAATTTTAATTATGGAATTATAACATCAAATATTTTTCATTACAATAGAATCATTTGGAGAACGATAATGTCACTCGTTCATACGTGTGGATCACTGCCCCAACAAAGTGATGTGTTTCATTTTTCATTTAATTTTGAAATTTATATAAATAAGGAATGATTTTATAAAAAATATTACATGATATAATAATTATTATTTAAAGATGAATTATTATTTTCCATTTTTTATTCCTTCTAAAAAAATTTAAAACAGCATTCCTTCAGACATACGACCTACCATCTCCATAAACAGTGCAATTCATTTTCCTATTTCAACTATTATGGATAAATCTAAATATATGTATATATACAATTAATACATATTATATTTATATCATTTTTAAAATTAAATTGATGATATAAATAGGATTAATATATGTGGACTGAAACTACAAAAGAGAACATACATGAAAAATGAAGATGTTATTACCTAAAATAGTTATTTTAACAAAGGATTGTTAATAAAAGGGTATTAAATTATTATTAGTAGGTAATATATGGTGTGAAATATATGATTATTTTTATTTAATCATTATGTATAATAATTATATATTTATTATATTTGAGTTTCAAACACATATAAGGATATAATATGTGAGTTAATGGGTATTACTTTTTATATTTTGAGACATATTGTATATTCACCAATTATTTGTTCTGTGTGGTGTATATATAGCTTATGAATGTATTTTATGATAATTAAATTGATAATTATTGTATATATATGTATTTAAATGATCCCATTTGGCCTGAATCTAGTGTTGTAATACATATACATTGGCATAAGATACTAGGAAATATATAATGAAAGGCTTGTTATTTTAGTAGTCTTCTTAAACCAGATACACACATGAGTCTTCTGTTACAAATTAAGACACAAATTACAATAGAATTTTCTTCCCAGTAAAAATTTTTTCCCCCATACAATATGCGTTTCATAAATTTATTTTTACTTTTTTTAGATTCTTTGGGAATGTAAATCAAATAACGGTGATCTCTAATGTTATGTTTTGGGTTAAGTACCATCAAAGAAATAATGAATCAATTATAATAATTAAAATAAAAAGTTAAATAATTGAACACCCATGGAATTAAATCAATAAATTGAGGAGGAGAATTTATATAATATGGATTGGAAAATAAATGAACACACATGTCTTCAAAATAACTATATAAGGAATAACTAATATTACAAGGTAAAAGACTAAACCCAAATGCCATTAAATAAATAAGTTGATAATGAAATGCATAAATAGATTTTATTTTATAGTAAAAATTTCGTGGAAAATAATAATCAATAAATACATAATAAAAGAAATGTATAATTATCGGACATCATGTTTACCAAGAACATAACACCATTACTGAAATGATGTATCATTTAGATACTCTAAATCATATTGGGTGAATCCCAATAATCTTATTCTGGACAAATAATTCAATAACATACCAGGGTGTAATGTCCTGAAAATTTTGTATAATTTTTTTTATTATATAGAATTATTTCTAGACCGAAAAATCTAACAGCACACAATTCTGAGGCCCGGAGTGCCAGGAATGATCTGTTTAAGTTTTGTTATGCTTTAGTTAGTTCATGTAAGCAGTTATCCTAAAAAATTGAATAACTCTAAAATGGTTGCTCAGATCAGAAATCTAAGGGCACCGTTGCGTTTAGGATGGCAGTTTTACCCTAAGTGCGACTTAAGATTGGTTGGCGCAAGACTCTGGTGAGAAAACCCAAAAAAGCCATAACCGTAAATAATATAATTAACTAAACTAATTTTATTTTTCAAATTCTTATTACTCAAAAATTGTAGCTCTGATTAAAAATTAGATACCCATGCTGAACTCATGAGGGTATGTTTTCTTTAGGCAGATACTACCCTTGGCCGGCGCGGGGCACTAGTGAAAGATAGTTTTTGGTCGTAAATAAAATAATTAAGTGATAATTATTTATTTAAAAAATCATAAATTTTAAATTGTAACATGGGATAAAAATAAAAGAGTACTGTTGGGTTCGTTGGGGCGTGTTTCACTTAGGCAAAGCCTAATCTCGATAAATGCTTGTTGATGATGACTGTTATTAATTTTCTGAACTTTTTTTGGGTACATTCAGTAAGCGCGTGAGCGTAATTTTATATCTTTTGAACTGTTGCATGGATTTGAAATCCAAGGGCACCATTGAATCTGCAATGCCGAGATTTCCTTAATGGAAACATCATGTCGACCATTGTAGGTTCGGAAAAAAAGTTAGTTTTTTGGAACAATTTAATAGAATAAATTAAATTACATTATTTTTTTATTTTCATTCTATTCCTGCAATGGAATAGCGGTAAGGTGGGACCAAAGATGTGTCAAGAAAATAAATGTATTGACCCTCCAATCTGAGTTACATCAACCATGGGGAAAATTAAAGAAGCTTCCTAATTAATGAGCCCCATTAACTCCCCATGTCATTACATACCCTACCCCTCTACTATAAATATAGAGCTAGGGAAGTGGTATTGGAGAGGTTCACCAAGAAGCGAATTGTAGAAGGAATGTCGCAATTCCAGGCCCTTATAAGACGAAGCCGACGAAGCAGGAGGTGACGAACGACACCGAACCACCAATGGGTGACCTGTAAGTTGTGTCTTCGGGAGCTGGTCATGGGAACTAAGAACACGATCCCCTCACAAGCATAGATGATTCTCAGAAATTCAAGGTAGGGGTTATTTTGTTTTGAGAATTTTTTATTCCCTCTTCCCCATTCATGAAATTACATAACGAATGTGTGTCAACTGACTAACGGGTTGACCTATGATTCATTTGTCTTTGTAGGAGGTTGATGTGGGGTATCATTACATGGTTAATATTGTGTACATTTCAATTGTTTATTGAAGTCCATTAACATCCTCCAATTTTTAGGAGCTGACAAAGGTGTCATGGGCCTAACGAACCCAGCCCAAACCCTCTGATATCTTTCTTTCCTTGTGCCACCATGGAAGATCACAAGCATGTCAACACGCGCCACAAGAGTAGAGCAGTGACATGTAAGCTGCGGTGAATGAAGGAGGAGGCCGGCATGACGGCCTACAGCGGGAAGGGAGGCGGCCCAATCATCGTTCCGCTGGTGAACGGAAGCCATGACCAAAGATGAAATAGAGGCCGAACTTGCCTCCGATGGGTTCCACAGTGACAGAGCGGCCCCCTCATAGAACTGCCGCTTCGCTAACCGAATGGCCTCTGGGCCATTCGGGAATCCGGGAGACCAGGGGGGTTATACACCCCCACTTTAGACTTAATCATACCACCACTCTCATCAAGGTGACCGCCATCGACCGGGTTGCCACCATCGACTGAGCCGTTTCCCTCGACCAGGTCATTGCCCACGAAACAGGCCACTACCCTTGGACCGGGCAACCGCCCCACGTGGTTCGGGTTGCCCCTTTGCAGGCCGCCCCATCCTGATCAGGCCGCCCTTGCAGGTCACCACCTATGCAGTCCAGGCAAGACCTTTTCCCAGTGGGCTGAGTCTACCATGGCCCAGCCCAGAACGGGCCGGTCTGGGTCATTCTGACCCAGTACGACCGGACCTAGGCCCAACCGAACCCAGAATCACATAAAAGGCAATATCTTTAGAACTGGACGTCCATCTGATGAACCGTATATGGATATATGATCCTTGGATTGATATGGTCCTTTTGGTTTACTCAATTTGATTTTCTCATACCATAGATGTATGGCTGGGTTGGATAAAAACTGAATCCAACCAGGACCCCGGAGCTAAAATGCTTTTAACTCATAGATCGTGCATCTTATTGATGCACTGTCTGTCGCATTGGAACCATTACAACATTGTGGTCCATTGGTTTAATCCATTTTGGATCTTATTAATGGTCGAGGAATGATAGATATCTCAAGGGAAGATACTACAAAACTCAAGCGCATCGGGCGCGAGGAATCCGGTGGCAGGTAGTGGGGTGGAGGTTGGAGACAGATCATGCGGAGTTTAGAGCTCAGGGATCCAGTGTCGGTCGGCGCATACCGATCCTGTGTAGGTCAATCCTATCCGTTTCAGCACTCAACGATCCTATGTGGGTCAGTGCATACCAATTTTGTGTGGGTCATATCCTATTTGGGTTAGCGCTCGGTGGTCCTGTGTGGGTTAGCGTATACCGATCCTATGTGGGTCAGATCCTGTGTGGGTCAGTGGGGGTTAGTTACCAATCGACTCTAGGTGGGATGGATACCGTGTGGATCATTGTGGTAGTTATTACCTATCGATCATTTTTGGTTCAAACTCTATATGGTCAAAAGCAGTGCCTCTTGAGAGAAGAAGATGATCGAGCATCACTACTAATCATCAGTAGTTCAATACTTCACTGAAAACGTGGTTTGATCTGTGACTATTTGTGAGTTTTCATTACATAGTGCTTTTGTTTTTGGTTATTCTATGTGGTACATTTACCTTCGTGGTGTTACCCATGTGGTAATTATTTTTTCATTTTGTTACATATTTGGTACTTATATCATTGTGGTGTAACATGTGTGGTAATTCTACATTCATGGTGTAACCTTTGTGGTGTTATCTTCGTGGTGTTACCCGTGTGGTACTTCTATTTTCGTGGTGTTACTTGTGTGGTACTTCTATCATTGTGGTGTTACCTGTTGTACTTATACCATTGTGGTGTTACCAATGCGGTGTTGTCTTCACGGTGTTACCTATGTGGTACTTCTACCATCATGGTGTTACCTGTGTGGTACTTTTACCTTTGTTGTGTTACCTGGGTGGTACTTCTACCTTCATGGTGTTAACTTTGTGGTATTCATCCCTATTGTGGGAGATGATTTTATCTTGATAACTTAGGTATATGTATGGGTATATACCTAAGTAGATTTTATGTATATTGCTTCGTGCTTTGGGGTTTTCCCTTTTTTGAACTCTTGGAGACCTATGAGGGTATCGGTATCCCTGTTGAGTATTGTTATACCCACCCCTACATGGGCTTTTCCCGCACCTTGTTGTGTCTCGTGTAGATGACTTATAGCATTTATCAAGGCTGAGGGAGCTAGTACTTGATGGTGCTTGGGGGTAGGATTGGACGGTACATGGTGTTGGACCTTTTGGTGTGACGTGATGTAGGGACTACAGATCGTGAGTTGTACCTACCCTCATGTAGGATCGTCAGTGGATGATCCATGAATTATTTTGTACCTTTCAGTTGTATTTGTACATTTTAGTTGTACTTGTACTTTTTTAGTTGGGCTTGAATTCCAGACTCTTTACTTTCAACACTCTTTTTATTACAGTGGTTTACTTTGTGGTTACATCTAGTTGTGGTCTATTCTGTGTAGTTACTTCTTGTTGTGTTCTTGAACCATGTGTTTATATGGTAAAAAGGACAAGCCTTCCAAATTGGGATACACCTTTCCAGTGCTAGTCGCAAGCCCCTGGACTATGGAAGGCGGGCTTGGGGTAGTCACGACATGGGCCCTTGGGGAAGGGTTGTGAAAAAGTGGTATCAGAGGAGTTTAGTTCTACCGAATAACTACGACTCTGATCTTTTCGGTGTGGAAAAATAGTGTTAAGTGTTTTGAGTGTGGTTTTTAGTTTGAAGACTCTAGTATTAGTGTGGTGGTCGACGTATCCATACACCAGGACCCTGACATTTGATCTCTGACTTAGTGCATGAAAACACTGATTGAGTGTGTTTTTAAAAAAAAATAGAATTATTTGGAGTAAGCTCACCAGGTTTATCTTAAAGACCGTGGTGCACCTGTTCCTCATCAGGACGTCGCCGCTTAGACAGCCGCTCAGGCTTCCTGAGAGAGTACTCAGCGATGGACCACTGAGCGATGAGGCCTTGGTGCTAGTCCCTCTTAAGGTGTTAGTACCTTCGTGTGGTGTACAGGCAGCACCACTACCCATTGGGTGATTGTTTCTATGAGCCCCACCAGTAGAGGACTCATGTCGACCGAGCATGTTGCACGAGTTCCAGCGATAGAGGCCTCTATGTTATTGAGAAGAGACAGATTCCTAGCCAGCTGAGGACTGGATGGAGGTTGTGGCAAGAGTATTCCACCTAGTTTAGACACTGGTAGAAAAGATGGTGATATTATCTTATAGTCTATTATATTGAGTGACCTTGTGGGTTGTCTACATAGTGATGAGGCTTCAGTATGTGGACTATTGTCTGAGATATTACCTTCGGGTAGTTTGTCAGCTATATCACTACTCATTAGACAATAGTTACAACCAGTTGTACTCGTAGAGGACACATTTAGGCCTTCTGCCTTACACAAGTTTTAGCATTGGATACCCCTTAGGTTTCGAGGCGAGCCTGACTCACAGGCGGATGAGGAATGGATTGAGGAGGTGGATGAGAGTTCTCTAGAGATTCTACAGCTTTAGCAAGATGAGTTGTCAGTAGCTGGGTGTTCACCAAGGTGTACTAATCATTCCTGGTACTCGATGAATATGATATGATCAGTTCTTTGGGGCTCGGTCATTCGAGCGTGGTGTTTTTAAGGACGCCCAAGCCAGCACTATTCCTCTATGCATTCTTTCTTATGTTAGGGTGCTAGAGAGAAACTTTGTGGTTGACTGTTCATTGGCTGTGAAAATACATCTAGTGAATGTTAGTAGTGGGAAAGCAGGAAACCAGTGCCATTTTCAAGGACTTGGGCATATAAAACGTTTCAGTAAGAGGATTTGATAGGGATAGAGAAATATGAAGGGCTGCAGATGTGGGAGTGGAGATAGGAGAGCATCATGAGTTGGTGTAATTTTTGACATGTTAGAACCACCACCTCAATGTGGTCACCACTAGGCCCAGGGAGCTAGAGGATGGGGGAAGGGAGTAGCTGCATGCAGTCAAGGAGTGTGACCCACAGGCTCCAAGAAAGGTCATAGGTACAGTCTATGTATACTACTAGATTATGTATTAATAGATATAGAAACTAATCATTCCATCTTACAATGGATCTTGTTCAAGACCTAGTATTTCAGATTAATCTGTTGACTTGACCCTCACATCTGGTGATAACATTGGAAGGAGACTCGATAATCACACTTGCGTTGACTGTGCGATTTGACCCTTAAGGTGAGTGTTTTAGTCGGAACCTCTTGGTGACAGTGTCGAGGCCTTACAATGTTAGTTTGGGTATGACTGGACATCTGCAGTCAAACTCAGATTGGTAGTATTAGGAATAAAGGTTGTGGTATATCTACAACATTGGGATGGGGTTTTCATTAGTTAGAAAAATAGGAAAACCACACAGCATATGATAAACTCATGCATATGAGGGTGTGACCAATCACTCATGAGTCAGCCAGCCTTACCCTCATGGAAGCATGAGTTTTGAGTTTTCTGTTCCCAATAGGAATGGATAATGTTCCTACAGTGCTATGACATTGAGATATTCTATACTCTTGGTAAGGGGAACGTGGAAGTAGATGCACTTAGGAGGAGGTCTGGTCTACAATAGTTGAGTGAGGCGTCATAGTATCTAGTCACGCTGCAGATATCCTTCGTGGATAGTGATGAAGCTACTTACCTCCAGTCTAGGACTATAACTCCCCCACTCCTTTAGAAGGTCTAGGAGGCGTAGGTTAGGGGCATTGACTACGAGACTCGACATGGTTAGATATCCTTAGGGAAGGCACCTCATGGATATTATGTAGCCAGGGAGCATGTCAACCTCTTTGGAGGATTTACATTGGTACCAGTGGTGCTCCAGGAGGAGGTGTTGACGGAGTTCATTACGTCTCCTATGGTGGTAGATCCTTTGATGGTGAAGATGTACCAGGATCTCTGGTGTCAGTACTGGTGGCCAGAGATGATGAAAGCAGGGGCAGAATTTGTATCACGATGTCTCACTTGTCTGTAAGTGAATACTGCACAGATTTGGCATAAGTCTTATGCCGAAAGGATACATAGACCCTTGTTGTTCTAGGAGGTGGACCACATATTCTAGAGAGTCTCTCCTCGATGGGGACTACATATATTTGGCCATGGCCTCAAGTTATCATTGAGGATTATGAGTCCTTTTCTGATACTTCAGAGGATAGGTGATGTAGCCTACTGCTTGGCTCTTCGACCGCAGTTGGTGAGGTTGCATGATGTCTTCCACATATCTCAGTTGAGGAGATACGTGAACGACCCATCACACATCATTGAACATGGGTATTTGGACATCGATAATGGAGTGAAGCATACAGAGGTTCCAATAGAGTTTGAGAATCTATAGGAGTGGGTCCTTCATGGGCAGTCGATACCTGTCGTACGCGTACGCTGGCAGCACAAGAACCTCTAGGAGAGCACATGGGATCAGGAGGCTCAGATTAATGCTCCATACCCTCTTTTGGTGGTTTTTCCTTTGTTTTGGATTTCAAGAATATAAATCTGCAAGGTGGGGAGAATTTAATATCTGGGAAATTCTGTATAATATTTTTATTATATAAAATTATTTCGAAACCTCAAAATCAGGCAGTGCACAATTCTGAGGCCCGGAGTTCCCGGAATGATCCGTTGAAGTTTTGTTAAGATTTTTCTAGTGTGCATAAGAAGTTTTCCATAAAATATGGAATAAATCTTAAAAGGTTTATCGTATCAGAAATCTGAGGGGACCATTTCATTTAAGATGGCGGGTTTACCCTAGGCACAACTTATGTTTTGTCAGCGTAGGCCTCCAATGAGAAACCGAAAAAAATGGAATAATCATAAATAAAATAATTAAATAAAGTTATTTTATGTTTCCAATTCTAATTACTCAAAATGGTAACTCAGATTGAAAATTTGAGACCACCACTGAACTCATGAGGGTATGTCTTCTTTAGGCAGATACTAACCTTAGCCGGCACGGGCCACTAGTGAAAGATAATTTTGGGCCGTAAGTAAAATAATTAGGTGACAATTATTCAATTTCAAGAATTCAAAACATATAATAAGTAACTCAGATTAAAAATCTGAGAGTACTTTAGGGTTCTTTGGGGCATTTTTCCATTAGGTACAGCCTAACTTTGACCGGTGCGGGTCTAGGGGGACTCTTATTAATTTTTCGAACTGTTTTTCTGGTACGTTCAGTAAATGTGAGAGCAGAGATTTTGTTATTTTGAAATGTTGCTCGGATTTAAAATCTGAGGGCACCATTGAATCCACAACACCAAGATTCACTTAAGGGAGATTTCACTTCGACCACAATAGGTTCGGAGAAAAAGTTATTTTTTGAACTTTTTCATAGAATATATAAAATAACTTTTTTATTTTACTTTTCATCTATTCATCCAACGAACAAGCAGTAAGGTGGGACCAATGATGTGTCAAGCCAGTAAATGGCTTGACCCTCCAATCTGAGTTACAGCAATGCCGGGGGAAATTAAGAAGCTTCCTAATTAATGATCCCCATTAACTCCCCGCGTCATTACTTTTCCTCCCCCTGTCATATAAATTTTTAGCTAGGGAAGAGGTATCTGAGAGCTTCACTAAGAAGTGAATTGTTGAAGGAAGGCCATGATGCCATACCCTTAGAAGATGACGCTGACCCACCGGGAGGTGATGGATGACACTGAACCAACCATGGGTGATGTGTGAGTGGCGTCTTTGTGAGCCAGTCGCTGGAACTAATAAACGGTACACCAGTAAGCGTGGACGATCCACTGACGTTCAAGGTTGGTGTTATTTTCTTTTGAGCATTTTTTATTCCCTATTCCCCATTCTTGAAATTTCATGATGAGAACGGGTCAACCGACGAACGGGTTGACCTGCAATTCATCCGTCTTTGCAGAAGGATGATGTGGGGTATCTTTGTAGGGATAATCTTATGTTCAATTCAATTGTTTATTGAACTCCCTTAACATCCTCCATTTTATATGAGCTAATGCAGAGAGCATGGGCCTAAAAACCTTGTTCGAACCCTACGTTTTTTTTGCATTCATTGCACCACCATGGAAGACCACGAGCACATCGACGCTTGCCGCAAGAGGAGAGCCACAACTCATCAGCCACTACAAATGGAGGAGGTGTCTGGCATGATTATCGGCCACGAGAATGGAGGCGATGTGATCACCGCGCCACTGGTGAATGGAAGCCGTGACTTAAGCCATGGTGGAGGCTAAACTCGCCTCTGGTGGGTTTCGCAATGACCGAACGGAGCCCTCGCAGCACCGCCGATTCACCAACTGAATAGCCTTCTGGCCGTTTGGAAATATTGGAGATCGGGGGGGTTACAAACCACCACGCCAGACTGAACCGGGCCGAAACCCTCGGTCTGGCCGCCGACCTTAGCTAGGCTGCTTCCCTCAGTTGTGCAACCGCCCTTGACCGGGCTGCCGCCCTCGAAATGGGCCACCACCCTAGGACCGGGCCACCACCCCACATGGGTCAGGCTGTCTCTTTGCGATCCACCCCATTTTGGTTAGGCCACCCTTATGGGATTCCCCCGTTGTGGGCCAGGATAGACCTCAGCCTAGTGGGCCGAGTCTACTATGGCCCAGCCCCGACTGGGTCCAAAATCACATAAAGGTCCATATCTTGAGAACCAGACGTCGGTTTAATAAACTGTCTACAATATTGAGATCCTTATATTGAGACAGTCTTTTTAGTTTACATCTCTTGAGTTTTGGAGAAAGTTGGAGTATGGCCGGGTTGGATCGAAACTGAATCCAACTGGGCCCCCGGAGATAAAATGCTTATAATTCACAGATCGGGTGTCTGATTGACACATTGTCTATCACGTTGGAACCCTTACGACATGGAAATTCATTGGGTTACTACTTTTTGGAACATAGTGATGTTCAAGGTGTGACTGATATCTCGAGTGCATATTCTACAGAACTTGATCGCACCGGGTGCGAGGAATTTTGTGGCTAGTAGGGAGGCGGTGGATGGAGACAGATCATGGGGAGTTCAGCGCTAAGTGATCATATGTGGGTCTGTGCATACCAATCCTGTGTGGCCCATATACTGTGTGGGTCCGCGTTCATCGATCCTGTGTGGGTCTGTGTATACTGATCCTATGTGGGTCAGATCTTGTGTGGCTCTGTGCATAGCGATCCTATGGCGGTCAGCGCATACCGATTCTATGTGGGCCAGATCCTATGTGGGCCAAAGGGGTTTAGTTACCTATTGACTCTGGGCATTTCAGATCCTATGAGGTTCATTGCAAGGGTCAATACCAATCAATCCATTGTGGATCAAACTCCGTATGGTGAGAAGAAGTGCCTCTCGAGATAATAAGATGATCTAGCTTCACGACTAATCATTTGTACTTCTCTACTTCACTTAAAACCTTGTTTGACCTGAGACCCTTTGTGATATTTCATTATGTAGTTATTTTGTTTGAGGTTATGCTATGTGGTACTTTTACATTCATCATGTTACCCATGTGGTACTTCTATTTTTATTATGTAACATGTGTGGTACTTCTATCATTGTGGTGTTACCTGTGTGGTACTTCTACATTCAGGGTGTTACCTTAATGGTGTTATATTTGTGGTGTTATCCATGTGGTACTTATATTTTCATGGTATTACAAGTGTGGTACTTCTATATTTGTGGTGTAACCTGTGTGGAACTTCTACCTTCATGGAGTTACCTTCGTGGTGTTATCTTCAGGATGTTACCTGTGTGGTAATTCTACCTCCATGAAGTTACCTGTGTGGTTCTTCTACGTTCGTGGTGTTACCTGTGTGGTACTTCTACCTTCGTGGTGTTACCTTTGGGGTATTCTTCCCTCTTGCGTGAGACGTGTTTATCTTGATAAATTAGGTATATGTATGTTCATATACCTAAGTAGAGTTTATTTCTATTACTTTATTATTTGTGGTCATTCCTTTGTGGAACTCTAGGAGACCTATAGGGGTCTTGGGTCGTAACTGAGTATCGTTATACGCGTCTCTGCACGGTCTTCGCCTGGACCTTGTTTTGTATTATGAAGACAATGTACATCATTAATCAAGGCTGAGGGAGCTAGAACTAGATGGTTCTTAATGCTATGACTGGATGATGCATGGAGCTGGACCTTTTGGTGTGACGTGACGTAGACACTACTGATCATGAGTTGTACCTACCCTCAGGTGGAATCCTCGGTGGACGATCCATGAGTTCTTTTGTACCTTTCAGTTGTATTTTTACTTTTTAGTGGTACTTGTACTTTTTCAGTGGGTCTTGTATTCCATCCCATTTATTTCAGAACACTTTTTACTACAATAGTTTACTTTGTGGTTATAACTAGTTGTGTTGTAGTCTGTGTAGTTTATTTATGTTGGGTTTTTGAATTGTGTGTTTATACAGTAAAAAGGCAATGTGTTCCCATTATGGATACACCATTCTAGTGCTAGCCATCGGCCCCTGACCTATGGAAGGTGGGTTTGCGGTAGTCATGGAATGGGCCATGGGGGACGGGTCGTGAAACAGGTAATTATATAATTAGACTTTTTTATATCTATTAATATTTATTAAAAAGATATTAATTAAACCTTAAAAATGACACATTCTTCTATATTACTAAACACGCAACAACATGTTTCTCCAAATTATTATGTTGCACACAAAACTGAGTTACAACAAAAAATAACAAATTATTATTATTATTTTAAATAATAGTTAAAGCATATTTTTTGTATTTTTGGGAATGTATGGAAATAATTATATTATGTTCACACATTTTCACATTATGTTTTTACATTTATTAAATAATTTTTATATGCTTAAAATGATAATTAATTCAATTTAAAGCATAAAATACTATAATATTTTTTTATAAATGTAGTTTTATTGCCTTTATTTGTCACGACCCGTCCTCGGGGACTGTTCCGTGACTACCCCAAGCCCGCCTTACATAGGCCAGGGGCTGGCGACTATCACCAAAGGCGGAAATCCCGATAACTGGGAAGGCATTGCCTTTATAAAAGTAAACAAAACACCAGAGAGTACAAGCGGAAGTAATACACTAAGTACAAAAGGAAGTGCTGAAAATTAAATGGGCCATAATACTTACCCAATCGAAAGTATAGCTACAACTGAATGAAAGTACAACAGAAAGACAAGAAGCTAGAAGAATAGAAGCAGCTCCTAGGTCATCCACCTCATATCCTACCTGAAGGGTAGGTACAGATAGCGCAGCTCCTAGATCATCAACCACAGATCCTACCTGAAGGGTAGGTACAGATAGCCTCCACAACGCTCTCTCCCATCAACCTCCTATGAGTATCATCTCGTCATGAAGTCCACCTCCGGATACATACTCGTCATGAGGTCCACCTCCGGGTACCGTCCAGTCCTCGAACACTCGGCCTCTGTCAGTGCTGCCCGTCGTCTGTAACCAACACAACAAGGTGCAGGCATATCTCTTGAAGGGGTGAGTATAAAGATACTCAGTAGGGACCCCGAGACCCTCAAAGTCCCACTAAATCCAACAAGGATATCCACAAATAAGTATCTCAATAGATAACTCTTGCTTAGGTATAAGCCCATACTTATACTTAAGTTATTAAGTAACCCATCTCAATCATTAGGGAACACAAAGGTTATGACATCAACGGATAACCACTAAAAAGGTATATGCCTATACATATAGCTAAGTTATCAAGTGACCCATCTCAATCATGAGGTAAACATAGAGGTCATAGACTCATCTCAAACTAGGATTTTCATTATCGAAACTGTAACTGTTGAAGAGCCTCGTCTCTAACGAGTACAGTGATCTTGTCACGACTCCGAAGAAATTCTCTCTAATTTAATACTATTGAGGTTCTCCTCCTGTCGAGTACCGCGGGTCAGCCACCAAAACATAGTAGTTCTTCCCTCTAGGGTCTTCCACCGAAACATAGTAGTGCACCCCCCCCCCCAATAGCCTGCAGTGGTACTCCTTCTGTTGAGTACTGCGGGTCTGCGGCCTTCTACCAGGCGCTCCGTCCGCCATGGGTCTGCACCCAAACACAGTAGTGCTCCATCCACTGGGCTAGTCGACTCACTCCAAGTCGAGTCGGTCAAGCAGCCGTTAGGTCTCAGCTAGCTACACAGTCTTCGTACTTCATACGCTCGTCTCCGAGAGGGTCCGCTCTACGAGCTATAGGTCGATACTCCAAGTATCAAAAAGTCCCACAAGGAAGTATCTCAAAGGACCACCTCATCATAGGGGTCTCAACGCAACAGACGGCGCGTCAATCGGACGCCCGGTCTGTGAGTTATTAGCCTTTTCGTCCCAGGGGCCCAGTTGGTTTAGTGTGCGAACCAACCCGGCCATATATCAACTGTACCCCGAACTCTCACAGGGTATACTCATAGGGACCGTTTCTCAACATGATCACCAATGCCGCTGACGGTTCGTCAAATGGACGTCCGGTCTGAAAGTTATCAGCTTTTCCGTTCTAGGGGCCCGGTTGGATTTTGGGTTCAATCCAACCTGGTCACTATCCAACTGTGTCCAAAAATCGAGCTTAGTAAGCCAAAAAGTCCGTCTCACTAAGAGAAATCCAACAAAGTCGACAGCACGTCAATCGGACGTCCGGAGCTCAAGTTATAAGTGTTTCCGCTCCAAGGGCCCAGTTGGTTTCGTGTTCGATCCAACCCGGCCATACCCAAAGTTCTCAGAAACCTTGGGTGTAATATACTGAAACAACCGTCTCGATCTAAGGATCACATCGCAGCTGACGGTGCGTCGATCAGAGGTCCGTAGCCCAAGATATAGGAAAATGACTGAAAACTGTCCGAAAATAAGGGGTTCGGGCCCGGTCCGACCTGACCCGATACTCCCCCCCCCCCCCCCCCCCCCGGGTCAGCCCAAACAGAGTCGAACCAAACCAGGTCCGGGTCCGGCTCATTAGGGCGCGGCCCGACCCGATGGGTGCAGCCCGGCCTCACTGGCGTGGCCCGGCCCGGCCTGGCGCGCTCAGTTGGCCCGCACGGCCCGCTCGGCCAATGCTGAGCTGAGCGGATAGGGGGGGGGGGGGGGGGCGTTTCCCCCTTGTTTGTGTAACCGCGGCCCCCATGTGAGGGGGGCCACTCCTTCGGCCGACCAGGGGTTACGACCCCCGGTTCCTGGAAGCCGGCTGGTGCTGCTGCCGCGGGACCGACGGGGTCCCGCCCTTCCGAGGTGCCGGCGGCCGGCGGTTCCGACCACCCGGCCTTGCACTGCCGCGGCTTCGAGTTGCTTCCTTGTCCGACCGGTGTGGCGCGACAGCGCCGTGCCCCTCCGTCGTGGCCCCGCTCCAGCCGCGCTGTCTTCGTGGTTCTCCGGCGCGGCGTGACGGCGCCGCGCCCCTTCGCTGCCGCCCGACTCCGGCTGCGGGTTCGTTCGGCCTCAACGGCGCGGCGCGACGGCACCACGCATATTCGTCACATTTCTCCAAGATTCCACACTGTGCCGTTGCACCGCGCCGCCTTCTTTCGGACCACAACAACACATCAACAAAAGGGGGGTGGAGAGTCTGTCGTGTTCGTGCGGTCCGACCTCCCCCCGGTAAGTTGATATCAAGCGGCCCAAAGATAAAGGTGAAGAACAGCCAAGGATAAATTCACGGAAATAACAAATAACCCCTACCTTGATAACGAGATGATGTTCGAAGTGCGTCCCATAAAGTTGCTTCGTGGGAGAAGATGATGACGTCGCTCACCGCACACTTCCACTTCCGAGTTCGTGCGTCGGTGCGTTGATGACGAGGAGGGAGGAATGAGGTTCGTCGTAGAAGCACCACGTCAGAAAGGGGGGCTCTGAGGAAGAAGGCCGAAGAACGTCGGGGAAGAAGCGTCATCGGAGTTCTTCGCATTCTACGCTGGAGAAAGAAGTTCTCTCAAGCTCTCCACCAAAAGGCGCAAGAACGTGCCCAAAATAATAGAATATAATATATTATTCTTGGTGGCAGAAATTAATTAAGTGGGCCCACTTAATTAAGTTCATGATGGTTTCCACAATTCAAAATTCAAAAAGCGGAGAGGCTCCGCCAAATTAATTTCCCGAGTGGATGACATAATTAATTTGGGGAGTTTTGAGGGGGGTTTAGGGGCCCGGGTGGTCCCCACCTAATTAACAAGGAGAGGGTCAAGGAGTTTCCTCCAATTAAATTGGGGGGTTGATGAGGTTTTATTATCGTCCATTAAGAGGGGATTTAGAGTCCAAGAGGCTCTCCCTCATTAATGGGGGAGTATTGAGAGATTTCCTCCCCTCCCATTAAATGGGGGGTTAAGCCCCGTGTGGACCCCATGTCATAACCTCTAGTGGGAGGTTATGTTGCTCGGGTGGTCCCCACCCTAATTATCCTCCCATGGGAGGTTAGGGTGTGGCGGTCCCACCACCAACTCCCATGTGGAGCTTTTAACCAACACTATCAACATGGCGTGGGTTCAACAATGATAAAATAAGTTTTCAGTTATTTTATTTTATTATTCCACATGAACCCAAAAACCAACTCTCAAACCTGATCATCTGCCGTCATGGTGAAAGTCCTGTTAAGTAAAAACCGGCGCTGCGATTCCATTGGTGCCCTCAGATTTCGATTCCGAGCACCGGTTCGAAAGTTAGAAAAACTCACTCGTTCGTTCACTGAACGTACCCGAGCTAAACTTCGGAAATTGATTCCGAGCACACCGGACCTCAGAATCAGGCGCCGTCAGAAAATGCGTTCTTGTAAAATCTCAAAGAAATTAAGAAATAATTTTACTTGAAATTTCCTAGACTTTACATTACTCCCACCTTAGGGCTTTACATCCTCGTAAAGCTTTAACACAAACTGGGGATACAAAAGCGGTACTGACCACGCATCTGAGAATTCTGCTCCCATGTGCTCACCTGGAGGTTCCCGTGCTGCCTACGAAAGCGCACAATAGGAATCGATTGTCTTCATAGGACCCGCTCCTTTCGATCCTCAACCTCTTCTAGAACCCCGAAAAATTCAACCCATCACCAACATCCATCTCCTCATGGTCAATGATATACGAAGGGTCGTGATCGTATCTCCTTAGCTGAGATACATGGAAGTCGTCGTGCACCTGGTGCAACTGAAGTGGATGGGTCAAATGTTAAGCCTCCTCGCCTACCCTGCTACGGACCTGAAAAGGTCCGCTGAACCTCAGAGATAACTTACCACCTTGGCCACATCTCTGTAAACCTCGTCGAGGTGAGACCCGTATGAGGACGTGATCGTCATCCTCGAACACTAGAGGTCTCCAATTCCTGTTTAGAACTGAAACTCAAAACTCCTGCTGTCATGAGGGTAAGGTTGACCGACTCAAGACTGATCGGCCGCACCCTCCTATGCATGAGTTTATCCTGTGCTACCTGGTTTTTCCTTTTTTCCGACCAAGGAATACCCATCCCGACGTTGATGTTAATCCACAACCTTTTTGCCTAATACAGTCAATCTGCGCATGAACTGTGAATCCAATCCATACTGAAACCAACATCGTAAGGCCAGGACACTGCCACCAAGAGATTCCAACTGAAACTCTCGCCTTGTGGGTCAAACCACACTATCGGCGTATGTGTGATTATCAAGTCTCTTCACAAGGTATCTCCATATGTGAGGGTCAAGCCTACGGCTTACCGAAAACTCTAGGCCTAGGACAAGATTTGTGGAAGGAAGGAATGATTCATATCAACATCTGTTACTATGGCTTCTAGTAGTGGACACAGACTATCCCATGATTCATTTTTTAGGGCCATTGGGCCACACTCTTTGACTGCATGCAGCTGCACTCTTCCCCCGCTCTCCAGCTCCCTGATCCTGGCGGGGACTACTAAGGTGGGTGGTTGTAGCATGCTAAAATGTACACCACCTCATGCTGCTCTCCTAGCTCTACCTCCACGACTGCTGCTTCACAGACTCATCTCTTCTTAATGCTTCCTCTTATTGAAACATTTATCACGCCTGACTCACTAGGACTAGCGCCAGTTTCCTGTTTCAAACTGCACTGTGTCGTCTTGATCCGCTCCAGGATGATCTGCATCTTCTTTTCCTACAATCTGTAAGAGCTTTTAAGATTTCTCTTTTTCCAAAAATAGAAACTTGGTCTCATCCCCTGGTTGAACCATGACCATTTCCTAATATAGTCAATCCTGACATGAATGATGCATTAATGCCTTGGATGACGTCGTAAGGCCTCGATGTTACTACCAAGATATCCAACCGTCACTCTCGCCTCCAAGGGTCGAGTCACACTATCAGCATCAGTGAGAGGTCACTGAGTCTCCTCCAGTAGAAATCACGAAAGTGAGGGTCAAGTCAACAGTTTTAACCGAGACCTCTCAGTATCAACTGAACAAAAGGACATAAAAGCAAACATCAAAAGGATAAGTGTCTTTTTATTACTGCAGCTCATAGTACAAGACACAAATAAAATAGCAACATGAAACTAGAAGTACCAAGAACAAAAGTAATCCACTAGTTTCGCTCCTATCCACCTGCCTCCTGAGCTCTACTACCTTGTCCACTGCTCGGCTGTTGCTCAAGCACCCGCCACTACTTCTGCCTCGGTGGCTCCTCCAATGCCTGCAGATCAACTGTGCGGGTAGTCAGACAGTCACGTGCCAGGTGACCCTTCCTGCCGCATTCAATTCACTTCTTGTTCCTTGTATAGTTGGCTCTGTTCCTCTTGGACCTCTGCATCATCTGTCTACTTCCCATAGATGACTCGGCTACTGATCGAAAATCATGCAGCAAAGGCAGCGGCTCCTGAACACGCTCAGGGTGTAGAGCTAATGGTACAAAGTCCATGCTTATGAAGGTCTCGATGTCTCCCCAGGTGAAGGTCATACAGTCGTAAAACTGGAACACGTGGCTCCACCATCTTCCAGATGCTGCCTGAAGGAGGCTGGCAGCAAAGATCATCATGAAGTCTGTTGGAGTACCCATTATTCTGAAAACTCTCACCACAGCCTCCAGCCAATCCTCAGCCGCCTGTGGGTTAGTCTCTCCCCAGAACCTGGGTGGTCTCTGGCACTGGAACTCGTACAGTGCGCTCAATAGACGTACACTCTCTGCTGTCGGGGCTGGTGGCGTCGGTGGCCAAACGGGTGGTAGTACCGTTGGTGCCTCCGATGGTGCCTCAACTGAAAGAGGGCCCTGTACCGAAGCCTCATCGCTCGGCAGGCTGTCGGTTCGTATATCCCTATGGGCTATAGCTGGTCGTCCGTCGAAAGGCATCCTAAAAGGAACATACGTGACATGGTCAAATGATTTATACCTGGTGAGCTGACCTCGTTTGAGATGTTTTAAGGGAAAACATTTGAAAACACACACGCAATCAGTGTTTTCGTGCACAATGTCAGAAATCAGAAGTGAGGGTCCTGGTGTACGGATACGTCCGCTGCCGCACCAACACTAGACTCCCTAAACTGAAGACCACACTCGGTACCCTTAAAACTATTGCTTCATAGAAAGAAAAAAACAGAGTTATAAGTTCTGCGGTAGAACCGACTCCTCTAATACCAATTTGTCACGACCCATCCTCGGGGCCCATGCCATAACTACCACAAGCCCTCCTTCTATAGTTCAGGGTCTGGCGACTAGCACCAAAGGCGTAAATCCCGATAACTGGGAAGGCATTTCCTTTATAAAAGTAAACAAGACACCATAGAGTACAAGCAGAAGTAATACACTAAGTACAAAAGGAAGTGTTGAAAAGTAAATGGGCCAGAATACAAACCCAATCGAAAGTACATCTACAACTTAATGATAGTACAACAGAATGACAAGCAGATGGAAGAATAGAAGCAGCACCTAGGTCATCCACCTCGGATCCAACCTGAAGGGTTGGTACAGATAGCACAGCTCCTGGATCATCCACCACGGATCCTACCTGAAGGGTAGGTACAGATAGCCTCCACAACGCTCCCGCCTGTCAAACTCCTCCGAGAAGAGTCTTGTCATGAAGTCCACCTCTAGATACTGACTCGTTGTGAGGTCCACCTCCGGGTACCGTCTAGTCCTCGATCACTCGGCCTCTGTCTGCGCTGCCAGTCGTCTGCAACCAACACAACAAGGTGCGAGCATAGCCGGTGCAGGGGTGAGTATAACGATACTCAGTAGGGACCCTGAGACCCTCAAGGTCTCACTAAATCCAACAAGGATAACCACAAAGAAGGATCTCAATAGATAACCCTTTCTTAGGTATAATACCATACTTATACCTAAGTTATCAAGTAACCCATCTCAATCACAAGAAAACACAAAGGTTATGAAATCAACAGATAACCACTACCTAGGTATATTCCCGTACATATACCTATGTTATCAAGTGACCCGTCTCAATCATGAGGTAAACACAAAGGTCATAGACTCATCTCAAATGAGGATTTTCATTATCGAAACCGTAACTGCTGAAGAGCCGCGTCTCTGACGAGTACAATGATCCTGTCACGACTCCGAGGTAATTCTCTCTAACCTAAGACTGCTGAGGTACTCCTCCTATTGAGTACCGTGATTCAGCCACCCAAACACAGTAGTGCTTCCCACAGGGTTCTGCCACCCAAACACAGTAGTGCACCCCACCCCCCAATAGCCTGCAGAGGTACTCCTTCTGTTGAGTACCACGGGACTGCGGCCTTCTACCAGGTGCTTCGTCCGCCGTGGGTCTGCACCCAAACACAGTAATGCTTCGTCCACTGGGCTAGTCGACTCACTCCAAGTCGAGTCGGTCGAGCAGTTGTCAGGTCTCAGACAGCTACATGGTCTCCGTACTCTGTACGCTCATCTCCAGGAGGGTCCGCTCCATGAGCTACAGATAGATACTCAAAGTATCACAAATTCCCACGAAAAAGTATCTCAAAAGACCAACTCATCATAGGGGTCTCACCGCAACAGACGGCGCATCAATCAGACGTCTGGTCTGTGAGTTATTAGCCTTTTCGTCCTAGGGGCCCAGTTGGTTTCGTGTGGAAACCAACCCGTACGTATCTCAACATTTCCCCGAACTCTCAGAGGGTATACTCATAGGTAAAGTTTCTCAACGTGATCACCAACGCCGCTGATGGTTCGTCAAACGGACGTCCGGTTTGAAAGTTATCATCTTTTCAGTTCCAGGGGCCCAGTTTGATTTTGGGTTCAATCCAACCCAGACACTATCCAACTACGTCCAAAACTCGAGCGGAGTAAGCCAAAAAGTTTATATCACTAAGAGAAATCCAACAAAGTCGACGACACATCAATCGGACGTCCGGAGCTCATGTTATAAGCGTTTCAGCTCTGAGGGCCAGGTTGGTTTCGTGTTCGAACCAACTCGGCTATACTCAAAGTTCTTCGAAACCATGGGTGTAATATACCGAAACGACCGTCTCGATCCACGGATTTCATCACAACTGACAGTGCATCGATCGAAGGTCCTTAGCCCAAGATATAGGCAAATGACTGAAAACAGTCCGAAAAGAGGGGGTTCGGGCCCGGTCCGACCCGACCCGATACACCCCCCGGGTCGGCCCGAACCGGGTCAACCCGAATCGTGTTCGGGTCCAGCCCATTAGGGCGTGGCCCAGCCCCAGGGGTGCGGCCCGGCCCTGCCGGCGTGGCCCAACCCGGCCTGTCGCACTCAAGCAGCCCGCGCGGCCAGCTCGGCCGGTCCCGAACTGAGCGGACAGGTGGGGTGTGATACCCCCCTGTTTGTGTAACTACGGCCCCCACGTGAGGGGTGCCACTCCTTCGGCCGGCCGGGGGTTACCACCCCCAGTTCCTGGAAGTCGGCAGGCCCGGTACGGCTGGCCGGTGCTGCTGTCGCGGGACCACCGGGGTCCCGCCATTCCGAGGTGCCAGCGACCGGTGGTTCTTGCCGCTCGGCCTTGCACAGCCGCAGCTTCGAGCCGTGGCCTTGTCCAACCGGCGCGGTGCGACGGCACCGTGCCCCCCCCCCCCCCCGCCGCGGCCCCGCTCTGACCATGGTGTCTTCTTTTTTCTTCGGGGCGGCGCGATGGCGCTACGCCCCTTCGCTGCGGCGCAACTCCAGTCTCAGGTTTGATCAACTTCAACGGCGCGACACGACGGTGCCGCACATCTTCGTCACATTTCTCCAGGATTTTGCAAGGTGCCATTGCACCGTGCCACCTTCTTTAGGACCGCAACAACACAACAACAAAAAGGGAGAGGAGATTCGGTCGTGTTCGTGCGGTCCGACCTCCTCTCGGTAAGTTGATATCAAGCGGCCCAAAGATAAAGACGAAGAACGGGAAATGATAAATTCACAGAAAAAACAAATAACCACTACCTTGGTAACGAGATGATGTTCAAAGTGTGTCGCGGAAAGTGGCGTCACGGGGCAAGATGATGACGTCGCTCACCGCACGCTTCCACTTCTGAGTTCGTGCGTCGGTGCGTTGACGACGAGGAGGGAGGAAGGAGGGTCGTCGGAGAAGCACCACGTCAAAAAGGGGGGGCTCTGAGGAAGAAGGCCGAAGAAGGTCGGGAAGAAGCGTTGCCGGCATTCTTCACATTCTTCATTGGAGAAATAAGTTCTCTCAAGCTCTCCACCAAAAGGCGCAAGAACGTGCCCAAAATAATAGAATATAATCTATTATTCTTGGTGGTGGAAATTGATTAAGTGGGCCCAACTTAATTAAGTTCACGATGGTAGGCACAATTCAAAATTCAAAAAGTGGAGAGGCTCCGGCAAATTATTTTCCTGAGTGGATGACATAATTAATTTGGGGAGTTTCGAGGGGGGTTTAGGGGCCTGGGTGGTCCCCACCTAATTAACAAAGAGAGGGTCAAGGAGTTTCCTCCCATTAAATGGTGGGGGGTTTGAGGAGGTTGTATTCTCCTCCATTAAGAGTGGAGTTACAGTCCAAGAGGCTCTCCCTCATTAATGGGGGAGTATTGAGAGATTTCCTCCCCTCCAATTAAATGGGGGGTTAAGCCTCGTGTGGACCCCATGTCATAACCTCTCGTGGGAGGTTATGCTGCTCGGGTGGTCCCCACCCTAATTATCCTTCCATGGGAGGTTAGGGTGTGGCGGTCCCACCACCAACTCCCATGTGGAGCGTTTAACCAACACTATCCATATGGTGTGGGTTTAACAAAGATAAAACATGTTGTCACTTATTTTATTATTATTATTCCACGTGAACCCAAAAACCAACTCTCAAACCCAATCATCTGTCGTCGAGGTGAAAGTCCTCTTATGAAAAAACTGGCGCTGTGATTCCATCGGTGCCCTCGGATTTCGATTCCGAGCACGAGTTTGAATGTTAGAAAACCCAGCTCGTTCGTTCACTGAACGTACCCAAGCTAACCTTCGGAAATTGATTCCGGGCACACCGGAACTCGGAATCAGGCGCAGTCAGAAACTGCGTTCTTGTAAAATCCAAAAGATATTAAGAAAAAAATTTCCTTGAAATTTCGGGGTCTTTAAATTATTGGAGAACCCTTTTTAAATATACTTTTCAATAATTTTTTATGTTTTATTATAAAAAATAAACATTTTCATTGGAATAGAGTCATCAAAATTTATATTGGTTGAAAATTTGGTATTTTTCATAAAAAATCATATTTTATTGAATGGTGAAAAATACTGAATTTTAATTCAAAATTTCATTTTCATAAAATATATTTATATAGTTTATTTTTTCATTTAATTGTTATTAAAGTTTAATTTGATTAATTTTTTTGATAATGTAATCCAATGTTTATCATTGGATTTAATTTCACATTCAAATTTGACATAAACATATGTCGATATTTTGATGGTTTTTTCTTTTAAAAACCACATTTTCTCATTTTTGACAATGAAAATTACTTTTAAATTAATTTCTGCATCTTCTGCGTTTTTAATTTTGAAAAATGGGCTCTATATCTAGAATAATAAGGTAAAATGTATATAAATAAGTCCTTTTTAGTATTGAACATGATGAATAATAGCTTTAGAAATTATTTTTAATTCCCACGGTTAAAGGGTAAATCATGTATATAGGGGTCAATATAAAATGATAATAATATAAAACTACCATGAAACTTATCCTAATACTCTTTAATGAGATACATCAAACCAATAAAAATGTTTTCATGAATATTTGGCCATTGGAAGCAACATGGGTGTGATTATGACACTTGTAACTTTTAATTTAATATAAATGAATATATGTTATCAACATATATCTTCTTAAAAAAAATCATAATATATGATTATATAATTGATATCTTAAACTATATATTCTAATTAGAAAGATAAAATTATTTCCTTCATCTGGGTATTTTATTTATAAATTTTGGACATTAAATATATTAATTTAGTTATGGCAATATTATTATGCATTGATTGATTTATTAATAACGGAGACAAATAAATGTTATTATAAATATTAAAATAAATATTATTTTACCTAATTAATTTTAAAAATGATATTTATAAGTGAATATGGCATATTATAAAACTATAAAGTTTTTTTTTGAATTTATCTCTCTTATTGAATTTTATTTAAATTCAATAAAATGAATAGTGTAAAAATTGACATAATAGATGTTTTGCAGAAATAGTAATTTATTAAATTCCTTAAAAATCCTAAAAATACTTTGAAATGAAAAAGTATATATTTTAAGCTCTAAAAGTACATTATGTGTCCAATTTTTTGAAATGGACCACATATAATTAACATTAATAGTCTCTTAATTATTATAATGTTGTTACCACAATTAAAATTAATAGAAAATAATTAAGGGAAAAATGAAAACATAAGGATTAAAATAAAATAAGTAAATGTATAAAAAGTATTGGATGAGATGATTTCGAAATATCCTCATTTATATTCTTCATATCTACATTTTTAAGATTTTTAATTAAAATTTTAATTTATATTAGTTTAAAAATTCAAGAGTTTCCAACGGTTTTCCTTCCCTCTCCTATAAAATGGTACATTCTATTCTCTAAAAAACTCACTTCCAGAACACTTTTGTTAGGAAAATACCTACCAAAAATCATCCTATAATCCCTACCCTCATTTGAGAATACTTCCATAGGCCATAAAGCCTCCCAAGGAAGCCTTTTGGTATCAACCAAAAGGATTTACCTGATTAATAGGTAACACCCTCTCTAACAATTTTTAGTTTCATTTCCACTCTCCACACCCTAAAAAGTTTTTATAATATTATTAAATAACAAAATTAGTTTCCTAAATATACTAGGATATTTTTATGATATTTTTTGATCTACACTTACACATAACTCCATTTAATGGGTAACAAACATACAATTTCTGTGTACGACAGACTAATACCTCAGGAAATAATGATTGCTCGAATTTTCCTACCACCACTCATGGTGGCCATTATGATGGATAATATTTTTAACTATAATATATATTATATTTATATTTTCTCTATTCAATTGTTATTTTTATTTATAACATACCTTTAGGCTTTCCATGTAATGTAAATATGATAATTGTATTTGACTAAGTGTGGACTACCGCCCCCTCAAAGCGATATGACTCATTCATGCTATACATGGAATGTATAAAGGATAGTTTTATCAAAAATATGAGTCACAAATGAAATTAACATAATACATTTATTAAAATATAAAATTATTTTATTTTATTTTTATTCTTTTAATAGGACAATGAAATGAATATAGCGTTCATTCATACGTATGGCCTACCGTCTCCATGGACGGTTCATTTCATTTCTCATCTGAAAAATATATGGATTATTCTAAATTCATATAAAATGGATATATATGATATTTAAATAATGAATAACATTTTTAAGATTATTTTCTATTAACCACAGTGATAATTTACATCAAAACAAGTTCATTTTGGACTCAAGTACCAAATATTGACAAAACATTTGATATAAACTTAAATAATTATGTAATTTTTATAACATGTTAATAGGTGATATAAAAGTAATAATAAACCTAAAAAGGTTATCAATAATGATTATATTAACCTAAGTTTATTATTTAGTAAAATAATGAACGTATGAGACAAGTAAAACTCAATGTAGGGGACTTCATATCAATATACTTTCATTGAGGCATATTTTGGTAATATGAACCACATAATTTTATAAGGTGTATAATAAACCCCTTTGAATATTTATTTCATTCAAAAAATTTCAAAATGAATATTTTCTCAAAGAAGCATTTTACCATTCAACCAAAGGAATATATTCTAATGTATGAGGCGATAGTCACTTTTCCACCGACGTGACCATTATTTGATATTTGGATTCCACTACAGGACATAATGTTTTTAAAATAAAAATAAATACCATATTCTCATTAAATGTATTTTTTTATTGATAATGGTTTGTAGAGGTATTTATTATGTCAGTTTCTTGAAATTATTTTTTGTCATTGAAAAGGATCTATTAATACTGAAATATAAATAATTGAAATATATATGTGTTATGATTATAAAATGGTACTTGGACATTTAATGGGTGGTTACATGATAAACCAAAGATAAGGGGTTACATGATAAACCAATTATGGTTGGTTCTGTGATAAACTATGGATGGGTAATTAAGTTATAACCTTCAATTCATTGGGTATGGAATTTACTGGGTTATTTATTCCATTTAGTGATATGTTTTGAAGTCGACAATATAGTTATTCAATTTAAGTATGTTAATGTACCATGCTACATTTATATATTATATATGATTTTTAGGAGTTTTATTGTAAAATGTTGGTTAAAATAGAATAATAAATGATATTTTTTTAGTGAAGGGTATTTACTACTTCATAAAGGTGAAAAGTGTTAATTTTTGATAAATGTTTTAGAATTTACATGTTTTTGTAAGGCTGGCAGTTTACCTTCATTGTGTATTCCTTAATAGGCTTCTTATGATCATCACATATTTGAATAGTTTTTTATAGGATTTAAAGGTGAACATAGTCATGGATTGGATCAAGTAAATGTTATGATGTTTAAACATGAAACTATACCATGTTTATTTTTGAAATATTTTATTTTATAAAAAATTGATAGCCTGTAGACTTGTTTACTTTTTATTATTTGAGATGTTATGTAATAGTAATAGCCTAAATATCTAAAAATATAAACCTTAAAATAACCTATATGTGAATTAAATTCAAATTATTGACTTATCTCAATAGTATGTAATGTTTAATGATGGGGCCTTATAGTTGGTGTCGATGGTCAGTTTAGATAACTTTAATGGTTACAATATTTTTAAAATATTATCCAAAAATTATTTTTAATTTATGGTGTAATATAAATGAAATTTTTTTTATATTACTATGTTACTTTGTCTATGATATTTCTGGACATACTGGTTTTCCAATGAGGAAATAGGGAAGTAGTGGTAGGATGACCTACATAGGAAAACAACCCTCCAAATCACCATCCTGAGATGGTCGGAATCGAAAATAAAAAATTTATTACAATGATGGCACAGTTGACATAGGTGATAATTGGTTGTGGTTTCCTTGCATGAGATCTACTAGATCAACCATATAAGAATATGTCGGTATTAGAGAATTTAATAAGGTAATGTCCCCCATTATTAAGAGGTTCATCTAACCACATTCATACTGAAGGGTGGATTGAAGTACTTGAAATGAACCTTGATGTAATGGAATGTCTAGAAAATCAAAACGGTAGTCTTGTTGTTTGTCATTTTCAACAGGAAGCTGATCCATCTTGCTCAATGATTAAAAATATCAGAGGATGTTTAGAGAATAATGCCAAGGAATAGGATTAATTTAAGAATATCGTCCTTCAGAAATATTTTACAAAGGTTGTTCGACTTATCATGGAAAATAATTCTAGGAATTGATACATAAGAAGAAAGATTTTGTGACTCAATATGAATAAAATTATACATGTTTCCCAAGGTATGTCCCAAATTTTATCTGGGATATTGATAGTACGATGAATTGATTTCACATAGGACTGAAGTTGAAATATCAAATTGAATTTACTTCTCATGAGGTAAAAAACTATGAGAAACATGTATGATGTGCTAATAAGGTAAAAATGGAAATTTTGGATGATTATATGTTCCATGAGATAAATAAAAAGAAGTTATATTGGTGGGAGGATATGATAAATCATCCATTAAAGAAGTTTGGAGGAAATAAAACTAAATTTCCAACTTGTGAGAAGTGTTGTAAAAAACATTCTAGAAAATCTCTTTCAAAGTATAATAAGTGATTCCGATATGTTATGACTTTTCATATTTATCATAAATTTAAAAATTAAGATCAATCATAGAATGAAAAACTTGAGGTAAGATTCTCCAGTTCCATTGAGTTATTTCATTATGATATTGTGTGTCTAGAGATGATTACCCTGGGTGGAAACTAGTAGGATCAAAGGAAAAAGGGAATGGAAAAATAATTTTCTTCTAATATGGTGGATGTGGGACGAACAAAAAAAGTGGTGAGAGCTCTAGTTAGCTCAGTATTTTTCAATTATTGATTTGAGGTCTGGGTACCACCAGTTTAAAGTGAAGGAGGATAACATTCCAAAGTCATCTTTTCAAACGAGATATAGGCATTATGAGTTTGTTGTTATTCACTCTGGGTTATCTAATATCCCTTTTAAATTTATGAATCTAATGAATCGATTCTTTCATCAGGGTTTGGATTAGTTTTTGGTTGCATTTATAGATTATATTTTGGTATATTCTAAAAGTCAGTAGGGATATGGTAGTCATTTAAGGATTGATTTGAAAACCTTTAAAGAAAATAAATTTTATGGAATGTTTAGTAAGAGTTAATATTGGTTGAATTTTTTTTCTATTGTCATATTGATTCTAAAGATGGCATAACTATGTACCAGTCAAAAAAACATTTGATGACTGGAAAAGTCATATCAATATCACAAAGATTTCTATTTTTATTGGATTAGCATGTTATTAGTGATGTTTTTTTTGAAACTTTTTTCGGTTATCTATCCCACAAACTAATTAAAACATAATGCAGTTAAGGTCATATGGACCAATTAATTTGATAATTGTTTTCAGGAATTGAAAATAAGATTGTTAAATGCTCCAGTAATTGGAATGTCTTCCAGGAATGGTAAATTTTTTATCTACAATGATTCTTCATTGAAAGGACTTTGTTGTGTCTTAATAGAAAACGATAAAATAATTTCTTATTCCCCATGTTAGTTGAGACTACATGAGTTAAATTACCCTACACAATATTTGGAATTATCTTCTATTTTTTTGGCCTTAAAAATATAGAGATATCATTTGTATGGCATAAAGTGTGAAATATATAGTGATCACAAAATATTGAAGTATATATTAACTCAAAAATAATTGAACATGAGATAGAGGATAGTGGTATAATTAATCTAGGATTATGATATAATAATTAATTACAATCCATGAAAAGAAAATTAAGTGGATGATTCTTTTATTCTAAATAGTAATTCTACATTAACCATCTGATGTTTGAAATGATATCCTTTGGATAATGATATGATGACATTTTTCTTGGAAGTTATTGGTGCAAGAAAATAATCTATTTTGATTCAGGTTTTAGTGAAATCTTCGATATCAAATATAATTAAGAAATCATAGATGAAAGATAGTGAGTTATAGAAAATGGTAGAATTGGTTCAGAAGGTTATGTTACCATAATATTACATTGTTGTATATTATATTTTAGGTTTGGGAATATACTATGTGTTCCTTTTGATTCAAAGCTGAACAAAAATTTATTATTTGAAACTCATAGTTCTCAATTGTTAGTTCATCTGGGCAGTACTATGATGTACATTGGTTATCGGGAGTGTTAATAGTGGGATGAAATGAAAGGAGATATTGCTGAAATTACCATGATATGTTTAATTTGTCACCAATTTAAAACTGAAAATTAGTTACCTAAAAGGATACTTCATCATTTTTCAGTACCTGAGTGGAAATGGGAAAATATAACTATTGATTTCATAGTGGAATTACCAAATAATTATCTAGGTATAAATGTGATATTGGTTATTTTTTATCAATTGACTAAATATACACATTTTCTTCCTATTTGAGATACTCGATCAATATGTCAAGTCTCTTGGTTGTGTCGTAAATATATGTTTAGGTTACACGGTGTTTCTCCCTCCGTTATATCCGATGATGATCCTAGGTTTACTTATATCATTTGGAATGGCCTTCGAAAGTCAATAGCCACTGAATTAAATTTTAGTACATCTTTTCATCCTCAATCAGATGGGTAGTTAGAACGAACAGTTTACATCATGGTAGATATGATACATTCTTGTTCAATTGATTACTAGGGAATTTTGGATCAATATCATTCTTCGTATGAGTTTTCTTATAATACTAGTTTTCATTCCAACATACAGATGCCACCATTTATAGAATTATATGGAATTGGGAGATAAACTCTATTTTTTGGGATGAAGTTAGCGAAATGATGTTAATGGAACAATAATTGGTAAAAGATATGGAAGAAAATTTTCAGTTTCTTTAGAAGTATACGAGGACATCTCAGAGTAGGCAGAAACATTATGTGGATATCTAGAGGAAGGATCTGTCTTCCTAGGTACATGATCATGCCTTTCTATATGTTTATCCATGGAAATATGTGATGGGTTTTTGTAAGAAATGGAAAATGAGTTTGAGGTTCATTGAACCCTATGAAATCCTAGAGAAAATTATATCAATTGCCTCACAAGTGGATTTTTCTCTGTGTTTATCTCATGAACATAATGTTTTTCATGTTTCTATGTTATGAAAATATATATCAGAGCTATCTCATGTTTTGTGTGTAGACATACTTTAGTTGGAAGAGAATCATTCTTATATGGAACAACTATTCCAGATTCTAGACAATATAGAGAAAGTGTTGTGGAATAAGGTTATTCATTAGGTTATGGTTTTTTGGAAAACAAATATGGTGGATGATCCAAAATGGGAAACTGAAATTATTTGAAAGGGAAATACCCTAATTTAATTGATAGGTAAATAAAATTGTGGGGACTCAATTTCAAAATGGGGGGAGGATGTATCATCCTTGATAATTATATAATAATACATTTTCATATATAATAATATTTATGAATATGATATTACTTTTACATTAAAGGGTATACTTTTTTAGATAGTGTACTCAACTTTTAACAATAGGTTTCTCTAAAATCATCCATTGCACCGAAAACTGAGTTATACCAAAATATATTGCATTATTAATTTTATTATTTTAAATAGTAGTTAAAGCCTAGTCATTTTATTAAAGATATTGAATATAACTAACTATATTATATTCACACATTTTTTTAAATTATTTTACGTTCATAAAATAAAATTTAGAGGCCTTAAATGTGAAAAAATCATATTTTATGCATAAAATACTCTGGTAATTTTTAAAAGGCAGTCTTAGCGAATTTTTATGGTAAACCCTTTTAAATATAGTATTTGGAAATTTTTAAATTCTAATTTAAAAAAATAATCATCTTAATTGAAATAGGGACATAATAATTTACTTTGGATAATTTTGTTGTATTTTTATAATAAAATTCATATTTTAATGAATAATGAAAAATACTACATTTTAATTCAAAACTGCCATTTTGTCTGATTTATTATTAAATTTAAATTATCATTTAAATTTGTTTTAAGGTTTAATTTTATTATATTTTTATAATTTAATATAAATTTGGCCATTGGAGGTAATTTCAAAATGAAATTTGATATAAACACTAGTATAAATTTTCATGGTTTTTTACTTATAAAAAACATGTTTTCTCGTTTTGACAACAGTAATTAATTTTCAATTAATTGCTATAACTTCTGTGTTATTAATTATGAAAATTGATTCCATATTTGTAATCATAATTTCCAAATTATTTAAATAGGTCTCTTTTATATTTTGACACGATGTACAATAACTATATAAATTATTTTTACTTACCATAGTTAAAGGGAAAATCATGTAAATAATGGTGAAAGTAATTTTATAATAATATAAAAATACCATAAAACATTTTCTAACACTATTTTATGTGATATATCCAACTGATATAAACCGTTGGACTACAATTTGGCATTTGGAAGCCACTTGGGTGTGATTATAACACTTATTAATTTTAATATAATGTAAAGGAAAATATGTTATAAGAATATATCTTCTTACAAATAAAATTAATGCGGGTTTATATAACTTATCACATTAACCATAAATACTAATTATGACATTACAAATATTTTATATATCATTTTATTTTACTTATAAATTTTATACATTAAATAATTATATTTAATAATGACATAATGATGTTGGATTGATTACATTGTTAATAAAGGAATAAAATAAATGATATTATAAATAATAAAATGAATATTATATGACATAAAATATTTTATCCAAGATTTTTATATGTGAATATAACATGTTATAATACAATTTAACAATATTTTTGAAGTTATCTCTCTTAATATATTTTATTAAAAATTATTCAAATGAATAATGTAAAAATCGACATAATTGATGTTTCATATAAATAGTATCTAATTAAGTTATTTACAAATCCTATAAAAATTTAAAATAAAAAAAATACTATGTTAATGTATAAAAATTCATTAAATTTAAGATTACTTGAAATTTACACCATATAAGGAAAATTAATAGCCTCTTAATAATTAAAATGTTGCTACCAAAATTAAAATTAAATAATAATAATTAAGGGATGTCTGAAAATATAAGGTTTAAAATAAATTAAGTACATGACTAAAAATTACTAGATGAAAGTATTTCAAACCGTGAACATGTTATATTTTACATATCTCAATTTGTTTTGAACTAAAAAATAAATTTAAATTAATTTAATAATTTAAGTGTTTCTATGGGAGCACCTTTTGTCTCATATAAAAAATCACCCTATCTTCAATAATAATCACACTTCAAGAACCCATTGGTTATTCAATTCCCTTTAAATCATCTTCCTATAATCTGTCACCTAATCCTAGAAGCTTCCCTTATTGATGAAATCTTCCCATTGATGCCTTTTTTATAAACCAAAATGAGTTATCTCTTTAAGATGTATCGCCTTCTCTCATGATTTTCAGTTTCATTTGTATTCTCCACACTGTAAACATTACTTATTCTATGATTACATAAATAAATAGTATCCTAAATATACTAGGTTTTTATTACGATATATATTCACTCTACACTTAGAGACACCTCCATGTAATGGGTAACATAAATACTATTTCTGTGTATGGTGAACTACTGCCTCACGAAATGATGATTGTTAAATTTTTTCAACCACCTCTCTTGGAGGAAATTATGATAGACACTATTTTTAAAAATGAAATATATTATTTTTTAATTTTCTATATTCTTTTTAAAATTTTATTTAGAACATAACTTTATGCTTTCCGTGTTGTGTAAATATGACAATTTCGTTTGAGGAAGTGTGGACTACTGCCCCCTCAAAACGATATAACTTGTTCCCACTGTACATGGAATGTATAGAGGATGGTTTTATTAAAACTACGAGGAATTTATTAAATTATTATTATACTTCCATTATAGTGTACATTTATATCATATAATCCTTATTTTTTTAGTATAATAATGAAACAAAAGTAACGTTCATGCGTACATATGGAATGCCATCTCCAAGAATGGTGCTTCTGATTTATTATCTCTAAATATTATAGATTATACTAAATACATATATACTTGACATATATGAAATTTAAATCATGAATACCATTCTTTGAAAAATTGAATTTTGACCACATGGAAAATTTACATCCAAACGAGGTCCATTTTATCTCTATTACCAAAAATTGAAAAAACATTTGATATGAACATAAATAATAATATAATATTTATAGTATGGTATTAAGTGATATTAAAAGACTAATAACCCTAAAAATGTTATAATGAAATTAGAAATTAATCTAACGATATTATTCAGGAAAATGAAGAACGTACGAGACATGTCAGACTGAAGGTAAGGGACTTTGTCTCAATATCCTTTCATTGAGGCATATTTTGATAATATACATAACATTATATTATAAAATGTATAATTAACCCATTATAAATTTAAATTCATCCAATTTTTTTTCAAAATGAATATTTTTTCTATGAGTAATTTCACTAAAACAAGGGTTGTTTTTTAATCTATACGACGATATTGAGTTTTATTCTCTAGTGACCTATATTCGTTATTTGGATTCCTCTTCAAGATATAATGTTTTTAGAAGAAAAATAAATACAATATAACATTTTCATGTGTTTTGTTATTGAGAATGGTTTGAGAATGTATTTTTTAAGTAAATATCATGAAATTATTTCGTGTGATTCCAAATGAACTATTATGAGTGAAATGGTGATAATTGAAATCATTATGTTTTGTGTTTATATAATGGTAGGTGGAAATATGATTGCTTGTTTCATGATAATGAAAAGATGAGTGGTTACATGATAAACCAAAGAACGGTGGTTCCATGATAAACCAAGTACTAGTGGTTGTGTTATAACCTTCAATGCATTGGGTTTGGAGTAAGTTGTATGGTTATTCCATTTACTGATATTATGAAGGTCGACCATATGGTTGTTCCACTTAAGTGTATTTATGACCCAAGTTTCCTATATATTATATATGTGATTTATATATATTTATTTGGAAATATTTGGGTTATAAAAATTGTAATAAATGAGCATATATGTAGTGAAGGGTATTTAATAGTTCATAATGGTGAAAAGTAATAAATTATGTAAAGTGTTCATGCATTAAATGTTTTTATAAGGATAATAATTTTCCTTCTTTGTATATTACATACTCTGATTTTTTTTCTCATCCCTTGTTTGAAATGTTTTTCATATGTTTTAAAGGAGAATAGATGCATGGATGGGATTAATGAAAATTAATGATGTTAAAACATGAAATGAAACCATGTGACTTTTCAAAAAAAATTATGAAAAAATTTAAAATATTTAGAAATATTTAATTTGTATAATTTGAAATGTTATGTTATTGTTATATCCTAAATTTCTAAATCATTATACCTGAAAAGATCATCAATGAGAATTAATGTCAAATTATTGATTTTTCTCAATATTATGTAATGTTTAAGGCCATGGTCTTATAAATTCTTCCCATTACACTACCAATTAATCTAGAGTCTTACATTACTTGTTCCCCATTCCATTTATTTTATGTACAACACACTCATCATATATTGAATAATTAATTTAATTCAAAGAAATATTCCTTAGAAGATGTCTATATCGAGTAATGGATACAAGTTGATCAATATTGACCCATTAAATCAAATAACATTTAAAGGATAAATATTAAGTAAAAATTGAATATTTTGTAGTAAATAATGAGAAATATGATAAATGATATGGATAGTTTGGGAACATTTAATTTCAAAAGTTCGTATGAAATTGAATATTTCAGGGGGGGCTATGAAAATGATTCAAGGATGTTAATTTCAACATTATCCAAGACCAAATAAATCATAAACCATCCAATTGAATAATAATTATGGTATCAACACAAAATATCCCATGTTGAGTCAAATAAATGGTTTCTATCATTGATGAATAAAAATACCCTAAAAATATATTTTAAAAACATTCTTGAGGAATATAAACTATTCATTTTGAAAATAAATGAAATTTTTTTACAATAAATAACATTTTTAAAAATTAATTAAATTTAACCTATATAACTAGAAAAATAAGATTCAATGAAATAATGGTGGCTAATTCTATTCATGTAATACTGGGTAAAAATAACATTCTTTTTGCACGGTAAAAAGCATCAAAAAGTTCCTTGTTCTGAAAGTGACTATAAGATTCCATTGACAAAAAAATTAAAATAAAATATTGGTAAAAAAATAAATTAATAAATCATTTTGGAAAGGTTTAAGACGTTTTTTAAAACATTTTTAGAAAATAGGGTTTTTTGATGAAAACATGTACTCTCACTAAAAAGATAAATGATGACATGTTTTCATAAAATCATTTTCAAAACAATTTTGATTAAAAAATTGTGTAAAATGTTAAAATTAAATTAAAAATATCATTATTGTCTATATTAGAATAAAATTAATTTTTTTTAAATAATGATTAGATAATTTCTATTAATGGTAATTCATGTGTAAACAATCACAAATAAAATTATATTATTAAGTAAACCCATGAAATGACAATAACATCTAAGTGAGAATCAATAAATGAATAAATTATGTGTATAAATATTAAATCCACATAAAAAATTTATAAATACGGAAATATATAGTGAAAATTTATTATTCAAATAATCTTAAAATATTAAGGACAATGAACATATGATATAACCCAATGAAAAAGAACCATGTTATGAATTTTATTAACACTTGGTATCTTTTAATTAAAATATTATTAAATCAATACATTGAAATTGAGACTTAAAATAACTTGAGTATTGTATTCTACAGGATTTTACATATAAATGGGGTAGTATATAAACAATTTAACAGAAACTATGATCGTTACATTAATATATGCCTTAATGAAATGAAATTGAGAAGGAATCCATTACCTTGCATTTCCTTTTGGGTGAAATTCCTTTAACCTCTTTTATAATGGTTTTTTGAATTTTATTAACTTATAAAAAACCAAAAAAATATTTATAATATCATATATATTATTCTCAGAATATCTTATTACTGGTTTTTCAAAAAGCTTTTATTATTTTTATCTTTTTTTGGGTAACTTGTTAGGTTTTTGAGTATGTTTTTAATTGTTATTTTTTTATTCTTAATTTGATCAAGATATCATCATATAAAGGAGTTAAAATAGAACGTAAATAAAATATATATTCACTATATATGTATTTATACTAATCAATAAAATTATGAAATTGGAAATTAAATGCATCATTAATGGAGAGAGTAGGTCGTACGAACTCATGGACACAACTTCAATTTCATTGACGTATTTAAAAAGTAAGTCATTTGTACATAGGATTGGTTGTGGGTGTAATAAAATTATATAATAATATTTACGATATATATCTCATATTTTTATTAAATTCTTCATTTATTAAATCCACGAATACTGTGAACAAATTACATCGCTCTGAGGAGGCGATAGTCCACACGTCCACAAACGATGTAATCGTATTCCCGAAAAATGGAAATCATACAGGTATCTACTATAAAGTAATTATAAAATCCTAAGAACATATTCAATATCATATATATTATATATAAACTCAAAATCCATCATTATTCCAATCCTGTATAGGCGGTAATGGAAGAATGACTGATATTGTTTAAAGAGCCGGCACTCTTTCGCACACACAAATGATTATTGTGAGTCCCATTTATGGGATGTGTGTGTTAGTGTAGGTCATAGCAAGAAAATAAAAAAATTTATGTTTATTTAATATCATTAGGTTTTTATTCATTAAATATATAAGAATAATTGAATGGTTTAGAAATAAATGAAACCAAACAGGTCGTTAATGTAAGAACTCAGATCTTCGTTTCAGGTATGTTTTTCCTTTTCTAGTCGTTTTTTAGAAAAAGAGGAAAATCTGGAAATTTTCTAACTACGCGCCATGTACTTTATGAGTACATGTCGTGTGCTTTGATCCTTTGTGAGGATATGTGCTGGCCATGTCCGGCCACACACACGCTGTGTAGGGGTGATGTGGATGCCGCTTAATGCGGTGTACGGAAAGGGGGAGTACACACTGTGTACTCAGAAGTACACATCGTGTACTTTTTCTTATTTTGTTAAACAGACCAGGGTCATGTCTAATCCTTATTTCTGTCTTCTTCTTCGCCTAATTACATCTAGAGCATCCAAGGAGGCCAAATATTCTCTGAGTCGATGATCCGTCACCGGTTATCAAAATCGAACGCCATCAGTTGAAATAGAATCGCAGCGGTGAGTTCTTGTTTCTTCCTTGGCCACGTTTCCTGATTCTTTATTTTATAAAAGTAATCTGAGGTCGATTGTTTTAGACGTTTTTGTAGATCTTTTCCATTCTATGCCGATTCACAGGTCGAGGTTCAAGTACATCGATCTCCTAAGATCAAGGTAGGCGGTTTGTTTCCCTACGTTGAATGTCTTTGAGTTTTTTTGTTAGAAAAAGTGTCGGATTCCCATGTATCAGGTATCTCGGGTTAGAATTTTGATCCTGAAATATTATCTACCTTAGATTGCTTGTATGATTGAGGTTATTAGATGAATAATGATTGCTTATTAGCGTGTTTTATTATCACCCCATGGGTGTTCTCCCTTGTTTTGGGTGTTTATCGCCGTTTGGTTTAGGTTTCCAGTGAGGCATACCTTGTTGCGTTGATTGCCTGCCTTGAGATATTTGATTCCATGTATTGCCTACTGTTTATATGCTTTTGATGAATTTTAGCTATTAGGCAAGTAGTTTTTGAACTTACTTAGGGTTGATGATAGTCATTTACACATGACTAGACTGCTCAGGGCTATGTGAACCTGGTGCGGTAGACTAAAGAGGTAATTGACAATTAAGGGCTTCCCTAGAGAGTCTTTTATAAATTAGTATCGTTCGCAGGACCTATAGGAATTTGACTTTGTGCTTCCCCAGAGTGTCCTTAGTTGCGTATCGAGACTATAGGAGGAATTAGACGTAAGTGCTTCCTCAGAGAGTCTATACCTATCATTGCAAGACCACAGGGGAATTGGTGGTGAGTGCTTCCCATAGTGTCTATGCCTTTGTTTGATTATTTGACTATAGGGTTCTGCCAGTATGAGACACCCATAGAGTCAGTGTGAATATTGATTGTTTGGTTGTGATGATTCCACCAAGCCAGAGAACAAGCTTGTGTTTTTTATTGCTTGTAGTTTAGGTAGTCTGTTGAGATATCTATTGTGTTAATTGCTATGCTTTAAGAATATAGAACTGTTGCTAGATTAATTGGGTGATAATTAAATGATTGAATGATATTACTAAATAAATGTGAATGAAGATTTTTATTATTGTTTAATTAGTGTAGTCTTGTTTCTCTAATGTATTTATTTCATTTACTTTAATAATATTCCTCACTAATAGTAGGGCACAGATCTTGTGGAGGGTGCCTACTGGGATTAGGCTCACACCCTGTTTGGGTCCTGCTTTTCGGCCCAAACTGTTTATATGGTTGCAAGTGTGGATAGGGATTGTGGCCCTTCTACTTCAGTTACATGATTACTAGTTGGAGCTGGAGAGCATAGGACCGAGCCTAGGCTTGTAATGCTACTGGAGTTGCTGTTTACATTTAGTACCTTGTTCTCAGTTTTATTCCAGCATGTTGTTGTGTTTGCTACTTTCCTTAGACACTTGTACCTGCTGCATCATTTCCATCATTATTATATTATACATTGCTTCTGCTGTTTAGTTTTAGTTATTGTATGTTGTTTACTTCTTCCTCTATTGACGGTTATTTCCTTTTCTTTGTATACCTTACCAAATAAGGGAATAGTTTCTCCAATGACTCACCAAGGCCCTCAATTCTAGTCGGCAGCCTTCACCATTTGGGGAAAAGCACTTGAGGTCATGTGGGGAATGGAGTACGGGGCACCAGTTGAGTGGCTCCGGATTCGTGTCGTTACAAAGTGGTATCATAGGAGTTTTTTCTTTCTTTTCTATTGAATTACTGTTTAGAGACATTAGACCAGGATATGATAGAATAGGTAAATGGTAAATATCTATGGCCGAGAGTTCTATATCTCGTGTACAGGGAAAAATCCATGTTACATCAAATATTTCAATTTTTGAGTTTTGCAAATGTTACAGTTTAATTGATTTCACCGTTGGGTGGTGCACTTGTTTTGAGTTGTTACTATTTATATGACTGTGGTTCTATTTTGATGCAACCATATGAGATGAGGGCATGTGATATCATTCATTATATAGGAACTCATTAAGAAATCACATGTTAGGAATTTTTCTATTCCATCTATATTGCATTAGAAATTGCATGCTATTGTGATAGAATTTGTGATAGACGATGCATGCTGTTTTGATAGCTGCTATGATAGAATACCTACTACGTTGATAGGGTATCACTTGTTTAGATCCTATTTATCTAAGATTCCAACCTTTGGTTTTAGAGGTGTTTTCGGCCCTCGAGGATCAGAATTTGGTGGATCGTGAGTTTGTAATACTGTTTACTTGTTATATACATTGTTATGATGCCATGCCTTGATTCGCGAGGAGTATGGGCCCCCACGGACCGGAATAAGGAACCTTAATGCTTGTTTTTCTACGTTCTCTAGGCTCCGGTGTAGTTCTGAGTCTACTGTCTGGAAACACCCAGAATACACGGTGGGTACTTCATGACTACACACCGTGTAGTTTTTAGTCGTATCACTGACTGTGTGGACAGGGACCCGGGGTTGTGAATGTTCTTGTAGGAACACGCCGTGTAGTATGACTTGGGTATCCTTCCATGTCATGAACAACACGGGTTGGGGATTTCCTTCAAGTACACGCCATGTCCATTTGGAACACGCCGTGTAGGGTCGGCCGTGTGTCGGTCCATGTCGCTAACAACACGGGATAGGAAATGTTGTCCAGTACACGTTGTGTCTCCTTTGAACACGCCGTCTAGTTTTGTCTTAGGGGAGCCGTGTGATCTAGCGGTGTAGATGAATACATAGGTTGGTAAATTCGTATGGAAACACGCCATGTATCATGTTGACATGTCGTGTAGTAGTGATCAGTGCACCAATCTGTGTGACTAATGACACAGACAAGGGAAAAATCATTAGGACACTCTGTGTAGTGGGCAAACACGCCGTGTAATTTCCTGCTAGAACAGTCCGTGTTCCAAGCCATGTGGGAGTAATCGGGCTGGAATAAAAAGGGTTAGTATGCACCGTGTATCTTGAGAACACGCCGTGTTGCAGGGTGGTTCACACAGCCATGTATGGCCAAGGTACATGCCATGGGTAAAATTTCAGGAAACACACCATGTAGTGGTACTACACGCCATGTAGTCATGTTTTCCCCAAATTTTAGAGTTTTTATCCCTTGTTCTATTTTCCTCTCTTATGTTGCAGCTGTGTTCATCTTTAATAAAGGTGTGATTTTGACTTTTCAGAGATATGGCACCAAGACGCCCTCCCGTTGCACGCCAGGATCCAGGCAATGACCGTACGCTAGATAAGACGGATCAAAGAGTACCAGTAGTTCCACCAATCATTCCGGATATGGCACCTGCAGTGATTCCAAACACAGGTGCTGATGCCCAGTTTAGAGAGGGTTTTGTGAGATTCATGAAGACCTTCCAAGGAGCTTAGCATCCTGCCCTGTCTATGGCAGAGCTGACGTAGGGTTTTAAGAAGTATCATCCTCCCATGTTCACAGGGGTTTGAGGACCTCAGGCTGTAGAGTCCTGGATAGAAGCCATGATATCTATCTTTGAGCATCTGGAGACACCTCTGGAGAGTAGAGTGAATCTTGTGACTTATATGCTGTGAAATTCTGCCAAGAGATGGTGGGATGTGGTTTTGTAAGCAGGGCACCAACAGGCTATGACTTGGGACGAGTTCCATTGTGTGTTCTACGACTACATATACTCGGTGACGCTGAGGGCTGACAGAGCCAGTGAGTTAATGAACCTACAGCAGAGTACTCTAACAGTTATGGAGTATTCCTCTCCCTTCACAGAGTTACGGTGTTTCACTCCCGTTCTAGGGAATGGCGAGCTGTTTTTAGAGATGAAGTATGAGGAAGGCCTCATACCGGACATCAGATCGCAGGTGAACGTCATCTAGTTGAATTCTATTAATTTGATAATCAACCAGGCGCTTATCACAGAGATAACCCTAAGAGAGACCAGTGCTATGGACCAGGGTGGTTCAGCTTCCAGAGCCGATTCTTTTCCGGTAGACAGCAGGAAGCGCCACCGAGAGTCTACGTGAGGTAACTCAAGAAAGCGAGGTAATTCTTCTAGTAGACAAGATCTACCTTCTTGCAACCAAGTGTTGTGATATCATTGTGGAAAAAAATGGGAATATGGAGCCTCAGTGCCCGAGAAACCCAGTGGAGTGCCGATCATGCGGCAAGATGGGTCATCTGCAGCATTTCTACAAGGTCCTTCTTCCAGCTACTAGTCAAGGAGGATCAGTTTCAACTCCGCGTACAGGAGCAAGATTACCAGTTCCATAGAAGACTTGGGTATGGATTTTATCAGGTCGTTCATGCCAGGGTAGAGGCCGTGGATGCAGTGGTCATTCTCTGGGATGGTCAGCTCAGGGATCTCGGGCTACTACATAGGGCTGCATTGTAGGCCCAAATTTTGCAGTAGAGCATATTCATCAGGAGCAAGATCCTAGACCTTCCATAGTTCGAGGTACGATTTTAGTAGCCTCAGATTTATATTCTACACTTTTTGATAAAATAAATTCTCATATCTTTATTTCATTGCATATTGTGGAAAGCCTTAGACTTACTATTTATACTTATGAGGATATGAGGACACTAGACAATCCCTTGGGAATTAGAACGGCTAGTGTGCGACAGTGCTTTGACTGCCCCCTTGAGGTTGGTGGGTGTCGTTTGTGGAGGATCTACGTTTTGGGAATTACCGGCAATGATGTTATTATCGGGATGGACTGGTTAGTTCCCTTCCAGGCCTTTGTCGATTGCTGTCATTGTAGGGTGAGTTTCACATCACCGGAGGTCATATCTTTTCATAATAAGGGTGAATGGAATGTCCAGGCGAGCAGAGCTGGACCAGAGCATCATGGGTTGGGCGGTGTTACGGCCCAGAATGCTAGCTTATATCTGGATGACCAAGGGACTTCTCAGAGGGATTTTCCTCCAGTGTTTAATCGCTTTCTAGATGCCTTTCCAGAAGACTTTTTAGGTTTGCCTCCGGAGCGAGGGGTAGACTTATCTATCAAGCTTGTTCCAGGAGTGACACCCATGCCCATTCCTCCTTATAGGATGGATACAACTGAGTTGCAGGATCTCATGAAGCAGTTGGAGGAGTTTCAGAAAAGGGGTCTCATCCGACCCAGTACTTCTCCTTGGGGTTTTCCTGTCCTGTTTGCGAAGAAGGCAGACGACACCCTTAGGCATTGTGTGGATTATCAGAAGCCGAACCAATTGATGTTCATGAACCGATATCCATTTCCGCAGATATATGAACTCTTCGATCATCTTCGAGGAGCTAGAGTTTTCTCGAAGATCTACCGGAGATCTCGCTGCCATCAGTTGTGTGTCTGACCATCTGATATACATCTTACAGCCTTCCGAAGGAGGTATGGTCTGTATGAGTATTTGGTTATGTCATTCTGCCTCATGAACGTTTTAACAGTTTTCATAGCGCTAATGAACAGAGTTTTCCATCATTACATGGATTCTTTCTTGGTGGTTTTCGTGGATGACATCTTGGTGTACTCTCACACTTAACATGGCCATGCCACCCATCTTCAGATCATTTTTAGTACACTAAGGGAGCATCAGTTATATTTTATTCTCTCAATGTTTGAATTTTGGATGGATGAGATTCACTTCCTAGCTCATGTAATCTTAGAGACAGGAGTATTAGTAGACCCAGAGAAGGTGGGAGCAGTAGTTACCTAGGAGCAGCCGAAGAATGTCTTCGAGGTACAAAGTTTCTTAGGGCTGGCTGGTTACTACATGTGGTTTATACAGGACTTCTCATTCTTAGTAGTGCTGTTGACGGGCTTGACTATGATGGGGGTGAAGTATGTTTGGTCATAAGCCTGTGATTCAACCTTCCAGGAGCTGAAGGGGAGATTGACTTCAACACCGATTATAGTTTTTCCGGAGTCGGGCAAGAGTTATATAGTTTTCTCTGATGCATCTGGCATCAGGCTTGAAGCACTGTTTATGCAGGAGGATCGTGTTATTACGTAGAGATCTTGGCAGTCGAGGCCACATGAGAGGAACTATCCTACACATGCCATGGAGTTTGTTCCAGTTGTGCATGCTTTGCGTTGTTGGAGACATTATCTTCTGGGAGAGCATTTGTGGTATATACTGACCACAAGAGCCTCATGTATATCTTCACGCAGCATGACATGAATCTGAGATAGTGGAGGTGGGTAGAGTACTAACATTCTTTTTATTCTGAGTATGCTTGTACACCTGGGAAAGGCAATGATGTGGCAGACGCACAAAGAACGAGGAATAATGATTGCTTGTTAGCATGTTTGAGGATCACCCCATGGGTGTTCTCCCTTGTTTTGACTTTTTATCTCTGTTTGGCTTAGGTTTCCTGTGAGGCATACCTTGTTGCATTGATTGCCTACATTGAGATATTTGATTGTATGTATTGGCTGCTGTTTATATGCTTTTGGTGCATTGTATCTTTTATCCATGTAGTCGTTGAACTAACCTAGGGATGCTGACAGACGTTTGTGCACGACTAGACTGCTCAGGGCTGTGTGAACCTGGTGCGGTAGACTAAAGAGGGAAATGACGATTATGGGCTTCCCTAGAGAGTCTATTATAAATTAGTATCATTCGCATGACCTATAGGAATTTGACGTTGTGCTTCCTCAGAGTGTCCTTAGTTACGTATCGAGAGTATATTGGGAATTAGATGTAAGTGCTGCCTCAGAGAGTCTATACCTATCGTTGCAAGACCACATGGGAATTGATGGTGAGTGCTTCTCGTAGTGTCTATGCCTTTGTTTGATTACTTGACTATAGGGGTCTGCCAGTATGGGCACCCAGAGAGTCAGTGTGAATATTGTTTTGTTGGTTGTGACGAGTCCACCGAGCCAAAGAAAAAGCTTGTGTTTTTCAATGCTTGTAGTTTAGGTAGTCTATTGAGATACCTGTTGTGTTACTTACTATGCTTTAAGAATATAGAACTATGGCTAGATTACTTGGGTGATAATTCAATTACAAAATTAAATTACTAAATAAATGTGAATGGATATTTGTATTATTTTTTACTTAGTGTACTCCTGTTTCTCTGCTGTGTTTATTTCCATTACATTTTCTATATTGCTCACTGATAGTAGGGCACAGATCTTGTGGTGGTTGCCGACTAGGATTAGTCTTAAACCCTGTTTGGGTCTTGCTTTTTCCCCCAAATGGGTTATATGGTTGCAGGTGTGGTTTGGGATTGCGGCCCTTCTACTTCAGGTACATGATTGCTGGTTGGAGCTGGAGAGCATAGGACCGCACCTAGGCTTGCGATGTTGTTGGAGTTGCTGTTTACTTTCAGTACCTTGTTCTTAGTTGTATTTCAGTACGTTTTTTTGTTTTCTACTTTCCTTAGACACTTTTACCCACTGCATCATTTCCATCATTATTATATTATACATTGGTTTCGCTGTTTAGTTTCAGTTATTTTATGATGTTTACTACTTCCACTATTGAATATTATTTCCTTTTCATTGTATACCTTACCAAATGAGGGAATAGTTTCTCCAATAACTCATCATGGCCCTCGCTGCTAGTAGGCAGCCTCTGGCATTTGCGGAAATGTGCTTGAGGTTATGTGGAGAATGAGGTACGGGGCACCAGTTGAGTGGCTTCAGATTCGGGTCATTACAGTTAAAGAATGTTACCTATTATTTCATTAAATCCATATTATTTATACCATATAACATATAGAGTTTTCATTATTACCAAATTGAGGCTTCATTGATGTGTTTTTGGAATTTTTTATCTTATATGGGCATGTTTTTTGTAATAAAAAAGGCTTGGTAGGTGTAGATATATGGGAGGGTGTGTGCCTTCTCATTGTGGCGGTGGAGTGTCATTCTTGAAAATTTAAAAAGTAAAACACAATTTTTTAGACTCACTTACATCATGTGCCTCCAATAACAGTTCATATTCAATAAATGGGGGTATATGGTATAAATGTTTCCATCCAATATGTTTTGGAATATTTTTCTATGTCATGTTGGATCTTATGATTATGGTTTTGTCCTATGTTAATTTAGTTTTCCTCTTAATTGTTATAAATATTTTTAATTAATTTCAAAAATAGTTTAGTTAAAAAACTATGTCTAACTTATTAGAAATTATAGATTAATCTTATTCCAAATATGGAATAAATTTTTTAAAATTCAGATCACATAAGTTACATAATTTAATTTATAATTAATCCAGAATATGAGATGAGAAAGTGGGGTTTTACGTAAAAATGTTCTAATTGTTGAAAGGTATTGTATCCAATATCAATGTGAAGTTGATTAAATGGAATAAATTAAATTAAATTAAGAAATATTTTAATAAATATACATTTAAGACAAATTAAATTATAATTGGTCTATATAAATAAATTAGAGAAAAATGATGTTTTTGATTATGAAATAGTATTTTCCCTATTCATGAAAAAATGAAACATCTTATATATATTCAAAGAAATCCACCTAGATTAATTTTATGTTTCAAATTCAGAATTGATGTTTATTTTTTCACATAAAATTTATAGAAGTGGTAATGTTTATTTTTAAAACAGTTGTTCCATTAGAAGGGTCCAAAAAATCCTTAAAAAGATTAATTTTTTTTGGACAAAATTAGAGTTTTTCTTATCCAATGTCTAATAAATTCATTGTATGAAAAATATATTTTATTTAATAAATAACATATATTTCTCATTAATATCCTTAAATATAATTCATTAATTTATTTTATTGTGAAAAAACATTTTTGGGATCATAATAATAAGTTTTATAAAAACATTTCCTTTATATTCAACTTTTTTTATTCAAATTTATAATTAATTAAACCCCATTGAATTAATTTTATATTTTTTTAAACTTTGAATTTTTATATGTTAGTTTGAAATATTCATAACATCTAAATTAATGGATAGGTTTTATCTTATTATATTAAATAATAATACATTAATAATATATTTCTGTTCGGTAAAACATGGTCTTGTATATAATCCTTGCCATAGAAGAAAGTCATTATTGCATGTATGTTAAGATAACTGAGTGTTTCAGGGATTACAAGCTCTAGAATAGATTAAATTTTTTAAAACTAGTAAAAATGGCATAAAGTCTCAGGAATTTATATTCATATCTATGCATGGTTTTCTTCTTCATACATTCTATCAAATATGGTTTTATTAATTTATTATTTAAGTGTGTTAAAATAGATATCCATTTATTTCTATTTATTTCTCATGGTTTATAACCAAAAATATACAAATGTGTTAAGGATTTATTTCAAAATCTCATCATTATTCAGGGTTTTGTTGTTTAGTTTTTTCTTAAGGAATTATATCATTATTCTAACTTCATCCCTATATATCTCTTTCTCCACTAGATATTTTTTAATAATATATTTTTTTGATTATATTTTTTTATTTAAGTACTCAAAAGGTTAAGAATATATTTTAAATAAAATCGGACATTATTTCCTATTTACTCATAAATATTTTTCATCCAAATCCAGGTCTTCTAAAAAAATTCATTAATGTTTTTACTATTACTATATGATTATTTAATGTCATTTTTACCCATTATAGAAATTTCTAAAAAAATTCTAAAAGAATATTCAATCATTTTTTTGATGGTGTGTTTTTCCTTGTTAATAAAGTGTGAAACGAATGTTGTTATAAAATTATTCTTTAATAAATTTATTTAGCTCAAACAAGACAAAAAATTATTTGAGGCTTCCTTTAAATGTTTTCCTATTCCTTTTAATATGAAATTTCTTTCCTAATATTTTGGAAATTTTTTACATTCTAAAATTGATTTAAAAGTGAAGATTGTATTTTCCTAAAGAAATTTTTAAGGAAATTTTTATTGTATATATATTAATCATTTATAACCCTTATTTTACCTATAAACTATTGTAGATATATTATAATTATACCATCCTTATGATTTATCTAAAGGGTTTATGTTCAGTTTTATAGGGAAATAAAATTTTCATAACATTTTCAATATTAATCTGGATGATTTATGATTATCTTTGTTGATTGAGGAAATTATTAACATTTCATTCGGTATATTTTAAATATGAATGTTTAAATTGATTTTTTCATACCATTTAATATGATGAATTCATTAGTTCTAGTAACTAATGGGAAGGGCCCACTATAGTGCCTCGATGCATTGGTTAGTTTTATAAGACAAACTATCTTGGGTATTCGCCTAAAGTCATACTCATTTATGTATGAGGTCATGGATTAATTACTTGAATGTATATTTATGATTCCCAAAAATTATCATTCATTAATTATGAGATTTTTTTTGGTTTCCATGTAGATGTTTTATTAGTTATGATATCCAGGGATAAGTTTCAAGCTCATGTGTTTATTGGTATGGAATTATATGATCACTAGTTATTCCTACTGTATTATTCTTCATTATAATGTATATGATTAAATGGAATATGGTTTTAGTTATTTACCTTTCCATATTGATTATAACTTATGAATTCATGATTGGTTCCACTATAGACATACCATTACAGTGCATCTGATCAGACCACATTCTTATGCTTCTATTCCCATGATTTCCATGAAATTTATTATGATTGATATGCAAGGTTATTCTAAAGTTTATAGAGGTGTTATCAAAGAAAATAATAAGTTCTATTTATTTTCTTCAAATGTAATTTTGAATACAAATATATATCTAGTTTCCAATACAACAAAACTATTTGATCCTTTAGGATGTGATCACATGTATCATTAACCAATGTAACAATGTAACAACTAACTCTATGATACTATTTTTGGGAAATTTATAGTTTGTATCAGAGAATGTCTAGTAGAAACCAACAAAACTATATTTAAATAATCATAAACTATAAAAATAATAATTATACCTATCATTATAGGTAATTATAAGTATATTACAACATCATAAAGACTTAGTAGGGAATATATTATATGGTTTCAATAGGAATAAATCTACGTAAAAATATTAATATTTAATGCGAATATACCACTTATGTTCCTAGGGATAAAAAATTTGAAAAGGGAGTATTGGGATTTGACTCAATCATCACCTAGTGCATTACAACGGGCCTTACCACACACGAGTTTAACACTATTGGGGGATTTTATATGGTTAACTATCATTTTATTTAATTCACATGATGAATTATTCGAAAATATTTTTATGATTTGAGAATATTCCCAAAAGAAAAATGAATATAATTTTTAGGTTTGCGACAAATGAATTTTTCTATATATATTAACTGTTTCATATGTTTTAAAATTATACATCTTATATCAAAATATTAAAATCTAATCCAGTGTATAAAATTATTTTCAAATGGAATCTATAATAAGCAATGTGTTCCATATTAATGCATATAATTAATGTAGGTATTTCTGTCCTAGGTAATATAATGATGTCAGATCTGTAGAAACGACTACATATGAACACATTATATCATTTTAGGGTAGAAATCATATATTATAACCAATAAGAATATCTTTATATAATATCCAAATAATATACAATGTTGGATAAAAATTCTATACAAAATAATGTGTCATAAACCTCCATTAGATAATATGAATATAAATCCATTTTTAGCTACTCAATGATTATGTTCCTTAGGTATGATATTTCTCACATTGGGATGTAATGAAAGGGTGATGTTTATCATGGAGTTTTATTATATCTTAGGGGATATAGATCAATGGTGGTCATTGATTAAATATACTAAGGATAACAAAGAAATAAAGAGTGTGGATTGAAATAATTTTAAGAATCCTTTCATGGAAAAATATTCTCCTCATGAAAAACTATAATATATGAGGTACAATTCTTAAGTATTATACAAAAGAAAGCGAGATATGTTTCTAAGTATGGTGATTACATTAAACAGTTAACAAAGAATATTTTAAACAACACATTTAATCTAATGTGTATAAATGGCCATTTATTTAATGGGATTCATATAATCCTTTTGGGAGAACTAGTCTCCCAAAATTTCTCATCATATGATGATATTATATCATTTTCTATCAAGTTAGTGATGTGATTATCCACAAAATATTTATTTTAATGATATTAATAGATGAATATAATTGAAGAAAATAAATTTATAAAAGGTATATGAGAAATATAGATTTTCCCACATGTGATAACATTGGAATGAAACACACTAGTACTTTCTTGAATGTATTGTGAGTTTTTTAGCCGGTGATGACATAAAGGTTGTCTGGCACATGAATGTATTGGTAAGAAAAAATAGTTAATGTTTAGTGTTTAGATAGTAAGGAAGTTGGTAACTGGTCAATTTAATGTCCCAATATTCAAGGTTATATTCCTCAAAATGAGTTATATAACCAAAATCAAGCATATGTTATTACTAATGTGGAAGTGGAATAAATTACTTGAATATTTTGATTAGATAATTACAATTTGGAATTATTTTATCAATGATATTATCATTTTAAAAACATTGAAATGTCAATATAATTTATTGAATTCTTTTTCCATTATGTATTTTAATGCATATGTTGAAAGTTACTAATATACAAGAAATGTTATTTAGAGGCAAGGTCATATTTTTGTAGAATACTTGAATAATGGAATGTTAACCTTTAGTATGTTTCAGATGATGAGTTAATAATGATTAGTTTTGATAATGGAAATATTGAAATTGAATACATAAATATTATTATAATGGAGACCCTGAAAATGGATAGTGATTTCATGAAAAAATTGATTTATGTTGGAGTTTACTAAAATTTTAGATCTAGGGAATACAATTAATATCCTGGGATTTCATTATGATTTTATTTTGATTCATGTTAATTTTGTTTTTTAAAGAATATATGATCAAGTTATTGACATGTTATATATGTGACATTATTAGATACTTTATGTTGATGGGGGTTAAATATTTAATTAAATCATTGAGATTTTAGGATTGGAATTTGATTTGATGTATTTTGGAGTCTTATGGAAAACTAATTACTTAATGTATTTAGTGTACTATTGGGTTTACTTTTGAGGTTTTAGTGATTAATTATTTATAGTGGATAATTAGTTCTAGATATTTTGGTTTGGGTAAATAATTAATGATATTCACACAGACTTTTCACTATATTATAGATCGTATGATATGTTAAAAGTTATTCTTAGTGATTCATGAATAAAAGTTTCATCTTAGATATACATTTCGTGCAGTAAAAAATGAATTTTATATTGACTAAGGCACTACCAAATGATATAATTGGGATTATGAAATAAAATGGTATCATGTAATTACATTATCACATCTACAATATCAATATATTAAAACAACCCATCAAATTTAGTAAAAGGATCCTGAAATGAAAATGTTGTCCCATTACCTTTATCTCCGTCACAAATTCATGGTTTTGTGGTTGTTAACTTTCTTCAATCCATGTTTCCTATCACTCAATATTAATCCTTGGGTGTTATTGTTCTCTTATATTTCCATATTTTCACTTCTACTGCTATTTTACTACATGTAAACCTATGTATTTTTTATTATTTATATCCTTCATACACACATTTATATCTTATTAAGTGTATGTATTATTAACCCATTTTACAATGTGGGATTTCCAAAAATCAAAGGCCTTTATTGAAATAGTAGAATTATGAGGGACAAATTTAATTAAGGGTGGTATAATTTAACACTATGAGATTTTATAATATTTTTCCATTCAAATAAATTTCATTTTCCATAGTTTTTTTACATGCAACATCATGTTTAAATGAACTACAATATTCTTTTAAGATCTTCGTTACATAAAAATTATTTTCTAGAAATTAGATTGGAGGGTTAATATATTACTTTGTATATTATAATAACTATATGGTTCACACATTTATAAATTAATTTTTTCAATTATCAATTGATTATAAAAGAAAATTAAAATTATTTTTAATGAATAAATGTATATCTAAATGGAAGTTTCTATAAGACCAATGTGTTTTTATCTTAAAATTTTAAATAAATAACAATTGGTGAATTGTTTTTCTTATATTTATATGTCATATATTCAACTATATATTTTTAACAATCATAAATTCTTTTTTCAAATAAGTGGATAAGAATAAATTATGTTTCGTGCTTAAAAACTATATTTCTCTTAAAATTCATGTCGTTGTGTTTTCCACACTTATTATAAAATGAATTTTATAAAAATATATGAAATTAATATGAAAAAAAATATTATTATTTTTTATATAATATTTAAAAAATTATCTTTTTGTACTTTTGTTTTGAATTTTATGAAATATTTATTTTTTATTAATGGTGATAATATTGATTTTTATTGAAAACTAAATTTTTTAAAATAATTTCAAAAGATAATTTTTGTTTTAAAATATTTTTAAATATAAAAATAGTACAATTATATTAATAATAATCCAAATTATATATTTTCATTATATTATATTATGAAATTTTATATTAAAACCTGTTATACATAAGGTAACTATTCTTTGAAGAACTGCATTTTCATTATGCTTGGGGGTATAATTTAAAATTAAATTATTCCAATACATTGAATTGAATTTCAAAAAATTGATTAAATATGTTTAATTATCAAAATTAATATTAAGAAATATGATTGACTTAATTTTATTTCATCAAGATTAGTAAATAATGGAAAATTTATTTTCTAAGGGTAATGTAATAATATGGTTTTTCATGTTATATTCCCAATTGTTTAACATAATTTTCCAAACATATAGGAATATTATTTGATAAATTTTATTTTATATTAATAATCATTGGATAATAATTATCTAATAATCCTCATTCATTCTTAGTCTTAAAAGTTAATTTTTATTGGTAAACAAAAAAACTAATTTTCATTATGAAAAATAAAATGATACTAGTGGGTAAACATAAATGATAAGGTAGTAACATGCTTAAAAAATATTTCTTTTTTATGGATGGGCGTGACTATTGACCTTAACCTTCCTCCACTCCATTTTTCACCAATTTTTAGGCTCGTTGATGAATATTTAATTCCCAATATTGAATGGTTTTTGGTATTTACAAATATTTCATTCCTCAATTATAAAATTTCACCACCTAACCTAAAGTCATCTCAACTCGTATGATTAATATTTCAACCAAAACAATTCAAAAATATCTCTATAAATTAATTTATAATGTTCTATAACTTGTAGTCATCCAAAAATGTAAACCCCATGGCCCATAATAATATATCCAAAAAAATTCTAAACAATAGTTATTTTCATCACCAAGATATTTTTATTCCTTCTCTTACCACCTGCAATCAAGTATTAATAATTAAAATATATTGAAACATGTATCTAAATTATACTAAGATATTATTGGGTTTATTACTCTGTACCATACCTCCTCAAGTTCCAGTCAACAGTGCCCCAAAACGGTTGTCCAGAAGACCTCAATCGCACCTACCAGAATGCCAAAGGAAGCCGAATATAAATGAGGGACTTCAGTATGAACTTGGGGAGAAAATTACCTTATTAATTATAATAGAGTGAATAAATATAAATATAATAAATATTATAAGTGACAAAAATAATAGACGGTAGTTGACACTATAATAATTGACATGAAAGTTGAATAATACAATAGTGGGAGCTTAATAAATAAAAAGAAACAGCGAATGATGGTATTTAATATTATGTAGAAAAATGACTAAGAATAGAGGAAAGGGATTCTATAATATACAACAAACTAAAATATATATATAAAACTGTAAAAAATATATTATTTATATCATCTTGAGCATAGGCTCAGTCATCTTCCCTAAAAGCTGACTACATCGCATTGTCTACACTTACGACCATAATTTTTAATCGAGTACGAAAGGCTCCTGAGAAGGTTGTTAGATAAAATACGTATAGGTGGTAACCAATTTATTCTAGGAAATTGTATTTAAAGAAATATTAAATGAATAATGTTCCATGTTTAATTTTGATTCAATGCATGTAGTATAAATAAATATATTGGACAATGTTCATCATCGAGGCCCATCCACCCAACCTCGTTCAACTTATGTTGGTGTGTCAGGATAGAAGGTACCTATGATTGTAATCCAAGTAGGGTAATGTTACATATCATAAATTTTCCCCAATATTGTGATTGGACTTAGAGGACACATCCATACGTTCTCTAAAAAACTGATCAATTCTTATTTTAAATAATTTATTTACATTTGAAAACATTTTCATTATTTCATTATGAAACATGTCAAGACACATTGATCCCATCCATGGAAATTTTGAGAGACATTCAATGTATCACACTAAGTGTTGTGTAAAAGTTAAATTCTATTGATTCTATCCATGGTGACTCAAGTATGAGGTCCTAATAGTCACTCAAGAAGGTAGTGAAAATAACATGAACTAATCTCCGATCTTCTACCTATATCTCACATAGGGACATTAGTCTCTCTTGTGGAATTGTACTACAAATCGTGCCATCTAACTCTTCTAAGTTGTATCCCTTTGGGAATTTGCATCACCCATCTGGATGTAAATAAAGATAATGCATGGAAATCCCATATAAGCCATAGTTTTTGTCAATCCCAACATATTTAATAAGAATTTAAACAATAAAACATTTGAATAAGATATTTTCCAAGGGATCTGTATGTCGTAACCCCATGTATCACCCTTAGAACATTGTAAATAGTAATTCACATTAATGGTATACATATATTGTATGTATAATAAAAGGCCATTACATTTATTCCTAAAAAATATCCATGGGAAATTTTAATCATGGAATGTAATTGGTAAAAATCATTTAATCCATATGGCCTTAGGCATCAATTTAATATCCAACTAATTCAATTCTAACATATCCCCTTGGCATGGTGTTTCGAGTCTAACTCATGTTTCAACCTTGAATCCAATTAATGATATTTATCATGGTATTGATTATATAATTACACCCCATTAGGGCTTTAATCTAATTTTGTACAATGTTCCAATTGGCCTCTATGGCGGATCACATCTAGTTGGATGGAACAACTCTTGGAGATCGACCCAAGGGGATGGTTTTCCCCTATCTATAGTCTCATTGGGTACCATGATACATCTATTTAATTTAATTTAGAAATTTTTTGGAGAATACAAAAAATCTAGGCTCCCAGCACAATGACACAATTTATGAAACAAAATAAAATGATGGGAGAATGTTGGACCACCTACCTTAGCCTCATTGGGAAAAGATATTCTACTATCAACATTTTATTTGAGTTATGTTTTAAAAAAATGATCAAACATTCAAATACCATGAAAATAGTTCAAATGTTCTTTCAAAAAATTAATGAAATGGATGGGACGAATATGTTGAAATAGATTAGTTAGTATCAATGAACAGACCATTAGAGATCTGATTCTTCTGATGAAGACAGAAAAAAAGGTCCTATGTAGGATCAACCATGATTCTTAGGTAAAAGGAGGGAAGATAATTCGTTTATGAGAGGGGATAAAGATATTGGAGAAATGTAGAAGAAGAAATAAATAACTTATTTATTTAATTTAAGAGGGGTATTTTAGTGATTTAACCCATTTTTAACATGGTTCACCATTTTTTCCACAATTTGGCCAGAGTGTGCTCCAGTGAATTTTATAAGGGTCACTTTACAGGGTTAGGGGAAAAATTTGAATAATTTTGTGCACACAATGTAAAATCACTCTACCATAAAAGCCTACAGCACTACACATCTTTGAAACCTATTTTTCATGGATTTGGACAGACCATGTGGCCCCCAGGTTCCTAGTATCGACACTCACATGGTTTTAGAGATACTGTATGGGCTATCATACAATGTTTTCTCTAACTATGTGGCCTAATCTCTTCTATTTTAGTTTCGGGGATCCAGGCTCTAAAAGATCCCCATACACACATGAATACCTCATAATAATATTAGCGACTAATATTAGGGCTGTTTAATTTAATTAGAAAAAATATTTATAGTCAAGAAATTTATGGAAATTTGGGACATTACAACATACCCCGTAATATATCTTCTTCCTAAGATACCTTTCCAATGGTAATATGATTTCATCTAAAAATATTTCCAGTAATTTCACATTCACAATGGCCTCCCACTCCTAGGTTATGTCCAGTACACATCCATGATTCCATAAATCTCATACATTAAGAACTGAATTTCCTTAGATATAATTCATGCTTCGATCAACGAAACATATTGCATGCACCTTGAATGATGCAACAGCTTCCAAATCAATATAATCATGTTGAATTGAATGATAATTGTATAGATGAAACTTTCCATGCTAAGATACATGTATGACATCATTCATGGAATGGTACATATGAGATAAATAAATGATATTTTATTGGCCCAACTCTCTCTACTATCTCTAAAGGACAGAGATATAGAGGTTATATCATTCCATGTCTACTAATTCTCAGTGAATTATCATAATATATATATGAAGAAAGAACCAATATCCTACCTCAATAAGTAGTTGTTTATAGAAATTATTGTTATAACACTTCTACCATGAATAAGCTATAACCATTAGTATTAAAATATGCTGAAATTTCTCAAATGTCCCCTGAACAAGATGACGACCCAACATAGCTGGCTCACCTATCTCTAACCAGCACAAATTTAATCAAAATGATCTACCTTTGAGGGCCTCATAAAGATCCATATGAATCCATGGATGTAATTATTTGTTTTAGGAAAACTCAACCAAAGTTATATTCATTTCCCAAGAACCTATAATATCAAGGATACTTGCATGTAGCATATCCTATAACACCTGAATTGTTTTCTAGGGCTTCCATTCAGTCTGAGCATGATATGCAGTACTCTAGAGAACCTCTGAACCTAGTTCCTTTTACAACACTTACCAGAACTATGAAGTAAAGTGTTCATCTCTATCTGATTTCATAGAATGGGAAACCCCATAAATTAGGATCATCTACTAGATATAAATCCATCCTAATTAATAAATGGATAATTACTATAAGATCAGTAATAAAACAAAAATTTGTTCATCCTATAGATGATGACCCATACCACATCACTTCCTTGAGGGTATCATGTAAATCGTGTCAATAAATCCATGGTTACATCATTATATTTTAACATAGGAATGGATAGATGTTTTAGAAGTCTATAAGGTCACTATTTATCTACCATCACCTACTAATTGGTGGAAAATCGAGTGATAAAACATGTTATCTATATCTTCATACCTATAGAAAATAATGACATTTTATATATATGTATATCTTAGTAATCCTGATATTAATTTCCTATACATAAGTGTGGCATTCTCATATTATATCTTCTAGTATATCAAAATGAACCGAATCATTTCCTTGGAAGATAAAAGTGTCACTTCCATCAATAACGTAGCATGAATGTGGGTTCTCTCTTATGACACCCTCACTCAATACGAGGCCCTCAACATTAGATAAGTGACTAATATGCACCAACTATGGAAGAGGAGATATCTCTATCAAAGCTTCTTGATTAGGTTTTCTATGATATTCCTCAACCCCATGAAAATTTTCAAGGATCAAAGAGGTCAATTTCCACTCACTACTGGCCTCCTTGATGTCTTGTGTCTGGCCTTTTCTACTCAAGTATTCAGCCACTACATTACGCTTTTTGAGTGTGTAAGACAACTCAAAATAGAACAATATGGGGTATTCACCCCACATGCGCTATCATAGATTCATGTCTCACAGTGTGGAGTAATATTTGTGACTTTTATGGTACATGTAAATGGTGAACTACTCACCAAAAAAGTATTGATGACAACGGTGTAGAGAATAAACCAAGGATGCTATCTCGCGGTCACACATAGGATAGATCTACTCATAATTCCTCATCTAGTGGGATACATATGACATGTATTAACCTCCTTAAATTAGAACTACCTGTAGTAAAATTCTATAATCTACACAAAAGACTATATAAAATCTATCCAGATCAAGCATAATATGGATCAAATTTGAAGTGAGTCTTCCCTTAAACTCTATAACATATCTTTCACCAAATAAATTCTAATTAAATTTCACACTTTCCTTGGTCAAATACCTAAATCATGTTTCTATGTTTGATAAGTGTTGGATGAATCAGATGTCATACCCATCTAGCACCAAGAAGTTACATATTTCAAACACATTCGTAGGTAACTCCCATGAATCTATGACACATAAATTATTTAGATCAACTGAAACACCAACCTCATATATTATATAACCCATGAAGTGAAACATTTTAATCCATATTAGTGAGCTTCACACTCTGATTTATCTCTCTTAGTGTACTCAACATGATATCAAGATGATTGGAGTAGTCATTTCAGGTATGTGAATACACCAAGATATCATCTATGAAATCTACCACAAAGGAATTAATATATGGGTAGAATAAATGATTCATTACATCCAGGAATAATTCTAATGCATTAATTAAGGAAAATGAATAAATATATACTCTTACAGACCATACCTACTCCAATACATTGTACCAATTATGTCTGAAAGCCTCACACAGACCTGATGGAACCCCGACCTCAAATTGATTATAGGGAATAAATTTTATCCTCATATCTGGTTAAAGTGGTTGTGAGTATATAGTAGAATATACCTATTTTTTTCACCATAAGCTGGCTTAGTCAGCGGTCATCCACATACAATCTAAGGGTACCATCCTCCTTCTTGTTGAAAAGGATGGGTGAGCCCCATGGTGATGTGTTGGTTCAGATAAATCCCTTATCCACTAAGTCATGAAGCTGTCTATTGAGTTCCTAGAGCTCTGTCGGGTCCAGCCTATAGGGAGTAATAGACACTGGTGCCACACCTAGAATGATATCAATGGTAAACTAACTTCCCTGTCAATAGGTAATACCTATAAATCACCAGGGAATACATCCCTGAAAGGATCTACATCCAGAGGGAAATCCACATGATTTAATCCATAGTCACTTATTAAGATATTGGACATATGTTCTATCATTCCACAAATACCAGTATACTAGAATATAGATCAATTATCCAAAAGATACCTTTTCCATTATATATCTATTTTTTTTACTAGGGTGATGTGAAAGAAACTTGACTGCGATAACAATCCAGTAATGCTTGATAAGGAACATGTCATTCCTTACCGAGAATGATGATCATGCCAATCATCTCATGAATAAATTAAATCTGCATAAAATGGTACCCACCCATTTCAAGGGCTCATCCCATGCACAGGTGTATACACTCTGCATGAACTCTTATCTGTGTGAAAAGGACTTTGACCCCACTAGAGATTTTGATCACTATGACTATACATCCCATAGTTGCATCATATTGAAAATACTATGATATACCTCTATTGAATAAGTGAGATACTAAAGTTTAGGTTACATGAATAGTTCATTAGACTATAGATGGAATAAGAACGTTATCCTCTGGGATAAGCTGAATATCATTGTTATATCCTATGCCACCACATTGATATACTATCTGAGTATCCTCAGTAGGTCTACTCTACTTATTATGGGACAATGAAACACAACTGCTTCATCCATGAATGCATACTAAACCTAAATAGCCCATAGAAGACAACATTCATTCTTGATGATGTTTCACTAACCCTGAATCTAGTGTTGGTGCATTTACATAACTTCAATCTCTTGGAACTAGAGGAAAAGATAAGCATAAACATAAAAGGGGACTTATCCTTCTACTAGCTCAGCAGTCTTTCGGGTTCCTCGAAAACTTGGGATTTTTGTTCCCAAGCCTTACACTCTGGTGAGACACTAAAAATCTATCGATGCATGACTCCAAGATGTTACTTCCCCCATTTATACCCCCAATGTGTCACTTCTTCCTTCCGGATAAACCATATCTTTTCCTATTAGCTGAACTTCCCTACATCAAATTACCGGATTCCCTTAGGTTCTACCTAATGACAAGGTCCTAGTTATCTCTCTCTTATATTGTGTACATCAAAAATAAATTCTCATATGAGAAAATTGAATAAGAAATTTCTTCATGAATGCACCTCACAATATTCATCACATCACTGGTCATGGTCGTTGAAAAATTCTGTAATTTAGTGAAGAAAATAGTTAATTCTATTCCCATTAAGTCTCCTTGCTCATGGTTTATGAATTCTAAAAAATGACCAGTTATTAGATTTTGAGGGAAGAAATATTCTAAAAATGTAGTCTTGAAGTCCTCCAAGACCATACAATGATATAGACCAGCCAATGTTAGCACATCCCACCATCACATGGGGGATTCATGTAACAGATAGGTCTCAAGGTTGACCCTCCTATCGGTAGGCATCTCATTGTGCTTAAAGGTAGTGACCATAAATTCCGACCAGGGTTCATCAACCTAAGTTCTTTTATCCCTTGATAAGGTGGGATTATGATATTGTGATAATTCCCTAGGAAACTCTATCATGGAAGGCACTAGTCAATGTACACCTTGTAATGATTTCATGATGTGAGGGATACTATCCCTGAACTGGAATTGGAACCTAATAGATTATCAGGAATAGGTTCCTCAAGTGGAACTATGGTAGGTATTGTGAGTGGATCAGGTCCCACAACCTCTAGATTAATCTCCTTGACACTTTCTTTGGATACATCATGAGTTATCTATGGAGGAATAGCTCTAATAATTCAAAGAGAATACATTATATATGAATTATAACATATTGGGAAACATATAAGAAAGATAACCACAAGTTTACCCTACTAATGAAACACAACCATCTTCCTTCTCTTGGAGTCAGGTCTATGTGAGAAGAATGAAACACAAAGAAAAACACTAGAATAAATGAATTACATCCCACTACTAAGTTAGAACTCGGTCAATGTCACACGTATATGTTGAAATGATAGATTTAAGAATCAATTCATTTTAATTCATTTAGATTCATTCGTATTTAATTGGTTATTAAAATTCATGATCCAGTTAATTGGGTCCCTAATTAAAATATATAAGGGAGTATACACATCATAAATATAAATGTGTGAGTCAAGTAATTTCATCCTAACCATTACACTAGAGATATGCGTAGTAAGAGATGGGTAGTTTTTTCTTTAAATGATATACCATTGTCACTCAACAACCAAACCAACTGATGTATAATTATACATCAATTGAAAATATTATGCCATCATAGAGACTAAAATCATACTACAAGACATAATTAACAAGAAACATACACAAATCACCTAAAAAACAAGAAATTCACACAGAAATATAAATATTTCATGGAATAAATCATAAATTGTTAATCAAATAGTTCATAATGTGATGGATTATTTTAGTTCATTATCATATCATAGGGAAAAATTAATAGATACCTCATCAAGATAATAATAAATAAAATAAATTGCATTATTTTATGGTGAATTGCATGAAAATCTAATAGCATAATCAATAACAAAATTTAACCATCATAATTAATATAGATTTCCCCTATACATGGTGTAGCTACTCAGAAGAATTGGCTCATTTCCAAATTCCAATGTTCTAGTCTTTTATCTATGTCCCAAATAGTAAGATAAAAAGAAAAAGGATTTGATACCACTTTTTAGCATCCCATGGAATGTGATACTCTACAATGCCCTGAGATAGTCGGCCAAAAGACCTCATGTGTGCCTCCCTAAATGCCAAAGTATCTGACTAGAATTTTTCCCTTGGTAATATTTGTGGGGAGACTATTGCCTCACTAATTAGAGTATAATGCAGAAATATAAATATAAAAAATAGTATAAAAATAGAAATAATGTACAACAATTAAAATAAGAATAATAAACATTCAAAATGATTTATACTATAGGGGATGATGATTAAATAAGAATAATCATCAAATTATGATATTCATTTTCTGTACAAAAAAAAATTAAGCTGGGGGTAGGAGATAGAAGCATATAAACCATGATGAAAAAATATAAAAAAGGTAAAAATTGTATTTTCTTTCATCTAGAGTATTGGATTAGTCCCCTACTCACATAACTCAATCAGAGAAATATAAATTATCTATTGGATTCTACTTGAATCCATTTTTCTACACTTGTATCCATGATGTCTAATCAGGTACCTAAGGTGCATGGGTATTGTTTGATATAAAATCTCATTATTCGAGCATCCACAGTGTCTAGGGTTTTCTATTTCATGAAATATAAAATAATTAATGTTCTCTATTTAAATTAGATTTAGTATAGGATGTATAAATAAATTATTTAAACTATGTTCCACTTAGAGAATCATCCAATCAACCTGCTTTGGCCTATTCTAGTGTATCAAAATAGAAGGCACCTATGATGGTAATTTGAGTATGGTAAAGACCCAGAGGCTATAATATCCCCTAAGAATTTTATTGGGTTTGTATAAAATGTCTATATTTTATCTAAACCAACAAACCAATTATCATTTGATATCATTTATTTATCATTGAAAACATTTATGTCATTTCTTAAGAAAATATATCAAGACACATTGATCTTGTCTAGGGAAATGTGGTGTGACTTTCCATGTATTGCTAGATGATATTTTCAGAGTACAATGATAATGAGTATGCCCATGTTGACCCATCTATACGGTCCCAAGATTTACTATGGTAGGGAGTGAAAAAAGAATGAACTGGCCATTGAGTATGTAGCTAGTATCACACGTAGGGGCCCATGTCTCTCTTGTGTAATGGTATAAACAATCATGCCGTAAACCCCATCCACGTGGTATACCAAAGGGAACTAATTTCACTCATATTGTGGTAAATAAAAATAACACATAGAAAGCCCATATCAATCCTACATGATGTGTCCCCTAACATGTTTTACAAGCACTGACAAAATCTAACTCAGTAATGTGAGTCTATCTAGAGGTTCCTTAATTTGTATCCACTTTTATCACCATCATCACTATTGGAAAAAAATTAAAAACATGGTATAAAAAATATAGCATGTCATATTAGATGCTATTTCATTTATTCAAGAATTTTTTTCATAGTAAAATTCAATCAAGGAATTTTTTTTGGAATACAATTTAGGTCATATGGCCTAAGGAATTAAGTTCTTACCCAACTCATTTTATTCCACCATCTACCAATAGAATTGTGTAAAGTTTCGAAGTCATGTTTCAACTATTTTTTCAAGAGAAGATAAGGCTCAAGGAATTAATTATATAATGACCTCATACGTGGTATTTAAACAAATTTATAACAATGGTACAATTAGCCTCAAAGGAAGAGCACAACCAACTGGATGAAACAACTCAAAGTGACCAGACCAAGGGATTGACTCACTATTTTCATGGGTAATAATAGGCATAGTGATATATAAATATAACTTAATTTGAAAAATTAAGGGAGAATCCTAATAAATCTGACATGTGGAAGAACAATAAATTTTCTAAAACAATATGAAATAATGAGAAAAGGCATGCACCACCTACCATAGCATCTTAGATATTCCCTCATCCATTATCAATGTTTGGTTTGATCTTTGTCAGATGAAAATGAAAATTCATAAATTTACAAGAAAATGGGGAAATTGAGCTTGAATCAAAATATCACGATTTATGGGTTGAAGAACTCTAAATATCTTAGAGAGGATCGAAGATGTTACACACCATGATTTCATAGTACGTTATCTCGTTAAAGCAATTCAATAGCTTGCACTACACACATCCTTGAGTTTGAGTGCACCATAACTAACCAAAATGGCCGTTCAAAAAGCAGTAATGAATATTATTGACTACATTTTAAATATTATATATTCTATATAATATTAACATCCTTATTATTGGTTTCATAGACATAATATAAGAACAAATTCATTTTTTCAGATAAAAGAAATATTTTTTAAAAAATAAAATTTTACAGTCTTTTAATGGTGAAACTTTTTTAAAACCAATATTTGACTCTTTTATATATTAAATTAAATATATTTAAAATATTTTTCCGAAGTGGGACATAAAAATTTAGTTTGGAGAAATTTTTGGTACTTTTTAGATAACTTTCATATTTTGACAAATAGTGAGAAATACTATATTTTAATTGAAAACATCTTTTTTAATAGAAATAATTTATAGTGTAAACTTATGCATTTGAATGGGTTTTAAGTATAATTAGATTATATTTTTTTCCTTTAATACAGTTTAGGTCATTATAATTAATTTGACAATTAAACTCGACATAAACACATGTCGATTTTTTGATAATTTTTACTTTTTAAAAACCCGCGTTTTGCATTTGACAATAGGAATTAATTTTGAATTAATTAATGAAAATATTGTGTTTTGAATTTAGTAAAATAGAATTAATTTTTTAATTTTGAATATCAAAATTATATTAGGGTGAATTTTTGGTATTTTAATGAAAACATTCTATTTTTGATGAATAGTGAAAAACACTACGTTATTGTTTAAAACCGACTTTTTATTTAAATAATTAGTTATTTTATTGTTATTTATTTTAGGTAAAAATTGATACATAATACCTATATATGTTCAATGTAATTCATTGGATTCATTTTATAATAAGTTTAGATATATAAAAATTTATTGAACTTCTTACCATCTTTTACCAACCATCTATGAGCAATTGCAAATTTGCATAAAACTAATTGTTACCGCTTCTCTGAGTCGAATTTCAAAAATACAAGAGATAGAGATGACATAAGTATGTAAAATGTGGTTCAATAAGATGAAAATAATTGTTCTTGAATAGTAACTTTTGAATTTTATTTCCCACGGATTAAAGTAAATTGGGTAATTAAGGGTAAAAATGATATTATATTAACCCTAACACATGTTCTAATTCTGTTGGATAAGTTTAATTCGTCCCAAAACCATCTTAGGAATAAAATATGTTCATCTTTAGGTCCACATGGATTAGATTAATACATTTATTATTATTCTATTTAAAGAATAGTTAAAAGTGTAAAATTCAATGTTTAATAACTAAACCATTTTTAATATAGGGTTACACATAAGATAAATTCGACTATAAATATTCAATAGAAATCTAAAAATATTTCCTATATAATGGAATTTTATTTTGTAATTTTTATATATAAAATAATTAAATTTATTTATGACACAATGATGATGTAGTAATGACCTTATTAATGAATGAATCAAATACATGGTAATATAAATTTAAAAATAAATATAATTTCAAAGTTTTTATTAAATAAAATATGTTTTAGGTTAATATGACTTGTTAGGGTTTATTAAATAATATTTTTTTGAAGGGATATGGTATTTATTACTTTTAGAAAAATATAATAAAAAATATTGTCAAAATTGACATAAATTAATTTTTAAAACAAATACTATATTATTTGTTGATATAATATTACATAAAAATATTAGGTTAGGACAAAGGGTTTAGCTAATATTATATATTTCAGTAATAAACCACTTGAGGTTCTCTTGAAAGTTTAGAGTATATTTATTAACCACATAGTGTAAGAATACAAGAAGACACGGTAAAAGTTAAAATATTTATCTATGAGTTAAATCTAAAAGAGAAGGTTAAAATTGTAATGTAAACTTGTCTAAAGCCAATTGTTTGAGAGTTTTGGAACCATAACCACCTAAGGATTTAAATAAATTCATTTTTATCCATTATAAACTGAATGTGATTGTATAATAAATTCATATTTAAATTTTTTCCTAAAGTGACCATCACCCCTCTTATACAAGGGAACTTCCCCTTCTCTCAAAATCACACCTCCAAATCCATTTTTCATGGCCAAAACCTACCCAAATATCATCCAAACCTCTCTCAAAGAATCTTAGAGTCCTTACTTTGATCATAAAGCCAACTTAAAGATCCATTTTGATCAACTCAAAAGGAAACACCGGAAGAAGAGGTAGTAGTTTCACCACCCTCTTCCATGTTCTTATCTTCTTTCCCTTATTTTTTCTTTGTTGTTTCCATACCAAAATAATAAACACAGTACCTCCTAAATATTGTGATTTTATTATAAATATGGTACAACCGTATTTTTTATTCTATCTATCCTCTAAATGACAAATTCACCATACGTTTGTGCGTGCGACTTACTGTCTCCACATCGTGGTGTAGTTTGTTATTCAAACAATTCATTGTTTGGATATGTATAATAATGAGTATAACTGATGTAAATAATAAATATATCATGTTAATGATTTTTTATATATGATATCCTATCCAATTACATATGATTTCCCCATCAATATAATGATATTTCTGCTCGTGCGTACGTACAGATTACCGTCTCCACGAACACGATGAAATTAATTCCCCATCCTAATAGTTAAAGAATAATTTTCATTTTATGATTAAAAATAATTTTTAATAACTTGATATCATTCTGGATATTAATAAAATACATCCAATACATAACAAAAAATGATTATGTAACAAATCATATAAAGGAAAACGAATCAGTTAACAGCTGAAACGACGATAATACTAAAATATTATTAAAAAGTAATATTAGAAGATCATATATTATATCATATTTATGTATATGGTTCTTGTATAATTTAATAACAATGATTTAACTATTATATAATAGGTTAATATACCCTCTAAGAAAGATAAGTACAAGGTAAGGGTTAATTTTACAATCTCATTATTATCTGAGATTGTTTTTACGTAAGTATCTAATGGGACATATTTATTATACATGACCATGTTTCAAAGAAGTGTTTTCAAATGGATTATTTTTATGGGACTATTTTAATAAAACATAATTTTAAATGTTTTAATGACTTATTCTTCTAAACCTTTCTCATTAATGTCAATGATTTTAAAATGTGTTTTAAGGATTTATTTATATGGACATGACTGATTTTAAAATGTTAATTCCTTTAAAAAGACTCAAAGTGGTATGGGACACATTGATACAAATGTGTCTTTAAATGTATTCATTTATAAATTTTGTGACTTTAAAATGTTTTCATTAATAAGGGATATTTCTCTCAAAGAGTATTACAAATCATTTTCATCTATGTCAAAATCTTTTGATGCATTTTAGACTTCTTTGAAGTTGATAAAAATTTTCCTTATTGTATTGAAGGTTTTCTGATATGTTTGATTGTGGATGTGTTATTTTTATACCATTCATGGTTTAAGGATAAAGTATTGACATTTCTATAATAATTTTAATACGAATTTTTATGTTAGGTTTAAATCTTTTCATATGATGAATGCATTGGAACTAGTAAGTGACGGGTGGAGCCCGCTATAGCTCCACGATGCATCGGTAGGTCTCATGAGACAAACTATTTTTTTGGAACAAGGCATTGAAAAAATATTATTTTTAGTGTTCACACAAGTCCTTGACTATGTGGTTATGATGTCTGGCATTATACATTCTATTATTATGAAATTGGCTATTTATGTTGCATGTGATTATTCAACTATTATAATATTCATGTGAATAAGTAAATGGAATTATTTCAATTTATATTTTCCCTATTATGGTGATATTTATGTTTAAATGGATTTTGTTTTAGTCTTATACATTGACCTAATTGTTCAGGCTTATTTCTGACAGTTTCCTCTATATTTTCATCCTTTCTAAGCATCTGAACTCACCCATTTCAATGTTTTATTTTTACTAGGAAGTGAATAATTATATTATGACTGACCTACAGGGATAGTCTATGGGATATTAACGTAGTAAATGGATACAATGTTGTTGATTTATTTCATTTTATAATGTAATGTAATGTTCATGCATGTAATCTATTTTCTATGACTGAAAAACTGATCGTTCCTTCTGGACATGATTCCATGTAATAATGCCAATGTATAAAAATAATGCACTGACTATGGGCTTCTAGGGTCGGGGCGTTATAATTGGTATTATAGGAAGTTTAGCAACATCCTTGGATATAGATTTAGATAAAATATGATGAGTGAAAATTACCCTAAAATTGACTATGAATATTAGTATAGAAGACCTTCCTAGAATTTTGGTAATGTAGAGATTTTGTGTATTTTTTGAGCAATACATCCCTGTCTAGATACGAGAAGGTAGAGGCCGCTCTGGAATAGATGTACCTAAGAGTGAGAACTATGACAACGAGTTTCAAGAATGACCCAGGGTATCCTAGTGCAGGACAACGGGCCTTGCTGCAATCTTGGTTACGACAATCCTGAGGGATATGCTTAGGGTAATTTATATTTTCATTACAATCCATTTTGAAGGATTTATGAGTAAATACTTCCTCAAAGATAAAAATTTTATGATTATGCATTATATGAATAAACATTTCAATTTATGTTAGGTATTTTAAATGTTTGGAATTATGAATTGTGATTCATCAACTAACCTTCTATATGTCATTTTTTAGAAATGGTGCTGAGGGAATGAGTACTCTAAAATTACGCACGATCCAAAGAGTAAGAAGGATCATATCATTCAGGGTATTAAGTAAACAATTAGAAGGGACATAGTATCCCACATATTATCATCATATGAAGAAATAGTATCAGGTTTTAATAAGATATGTAAAGAATTATCTGTGTCCTATGGATTTGAAGGGAAGCAAGAGAAGAAACGGATGGAAGAGAGAACGGTAGATAAAGGGAAGAGGGGAAAAAAGGATTTTCCCAAATGTGATAACTTTGGAAAGAATCACATTGGAAAAATCATGAAGGGAATCTGGGTTTGTTATAAGTGTGGAGAAAAATGACACCAAGTACGTGATTGCAAGGGTAAGAAAAAAGTTTCAAATGTACAATGCTTCATATCCAAGGAGTTGGGACACTACGTGAATCAATTTTCAAATCATCAGAGTATACCCCAAATGATGCTATTGGATAATAATCAAGTTATGATAGTACCTAAGATTAAGAGGAATGATTAGATTTCTTATGTTTTTATTAAAGTGATGTGTCCTTTGTGTATTGTTTTAATGATGTACATGTTATAAGAATTATATTCTATATGAGGATTGTATTATAGTACTATTTCAATAATGATTTGAGATTATCTGGTTCTATGTAATGGGACTCAATATCAAGTTAAATTTTTTTGGAAAATACACGGTTGATGGAAAGATAAAAATTAAAATAGTTCTAATAATGAGGTAGTGATTTTGGAAAAAGATATCATTGATTTGGATATTCGATATTCTTGACAACTTTGAAATTAATTAATTTTTCGTTTATTACATTATTGTTGGAGGTTACTACATTTTTTAATATAAGGAGTATATCAAGTATTATATAAGAAATAAGGAAGTACATACCTATTAAAATATAGTTTTTTGGTAATTCAGTTTATTTCCGTGCCTTATGAGAATACACGATGAAAGTATTCACATTTATGTTATGTGACCATCCTTATTAATTTTGGAATGTGAGTTTGGACCTAAGTATTGTGGATAAGCCAAAATGTTGGAATAGATCAAGTTAAAAAATGGATACTATTGTTTATGGTTAAAAAAATTCTTAAGATTATTTTTGTAATTTTATTAAAAAGGACAGCCTGGAGGTCAGGAAACAATCCATCGTGTCCAACAAGGCCGCAAGTCTTGAACTCGCAACCGAAGGGCGACAAGTGTTCATCACCTACCACTGGACAACGTGATTTTCAGGATTGTATAATGTATTTGTTTTTTTTAATAAAGGTCTGATGGATGAATTATAAATTCATTTATTTGGAACCCTATACAATTAGGATAAATAGAATATTTTTAAGGTATATTATCTTTTAGAGTGAAAGATGATTTTGTCGTAGAAATTAGTTGAAGGATAAAACTATACTTATCATGTATATTTTCCATATTATTCTATGAATAAACTAATTATTAAACTTTATTGAAGGGAGATTAAAACCAAAAATGTGTTATCCTATTACTTTATGTTTTGTTGAACTGATGATATTTTAAATCTTCATAAATTGATGGCTTTAAGGACCTAAATTTTACACATTTTTGTGATTGATGGACTCAATAACTCCCTATAAATATTTAATTTTTTCCTCCAATTATGTGTCTCTAATTGAAATCAATATTCTCCAAATCAAGATCATAATTTTCTAGTGACTTTTTTATTTCCATTTCCCTTTTATTAAGACTAAATTATATTAACCCAATTTCCAATGTGGGTTTTCCATAATGTTATTTTTCTATTTTTAACAATTTATTTGTTAAGAAAAATTTCAAATTATGAGGATTTCATTTATTGAATGAGGGTAAAATGTAACACCCAAATATTCCATTGTACTTTATCTCATTAAAGTAATTCAACAGCTTGTGCTATACGCAACAATGAGTTCAGGCACATCACAACATACCAAAAAAGCCGTTCATAAAGTATTTATGAGTACTATTAAGTGAATTTTGAATCTTATATACTCTATATAATGTTAACATACATATTTCATGTTTCATAGAAATAATATAAGAATAAATTCATTTTTTTGGATAAAAGAAGTATTTTTCAAAAAATGAAATTTTACCGTCTTTAAATGGAGAACCTTTTTTAAAACCAATATTTGAAACTTTTAAATACTTAATTTAATGAAATAAAATTCTTCTTTAGATGAAGGACGTATAAATTTAGTTTGGATATTTTTTTTACTTTTCTGATAACTTTCATATTTTGACGAATAGTGAAAAATACTATGTTTTAATTGAGAACAACATTTTTAGTCAAAATAATTTATAATGTTAAATTATGAATTTTAATGGTTTTGAAGTATAATTAAATTATATTTTTAAAATATAATATAGTGCAGGTCATTATAATTAATTTCACATTTAAATTTGACATAAACACATCTCAATCTTTTGATAGTTTTTACTTTTTAAAAACATGCATTTTGGTTTTGGCAACGGGAATTAATTTTAAATTAATTAATGCAACTTCTATGTTTTGAATTTTTTAAAATAAATATCATTTTTGTAATTGGAATATCAAAATTATATTAAGGTGAATTTTTGGAATTTTTCCTAAAACATTCAATTTTTTATGAATAGTGAAAAACAATACGTTATTGTTTAAAACTGACTTTTTATTTAAATAATTATTTATTTTATTTTAATTTGTTTTAGGTCCAAATATATAAATTATACCTATATATGTTCAATTTAATTCAATGGAGTCATTTGATAATATGTTTTGATATATAAAAGTTTACTGAACTCTTTACCGTCTTTTTCCCACCTTCTAGAAGCATTTGAAAATTTGTATAAAACTTAATTTTATCGCTTCTGTGAGTTTAATATCAAAAATACAAGAGACACGGTTGAGATATGTAAGTATAATGTGGTTCAATAAGATGAAAATAAATTTTTTTTGAATAGTAATGTTTGACTTTTATTTACCACTGTTAGAAGTAAATTGGGTAATTAACGGTAAAAATGATATTATAATAACACTAACACATGTTCTAATTATATTGGATAAGTTTAATTCGACCAAATGCAAACATATGAATAAAATATGATCATCTTTAGGTCCACTTGGATTGTATTAGGACATTTATTATTATTTTATTTAGAGAAGAGATAAAATGTTAAATTCAATGTTTAATAACTAAACCATTTTTAATATTATGATACATATAAGAAAAATTCAACTACAAATATTAAATATAAATATAAAAAAATTTCCTACATAATGGTATTTATTTTTTATTTTTTAGACATTAGATAATTAAATTTATTTATGACACAATGATGATTCAGTAATTACCTTATTATTGAAAGAATCAAATAAATGGTATTATAAATATTAAAATAAATATAATTTAAATTTTTTATAATATTCAATATTTTTCTAGGTTAATATGACATGTTAGGGTTTATTAGATAAATTTTTTAAAATTGATAATGTATTTATGTCTTTTAGAAAAACAAAATACCAAATATTGTCAAAATTGACATAAATTAATATTTAAAACAAATACTATATGATTGGTTGATATAATATTCCTAAAAATATAAGGTTTGGACAAATGGATTAAATAATATTATATATTTCATTAATGAACCACTTGAGTTTCTCTTTGAAGTTTAGAGTAAGTTTATTTACCACATAGAGTAAGAATACATGAAGACACGGTAAAAGTTAATCTATTTATCTAAGAGTTAAATCTAAAAGATAAGGTTACAACTGTAACCCAAAATTTTCTAAAACCTATTGGTTTAGAGGATTTAGAAAAATAACCACCTAAGTATTTAAATAAATTCATCTGTAGCCATTATAAACTGAATATGATTGTATAAAAAATTAATATTTTAATCTTTTCCTAAAGTAACCCTCACCCCTCATATAAAAGGACACTTTCCTTTCTCTCAAATCACACCTCCAAAGCCATTTGGCTTGGTCAAAACCTCCCAAAATATCCACCAAACTTCCATGTCATCAACCAAGATTACATACATCATTCAGAAAGCTAACCTATATAGCCCTTTTGATCAACTCAAAAACAAGCACCGGTAGAAGATGTAATAATTTCACCACCCTCTATCAAGTTCTTTTCATCATCCACTTCATCTTTATTTGTTTTTTCCATACCAAAATAATAAATCCAATACCTATTACATACTGTGATGTTATTATAAATATAGTACAACCATATTCGTTTTTCTATCCATCCTATAAATGACTAATTCACAATGTGTGTATACGTTCGACTAACCGTCTCCACGTCATGGTGTAGTTTGTTATTAAAACACAGCATTATTTGGATGGGTATAATAATTAGTATAACTAATGTAAATAATAAATATAACATGTTAATGATTTGTTATATATTATATACTATCCAGTTACATATGATTTTCCCATCAATATAATGATATTGTCGCTCATGCGTACATATGGATTACCGTCTCCACGAACCCGATGAGATTCATTACCCATCATAATAATTCAAGAATATTTTTCATTTTATGATTAAAAACAATTTTTGATAACTTTATATCATTCTGTATATGAATAAAATACATCCTATCCATTTCAAACACGGCTTACGTAACAAAACATATAAAGGAAAACGAATCAGTTAAAACCCGAAACAACAATAATACTAAAATATTATTAAAAAGTAATATTGGAAGATCATATATGATATCATATTTATGTATATGATTCTTTTATAATTTAATAACTATGATATATATATTATATAGGAGTTTAATATACCCTTGACTAATGAGAAGTAAATGATAAGGGTTATTTTCCCAATCTCATTATTATCCGAGGTTGTTTTTACGTAAGTATCTACTGGGACATATTTATTATCCATGTCCATGTTTCATGAAAGTGTTTACCAAGGGAATATTTTAAGGGTAATATTTTAATAAAACATCATTTTAAATGTTTTAAAGATTTACTCTTCTAAAACATTCTCATTAATGTCAATGTTTTTAAAATGGTTTTTACGGATTTATTTATTTAGACATGAATGTTTTTAAAATGTTAAATCCTTTCAAAATATTCAAAGTGGTATGGGACAGTTTGATTCAAAAATGTCTTTAAATTTCTTCATTTATAAATTGTGTGATTTTTAAATGATTTCATTAAAAAGGTATATTTCTCTCAAAGAATTTTAAAAATCATTTTCATCTTTTTTAGCATCCTTTTATAGGTTTTAAACTTTTTTGAAGTTGATACAAATCTTCCTTATTGTATTGAAGGTTTTGAGATAAGTTTGATTGTGGATGTGTCATTTTTATACCATTCATGGTTTAGGGGTAAATTATTGACATTTTGTTTTCTATTTTTCATATGAATGTTTATGTTATGTTTAAACCTTTTCATAGGAGGAATGCATTGGACTTATTAAGTGACAGGTGGATCCCGCTATAACTCCTCGATGCATTGGTAGGTCTCATGAGACAAACTAGTGTCTTGGCACAAGGCCTTGACAAAATATTATTTTTAGTCTTGGCACAAGGCCTTGGATATGGGGTTATAAAGTTTGGAATTATGCATCCCATTCTTATGAAATTGGCTATTGATATTGCATGTGATTATTCAACTAGTAGAATATCCATGGGAATAAGTAAATGGAATTATTTCGATTCATATTTTCCATATTATGATGAATATTAGGTTTAAAATGATTTTATATTATTCTTAACCATTTCCTTAAATCTTCATGATTAATTATCAAAGTTTCCTCTATATTGTTATCCTTAATGAGCATCTGATCTCGCCCCTTTTTATGTTTTATTTTTTCCAAGATGTGAAGATGTATATTATCACTGACCTGCAGGGATAGTTTATGGGATAAGAATGTGGTAAATGGAGACAATGATGTTTTTTGTATTTCAATTTAAAATTTAATGTAATGTTCATGTATGTAATCTATTTTCCAAGATTGCAAAACTGATCGGTCATTCGGGCCTTTATTCCATATAATCGTGCCAATGTATTAAAATAATGCACCAACTTAGGGATCCAGGGGTTGAGGCGTTACAGAAGAGCTTACTATTGTGGATCACATTCTTCCAAATGGAGAGAGAAAAAAATATAGTATACAAGAACAAGCTTGATCCCTGGTTCAAATGAGGTAAGATCCATTGTGTGAGGGAGGAGGAGAGATATAGTAGAGAAAATAAGAGGAAATAACGAAATGAATTAATTCATTCGAGAGGGGTTTTTTAGTTCTTTAACCAATCTTTTACACTGTACCTAGTTTGGACACATGGTTTGGCCAAAATGTGCTCCAACAGTGCTCTAGTCACATCTATAAGGTGGAACTTTATCCAGTTAGGTTCATGATTTGACTAACCATGCATAAACAGTAAAAAAGCTCGTTTCCTTGAAAACCTACAACACTGCACAGTTCTGCACCATCAATCGCATAGTTTCAGATGAACCGTACGGCACCCAGGTGCCCAATTTCTAAATCCATAGGGTTTTATAGAAGCTTTGTGGGATAGTATATATGGTTTTCTCTAATTGTTTGGCCTACTATTCCATTTCGATTATTGGGGCTCTGGGCTCCGAATCAGCCCTGGTCACACCTGAATCCACATTTACATGATTAGAGATAATTATTAATGACTGTAATGAAATTATAAGACAAAATAAATGGTTCATATCATTATGAAATTTCGGTATGTTACATCCTTAAACTCTATCCATCTATACTTACATAAAATTGAAAAATAATCGTTGATAGTGTGTACATCGGACATGTGCACTATCACCACTAGGAAGTGGTGTGATTCATTTATAATATTATTATGAAATTGATGGTAATAAGGATGGATTGGAATAAAATATAATATATATATATATATATGATATTATAATGATTATAGATAGGTAATTTTTAATTTATCATTCTTTTTCTCCATACATAAAAAAACGACAATATTGTTCATAAATAAGTACAACCTACTGTCTTTAAGAATGTTTAATTAATTTTTGGGTCTATAATATTATGGATGACTTTAATCATGAATATAATTAATATATATGATATTAATCTCATAGTTTAAATTATGGACATGATATAACCATGATCAATGTTAAATAAATTATTCCACCAAACCAAAACATACAAGAAAAATGAATCAGTAATTACCAAAATAGATATTTTAACAAAAAATAATTAAAAAATTACAATAGGCTGATATTTATGATAATTTTTCTTAAAATTATTAAAATAAATCAATATTTATTATAAATGAAGTTTGAACACATGTGAAGGATGTAAAACCTGAGGTTAGGGTTTATCCTCTCACTTTTACCACTATGTGACATAAGTCGTATTCACCACTAATTTATTTTATGTGGTGTTAAATATTAACCATTATGTCTTTTATGATTCTTATCAATAATATTATGGCATATAAAAATACAGAAAATTATTTTATTCATGGGACCTCAGATTAAAAATTTAGCAATATAGTATGAGTTTTTATCTTGAGACTAATATATTTTCTTCCCCCTCATTTTTTGACAATTGCTACTTTCCTTTAATTTTCCTCCATATAGTACTAAAAATATAATAAAAATACTTAAAAAATGGACTTTATTTCCTCTTCATTTAGGAATATTTTTCCTCCATGTTACTGTCTTAAAGAAATATTTTCCAAAAAAATTAATATTCAGCTATGATTCGTTAAAATCATTTTTTACCCATTATAGAATTTTTGAAATGTTTATTTAAAGGATTCTTTTTATAATTTTCTAAATGTGTTACTTTTATAAATTTTCTGAATGTTTGAATGGATTGAATAATTTTAAAATATTTAGTATATGTATTATTTTCCACCATTTTGTCCAATCGATGATTTGAGGATTCCTTTACATGTTTCTAGAATCCTTGTCATCAAAAAAATTCCAAATATTATATTTTTTTTAGTTTTTCAAAGTGATTTTCATTGTCAAGAGGATATATTCCCCAAGAATATTTTTAATGATATTTTTATGTTATTTATGATCATAAAAATCGTTATTTAACTTCTAATAAAATGGGGATATGTTTAAATAATACCATTATTATTATTTCTCTATATGGTTTATGATCAGTTTTTCGGTGAATTTACTATTTTTAAACCATTATCCATATTACTCTTGTTGGTTCAATAACATTTTTATTGATTTGGGAAGTTATTAATATTCCATATGCTAGATTTTCAATAAAATTATTTATATTAATTATGTCTCTCCCCTTTCATATAAGGAATTAATTGGACATAGAATGTGATGGATAGTGCTCTCTATATCCCATTGATTCCTCCGTAGGTATCTTATTAAAAACTATCTTGGGTATTTGGATTAGACCTTACCCATTTATATATGATCTGTTTGAAAGGTCTCATGATAGTTTGTTTATGATGTCCATGATTACGAATAATTCCATTAAGATATTAGTTATTGTCAACCATGTGATTATTTGGATACTTATGATATTACTAGACAATATTCAATATAATGTGATTATTTTTATGGAATTATTTGATAATAATTTATTCCTTAAATATTATTCATCATTATCTTATTATTAATAAAATATTATATTTAAAAAAAATTACCCTTCTTTATTTGTTATGACTTATTTATTTATGAAAAAATCCATTTTACAGACACACACTAACAAAGCATCTAATTCCACCAATTTCTTTTGTTTCAATTCCCTATGATTATAGTAAATTTATTATGATTGATATGTCTAGATATGATAATTGGAATAGTGGGGTTCTCAAATAAAATTTAATGTTATATTCTATGATTTTAAATGAAATTTAAAATTAAATTATATATATGGGATTACAATATTAATAAACTCTAAAGTCTTTTGATATGTGACCTCTTGTATCACAAAACAATGTAATAATGTAACCACTATCTCGGGCCTACAAGGGTCGATGTCATTACAATAACCATTTACATTAATATAATATTAACTAGTAATTTTGATCATGAATGATTAATAATGAAATTAAAACATTGAAGTTAACACTTCACTATATTCATAATTATTTGACCTATGAATAAATAAATTAAAATAATATTATTCAACTAACTCACCTTATCCCAAATTATTATATGATTTATTATATATTTATCATTGACATTGAATTTTTTTAGAAGTATGTTTTTCATTAAAATAAAACCTATTACTCATTATCAAAATAATGCACACTAAATAATTAAAAACATTTTAATATATAATTTTTATCAAATAAATTTTATGATGTATAAATTTAAACCCATAATGTTTATCCAATGTTTAACTGACCCATAGTTATTATCTTGAATTAAATTACTATCAATTTACAATTTAGTTCATATTTAAATTTTATTTATAGAATTTTATTTTATTTTGGACTAATAACATTCAATGAAAACTATATATTCCCCTAAATTTCATACATTATAAATATAATTAATAAACTAATAGATTGTTCATATTTATTTCTCTATAAAAATAATATAAGGATATGGGACCACCTATCTCAAATTTATACAACATAACCCAATGTTTTATTCCATTTATACTTCTATTATAATATTTTTAGTTTAAGTTCCAACCATAAATAAACACTAAATTCATATCAATATGTAAAATATTAAATACATATTTAACTGTAAAAAATTACCCTCTTGAGTGGAAAATTTAATGTTAATAACTATTTAATAGAGATTTAAAATATTCAATGCATCCTTCTTATGCCTTTATGGACACCCCCAATGAGATATGATCTACATGTAGTAAAATATATCAGACCCAAAATCCAGATAAAATATAATGGTTGACCTAAAAAATAAAACAAGGGATTAAATATGATTAATATGGGAGTAGTGTAATAATTCCATTACAAGAGTTATTAATCTAACCAACCTGGTGTCAATAGATTTAATATTTCCAATGATGGAGGGAGATATTTTTTAAAAAGGGGGTATAAGGGTTTCAACCAAGGCTAATCCTATCATGATATTCAGGATCATTTTGATAAAGAAATTATAAAAAATCCAATAAATTTCATTCAGAAATAAATTTTTGACTACCATAAGATTTAGTATGAGTCACGTAACTATTAATGGTACCACTACACCACTGATAGAATACCATCAATATTTTGAATGAAGAAAGTGTCTTAAATAGTAAATTATTTCCCTACTAGAATTGTTTTTTGATTCTTAAAACACTTTATGGTCTATTACATATCAAAATAACTATAATTCATATTTCAACAATAATGATAGGACCCAGTGTTAGTGGATCCCCATAAAGAGAGGGTGAATCAAGGCTTTCCAAATTAGAAACTCTAAATATTTATTTACCGCCTCCCAATTAGTGTAATGAATTGTTAATAGAATTATGTTATGATGCCATATAATGTGATAAATAACACATAAGGGATATGTATTCACATAAATATAACTCACCATTTTTATCAGGTTACTAATCGATGGTGAACAATAGTTATGATCCAATTCTGTATGTTCGTATCTTACCATCCAAAAGAATAATAAATAATGAAAGAAGATGGTCTTGAACACCACATACAAGAATGAATGAATAGAGACAGAAATAATTGAGATTTTTCCCCAAATTCATGTGCCATAAAATATTATATTATATGTATAATCTTACTCTTTAACACCCCAAAATTTTATAATATGAACATCATATTCGATAGCGTGTATAACGAACAACACCTTATGTAGAAACAAATAAAATAACTCTAGAAATCATGATATATTTATTATTTCCAATACCTTCAATACATTTTATAGAACTAAATGTAGATGAAATTGAGTTCATCTTGTGTTAAAAGAAACAAAGAGTTTCTTTGATAGCTTGTAGTGTATACCCAACCAATTTTTTCCATGAAACAATATACTATTAAAAATATTATTTATATTGATAGTTATCCTCTAGGTATTATAATGGAAGCTATGAATAAGACTAAAAAAATAAAATAAAATATATATTTTAAACACATTTATTGTTCACATATTTACTATAAATATTAATATGAATCATATAAAAAATGAACTGCAATCAGAAATACTATATTTTCCTAAAAAATGGATTAGTCACACTTGTCACACATAAAAGAAATTTTTTTTACAACATTTATAAAAATTTTATGAAAAAATAAAATTAATAATTGAAATAATAATACCAAAATTACCTTAGGGTGAAATTTTTTTATTTTCTTAAGAAGATTCTTTTTGATGAATAGTGAAAATACTAAATTTCAGTTGAAAACTCCATTTTCAATTAAATAATTTATTAATATAGTAATATATTGGATTTTTAAAGTGTAATTATTTCAATATTATATCAATTAATAAAAAATAGTTCATTAGAATCAATTTAACACCTAATTTGTATATAAAAATATTTGAAACGTTTGATCATTTTCAGTTTAAAAACATGCTTCATCATCACTCCCATGGGATTAATTTTCAATTAATGTTTGAAACATATATGAATTTATATGGAAAATTTATTCCATATTTTTAATTATAATGATTTATAATTTATAATATTATCAACATAGTTTTTCACCAAAATTAATATTGAATTCATTAAATATTATTTTTCATGGTTATAGTAAAAATTGATTTACATGGTGTCAAAATAAAATGATAAGTATTAAAATTATATAAAAACTTGTCTAAAAACAATTTCATGGAAATATATTTACCAACACACTAATAATATTTTATAATGGTCTATTTTGGACCTTTATTACAAATATAACATATAGGAGTAGTCAGTTGTTTTAAAAAATTCCAAGTGTTTCCTCACCCACAATTATTTTACATCACTCCTTATCCACTCTTCTCTACAAATTCAAACATAGTTATATCTGAAAAAACCTAAAATAGTTACTTCCAAACAACTCCCTAATCCCAAAATCCATAATTATGTTATAAATCTATCCTTTGAAGGCTTATGTGAAAACATAATTTTTCACGAAGAAGAGGTAATGTTCTTCAATGAGCATCTTTATTTTAATTATTTTTTCTCCAAAAATATTTCTTTACCATGATTATGTAATAAAATAATTTAACATCAAATATTGTGATGTTTTTTTGAAAATGAAATTACATAAAACCCCCACCACTTTAATAAAATTGGTTACAAAATCATTGTTCATGTGTTATGAGGACTACCGCCTCACGAACCGATGTAGTTCGTTTTTCCATTACCACCTCCCAATGTTTTATATTATGAAGGATAAAAAGTATATATACGATATTTATTATATTATTATACATTTCAATTCATTATATAATATATTACTTATTACTTTACATTAGGTAGGAGATGCGATAAATTCACTCTTGTGTACTGCTGACTAAAGCGTCATGAAACGATGTGATTCTTTATTCGCTAATGCTTCACATGGATGGTGAAAAATAATAATTATAATGATTATATGAGATATAAATGAAATAATTGTGGTGTTAACTAAATACATATTATCCTAGAAATATTATAAATATATGTATCATTTTATTTCATTCTTTTTTCTCGCATGTGAAGATGGTAACATCCTTTGTGTACATGTGGACAAACTATTTAATGAAGTCATGTGTCACTCCTTTCATCAAAAAAACATTAAATAACTATATAAGTAATTAATATGTTATATATTCTAACATGATTATTTTATAAACGTAATATATGATTTATATCGTCACAATAGTAGTCTGTGAAAATTCCAATGTTACTCAAGCATACATACGGCCTTATCTATCCATGATTGTAACATGCAAAAATTTTCATAACCATAATTAATTATTGGTCAAAAAAGTAATATTGATTAAATAAATATGATATTTATTTCATTATTATTTTTTTTAGGTGATGGAACTTATAATATTCATAGTAACTGAAACTTTCATAGCATAACAAAGATCAGAAAAATAAGGAAATTAACACCTGAAACAGTTAAACTAATGAAATATTATTAATGAATCGGTGATAAGATGTTATAAAACTATCATAAAATTTATTTAAAATATTAATTTATTTCTTTTCTAAGTTAATAAAATACTAAAAACAACTATAAAAAAGTTTATATAATGTTATTCCAAATTAAATCTTATGGTTAGATATTTCTTATCAATTTCATTTCATTAAGGCATATTGTAGTATTATAAACCAAATTTTTTATATGGTGTATATACTAACCCCTTAAAATGTTTTAGACCATTATTCTTTCAAAATTCATGGTAAATTTTGTTTTAATTTGAATTATTTCTTCTAATGGGATTTGACATGAAAATTACCATGTGTTAATGAATTTTCTAACATAACATAATTTCCATGGGATATATTACTTTCTCATTATCATTAATATTATGTGATTATGTGTAAAAGGACATATATTTATCATAAATTTTATTTAAAGTTATTTTTTTGGATTTATAGTTGATACATGTAATTGGTTCTTTGGTTGATTCTCTCTTGAATGTTATGATCTTTTCGATGGTATAATTCAAAATCTAATTTTAATAAGAATTATTTATTCTTTAATTTTAATTGAATGAAATTATTTCATAATTGTTTAATAATTCCATAAATTTTGTTATAAATCATAATTTATATATATTATTACTTTTTATCAATACATTGGTACTGATAATAATTCAAAAAATATTATTGAAAACACATAGGTTTTATTATCTTTTCAAAACAAGTCACATTCTTAACCACAAATACTAAAAAAGTAAAATTCTTTATAAATATTATAGAATTTATGAAATTACACATCATCATGACTATACTTAATTTAAATAATACATTTCATTTTCCTAATGTTTTTGTGAGTAATTGTTTTAAATAAAATTTCATAGAAAAGTATATTCAAAATGTTTTTCAAAATGAAAGGGATGTTTTACTCAAGAATGTTTTTAAGGACATTTTAATGTTATTTCTATTAATAAATGACACAAACCCATTATTATTACTCCAATGGGTATAAAAAGTATTGATACCATTTTTATTCTTCATCTGAAGGGTTTATGATAATTTTTACTTCGGAATTTATTAAAATTAACCTTCTTATTTCATTTTTATCTTAAATAACATTCCACTGAAATGTTCACCTTCTTGTGATCATGAGACATTATTTTTCCAATAAGTATCCATATTATTTATTCAGAATATTCTTATTTCATAAAATATATCTCATTTGTAAAAAAAAGTTTTTACATTGAATGTTATTTTTTTTACTGGGAAAATATTGATAAATAGGTATACTTTACACAATTCATAGATTTGGAATTATGTTATATTGATTCTTGAATTGAATATATTTTTCTATATATGAGAAATGATTTGAACATAAAGTGATTGGTGGGTCTAGATATTATATATCCTCTTTTTCATTGGTAGGTCTCATGACACAAAATCAACTTAAGCTACCAATAAATGGGGTTTTACATATTGTTGAAATATTCTTGTGAATGGTCTTCGTGGTAGATGTTTTAATTTAATGAGAGACGATGTCAAATTTTTATCCACTATAATTATTAAGAATTTAGTTATTATTAGCTAGGATATTTTCACTATGATATTATCTATGGATTCATTTAATTTAAATTTTACTGATTCAATTAAATGGGTTTTATTTTATTACCTTTCCATATTGATTTTTCATTATCTACTTATATAAATGGAACGTTTGATAAGATATTTACCTTTCCATATTAAATATAACTTATCCACTTTTGAAATGTATTTTCTTCATAGTTATATACCTCTTCATGTTGACTATTCTTGCATATTCATTATTTCATCCTTTGTACTTAACCCTAATTGGGAATTTGATCTCAGCCTTATTTTGTTTCCATCCCCCAATATTTCATGAATTTTACTATTATTGATATGAAAATATATTCTTGATGGAACAATGATATTCTTGAAGAAATATGTTTTAATTTTTGTATTCAAATGTAGTGTAGGACTCATGTATTTTTCTAGTTTACCAATATTACTAAATTGATCAATACTTCGGGATGTTATTCCTTCTATATTTGGCCAATGTAATAACATAGTCACAGACTATGGGCTATTGGGGTCAGGGTCACAATAGTTTGTATTAGATAAATTGTATTAGAAACCATGGGAACATGATTTAGGATAACACAAAATAGGGAATATAACTTATAATCGAATTTTATTATTAGTATATAATATCATACTAAATTTTTATTAAGATAAATATTAATTGATTTGTTCTATAAATACATCCCTACCTAGATTCTACAATTGGATGTGGTTCTTTAACAGAGGAACCTAGGGGTAATCCCTATGACAAAGGAATATTGGGCTTGACGTGACCATTACATGGTATAGGAAAATGGGCCTTAATGCACACCTAGTTTGACACATTCTAGGGGATATTCATAGGATAATTCACATTTCCACTTCAATCCATTAAGAATGGTTTGAATAGATAATGACAAATAATGACCTAGGAAAACACTTTTACAAGGAAGTACATATGTTGAAATAAAATTAATGACGTATATCTGTATTTCACTTCAATAGTTAAATTGTACAAGTATTTTTACAAATTGTATATTGGTTATAATAATCTTGTGTCATCTTTCAACATTTTTAAATCATATATGTCTTCATTAACTTTATAGTTATGGATAATTTCACAGGTTAATGATGTTAATATTGATCATATATTCAAATTATTAAACACATGTTTTCATGTTTTATGTAGTGGGAGTTGTTGACCCCCGCTATATGGGTATCATCATGTCTATAAGGGAATAAATACATGAACATGGGTATTATTTTATCCTTAAAGAAAAGGAAGATGAAGGTGTCCTAGAATAACTTATTGTGAGAACCTCAAAGGAAAACACATGTCACGCACAACACATGACCCCAAGAATATCACATTGAGTCCCTTTGATAAGGACTTCTATTATTGAAAATGTGTCTGAGGAATTAAATGATCTTGTCTTGGCTTCTAGATGAGTTAATTCAGATCACATGACGCTTCATGTCGGCGAGCGCCTCAAAAACCATCAAATAAAACTTGTAAAATAATTAGAGGAATATCCATTATATTAAGCCTTTTATGTTCATAAATATTCATGAAACACACTTATTCAATTCATAAAAAAATGTGGAATCCCTTGTTACATGCCTTATTTATTGTAAAAGCAACTGCTAACACGTTACTTTCTTCATGTGAAGGGATTCAGAACTGTCCATATATTCCTGTGATCCCCCTCCATATCGAAAGAAAAATAGAAGGGTGGTCCATGATAATGCTTATGCATCATCATAAGACCCTTTATTCATCACAATATTCATCTCTGATGGGGAGATTGATTGTCTTATACAACACTCATACTAACTCAAAAGTTCCCCATCTCTCATAAAATAAACAAGAAAAAGAAAGAAATGATAGGAGCTTATTTTTAGAAGAAGATATGCTTATTTTATGATAACTCAGTTATCTTCCATGGGAAATCACTATTGATCATGAGAAGCCCCCTTCAAAAAGCCAGCGTGGTCCGGAAAGGACCCTTGAAATAATAGATTGATCTATGAGGCCCCACATAATTACATCATTGTCTCATAGATGGCTTCATATAAAGAATATCATTCAACCAATATCATTATATCTATATGGTCCCTAGAAAATTCAGCCTCATATTGTGGATGATTCTTGACATGTCCACATGATTAGGAATGACTCATTTGATTCTTCAAAATCAAATTACCTTTCCAATGATGGGATGGTCTTGCGAGTGCTGAAAATCATGTGATGCACCCATGATGACCTATGGAAGGATCATGCGAAAATTTGTGGCACTATATCCCTCCACTGAATCTATCCTAAATCATTGAGATACACTCTGTACCAGGAAGTGTATCACCAAGTTAGAGATTCCAATTAAATCCTTCCATTCAACCCAAAAAACACCCAACCATTATCCCTTATTAAATAGATCATAAGAAAAAACCTCTTGATGTAACCGATCATGTTATCACATGGTCTTTTGATAGTTAAAAAATATGGGTAATTACGTAATGGTTCACACTATATGAATATGGGAATCACGTGATCATTTATATATCACTCAAAGGACATATGGCACATAAAAAATATTATCATAAGGGAATCATTCATATATACCAGGTCATATGAAACCAAAACAAGATAACACTCATAAATCCAAGGCACATATTTAATAACTTAACAAGAATAATGACTAAAATATTTGAGATTTATGTGATGAATATATATGTTGATCCCCATGTGATTCTATGACTCATCGTGATCCTGAAAAAACACAAGTAAATGTATCCCATGATTTTTGACATCCTCTCAACATGTCATTCGTGTCATGTGATCTCCACTAAACATGCCATGAAATATTCATAATGCCCAATGAGCTTTTGGTCCAATTCTTGTGAAGCCCTCCAACCTCACAAAATGGATCATTCAATGTTAGAAGTCATATCACCCAAATCATATAGTGACACTAGAGACTATTAACTAGGTCTTGCATATCTGTCTGGGCCTACCGGCTAGATCACATAGTACCCTCTAAGTGTTCCATCTAGGTTTTGTGATGACACCATGACATGTCAGCCAAGCAACACGAAGACACTAGTACATGTTAGCTAGGTCTCGCGATGACACTGGGACATGTCAACATAGAAAATGTGATGTCATCAAGACAACTCATCCTAAATCATGTAGAACCCATCATTCATATCAGCAATGATCTTGCGACACTCTCCAAACATGTCATCCCTGATCATGTGATCTCTTTCCATCATGTAGGACCAAGTATTATGAAATCCACTAGAAATTTAAATAATGATCATGTTATTATCATCATACATGTCCAGGAATCCTCATGTATGTTTGGAATAAAACTAGTATAGGTCATACCGAATCATGCAATGGATTTCAAAAAATCAATTCAGATTATGTGATGTCCCCTAGACAAGTGAAATAGATCTTGTGCTATTCTTTTGAAATGACTACTAAATAGCCACTACATATTCTGGAATCTTCAATTATGTTGGGTGAAAAATAAATCCATATCTTGAAGACATATCAGGACATTATAACCTTATAAGGAGGAAATACTAGGTATACCTCAGTGTGTAAGAACCAATCAAGAGTATAATATGATATTTCCAACATATTAGGGATTCATTAGTCTGTAAGGCTCGATTCATGGAGTAATATGATATTTCACACATATTAGAGAAACCACCATTTTTAATCATTATAATGTGCATAATATGATAAGTCCCACGTATTGGGGGGGTCTCAGTTTGTAATCCCAAATATATTGAACTATGATAGTTGTGATTCTTGTAATAAACTATATATGTTGGTTTCCATCATAAGGAAAAAAGCTCCGAATTAAACATGAAAAGGGATATCCCATCACATAAGAGATGTGTCCATATGTAGTGAGACTAAATAATCACTACCAATTTTTTCTCACAGATAGCATGGCTCAAATGGGCTTAGTCAGTCATAATGGTCATATAATTTTCATCATGAATCTTCATTTTCTAGGTAAACCTTATAGTACAATCCCTGATCATTGTAATGACATAACTACTCCAATATAAAGGCATCCCCCTAGGGGTAATTCCCAAGGGTGTGATCAAACAATGATGACTCTAATTCAAGTTATGGGAATTATTCATTGGATGCCTCTTTCTTGCTCTATCTCTGGTACATGGTTCCAATTTTCCCTTACATATTCCCTTTGAACTTGAAGTTAATCTACATAATTTTAATAATTCCTGTGGGTTTTGACTCATACTATAAACAAGATATGTAGGATGTCTCATAATAGCTCAATCCCATCCTCAATAATTTAATCGCCTCCCTAGATGATTTTTTCTGAGTGCAGGGTTTTATGGGTTCAACATATTAGTAGCTTCTCATTATGGGGAAATGGAACAAGAACCTGGGATAATTATAGATGGGATCACTAAATGATTCCCCTATAATATAAAATGATTTAACTTCTGATCATTTTGTAATGGTAATCGATTCCATATTTGGATTATGAATTAATTCGTGAACAAATATTATGTCTATATGAGAGTAACGGAGCAGGAAGCAATCCCCCATAAAAGGGTTTGATGAGCCCAACCACCCATTTTATCAACCAATGTGAGATCCTAAGTTTTATTGGGCCTGAAAACTTGATAGACTATATAAATTTCGATAGAGGGTATGTACAGAGTAATGTATGAGGGAACTGTGGGGAGTTTCTATGAATGGTAAGCAAGAATAGTTAACCTAATGTGAATGATTTTACAAAAAATGATCCCCCCCCTATAATCAATCAATTAGTACAATTATCCCATATCTTTCCGATGAAACAGAAATGGTGAACCCAATATAAAATCATCTAACCCTCACATATCCTTCACAAAATAAAAAAAAAGATATACATCCAGGTTCTCATAAGACCATTTTATTCATTCTTCATAGTAGATCACAATATACATGTATATTTATGATGAAAAAAATGATGAACCTGATGTAAGTCTCTCAAATAATAGAATGGTCAGGTTACCATGTGTCGACCCATATTGTTTGAATATCCTACCAAATCATGGAGAACCTAACATGATTCTTATTGTTGATTCTCTATAAATGGGGTTCCCATAAAATTTTTCCATCCTCAATTTAATATGTCCACGAGAGTATTATTCCTAGACCTGGAATGAGAAACATACATTTGGTTACCCATGGTTATCTGATTGAGCACATATAATTCTTATGATGATGAACTATATGGTGACTTTGTTCATTGATATCTCCATGACTACAAGATAATTCTATCACAAAAAAATCACATCCTTTGATGATTTAATCATCAAGTGAACTTTATAGAAAATCACTTATGTATGAAACCCATTTGGGTCTATGAATGAACTCACATTCCCTATATCTTCAATGATTGCTAAAGACTACAATGGTATGATAATACCATTGACATTGAAAGATCCCATCTCGTGATTCTTACCTTGAGGGTCTATAAGCATTGAATTGATGAGTCCACATTATCCAAAAAAAATTGATTAAATTCTTTAGAGCTCATCACCACCACTAACCATTTCAAGAGCTTATCCCTACATTGTGACAACTGCCACATTCCATGCCTGGTGATGGTGAAGCAAGGAATAAAATACAAATATAGTATAATTTAGTAGCCTCTAAGGAGGTCTCCTATTAACCATCATCGTCAGCTCTACCCCACTAGTACCCATTATTGTCCTTCTGAGGGTACCACCTAATACACAACCACCTTTAATACCCATGAATTGGAAATAAAGAAGATACATCAGGAAAAAAAGGATCTGGATAATTTTGAGTATTATCATACCCCAACTCCCACAGAAAATTTATAATAGAACATTCCATTGGTAACTAATGGGAAAGCTCGTATCCTTCCTCACCTACAACTAGTATGCAATAACATTCCTTCACTATGAATTGGGAAAGAGAATATTAGTAACTCCAAGCATGATGTTCATTGACATGTTCTGGTGGAACAAGGTTTACAAAAGTAGGCACATATTCATGGTTCAATTGATGCTTTTTTCTTATTATATAGTGGTGATAGAAAATGTGTAGGCCTAGATCCATATGAAAAAATTTCAATGGTTTTATTACTTATTATCAATAACTGATGAACTCTTATAGCATATTCTGTCACTAGTACAAATACATGTACATGCTTATATACATATCCCTAAAGATAGGGTAGCACAACACTATGATCAACACAGATAATTTGTTTATTTAGATAAATCATATATTATTTGTCCCATCCATAAGGATTATCGGTATATTACAACAATGGACTGATCATTGGACTGAAATCATATTCCCATTCCAACTGAGGCTCACTAGGTGGTATTGAAACATGCCATGGGGAAGCTCATATTCCTATTACAAAATACGAACAACATATTCTGAAGGCCTGTGATGGGGTTTATATCCCCTTTATAGCTGGGCTCGCCATGTGAGATTGGGACATGCCTTGGGAAAAGATAATATACATATAGAAGATTACATAAAACATACTCCAAATCCCATGGATCGGGATAATATCCAAATTCTGGCCAAGGAGGACCAAATCAGTTTGTCACATGCATAATGATATGATCATATTCCTATCGATGAAGATGACCCTCATACTCAAAAGGACCAAGATAGGGATTATATCCCTATTACAATTGGGGTTCACCAAGAGAGAGTGGAACTTGCCTTTGGAAAGGCTCATATTGCTATTATTGAAGCTTCCTAGAAACGTCTAGACACTAATGGATTACAGGGTTATATCAATATTTCTTCCCATTATTTTCTCTATCAGAAAACTTATAAGGATATATGGGAGGATTCCCATATCCCACCATCCATTCTAGTTGTATATTAGCATATTGTAATGATGATTTAATATTCTTACAAGTCTCATGTTCCCATTCCAACTTAGGCTCACCATATTTGAGGAAGACATTCCTTAGTTCAAGATCATATTCCTTAAAATAATGATAAATCTCATTAGCATATTCATGTAGATTCTTAGTTGAAGGATTCGATTTCCATAATACCATATGGTTATCAATATATTATAGATGTTGTCAAACATAAGGCTTATACATGTGATCGATCTCAATAGGTAGGTCATGAAATTTCGTATAGGATGTATAGTATGCCTCGTATCCATATTATTCTCTATGAAAGTTCCCTTGATGAAATTTGAGACACTTTATCAACAACCCATGGGTATTTTGTCTCTTCATATGATGTATAAGGTGATCATTATAGTAATTTTTTCCACTAGGTAGTGTGGAGGCGGATCACAGGTACTGTAATACAAAAATGTGTCATGGACAACCTCCACACATTGATATCTCCCATATTATTAGAAATCCCCCTATTGACTAGACCCCTCTATATATATAGGTTCTCAAAACTCATATGTGTTAATGTAGATGGATTATTAAAACATTGGGTTCAATCATATATAGTTAACTATCAGATTCACAAAACACTCCACTCTGATAAGAAGATGACACCGACAAGTACCTTCTGTGGTCTAACTAGATAGAGGTGTGTAGTTATGATGAAGAGGAGAAAAACATTGAAATATGGATATAGGTATCCAAAAATAACCAACCCACAATATTTTGGACACATTTAAATTATATCTATGTGTTACCAGATGTTCCATAGAAGGAGTGAATTGCTTATAAATTCCAAAATATATGGGAAACTCATTAGTGATTAAGGGATAGACATATTCTTTATCCAAGATATGAGTATCAACTTCATATTATCAATATTATTTGTAGCCAACTAGACATGGACACCTTTTCTATATCTTGAAACATAAGAATTGAGGAGCATGAAAAAGCCTTACGTAGTGTTTTTATTCGTATTAGGAAATCTCTCCACCAAATAATTTTCATAGTATCATTGGACATATGTATCTAGGGATGGGAGAAATATGGAGCATTAATCTTCATTATGTCTCTAGAATAAAGGAAACCCCCTGAAAGTGCATCTTGCATTGACATAGCCTCAGATGAAATCAGGGGACCAGGTAACACATGAGCCAGTTGGTCACTAATGATGATTTCTAGTACTACAACGGTGCTAATACATTAAAAACGGAGGGAGAGGACTTCACATATTTCTAAGAACTGGGCCCCTCAGAACAACAAGAACATAGTTCTGACTTAAATCCCAAATATAAAATCAAACCTACTTTTTTTTTTGTAAAAACCAACTTACATCATGGGATTCTAGTTCACTTGAATCCAACACCAGTTCAGCTACTCCATGTTAAAAATGATGCAAATATTGCTGCCATAGCAGGTGTCAATGAGAAAACACATCCCCATGGGTCGGGTAAAGTCAACCACCACCTCTACTAATGAGATCATAAAATCAATGGATTATTCAGGATATAACGATAGAAGATGTCAAGAAACACTATCCAAATGGTCTTGGGATATTTATATCTCAATATTCATCAAAAGGTTCATTATCCCACAAGTGGGACCTTGGGAAATCAATGAAGGATACAAATGAATCCTTACCTACTAAACTAGGGGAATTTATATCACAGTATCCACCCTAGGAATCATAAAACCCTTAAATGGATGATTTGAATCCTCTATAATAGGATTACACAATTCAAATAGTGGCCCTATATAGTTCCTATCCCAAAGGTATAGAGAAATTTACATATTCATCATCATTACTATAGGGGGAATCATCCTACTCTTGGTTGGGAGGTAAATGCTGATAGTCATCTCCCCATATGACACTCCCACCATAAGAAAAATAACTTCTATTTAGGTTCCATTTGGTAATCACAATTTAAAACTCCCTCATAGACACTATTCATAGACCAATATGGGAGGAATTTATGGAAATGGTAATCTGGGAAGACTCATAATTTCCATGTAAATTTTTATTTAACTAAATAGGAATTTTACAAGTCCACGAAAATTGACGGCGCGTGATTCTGAGGCCGGGAGTGCCAAAAATGAATTTCTAAACTTTTTTCAAGTACGTTCAATAAACGTGCGAGCGGGTTTTTATAACTTTTGAACCAATGCTCGGAATTGAAATCTGAGGACACCGTTGAACTTGCGACACCGGTATTTTCTTAAGGATACTTTCACCTCAACGACAGTTGGTCAAGGGTGAAAGTTAATTTTTGTGTTTTTCGTGAAAGAATAAAATAAAATAAAATTTGTGTAACATTTTATGTTATTTTATTTTGAAGCTCCCATGTGGGTTTTATAGGTGGGTACCACTTGAACTAAACCTCTCTTGAGAGGTTATGGTGGTGGGGACTACCCGTGCATTATCCCCCTTAAACTCCCCTTTAATGGGAGAAACCCTCAAACATCCTATTAAATGTGGGGGAGCCTCTTCAACTCCTCCAACAATTTTTATGCCAACCTAATTAATTAATTAAGCCTTTTTGAATTTATGACAATGATCTAAATAGACCACATAATCTATTATGTTGGATACATGGCATTTTTGGGTAATTGGGAGGAAGGAGCCTTGGGATAATGCTCTCCAACGAAGAATGCCAATGAAGAACAGTGACTTCGACTCCGACATCCTCCATTGGACATTCGTTGACGAGGACTGCCTTCAAAGTCAATGAACCGATGTTTGAGGAAATTACGATGTCACGAACGTCTAACTATTCCCAACGTCATCATCTCCTTCCCCACATGCAATCAAAAATGAATCAAACAAATGAGGTAGGGGTCTACTTCTATGTAATTATCACCTCCCTTGTTCTCCCCATCCAATTATTTTGTGGGATTGGGAATAGTGATTGATGAGGGTTGTAGGGAGGGTGTTTGAATCATTTTCCCTTACCTGTTCTTGGTATACTTGTTCTTGTTCAGCTGCTTGCTACTGCTCTAATACAGAGTTTGCAGACCAAAAAACATGGCCCGACCCCTCCGCCAATTTTCTTGAATGGTGTATCCTACAAAATGAAAGAAGGAGACTTCGGTGATGGGGACCTGCGTCGGTGGTTGGCACTGGTGGAACTCAAGAACCACCGATGAAGCCATGGTTCCTTGCCGACTTTTGGCCTCCACGCCACATGGCTCTCCACCATTCGCGGCCATCGCTGCCTCGCGACATCTCCCCTCGTGGCACCCCCCACAGCCGAGCCGCCTTGCGCCCCACGGCCTCTGCCCTCCCGGCCGAGCCACCCCACAACCTCTGTCCTCCTGGCCTAGCCGCTCCGTCTGAGCCGCCCCGTGGCCCTGTGCCCTCACGGAACCCCCACGGCTGAGCCGCTCCGACAGAGCTTCCCTATGTCATCGCGACCTCACGACACCACTACGGTCGAGCCACCCTATGCCCTCACGGCACCCCTGCAGCCTTCCGGCCCTCGCGACCAGTCGGGCCGGTCCAAGAAGGCTGGGCCGGACCCATTGGGCCAAGCCGCCCAATGGTCTAGGCCGGACCCAGCAGGTCGAGCCGGGTCGGCCCGACGGAGTTCGGCCAGACCAGAACCCGATATGACCCTATACTTTACATGGGCCATATTTTTGGCACCGGACGTCCGTTTGACTAAATGTATGCGGCTATTGATACCTTGTAGTGAGACATTCTCTTTGTTATACCCCACTTGTGTTTTGGATAAAGTTGGAAAATGGTCGGGTTGGATCAAGCACGAATACCACCTGGCCCTCTGGACAAAAAAGCTAATAACTCACAGATCGGGCGTTCGAATGACACATTTTCTATTGCATTGAGACCCTTATGACATGTAGGTCCTTTGAGATACATCCTCGTGGGAATTCATAACAGTTGGATTATCGACCAGTGACTTGTGGTGAGGATCCTCTCGTGGATGAGCAGGCTTAGTGCGGGAACCCAGTAGCTGGATGTGACGAGAAGAATGAAGAGTGATCATGTGTGGTTCAGCTCCTAGGGATCATGTATGGGTCATATCTTAGCAATCCTATGTGGTTCAGCACCTAGTTATCTTGTGTGGTTTAGCTCTTAGCAATCATGTGTGGGTCAGCACCTTGCGATCTTGTGTGGGTCAGCTCCTAGAAATCGTGTGTGGGTCAGCTCCTAGCGATCCTATGTGGGTCAGCACCTAGCGATCTTGTGTGGGTCAGCTCTTAACGATTCAGCATGGGTCAGCACCTAGCGATCATGTGTGGGTCAGCTCCTAGAGATCCTATGTGGGTCCTCTTATTTATAGAGTAATATGATTCAGTAGTTACAACTAATCATCTCTACTACTGTACTTGAGTTATACCTTGTTTGAGCAAAGTTCTTACCTGTGTGTTACATTCCTTCATGGTAATACCTTGGTGGTATTATCCTACAGGGATTACCTGTCTGGTACATGCCTTTGTGGTTTTCCTTCCTTTGTGGAACATTTGAGATTTGGGCTTTTTGGTATGGACCCTGTGTTCCCTAATGATTGAGATGGGTATACTTGAAAACGTAGGTATATGTATAGGAATATATCTATGTAGGGTTGAAATTTGACATCATACATTGAGGTTTATCCTTTGTGTATTTGTGATAACTTGAGGGTCTCAGGGTCCCTACTGAGTATCGTTATACTCACCCATGCACGGGTTATGCCCGCACCTCATTTTGTTTGGTGCGGATGACGGACACCATTGATTGAGGCAGAGAGAACCAGGACTGGACGGTGCTCGAAGGTGGACCATACGGTGTGTCGGTGCGTAGAAGATATGGGTGGAAGTGGAGTGCTGAGGAGGTGATCTGTACCTAGACTTCATGAAGGAGCATCAGATGATGACCTAGTAGCTATCTTTCTCTTTCTTCATTTATATTTTATTTCAGTTGTACTTTTACTTTCCAGTTGGGCTTGAATTCTGGTCCCCTTTACTTACTTTGCTCACTCTATTTACTATTTAGTTTACTTGATTTTGTATCTTGTTGTGTGCTTAGTTTCATGTTCTTACAAGTTATAATGGTAATGCCTTCCCAATTTTAGGGAATACACATTTGGTGCTAGTCTCGAGCCCCTAACCTATAGAAGCTGGGCTTGGGGTAGTCACGTCACAGGCCCCGGGGGATGGGTCATGACAAATTGCTATTAGTGGAGTCGGTTCTACCATAGAACATTGGACTCTGGTCCTTCTAACAGTAATAGTTTTACGTGTAGTGAGTTTGGTTATCAGTTTAGGGAATCCAATGTTGGTACGGCAGCCGACGTATCCATACACCATGACCTTGACTTCTGATTTCTGACTCAGTGCCTGAAAACAATGATTGTGTTTGTGTTTCCAAGAGTTTTCTTTGTGGTCTCTAGAGTCAGCTCACTAGGTATAACTAATTGACCTTGGAGCACCTGTTTCTTTTCAGGATGCCTCCACACAGACAGCCAGCTAGGGTTCCAGATGTAGTACGCACTGATAGTCCACCGAGCGATGAGGCCTCGTTGCACGGCCCTCTTCCAGTAGTGGCACCAGCAAAGGCACCATCGGTACTATTCGCCCATTGGGCCACTGATTCCACCAGCCCCAGCAACAGATGGTGTACGTCTCTTGAGGGCTTTTCACGAGTTCCTGTGCTATAGGCCACCTAGGTTCAGGGGAGAGACATACCCAAAAGCGGCTGAGGATTGGATGGGGGCTGTGGTGAGAGTCTTTCTATAGGTAGGGACACCAGCCGATATCATGGTGATCCATGCCGCCAGTCTTCTATAGGCAGTAACATGCAGATGGTGGAGCATGATGATCCATGTTCACAACGATGTGATGCATATCTGGGTATACATCGAGAGACTGTTTCTGGTAGAGTTTTTCCCAACGACTCTTCGAGCAATCCACATTCAGGAGATACTTTATCCGCAGCAGGGCAGCATGACTGTGGCTCAGTACTCGGCGAGGTACACGGACCTCTCACACTACTCCACAGATATGGTGTGGGACCCATTCTTCGGGGCCCTTACCTTTGAGAAAGGGCTGAAGTGGGAGATCAGGGCTTCGATGATTTCACTCAGCACCCCGATGTGGGCAGGGGTGTTAGAGCGAGCCCTCTTATTAGAGAGTTTTATTATTGAGAAGTCACGAGCAGCGAGACCCACCACCAGACATCACACATCAGAGTCCTCTGTAGCTACCAGTAGATAAATGTAATAGAGGTCCAAGTGGACCAGACCTACAGGTGGAAGACCGTACGATTCAGGGTCGGTTGTGCGATGCACTCGAGGCAGAGTCAGTCATTCCAGGAGCCGGTTACACATGCGTAAGGCAGGGTCACATGGCTAATTACTATTTGACCTATCATATATATGATCAACAGATTATTGAAGGACCACCCAGGAAGAGATATAGGTTCGACCAAGGAGGTCCGTAGGGAGTAGGCGGACATGGTAGATGAGCTGGTCGTCTAGCTGGCAGTGGGCTATGATTCGAGATGTTACCACCACCACCATCTTGAGGTCTACCCCGACCACAGGGAGAAGGTGAACAAGGGAGATCCTAGCTCCAGGCAGCTGAGACCTACGATCACTGTGCTCCGGAAATGATATATGGTACGATCTATGTCTACTCCCCCTTATCTGCAGTACTTATAGACCCAGTTTCCAATCATTCTTTTACTGTCATTTCCCTCGTTCACATATCGGAGATTTCGACAGAGCCGTTGGATCAATCTTTATGAATAGAGATTCCTATGGGAGTATATTTGACAATTACGGACTGGTGTTGGCAGTGTGAGATTACTCTAGGAGGCGAGAGCTTCGACTGAGATCTCCTAGTAGCATCGTCGAGGCCTTACGATGTCATCCTGGGTATGGATGGGTTATCTACAGTATATGACCAAATTGGCTGTATTAGGCGCAAATTGTGGTGTGTCTACACAGATGGGACTAGGTTTACCTTCACTGGCAATAAGGGAGCCTTTGCAGCACATGATGGAATTACCCAGAGGAGGGTGCAGCGGATTACTCATATGTTGGCTAGCCTTACCCTCGGAGCAATTGATGTGGAGATTCTGAGCTATCATGTAGTGGTGGACCAATACACGGATGTTATCCATGATGATGTTCTGGGTCTTCCTCCTTGCAGAGAGGTGGAGTTTTACATTGACTTGTACTTCGGGATGACACTGATATCCACACCAGCATATCGGATGGCTCTCGCAGAGCTTCATGAGCTGCAGTTACAGCTAGAGGACTTGTAGGGGAATGGATTCATTCGACCCATTGTTTCACCATGGACATCCCCAATTTTGTTTTCCAATAAGGTGGATGGGAGCATGAGGCTATTTGTTGAATATAGGTGCCTAAATCAGGTGACAGTGAAGAACAAGTACCCACTTCTGAGGATTGATGATCTCTTTGATCATCTGAAGGGATCACGATGGTTCTCGAAGATAGACCTCAAATCATACTATCCCTAGCTCAGAGTATGAGTCTCGGATGTGTAGAAGACGGCCTTCCAATGTCAGTAAAACCATTATGAGTTCTTGGATTTTCCATTCGGTGTATCCAATGCTCCATAAATATTCATGGGACTCAATAATAGGATCTTCTAACAATACCTTTATCGTATTGTGGTGGTATTCATTGACGACATTTTGATCTACTCGGCTATTGAGGAGGAGCATGCTTATCATTTGAATGTAGTAATGGACACACTCTGAGAGTACTAGCTTTATGGTATGCCCTCTAAATGACATTTTTGGATCCGAGAGGTTCACTTTCTGGGTCATGTCATATCAGAGGATGGCGTTGGAGTGGATCCAGTGAAGATTGAGGCAATACATTCTTGGCAGCCATCTAGGAGTGTGACCGAGATATGATGTTTCCTGCATTTGGATGGATACATATAGGGGTTTGTGCCAGATTTCTCTAGAGTTTCAGAACCACTATCAGCCTTGAAGAATAAGGGGAAACCCTTCATGTGGTCAGAGAGATGGCAGTAAAGTTTTCAAGAGCTGAGGAAGAGGCTAACTAGTGCCCTCATCTTGAGGCTTCGATAGGTGGGCGTATGGTACATAGTCTACTATGATGCATTAGTGACCAGGCTCGAATGTGTCCTAATGTTGGAGAGATCAGTTATCACATATGGTACTCGACATCTGAAACAGCATGAGCAGAACTACGCTACCCATGACCTGGAGTTAGTATTTTTGGTCTTCACCTTGAAGATGTGGTGACATTACTTGATGGGATATCATTTTACAGTGTACTCTGATCACAAGAGTCTGAGGTATATCTTCTCTTAGAAGGACTAGAACCTAAGACAACGACGTTGTCCTAAGTTCCTCTAGTACTATGACTTCGAGATAGTCCATACTCCTGGGAAGGGGAATGTTGTAGCAGATGATCTCAGTAGGAAATCTGTTATACAGTTTCTAGGCATGGAGACGGAGCAGCTGGCCGCATTGCAGATATCCTTTGTGGATGGAGATGGAGCATATTTTCATTAGTCTCTTATAGTCACTCCCCAGCATATTCAGGGAGTATTGGAGGTACATCATGGGGACGCTAACTGCGAGACACATCATGCTCAAATATCCATAGGACAGGCAACTGATGGATTTTCTAATGGTGGGGAGCACATCATCCTCTTCAGAGGTCATACCATGGTACCAGTGTCGCTTCAGGAGGAAGTGTTGAGGTAGTTCCACACATCCACTCTAGCGGTACATCCTAGAGTGGTGAAGATGTACTAGGATCTCTGACAACCGCACTGGTGGCCGGGAATGAAGAAAGTAGTAGGAGAGTTTTTTCTCGGTGCCTCACTTGTCAGCAATTGAAGGTGGAGCATTAGGTACCAACAGGATTGGTTCATCCTTTAGTTGTCTCGGAGTAGAAGTGGGATGGGATATCCATGGACTTCATGATAGGACTTCTATGTACATAGAGGGGTCATGATTTGATATGGGTGATCATTGACCGACTTACCAAGTTGGCCCACTTCCTACCGATCAGAGAGCATGGTTTAGTAGAGAGCTTGGGACACCTCTATGTGTAAGAGATTGTGCGGCTACATGGAGTACCCTTGACGATTTTATCTTATCGTGATGTAAGTTTTACTTCCCGGATATGGAAGGGGTTGTAGGAGGATTTCGGGACGCACCTTTCTTTGAGCACCACCTTCTAACCTTAGATGGGTGGCCAGACTTAGTGGACCATTCAGACCCTTGAGGACATGTTGTGTTCTTATGTCCTTGAATTTGGTCGTAGATGGGAGGATCAATTGAATTCGGTGGAGTTTCCATACCACAACAGCTATCACTCCACCATTGGGATGGAAACTTTTGAGGCGTTGTACGGGCGACCTTGAAGATCACCATTGTGCTGGACTGACCCCGGGAAGTCAGCACAAGTGGGACCAAAGATGGTACGAGCTACCATAGAGAAGGTGAAAATCATCTAAGAGTGGATGGAGACTGGACAGAGCAGACAGAAGTCATATGTTGACTAGAGATGGAGACCTTTAGAGTTCGACGATGGTGACCACGTCTTTCTTCAGGTATCACCTCGATGAGGTTTTCAGGGATTAGGCCGAGGAGGCAAGTTATCTTTGAGGTTCATCGGACCTTTTCAGGTCCTCAGGAGAGTTGGCGAGGTGGCTTACCGCTTAGCTCTTCAAACTCAATTACACCTGGTGCATGACGTCTTCCACGTATCCCAGCTGAGGAGATACATGCATGATCCCTCTCACATCATCAACCATGGCGATCAAGACATCAACAATGTGACGACATTTACGAAGATTCTAGTAGAGATTGAGGATCAACAGAAGCGGGTCCTTCATGGACGGTCGATACCTCTAGTGCGCGTTCACTGGAAGCATGGGAACCTCTAGGAGAGCACATGGAAGTGGGAGGTTCAGATTGGTGCTCAGTACCCCATCATGTTCCCCTTATATTAAGTTATGTATTATGGGGACGTAAATCCCTGAGGTGGGGAGAATGTAAAGACCCATAATTTCCATTTAATTTTTTTTATTTAAATGGAAATTTTACGAGTCCGTGAAAATTGACGGTGCATGATTCTTGAGGCCTGGAGTTCCCAGAAGGAATTTCTATGATTTTTTAGGTATGTTCAGTAAACGTGTGGGAATGTATTTATATCTTTTGAACCAGTGCATAGAATTGAAATATGAGGACACTGTTGAACTCGTAGCTCCGGTATTCGCTTATGGAGAATTTCACCTCGACGGTAGTTGGTCGAGGGTGAAAGTTAATTTTTTTTGTTTTTTGTGAAAGAATAAAATAAAATAAAATTTGTGTAACATTTTATTCTATTTTATTTTGAGGCTCACATGTGGATGTTTTAGAGGAGTGGACCACCTGAATAAAACCTCCCATGAGAGGTCTTGGTGGTGGGGACCACCCGAGTATAAACCCCCTTAAACACCCCTTTAATGGGAGAAACCCTCAAAATTACTATTGAATGTGGGGCAGCCTCTTCAATTACTCCATCATTTATTATGCCATCATAGTTAATTAATTTATCCTTTTTGATTTTATGCCAATGAACTAAATAGACATCATAATCTATTATGTTGGCTACGTGGCATTTTTGGGGAATTGGGAGGATGGAGCCTAGGGAGAAAGCTCTCCAACGAAGAAATCCACGAGAAATTATTTGACGTGGAACGAATTCAACATCAATGGACCGATGTTCGAGGAAATGTCGACGTAACCAACGTCTGACTATTCCCAATGACGTCGTCTCTTTTCCCGCGGGCAATATTCAACGAATCAAATGAACAAGGTAGGGGTTTACATCCATATGATTATCACTTACCATGTTTTCCCCTTATAATTATTTTTTGGGAATGGGAATAGTGATTAACGGGGGTTGTAGGGAGGGTGTTTGAATTATTTTCCTTTACCCATTCTCGATATTCTTGTTTTTGTTGAGCTGCTTGCTACCGCTCTAACACGGAGGGTATGGGCCAAAAAAACCTGGCCCAACCCCTCCGCTATTCTTTATAAATGGTGTATCCTTCTTGATGAAAGAAGGCGACTTTGGTGAAGGTGACTAGTGCTGGTGGTTGGCACCGGTCGAACTCGAGAACCGCCGATGAAGGTACGGTGCCCTGCCACCCCGTAGCCTTCACACCCCGTGGTGCTCTGCCATTTGTAGCCATCGCCACCCTGCTGCCTCTCTGTGCCGCTCCGTGGCTTCCGCCCTCCCAGCCGAACCACCTCGGCCGTATAGCCTAGTGGACTCGCCCCTCGCGGAACCCCCCGCGGCTGAGCCGCCTCGTGCCCGGAGGCCTCCGCCTTCCCGGTCGAGCCGCCCCAGCCGAGCCACCCCGCGGCCTCCTCCTTCCCAGCTGAGCCTCCCTGCCACCTCCACCCTCTTGGCTGATCCGCTCTAGCCGAGCCGCCCGGCATAACCGTGCACTCGCGACCCCCCCCCCCCCCACGGCCAAGCTGCTCCCGCCGAGCCACCCTGCAGGCTCGCGCCCTCATGGCACCCCTGCGGCTGAGCCGCCCCGCTCCCTCATGGCACCCCCACGGCCTCGTGGCCCTCGTGAACTGTTGGGATGGACCCAGCAGGTCGGGCTGCCCAGCGGGCCAAGCCGGACCCAGCTCGTCGGGCCGGGTTGTTCCGACCATGTCGGACATGAGCCGGACCAAATACGACCCTATATTTACTTGGGCCATAATTTTGGCAACGAATGTCCGTTTGACGAACCGTTAGTGGCACCGAAAACCTTAGAGCGAGACGTTCCCTTTGGTATAACCCATTAGAGTTTTGGATAACGTTGGGAAATGGTTGGGTTGGATTGAGTATGAATCCAACCGGGCCCTTGGGACAAAAAGGCTAATAACTCACAGACTGGGCATCTGAATGACACTCCTTCTATTGCATTAATACCCCACTAACATGGTGGTCATTTGAGATACATCCTCATGGGACATTTTATCGGTTGGAGTATCGACCAGTGAATTGTGGTGCAGATCCTCCCAAGGATGAGCAAGCTTAGTGCGGAACCCAGAAGATGTATGTGACGAGAAGAATGAAGAGCGATCCAGTGTGTGTCATCTCCTAGATATCCTGTGTGGATTATCTCTTAATAATCATGTATGGGTAAGAACCTAGCAATATAGTGTGGGTAATCTCCTAGCGATACTATGTGGGTCAGAACCTAGAGATCTTGTGTGGGTCAGATCCTAGAGATCCTGTGTGGGTCAGATCTTAGTGATCATCTGTGGGTCACCACCTAGCGATCCTGTGTGGGTCAGCTCCTGGTGATCTTGTGTGGGTCATCTCCTAGTGATCTTGTGTGGGCCAGTTTCTTATAGAGTAAGATGATTTAGTAGTTACATCTAATCATCTATACTACTGTACTTATATTATACCGGGTGTGAGCTGAGTCCGTACATGTGTGGCACTTTCCTTCGTGGTAATTCTATGTTGGTATTCTCCTGTGAGGCATACCTTTGTGGTACTTTTCTTTCGGGTTTTCCTTCCTTTGTGGAATAGTTGATCTTTGGGCTTTTTGGGTTGGACCCTGTGTTTCCTCATGATTGAGAAGGGTATACTTGATAAATTAGGTATATTTATGGGTATCTACCTAAGTAGGGTTGACAGTTGACTTCAAACCTTGAGGTTTATCCTTTTTGGACATGTGAGACCTTGATGGTATTCGGGTCCCTATTGAGTATCGTTATACTCATCCTTGCACGGGATATGCCCAAACATCGTTGTGTTTGGTGTATATGACGGATATCACGGATCGAGGCTAAGCGTACCAGGACTGGACAGTGCTCGGAGGTGGACCATATTGTGTGTAGGTACGCAGAGAGGGCAGATGGACGTGAATTGCTAAGGAGGAGACCTGTACCTACCATTCATGTAGAAACCTTGGAGGATGACCTGGTAGCTATCTTTCTCTTTCTTCTGTTTTATTGTATTTTATTTTTACTTTTACATTCCATTGGGGCTTGTATATGTCCCCTTTTACTTACTCCACTAACTCTGTTTAATATTTATTTTACTTGAGTTCGTATCTTGTTGTGTTATTGGTTGCATGTGCTTACAAGTTATAATGTCAATGCCTTCCTAGTTTTAGGGAATACACCTTTGGTGCTAGTCACCAACCCCAAGCCTATGGAAGGTGGGCTTGGGGTAGTCACAACACTGGTCCAAGGGGATGAGTCGTGACATAATCAAACCACATTGGGATCAAAATTCAAAATGGCCCAGTATACCCAATTGTTTGTGAAATGACCCTAAAGAAGGTAGTGCATGATCATCTTGTTCTATTGCGAGTAATGAAAAAACTACCACTTCCTGATACACCTCTAGGAATGTTTTATCCTTAAAAAATATAATGTTGATCAAGACATTGATACATTGGGGGAAAAATACAGAAAACATACCTAGAGCAGAGGATTTGGATTCACCCAATGAGGCTGCATATACCAATAACCAAAGGAGGCTCCACAACCTAGATCCTATGAATATTAAGTTTCCACATCTACAGTATTAAATAAATAATGATATAGGAATAGGTGAGGATACATCTCAATCACCAACCATGTTATTAAAAAAACCTTACAGTGATTAATAGTTGTAACGATATGAGAACGAGATACAATCTCTCAGATAACTTGTCGACGAGGTAGTCAGGGAAAATTTTACCACTAGGTATTATCTTCATAATAAAGTTAATATTCCTCCTATAAAACATCTATAAAGAGATGATCTTCCTGCCATAGTAGATTGTGAAAATCTAACCAGTTCAGTAACTCGGAAACCCGGTTAATATAATTGAAGAAGTTGAAAATGACTATGTTTTATCCGTATTATAGTAAAATACACCCCCTCCTGGGTGATTACTCTGTCTTTGAACATATCAAGAATCATACGAGACAAAAATGGGGAACATCATCAATCTCTACCACTCTATGTAGATGGGAACCAACTCAAAAAGTAACACATCCATAATTATTCATGGTCATTGAGACCCTGGATACTTTGAATCCATCTCTCATAAGATATATTTCTATAAATCCATGTTTAAATTCTCCCGGATGAGCTACAGAAACCAGATATCTTGAGGTAATATCCTGGTGGGGTTTATGAGTTCATGGAAATACCATGATGTTTGGAATATATCATTTAGTGGACCCAAGAAAAGTCCCAACTCATTCCCTCAATACCGGAAAAAATGCCTGGAAAGGAAGAAATTTCCTCTATTACCCTTAAAAATGAATTTCCCATTAAAGTAGTTGTGTGGGACATGAACTACCTAACGCCTCATATCAAGTAGTATCAATAATATGATAACCATTGGATGGTAGGTAAAAACAGAGATCAGGTTCACTCGGGTTTTGGGGAATGGATGAACAAACCATACATCTTCCAAATTGATCATGTCACTAGTTATTTCATTGAAACCATCAACAATAAACTTCTCAAGCTTCCACTTCCCATAAATCCCAAAGATTTCATCCTCCCAAATCATACTAATAACCTCTCTATTCATAGAATGTTGGGTCACAAAATTTAACATTCCTTTATATTAAAAGACATACTCAAAAGCATGTTTGATTTATGACTTCTGTTATTGAATACATTCCTAGTTAAGGTGACCTATAAAACCATTTCCTTATCAATTGAAGAAGTTGATTTGAAGATTGTTTTGACCAGGAATGGGAAGAAATTAAAAACTGGTTGACTCAAAATATAGTTTATTTAGCTCATTCCACCCTAAGAGAAAACTTCAAAGACCCATAACAGTTCCTCCACCAAACTAGGTGATATAGAATATTCCTCCCAAATATTGATTTGTTCTTTAGATCTATAAAGAGACAATATTGGAAGAGTCACACACTGTTATGATGAATGATCTGACTCTTTCATATTTACTCCGTACAACATCTGAAACATGAGACCTACACCACCAAATGGAACCCTCATTAGCTGAATATCTCATTTTTTTCAATTAATACGATTCACTAGGAAAACTCATTCACTGATGATGACTATTCATTGGAATATCAGTTCCCCGTACATGATTTAATAATAGGAGGCTACATGCATAGGAGCCAAGGAAATATAAGAAAACACAAGCATGGTCAGGCATAATATATCATTCATGTGCCCATAAAAAACATTTTTATATCTAAGACTTGGGGGAAATAACAACATCATTTCCAATAGAGACATGGATGACTCCAAGAACCTGCCAAAATTTATCTATTCCCAATTGTCTTACATAACCACCTAGTAGAGGTGTAATTATTCAAACATCGTAAATAATGGGGATGGATAAAATGACATATGTCAATGTATTAAGATCGTCCCACAAACTATCCGAGAGAACCATGCCCATATACAATAGATTTCTTAAATCTTTAGCCACACAATAATGGGAAGCCCAAACATGTGAGGAGTCGACCTCTGGAAAAAAATTACATTCTAAAGTAGCTGGTAGTTTCCAAATCCATTTTCATAATCTTGGATATGTTATATCATTCCAAATAACTGAGGGATGCGTTTATTAATGACCTCTAGCACCCAAAGAATTTTATATGGAAATCTATATAGTTGAGGTGTATTGAGGTGAGACCATGCCATAAAGACTCTATACCACTAGAAAATTCATAGAGTAGATTTTGGAATCGGTCTTCGTGGGACACATAAGACCCCTATATGTTTCAATAATATGTGATAATGTCAACATCCAAAGGGCTCTTTGTAAAATTGGTTCATGGATCAACATAATCCCAATTCATTCATTTCATCCTTGGTGATATAGTGCAGTAGATTTTTCTTCCACAAACCTATCCATTAAAGGGTATTATAAGAGTGAGATAATATATCTTGGGATGTTCAAACTCAAAGCTTAGTGTGGTGATGTCACATCGAATTCGGAGTTCCTAGTTATCTAATGAGACACATCATATATTTTTGTGCTATGAAGGACACAGATATACTTGCACATGGTGGTATCTAAAAATTCCATCAGTGTGAGAAATTTCCCATAAATCGAAAGATCATCATACTATATTATTATAGTCCCAACTTTGATTCTTGTGATTCCACATATTCAAATGTATGATTTTATAAAAGGGAAGGAAAAAGTAATGGTTGATGTAAATATATTGGACTCACATCCCAATGGATTGTTTACCGCATTTGAATATACATTGTGTATAGCTGATAGTGATTATATTCAACCCTTAATTCTAGTTTATTCGATATAATTTATCCTAGACTCCCAATACCCTTGTGTCCAAGGAGACTGTGTAAAACAAAATCATCTCCTAAATATATCTACAAAAGCATGAGTAGTAGGGGATGATAATTTTTCTTCCCATTGAAACAATCATTATGATAGTGATAGAGATTCCCTAAATTTGATGACATTATCAAAAAAGGACTCTGTATACTCAAAGGTTGAATAAGAAGAGGATGACCTTTGGAAATAGGCTCCCTCTTTTGAGGAAGTCATCAACACCAATAATTTTATGATTAGGAAGGTAAATCTTGGAATGGAAGAAGTCTCATATCCTATATTGATTAGTTCCACCATTCATATCAATTATAACTAGATACATGTCACATTTTAATAGAAAACCTGATATATGTTCTCTTGGACTTATATAAAAATGATCAAAATAAATACATATGTGGTTATACACCATCTTTTGTTAACCAATAACCATTGTTGTTTCAAAAAAGGAAACTAGGAGGATGCCCCCTCCTATGCTACAAATGAAGTGTCATATATTTGATAAATTGGTCAAAGGCAATTGTTTCTTAGAAGTGAAATACCAATTACGGTTGGCCAACATCATCAATTTTATGAAAATGAATGGGTAGATTTAGATCTACAATGATTTTAGAGACCTTGACCAAACATTCCAATGAATTAATTTCCATTTCCAATCATAGAAATCTTTATTGATGCTACTGATGGATTCCAAGACCTTTCCTTCATGGACAGGTAATCATTGTATAATCAAATAAATATTTCCATGAAGATGTGGAATCCACTATCTTCATATAACCTGAGGGGATCTTTTTCCATCAAGTAATTCCCTTTGAATAAATTAATGGTGTTGCTACATTCCAAAACACCATGAATCATATCATTCACCACTTATTGGCATGAATAGCTGAATTGTTTGTGCACAATCGGGTAGTAAATTCAAGAAAATGTTTTGATCACTACATGTATCATAAATTATTATTTTTCAATGGTACAATAACCCAATCTGTTGATAAATATTATAAAATGCACATTTATGATAAGATCATATATTTTATTTGGAATTTTAGTATGCCACTATGGTATTCAGGTATACCTAGAAAATACTATTAATATTCTAGAAATGTGTCCCCCTAGGAATCTGAAAAAAACAGAGCGATTTCTAAGGGAAACAGTCTTATATTTGGTATTTTATAGAAAAAAATGGCTATAAAATCACTCACATTCCACAATATTTTGTAGAAGTGATTTACCTATCGATGGGATAATAATTCTTAACAAGACTTTGAGAATCTCAAGTAGTATATACCACACACAACAGTCCAGATTCCATAATTATAATAAAATACACTAATCTTATATGTTTCCATCTTATATTGATCACTTGTCACTCTCTTTGTATAGAATAATAATAAAGGGAATGAGAACTGTATGAACTAAATTTTTATGACAATGGTAGGTACTGAGAAAATATACATGGATATCAAGAAGAACATACATGCACATATCTTTGCGGGGAAGAAGATAAGGAATTACTTTGACCAGAAAAAAGTCCACCTGGTCTCTCGTATTGACCTTCTCAAGTACATCAGTTTTCGTCCCATGCATTCAAGATTTTATTCATGATGGGTGGTCATTCTGTGCAATTTTAAATCTATTTTATTTTATAGATTTTGTTTAATGGGAATACTACTGTTGATTTCCTCATGGAATATCCCACCCTAGAAAGAATGCCATTAGAAACTCTTCTTCCATGTGTTGAGGTTTTAATGCCCATGATACACCCCAAAATGGTGGATGTATTTTTATGGAATTTCATTATGTTCTATTCAGAAACTAATATAAATTATAAAGATAAAAATTTTTCGTCTAGGTATATTATTTTTATCTTTATAAAAATATATTTTCCCCTACTCTTTCTCACTATCATAATGCAGCATGTATAATGAGTCTAAAAACCAATCCCTTATCGCGGGAATGAAACTCTCCGTACAACTGAAAATAGCTAACCGAAACATCACCTAGGATTTTGAGCTAGTTATAATTAAAATTAAAGGGGAATTTTCTATCGAAAATGAAGAACTGAACCCTCTCATTGGATATATTATGGGTAAATGGTTGTTTTTTCTTTCCATCCTAGGTTGCATCATGCATCTCGGTCATAGAATTTTCCTAAAAACTCATTAGATAATGCATCCACATACTTAGAAAACCCTGATCAGATGAAATAAATTTGTATCATAACACACTAAATAATGGTATCATCGATCTTCATACACAATATGGAAGAAATAAATTAGGTCAAACCACCCAATATTATGATGAACAATTATCAACCCCATTATTGATAGAGCCCATAATTGATTATATTCATAATTCGAATCTCATAAAAGACTGATAATTAAGGGAGAGTATTCAGTGTGGAGTAGTGAACTATACCTTATGGTAAGGTCTAAATGAGCATGAATCCCTCTACAATTGAGGATTTGATTAAATCCCCTTCCAAAGAAAAGTATTAAGAGATAATTAATCCATCATGAAAGAAGACCATGCAGGGTCCTCATGTTCTCACCAATATGGGCCCATGATCTCCCACTAAACCAGGAGGTTGGGATATTACAGGTAAATGAAGACACATGACTCTTTGGAATTTACCATGAAATTGCATGCACGAAAAAATTATTTAGAATTCATCCATTAGAGATTGTAATTTCTACATACATATTAATATTCTGGGTTGTTTTCCATAGGAAGAATGGATGTTTTTGGGCCATATCCCCAAGATGCAACTAATCAGTTCAATGCCATCATTACAGCTATTGAATTATTCTCCAAATTGGATGAATAAATACCCCTCAAGGATGTTCAGAAGAAGAACGTCGTTAACTTTCTCCAGTCCCATATCATCACCAGGTTTACAGTCCCTTAGAAAACATAGATAGAGATGTGTACCATATTTTTTTTCTACATAGTTGATGAAATTGTACCAGTACTACAACATAATGTGAAATCACTCATCCCACTATCATTAAAAAAGATAATGGAAAAATAGATTCCATGAAAAATACCCTATCAAATATACTCTAGAAGATAATAAATAAGGACTTGATGTATTTTTTTGGAAATTTTACTCTATGATTTATGGGAATACTCTACAACCACATGTACTAGTACAAAATCGACACCTTATACATTGGTGAATATAATATAGGTAATATTTTCAATAGATTTTTAATTTCCCTCACTTAGAATATCGATTTGGGGGAAACTCTTGGATGATGAAAAATTGAAAAATCAGATGGATGTGTAGGAGTGGATCAATGAGAATGGGATGTGTACATTCCACAACCTCAAAGTCCATCATAATAATATTTCATGTACCTTTTATAAAATGATCCACCACTTTTCATTCCTTAAAGTTGAATTGGTATTTGTTCTTAGAACCCCAATGATTCTTTGTATGAATCCTCCTTAGATAGTACCCAAATGGGAAGGGCTTTGTATTATATATAATGTCTTTAAAAATGGGGACTATTCGGTAGAAAAAAATTATGAGGAATGTATCACATCCCCCACCAATTCATGGTTTTATAACAAATACTTTTTTGTATCTGCTATCAATAATCTCTCTCCCTAAATAGTTTAAATTATACTATATAATATCATCCTGGAAAAAGATGATAAATTATAACGATTTCTTCATCATTACTATATAATATTAAACTACATGGAATATTCCCTCATCATATTATATCGAACTACACAGATCCATTACGTTCCCTTAATCCCACATCAGGTAACTCACTCCCTTACCGCAAGACATTAAACTACACAGTTGATGTCTTTATCACATGACACTAAACTTCATGGGTTTTCAGAACTATATGAAGCTTGATTCCCATTCCAAATTAGACAACTAGTGATTCCCAAATCCTATATCTTCACCCTACCACTGCATGATACAAAATTCACCTTTCAATTCTCTAAATTATCTTCATATCATCAATGAGACCTTTTCCAATCCTTATTTCTCACACTGAGTATACCTCAAATATGATAAGAAATTTTGTTAAAGGTTCCCCCACATGACTAAGGCATACTAGTTAATTATTGATTTATCATTATCCTAGATGCATGATTGTGAAAGGTACACCATTATTCCTTGCAACATGATGTTAAACTACACATATATAAACTATTGGATGACATAAGGTTACAAGTTACTATTGACCTACCCCGAGAGGACCACTTTCATTGGTGTTAGTCTCCCTATATGACTCTATAAAATAAATTCATGTGGGTTGAATCCTATAATCGTAGGATTAAAAGTGATTCCAAGACCACTGATCCTAGTTTCAATAATAAGAGTCCATGGAAAACAATGCCCCCACTTTATATGGGTCAGACCTATGTAGAATGTTTATCGTTGAATAACTACATGTGACTGGATTTGTATCACCCTTGGATATGAAGAGATCTTGCGAAATCCACTTTTGGGCCTAATAAAAATATCTCCTTTTCATTTCAGGGATCCGACATCATTATTAAGTGGCTTTGAAATACTTGTATTCTAATGAACTACATGTGGAATGATTCATGTTATCACGAGATACATAGTGAGGCCCGAACCATCGATCATGTGTCTAACAGAAAACACAGAAAGACAATTCCACCATTTATGTAAATGTTAAAAATGTGTAGAGAGTCTCTCATTCAAGAAATATATGTGATTTTATTCATATCATCATAATATCTATAGTAATGTCAAGACATCCACCCTCTATCCCAGTCGCACTTCCCATTTTTTACATTAGGGAGCCTTGGTCTTTATTGAATGACGTTAAAAAATATGTATTCTAAATAACTAATTGACATTTGATTCCTTTTATCATAAGATACGTAATGATTCTAAAATATTCAATCATTGTCCCAGATATAACACTCAATGGGAACAATGCCCCCTTTATATATAGGTCACACCTATATAGAGAATTTTCACTTCAATAACTACATGCGTATTTATTTCTGACATTACAAGATAAATAGTGACACTTGAACCACTGATTATTGAGCCAAGCTATGATAAAAATATCCCCCATCCGTTTGTATGGGTGATACAAGCTTATTGAAATTTTATAAAAGAAGTAAATGTGGCTTGATTCCTATCATCACAAGATATGTAGTGATTCCCGAAACAATAATCCCATGCCCACATATAGAAATAAACTTGAAAATGAAACCCTAATTACTTATCGTACATACCTATGTAGTAAATTTCATGGTCACATGACACAAAAAAATCAGGAAAAATTCATTATGACACCATTTTAAAGAAAGGATTGAGGCATTCAAGAGAATTTTTCCTATGCATGAGTTTGATCTATACACATTTAGTGTGTGAAACTGATACATCTAAGGAATAAGGGATCCATCATATGGATACCCACTAATAAATTTTTGTGAGGATAAAATATTCCCCTGTATCTAAATGTCCCCATCTAGCATTAATTGTCACCAAGAACATCTTGTATGATTTCCCATGTCGGTTCCCATGTCCTTAGCTCATGATGGTAAACTGAAAGGAAAAAGATACAACCTTATTACCTGATGTCAAGCTTTAATGATAAGGTTATGCTCGTATGAATTTAAAATTTCACATGAGATTATTCATTACTATGTGATGTTAAAATTTTTGTACCATCTCCTATCATCACTTTTTTTTATCAAAGATACAAAAGAGAACGATCCTTATAAAACTAGGGGATTTTATATATCGTTTTGTGGATATAATTCGTTCATTTAGATATTTTTCACTTCACATTACACTAAATATAGATTTTCAATTATTGTATATATTTAAAAAGTTTGTATTTCATTATAACCAATACCACGTTATGTTGGCTCTATACACAACACTATCTTAGCTTGAGCTACACACAATATTGATTTTCTACGAAAAAAAATTTTCTTTTATATTTATTAAAATTATATTGTTATAACCTAGCTATTAAACATAGTAATATTAATATAATAAACTAATTTTTAATTTTTTTCACATAAATAAAAAATACTTATAATGAAATATATTATTTTTGGTAAAGTCATTATACGTTTAGAATTAGTATTTTCTTAAAGGAACTAGTTTTTATATCTCTATGTGAACAATAATAAAATTAATTTTTGACACAATTATAAAATATATTTTATAAAATAAAAACAATTTTTTATTTTTGAATGTCAAAATTATCATAGGGATAATATATACTAATAATCTGGGATGTTTTAATTTTTGATAAAGAGTGAAAAATATTGCATGGTAGTTAAAAATTGAATTTTTGTTTTAATGAATTATTATCTCTTAAATTGGATTTTAAATACACAGTAGAAAAATAATAAATATATTAATCATATTTATGTCATTGGAAGTTTTTATATATTAAAATTTGATATAAAAAATTTATTCAATTTTTGAACATTTTTTACTGACCTTCTTGCCATGTCTACGGGATTTGAAACAAACCTAATTTTTTCAGTTTTGTGAGTTGATTTTCTAAAATAATTACAAACAGTCGTAATAAGTATGATATTTAGATTCTAATATGATAAACTTATTTTTTTATCTTATGAATAAAAATATTAGTAATTTTTATTTATCACAGTTCAGGGTAAATCATGTAATTAACAATAAAAATAATACTATAATATTATAAAATAACATTAATACATGTCAAAATTTCATTTGATAAGTCTGACTCAACTTAAATAAACCATAGGATAAGAAGATAGAGTTTTTAATCCACTTTGTTATGAATATGACATTTCATATATTTTATTTAGAGATAAGTTAAAAATTTCATGCTCATATTTTTAATAACTGTAACATTTTTAATATTTAGTTATAAAGAAGAAAAATCTGATATAAATAGTTTTCTATAAAGATAATGTATTTATATACATCATGGTATTTTATTTATAATTTTTTTATGATAAAAATATTTATTTAAATGGTGGAACAATAATGATGCAGTAATTGTTTAATTAATAAAATAATGAATGAAATGATATTAAAAATACAAATATAAATATAGTTGGAATTAATTAAGATATTATTTGAATTTTATAGGTAACTATGACTTTTTATTAGTGCCTCAAATTTTTTAGTTTGAAATTATTATTTTTATATATGAAAATGTTTTTAATATTTTCAAAATTCATATTTATGATTTTTAACAAAAGTAATATTGTATTAACTTAATTAAAAATAAAAAAATAATATTCACAAAATAAAAAGTTATTATGGTAAGGTATAAAATGTCATAAATTATCCCTTTGTGCACAGTTGACCCTATGTATATAATAATATATATCCTCTTACTGTTCAAAATTTTGTAAGGACAACTAGAATTTCAGTAGATTAATTATGGGTAAATCAATATGATAAGGTTTAAAATAAAATGAAAACTGTCCAAATTTTTTGGATGAATATTAGTCAACCCTCATCACCCTAATATCTAATTGGAGTTTTATATTAGACAGAATTCCTTGAGAATAACTTATATAGTATTTAAAGCCAATGATTTTTAAAAAAATATCAAACTCTTATATTTATTATATTTTATGTTTCCACATAAGAAAAAATAAACTATAAACAAATCTAAATGTATATTTAGATCATAATAAGATTAATAAAAAAAATTAATTTTTTTTTAAAAATAAGTTATATAACTTCATGTTTTTATTCTTCAATTTTAGAATAAAATTTAATTATTTAATAGAAAATCTAGAATAATTTATTTTAATAAAATTAATATTGACATATTATGAATTAATTTATGTTTCTAATGGATTTCATAGATTTTTTTGTTATGATTTAGATATTTTAAACCATTTTTTCCTAATTTTCACTTATTGGTGATATATTTAATTTCAAATTAAATGAATTGTATCAAATTTGGGAATAATGATATTTTATTGAATTAATATATTATTAAATTATTTAAAAATAAAAAATGATAGATAATCGAAAAGGAACTGTGTATGGTCTAAAATTACACACCCCATTAATTTATTTCTCATTTGGATGATTTTTGTTCCAAGAATCTACTTATTATATTTTAATATTTAGAGGATTTCAAAACGTTCACCTCACCTCGATTATATAAGGGAACGTCCTCCCTTGTATCCTAAGACCACATTTAGCCTTCAATATCAACCAAATACTACCCATTTCACTTATCAACATCCCTACTAACATTATAGTGGTGATGGTTTTATAAAAATACCCACTCTTGTATCTTTAAGAGGATGTCTAGAGGGAGTTCATCGAAGAAGAATTAATCTCCTTACCAATTATTTCAAAAAAATATTCATCTACATAAACATTTTATTTTGAATAAATTATAAAGTAATAAATAAAGTTCACCTATATTATAAGATGTTATTATACTTATGTAATACCTTATTCCACAGTTTATTCCTCCAAAATAAATGGAAAACTCCATGTGTGTATAAGTACGACTTTTTGTCTCCACATTGTAGTGTAATCTATTTTTTATAACTACATTATTTGAATATGTTTAATAATGGATAAAGTAGATATAAATAATAAATATCACTTGATATTGATTCCATATAATTAATATACCATCTAATTCCTTGCCTTGTTTCCATTAGTAGAATGATATCGTTGATCATACCTAGGTACGACCTACCATATCCACGACATGATGAGAATCATCTTCCACATTTACAATTTGAAGAATGATTTTAGAAATGTATATAAAAATTAAATGGAAAATATAATACAAAATATTTATAATTTAATAATATATATACATATATTTCGTTTACCATCTTCCATTTGGTCAGAAAGGAAGCAAACAACATTCTTTCTTACATACTGCTTAATGTTTTCATGAATAGTGTATATCATTTCATATATCTATCTGTTATATATATTTATATATTAAGAATATATTATACATAAATCATGTTTTATATTATTTGATTAATTGAATAATGATCTATGTAATAGGATTGTGAATGAAAATTCAATACATGTATGATAAACATAGATATTATTACCTGAAACGTTACTTTAACATTGACCTATTAATAAAAAAGTAATATAAATCCATAAATGAATGATATATGGTATTATATATATGAATATTCTTCTGTTATATTTTTATATAAAAATTAAATGTATTATACATGAGTTTTTTTATTAGTATAATAGGTTTCTAGACATAAGTTGATGGAACTTTATCTCAGTTTTTATATATATTTGATACGTTCCTTATTCACCACACTTTTATTTATTGTGGTGTATATACTTCTCATGAAAGTATTCTATGATTTTATACTTTATTTTTTGGGTATTTAGAAATCCATTTTGTGATCTCCATTACATGAGGTTTCATGGTTCAAATGTTACCAGATAAGTAAGGTAGTTTTGTCTCACTTTGGGTTCATTGAGACACATGTTTTGTAATTTACCTTTTTTCTCTTACATGTTTATGTACTTACATTTGATATGTTATATTATAAATATCAATATTTTTATAATATTTTATACTTTTTTATTATTATTTTATGGGGAATTTGATTAAAATGTTTCAAAGTTGTATGAGACACTTTGAACTGTTTAGTGACTATTTTCCTCAAGAAATGTTTTTAAAATATATCTTATGCTTATTTTCAAAGAAAATGAATTTAAATAAAAAATTTATACTTTAAATTTCATTTCAAGGTAAATATTATATGTTTTCAAAAAAAATTTCAAGAGAAAATGATTTCAAACTTTTTTTGAGCCTCGTTTATAATTTTCATCATTATTTTCAATGAAATGTGTTTTGAAAATGTTTTATGTTTTAAAAATTTATTTGTAATGAAAACTCATGTACCATGTTATTTTAAAAAATCCATACCCATCTAAGATGATATAATTTGTCATTTTCCAACAATACCATTTATATTATTTATCTATATATTTTATATATTTATCGTATAATGTTTAATAAACTCGTCTCCCTTTCATGGGATTATATTTTTTTAAAAATAATTTCTTTTCAAGGGATATTCTTTTGATGAAATGATTATGAAACATGTACCATTTCCAAATGTTATGATATAATTACATGTTTCTAAATCTAATTCCATTTCTTTGGTTATGAAAATATTTTTTATGATCTTTTGGAACATGTATGTTTGATTTCATTATGGAATAGTTGAGACCTATATCATTATCCAATGCATTGGATAAAGATTTATTTCTCCTGAGATAGACAAAGACGGTCTTGGGAGTGAACCTTGAATTCTAATATGGACATGGGTCTGAACCATGACAACCCAGATGGTATGGGAAGTAAACACATACTGCTAAGATTCATATGGGAGTGAACCATCCCTACTAAGATGGTATGGGAAGTAAACCTATACAACTAAGATGTCCTTGACAGTGATTCCTTGAATAAAATAGAAATCATATTATATTTTTATGTGTCTACCACTAATTATATATCTTATTCCTTCATTACTCATTCTTAGATTTTGTTTTTTATTATCTTCGGATTCATGTCTTATGAACTTCCAATATTTATTCCATGATTTATGTTTATGATATTAAATATACAAGGTGTCATATTATGTTTTCATTATCATGTTCTCATACACTTATTCCTGTGAATATTATTATATATATCCCTTTTTTACCATTACAGAGCATCTGAGATCACCCTTTTCATATTTTTTCTTCTCCTTGGGATATAAAGAAATGTTTTATATAAGAAAACTAAAAAAGAATGTCTTTACGGGGGTGTTTAATATCATTCCCCAAATTGACAGAATGTGTTCCAAGTTTCAAAATTTACTAAACTGATATGGTATTTGGGAGTTTGTTTATGCACTATTTTGTGTATTCCAAAAAAGTGATGTAATATCAATGTACATCAATCTTGGTCATTATATTTGGTATCATATAAAAATTTTATCTAACGATTGGAAATAAGGATATGAAAACCTTAGTGGGAACCCTATGGACATGTCTTTAGATATGTCTATGGATAAGGGAAAGTATAATAAAATGTCCTACAATTTTTTTAATGGATATAGTATAGGGATTCCTATAAATACATCCATGTCCTAATACTACATGTGCATGTGGATCTAGAAAAACTTTACCTATGGGTAACAGCTCTGATATGGTGATTTGGTCCTCAATCATTCATAACCAGATTCAAGAAAGTGGGCCTTACGATATACTTGGTTTCACAGTCTAGTGGGATGTGCTTTGGGAATTCAAAAACTCTTTATGAAACATTATGTAGGATTTAAATAGAGCTATTCTGATGGTCATGCATTTTTAGATTGGTGTTCTAACCAACATACATAGAAATGTCTGAATCTTCTTTTTTATTGTTTTCATTCTTTCATGTGATAATTTGACATATCATGTTGTTGCTGGTGTATCCTTGAGAGCATGGATTCCTCAATGTTGATATTCAACCTCACATCATGAACTCCATTTCATTTATGTCTGTTGTATATCTATGGGATGGGGAGGATGTAGCCTCTACATCAACATTGTTTTATAGAATGATGGCATGTGAAACTCCTATACTACTTCACTTTCAGTTTTTTATTTTCCTTCACATTTTTTCATCACTTATTTTTCTCTTTAATCACTTTCTAGTGAAAGAGAATTTCACATTGTGTAATCTCGGTACCCTTCTTTTTTCATCATAAATATTGGCAGGGTGTGTGTTGGTTTACCAACTCATTCTCAAACATTATAAAAAACATAGGATAAAACTAAGGTTCCATGGATTAAGGAAGCTTTCATTATTTAGACATCTTATAAGTGACATTATATGAACAAGTGGTTATCCATTATGATAAATTTTTATCACACTCTTCATCTATGTTTTAGTCAATGTTGGGAATAAGAAGGAACATGGTTAACATTGAATATTTAAGATATTGAAAGTGGGATTTATGAATATCTATTTCCAAATGGAAAATATATATAAGAGCATCAGGAAGGTAGTACGAGTATTGGTTATACTATTGAAGTATAAGAGATGACGAATGAAATGTGAATGGTATGGGATGTTCTAACAGTATTTTTAAAATTTAATGTAATAAGCATGGTTAGATTGGAGTTGAGGTACCATAAGACATAATTCATATCTCATATTATGGAAATTAGTAACAGTGAATTATGATTATGAGACATGAATAATGGTTTACGAATTATGTTTGATGAATTAAATAAATGTTTTCTATTAATGATTTTAAATGATAAGATAAAGGGTGTTGATGACATTGAAATAAGATTTAATATAAATGTGACATATTTATTAAGATAATGATAACCCTTAATGTGTTCTTTATGTTAAAATAATTATGTTTGTTTCAAGATATAAGGGGATTGAATAACTAAATGGTAATGTACTAGTTACCTTAGAACTAGTTAAATATTTCTTAACAAGAAGGTTATACTCTCATGGATGAATTTTATAACATTTCGGGACTTAATTAATATATCAAATAAGTTCTTGAATAATGTAAAATTAATGTTATCAAAAATATTTATGTTAATTTTGGTTATTTTCATGTTTTATGGGAATTTATGGGGAAGAAATTCACACGTTTGAAATGAGACATCCAAGAGCTACCATATGATTTAATAGAGATAATTGTGATGATTATTTATTGAAATTATTTTTAAAGTATTGGATTTTCATATTCCAGAGTGGTTATAATGTTAACCATTGTTGGAATGTTTATGTTAATGTATGTGAGATTAAATTAATATCTCACCATATGAGGATTTAGGCTTATTTTATGTCCTATTCTAAAAACATTATGTTAATGGTAACTGATGACCAATGGGATGTCTTATCATAGATCTCGTAATCTGTAACTTCTATAGGAATTAAAAATTCACTTTTTTGGAGACATAGGTGAGGTTGGAATTGATCATGGAAAAACAAAGTGTGATATTATAATTAATAAAGTATGTATATATTCTCATGAAAATTATTTTACTTTTGGAAAAGATCGTGAAACTGAAATGGTTATCATATTACCTTCTTTTCTGATGAGTCAATTATCCCTTTAAATCATCATAGATTTATGGTATTTTAATTTTTAACTTTCTTCTGACTTTTTTTACTATCACACTACATATGTAAATGATATTTGGATTTTTCATTCATGTCTATGTTTTCACGTCCCACCTAAGTTCTCCAATGTGGAAACCTAGTTATGTGTTACATTGGGAAAATGTTATGCTTCCAAATTTCTTTTCATTTAGATTTTTTGAATATTAATTTTCTATATGATTTTTATGAAATAAAACATCCTGTATTATGTATTTGATGAACTAGCTAAATCTCAAGGGTGATATTCCTTTTATGGAGGGTAGAATGTAACACCCTAAAATTTTATGAATTATTTATTTTGGAATTAATTAATTTATTTTTATATTTTTCATGCAAAATAACAATAGATATAAATGTTTATTATTATATAAAAAATATGTTTGGATTATTTTATATTAAATATCATCTTAATATTGCGTTATACGCAATGCATACTTGGAGAGTTGTACATTCAACACTGATTTTTTGTAAAATAACACATTACTATTATAATTATTTAAATGATATATTTATAGCATAGATATTAAACACAGTAATATAAATAAAAATAACCAATTTTTAGAGATTTTCACATTTATAATATATATTTATACTAAAATGAATTTTTTTTGTAAAGTCTTTATATATTCAGAAATACGATTTTCATAAAGGAACATCTTTTTATGTCCTTTTATGAAAAATAATAAAAAATTTATAAACAATCATATATATTTAATGTGATTAAATAAATATTAATTTTAAATTTTTATGTCAAAATTCACTTTTGGTGATTTTTTAGTATTTTCTTATGATGTTTCATTTCTGGATGAAGAGTTAAAAATGATACATTGTATTTAAAAATTACCTTTTTCATTTAATGAATTATTAGATTTTAAATTGATTAATAAAATCGCAATAGATCAATTATAAATATATTAATCCAATTTAGGTTATTGGAATATTTTAGGTTGAAATTAGATATAAAAAACTTATTGAACTTTTGAATGTTCTTTTTACGCATCTTCTCACCATGTCTATGAGATTAACATCAAACATAATTTTGCAGATTTTTTGAATGAATTTTTAAACAGAGTCCTACGTAGTTTTAATTAGTTTGATATTTATATTTTTATAAAATCAAGTTAATTGTTTTTTATATTATGATTTTTAACTTTAGTAAATTTCTATTTACCACGGTAAAGGGTAAATCGTGCATTTAAAAGTAAAAATAATATTATAATGTGATGAAATTACCCGAAAAGTTATCCTAGTTTCATTAAATAAATGTTATTTGAATAAATTAAACCTTAATAGGAGAATCTAACCTTTTTATGCCACCTAGGTAAATATATTACATTTATTTTATTTCATTTATTGATAAGCTAAAAATTTAAAACTCATATTTTTAACAATTATAACATTTTTAATATAAGGATATAAACTAGATGAATTCAACTATATATATTAATTATAATGATAAAAATTTTATCCATATCATGGTAATTTATTTAGAGTTTTAAGTTATAAAAAAACTAACATCACTATTGACACACTGATGATGAAGTAATTGTTCAATTAATAAAAAGATCAAATAAATTATATTAATAATATAAAAATATATATAATTTAAATTAATTAAGGTTCACTATGAATTTATTGTTGAATATGACATGTTAATACTTTCTTAAATGGTTTTGTTGGTAATTATCTTACTGGTTGGATTTTATATATAGACATTGTTGTGAATAGTATCATAATTAACACTAATGACATTTAAAAGAAACAATATTTTATTAAATTAATTAGTTAACATAAAAATCCTTAAAAAATACAAAGTGGTTATGATATGGTCTAAATTTTAATAAAGTGTCCATTTATGGACAATTTACTTCATATAAGTAATAATGTATTCCCTGTAAATATTTAAAATATTGTAAACAGAATTATATTAACAATAAATTAATTAAGGGTAAATAAATTTGATAAGGTTAAAAATAAAATCAAAACATTTCCAAAAATTATTTTATGAATATGATTCGACCCTCAATACCCTCAGATGTTATTGGAGTTGTTCAATGGATGTTGTTCTATGAAAATAAAAATATTTTATTTAAATTCATAGATAGTTAGAAAATATCACTCACTTGTATTTGATAACTTTTAGGTTTCCAGGTTGGGAAAAAATAAATCTATGAACGAAAATTGTTTTCTAATTTTATCATAATGAAATTAATCTCTTTATAAAATTTTATTTTGAATTTTTACATTTTATTTAATTACCTAGTACGAATCTTCAATTTTAAAATAGTATTTATTCTATTAATAGAAAAGTAAAACAATGGTTTTCCTAAAATTAATTTTGAAATATTATTGATTAATAAAAGTTGATAACGAATTTTATAGATCTAAATGATATATTAGAAATGTGTCAAAGTATAATATTCCAATTCCCATTTTCTCATGATGAATGTAAGGCTAAATTAAATGATTTGTAAAAAAATTGTGAATAATGATATTATATTGAATTAATATATAATTAAATTATTTTAAAATCACAAAAAATGATAAATAATCATGAAGGGATGTAATATGGTCGAAACAGTCACACCCCATTCTTTTATTTATTATTTTCATGTTTTTGGATCTAGAATTTAATTATTATATTTTAATACTTTATGAATATCCCAAAGTACCCCTCATATAAATTATAATAGGGATCCTCTTCCCTCACATCCTAACACAACTTTGAGCATTCAAGATTGAATAAATCTAATCCATTTACCATATAAACTTCCAAAGTAACATTTTAGGGGTGTTTTCTTCTCAAAATATCATCTCTAGCATCCCTAATTGGAGATCTGGAGGGAGATTGTCAAGGAAGAGGTAATCTCATTACTAACTTTTTCAAAATTGTTTGTTCTTTTCCTTCCTCTTCATGTTTTGATTCCATTACAAATAAATAACTTATGTATCAACTATATTCTTATACATTATTATGTTTATGTAAATACCATATTCCTCCTTTTATTCTTCCTACAAAAAACCAAATCACCATACATGTGTACGTATGGATTACCATCTTCACATCTTGGGGTAAGGTTTTTTTTCATAAAAACACAATTTAAATGAGTAAAATGATGGATATAATTGATATAAATAATAACTATTACATGATAGAAATTCAATATAATTAATATTATATCTATTTCATCACCCCATTACCATTAAGAGAATGATATCGTCACTCCTACGTACACACACCCTACCATCCCCTTAACACGATGAGATTCATCATCCACATTAAAATATTCATGAATGATTATAAAAATATATATAATGAATAAATATAAAATATATGAAATAATATATCTAATTTAGTAAATTATATATATATATATATTTAATTTACCTTCTTCAGTTTCATATGATAAGAGAATGGAAAGAACGTTCATGTGTACGTACAACTTACCGTCTCCATGAACGATGTATTCCATTTCTTATATATATATTTTATATATTTCTAAATATAAATGATATATAAATATTGTTCTAAATTAATTAATTAATTAATGATATAATTTATATGATCAATATTAACAAGTCAAAACACACATGATAAAAAAAGCGACAATTACCTGAAATGTTTGTTTAGCATGGAACTATTAATAAATGGGAAATATAAAGTCATAAATAAATCCCATATTGTATTATATATATTAATATATATATATATATATTATATAATTATAATAAAATTATATTTATTATTCTGAATTATTTTTTTTGTGTACAATGAGATACACGTCATAAGATAAGGGAATTTCATCTCACTTTTTATATCCTTGAGAAACATCACTTATTCATAACTAATTTCTATTTTTTGATGTTTACACTACCAAAGAATGTATTCTATGATTTTTATACTTTATTTTATGTTTATTTACATATCCATTTTTTGATTTCTATTTTATGGGGTTTTATTTTTCAAAATTTACTAAATGAGTACGGTAGTTTTGTATAATTTTTCCTTCTTGGAGAAACATGTTTTTTATGGACCTATGATCTTTTAAAAAATTTATATACTTCAATTTGATAGGTATTATCTGGAATATATTCTTTTTAATCCTACTTCTTTTCATGGGATATGATATTGATGAAATGATTATGAAACCTATATCTTTTCTATAGGTCTGGATATTCTTACATGTTTATTACACACATTACTTTTCATTTGTAATATTATGATTCTTTATGGTATTGTTGAACATGTATTTATTATTTCATTATGAGATGGGAAACACCTATAGCTCCCTCTAATGTATTTGGTAATGATTTATATCTCATTCGATATACAAATATGGTCTGAAATGTGATCCTTGAATACTAAGATGGCTATGAAAGTGAACCGTGACTACCGAGATTGTGTGGGGAGTAAACTAATACTTCTAAGAGTCCATGGGAGTGAACCCTGACTATCAATATGGTATGTTAACTAATCCTATACTCTTAAGATACCATTAGAAGTGATGTAATTACTACTATGGAAATTGTATTATATGCATATGTGTCTCCTATAAATTATATGTCTTATTCCTATGTTCTTCTTTTATGTATTATATTCCATATTTAATTATGATTCATTTCTTATGAAAAACCAATCAATATGCCATGATTTATTTTTGTGCTATTTTATATGCATGGTATAATCTTCTATTTTCCTTATCATGTTCTCATACCCTTATGCTCATGATTATGCTTACATATCTCCCTTGTGTACCCTTACTAAGCATCTGAGGTCCTGATTTTCATATGTTTTTATTTTCCCATGATATAAAGAAATGTTTTAGGTAGGAAAACTAAAGAGTAATGCCTTTATGGGAGAATTCTAGGATCTTTCACGAAATTTGAAAAATGTGTTCCATTTTTTCCAAGGCACTAAACTTATACGGTCTTTGGGATTTTGTTTTTTTACAATCTACGTATTTTGAATAATTGATGTTAAATACATGTACATAAACCTTATGTCATTTTAACCCTATCCAAAAAGAGTAAGGGGTTATTCTTCCATATTTTAATCCCCTCAACCCATACATCACACAACATGATTTGAGTGCCTCGGGATGCCTCAAACCATACATGGACATTGGAAAGTAAAAGAGATCTCTCTGTTTGAACTTGTTTTTGATGCATGAAAACTATGAATTACCAAAAAATACATATTAACCCTATAATAATGGATTTATGATCCTTTTGAGCCTGTATTAATTTTGGTAGAAATCATTACCTAAGGGTATTCAAGGGCATTCCAGAAAATATTTCCCCATACCATTATCCATTTTTTGAGAACCATGAGCCATTATTTAAACCATTTTCATCTCCCAATCTGAAGGATGTTGGAGTAATATTGAACAGGGATATTTAATTGGGATCTTTTTTAGTATTATCATCTTATTATTTCCAAATGAGTCATGACCTTAAACATTCTCCACTTTGGCCAACGCTGGTTAACCTTAAATCACTGAAAATCCAACTATCTAGGTAGACTCGACTGCACTAATATTTATCTCTCAACTGATATTACCATCATCAATAATTCATGGACATTAGAAAATAGTGAGGACTTCACTATATGAAAATGATACTGATATATAAGGGCTTTGACCTACCAACCAATAGGATCTCTTCCTTTCAGGAAAGGAGATCCAATCACCATGAGCCCCAACAACAACATGGAGGAACTCGACATTGTAGAGTGTCTTGGTCATACTAGAAACTCTGACCCATATTTCGTATTCATCAATAATTTTCTCATAGAAATAATTTAAAATTAACAGAATATGTATATCCTTACTACCTGAAATTAAATTGCATTACATACAACCATACCACATCAAATTAAAGAATATAGAGAACGCAACGGTTCAAATGGAATATTATCAGTGATACATGATATGAGTTAATATTGACATAAACACCTAGTGATAGAAGGTGAATACTAAAAACCCTAAACTAATAGTGATAAATGGTTTGATCTAAATGAACCTAAACTAGCAGTGATAGAATATCCTAGATAAAATACAATAAAATACATCACACCACTGATTTATTTTGAATGACCATGAAAAAGTCACAAAACCTATGTGGTTGGAAACCTATCAGAGGGAGTCTTCAGTATAAGTTGAGATCTTTTCCACTATGTACTCTCATATATGAATCATATGAATAATTTATGTTATTAAAATGAAAGATTTCCCAATCTTGTGAGTCCCACCATGTGTCCTGGAAAACATTTCCACTCTCAAGAAATCCTTAGACTATGGAAAACATTATAGAAAACTCACTCGAGGACATATATTATACCAAAATTACGATTTTTTCAATCAGGTAGACTTAAGAAAATCGAATGAGATTCATCAATGAAGAATCTCATGATTGTGGAAATTCAAGAGAATTTCTTGAGAAGATTATATTATGATTTAATCATTCAAATCCCCAAATTTAGGTTTACATATTATTATGAAAGGATGGGTATCAAGGATTAGTTATTAAAAATCATATCAATGACCTATCATACATATCAAGAATAAACGTATAATGGGAAACAACATATAAATTTAGAAATATCTTTTCATTAATAAAATACATAAGGAGGTATCTCCACATTTCAAAGACTCTCTGAAGATTCAATCAAAAAAATCAATGATCAATCTACAATTGGAATTGCTTAGCTATGATGGCCATGTCAACAAGAGTCTAATAACATAATTTGATCAATCACTAATATGTGTCCCTCCCCACTTATTATACTACTACCTAAGGGTGAAGGGTCTCAATATGTGTAGAGAACTCTTGAACTCAATTTTGGGTTCTTTCCATAGCGGAAGATAATGATGAATGATCTGACCTCGAGCGATCTAAGATATCCTCATATCCCAATATAATTATAGTTAAGATAGTCATTAGGGAATAGAATTTATATATAAACTGATGGCTATTTTCCAACTCCTTAGATACTTCCTCCATCTGTTTTGTTAGAGGAGACTCTTGTTGAAGGTTTGGAAAGCCCTCCTTTTTGGTAGACAACTCATTCCATGTCAAGATGTTTTCTCCTGATTTAATATAGTGGTTGGCAGTCAAATCCATATTCCCCATGTCATGAAAGAGGTGATGAATATGTTCTTATTTATCATGAAATGTTTCTATTAGAGTTTTGGTTTTCGAGGTATGAATCATCCCCCAGGTCAGCCTATGAAATGCCTGATCCTCTGTAACTACCGAGGTAGGTATGTTAGAGGGGAGGGTAACTGGATGATCTAATATGGAACCATGAGTGAAATCCACATATATTCTTACTTCAATAGATGAACCTTACACTAATTATTCTAAAGGACTTGTTTCAATGATAGATTCGACCCCACTGATGGGATGATCATCTCTAGGGAAACAGTTCTTCCTCGAAAACTCGCATGATTTAGGAATCAACTCCATCATTGATAAAAACATGGAGTCAGTGTGGGAAGTAGTTTTTTCTATCATATAGGACAGTATGTTCAGTATACCACCTGGGTAGGCACATACCCTTGTGTACGAATAATCATGTTATAAAAAGACAGGTGCATCAAAAGGAGGAAGAATGATCTCATAATTGGTATATCCATGTACCAATATTATCTAGACTTAGAAGATAATCTCAGAGTTTCTCTCTCCATACATGTATGTTGGATGGATAGTGACAACCATTTGGATATAGATGAATTGGAGAAAAAAATAAGGTAAATATTGATAAAAATGATTAGATCATCTATCCTAGAAGTTAGATCCTTGTTCCAAAGGGTGATCATGTATGACCCTTCCTTAATAGTGTCACTACCATTATTAAGAATTGGCCTGGTCGGTATAGAATATGTGGTGAAATAAAAAAAATTGGAGTTGATAATAATATGAACAGCCTCTTCAAGACATAACCCTTTGACCTATTCCTCTGATATGTCCAGCAAAAATGATAAAATAATTGACAAGGTATCCCGTTAGTATTTTGGTATCATTAGAAATAGTAATTCTAATTTATCTAGCCAAATAAAAATTGGATAGGGACATTAATATTATAAGGTATGTTTCACTGTTGGATGTGTCCCAATAGATAATAATAACATAAAAGTGTTGGTACCTCCATATTAATATTTTTTCCCTTTCTAACAGTGTTTCCATCACCAACCTACTAACCCTAATTCTTAAGAATGCCTCCCCGTTAGAGAATATACACTCATTTAGGAACTTGTAACTCAACAGCATAAAGACCGAGGATATCTCCTTCCTTATCTAGTATCCCTAGGATGTATGATATCTGGCTTCTGAGATGGCCCATTTTGATCACACACTTTCACGAACCTATTGGAAAGGGCATCAGTGTGTGCATATAGTGATTGGGTGAGCTCTAATGTGATAAAACAAAAATATTGTTCCCATATATAAATTATATGAGAAAGCACATATTCATCAAATTTCTTATCATTCCATTCATGATGGTGATAATGTAACTTTGAAAGGAATGATTCTTTGCGAGTTCATCATATTCATACATAGTAGGAAGGAATTTCTTATAAATTTCCCCAATGGGGTTTCTCTCCTAGAAAATAGATATCTCAGATCATGATTCCTATATCACCATGGTTAGAATGGAATAAATTTTCACCAAGGAACAAAAACATAATTAGTTCATGTAGAAGATCATAATGACTATACAGGATGTTCATATAGCCTCGTAAAGATTGATATCATTTAACTGGTCAGTAAAATATAAGTAGTTTTGTTTGGCATAGAATGGTCATTCCCATTTGTCATAAAATTTTTCACCAGGATGTAGAATCCCAATTCATGCTCCAAATTCCTCCCAAGTTGTTCAATGAAGTGTGAAACATGCTCAAATATATTTCAACAATGGTATGGTTAACAATGCCATAGCCATATGGACCCAATGGGGTCATTACCGACATATAAGGAAACCTTGTGACCATGTTTTGACTAGTTTTCCACTATCAGAAACTGTCGTATGAATGAAATAATGGTATGTTGACACCCAACCAGATGGATGATAATATATATGTGAAGAAATGGAAATAACATCCAATATTCCAAATTCATATTGGGAAGCTATTGTGATAAAGGATTGTTTTAGAGACTGGATGGGTGATGCCTTTTCTAATCCTTGATGTCAAAGTGCACAAGATGCCAAGGATCATCTGTAGGGTTCCTTGAAATCTAAGTCCTCTAGTTAGTTTTAGGGGTAGAAAAATGATGATAGATGGAATTCATTTACACTAATATAAGAATTACATGTTATAAAAGTGAAATTCTTGTCAAAATAAATATATATGTATGGTAGACTTATGTGTATCTCTTGAATGAGTTGGGTATTCACAATTACCTATACAAATCCAAAATTTCATGTCTTAAGAATATATCAAAGACCATATAATCCCACAAAACATCTCAATACCACTAAATTATTCATGGGACACACAATCATGGGACCATTACAAGGTCACATAATCAACATAATAGTCGAGGGACCATGCAACTAAACTTGATGGTCTTGTGAAACCATCAAACAAAACCATGAAGCCATATAGAAAATGTTCAAGAAATTAATGATTTTTAATTCATGATTGATTTTTTGTAGGTGTTGGGTAAAAAAAGATATCATGAAATGTCTCTAATGAAGTAGCATTGCAAAATAGATCCTAGGATCAATTCTCACAAATAGTTATGGAAAATTTGTCTCACGATAGGTTCTTACGGGTGGTCTTGTGAAAGGGTTTTTCAAAGAAGGTAGATTGAAAGGGCTCTTAGAAAAGGGTGGATGGTGAATGAGAGGACCACTGATCCTTTATTAATAGGGTCTTCCACAAAATACAAAAGCTTTTCTAGGAGACCAAACATCACATAAGAAAACAATTGGTGACATCCTCAAAGACATAGGTGGGAAATTAGTTTTCTAAGAACTAATCACTTATCCTTAAGAGCATCGCTCTAGAGGGGGAATTTTATATTCTGCTAAAATAAGAACTGTCATATCTACAATGGAGGAAATTCCTAGCAATGGGTATTACTTTTTTTGAAAATCAAAGGAATAATAAGGTACCAATACTCATGGATCACATAAACAAACAAAAAACTTGTGGGTCATACATAGAACATGACCTATGTGAGATACCATGGAGCCCCTTTCACTTCACCTTAAATTACTATGAATTAATTAAAGGAAATCAAATATCTTGTGGTGGATTCTAGATGAGATTCTTAAAATCATGTGACATGTCATGTTGGTGGGTTCTTGGAAAAACATCCAAAAATCATTATCAAATATAGAGAAGAATATGAATAAGTAAAATGCAATTAATTATTTTAAATATTCATGTGACATGAATGTGTTGTTAGAAAGACACCGTAGAATCCCTAGATACTTGTATGCCTTGTCCTTCAAGTTCCTGCTGACAAGTCCATCTCATCACATGGAGGGCTTTTGACATGTCCACATAGTTATGTTCCCCCCTCTAGGATGAAAGGAAAAAGAGAAGTGGGGTCCTTAATAATTCTTCCAAACCACCAAAGAACACATTATAGGCCATGCGATGCATCGCAAGGAGTGAGAGGGATTATTATAGATAACACTCGTAAGAACTCATGAGATCCCCATCCCTTGTTAAATAATTAACGAAGTAAAAAAGAGAAATTGTGGGTACCTCTTGCAAGAGAAAGATACAATGATTTTATGAGAATGAGGTTATATTCCTTTGGATATAACCATTGATTATGAACAAACCCCTTGATAGACTAGAATAGTCCTACCACACACTTGGCATGAAATATTGATCACCCAAGCTCCGCCTAGAAATCTAAATTTGTCACACTAAAGGCCTCAGACAAAGAATCTTATATCTTGAGAAAACCATTCATAAACCATTTTTAAATCACTATGGTCCATAGATCTGTTGAAATGATCTTATGGATGCTCCTTGTCATGTCCATGTGATTAAGAAATACTCATTTTATTGGATAAAATACACGAAAAATGGCACTGATAGAATTGACATATGGTCTTTGAACGTCATGTTACAACGCCGGGATGAACTATGGTAGAATAATGCGAAAACTCATGAAACCAAATCCCTCCACTAATTCTAGAATGAATTTTTGAGATACATTATGTACAATGAGGAGTATAACTAGGGTTTTGATTCCTAAAAACCCTCCCCTTTAGTACAAAAAACATCCATCCACGATCCCTCACGTATTGGAGCTCACAAGAGGACTTAGCGACCTATCACACGAATGAAAGGTCTTATACCATGTAAAAAATCTAGGTATTGATGTAATTTATCCCACATAATTCATATGTGCTTATCATGATCACTCATATATCATAAAAATGACATCAGGCATGTAAAACATGATTATGTGATTGGATTCATTTATATCATCCTGATCATGAATAACCGAATACATGCTAGCATTAAATAACTACAAAGAAAATATATAATATAATAAATAAAATAAAGGATAAACTATGATAGAATTAGAATAATATCATATATTTGTATCCTCATGTTCTTTACATGACTCATCTAGATCACGTGATAGCAATATGACATGTTTATAAAGCCACATCATATCCTATAGACATGCCATTCGGATCATGAAATTTACATCAGAAATGTGAAGATTTTTTTTTTGATGTCCTCTGGGAATTTCACACAAGTATCATCAATACCTCTAGGTAGTCCAACCAAATCATGAAATTTCCTCACACTTGTAGTCCAAATTATACTGTGACACCAGTGTATGATAGCCACGTTACATATAGCCCTCCGTCTCTACCACCTAGACCTCATGGAACACTCTAAATGTGTCATCCATGTTTTGTGATGACCCTAGGACATGTCAAAAAGGTCTCACAATAACAAAAAAACATTCCAACATAGATCACATGATGTCCCTCATAAAATTCATCAAAGATCACGTTGATTTCTTTAGAAATATGACCCTATATTGTGTGAAACTCTCCAAAAATTTCATCCCTGGTCATGTGATCTCCTTCATTCATCATCGTCTAGGTCTTGAGAAATAATCTAGAAATTTCTACAAGGATGATGTGATTATTATCAGACATGAATTGGAATCCTCAAACATGTCATGCAGACAACTAGGATATGTTATCCCTGATCATGCAATAAATTTCAGACATAAAATTAAGATTATTTCAGTTAATATTGATAAGTAAACTAGATCTATATATTGTCCTTATTCATGTCCTATAAATAGCCAAGAAATATCCATCCATCCTCATGCATTTATGGTAGACAATCAACTAATGACAGGTAGACATAATGAGACATGAAAACCTTAAATGGATGACTTATTAGAGAAAACTAGGTGTGTAATCCCCAATAAGTGTCATAATAGGATATTTACCTCATATTATAGAATCCTCTAGGTATAGGCCATAATCAGGGGCATAATATTACATGTCCCACATATTAGGGAATCCTCGGTGTGCAATCCCTAATCTTCAATGTAATATGATATGCCCACGTAACCGGGCATCCTCGATGTATAATACCTGATCAATTGAACTATGATAACTCTAGTATTGGTGGTTAAAAAAGATACAAAGTATTCCTTCCTATGGATCAAGCTCCATATTAAAAATCCAAATGGCTATCACAGCACAAAAGCTTTGTATCCACTTGAAGGGAAATTGATTACATTCGATCCCTTGTTTCTCAAATAGATAATGGATCATGTAGGCTTATGTATTTTAAATTTTCATATAATTTGTATCTTGAATCTTCATAGAATTAAAATCCTCCTCATATAATCCCTAATCAGTGGAATGACATTACTACTCCCATATAAAGGCATGAACCTCTGGGTAATTCCTAAGGTATTGATCAAACTACAATGACTTTGATCCCTTATATGACATGGATATATATGATTACTCCTCAAGGATTCATCTCTAGTACCTAGTGTCTAGTTACCACACATATGTACTTTCCCCATGATATTAAACTACATGGGTTTAGAAAAATATATAGGTTTTTATTCCTATTATAAACATGATATATAGAATACCTCATAAGAGCTCAATCCCATCCTAAAAATATTAATAATATCCTAGGATGATAATAAAGTATGGAGTTCATGGTTTTATGGATTCAACATATAAGTACCAACACATTAAGTGGAAATAGATGAAAAACCTTGGATACATACAGATGGTATCACTAAAATATTCCCCATCGCATTTAAATGGATGTTACCAATGATCATTTTCTTAGTGTAAGAGGTTTGGTATCATGATTAGGAAGAGATTCATGAAAAATTCTTAAATCTATAAGAGTGTCCTAGAGTAGAAAAAAACTCACCCCAAATGGATGTTTTTAGACTGACCTACCATCCTATCGACCAATGCGTTTTCATAAGTTCCATTGCGCATGAAACCCAAATTGACCTCCTCCATTTGGAAAGGAGGTATACACCTAGTTTTGGATTTGGGAAAAACTTTTAGTTTCTCGGAAATGTAAACTTGAATGGTGATCCTGATGTAAATTATTCTACATATATTGAACCCCCACCCCGCCATAATCAAACCATCATGCTAATTCTCCCATATCATTCTGAAAAAACATAAAAGGTGAACCCATCATTAAATCATCTAAATGTTGAATATCCTTTACATAATAATATTAATGATATATTTCATAGTTATCATCAGATATTTTTCTTCATTCCACATTAGTAATAACCATAGATATGTATTATTCCAATGATATAGGATTCTACCGAGGTGATAACGATTTTGGAAATATTTAGTCAAAAAATAAATTTTGTGGGAAAATTATATGTGGAATAATTCCATTACATTTTATAGATATTTGTTTAAAGGTATTGATTAAAATTTTGTTTATAATGACCATTAATTATGTTTTAAAAATATTAAATGATATTATGAGACATTGAAATTTTTTATTATTGAGAACCCTATTAAAAGGTTATTTAATGATTAATTTGATTTCATGTATGTCAATAATATTATATTTTAACATTATATGAATTATATAATTTTAGAAAAAGGAAAACCTAAATATTGGAAGAGAACCCATCATGTTGGGAATGGATATGGGGAATAATCCATGTTAGAAGGATGATACATATTTCATGCCAACCACTTCCCTAGGTTATGTCTTGCCTAATATGCCATTTTTTTTGTTAAAAATAATTGATGAATAAGTATTAATGATGAACAAAGGGTATAACTTTTTTAGGTTTTGATATTAATTCAATGAACATGTTAGTTATGTAAAATATTTAGATACTTTGTGAAAGACATTCCACTCTTTTGTGGTCCTTGCAATCCATTGAATGTGAATTTTAGTACTTCAAGTACAAAAAATTAATTTACAGATAATCATTTTTTTGGAGGAAGTGATGAATTATAAATTTATCAATGCACAAAATGGTTAAAATTATGTTTATGAAATAAATTTATTTTTATTTTTATTCATAGGTAGTAAATGAATTACTAATTATTTTTAAAATGATCATGAAATAAAAAAGTAATCATTATACCTCCATTTATGTTAAACATATGATCTTTTAAATCAACATAGACTAATGTATTTGAGGCACTAATATCCCATTTATCATTCACTTCTCTATAGTAGATGACCTCAATCACTCTCAATAAATATATACATTTTTCATCTATGTCCATATCTTTACGTTCTATCAATGTTCTCTAACATAGAAACCTAGATATGTGTTATTCGATATCACCTTTTTTAGTTCCCTTTCACAAATAAAAAAGAGATATTTTATTAAATCATTAATGATGTTTTTTTTAAATAATCAATTTTAAAAATTTCAAACCCTTGGTTACCTAGATCAAGTTTAAATTTTTAGGACTAAATTTATTTAATGTGGAGATTTTTTTACTCCCTTAAATTATAATATATGAACATCATATTTGATAGTGTTTATGGTAGCCAATACTTTGGATATAATGGAATATAACATCCGTAGACATATTAAATATTTAATATTGTATGTAGCTTTAATAAATTATATACCATTTAATTAATGAAACACTTAATCTAGATTGCATTACATGCAATAATGAGTTTATTTTATATATTGTGTTACACAGAAGACCAATTTTTACCAAAAAATAATACACTGTTAAGGATATTATTTAATATGAAAATTATTATCTCATAATTAGAAAGGATGGTATGAATATGATAAACTATCCTATGAAAATATATATTTCAAAAATATTTATTGTTCATTTACTAATTATAAATAATAGTAATCATTATTTCAAAAAAAATATATGCTTTTTGAAAATCAATTTTTTCCTAAAAGGTCGTTTAGTTGCACTTGGTACACATAATTTAAAATTTATTTTTACCCAATTTTTGAAATATATCTGTTTAAATAAAATTATTTTAAAATTATAAAAACCGAACTCATTTTAGGGTGAATTTATTGGATTTTTTTATAATGTTTAATTTTTTGGGGAATATAGAAAAATTTTAAATTTTAATTGTAAACTATCTTTTTGTTTAAATAATTATTTGAGGAAATTATATTTTAAATTGGTTATATATTGAAGTTAGATCGATTTTATATAATTTAATCCAATTTATGTATTTTTAATAAAATTTTATATTTAATTTAGATATAAAATCATTTCAATCTTTGGATCATTTTCATATTAAAACCCCGCTTTATCATCAAGTTTGGAGGATAGATTTGAAATTAAAATTTTCTAGTTATGTGGTTTGAATATAGAAAATGTATTAAAAAATATTAATCATAATAATTTATAATATCAAATAATTTCAACATAATTTATGACCAAAATTAATATTGACTCCATTAAAATTTAATTTACAGGATTAGAGTAAAAATTAATTTAAGGGGGGTTAAACTATAAAGATAAGGGTATAAATGAACTAAAATATTGTATAAAACTATTGGATTAAAATACATAAATAAATAAACACATAAGTTTTTATAATGATAAATTAGGGACCCTTTTTAAATATTAAAATCTCGGGAGTGCTCAATTATTTTTATATAGTATCAAGTGTTTCCTCCCCCCCCCCATTTATAAAAGTCCATCCCTATTATCTCTTATTCACACATTCACACATCTTTGGATCAGCCAATAAGTAAAATAATCACTTTAAAAATACCCTCCCTTAATCTTATATTCCTTATTGTGGGATAAAATCTATCCTTTTAAGGTTTTAGTGCAAACCTAAGGATGATATATGAATTAGTGTTAATGTTCTTAAATGAGAGTCTTTATTTTTATTCAATATAGAACTAAATCTATTTTCACTAAATCATTAATGTTTAATAACTTCATAACATTCCATATTATTTATATTGTTATGAAAATATCATGGCAAACAATATTATCCACTTCCAACAAATAGGTTTCAAAATCATTGATCATTTGTACGGTGAACTACCACATCGTGAACTGAAGTTGATTGTTTTTCCATTAACACCACTCATGGTTGGAATAATGATGGATCTATATATATATATATATGATAATTAAGAAATTAATATTCCTATATAGTCATTATATCATATAAACCTTGTTACTTTCCATTCCATAGGAGACACGATAATTTCTCTCGGGTGTATGGAGGCTATCGCCACATCATGCGATGTCATTCGTATTTCACTCACAACTCACATGGAAGGTAATAATTAATAATTATAACTAACATATGTGATATTCATTATTTAATAATGGTTTTAATTTCATACATTTAATTCTATTAATATTACCTATATATTTATCATTTTCTTTCTTTCCTCTTCACTCTATTATTTGGATAACATAATTCGTGTATGTGTGGAATACTAACTTCACATTGCAATGTGACACTATTTTAATCAAATAAACAAATTTATGAAATATATAAATATATAATATGGAATATATGATATCATTATCATTTCGTAAATGTAATATTTTATGAGCCTCTTTTCTATAATGATCGGTGAAAAAAATAAATGTCACTCATTTGTATGTATGGTATAACTTCTCCATGATCGTAGCATACATAGTTTTTCATAACCATCATAAATAATTGGTTTTAAAAAGAAACAATATGTAAAAACATAATAATAACCTCACTGTTATTATTCTAGTGGTGATATACCTATGTAATATGTGCATGAAATTAAACTTTCATAACAAAACACTCATAAGATAAACAATGTAACTAACACCTTGGACGATGAAATTTATGATTGATTTATAATGAATAGGTGAAATGATGTTATAAAAGGATAATATATTATACTAAATTAATTAATATATTTCTAGGGTAGGTTAATAAATTTATTAAAACCAATATATCATAGGTTAAATATTTTTCAACCAAAAGGAAGTTTATGGTATGGGATTTGGTCTCAATTTAATTTCATTGAGGCATATGGTAATGTTAAGAACCAAATTTATTTCATATGGTTTCTATACTCACCCCTTTATGTTTTATACCATGATTCATTAATAATTCATTGTATTTTAATTTACAATTTTAATTATAACATCTAAGGGGATTTAACTTGAAAATTATGAAGTTGTAAATAATTTTATGACTCAATTTATTTTAATTAGGTTATATTACTTCCTAAATGTCATAAATATTTTTATACACTTTTTATAATAGCATTTTATTATCATACATTTTATTTCCAATTATTTTATATGGTTTTGTAGTTGATACACATAATCATTTCATTGTTGGATTCTTACTACAATGTTATGATCTTTCCAATGGTTTAACTCACAATTTATTTTAATCATGATTGTTTACATATTAATATCCATTTAAGGAAATTCTTTGATAAATTTTAATAAACCCCTTTATTTCAATGTCCTTTTCCAAAAAAGGAACTTTCCTTACCTTTAACAATGAAAAAGAAATGTTATTTGAAATTTTTAATGACATATGCAGAATTACTCACCATCATGGCCATAATTTATTTGATGATAGATTTTTCAGTTTAAGACGATCATTATAAATTAATTGTTATGAAAATGATTTTCAAAGCTAACTATATTCAATATAATTTTAAAAATGAAAATTATATTTTACTCAAAAAAAATTTTAAATATGTTTTCATGGGTGTTATTTTAATCAATGAAAACAACCCTTTATTTGTACTCCTATTATTATATATTGTATTGAGACCGTTGGTTTTCATCCTATGGATTTATTTTCAACATTTTTACCAAGGAAAGTATTTAATGTCACTTCCTTAATTCATTTTTATTTTCATTAACATTCATTAGAAGTAATCATATTCCTATTTTCATTAGTTGTAATATTTCACATAAATATTGATATTATTAATCACATAAATGCTTATTTCTGAAACCATATATAATTTCTATATACGGTGTTTTACATTAAAAGTTATTTGATTTCTTGGGAAAATATTGTTAAAACTATATCCTTTACTTAATATGGTTATTTTATGTTAAGGAATATTGATTCATGAATTAAATCGACTATTTGATATTTAAGGAATGTTTTGGACCTAATGGGAATGGTGGGGCCCAATATTATATAACCCCTTGATGCATCGATAGGTATCATGTGACAAATCTAATTAAGATTAAATTAAACTAGTTTTTACCTATATTTTAGATCACCATGAGATAGGTCATGATGGTAGTGGTATCTTCTACCTGAGACATAACATTCAATAATTAAGTATTCCATTCATTAAGAGTTTAGTTATTATTATCGAAAATATTTTCACATTGAGATTATCTCGGTATACATTTCAATTTTTTTTATTGGTTAAATGTCATTATTTTCAGTTATTTACCTTACAATATTTATTATTACTTATCAAATTATTTAAATGACATGTGTTCTTAGTTATTTATAGTGAAATATTAATTATATATTATCCTATTATTTAAATGGATTGTGTACTCTATTATTTACCTTTAAATGTATATTATTAATATTTTTCATGATTTATTCCTCTTTACATAACCCTTACTATGAATTTAATGATGCCCTAATTTTTTTCCTCCCCTTAGGATTTGTGTGATGTTTACTATGATAGATATAAAATTATATACTAGAGGGAATTATGGTATTATAAAAAACAATGTGTTGTAGTTTATTAGAATGTAAGGGAAGGGTCATGTATATATCTTGTTTAACATTATTAAAAAACTTATATGTCCATTGGGATGCTTTTCATTTTATTTTTTTCCAATTTAATATAGTAGGAATCATCTCTGGGATGATGGGGTTTGGGTTGCTACGTATACTTCAACCCAATCCCCATTAATGTTTCTATGGATTGATATACTGAATGAATTGTTGGTGATCATAAATATTTTCACACAAATCTTCATGTGAGGATCTATATATTTAATGATCATACATGTATCCCAACATTTTGTTGTCCATTGTGGAGTGATTGTTAGAATCAAAAAATATAGCGTATAGATAAAAAAATCAATTTTTTTACTAAAGCATGGGCTGACAGATTATGAGATGATATTTATGTCAATATATATCTATAGAAGACCAATTAGGATGTGACATCAAAACTATAATTTAATAGGTCCGTCTTCCATAATAGTAACACACCAAAATTTCAAATGCATATTCCTTTAAGAAAAAATCATATATTATGCAATGATTCTTAGATTGTAGATTGATATCCATTTTCTCTCTTGTATTGACATTCACCAAATTCTCATGGATTCTCTTCATGGGTTTCTATGAACCTCACGACTTGTTAAGAACATTATTTACGGGAAATGATGAGGTTTACATTTTGGTTTTCCATGAAATTTCAAAACTATTTTTAAATTCATAGAAAAACACCCCAAGATACGTTTATATTTCAAAAATAAGAGTAATAATGTTTTTCTAATACACTCTATTAAAAAATTAAATTACACTTCACACATTTATTTTCCTCAACTACATAATTATCTATTCATTTTCCCTCGTTGAAACTCCAATTGTATTCCAAATCATATATGATCATGTTTTGAATATATAAAATGAAATACCCATTAATACAAAGGAAAACATTTTCTCATGATACAAGTCATATAACTGTCCTAATTTTGATTTTAAATAAATAATACATCATAGGATAAAATAATTTTTTTGATAATTATATACATATAAATTTTGACAACAAAGCTTCTTTGAATATGTCTTAGTTTATACCTCTCATTACCCCCATTGTAATTTCTATTCATAAGTTTCATTAAATTTTAATATCATCTAATCAATCATTAATAGATTTTAAATATTACCATAAGGTATCCACAATACCCCCTTTGTAGTTTTTAGCAATATGTCAAACAACAAATTATCTATTCTCAAATGAGTATCCGTAAATACCTCGTGAAACCTCCTATAATGAAATTTTACTTCTATTACACATCTTAATAATCTAATAAAGAAAGAAATAAAGTATCTACCCCTTTTTAAGATGATATCTTATATACTATCCCACCTTTTCATCAAATGTTTAGAAATTATTGTAGGAAAATATATCCAAACAGTTAGATAGAGTTTGTGAGATGATAGACTCACTATAGCACTATCATGTTATAGAATGAATAATTTATTAGAGGATTCTTATTAATATTCATAAAATAGACCTTGTAGAAACATATTATAACGAAGTATATCCCCATTGAAACATAATTTGTATGAATTAGTACACGTTATCAATATTTTGATATCTCAAATATTTTACCAGAGTCATGGAAAAGTTGATTGTACATAGATTATCACACCCAATAATAAATTGGTATAAAATATTCACCATCATGACTTTAAGTTGTGACATCATCCATACCATTGTTTTTGGAATAATAAATCAAAAAATACTCAACTTCAATTATTTTTATTCTGAAATATTTTCTTCTTAGTGTGAAAATAAATGCATCTTCCTCTAATAACGAATGCATATCAAGATATTGAACTTCCATGACCAATATCATCTCCCCAATATATTTTATTATATCTATAAATATAAATATATGTGAATTTTTTATACCTAAATCCAATGTCTATATTCCCTTTGAAATATTATAATATATGTTTCATTACCATAAAATTTGACTCTTTATGATTTCTCTACAATCAGGAACAATGTGTGACTGCAACCATGATATCCATTCAATATTTCTCAATTAGAATAATGTAAGGACACGAACCTAGTTTCCCAGATCCAGAGCCTTATTTGATTGCATTGGAATACAAACAAGGAATAAGCATCCCAAAGTACTAATTAGTTTAGTATTATTAGAAACAAGATTCATACATAAGTTAAACATTACAACTTGAAATGAAATACAATATAGAAACTCCTCAGACAACATCCATAACTCCTAGGTTATTTCAGCATGTCATTCATAATAAACTTCTTCATGTCCTGAGTAAATGATCATTAAAAAATGGGTGAGCTAAAATTATTATGGTAACTAATACAGAGGAATATAACACAAACATTAGATATGGTGAATAATTGAAAACACATGCCTTTAAAAATAAACATGAACATAATATTGTAGAAAATGAGCTGAGTAAATATTTCCATAACAAAACATAATCATGGGTATTCTACTAGTTGAATAACCACATGAACCAACAATACTATTTTCAGAATGAGTTAATGTCTAATGCGGTAAAATATAACCATACCATCAATGCCTCATGACAAGACTATAAATAATAATTTTGTCAAGGCATTGTGTCATGATTGTAGTTTGTCTCATGAGACCCACTGATACACTAATGGTCTATAGTGGGACCCACTTGAAGCTTAATATTTATAATTCATTCCACATATGAATATGGATAAACATAAACAACATATACATTCATATTGAAATTAGTATATGAAATGAAAATAAATTTCCCAGAACATTAAGCATAAAAACTAACCATTCAGAGTAAATTGGGAAATAGATTTAAGATAGCACATCAACATACAAAGTAAACATACACCATTTAATTAAATATGGTAGATGATAACATGTAACACTAATCCCAATAATACATAAGAATCAACAAGGGTGTTTTAATAGATGAATATACTCTTATAAAATCTTCGAGTAAATCTTGAGATAAATACTCTTTCACATGGAAAAGAAGAGTTCTTTTTGAAAAATAATTTTATAAAACCATGGTGAAGAAAAATAGTAATTTTCTAATAAAATTAATGATTTTATAAAGATAATGGTTTCCAAAATATATTAGATATTTCCCTTTAAAATAGGTAAGAATTTGAGGAATTCCCTTAGATCAAGCTTGTGTTTCAGAAAGAATTTCAAAAGTTCATTTTTAAAGATGTAACCATCCATAGAATAAGGAACTTTTCTGGTTGGTAAACATATATATAACCCAAAAACATAATTTTTTAGTTTTAAATAATAATACACAAGAGTTTAATTAGGTAATAGACAACAAAAGTAACTATAATGAAATTGGAAGTTCTGATGGGAAAACCCTTACCTTAAATCCGAACATGTTCTGGTCTAGAACATAATCTCCTGGAATTTGTAATTATACTTATTAACAACCTATTTAATAACATATTATTCATTTATTAACTTTATCATAATTTTTTTAGTTTATTTATAATATTATTGATAAGTTATTATATTGAAGTTCGTCGTTCCATAGTGTTCATTTTCATTATTTTCATAATTCGTTCACTTGTTCTTATGTAATGGAGTTCATGTGGAATGGATGTAAATATGAAAAATGGAATTCACATATTATTTATGATCATACACAAGTATTATAGGTCATTTATATAACTTGGTTACATTACATGAGGATTAATTATTATTTATAACTTTAATGATAACTGTTTCGGTTAATTTATGGGGTTTGCTTATAACAAACTCATTTTTTTTATAAATTAATAACATTTTTAAAAAGGGATTACAGAACCTTAAATAGGGTATATTGAATATATAAAAATCTGGTTAAACCATAAAAATAATGGTTTCATGACCAAAATTTTGAATTATAATAGAAATTGAAAGCACATCGTCCTTGAATGTGGTAAATTGACACATCATGGATGGTGTTCTTTCTACTAGTACAAAAGAAGGTAAAAGGAAGAGATGATGATAACTTGTTCCACTATCATGAAAACATTATTTTACATGTAAGTTACTTGTGTCATCATAACATTTGGATAAGGATATGTAATAATAGATAAAGAAAACAAATTAACATTAAAGGAAAGACAAAGAATTAAAAAGAGGAATTTACCTCTTGAACCAAACTTCCTTGACCGCCTCATTAAAGGAGAGTTTTTGTTCTTTCTATGATACCAAGGCATGAAGGATTCGAGAGAGGAGTTTGAGAGGATATTTGGAAATAATTTAAAAAAGGCACAAGGATTGAGAGGAGTGAAGAGAAGAGGGAGTGATGGGGGGTTTATAGTGGACGGGAGAGAGGATTTCTCAATTTTTTATTCATTAATTTGTTATTTCTCCACAAGACTAGTAATAGAGAGTCTTCCATGACCATGAATAGTAATTTAATCATTTTAATATGGATCAATTTAACATACATCAGTAGAACATCATATATGACTCTATAATTAATGTATTTATCTTATTTTGTAAATTATGGTATTTTACTATTCATGAAAAAATCAAGTATTTCAAAAAAATCCAAAAAATTCCACCCGACCAATTTTCAATGTGTATAATCCAAAAAAGATTTCCATTTTTCAAAAAGAATTTTCTAAATATGATTAATTTAATATTTATTTAAAATCATAATTTATTCTAAATACAACAGTTTTAAAACATTTATTAACTTATTCCAAAGAATAGGTATATCGTACATCCACTTGATTATTATTTATATAATATCATCGGTAAGGTTACAATTCATTAGGGTATATCACTATTCATAAGGGTATGTTAGTATTCATAAGGGTAGGTTACTATTCACTAAAAATTATGTTTTCCCTGTCAGACTCTAAATAACTTACTGATCGCAACAGTTTATGTCATATTTTTGAAATTTATATCACAGAAGTGACAAACATATGTTTTATGGGCCACACAACACATAGAAGTTCATTATAAAATATTTATAAGAATTTAATTTCCATTAAAAAATATTGGGTCGTTACATTTTTCCCTCCTTACAAAAATTTTGTCCTCGAAATTAACAAAATGTTACCAAAAAAGATTCGGGTATGTCTTCAACATAAGCTCCCCAAGATCCTTGGTTGCCTCTTCTATCTTATGGTTCCTCCAAAGAACCTTTAATAGAAGAGTCGTTCAATTTATCAATACTTATTCTCTAGTATCAAGAATCTTGGTAGGATTTTCACAATAAGACAGATCATTCTCAAGTTATATTTTATCATAAGTGATTACATGTGTTGGGTCTTGGATGTATTTAATTACCATTGACACATGGAACACATTGTGAACTTTGGAAAGACATTGCGGTATTTCCAAACTGTAAACTAAGGCTCCAATTCGATCTAGAATTTCAAAAGGTCCGATGTATCGAGGACTTAATTTTCTTTTCTTACCGAATCATATAATACCCTTACATGGAGATAACATTAATAAAACATGATCTCCTATTTGAAATTCCAAATCCATCTTTCGGTTATCAGCATAGTTCTTTTTCCAACTTTGAGATGTTTTGAGATGGTTTTCGATAATCGTCACTTTTTTAGTTGTTTCTTCAACATGTTCTAGGACCACGATCTTTCTTTCACCAACATCATCCTATCATATTGGTGTGTGACATCTCTTTCTATATAAGGTTTCATATGGTTCCATCTAAATGATCTAATGGAAGATATTCTTATAGAAAAATTATACGAGAGGTAAATATTGATCCCCCATGCCTTGAAATTCAAGTGAACAAGACCTCAACATGTCTTCCAGAGTTTGAATAGGTCATTCTAATAGTCCATCCATTTTTGGGTGGTAGGCAGTGCTCAAATGATGATTAGAGTCCTGGGACTTCTAAAGATTTTTCTAGAATTGTGTTGTCAAACTGGGATCTAGATCAGAAAAAATTGATAAGGGTACACCCTGATGTTTTAAAACATCATTTATATATAGTATTTATAAACATTCAAGTGGTAAATCTTCTCTTATATCATAAAAATATGCTGATTTTGTAAGACAGTCAAAAATGACCCATATCACATCATTCTATTTTAGAGTCTTTGGTATCCCCATAACATAGTCCATCATAATATCATCCCATTTCCACATAGAAATAGGATGTTTTTGCATGACTCATCCAATATTTTGTCTTCCAGACATTACCTGTGGACAAACCAAACAAATCGACACATAATAAACAATATCCATCTTCATGTTATCCCAAAAAAGATGTACCTTTAGATGTCTATACTACTTCTTGCTACTAGGGTGTATAGAGAAATTATAGCTATGGGCATCATCCAATAGTTACCTCTTTAGCTCAGAAATAACAGGATAACAAAGCCTCTTTCGAAATTTCAAATTTCCACCTTCATATGTGAAGCCCATCAATTTTCCATCATTTTCAACTTTAATTTTATTTTGAAATCCTCATCTTCAGCCTGATAACTTTTTATCCTCTACAGTAAATTTGGTTTGGAAACCATTTGGAAAACTAGTGATGTGTTACCTTCCTTGATAATTCCCATATCCATCTTTACAAGATCCATGGAAAAGGGATCCCTTCCAATAATCATCATTTTGAGAACTCCATGATCCTTGGTACTCAAAGTATATGCTACCTTATTTTCCTTCCCTGAGTGGTAGTGTATTGTGTAATCACAATATTTGATTATCTCAATCCATCTCCTTTGTCTCATGTTGAGTTCTTTCTATGACAATATATATTTCAAACTCATTTGATTTTTATATATCTCACAATTTTTTCCATAGAGGTAATGTTACCAAATATTTAGTGCAATGATTTCCCCAACTAACTCAAGATCAAGAGTTGGATAGTTTTTTTCATGAATTTTTACCCTTCAAGATGTATAAGAAGTCACTTGATTATTCTTTATAAGGATGCAACAAATTCCTTTCATCGATGAATCCCTGTAGATAAAAAACCCATCATTCCCCGATGGAATGGTTAGGATCGGAGCATTCACTATCCTCAAATTCATTTCTTCAAAACATTCTTCACATTCTAGGGCCCATATGAACTTAACCCCTTTCCATTTGAGCATGGTTATTGGGTTGGATAAATGGGAAAAGTTCTGAATGAAAACCAATAGTAACCTATTATACCAATAAAACTACATACCTTAATTACGTTTGTTGGAGTATTCCATTCATTCATTTCTTTTTTCTTCATAGGGTCTACCGATATTCCATCCTTATAGACAATGTGTCCAAGAAAGGAAATTAATTGGAGCCAAAAACCAAACTTTCTAAACTTACAATATAATTTATTTCGTCTAAGTGTTTTCACAATAGTGTGCAAGTGATTTTCATGATCTTCATAGGAATTTTGAGTATACCAGGATATCAACAATAAACACCACAAAAAAGTAAACAAGATATTTATTAAAAAAACTATTCATATGTTCCAAAAAACAGATGATGTATTAGTTAGTCCATAAGGCTTTAATGTAAACTCGTAATGCGCGTACCTGGTTCAGATTTCTGTTTTTGAAATGTATTCCTTACTCATAAACAACTGATGATATCCAGACTGAAGATCAATGTTCAAAAAATATTAAGTTCTATGAAGTTGATCAAATAAATCATCATTTCATGGTTAAGTATACATATTCATTATTGTAATAGCATTGATTTTCTTTTAATCAATGCACAACCACATGGATCCATCTTTCTTCTTGAAAAATAAGACATGGGATCCCCATGGATAATCACTAGGTGGAATAAATATTTTATCACTCAATTCCACAAGTTGTTTCTTTAGTTCCAATAACTCCACAGTGTTCATTCGATAAGGGGTCTTTGATATGGGCCCTGAACCAGGAATTAAGTCAATGGAAAACTCATTTTCCCTCTCTAGAAGATGTCTAGATAAATCCTCTAGAAAGGCTTCTATATATTCTTTTAAAATAGGTAAATCCTCTTTCTTTACATTCATCATATCACCCATATTTATTTCATACCCTTCCTCGATAATTATTGAATTCAGTAGAACTACTGGCGGTGGATCTAGATGATAATCAAATGGAGAGGTTTCTGCTCAAAAAAATAAGTGATTCTACACCATTCTCAAAGATTGTTACTTCCTTCTTCTTGCAATAGACCATCACATCATAGTTTGATATATATTTCATACCTTGAATTGTATCACAGTATACCATTGTTATGATGATAAGGTTAGAAACAAAATCACATTTATGTGTCATGAGGGGGACTAATCGACATGTCTTTATTGCAATGATACATCCACTAGGGTTTTGGATTGATAAATCCTTTATTAAATAAAATTGGGCATATCTAATTTTCAAGGAAAATTGAGAAGATATAGATGAATGTGATGATCCAGAATAAAATAAATTATTGGCTATGTTGGATGAAATGATCAATGTACCTGCCACAACTTCGTTAGGAACTTAAATATCTACGGTTGTGACCACATATTCTTGGCCTTTATCCCTTGTCCTTATTTGGGGTACATATTCTTGACGCTTAGGATAATCTTGTGCATAATGTCCCATCTCCCTGAAATTGTAAAATAGAACATTGGTAGCTTCATTCATCCCCTTACAATCTAGAGATAGGTGGGATTTTTCTCCACACTTGTAACAGACTCCCATTCCCTTCAAGAAAGTTCTAGGGTGTTTCTTCCCACAATTACTACATTATGAAAATTAATCTAATCCCTTCTTCCACATTTCCTTATTTTCCTTCCCAGAGTTTTTAGCAACACTCTTTTTCTCTTGTTATCCTATAATGTCATAAGACATAGAGAATTATTTTTCCATCTTCATTGAACATGAAACAATGTCTTCATATGATGAGAAATTCTGGGATATGAGAACCCTTTAGAGGAATGGATTCAAACCATCAATGAATCGATCAATTTTTCTTCTTGGATTACATATGTAGTTGCAACATGCCTTGTCGGCCTTGTAAATTTGTCATTATACTTGGAAACATTTTCATCCTCCTTCTGGATCAAATTCATGAATTGCTTCTCCATATCTGTTCGCTATTCACAAGGGAAATATTATTCAAAGAATATTTCCATAAAATCCCTCCATTAAATATCTTCTATTTATTCCACATCATTTCTGTTTTGGATTAATTACCACCATTGATCTGCATCTCCCATTAGACGATAAACTGCCATGACAATCTTCTCTCTTTCGTTATATTCCAAAGTGAGTAATATCTTTTCTAAGGAACATCTCCACTACTCTTCTACAAACGGGTTTGTAGTCCCATTGAATGATGGAGGATATAGTCACATAAAGTGATCTAACATATATTCTCCATGTGGTGGATCCAGATGCTCTATACAAGTAAGGATATTATTCATAACCTGAGTACGTTGTCCCAGCATAGTTAAAGTTTCTCTGTACCAGTCACAACACCAGACCAACATCATTATCTTTCATTAGTGGGAAATCCCTATAGGGGACACATGCATTCGTGCAGTTTCCATTCCTTCCATTATGTTCCATTTCTAAATAAAGGCATAACTAGATTAGGGTATGAATCATAATGTATAATCTCAATGTAGAAAAATACATTTCATAAATCTAATTTCTACACATAGCTAATTTATTATTTAAAAAAAGTATCTTTGAGGAAAAATTAACATTTAAATCCTTAATAATGGCTTGTAAAGAAAATGAGAATTATCCTAAGCATATCCCCCAAGAGTTTCATAACCAAGAGTGCACAAGGCCCATTGTCGTGTACCAGTATACCCCAGGTCAGGCCCGAAACTCCTTGTCAGAGGTTTCACTCCTAGGTACATCTATACCCGAGCCGCCTCTACCTGATCATATCTAAATAGTAATTTATTGTTTGAAAGGTCGACATAATTTAAACCTTACCAATTTACAGGATGTTCTTGTATTTTTATCATGAAATACTATCTTAGTGACTCTTCCCTAATCTATGTTTTCTAAATCTAGTTTCCATGTTTTCTACTAATCTTCCTCTGATACCAACTATAAGGACCCAACACTAGTTTCCCAGATCCAGTGCCTTATTTGATAACCTTGGAATATAGAAAAGTAATAAGCATCCCAAAGGATCAGGTAGTTTATTATTATTAGAAAAAATATTTACACATAAGTAAAACATTACAACATGAATGTAAATACAACATATAAACTCCTTAGACAACATCCATAACTCCTAGGTTATTTCAGCATGTCATTCATAATAAACTACTTCATGTCTTGAGAAACTGAAACATAATAAAGGGGTGATCTCAAATGCTCATTAAAGGTAAGAAATATTGTGGAATACAACATAAACATTAGACATGGTGAAAAATCGAAAACACATGCCTCTAGAAATAAACATGAACGTAATGTGGCAGAAAATGAACTGAGTAAATATTGAAAAAACATAACATTATCACGGGTATTCTACTACTAGAATACCACAGGAAACGTCAATATTATTTTCATAATTAGGGAATGCATAATGCAGGACAACATAACCATACCCTCAAAGCCTCATGCTAAGACAATAAATAATAATTTTCTCAAGGCCTTGTGCCAAGACCGTAGTTTGTCTCATGAGACATACCGATGCACCGAGGGGCCATAACGGGCCCCAGCCAACACATACTATGTTCCATTAATTATTTATATGAACAAGTTTAAACATAAACAACATATACATTTATATTGAAATTAATATATTAAATTCAAATAACTTTCCCCGAATATTAAGCTTAAACACTAACTATTCAGAGTAAATTAGAGAATGGATTTAGGATAACAAATCCACATACAAACTAATAATATACCATTAAAATTTTTTTGTAGATGATAACATGACATTCTAATCCCAATAATTCATAAGAATCAACAAGAGTGTTGAGATAGATGAATATTACCTTATTAAATCATCGAGTAAATCTTGAGATAAATACTCTTTTACTTGGAAAAGAAGAGTTCTTTTGGAAATATATTTGTATAAAACCTGAAGTTAAGCATGTTAGTATTTTCAGAATAAAATTATTTATTTTATATATATAAATGTTTCCAAAAATAGATTATATAGTGCCCTTGAAAATATCTATGAATTAGAGGAAATCCCTTGGATTAGGCTCACATTTCAGAAACAATTTCGAAATTGCCTTTTAAAATGTGTAATCATCCATAAAATAAAGAAATATTCTTGATCCTAAACATATATATAACCCATAAACATAATTTTTTAGGAGTTCATAATAATACACAATAGTTTCATTGAAGTAATAGACAATAAAATTAACCCAAATGAAAATGGAAGTTCAGGTGGAAAAACCCTAACATTAAATCCAAACGTGTTCTGATCATGAACTTATGCTACTAGAATATTAAATTATACATATTAATAACCTATTATACAGGTATTTTTTATCATTATTCGTTTTAGTTCGTTTATTCCTTTATTGATAAGTTATTATGTTGAATTTCATCATTCCGCAGTGTTCATTTTCTTTATTTTCATAATCGGTTCACTTGCTCATAAGTAATGGAATTCGTGTGGAATATATTTAAATCTATATAATTGAATTTGAGTATTATTTACGATCATCCGTATGAGTTATATGTCATTTATATAAATTTATTACATGTCATGAGGATGAATTATTATTTAGAACATTAATGATACCTATTTCAGTTAATTTTTGGGTTTTGATTACAATGAACCCGTTTTTTCTTTATAACATAAAACAGTTTTTAACAAGGGATTAAAGAACCATAAATAGGGTATATAAAATATTTAATAATATGGTTCAACAATAAAAAATAATGGTTTTATGACCATAATTGATAATGATAATTGAAATCGAAAGCCCATCATCCTTGAATGTGGTAAATTGACACATCTTGGATGGGGTTCTTGCTACTTTTATAAAAGAAGTTAAAAGGAAAAGATGATGATAACTTATTAAAATATCATTATAAAGTTCTAGTACATGTAAGGTACAGGAGTAATCATGACATTTGGATAAATAAAGGTAATAATAGGAAAATAAAACAAATGAACTTGAAAGGAAAGACAAAAAATTAAAATGTGGAATTTACCTCTTCAACCAAACATCCCTGAGAGCCTCCTTAAGGGAGAGGTTTTTGTCTTTTTATGACACCAAGGCATTTTGGACGTGGGAGAAGAGGTTGGGAGGATATTTGGACCGAATTTGGAAAAGTAACAAGGCATGAGAGGAGTTAAGAGAAGAGGGAGTGATGGGTTGTTTTTATAGTGGAGGGGAGAGGGGATTTCTCAATTTTATATTCATTAATTTATTATTTCTGAACAATACTAGGAATAGCGAGTCTTCCATGACCAAGAATAGTAATTATATCTTGTGAATCCAAATCAATTGGTCTTACATCAGCAGAAAATCATACATGACTCTATAATTAGTGTATTTAACTTATTTTGTAAATTATAGTATTTAACTATTAATAAAAAATTCAAGTATTTCAAAAAAATACCAAAGATTAATCCCAACCATTTTTTGATTTGTAGAATCCAAAAAAAATCCATTTTTCAAAAATAATTTTCTAAATGTGATTAATTTAATATTTAATTAAAATCATAATTTATTCTAAAAACAACAGTTTTGAAACATTTATTTACCTATTCCAAAGAATAGGTATATCATACTTCCACTTGATTATTATTTATATACTATCATAGATATGGTTTATATTCATTAGGGTATATCACTATTCATAATGGTATGTTACTATTCATAAGGGTAGGATACTATTCAACAAAAATTATTTTTTTCTTATAGGACTCCAAATAACTTTCTAATCACAACCCTGTATGTCTGATTTTCGAAATTCACATCACAGAAGTCAAAAACATAATTTTTAAGGGTCAAATAGTACTTAGTAGTCCATTATGACATATTTATAAGGAACAAATTTCCATTGAAAAATATTGGGTCATTAAAATTCATCTACCAATAATACTTTAAAACTTCATATAATCAATATGCACTCTTTCTCCATCCATGGAAAAAGTTTCCCGATGTTCTATTGGATTTGATACATAACATGGTTCATAGATTCTAATATTCTATAATAACTCACATTTATATTATTATTTTGAGATAAAGATATATCAATTGTGTTCATAATTTATAGGATCAAAAATAATTTCATCCAAACGATCAATGTAATCTCAAAAAAATTATTATTTGAGTATTATTTATCAAAAAAATATTTTTTTTTACTTTTTTATAAAAATAATTTCATTATCATAATATATTAACATTAGTGAGGTTTTATCATCTCCCTGAATATAGTGATTGTTATCTATCTTTTATTTTTGTAATTCATGCTCAGTATTCAACTATGTAGTTTATTTTCATGCTCTTAGTTACTTTTTAATATCATATATCACTCTATATATTCTATAAACTTGGGAACTATCCATAAATTATAAGTGAGTTTATTTCAAAAATATACTTTATTGAGTATAAATTATCAAAAATAAATATAATTTATATTTTATAAAAAAATAATTTCATCATCATAAAAAATTAAAATTAGTGAGGTTTTATCATCTCCATAAATATAGATATTGTTATCTATAATTCATTCTTGAAATTCTTGCACAATATTGGACTAACTAGATTTATTTTCCATTCTATCAGTTACTTTTTAATCTCATAAATCACTATATCTTGCATATAAACTTGGTAACTATCAATTTAAATTATAAGTGAGTTTATTTGAAAAACTCTACTTTATTACATTAATATTATTATCTTTGGAATTTGAAACTAATTTCAAAGGGATATTTATATCAATCTCATTGAAATAATCCCCCCTAACATATTTGTAATCCTCATATTGTAATTAATCTTCTATAATCTTCAATTAGACTTATAAGAGTAACATTGTTTGATTTTACATTCTTATACTTTATTAGGATTAAACACCCTTTAAACATTATCCAAGGATATTTTATGGCTTAATATGTTTTATAGTATGCAGTAACTTACCTCCATCTTGATTTAGGATTTCCTCATTACTATAAAATTCAAAATAATCATGTGATTTTATAAAATCTATTATCACATTAAACTAAGTATCAGGTTGTCTAATGCATTCTTCTTGAGATTTTTCCTTCAAATCATCAATTGGTAATTATATTTATATGAATTTTTTTTAAATACAATATACTAATAATATATAAATGGTTTTTGATGAAACACTAGTATCTCCTGTCAACATTTTTATAACCAAGGACTATTCCCTTATTGGATATCTCATAAAAATTTTACAATTTCCTTTGATCATAATTATACAAAGTCTACCAAATTCCATTAGAATATTAATTTTCATTATATTTTAAAAACACATATCGTAATTCATATTCTATAAATTAGTTTTGAGTTTACAAATATTCATCATGTACATTGTCTCTATTTTGGATTGTCTCAAAAATTACTTCGAGGTTCCTTGCACTTATAATATGCTTTTCCCCTTGTTCTCCAAATATAGTTTATTTATTTTAGATTATATATTTTTTGGGTCATGTATGAATTTTTATGTTCATTCATTATTCTATTTTTTCTTGATATGGATCATTGTTTATATTTTACTATAAATTATATTTTTTGACTGAAATATTTTGAAATAATTTCTTACTGGGTTTTCATCACCCCAATATTTTTTTTGAAAAATAACAAAAAACAATGACTTTTGGAAGAATAAAAACATAGAGGGTATAAATATGTGGACAATTATGTAAAATATCTTGAATTTATGAATCATTTATTTTAAAATTTTTATTTTATTTAAAATTGGATGGTATCAAGGAGAAGATTTTGATATACCTTATTTTCAAAATGAAAATATTTGACTTTTTAAAAATATTTTTCTGTACAGAGTTAATTAAAACAATGGCTTCATGTTAGGGTACAATACATCTCAATTAAGGGTATATTTGATATCCATTGGTGATTGGGTTTCTGATTTTGAAATTCAAGGTCCCTCATGATGTGAATTGACAAAATTGAAGCGATGAGTTTATCTAAACTGGAACATAGTCAATGCGACAATGTTATTTACAAAAATATTGCAACAATTATCTAAAAACAATTCTATCCTATGATTTGGTTCTAAAATAAAATAAACATTAGGATCATGTTATTGAATTTTTTCTTTTATTATTAACTAAAGATTATAGAACACAATTTTATGTTATATTTATTAACAATATTATTATATTTGAGTTTGAGGCCACTTTGTGTTGAGTATAAATCTAGGGAATTTTTTTTATTTTAGAACAGAATTGTTTGAAGGATACATTTGATGCCACAATCTTGTGTATGATATTATTTAATTTATAGTTTAAAAGAAAATCATGTTGTAAATAGAGAATTTTAACTATGAATCTGAATATGATTTTTTCATTTAGATTGAAAATCATGCTTCAATATTAGGAATTGTGTCATGAATATTTTTTCACTAGGGAAATTTTTTTTGACTGAATCAAGATGAGATTGTGTGATCATTCGCTGTGTTCAATCAAAGGCTGTTAATGTACATGAATGCTTAATATAGGAGTAACTATTATGTTAAAGTGTTCACAATAAAAAAGTATTCTTCCATGGAATTTTAGTGCCTGAATACCTAATAAAGAATAATTATAATGTTTCATGGTTTAGAGGAATGTAACAATATGTATTTAATTAATTGATTAATTATAAAATTCATTTGATTATGTCCTTTTCAACTCTATATAAAATGTGTAATTTTTATAGATGTGTAATCTATATATTTTTGATAAACCTATCAGGACATAATAAATATCAAAACCTTGATATCTATGTTGGGTATAAAAATATGAGGTGTTTATCCTAAGAAATTGTGTAAGGAATATTTAAGATGAATGGATATCCATACTTGTGATAATTCTGTAAATTATTTTTTAACACTAAATAGGTAAGGTTGGATGAAAATATTATCTATATAATAGAACAACTTGAGGTTGTAAAGATAAAATTGATTGGTATAATAATGAACAACTTTTATTTTTGAAATTTGTTTTAGAAATATCATACTGAACCATTCATTATTATTCATGATAATAAGATAAAAACATGAATAAAAGGAAAAAAATTACCAAACATAAGCCAGAGGATAACAAGAGTGAATTAAACTTGTTAATATCATTATGTCTGGTCTATTATTTTTCTCACTATCTCATATCCTCAAAACATATTATCCATGATCCTTTTATCAAACATAAAATGAAAAATCTATTTTAAGATTTCATATATTAGTAATCACTAATTCATTACCTTGAAATGGTGGTGTATTATCACACAAAAATATAATTTGGTTTCATATAAGGATACATATCATTTACTTTGGTATCTCATTAAGCTAATCTTATTCAAATTATCGTTGTGGTTGTTTGTCTTTTCTTATGGATTAGTGATTATTATTATTATTTTCCAATTTATTTTTAATTAGAAAGATCTCAGTAATTCATTATCTTTTTCAATAATAAGTGAATTTCCATGTTTCATAGAAAAATATTCCATCTTCCAAAAGAGATGATGGTCATAAAATTTCTTTCACCTATCCAAGTTGATCTATATCACCTAGAATGGTGTATATATTCCCAATATTTGGGAAACCACTACTTATAATTACGATAGAGTTTTTGAAGCTGATTGGAATGTAAATAATGAATTACCCTTATACCTCTTACATGATGATTTTACATGATTTTTGGGTATAAAAACAAAAAATATAATTTATCAAAATGTTAATTATATCCTCGAGGGAGATAAAAAATGTTAATGAGTAATCATTACATACAATATGATCTCAATTCACAATGTTAAAAAGGGATAATATGAATTATTTGATGGATTATTATTTAATGTGAACAAAACTATAAAATGGTTACTTTATTATGGATAAATTTATGGGGATTGCATCATGGTGATGAAATTGATGTTGATTTTTCCAAAAATAATGTGATGATTACTACCCAAGAGGATCAGTATATAGATGTGTGAGCCCTTGTTATGCACTATAATTTCATAATATCTTATGAGACAAGGAGAGGTCTAAAAATTGTGATAAAAGGTAAATATAATAATGAGGTAGTGTTCAAGGCTTGTAGTGGTTCTTTAAATCTTGAGCCGATAATATCTCATGAGTAGAAAACTAATGTTGAGGATGATGCCATGAATTAAAAAGAAATTATTTCATTATTTTAAAATTGAATAAAAAATTAAAAATGTAAATAAAAGTGTAATCATCCTTTTATGTGTCACAATATTGGAAATACTTAACACTTATCATCAAGGTTTCTTAAGGACAAATAAGGGGTCGAGAAGTATGATCATTCCAAAGGATAATAAATGTGTAAAAAGTTATGATGTTGCTGAAGTAGTGGAATTTCCATCCTAGGAAATGTAATGGGTGGAATATTAAATTGAAGGAATATGTTTTCAAAATATTATCACAGGATTCGTGATAATTAAATTGAAATATATGAATAAAAATATGAGGTAAGACCAAAAGCATTCAATTTAAAATAAAATTAGTTAATGGAACCCTCTAGGGAGGATAGAGGGAAATGTAAAGGGTGAACTATTGATGTGGATATTAAATTTTATGAGACAAAAAAATAATTATAACTGATAATTGGACTCTGGTATGATTGGAAAAATTTAAGATTCTAGAAAAAGTTAAAACTACATTGAGGGATAAAAATAAATCTCTTAAGAAATCAATTAATATCTCAAAATTATAATGGATTAATGATAAAAAAAATTAGTTTTCATTAATGATATTATTTCTCAATTAAATCTAGAGGTGAGGGAAAATATTATTTATATCAATATTAAAAACGTTATTTAAAAAATGGTGAGTGGAAGGATCAAGAGGTAAAGATGGATGAAGTCGAAAATATCTTGAAGAACACTAACCTTGAATTCAAAAATTCCACCAAGGATGTTGGTGAAAGATATAAGTAAAATTATAAGGTTTTTGATGATACCAAGATATATGGATATTATAATTTGATACAAATGATTATTGTTTTAGACACTCTTGATTGCAATCAAAATATCAAAAGCATTGACAGGAAATTAATGAAAGTGATTCTTTCACCCAAGAAGGTGAAGTCCCCCTTATTTACATAATGTGGTGTTATAATCACACATAATCCGGTCAGATCCCAAAAAAATATAGATATTATCCAATATAAATTATATAAAATATATGATTTTTTAAATCCATAACACCTCCCCACTAGAATCTTATATCTATTTGAGATATAAACTTCACCCAAACCACTTATGGATTTTCTAAAACCAAACTGATTAAAACATAAAGACACACATATTAATTTATTTTTCATACCTATTATAATTAAATAATTTTACATATATTTTTATGACATATTTTATTTTTATAATAGAGAATATTTTAAAATGAATTATAATTATTGAGGCCATTAAAATTCTAATAGTGATTATGGAATTAAAAGGAAATATTTCACATCTCCATAAAATTATATTTTTTTATATTTTTTTCATCATACTCTATAATTGGTTTCCCCATATATGAATTTTCTGTTATTTTAATAACATTTTAATCCTTTTATAAAAATGAAATTATGTTTCCCACCCTAATTTCTAAAAATGTTAATTTCAGATTTCATTTTTCTCTCATCCTACTAGATACTTTTTATAAATGTATCTATCATCCTTTTATTCTTATTCATTCCAATAAAGAACAATATTAGAGAACTCCCTCTCAATCATTACAATAATCTTCAAGATATCCTCATATAATTTTTTTTGAGAGACTAAATCTATTTTTAATCTATACCTTAAATAGTCCATGAAAGTGATAGATATACCATATTTATTGATTTCAGGGTCAATACAATTTTTGGTTTACCATATAAGGTTATAAAAATATTTTATAACAATATATTCTTACATATTCTTACACATTTTGGATTTTTGAAAAAGTATCATCTAATTAATCATGTGGAAAAGTATTCCCAATTAATATTATTTTTAATTATTTTTAAATCATGTCCATATTTACTCATCATTTATGCTACTTTGGATAAAATTCCATCAGTTACACACATCGTAATTAAATTTATTATTTCCAATAAAAATACATTAGTCCTCAGAATTATTTAATTTACTTATTTTGATATATTTTGATACATTAATTAAAATCCATTAGTAATTAAAATTATTATGAATTATAGTTTTTTACAAATTTTTTTATTTTTGATTAAAACATTTATTTTAATATGACATTCCCTATAATTTTGAATCCAAATTTGTTCTGAATTTATTTTCATTGTGTATTATAATTTGAGGCATTTTAATTCAATTTATTTGGGTAGAATTTTTTTGAAAAATTATATGTATGCTTTCTAGTTTTATATGATTTATGGTAATATTTTGGGTTTTGGGTCAATGGGATGATGATAATGTGAGGTTTTCAGAGTTGTTGGTGGGTGTACCTATGGAAGTACGATAGGCTCTAACAAGAAGTCTAGTGGAATGTTGGAATTGACTAGTCTTTTTTTCATGATTCTCATAAATTTAAGAAGATATAATGAATATAAATTGACTCGTTTTAAAATATACTTCCCATTTAACTTGAATTAGTTAATTGAATCAATATTGAGTGAATTTTATAGTCAAAATATCAAAACAAAGGTAACCCCCACTTCAATGAAACTTTTACAATTTACAAACGTATTCAACCCATGAAATACTTTTGAAAGAATTATATAACTGTCAAATTAATTATTAAAAACTACATTTAGTTATTTTCACCAATCCTAGAAATTTTTTATTTCATTTTAAATTTATTTTCAATGGATTAATATAGTGGTTATAGTTCTTCCTGAGAATATTTTCTTGAGGATCAGCTACATAATTGGATGATTCCCATTATCTTTGATATAAGTGAATGATTCATGGTTATTTTATTAAAAAAAATTCTTTTTATTGTATTATATATATATTGGTTATTATATTGTATTATAAAAATTACATGAAATTCATGATGGACTCAATTTGATAATGGGAAATCCTTAGAGAATTTAGTTAATGTGGGTTTCAGTGTTTTCTCTCATTATACTATTCATTTTTATGGTTTAGGTTACCTTATTATGCATTTTTTTATTTCATGACTGTCCAAAACATTTTATAAAAAAAATCATTGATTTTGGGGATATGATGATACAGTGAAATGGTAGTTGGATATAAAATTATATAGAGAATATACAAGTTTCCATTTCATGGATTCTTATGTATCGAAATGGATCTTATCTCATATAATGAAGTTATTATGGCAATGAAATCTATATTATGTGTTGGAAAACATATTTTATTTTCTGTAATAGAAATTCAGGTAATGAAATTTACATTCAAAGAGGTGTATGTCCTCACTATTTATCATGAAAATCTAAAATCCAATATTTATTTTTAAATAAGGCATAGTTTAATCTCTAACAATGAAATAATTTTCCACACTATTAGTCGGAGTGAGTATCACATGGGGTGAATTGAGTACCCAATAGTTTTTTTTTATAAAAAATTGGTTTAAATAAAATCCCCAAAATTAATTAAAATATCCCAGTTTATCAAAATAGTATATTGATATAAGTTATGGTCTTGTAAAAAGTGTCTCAAAGATTGATTAATTATCAGTTAAAATAATTTTGAGACCTTCTTTAAATTTTTAAACAATTTTACATAATAAAAACATTATATAAACACCAATTAAGACTAAATATCAATGTATTGGGTTTCATTGTAGTTTAAAACCTACTCATTTTGAACTATAAAAAATGAAGAAAAAAACACACAGTAGAACAAAGACAAGGGGTTTAGTCTCATTCTGATACATAATCCTATCTACTTGATAATTACCTAATGTGAAGAAGATTATATACAATAGAATTTGATCCACATTATGGATTTGGTATACAAAAACAAATCTATTCAAGACACAGATAGACCACTTCCAAAATAACAGTTTGAATAAAACAAATCACTATCCACGCATAAATATATACCAAAACACATTGGAAAACAATATTAAAGTGTTTTTTAGAAGATATATAGTATCATATTGTTATAGTAAAAGAGATAGTGCGTGTGATAAAAATAAATTATAAACATACAATTCATATACTATAATGAAAATAAATAGAATGATGAAACAAAAATATATAGAAAGACTATGTTTCTATATCTAATATGATCTATAGATTTTTCCTCCTTTAATAGAGCTAGAAATAAATATCAATTTGAGTTTCAAAAAATCATTTTAGAGTAGAGTTTTGTGAAAACTTTCGTTCTGAATGTGGATTGGAACATAATGATCTATGGTATCCACTCTTCCACTTTAATGTGTATATAAGGATGCTACATGAAATCTTCTAAACAATTTTATTTCTTAGAGATCATGAAATATGTCTTCAGCTCAGATCACGTGTATATGTATATCATTCACTTGTCTAGAACTATATATCTTGGGGTCTTGCTTCATCCTCATGAGGTATTCTTCTAAAAAAATTTATCAACAACACGTATGAAGATTCATCTGAATCATATGCTCCTCATATGGGAATACATATACAGATTTTAATGAATCTTGTCAAAACAAATAAGAAAATTCATTAAACTGGATAATATATAAATTAGAAATATTTAATTCAAAATAAATATAAAAGGAGGTGTTGAATCATTTAAAAGGTGATAAAATCTTTGGCATAGGACTTGGGATGGGATTGGGTCATTCCAATTGTGACTCATCTTGGGGGTAGATTATTCCAAAAACATTTCTAACTTTCCATTCTGGAGGTAGGTTGTCTTTAATGGTGACATAGATCCATTGGTAGGTCATTCAGATAGTTATCCATATTTCCATAGGTCATCTCCTACATTAGTTTTTTTCTGTACATTCCCAAAAATATTTTATTATGTTGAGACATTATTGAATATGGGTGATTCCAAAACATAGAAAATGTTTCTTTTTAGGGACATCAATAATGGCGATTAATGTCTTACAGTGAGTCATCATTGGTGGTGACTCATCTTCAATGGTGATTCATAATTATCATAATTTCACCAATCCTCCTAATATGATAAAATTATATAATAAAATATTAAACACAATGATATAATAATAATCATTTTTTTTGTTATCATTAAATCCATGGTTCTAATAATCTCCCCCATTTTGATGATCATAAATCATGGAATTTTACAAACAAGGTATCAAAGATAAAGAACAGACAGATTGTATTAAAAGAAATTTTATAGTAAAAAATATCAAAAATGATGCCATCAATGGATGGAATTTAAACATATATGTAATGTAATATCTCTATGGTATCAAATTAATACTACTATATAAATTATTTATATAGTGTCTTCTCACCCTTTTGGGATTATCCAATGGTTAAAAGAAAATATGGACTGAAATATAGAAGAATATAAATAAGATAATTACCCTTAATAAAATCAATTAATGGGTAGTAAAAAGATAAAAATTTTATAAAAAAACATCTATATCTATGAAAAATTGTATATTTCTCACCAATTTTCAGGCTAGGTTGAAGGAGCGAAAGATTATTTTCCCTTAACATTGTCTAAAATAAAATACTCAGCATCAGAAAACGAATCAACTGTACGAATGGATGTAGGATATCTAGTGATAGAATGAGGATATCAGATAATTATTAGTCTATTTTTTTGAACTAATTCTATGAGAGACCGGATGAATGGATGTAAATGATCATGCCATGGTGAATTTGGGTATCAGGTTACAACAGTTCTGAATAACATGGAACCATAAACTAGAGGGTTCAAATGAGATTTAAGAGGATTGGCATCCCAAGCCACCAAAATAGTTCCAGAAATGTATATAAAAGGCTTCATAATATTAATGAAATAAATAATAATGTTTCCACCTCTATCCATAGCATTGAAGTAATCCATTTACTCTTCAATATATAGCTTAATCACTGTATTCATCACTATTAACTGATTAACTTTATCTTTAAATGATTCAATTGAAGGAGGATTTCATAGATGTTCATCTAGGTACTTAAATTTTACTTTATCTCCTTCTTAGTATATATCAAGGAATGATAATAATTTATACCCTAGGTCATAGTATCTCTATACTCCTTAATTTATTCCATATACTCCGTAATCATCATATCGGAATGATCAATGTTATGCTTGAATTTCCAAAAACATCCCTGAGGTATGGAAGTTTCAGCACCTAAAGCAGCATGATGCTTTTCTATCAATACTGACCTGATCACATCAACATCAAAAGGTGAAGGATGATCAATTTATAGATAAAAAGTAGAAGTAAGATTCTTTAAGTTCATTAGAAAATTTACCAAGGAGTTCAAAAATTATGACCTCATTTCCTCCACTATAGATTTTAGAGCTTATATATCACATTAAAATCTTCTGTTTTCCACCACCACATAATGAATGTGAAGCATCATCTTTGTAATAATATGCATACTCACAATCCCAAGAAAATTACTTTCATCCTTATAACTGATCATGGTAACCAAGTGAGGTTTTTAATTTAATAGGAATCCAAAATTAGAGATTATTTTTTCTCTAAATGAATCTAAGTCGCTTCAAGTGACATTATGAACTATAACTTTTTGAATGAAATTTTCAATAAATCTCTATGAATCAAAACATTACAACTCACCAATATCATCAATATTATCTACCATTGATCCCCTAAGATCTCTTAGATATCGATTAAAGGTCCACCATTCATTTCTAGGCATCATGGAAACATATCCCATTATTCAAACATTGAGTTATAATAACATACAGAATCCATTCTACGAGATTATACACCATGAGAACCATAAAATGGAAGACACAACAACAATAGGTAAAAAACATCTTCACAATAGATTTATGCCCAAAAACGTTTTTTCTAAACATTATCAGGCTCCAATTTGATCATATCAGCAAAAGACTGATCCACTACTATATTCTCAACAACATTTTGAATGTCAATAGTAGTCTCAATAAGTTCACCAACAATAAGGTGATCATCCAGACAAGGGGATATCTCCCCCCACCCTAAATTATGATTTATTCTCTTCTCTATATGACCTATCAATATCATAAATAAATATGTGGATCTCTTCAGATCTAGAGGAAGATAAATGAAGTGAAGAGATAACATACTAAGTCACCCCAACATCATCTAGTCTAATCCATCCCACAGGACCAACATAACATCTTGCACTATCATTTAATTATCCATGTAAATTCTCATCATCGTCATATTCTTCATCTTCCTCATCATAATTCCAATTCCCATCAATGGATTTTAAAGAAATATTAAACTGTTATTCTTCAGAAACATCTTTTTCATCTTCCTCGATTAATTTTATAAGAGATTCTCTCTTACATGGTAATAAATAAGATGACTAGTAAAAACAAAATATATAGTTGGGGATCTATGAGGTAAATTGGGGTCACTACCTTCATCCACTGATAATTAATTTTCCTTATCACTAGAGGCAAAAAATTCTTCTCCTTCTCCAACAGTATACTCAGACAACTCATCTAGATCCAATACACAATCCATAACATTATTTGGTTGAGAAGTATGATCAACTGGACTGAATTAATTATAAACCCATTCGGTTTAATCAATCCACTACTTCATCCAAGGACTCCAACTAAAGATCATACATTCAAAAATAACCTTGGAAATGAAAAAACCTCTAAACCATACTATAGATTCTTCACTTTTTTCAAATATCCCTTTGGCCTCTACCATGGCTGAACAAAACATATGATATATTAGGGTGTTGGATCTTTATTATGTTTTTCAAATCACCATCTTGTGAAAAATTAGATATTAAAACTTGTTTATCTTCCCTCATATTATATAAACATATAAAAGAAAAATATCCTGATTCCACATTGTTGAAAATTCATTTTTCATAGAAAAACAACCTGATAGATAAACATGAAATCCAAAAAACATTTCTTATCTTGTTCTGAAGAAACTAATACTCTTAGAATCCCATCACAAGTCAAATCAACTAAATCATCTTCATAAACAAATGTTTCACTATCATATGGAGTGGAAACATGATAGTAGTATTCAACTCCTTCATGGGGAACTGTTAAAAACATTCCCACTAAGTTGAAGAGAAAACTAATTTACATATATTTATTATCATTCTCTTCAAGTAATCATTTTCCACAGAAACAATATCAAAAAAATAGAAAAATAGATCCAATATACTATAATAGAGGGGTGTCTTGTTGTAAGAAACCCATTCAATTCTTCCCTAGTATTTTATAACATTGAGCACTAATGACTTCCCCGATAGTAACCACTCATCATGAACTTATTTTTCAGGTACCACGACTCCCATATAATGATCTAGATTTACTTGCTCAACTGTCGTAGGTTTAATTTTCTCATAATTCTTCTTCATTGAATGTTGTTACTTGTCTTGAGAAGATTCGAAACCTCTATTCATTCTCATAATGGATATCAGCTCAGACATCTCAGGTGAATGCAATGGAATGTAGATGGTCAGGAGAGAATATATCACAACACAACTAGAGGGAAAAAGTGTTAAGGGGAGATAATTGATATTAAACAACCATCTAATTTATATCATGTTGATATTTTAGTGATTCATAAAATCAAAAATTAATTATCATTTGAATAAAATTTTAATGTAAATACATTATTCTTATAATTTAATTTGAAATAAATGCTTAAAATTTTTGGAAATTGAAAAGGTCATGTAAATAGTAACAATAGGAAAACAGAATGATGAGTAAAACACAATGTTTGTGTAAAACTCAGTGGTGGGTAAAAATCAATTTAGGTCAGTCTAAATGGTGTGTAAAATTCAATGTTGGTTAATTAAAAATAGTGATTAAAACTCAAAGGTGGGTCAAACAATATGGTGTGTAAAACTAGATGGTGGGTGAAACATAATGGTGGGTAAAACTCAATTGTTTATCAAAATTAATGGTGGGTAAAACCCAACTATGGGTAAAACTCAATGGCGGGTCAAACTCAATTGTGTGTAAAACACAATGATGGGTAAAAATTAATGGTGATTCCTTGAAACAATAGCTTTAACAAAATTAATCATGCCTGATTCAAATTGGATGTAATATATTCTCTTAGAATTCATTTTTTAGTGAAAATATTAACAATATGGTGTTTTATACCACTATATTCAAGAGTTATATAAACATTCTGAAAATTATCTCTCAAAAAGTGATTTATTATATCAATAGGTTTCCATATAGATTGAGATATTGGGTTATTATATTTTTTTATAGAACTTATATTATTAGAATTTTTAGGGACATGTCATAATTGATATCCATATTCTAGAAATTTTTAATTCATCTATAATGTTTGTGCCCCGGAACTACCTGCAAATATTTATTCAACTTTAGAAATTGGCAATGAAAAATAATTTGGTTTCACACTATACCAAAAATCTAGATAATTTCCCAAAATGTGACATGTTCAAGAGGCATTTTTCTTTCTAACTTACTACAACCAAAATTTTCATATGAATAACTAACTATGTAAAATTATTATAATCTATGTTATAATATTCCTAAATTGGTAGCATAATTAAGGTATTTAGAAATAAATTTTATAGAAACCAAGTGTGACCCATTATGGTTTTCATGAAAATGGTCATAAATAAATACACTAAACATAATGTTTGTTCATCTAAAAATTAAGTAGAGAATAATTCTAATCATACCTTTGTAACTGGTTTACTCCAATGATTTCCTAGCTTCATAAATTCCAATTTAAAGGTGGTACCCATAGGAGTATCACAACTCTTAATGCATTCCACAATAAAACATTTTTAAAAAACTTTTTTATATTTACATTTATTTAAAATAATTACTTCATTATATTAAAGAAATTTGAAAACTAAGAATGAATTTATGTTCACCCATTAAATTCATTTGAAATTACTTTTTTAACATTTTTTGGAAAACCAATATATATTGATTTTCTTATAAAATAATAAAAATAATATCACATAAATAAATTTGAACAACTAAAACATCTTGGTAAATGTATTTTCCAAATTGGCTAGTATTAGATATACCATTTAAGAATCCTTTTGAAACAAAAAAATATATTAACTTATCATAACATCCTCTAGGAGCTTGTTTCAAAACATATAAATCTTTTGATAACATGAAAACATGATTTGGAAAATGAAGATTGTTGCCTCCAAAATAAGTGCACTCTAATGGACTTAGAATCCATCATGATTCATCAAAAGGGGTCTGTTTCATGAATCTCCTCCACATAGAACCCTGGATCAAATGATCTCAAACATATCACCTCTACGGTGTCACCTTTCCTTCGTGATCTTCAATGGTCATATCTCCTCCATTGTGACACTTTTCCATCACAATATACTATGAACGAATCTCCTCCAAAGTGACCATTTTCTTACATAATCTATTATGAACATATCTCCTCCATGGAATCCATTTTTCTTCACGATCCGCCCTGAACATATCTCCTCTTTGCTGTCAATTTTTCTTTGGAATCCGACTACGAATGTATCTCCTCCACAACGTTGATTTTTCTTCATGGCACTCGGGTTTTTCTTCATAGAAAGCCCCCCGAATATCAATTATCTCTAATGCCAATAAATAGAAGGCTCACCTACCCTCCAAACCATTGTTACTCAAACATTTAATGACTCTAGATCATTTTCCTTGAAGATCTTCACAAACCCAAATATAGATCACCCAATGTACATGGGCATTCCAAGTTGTACCTCCATTTGTTAATCATAAGGCCCTCCTATGGTAGGGATAACATTTGTGAAGGCCTTATCCATTCGTAAAGGAGGGATCCCTTTTGGGTTGCTCGAGGCTCCATGAAGAATTAAGCCTTTATAAAGACCTCTCCAAATGAAGATCTCTTTACTGTAGTGAAGTTCTACTCCACCAAATTCATTCCTTCATGAAGTATCATTCCTTCCCAAGCAACCCTCTTTCAGGTAGCACATTTCCTTCATTAAGAACCATTTTACTATGAGTTCATTTTCTTTCATGAAGCTCTCCCTATCGAGCCCCCTGGCCTCACAACCCCATTTCCTTCACATCCCTCTAGTCTTGTGCATAGTTATTTACTGGTTCCTTGAGTGGTGATTCATATTGCATTTCCCTACTTTATCCTTATTCTCATAGGAACACTAAGGATATTTCTTCTTGGAATAGCCATGCTATTCTGAGCCCCTTGAGTGACCACTAGTCCACCTCGTTGTTTTCTAACATTTCATGTGCCTTCCTTTCCCCAGGTGTGGGTTGGTACCAGTTATATAAGTCCAAGGGGTGAGGATTAAGTTATCCTAATCTGTGTTATAGGATGTTAAACTACAAATAACTCAGATCCCCATCACATGATTTTAAACTATGGGTTCTCTTATGTGTGGTAGCCCTGAAAGGATTTGAAGGGGAATGAGCATCAGATATCTCCCACCATCTCTCTCACATTGGGATTTGTCTTTATGTGTCCCTCAAGTAGTCTTCTCATAAGACCCAACACCCTCTTATAGGGTGTTCGGGTATGATTACCATATCCTTCTCATAAATCAAGTGACCCTCCTCGGGCTTCCCTCCTAGAGTAAGTCCCAATATATACAATCCCTCAGGGTCACATATTTTGTGACAGGACTATATGGTCTACTGTTATCTCTTGTTTCTCATATTGAGAATGACTCATGTGCGATTAGACTTTTGCAGTAACCATTACATTCTCTTGTGCCACTAGCCATGATTTATTCTCATTACCTTATCCAGTATAATGGTAAACTTAATTTATCTAAAATATATAGACATTGATCATTTTTCTCATAGATTGCGTATATAATAATCCTCTATAAGGTTCAAGCCCCTCACTCCCCACAATACACTTATTTTGCATATTTTACACTTATTATCTTTCATCCCACATGAAGTTAACCTATATGACCCTTTGAACTGTGTGGGGATTGATAACAAACCACTTGGAAATTTTATAATCCACTATGATGTCCAACCCCACCCAATGGTAAACTCTGGTACCCCCACTTAAAGGATGTATGCTCCAGATGTGACACTTTCCCTTTTTGGGATGCATCTCTCGGATCTTCCTCTCTAAGGTTCTCAGATAAACATGAGTGGCTAACCATGCATAAGCCTCACACGTCTACATAATCCTCCAACCTCGAGTGTCCCTCTTTCAGTGGGATTCTAACCATGCATAAGACCCTATCACTTCATTTTGTTGTTTTCTGTTGTGTATACCCTTTTTCTATGCCCCATCCTTGAACTATGTTGACCATGATTCTCAGCCACTTAGATATGTAGGAATCCTTCTCAAGGTTCATCCCATTGTCCATTTCCCATCGTGGCCATTCCTTCGAGACTTTGTGTCTTGAAAAGTTCATTCCCTAAACTAGATGTTCTACTTCATGTGGATCAACATCCTTTTATTACATTGTCACATGCCACCTCCTTATGTGTCCCATAACCCCCACCGAACTACGTGGAAATTTATTCTCATCCACTACGACACACAGGAAGACTCTCTAAGGATCAACCCAACACTACTATCAACATTATATCAATTTTATCCCATTCATCTCATCCTCTTAATCAATTCATCCATCATCAATATAGATTTTATCCAACTCATCACATCTCAATGACCTTATGCCAAACACTCAGGAAGCTAACCATGCATAATCCCCATCCATCCACTTTCTTCTTTTAGAGGCACATGGGCCGCTAACCATGCCTAATCCCTAGAATGTATTTGGGTTGTTTTCCTTTGTGTACACCCCGATTCATCAACCCCTTAAAACTATGTAGTTTTTGATCCCTGTCATACACACAGTATACATAGGAAGCCTCCCTGAGGTTCAATCCAAGACAATGGTAAACCTTGGTATCCATTTTAGTGAGTCCCACCTTATCTAATCCTCCTTTTTTGGTAGTCAAGATCAGCCTTCATGGAATGAAACCATCCCTCTTTAGGGAACATCTTCTAGGGTTCATCCTCATGAGTGTTTTGACCCATCCACCTGATAAACATTATAACTGATCCCTCTTAATGGAGTATCCAATTGATCCACTCTTGTTAGTGTTTGGATCAGTTTGATTCATCTCCACTAGATGATAGACTTATGGAATACCCCATGTTAAACATTGGAAGCCTGGAAAAACCTCAACGACATTCATATGGAGTAATATTCTCTTCATTCTATGTGGGATTCCTCAAGATGTTGTTACCTTGATAAGATGACTAAAAAGGTAGGATTTAGGTGTCCAATATTCTAGAATATAGAAATTCTAGCGACAACCAACATAGATACTTCACCGACCTATTTTTTCTTCCCAAACTCGACCCATTTTTAATGTCCTGATAGAAACTGTGTTATTAACCGGTGTACACAAAGAGATGTCTCTAAAAGGAGTTTAATGAATAAATTCGTAGTTTATAAGGGTGACACATAATAGGCAGCGAGTTCTGAGGAGGAATCCATGGAAGGTGGAACCAATATCCAATAATCATATTCAGTTCAAGGACTATAAATAACCAAAAATGTGGTGGATTATTATTGCCTTTGGGAAGCTATAATGTGGGGTAAAATGTGAATCCAGGTATATTTCAAATGCGCTCGGGCATCACTCCCTAACTGAAAGCATTGGAAACATAAATATTCAACCCAATGTTCATCGTTTCTCATTCAACCATAAGTATTAGTAGCATTCGAGACATCCGAAGATAAGTGTGTCACTAGATCCATATATCTAACACTAGGTCCTAGAAAGGAGATAGTGGGTCCAGCGTGGAACTCACCCGAATTTTGGGTAGTGAATCATTGGGCATCTGAGTTTGTTACATCATAATCGTGGATCTTTCAATCCAACCATGTTAAACCGAATAGTGTTGGTTCACTGGGAACTGCTTTTATACCATCTGTACGGATATCTGAATCTTCAAGCTTTGTAGGACCCAAGCTATTAGAACCCAACTGCCTCCTGTATATAGAAGTAGGGGAAGGTGAAAGTCTAATGTGGTAAGCTTTAATAGCTCTACCTCCACCATGACTTCATCCCCAACCATGAATACTTGGTTCTCAAGCCCCATACCACCCTCAGAGTTTATCCATAGGTGGGTGATTGATAATATTATTCGATGATAAAAACATGAAGGGTTTATCACAATGAGCGATATGGCCTTCAATGATCTAGAGGGTTCTATGCCTTATCGTCCCCACCACAACCCAAGGTCTACATAGGGATTTGTTGCTCACCACTCCAACATCCAACCATTTCGGTATCCTCTCCCAAAAATGATCCAATGATTCACTCCCCTATTCTGATGGGGTAAGGGACATTCATGTCATCCAAGATTCGACTGTCACTAGAGAGCCGCCAAGGGGGGCTCCCACTAGGACACATCAAGCTTCCATCTAATCCCTCAAATAAACAAACAGGTGGTATCCACCCCTATATCTCCATCCCTAGTTCAGTTGACTCGACGACAATATGGGGTAGAGGATTAAGAAGATCCTAGTAGGTGGGCTCATATTATACATCTTCATTGCTACATGTCATGATTGAAACACACTATAATATCCCTATTATTACATATCAGGATAACCTCTATCTCTGATAGGGATTATGATCCTATCCATCCATTGCAAGGTTAGGATGACTCTTCCATTCACCGGCAATAGAATCAACCACCGCAGGACATCCCATAATGTTTATGTCCAATACGAAGGTCCTCCCAACACTATCACCCATTATAGTGGAGGTCTTACCTACTCTCACACTCAATATGGAGGTCCTCCCCATGCCCCCATCTCTAGTCCAAGTGGAGGTCCTTCCCATAATGTTGATGTCTAGTAGGAAGGTTCTCCCCAATTCCCATGATCCTGAGTGTGGAACATTTCACCATATTTTAGATTATCAACATGAATGTCTTCCTCACCCTATAAACCATCATCATAGAGGTCCTCCTAGTGTCCAGTTAGATTGGTTTAAAGGCCCTCCTCATACCACCACTACCAAATTTCAAGGAGGAATTTCACGTGCCACATCTTACCAGTAAGGAGGCCCTCCACATGTCATTATCATATCCAACATAGGCAATGCATGCTCCATCATTTCTAACCATGGAGGTCCTCCCCATACATCAAACATTCATCATGGAGGTTCTCCCGTTATTTCATTGGACATCTACTTGGGAACTCCTCACAGCCCAGTGCATCCAGGAGGAGCTTCTTCCCTACTCTCATCAGACATGGAGGCCCTCTCTATGTCCTTATCATCACCCAGAGAAGATACCCATCCTGCTATGATGATGATAGGGATAGAGGTACTCCATATGTTCATATTTTCTCTATATGAGGTCATATCTACTCAAGTACCATCTCATATAGAGGTCCTCTACATGTTACATACATTCCTTGTCCTGAGGAACCATCCCGGGGTAGAGGGCAGAATTGTAACCGCTGAAGAAAGATTCCTATACAGCACCAGATCATTGTCAATGTGACAATTTTTTCAGATTATGATGTGGAGTTCAATTAAATGATGGATCGATAACCCTAATCATCAACATGAGAGCATGGGGTAGGAACCAAGAGTATCTTCTTCATCCTTCATTAAAGTGAAATTCACAACATCCCCTAGGCCCTCGGTAAGTACATATAAGATGATGAAGATTTCGACCCATTACAGGGTCTTTCTCTGTTGTCCTCTCTATCATCACAAGGATCATTCTTCACCTTAACACAAGATTAAGTGGAGTTGTTATAGGGACTTTTGGATGATGGGGACCACCCAAACTTGTCACCATCCACCACTGCTTTCACACATGAATCAATGGTCAGCACTCAATCCTATAGGGACATGTTGTTATGGTCATTACCACATATGGGAGATGAACCGGAATGTAGAAACTTCTAGTATTTATGAGATTCTCATTAATAGTCAGTCCTCTAGCACAATGATTTATTTTATTACTGTTACTGGCTCCTCATCCACCCATGTTGATGAATGTGGTGACCTAGGGCCGAATCAAGATGCCAAACGAAGTATTTTATGGGACATTTTAATGGCCTACCATATTCACGAATTTTTTTGGTTGATCGTAACATGAAACATCGGTATTACAGAGCTTCTCATCTAGGATGAATCCATGTGTGTCCGTTAGACCATGGAAACAATGTAATTTCAAATCCTTAATCATCAATTGTTTTACAGAAAAATCTAGGATCATTATAATTAAATTGGTTAGCAATGATTCTAAATCAAGTTAGTCATTCTTCCAATGGATAGGCACCCTACATCACCTAGTTATCAATAGACTCTTTATCAATGATGCATTCATAGTTTCACTATTCTTTACATAATTATTGAGGAGGAAACCCCACATGTATATATCCTTGGATAGGGGCAGTATGTTGTTCTTAACTTTTATCATATTCTGCATCAACCTACCCTACTGGGTGATATAGAGGATATTCCCCTAGGCCTAGTTGCAGTAAACATGGCCAACCCTGTAGAGATGGATTCTGATGTTGGACTCATTGAGGAGAACCTACCCCATGGGGAAATGCCACATCTTTTGGATCATCTAGGCATTGTCAATCACCATTAAAGGCACTTACATGGCCTTGTAGACCATACCGAGTTGTTACCCTAAAGACAAGACACCAAAATGGGTAAATGAAACATCAGGGATGTTAAGCCCTATGACCCATCTAGATGGACACGAAATTTGGAGGATGATTTTGAAAATGTCTAGTTTCTCCAACTACTTTTGGAATTTAAATTTTTACTAATGATCTCATTTTTGAGATTTTAGTAGAGTGATGACAATACTATGTTGACCCAGGTATGATCCCAACCATCCTCCACTAGGGTTGTAGGGGTAGGTATAGGATCCCAAGGTGAGTATTCCCCTGTTGATCTCAACAACCTTATATATCCCAAAAGGATATTGTTTGGAGCTTTTGGAAAGAGGTTGTGGTATGCATTACCATGTTTTCCCCGAGCTATGCGAGGATCTTCTCCAAGACATGCATCCATTGGCCATTTATCCAGTGGCCCCTAAATTTGATTCACATGTCTTCCCTCTACAATCTCCTTTGGTAATTCTATAGACCGCTCTATGATTCATTCGCCTAGAATATCATGTTAACGAAACAACCAACGCATTGGTGGTTGGGGATCCTCACCAATATATGAACCCTTTCTTGGATGATTTGTTGTCTTGTCTCATCACTCACCTTGAGCCCCTTGAAACCTGACAGGTGGTGATCCCACCTGATTAAAAGGCTTATCTAGCATGGATAGATGAAATTTACAAACACTAGGCTTCGGGGATCGTACTTTATCCCCCTTTAATAGGATGAGTGACCCCTTCCAGCATCTATCTGACTTTATCTCCATGTGTTTACTTGTTCTTGGAACTCCAGAATAGCATGGTTCCACCAAGCTCTGGTGCTTCATAAAAAACTTAAAGCGAGCACATTCGTCCAGTACAGCCTGCAACCCATCAGGTTCGTAGCTATGTGCGAGGGTCTTCGCAGGTAGTTAATGTATCAATTGAGCTTCACTACGTAGAATACTAATATTAGTGACCTCTTCAAGTTCAAAAAAGTCTATATGAGCGTGTCGTAGACTTTTTCACTAGGTGGAAGGGACTCATGTATTCACTTGACATGTTACTGACTCAAGGGTAGCTCTTAAAAATGTGTGTGGGGAATATAAATGGAGGACTACTCCCATCTCTAGTCATATAGAATTTCCCAAGTGGATTATCGTACTAATTTGACAATTCTCAGTGCCTAGAGGAATCTTTGCAGCAAGCCATACAAGAATGCTTGTTGCCTCAAACATATATTGCAGGAAAAGAATATAAGGTCGATACTTCTATTGTTGCATAGGTAGAGGCCCCAAGTCCACTAGAGTTTTTGGAGGTAGAGCCTCCTCCACAGCCTCGTTGAGGGCCCCATCCTTAGATTGAGGATAACCTGTCTCAAAATCGGTAGGCACTTCCACATAATATAAGACCACCACCCACGAGAGATAATCAGGTTCCACCTCCTCATAAATCTCCACCCCAAGTTAGGGATAGACACCCATAGTTCCTATTATAGAAAAGAGAAACCAGGTTGATTTGTTTTATGTGGCTCAGATCCATGGTTTTTTCTAGAGTTCCTTGGATCAGTAAATCCTGCAGCTGCTAAAATAATGGAGACCTCAAGAGGTTTATCTCACTGATCACCCCAATTACCGCCCCTACCACCAGTTCAATGGACATATTCTCAAGATTTACTATGTGTTCAAGGACTAGCTCTAGGACCAAGTTTACAATAACATAAACTAGTTGGGCCCTTCCTTGACCTAGTTGGTTTGTGTCTCTACAAGGTTGGATAATGACAACAAGGGTGAATGGTAGATAATATTTGTCAATGAGTCTCATATGTATGAAAATTGGATGGCATGAAAGTCTATTTATCTTGTCTGCGGTATCATCTATGCCCGTCTGAATCAGCCTCTACCTTGTGAAGCTATCGCATATTCACCAGTGGCCACTACAGCATCCATATCTCAACTTCTTACTTCCTGAAGGGTCAAGCACCAATAACACAATGGAAAACAAAGTAGCCTACTTTTGGTGAAGCCATCCCTCACCCTCAGTGAATCTATGCTCTTAGAGATGGGATTAACCCCAAGGATCCACCCAGTATTGTAGTGTTCTTTATGATATGATCAAAAGCATGCCTTAGTATATATCATCGAGCAGCTGGACCCCTACATGGTTCCCAGTGATGAGGAGTTCTAGGAAGATCTTTTTAATGTCTATAGTCGACTCCTTACTCGATGAAGTCGCATATGCATGAATCATTGGAATGCACCAACTGATGCCTCTATCTATGATGTGCACACCAATAAGACAAGACAATATACTAAACGTAGATATCATCATGTCTTTTCCCCTCATACTATCCTTCCAGGAACACAACCACCACCACTTGTGATGCTTAATCATGCTGAGTCATTGAAACTTCAATTGGATTACCTACGCCCCGTTGTGGAAACACCTCATCCATATGGTAATCATCTAGTAGTAATTTTTCATGGTTGATCTACTGAGAAATTGGATATTATCATCACTTTATGCAATCCTTTGGTTTGACTAGCCACATTTATCCCACCACCTACCATATAGAAACATCCTTGTTGTAGAAATGTGTTCCTGGTGTGGAATTATGAGGTTTTTAATCACCTTGGAAAAAAACATGAAAATATCTCGATGCTCGGGGGGTCTCTACCAATATGTTATAAGTATGAAGACCACGCAATGGATTTGAGAAGCCCCCTCCAGTTTGGAATAGAGGTAACAACCACATATGCTTTCCATTCTGATAATGTTTAGCATGCAAAGTTCCAAGCTAATATATCTTTCTCAGTAGAAGATTATTGTTCTACCATACATGGGAAAATTTGATCGTTATCTATCACTAGATAGTTTAATGGCATGGAAGTCTTCCATTGTCTCACAGAAACTAGTTCTGGGATAAATCTCATCATGTCTCAGAGGCTCTACAAAATGGGTTTGTCTGAAGCAGGTTTGGATCGCTCGGCCCTGAAGATTTTGGGTAATAACAGGATTTAGAAGAGTTTATGTGGAATGATCGATTTGATGTCCGAGTTCAGTTGCTTAATTTCTAGCACTGAATTCGTGGTAATATCGGTGGACACCACCTATAATTCCCTGATGGGTAGACCCTAGATATATCTAAATGTAGAAGTTCTCTATTCATATCACCAGGGCCTCAATTTCTCCCATAATGGTTGAGTGTGTGTACTCTAGGGTGATGAGTCTACCTTTGCCACATGGTATGCCCAATTCTTAGATGCCAGCTATTACATGATCATGGAGAAATAGGTTCCGGATAATGAGGTTGAGGCCACCACAGCTATGGTTTATCTATGGGCACACTTAGATGATTCTTTCATTCTCTTGATTAACCAATCAGATGACACAACCCTAGACATTGGATTTTAATTTTTTTTCTGATTCTCAATCAGGATTGAGTGGTACCAAAGTTCTTTACCCCTGAAAGGTATCATGAAATTCTCCCCATGGTAATAGTAATACACCATACATTATTGATTCATCGGGACGAGTTGAAAAAACTCAATCCAACGCAGCTCTATTTCTTTGAAATCATCATGCACGACCCTCTTGGTCAAAGGACTAATGAAATCAGATCAATAACTTTGGTTTCCATGGTGTTCATTGTGAAGGAGTATCTTGATGTCAATTCCACTACTAATCAGCCTAGTACCAACATTCCAACAAGGTCATCTAACTCATAATAACTTCCCCCATTGATTATCCTCTCGCCATGGAAGATGAAGAGTGTTTGGAAGACGCTCTTCCCACATTTCAATAAGGTGTATCTTCTATTGTTGATGAGTTGTTATAGGTTAATATCAGCATTAGAATAGCCTCAAGACCTACACTGATCGGCATAACTATGCTTATGGAATAGAAGAAGTATTATGTGTATTTTTAGAAGCATCATTGGGATGTATTTTCTTGGAGATATGACGAAATTCCATGACTAAACCATCATGTCTCTGTCCACCAGCATGGTCTCACAACAAGTTATCACGGGTTCAAAAAACCTCTTAGAAAGATGCTCCCTTATCATATGGACATGGTCGAGGTTGAAGTTGATATGATCAACAAATACATAATTGACAAATATGCCTTTTACCCTAGGTGATTGGAAAATATCAGTCATGTTAGTAAGAAGAATAGATTTATTAGAGTGTACATTGACTTACCAAAACTCAACTACCACTATCTGAAAGATGATTTTCCCTATCCCATGATAAGGATGTTGATCAATGCCACTACCAAATTCTAGGTTCTCTCCTTCATCGATGGGTATTCAGGATACAATCAAATCTAAATGTCCCTTGAGGATGAAGTGTCCACTGCATTCAGAGCACCCCAAGGTACCCTTTTTTACTAGGCAATTCCTTTCATTCTGGGGAATGTAGGATCAACTAATCAATGTGGTATGAAACTTATATTCGAACTGATCCATGGAACATTATTGGAATGCTACGTGGAAGATTAGGTGGTCATGTTCCTCTAAAATTAGGACCATCTCATAGATCATAATAAAGTGTTTGTATTCTTCTGGTACCACCATCTAAAGACAAAACCCTTAATGTGTGCCTTCAGGGTTAGAAATGGAATGTTTCTCAGATTTTTCATCAGATATAGAGGCATAAAAATCATTCTACAGAATGTCAATTCCATCAGTTATATGCCTCCACATAGAAAACTTGGAGAGATCAAATAATTCCAAGGACACTTAGCCTATATACAATGATTCATTAAGAATATTTCTAGAAAGCCTAAGACCTTATCCAAACACAAGAAGAAAAGTATTTCCTATAAATGGGATGAATAATTCCATACCTCTTGGGTGAAAATAAGGAATTTCCTTTTACAGCCTCAAGTTTTGATGCCTCTCATCTCTGGAAAGATTTTGGTCCTCTATGTGACCACCCTAGAAAGAACTATCAGTGACCATCTCTCCTAGAATAATAATGAGAAGGACATATAATAGTTTATAAAATCTCAGTCTGATGCTCCTTGATATAGATATCAAATATCCCTCTATTGAGGAGAGTTTCCACTTATTGTTCTTTGTAGTGAGAAGTTCTGGTACTATCTCTAGCACCACGAGAAACAGATGGTGTCTTGCATGGATCAACATAATTATATTCTAAATCACTAGATGTTAACAGGCCGTCCAGATTACGGGGTAGTGATCCTATTACAGTTCGACATCAGTTTCATCCCATATAAATATTTCAGGGGTCAGGTATTGGTAGATTTTCTTACTTCACATATAGCCCAAACAAAGCGTTTTCTAAATTTTAAATTTCCAAATGAGGCCATTCTATCTGTGAACCTAACCATGTCGGATTGAAAAATTTACATTGATGGTGCTTCCTAAAGTCCCACTGGTATAAGGATATATAATCATAGACTCAACAAGGATTCCTTGGGCATCGTCTTCATTACTCCTATACAGACACGTTTTCACTACTCATTCTTGTTGTCAGAATGATGCACCAACAATGAGGTGTGTAAAAGGCACATATCCCAAGTCTAGAGTTGGATATAAAGATTAATGTTTCCATCCAACACATGAAGGGGGACTTCGAGATGGTTATCACAAATATTAATGGTGACTACATCACTAGGAAGCCAATGCTCAGGCCCCTCTTAGGGAGTACTCAACAAATGATGGACTAATTACCTTCTCTACCATAGGTCACTCTTGATCCTCATTCATAGAATGGTTGATCTGATGCCTTGTCTATCCTTGTTGTATCCCTAACAAAACCTGGCCTAGACGGTATGTTTATCAACATGGCGCATCAAGGGGTAATCACTCCTGCCAGTTTAGATAATGATGATATAGAGTAGTTTAATCACCTTACTACTAAGGCCTCCACACCATGACCTTGAGGTCCACCCGCTGCAGTATATGAATCTTCTGATTGGATAACTCCTTTCGTCTAGTATCTCCAACAAGAAAATATTCTCATAGACAGAGATAAACAAGAGAAAATCTGTTGGCATGCAGTATCGTTCACCCTCTAGAGTGGTTCTATCCTTGAGAATATCCTCTACAGGCATGGATTCAATGGAGTTATCTGTTATCTCATTCAAGGAGGCCATATTTCCCACATCATGCAAGAAGTGCATTCCGTCTCCTACGGACCTCATCAAGTCATGTTATGACTATACCATTAGATCTAATGATTGGGATACATCTTTCCCCCATGGTCTTAGACTATATCATGTTCACAAAGAGGTGTCACACATTATATATCCATGCTAATTTTTTTCATTGGCCACAACACCCCCTCATTACTACCATGTACTCTGGTCCCTTTTTGGTCTGGGGGCACGATGTCGTGTGACCATATCCACCAGCAATAGCTTTCCAATTATGCTTTCTCTATATTGGCATAGATTTGTTTTTAAAGTTGGTAGAAGAGATACCACTCCAATGACTCAAGAATCGTTCTATTATCGAGTTCGTGAGATCCAACCTCAATCACTAATTCAGATCCCCTCATGTCATTCTCAATGAAGACAACACCAACTTTCGAAAATTTGAGATGAATAGATTATATTCCATGTAATGTCTCATATTTTCCATTTATTATTTTAAATATTATATATAATTTTTTTCGAGACCGGGTGCGAAGACGGCACATCATTCCGCGGTCCAGTGAGCCCGGAATTTTGGTTTGAACCTTTTTTTATTAGGTGAGTCGGCACTCGCGTGCGGTTGTGGCAGTTTCCAAATGGATGCCTGGATTAAAAATCTAAGCACACCATTGCGCCCGGGATGACGAATTTTCCTAAGAACGAGCCTAACCTCAACTAGCATGGGTCGAGTGAAAATTTTAATTTTCAGACGTTTCAAGTTAAATAAAATAAAATAAATCCACAGTGTTTATTTTATTTTAAGGAAACATCCGCCGCAGCGCGGTAATGGTGCAGCGGTTTCCGAAATTAATGACGTGTCATAATGACTCAAAAATGGAAAGTTGGTGTCATTAATACTTCCGCGTATTTCAATTCCATCACGTTTCCCTTTTTTATTGGGATAAACAAGTGTTGATTATTGGAAACGTTTGAGAGGAACCTCTGCAGAATCCGCGAGGTGTTGGAGCGAATTCTCAGCGACGAATGACGACAGATCGAAATCAAGAATCGTTGCGCTGACATTGAAGAATCTCGACGACAACAGCAGCACGGCGCATTAATCAATGATCAATCCTTTCGAAAGGTAGTTTTTTTTTATTTCAATTAATTTTCCCCATTTTTTAGTTTAAAACGATGAACGTGGATCAACCACAAAAAAGTTGATCCGTGGATTCATACATTCTTGCAGGAGTGTTTTCTTTGGGGTGATTTTGGGGAAATTAATCCATGCTTTTATTTATGTTGATCTCTTCTCAATTTAAACCTATTAATAGGAGCGGGTCAATGTCGTGATGAATGACGGTGAAGGTTTGTTCCTCAATTTTGTTTTTTGGATTTTCTCCCCCATTTTATTTTCTCACGCGATATTCGCGTTCTTTGCGGGGCGACGAACAACGGATCGTTGCGCATCTGTTCCACGACTCAAGGATCCAAAATCGAAGGTTCGACACCGAAACGACCTTGTGGAGGTGTGGCGACGATGGAGAACGATGAATCAAACCGGATCGGGAAAGGTCATTCTTCAAGCATTCTTCATGCGGGAAGATCAAAACATGTTTTGGGAGCCGATCAGAGCTTCGAAAACACAAGAAGTGGCTTCGTGGTGACTGGGTGACCAAAACCTGAAGGTTTCGTGGAGATCGGGTGGTCGGATCGATGAATGAATCATCACTGGAGGCGCGATGGCGCAGGTCTGTGTTTCTGGAAATTTCCATAATACACGACATGTACTTCCGAAGAACACGCCGTGTAGTACTGGCGGCGGCGGCTAGGGTTTCGGGGTCAGAGAGGAATAACACGGCATGTGACACTAGTCAAATGATGTGTTGGGATTTACCTGAAGCTCGGCATGTAATTTGGGTAGTACACGGACACGGGATGATCTACATGGCTTCAGGTGACACAACATGTACATTTCAGTAGAGGCGACAACGTGAAACTCGGCGGGTATACAGGGGATACATGGACACGGGTTAGATTACATGGGTTGATATCCATGTACGGCCACATGGACAGTGAAAAAGAGACAACCCTAGTCATTCGAACACAGTGTGTACATCATACTACACTCAGTGTACTATGTTTTTCTACACGACCAGTTCTACGACACGGGCCATTGCACACAGGCAGTAGCCAGGGTCAGACTACACGGCCTGTATCTTTTCTACACACCATGTACTTTTTGGAAAACATCATGGTCCTCTTTTTCACCGTATCCTAGAAATATTTCATTTGGGTTAGTGCCCCATATTCTCGTTTCCCTGAAGGTCAGGCATCGTTTCTTCTGCAGGAGTATGATCCCTTCAACTGGACATTCTGTGATACAGTCAGCATACCTCTGAGAGGCCTGGAGTGAGATCCTCTATCCATTCCTATCCCTAGGTAGAGTCAGGCATCTACTTGACCAACTCCATCGGGCGTTGATCCTCTACCTAGCTATTGTATCACATAACTGGTGAATCCGTATGAGTCGCGGTATCCGCCATGGCCCTGGTAGTGATCCTCATCTGTGTATCGTGATATTTCCCACTCAGGAGTGTGTCTCTCTTAATGATTTCCTTCTATCTACCGTAACCTTCCCACTCAGGAGTGTGTCTCCCGTAATGAGTGCATCTACCACTCGTGACGGCTCCCGACGAACAACACTTCTCGGACTGATGTCATAAGAGCTATAAGGCTCGTGGGGTGTGTTCTCCCGGAACGAGTTCATCGCGGAATCAGTGAACAGAATCCCTAACGGGGGTATGCGGTCATGTGACTTGTCTCTAGACCACAGGTCTGGGATTTGAGTATATCTGGTTTGTTCTATATGTTATGTAGACATATACTGTGCATAACTGACTGTACCTTTACTTTGTGTACTGCTTTATGGTTTTCGGGGTCCTCTACTGAGTATTGTTATACTCACCCCTACCCAGGCTTTGCCCGCACGTCTGGTGTCTTGTGCAGACGAGCAACAATTTGACAGAGTCCAGGGAAGACCAGGACAGGACCGAGCTTTCTGAGATCTCTACATGACGAGGTGTTCCTACGGCTTTGAGCAGTAGTCCCAGCACCTTTTGTGCTTATAGGTTGGACTTTGCAGTTTTTAGACTATTGTTTGTTTGTTTTTTGTGGGCTTGTATTCTGGCCCAATTTAATTTTTAGTACTCTACCTTTCGTTGTACTCTGTTGGTTGGGGTTTAGTTGTATGCATGCATTTGGTTCCTTAGTGTTTTACATTTCAGAAATTGTTGGCTTAGAGACGTGTGCATGTGTACAGGTACTTAGGCAATGCCTCCCATGTTAGTGATATGCCTACTCGTTGCTAGTCACCAGCCCCTGGCCTATTGGAGACGGGCTTGGGGAGTCACGGTGCGGGCCCCACTGGGACTGGTCGTGACAGATGGTATCAGAGCTGGTCAGTTCTACCTTAGGACTAAGAGTCTGTGAGTTTGGTTTGGGGAAATATTGTTAAGTGTTTCGAGATCGGCATTCAGGACAGAGACTCCAGTGTTGGTGTCCCGGCTAGCATATCCATACACCTGGGCTCTGATAACCTGCTTTGTGACTCGGTACCTGAAAACATTGTTTGCAGGGAAATAAAAAGGTACATGCATCATATATGAATGGTTCGTTTTTTCAATTTCCTTTGTGTCAACTATCCAGATATATTCATTGAAAATGGTACATCTTGTTTCTTTACAGGATGCCTCCTCGACGCATACTCACTCGGATTCAGCAGCACGATCACGAGGATGACCCCCTCAGTGACGAGGCTTTGATACAGGGGCCAGTTCCCCAAGCATTTCCACTAGGTGGAGCACCTTCTATGCCACCACCAGTGGAGTAGCTAGTGGTACCTGAAGTACCAAAAGGTGAAGAGTGCAGGCTTAGCGCTCTCCATCAGTTAAAGAGACGGAGAACCCTCAGGTTCTGAGGCGAGCCTACCCCCAAGCGGCTGAGGACTGACATGAGGCGGTGACCAGAGTTTTCTGTCTAGTGAGGACAGCAGTAGACTAGATGGTGGTCCTAGGAGCGAGCCTTCTTCAGGTTTTGGCCGGAGGATGGTGGATTCTGACCTCACAGACTCATGATGAGGAGACTCTTTCATGGACGAAGTTTGAGCGACTCTTCAAGGAGGAGTTCCCTCCGGTTACTCTAAGAGTTGTGCGCATCCAGGAACTTCTTCAGCTCCATCAGGGTAGTATGATTGTAGATGACTATTCATCGAAGTTCACCAACCCTTCCAAGTACTCGATGGATATGGTCATGGATCAGTACTTCAGAGCTCGGACCTTTGAGCAAGGTCTACGACGAGACATCTGAGCTAGTGTTGTGCCTCTATGCATATCGACTTATGTTGGAGTGCTCGAGCGAGCTTTGGTGGTCGAGAGCTTCTCGGCGGATCAGAGACAGCCGCCGGCAGTCAGAAGCAGGCAGATAGGTGCGGAGACCTCGGCCGCAGGGAGCCGGCGTCAGACGCAGGGATCAGGACGTGAGAGATGTCAGAGGAGGACCCAGGATAGGAGATCGGCAGTCCAGGGATCTTAGGCTGGATCCAGTCAGCCTAGGTAGAAGCGATTCTATACATGCGACGGTAGGGGAAATCTTGGTGGAGATTACCCAACCTGTCGAGATGCTGACATGGAAGCGGTGGATAGACCACTAATGCAGAGGCAGAGAATAGAGCAGGCAGACCCTCCAGGTGGCAGATGTGGCATAGGAGCAGGGAGAGCTTCGGGTGGTGGCAGACGCTTCGACTTACTTCCACTACCACCCCCAGGAGGTCCGCACCTAGCTCCTTGAGCTAGAGGACAGGGATGGGGACAACGACATGCAGTCGAGGCATATAACTGAGGGGCTCTAGGGATGATTCGAGGTACGATCTGTGTCTTTTCTACCTTGGTTGTCGTACTCATAGACACAGATTCCAGTCATTCCCTTATAGCCACATGTCTTTTATAAAACCTCGAGATTCTGGTAGAATCGTTGACTCGATCCTTACTCTTGGAGACACTTATGGGAGGAGACTCAATGATCACACACCTTTGCAGACAATATGATCTTACCCTTGGAGGCAAGAGTTTCGGTTGAAACCACATGGTGGTAGCATCGAGGCCTTACACCGTCATTCTCAGTATGGATTGGTTATCTTCAGTCCATGCCCAGATTGACTGTTTTAGGAGAAGAGTTTGGTGTGTCCGCCGTGATGGAATGAGGTTTTCCTTTGTCAGAGAAAAGGAAACCAAGGCAGCACAAAATGGGATCATGAATTGGAGGGTGCAGCCGATCACTCATGAGTTGGCTGGACATACCCTCAGAACAGTAGATGTTGTGAGCTCTCAATTCCCATTAGTGGTGGCAGAGTATGAGGACGTCTGTCCTGAAGATGTTCTAGGGTTACCTCCCCGCCGAGAAATTGACTTCTGCATCACCTTACACCCCGGGACGACACCGATTTCCTCATCGGATTATCAGATGGCTCCCATAGAGCTTCTCTAGCTAAGGGTTCAGTTGGAGGATTTGCAGAGCAAGGGTTTCATAAGACCCAGCGTCTCACCCTGGGCATCCCCAGTCTTGTGTGCCAAGAAGGCAGACGGGAGTCTGAGATTGTGCGTGGATTACCGGCGCCTGAACCAGGTGATGGTGAATAATTGGTTTCCACGACCAAGGATCGATGAACTCTTTGATCAGCTAAGAGGGGCACAATGGTTCTTGAAAGTTGGCCTTCGATCAGGTTATCACCAGTTACGAGTACTGGACAAGGATATACCAACGATGGCCTTCAGATGCCGCTACAGTCACTATGAGTACTTGGTGATGCCTTTTGGCCTGACGAACGCCCCTGCAGTGTTCATGGGGCTGATGAACCGGGTATTCCAGCCGTACATGAACTGATTCGTGGTGGTCTTCATCGACGACATTCTCGTGTACTCATCGTCATAGGAGGATCACGCGAGACACCTGTGGATGGTTCTGGACGTACTTCGAGGGCACCAGCTTTATGGGAAACTCTCAAAGTGCCAGTTCTAGATTCAAGAGGTCCGCTTTCTGGGACATGTCATATCATCAGATGGAGTAGCTGTGGACCCAGCCAAGGTGGAGGCTGTGTTAGCATGGGAGCCACCTCGGAGCGTGAAGGAGGTGCGGAGCTTCCTTGGGTTGGTAGGATATTACCGAAGATTCATTCCTGATTTCTCTCGGATATCAGCACCGATGATGGCCATGACCAGGAGGGGAAACCATTTGTGTGGAAAAAGAAGTTCCAACAAGTTTTTGAGCAGTTGAGACAGAGTTTTACAAGTTCCCCAGTATGGATATTGTCGGAGGAGGGTGTCGAGTACGTAGTTTTCTGCAACACATCAGGGACTGGGCTCGGCTGTGTCTTGATGCAGCAACATGCAGTAATTGCTTATGGTTCACACCAGCTTAGGCCAGATGAGAAGAACTATGCGACCCATGATCTCGAGTTGGCAGCGGTAGTCTTCGCATTGAATATGTGGCGACACTACCTTATGTGCGAGCGGTTTATCATCTACTCTGACCACAAGAGCCTCAAGTACATCTTCTCACAGAAGGATCTAAATCTGAGGCAGATACGATGGATAGAGTTCCTCCAGGACTATGATTTCAAGATCATCTATACTTCTGGAAAGTGGAACAAGGTGGAAGATGCCCTTAGCAGAAAGTCAAGCTCACAGCTGTTGAGTGAGGCGACATAGCAGTTAGTCGCGTTATAGTTATCCTTCATGGATGGAGAGGATACAGCTTACCTATAGTAGATGGTTGTCACCCTTCCATTATTACAGTGAGTTAGGGAGGCACAACTTGGGGATGTTGACTGTGTGGCTTTACGTGCTCCGTTATCCACAGGACATGCTCTTGATTGATATTCACAAGGTGGAGAGCACATAATTCTTTTTAGATGATGCACTGTTGTACCAGTGGCATTCTAGGAGGAGGTCCTAAGGGAGTTTCATACATCACCTTTGGTGGTACATCCTAGAGTGGCAAAGATGTACCAAGATCTCTGACGACAGTTATGGTGGTCAGGCATGAAGAGGGTAGTAGTGGATTTCATTTCTCGATGCCTCACATGTCAGAAGGTGAAGGATGAGCCCTAGGTTGCAGCGAGATTAGCTCACCCCCTAGAAGTTCCAGAGTGGACGTGGGATGGATTATCGATGGACATCGTGACAGGCTTACCACGAATTTCCGAGGGGTATGATTCCATCTGGGTGATCATTGACCAACTCACCAAGTCTGGCCACTTCTTAGCTATTAGGGAGCAGAGTTCCATAGAGATCCTGGGACGCCTCTACGTGCAGGAGATAGTTCGGCTTCATGGATTACCCTCGACTATAGTCTCGGATCGATATGCCCACTTCACATCCCGGTTGTTAAAGGGATTGCAGGAGGCTTTTGGGACTCAACTACGCTTGAGCACAACGTTTCATCCCCAGACTGATGGTCAGACGGAGAGGACCATTCAGGTTCTGGAGAATATGTTGTGAGCTTGTATCTTGGACTTTCGTCATAGTTGGGAGGACCAGCTACCACTGGTGGAATTTGCGTACAACAATAGCTACCACTCCACCATTGGTATGGCACCGTTCGTGGCCTTGTACGAGAGACCCTGCCGGTCACCGCTTTGCTGGACTGACCCTGGAGAGTCAGAACTCATGGGTCCATAATTACTGCGAGCCACCACAGAAATGGTGCAGATCATCCGAGAGTGGATGAAGACTGCACATAGACGGTAAAAGTCTTATGCTGACAGATAATGGAGACCTATGGAGTTCTAAGAGGGAAACCACGTCTTTCTTCAGGTCTCACCTTGACGAGGGTTACAGAGATTTGGTAGGGGCGGAATGCTATCTCCAAGGTTCATCAGACCCTTCCAGATACTATGCAGAGTTGGCGAGGTGGCGTACCGCCTAGCTCTACCGCCATAGTTGCCTCGGGTACATGATGTCTTCCACGTGTCGCAGCTGAGGTGGTACGTGCACGATCTGTCGCACGTCATCGACTGGGGAGAGCTGGACATCAAGGATGGAGTGACATTTTCTGAGTACTCGGTGGAGATCAAGGATCGACAGGAGAGGATTCTTCGTGAGTGATTGATTCTCTTGGTGCGCATCCGGTGGAGGAACGATAATCTTCCAGAGAGCAGGTGGGAGTGGGAGTGTAAGAACCCATTTTTTTCAAAAGACTTTGGAATATTTTTAATGATATTCCAGAGCAGCGACTTCAGATTGCATGCGATTCTGAGCCCCGGAGTGGCCGGAATTAAATTTTCAGTGCGTTCACACTCGAAACGCCAAATAAATGGCATAACTCCTAAACGGAGATCCGGATCAGGGATCCCATTGTACGGATGGGTCCGGAATGGGGTTTTTACCCTAAGAATGACATAAAACTTGTCAGCGCTGGATGTTTGGACCCCTCGCTCGCTTCTGGAATGTTAAATGGATTTATTAGTTAATTAATTTGTTTGTTTAATATTGAAACACAAGTATCTCTTAAACGGTGGCTCGTATTGTGAAACTGAGGGAACCGTTGAGTTCGGAGTGTGCCGTTTAACCTAGGAGGGGTGTATGTTTTGCGGGCGCGGCCCGTCTGCGACAAAATGGCCCCAGGGGCATTTTCGTAATTTGGTGCCCTCGGGCGTTGAGTTTAATAACTTTTGATTGGGGCCTCGGATTAAAATTACGAGACAACAGTTGTTCTTGGTAGGTGGTGTTTACCCTAAGGGAGGCTTAACCACGACCCCGTCGAGAGTTTCAGATGCGGGTCTTTTCGGGGCTTTTAAATTAATTAAATTCTTAATTAAATTATTTAAACAACCCTTCCCCTTCCTCCCCACTTCTCCCCTGGCGCCAGCAGCTCCCAGGGAAAAGAAGCTCCTCCTATCCTCCTCCTCTATAGTGAGGAAGCTCGGGAAAGGCGACGGCGCGGTGACGGATCCTCCGTGAAGCTCCGGGCAACGCCCACGAGGTAGGGTTATGCGTTTTGCGTTTTAATTTCCAAACCCCCCTTTGAGTTCGATTTTATGTATAGATTTGATGTTAAACATTCAAAAAAATTCCATAGATGCGTAGTATACATTTTTATCTTTCCAACGCATATTTTGGAATCAAAATCCAAGCTCGGAGGAGTCCGGGGTTGATCAACGAAGGTTGTGGGAATTTTGGGTTGTCCCGGCGATTTCCGGCGGTCCGGCGGGTTCCCAGGGAGGCGCGGCTTCAGTCCGAGGAGGCGGCGGCGACGACGACTCCATCCGGCAGCGGCGCTGGGGGCGACGACGAGCGGCAGTGGGCGATGCGGCGGGTCTCCCTGGGTGAGATGGCGGGCGGCTGGGGTTCCGTGCGGCGGCGCCGGCGTAGCGCGAAGAGGAAGGGGGGTCGCGGGGTGCGCAACCCCGTGTGCAGCGACCGCGACCAGCGTGACGCGGATCGCTGCGGTAATGGAGGGGACCGGCCATCATGGCTGGTCGGTGGCGATAGGCCACGGCGGAGCGAACCGGTCCTGTGGCCGGGCCGCGGGCCGACTGTGGGCGGACCGGCCGGACCGGGCCGGTCCGGCCCAAGGGGGTTTCCCCCTTTGGAATTCCTGACGCCCGTAGCTTTCGCTACGGGCGTCCGTTTTGCGCGCCGTCAGCGGCAGCGCGGACATTGCGTTGAGGGGAACGTTTTGAGATAGTTTCAGGAGTTTTTAATTCCCGAAACGAGGGGCCTCAGAGGCGCGACGCGTCTTTAAGTTGACGAGCATTTTTCCCGAGATTCTTGTTTTGGACGGCGCGGACGCGTCCGACGTCCATTTTGAGCACCGTCCGTGGCGTTGCGACCCTGGCACCGAGGCAGAGTTTTACAGGGCGGTTTCAGGCGTCGAGGCCGAAGATGAGGCACGAGCCCCACGTCCCTTCTTTTGAGCTGCGTGCAGCGTATCACGACTTTTTCATCGGACGTCCGTTCGGAGCATGCAGGCAGTCGTTTCTAGACGTTTTTCCGAGGGGATTGCAACGGTGCAATCCGCCCGCTCTAATTCAGCACGACGGTGCGGGGCCCACAGGGGTCCGTTTGGGAGTCGACGGTGATTTTCCATCTTTAACACTGGGCGACCGTTTTGGACAAGTGAGTAGTCCATCTTGTGTGATTTTTTGAGAGGATCGCAACGGTGTGATCCGTTCGTTGAGTTTCAGGACCGGGATGTGGGTCCCACGTGGCACCGCTCGTGTGTGGTGCGCCAGAATGCAACATTTTCTCCGGATACCCATTCCACGCAAGAAAGCAGTCAATTTGACGTGCTTTTTCGAGACCATTGCAATGGTGCAGTTCGCCCAACCTTTTTCAGGGACGTGGTGTGGGTCCCACCCAACTCGGCTACGGTGAATAGTACCATTTTCACCAGGTGTCCGTTTTGTGCGATTGAGTACTCAATCCCGTGTGTTTTTTCGAGGGGATCGCAGTGGTGTGATCCGTTGGTTCAGTTTCGGGATTTTGGGGTGGGCCCCACATGGGTTTGGTTACGGTGAATAGTACCTTTTTCACCGGTTGACCGTTTCAGGCGAGTAAGTAGTCTATCTCGCATGTTTTTCCAAGAGGATTACAATGGTGTGATCCGTTTGGTTGTGCAGAGAATTATACGTGATCTTATTAAATGAGGAAGCATGAAAGCTGCACTGGTTGCGGTTCGTCCTACCATGTTTGTCGCAGACCCTTGGCGTGTGATCGCGCACTCTTGGGAGAGTGATATAAAATGTTCACAAGATGTGGTTGGTCGTGCCTGGGCCTTTGAGTTGGAGATGTTATGTCACGCCTTTGTGTTGATGTTGGGTGTCGTGTGCACGATGGCCCTTGGGCTGAGAATGTGGTATACTCTGGGAGTATATTGGAGGTACGGGTGGTTTGTACCTAAGAACGTCTGTGCACTCGATTGGGGTTGACTTGGGTCCACACATCGTGTGGGCCCCAGGTGCGTGTCGTGATCTGCTTTGCGTACTTTGACCTCTCACGACGTAGAGGATCCCTCTGTGTGTTTGTTGACCAGCAGGGTTGATTGGTCTCCCCCTGGTTTAGTTCTCGATGGATCGGCCAGTAGAGGTGCTAGTGGCACCCCGTGATGGAGCAGGCGCTGAACCTCTTTTGGGAGAGTTGTTCTGGAGTTGGGTGGTTGCGTGATACTCACTCTGTGTTTGGTTGGCCAGTGTTGTACCCTCCAGTGGATACGACCAGAGCAGTTCTGAGTTTTACCCTCTAGTGGGGCTGGGCAGTGGGTTACTCATCAGCTTCTTAGGGTCTACCCTCTAGCAGAGACTGGGCAGTGGGTCACCCGACGACCTCTTAGGGTCTACCCTCCAGCAGGGATGGGCAGTGGGTCGCCTGTCGACTTATTCTAGGTCTACCCTCCAGCTGGGTTGGGCAGTGGGTCGCCTGATGATTTAATAAGGTCTACCCTCCAGCGGGGCTGGGCAGTGGGTCTCCTGATGATGTATTAGGGTTTTACCCTCCAGAAGGGCTGGGCAGTGGGTCACCTGTTGGTATTTTCAGACTCAGTCCTTTCTACTAGGCTAGTCTGTGGCTTTCCTTCGTGATTACTAGAGCAGGACCCTTGCTTATTCGGGTCAGTGTTGTGACGTCTTTGACTTTGAGGAGACCTCTTGACTGCAGGGCAGTGACGAGGTGTGGTTTGACTTTCCCTAGAACTCTCAAGTACAAGGGGCACATTCCCCACCGAGACGTGTTCTTGTGACGCGATCTAAAACCGTGCGGGCGAGTCAGTGCCGCCTAAAGCAGATAGTGTCGAGGTGCGGTGATTGAGCCCCTTGGCTTGCGGTTCGGGGAAGACGTGCGGGATGTTGGGCATCGATGGTGTTACTTATGGGACTGTTGGTGACTCATTTTATTGGGCTATGCTACGGGATGGGGATCCCCTTACGACGTTGTTCGGGTTTCTTGTTGAGCATACCGATATGTATATACCTTGTTTCTGGTACCCACTTCTTGGGTTTGGTTACTCTCCCTCCAGGAGGGGCGAAGACGTGTGGGTTATGCCATGTGCTTTCTAGGTCTAGCTTCTCGTGGTTGGATGAGTCTACTCTCCTGCTATAGGTAGCGAAGACTTGAAGATAATTTCATCTTCTCACCGTTTCCAGCTCCTTGTGCCTGGACGAGTCTACTTCCTTTCTCTTGTTAGGTTGAGTTGGACTCTTTACTGTACTCTTTACTTCACCTTCGGTTGTACTCCTTTACTTTTCCCTGTTCACTCTACTGCTCACCCTTCAGTACCTCGTTTGTTTCTCCCTCGTGCCTTTGGGGTATCTTACTATGTATTTTTATAATCACCCCTGCTTGGGCTTTTCCCACACTTGGTGTGCCCTTGCAGACGATGGACAGGTGGAGCGTGGCTTCAGTGGAGCGTAGGAGCGTAGGAGCTTGGGAGCTTGGACCGCATGCGGTGGTCGTAGTCGGGTTCCAGGTGGGAGACCCATCAACTGTTTCTTTTGTTTACCGGTTTCCGAGTTGTGGCACTTTTCGGTTGGGCACGTGTTTTGCCCCTTTTTCCTTTTCGGCACTTTTCTTGTATTGTTTAGAGGTTGATGCACTTTGTGGTTTATGTATAGCAGTTTCTTTTTCTTTACTTGTATTTTCTTTTTTTTACTATGCACTTATGCGTTGAGTGTGCTGCGTGTGTGTGCGTACAGGTGCTTGGGAAAAGGCCTCCCTGAGTTATTGTGCCTTCGGCACTGGTCACCAGCCCCTGGCCTGTGGAGGCGGGCCTGGGGTAGTTGCAGCTCGAGCCCGGGTAGGGTCGGGTCGTGACAGGGAGGCCCAGATCCATACCCAGTACCCTCATCTTTTTGTATAACCATTGTTTTGGCTTTCCAGGGATATAAATCCCTAATGTGGGGAGAATGTAATGTCTTGAATTTTCTGTTTATTATTTTAAATATTATATAGAATTTTTTTCGAGACCAGGCATGATGACGGCACATCATTCCGAGGTCTAGTGAGCCCAGAATGGTGGTTTGAACCTTTTTTTGTTAAGTGAGTCAGCACTCATGCATGGTTGTGGCAGTTTCCAAATGGATGTCCGGATTAAAAATATGAGCACACCATTGCGTCTGGGATGATGACTTTCACTAAGAACGAGCCTAACCTTGACCAGAGCGGGTCGATGGAAGAAGTTAATTTTCAAATGTTTCAAGTAAAATAGAATAAAATAAATCCACAATGTTTATTTTATTTTAAGGAAACATCCGCTGCAGCGCGGCAATGATGCAATGGTTAACTAAATTAATGACGTGTCATAATGACTCAAAAATGGAATGTTGGAAAAATTAATACTACCGCATAATTCAATGCCATCACCTTTTCCTTTTTATTGGGATAATCAGGTGATGATCGTTGGCAACATTTGAGAGGAACCTCTGCAGAATCTGCAAGGCGTTAGAATGAATTCTCGGCAACGAACGATGACAGATTAAAATCGAGAATCACTGTGCCGACATTGAAGGATCTCGACGACAATGGCAGCATGGCGCCTTCGTCAACGATCGATCCTTTCGAAAGGTAGGGGTTTGTTATTTCAATTTCTTTTCCCCGTTTTTTGAGTTTAAAACGACGAACACAAATCGACCACGAACAAGTTGATCCACGGATTTGTACGTTATTGCGGGAGGGTTTTTTTTGGGTTGATTTTGGGGAAATTAATCCATGATATTATTTATGTTGATCTCGAATCCGTTTAAACCTATTAACTAGAGCGGATCAACTCCATGACGAATGACGATGGATGTTCGTTCCTCAATTTCGTTTATTATATTTTCTCCCCCTTTTCTTTTCTCGTGAATTATTCGCATTCTTCGCGGGGCGACGAACAACGGATTGTTGCGCATTCGTTACGCGACGCAACGATCCCAAATTGAAGGTTCGAAACCACAACGACCTTTTGGAGGTGTGACGACGATGGCGGATGACGAATCAGACCAGATCGGGAAAGGGCGTTCTTGGACTGTTCTTCGTGCGGGAAGATCAAAACACATTTTTGGAGCCGATCAGAGGTTCAAAAACACCAGAAGCGGTTTCATGGTGACGAGGTGACCAAAACCTGAAGGTTTCATAGTGATCGGGCAGCCAGATCGATGAACGGATCATCACCGAAGGCGAGACAGAGGAGGTCTTCATTTTTGGAAATTTCTAGAATATACGACGTGTGGTTCCAAATAACACGCCATGTAGTACTGGCAGCGGCGTCTAGGGTTTTGGGGTCAGAGAAGAATAACACAGTGTGTGACCCCAGTCACACAGCGTGTTGTACTTTCCCCGATGCTCGGCGTGTACTTTGGGTAGTACACAGACACAGGATGATCTACACGGCTTCTGGCGACACGGCATGTACAGCTCGATAGAGGAGGCTACACGAAACTTCGCGGGTATCCAGGGGATACACGGACATGGGTTAGAGTACACGGGTTGATAGCCGTGTATGACCAAATGGCCAGTGACACAGGGCCAACCCCAGTCACTCGGACACGGCATGTACATCATACTACACGCCGTGTTATTTGTTTTTCTACACGACCAGTTCTACGACACGGGTCGTTGCACACGGGCAGTACCCGGGGTCAGACTACACCTTGTGTATCTTTTCTACACGCTGTGTACTTTTTGGAAAACAGAATAGTCCTCTTGTTCATCTTATCCTCGAAATATTTCATTTGGGTTAGTACCCCTTCTTCTCATTTCCCTGAAGGTCAGGCATCGTTTCCTTCTACAGGTGTATGATCCCTTCAGCCGGACTTTCTGTGATAGAGTCGGCATCCCTCCAAGAGGCCCAGAGTGAGATCCTCTATCCATTCCAGACCCTATGTAGAGTTAGGCATTGACGTGACCAACTCTACCGGGCATTGATCCTCTACTTAGCTGGTGTATCTCCTAACTCGTGAATCTGGATGAGTCGTGGTATCCTCCATGGCCCTGGTAGTGATCCTCATATGTGTATTGTGATATTTCCCGCTTAGGAGTGTGTCTCCCGTAATGAGTGCCTTCGATCTACGGTAACATTCCCACACAAGTGTGTGTATCCCATAATGAGTGCATCTACCTCACGTAACAGTTCCCGATGAACAAAACTTCTCGGACGGACGTTATCACTGCTATAAGGCTCGTGGTGTGTGTTCTTCCGGAACAAGTGCATCTCGGAATCTTCAAACAGAATCCCTAACGGGGGTATGCGGTCGTGTGACTTGTCTCTAGACCACGGGTCTGGGTTTTGAGTATATCTGGTTTGTTCTATATGTTCTGTAGACATATACTTTTCATAGCTGATTGTACCTTTACTTTGTGTACTTCTTTGTGGTTTTCGGGGTCCTCTACTGAGTATTGTTATACTCACCCCAGCACAGGCTTTGCCCGCACGTCTGGTGTCTTGTGTAGATGAGCAGCCTTCTGACAGAGTCCAAGGTGGACCAGGAAAGGACATAGCTTTCTGAGTTCCTTACAGGCCGAGGTGTTCCTACGACAATGAGCAGCAGTCCCAACACCTTTTGTGCTTACAGGTTGGAATTTGCAGTTTTCATACTCTTGTTTGTTTGTTTTTGGTGGGATTGTATTCTGGCCCAGTTTACTTTTTAGTACTCTACCTTTTATCTTATTCTATTGGTTGGGGTTTAGTTGTATGCATGCATTTTGTTCCTTAGTGTTTTACATTTCAGAAATTGTGGGCTTAGAGATGTGTGCGCATGTACAGGTACATAGGCAATGCCTCCCATGTTAGTGATATGCCTACTCGGTGCTAGTCACCAGCCCCTGGCATATTGGAGTCGGGCATGGGGAGTCACGACATCGGCCCCACTGGGACAGGTCGTGACATTCCAAGTACAAAATCCAGTATAACCACACATCTCGATATCATATGCAAGAAAATGGGAAGATCGAGGCATTTAACAAGACCCTCTCTAACATTTTTCCTAATATGGATGGACCAAACAAAAAGAGTTGGCCAAACAATCTCTCCAACACTCTATGGTCTTACCAAATGACAACTCGTAATTCCACCCAAGTTACCTCGTATTCCTGGGAGTATGGGACCGAATCAGTCCTACCCAAAGTGATTTAGTTATCATCACTCTACGTACCTTTCTATGATCAAGAGTCATCATGAAAGATAATGTAGGTCCATCTGGATGAATTGGAAGCCTTTGATTACAATAGGCTTTGGGCCTTGCAAAAAATAGAGAGGTACCATAACAATATATCCAAAGCATTCAAAAAAAGTAGTCTCCACTCCTTCCTCAAGGGTGAAACGGTATTGGCTCTGAGGACTCTAATGGTACCTGGCCCAAATCTACCTAATTTGGAACCTAAATGATAGGGATGATACATTATTTATAATGTTTATCTTAATGGTGAATACAATTTGGTCACCCTGGATGGTGAGTGACTTTCTCCTCCTAAAAATGCCAAATTCCTCCTGTAGTACTTTTCTTGAGGACACTTTTGTTTGGGATGCAAGGAATAAAACATCCTAGAATCACCATCATACATGATGTGAAACTGCCTAGGAGCATCATACAATGAGGTTAAACTACTCATCCTCATCCGAGATGTAGCACATAAAACTACGTAGCACCTTTTTTATCCATGATGTTAAACTTCCTTATCCTGCATGATGGTAAAATGTCATTTTTTCCTAGCCACATGACGATAGATTGCACATCCCCTTGGTGTTTTCATCAATGAGGGTTTCACTTCTCACCAAGGATCCCCTCACAAGTATATGGTGTGATTTGGGATTATTTGGTCCTCATTCACGTTGGGTTTACAGCTACTGCTCAATCTAACTTCCACATGAATAGTCCCCCTTTCACCACATCTTTACAGCATGACATTAAATTGCACGAACCTTCATAACTATGGGTGGATTGATTCCTTCCCTTAGATGATATATAAGAATGCCCAGACACTTTGTATTTGGGTCCAACCCCAAGTAACAAAAATATTTTCATTCTTTCATATGCATGACCGGACTGTACCGGGCTGAAATGGTGCAACATGAGGCCTATTTGTCTCTCATTCACATCTAGTTTACAATAGTCACACCATGTACTTCCCCATCAGGGACCTCTCCTTTTTTTCACGTTTGGGATGTAGGATGTTAAACTAAACAATATCTCTATCCTACATGATGTTAAACATTGCCCACATCTTCACCTCATGATTTTAAGTTTCACGACATTTGTGAACTATGTATGGCTGGATTCCTACTCTAATAGGATATATAGTAACACATAAAAAGTTTTCTTTATTAACATCCCCCATGCTAAATACCCCCATTTTTTTGGGAGATACATTGTGTTGTATGAGACCTCATTATTCCTCATTCGTGTTGGGTATTTTACCTCACCGTGTTTTGTAAACCCATTGGAAAGCCCAAATTATCTTGGTTTCATCCCACATGATGTTAAAATTAACCATGTCCTTATCGCATTACATTAAACTGCATGACCATTCAGAACATTGTGTGGATTTATTCCTACCTTGACATGATATGTAGGAATTCCCAGACATTTTTTTGGGGTCAAACCCAAGGTACCGCAAATACTTCCATCTCTTTTTTCCTTCTAAACCAAGGTTCTCTCAGGGAATTCACATGGTGAAGCATTGACATCCTTTTTCCTCATTCACACCTAGTTTACAACTGCCAACCCATGAACCCTTTTGAGAGCACTTTCCAATCCAACATCCTTACTGTATGAATTGAAATTGCACAACCATTCAATACTACATACATTTTTATTCCTACCCTCCCAGGATACATAGTAACACCCATATATTTTTTAATTAGGTCTAGCCCCAAGTCCGTCGACCTTTCCAAGTCCTTCAGCCTTTCCCTTATAGTTTAAGTAAAATAACCTTAAACAAATATCTCACATATCTTGAATTACATATAACCTCTCTTTCCATCCTAGACGAAATTAAACTGGATATCATTTATGGTCCTTCCAGCCTGAACTAAAAAGGGAAATTCCCCTTTGTCCTTCATGATAGTAAAACTGCATGGTATTTAGTCATGGGTCCTTCCTTATGACACTTTGGTCTATGTTTTATCCTAGGTGTGTATGATGTGGTGTGGAATTCCTCTACTCTCATTTATAAATGATTTATTCAACCACGTCATGCACATCCTCTTCGATTTATCATTTCTATCATTCGTCCTTACCGTGAGATGTTAAACTACACGAACCTTTAGAACTACATATGGATTCATTCCTTCCCTCAAATGATATATAGGAACTCCCTTGAATTTTTTCTTCAAGCCTAGCCTAGATTCATCCACCTAACTTGTCTCTCTCCTCCACTCATCATCTCGAGTCACCTTCCCTTAATCGGATCCCTCCATCTTATCTACCTCATTGACATGATCTGATGCACAGTGGTATAGAAGACACAATGTTGTATTATATATGGACATTCGATCATTCCACCACCATGCGTCATGTGTTCCTTTATTTGGCCTAGTATCTTCTTTAACATCCAAAAGGACTCCCCAAATGGTATGGATTCTTGGCCTTAATGCTCACCCACCAATTTGGACCAATGTCCTGGAGGCTCTGGAACAACATCTTTAGATAAGTTCTGTCCGCATTCCGAATAAGTTCAGTTTTCGACCCTCCATTGTTTGTTCCCATCTCAGTACACATGGCATGGATATTGTGATTCAAATACAGCAAGCAATTATCCTTTATCGTTACGACAATCCCATTGCAACCAAAATGTTGGTCTCATGATTCACATTCCCTATCACATCCTTATGTCCAGATGGAACTTAAACAATCTCTATGTTGTCCCTCCATGAACCTTAACATGTTGAGTGGGTAGACAAGTGTAGTGGGGTTACCCTTCCCGAAGGAAAAAATGTCCTTTTGCGATGGGTTATTTGTGGGGGAATAAATCTGGTCGCAAATAGTCTGTCGAAGAAGTTATTTACAACAAGGATCATGTCCCATCACAAATAACTCATTTTCTGGGACGAGATAAGGGGTCTCATCACAAACGTTTTGGCACGGTTTTTGTGCCAAACCGTGGGAAGGGTATTTGTGACGGGGTGTGCCTCCACATCACAAATTCCACAATGGGGGTAAATACTATTTGCGACGGGGATATGCCCTGTCAAAAATATTGTGTTGGTAGGTCACTATTTAGGACGAGACCCATTGAAAATACCCTTTTAACCGCCGACAAGAATTAATGTGATCGAAGGTATTTGTGACAGGGGTCCCATCACAGATAGTACCGTCGCAAATAATCTAACTTATATATATCCCTCTTTCTTATTTTATTCATCCCCTCAATTTCTACTTTCTCTTTCTCTAAACACTAATTTTAGACTTAAATTTTCTCTGAGTTAAATTTTTTTACGAAAAAGTTTTGAAGTCGTCTACACTTATAAGAGATGAAGTTTAAAAGTATTTATTCTTCCTTTAATTTTGAATTTAATTCATATTTTATATTAATATTAGTTATTGTAAATTATTTGTAATTAAAATTTTTTATAATGTTTTGTCATCAATATTTATTTATAATAATAACTTGAAATTAGTAGTTCTAATTAATAGTAATTAGAAGTAATTAATAATTATTAACGATTATTAGTAATGAATATAGATAATTAGGGATAATTAGTAATTATTAGCTATAATTTGCTGTAATTAATAGTAATTAATGCTCATTAGTAATAATTAATGAAAATTAGTAAAAATTATTGGTAAATAGTAATAATTTGGAAATAATAGTAATAATTAGTAAAAAATAGTAAAAAATATTATAATTAGTAATAAGTAATTACAATCAGTAATAAGTTCTAATAATTAGTAATAATTTATAATAATCAGTAATAATTAGTAATAAATACAAATAAATAAAAAAATTAGTAATAAATACTAACAATTTGTAATAAATTAGTAATACATTATTAATAAATAGCAATAAATTAGTAATAATTAGTTATAAATATAATAAATAGTAATAAATAGTAATAAATAGTAATAAATAGAAATAATTAGTAATAAATAGTAATAATTACTCATGACTAGTAATAAGTTTTAATAAGTAGTAATAATTTGTAATAATTAGTAATACATAGTAATAATTAGTAATAATTTGTAATAATTATGAATAATTTGGAATAATTAGGAATAATTAGGAATAATTGAAAATAATTAGTAATAATTAGTAATAATTATTAATAAATAGTAATAAATAGGACTAATCTATAATAAATATGAATAAATATGAATAAATAGTAATAATTAGTAATAATTAGTAATAATTAGAAATAAATAGCAATAAATATTAATAAATAGTAATAAAAAGTAATAAACATTAATAAATAGTAATGAAAAGTAATAAATAGTAATAAATATTAATAAATATTAATAAAGAGTAATAAATAGTAATAAATTGTAATAAATTGTAATAATTATTAATAATTAGTAATAATTAGTAATAATTAGTAATAATTAGAAATAATTAGTAATAAATATTAATAAATAGTAATAATTAGAAATAATTAGTAATAATTAGTAACAAATAGTAATAAATTTTAAAAAATAGTAATAAATATTAATAAATAGCAATAAATATTAATAAATATTAATAAAAAGTAATAAATAGTAATAAATAGCAATAAATAGTTATAATGCGTAATAAATAATAATAAATTGTAATAAATTGTAATAAATTGTAATAAAGAGTTATAAATAGAAAGATATAGTTATTAATAGTAATTAAAAGTGATAAATATTTATAATTAGTAATGATTAGTAATGACTAGTAATGATTAGCAATGCTTAGTAATGGTTTGTAATCATTAGTAATAAGTAGTAATAATTAGAAATAATTAGCAATAATTAGTAATAAATATTAATAATTAGTAATAATTACTAATAAATTGTAATAATTAGTAATAAATTATAATAAATAGTTATAATTTGTAATAATTTGTAATAATTATTAATAATTAAGAATAATTATGAATAAATAGAAATAATTAGGAATAATTATGAATAAATACGAATAAATACGAATAAATATGAATAAATAGGAATAAATAAGAATAAATAGTAATAATTAGTAATAATTTTTACAAAATAAGAATAATTAGGAATAAATAAGAATAGTTCTGAATAATTACCAATATTGTATAATTTTATTTTTTAAAAAAATTTAATAATTTATTATTTATTATTTATTATCAGTATTATATTTTTTTAATGTTAGTTTATTTCACTAATAATAATTTTTCGTTTATTATATTTTTTTGTGAATATCAAGAATTTTAATATTTTATAATTTTTTTATTATTTTAATAATATTAATATTATTTTTTCAAAAATATTATTAATAATAATGACATTATAATATTATTAGTATAATTTTATTTTTAATATTATAATAATATAATTTTTCTATAATATTAATATTACTATAATTATTATATTATATTATATTATTTATTTTATTTATATTAAAACTTTTTATATTGTTATTATTTTCTAATATTAAGTTATCACTATTTTATTGAATATTTTTTTATTAAGAATTTGTGACATGTTCTTTTCTGATGGGACACCATCGCAAATAGTTTATATATTTTATAAATAAGTATTTTGCGATGGGAAAATTTTCCTTTCATAATATGTTTTTGTATATATAATCTATATAAATGGATAACTATTTGCGACATGACGATTTCTCATTGCAAATAGTATTTTTTTGCGATGGCGCATCACAATAAATACTATTTGGGCCGCCGTTTTCTACAACAGGCTATTAGTGACGTGACCCCATCGAAAAAGCTCTTTTGTGATGGAATACTTTTACAAATAGCCCATTGCAAGTACCTCAAATTATAATAGTGCTTGACTCCACACATCCATTCCACTATTGTGTTCTTTCATGTCTTGTAATGATCTTCTCCACCCCGTGGTTCCCACACTGATCATGGATCCCATGGGATTAGGGGTTCTTGATTAGTTTTATACTTTCATGGAATATTTGTATGCCCTATGGTCCAAATTCTATAACCTTAAACATTGAATTTAGGTCTCAAAGTCAATGAAACATGACTTTAATCTCCATACGTGTTCTCTCAAAAATCTTTGATGTGGTGTGGACCTCATAGATCCTTTTTCATGTTTGCTTTCTATCTGAAAGTGCATTAAAACATTTCAATTCGGGTAGCTCATTCTCTTGGTCCAAACTCTAAGACCATAAAATAGGAGGCTACCTTTTGGTTCCTCACGATGTGTTCCAACTTTGGAGGTCTCACTTCATTGTCCAAGACTTATGTTTATATATTTTTATGTTTCCCCCGTGGAATGTGTGATGTGGTGTGGACTTCTAGGGTTCTCATTGAAATCAGGATAAATTATTTCACCAACACTACAAATTTAATCCTTAGGATGGTTTGAACCATATGAACTTAAAAAAAGATATTTAGTGTCCAATTTCGCGTGAAATTAAACTGTGTAACAAACTCTATTGTACTTACTTCATGGGATATCTCCCTTTTTTGTTGTCCATAATCTATGCCTTCCTTCAAGAACTACATGCGGCATGATTCCTATCCTTATAGAATATGTAGGGACACCCAGATTGTTGATCTGAGGCCCAACCTCACCATTATTTCCCAATTTTGGCACTTTGAGACTGGGTTCCCCGAAAAAAATGTGTGATTTGCTCTGGACTTCCTCAGTCCTCATTCACGTGGAGTTATGTAACACAGCGCACATGTCTACTTTGGTGTGCACATGTACATTCCATATGAAAAGAAACTATGTAGTAACCTAGACGTCCTCACTGCATGACGTTAAACTACACAACACTTGATAATTATGTATATATTCATTCCCACCATTTTAGGATACATAGGAATGCCCGTGCATTTCTCCTTAGGCCCAACCATAGGTCCATTGACCTTCCTCACCCTTTGGCCCCAATTAATTTCTGAACTATATAATGTTAAACTAGGAGCCAATATTCTTTGTAACATGACTTTTAAATGTTGGCTAGGGTCTAGGTGGTATGACCTTAAACTATGTACTACATTATGGTCATATGAAATTAAGATATTCCATGCATCATCCTCTCCGGATGACGTTAATCTACAAGTTTATCATGATAATATGTGAATTATTACAGGTCCCCAAGTGAGTGGTCTTGTTTGTAAATATGACCAATAATATTTTAGTCTTATACTCTCAACTAATGTTCACTCTTAATAGTGTAAAAATTTTAATTATGTTAGAACACATTCGAATATCTCATCACCCCATCAAAGCACTTTGTGTTCCCATTATTTGGATCCTCCTCCTCTTTCTAATATAAAGGAACCCTCTAACGGTCTGGTACCACTCAATTTTGGCTCACCTACTATCCTGGTCCGACGTAATGGAATACATCAGATGACATCTCGATTTAATCCTCACGTTTTTGAACACTTTCATATTTTATCCCTCATTTGTTTGTCCCCATTTCAGGATAATGATATATGGATACTATGTTTCAAATATAATCTACATTTATACTCCATAATCATGCCTCCATCACTTTTTTATGAATTTTGGGTGTAACATCCATGATTTTGACACCCTTGGTCCTCTGACCATCCATACCAGCATGGTTCCCTCCATTCTCTGAAATGTCCATAAAAGGTTTGTGTTAGTAATTTTGACTGAACAAAACGAATGGTGTTGCAATAAGTGGAAGGTTACTTACGACTGTCAAACTATTGTTCTTTCAACTACCTTACCAACCCTAGATTACTAGGGTGTAGTCCCCCATATATGATGCAAGGTTATAAAGGTTCTGAAGATTTTTCCCTTTCCTCCCCATTAACGTTGGACTCTTTTGCTATTATTTCTATAGATGCTAGTCCTGATGCTTAGTCCTCAACAACCAATATCATGTATTCTTCCCCGAAAGTAGGGATTCTCTTATGAAAGACCACCTACATATGTAGATGTTTGTTGATGGACTATGATAGTGTTATATAGTTAATGGAGCAAGATATGAGTAAGATCTTACTTCAATAGTTGCAGCAAATCCTTCAAGAGAAGTCTACTTTAAAACCATGATTTCACAATATCCTGGAGATCCTCCCTTAGAAGCTACTTCTTCATCACCATTATGAAGGTCCTCTATGCATACATCATCCCCCCATAAACTATCTGAGTTGCCGGGAACTTGGGAGCTCAATACTAATTCAGCCGCTAATAATATAAGATAGGTCGTTTTTTCTAACAGAACCCTCACTCGTCATGTTAGTGGCTGCATAGTGCCTCCAGAGTACATCAATTCCCATATTTCATGTTCATAATTTCTCCCCATAGCTGGGACCACATTGAAACAAGCTTTATCTATGAATGGTTCTCCCATCAACATTTCATATTTGTTCCGTTTCAACCATATTTCATCAAAACTGATGAAATGATTGCATAATTTCATGTTTTTTCAGGAATTCAAATAATCCAAATTCGAGGGAATAACTGGTTGATGAACCTACTTCCTAGTAGCCTGGTTGGCCTCTTTATGAATCCACTTGATGATTCCCCTCTTTTAAAGTTCATTCATACTAGATCTTCTAGGTTTGGCACTGCTGCCTCTCTTTATTCACCTTCATCCGACACTATTTTTGGCCCACTACCCATACTTCTGCTGACTTATCACCAAGAACAGCGTCAAAACCACCCTCACGATGTCCCCTCACTATCTCTAGACCCCAACTTTAAGGTGTGGGGACCACTACTTTACTAGAACAAATTGTTGTCTTCTTCAACATCCCACCAGGATAAGTGGCTGCCCAGCTTAGCCCATATTCCTAGATTATTCTAAATGAAATCGTAGGTGGTGTAATCTCATTCCACATATTTACATTCTCCCAAGTGACCAATAGCCACATTTTTCTCATCACACATTGGCGGTTCTCATGAATCCCCTCCAAATACACCCCCGGAGTCAGCCTCTTCATACATCCAAATAGTCCTGTGAACTGGTGTGGAGTATATTGTTCACTTAAGGGTTTGAAGTCCACCCATACTGTTAACATTCCACCATAGGAGGAAAAATTATACGACCACTTTTCTATGGTGTTTTTCAATCAACAGTGTATGCTCTAGTTGGTAGGGAAATGGGTGTTAGAATAATTGGTCATCTTGCATAATCATGTTGAGTGTAAGTATCTTTACATTCTTGAGCAAGCATCTCCCCATAATATTTAGAATTGATAGTTGAGACTGTATCCCTAGTAGATAAATGTTATTGAGGTATTTTTAGTCTCCCAATGGCATAGCAATCCAGCTATATAGAAAATAGAAGGTCCCAAACATGTGAAATGACCTATTTCCTTCACTGATGTGTCGAAAAAGGTTATACAACTTTGCTAGCATCAGGATGCCCAGGATGATCCATATTCTAGCATCTAGATGCGTTTTCATGAAAAATGTTCTTGGTCGTACCCCCATGTTCACATCCCTCACTAGTAACATCAATCCAAAAATTAACACCGAGATGAATCTGGCCGGCCTAACTATTTTCTACTAGCCTGCCTTGATACTATAGCCCCACATTTTCCACTAGCTATCATAGAAGATCTTCTAGTAATAACCTTCTCTAGATCACTGATCTTCCCTTAGGAAGGTAGGATACTTTTGGGTAATTTCCATGGCACTACCACTCCCTCAACCATAAGTTCATGAAGTAGTTGAACCACATTTTGTAGTGGACATCCCTAGTGTTCTACTTTTCATAATCCTTGATTGGCTCCAAGTTCAGAAGTGCCTTTTCCAAAGGAAGCATATGTTCCTTATTCTCCCAGTCATTAATGGCAGCGAGGAACATGTCATACATCATTCCAATAATCGAGATGCTAGAGATTTGATGAATATTGTAGATGTTGACACAAAACACCCCATTATGAAGATGTAATGTATTGGTATCTGGTGACCACCAACTTAGCCATTATAATATCATCTCCATCAGTTGGGAAACAATGAATTGTGAAGCACATGTTACTTTTTAAAGGCATACATACCTCAACACATGCTCAACCACATTGCAGGATGGACACACTCAACAGGCCTATGCCCACTAATCTTTAAAGTTACCACCCTATCATAGATCCTAGCTATTTAGCCAACCATTCACTAGATTCAAAATCACCACCTTAATAATAATTTTGTATTGGCATGGGGATATCTCTTCCTCAAAATCATTACCATTGAAATTTATTGCATGATTGAAGAGGTAGTATGATGTGGGAGGGCTATGAGCATTCCCGATGTGTCCATCCATAGTCCTAAGCCACTCATATTGTCTTGGTGTGATCTTGAACAGGTAGGTCAACTAATCTCCTCTTGCCTTATGAATGAATACATAATGTTGTTGTAGCGGTCTGGAATTACTTCCAGTGGACTATAATTGATACCTATCAGGGCACTCCATGGGCGGCTACACCCCCTGGGCGGGACACACCACCATCCCCAGTGGCAGCCATTTCCTCATGAAGCCCTTGGGCGGAGAGCCATGCTTCGTCCAACGCTCACATGTGAGAGTTCCCAAGGATCGGATACATTCCTACCTCCTTTGCCTCTGATACCAACTGTAGAGACCTGAAGCTTATCGTACATGGACATTACATTACTTTTGCGGAATACTTAGTACATAACAAAAAAACACACACACAAGGATCGTAATAGTTTAGTGTCTTTGGAAACTCGGAATATAATCTTCTAATCCTGGTGAAAGATCTTCAACATCTCCCATAAAGATCTTTTTTTTTACCTAAAACCTTTCTTTATATCCTGGGGAAAAGAAAACATAAAAGGGTGAGCTCAAATGCTCAGTAAGGGTAAACAAAAGAAATATCAATCACATAATTTTCATAAGAACATAACATTTTTGGAAATCTTAACCTGCAAAAGAGAGCATAATTTCATAACATGGGATAAATCATAGTAGTGAAATGAAATCATAACATAAAACATTACTCATTGTGGCATACACACATAATCATAGAGAATCATTTCTTGTTAGTCAAGACTCATTGCCAAGACTATCTTAGTGGACAAAGTCCCTTTCTGAATCGAGTAATCCTCGTTTCAGTCCTGTTTCACTGAACCGGTATAACCTACCATTCCAGCCATGTCTATCTCATGAGATATGAAATCTTTACCCAATGCATTGGAGGGAGATATAGGTCCCACCCATCTCATAATGATACCATTCTTATGTGTGCCACAAAATCATAAATCATACATCATTTCATAACCCATGTAATAAAAATGGGATTCTTAAAACAACATGACATCATAAAACCATTCATATAAGATAAAGGAATTCATAAACATAATTCCATCACAACATAGTCAAATCAATGTAAAAATATCGATAGAAACAGAACCCTTTATTATCTTAGATGGAAAATAATTTTGATAAAACACTTGGATTGAATTCTTGAGGAAAATATCCTTTCTTCTTCAAAATCAATTTCTTTTCACAAAACATCATGCAATTTTAAAAGAAAGAGATTTTATTGAAAATATTCATGAAATATTTTAGAGGAATCTTCATGAAAATAAGGCTTTATAAAACAGTATAAATCCGTTCGTGCCGTATAAGTTAAAAAAAACATTCTTTTTTACTTTTGTCGAAAAAGTCAAAATGTACCTCGTACGAAAAACGACAAAAGATTCCTTTCATATCTTTTACTAAAAACTCACCAAAGGGTAAAATTGGATTTAAAACATTGTAGGTGGATGGAAATAATATTACATATTGAGGAAACATGGATGTGGATGATAAGATACACCCCAGTAAATACTTACGAATAAACAATCTCGGATAAAAATGAGATTGTGATATTCCCCTTACCTTAGGTCCAATTTGCTTCGTATGTGTCCGAACCTCCTGTATAATGATTTAAATAATGTCATTGACTTATTACAGAATCATATTCATTTTTATGATATCATATATGGTTCACTTATGACATTATATTACCCGTTCTTTTGTAAATTCCATGTTAAAGAAGCGTTTTGGGTAAAATCGTTTCATTTATCGTAGGTGTTTTGACTTGTTGTTCTTGACATCATTATTACTTATATCATGATTTACTTATTCCAGAATATAAAATATGATTTATATATCATATATATTCAGTATATATATATATATATAATAGATAGATAAATAAAATGAAAAACACCGTTCATGGAGACGGTAGTCCGTACGTACGCATGAACGATGTTTTTCTTTCCTTATTGTCTTGAAATGGAAGTAAGTAGATGACATACATATGTATATATATATACATAAATCCAGTAGCTTTATAATTTCATGTATTTCATTATTATTTCTTATATATACATTATAATCATTCTTAAATGGTTAACATGGAGAATGAATCTCATCGCGTCGTGGAGACGGTAGTCCGTACGTACGCACGAGCGATGATATCATTTCTATAAATATTGAATTGAATTGGAGTGGATTATAAAATATATCAGAATCAATATGATGTTGTAATAACTATGTATAGTTATTCTTTACACCATTATACCCATCCATGTAAGGTGGTGGTGGAAAATAGATTACACCACGGCGTGGAGACGGTATTCCGTACGTACGCACGCGCGGTGATTTCTTTTTCCGTAGGATGGATAGATGGTGAAATAGGGTTGTTTCATACTTATAATAACATATCAGTATATTAGTGATACTGATGTTATTACTTCATAATGAAACAACCTAAGAAGAAGAAGTGGAAGAAGAAATAAAGATGAAAGAATTGGTAACGGTAATTACCTCTTCTTTGAAGTGCCTCTTTGAGACCTCCTCTTAGGGCACTAAAATTGGTCTTTGAGGAAGACCAGAACCTCTAGGATGTTTCTAGGGAAGTGGAGAAGAGATTTTGGCAGGGTTTGGCCGAGCTTGAGTGCTCAAATTGGTGTGAGGAGGAGGGGGAGGAGGTGTCCTTTTATAAGGGAGGAGAGGGGCACCTTAGGAATACCTCAAAATATTATATTAAAGTCAAAATCGGTTTATAATGGTTCCAAAGGGTCTTATTTCGAAGCTAAAGTGGGGATGGGTCGAAATCCTATCAACCAATAGGATTTAGACAAGTTTAGGGTATTATTTTAACCTTATCAATTAGATTTAACTCTAAGTTAAGTAATTTAACTTTTACCGTGTCTTTTTGTTTTCTTTCACTATATGGTTAATAAACTTACTATAACATGCCAAACCAACCCCAAATTGTATATTATTAATACATATATCCTTATCTAAGTCATTTGGCCGAACCTTAGATTTTTAGGAATAAAATATCAATTAATAATATTTTATTTTATTTGAAAACTATTTTGTGTCAATTTTGACACTATTTGATATATGATTTTTGTGAAAGTCATAACAGAATTATATGTTCGAACCAAGTTGATTAAATCAACACTAATATATCATAGTAACCTAGAAAATTAGTGGAATTCATAAAAAGTCTTAAATTACATTTATTTTTGTATTTATATTATCAATTATGTCAATTTTTCATTAATAAGATAATTACTGCATCATCTTTGTGTCATAAATAAATTATATTATTTGGTGTCTAAAAATTACAAATAAAATACCATCATGTATGAAATCTTTTTAGCTTTCTAATGAATATTTATAGTCGAATTTATCTTATGTATAACCCCATATTAAAAATGATTTACTTATTAAACTTTGATTTTAACTATTTTAACCCTTCTTTAAATAAATTAATAATAAATGTCCTAATCTAATCAAAGTGGGCCTAAATGGTCATATTTTGTTCCTAAGTTTGGTTTTGGTCGAATTACACTTGTCCAATAGAATTAGGACATGTGTTAGGGTAATATTAATATCATATTTACCCTTAGTTACCCTATTTACTATTAACTGTGGTAAAAAAAAGTAAAAAGTTACTATTTACCAAAGAATTATTTTCATCTCATTGAACCACATTTTAGTCCTTGATATTAACCGTGTCTCTCGGATTTTCGAAATTCCATTCACATAAGCGGTAAAATTAAGTTTTTTTCAAAAATTCAGTTTTTAACCTACCACTTAGTAGTTTCACTATTCATCAAAATTTGATGTTTTTCAGAACAATGCCAAAATTTCATCCCAAGCTATATTTCATATTCCGAATTCAAAAATGAAGTCTATTTTACCAAATTCATAACATAAAAGTTGCATTAATTAATTTTATAATTAAATCCCGCTGTTAAAACAAATAGCGTGTTTTTAAGAAACAATATCTATAAAAAGATTGACACTTGTTTATGTCTAGTTTAAATGTGAAATTACATCCAATGACCAACATTGTATTAAATTATAAAAACATATTCTAAATATACTTTAAAAACACTCAAATTAATGATTTATCACTATTAATTGTTTCGATTAAAAAAGTTGTTTTTAATTATAATTTAGTAATTTTCACTATTCATCAGAATATGAAAGTTATCCGAAAAGTACCAAAATTTCACCTTAGGCTAAATTCGATACTCCGAATCCAAAAATGAAGTCCATTTTGAGAGTTAAAATTTCTAAAATTTAAAAAGTGGTTATTACTATTCATAACGGCTAGTTTTAATAATATTTTAATAGCATATCATTGTTTCGTGAAACTCAGGATTACGTACCACACACGCTATCGAGGAAGGTTGTGATTGCGTGTAACGCAAGGCAAGTCAAGGATGCGTGTTGGGCAAGCTCCTTTTAGTGTAGCGTATAACACAAGACATTATTAAAATAAAAAAAGAATATATTTTTTTATAAAATCATGGGCTGTTACATTCTACCCCCCTTAAAATGAATTTCGCCCTCGAAATTCGTCGGGGTTATAAATGGTTTACTATTTGAAAGTTTCTTTAATAGAAACCCACATCGTAAAAGGGAATACCAAAACTTGGCTTTAAAAACTAAAGTATGAAATGTAACGATTACCCAAATAAACTAATCACTGGGTTTCCACATAGGTGAAAATATGGATATGGAAGAGAAATCTAACCATCATGTTCTGATGGAGAGTGGTAGAGAACATGGCTATGGAAAAGCCAGTAATCACAAATCCATAAATATGTGACGATCTAAGGTACCATCTGATTCATGAGGTATAAGAGAACTAGGAAAACATTTTTGGTTTTCAAGATCATTTCCCTAAAGTTAAAGAATTTGAATTAGAATAAATACTTACTTTATTTTGGTACAATCTCACTGTTGTTAGTGCCTTTAACAATTTCCACTTCATCTCTTAAATAAATGAAGTTGAATTTGTTATTGGTGAAGTGTTAGCAGATCATGTGATAGAATGACGGGTCATTCCATCTGTCTCAAACAAAAGGTTAGCAAAAATTATATACATAAGTCGATCTATAGTGAGATTAATCACATATGGTTCCTAAAATGGACTTATACTTCATATATCATACTGCTTCATATAATAAAACTAGTTTCTACTAAACAGGGACTTCCTGTAGGTCAGTGGTAGGCGATAAAGGCCAGTTGCACTACGGTTGTGGGTTTGATTCCTACAGCCTTGTCCGAAGCGATGGGCTGTCGCCCGTCCTGCAGGTTGTCCTTTTTCTAAAACTACGTCACTATAACATCCCATCAATAATATTGAAAATCTTCTATCCTTAAACAATACTAAATTATGTCCAACATAATCCAGTCTAATCTTTAGGCTTATACATAATACTGCGGTCCACTCTCATAATATAGTGACAACGATTACCAGAGATTTAATACTGTCGTTGATCCCCACATAAGATATGTCTTGTTGGTCACATTCCAAACATTCAAAGTCCTTAATCGTGTATTCTCTTGAATACCTTAGTGAAAACATGAGTGCAGTTAAAAGTTAACACTTTCCACATACCAAAATCCTCAATATTCTATATACTGAAACCATGATATCACTTAGTCCTTATATCAATCATGAGCTCATGAATACTGTTAAACATTTAATTTTCTCTTTATCCCTTCATTATGCGCATATCATCTAAATTCCAAAAATATCTGAATAACCTTTCATGGATAGTGGTACCATTAATCATACACTTTCATAACTCAAGGAAAGACAACAGTGTAACAATCCATAGATGTCTCTTTATTCCAAAATTACACATGATAAACATGTAATCATTCCACTACATTCTCAAACCATTGACTGAGCTTCAAAAATTCTTTCATCTCACATATCATTTGTAGTCTCTTCATCATCATCCACATAAATACTACCCATATGACCATACTGATTCTCTTCATGAGTCTTTCCCTTAGGGCATTTGTTTGCATAATGCCCATACATTCCACATTTAAAACACTTAACCATTTTTGATGTCGTAGCAATACCATTATCCTCATCCATGGTGTTAACCGACCCTTTTCTTTTGCACTTACTTGCTTTGTGTCCTTCTTTTCCACACCCAAAGCATCTTCCAGTTCCCTTGAAACATTCTCCTTGATGCCTCTTCCCACATGATTTACATAGGGGAAATTGAACTTTCTTTCCTCTATGATCATCATGGAACTCCATCTTTCTCTTATTAGTCGAGTCAGGAAACTTACCAAATTTTACTTTATTGATCATGTTGTGAGAGTGCTGATTCGGCATAATAATGATGTTTGGTCATCCAAATCCCATTTCATTTGGTTTCTCATGAAGAATATCATTCCATTGTCCATCATATCCTCCATTATCGTGAATCATCTTGTTTCCAGTCATATTCTAAAACCCAAAAAAGAATAGTGTGAGAGGAAAAAATCATAATAAAGGGGGAGTAACTTAAATATATAACATCTTTGGTTTAATCTAATATCGTTACCATAGTTCTAGGACTATATCCTATACGTATACTTATCCTTAGGGGCATCCCTAGACAATCCTTATAAATATCTCTAGGGATCTCACTAAAGTTCTCGCATCCTAGTTTCCAAAGGTTGACTAAACCTTTCCTCTGATACCAACTGTAGCGGTCTGGAATTACTTCCAGTGGACTATAATTGATACCTATCAGGGCACTCCATGGGCGGCTACACCCCCTGGGCGGGACACACCACCATCCCCAGTGGCAGCCATTTCCTCATGAAGCCCTTGGGCGGAGAGCCATGCTTCATCCAACGCTCACATGTGAGAGTTCCCAAGGATCGGATACATTCCTACCTCCTTTGCCTCTGATACCAACTGTAGAGACCCGAAGCTTATCGTACATGGACATTACATTACTTTTGCGGAATACTTAGTACATAACAAAAAAACACACACACAAGGATCGTAATAGTTTAGTGTCTTTGGAAACTCGGAATATAATCTTCTAATCCTGGTGAAAGATCTTCAACATCTCCCATAAAGATCTTTTTTTTATACCTAAAACCTTTCTTTATATCCTGGGGAAAAGAAAACATAAAAGGGTGAGCTCAAATGCTCAGTAAGGGTAAACAAAAGAAATATCAATCACATAATTTTCATAAGAACATAACATTTTTGGAAATCTTAACCTGCAAAAGAGAGCATAATTTCATAACATGGGATAAATCATAGTAGTGAAATGAAATCATAACATAAAACATTACTCATTGTGGCATACACACATAATCATAGAGAATCATTTCTTGTTAGTCAAGACTCATTGCCAAGACTATCTTAGTGGACAATGTCCCTTTCTGAATCGAGTAATCCTCGTTTCAGTCCTGTTTCACTGAACCGGTATAACCTACCATTCCAGCCATGTCTATCTCATTAGATATGAAATCATTACCCAATGCATTGGAGGGAGATATAGGTCCCACCCATCTCATAATGATACCATTCTTATGTGTGCCACAAAATCATAAATCATACATCATTTCATAACCCATGTAATAAAAATGGGATTCTTAAAACAACATGACATCATAAAACCATTCATATAAGATAAAGGAATTCATAAACATAATTCCATCACAACATAGTCAAATCAATGTAAAAATATCGATAGAAACAGAACCCTTTATTATCTTAGATGGAAAATAATTTTGATAAAACACTTGAATTGAATTCTTGAGGAAAATATCCTTTCTTCTTCAAAATCAATTTCTTTTCACAAAACATCATGCAATTTTAAAAGAAAGAGATTTTATTGAAAATATTCATGAAATATTTTAGAGGAAGCTTCATGAAAATAAGGCTTTATAAAACAGTATAAATCCGTTCGTGCCGTATAAGTTAAAAAAAACATTCTTTTTTACTTTTGTCGAAAAAGTCAAAATGTACCTCGTACGAAAAACGACAAAAGATTCCTTTCATATCTTTTACTAAAAACTCACCAAAGGGTAAAATTGGATTTAAAACATTGTAGGTGGATGGAAATAATATTACATATTGAGGAAACATGGATGTGGATGATAAGATACACCCCAGTAAATACTTACGAATAAACAATCTCGGATAAAAATGAGATTGTGATATTCCCCTTACCTTAGGTCCAATTTGCTTCGTATGTGTCCGAACCTCCTGTATAATGATTTAAATAATGTCATTGACTTATTACAGAATCATATTCATTGTTATGATATCATATATGGTTCACTTATGACATTATATTACCCGTTCTTTTGTAAATTCCATGTTAAAGAAGCGTTTTGGGTAAAATCGTTTCATTTATCGTAGGTGTTTTGACTTGTTGTTCTTGACATCATTATTACTTATATCATGATTTACTTACTTCCAGAATATAAAATATCATTTATATATCATATATATTCAGTATATATATATATATAATAGATAGATAAATAAAATGAAAAACACCGTTCATGGAGACGGTAGTCCGTACGTACGCATGAACGCTGTTTTTCTTTCCTTATTGTCTTGAAATGGAAGTAAGTAGATGACATACATATGTATATATATATACATAAATCCAGTAGCTTTATAATGTCATGTATTTCATTATTATTTCTTATATATACATTATAATCATTCTTAAATGGTTAACATGGAGAATGAATCTCATCGCGTCGTGGAGACGGTAGTCCGTACGTACGCACGAGCGATGATATCATTTCTATAAATATTGAATTGAATTGGAGTGGATTATAAAATATATCAGAATCAATATGATGTTGTAATAACTATGTATCGTTATTCTTTACACCATTATACCCATCCATGTAAGGTGGTGGTGGAAAATAGATTACACCACGGCGTGGAGACGGTATTCCGTACGTACGCACGCGCGGTGATTTCTTTTTCCGTAGGATGGATAGATGGTGAAATAGGGTTGTTTCATACTTATAATAACATATCAGTATATTAGTGATACTGATCTTATTACTTCATAATGAAACAACCTAAGAAGAAGAAGTGGAAGAAGAAATAAAGATGAAAGAATTGGTAACGGTAATTACCTCTTCTTTGAAGTGCCTCTTTGAGACCTCCTCTTAGGGCACTAAAATTGGTCTTTGAGGAAGACCAGAACCTCTAGGATGTTTCTAGGGAAGTGGAGAAGAGATTTTGGCAGGGGTTGGCCGAGCTTGAGTGCTCAAATTGGTGTGAGGAGGAGGGGGAGGAGGTGTCCTTTTATAAGGGAGGAGAGGGGCACCTTAGGAATACCTCAAAATATTATATTAAAGTAAAAATCGGTTTATAATGGTTCCAAAGGGTCTTATTTCGAAGCTAAAGTGGGGATGGGTCGAAATCCTATCAACCAATAGGATTTAGACAAGTTTAGGGTATTATTTTAACCTTATCAATTAGATTTAACTCTAAGTTAAGTAATTTAACTTTTACCGTGTCTTTTTGGTTTCTTTCACTATATGGTTAATAAACTTACTATAACATGCCAAACGAACCCCAAATTGTATATTATTAATACATATATCCTTATCTAAGTCATTTGGCCGAACCTTAGATTTTTAGGAATAAAATATCATTTAATAATATAATATTTTATTTGAAAACTATTTTGTGTCAATTTTGACACTATTTGATATATGATTTTTGTGAAAGTCATAACAGAATTATATGTTCGAACCAAGTTGATTAAATCAACACTAATATATCATAGTAACCTAGAAAATTAGTGGAATTCATAAAAAGTCTTAAATTACATTTATTTTGGTATTTATATTATCAATTATGTCAATTTTTCATTAATAAGATAATTACTGCATCATCTTTGTGTCATAAATAAATTATATTATTTGATGTCTAAAAATTACAAATAAAATACCATCATGTAGGAAATCTTTTTATCTTTCTAATGAATATTTACAATCGAATTTATCTTATGTATAACCCCATATTAAAAATGATTTACTTATTTAACTTTGATTTTAACTATTTTAACCCTTCTTTAAATAAATTAATAATAAATGTCCTAATCTAATCCAAGTGGGCCTAAATGGTCATATTTTATTCCTAAGTTTGGTTTTGGTCGAATTACACTTGTCCAATAGAATTAGGACATGTGTTAGGGTAATATTAATATCATATTTACCCTTAGTTACCCTATTTACTATTAACCGTGGTAAAAAAAAGTAAAAAGTTACTATTCACCAAAAAATTATTTTCATCTCATTGAACCACATTTTAGTCCTTGATATTAACCGTGTCTCTCGGATTTTCGAAATTCCATTCACAGAAGCGGTAAAATTATGTTTTTTGCAAAAATTCAGTTTTTAACCTACCACTTAGTAGTTTCACTATTCATCAAAATTTGATGTTTTTCAGAACAATGCCAAAATTTCATCCCAAGCTATATTTCATATTCCGAATTCAAAAATGAAGTCTATTTTACCAAATTCATAACATAAAAGTTGCATTAATTAATTTTATAATTAAATCCCGCTGTTAAAACAAATAGCGTGTTTTTAAGAAACAATATCTATCAAAAGATTGACACTTGTTTATGTCTAGTTTAAATGTGAAATTACATCCAATGACCAACATTGTATTAAATTATAAAAACATATTCTAAATATACTTTAAAACCACTCAAATTAATGATTTATCACTATTAATTATTTCGATTAAAAAAGTTGTTTTTAATTATAATTTAGTAATTTTCACTATTCATCAGAATATGAAAGTTATCCGAAAAGTACCAAAATTTCACCTTAGGCTAAATTCGATACTCTGAATCCAAAAATGAAGTCCATTTTGAGAGTTAAAATTTCTAAAATTTACAAAGTGGTTATTACTATTCATAACGGCTAGTTTTAATAATATTTTAATAGCATATCATTGTTTCGTGAAACTCAGGATTACGTACCACACACGCTATCGAGGAAGGTTGTGATTGCGTGTAATGCAAGGCAAGTCAAGGATGCGTGTTGGGAATGCTCCTTTTAGTGTAGCGTATAACACAAGACATTATTAAAATAAAAAAAGAATATATTTTTTTATAAAATCTTGGGCTGTTACAGTTGTAAGACAAATACATCCAATAAATGTATCTTCTATAGTGGGTGGTTTTTAGGATCATCTAATTGTAGTTTCATCAGTGATTCATGGTTGGAAGTACTCTTAACACTCTCTCCTATTTCAATGTTGTTTGAAATTTCTTCCCTCTGAGCGGTGTAAGCAAGAACATCCCAAGCAGCCTCCTGAGCGGCCATTAGCTCGGGACGTATGAATGTTCTGAAATTTCATCATGTAGATAGATGGAAGAGATAATTCTCAGAGGAAATTCCTCGAGACTGTTCATGGAGAAGCGTCGTATGGACAAACATTGATCTCATCCAGCATCTCAAAGAAGCCTCGGTTCTAGATGTACTAATTCACTAAAAATTATTCACAAAGAAAAAAACTGTAGATCCCAGATTTCATGGTCCCCTTAATTGGGATAAACTATTTCAAAAAATGAGCATAAGTGAAGTCATACATGGTGATCCAGGTATGGAAAAAGGATAACTTTGGCACTCTTTATAGGTGACCTCTAACTCTCCCTTTAGGCGAACCTTGATCATGCTTAGAAGCATCCTTTGGGAGATTATGATTCAAGTAAAGTCACAACCTACATCATTTTTATCCTACTTCATGATCCAATGAGACGTTTTAATGATGAACCCTAAGAATCCAACCCTCTCTTCCGTTATGTCCCATTCTAGGGGGGAATTTCACATAAAAACATGCACCTGAATGTACATATAACCCATTAATAATTATAAAATGCGGTTTATTTCAAAAATATCTTCCATAGAGATCCCTCAATCAAATTAGCACGAATGTACCTTATACACAATATTGATTTTCCTTCATGATCCACCATGAACATGTCTCCTAAGTGGAAACCCTTTTTCTTGCGATCCTCCATGATTGTATCTCCTCTGCATCACACATGTTCATTCCTTATCCTCTATGATTTCATCTCTTCTGTAGTGTCTCTTTTCATTTAAAATCCTCCATGAATGTATCTACTTTGTGGCTTCACTTTTCCATCGTGATCTGACCCTAAATGTATCTCCACTATGATGTCAATTTTTCTTCACAGCAATCGGTTGATCATTGCAACAGTCCCCAAGAATGCCTTCGACCTCTGTTGGATAAAAATACAAGGCTCCCCCTCCATACCATTGTTACTCCAACCTTTTTCCTTCCAATGTAGTATTTTGTGAAGATCTTCACAAACCCGAATATGGATTTTTCAATGAACTTGAGAATTGGGATCTTTACCTCCTTTTGTTATTTATGGACCCCACATATGGTAAGGATTCCCTTTGAACAGTCCTAAATCCTTCACAAAGGAGGGATGCCCTTTAGGTTTCTCAAGCCTAGGAAAAGAATTAAGCCATCATGAAGCACTCTCCAAATAAATATATCTTTGATAAGGAGAAGATATTTTCTATAAAATTCCTTCCATCATGATGACACGTTCCTTCAAGAAGTTCTCATGCTTAACGACGCACATTTCCTTCATGAAGAATCTTTCCTCTATGAGTCTCCTTTATTTCTTGAAGATCTCCCTATCAAGCCCCTGTCCTCAAGAACCCATTTCCCGCACCACCCTCTAGGCTTGGGTGAAGTGATTTCATAGTTCCCCAAGTGGTGTTTCATATTTTGTTTCCCTGACTTATACTTCTATGCATATAAATGATAAATTCCATTTCTTCTTCACATAGTCATGATAACATGAGCCCCTCGAGTGACCACTCTTCCACACTATTCCTTCATGGAATTTATTGTTCCTCTCTTCCCCCAAGTTTGAGATATTACAAGTTATGTAATTTCAAGGGGTGGGGATTGACCCCTCCTCGTCTAAGATAGAGAAAGTTAAATGACCGTGCACTCTAGTCCCGAACACATGGTGTTAAACTATGAGTTATTTCATGTGTGGGAGGACTCAGATTATTGAGGGGGGAATGAGCATCTCAGCTCTCATGCCTTCACTCCCACATTGGGCTATGATTCCATGTGTGCCTCAGGAAGTCTTCACGTAATCCCCAATACACTCTAATAGGGTGTTCCCTATACGATAGTCAAATCCACCTCATACATCGGGTTATCCTCCATGGGCTTTCAACCTGGAGTATGTCCTAATCTCTACCATCCATCATAGTCTCATCTTTCAAAACATGCTCTCATAGTCAACTATTATCTCTTGTTTCTCACACTAAGTAAAACCCATGTGGGATTAGATGTTTGAAGTAACAATGACATCTTCCTCGCCTAGTTTCCATGCATAGATACCATGCCCCTCATCCCATATGAAGTTAATCTAAATTCATAAAAAATACATGGAATTTGATCCTTGTCTCTTATACATGGTACATTGGAATCCTCTCCATGGTTCAAGCCCCTCAAACCCTACAATCCATATATTTTTTGTTTTTAATTAAAGTTCACTTTCTTCTCACATGAGGTTAAATTAAATTACCCTTTTAACTACACAAATTTTGATTCCATACCACTGGGATATGTAAGAAACCTCATTAATGTCCAACCCCAACCTATGGTAAACTCTGGTACTCCCACCTAAATGATTTACCCTCTTGATGCGATTCTTTTTCTTTTTGGGATGCATCTCCCAGATCTTCCTCTCTGAGTTGTTCTGATCCACATGGAAAACTAACCATGAATAATCCCAACACATCGCCATAATCCTCAACCAAGAGTGTCCCTAAAGCGATAGGATACTGACCATGCCTATTCCCATAGCAGGTATTGAAGTTGGGGTCTCGAACTATGTGGACTTTGATTCCAGCCATTGGAATACATATAAATCCCCCCTAAGGTTAAATCACATAATTTATTTCCCATAATAGACTTTCCTTCAAGCCTTTTTGTCTCAAGAAGATCATTCCCTAACTCAGAGGCTCTATATACTTTGGGTCCTGATCCAGGCATTCCATTCTCACATGCCTCTTCCATAGGTGTCTCATCGCCCCACCGAACTATGTAGAATTTTCTTCTGATCCACTAGGATACATATAAAGCCTCTCATATGTTCAAGACTGACACTTCCATCATATTTACATTGGTTACATCTCATTATTCTCTTCCAATTCATTAAATCATCCACCATCCATCCAAATTTTACCCAAGTCACCACATCCTGGTGAACTCATGTCATCCCCTCGGATAGCTAACCATGAATAATCCTCATCCATAAAATTTCTACATTTAGTGGAAACCAGACTGTCAACCATGTGTAATCCTCAGTATGCCTCTTAGTTTTATTCATTTGTGTATACCCCAATTCATCAAACCTTCAAACTACATATATTTTGATCCCTTTCTGCTATAAAGGGTACGCAGGAAGCCTCACTGAGGTTCAATCAAAGCCAATGGTAACCCTTAGTGTCCCTTTAACTGTTACCGAACTTCTCTGATCCACCTTTTACAGTGTTCCAAATAAGCCTTCATAGTGAAAAACCTTCCCTCTTTGGGACACGCCATCTAGGGTCCTTCATAGTAGAAGTTTTGAACCATCCACCCATTAAACCTTCTACGTTCCCCCTGCTAGGGGTGTATCCATATAATCCACTCAGGTCAGTGTTTTGATCAGTTTGATCCATCTTCGCTAGAAATTAAACACCCATAAGACCCCCTGTTAGTCATGGGAAGATACCGAAATCCTCAGAGACATTCCTCTAGTATTATATTACTCAAATTCGACCTAGGATATCTTGGGATTCAACTCCCATGAGAATACCTCTAATAAGGGTGTATTCAGGTGTACCAAGGTTCTAGCGTCCAGACATGCCAGTGAAGCCCAATGTGACTACTTCCCTCACTAAAGCTTTCTACCTTAGCTTGAACACTTTGGAATGTTCTAAAATAAGATATTTAATTATCCAACAACCACAAAGAGATAGATCTAAGAATGGTTTCACAAACAACGTCTTAATCTAAAAGGAAGAACTAGACTAGGTGTTGAGTTTTGAGGTGGAATCTATAGAAGGAGCAACCGACTTCCCATCATCCTATTTTGATCAAGGAAAAGGAATCTCCAAATAGGTGATGGATTCCACCTACCTTTGGAAAGTGATAATATGGTGTACAATTCATATCCTAGTGAATTTCAAATGCACTCATGAGGTGCACCCCATCGGAATGTTTCAGAAATAGGGATTCCAAAATTTATGGGGTTGTTCAAAAAAACACCCTCAACTATATAACCATTTAAAAATTCACATCTGAAACCCATTTGATAAAGTTTTAAAACATGATTTTCTACACATTATGGATGTAATATAATAGCCTTTAGTCTGGTTACATGTGGAATGGTTTATTCAAGGTCTATACACTCTTCTTTACTATACCCTTTTGCAACTACTCTAGCCGTATTCTTCAAAAATTTTAATGATTCATCAACATTGTTTCTAAACACCCATTCATTTCCTAAAGTCATGGTGTCTTTAGATCAATCAAAAAGTTCTCAAATTTTATTTCATTAACATTGATTACATTATTCTTTCATATCCATTACCCATAATTCATTCTTTATTGCATTCATGATGTTCTCATGTTTAAGTTGTCACAAGAATGCTTGATGTTCAAACTTGTTTCCTTAAAAAGGTGTAATTTGTGTACCTATATGAAAAACTAAAACAAAAAATCTTATGGATGGTATTTAATAAACTGAACTACTCTATAAAAAGAAGGTATTTTCACCTTAGGGTCATCTATAAGATAGGTTTGTGTTCAAATAGTTCCTCCGAATCCAACGATTTATGTTCATAAATTACAACAGAATCAGAAAGATTGGGATTTATATTTAGAGTTGAGAAACCATCCTAATGGTTTTCAAATAGTGTCTTTGGTTCATGTGGATCTATATCTTTAGACATTATATGATAACACATTTCAACTGTCTTTGTTATTTTGTAAAAAAATCTATAGGATTTATTATATGTTGAATAACCAATGAAAATTTCTTCATCACATTTGGAGGAAAAAATGTAAATATTATCCATAGTGTTACGAATAAATAATTTTCAATGAAAACATATAATTTAATTAATCTTTGGATTCCCATTATTCCAATACTCATAATGGGAATTTTGCTTCATGATCCTTCGATGCCTCTTCCCTGTAGGTGACGATGGCGGCCTTCATGCCGGTTCCCCCCCCCCACACACACGGAGGGGGATAGAGAATCACTGTCCCATGGGTGAGAAAGGATCTTCCATCCTTTCTCCAACCTGAAGTTTCTCCCACATTTTCTGAATGTTTCTTTAAACCCTAAAGTCCTAGATCTGGTCGACAGGGTGCCGAATCTTCCTCTATATTCATCTGAGTTTACGAAGTCTTCCAGCCTATTGAATCTTACCCTTGTGGCTCGTTACAAGAACAAGAGGCCTTCTATTGATGATTTTGACCGTTTCATCTTCAGATCATGGGATCTCCAAGAATGAGCAGTGGTTAGTTCGCATGGCAATAAGAAAATTATGATTCGTTTCAAGATAGAAGATGATCTTATTCGATAGTGGTTGATGGATCCCCGCTACTTCAACGGATCTTAATTTCTACTTCTTCATTGGTCATTTGACATTCATATGAACCGTGACTCTCCTTCCATCGCGGTTTGGGTAAGTTTTCCTAAACTCCCTTTTCCTTTTTATTACCCTTCGATTATCTGTATGCTGGACAAAATGGTAGGATGTTATCTTTGTTCCTACAGTCATACTGAGGTGGTTTTCTACCCAATGAATCCCTCGGTGTGTGTTGAGATTAATGCCTCTCGCATCCCTTTCGATTCTGTTTGTATCATGATTGGTGAAGAGTATCATTGTAGACAATGAATTGTTTATGAAGATTGGATCAAGTTTTGTGGTTCTTGCAGGAGGCTGGGCCACTCGGATGAGGTTTGTCGAAGGGGACACCATCCTCGGCTAAGGGAGATCACTCATAAATGGAAATCTTCCCTTGTGTGCATGGATGTGGAGTCTCGTTTGGAGGCAGGCTTAGAGTTGGGTTTGAGGTCGACGGAGCCCGTTGACAGAGGAAATTCCCCTGGTGTGTCGAGTTTGGCTTTGGAGGGTTGGCCAACTGAGTCACATAAGGTTTCTTTTTAGAGAAATCTAGCTTCTGGAGCTGCAGATGGTAAGAAACAGGAATCTAATCCGAGCTTGATTAGGGCTAAGGAGTTTGGAGGTTTGGATCCTTTGGCTCCTCCTTTTCTCTCATTGAGTAATAGGTTCGATTGTCTCTCTGATGGCATGATGATCGAGGGTCCGGAGGAGGATGGTCCCCCAGGTGGGGAGGATGGTGGGGAGGCCCCTGAAGGACCGAAGGTTGAGAGCATGGAATTTGAAGTTATGATGGACAGAGGGGCGGCAGGGGAGGTTCTTCCAGATGGAAACAAGGGGTAGGACTTTGCTGGTCTGCCTATAGAAGAGAGTCACATTGAGAACAGGAGCTCCATGCTGGTGGAAGTTGATAGGGGCCAGGACCTTTAGGATGATGGCAGTGCGAAGGAGGTTTAAATGGTGGATGTTGAAAATGTGTTGGCTGAGGGTGTGCTCCTGCCTTTGACGGATAAAAAAACTCCAGACCAACGGAGGGAAAGCTATGCATGGAGTCCTAGTATAGGTTTGTGGGATAATACCGAAAAAGGGTGGGAGATTTCTGGGGAAGGGAAAGAGAATTTGAGTGGACCAGTCGGTCGGTCTTTCAGCGATGTGGTTCAAAGCGAGAATCAGAAACTTGCTTCTATTGAAGGGCCTCTATCTTCCACCCCTAGATGACGACAAAGGAGAGAGTATACATTCCTTCTGTGGCCGATGCAGACACGATCTGCTTCCAAGAGGAATAGTGAGGTGACTGTGGGATTTGCAAAGGTTATCAGGGTCGAGAGGACATCACCAGATCATGCAGCTCTGGAGCAGCTCAGGAATTGGGTTCAAAGTGTGTACTACTAGAGGACACCAGGATGGGATACGGCCATTGCCAACGGAGATGACGAGTCCGACAGGGGATGCGAAGATGATTATGGTTTTGATGGTATGTAATTTTGTGTTGATGTGATGGCTGAACCTTGTTTGTTTTAGTGGTTGTAAGTTTGGTCACTGGATTCCCATCAACCGGCATTTGAAAATAAAAAAAAATTATTTTCAGTCAATACTCATAATGGGTCTTTCTCTTTATATGTATAATTAAAACTCTATTAATTATATAGATGGTTTTTTTAACAGCCTCTACCCAAAAGTAGACATGTATTTCATATTAATTTTTCATAGTTTGAGATATATCTTAATGTGTACTATTTATTCTATCAACGACACCATTCATCTATGTTTTCAAAGGGAAAGATAAGTTATAACAATATCTATTATGGTATCCATTGGATAAAATGTCTTGATTTTCAAACTCATGGCCATAGACACTTCTTAATCTCTTAATTCCAAGTCCAGCTATGTTTTCTATAGATTAAACAAACATTGATATTTAATAATAATCATCACATTTTTGAGCTAAAAAGAATACCCAAGTATACCATACAATTTTTTTTTACAGGTATATAGACATAGTGTTCCCCATTTAAACTAGATATAGTAGATGGTCCAATCAAGTCCATGTAAACTAACTCAAGAAGACAGAAGATGACACTTATTTATTTAATTTACAATAAATATTGTTTTATTTCCCTTTTTGACATGGGTTATAGACATTTTCAAATAGTAATCTATGTTTGGGTAGATCTTTGGTCGAAACATTCCTAATATGCTTTCTAAGTGATTGACTGTTACTGGGGCCTAGTATATTATGTCAAAGACAAGATTCTCTATGAATGGAAAATAAGAATAAAACATTTTGAGAAATTACTGAATCCTTATTTATAGAATATAAATTCTCATTTATTAGTGTAGTAAATAAAAATCATTTTTTATAATTAAAAACATTGGAATAATTGTTTTTAAAATTCCTATGAAAATCCTCATCACATTATTATGATATTCTAAGAAGATTATATTTTAAACCATAAAAAATGTACATTACAAATTAAAACTGAGTTATTATTACCAATTTAGACATGGAAAATGTTATTTCGTTTTTCATTATTATCAAGGGTGACATGACTACCATCTACATTTATGAGGTTATTGATGCTTGAATAATATTTTGACATATTCCTAGAACATCCATAGTCCGAGTACCACAAATTGTTATAGGATATATTAATGAATCTTTCCTACAATACAATGTGTATAAAAGAAAACATTTTGTCCCCTAGATTTTTTTGGACCCAATATGTTAGTAATTAGGGATTTAATAACCCCTATTTAATTGGTAGTTTTTCAGAAGTAGATTAAAAAGTCATTGAAATAAAAAAAATTGGTCCCTCAAAAAAATAACTATGACTGGATTTTCCAGATGTGTATTTAGGATCAAATATACTTTTAATAGTTATTATTTTATAGCTTTGTATCCGATACTAGTAATATATTTATGAGAAATTCGATTCCCTGATATTTGAGTAAGTGTTTGTCTTCACATTTCAATGATTTCAAATTCGTTCTTATATTTGTCATTTGACAATTTTATTTTATTATTTTCTTTTAATAATTTGTCATTCATCAATTTTTATATTGTAAGATCAGTTCTAACATTAATAGATAAAACATGTTGTTTCTTAATAACATAATATTTTTATATGAGTTCTTTAAAGGTATCCTTAACTATTTCATAGTATTAAAACATTTCTTCATTGAAAATATCATCATCATTATTATTTTTAGAGTGATCAGAATTATATACAAGAGATAAAGTAGTTACATGAGCTATGTTTGTCATAAAGCACATCATATCTCTATAAGACTTATCATCATTAGTTGGTTCAGTTTCATTGGACCTATTCACATGGGCACACCATGTGGCTATCATATATTTCTTATACTTCCTATCCTTATTCTCATACAACTTATTTTAATTCTTTATTCATCATTTGGGCTTTACATGTCCTTTTCACTTACATCCATAACATGTAATCTCATTTTTTTTGTCATCTCTTTTGTAGAACGTTTTCCCTATTCCACTATTGTCATAATTTTTTTTTGTAACTCGGACTTTTGAAAAATTTATTCTTGTTTTATAAATTCTTAAACCATATAGCCAAATGGTCCATTTCCTCATTACTATCAATTGGTGATTCATTATCATGGGATCTTTCAATATTAAACTTTTTTTCTTTCTATTTTTATCTAGTATAATTAAAAGAAACATATTTTCCATTAAGTTCATCATCTTCTTCATAATTAACTATATTTTATTCCCCTTACATAATATTCTTCCCCATCAATTCCTTGATAGTTAGTTTGATGATGTCACATGATTGACTTATTGAAATATATGTCCCTCTCTATATCTCTAGAAAGCATATCATCAATCTCTTAATTTATCTATGTCAAATACTGGATTACCCAAGGGCATCATTATGTTCACTATCTCATTGAACATAAGATATATATCCGAAATAAACTCATCATGTTTGATTTCAAATTTATCATTCTTAATTATGTATGTTTTAAGTCTCATTTTATTAATATCATTGGTTTCTTCATGTGTAATATATAGAGTATCCCAAATTTCATAGGTATTATTAATGAAAGATATTATATTGAATTCTTTATCTCTTAAAAATAGAATAGATTATTCATTTATTTGATATTTTTGTTTTATAAAAGTTTGGTAGAATCATATCAGGTATAAATAGTAGTCTCAAGTTACTCATACTTATACTTTATAGCAATCAAAATTTTAAATCACAAGTACTCTAAATGAATTTTCATATTTATCTTCCACTGAAAACACAAAATGATATAAAATGGATTTTTGTTGGTATAATAACTTTCTTATCTTTTATACATTTAATTAGTTAAATTTATAATTATAATGAATTTAATATCATTAAAACAAAACTAAAACCACATTTGAATTTTTTTAAAGCCATTAATACCAAATGTTGGTCGGAGTAGGTATCTCAAAAGGTGGTTGAATTGAGTACCCAATAAAATTTTACATCAAAAACATGTCTAAATAAATCACCCAATTTAATTGAAACAACCCAATTAATCAATATAGTATATTGATACATGTTTTTATCTTTTAAAATATATATCAATGATTGATTAATATTTGTTATTTTTTTTTGAATATTCCTTGAACATTAGAAATAAGATTACATAATCAAAACCTTGTATAAAAACTAATTTAGAAGAAATATCAATGTAATGCCTTTTTTCATTTATAACAAATTCAGTATAATTTAAAAAAACAAAATACATCGTAGAATAAAAATAAGTAGTTTAGTCACAAGTGGATAACTAATCCTCTCAAATTTGAAGTCTCCTGTTGTCTAGAAAATTATATAAAATAATCTTTGATCCACAACCTGGATCAGGTATATGAAAAAAAATGTTTTTTGGGCACACAGGGACCTTTACCAGAATACCCATGGGAATAAAACAAATCATAGGCCACGTAAGGACCTCTTTTACAACATGTCATAAAATAAGAGTAAAGAGAGTTTTCGAAGAAATCTCATATCATCCAATTACATAACAAGAGACATTTTGTGTTTAAAATATCAAGTAAAAACAAAGTACTCATAATTTATATAAAATAGATTGAAAAAATAATAATAATTTGAAAAAAGACTTAGTTTATCTTTTTAATTTTTTATGTATCTTGTGATACGTTGACAATAGCTTAAAATGTTGTTCTAGCCGAGTTTCTAAAAAATATAGTAGAATATAATATCATGAACTTTTTTTGACATTTTAAATGAAATAGATTTTATATAGAATCCACACTTCCTCTATCATGTGATGTTAATAATGATACATGTATGATTCTCAACAGGTGGATTTCTTCTCATTCTTGCATTATCTCTTCAGCTCACCTCACATGTATGTATAAATCTATCAATTGTGTAATAATATGTATCTTGGGGTCCTGTTATATCAAAACAAGTGTGTATTCTACCTCTCTTTAATAGCAGCATGTATGATGAATCATTAAGATCTTATTCCCTTCATAATGAATTACTGACACACATTTTAATACATCACTGCAAAATAATTGAAAACAATTATTATAATTTGTCACTAGATTAAATTTGATAATATGGCTATTAGAAATGTTTAATTCAAAATAAATAGAATAGTGGCAATGAATCCTTTTAAAGGTGAGAAAATATCTACCATTGATTTAAGTTGGCGATGATATAGGCTGGGGGTAATCCCGGCCAATGATGCCTCATCTCGGTAGTAGGTTATTCTAGCGCTTAGTTAAATTTCCTTTCTAGTGGTATGGAATCATCAATGGTAACTTAGGTCCGGACGTAAGTCTTTTTGAAACATTTCCAAATTTTTATATGTCATGTCTGATGGTAAATGTTTCCCACAATTTTCCAGAAATCCATTATGATGGAGACACATAGATGAAGGTGGTTGATTGTAATACTTATCCAAATTTTCATTCTGATTCCATCCTCAATAAAGATTCATGTCTGACAGTTAGTCACACATAGTGGTTACTGATCTTCAATGGTGATTCATAATTAGCCAAATTTCTTAAATCTACATTATTATGTATAATTATATTATAAAACATAAAACTCATTAATTGTATAAGAAACAAGTTTTAGTGATCAATAAACAAAGGTGCCGACACCCTCCCGAAATTTATAGAATTATATATTGTACATTATACCATAGTGAATTAGTAAATAGCCAGTGTGATTAGGTTTTAAGGATGAATTTACCAATCAAGAGGGTGGTTATCCTCTTCCTATTTTTTTATTCTAGTTTAGAGTCTTGAGGTGGTTTTCACCAAGATAAGTTACCTTGATTGTGTGGGAAGGGATTATAATGTAGGTGATGGTTGGAATATAACGGTTTTTTCCATTGATAATTTTATGTTTTATTAATTTCCCAAGACAATTGGATAAGAAATTATTATAATGTGGGAATGATTATAGATGGGGATATGTGTCAATATTCTTATGTCATATGAGAGTATCTACTTGTGGTGATTTCTCGGTTTATCTAATTGTTGATCATAACCTAGGATTTTTTTTTTGATTATTTATTTGAATATTTAATCTAAAATGTATGTATTAAATTTGATATCACTTCTTTGAAATTATATGATCATGTCTATAAATATTCATCTACATATATCCACACATGTATTCCTTTATTAATATGTTCTTGCCCAATGATTTTTTGGAGCACTATGTTCTTGAAAAATGATTTTGTGGAGCCACAATAATTATTATTTCGGTATTTTATGGGACTTATTTTTAGTTGTATTATTAGTAAAAATAAATCAAATTATAAAATGATATAAATTAAAAAATTCTATTTCTTTTTTGTTGATTATTATAAATTCTGGTGAAATAAAAAATATTATAATACTACAAAACAAGAAAATGTTTTAAAATATTAATATTAATACTATAAAAAGATAATTAATAGAATTTGAAAATTTTATATCTTTTTGGGGTACCACTGAGAGTGGGGTGAATCAGTTGTACAAATTGCATTTAAAAATTTTATTTTGAATTTAACCCATATAACTGGTTCAATTCCACACTCTCTTAATAAGTCTATCATTCTCACCCATACGTAAGAAAAGTAATGAATATAAGAACTTTGGAAATATTATATTTTCTGAATTATCATGAGAGTCTAATCCTTACCATAGTCAAACTAGGGTTGAGTAATCGGAATATGTCATCCACTTCCTACTATTTATTGGTAGACATTTTTAGACCTGAACCACATGTTCTTAAAATATTATAAATTCTCTCAAGAATAAATTAAAATACCAGTCTACTCCAAGGTTATTTTTTCTTCAAATATAAGATCTTATTATATAATTTCCTTTCTGGATGGAATAATTTGAGTGAATTAGAAACATATCAGCCCAATTCTCACATGTACTTCAGGATGATTAAGTCTTGCATGAGAGCATGAATTAATGAAATGATATCATTCCTCCTAAACTACAATAACTTTAATAAAAAAAATTTAATGGATTAAATTGACTACAACATAGTCAAAAGATTGACAAAAGGTTATGTTCTTCACTTTTTCTCTCACTTCATGAATTTAGTGTGTCATCATTTTAAAAATTCTCAAACTATAATATTCTTCTATATTTTATAATTAAATGTTCATGCACTCTAATGAACAATATTTCCATAATTATTATATGTCAACCTTCAATTTTTTTATACATAAATAATATCTGAGAAGAAAAACATATTTTATAATGACGAATGATTTCAACTATGATTTTTAAATCCCATGGAATCACCCCATGGAAGACATAAATAATCTCCAATTAAATCTCTATATAAAAATTATTGAATCAGGGTTATTGGACAAGCCCATTATATTTTCTAATTAATCAATTAGTGAATAATAAATATAATTAATTATTATATATCCAATTATTCACCAAACAATAATATCATATACGCATATATATCTGGTGAAGGATTTTAAAAATCTTACTAGATACTCAATCATCATACAAGAAGTCAAAATATCATACATTGATTGGAAATATCATACAATAAACAAAATATATTCTATGTAGAGAAATATATTATACAACATCACCAAGTATCAAATAAATGCCACAAAGTCTCATGACCAATGCCTTATGTGCATCTTGAATTGTATTGCTGTTAGACTCAATATCAAAAAACATCAAGAAAATTCATACTCTAATAATAATGATTTACATGAACATTGTGTTAGACATATATCATATATAAAATATCAGACATATAGATAAAATATCAAAATCACACTTCAAAATATCTTACGTAGACTAATAGATTCAAATATTTATCAATAATGCCTTACAAATTTCTAGACTTAACCAGTTTTGGGATTTTCACATAGAATTACTTATTTCCCCAAAAAAGAATAGAACCATTGAAAATTCATCTTCAAACATATCCAAAAAAATCAAAAATTGTTCTCAAGAATCTAAAAAATAATTATATTCAATTTTGATCAGAAAAATAACATCTCTAAGAATTTTATTGGAACAATATTCAACCTCATTGGGTTGTTTGTCATCCCCTGAAAATACCTTATAAAAAACATTTGGAAATGTAAATCCACATCCTTGAAATAATAAAACACATATAATTTCTTATGAAAAAACATCTTCAAACCATGCCATAGGATAGAGTAGTTTTTTTGATATAACAATATCTCTCAGTTGAAAGAATTATTTTTGTCCAAGTGATAAGTTTATCTCCCAATCAATTGATAAAATCCCTATTTTAGAAAACTCTAACTTTATCTATATGAACATGAACACTAGACTAAACAAGTATGCATAAAATTTCATTTCACCATGAAAGGAGTTATTCCCTTTTTCTACACCCTTGAAAACATAATTCATGGCCCATAAGGGCCCCATTAAGGCTTATTAAGTTATAAAGAGGGGAAGAACACCCATTTTAAACAAATGGCCAAAAATAATTACTTATGGACATCTTTGGTTATTTTATTTTCATGATAATCTCAGTTTGGAATAATTATAGCTTTATATCGCTATCTTCCATGTTCTACATGATAATATGAATATATATATATATATATTTGGATAATGATCACTACATAAGTCCCAATTTAAATATTTTAAACTCATCCCCACATTTTATATAATCAATCAGACCCCTCATTATTTATTTTTGTTCTTTAGTTTTTGTTTTTGGGGGTATACAATAGTTACATAATAGGTGTAGACTCATAAGTGAACATGATAAAATAATGAAAGAGATTGGATAAGGATATAAATTATAGATTAAATGTTTTTTAATTCTAAAAGAATATGAACATAACTAATATATACATTAAATTAATTTATAAATATTTACACTTTATGGTTCAGTAAAAGTATGTGTGGAAAAATTAAATTAAATAATTTTACAATAATAACACACCGAATATAAATATATCTCAATAGATATGTATCTTTTTAGGGGTTTGATTTATTTTATAGTGCATCTTTTTTCAAATAAATATATCTATTCTATAAATATTTTATTATTTCATTATATCTATTTTAATTTTGTATATTAATTTTTATTCTAGCATTTTTTTATTTATAGCGTTTTGTGAATGATTCATTATTTATTTAGAGAACTGTAACCTTCCAAAGGTAAATTTTATATACTCATATATCAGTGACATAGAGATACATAGAATGATTATTTTTTGAGGAAATAAAACCTATAAAACCCCTATTCTCAATTATTACTTGTCTATAGATCCAAAAGAAAAATATAAACATTTTATGGATAACATGGTAGAAAATAACTGAAAATTAAGTGTATTAAATTCTAATGATGTTGATATAAAAACTCCATAAATTCAAATACTAGATGTAGCCTCAAACAATTATATAAAATATGATTTGATTCAATAATTTCTAGATTTTAATGGACTTAATGGAGAGGACACAAAAAAACTCTTAAATGAATCAGATCTTGTAAAATCATCATTAATTGCTAAAAATGTTTGTGGGGAATAGTTGAAAATTATAGATTATCCATTTTATTTATAAGAATCCATAAATTTATTTCCTTACTACATTTTCTTATCTATTATATTTTTGGAGGACATTATTTTCCATTTCCTTGAAAAGTACTTCCCGACATCTCAAACTACAATACTAAGGACTAAATTTTTAGAATATCAAAATATTATGTTGAAACACTTCATAAATATTGACAATGGAATAAATTATTTTCTCAAGTAGTTTACATCACCAAATAAGAGGGAAAATTTACATAAAACATTTTTATGCATGTTTAATGCCTATTTTAAAATATGAATAATGAAAGTGAATGATGTTCCCTAGTGGAAAAGAATATAATAATCAAATGGAACCTCATTGAAAACATGGTGAAGAACACTTGGTAGAATTGTTCAGGGACTAGTGTACCCATCAAAGGTGTGTACGTGTGAAATTTTTATATTTTTATAATATGGATGACATTAATTATAAAGAGGTAAATTCATTACTTCAATTATTTTCTCTTCACATGGGAAATTCCTACCTCATCCTCCCTTTCATTATGGTATCCATACTAAAAACAGCCAATATTAGTACAAAAAAAATTCAATTAAGAGAACATTGAATGAGATTTGATGAAATATTCCTAAATCACACATTTAACCAACCCATGATGTGTGAACTTTAATATCCATCCATCTCTATATTGGAAGATAATACTGAATATAGTAATGGTTTTATCACAACAGACCTCAATAGTCCAATATCCACCATATGTAGGGTAATAATATTCCACCACAACCTAAAAATACTCAACGACCTCAAAGACCATTCGAGTAACCCCCACCACCTCCACCCCCACACAAAAAAGAAACCTGAGCCTAGATTAGAAAAAATCATGACAAAAATTACTATAAATAATTTTACATATATGTTAAAAATCCTTCCATCAAAGGCGTAAAACCCCATTAGGCCATCTCTGTATGACAGTAGGTGAAATACAAAGTCAGGGGTCTATTTAAATACCATATCAACCAATATTAAACGTAATGGGTAATGGGAATGACAGTTTCATCAACCTTTGTAGTGGTACACAACATAAAATCCAAATAGCCCCTAAATTGTATTTATCTCATCCCATAAAATGAACTATTAAAACTATCCCTAAATATCCAAATGAAGATGAAATATTTTATTAATGAAGCCACACTAATAAGAATAGAGGGTATTTTGATGATTCATGGATCCCTAATATTCCTCTTCTATTCTCACAAACTTATATCCAACTATGACAACCAAACGAAACTAAACATGAAAAAGAAACAATAAAAAAATTTAGAAAAATTCTAATGAATATTCCCGTGATTTATGTCATAAATAAAATTCAGTGATATTCCATTTTCTTAAAGAATATTTGTAATCATCAAAGGAGACATTTAGGTGATGAAAATTTGATCTCAGGGAGGTATATCTCCACATTAATCCATTAATCACTTCTGACTAAATGTTAGAATCTTGGAAAATGCATTTTTCCTTATACCATAGGGTATTATTTCTTTTCTAGTTCCATGCTTTATTTTTATACCACTATAAATAAAATTCATTAATTTTCTCTAAATTATTATTTTAATAGCTAAAACCAACAATAAAGGTTTTTCAACTAGAAATCCACAATTCCACTCACACCACTAGTGTACTGGTGGATGTTTTTGCATGGGTTGAAATCTTAATCTTTCTAAATAATTTTCATGTTATTAAAATGAAATATGATTTTAATAATGGAAATCCCCTTTATATTGGAGTTATTATTCCTCAAGACCTCTATGTACTTGACTACGTATGGGTAAAATTTTATTACAGTAACCCATCACGGGCTTATTGAGTGATGGTTTCATTTTGAGCACATATCCTTCCTTTTTCCTCTCTTTTAGATATGTAACACATATTCAATGTAATAAAATGAAATAAAGTTGTATATTTGGGTTTTTTCTTTGATTATATGTTTTTCATAAGAAAATTTATCTCTCCTTGATTTTAGGTGTATTTAATGGGTTTTACAAGGAAATAAAATGAAAACATTTTTGAAGAATGAAATAAACATAATGTGTTTCTTGGGAATAATATATAAATTTTCTGTTATTTATAAAAATCAAAGTTACATATATTTTTCATTCTCTTTACTTTATCCAGAGTCCTACTGGTACAAATCCTTACCATTTGAGTTTTGGAATATCTTTTGGGAGTCATCAGAGGCTCCTACTACATTTCAGACCTATGTATATCACCTCTCTCTCTCTCTCAACTATTGTTGGTTTTATGTTCTTCCATCTCTTAGACATAGTTAGGTTATATGATTTTATCTATATTCTTTAATGGGTGGTCTATGAAATTATAGTATCAAAGTTTCATTTTTTAATAAGTTTATTTTATCCATAATTCAATAAACTAATCTGATGATGAATATTTTTCAATATTCAAGAAAATTGAAATAAAGAAATAAGTACATAAAGTGTAAAAAACAGACATATTAATATGGTTTTTAATTTTATGATTTAATTATAAATGGAAGATCTGGATTTTTTCTAGGCATGTTATTCATTTCTCTAGTTGGGCCTTCATTGCATTTGGTTGTTTGGTTTGGACCTTGGAACATGTTTCTTTGTCTATTTGGAGGTTATCTATGGAGAATCTGAAAGATTTTGTATGTAGGAAAAATTTATGGAACAAAATGTACTTAATTGACCGTTTATGTTCTTGTAGACACAGTGAAAGGATAATTTAAAACAAAAACTCCCTATTATTACAATAAATAACATGGGAACTATAAAAAACTGGTAAAATTAAATTTTCTTCCCTGTACTGTTTTACCCTTATTTATTCCCCTACCTACTTCTTTTCTCAGGCACAATATACACAAACGTATACTATCACAGAGGCTTTTAGAGGACTCCTACATGCGGTGTCTGATTCCAGCATCTTTTGTCACATTGGATCTGCCTTAGTATGTCAGATTCTTATTGGTTTATTTCTTATTTTCATTCACCATCTTCAGTGGAATCATCATGTGAGATAATATGCCTTATTTCCAAGGAGATTACATATTTATTTATTTTTCTCTTGTTCCAATCTAAATTAATGGTCAACATGGGATGAATATTTGTATACCGTAATTTTGTATTTGGTCTAACAATTCTTCCATAAATCCGAGCAGTTTTATTTTATCTATCGTCATTTAAAACACTGTAATTTTATATTTTTCCCTTAAAAATAAAAATCTCTTACTTTAAATTTCTATCCTGGTAAGTGGAACCCCCCCCATAGACCATTATTTATTATCATAGGATCCCACCTCAATTTGTACCACCCCTTTGGGTGTTCTCACTAAAGGCCTTGGCTTCCTAAATGATAATATTCCCAACCCACCTCTTATTTGGGGTTGGTTTTAGACCTAATTGAGTGTATTGTTGCATGTATATTGAATGTTAGTGGTATGAGCATGTCATGTGACTCCTATACGAACACATGATTATGCATTGATTAAATTGTTGTGTAAATGATTTCTAAAACATACATTGGTTGATATGAAAATTTTACTAACATTAATTATAGTTTATGATACTCAGGAGTGGAATTCCATATATGAATTGATACTTGGCCATGGTGTCCCATATATATATATGATTCATGGGAATGAAATCCCATATATCTATGATACTCATAAATAGTGTTCCATGTATTTATGATACTTGGCGACGGCATACCATATATCTGTGATACAAGAGAATGGAGTCACATATATCAATCTTACATGGGAATGGAATCCCATATAATTGTGATACCTATGCATGGTGTCCCTTATAAGTTATAAACATAGGCATGGTTTTCAATTTTCCATATTATACTCTTACAACTATTAAAAGATACATGAGTTACACCTCATATCTTGGTTGGTATTATATATATATATGGAAATAAATTTCTTAATATATATAGACCATATATATACAAACATTTATATTTAGATATGTACATATATAGGCACATGTTCTAATATATACAGCCATAGGCCAACATAGATAGTGTAATTCTAGTGTCCTCTATGAACCATATCTAACTCACTTGTAGTTATATTTCTTCTTTTTCTTTGTTTTGAACTACACACTACTCATTTTATATGCACCAGATGGATTGAAATAGATGTTGCCAGTGGTGACCTACTGAGTATATCTCCAACCCTGTTCGAGTCACTGATTAGTACCCAAACAATTCTCTTTGTTTCGGGTTGGGATAAAGGAAATAGTCCAGCTATAGATTTTAGATTGTCTTCCTAGTATGGAGTACAAGACAATGGGACCATGTTTATTCTCATGATTATATTAGAGATAGATTTTGGTATTTTTTTAACATGTGGAATATTTGAGCAACATTTATTCATTTTATTTTCACCTTTTTAAAGAATACATACATGGCATAATTTTTTTATCTAATATTGATTATATTTCCTCAATCATATTTATTTATAAAGATGGATTATTATTATATATGTCATTTATGATAATATTTATACTTCTTATAGTTAAAATATACCATTGTTCTACACTATAATAATAATGGGATAGTCTCCCCACCACACCATCATAGATCCTCAGAGCTATTCAGTAGCCTCTGTTGTACAGGGGTGGCCCGCCTGGGGATATGTGGCCACTGACTTAGGGAACTTGTTTAGTGTAACCTAAATTTGAATGTTAGAAATTGGTATCAGGACACTTTTTCTTTTTTCATTATATTTGGTTTATTATATAGGAGACTAGGAATGTGACAAAAATTGGTAATGGGCACATTTCTAGCAGTTTCTAACCCACATGCAGGGAAATTCAAAATTAATTATAATTGGAATTTCACTTATCGTGTTTTCCTATTACAGTTGTATTGATTTCACTATTATATTACAAAAAATATTTGTGGAGCCTTATTTTTGATTATTATTATGAATTCCTTTATCACTTGGCCTCACTAGGAAAAAGGGTATTTATCCTGCATCATTGTATTTACCTAAGGACTCACGTGTAATTCATATTCCATGGAATACTAATATTTAGGTATTTATTTCTATATTGATATTATGTAGAGACCCGAAGCTTATCGTACATGGACATTACATTACATTTGCGGAATACTTAATACATAACAAAAATACACACACAAGGATCGTAATAGTTTAGTGTCTTTGGAAACTCGGAACGTAATCTTCTAATCCTGGTGAAAGATCTTCAAAATCTCCCACAAAGATCTTCCTTTTTTTTAACTAAAACCTTTCTTTATATCCTGGGGAAAAGAAAACATAAAAGGTGAGCTCAAATGCTCAGTAAGGGTAAACAAAAGAAATAACAATCACATAATTTTCATAAGAACATAACATTTTTGGAAATCTTAACCTGCAAAAGAGAGCATAATTTCATAACATGGGATAAATCATAGTAGTGAAAATGAAACCCTTACTTAAAACATTACTCATTGTGGCATACACACATAATCATAGAGAATCGTTTCTTGTTAGTCAAGACTCATTGCCAAGACTATCTTAGTGGACAAAGTCCCTTTCTGAATCGAGTAATCCTCGTTTCAGTCCTGTTTCACTGAACCGGTATAACCTACCATTCCAGCCATGTCTATCTCATGAGATATGAAATCTTTACCCAATGCATTGGAGGGAGATACAGGTCCCACCCATCTCTTAATGAATCCTTTCTTATGTGTGCCACAAAATCATAAATCATACATCATTGCATAACCCATGTAATAAAAATGGGATTCTTAAACAACATGACATCATAAAACCATTCATATAAGATAAAGGAATTCATAAACATAATTCCATCACAACATAGTCAAATCAATGTAAAAATATGGATAGAATCAGAACCCTTTATTGTCTTATATGGAAAATAATTTTGATAAAACACTTGAATTGAATTCTTGAGGAAAATATCCTTTCTTCTTCAAAATCAATTTCTTTTCACAAAACATCATGCAATTTTAAAAGAAAGAGATTTTATTGAAAATAGTCATGAAATCTTTTAGAGGAAGCTTCATGAAAATAAGGCTTTATAAAACAGTATAAATCCGTTCGTGCCGTATAAGTTAAAAAAAACATTCTTCGTACTTTTGTTGGAAAAGTCAAAAAGTACCTCGTACGGAAAAACGACAAAAGATTCCTTTCATATTCTTTACTAAAAACTCACCTAAGGGTAAAATTGGATTTAAACTATTGCAAGTGGATGGAAACAATATTACATATTGAGGGAACATGGATGTGGATGATAAAATACACCCCAGTAAATACTTACGAATAAACAATCTCGAATAAAAATGAGATTGTGATATTTTCCCTTACCTTAGGTCCGATTTGCTTTGTTCGTGTCCGAAGCTCCTCTTCTTTGGAATGCCTCTTTGAATACTCCACTTAAGGAACTAATATTGGTCCTTGGAGAAGACCAGGACCTCTAGGATTACTCTAGGGAAGTTGAGAGGAGAAAATGGCAGGGGTTGGCCGAGCTTGAGTGCTCAAATTGGTGTGAGGAGGAGGGGGAGGAGGTGCCCTTTTATAAGGGAGGAGAGGGGCACCTTAGGAATATCTCAAAATATTATTTTATATTAAAGTCAAAATCAGTTTATAATGGTTCCAAAGGGTCTTATTTCGAAGCTAAAGTGGGGATGGGTCGAAATCCTATCAACCAATAGAATTTAGACAAGTTTAGGATATTATTTTAACCTTATCAATTAGATTTAACTCTAAGTTAAATAATTTAACTTTTACCATGTCTTTTTGTTTATTTTCACTATATGGTTAATACACTTACTATAACATGCCAAACTAACCCCAAATTGTTTATTATTAATATATATATCCTTATCTAAATCATTTGGCCGAACCTTAGATTTTTAGGAATAAAATAACAATTAATAATATAATATTTGATTTAAAAACTATTTTGTGTCAATTTTGACACAATTTGATATATGATTTTTGTGAAAGTCATATCAGAATTATATGTTCGAACCAAGTCGATTAAATCAACACTAATATATCATAGTAACCTAGAAAATTAGTGGAATTCATAAAAAGTCTTAAATTACATTTATTTTGGTATTTATATTATCAATTATGTCAATATTTCATTAATAAGATAATTACTGCATCATCTTTGTGTCATAAATATATTAAATTATTTGATGTCTAAAAATTACAAATAAAATACCATCATGTAGGAAATCTTTTTAGCTTTCTAATGAATATTTACAATCGAATTTATCTTATGTATAACCCCATATTAAAAATGATTTACTTATTAAACTTTGATTTTAACTATTTTAACCTTTCTTTAAATAAATTAATAATAAATGTCCTAATCTAATCCAAGTGGGCCTAAATGGTCATATTTTATTCCTAAGTTTGTTTTTGGTCGAATTACACCTGTCCAATAGAATTAGGACATGTGTTAGGGTAATATTAATATCATATTTACCCTTAGTTACCCTATTTACTATTAACTGCGGTAAAAAAGGTAAAAAGTTACTATTCACCAAAAAATTATTTTCATCTCATTGAACCACATTTTAGTCCTTGATATTAACCGTGTCTCTCGGATTTTCGAAATTCCATTCACAGAAGCGGTAAAATTACGTTTTATGCAAAATTCAGTTTTTTAACCTACCACTTAGTAGTTTCACTATTCATAAAAAATTAATGTTTTTCAGAACAATGCCAAAATTTCATCCCAAGCTATATTTCATATTCCGAATTCAAAAATGAAGTCTATTTTACCAAATTCATAACATAAAAGTTGCATTAATTAATTTTATAATTAAATCCCGCTGTTAAAACAAATAGCGTGTTTTTAAGAAACAATATCTATCAAAAGATTGACACTTGTTTATGTCTAGTTTAAATGTGAAATTACATCCAATGACCAACATTGTATTAAATTGTAAAAATATATTCTAAATATACTTTAAAACCACTCAAATTAATTATTTATCACTATTAATTATTTTGATTAAAAAGTTGTTTTTAATTATAATTTAGTAATTTTCACTATTCATCAGAATATGAAAGTTATCCGAAAAGTACCAAAATTTCACCTTAGGCTAAATTCGATACTCCGAATCCAAAAATAAAGTTTATTTTAAAAAATAAGATTTACTGGATTTCAAAAAGTGGTTATTACTATTCATAACGGCTAGTTTTAATAATATTTTTATAGCATATCGTTGTTTAGTGAAACTCGGTATTGCGTACTACACACGCTATCGAGGAAGGTCGTGATTGCGTGTAATGCAAGTCAAGTCAAGGATGCGTGTTGTGCAAGCTCCTTTTGGTGTAGCGTAAAACACAAGACATTAATAAAATTAAAAAGAATATTTCTTTATAAAATCTTGGGCTGTTACATTCTACCCCCCTTAAAATGAATTTCGCCCTCGAAATTCGTCGGGGTTATAAATGGTTTACTATTCGAAAGTTTCTTTAATAGAAACCCACATCGTAAAAAGGAATATCAAAACCAATCTTTAAAAACAAAAGTATGAAACGTAACGGTTACCCAAATAAACTAATCACTGGGTTTCCACATAGGTGAAAATATGGATATGGAAGAGAAATCTAACCATCATGTTCTGATGGAGAGTGGTAGAGAACATGGCTATGGAAAAGCCAGTAATCACAAATCCATAGATTTGTGATGATATAAGGTACCATCTGATTCATCAGGTATAAGATCACTAGGACAACATTTTTGGTTTTCAAGATCATTTCCCTAAAGTTGAAAATTTGCTTAGAATAAATACTTACTTTATTTTGGTACAATCTCACTGTTGTTCGTGCCTTTAACAATTTCCACTTCATCTCTTAAATAAACGAAGTTGAATTTGTTATTCGTGAAGTGTTAGCAAATCATGTGATAGAATGACGGGTCATTCCATCTGTTTCAAACAAAAGGTTTGCAAAATTATATACATAAGTCGATCTATAGTGAGATTAATCACATATGGTTTCTAAAATGGACTTATACTTCATATATCATACTGCTTAATATGATAAAACTAGTTTCTACTAAACAGGGACTTCCTGTAGGTCAGTGGTAGGCGATAAAGGCCAGTCGCACTTCGGTTGTGGGTTCGATTCCTACAGCCTTGTCCGAAGCGATGGGTTGTCGCCCGTCCTGCAGGTTGTCCATTTTTCTAAAACTACGTTACTATAACATCCCTCGATAATATCGAAAATATTCTATCCTTAAACAATACTAACTTATGTCCAACATAATCCAGTCTAATCTTTAGGCTTATACATAATACTGCAGTCCATTCTCATAATATAGTGAAAACGATTACCAGAGATTTAATACCATCGTTGATCCCCATATATCATAAGATATGTTTTGTTGGTCACATTCCAAACATTCAAAGTCCTTAATCATGTATTCTCTTGAATACCCATTGAACCTTAGTGAAAACTTGAATGCAGTTAAAAGTTAACACTTTCCACATACCAAAATCCTCAAAATTCTATATACTCAAACCATGATATCACTTAGTCCTTATATCAATCATGAGCTCATGAATACTGTTAAACATTTCATTTTCTCGTCTTCATTATGCGCATATCATCTTATTTCCAAAAATATCTCAATCACTTTGAATACCACATCAATAAATATTGCAATACTCAATGATACAACATTATTTTGGAATCCCATTACATAAAAACTTAATCATTCCACCACATCATTGTCATATTCAACATTGCCAATAGTGATCGCATGTGATTTCCCTTTGTCCTTTGCCTTCAGTGGTTGCTCATGTTGATCATCACTAACCCTTGGATTAGGGCAATTATTAGCATAATGCCCCATTTCCTTGCACTTGAAGCATTGAAGTGTTGGCGGTGCGTTCTCTGCAGTGTTTGCTTTATTCACATCATTAGAAACCCTTTTTCCATTACTTCGACACTCAGCTGCTTGATGACCTTCTTTTCCACACTTAAAACATTTTCTAGTCCCTTTAAGACAATCTCCACCATGCTTCTTTCCACACTTTGTGCATAAGGAAACATTCATCTTCTTTTCACCATTATTCTGAGATTTCTCCTTGAACTCCATCTTTCGTTTCTTGTCAAAACCATGAGATGGATATGTAACACCAACTTCCATTTCTACCTTGATAGCACAACGCACAATTTCTTCATAGCTACTGAAGTCTCTTATAGCTAATTCCCTTCGAAGACTTGGTTTTAAGCCACTGAAAAATAGATCAACTTTACTTTCAGGTTGGATGATAATTCCAGAAGCATACCTTGCAAGTCTTGTAAAATTTGCTTCATAGGTACCAACAGATTCATCGTCCCTTTGCTTCAGTTCAAGAAACTCTTTCTCCATCTTTGTTCGAAGAATACGAGGTAAGTACTTACTGAAAAACAAGTTCTTGAACTCGTCCCATTCCATGGACTCAATTTCATCTCTTGGCCTCGTATTCTTGATAAGATTCCACCATTGATCAGCTTCACCTTCCAAACGATATACTGCTAAGATGACTTTATCATGTTCAGAACATTGAAGAACTGAAAATATCTTTTCAGTAGTACTGATCCATTGTTCAGCCACAAGTGGATCAGAAGACCCACTGAAAGAAGGTGGACGTTGCCTCATGAAGGACTCAATAGAATATTGTTCCCTTCTCTGCTCATTTGGAAGTCCAGAATGATTCATAGCTTGTGTAAGTATAGCAATAAGATTTTGCACTCCATCTCCCATAACATTTGTTTGTTCAGGAGGGCAATCATTGCATTGTCCATTGCATTGATCAACACGGTTCCTTCGGGTTCCAGCCATCGTCTAAAACCCAAAAAGAATAGTGTGAGAGGCAAAAATAATTCTAGGGAAAATAACATAGTAAAGGGGGATTACCCTTAATATCTAACATCTTATGTTAAATTCTAAGATCGTTACCATAGTTCTAGGACTATATCCTATACGTATACTTATCCTTAGGGACATCCCTAAACATACCTTAGAAATATCTCTAGGGATCTCACTAAAGTTCTCGCATCCTAGTTTCCAAAGGTTGACTAAACCTTTCCTCTGATACCAACTGTAGAGACCCGAAGCTTATCGTACATGGACATTACATTACATTTACGGAATACTTAATACATAACAAAAATACACACACAAGGATCGTAATAGTTTAGTGTCTTTGGAAACTCGGAACGTAATCTTCTAATCCTGGTGAAAGATCTTCAAAATCTCCCACAAAGATCTTCCTTTTTTTACCTAAAACCTTTATTTATATCCTGGGGAAAAGAAAACATAAAAGGTGAGCTCAAATGATCAGTAAGGGTAAACAAAAGAAATAACAATCACATAATTTTCATAAGAACATAACATTTTTGGAAATCTTAACCTGCAAAAGAGAGCATAATTTCATAACATGGGATAAATCATAGTAGTGAAAATGAAACCCTTACTTAAAACATTACTCATTGTGGCATACACACATAATCATAGAGAATCATTTCTTGTTAGTCAAGACTCATTCCCAAGACTATCTTAGTGGACAAAGTCCCTTTCTGAATCGAGTAATCCTCGTTTCAGTCCTGTTTCACTGAACCGGTATAACCTACCATTCCAGCCATGTCTATCTCATGAGATATGAAATCTTTACCCAATGCATTGGAGGGAGATACAGGTCCCACCCATCTCTTAATGAATCCTTTCTTATGTGTGCCACAAAATCATAAATCATACATCATTGCATAACCCATGTAATAAAAATGGGATTCTTAAACAACATGACATCATAAAACCATTCATATAAGATAAAGGAATTCATAAACATAATTCCATCACAACATAGTCAAATCAATGTAAAAATATGGATAGAAACAGAACCCTTTATTGTCTTATATGGAAAATAATTTTGATAAAACACTTGAATTGAATTCTTGAGGAAAATATCCTTTCTTCTTCAAAATCAATTTCTTTTCACAAAACATCATGCAATTTTAAAAGAAAGAGATTTTATTGAAAATAGTCATGAAATCTTTTAGAGGAAGCTTCATGAAAATAAGGCTTTATAAAACAGTATAAATCCGTTCGTGCCGTATAAGTTAAAAAAAACATTCTTCGTACTTTTGTCGGAAAAGTCAAAAAGTACCTCGTACGGAAAAACGACAAAAGATTCCTTTCATATTCTTTACTAAAAACTCACCTAAGGGTAAAATTGGATTTAAACTATTGCAAGTGGATGGAAACAATATTACATATTGAGGGAACATGGATGTGGATGATAAAATACACCCCAGTAAATACTTACGAATAAACAATCTCGAATAAAAATGAGATTGTGATATTTTCCCTTACCTTAGGTCCGATTTGCTTTGTTCGTGTCCGAAGCTCCTCTTCTTTGGAACGCCTCTTTGAATCCTCCACTTCAGGAACTAAGATTGGTCCTTGGAGAAGACCAGGACCTCTAGGATTACTCTAGGGAAGTGGAGAGGAGAAAATGGCAGGGGTTGGCCGAGCTTGAGTGCTCAAATTGGTGTGAGGAGGAGGGGGAGGAGGTGCCCTTTTATAAGGGAGGAGAGGGGCACCTTAGGAATATCTCAAAATATTATTTTATATTAAAGTCAAAATCAGTTTATAATGGTTCCAAAGGGTCTTATTTCGAAGCTAAAGTGGGGATGGGTCGAAATCCTATCAACCAATAGAATTTAGACAAGTTTAGGATATTATTTTAACCTTATCAATTAGATTTAACTCTAAGTTAAATAATTTAACTTTTACCATGTCTTTTTGTTTATTTTCACTATATGGTTAATACACTTACTATAACATGCCAAACTAACCCCAAATTGTTTATTATTAATATATATATCCTTATCTAAGTCATTTGGCCGAACCTTAGATTTTTAGGAATAAAATAACAATTAATAATATAATATTTGATTTAAAAACTATTTTGTGTCAATTTTGACACTATTTGATATATGATTTTTGTGAAAGTCATATCAGAATTATATGTTCGAACCAAGTCGATTAAATCAACACTAATATATCATAGTAACCTAGAAAATTAGTGTAATTCATAAAAAGTCTTAAATTACATTTATTTTGGTATTTATATTATCAATTATGTCAATATTTCATTAATAAGATAATTACTGCATCATCTTTGTGTCATAAATATATTAAATTATTTGATGTCTAAAAATTACAAATAAAATACCATCATGTAGGAAATCTTTTTAGCTTTCTAATGAATATTTACAATCGAATTTATCTTATGTATAACCCCATATTAAAAATGATTTACTTATTAAACTTTGATTTTAACTATTTTAACCTTTCTTTAAATAAATTAATAATAAATGTCCTAATCTAATCCAAGTGGGCCTAAATGGTCATATTTTATTCCTAAGTTTGTTTTTGGTCGAATTACACTTGTCCAATAGAATTAGGACATGTGTTAGGGTAATATTAATATCATATTTACCCTTAGTTACCCTATTTACTATTAACTGCGGTAAAAAAGGTAAAAAGTTACTATTCACCAAAAAATTATTTTCATCTCATTGAACCACATTTTAGTCCTTGATATTAACCGTGTCTCTCGGATTTTCGAAATTCCATTCACAGAAGCGGTAAAATTACGTTTTATGCAAAATTCAGTTTTTTAACCTACCACTTAGTAGTTTCACTATTCATCAAAAATTAATGTTTTTCAGAACAATGCCAAAATTTCATCCCAAGCTATATTTCATATTCCAAATTCAAAAATGAAGTCTATTTTACCAAATTCATAACATAAAAGTTGCATTAATTAATTTTATAATTAAATCCCGCTGTTAAAACAAATAGCGTGTTTTTAAGAAACAATATCTATCAAAAGATTGACACTTGTTTATGTCTAGTTTAAATGTGAAATTACATCCAATGACCAACATTGTATTAAATTGTAAAAATATATTCTAAATATACTTTAAAACCACTCAAATTAATGATTTATCACTATTAATTATTTTGATTAAAAAGTTGTTTTTAATTATAATTTAGTAATTTTCACTATTCATCAGAATATGAAAGTTATCCGAAAAGTACCAAAATTTCACCTTAGGCTAAATTCGATACTCCAAATCCAAAAATAAAGTTCATTTTGAAAAATAAGATTTACTGGATTTCAAAAAGTGGTTATTACTATTCTTAACGGCTAGTTTTAATAATATTTTTATAGCATATCGTTGTTTAGTGAAACTCGGTATTGCGTACTACACACGCTATCGAGGAAGGTCGTGATTGCGTGTAATGCAAGTCAAGTCAAGGATGCGTGTTGTGCAAGCTCCTTTTGGTGTAGCGTACAACACAAGACATTAATAAAATTAAAAAGAATATTTCTTTATAAAATCTTGGGCTGTTACATATTACTAGTTCAATGATATTTATATTTAGAAATGTACAAATGTTTCTTGTAGGGATAAAATAATTATATTTACTAATGTTTTGTACCCACCTTAATGAGTTTTTCAAATATTGCTTCATGGTGGAACATTAATTAACTAATTATTACATGTTTCATCCATAAACCACCAATTAGAAGGTCTAAAATGTTAGTTTATTTCGATTAAATGAATTCCAATTACTACTTATGAAGAATATACTTCTATAAATTGGTAATGGTGATTCAACTATTCAACTAATTTTATATAATCTTTTACATTTGGATACTGAATATAAGGGTTAGGTCACGATTAAATGGATTGTTAATTAAATCATATAGATCAAAAGCCTTTATAAAAAGAGAATACCGAATCATCTAGCTATACAATGATATATATATATATATAAGTGACAATGAACATAAATGAATTTAAATTCTTAAATAAAATGATTACCATTAAATGGGGATCCCAATTACAATATAAAGGGTGTTTTCCTATATACCATTCAATTGAAACTCCATATAATGGGACCTATTCTATGTGATGTGAGACCTTCACCCTGACTTGACCATATTAGTAGGAATTAGTTAGTGTAACTATTGATTCCTTATGGTCCTATATGCCACCGATGTCTGCAATTACGTGTAGGAAAAGGGGTGTGACTCCAATATTGAAAGTAATATACATGACAGGTAATATTATTTTTTATCCGTAGACAACTTAACCTTATCTGAGATTTGATTTTGTAAATTTTATGGATTTATTACCATTATGTCTTCATGTAATGTGCTGTGAGGGTGGAAACATCCATTCTCATAAGTTTTTGTGCCCTAATCCACAAGTATTTCCTCCTATAGTTCCACCTTTGAATCCTGATATTTTAGATCTACATGTCAATCATTTGTTTTGAGAGATCTATATAAGATTTATCAACACTATAAAGGTAACACCATAACCAGCACCTAATTTGGTGTAGTTAAAATTATAATTCTAGGAGAAGCATCCACCTACTTTATTCGGGGATAGCGCCCCCCCCCCCTATGATGGAGTCTTTTCTATAATCCATGTTACCTATCATTTTTCATCTAGAGATGCCCATAGAGACACAATTCAAAATCGAAAGCAATATGATTTTTTATTCTTTCATGCCTCAGATGGATGTTATTACCATGGATTCACATCATCGGAGTATGGTTTGGGGAGACTTTGAGATAGTCTTCAATGATTACTTCTTCCCTCATATACTGAGAGTGGGCCATGCTTGGGAGTTTATTACCCTATAGTAGGGTGTTATGTCTATGATGGAGTATTTAGCGTGTTTCAGCAATCTTCTTGATTTTGTACTCACTCTTCCACATGATGAGTTGACATCATATATAAATTTTGATGATGGGATAGTGAATTCTATCTAATCATAGGGGAAAATTTTCTACTTGATGAACATTTATAAAATCGTTAATCAGGACCTATTCCCTACGAATATCTGAAGGGAAGATGACATTATTTTCCTAGGTGGTTTGATACTATGATTGGGAATCATTTCTTCAAGAGGTAAGAAATTTCTATTTGAGTATGCTCATGGGGGTAGTGGTAGCTAGATTAAACCTACTGATAGTTACATGGTATATCACTAGTGAATAATTATAGCGCGTAAGAATCCTTAATGTTCCAAAGACCCCATTGAATTATAAGGATGTTGAAATTTGGCCAATCAAAAACATTTTTGCGGGACCATGACATCTATTTCTAATATATGAGGGTCCATATTATCTCAACCTTCCAAAGTGGGAAATATTTATCCTCTCCATGCAAGTATCTAGAGTACTATTGACCAATAAATCTATGGACATCGTCATGGTAAAGGTAACTAGGCTTCAGATATAAAACAACAATATATTAAGACATCCCAAGTTAGTCAGGTTTTTTCATAGGGTCATTGGTCATTACATATATATGTAGTGTAGTCTACACATAATGAGAAGAGAGGCAGGGCATGTATAGTTCTAGTTACCATTCTATTTTCTTATACATTATTTTTACTTATTTGATAGTGGTGGTTCACATTATTTCATAAAAATGTAAATTATGGAAATTATAGGCCTAGATATAGATTACTTATCTAGTGTAATGACTCCTGAAACACCATTGGAAATATAATTTGAGAGTGTATGACGTTTTAATTAATTCCCCATGAGATATGTGGTCAAACATTTATATGGAACCTCATTTTACTCATGATGTAGGGTCTTGACATAATACTGAGAATGGACTGTTTGGTACCCTATCGTTCTCTCATCTATTGTAATCATAATAGGGTGTCTTTTATGTCACCCAAGGGTGGTAGTTATATGAAAAAGTTTTAATGTGATATCATGATGAGATAGGCCAAACATGAGTACCATGGTCTAGTTGGAATGACAACATATATATCTAGTGTTTTTTGATTGAATAGGGGGTGTGACTTGTAGTTTTACCTATAATAGTGGATCATTTCGTAGACCTATTTCCTAAAAAAAATACATTTCCTTCTATTGGAGAGGTGGGTTTCACTATTGAGCTATTTCTAGTAGTAGAACAAGTTTATATTCCTCCTTATTGGATTGATCCAAATGATATTTAATACCAGGAAAGCTTAGCCAGAGACAAAGTCCCTGACCATTTATTAAAATAAAAGAAAAGTACACAAAATGAACAACATAATCCATAAAAACCAGCTAAATATCATAGAAATCTATCCTATCTCCATAAACAAGATCCATTGCTTCTTCTGCAGTAGCCGACTCCCACTCTGAGCTGTCATATTGTGCCAGAGCCTTGACATACTTCTTTTTGAGATTTAACTTTTCCAAATATAAGAGCTCATCAGAGGACTGCATACCTTTTCCCTTGCGGACAGAGGACCTAGTAGTCATCGGTTTCGACATAGAGGAGTAATACTTCCTTTGCTTCTTCCTTGGCAGAGCAGTCCCAGTATTCTAATTCCTCGACACATTCTTCTTCTCTCCCAGAACTATCTCACTATAGGAGAGTTGGGTCCTGCCACTATTATTATCCTTTTCACTATCTGAAAGATCCCCCCATTTTCCAGAGGCATACACTTATTGGAAACCATTATTTTCTCCTCACTCTGTCTCAAAAATTATATTAGTATAAATCATTGCAAGACATTTCATTTTTTCCTTACGATGAGAAATATTAAGATCAACATAAGGCATCATCTATACTGCCGCTTCCACTTCTCCTCCTGTATTAGTGACAAAATCCTGCAAGACACCATTTTTAGTCATCTTTGGAACTTCCAGCATCAGCAGCAGCTCCTTAGAGTCCAGATTCTCAAACCAGTTGCAGGTTACAGGGACACCCATATTCATATAAGCCATATCCGAATTCTCCAAATACACCTGAGGAATAGGAACCAACTTCATATGGCATGCCCTATCTGTTGCAGTTCAGGACTCAACACCAATGTCACCTCTCAACCTGTCAAAAACCTGTAGCACGGTTGGGTTCAAAGACATCTCTACTACCTTCACACTACAACCAGGCTTCAGCACAACAACAAAAAGATCATTCCTCATCTCCCTCTCCAAATTCCCATCAGAAGTATCCTGAAAAATTGCCAAATTAGTGTAGGGAGTCTCCAATCAAGCTCCATTCCCAGAAGCAACACCGGCATCAGAACACAGTGCAGGTTCCATAGTATAGCTGAGATCCCCATTCACAGTCTCAGACCCATCCAGAACCATCCTAGAGCCATCCTTCACATTCACCTGAAGGAGCCTATCATCAACGCCAAGGTCACAACCACTACTACACTGCGTCTCCACTGCCCGAGAGGAAACACCCAGCTTGGTATTGTGACAAAAGGCCTCTAGGTGACCAAACTATCTACAACCAACACAATACTTAATCCACTATTCAAAGAAGACCTCTTTCATCCAGCAGAATTCCTTCCCATCGGTAATCCAGACACAACGCAAAGGATGCAGGGCAACGTCGACCTCAACACAAATCCACAGGCAAATTGGGTGTGTCACAGCCTCAGCCCGTTGATCTGAGAATAAATACCTCCCAATCATATTACCAATGGAATAGAAAATCGATGGATTTTGAAATGAAAGTGGAAGTCCAGGGAGACTAACCCAAGTTTCAACTGAAGAGGGATCCCGCCGCATGTGAAAGTCAAAGCTCCAACAAGAATAAAAAGAAGGAAGATACAGCGCACCTTCGAGGATCCCTAGACTAATCGGAAACCAAATTCTCCTCTGAGCCAAAACGTACCATAATGTGTCTTCGGTCCAGTAACCTGATGACCACCCTCTCCTTCAGCTTCCATGAATCAAAGACAAACTGAGAAAAAACTTCAACTGAGGGTCGATGAGGACGAAAGCGAGCTACAAAGGTAAATTTGAGCAGCTCCTCAGTGATATTAATCTCTTCCAGTTGCAGAGATAAATGTGATGCCTCCCAGAAGAAATCTAGGGCTTTTGGGTTGAGAGAAATCCTAGGGAAGGGCAGGGAACAAACAACCTCTTTCTCAGACACCGGCAAATGCAAGCCTCCCCCCTCTGATCGGGAGGGGGAGCAAGATCCAACGACATGGATCTAGGGCATCAGAGGTTCGGAGAGCGCGAAGAAGATATCTCCAAATCCAAATCCAAGAACATGGAACATTATAATTCTTATTGTCATAATGATATTTAATAACTCAAGAATATGTTTATGTCCTTGTAGATTAAGGGTTTTATTAAACCCATTACTTTACAGCCTTAAGTGACCATATTATACCCTTATGCTTTGTGTGGATTACTTGAGGTTAAGTAAAAATATAATGAGTAACCATTTTCCCATGCATCACATTTATAGCCTATTTTACTAGGTCTGTAGGGTTTGGTTTTTCAACATGATTAATTTTTCGTTGGGCTATCACCATGTGTGTGTGAGAGCATCCAACATAATACCTATAACATTACATAGAAGATATGTCTTTTACAAAAATTTAGACATGTTTTTCATACTCATGAACTTTACTATAATATTAATTGCTCTAATAAATTATATTTCCACCCATATTTGGATTGATTCGTTGTAGTATTTATGGAAGAAATATTAGTGTATACTTGTACTCAACACAACCATTCCCGAAATTTTGTGATCATTCTGATTACACTAGTATTGTACCAGTTTCATTCTAATATCACTAAATTATTTTTTGGATCAATATAGTAAATTTATGAAGTCACATCATCTCATACGAATGATCATTTTTTGACCTAGAGAAGGTGGAAGCTTTCGATTCCTGGGATAATCCTAAGAACATCATTGATATACATATATTATTGGGGATAGAAGGATATTATAGTATGTTTATAGATGATTTCCCACTTCTTGTATCACCACTCATTTCCCTAAAAAATAATGGTTTAATATTTATATAGTATGAATAATTTTAGAGATCAATTAAGGATCTAAATGGAAGATTGACTTGTGAACCCATCGATATTCAACCCGATCCAAGTAGAAGATATATAGTTTATTTTAATTTTTTAATAATATGTCTGGGATAAATTATAATTTCTAGTGAGGGATTCAAGGATTATGGGTCTCTCCAGGGGGAGACTTCATGTGCATAATTACACAATGCATGATCTAGATCTAGAATTTGTGATTCATGCATTATATTGTTGTAGGAATTACTTACATGGAGATAATTTTGTGTGGTATATGAACCAAAAAATTATTCATGTATATATTAACTCAACTTTAGTTGAATCCTAGAAAAAAATTATTCGTTGAGTACGTCCATCGATTATGTTCCGAGTTTACTTTTATGCCTAGAAAAGGAAATAGAGTGCCTTGTACTTTTTAAAGGAAGAATCAAACACAAGCAATTTAGGAAGCCAGTAGTGAGTGGCAGTTTATGGATATATTTTTTAAGATGAATCTAGAGATTAATGAGTGGCATGAACAACTTTTTCTTATGGATTAAGCAGTGAAATATTTATATTTAGATCAATTGAAAATGGGGAAACATTTGGTTCCCAAAATCATTGTCTTCAGGGAGAGTTTTTCTTTTTAGGAACCACCTATTGGTTATTTCATTGAAGAGGACGAGATCTTGAAAATTTGTGGACTTGTATGGTTACCTATAAAAAATGTGAGATGAGATAATGTGAGAATATATTTACTTTAAATAGGATGAAAATATTGGTCTTATTAATATGTAACATGACATACACTTCCAGAATTTGTGGTTTGGGATGAAAAAGTTGATAACAAGTTTGTTTACTCCACCTTCCACCTATCAGAAAGTGAATAAAAAACACTAATGGTATTATAGTATTTATTAGTTACTACCATTTCTAGAGTGGAAATGGGATTAGTTCACTCTAGATTCCATGCCTGTATTAACAAAATCCCCTCAAGGTAGCAATATAGTGTCGGTAATTTTTGATAGACCGACGAAGGTAACCCACTTCACTCCAATTTGGGAGACCTTTTCTATGGATGAACATGGAAATATATTGGTACATAATATTATAAAACATCACAAGATCCTAGGTATTATCATGATAAATGCATAGATCTGGTTTACTTCTCCATTTTACAATGGTTATTAATGGAATTTAAGTTCATATGTTCTTTTGAGTAGAACATATCAAACTCAGAGGGATAGTTAGTCCGATAGAAATAAAAATGTTTTAGATGAAATGTTTCTGGAATGTGACCTTGATTTTGTGGGATCTTCGGAGTGGGATATTTTCCAAAATAAATTTATTTATATTAATTTCATCCAAGTCAGTATAGAGATGATTTCTTATGAGGCCTTATATAGTTATCCAAGTCGTTCATCTATTCTATAATTAGAGGCATGAGAGGCAGTAATCATGGGACTAAATATCATTAATGAATCATTGATTTAAATAAAATTTGTTATAAATTTTATGTATATAGATCCAGATAGGAATAAGTCATCTACTAATCATCATCACTAACCTCTAGAGAATGATGTAGGTTATCAATGCTTCTTGCATGATTCTCGTATACTAGGTCATTGAAGAATTGGGAGGCAGGGTAAGCTTTAACCTAAATTATTTGGGCCTTTAAAAATCATGTGGAGAGTAAATATGGTATCGTATTGGGTATTTTTATCTCATAGGTACTGATTCATTCAAAACTTATTACTTATTCACAACATCATCATTATTATTCATAATTTTCTATTTCTCTTTATGTTAATGTGGTTGAGATAGATGTTGATGTCTCTTTTGGGGAGTATCCAATTTTTATTTTGGATAATTTTATAATGTCTCTCCGAGGAAGTACATTTCCCCACATTTGTGTGATAGGGACGTATGGCCATGTAAAATATAAGAATTAGGGAGTGAGAGGTCAATTTATATTCTAAGTGGTCAGAGTTATTCTTAGATGATGTTCAACCAACCTCGAAAGGGAAACTAAGAGATGTGGTTTTTTAGGGGGAAGTAGTAAGATTCCATATTTTTCTAGTTATGTTATTCTTTTGATTCTATTTGAAACTTTTTGTGTTTAATATTTTTTGCAATGATAAAGGGTTCTTTAGCTATTTTGGAGATCAATAAAAAGGTAGTAATAGATTATCTACAAGAATTGTTTTTTCAAAAATTGACTTTGATAGACATCGTAAGCTTAGGATGACCCCATGAAACTAATATTTATGACATAAATTCCCAATTAGGAAATAAATACTATGATACCTATAATATACAGTTTAAATTATATTTTTCCTTCTGTTGTTTTGTCCTTATTTCTTCTTCTTCATCTGTTATTTCTCAAAAACAACAACAGAAATAGAGATCTCCTCCCATCATCCTTCACATAAAATTTTAGTGATTTCCTCAGTATGGTGTCCAGTTCAAGTTCCATCAGTCATATTCGATAATACTAAAAAATTATGATTTATATTGGTAACATTATCATTTTCTTTCTCTATTATAGGTGTTTCCCTCATGTAAGCTAATATTCAATATTTTCATAGCACTTTTTATTTCTTGTGCTTCACTCGATACATCATGAGTTAAAGGCCGATATAGGATGAGAATTCATCGACTACCATAAGGTATTTGTTCTAGTAATTCTTCCATAAAGTAGAGTTGATTTATATTATGAGTTGTTGTGATAGAAAGAAAACATTCCAAGGATTACATTAACAATAAAAATATCCTTATTTAAGATGTTGGCCTTGTTAGTGGAAACCCTTAGATCCTTATATATTATCGGAGGTTTCCACCTCAATATGAGCGATACCTATGGGTTTTATCACTAAATGTATTGACTTATCAAGTTATAATAATCCCAACCAACCTTCTAAGTGGTGTCAGTTTTACACCATAATGAATGGATTAGTGCGTGTATATTGAAATTGAGGGGTACAACCATGTTAGGTGATAACTATACGAACAATAGATTATGCCTTGACTAAATAGAAGGGTAAATGAAATGTAAACCATCCATTTTTGTATATTTAATCATGGATGAAATTATTTATGGTTTATGATACTCAATCACGGAATCCCATATGTCAGTGATACAAGGGAATAACATCCCATATATCCATCATAGTCAAGAATAGAACCATGTATATCTATTATACTTGAAAACAAAGCCCCATATAATTTTGATACTACAGAATAGTGTCCCACACATTTATGGTTCATGCGGATTGAGTTTGAAATAATTTTGAAACATAGGTGTGGTTCCCCTTAGGAATTATTTAACATAGGCATAATGTTTTTTTTCATCATCAGATCTTATAACTATCCCTGGACTCTTGAATTACACCTTGGGTCCTATATGATATTAGTTTAAATATATATGGGTATCAATTTTAATATATATATATATATAGAATATATATATACAAACATACATATCTATATGCCTATATATTTCCACATGTTAAGAGATATCTAGGATTAGGCCAAAGCAAGTAGTGTCACATAGGTGTCCATTAAGAACCAGTGAGGACTCATTTACAATTAATTTCAACATTATCTTTGTAATTAATATAATATTGATAATTTTATATGAATCATATAGATTATACTTGATGCATTTAGTGGTAGACTACTATGTATATCTCTTAAACTATTTTGTATTCCAATTGTTTTGCAAATATACCTACTAGTTCCATGTAGAGACAAAGGGAAGTGTCTAGTTATGGGTTTTTTATTTCCTTCCAAGGATGGAGTACCCAATTATAGAACCAATCTTATTCTAATGATGCTATTGGAAATATATTTCTGTATTTTTTCTCTTGTACAACTTTTGTTATATTCCCTTTACTTTGCTTGCGTGTATTTTTCCCTTTTGTAAAGGATACAAACTTAGAATAATTTTTTTGTATATGATATTTATTCTATCCATTCATTCTTATTTTTTATATTCATATGTATTATGATTGAATATTTAATTTATTGTTTCCACTCATTAAATTAATTATATACTAACATTCCAAGCTATAATGGTGAGAGTATAATCTCCATACCATACCATCATACGCCATCATTACTAGTTGGTATCCTCTGGAATACAAGGAGGCCTGCTTGAGGCCATGTAGTGAACCAGATCATGGCACCAGTTTTGTTGCACCTTGGTCAATAGGGTACAATAAACAATCATACAAGTATAATATTAATACTTTTATTCATTAATAGGAAGATTATCATGTGCGGATAAATAATATAGATAACACGTAAATCACATTATAGAGATAAATGATTTCTTAGGATAATCACATGGAAAAGGTATTATTCTTCATTAAGGGTTATAAAAAGTAGTGAATTTATATTACTAATTCGAATGTATAAATTTATTATTTCATATTATATAATTAATCTTGTATTTTTCGGGAATTATCCTAAAGAGAGAGAATAATAGTCACCTATTGTTGTATTATTTTTTAAAAGTTTTATGATAAGAATTATATAAATATTTAAGGATTGTTTATAATTAAAATTGGTATTTTTATATTTTAATTATAATTAATATTTCATGATGATATTTAAATAAATATATGTGTGGTGATCACATGTGTTTTGATTGTTAATTGATGTTTCCATTTTTCGCTTATTATATAGTGTGATATGTGATGGGTAGTATTTTATTATTTATTTTTTAGCTTAGTGAATTTATTTATGGAAATAAACAAAATAATTCCAATGATGAAATAATTTTAAGAATGAAAAATATTCGCTTTTAGATTCTTTCATTATTTGTTTTATTAAATTTTTAAAAAAATTACCATTAGAATATTTATAATAATTTATATATATTATTATTTGTTAACATTACTTTCATATTCTCAAAAATAATATTCATAACAAACTTGTTAAATAATGATGTTATTAAAATGTTTCTATTTTAAATAGTAACTGGTTGGGGATAAATTAACTCATTCCCTATTTCTAGAGTTCCAAATGACTTGATGTTTTTGCCATAATACATTTTCCCATGTCAAAATCTTAATTCATTAATATATGTATTCTCAAGGTATTTAGAAACTTTAATTATTGTTTCATACATTTTTTGTGGTTAGGAACCTTCAATTTGAAATGGGATAGAGGGATGGTGTTATTTCGACTGATTATTTATTTGATGGATGAGCAATGGGTCTGGAACCTATGTTATAGAGATGTTCGATACCTAAAATTTTGGGGAAATTTTTTACACTATAAAATATATTGGGACAGTATGGATGTTAAGATGACTTCAAAGTGGGGTTATTATTCTTATGTATTTGTTGATTCTTTCATGATGGTTGGATGGCTAGATGGTATTGTTATGATCTATTCTTACTATGGAATTTTGTGTTAATGTAGCGCACTTTGAGTGAATCCTGTAGGTGGATGATTGAGATTATCCATAAGAACCTATATTATTAATAAATAAAAAATTAACTAATTAATGAATATGGATAGTTTATGTCCTTCACTTATGATGATGACAAACATTATAAAATAAGTTAAAAAATAATATTTTCTTTCGCACATTACGTAGAAGATTAAAATATAAATCATGGTAATTGAATATAGAATAATATTAATTAGTTGATGACAATTTATTAACATTTTTCTTTATTATTATATGATTTCTTGATACCTATACCTTAGTAGTGGAAGTTAGTGGTCATGTGTGATGATATCGGCAGTTGAGTACAATGCTATGTATTTTACCTTACAGAGACTATGAATGGTATTATTTGTAAATATTCTAATTTAATTAACTTAACCATCATATAAGGTATATAAAACGGAACTAAAATTTTGTGGGGGTTTCTTTCTTTGACATCCAAGATGGTGAGAGAATTAATGGTTGACTTATCCATCTATGCTAATCCCCCATCTAGGCATAGATGTGTTGGAATATCCAAGGCTATAATGTCTTATTATATATGATTTCTTCCTACTAGGGATGTTATGTATCATAGTTTATCCAAAATATATGTGTGGTTTGATATTTCTTGAGTTATTTCACTTACTTCTATATGGTTTTGGTGGATTATGTTTCCCATGGGTGAACATGCATGGGATGTGTTGTCATGAGGTATCATGGATTTACACAGGCTATAGTGGCATCCAAATATATAGTTAGATGTTGATTGGAAGGTTATGATGGTGAGATGGTAATGATGATAGATTCCAATATGATATTTTATGCTCTATATGGTAGATAAGTATGTAGGGTAAAGGCCTCACTCAGAATTTGGATGTCTTACATATGAAGTGTATGAGACCAATATGTATGACATTTGGCCTGATAGAGACAAACTAGTGAAAAAGGTTTAAATGAGGTGCCTTCTTTATAAATATTATTTTTATATATTGTCTTAATTAAATGAATTCCATGGTGAGTGAGCCTTTATGAGGATGTAAATTTTGTTTTACTTATGTTGGTGACAAGTTCGTTTCATTTATTTATTCTCTAGGATTTAGTATGCTTCTTACCAAATTTTCGTGGGAGATTCTTGGAAGGATCGGTCTAAATCAAAATGTGATTCTCACCATATATATATATATATATAATAATTTTCAATTAAGTAGGTATCTATTGGTTCTTTGGATAATCATTTCTATCTCAGAGGAGTTTTTGAGTAGTTTTATTGAGTTTCTAAAGACCATGGTCATTGCTTGGTTTTTCATTTGGTAAATATAGTTTTACTTTTAGTTATTGTATGAAATTAAATGTATTAGGTTTGATGAGTGATTTTATGTATTTTATTTTAGTAAATCATTCTTATCTATTAATGTTTAAAATTATATCGGGTAATTCCTTCCATTTGGGTGATCGGTATATCATGTGTTCTAGTGGCCATCACATGGCCTCTTGGGAAGGGTTTCTGGAATCATTATATCTATATATATATATATATTGTTTTTCAATGATGAATACCTTTTGAGTGAAGGGATCGTGATATAATGTAATTAAATAATAATTTTTTAGAGATATAATGAATATTGGAATTATTAAATGGTTAGGATACATGGTTTGGTTGGGAAAAAGTATTAGATGTTCATAATATTGTTGTAAATAAGGGTGACCAGAGAGGACATGAGAATTTATGGAAACCTATGATTGGAAGAATGAATCAATAATTCTATCAAATATTGTAATAAAATATAATCTTCTTATGGGTGAGATACCTAGGGATGGATCATGAAACATGATTGTTTATCACCTTCAATTGACTTTTGGATACACATTGGAAAATATTTGGAATTGAATTAATTGTTTGACTAATTGATTATCCTTAAAATTATAAGTTGAATGGGGTTTTTTATATTCTGTGTTATGTTGTTATATATATATTGAATAAGGTGTAATTCTTCATTAGGTTTACATGGAGGATTCTCAATTGGTTGTTCTTGTTGATCGTCATGACGTAGAGGTCAGTGATAAAAAAACATGGATTAGGAACTACGAGAGTCCAAACCCTATGGTTTTTAATAGCACTAAAGGTCAATATCATATCAAGATAGAGAGGACTAGATATACAAGGTGGATATAGTCTTTACTTATATATGTTTCATGATGGAGTAGTGGGATTCTTTAATGGTGACAATACTTCATGGGATAGCTTAGAAATATGGTCTTTTATTCATAAAGAATTATTAGGTGTTTGATGTTTAGAAAGAGATATTCAGGTAGCAATTCCAAGATTAAATTCAGTATTTGACTATTAGGAAATATTCTCAATTGGAAACACCTTCCCTTAGATAAGGGAGATACACTATTCATTAGTTTAGTATCGTCTAAACAAACCTTTTATATTATTCTTTTAATATTATTCTAGATGAGGATCCAAGAGAAAAGAATATTTAGGAGCCTTTAGATCTTGAGATCTAGATCCATTTCACCTCATTAAGGTTTAATTCGTACATTGAGGTACTTAGAAAAGGAAAAATTCATCAGGATGACTTTTTCTAGGACTGTTTCATTATATGTTGGGATTATCCCAGACCTACATGGAGAAGTTATGTGACTAGTGGTTCTTAATTATCCATTTTTAAGAATAATTTTAAATATATAGAGATACATTTTTATCCTTATTTAACAAATTTCACAGAGGATAGTATTCCCCAAACCCAAAATAGTGAATTAGATGTTTTTTTCTTTTCATGTTGTGGGTGTGGACATCTGTATTGATAGTTTCGACCTTCCAAAAATTTCAACGTGCCTCTGGTGTCCTATTCTGGGCCCATCCTTTGTAGTGTTATCAGTTGAGGAATCATCATCTGTAGGATTTTCATGATTATAGTCAACCGATATGGGCTGTTTAATTCAAATTAAACCACCAATTATACCTCATCCTTAGGGATATTATATACATTAAATCAATTCATGTTGTCTCAATCAGGTCTAGAGAGGTTGTGGGGTGGGTTATATCATGATGCATTCTTTAGAAATTCATGTTCTGTGTGAGCATGATAAAGAATGAGGTACGATAAATTCTAAATTCTTCTTGATTTTATTCCTTGTGTAATTGTATATAAATTCACCCCTTTCACCCAACCATTTATATTCTTTAGGGAATTAGTTGGAGGGTTATCTAGTTTTCTTAGAATTTAACACATCAGTTAGAGTTTTGAATATTGAATATAATGTATGAAGAGACTTTGAGTTAGTTCTATGGAAGTACTAGAAGGGATGATAATTCTTATGTTTTCAAATATATCCACATAAAATCATCCTTATCATGGATTGTCTATTTTTGGTGTGTTATAGTGGATTGATTTATCAAGTACATCATATTTTATGATTTTTGTGGAGGTCGGGTGATGTCTATTAGAGAGTAATTCACTTTAATGAGTTAAACGACTATGGATATTATATTATCCTATATAAAAGAGTTTATGATGATTTATTAAGATGTTATTGTAGTAGAACATCCCAAGGGTGGTAAATATTTCTCTAATGTCTTTTCTAGAGAGGTGTTGGTATTACCCCCTCATCGATAGGTTGAGTTTGGCATATATAAGTAAAAATATGATTCTCTTATATCGATGTCCATATATTAGATGTGTGATTATGATTTACAAGAGAATTAAATTCAATTTTATTTTCTCATATATATAATATTCATTCATCTTGTTGTGTTTCCTTATGGAACACCATTTTTGTTTATGAAGATGTAAGATGAGAGTCTCTGGGTATTTTTTAATTATCTACATTCGAATTACGTGATAGTGAAAAAATATTTTACACTCCCATGTATTGATAATATATTTAATTAGTGAAAAGTAGTTATATAGTTCTCAATGATATATTTTTGGATTGGATATGATTCTATTCAGGTGATGGATGTGAATAACCCAAATATTTCTTTATATGTTTTTACAAGCATTATGAGTTAGTTGTGATGTCATTCACCCTATCGAACACTCAATATGGGTTCATGGGATTGATCAATACTATGTTCCCTATGTTTCTACACAAATTCATGTTGGTATTTATTGATTATTTATATACATTTTTAATTATAGAGGATGTGCATAAATTTAATTTGTAAGTTCTTTTGAGAGATTTTCATTTTCATTAGTTGTTTTGGGTGCTGTAGAAATGTGTGTACAAATTCAATGATGTTTTCATCTTTGAAAAATTCATGTATCATCATTGAATTTTTTTAATCCTTAAAATATTTTTTTGGAGGATTTTCATGTTGCTATGATAAAATTTACAGAGGTGCCGAGGTTAATTGTTCAAGATGTATATTATATTACCTTCATACAAAAATTCTCCTAGATTATAACTCACATGGTAACATTTCATTAATAATATAGACTACAATAATCAAGATTTGGTGTTTATTTTATTGGTAAAATAAATAATATATTTCACCATAGAGTATCAACCTATTTAGTAGTCTTAGGAGTCTAGATTCATGCTTTATTTCTATTTTTTATTTGTAAAACAATTTCATGAAAACATTTATTTCATCCATGAATACCATTAATTTATTAATTATAAATATCTTGGGGAATGGAAAACATAATAAATGTTGAACTAAAATTATGATAGTGGGAAATCTGAAAATGTAAAATATCATGAGTATAAAGGGAAAAACAATATAGAGGATTTAATTAAAAATACTCATACCATTTAATAAATAACATAATAATGAAATACATCCATAGACTAAAGTAGACACATGGATAACAATAACTAATTTATCCCAAAATGAAATTCCTAGTTTGGAAAATTAATGATCTTAACATAAATTCATTTTCCAAAATATCATCAATATTACAATCAAGGCATTTCCCAAGATAATTGCTTTGAATAGATAGGTATAAACCCAATACCCAAATAATATGGCCTCCTATTTTGTGTAATTAATCTTGCAGATGCATCATGGGGATATATATAAATAGGTAACACTCAAAACTTGAAAAACCAACTCATTCACAATATATTTAATGATAAACACAATATATTCCCAAAATGACTTTTAAATCAATATTTATCTAAATTTAATCAAGAATAAAAATTTTTTTCCTTGTTAATAAAATAAAAATCTCAATAAATATCCCATAATAGATACCATGTAAAGAAATACTATATTGTTGAAAAAATATCATTATTTAGAAAGTGATGTTGTTTAAAAATTTTATACATAAATTATGGACATACAGGAGAACAAAATGTTCAATGAAATGATATAGAGTCATAGGGAATGTGATCATGAGAAAGTTAATGACCACAAAACTATAATCATTAAAGGATGAATAAATATCATCAATTACAAAAAAAATGTGTTTTTTAAAGTAAAACCACGCCTATCCGAAATAGAAAATAAAATAGAAGAAAAAAATTAAAAATAACTTCCATTAACATTGTGTAAGAACAAAGTGATAAATTAGTTTCACAACTATGGTCATTACTAATAATAAGTACCCTTGTATTTTGATAAAATTTTAAATAAAAATTCATAAAATATTGAGAAAAATATTTTCTATGAAAATAACTATGGAATCATGTAATTGAATCATCAATGTAAAGAATATTTATGAGGGTTGTAAATTTCGTTCCTATGGTAAAACATAAAATAAATATTCTATTCAAAACAATGGAAAAAAATCCAAAATTATATCAGTGTGTAAATGACATAGACATTTATTTTAAAACACTATAAATATGTCAAATATGGTGGAAATTTACGTAAAATACTTATTTATGTTTCAATAAATATATTCATAAATCATTTAAAAGATCCACTACATATAATAACATTAGTTTGGAGGAAAAAATTAAAATATTAAAAAATATTCCTTAAGCAAAACTCACCTGTTAATTCATGACATAAGAAGAGAAGAATTGGTTAATTAATATTTAAAACCAAAAAAATAAACAGAGGAGATGAAAATATATGTGGTTTAATATCTTATCATAATATATTCTGTAAAAAGTAAATCTTAAAATAAACTATCTACAAATGAAATGAAATTTTAATAGAAATATCATACTTGGACTCCTATTTAGCCATACACATTTCATATTCTTGCGTAATTAATATAGATGTATTAAATACATTATTAATAAAAAAATTCATCTATATTAAATTATTTATGGTCCATTCATAATATGTTTTCATCCATTCAGTTAATTTTTCTTGTTTACATTAACAACTTAAGGTTGTTAGGTGAATTTGTAAAAAATTACATTACAGTATTTACCATTGATAAAGGTGCTATAAAATAGTTCCATCATCTCTATAATGTTAACAATTTCATCTAAATAATTATTTTCATTACAGACAAATTTATAATTATCATTTTATTTTTTAATATAAAATATGAATCACCTATCTTCATGTAGGTTGTGTTCCACACTTAAACTGAAACTAAGTTATCATTCTCAAATGGATGGAATGTTATGATTATATATTGTATATTATATTTATAGATTTATAATACCTTCATAAATATCATATATATTCATTAATTATATATTTATTATAGTCTAAACAATCCTGTCATGAAAAATGAATTACACTCTTATGTGGTTAGTGTAGGTTATATAAATGCACACGCGATATATTTTTCTCCATTTAATAGAGAGAAGATAGAAAATGTACACACCATTAACATAAAAACATATATTTATAGTTAATGTACTTATGTAAATATATTAATATGGATATTTATTATTTGGTGTAGTTCTATAACGAACTAAACATGAGAAATATCAGTAAGAACATATACCTCGCCTTTTTGAAACCTCTTTGGTTAAACCTTAATCTTCATTGAAGTTGTAGTTTGGATACATCAAGACCTATATAGAATTGTTATTGATTTATGGAATTTATATTTTTTAGGATTATATTAGAAAAGTGGATCTAATAGTGTTGAGAAGACAAAAGTGGGGGTTCATTCTTATATGTTTGGTGAGTGGAATACTTATATTTATTAAAAAAATATAAATATTAGACATGTCATACTCATAAAAAATATGAAATTAAAATAATAATATTTTTAAGATAATTTAATAGGACTCAAAATACCATTATAAAATAATAATCGAGATGATTTTTATGAACTTATCATAATGTTTTAAACTAAGCTTAACGTATTACCCTTTTACCATGGTGAGAATATTTTTTCCAAGAAAATTATTTATAATGGTGAAAATTATCATTGGACTCATTTCTAATTAAATCATAATGATCAAAAAAGTTTGAAAAATATTTCAACATTAAATTTTTATATGTCTGCTAAGTTATTAACAATATAAGTATGCAAAATGAAATGAAATGGGTTTCTTTTTTAGAAAACAAATTTGATTGTAACTTAAAAATAATCATATAAAAATATAATAAATTTTTAATTACTAGGGAATTAGTTATTTAATGTTTACTAAAAATATTTTATGTTACTATAAAACCAAATCCAATACATAATGATACTTTGAAAATAATTTATATAATGACAATAAATAATAAATTTTCAAAAAAACAACATTTTTTCAATATTCACCCAGATATCAGGTATTAGTGAAAAATCCCAAAAAATAACCCTACGATAGTTATTATATGTTGAAAAAAATATTTTAATTTTATCAATAAGAATTAAAAATTATAAAGAAAATAAATCTAATATCTTCCCAAAGACATTAAACCCTTTTATTAAATAATTTTATTTTTTATGAATTAAAATAATTTATTCTTATTTAATTCTAATTAAAACCCATTAAATGATTGAAAATTATTTTATTTTAAATGTTATTAATAAATTAAATTTTAAAAAATTATCAATAGTGATAATAATAATTTATTAAGATAAAAATAATTTTCACACACATAAAATAGTTTTATAAAAAATATTTCTTTTTACCATCAAATGATTTTATCTCAATTTATATAAAATGAAAATAAATGTATTAATGAATATTAAAAATATTTAATATATAATCCATAAACATTCACTAAGATTAATACTCAGAATAAGGGAATTTTTTATTTAAAATTATTCGTAAATAAAACCATCTTTTAGAGAAATTTAACCATTTAAAAAATAATCATTCATATCCTTATTCGATATAATTATTATCATTCAAAATTATATATCTATTTTATAAGAATTAAAAAAATTAATAGGAAATAATTTCTACACATATTTCATAAAGTTAATACTCTATTTCAAACCTTCAAATACAACATCAATGTTAAATGTTCATATTAAAATAATAAATGTATGTTGTATTTCATGGTTCATTTATGTTTTGTGTAGCATGTATCACAAGCTATTGTACATAGTATTTAATAAAATCTAGGGTTTTTACATCCACCCATCTATATAGATATTTCTTCTTCATAATTTTAGTTAATTTTGATCATATCATATCATAATAATGAATATCGTTATGAATTTTAATTTCTTTGATGGGACTTGGTTTAATATTATTTCAAAAAAATATATTTCTTAAATAAAATTTGTTCCTTTATAATAATTATAATTATGATTTTTTTTCTATAAAAACCACATGATATTTAAGGGATACCTTCCTCCCAAAATTTGAGAGACTTACCATTAATATCTTGAGAAATTATAAGAAAATATACTTAATTCATTTAATTCTCCAGATGTGCATTGATCATTTTTATACCTCTAATTAATGACATATTCAAATTGATGAGTTAATAAGAGGATTATTTCCACCCCAAATCACTAAAATCATCTATTAAAATATCTTAAGATAAATTAATGTATGGTGTTATTCGTTCTATGAAATATTTTCTGATATGTGATTCCTCTCATTAAACAGCATTTATTAAAATAAAAAATTGGTTAACAAAACTAAAAACAGTATTCGATAAAGTAAACCATAAAATTAACAATAAATATCCAAAATAAACATAATTTCACCCAATGTTAAACATTAATCATTGAACCACAAAAGTGTTTAGAATATGTTAGACCAAATCCAAATGCATCCTAATCATATTATGACATGTATTTTTTCTAATTATCATTAATTCAAAATACACACTATCCCAAAATTTTTTATATGACTGTCAGGGTATTCCTTTTATTAATAAATAATTAAATATTCCATCCATAGAGAAAATATTTTATGAAAAGAAACACTCTAAAGTAATGATTTTGACATGAGCAATTTCTCTAAAAACATATTTCCATATAGAGTCCCCCAAATTATTAAAAAGTTATTATCATGATCTCCGTCTCTTTTATAGTATACCAAGATAAAAAAAATTGATTAAATTATGAAATTATTAAAGTAACACATTATTATTTGGCAATTTTATTGAATAATTCCTCATTTATATATACAAAAACACTAAATATTAATGATTTCTTTCATTCCCTTACAATCCTGAGATAAATGTACCTTATCTCCACACATGTAAAAAATTACCAATCTCTTTTAGCTTTCAAATAGATGTTTCATTCCATAATTGTTACATGTTTAAATAGTATTTATTCCCATATTCAATATCACCTTATTTATTTTTCTATGGTGCCCAATCAAAATTTTCTCATCTAGATTTTATTTGAAGATATATCACTTCATGAATTATTTATTTATTTGATACCACTTGATACAATATTATCAAATGATAAAAAATTGATAAACTAGTTCTCTTTGGAGTAAGTTTGTAAATATACGAATGAAATAGGAAATTTAAATTTATGGATTAATTATGTAGTCTGTATCATTCGACGATATTATGATAAATTTTTACTTAATATTAAATAATATATTGTTCTTACTCCTATATTAAATATAGAAATTTCATTTACCTATCATCTTGTTCTTATTGAGGAAATCAATTCTCAAATAAATTCAACTTATTCCTTCTTTATTCCATCGCCTATATATACTCTTCTTCATTAGTATTTTGATCCAATGAAATCCATTTATCTGTATCTCGTTTTGAAAAAAATTTGTGAGAATAACCATATCACATTCATTATAACACAATTCCATAAATCTCTTTTCACGTGACCTTATCAATAACTCCACAACCAATAGATTAATAATTTCATTAAAGGATGGATGTAATAGTCCAAACTTCTCATACAAAGATGTTACACCTTTTTATATTGGTATTCATTAAATTGCAATGAAACTCAATTGGGGATCATAAAGATATAGTTCCTTTGGATAATAGACTCAAAATATTATTATTTCAGGAAATATATTCAATATATCCCTTAAAACACTTAAAATTTGTAATTTTATTATACATACCATACATAAAACTTTTCTTCATAACCGGAGGAAAGGAAACATAATTAAGGGTGAGCTCATATACTGAGTAATGGTGAACAGGGATGATATATTTTAATTACATGAGTATACTATTATGAGAACTTGAGAGTAGCATTTGAAAAACATACCCTATATATATATATATATCAAATTTCACAGTATTGATCCATATAAAAAATCATGGTAGTTCATAGGAAATGAATCATAATGAAGTCATTGAACATGTGCCACGAGAGAATAAAAGGGACATAAGGAATTGAAATTTTTTCTTACACATAAGTATAAATACTTTTGTCTATAGTAGTCATGGATCATTTCAAAAACTATCATAGTGGAATAGGTTCACTCCCCAAACCATCCTAGTAGTCATAAATCACTACCAAGATTATCATAATGGACATAGTACCTTAATAAATTGAGAACACTCCTCATTCCATTCGTATTTATCTCCTGAGACATCAATATTTATCCAATGCATTGGATGGAGATATTAGTCCCACATATCTTTGGTTATAACATAACCACTGTTATTTGTTATCATGTAACCAACTTCCTCATATATATAATAACAAACAAAACATATTGAAAAGATTACATATGTGTTCTACAAGATCATAAAAGGTTCTTTATATCTGAACAGATGAAAAGAAATGGTTGTCATAACCATTTCATTATAACATAACTTGTTTGAAAGAAATTGGTTTCAAAATCATTTAACCATTTCATAAATGCATAAATTATTTCAGATGTTACAGGTTTCATAAAAATTTTATCATAGTATAACCAGTGGAATAAAAATAGGTTTCTAATCATATTATCATCATAATCATAAAACATATAATGAAATAATAGGAATTGTATTCATGGAACATAATCCTAGTAAATAATATATAACATTAGAGTATTTTAACTTAGATGGAAAATTATTTGGAAATATCCCTTGGAATATTTAATAAGAGAATATATTTTATTTGTAAATCTATTTCTAAACCGTAAAATTCATAAAATATTTTGGAAATTATTTTCTTAAAAAATAGACTTAAAAACCTATAATAGATTATTTAATAATCATTTAAAAAAATAATGAGGAAAATATATTATCCACTTTGAAAATAACATTTTAAAACATAAAACTTTTTTAGAATAAATTTTGTTGAAAATAACCCTAAAATAATATAATGGACTCCTCAAAGAAAATTATCATCATGATGGTGGGAAATTCCATTCAGACCATCCATGTTAAAAAAAATATTCCTTTCACATTCCCAATAATATCCATATTGGCATTGTTTAGAAAATAACCTAATTATTTAATTCAAAAAAATTTGTAATAAGTAAAACATGGTTAAAAATTACTTTATTAAATCAATTGAATATTATTAAAAATTTAAAACATTTATATAAAACAATTTTTAGGATGAAAATTTGTTTTCAACCGATGATAGAGATTAAGGAGATTTATCTTAAAAAAATTATTCTGAACTCTTGAGTACTTAAAGAGAGGAAAATGAAAGGAAACTTTTATTCTCTAAAAACTGAAATATGAGAAAGAAATAAATGAGTTTATTTAGATAGATCTTATAATTTCATTATTTGAAGTATAATCAAGATCAATTGTAATAAATTATGTGATTGTAACACAAAATCCTTACAAATTTGGTAATTGTGATTCATACGACCCATGAAAAAATAAAAATAATTGAAATATATTATATCAGGAGAATAAATAAATTCTAGATATTAAAATTAAAAATGGATTTATACACACATAAAAAGTAATATAGGTTCATAAAATAACATATGTCTCACAGAAGGAAAATTTAGACAAAAATCCATTACCGCTTTGGAAGGTTTTTCACTGTAAACCCCATTAAAATGATTATCAAATGTATTTGTAAAACCACATTATTTTATAGATTAGATTAATAATAAAAATTCATGGGAACTATATATAATAAATAAAATATACAAATTCTTGATGTGTCTTGTTTCTCATAGTCAATAAATGTATGTCGGAAATCTGTTACCTTAGTGTCATCTTATTTTGTACACATTAAAACAATCATGTATAATAAAGATAAGTTTATTGTAAATATATTATAGAATCGTAATAATATTTATCATTCCATATATGAATTACTTAACACCTTTTATTACCCATTTATCAAGAATTCCTTGTTAAAATCATGTTTATGTTAATAATTTCTTTATTTTTTGGATGTGTTTTGATTTGTACGTTTTGAACCTCTTACATTGATCATGGTTACATAATCTCTAGATTGTTAAGCCTGATATTAGTATCATATATGTTCAGTATGTATATTCTTATATTTATAATTAAAAATTAGCGATAGAAAATTAAATACAATATTTATGGTGATGGTAGGAAATATGTACACATGAATGTTGTTTAAATATTCTTGATGGAATGAAAGATAAAATGGAAAATATATATATTACCATAAAAATAATTTTTTTACATATATATCAATTATTTTCATTAAAATCATATTTTTTAATTTACATTTATAACATAAATAAACCAAATGCACTTGTGGTCCTGGCCTAGTGGTTAAGCATATCATGTAATCATGCATCAAACAGGGTTCAATAAATAAAAACCTAAATATTTTGGGATTCATGGAATGGGGTATAGTGTGTGCTCAACATCTTATGGTGGGTGTAATTTGGCACTGTATTCATGAGGGTAGTGGGGTGGTCAATATAATGGAGGGGTCTTATTGGTCTCTTCTAGTGATGGGTAACATACTATGTGTGATGGAGGAAGAGTAGGGGTGATGGAAAATATAGCGGTTCTGAGATGGGGGATCAGATTGATGGTTTAATGGCTGGAAATAATTGGCTTCTGTGGGGGAACATAGTGCCTATTTCGGGCTGATGAGAGGCAGGTCAACACTGAGGCTCTGGTGATGGTTATGGGAGTCTCACTGGGTGATGTATAGGTGAGCATCAGTGGGCTATGGAGGAACGTTAGTTTCCTATTGTAGATGACAAGATTCCGGTGGGCATGGGCTGTATTGGAGTAACTTATCAAGAATCAGACCTCTTGGAAGATGGATGATGTTAGAAACAAAACACAAGTGTGGTATATCTAGAGAAGACATCATGAAATTATGCATAGGTAATATTATACTGATTAGGCTTACTGGTTGGCTGCTTTGATTAATACCAACAACTAGGGGATGTGTCTGTTCTGGGTGTATTTGGGCCTTCAATAGTCATGTATCAGGCTTAAGTGACATTGCGCTTATAATACATTTAAGGTTTTCCCTCATCCAAACTAAAATGGTGGGAAAAAAAATAAAAATTATACCCTTTGGCTTTAATGATGAATCACATCACTACATGTGGAAGTAGTCCCCCAAACACATGAGTGGTGTTATCATATTCCCATGGAATGGAATATAAGGAGACATATATGATATAATATTTCTAGAAGTATAGTAATATAATATATTTAATATATAAACATTTCATCCAAAATTATATACAACTAGGGCAGATTGTGATGTAAAATAAACAACATCATTTTTTGAGGGTGTAGTCCTCTATACCCACGAATGACAATTTCACATCTCATTTGATTGAAGGGAATATGGTTGTAAGTCATTCATTTAACATAAAAATATAAAAATATATGTAATATACATTTTTTATTTTATCACCATGTATAATTAATATTTTTAGGATGTTTAAGAAGAAACAACATAAAAACCCTCATTGAAGAACATTACCTCCTCTTTGGACAACCTCCTTAGATTTTCATTAAAATCGTACCTTGGTTGGATCTCTGAAAACAATTGATATTATATGATAATATGAGGGAATTAAGGACGATATTTGGTATGGTATATGTGGAATAAAGTTTTGTACATGTGAATAGGAGAGCATAGGGGTCTCCAATTATAATTGAGGTGAGTGGTACACTTGTAATCTGTGAAATAAAAAATGTGTACCCGTGTTTTTCAAATGAAAAAAGGACAATAAATAATACATTATTTATCCTATTGGATATGACTAATAAATATTTCCACCAAATGGTTGTTAGATAAGTTTTGGGCCATTTTAAATATTATCTTTGTAATTTAAACCCCCACTAGATAAACCCATTTCCCTTAAACCATAAAAAATAATTTTTACTAATTTTTATATTAATTTTGGTAAATATTTATATTTAAATTATTAAATAATATGAATAATTATGAATCAATATATGTAATATTTTTTTTCCATTTTCCATTCATATAATTATTGTTTTTTAATTTAACATTAATCACATGGACACGATAATAAAGCGATTTTCCAAAGAGAAAATCTTCAAAATATTAAAAGTATTTATATAAGAATAAAAATATGAAATTAATTTCAGAGACCTATATGGGATTAAAAGATATATAATTTTACTTATTTTAACTTCAATAACAAAATAACATATATTTTGTTGTTTTTTAAATCCTTTAGTATAAGTGAAAATTCCTAATAAAACCCAGTATTTTATACTATTCATCAAAAAATTTATCATCTTAGAAAATTATCAAAAATAAACCATTACATAATTTTGAAAATATATTTGAAATAATTAATTTAATTTTTTCAAATATATTTTATTAAATTAGAGAAAATTAATTTTCAAATAATTTTGAAAAAGGTGACAAAACTTCTTTCAATAATAATACAGTTTTATCAATTAAATTAGATTTATAATTTTATCTTTTCTATAAAATACATAAGATGAATTCTAAACAATTTATTGATTGTATACTATATAAATTTAATTAAAATTTTCCAATTTTTTTTGTTTTTATTTATTGAGTTAAAACATGTTTTTTTAGAAACAATATTTCCATAAAAAGATTAATTTTATTCTCAGATACATTTTATTTTCATTTCTAACTAAATAGTTAACAAAGAATTAATTTTATATAAAATATTCTACCATATATTATAATAATTGAGTTAATTCTATTCATAACATCTATACCAATGAGAATGAGGTTACTAATGTTTTAGATAAAATCATTTTTAAAATATATTGTGTTTCGATAAAACTCAATGTTGTGTGTATTGCAAGAAAAAAATTGTTTTAAATATAATGAAAAATATTGAAAATATTAAATTTATTTGAAAGATTAATTTCATAAAATATCTATTTATTACATTCTAAACCCATTAAAATAAATGTTGGCTTCAAAATTTGTCACGTTAGTCCCAACAAATGAGGATACATCTACCTTATTACATTCTCCGAATCCCACATAACTTCTTCATGGTTTGGGTTTCACCATAATAATAATTAACCATGTTACTGGTATTGTTTCATATAACCTTCTTTGTATAATCGAAAATCATAACAGATTGTTCCTCCTAAAAAACATCATGTTCATATAGTATAATAATTGAGTTCAATACATGTGATAGATCAATTATGTGATTTCTTATTAGAGATACATTGAACACATCACGAACCTGAAATTGGTTTAGTAGAAGAACCAAGAGATAAGATATGGTCCTGATATGATTAATAATTTCAAATGGATTGATATACTAATTGATCTGCTTTCCTTTCTTTTTTCCATTTTCAATTTCACAAAAACACCTCCTCACAAACTAAAAATTCTTTATTTCATTAACGATTATCGAAAAAACATGTTTTTCATCATTTTTCTCCCATTATGTGTTACAGAATAGCTCTATCCTTAAATTCCATCTCATCATATTTATCATGCCCAAATAGATTTTTTTTTCAAAATCATTCAAGTACATTAGAGTTACACACTACTTTTCATAAAGGGAATCATAAGGATCTATATGAAATCTCATGTGAAAGCTATTTTTATATGAAAATACATCTAAAGGATGGTGTTGATCCTAACCAACATTGGAATACAAAGATCATGATTTCAATGTAACCTATAGGGTTATAATTGTTCTCTTGTACATTCCATATATATATGGGACAATTTTTGGTGCTGAAACACATCTTTGTATGCGAGGGTTATGGGTGACTTTCTCAGAACATCAAGGTAAATCTCATATCCTGATCAAATATAATTGATTTTTCTTCTCCACGTGATCCATAATAATTCCTTAAATTATATCCTGTAATGATTATATAATTATAATCATTCCATGATAGGGATAACATGTGATGATTTCTTAAGGCATCAGAATATAACAAATATAAATTATAACACTAATATATTTTATGGATTCTGCCAACAAATCCCATGGTGATGTATAAATATTTCCTTTCTGGTATGAATAATTATTGTAACATTCTTTTATAACTTTATCTCTCATCCTTCACAATAATAAATATGAATAATTGAGATACTTACTCATAAATATATTTATTTATGTTTTTTTATCAGAAATAATCTTTCATGTAGTCTAGTGGAAAGTGATATACCATTAACAACGATCAGTGGTGTGTTGAAGCCCCATGGCCTTTTCAGATTCAACATGTTGTCACATGACTTGAGGGTTATCTTTTTTCCAGAACTATATTAATAAAAAAATTGGAAATTGAAGTTACCCATAATCACCTTAATATCAAAGATAGTAAAACATAAATAGTTTCCAATACCATTAATCATGTGTTAATAAAAATTGAATTCCTCCTCAAAAACCAAGGTTTATAATGCAATAAATTTCTCTCAAAATAAAATTAATCTTGAAAAAATCTGATAACATAAAATATCAAAATAGGTATATAAGTCTACTAATATAATTTCAACCTTAAACATACAATCCTATGATGTAATCCCAAAGTCTTAAGTTTATCATATATAGAGACATATATACTTCAAAAAATAATGAAACCCTTGGATATTTCAACATTATTATAACCAAAATACCATTGGAAAAATACTTCTACAATATAATTATTAAATTCAAATAAATAAATACATCAAACCTTTTACATCAATTATTATGAATAACATAGGACCTTATATAGTCTAGGGGATAACCATTAATTTAGGGTATTGACATGGAAAATTACCAAGTTCCTCACAATTAAGACATTTAATTCCTTATAAATTATTCCCTCTATAGAAATAATTTCAACGTAGAAACTATATTCCCCACCTTTTGAGATATTATTAAACGTACTTATTCCCACCTTCTTAACATGTTTAAAGAAAAATCTTCTATCCTATTTTTCTATTTCCATATAAACTATTATAAAATTTTTTTTTAATCATATTTTATATGTTTTTAATACTGTTGAGATTCAATTTTTAAATGTCATATCTTGATAATTGATTAGGAATCATCACTATATCATTCTCTACAATAATTATCCATTTTGTTTTATCATCAAAAAAGGTTTCAAACACAATTTACATTAATCTTAAGCCTTACTGTTCCCCCCATTAACTAAAACCAGAAAGAATACTGGGAGTAATAATATTCATAGTGGTAAAACACATAATTAGGAAAAATCCCATGTAAGATGACTAAATCATAAAAAATTCTTTTAAATCTATGACATCTTAGGCTTAACCTATTTTTCTCATAGAAATTATTTAAATCATTTAAGATGATTCTGAATTCGTTTTTTTAATTTTCAAAGAATAAACCCAGGAGATTCAAACTAGGTGTGTAGCAAGGCTTGTTGTCATATACCATATGATGATCCAGTATAGTTCAATGGACCCTTTTTAGATTTATTTCCCCTAGTTTCTTGTGTTCCTATATAACATACACTTGTACACATATTTGGATGTAATTTCATGGAAAACACTCACTCTATCTGTTACCAAAATTACAGAATATTCTCTTATACATTGACTCATACTTGGAATTATCATTATACATATCCTTAGGGATCAAACTATTGTTTTTATATATTATTTTCTAAGGTTTAACTACACATATCCATCAATACCAATAATAAACAACCAAACTTCTCATGAATATAGATTTCATCTTTTTTAATGAATATTCATTACATTACACAAAAACACTCCTTGGGATTATAAATATATTGTACCTTTGTACACTAGAGACAGAAAACAATAACTTCATGAATGATAAAAAAATCACTCAAAAACATCTTCCCAAATATTTCTCTTCTTAAACACACCATAATTAAAACCATTATTCATAACTTAGTGAATGGAAACATAAGAAATGGTGCACACAGATTCTTAGTAAAGGTACATAAGTGAGATATATTATAATAACATGAGAAAAATTATATCGGAATATTTTAATTACATTAGAAAACCATATTCTACATATCAACTATCATAATATTGATTCATGGAAAAAATAATAGTAGTTTATAAGACATGAATCATGACAAAATAAAATAACAGGATCCATGATAGCTTAAAATTGAAAAATACATGGAATTCTGAAATACAAAAACGTATAGAAAATCTTTACCATATTAGTCATGTCTTATTGTAAAAACATTCATAGTGGAATGGGTTCCCTCTGAAAACCAATGTAGTAGTCAAGGTTCATTCCAAAGACTATCAGAGTGAAAAATTCTCTTACTTACCTGGGCTCCCTCATCAATACCGCCATATTTATCTCAGGATATATCAATAATTACCCAATTCATTGGAAGTATATATAGGTATGACTCATCTTGGATATAATGTAACCACCATCCATAGTTATTAAATAACTACAATCCTTGGTTATGACATAATTTACATCACATAATAAAAATCATATATATATATATATTTTCAACATTATAATAAAACATTTATCATATTAGAACCCATGAATGGAAATTAGTTTTATTTAATATTTTGATCATATTATAACCCCAGGAAAAGAAATGGGTTTCATAATAATTTCATCATTTCATCAAAGAAAAACATGTGGCCAAATAAGCGAGTTCAACAAAAAAAATTCATGGTATACCCCATAGAAGAAAAATGGGTTTCATAATCATATTTTGATCATAATCCTAAAGCATATAGAGAAACAAATGATTGAATCCTTGTATCATATCCCCCCTAAAAAATTAGTAACATTAGAGGATGTCATCTTAGATGGAAAATGATTTTCAATTATCACATGGAACTTTTATTTTTTAAAATAAAATTTCCCCAAAATTCAAATTTTATACCTAATTACTCATAACATGTGTTTGTAAATCATTTTCTTTAAAATTAAACATGAAAACTTAAAATGGACACATTAAAAATAATTTAAAACAGTCCATGAGAAAAATTAACATTACACTATAAAAACAACTTTTAAAACATAAAAATGTTTCAAAGTAATTTCATTGGGAAATAACCATGATCAATAATAATGTAGTTTTTTGAAAAAAAAAATATTTTTCATGGTGCTGGGAAATTCTGTTCATGTCGTACTCATTAATAATATTCCATTTATTTTTTAGTGAAAACCAAATAAGGATTGTTTTGAAATTTATAGGATGATTTCATCAAAAAATTATTGAAATTTAAAAATTTGATACAAAATATAATAATAAATAATTTGAGTAATGTTAATAACATTTTTAAAACAATTTTAGAAAACATCATTTTGGAAGAAAACAGGTTTTGGTAGAAGAGATAAATAAGGGAAATTTTTCATTAAATTGTTTTTGGACTCTTCAGAACATAAATTTAAGAAATTTAATGGAAGATGTTTATTCTCCCTAAATAAAAATTGGATAATAAAATAAATGAGTTTATTGAGTGATAGATCATATTATTTCATCATTTGAAGTATAATCATTAGAAATAAAGAAAAATGAAAAGAATGTTACAAAAAAAACCCTTTCCAAATTGGTGTCTTTGAATCATATATTTCATGAAATAATAAAGTTAAATTAACCCTATAAATTTAGTAGAATAAATAAATTCCTGTTATTATATGTAAATGGGAATGTATATACACCTTAATAAATTTATAGGTAATACGTATCAAAGAGGTAAGATTGTGAACTAAATCCCCTATCTATTTAAAAACTATTTTACTGTAAACCCCATGAAGATTGATCCAAATATGTATATTATAATCCCCATAATTTTAATGATAATAAACATAATATAAATTCATGGGAATTATATAAACCACATAAAAGAAACTTGTGGTGAATATGGATTTCGTATCAAGGACAATAAAAAAGAAGCGAAAATCACATACCATAAGTCTTGATATCCTTAATACACATTTAATAATCCTCTATAATAAATATGTGTTTATTATACATCTATTTAATAAACATGATAATATTCATCACACCATATATTATTTTTTTATGTCCTTGTAATACCATTTTATCAAATAATTTGTGGCTAATATCATGTTTCAGTTAATAAATGATTTGTTTTTCATGTGTGATTTGATTTGTTATTTTTGGTATTCCTAATTTGATCAGGATTCCATAATGTAAATAATTTTTAACAATATATTTGTATATATCATATATATTCATTATATATGTATTTAATGTAATCAATAAAAATTAGAGATAGAAAATGAAATTCACTGTTCATGAATACGGTAGGTCATACATACACATGAACATTATTTCCATGCTCTCAGTGGATTGAATGAAAGAAAAGTTAAATAATATATTACCATTAAATAATATTTTTCATTCCAAATATATCTCATACTTTCATTAAAAGCATCATTATTACCTTCCATGTAAACCATGAATGGATCACATCGCTTTGCGAGCCAATAGTCTGCTATACACATGAGCGACATTATCATATTCGCATAAAATGTTATGTAAAGAGGTATATATGATATAATAATTGTATAAGTATTATAATATCATATATATAAAATCTATATTTCTTCAATCCATAATTATATCCATTGGTGATAGGTGGTGGTGGAAAATAAATAACATCGGTTCATGAGGCGGTATTCCTCTATACGAAAAAAAATAATGATATTGTATCCAAATTTAAAAAAATAGAGATGGAAGTAAGTTAAAAACAAAACATAAAAAACTCATAGTAAATTTAATATTCTTATTTTATCACATCATCATGTTTTAATAGTAATTTAAGGATTTCATGGAAGAAACAAAATAAAAACAATCATCGAATAATGTTAACTCATATTCAGGTTACCTCTATTAGTTTTCACCAAACTCCTTCTTAGGATTTATCCTTGAAAAAAATAGGTCTTAAAGGATGAGAGGAAGGACATAATGAAGATTTTTTTTATTATTGGATAAACCAAATATTTTTTGGGATTTTATAGGATATGAATGTGGGTGGGTTTTTATATGTGAGGTGAGTGACACACTAGTAATTTTTGAAAAGTAAAAGACATACCCATGTTTTTCTAATTATAGATGTCTAAAAAATGATCCATTATATATCCTAGAAGATATAACGTATAAAAAAGTCATAAAATTGGCATTTTCTAATGATTTGGATCATTGTTTACCATTATCTTTTTTCCTTTCACCCCAAGTAAACACAGTATTTCCTTACCCATGGAAATTATTTTTTATTTTTTAAAAACTATTTATGTAAAAAAATTGGTCGAAATTATCAAATAATATTAATTTTTATTATTATATATTTTTAATAAATTTTTAAAAATTCCATTCAAATAATTAGAAAATATTAACTTAAAATAAATCTAGCAGATGCAATGAAAAAGTTATTTTCCTTGATAAAATGTTCAAATGTTTAAAGAGTTTTCATATAAAATTTCATTATATAATTGATCTGAATGACATAAATTGGACTAATTGGTATATATTTGAACTATTTTTTCCTTTCAAAATTATTAATGGTATTTTATGTTTTAAAATTGTATAAAAGAAATTAAAATTCTTAATAAAAACCGGTAGATTTTCGAAAGATACATTAAGGTTCGGCTTCCCTACCTCACTTCCCTTATACTTGATGGTATAGTTCAGGGCCACAGTGGCACTGCCCCTTTTCATTTTTTTTGTGGCCGAGGAGGGGGGAAGATCCTTTTTCATGTTCAATTTCTTCTCATAATCCTAACTTCTCCCCTTTCACAGACATGTTTTCCCTACCTTAATTCACTTTAATCAAATTTATCCATAAGGTTCAACCACGTATGAGTAGAGTTATCTAAGTCCCAATTTCTTAATTGGAGTTCCAAAAAACATTGGTGGTCTTGGATTTCAATCTTGTTTCTCGATTGGCAAGAAACAACCCTCTGTCGATGCCTTCAAGAGGATTGTGTATTCTTCTTAGAGTTTGTAAGACTGAGAAAATTTTCGTCTTTTATATGTGAACCATATCTGAATCCTTTTTCAAATTTAGATAAACTAATTTATGCTTGGAATTCTTCTCCATGTTCTATAGAGGTTTTTTATTTTTCCATCATCTAGTGGTCTGTCGATTATTACCTGATGCAAGACGCTACAGTCACAGTGCCCTATATCTCTATCCCCAGACTCCATTTACCATTCATGAATCTGGTGATTCTTTAGTTGATTGGAAACATATTTGGGTACTACCTCTACTCATATTCTCGTTACAATGTCGTATTCCATCCAGTCTCACTAAGGATTATTATTGAAGTTGATGTTTCAAAGGGCCCGCTGGAATACATTACCATTAATATTGAAGGAGAACTCCTCTAGCATAATAAGGTATGATATGAATCATGGAATAACTATTCTGTTTTATATGGCCACCTTAGGCCCATGGAATTAGTATGTTAGTGTGGTTGTAGATTCATCCAAGTTTAAACCTTAAAGGAGGGGTGTTATTTTTGTAGGTAGTGATGAGGCTCAGTTGAACCATCCCGGGGAGAAGCACCTTGAAGTCTTGGTGATGGAGGCCATTCCATCCTCTAATATGAACAAGGTGATGGATGCACCCATGGATTCCCATTGTGAGGTTGGGAAGATATTGGTAAACCCAAATGCGGTGGACATATTTAGCCACTTGAAATAGGATCTGGTTGTCCCAAACATGATGCAAACCCTAGATCTGAAGAGGTTTAGTTTCAAAGATTAGTTGAGTCAGGTCATATGATAGTATGAATTAGTAAAAGGCATAATGTTTTAGTAGATGATTCACCTGATGGGAAAGGGAATTCTAGTGTTATTGAGCTATCTGGAAATGGAATACAGGACGGGTCTTTGTGGGATTATTTAGTTCATACAGGACACAGATCATGGGGGTCTGATTTGATGACGGTTTTGGGTCCCTTGGACCCAAAAAATTTCATTTCAAAGCCCCCATAATATTTGGAAGCTGTATATGCTAATAATATGGCTTCCACTAGGGCTTGTCTCAAATGGAATTTCTCTCACAATTAGTTTGTAGTTTTGGGAGAGCATTACTATAATAAACTTAAAGAAAGGATTTATGTGCAGGGACCTCATGATGACAGTTACCCTTGGAGGTTGGAACACTATAAAGGGTGAAGCGACTCTACCTCGGAATCCCTGTCATTAGAGTATATGTAAGTACAAATTTCTGAGGATTATTTGACACACTCCCCTAATAAAGTAAAGTTCAACCTCATCTAATCATATGGATTTATTAAACACACTCCGAGGACACGAAGATGAAATGACTACTCAAATTTACATAGTCCCCCGATAACAATATCTTCAACAAAAAGGTTAATTACCTCTAACGCATAGGGATAACAACCTAAAGAGGAAGAATAAAGGCCCTGATAATCATGTCGATTTGGGGACTCATAAGGAGCAATAATTTCTTGCAGGAAACACATCAATGGTCGATATGGTGCATACAAGAAAGGATATTGTCGGGTTTGATATCCCCTTGAGTATAAGTGAACTGATTGATTATGATTATTGGGAACTTATTATAATTTTCAATAAAGAATCCTCAGATCATGAATTGGAGTTCAACACTACAAAAGAGTTTGGAACCTAAGGAAAGAATATCTCCAAGGATGATTCTATAAAAACCTGGGAAAATGTGGCTGAGAATATTGAAAACCTTCTCAAAGAGGATTTGGATGGAAAGGAAAACCCTCTACAATAGATTATTTATAGAGGAAAGGTTTATAAAAGGCTTAAAATGAAATATAAATATTCTTCCATTACTTATTTTGTTGGTTAATTATCTATTTTTTGTACTCTGATGGTTTCATACTTTTTCCTCAAAAGTGATTTCTTTAACAAATAAAAATATTATGGTGTTAATAAAATCCATTTTTCTTTCACAATTAATTGAATAATTTTACTTCTTGTGAAATTCCCAATCATTCACCTTATGATAATTTTATAGGATAATTTAAAAAATGAATTACATTTTTTATAATACATTATCTAAAATTTGAAAAAAAATATAATCAAATAATTGTGAAAAACTTGTTAAAAATTATTTTTAGAGAAATTTAGTTTTAACCGAAAAATATAATTTTTTCTTATCTATAATCTAAAAAAAATAAATGTTATACTTTTTATTGAATGTATATTATTTATAAAAATTATTTCTAAATTTATTGAGATAATAAATATTTGTGATCATAAAAATAGTTTTTATGAGAAATATTTCAATTATTTTCATTGATTTTTTATTTTCATTAATTATTAACATATAACTAAATAATTCAATTTATATACATGATTAAATAATATATTTTCAAAATTTAGTTACACCAATTCATAAATACCATTATAATTACTAGTTAATTACTATTATATTGAATAAAACAAATTTGATAGTATTTTATGTTTTTCTAAAACATGGTGTTGCATTTAACAGAAAAAACTCAGTGTTAGGTGTAACGTAGAATATAAAAATATTATATTTATTTGAAAAAAAAATAACTCAAAAATAGTATGTAATAGTGGAGGCTTGTGTCCCTCAATGTGATCTGACAATGTTGTATTGTGTTATAGAATGAAGGCTGTCTATATATGATCAAGGTTATTTTCCATAACCCGGGTCATTTTTCTTAATATAAACATGATTTTCTTAACTCAAATACTCACTTTATTAGATTTATCATAAGGGTAATTCCAATAATGACTATGGTTGTTGATCAGAGTTCTTTTTCATTGCCTATGAAATATCTATAAACAATGGTGAACACATAATTAAATCATAATATCAAGAATACTATGAAACAAAACAATAAAAATAAAAAAACTCATTGGTCAATTTACACATTTATAGATAAATTGTGATCATATAATCCCACCCTAGAAGCCACTGAGTGTTTCCCCCTTATTGAGATAGATTTACAAATTAAAATTTCTAAAGGTTGAGGATCTCGTCGAATGTTTCGTTAATTTGGGAACCGTTTATCACCCATGTATTGATTCAAGGGTATCATTTAGCTTCCATGAAATTCATATCACATATGTAAACTACTCAAATTAACTACAAAAGAATTCATCACACCTGAAATGGTGGTTTTAATTAATTTAATGCATGAGGATTTTAGGCTCTTAATGAAGGAATATCCTTCTGGGTGGATCTCATTTTGTGGTCACAAGACAATGTTAGTTTATGGGATTATAGGATTACACTAACTTGGGTTATTATCAAATACACATTATTAAAATGTTGGGATGCATCATAAGAGAATTCGGGAATGCGGAACAATCGAACATGATAAAAACTAAAATACTATATGGGGAATGAACTAGAATATCTTTCTTAGGATGGTATAAGGCCACTAATCCATTTTTGGGGTAATGACTCATATTTTAATGATTTTATTTTTATAAATTATTTGGGAAATCTTTGACACTAGGTTCTGAGATGACAAGTGATTCTGATGTTTGATGTGCCCAAAATAATTCGTTGTAAATTGTTATGTTTTTAAAAGTACACATTCATTTATTTCATGAAAAAGTGGAATATCATCTAAATAGGTTCCCACACCAAAAATATGAAGGCTCTATTGATTTTGGAATGAAACTTTTCCTTAGGTGCGACCTAACATTGGTCGGCACACGTAATCTGTAGAAATATTTATCATGGATGTAACCATAAAAACAATAATTAAATAAAATTATATTATTTTCAAATCCTAACAAATCTTGATAGTTTACTTATATTATTATTTTAAAACCACCATTGATTTCATAATGTGGTTTTTTCCTTAAAGGCGACTTAAAATTAGTCGGTGTGAGTCTTCTTTGGTAAAACTCCAAAAGGATGTGATCATCCAAAAGTAATTTAAATAAATTTTATTTGCTGACACAAAGATTTAGATTAAAAATATCGTAATCCAGAGACCACATGGGCATCTTCATAAGCCTATGAACACCATATAATTTCTAGAGTGATATTTCTACAAACCTCTTAAGAAATCAATGATGGAATCCCATATCGACGATCGATGAACGATGTTCTTGATGGATCTCATTGAAGATAGTGACCCAGCGACTAACCATTGTTAGTGAGAGATCCAAATAAAAAATAGGATGCATTATTTTAGATCTCCTTACCCATTCATAAATTCAATGATGAACATGGACCCACCAAAGAATAGGTTGACCCATATATCGGTCATTCTTTCTTGATGATATTTAGTTGTAGGGTTTTATTAGGGAATGTTGCTTATGAATTGATTTTGATTCATTGATCATTCTTATGAGAAAATATTGAGGGTAGAAGGAACAATGTATATTGTTCATTTTTTGGTTTGTTCATTGTTCCTTTTATTCCCAAATAATTATCTTCAGGTTCTTCATTATTCGTTCTTTGTGGGTTTTGAATGATTAATCATTTCCCTTTCATATCTCAGAAAAACCAACCAAAATTGATTATCCCGCATTGGGGTTTCATAGTGAAGGTACAAAAGTGATGTGGATGGATGAATCAAAGTGATCTGAAAATACTAGTTCTTCAAATGATTTGTGAGAGTATGAATGAAATTAGATTTGGGATCTGATTGATGGACCCAAATTCACTGATTCAGTGTTAAAATGGAAAGTTGATCTTGTATATAATGCATTGAGGAAAAAGTACAATTAGATCCAGATCTGGTTGATCAACTGAGGACATTTAGAAGAAAAAAGTTAGCTTCTAGAAAATCATGATGAACATGGAATATATCCTCAGGTTGCATGGAGTGTGGAGCCCACTGACCAGCTGATATGGTTTTTTGAGTTAGTTAAACACCACATGGTGCGTGGACCTGTCACATTGTGTGTATGACCTTCCCGGAGAATTGGTGTGTATCTCAGGAGATAAACGGACATGGGGTGGAGTACATGGGTCTCCTACATGGTGCGTACCCCACCACATGAGTTTTCATTTACCAATTACACATTCAACCCCATGTTTTGTAAACTAGATGATCCACATGGGATGACACCATGTAGTAGAACAAGGCAAGAGTACACAGGTAGACTATGGATGGAAGGACACAGCATGAGACCCTTTCACACGGAGTCTACCCATCTTCTACTTGGAAAGTTCTAAACGACGTGGGCCATTGTACATGGGTATTACTTGGGGTAAAGGGACACGACGTGTGACCCAAATACACACTTCTTACCCCTTTCTACATGGATTTAATCTCTTTTCTATCATACCTTGGACAAGTTTTATTAGAGTTTGGTCCATTAATCACTTGCCTAAAGGTTAGTGGGTAGAATTTCCTACTCATAGAAGTATGATCCCTTCAACTGAAAATCCTAGATAGAGTTATTGGAATCCCCTAAGAGTCCCAATGCGGGATCCTCTATTCATCTTCATTTCCTAGGTTTATTCCTCAGTATTGAGGTTACCAATCCTATCAGACGTCGATCCTCTACATTACGAGTTAATCTAAATGGAATTTTTGGTTTCACCCCATGTCTATGGTTTTGATCCTCATCTGTTGTACCATATTCCTCTCTTATGATCTATTAGAATATCTCCCCCATTATAGTTCGTAAAAAATAGTACATCTCAGGAGGTTGTCATCAGTGTTATCAGACATAAAAGTAAGGTATCTAAGATGAGTGATTTGTGGAATCTTCAAACTGAATCCCTTGAAAGGGTATATAGTGTTTTTGACTTTCCCCTAGACTGTGTGTCTCCTTTTGAGTATATCTGGATATTATTTGTATCTTTTCTATGGAGATATATTGTGTAGATATGATTGTATCATTCCTTTGTGTATTTATTTTGGGTTTCGAGGTGTCCTACTGAGAGCTTTTATACACACCCATGCACGAACTCTACCTGCACGTGTTGTGTCACGTTCAGAAGATAGTCCTTTTAATGGATTCCATGGCGGACAATGATTGGGCAGAGCTTTCTGAGTTTAGACAGGCTGAGGCATGTTCCAATTCCTATAGACAACAGTCCTAGTACATTTTTTTATAGGTTGGACTTTGTGGTTAAGAAGTGGGATTGTATTCGGTAAGTTTCACGTTAGTTTACATTCTTATCATATTCTGTTTGTTGGGATACATTGGTATGCATAAAATATTTTCTTAGTGGTTTTTACAATTCTGAATTATTTAGTCTTGGGGATGCGTGCGTGCGTATAGGTAAAGAGGAAATGCCTCCCTTATTTGAGATATTACTACTCAGTGCTTTTCACCTTCCCCTTACCTATTAGAAGTAGGCTTGGGGGTCAAAACACAGTCCCCACTGGGATAGGTCATAAAATACTAGTATCATAGCATTCAGTTCTACCATTGGACAATAAGTCTGTGAGATTGGTTTGGGGTAAAAGTATTAAGTGTTTCATGTTTGGGTTTTAGCCATGGGATTCCAATGTTGGTGTGGCGACCGATGCATCCATACACCAAGACTCTAAAAACCTTCTTTTTGACTCAGTACATGAGAACACTTGATTCATGGAAAATAATGGTAGATGAATCATATGGTAATTTGTTTTGTTTCCAAATCCTTCTTGAGTCTCTGTCTAGATATACTCATTGATTATGGTACGTCTTGTTTTCTTACAAGATGGCTCTATGATGTATACTATCTAATATTCAGTTTCTTGATCATGAGGATGACCCCCTCGGTGAAAATGCTTCGATATAGGGACTAGTTCAACATATTTTCCACCAGGTGGTGCACTATACATAACACCGCCTATAGAGAAACACATAGTACATTCAATACCAGTTCATTGGTGCACATGCTAAGAATGCTTCATGAGTTTCAAACAAAAAACCCCTCATGTTCTAATGCAATCAAATCCCTATGGTGACTGAGGACTATCATGAAATAGTGAACTGAGTTTTTCATCTAATCTGGACACTACTAGATTAAAGGGTGTTCCTTCCAGTGAGCCTTCTACATGCATCGGTAGGGAGATAGTGGGTTTTAGTTAACAGATCATACGATGAGGAAACTCTTTCTTAGGAAGAGTATAGTAACCTTTTCAGAGAGGACTTCTCAGCTTATAAGATAAATTTTATGTGTATCTGGGAGCTTCTACATCTCTGACATGATGACATGTTGAAATATGAGTATTCATTGAGACATAACCATCTCTCCAATTACACGATTGATATGATACACAATCTTCACTACATGGGCTTAAACCTTATAGAGAGGTCTGTGTAATGATATTTGAGCCAACATTTCCCCATTGTGCATTCCTACCTATGATGGGGTTCTAGAGAGATCCTTGTTTTTAGAGAGTTCCATAGTTGAGCCGACACAACTAGTGGTTTTCAGTAGTAGTAAGCACGAGCAGATACCTTGGTATCATGGAGCCGATGTCAGTCTCAAAGACCTCGAAGTATGAGACACTTCAAGAGGTGACACTAGATTATAGAAACTATAGTTATTGGCTCATAGGGTGGGTCCATTCATCCTATATAATGGAATTTGTATTCATTTGAAGACATGGGAAATATCACTATAGATTGTCCGACTCGCCACGCTACTAGAAAGGTGATAGTGGACGAACCTCCAAGATAGAGACATTGACAGGAGCAGGTAGATCTGCATGGAATTAGATGTGCAATTGGAGTTCAGAGAGTAATAGGAGGTAGTCTCTATGTCAAAATTTTACCACCACCACCCCAGGTGGTCTATGCTAGGCTTACGGAGTAGGATGATAGGGGAGCAGACGACTACATGCATTCGAGAAATACGACCCCCGGGCTCTGGAAATGATTCGGGGTATGATTTGTGTCCTTTCTACTTTAGTTGTAGTACTAATTAACACATGTTTTATTTATTCCTTTCTCTCCACATATCTTTTTTGATACAAATAGATTCTGGTTGAACTATTAAATTAACCCTTATGTAGGAAGACACTTAATGGATATGATGCAGTGACCACGTTAATCACAAAAACATTTATTAATTAATATTCTACATGATCTAATTAAATGTCTTATTTTATAAATGGTTATATAAAATGTGAACATCCTTGGTTTCATGTTTTTTAAGATTTCAAAATATTGTTAAATTTTTTTATCATTGCTAATATAGTCATTGAATAGTGATCATTTGATTACTATAAATATAGGGTTTTAGCAAATCCAATTTACATAGACAAAGGATGTGATGGCCTCATCAAGTAGAATTGATCCATTTCTAGTTCATTTGTTAGAGCTCAGAAAGGAGGTGGCATCACTGGAGAAGTTGAAGATGATAGATATTACCACCCGAGCATTGTTATCCAAGCCACCCCAAGATTATGTCACCATCTCACACCTTACCCTTAGGTAATATGTTGGTGTTATTAGGGGTTATGTAAGAATACCCTAGAACCCTGATTAGGAGAATTATTTTTGTATAGAATAAATAATAAATATATCATTTATTATTGTTAATTTATAAATAGTTTTTAAAGGAAAAATTGTATTTTTAGTTAATATTATATTATGAAAAATATTTTAATGAATTAATGGATTTTTAATTAAATAATATTTTAATGAAATATTATTACTAAATTAATTTTTTTTAAATCTAAATGATCGTAAAATTTTTATAAATATAATTGTATCTTTTATTAAGGTTTGAAAAGTATTTTTGTGAAAACAAATGAATTTTAGATAAATATCATTTTTTATTTTAAAAGTAAAAATTAACATATTTAGAAAATTATTTAGATAAAATGAATATAATTTTTGGAGTTAGGAAGTCAAAACTATACAATTGTGAATTTTTCAAAATTTTAGGAGACACTCTATTATTTGGGTAAAAATTAAATATTGTTTAAATATATAATGTGTTTTATGAAATCATAATGACCCAATAGTGATGTAATAAAATACTATAAAAGAGGCATTCAACCAATATATTTTTTATCTTCAAAATAATGTGATTTTATATTTGTTTGATAAATTTTATGGTGCCTTAGTGGACCCTCGAATACTTATAAAAGATTTTATATTTTATAATAGATTTTATTTAGAGTGCGACTAACCTCCAAATAAGAAACACTAATATTTTAAGAATTCAGGACATTGGCCTTATAAAATAATTTCTTCCACTGCCCTTTGGAAAAAACCATGGTTTGGATTGTGGTTTGGATTACTTTAATGTGTAGTGTCCAAAACCTAAATAACAAATAATTCTCTCCCTTTTCCTATATAAACCAAACCAAGCTCCCACTTCTGTTAACTCAAAACATTTGGAGAACGTCCCTACCCTTCCCTCAAATCTCTTAAATCCTAAAAAGGTTCCCCAATCAACCAAGAAACCTCTATCGAGCCCCTCCCAATCCGTTGGGATCACACATTCAAGTAAGGGATTTCTTCTTTTATCATTTTCGTCCAAATTTATTTATTTTGTTATACCCATTTATATTTAGTTAAAAATGTCGGGGTATGATTTATAACCTCCCCCAAAGTATCCTCATTATGTTTTAATGATAATATACCTCTTTATCTCTCATTAATTCCTCCCATTTTCACCCATTACCATGCTGAAATTTCATAAGGAATTTCTCTCTTCTCATTTACATTCAAGAAATTATTTAATACTATGCATGTAAATTACATTACATATGCTGGGATATTATGTTACATGACCACTTTACTTTCCATTCAATTTATAAATGATTAGATACATCTTTCTATCTCATCAACCCATTTTAGGATTTTTATTTGACATCGTTATTCTATAGTAGTTACACCAAAATTCCCCATGCCAAAATCATCATGTATGTGAATACCATGCCCATTTCTCTATCAAGGGTATTACCCTTTATTCACATTTCTTGTTTATTGAGTTCATAAATTTATTTATTCCACATCTTTTATTCATTTAATAAATTATGACATTTAATGAATCCATGTTTTATGATCCATGTTGCCCAATGAAGCATGAAATTAAATGATTCAGAATGGTGCACCCTGATAGCGCTTCAATTCATTCGGTAAAGATTAGTATCATGATAAATCAAGTGAAAATAGGTTTTACTCTTGATAAATCAAGTTCAATGAGGGTTTACTTATGCTCCATGTGAAATGATCCTTGTCTCACGCTAATATCATGTTAAATTTTCTTTCCATATTTCCATGTTATGATAATCATGATATATCATGCCTTTATGTTTCTGTTTATATTGTGATCAATTGTTATGCCAATTTTCTAAAATGAAATATATTATTTATTTTAGGTTTTTTTACTCCCTTACTAGGTTTTATAGCTCACCCTTTTATTATGCATGTCCCCAGGTTAACCCATGCAATGATAAGTACGATGGAATGTATGTGGTCATATAAAAGTAGTTTTTAATAAAGATGTGTATTTCTATTTTTAAGTTGTTATGTATTGTTCCTAATCCCCAAAGACACTATACTAATAAATATTTATTGTTGTATCAAGTGAATATTTTATGTAATATATCATGTTTCTATTTGTAATAAAGAACATGGTTGTCATAGTTGGTATGAAACAATAGTTTTACTTATTTTTGGTATTAGGATTTGAAAACCCTAGTGAATGACTTAGGGATAAGACTAAGTATAATAAAAAAACACAAAAATTTTGGTGATTATTCATTAAGTGCTTTATCAGTAAAATTAATCTCTCCTTGGATACAAGCAGGTAGAGGCGGCTCTAGCACAGATGTATCTAGTGGTTAAACCCAAAAAACAACACTTTTAGAAAGACTCGAACGGGAACTGGTGCATGAAAACAGGCCTTTATGTACTCTTGGTTACGAAACTCCTATTAGATATGCATTGGTAAAATCATGAGCTTATTATGAACCATTATTAAAGAAAAAATTCCCCCTAGGAAAATATATTGGGAAGTATATCATGTATAACATAGAATGAATCCTAGTAATTCAGAAGATAAAGAAATAAGTGTAATTTATAAGTTATCCAATTTTCAATATAGATTACACGTTTTTTTGTTACACCTAACATTCCTTTTATTATAGCCATTGGCCAGTGATATGAGGACTCAGGCTAAAAATGATGCAAAGATCAATGTGATGATTGTTCTAATGAGATGCCCAATCAGATGGGAGTGGGAATCACAAACCTTGTCACGATACACTCCCAGTTAACATAAGTTTTGAAGTGAATCATGAGTCACGGGGAGCGTCCAACCCCCCCCCCCCCCCCCAATGAAAGGAAAAGTCACAATTGAGAGCATCATGAGGCAATTTCCTCCTACTTTTAATGGATCTTCTGATCCATCAATCACAGAACAATGGATCAACTCCATTTAAAAGATATTCTGCATCCTTTAATGTTCCAAACAAGATAAGGTTCTTCTGGCTTCTTATTTTGTGGAGGGTGATGATGATCAATGGTGGAAATTGATCAAAAATATGAAGCTTGAGGAAGATATCGAGGATTTGGAATGGAATGATTTCTAGAAAAAAAATTTGATAAATATTTTTCGTGCACCCTCCGACTTAAGATGGAAAAGGACTTCCTTGTCCTAAAAAAAAAAATAAAGAATCCATCGGAGCGTATGAGGAAAACATCACAAGGCTTGCATGATATGCCTCTGTAATTTCCATTGCCCCCAAATGCAAGGTTGACCGCTTCTGTGGTGGGCCAAAAGTTAGCCTATAGAAATCCCTACTGATACATGACTTCGAGGGTTATGAGGAAATTTTCTGATTTTCCCTTATGGTAGAAATGGATATCAGAGAATCTTAGAGGTATCATGGGGATAAGAAGAATTAATGTCCCATACATTGAATGATTAAATGTTTTAAAAAAACTAATTTCCATCAAATGGTTCCAATGAAACGGTGGCACCGGTCACAGTCTCACACCAAAATAGTGGCACCGCTTACGGTGGCACCATGACAGTGGAACCATGACTGTGGCACTGTAATGGTCACACCCTCATAGTCACACACCAAAGAAGTGGCACCACTAATGGTGGCACCATGATGGTGGAATCGTGACGGTGGCACCGTGACGGTGGCATCGTAACGGTCGAACATTCAGGGTCTCAAACCATAAAGGTGGAACTATGACCGTGGCACCACATATGGTGTCTCGTGAAATGGTGTCCCACCCTTGTTTATTTTTCCAATTCCACTCCCAAAACGTATGTTTTGACGTAAGAGTGTTTTAATACCCCTTTAAAATCCATTTAAATCCCAAAAAAGATATCTAAATTTTCTTAAGAGCCAGAAGACCCATGAATTACCAAAATGTGTGGATATTTCATGGTGGCACACCTTTTTCTGTACATTCTAGTTCCACCCCTGTTATGTGTTTTCCTATTATGAAAGGAAACCTTTTATCATATAACTGTTATGGCCACCTCTCTGATTAGAATAATTAATTGACAACTAATTACATTGTTTGTAACCACCCAACCGCGTGTTGAAACCATGATACGTCTTTTATGCCCTTCAAAATTCATCTCCATGAACTACTTAATCTCAACTTTTTTTCACACGAGAATTTATTATTTATCTTCTTCTTTTTCATGGCGGGTCTCTTTTCCCTTCCTGGGTTAGTTTGGAGTCCCCATTTATGAGGCAAGTGGTTCACCTATGCTGGAGCCTTTCTTCTCACTCTTGGAGTCCTCAGAGTTCCTCCATTATAAGTCATGCATCCCTAATTCCTGTCACATGGAGAGAAACTTCAATCATTGATCATCCAAGTAGGGTTCTTCCTTCATCTCTATTTACTGTGTATCATGTGGGGTGGGTATGCTAATGTTTCTATGGGAATGGATGAAACCAAATATTAATGAAGACAATAAGCGAACTTTTATGGAATGAAGTGGAGTTTTTGATGATGTTATTATACTCTTTTACCCTTTTTTATATGTTGTGAACTATAGGGGCTTGTGTCCACTGAAAATCATGGACGTTGGAGGTCATTCCTTGGGTACTAATGGACATATGTCTTCTGTGATGATTGAATGGTTGTAACATAGAAATTGGTTAATCACCTAAACTCGGTTGATTAAATAAATGTCCAGTGAACAAAAATACTTGTGTGACCACCCCAGATAATCAAACAAAAAGAAGAAACTCAATGAATGGTGTGATAGAATCTAGAAAGTCCCTTGCTTTGTCTTGGTAATACGAGTGCTTATTCTTCTTGATTCTTGTGGGATGAAATGGATGTGGATGAGATCCCCTGTGGTGGTTCAGTTGCTGGTTTTTGGATTTAAGGCCATGTGGGGCTGTCTACTGGGGCTTTGTTTGGTCCCAGTACTTTGAGGGATCACATATATCCCTTTTGTTGTTATGAATTTGCAAGAGAACCGGGTGTGAATGCTTAATCTACTACTAGGTTGTTTTTCCTATCTTGGCATGTGGCTATTCCAGTTAGTTTCCAAGTAGTGAAGAATGTTTTGAAATAGAACCAGTAGAATGTGATAATAAGAATGGGTTCAATATGGAATATTTTTCTGGGAATGAGTTGTGACTTTGCTCCAGGTGGTGTGTTTTTTTATGAATGAATAGTAATAAGGGTGTTTTTGTATAGGCTTGTTTTGGAACCCCTAGGTTTGGATGAGTGATTGTTTAACTATATATATAATTTTGTTCTTATGTTTCTTATTCACACCACACCCAAGTTGAGCACTTCGTGTCGAACACCCCCATTTCAATGGGGGGGGGGTGTTTTCCCCAACACTCCTATGAGTGGATGGTTATTATCTCCTTTTTTCCCCCATTCCCAAGTAGCACAAGACTCTTCGGGAAGGTTGTGATGGTTTGAGGTCCATTATAGCCTATGATTCTTTGGGCATGGTAGTTGTGGTGGTTGGCCCAGGTGTGTGTGCGGGCAGGTTGTTTCCCAAGTGTCATTGGGATGATACACAAGTATCTTTGGGCGCAGTGGTAGTCGTTGTGGCCCAAGTGTGCGGGTGGGATGTGTGGTTATGGTATCCCAGGTGTGTACAGGCGGGGTATGGCAGTCTGACTACGGTGAGAATGGAAGAAGAGGTCTAACATGTTGGATTACTTCAATAACTATCGAGAAAGTGTTGCGGGGTACCCAAATATTGATATGCTATTATTATTACTTTACTTTACTTGAGTTATTTGGGGAGTATTCCTTGGTGAGGTTGGGTGGATAGTTTCCTTTCTAGGTGTTTTGGTTAACTATATTTTCTCACAGGGAATTAGAATACCTCTCCACTTTTTCATGAGAGCTTTTGGTTTTCTCTGAGTATACCTGTGTAATCGACCTACGTATATAAAACTTATTTCAGGTATCTAGAAAGACATCGAGGACTATTCAGGTCCGTACTAGTTCGTATATGGGGGAATATGTTATTGTTGTTTTTTCATTGATATTTACCATTGTAGTTTTTTTTGTATTATTGCACCTATTATTGAAACATGCATATGGGATTGGATAGTATGAAATTTACTTTTACATCTAGTTTTGGTGTTGTTTGGGACTTACTATCTTATTTATCTATCCTAATAAATAAATATTGTAATTCCATCCATTTTTCACATAATTCCATACCCTTGGTTCTAGTCGCCACATCAGGACCTATTGATGGTGGTTCTCAGGGGTCATTACCCCTCCTTCAACTTGAAGACGGAAGCATCTCACAATCTGTTGTCTCTTCCCACATCATGGTGAAGGTGGGTCATGATAGAATGGTATCAAAGGAGAGGTTGAGAGATATTATAGAGCTTGTGATTATGCATAGTGAAGATTGTATGGGATGGTTGGGAAACAATGTTAGATAATCTTGGTGCGTGGAATAGGTCTCGGAAGACCAGCTAGGACATGACATTTTTGGTCCCCCCGTGATCTAATTCAATGACCATGGGCCAACCAAACAACCATATGAGGCTACTCTAATTGCAGGGTAGAGACCCTAGGAATGTTACATACATCATAATGACTTTTGTTCATGTGTGTCTTGGGTATTTTTGTTATTTAAAATGAATAAAAATTATAATAAAATTTAAAATAAAAATCTACACTTATCGGGCTTAGGCATTCCTTTTTTACATTGTAGTTATGGCACCTGGATGATGACCATGAGTAGTGTGGGAGATAGAGGCCCATGAGGTTGATTTGGTTGATCAGAAGAGGGTTGGCTGAGAGGAGAAGGATGGTCAGTGGAAGAGGATGCTTTACACCTTTCAGTGACAGACCCTCAGGAATTATAAGGGCATCATCTCAGATATAGAGATAGAGAGCCGGCTCGAGGAGCTGGTGATAGCTTTCTTCTTGTTACGGGCTCCGACATAATACTGGGTTTCTCTGGTTGTATGCCAGATTCGGGGAGAAGTGTGTCAGTGGTGGACGTTGTATCTTGGGGAGAAGAGGGAGGATGAGGATATGTGGGAGAGGGAATTCCGAGTGGAATTTCTCTCTGGCGCGATGAATGCTGATAAGTGGCATGATCTACTCTCCCTTTAGCAGGCGGTATGTCAATGAGAGAGTGGGGATAAAGTTCAAGGATCTCCTTCGCTTTCTCTGGACCTCTTTCTGGATGAGGAGTCTCGGGTGAGATGTTTAGAGGAGGCACTCTGACCTTCTCTCCAGTATGTTGTTACTCCCTTCACTCTACTGACATACTTGGAGGTCCAAAAGATGACTGAAGAGGTAGAGAGGATGCACACATAGGGAGGTGTGCTGCGAATGGGGAGCTCTTTGGGCTTGTGTGCACCTTTGAAATTAGTGCTCTGACTGAGTGAAGTACAGTGGGGGTGGGCCAGTTCACCACCCACCTTAGCAGCAGTTGTTTCCAGCTATGCCCTTTCAGCAGCAGCAGTAGGGACAGGGAGGTCCTTTTTTTCTGAGGGTAGATATTTTAGGAGGAGGCCAACCTCAGGGCGCTCCTCAGTGATAATGACCAGGGAATGATTAGGGAGGTGTTTGATAACCTAGGGGTAGGGGATTTGGGCGTGGTTTGTTTCACACCGTAGAGACAACTGTTCCAGTAGGTCCAGAAGGCGTCTGATGTACGGTTAGCTTGTTTAGAACTCTTTCATGCGCCTTGTTTGATTTAGGATCTTCACACTCATTTTTTTCACCTGTTATATCCCATTCATTGGGTCTAGCCATAGATACGCTTTCCTTACCCATGGTTTTGAGTACGTCAGTTGGAGGTCAGACCAACTTGTCTCATGTTTGACGAGAATGTAGACTGATGTTGGGACCACAGCAGTCTAGTGGGGACCTTCATTTGCTGGAGATGTACCTATATGATTACATTCTATGCATCAACATGTTGTTCTCTGTATGTTCTATTATCATCTTCTTCCGAAGAAGGATCATGTTTTCAGATGTGGGAAGACAACATGTGACCTTAATTAGCGAGCGGGGCTGCCAGGAAGGAAGCCGGCGAGTGAATCCCCTACATTCCTTATTAGCTGAACTGTTAGTAGAGTCAGTGGATACAAACATGGTGAATGTATTGGAAATTTTCAGTGATTTCATGGACATTATCAATGAGGAGGTGGGGACTCTACCCCCTTGATGTGATGTTGAGTTCGGGATAGACTTGAAACCTAGTGCTTGTCCGATTTCAATGGCTCCTTATCAGATGATGCCTTCTGAGCTGTGGGAGTTATGGATTTAGATTGATGGTCTGATGAAGACGGGTTTTGTTCGACCAAGTGAATTACCATGGGGTGCTCCAGTCTTGTTCTCGAAGAATTAAGATGGTGGTCTCATGCTGTGCACAGACTACCAACGGCTGAATCAGGTAACTATCAAGAACCATTACCCCCTTCTGAGAATAGAAAACCTCTTTGACAAATTGAAGGGGGTAGGATGGTTCTCCAAGATAGGATTGTATTCAGGATATCACCATTTTATGGAGTAGGGGGTGACATCTCTAAGACTTCCTTCAGGTGAAGATATCAGCACTTTGAGTTCCGAGTCATGTTATTCAGCATTACGATCATTCTATCCCAGTTCATGGGGCTCATGAACTCCGTCTTCTTGGAATATCTGAACCATTTTGTAGTTGTTTTTATAAATGAAACCATGATATACTCATGATCAGAGGAGGACTACGCTGAGCATCTGATGACGGTTTTAGAGGTCCTTCGACAGCAGCAGCTCAACGGGAAATTGTCCAAGTGAATGTTTTGGACGTGAGAAGTACATGTCTTGGGACACATAGTGTCCGAGTAGGGAATAGAAGAGGAATCACCAAAGGCCAAGGCTATTGTTTTGTGGGTGGAACACAAGAATGTGATGGAGGTTAGTAGTTTTCATTCCCTAGAATATTACTACAAGAGATTCGTGCCCAACTTCTCCTGAGTTGTGTCACCGTTGACATCCTTGACCAAGAAGGACAAGGCATTCCTGTGGAATGGGATGTTCAATGCAGCCATCAGTTATCTGAAGGGGAATTTGGTTGGTGCCCCAATGTTGTGGTTTCTACAATAAGGAGTGACATTTGAGGTATAATTTGATGCTTCAGGCCAAGGCATAGGGTGTGTTCTGATGCAACAATAGTGGGTGATCTCTTATGGGTCTAGGAAGTTACATCCCCATGAGAATTTCTATGCCACCCACGATTTGTAGTTTTTTAGTGGTCGTGTTCGCACTAAAGTTGTGTTATAATTACCTAATTGGGGAGTGCTTCGTGGTCTTCACGGATCACAATATATTGAGGTATATGTTCTCCCAGCAGGACCTGAACTTGGGGAAGTGGAGGTGGATAGAGTTTCATTAGGACTGTGACTTCAAAATTTATTACACTACAGGAAAGGGGAATTTGTGGGATGATTACTTTAGTAGGAAGTCACTAAAATATGTGGTTTGAGAGTCGGCATATTCTTGGAAGGCGATGGACACCTGGATACAAGGGTAGAGGATGGAAGAGGTTGTTTGTTCCAAATGACAGTGCATTCCTCTCTGTTGCAGTTGGTGGAGGAGTCTCAGTTTGGGGACTTAGAGGCTGAAGTACTACGCGATCGTGTTAACCAGGGTGATGCTCAAGGAGGATGTTCAGAAGACGGGCAAAAACAGATGATGTTTCATGGGAAGCTTTTCATCTTGATGGAAATATGGAAGAGTGTTCTTGGTGAGTTCCACAACTCACCCCTAGAGGTGCACCGAAGAGCTTCCAAAAATATATCGGGGCTTGAGGGGTCAGTTTTGGTGGCCTGGGGTGAAGTGAGAAGTGGAAGAGTTTGTGGCAAAGTGACTCATATTTTAGGAGGTGAAGGATGAACCCAACATCCATGGGGGTCATTTGCAACCTTTAGATGTCCCCAAGTGTAAGTGGGACGAAATCTCGATTGATTTCGTCATAGGACTACCCAAAGTTCAGGGGGATGCGATTTCATCTCAGAAGTGGTGGATTGGCTAGTGAAATCAGGTCACATCTGGGAAATCAAGGAGTTGATTGTGGTGGATTCCCTAGCGTAGATGTATGTGGACGAAGTGGTGTAGTTACAAGGAGTTCCAAGGTCCATAATCTTCGATCATGATACCCAGTTTACCTAACGACTTTGGAATGGTTTTCAATATTATTTCGGCACCCAAATATGCCCCGATACAGCCTTCCACCCCCAGACAGATGGGCAGATAGAGCGCACCATCCAGAAGTTGTAGGATATGCTACAAGCATGTGTTTTAGACTTTTGGGGATCATGGGTATGGCACTTGCCTCTTGTAGAGTTTGCCTACAACAATAACTATCACTCTACAATTGGTTGGGCCACATTCTAAGCTTTGTACGGGAGGTCGTTTCCATCACCCATGTGTTGGACCATGGTCAGGGAAGCAAGTGTTCTTGGCCTGGAAGTGGTGCAAAGCACAAAAAAGAAGGATTATCTTATAAGAGAGATGATGAAGGCAGACCAAGACTCGTAGAAGTCGTATACTGATAATAGGAGGAGACCCTTGGAGTACATGGTCGGGGACCACATGTTCTTGATGATCTCTCCTCGACGTGGACAATGGAGGTTCAGCAGGGGGAGTAAGCTCTCTCCCAGGTTCTTCGGATGCTTGAGGTTTTGCGTCGAGTCTGCGATGTGGCTTATCAGCTAGCTCTACCACCGCCTCTACTGATAGTGCATGACTTCTTCCATGTGTCTCAACTCTATTGGTATCCACACGATGATTCACACATCCTTGACTGCGGAAAGATGGATATCGAGGATTACATGACATTTTTAGAGTGAACATTGATGATCTAATGTCATGAGGAGAAGGTGATCTATAGACAAACCATTTCCTTGGTTTGTGTGTTAAGGAGGCATGTTGGACTTGAGAACAATACCTAGGGACGGGAGGCACATATGCGCGCCCATTACCTAGAGATGTTTTGATTTTTGTCATGTTTTGTTTTGTACTTGTTTGTGATGTAGTGATTAACCTTGTTAACTATGAAATGTTTTGTTTTCCTTATTCTCTAAATGTGTGTGAAGAGTCTTAACATTGGGGAAGGGAGGACCCGATCCCTGATCAAGATACATTAAGTAGGATGCGATTAAAGCCTTGTGGGCATGTCAGTGCCACCCAAAGTAGATAGTATCATGACATGGGGGAAAGGATTCCCTAATCCATATGTCTGGACAATGGAACCTTTATATGTTATGTGAATACATGAGGGATAGGTGTTCCTAGATGTCAATGAGGTATTATCCTAAGAGGTATCTTTAGAGGTGGTTGTTCGGACCCCTCTCTTTTATTTGGGTCTAGTTTTGATTCTCAAGGGCGATAATTGTTTTAGATGTATCTGATGTAATGTCCCAGACAATGACTCATTAATTTGTTTGCAAAAAAACATGGTTTCATCAAATGGTTCCACCAAAACGGAGGCACCGGTCATGGTCTCATATAGAAATGGTGGTACCACTCACGGTGGCAACATAACGGTGGCACTGTCAGGGTGGCACTGTAACAGTTTCACCATCATGGTCCCACTCTGAAGTGGTGGCACCACTAATGGTGGAACCATTACTGTGTCATCGTGAAGGTGGCACCCTGACAGTGGCACTGTAATGGTTTCACCATCACAGTCACACACCAAAATGGTAGCACCGCATTCGGTGGCACCGTGAGGGTGGCACCATGACTGTGGCACAACTTACGGTGTCCACCAAATGGTGTCTCACCGTTCTTACCTTTCGAGTTCCACACCAGGAATGTATCATTTCATGTATGAGAATTTTAATACCCATTTCAAATCCATTAAAATCCCATAAATTATATCTCAAATTACCCAAGATTCGGGCGAGCCTTTACATATCAAAAAATGTGGCTTTTCCTTGGTGTCAATAGTTTTCCTATACATTCTACTTCCACCCATGTTACGCATTTTCCTATGATTATATGAAACCATTTAATGCATATCTTTTATGGCCAACTATCTAATGAGAGTTATTAAATGAAAATTAATTCCATCGTGTGTAACCACCCAACCTTATGGTGAAAACATGATTTAACTTTTTATGTTGTTAAAAATTCATATCCTTGACCTCCTTGATCTCACCTTTTTATCATATGGTAATTTATTCTTATTCTTATTATTTTTCATGGATGGTCTCTATTACCTTCCTGGTTGTGTTTAGAGTCCCCCTTCACGAGGAAAGTGGTGTGCATGTGCTGGATCCTTTCTACTCACTCTTGGAGTCCTCAGAGTTCCTCCCTTGCAAGTCGTGCATCCCCAAATCTTGGCGCGTGGAGCGAAACTTCGATCATTGATCATCCAAGTAGAGTTCTTCCTCCATCACTCTTTACTTTTTATCATGTGGGGAGGGTATTCTAATGTTTCTTTGTGAATAGATGAAATCAATCCTTAATGAAGATAATAAATGGACTTTTAATGAATGAAGGGGTGTGTTTGTTGATGTTGTTGTACTCTTTTACCCATTATTATATTTTGTGAACTATATGGACTTCTTTCCACTGAAAATAATGTCCATTGGTGGTCATTCCTTGGGAACTAATAGACCCATGTCTTCTATGATGATTGAATGGTCATAACATTGAAATTGGTTAATCACCTAAACTCGGTTGATTAAATGAATGTCCAATGAACAATAATCCTTGAGTGAACACCAAATTTAACCAAACGAAAAGAAGAAAATCAATGAATTGTGTGATAGATTCTTGAAATTCCCTTTCTCTATATTGGTAATATCTGTCGTTGTTTTGCTTGATTCTTATGGGGTGACATGGATGGGGATGGGATACCCTGTTGTGGTGCAGTTGTTTGTTTATGAATTTAAGGTCGTGTGGGGCCATTTGGTGGGGCTTGGATTGGTCGCAGTACATTGAGGGGTCACACAAATCCCTTTTGTTGTTGTGAATTTACAAAATAACTATGTGGGAATTCTTAATCAACTACTTGGTTATTTTTACTTCCTTGTCTTGTGGATATGCCTGTTAGTTTCCCAGTAGTGAAGAATGATTTGAAATATAACCTCTAGAAAGTGATAACAATAACTAATTCAATGCGTATTTTTTTTATGGAAATGAGATGTGACTTGGATGTGGATGGTGTGTTTTTTTATGAATGAATGGTAAAAAGGGTGTTTGTGTATAAGCTGGTTTTGGAACCCCTAGGTTGGGATGAGTGCTTGTTTACCTATATTTATAACTAACTTCTTTTTTGTCTTATTCGCGTCTCACCCATGTTGAGAACTTCTTTCATAATGACCCCATTTCAATGGGAGAGGGTGTTTTCCCAACACTCCTATGAGTGGCTGGTTATTATCACCCTTTCTGATCCCTTCCCCTAGTAGCCTAAGACTCTTCTAGTAGGCTTTGATGGCCTGAGGTCCATTAGAACCCATGAAACTTTGGGCATGATATATGTGGTGGTTGGACTAGGTGTGTGTGCTGGTAGGTTGTTTCCCAAGTGTTTTTAGGATAAGGCCCAAGTGTCTTTGGGCTTGGTGGTAGTTTTTGTTTCCTAGGTTTTTGCGGGCAGGATGTGTGGTTATAGTAGCCCAGGTGTGTACGTGCGGGGTATGGAAATGGGACTGTGGTGAGAAAGGCGGTAGAGGTCTGATGCGTAGGATGACTTCAATAACTAGTGGAAAAGTGGTGCGGGGTACCCATATATCGATGTTCTATTAATATTAATTAACTTCACTTGTTTTATTTGGGGATAGTTCCTTGGTTATGTTGGTTGGATAGTTTCATTTCTAGGTGTTTTGGTTATCTCTATTTTCTCACAAGGCATTAGGATGTCTCCCCACTTGTGCACAAGAGCTTTCGGTTTTTCCAACTAAGTTTACCTGTGTACTCACCCAACGTATATAAAACTACTTTCAGGTTTCCAAGAGGACTTCAAGGACCATGTGAGAGCATACCTGTTTGGATGTTAGGGCAGTTGTTGTTGTTGATTTTCCTTTATTTGGAATTTACCTATGGAGTTTTCTTGTATTGTATCACTTATAACTGAAACATGAATATGTGAATAGATTTTTTGAGCTTTAATTGTACTTCCAGTTTTGGTGTGGTTTGGGACATAGTATCTTATCTCCTGATCCTACTAATTAAAAAGGGTAATGCCTTCTTTTTTGTGTGTAATTTCATACCATTTGTTCTAGTCTCCACTCCGGGACCTGTTGAAGGTGTGTCTCGGGGGTCATTATACCTTCTTCAACTTGAATAATGAAGGTTCTAGCAACCTATTGTCCCTTGCCTCATCTTGGTGAAAGTAGGTCGTGACAGAAGCATAAGGTGGATTTACTTATGGTGGTCCGATGGATAAATCCAACGATTCTAAGAAAATATAGCACCCCACTTTCCAAAGGTGTGGAAATAATTACACAATGAATTTCCTAAAGGTGATGATTAAGTACTTTATGTGTGGAAGAGAAATAAATGTAGCCATTAACTACCAACAACAAAAACTATCACTGTGACCAAGGAGAGGAACACTCCCTTAAACCCAAAAATCACTATTAATTTCTTCAACTGCAAATCACCAGGGAACTTTTAAAACTAGTGCCTTAAGACAAGGGCTTTCGTAGGAAACCAAAAAACTCCAAGGTAGAAAGGGCGAGCTTTTGACATCCTTATTACCAAAGTGAACCCCAACACCAAAGTGGAGATAGATACGCTAGTTATTCATTTAATAAAAGTGAACATACTTTTTGATTCTGGTTCTATGAGTTCTTTTATATCATGAATGTTTTGTAAAACAATACCAGCACCGCCACAAATCATGGAGGTAATGATTTCGATGAGAATAGAAAATGGGTTAATCAATGAAACCCAAGAATATAACACCACCCCTATCACAGTTTGTGGATTGAAATCCCCACATAACCTTGTCATACTTCATATGGTGGAATTTGATGAAATTATTGGCATGGATTGGATTTCCTTATATAGATCCAACATAAATTGCTACATGAGTGAAATCACTCTCCATATGGAGCATCGACCCCCGATTTTGTACAAGTGAAAGGAGGAAGATGAATCTTCCATAGCACCATCTCCTCAAGCATGGATATTACTTCCCTATGAGAAAATATATCTTGTTCATAAGATTGAGTATAAATAAGAAACCATCTTTGAATACATTCTTATTGTGAGGAAATTTGTTGAAGTGTTTCCCAAGGAATTATGTGGTCTTACTCTTAGAAGAGATGTTGAATTCTCAATTGATCTTATACCCAAGGCATTGCCAATATCCAAGACTTCATATTGAATGGATGTAGTGGATATTAAGGTTATGAAGATACAACTATAAGAAAATCAGGTTAAATGGTTTATACGCCCAAATGCATCGCCAAGGGGTGCACCAGTCCAATTTTTTAAGAAGAAGGATGTGGAAATTCGCCTTTATATTGATTATCGTGAGCTCAACAAAATCACAATAAATAACAATTATCCTCTTCCAAGAATTGATGAAATGTTCGATCAGCTATGGGGAGAACAATTCTTCTCCAAGGAAGATTTGTGGTCTGGATATTACCAAGTAAGGGTGAAGATGGAGGATATACCCAAGACATCTTTTGGTATAAGGTACGGGCACTATGAAATCATAGTAATGCCTTTAAGACTCACTAATGATCCAAGAATATTCATGGACTTGATGAATAGGGTCTTTAGAAATTACCTCAATAAATTTTAGGTAGTCTTTGTAGATGAAATAATAATATGCTACAAAACCAAGTAGGATCATCTAAGAAATTTACTAGAGACCATGCAAAAGGAGAATCTCTATGCAATGTACATCAACTGTGAGTTCTGGTTGATTGAAGTCTCATTAATGGGTCATATTATCACAATCCATGGGATATATTTGGATCCCTCCAAGAAAGAAGCAATAAAGGGATGGATGTGGCCAACATCATTGACAAATGTCCATATCTTCTTGGGGTTAGCTAGATATTTACATCAATTTTTGAGGTATTTCTCATGATTGTAAAATCATCTTACAAAGCTAACTCAGAAGGGAGTCAAGTTTTCATATATTTATCAACATGAAGAGATGATCAAGGAGTTGAAAAGGAGTCTTATCACAGCACCTGTGATCGCATAACCCACAAGTGATGAACTTTTTGTGGTATTTAGTGATGTTTCAAATAAGGGTATGGGTTGTGTGTTGATGGAAAATGAAAAATTCATTGCCTCTGCTTTAAGGACATTGAATATTAATGAGAAAAACTATCAATCACATTATCTAGAGTTGGCTATATTAATATTTGAATTAAAAATTTGGAGACATCACCTCTTTGAGGAGGAGTGTGAAATATTCAGGGATCCCAATAGCCTCCAGTATATATTCACAAAGAAAGAGTTGAACATGTTCCAATAAAGATGGTTAGAGCTTATCAATGTATATATATTATTAATACATTAGCACCTTGGTAAAAAAAAGGTATAATATGATCTATGTAGAGTGGACCCAATGATTATATCATTGAGGAGAAGTATAATGGATAAAATCTTCTTATATTTGATGAAGATAGACATGGGAATCAAAAACAAGGGAAAATAATAAATCCTTTCACAAATGTCTGATCAACTGTCTCTTTTGGAAAGGTAAAAAGGATTCTCAAAAGGATTTTGTTGCAATTAAAATGAAAGTGATACTATCAAAAAAGGGAAATCCTTAGAGTTCAATGTTAATGAAGAAGGAAATGTGAGATTTGGGACTAGACTATGTGTTCCACGAAATCTGGAGTAAATGAAATAACTTTTGGATGATGCACATAATTATAATTTCTCCATTCACTCAGTAAACACGAAGATGCATCGAGATATCAAAGAGAATTATTGTGTGATAACATGAAGAAGGAGATCTTTGATTATACATCAAAGTGTCTGGTATGTCAGAAAGTGAAGCCTGAGAGGTAGAAGTCTATGGGGATGATGTAACCATTACCCATACCAGAATGGAAAGGGGAGAACATCCCCAGAGACTCTGTCACTGGACTTTTGAAGACATCCAAAGGAAAAAATTCTATCTGGTTTGTTGTGGATTGTCTTACAAAGACTGCACACTTAATTCCAATTTGGGAGGATTTAACATTGGATAAACTAGTATGGATATACATCAGAGATGTGGTAAGGCATCAGGGAGTACCACTATCAATTATATCTGTTCGAGGTCCATGATTCACCTCTATATTGGGAAGAGTCTTCAACATGCTCTGAATACTGAACTAAAATTTAGTAAGGCTTATCAACCTCAAAATTATGGCCTATTTGAGTGGAATATCCAAACACTAATGGAAATGTTCAGATCATACTCAATAGATATCAGAGGAGGATGGGATGCACATCTTCCTCTGATTGAGTTCCTTTATATCAACAGTTTCAACACAAGCATCCAAATGGCTCCTTATGAAGCCCTATATGGGAAGAGGTGTAGAACATCGACATGTTGGGAGGAATATGAGGATAGAAAACTCATAGGTCCTGAAATAGTCAAAAAATGGTGGATAAGGTTAAGACCATCCAGTAGAACATTAAAGCTACTCATATTTGACAAAAATCTATGATCATAATCATCGACGAGACCTATATTTTGATGTCAGATACAAGGAATTTCTCCACATATCCCCATGGAATAGTGTAATGAGATTTGGGATGAATGGAATGCTTAGTACAAGGTACATAGGTCCTTTTTATATCCTTGATCGCATTGGAGAAGTGACCTATCGACTAACACTCCCACTGAACCTATCTCAAGTATATGATGTATTCCATGTGTCACTCTTGAGGAATTACATAACTGACCCATCACATGTACTCAATATAGTGGTGATACCATTGGAGAATGGCCTCTCATATTAAGAATAGTCTATGAAGATATTAGATTTTAGGGAAAAAGTTCTAAGAAATGAGATAATGCATCTCATGAATGTGTTCTTGAGAAACCACATTTCTAAAGAGGCAACATGGGAATCAAAGGGATGAAGCAGAGTTACCTGCATCCATTTTAGTGTGGGAAAAGGAAATTTTGAGGGTGAAAATTTTAAAGGGGGAAGATTGAAATGACACAAACTTTTATTAATGAATATTCCTCACGATCTAATTAAATTTCTTATTATGTAAAATGATTATATAAAATATTCACTTCCTTGGTTTTATGTTTTTGAATTTCTAAATACCATTTGGAATTTTTACCCTTTCTAATATAGTCGTTGAACATTAATCAATTGATTAGTATAAATATAGGGATTTAAAATATCCAATTTACTCAGAAAAAGGAAGAGATGGACTCATCCAGTATAATTATTCTGAAAGAAACACATTTTTTGGAGCTCAAAAAGGATATGGAGTCACTGGGATTCTATTTGACCAAGCCTAAGACAAGCATCAACACGTTATGCTCGAATGGAACAGCTTACGAGAGAAGTATAAGTTGACAGAGATTACCACCTGAGCGATGTTATCTGAGCCATCCCAAGAGTCTTTCACCGTCGCACTCCTTACCATTAGGTGATATGTGGGTGTTATATGTGGTTATATAACAAGACCCTTGAACTATGATTATTTGCATTATTTTTTTATAGAATAAATAATATACATTCATTTTATTATTGTCACTTTATAAATAGGTTTTGAAGCCAAGAATATTATTTTTAATTAATATTAAATTAAGAAATCTATTTCGATGAATTAATGTGTTTTTAAATTAAATAATATTTAAATGAAATATTTTTACTAAATTACTTTTTAATAAATATAAAGGATCGTATAATTTTTATGAATACAACTATATTTTTTATTAAATTTTGGAAGTCGTTTTTGTCAAAACCCAGGAATGTTCGATAAATGTCAGTTTTTATTTTAAAAGTACAAATCGAAATAATAATAAAATTATTTAGATAAATTGTGTATTTTTTTCGAATCTGGACATCAAAATTATCCAATGGTTAGTTCTTCATAATTTTCTAAGACAGTCAAACTTTTGGGGAAAAAATAAATATCGTTTAAATATATAATTTTTTTCATGACAACATAATGACCACATAGAGATGTAATAAAATACTATAAGTTAGTTTTTTCGGCCTATAATTATTTTATATTTAAAATAATGAGATTTTGGATTTATTTTATTAATCTTATGGTGCCTTAGTTGACCCTCCAAGACATACAAAAAAATTACATTTTAAATTGATTTTCTTGAGAGTGTGACTCATTTCCACTTAAGCAAGCCTAATATTTTAACAGGTTAGGCCACTGGAATAATAAAATAATTTTTTCCACTCCGATTTGGAAAAAACCATGGGCAAAACTGTGGTTTGGTTTATGGTTTTGATTAGTTTAACGTGTGGTGTCCAAAACCTAAATAACATAGAGTTTTCTCTCTTTTCCTATATAAACCCACCCATGTTCACACTTATCTTCTCTCAAAACCCTTGTATCAGGTCCCTACACTACCCTCCTATCTCTATAATCCTCCCAAGGTTCCTCAAGATCTCATGAAGCCTCTCTCAAGACCCTCCCAATCGTTTGGGATCACACTTCCAAGTAATAGATTTCTTCCTTTCTCATTTTGACCAAATTTCTTTATATTGTTATACCCTTTTATTTTCAATTAAAAATTTTGGGTTATAATTTCTCACCACCCCATACTTTCCTACATATTTTAGAGTGATTAGACACATCTTTTCCCCTCATTAATGTCACCTATGTATACCTGTTACCATGAGGAAATTCTGTAAGGTATTTCTCTCATCTTATTTACATTCAGGTTATTATTTTATATTATGCATATAAATTCAATTACATATGTTGGTATATTATTTTCAATGACCAACTTACTTTCCATTCCATATATAAATGATTAGAGACCCCTTCTCTATCATCAACCCATTTTACGATTTCCATTTGACATTGTTATGCTGCCGAAGTTACACAAAAATTTCTCATGCCATAATCATCATGTAATAGAATACCATACCCATTTCACTATCAATGGTATTTTTCTATATACACTTATACGTTTTGATTGGGGAATTACCTTTATTTATTTAACATATCTTATTCGTGGAATAAATTACGTCGTTTAATGAATCCACGTGGTATGATCCATGTGGCACATATATGCGTGAAATGAAATGATTAAGAAGGGTGCGCCCTAATAGCTCTCTAATGCATTGGGTAATGATTAGTTTCATGATACATCAAGTTCAATGAGGGTTTACTCATCCTAATTATAGTGCAATGAGGTTTTACTCACTATTCATGTGAAATGTTCCTGGGCACATGCCAATATCATGTTACATGTTTTTTCCCCATTTCCATGTTATGATAATAATGTTATATCACGCCTTTATATTTATGTTTCGCTTGTGCTCCGTTAAAATGACTATTTCCTAACCTATACTTTATTCTTCATGTTATTCATTGTCTACTCCCTTATCGAGCTTTATAGCTCACCATTTTGTTATTCATGTCCTCAGGTTATCCCATGTAATGCTAAGTACGAAGGAAGGTGTGTGGTCATGTAAAAGATGTTCTCAATAAATATGTGAATTTCATGTTTTAAGATTTTATGTAATGTTCCTATGCCACAAATAAACTATACCTATTGATATTCTATGTTGTATCAAGTGAATATTTTATGTTATAAATAATTTTTAAGTGTGTAATAAAGAGAAGGGTCGTTATAGTCACACATCTATGTCGACAGTGTGACCTGACCCTTGGTGGGGAGAGTTTCGGTTTGAACCTCCTAGTGGTAGTGTTGTGCCCTATTGACATCATTCATGGAATGTATTGGTTATACCTATTCCATGTTCACATTTACTGTTTTAGGTGAATGGTGGGTTGTATCCATAGGGATGGAACAAGGGTGTCCTTTGTTGTTGAAAAGTAAAACCATGAATCATAGCATAGATTCATGAATAGGAGGGTGAAACCAATAACTCATCAGTTGGATAGCTTAATCATTTGTGTAGTGGATGTTATAAGTTTCCAGTTCCTAGACATAGTGGTGGAGTTTGAGGACATCATCCATGAAGATGTTCCAAGATTACCTCTCCATCAGGAGATAGACTTTTGCATTGATCTACACCCTAGGATTGCACCGATATATAATCCAACATATCTAATTGATCTCATCGAGCATCGAGATTTAAGGGCGAAATTGGAGGACTTGATGTGAAAGTTATTCATTATACCTAGTGTTTCAGCTAGGGTAGCCCATGTATTTTTTACAGAAAAGGAAAATTTGACCTTAAGGTTGTGTGAGGATTTTTAGTGCTTGATATAGGTGACTGTGAAGAAAAGGTATCCAATACAAATGATTTATGATCTCTTGGATATATTGAGAGGGTCATGATGGTTCATGAAGATTTATCTCATTCCAATGTATTCAGGGACAAAGGCATAATTTTTCATGTGTGAAAATCTTTGGTTTTCTAGAGGATGGTGTTAAGTACATAAAACATTATGATGCATCAAGAACCAAGCATGGTTGTGTCCTGATGTGGAGGAAAATATTGATTTCCTATAGTTCACGCATGTTGAGGCATCATGAGAAAAACTAAATGATCACAGATCTTGAGCTTGCAATACTAGTCTTCACATTGAAGATGTGGAGACACTACCTAATGGGAAAGAAATTTATTGTCTACTCTAATCACAAGAGTCTCAATTATATCTTCTCTCAGAAGAATTTGAATGTGGGATAGATGTGATGGCTATATTTCCTCTTGGAATATGAATTTAAGACAAACTATACTCTTGGGAAGAATAACATGATGGAAGATTCCCTCATAAAGAGATCTAATTCATAGTTTCTAAATAAGGCATTAGAGAAGTTAGTCTCATTGCAGTTATCCTTAGTGGATGAAGATAGTGCATCTTACCACTAGTCTATGGATGTTACTCATCCACTCTTATATAAATTCAGGGAGTAATACTTTGGACTAATTACAATTAGATTATACATGAAATGATATCCATAGGGCATGATCCGGATGGATATTCAAAAGGGGGGAGCACACCATCCATTTCAAATTACATAGAGTATCACCAGTGGAATTATGGGAGGAGGTTTTATGGTTGTTTCATATGACCCATTTTTTTGGTATATCCAGGTGTGTATAATATATATCATGACCTCTGATGTTATTTTTGGAGGTCAGGAAAGATGAAAGTAGTGGTACAATGTGTTTCTCATTGTCTTACCTATCAGCAACTGGAGGCTAAGCACCGCGTTCTAGGGGGTTTAGATCAACCCCTTGAGGTTCCAGATTGGAAGTGGGATGGGATATCATTAGAAATAATGATGGTTTTACCACATAAATATAGGGTAAACTATTTCATATGTGTGATAATTGTTTGACTCCCCATATTGGCCCACTTTATATCTATCTGAGAGAAGAGTTCAATAGTGAGATTATGACACCTCTATGTGATGGAGATAGTTCTACTAAATAGAGTTTCATCAAAAATTATTTAATATCATGATGCTCATTTTAAATAACAATTTTCAAAGGGACAATAGGAGTCATTTGAAACCCAGTTACAATTGATCATAGCATTTCACCCATAGACGGATGACCAAACGAATATGACCATTTAGGTTCTAGAGGACATGAAATAGGCTTGCATGTTGGAATTAGGCCACATATTGGAGGACCACCTACCCCAAGTGGATTTTTCATGCAACAACAACTACAATTCCACAATTGTTATGGAAATATTTGAGGCTTTGTATGGGCTACCCTATAGGTCACCACATTATTGGGTTGACCCTATAGAGTTAGCACTTATGGGGTCGAAGTTGGTGGGATCTATAATAGAGTACGTAAATATAATCTTGGAGTGAATGAAAACTACCAATATATGTCAAAAGTATATTTTATAATAGGTGGTGGAGGACTTTGGAGTTAATGGAAGGAGGACATGTATTCATTCAGGTTTCACCACAACGGGGATTAAGGAGTTTAGCTAGGGAAAAAAGTTATCAATAATTTTTATCAGCACATTTTAGATACTGAGTAGATTTAGAGATATAGAGTTTCTCCTAGATCTACCTCCGTAGTTAGATTAGGTACATGGTGTCATTCACGTGACACAACTGAGTAGGTATGTGCATGAACCATCACACGTCATCTACTAGGGTAAGGTGGATATAGAAGATGAATAATCTTTTTCTGATTACCGAATGGAGATCAAAGATCTATAAGAGAGGATACTTTTTGGGTGATTTATTTCTTTGGTGCGTGTTTTGTGGTAGCATGGGAATCTCTAAGAGATCACATGGGAGTGCGAGGCACATATTCCTTCTCTTTACCAACATCTTTGACTGAGTAGCAATTTATTTTTCCTTTAAGGGATGTAAATCCCTATGGTAGGGAGAATATAATGACTTGGAATATCCCAATTTTATTTTTAAAAATTTGTTGTGAAATTATGAGACCATGAGATGAGACAACATGTGATTCTGAGGTTCAGTGTGCCTAAAACAATTCATTGAATAATATGTTGTTTTTAATAGAACTCATGCACGCCTTTCATTATAATATGGAATATCATTTAACAGGTTTACCCTAAATAAAATCTAAGGTCACTATTGGGTTTAGAATGGAAGCATTACCCTACGCACAACCTAACATTGGTCGGCATGTGTCATCTGAAGAAAAGGTCACCAAGTACGAAAAAATAAATAAAATAATTACATTAATTTATTTTATTTTTAAATCCTAGAAACTCATGAGCAGTGACTTGGATTGGAAATCTAATACCACTATTCTGTTCTTAATGTGGGGTTTCCCTATGCATAACCTATCTTTAGTCCTTTAGGTCTTTTGGGAAAAAACTCAAAATGGAAGTGATCATCATTAAATAATTTAAGTAAAAATCATTTTGTTGATGCAATTTTTTCCTTTAAAAACCCATATATAGAAATATTAGGGGTAGACCCATAATGCTGGGAATGCTATAGAATTTATAAGGAGAGATTTGGAGAAACCTTTCAAGGAAATGATGATATAATCATGGTCCAATGTTCAATTAACATTGTTCTTGGTGGATCTCACCGATGATGGTGACACAACAACAGACCATCATTAGAAAGTGACCCAAATCAATGGAATGATGCATTATTTGGGATTTCCAACCTTGTTCTTTTATTCAATGAAGAACATAGACCAACCAATAAATAGGTTGATCCATGTATTGATTGTTTTTATAGGATGTGATTTAATTATGAGGTTATATTGGGTATTCTTAATTGTGAATTGATTATTATTTCTTGATCATTCTTACGAGAACATATTGAGTCCATAACAAACAATGGATGAGTTTTGTTCCTTTTGTTGTTTATAGTGAATTTTATCCCCCAATGTATTTCTTCACATTATTCGTTGTTAATTCATCATGGGTTATGAATTATTGATCATTTCACCTTTTTTTATTAGAAAAATGATTTAAATTAAAGATCTAGAATCAGAGAGACATAGTAGAGGTTCGGCGAAGATGATGACAGATGAATCAATTCTATTCGAGAATAATCTTTCTTCAGACGATTCATGAGTGGATGAAAAGAGCCAGATATCGGAGCCAATTAATGGCTTGAAACGAAATGATTTAGTGTTTTGATGGAGAGACGATCCTAAATCTATAGTTTTTAGAAAAAAACCTATTTGATCGAGATCTGGGAGATCAATAAAGGATCAGGTAGGATGAATGATGGATTCTAAAAATCACAGGGAAGACAACATGTATCCTGATTTTACACAGTGTGTGGCCTCCATTAAGTGGCATCCAGTGTCTCAGGAGTTAGTTAAACACAACACAGCATGTGACTATATCACATACTACATAGACCCTTCTTGGAGACTGAATGTGTATCTTGAGGGATACATAGAGAAGATTTGGAGTACACCGGTTGCCTATATGGCATGTACCCCAACAAAACTACTTGGTCCTGACCAAGTACATGGAATACCCCATATATATGTTCATGGGAAGATATACACAAGTTAACACCATGTATTGACACATGACCAGACTAAACAGGTGTCCCCATACTGAAGTACATGGTGTATACCCATATTTTACATGACATGTTCTAAATGAAAAAGGCCATTATACATGGGAAATACCTTGTGTCATGGGACACGACATGTGTCCCTACAAACGTTGAGCACCCATTTCTATGTGGATTGAATATATTTTTTCATACCTTGGATTTGTTTAATTATTGGTCGTTCCCCTTATCACTTCCCTAATGGTTGGTGTGTATCATTTCCTACTCATATGAGTATAATCCGTTCAGCTAGACTTCATTGATAGAGTAGTTGTAATCCCCCCAAGATGCCAAGTGTGGGATTCTCTATTCATCTTTGTGCCCTAGGTAGAGTCCTTAGAATTTTCGTGACTAATCCTACCCGATGTAGATCCTATATATAGAGGGTTAATATATAAGGATTTGTTGGTATCACCCCATGGACTTGATTGTGATACTCATATATGGTATTATATCTCTCTCTTTAAATCTATTATTGCATCTCTCTCATGATGGTTCTCGACAAACAATACTTCTTGGGTAGACATCATTAGTGATATCATACTAATGATTGTTATCTCCCAGATGATTGTGTAATGGAATCTTCAAACTGAATCCCTAGTGTGGGTATATAGTGGTTTTGACTTTCCTATCGACTGTGTATCTTGGTTTGAGTATGTATGGATATTTTAATTATATATTATGTAGACATATACTTGTGTATAGAAGACTTTATCTTTCAATTGAGTATTTCATTGGGATTTCGGGGTGTCCAACTAAGAATTATTTTACTCTCCCTTTCATGGGATTTCCCCGCATGTGTCATGTCTTGTATAGATAGGCAACATTTTGATTGATTCATAGGAAAACTAAGACCAAATGTAGCTTTGTGAGTTTAGAGATGATGATATGTGTTCCTAATAGTACAAACAGTAGTCACAATAACTTTGTTTATAGGTTGGAATATGTAGTTTACAGAATTCCTTTGGTGGGATAGTATTTGGTCCTGTTTCACTTCATATTACATTCCTGTAATACTATGTTGGTTGTGATATAGTGGTATGCATGCATTGTTTTATTAGTGGTTTTTAAATTTCAAAATTTGGTGGGATTGGAGATCTATGCGTGCATACAGGTACATAAGAAATTCCACTCATTTTAGTGATATTCCTATATGGTTCTAGTCACTAGCCCCTAGCCTACTGGACATAAGATTGGGGAGTCGCAGCACAGGGCCCACTGGGATGGGTTGTGAAATTCATCATTAAAATCTAGCTCGAATATAATAAAATAGAAGAATAAAAAAATCCCTAAAATAGATTATATTATTTTACACAAAAATATTGCTAAGTACATCAGAATAAACCATGAAAAGAAGATATTAGATCACTGAACATACTGATATCTAACCAACATGATGAACTATGGAAAAATTAGAGTCTGAAGAAGGGTGGAATATGTAATCCTAGGGTGTAGGATAAAAAAAAGATCACTTATGAATAGATTTTGTTCTATATAATGATAGGTGAAGGAAAAATAAAGTGGGTTTTCCCCTTTAATTAAATCTTAGGGAATATTCATGACGTACCTATTTTTTAATTTCCTGTAATGCTCCGTTTTTTCCCAAGGAAAAAATCATTGCACATCATAAACATGGTTTGGCCAGACCAATTCATAGTATGAATTATTTACCCACAGTGAATTAAGTACATGTAGTGAATTTAACTCACCTTTTCTTTTTCTCTGAAACTAGCATTCATTTCTCTTCTCCATTCTTCCTACAAACAAACGAACCAACCAAAAGGCACTGTTTCTGGGTCTAATCTAAATGACGTCCTCAAAAAGTGTTTATCAAAAATTAAATGAAACTATACATCCCAAAAAATATGGGATGATACAACCTCCCCTCCGTAAAATAACCTTTTCTAGAGTTTCCAGACTAAGGGTGGAAAGTGTTATCTGAGAAATGATACTACAACTAAGAATGTACATATACAACTATAAACACTTTATCTAGAGATAATGAAATCAACCCTTTTAAATATTGCCTATTTTTTATGAAAGGATCTAAATTAAATACAAAACATATTATAGTAAAATGGTTGTCTTACCTATCTCAGATTTAGAGAATTAGAAACCAAAAATACATTCCAATAAAACTTTATAGAATTTAAAATTTAATAAATAATGATTCTTGAGCACACTGCTTCCTCAATATAATTTCAACTCATCATGATTTGGAATCATGAAAAAGAGATTATAATACATAGGTTGAGCATGAAGTATTCCCAATAAAGGGGTTTTGAATTTTTTTATGAAAAAGCTTTAAAAATGTATTTTCTTGAAATAATATCTTGTTTGAAAATATAATTAAATACATAATCATTATTATAGATTACTAAATCAATGAAATTAAATATATTATCTAAAATTTAATTTTCATAAAATAATTATATTTGTAAAATTATTTAGTAATTTTCCATTTAAATTAATAATTTTTTGGTATTTTATTCTTCGATACTTGGCAGACCATAATTAAAAAAATCACATTATGCCGCTAGAAATAACTTATGTGGATCAAATCTCCCTTAATTATAATGGGTTAACTCAACATATAAGAGTATATATCATACTAGTTCCATCAAAAAATGCTTTCTATGGAACCACCTTTCTTAGTTCTTACCCAAATCATTTCTAAATCATATACATATATTTATTTTCGTTCTAAAAAAGTATCATTTTCATATAACAAGATATAATATTTATATTAAAAGATATTTCTAAAACCAATTAGGATGATTTTATGCTTCAAATAAAAAATACTTCATAAATCCATAACAGTATAAAAATAATAAATAAGTGCATGCATGATCTATTAATGCATTAAATGTCAAACATGAGCTAGATGATGGCCATACCTATTCATGCATGAAATTTCAGGGAATTCATATTCATGTTTTCACATAAAATAATATCATGAATCATAATTTCACATAAAATAAAAAGAATTATCATGGAACACATGTCCTTCATAAACAAAATTATCTTTCATAAATTCTTAAACATTAATTGGATGGTTGGAATACCATTTTTGACTTAAGAAAATAAAAATGATTGACAATACTTAAATATGATTACTTTAATGTGAATATATGTATATATATATATTAATGTGTATGTGGTTTGAAAACATTCAAAACATAAATCACTAACTACTGTAGGTTTTAAGAATATGTTTTTTAAAACTGGAACCCATAATATATATACAAATACCGATACTATGTGATGTTTATGTGTCAATATGCATGTATATACATATATATATATATATCAACATTGTAAAATAATAATAATTTTGAAACTAAAATGAAGCTATAGATACTTATGTATTAGAAATAAATATTTGATAAAAAACCCATAAATCATATATATATATAGAAAATAATAAGTTATATATGTGTCTATATATATATTCTTATATATACACAAATATCTGTAAAAAACCATAATTTGATAAAAATACACCATTTCACACAATAATATTTAGAGAAAAATTTAATAGATTCAAAAACCATTATCGTTCTAAATATTTTAGGTTATAAAACGAAACATTATTTCATATATACATATATATATACACATATATTTGTGTACAATAACGTAATTTAAATAAAACAATTAAACCCTAACATGATTTAGATCCAAAAAGAGGTCGTGGAAAAGAGAGGGCTTGGAAGAGTGAGGCTTCGGTTGAATTGGTTGTGCAAAGTGTGGTATATGAATATATTACAATACGGCTTTAAATCAACCTTCAAGAGACAGGTTTAAAAAAATAAATAATTGAAGATCTAATTCTCTTCAAAGTGTGACAGTTAGTTGGTTTTCATTTAAAACAATTATTTGGGTTTCATTTTACATTAATATTAATATAAATTATTATTTTAAATTTTCATAGTTTCTTTTTTTCTTTCCATGTCATTCTTTACTTTTTTTAATCATGTCTTTTTTGGGTTTATTTTTCAAAGTCAAAAAAATTTATATCATAATATAATATTTTAATGTCGAGAAACAATTTTTTACATCATTCATGATTCATCCTTACTCATGCCTCTTATATATTGCCTTTTTAGTTCATTTTATTCAAAAATTTTGGATCGTTTAACATTTTTTTAAAATGAAAAAAATATGTCACTTTTTACGTATATCTTGTTAGCATTTATATATATACATATATTTCTTTTTATAATGTGTATAATTTAAATCACACATTTTTTTAATACAAATCATGTAACTTTTATATATATATATATATTCATTTTTAATTGATATTGATATAAACATATAAATATTAGACAAAATGTGTAAATAATATATATATATATATATATATTATTCATTTTTTTGTTAAAATATAAATGAAATCACATTTTATTTTTCACAAATATTAAAGAGTTTTTTTGAAAAACCATTATATATTTTTAAAATTTATGAATTTTATAATACTAAAAAATATGATATTTTCATATATTTATAAAATATATTATTTTAAAATTAATAAAAATAGTTTTCACATAAAAATCCATGACACTTATTTATTATAAACTTTTTATAAAATTCTAATTTTCAAATTTTAATTATTTTAAACTAATTGTAGAATTGTAATTATAAATATTAAAAAAATCCATAATTAAAATAAATTACTATTAAATTTATTAGTTCTTGGAATTATCCCCACCCCCCCAACTAAATTTTTCCCTCATGATTCATTCATAGGACTAAAATTAATTCTAAATTTCCTTCTACAGAATTAGGAAAATCTAGAACTCCTATACTCTATTGCTTAAAAAACAAAATCTAATCTCTAGAGTTTTCCATTCCATTCCTCTAATACCAACTATAATGACCCAATCCCAAGAATCTAGACTCAGCCCTTGTAAATGATGTATATTTTTTTGTAAATGAAAATGAATGAAATATGCAACATATTACAGTACAAAGGATCCTTTTTCAGTCTAGGTTTTGGAGAATTCTATACCAAAAAATACATTCCAACATAACTATAAAAAATTAAATATTTAATAAACAATGATTCTTCATCACACTTATTCATCAATATAATTTCACTACAACAAGATTTCTAAACCTAAAATACGTGATTATAATATGTAGGGTTATCAATAGGTATGCCCAGTAAGGGGGTTTTGATAAATTTTTATAAAAACCCATTAATGAATATCTTTTTGAAATACTATCTTGTTTGAAAATATATTTAAATACATAAAAATCAAAGTTGATTCCTAAATCCTTGATATTCTATTATTTATTTCGAAAATAGTTTTCATAAAATATATATTTTTTTTAAATCATTTGGGTATTCTCATTGGAAAATAATATTTTTATGGTGGATTATTCCATGATACTTGGAAGACCATAATTAAAACGATAACACATGGCCTCTAGAAAAAACTCATGTTGATCAAATCTCCCTTAATTATTATTGTTTCACTCCACAATTCATATTATTCAACATACTAGTTCCTTTTAAAAAAATCTAAGTAACCGGCTTTCTCAGTTCTAACCCAAAATATTTCTAAATCATATACATAGATTCACTTCATTTTAATGAAAATATTTTTTTATAACATGACATAATCATCACATTAAAAGATCTTTTTTAAAAAAATTAAGATAATTCCATGAGTCTAATAACAAATACCATTTGAAAACCATATATGTATGAAAAAGAATAAATAATTGTGTGCATGATCTCTTAATGCGTGGAAAGTTACATATGAGCTAGATAGTGGACATACCTATTCATTTATGACATTTTGAGTATTGAAGATGCATTTTTTCACATAAAATAATAGATGACTCATAATTGAACAATAAAAGATAAGAATTATCAAGGAACAAATGTATTTCAAAAACAAAATTGACTTTCATAAATTCTTAAACATTATTTGGATGCTTTAAATTCCATTTATGAATTCTGAAAATAAAGAATATTGACTACTCTTAAACCTGATTATTTTTATGTCCATATATATATATGTATATATATATATATTTACACATATATAAATGTGTATTTATTTTGAAAACATTCAATACATAAGTCCCTTACAAATATTAGTTTTAGGAATTAGGTTTTTTAAAAATAATCCCATTATATATATACATATACTAAAACAGTTTGATGTATATGTGTATATATGCATGTATATACATATATATATTTCAATATATTACCTTTGTAAAAGAATATGAAATTTGAAAATAAAACTGAACTCACACATACTGATGTTTTGGAAATAAAGGTTAGATCAAAAACCCTTAACTCAAATATATATATAGAAAATAATAAGGTATATATATGTGCATACAAATATAAAGATATATACACATATATTTAAAACCCCTATTTTGATAAAAATAAACCCAAGAACACCATTATATTTAAATACAAATATTTAGATTCAAAAACCCTTTTAATTCTGAAAATTATTTGTCTAAAAAATAGATGTGATTTCATATATATATATATATATATATATATTTGGGAATAATAACATGATTTGAACAAAATTATTAAACACTTACTTGATTCAGATCAAAATAGGGGTTGTGGGAAAGAGACAGCTTGGGAGAGTGAGGTTTAAGTAGAATTTGTTGTGAAAATAGGGGTATATAAATATATAACAAGATGGTTTTAATGCTTCCTTTGGAAGCTGGTTTAAAAAAAATAAATAATCAAATATATGAAAATCCATTCAATGTGAGTCCATTTTGTTGGGTTTCATTTAAATTTAATATTTGAGTTTCTTTTTTTACTTTTTTTATTATTATATATTATTATTTTAAATTTTCAACATTTCAATTTTTTGTCCATTTTATTCCTCAATTTTTTGAATCACGTCTTATTTTGGTTTCATTGTCGACGTAAATATTTTTTATTTTATATCATATTATTATATTATAATGTTGAGAATGACTTTTTTCATCATTTACGGTTCACCCTTACTCACGCCTCTTATATATTATTATTTTTAATTTATTTTATTTAATTTTATTGGATAGTTTAACAATTTTTTTATACTTAAAAACTTATAGTTTTTTATATATGTCATGTTAACATTTATATATATGTATAATTTTATTTTTTAATGTCAATAACTTAAATCAACCATTTTTTTAAAAAAAATAATGTAGCTTAAATAATAATTATATAAGTATATTCATTTAAAATTTTATATTAATATCAATATGTTCATATTAGACAAAACAAGAAAATTATATATATAATTATATATTCAGTAAAAAAATCACATTTTATTTTTGACACATATAAAAGTGAGTTTTTGTAATAAAATAATTATATATTTTTATAATTTAAAAATGTTATAAAACTAAAACATAATATAATTTCGTATATTTATAAAATATATTATGATAGATGTTGGTGCCAAAATATTGCACGAAAGCAAGGGACGAAAAAGAAGGCTGGCGCGCTGCCCCGCGAAGCACCCACGCGAAGCACCGCCGCGAAGCACCCACGCGAAGCCCCGCCGCGAAGCGCCCCGACCATTGCGGCCTCGCGAAGCTCCGGAGGCGGTAATCCTCCGCGAACGCACTTGACGTTCGCGAGCCCGCCGCGAAGCTCCGGAGGCGGTAATCCTCCGCGAACGCAGTTGACGTTCGCGAGCCGCCGCGAAGCTCCCGACGCGGTAATTCTCCGCGGACGACGTTGACGTTCGCGAGCCGCCGCGAAGCTCCCGAGGCGGTAATTCTCCACGGACGACGTTGACGTTCGCGAGCGCGCCACAAATCCCCAGAGGCGGCGCGCGAGTTCTACTTCGTGGCACCCCTTCCCTATAAATACTGGACTCCCCATGAGTCCCGAGGACGGACAATCCAACCTTTCGGCTTCTCTTCTCCCGAATCGCGAAGCACTCTTTGCCCCCGGAATCATGAGCTCCGCGAGGTACTTCTACTTCATGAGACGCCTCTGCTTTGTCTCGTTTTGATCCCCTCTTCCGAGAGGGATGCCCTTCGCGAAGCTCAAGGGCATTCGCGAAGGAAGGGCATTCGCGAAGGAAGGGGATTCCCAAGGGAACCCGGGCAGCCACTGAGCGTTTATGCTTCGTGAAACACCCAACCTGTACTAGTGATTCTTATGCTAAGGCAAGATCACTTCACCTCGCGAAGCACACTGCTTCATAGGACCTTGCTTCGCAAGGCACCTCTCCTTCGCTAGGCAGTGCTCCGCGAATACTGTTCCACTTCGCGAAGCACCTTCCACTCACACCTATGACCCATGCTAAGGCCAAGGCACTCCACTTCGCGAAGAACACTCCTTTTCTTAGCAATTCCTCTTCCCGTGCAACCCTCCAGGTTTGCACGATGTGATTTCAAAGTCCCATGGACAATACCACCCGTAGCGTTGCTTCGCCTAATGCTTCTTCGCATAGGCACGCTAACGGCTATTGCTTCTTCGCATAGCCACGCTAACGCAGACCCCTTGATGGTTCGTTCCACAACCCCCCTTAACCATGGCCTTACTAGTACCTTCCCTTCCCCAAGGACCAGAGGGTACTGGTTATGTAAGTCCTAGGGGTGTGGAGTGAACCCACATCGTCCGAGCTGCAGGACGTTAAACTGCCAAGCACCACGTCCTCAACACATGACGTTAAACTATGACCCGACCTCGTGCCCCTCACGAAGGGTCCCCCCAACTCAAACATTTTTTACACCACTCGTCTCCACGAGAATGGAATCACCCATCCACAAGGGATGATATCCTCCTTATCGGAGTGGCGTGTGTTCATAGGAGAAGGGCGACCCTAGTTCCCCAAAGGATGGCTGCACCTCTGCATCTCCGTACTTCCCCACTACCAAGGTCAGTGGAGGGCATGATAGGGAACAAGGAACCTCCCATCATTGGACCAAGGTCCATCTTTCCCGCGCTTGGTCGCACTATGGGCCTCCATCCTGGAGTAAGTCCCAGCACCATGGACCGCCTAATGCGTAAGCCCATATTCGCTTCTCACGGACGCATCCTTCGCGACGTGATCGTCAGGTCCTTGTAACCTCTTGTTTCTCACACCGAGCATGACTTATGTGGGCTTAGAGTGAGCACCGACCCTGACCCCCACCCTTAGCGAACTACGAGGACTTTGATCCATGTTATGGCATGGTACGTAGGAAGCCTCCATGAGGTTCAAGCCCACCTGTCATTTATTCACGTCGGGTCTCATTCCCGTCCAGCATGACGTTAAACTGCATTCCGGTCCAATGGCAAGCCATTGCGACCCATCCCATTTGAACTACGAGGACTTTGATCCATGTCAAGGCATGGTACGTAGGAAGCCTCCGTGAGGTTCAAGACACATTACTCGGTCATTCATTCACGTCGAGTTTCGCCCTCATCCAGCATGACGTTAAACTGTATGCCCCCCTTTGTCCCGCATGACATTAAACTGCACACCCATTCCCACCTGAACTACGAGGTCTTTGATCCATGTCAAGGCATGGTACGTAGGAATCCTTCCAGAGGTTCAAGACCACCACTCATTGGACCAAGGTCCACTTTCACGTCGGTTCACCGACAAAGCCCCAATGAACTACGAGGTCTTTGATCCATGTCAAGGCATGGTACGTAGGAAGCCTCTACGAGGTTCAAACCCACCATCCGGTCCTTCCGACCTCATTCACGTTGGTTCAACCCCGTCCCGCATGACGTTAAACTGCATTCCCCAACCTGAACTATGAGGTCTTTGATCCATGTCAAGGCATGGTACGTAGGAAGCCTTCAAGAGGTTCAAGCCCACCACTCATTGGACCAAGGTCCACTTTCACGTCGGTTCACCGACAAAGCCCCAATGAACTACGAGGTCTTTGATCCATGTCACGGCATGGTACGTAGGAAGCCTCTAAGAGGTTCAAACCCACCATTCGGTCATTCCGACCTCATTCACGTCGGTTCACCCCCGTCCCGCATGACGTTAAACTGCATTCCCCAACCCGAACTACGAGGTCTTTGATCCATGTCAAGGCATGGTACGCAGGAAGCCTCCCTGAGGTTCAAGCCCAATAATCATTGGCCCAAACCATCTCCTAGTCGATGTTCCAGGCCCCCCATTTTCAAGCCCATCTCCCATCGGACCAAGGTCCCTCACTTACGTCGGTTCACCGACACCCACCGCCCGTCGTCTATTCACGTTAGGGTTCATTATCATCCCGCATGACGTTAAACTGTATTCCATCATCCGAACTACGGGGACTTTGATCCATGTCAAGGCATGGTACGTATTAAACCTTCCTAAGGTTCAAGCCCACCACTAGTGGACCCACGGGTCTACTTTCACGTCGGTTCACCGATGAAACCCTTTGAACTACGGGGTCTTTGATCCATGTTTAGGCATGGTACGTAGGAAGCCTCCCAGAGGCTCAAGCCCACCATCCATCGGGCCAAGGTCCACCTTCACGTCGGTTTACCGGCACCATACCGAACTACGCGGACTTTGATTCCCTGCCACGGGGATACGTTGGAAGCCTCGTCATGGCTCAAGACCAAATTCACTATCGCCCCTGCGATGGTCACATTTCACTCTCCCTTCACTCCATTCATCAACCTATCACCCATCCCGATTCTTGCCCGGACCATCTTATCCCGGTGAGACCATGTCAGTACGCTCTTCTTCACAGCCACCCATGGGCTGGCCCTGGTATCGACATCCCTTCAAGGAGGATCCCTCAATCCGATCTATCCTAGATAATGCTCTGGTTGGGTTGATCCGTCTCCGCTAGACGTTAAAATCGCGGCATACCCTTTGTTAAACACGAGAAGCTGAGGAAAACCTCAGATATATTTCTATGACATATAATTCCCCACGCTCGATGCGGGATGCCTCAGGTTTCCACGCCCTCAAGAAGCCTTGTGACCAGGGATAACAGACAGACATGACAGGTTCCCCAGCATCCAGACACGCTACTGATGCCTCAACGTGACTACTCCCCCGACTGAAGGTTGCTACCCTGACTGGACCCTTTGGAATATCCCGACAGAAGCAGTGTAATTAACCGGTGACCATGGGAACATGGCACTGGGAAAAGTTTCATGAACTACGTATTAAATCTATGAGGGAGACCCGGACTAGGTGACGATTTCGGAGGAGGAATCCCCAGAAGGAAGAACTGACATCCCATCATCCCGTTTCGATCAAGGAGAAGACGTTCCTGGATAAGGAGCGAATGTCGTCCGCCTTTGGAAAGCGGGAATGCGGGGCAATAGAAGCGCCGCGCGTCCTCCTCCGCGGATGGAACGGATGTGCGCGCGCGCCCCGGCGGAAAGCGTCGGAAACAGAAATGGTGAACCCGATGTGAAGTTCTTCTCCTCAATATAGAGATTAGTAGCGTTCGAGACACCAGTAGATTGACATGTCACCGGATCCAGATATCCGGCGCCTGGTCCCGCCAAGCAAATAGCGGGCCTGTCGTGAAACTCACCGGAATTCGGGGCAGTAGAACGTGGGGCACTCCATTCTGCAGCGTGTTGGCTTGGATCCTTCTTACAGACGTGGGGAATGGAAGGACGTTGGGGCACTGGCTGTCAATCCTTTTCCTCTCAATACTGATGAGTTGATCCCTTCGTTTCTTAGGAACCAGGTTGCTATTAGAGAGACGCGATCACCGCTCGCTCGCCTATGCAGGGGCAAGGGCAACATCGCCACAGCCACCCCACATGGTGCCGCTACCGCCACGACGGCCGCCACGTCGCGGAACACGGGGAACCCACGTCCCCTTTCCCCATCAGAGGTCATCCAGCGAAGGGTGATCAACAACCTCGTGCGCAGGTACGAGGAAGAAGGGGTCATCCCAACTCGGGATATGGCCCGCCTGGACCTGGAGGCCTCCAGGCCCCGCCGTCAACGCCGCCCTAACAGGCCACGCAGGCAGCCCTTTCTCCCCACCCCAAAGTTCAACCGTTTCGGGAGCCTGTGTCCGGAACGCCTTGATGACTCCTCGCCTTCGCTGAAGAGGCGGGCGCCGTCCGGCTCAGCCCGCTCAGGGTCCCAACCCGAGGGCTCCAGGCGAGAGCTCTCGCCCGGCCGCGTCAGCGCCGCCGTCCGGCCCTGCAGGAAGAGCAGGCAGGCTACATCCCTGCACCACCTGCACCAGCCCGCCTGACCCGACGTCAGCGCCGGACCCGGGCTGAGGACGCTCGCCCAGGCGTGTCAACGTCGACAGCTACAATGTCCCGTGCCACCGCCGACGTGCATCATGAAGCCCTTTCATACACTGAGTAGGGGCACTCCTTCACCCATCCAGGATCGAGACCCCAACCGCCCCACGGGCAGGCTGGGTTGACTCTACGGGTTGCAGGCCCAAGTGGTGATCGCCGCGTGCTAACCCGCGGTAATGTCACCCTGTACGGAGGTCCTCCCCGTACCACTACTCCACAGAGCGTGGGCCTTCCCCTCTCCGAACTTCGTCATGGAGTCATGCCTCGTGCTACCCCCATCTCGAAGGAAGACCTGCCCCGCGGTAGTGACGCTCAGCGCGGAAACCTTTCCCGCGCCCACTATACAGGTTATGGAATCCATCCTCCTACCCCCGACCGCCAACCTGAAGGCACCGACCATCCGGTCCTTCTCCAACGTGGGGGCCCTCCCTACGTCCTCTCTGCAACAGGTGAAGGTCCTCCTCGCCCCAGCAACTCGAGGAGTGAAGGTCAGCCTCGCTCCACTCGCATCGAACATGGAGGTCCTCCCCATGCTCCTGCCGGTTCCAACAGAGGCTCCGCCTATATGGGTGATGTTCATGGAGGTCCTCCACATGTACCCTTCGACATTTTCCCTGGTGCCCCTCGCACCCCGGCTATCTCGAGTGGGGGCCCTCTCCGCCACGGCGCCAGCGCCGCCCCGAGGCTGCCTGATAGGGGTCAACCCTGTCCTGAAGAGCCACCCCGAGGCAGGAGAGCGGGTCGTCGCCGCCACAAGAAGAACCCTGGGAAGGGCCAGGTGGAGATCAAACATGCCCTCTTCTCCGACTCGGAAGCGGAAAGCGATTCAGCGAGGGAACCTTCTCCCCGCTCCTCCGTATCAAGGACTGGGGTAGGAACCAGACGCGTTAGCCTCATTCTCTCAGAATTTGAGGTCCACCAGATTCCCATCTCCCTCCACAGGTACATCCAAGAGGAAGAAATCTTGGGAATTCTGCAGGTCTCGACCGCACAATCACTGCCTTTGTCACCAGAAGCGCCCTCTACCACTTCCAGAGATCACGGGGAGCTATTTTGGGGGCCAACGGCGGTAGAGCGATGACACGACCTGTCGCCGGTAGCCGCGACTCCTGTGCCGGAAGCTGTGGCTATCAGCCCGTCGTATCGTGACATCGTGCCCAGGTCACCTCACTCTTTGGAGGATGGCCCGAAGTTCGGCGGCCAGTCAGCTCGTTCGCCGTATTCTCCACCGCCGAGCTTGCTATCCCAGCGGTCCGCCTCGGTACCATTACCGGTCCCTCAGCCGCCCCCGGTTGACGAGTGGGGCAACACAGGGCCAGACCCTGAGTTTGAGCCCAGGAGCTTCTGGAGTATTCTTTCAGCGGATTACTTCCCGGAAAAGTTCTGGCCGACGGCGGCGCTGAATTTTCGCGTACCGGAGTTTCTTACCCCTGATGAAGTGGGGTGCTTCTATCGAACCCTATGGGCGACACACTTCCGCCTTCGTTATGAACGGGTGGCGTACCCTAGGAGTCGAGAGCACTTCGAAAAAATCGGTGAGCAGTGCCGCCTGATCGATGCGGCCGCGCTCTTTGTGGCCCAACACCCTGAGTCGCTAGGCCGCCAGAGTGCCCTTCAATGGAAATGCATTCAGAGTATTAAAGCACTCCGCAGAATCGTCAGGGAATCCACCCCCCATGTGCAAGTCCGTGGTTGGGGACACTATGTCGCTCTCCTCTTCGACCCTATCCGACGGCAGCCCGATTCGCTATGCGACATCGAGGACATGCCCTCGAGAGGGGTTGCGGTCCACATGGATGACATCATGGACAAGAAATATGAGCTTGAATTCCTTGATGGAGACATACCCCCCGAGGGCGTACTGCCACTGCTCGACCTATCAGGGAGAGTTACCCATCAACAGAGGAACCTGCTAGGCCACCCCGTACCCACCGAGTTGCTAGTACTCGGTCGAAACACCAACAAGGGTAAGGAGCATGTCGGAACAGTCAAGCACTCCGACCCGTCCGCCTCTATGCAGAAAATGGATGAAGATCCCGAGAAGGCCACGTTATGCCAGCTGCTTGCTGAGAAGAAGAGGCTGGTTGACGAACTCTTGGCTGAGCGCGCCGCAGAGCGGCGACCCGACTATGGTAATCCCAGGCCGGGGCAGCAGGGGAAGGAACAATTTCCCCCCGGTGAGATGCCTCCGGGCAACCCTGATCATGCTACTGCCGCAGACAGGGCAGAAGCCGGAATGTATGGAAAGAGGGCGCGATACGTCTCGCCAAATCCCCCCGAACGATGGGGCAATCTGAAGAATCCAACCCGGGTTCCCCCAGTTGCCCCGCAGGTCGTCCAGCCAGTTGACCCACGAGCGGCCGAAGCCGTCTACAGTGTTGAAGAACCTGGCAATGCACTTGTGGTTAGGGATCCCCATCAAGACAGGGACCCCCACCCGGATGATCTTATCGCGGTGCTCACGGCCCGCCTCAAAGCGTTGGAAACGCGGCAGGTGGCGGTCCCACCGGATGGCAAGCCTTATCCGGCATGGGTGGATGATATGCCCGCACCTCCGGGTTTTGGGAACCCCACTTTCTCACCCTTCAACGAAACAGGGGACCCGCCACAGCACTTGGGTCATTTTTCTTCCAGGTGTGGCCCCATGCTGGGGACCCCGGCTCAGCAAGAAGCTGCCAAGCTCTGATGTTTCGTACAGACATTGGAAGGTCCGGCATTCGTCTGGTATAGCCAGCTCCCTATCGGATCGGTGACCGGTTGGGAGGATCTTCGCCGGCAGTTCTTATACCAGTTCAACTCCACCACGCGGAAGACCAACATTGCAGACCTCTTCAAGTGAAAACAAAGGCCTGATGAGCGAGTCGCAGACTTCATCGCCCGATGGAAGGGACTTACATATTCCCTCGATATGCCACTGACTCAGGATCAATTACTGACGATGTGTGTCGGGAACGTCAAGACAGAGCTGGTACCCTCCTAGATCACCCAGAACTACCCTGGAGGGTTCATAGATTTCTCAGATAAGGCTCAGCGCCTTGAGGAAGCCCTGCAACAGGCTAGTCAGGCACATTTGTTGCCCCCTATGATCCCGTCCAGGAGGACCGCCAGGGCTGAACCCGCCACGGTGGCCCAAATAGAAGCCCCGAGGCAGCTGGAGTTACTTCCGGCGGCACCACCCCCGCAACCCCGCAGAGGTCCTCCACCTCAAGCACAGGCTCCTTCCCAGCAGCGGCTGCCTCAGAACCGACAGGTTCCCCCGCGCAACGCGCCACCGCCACCTAGGCGAGAAAATCAGGCGTCGCCTCCTCGGCAGGCCCCTCCGGGCCCTCGTCAGGGTCAGGCCCCCAAGGCCCCCTATCCGGAAAGAAGGCACCAGACTTATTCATTCAATGAAAATCAGGTCCCTGGCTATTTCCGAAGTGCTCTAGAGAAAAGGATTGTGCGTCTGCCTGAGTGTAGAAGGCCGGCAGAGGTGCATCTCACCGATCACCCCAACTAATGCCCTTATCATCGGATCCTGGGGCACACCCTCAAAAAATTCTATGTGTTTAAATACTGACTTCAAGACTAGGTCAACAACAACATAGTCAAGTTGGGACAAGCACCAGCACAAGTGGCGGGTGTCTTTGCAGGATCAGAGATCGGCAGCGACAGCGAAGGCGAGTGGCAGCAGGTCCCCAGCCACGGATCCCAGAAATACGACGACTGGATGGCTCGAAAAACTGTCGTACAACCCCATGGTATCATCGGGGCGCACCTGAAGCAGCCAGAACCTTCAGAAGAAGTAGCTGGTGCCTCTGCATCGTCTTCACGATCGGCCTCTTCCCAAAAGGGCAAGCAGCGGCGGCGCAAGAAGAAGCAACGCGCACCACCGGTGCCATCGTCATCCCGCACCCTCGGTGACTTTATGCCCCCTAAAATGGGGATTCCTCCCAGAATCCGCCCAGCGGTGGATGAATCCTCGAGCGACAGCCAGGGGTATGCTTTGGTTAACACCGTGGAGCTGGTAAAGCCCTATATGATTCCCGACGAGGGGGAGCGCCAGGAAAACCCCCCCAACGTTTCTGGCCGACGTCAACGTCAGCGGAATCGCAACCGCGCCGGTCATTGAGGTACGTCAGCAGGCACATTTGGCCAAGTCGTGCATGCTACTGAGACCAGGCAACAGGCTCAGCGCAGATCTCAACACGCGCAAACACATCTAACGCCCTCGGCTCTACCTCCACCGCCGTTCGTGCTACTGGATCGGGGGGAGCTGCCTTGTTCATATCACAGTCAGTCTTGCCCGGCTACAGACCAGCCTCCGCTGTCCGATCCTAGTCCGACGACTACTCTCCGGACTTCAACTAGTAGGCAGCAAGATGTACCCAGTACTAGTCGATTGTCGGTTCAGCCGGCAAGATCCACTATGCCTCCAAATTCCGAACGACATCCTGTAAGCAGAGGTTCACGTTTGGCACGAAAGTATGATGTTCTAAATCACCTGGCCGGCATTCCGGCGAGGCTCTCCATCTTTGAGGCCCTTCTCCTATCATCTGAAATGCGCGAGGCACTTGTCGAGGCCCTAAGGAGCCCCCTACAGTTCGAGACGGAGGTAGCTGCTGCAGAAGCCTTCCATACCGAGACGATTGAAAATGCTGAATGTTAGGCGGTTATCTCATTCTCCGGTGAAGATGAGGACCCTCCTATACAGGGGCACGTTCGCCCGCTGTACATCACTGACCACTTCAATGGTGTGGAAGTCTGCCGCTGCCTCATGGACACAGGTTCCGGAATCAATCTAATTCTGACCCGGACGTTATGAAAGCTGGGTCTGTCTGAAGGTGATTTAACTCCCTCTGACCTCAGGATATAGGGGTACGACAGGACCGAGCAAACCCCAGTCGGCAAGATCCGCCTGAAGACTCAGTTCAGTGGCCTAATTTCCAGCACCGAGTTCATGGTTGTCTCTCAGGACACCGCCTACAACGCATTGATGGGTAGGCCATGGCTCCATCTGCATTCAGCGGTCCCTTCGTCGTATCACCAGTGCCTCAAGTACTCGCTCAACGGTCGAGTAGGCGTGCTCCAAGGTGATGCGTCCCCTTTCGCTTCTTGTGAGGCTCGCTATCTGGATGCGGGTTATTACAAAAGTAAGGATAATAAAATCCTAGTAAGCGAGGATGAACCCACCCCAGTCACAAGTGATCCCTGGGAAAGCATGGATGATGCCTACATCCTCCCGATCCACCGGTTGGAGGCCACGACCCCCGACATGGGGCAATGTTTTGTTGTTTCGGGTACGCAGGGAAGGCATGTTCCCGTGTCCAAGCAACGGCGGAAAATCACCTCGTACTCCTACATCAACCAGGCTCAGGTCATCCCGAAACCTCCTACCCCTGTACGGTACCGGGACGTCAAGCTTATGACAACAGCAGTGCGCCATACATGTCTCTTCCACCGGGCTGGAATTAACCGACTCAGGCCGACATGTCACCACTGCTTTGATATTATCAAATGCGGCCCCTTAGGCCGAAGGCCAGATGGGATAGGGTCGACCGCCTTCATTTCTATGGTTTCAATGGCAAGTGAGTCTCCTGATGTGATGACCGCTATTTCCCGAGCCGGCACCAGCTGCCCCTCAGATTTTGATAGCCCAGAAGTATCTCCCGTCGGGGGAAATCCCCCCATGGGTGGGGAGGAAGACCTGGAAGATGCTCCCCCCGCCTTTGAAGAAGGTGTCTCTACCACAGTTGATGAACTGGTACAGGTGAACCTTGGTAGCGAGGAAGATCCGAAACCCACATTGATTAGTGCATCCATGTCCTCCGAAGAGCGGCAGCAATACGTAGACTTCCTCAAACAGCACCGTGATGTGTTTTCTTGTAGTTACAATGAGATGCCAGGACTAGATCCCCAGTTAGTCGTTCACCGTTTGGGCCTCCCGGCAAAACACCGTGGGTTTAACCAGCCTCCCAGGAAGATGCACCCTTCTCATGGTGCTATGGTTGAGGCCGAAGTTGACAAACTAATCAAATCCAACTTCGTCATGGAGGTCCAGTACCACAAGTGGCTTTCCAACATTGTGCCGTTCAGGAAGAAGAATGGGCAGATCAGAGTCTGCATCGACTTCCGCGATCTTAATCGCCACTGCCCAAAGGATGGCTTCCCACTCCCAGTGACGGAGTTGTTGATTGACGCCACGGCCGGGTTCCAAGCTCTCTCTTTTATGGATGGGTATTCCGGGTACAACCAGTTCCGAATGACCCCCGAAGACGAGGAGTCCACTGACTTCAGGACTCCCCATGGTACCTTTTGCTACCAGGTTATTCCATTCAGCTTGAAAAATGCAGGTTCCACTTATCAGAGGGCCATGCATCACATATTCAATCCGATTCTTGGGACATTGGTGGAATGCTACGTGGATGACCTCGTAGTCAAATCATGTCAGCACCAGGACCATCTCAAAGACCTTGAAAAAGTGTTCGGTTTCCTCCATTCCCGTCACCTGGAGATGAACCCACTGAAGTGTGCCTTCGGGGTCACCTCCGGGAAGTTCTTGGGCTTTGTTGTCAGATACCGAGGTATCGAGATCGACCCTGAGAAGATCAAGTCCATCAGCCAAATGCCTCCCCCGAGAAACATTCGGGAGCTTCGAGGCCTTCAAGGCCACTTAGCCTATATACGCCGATTCATCGCGAATCTTGCCGGAAAGTGTAAGCCCTGTTCCCGGCTCATGAAGAAGGGCGCCGCCTACGAATGGGATGAGGAGTGTCGGACCGCATTCGGGGAAATAAAGCAGTATCTGCTCCAACCTCCGGTCTTGATGCCACCCATCTCCGGAAAGCCGCTGGTCCTTTACATGACCGCCCTGGAAAGATCCCTCGGTGCACTGCTCGCCCAGAAGAATAACGAGGGTACTAAGAACAGTCTCTACTATCTCAGCCGCATGCTTCTCGATACGGAGGTCAGATACTACCCTATTGAAAAGAGCTGCCTTGCTCTCGTCTTCGCCGTGCAGAAGTTGCGACATTACCTGCAGCACTATGAGGTGCAATTGGTCTCCCAGGTAGACCCACTAAAGTAAATCCTGAACCGTCCCATGCTGACTGGCCGACTAGCACGGTGGGCAGTGATTCTCCACCAGTTTGATATCAGGTTTGTACCTCATAAGGACATTAAGGGATAGGCGTTGGCAGAATTTTTAGCTGCCCATCCAACCTCCGCGGATCAATCCCTGGACCTGGATTTCCCTGATGAGATGATCCTCTCAGTCGATCATGTTGTCCCGTGTTGGAAAATGCATTTCGACGGTGCCTCCCGAAGCCCCACCAGTAGGAGGCTCGACCATCCCAAGCTCAACAGAGTGGGCCTGGGTATTGTCTTCATTACCCAGGCGAAATCCGTCCTGCCATACTCGTTTCTGTTGTCAGAAGGTTGTATGAACAACGAGGCAGAGTACCAGGCCCTCATCACCGGTCTCGAGTTGGCCCTTGAAATCCATGTGCCCCATCTACATGTGAAGGGAGATTCCAAGCTGGTAATCAAACAGGTTAATGGCGACTACGTCGTCAGGAAGCCGGAGCTTGAACCATTGCTGGAGTACACCCTCTGCCTAATGGCCCAGTTCTCTTCTCGACCAGAGGTTACCCATGTCCCACGGTCGCAGAACGGTCAAGAAGACGCCTTGGCTGGCTTAGCCGCGTCGCTCGTAGAACCCGAGCAAGATGATTTGATCATACATGTGGCCCACCGGAGAGTCATTGCCCCCGTCACCCAAGAGGGCCATGATGGCATGCGGGTAAGTCATCTCACCACTGGACCCTCCACGTCAGGGGTCCCGGGTTTGTCAGATGCAGTGGTTGAAGCCACTCCTGACTGGAGGGCACCTTTTGTCAAGTATCTCCAAAATGGTTGCCTCCTGGACGACCGGGCCGAGCGTGAGCGAATCCGACGCCGCGCGCTGCAATTTACCCTCCAGAGCGGCCCTAGTCTTGAACAAATCCTTTTATAAGCAGAGTTTTGATGGTGTCCTCCTCCGTTGCATCCAAGGAGTAGAGATACCTCAAGTTATGCAAGAGGTTCACGCCGGTTCCTGTGGCGCCCATCAAGCTGGGCTGAAACTGTCCCATCAAATCTGGAGGTTGGGGTACTTTTGGCCCTCTATGATCCACGATTGTATTGGGTATGCCAAGAGATGCCACGCGTGCCATGTTCACGCCAACTTCCTCCATCGGCCGCGGGAGCCCCTTCAACCCACCAAGTACTCTTGGCCATTTGCAGTATGGGGACTTGATGTAGTGGGACCGTATCCACTGGCAACAACCCGCCAGTGTAGATTCATCCTGACTGCTACATATTTCTTTTCCAAGTGGGCAGAAGTAGTTCCGCTCAGAGAGGTCAAGGCCCGTTCCATCATTGACTTCGTGAGCTCTAACATTATCCACCGGTTTGGAGTCCCTCGCGCCGTCCTCACCGATAACGGCACAAACTTCCGAGCGGCTGAACTAATGAAATTGTACGCCAAGTACGACATCCTGTCAAACCATACCTCCCGCTACTACGCGTAGGTGAATGGACAGATCGAGGCGTTCAACAAGACCCTCTCTAACATTCTACAGAAGATGGTTGGCCAGAACAAGAAAATTTGGCCGAACAAGCTCCCCAACGCCCTCTGGGCTTACCGGACGATGAATCGCAACTCTACCCAGGTGACCCCATATTCCCTGGTGTATGGAGCCGAGGCCGTACTACCCATTGAGATCCAACTGTCATTGCTACGCACTGCAGTGTATGATCACCAGACATCAGATGAGGTAGCCGAGATCCGTTTAGCTGAATTAGAAGCACTGGACGAGAACCGGCTTCGTGCCCTGCACAATCTGGAAAGGCATCAGGACAAGATAGCGAGGGCCTTTGACAAGAAGGTTCATCTCCTCTCTTTTCTACAGGGCGACCTGGTACTGGCCCTTCGAGCGCCAATGATTCCCGGTAGGAAACCGCCCAAATTAGAACCCAAATGGGAAGGGCCTTATATCATCCATAAGGTTTACCCCAATGGATCATACTCCTTCGTGACCACAGATGGAGAGCGTATAACCCCTCCCACCAATGCCAAATTCCTCAAACGATACATTGCCTAGGGAAAAAGGGTCCTGCACGACCCTAAACTGCAAAATGGTCCCGCATGACCTTAAACTGCATCTTCGTCCTGCAAGACGATAAACTGTGAAATGGTCCCGCATGACCTTAAACTGCATCTTCGTCCTGCAAGACGATAAACTGTGAAATGGTCCCGCATGACCTTAAACTGCATCTTCGTCCTGCAAGACGATAAACTGTGAAAGGGTCCCGCATGAACTTAAACTGCATCTTCGTCCTGCAAGATGATAAACTGTGAAACGGTCCCGCATGACCTTAAACTGCACATCACGGTCCAACATGACTCTAAACTGTAAAGTCCTGCATGACCCTAAACTGCGAGATGGTCCCGCACGACCTTAAACTGCAACCCCGTCCTTATTGCAAGACGTTAAACTGCAAGCCCGTCAGGCCTACATGACTGAGGCTCAGCCTCAGGCCCCTTGGCCTCCTCGGGCCCCTGGCCCCACTTCCTCACTGCAAGACGTTAAACTACAAGCTAGTCGGGCCTTCCTGACCGAGGCTCAGCCTCAGGCCCCTTGGCCTCTTCGGGGCCCCGGCCCCAGGCCCCCTGGTTTTCCCCGACATACCCTCTTGAGGGATTGTACGATATGTTTTACTCATCGTACCATACATATCCCCCAAATGAGATGCTCCTCATCCCGCATGACGTTAAACTACATTTCAAGAACTACGTGTGGCTTGATTCCCATATTCATGGGATACGTAGGAACGCTCGGACGCCTCGTCTTGAGCCCAGCCCCAAGATTTTCTCTCCCACTATCCCCCCTGGGAATAGTTTCCTTGGAGGATCTTTGTGTAGCAGGGAGTAGGCTTTCTTAGCCCCGCTCATACAACCTTGCTCACACGAGGATCGTAAGGGTCGCACCATGTGCCCACTCCCGTTCTTCTATCCTCCCACGTCCTCACCGCACGACGCTAAACTGCATGGCCTTCAAGAACTACGTATGTGTTCATTCTCATCCTCATGAGATACGTAGGAACGCTCGGGAATTTAGTCCGTGGGCCCAGCCCAAAAGCCAAAATCTGCCCCTTGGGTCAAGACATGGCAGGGTGCACACTTTTTCCCCAACTCACATCGAGCAAGCCTCGACCCGGCTGCACATCCCCCCTGGAGATGTTTGCCTCTTTCGTGGATGGATACAGCTATGATTCACCCACTCCTTGACTGGGATTCCATCATTTTTCACACCCAGAGGGACCCCCAAGAACGGCCTGGATACTACGCCCAAGAGCTCTCCTACCGTTACGGGCCAACTCCCCCGAGGGTTTTCAGGCAACAAGCCGATACAAGTCCCGCGTTGCGAATTTGGTCAGCGGTCGACGCTCATTTGTTGCTCCCATACCAGGTCACCATAGGAAAGCTGTGTTTCGAAGATGGTCAACAGTGTCCTGCATCTTCGGGTCCACCCCGAGATGTCCCAGACATCGAGTGCAGTGATTCATTCTGCCCCATCCCGAGGTGACAAACTTCCCCCCCGGGTGGTGCTAGCAGTCGGGCCCACGACCCCAATTCCCCACAGGAGTGTACGGTGTGGTGTAGGACTGCGTCCTCATTCACATCAGGATCATGTACCATGCCGTATGCCTTCTCTTATGAGGCCCAGCCTCAGGCCCCTTGGCCTCCTCGGGTCCCCGACCCCCGTCCTCATGTAAGAAGTTAAACTGGAAACCCGTCAAGCCTTCCTGACTGATACCTGACCTTAGGCCCCTTGGCCTTCTCGGGCCCCTCCGCCCAACTTCTTACCCGGAGTGTACGGTGTGGTGTAGGACTACGTCCTCATTCACGTCGGGATCATGTACCATGCCGTACGCCCCCTCTTACGAGGCCCAGCCTCAGGCCCCTCGTCTGTCTCGGGTTCCCGACCCTCGTCCTCACTGCAAGACAATAAACTACAGGCCGGCCATCCTGACCAATGCTAACCATCAGGCCCCTTGGCCTTTCCAGGCCACAACACAGGTCCTCTCTTATAGGAGTGTACGGTGTGGTGTAGGACTACGTCCTCATTCACGTCGGGATCATGTACCGTGCCGTACGGCCCCTCTTATGAGGCCCAGCCTCAGGCCCCTCGGCCTTCTCGGGTTCCCGACCCTCGTCCTCACTGCAAGACGATAAACTGCAGTCCGGCCTTCCTGAACGAGGCTCAGCATCAGGCCCCTTGGCCTTTCCGGGCCACAACCCAGGTCCTCTCTTATAGGAGTGTATGGTGTGGTGTAGGACTACGTCCTCATTCACGTCGTCTTCTTCGCCATGCCGTATACCTCCCTTGTTTAAGGGTATATTACTCCCCTTCTTGTCCCATATGATGTTAAAATACATTTAGGGAATTACGTGTGGCTTGGTTCCCATCCACATGGGATACATAGGACCACCTGAATGGCCAAGATTCGGGTCCAGCCCCATCTCTCGGGAATCCTCATCCCATCTTGGCCCCTTGGCCCATCCTTTCCCCATGAGGGGGTTATATGATGTGGTGTAGGACTACGTCCTCATTCACTTTGGTCTCGTAATGACCATGCCATGTACCTCTCCCTCCTGAGCTGCTTCGTCGATCCCTTTTAGGCAGTTCACCGATGTGCCTAAGAGTACTCTGGTTTATTACCCGGAACGCCAAGCTTTACTCGGACACGTCCGCACCCACTTTCCAGGCTTTGTGTACCCCTGAATCAGGGCTTTCATCATCTTTCACACCCGGAGGGACCCCCAAGAACGACCTGGGTACTACGGCCAAGGGCTCTCCTACCGTTACGGGCCAACGCCCCTGAAGGTTTCGGACAGCGAATCGATAAAATCCCGTGTTGCGAATATGGTCAGCGGTCGATGCTCGTTTGTTGTTCCCACCTCAGGCTAATGCGATATGGACGCTGTGTTTCCACCATGGTTAACAGTTTTCCTCTATCGCCACGCCAACCCATTAAGCCCAAAATGTCTGGTGCACAATTCACACCCTTCATCACTTCACCGTGTCCAAGTAGAATCTCAGAAATCTTGGTACTTTTCCTCCATGCACGTCTACGCATTGGGAGAACAAGCCGTGTCAAAGGTGTCCTTCGAGGCTCTCTTTCGACTCCCCTTCGATGGGCGCCCCAAGTATTGCGATAAGGATCTTCCCCCCTTGTTTCCCACACCGAGTTTATCTCACGTGGGCTTAGGGATCAGGTTGACATCTGTGCTTACTCGGGAAGTCGTCACCATTCACGGTCCGAGCTCTAAGACCATAAAATAAGATTCTCATCTGGAACTACGTTCATCTTGATTCCTATTTTGATAGGATGCGTAGGAATGCCCATAACCTTTATCTTTGGGTCCAGTTTGAGTTCAGCAAGTTCACCTCTCTGGTCCTGCCTTCAGGACCCCGACTACGGGACAGCGTGGCGTCATGCATGATCATGTCCTCATTCACGACGGGTTTGCAATGGCTACGCCACGTGTACCCCCGTTCTGAGGGTTAGCCCCCCCATTCCTTGTCCAGCACAACATTAAAAGGCACCCTTCAGAACTATGTGCGGCTTGATTCCCATCCTCATGGGATACGTAGGACCGCCCGAACGCCCTGTCTTCGGGTACAACCCATTTAGGGAGCCAGTCTCTCCCCCGGTTTCACCTCTTACCTCTATACAGGCCCCTCGGCCTAAGGTCTCCCTCCCCGATTGGCGTACAAATTGATGTGGGATCATGTCTCCATCAATTGTGTTTTATAACACTACGCACATTCCCCGCCTAGCATCGTCTCTGCTACGTCTGTGCTGCATGACGATAAAATGGATGCTTGGTCCTATCATAGGACCCTAAACTATGACGTTATCGTCCTGGCCGCACGACGAAAAATGGCACTGCATTGTGGTGACCTCATTGTAGAGGACATCACGTTGGGTATTGGTCGCGTGCCATGCCATTTGTCAACGCCCATCACGGCTTGATCCTTGTGGCAACACCATGGCCTACTACTTTAGGCCTGTCGCTTCACAAAAAAAAACCACTCACCTTAAAGAACAAACAAGATTTATCAAATTACGCTTCTTTTAGTGCAAGAGCCACAGCTGCACTCCCCTTTTCCCCTGGCATTGGTACCTTATCGTGCCACCTTCCAGAACTACGTATGGCTTGATTCTCATCCTTATGAGATATGTAGGAGCGCCTGGGCACTTCCCCACGGGCCCAGTCTAACCTTCATGCTCGGTCCCTCTACTCGAGCATTTCCCCAGAGAACGCATGGTAGGTAGGGCATAGGTCCTCCTTCACGTCGGGTCTTGACGCCATGCGTCCCCTACTCCTTTTAACCATTTATGGTCTAAGGCACCATCCAGAACTACGTGAGGCTTGATTCTCATCCTTATGAGATACGTAGGAGCGCCTGGGCACTTCCCCGAGCGCCCAGCCTAACTTTCGCTTTTGGTCCCTTGACCGAAAACCTCTCCTGAGGGGGTCGGGCGGCGTGATATGGGATTACGTCCTCATTCACGTCAGGTTGTTCATCGCACCGTACACGCCCCCTATTCCCACTCATGTCAGGTGTTTGAGTTATTCCACCATGTACCTCTTACGTCTCCTCCCATCCATGGTCCAAATTCTACGACCATAAACTAAGATCTCCCTATGGGGAAGGAATCTGCTCTCTCTATCTAATACGTCTCGTTGCCGTATTCAGATGTGTTTTGACAAAGAGCCCGAAGTGTGGGACTTTCATACGGACATTCCCTTCGTCCCACGACCAAGCTTCGCGAGCTCGCTATTTGGATCCTCATCCTCTTCCACATCCAAAAGGACCCCCAGATTACATGGATACTAGGCTTAAGGGCTCTCCATGAATGCTGGACCTAAGGGCCCTCCAATCGTTTTGGGCCAACGTCCCTACGGATATTTGACAACATTTGTGACATGGTCCCGTGTTTCGAACATGGTCAACGGTAAACCCTCATTTTTCTGTCCCCATTCTAGGCTAACGCGGCAGGATGTTGTGTTGCGAATACGGTCAGCAGTTATCCTCAGTCGTCACGCCGCCATCATCGTGATCTGAATCTCGAGTGCCATGATTCACACGTTTCCACTCTCTCATGTTCAAGTGGAATTCCATCATACTCGTCTTTTTCTCTTCGCGCATCTAGGTGCGCTAAATGATTGTGTTAGTGTCATAGGGTCGGTGTTCACCGAGCGTCCCTTTTCCCTAACCTGCCCCTTGTTGCATCAGGAAACTCCCACCACTACTTCTTGTTTCCCACACCGAGCACGACTCACGTGGGCTTAGTAGTTCTGGCGGGATGTGTACCGACACTGCTAGGCTTCTCATCGTCCTTCATGACGTTAAACTGCATTTCAAGATCTACGTATGGCTTGATTCCCATCCTCATGGGGTGCGTAGGAACGCCCGACCACTCTGCTTCGGGCCCAGCCTAATCATCACTCTTGGTCCCTCGACCTGAAGAGCTTCCTCCGGGGGTATGTGGTATGATCTGGACTCCAAGTCCTAATTCACGTCGGTTTCATACTTACCGCACCACACGCTCCCTGGGATCTTCCCTTTTATGCCACGTCTTATCGTATGACGTTAAACTACAGGAGTCCACTTTTCCTCAGCGCATGACACTAAACTGTGGTTCTACCCCGAACAAGATCAGGATGCCCCAAGATCCCTTTGGGAAGTGATAGATCCCCTCGCCAGAGAGGCCCTGACTGAAAGATGTAATGATCCATGATAAAACCAATGCGCCCATATGGCGTACTCCCACCACGGTGGTGTAACTACCTGAGTGTTGGATTCTGTTCGGACAAACCATCACTCCACATTCCACGCTTTGCGTGCCCCTTATTCGGACCTTCGTCCCCTTTCAGGTCTGAAGGGACCCCCTAACGGTCTGGTCTCATGCCGCATCGGCTCACCTACCGTCCTGGGCCAACGTCCCGGAAGACTGGTCATGTTTGGAAGGACCCTCTAACAGTATGGATGCTCGACCTATGGTCCGCCAACTATCCTGGGCCAACTTCCCGAAGGATTGATCAACAACATTTGTGACATGGTCCCGTGTTTCGAACATGGTCAACGGCCGACCCTCATTTGTTGTCTCCATTACAGGCTAACACAGTAAGGATACCGCTTCTCCTCCATGGTTAACGGTTGTCCCTTATTGTCACGCCATCCCCACAGTGTTCCGAATCTCGGGTATCATGATTCACGCTTCCCATTTCCATCTGTTTGGACCGATTTCAGCGCCCCTGGCGTTGCCCCGTTCGTGCATAAGAGCACACTGAAGAAACGGTAATTCGGTTATCCTGGAAATTCATTCTCCGATCAGGCCTCTCCCATCTTTCGGGAATCTGGACTGGTAATCTGAATCCCGGATGCCCGGAGCATGATCCCCACTCCCATGTTAGGTGGGATGAGAGGGCAACTATCTCCTGTTTCTCACATCGGGCTCGACCCACGTGGGCTTGGGGAATTGTCGCCGAACATCCCACAAACATTATAGGGATGTAACAAGGCAATTCAAACAGTGGAAATCGTGTGTGCTACGACATCCAAAACAAGGAAAAAATTTGAAGCACGAAAGTACCAATAAAAGGTTTCTGGGTTTGTTACAATACTCAGGGGTCGACTCCCACCACGGATAGGTTGACCCCGTCAAAAGAGCGTTGCATCTTCGCCACCCGTTGGCTTGTGGCATCCAAGGCTTGCTGCCGCTGATTTAGCTCCCGCTCCTCCTCAGCAGCGGCGGGGCGCAGTTCGTCAGTCTTGGCTTTGGCCCTCTCTACGCCAGCTTGAACGACAGCCATCTTTCCAGAGGTCTACCTTATATGCTCTTCTGCCTCTGCCAGCTAGGCCTTCAATTGGGCGACCAGATCAGATTCTGCATTGAGAGAGGCTGAAACCTCATCTGCCCGGGTCTGCATCTGTTGGACCTCTCTTTTAGCCTTCTGGAGCTTCTTGATGCTGGTCGCCTTCCTCAGCTGCCAGCCCACGCTGAGCCCACGATCATGCTCCCGGATCTTCTCAGCCATAAGATCGCGGATGAGTGCGTGAGGACGTTGGGAATCCACTCCCCCAGCACACAGTTCGCGCAACCGCGAGCGGAGTCTATCCATTTCGGCCAGCCATTGCGCTTGGGGAGTGTCCTTGATAAAATGTGTGATCAGCTTCCACGACCGGCGGCGGACTATGATGCTGTCTTCCTCGTCGGAGGCCGTTTTGTCCCAGTCCGCGCGATTGGCAGGCTCGTACGCGGGATACACCCGCAGAAAATCCTTGGCAAGATCTGCATCTGGTGTTGAATCCAGTATGAAACCTGGCGTCGAAGCAGGCGTAATGGGACTGGGACCGATCGGTTGATCCTCTCCCTCGGAGTCCACCTCAATGACTTCGGGTACGGCCCTACTGGTGGTCCCGCCAGTGATGTGCGTCGCAGCTTGAGGAGATGGGGGGACTATCGCCACCATCACCGGCATGCCCCTAGGAGGGACGCCACCAGACATGCCGACAAGTCTTTCCGCAGCAGCCCACGCCAGTCGAAGAACTGTACGACAGAGAGGGACATAAACATTAGTTGGCATGGTCTACATGTGACAACGAGGAGGCCGGTAGAGGAGACTTACGGAGATCGACCTCCTGGCGCTGCTCTTGAGCCGGTACTGAGGAGACCCCGAGGTGAGGCCCTCCGTATACTGTTGGAAGGTCTGGAGATTCCGGAGGAGCCACCTCGGGTGCTTTGGTCCCACCAAACGTGGAACTGGACGCAGCCATAGGCGCAGGTTCCGAAGGTCCCGCATCATCACCCGCCAAGGGGCGGGAACGAGGCCTGCGAACTAGTTCCTCCTGCATGGCTCAAACATCGGTGAGAACTCCATAGTGATCCAAGAACAGATTGTAAGGAAAGAAGTTTGGAATTATACCTTGAGAGCCTTTGTGAAATCGTCAGATTCTGAGCCTCGGTCTCCGACCTCGCCCTCCTCCAATGGGCTCCCTCCTCCAGCCTCATCCTCCCGAGAGGAGTCCTCTGATTCCTCCGGCAAGGGGAAGCGCTCCCTCAGATCGGCAGCCGATAACTGTGGGGGGACTGTCTGATTCAACAGTACCCTCACCCGGTCTGTCATTGGGAGAGGGACACCACTGGAGTGGACGTAATCCTCCAGCTCGTCCAGGTACTATTCCGCCTCCGCCGGAGACACAGTGAATCCAGCCCGAACTGGGCCTATGCCCGGTAATTCCATCCCGAGGCAATTCAGGTGAGCCCATATCTCGGGTGGGCTGAGGAATTTCCGGTTGACATCCCGAATGTCCCAAGATTCCGGGAAGACGGCATCCTCTGCCATGTCAATGTGACGCAGGCGCTTCCCCAGAGCTTGAGTGGAAATCCTATGAAATCCCCTCGGTGGCCGCCCCTCCGGATGACCCTGCTCTTCCGGAATCACCAGATCCAACGCTGCTGCCATACCCTCGGCCGGTGCGGGTCTCGCCGCGATGGCAGACCCGCTACCGCGAGCGGCCCTAGCTTCCCTCCGACCCCGACCTCGAGATAGAGGAGGCCCACCGTCACCGACCCGGATAGTTGGTTGCTTCAGCATCTCCCCTGGGTAAGCAGCCTCCCAACTGATGGCGTACTCTTTTACCAATCCGAAAGCGGCGGTGGATGGAGGCAATGAAATCCGCATCTTTCCATCTTCCCATGTGAACATGAGCCACATCTGTCTCATCACACACGGGTGCTCCTCGTGACGCACCTCCCAGTAGACCTGCGGGGTCAACCGCTGGAGGCACCGGAACTGCCTCGCAAACCGATGCGGGGTGTACGGTTCACAGAGCTGCTCACGATCTATTCGTGCCACCAAAAATCCACCTCAAAATGCCAGGAGGTAAGCCCGATGTTCTTCCGTTCCCCGTCCCTCATCAGTAAGCATCCCCGTCGGCAATGGGAATGGGTGGAAGTTAAACTCATCCTCCCTCCACACCCTATTCAGCACCATCGGCACAACTAATTTGAATGGGAAGATCCCGACCGCGTTCAGGATGGCGGGGCGGAAGTTCGATACCGGCGGCGAAATGGGGTTTGGATACTCATAAATCCCCCTGATATGCACTGCGATCCACCCATACAGGAGGTGGAAGGGCCCGTATATCCTTGGAGGCTTCTTGCCCTCACTAATATGCCGCAGCATTCTGTACAGCTTGGTGAGCATCGGAATCCCCAGATTGATCTGCTGCCCCATGGCCAACATCAATGCCATGATAAACGAGATGGGCCGCACCCCCATGCTTGTATCCCTCACTGGTAGGATCCAACCACAGATGAGAGTTGCGATGAACGCCGCCAGCCTGACTATCGGCTGTTGTTCAGTGCTGACACTGAAACCCCAAGTCTTCCATTGGCTGTCCTCCAGGACCCGCCAATACGAGTGCCCTTTGCCCCGTTGGGCCGCCCTTGGACAAGTTCGAGGCCTCAGAGGGAACTCTTGATTCTCTGGGAAATTCCGGAAGCATTTGAACCATCTCCTAAAGTGAACATCCCTCACTGCCTCCTTGTCCTCTCCAGGGACAAGTTCCATCAGCGCCGACGCCAGTCGCGGCATTTGCTCTGTATCCCCCCACGTGCTGACGACGGGGAGGAACTCGTCGTACATGGCCCCCAAGATCGGGACCCCAGAAATCTGGTGGACATCCCACAGGCCGATGCCCACCTCCCCGTGATACAAGTGAAAAGTGTTGGTCCTAGACGACCATCTGCTCAGCAGTTCCGGCATCAGCTGCTTCAGTTGGTAAATGTGGAATTGGGAGGCCCATGCCACCTCATACAACCCCACTCTCCTCAGATCGGCCCCAAACTCCTCGCATGAGGCGCCTACCTAGTAGGCCTAGGCCGAGTCATCAGTAAAGTTTCCGCCCTGGCGCAGGTCCCACTCATCAGACCATCCCTTCTTCGAATCCTGCAAATCCGCCTTCAGCATGGTACGGTAGAGAGGAGGGGACGTCTCCAGTTGTAGTGGCTTCACGTCAATGTTGTTCACATGGTTGTAGAGACAGTCAGCGGTGACGGGTATGAAGTTCTCTTGGGCGTGACCATCGGCCGCCCTGAACCATTGATGCTGGCATGGTGTGCTCCTGAACTAGCAAGCTGGTTCATCCCTACTCGCCTCAGGGATAAAGACGTCATCCCTCAGCCCGAAGCCGTACAATGACAGTTTCTTTCATTGCGGATAATCCTTCTGACCCTTCGATAGCAGATCTGTCAAAGAAGTGTGGTCCGAGTGGCTTCGGACCATCTCCCCTAGGCCTGGACAGTTGGTCATCTCATCACGACGAGCAGAATCTGTAAGCACCCCCAATACAGCCTCTTGATGGGCCATTTCAACTTTGGCCCTCAGAAAAGAATTTTTTCAGCTAGACCGCGAAGCTCGACCGCGAAGCTGGATCGCGAAGAGCGGTTACGAGTCGAAGTCACGAAGTCAGTCCAAGGCCGACAAGCAGAAGTTCTCTTGGCGCGGACGGGGAGTCGGAGACCCGCGGTTCGCCACGAAGCTCGCTTCACGGAGGGCTGTCGCGGAGTACGCGGATCTTCGTGAAGTCGAGAGTGCAAAATGACAAGGAACTCGCGTGAATACAAAAGAGGTCGACCCCCTATTTATAGGCGGTGACATCGGAGCATCGCGGCGTGCCTCACCCGCCCGGAGCATCGCGGCGCGTCCGGATCCGTGGCCCCGGGGAGCACCGCGGGGTCCCTTCGCGATGCCACATCGCGAACCACCGACCATTTTGGCGATTTTCCCTCAGACTTCTACCCTTCGTCCTCCGCGGCTCCAAGTCTGAGGGGGGCATTTGTTGGCGCCAAAATATTGCACGAAAGCAAGGGATGAAAAAGAAGGCTGGCGCGCTGCCCTGCAAAGCACCCACACGAAGCACCTCCGTGAAGCACCCACGCGAAACCCCGCCGCAAAGTGCCCCGACCATTGCGGCCTCGCGCAGCTCCGGAGGCGGTAATCCTCCGCGAATGCACTTGACGTTTGCGAGCCCGTCGTGAAGCTCCAGAGGCGGTAATCCTCTGCGAACGTAGTTGACGTTCGCGAGCAGCCGCGAAGCTCCCGAGGCGGTAATTCTCTGCGGACGGCGTTGACGTTCGCGAGCCGCCGCGAAGCTCCCGAGGCGGTAATTCTCCACGGACGACGTTGACGTTCGCGAGCGCGCCGTGAAGCCCCGGAGGCGGTGCGCGAGTTATACTTCACGGCACCCCTTCCCTATAAATACTGAACTCCCCCTGAGTCATGAGGACGGACAATCCCACCTTTCGGCTTCTCTTCTCCCGAATCGTGAAGCACTCTTTGCCCCGAGAATCATGAGCTCCTCGAGGTACTTCTACTTTGCGAGACGCCTATGCTTTGTCTTGTTTTGAGCCCCTCTTCCGAGAGGGATTCCCTTCGCGAAGCTCAAGGGAATTCGCGAAGGACGGGGATTCCCAAGGGAACCCGTGCAGCTGCGAAGCGTTTATGCTTCGCGAAACACCCAACCTGTACTAGTGATTCCTATGCTAAGGCAGGATTGCTTCACCTCGCGAAGCACACTGCTTCGCAGGACCTTGCTTCACGAGGCACCTCTCCTTCGCGAGGCAGTGCTCCGCGAATACTGTTCCACTTCGCGAAGCACCTTCCAATCACACCTATGCCCCATGCTAAGGCCAAGGCACTCCACTTCGCGAAGCACACTCCTTTGCTTAGAGATTCCTCTTCCCGTGCAACCCTCTAGGTTTGCACGATGTGATTTCAAAGTCCCATGGACAATACCACCCGTAGTGTTTCTTCGCCTAATTCTTCTTCGCATAGGAATGCTAACGGCTATTGCTTTTTCGCATAGCCACGCTAACGCGGACCCCTTGATGGTTCGTTCCACAACCCCCCTTAACCATGGCCTTAATGTTACCTTCCCTTCCCCAAGGACCAGAGGGTACCGGTTATGTAAGTCCTAGGGGTGTGGAGTGAACCCACCTCGTCCGAGCTGCAGGACGTTAAACTGCCAAGCACCACGTCCTCAACACATGACGTTAAACTGTGACCCGACCTCGTGCCCCTCACGAAGGGTCCCCCCAACTCGAAAATTTTTTACACCACTCGTCTCCACGAGAATGGAATCACCCATCCACAAGGGATGATATCCTCCTTATCGGAGTGGCGTGTGTTCATAGGAGAAGGGAGACCCTAGTTCCCCAACGGATGGCTGCACCTCTGCATCTCCATACTTCCCCACTACCAAGGTCAGTGGAGGGCGTGATAGGGAACGAGGCACCTCCCGTCATTGGACCAAGGTCCATCATTCCCGCACTTGGTCGCACTATGGGCCTCCATCCCGGAGTAAGTCCCAGCACCATGGGTCGCCTAATGCGTAAGCCCATCTTCGCTTCTCACGGACGTATCCTTCGCGATGTGATCATCAGGTCCTTGCAACCTCTTGTTTCTCACACCGAGCATGACTCACGTGGGCTTAGAGTGAGCACCGACCCTGACCCCCACCCTTAGAGAACTACGAGGACTTTGATCCATGTCAAGGCATGGTACGTAGGAAGCCTCCATGAGGTTCAAGCCCACCCGTCATTTATTCACGTCGGGTCTCATTCCCATCCAGCATGACGTTAAACTGCATTCCGGTCCAATGGCAAGCCATTGCGACCCATCCCATTTGAACTATGAGGACTTTGATCCATGTCAAGGCATGGTACGTAGGAATCCTCCGTGAGGTTCAAGCCACATTACTCGGTCGTTCATTCACGTCGAGTTTCTCCCTCGTCCAGCATGATGTTAAACTGTATGCCCCCCTTTGTCCCACATGACATTAAACTGCACACCCATTCCCACCTAAACTACGAGGTATTTGATCCATGTCAAGGCATGGTACGTAGGAAGCCTTCCAGAGGTTCAAGCCCACCACTCATTGGACCAAGGTCCACTTTCACGTCGGTTCACCGACAAAGCCCCAATGAACTACGAGGTCTTTGATCCATGTCAAGGCATGGTACGTAGGAAGCCCCTACAAGGTTCAAACCCACCATCCGGTCGTTCCGACCTCATTCACGTCGGTTCACCCCCGTCCCGCATGACGTTAAACCGCATTCCCCAACCTGAACTATGAGGTCTTTGATCCATGTCAAGGCATGGTATATAGGAAGCCTTCCAGAGGTTCAAGCCCACCACTCATTGGACCAAGGTCCACTTTCACATCAGTTCACCGACAAAGCCCCAATGAACTACGAGGTCTTTGATCCATGTCAAGGCATGGTATGTAGGAAGCCTCTACGAGGTTAAAACCCACCATCTGGTCGTTCCGACCTCATTCACGTCTGTTCACCCCCATCCCGCATGATGTTAAACTGCATTCCCCAACCCGAACTACGAGGTCTTTGATCCATGTCAAGGCATGGTACACAGGAAACCTCCCTGAGGTTCAAGCCCAATAATCATTGTCCCAAACCGTCTCATAGTCGGTGTGCCAGTCCCCCCATTTTCAAGCCCATCTCCCATCGGACCAAGGTCCCTCACTTACGTCAGTTCGCCGACACCCACCGCCCGTCGTCTATTCACGTCAGAGTTCATTATCGTCCCGCATGACGTTAAACTGTATTCCATCATCCGAACTACGGGGACTTTGATCCATGTCAAGGCATAGTACGTAGGAAACCTTCCTAAGGTTCAATCCCACCACTAGTGGACCCACGGGTCTACTTTCACGTCGGTTCACCGATGAAACCCTTTGAACTACGGGGTCTTTGATCCATTTTAAGGCATGGTACGTAGGAAGCCTCCCAGAGGCTCAATCCCACCATCCATCGGGCCAAGGTCCACCTTCACGCCGGTTTACCAGCACCATCCCGAACTACGCGGACTTTGATTCCCTGCCACAGGGATACGTAGGAAGCCTCGTCAAGGCTCAAGCCCAACTTCACTGTCACCCCTGCGATGGTCCCATTTCACTCTCCCTTCACTCCATTCATCAACCTATCACCCATCCCGATTCTCGCTCGGACCGTCTTATCCCGTTGAGACCATGTCGGTACGCTCTTCTTCACAGCCGCCCATGGGCTGGCCCCGGTATCGATATCCCTTCAAGGAGGATCCCTCAATCCGATCTATCCTAGCTAATGCTCTGGTTGGGTTGATCCATCTCTGCTAGACGTTAAACTCGCGGCATACCCTGTGTTAAACACGGGAAGCTGAGGAAAACCTCAGATATGTTTCTATGACATATAATTCCCCACGCTCGATGTGGGATGGCTCGGGTTTCCACGCCCTCGAGAAGCCTTGTGACCAGGGATAATAGACATACATGCCAGGTTCCCCAGCATCCAGACATGCTACTGATGCCTCAACGTGACTACTCCCCCGAATGAAGGTTGCTGCCCTGACTGGACCCTTTGGAATGTCCATACAGAAGCAGTGTAATTAACCGGTGACCATGGGAACATGGCACTGGGAAACGTTTCACGAACTACGTATTAAATCTATGAGGGAGACCCGGACTAGGTGACGAGTTCTGAGGAGGAATCCCCAGAAGGAAGAACCGACATCCCATCATCCTGTTTCGATCAAGGAGCAGACGTCCCTGGATAAGGAGCGAATTATGCCCGCCTTTGGAAAGCGGGAATGCGGGGCAACAGAAGCGCCGCACGTCCTCCTCCGCGGACGGAACGGATGCGCGCGCGCGCCCCGGCGGAAAGCATCGGAAACAATAGATATGATAATAATAGTTTCCATATAAAAATGTTTTACAATTAATAATTATTAAAATTTTAAAACAAATTTCAAATGTCATATTATATTTATTTCAAAATATTGGAACAATTTTAACTATATAGATTTAATAAATCGTTAATTAAAATAAATTAGTAATTACATTTCTTGATGTTATATATCCTCTCTCTCATATGACTTGCAATATAAACGGTCTTATGTCCACAACACTCATACTAGAGGAATTGGCATACCTCAAAGAGCCTTTATGCTTGGATCAAAAATATTTTTTGTGTTCTCCTAAATGGAGACATCTTTCTCATGATGAATTTCATCCTGATTAGAAAAATTAAATGTGTTAGAATAATAGTATTACTGATGCGGTATATGGAAGGTGTCATGAATGGTCAGATATGTCTAAGGTAAATCTATCTGATATGATACCATCCCAACTCTCTCTATGACCTTAAAAGGCCTGATGTAAAGAGGTGATATCAATCCCTATCTCTTAAATTTTTAATGTCACAATCTAGGAAAAAATCATAAAAATACTCAATATCCCACCTCGAACTCCATAGGTCATCGGAAATGATCAGTAGAATAATTTTCTCAATACTAAGTTGTATCCAAACATTTTTGGATCTGCTACCCCATTTTTGAAGTCTTCGGAGCAAGATTATTTCCTAGTACTACTGCCTCACCCACCACTAACTGGTACATGGGTGAACGACTCACTATACCACCAAGGGCCTCAAAGGGATCAATCTGAATAGTTTTATCAAAACAATTACTGTAGGAAAATTTAATATCTCGTAGGAGTTTCTACCATGAACATATAAAATCATGGAAACATGTTTTCTGAATTCACTCCAACAATCGTAACATATTCTCAGACTGACAGTTGGTATAAGAGTTGTTGTTTTACTCAGGTCCACTAGTGAACCTAGTTCATATTGTATCACCTGCCCAAAACATGTTGTGAACCAAGTATCCCATTCTGATAAGTTATAACAAAGAACACCGTGAAGGCACACAATATCCATGAATAGAAATACACATATTTTTTCAATTGAAAAGTTATCTTATATAGGAAGTAATTATTTGACCATGGTCGACCTATCAATGATATGTTTTACTAAATTATTTCCTCAAGGGGATCACAAAAAACCCATCACAAAAACAATATTGATGTCATCCCATTTAAACTCAATAATAGACAGAGGTTGTAGATGTCCCATGGGATTATGGTACTCATCATTCTCATTTGGATAGGTGGAACACCATGTGATAGGACCTCTGATCTACCACTTCATTCCTGGCCACCAATACTAATATTGTATGTCTCATTACAACATCAGAAGCCACGGGTGAACTTCAAAAATGGAGGAATGATATTCTGCCATCAATTATTCATATATGTATATAGGGACCCAATAATGCCTCTGAATCTATAGGATCTCATCCTTCTTCATAACCTAACAAGGAGGTGGGACAACATCTAAGACACTATCCCTAATAACTAAGTGATTGGTATCTAAGTGTTTTCTCATCCTCACCCATTCTAGAAGGGAGGATGTCACTTCCAAAGATGTCAAGATAGGATTCCAAATACACTCTTGAACCTCTAAGTGTCTCCAAAAAATAGGGCCTTTAACTGACACTCACTAAGGACCTCTTCCATGCACTGTTTCTGTTTTTTTATCTCAGGGCATCAATGACTACATTTCCCTTTCCTTGAGTATAAGCATGCTCAAAGAAAAATTCCCGAAGGTACGCTACCTATTTTCACTAATTGAGATTCAAGTCACATTGTATGGAATTATACTGGATACATCTATGGTCTATATAAACAAATAAGTATTCTCCCAAAATATGTTTCCTCCAACTATGTAAGGCACAAACCAAAACCACATGCATGAGGTTATGTGTAGGGTAATTCTACACAGGAAGTAACAACTGGAGAGACCTAAATGCTAAAACCTCATCTTCCTACCCCATGATTATACCAATCCTAATTCTTGTTGTAACACAATAAATTACATATCTTCTGCTAAACTCTAGAGTAATTCATATTAGTGATGAATTTAGTCTCCGTTTAAAATCATGAATGGTTGTACCACATGAATCTAACTATAAAAACATAACACGCTTATAAATCATTCTCATTACAGGAAGAAATAGGCATGAGAGGTCCTGAATAAAATCCATGTAATAGTCATCCATTCCCAATATAGTTTTGAAGTCCTGAAAATTATCGGGATGCTCCCAAGAAATCATTTATCTCACCTCCACTAGTTTAATTGATATTGATACCCCTGAGGTGATTCAACCTATGAAGTGAACATTATTTAACCAAAAAAGGAATTTAGTGATCATAGATTATAGTTGGTTCTCACTCGGTGTATTCAAAATTATTTCAATATTTTTTTGCATGGTCATGCTGAGTTTGTAAATACAATAAGATATAATTCATGAAGACTACCATAAATATATCCAAATATGGGTGAAAAAGAAATTCATTATATCCATGAAACATGTTGGTGCATTCATAAGACGTAATGTGAAAACTACACCCTCGTACATGATATATCTACTTCGGAACACATTATATGGTATATCTAATTATAAAACATGCAAATAATGGTAGCTTGAACTCAAATACATTTTAAAGTAACCCATCACTCCTCAGAGCTAGTTAAAGAGGTCAACTATATGAAGTAGTGGATACTAGTTCTTAACCATAATCTAGTTCCACCAATGGTGATACACACAATGTCTATGGGTCTCATCCACCTTCTTAGATAAAAGAAGAGGTGGACCCCATGGAAACGTGTCAGGTCATATAAATATAATAGATTTAAAGTCCCCTAACTACATCATGGGCCGGTAGATATCTATATGTGTCATCTTATATGGACGAATGGACACTATTGCTTGATATAGAGCTAGATCAACGGTGAAATCCACCTCTCTCTAAGGTTGTAATTATGATAATTCATACAGAAAAAAGACCTTAAAACAAACCTCAACAAGAGGGAATTTAATAGGAATCATTCCATGAACTCTCATGAAATAATACGTTATGTGGGTTGTCACTCCACATATCCCATGATTCTTTGGTCCAATTCCACTTTCTTGATCATCCCATTTATGATTATGAACATAATTATTACCCTCGTGTGATGTGAAAGACACCCTCCTATGATAAAAATCTGCATGGCAATGGTATAAAACCAACAAATACAACCTAATAATTACATATAATCATATAATCTCAATAAAATATTGATTCCAAAGGAAGATATATATTCCCACCTCAAGATATCAATCATCGCATTTGTATTTAATCCTCATTCATTTTCCGAGAATATTATTTATGGTCACAACACCATAAAAGTACTCCATTACTAACCCAATGATCATCTTAATTGTCACCATTAAAAATAAGTGTGAATATATAATATCAATCAAGGAAAATACTAAATTATAGGTTATAAGAATCTTATCTAGAATTGTATAATTCACTAAACTATACTCCTCGTGAGTAGGTTTTACTACATCAATATCGCCAGATTTGGGGCCTTGAGATGCAACCTGACTAACTTGGGTAGGTCTTCTCTACTAGAATTGAATAACTATGTTATGCTATAATTCCCACATCCACCTCCTTAGTCTGATCGGCCAATATTAGCCCATCTCCCTACCAGATGTGGTGCTATTAATCCTATAACCAAATTGGGTGTCAGTATAGATCTATTCTCACTAGAAACTAGTGGTAAAGTTTGGTAGAAATAAATAAGGTGACATATCATGCCAAAATCTCATCACATGATTTGGTACCTCATGTATTGTTGACTTTTATGGCCTCCATAACCACACTGGTGCCACATGACATAACTTTGGTGTACATCTTCTCTCTTGTGATACCATCATGAATAGACATGAAAAATTGTTTTCTATCAAAAAATGAATTTCTCCTACCTCAAAACTAAACTAACATTATTCACAATTCCGTATAACCTTAGGGGTTTCACTGTTTTGAGGTCTTGGTTAACTATACCTAAAATATTGGTCAACTGAAATTTATTCACTGTTGATCTGATAAAATACACAACCCATTACTTAAACCACCTCATAGTGATCAACTCATCACCTGTCAGTGTCGATGAAAAAGGGTGAAGCTCAGTTAAATGAGCTGAATAATCCATCACAGGGATAACAACATGTTATAGGTTCATAAACCCCTTATCATGGTATGCTCTCAACATATGGGGAACAAAGTAGTAAAATTAGACTATCTAGAAGTCTGACCATACCATAACCTTATGAAAATCAACCTAATAGATGAAATCCCATCAATGTTTGGTAGGTTTATGTTGCATATAAGTGGTGATCTTGACCATACCCACTATAGAAATTTCTAAATGTTTAAAGATCAAAATCATATACTCTAGATAATATTTTGTATCCCGGTGACAACCATCCCTAGAGAAAGTAGGAAGAAGATAGTGATGAAATTCTTGAATATACTTTTCCATGGTTGGGGTAGGTCCTAGATCTCCCTATTCAAATAGTATGAAATGGACAAAAATCTCTCAAAACTAGGCATTAGTTCCTAGTGGGGGATCAATATTTGGTTCTTCTAGTGGCACTATAGGATGTAATATTAGTAGCTCGGGTACACCACCTCTACTGCTTGGTTATCACCACCATCTTAGGGAATGACTCGAGGTGGTTGTGGTGGTATAACTCTACAATTTCTAAATACACACCTCGTATAATATTTATCAATAGATATTAATAAATATAATATCAATGTAAATATGCATATCCTTCCTATTAATGAGATAAAACTCTCTTCTAACTCCTAAATATAAGTCTATGTGTTACAAAAGGTCATATAAGGAACACGAGACACTCCCTAATACCCACTACTAAGTTGGGTCAGTGTCAAGGTCTCATATAACACCATTGGGGTTTAAATATATGGAGTGTTAATTACAAGTTATAGAAGAAAAATCCCTTTACTCTTCATTTTATGTCTCCATTTATCAAAAACCATTTCATTTAAAAAAATTATTTATCAATTTAATACATATTTCTATTCATATTGATATCACATCCTAGTTATATTCATCACCATTCAATGTTTATATAGGTATATACTCTTTATAAATTGAAATTGGAAAGTCAGGTAACTGTGACATGACTTGTACATTTGGTGTTATGATATAATAGGTCATGAAAAAATATTTGATCAAGTGAATTACCATTCTCAATTTATTGAATTTAATTATTCAAAAATTATAATTACCATTCATTTAATCAAGTAAACTCGTGTTTCACTTCATAGAACCTATGTTTCATGCCTTAAACATGAAATAATTGGTTAATTAAATTTTAATCATTAGTATATATAGTAAGAAATGTTTAGTATTGATGAAGTTTCTTTAAATAATAAAATTATTTTATCCTTTCAATAAATGTTAGCACATTTCCATATATAAAAGTCATTTCAATCACAATAATCACAAAAAACATAGAAAATTAAACCAATAAAGTGTACATAAATGGAATGAAATAATATGTGGCATGTGAATCTTAAAGTTCCGATAATGATGTAAGAGATGATAAATTATTTCAATATCAGGCCTAGGGGAAAACGTTTCCATAATAATAATATTGAAAATAATAAATTCCAAAACAAGTGTCTCACCCAATGGTGAAATCAATATATTTTTTAAATACCCAAACCAGAACAACAATATCATATCAAAGATAGTTTTTATTATATATTATGTGGGTTATCCAATCATAGGCAAAGACTAATTACCACATTATAAAACATTCCAATCCTCCATTCGGATAAAAAAATTGTCAAACAAAATAAAAATATGAATCTTCTATAGTACAACATTGTAGCATCCCACCCTTGAAGCCATTGAGTGGTTCCCAGAGTTGATTGACCAAATGACTCAAGTGCAGCTCCTTGTACACTATATAGTTCGGTATAGAAGTGAGGGTATATGATGGTTTGATGGCGAAAATATTCCCTCATGATTAATGTAATAAAAAATGGGTTGTAATAATGGTAATAAGTGGAAATATTTATAAAAAACTAACTAAAAAATAAAAAATCATCCAGATAAACAAACATGATGAATCTAAGTCAAAATTAGACACAAAATAATGATCCCATCATGATTCTATATAATAAGGTAAGTACATAGTTTAACGGGGTATATAAATATTATACATGATAAAAAATGGACAAAAGTCCAAAATATACCTTCACTTGCATCATGAGTATACACTTGGTCATATTCTATCTTACTCAAAAGTAGTACTAAAAATAAAATATTGGAATCTAGGTGATTTCCTTTGTCAACCCCTGCAATCATGATGTCTATTTAGTTACATTAGGGGTCCCAAATAAAGTGTGATATATACAAAGTTGGGCAGTGTCAATGGTGTCGAAAACTATCCAGTTTTTTCATATAATATTTATAGTGTACAGGTAACTCTAAGGGTAATGAAAATTTATAAATAAATTAACCACACTATTCTGAGTTACTAATGGGATACCTGACCAAAACTACAAATATCAGTTTTAGCTGGATATCTCTATACCAAGTTCATCATTTACTGATACAATATGTATGTGAAGATATATATATATATATATTCATATATACATACAATGTATGTCTTCTAGAATACATGTGTGGTAACATAACTAGATTCTTAGAGGTCAAGTGTAAAAAATGACTGAACCCAAGCTTGTTATTTGTATTTGAATACTCATCAGTATTCATAACTAAAAGGAATATATAGTTCTTAATAAGAAGGCATCATGAGCCCATCCAAGTCGATCTGTAAGTTGGAATACCAAGTATCACTCCAAAATCTGAATAGGATTCCAGTATCGTAAGAGTCCTTCTATAATATCCCAGGACTAGTACTCCTTGATCTTGTGTGGAATTCCATGACACTACACTTCTATCCTTGATGTTGATAATTATGACCGAAAAGTTTCATATAAAACTTAACTCATCAAAAGGTAAACAAGGATAACTTACAACCTCTATGTTGTTTTTGTTTTATAGATATATATCATTATAAAAAAACTCTTACATAAACAACCCATATCAACTAGGAATCATGAAATACTAATTCAGAAAGATAAACATTATCTCCTTTATACCAATACTTTCATATTTTATAATACATCATCAACATAATTCATTAGAACATGGGAAAAATGAAGTATAAGAACTGTGAGATCAGATGGTTAGTAAGGGAAACCTAACCATTAAAAATTGAAATTCATTAATGAGAATAAGAGTTCATAAGTGTCTGATGAAATAATAATATTTTATGACCAAATCTTAAAAGAACCCATACCTATCAATACATGGATCATAAAAAATGAAAACATGGAAATAGAAAGAGTCATCAGAATTAGTAATAAAAATACATGTGATATCAATCCTGGTCATTTGAAACTTTTTAAAATCATAATAGTAAATTAAAACTCTATTTTGTAACATGCATTTTCACTTTTAAAAAACCCTTTAAAAATCCTTTCATAATCTCATCAATTGGAAAACTTATACTACAGATTTGCAACATTAACATTACCCAATGCATTGGAGAGCTATAATTGGCTCACACGGTGCAACCTGGACCACAACATGTTAAAATATAAAGGGATTTCCTATCACTATATTGGATAATACTTGTAAAGATGTAACAGGCTTTCTCGATGTTATCTATGCCATGGCATATTATGCTATAATGGGCTTACCCAGTGCTATCTGGGCAACCTCATCATGTAAGATGTCCAAAAACCCCAAAATGAGTAAAATACTTAAAAACATAATTTCATTTATATCATGATTTAATCATATATAATAATTGGTAATCATTTCAATCTATATATAGCACGATTAACCCATAGAAAATATATGGGTTCCGTAATAAACTCTTATAAATATGGTAATCTAGTGGAAAATAAACAGATTCCTAAACAATCTCTATAAAACATGAGTAACCCTTGAAAAAGGAGTTTTTTATATAACAATATCTTTAAATAATGTTATTCCAATGGAAAATAAATGGGTTCCCAACTAGTCTCTTTCAAACAATATTAACCCCTATAAAACAAAAGTGTTCCATAATAATTATCCAGAATCATGGTTATCCCATGGGAAAGAAATAGGTTTCCAAACTATATATTTGAAACATGATTAACCCATGGAAAAGGAAAGTGTTCCCTAAAAAATAATTGAAACATGATTAAACCATTTAAAATAAAATTGGTTCCATAAAAACTCATGGAAAGATTATTAACCCATGTAAAATAAATGGTTTCTATAATAAACTCTATGCAACATGATTGTCCCATGGAAAAAAGGGGTTCAATAATGATCTCTTTGAAACAATAATAATAAATCAAAAATAAATAATGAAGATGATGTGAATAGAAAATATACTCAGTGGAGGATAAGTAACCACATGTTTTGTTCATGTTGATGAATGTAAATTCCCTTAATGTATCAGTAGAATCATTATTGTGGAAAACTGTTCGTAATCGTTCCAATGTGTAACATTCAACCTTGAAACATTTGAATCAAAATAACCATGAACGAATGACAATAACTAAGACTTATAATATCATGACAATAATTATATTCCTGATAAATCACAACCAATTGAAATTATATACACCTTATAAAAGAATATCTGTGTATAATGTAACTAACATCTCAATGAATGAAAATTGTGACAAAAAATCTATTACTATATTAGTATCATTCAAACTGTAAACTCCCTGAAAAAGATATAATCAAGTGAATATTTAAATAACAATAAATTTAATTATATGTATCATAACATTAATTCATGGGTAGTAGATATACCTCAAAAAATTAAGTAGTGAATATGGAATATGTCTCATAGAAATATATGTGAGACTACAAATCCCCTTACAACTATGGTAATATCTGAATTAGGCGACCCAAAATTAATAATAATAAGAAGAAATAATTAATTTTCATTAATATAAAATAATTAATTCTTTTAATATACCAAAAGGGGTAGTATATAGACCAACAAAAATAATTATGTGTTATATATAACATTTATCTCCCATATGTAAAAAGTGAAATGAAAATCCCTTACATTGAGTATGATTTGTCATGATTTTACTCTATATTACAAATTAATAAATATATGATTACTATATACCTAATTCAGAACCATTTAAATTTTTATTATTACTTTTATCTCACTTATAAATAAGTTAAATACAATTACATAATCAATTTGGTTTAAGTTGGATGTTTTGACCATTTTCAGTCTAAGTGTCAAAACTGATTTGGGTATCTCAACTAAGGCCAATAAAGTCTTTATTTAAACATATTTAGAATGAAAATCATTAAATAATTATCATATTTGTACATAATTTATTCTTTTAAAACCATTCATGTAATATGGCTATGAAAAATGAAATATTGTTATAATCATGGAGATTGTAGGTTGTATATATGCATGAGCAACGTTCCCATTTTTCAATGATCATTATGGAAATAAGCTATATAAAATTTATAATTCAATATTTTTAAATATATATTAATTTCAATTGTAATTATTCATATATAATTATGTATTTCATTCGTTTAATTTAGTGGTGAAAATGTAAGAATCACATCTCTTCTATGAGGTGGCAGTCCACACATCCACTAACGACGTCATAACATTTTCAATTTGTGATGTAGAAAGAATAATATGACATGTTATATATTAATATAGAAAATGAAATCATGTATATAAAAATTATTACATTTATATCATATATATTTTCTTAAACTATCCATAATACATTCAATGTAAAGTGTGAACAAATCAATCTCTTTGTGGACATGGTAGTCCACATGTCCACAAACGATGTTATTATATTCCCAAAAAATAAAAAACATGATGGTATGTCTTATATATTAATTCTTGATGTATTAAAACTTTATAATTATCTTATATATCATACAAAATTCATATATTCATCATAAATCCAAACAAGATGAGGTGGTAAATGAAAAATGATGAATTTCATACACATGAAAGGTGATTCTATAACCCATTTGAAGGATGTTTGTGTCGGTGTAGGAAAAAAACATAACATAAAAACATTTTTAAAGGTTTATGATAATTATTTAATTATATAATAAATATATAATAATTAATTAAAGGGTTGATAAATAAATAAAATAAAAGTTATCATTGAATAACGTTACCACTTGTTCGTGTTATTCATTTTGGTTTTCACCAAAGGACTTATTTGGTTTTATTTATCCCAAAACTAAAGATTATAGGATGATATATGTGATTTTGGAAGATTATTTGGGCATGATTTGGATTTTCCAAAAGGTATTGAGATTTTTTAAGATAGGGGAGGGGTGTTGGCCTTTTATAAGGATGGGAGTGGACACACTTGGTACTATAGAATGATTTGAGTGCTTCCCGCAGTAAACATGTCCTCAAAGGGTCCAAGGAGTACTATTTAAGAACCATAGAGGTTTAATGAAAAATATATATCCAAAATATTATTTTTATACAAGTTTATGGTCATTTTATACTTTAAATTCTATGATTAACTCTTGAGTAAACTCATTTTATCTCACTCACTATAATTGATTTTAATTATATTCACCAATATTATCACTCAAAAAATATATCCAACTCACAATAAATTATAAATTATTGTAATTATAAATATGGAATCCATTTTTAAAAATTATAGTCACATAATTTTTAGAATTTAATTTAAAATTAGTCCCATGGATGGGACAACACAACCAAGTTTCAATCTAAAAAAGTTGAAACGCTTGAATTATTTTAAAATCAACTTTCCATGTGAAATTGATTTAAATAATATAAAATATGTTTACCAATTTGTATTCTAAATAATTATACTTTTAATCAAAATTAAAGTACAATTTAACTATATAAATCAATTAGACATATAATAAAATTTCAATTAGAATTCATTATTATTAACTATTCATCAAAATTCAAATGTCCAAAGAAATATACTAAAAAATCATCAAAAGTAAAATTTGAAATTAAAATTTAAATAAATAAGTTTAGTTTTTCAGAACAATATATATAGATGTATAAAAATTCAGTATTAAAATAATTATTCCATTAAAATGAACAAAACATCCTTTTAGAAAAATATACCCTTTTAATGAATAAAATAGGATTAGTTATTATTGTACCACTATAAAACATATCAGATCAATTTAAAAACAATTTATTATATATATAATATATAATTAATTAATTTCAATCCATAAATATGATAAATTTAATTTATTATGTTAAATTATCATTCAAGCCATAAAAAATGTTTTTTTATAAAAACATACCCTTTATATTCAATTAGTTTGTTTTATAATTTAATATTAATTTTTAATAGTGTAATTAATTATATAAAATTTTATAAACCGTTTATTTATAATTCATTAAATCGTATTCATTCCTTTCATTCCAATAACTAAGAGATAACTATCGTGTTAATTATTAGTATTTTATTACTGTTCTATAAAACTCGGTCTTGTGTGTAACACATGTTATCGAAGAGAAAAAATGTTTAGTGAAACACAATATAAGAATTGGGTTTCATATTATGAAATAAAAAAAATTCTTTTTTAATACATAATAAATTAAATAATTTAAATTTAATTTATAAAATATATTTTATTAATTTTTTGAATGTTACATCCAACCCCCATTAAAATGAGTTTGTCCCTCGAAATATACTTGGTTATCAAAGGATTAATATTTTTATAAATCATTTATTGAAACCAACATAGATAATAATTGTTAATAAAAAATATTTAAAAGGGAACTTGGGAAATATATAGGTCACCATAAGATAAATATGGCTAGGATTCCACCATTGGAGAAGATAAGTGGAAATAATAAAAAATTATAAATAATTATAGAATGTGATTGAGGTCACTGAGCACAAATAAGTTAATGAACAATGTTAATTTAAGGGACTAAATAATAATTATAAGATAATGAAAAATACCACCATTTCATAATAATTGATGGTATTAGGATAATACTTTTGATTCAAGATCTTATTCTTAGAGTTGAAGAATTCTCTTACCTTCAAAACCAAGAGATAAAAAGGTTATATACTTACTTGATGAGTAACATTACCCCCATTAATCAATTTCCACCAAAATATTATCTTTTTATCTCAAAAAATTCATGGTGAATTTTGAGTTCCCGATGAAGAAATATAATCCTTTTAAAGACCACATAACCAAAAAAAGGATAGTCAAGTTATTCTGCATGACTTAAATAATTTTCCAAAACTGAAATGGGTATAACATGTTATGATGATTCCAAAAATAATTAATTTTTTATATTATTTATTAATATTTAAAATAAATACCCAATGTAGAAAAAACATTATTATATAAATAACTATCCTTACAATTCTTCAAATATTTCATGACTATGTTTGAAATCCATTGATTATAAGGATTAGATCTTATATTCTTTCAAGATAAATAAACCATTAATCATCAAATATAATCCCATATGTTTCTGAAATAAACACATTATTTACATAAAAAATATCTTGCAAATTTAGAAATTGTGTAGTCTAATGGTAGTGCATCAAAACCCTTATCGTCTTTCAGTCATGGGTTTAAGCCACACCACCTTGCCAGATGTGACGGGTTGTCACCTAGTTTATGGGTTTTCCCCCCTTTTTTCATTAATAATGAATATAATACTCCCTAAAAAACAAAATTTTGATCTTATGTGTTACAAATACATTGTCCCAAAAAATGTGTCAAAAAAACTCATTAATAACATTATGGTCTCATCTCAAAAAACCTTAATGGGTTGTCTAATACTTTGAACATATGATCATCCTTTGATGGTATCAATAAATCCTAAGATAACCTTACTTGAAAGCATTCTATTCTAAAATTTTATCTAAAAAGGCATTTTATACAAACTATAAGAGCCCAATACCTCCACTCTTGGATCCTGTACTAAATTCCATAATTTTAAATTTCTGGAATTATTGATGATAATTGTAGCACAAAATTTTCATCTAAACCTTAATACATAAAAAGAAATAAATGGATTACTTCAAGACCCTATAACCATTTTGGGTTATAGTTTTAGATAAAAAGTAAAAACTTTTACATAACCAAATTATATTAACATGGACTCATAAAAAATATGATCATAATGTTGAAACTTATCTCCCATAATACCTAGATTTTTTTATTTCATAAATGGTCATCAAAATCATTATTTAAAACAACTGGTAAAGGAAACATATGAAGGGTGACCTAAAATTCTCTATAAGGGAAGCTTATGAAAAAAAGGAAATTTCATCAATGATCACGAGAGTTCATATGTTTATGATTTCAAAATAAAATTTCATGAGTGAATCATAAAATAATACATACACCTAAATATATTGATCATCAAATATGAAAACATGGCAATAAAAAGATTCATCATAATCCATAATTAGTATCCATTGATATCAATATCAATCTTTAGAGACATTATAAACTCATAATAAGTAACTTACACTTTTTTGGTAACAAGGATCATCACTTATATAAAATCCATTCAAAAAACATTCAAATAGCTTTCCGTTAGAATAACCATATATCCAAATTCTAACATTATTATTACCCGAAGCATTAGATAGCTATAACGTGCTTACCTAGAACTATAAAGACCACTCCATGTTATGATTTAAGGGATGTTTTTCCAATATATGGGCCTCCCATGTTATGCAATAACAGGCTTACCTGGTACTATCCGGGCCACCCCACATTAAGCTTTAATGGGATTACTCAGTGCTATCTAAGAAACCATATCATGTAAGATTTTCAAGAACCAAAACTGGAATAAAACTCATTGAAACATTTATTATTAATTTTTCAACATTATTAACACCTGGAAAATAAATGGGTGTCATTTTATTACAAGTAAAATATTATTAACCGATGTAAAATAAAGGTGTTCTGCAACAAAATCATTGAGACATGGTGTTCCCATTAAAAATAAACAAATTCCAAAAAATATCTTGGAAACATGATTAACACATGTAAATAAAATTGGTTCCATAATAATATCATTGAATCATGGTTATCCCATGGAAAATAAATGAGTTCCAAAAGAATCACTTTTAAAGCTAATTAATCCCTTTAAAAAAGTGTGTTCTATAACAATATATTTTAATCATGGATATATCGTGCAAAAGAAAAGGTTTCCCAAACAATATCTTTGAAATATTATTAAACCTTAAGAAATAAATGGGTTCCATAAAATAAACTTTGAATCATTATTATAACCTATAAAATAAATTATTTCCATAATAATATCTTAGAAATATGATTAACCCATGGAAAAGATATGGGTTACATAAAAATCTATTTGAAACATGATTCACCCATGGAAAAGAAATTTTTACTATATCAATATTTTTGAAAAAATATTAATCCGTCCAAAATAATGAATGAGTATTGTATCAATAAAAAATGTCACCATTGGATGACAAGTAACCCGAAGTAATTTTGATGTTTATTAATGGAAAAATCTTAAAATATCATTAGAACCATTTGTATGGAAAACGGTCTTCAGAACATTCCATAGTGTCTTATTTTGCCATTAAACATTTGAATCATAATCCCTATGAATGAATAAAATTATCTAAGACATATAATTTCTTTAGAATAATGATATTAATGATATATCAAGTCCAATGGGATATATATACACCTCATAATAGAATATTGGTGTGTAACATAACAAACATCTAAAAGAAATAAAATTGTGACAAAAATCCATTACCGCTTTGGTAACATTGTCACTGTAAACATCATGAAATAGTGAACATAAATAAGATATTCACATTCCCATAAATCAATGTATAAAAAATCATAAAATAAATTAATAGTCAGCATATACATCACAACAATAAAATTAAATTTTGTATATGGAATAGGTCTTTCAAAAATAAAAGTGAGACTAGAAATCCCTTACAACTATGGTAACAACTAAATTTGAAACCCAGAAAGTAATAATAATAAAATAAGCATTTAATAAACAAGAATATAAAATAATTTATTATATAATTGATTAAATATTGAAGTATATACCCCCCATCAAAAAAAGTAATTTGTAAATATGTCATTTACCATATCAATGTAAATAGTGAGATGAAAATCCCATACATTTAGTCCGATTTTTCATGATTTTACCATATCATCCTAAATAGTAAATATATGAAAATATTTTTCTTAATTATTAATATTTTAAAAGTATATTATTAATTTTATTACACTTTTAAAAAAATATACAATAACATAATCAATTCGGTTTCAGTTTGATGGTTTGACCATATTCGATATATATGTCGAAACTAACATTAGAATGTCGACTAAGGTTAGTGAGACCATTATTTAATCATATCAAGAAAAATAATACTGAAAGAGTTATAATATTTACTCATAAATTATTATTTTAAAACCAATCATGGAATAAAGTTATGAAAAAAGAAGAAATGTTACAATCATGGACATGGTAGGTCGTACGTACACGTGACTTATGTTCCCATTTTTTCAATGATCATAATAAAAATAAATTATGTAAAATTTATCTTTAAATAATTAAAATTTTATCATAAATACCATGTTATTTAATTAAATATACTTATATATACCATTCATGTATCATTGTGATGAAAATGGATGAATCACGTCGCTTCGAGGAGGCGATAGTCTAGACGCCCCTGAATGACATTATCTTTTGTTCTGTGTGTGAAATAGAAAGAAGAAAAAGATATTTTATATATTTAGATATATAAATATTTCATGAATATACTCAATATTTCAGTTATATAATATATGTTTTTTAACCCATCCTTTGTAAATTCTATTTAATGTGTGAACACATGACAACACATTATGGAGGTGGTAGTCCACACATCCACAAACGACATTATCATATTACAAAAAATGGATAGAATGATGGTATATGTAATATAATAATTATAGAAATAATAAAACACTATAAATATTATATGTATATATAATAAAAATAGTATGTATATCGTAATTACCAAACATAATATGTGGTAAATGAAAAGGAAATAACATCCTTTTGTGAGGTGATTGTTCATCATACACAAGAATGATTATTTATTAACCATTTAATGGATGTTTGTGTTGGTGTAGGTCTAACCATTTACCAAAAAAATATCATTATATTGAGGTTAATCATTTTATTATATAAATATTATATAAGAGTAAATTATTCATTGGAGAATGAAGTAAAACAAAAGTTCTTGTTGAAGAATGTCCATTCTTCTTTGGGTAACTCCTTTTTTTTAACCAATGGACTTCATTGGGTTGATTTATTCCAAAAGTGAAAATCTAGTATGAAAGTAGGGGTGTTTGGTTTTTACCTTTTTAGTTATTGGATGATCCCAAATGGCATGACAGCTGTGTAGAGAGGGTTAGCGGTGGTGGCCTTTAATAAGGGGGATGAAACATGTGGTATTCTGGAAAAGATTTGAGTGATCCCCAAGTTTTACAAATTCTAAAAGAGTCAAAAGTGGAATATTATAGAACCCTATAGTTTTAATGGTAATAAATATCCATAAAATGAATTTTAGACAAGATTTGGTTCATTTTTACACATTAAATTCTATGTTTAATCATTATGTAAACTCATTTTTAGCACAATCACTATAATTAATTTTAATTGCATTCACTAATAATTTTGGTAAAAAATTAATATACCATAATATAAATTATAAATTATTATGATTCAAAATATGTAATCCAATTTTCCAAATTCCAATCACAAATTTGGAAAATTTTTATCGAAAATTAATCCTGTAGACATGATGACATAACAGTGTTTTAAAGTAAAATGCTCTGATGTCTGAAATGCTTTTATATAAAATTTATATGTGAAATTGATTAAAATTACTTAAATTGGATTTAATGTGGTATAATTTAACAATTTATACTTTAAAACAAATTATTCATATTATTTATATATATAAATAAATTTGATGGAAGATTGGTTTTCAATAAATATTCAATATTATTCATTATTTAATAAAAATATTAATGTTCCCATAGAAGTACAAAAAATCACCCAATGTGAATTGTTTTATTTATATACTAAATATAGCTTTATTTTTTCAACAATATTTTTAATATTTTCAATTTATCATTTTAAAATAGGTCTTCAATTAAATGGTGGAAAAACATTGTTTTAGAAAAATACACTCTTTTACTATATAAAATTGGATTTGTTCATATATTATTCCTATAAAACACATAAAATGAATTTAAAAATATTTTATTCAATATATAAACTATAAATATAATTACTATAAATCACTAGTAGGGATTAATGTAAATTAATTGGGTATAATTACATTCTGGTAATTAAAAATGCTCATAAAAAACTCCCATTATATTCAATTTAATTTTATATTCATTTATGATTAATTTTTAACCAGGTAATTAATTATATGAACATGTGTCAACAAAATATTCATTATTTAGTTAGTTATATTCATTACCACCATTCTTAACGCTCGATGACAACTATCATTTAAAATAATAATATTGTATTGTTGTTCTGTATAACTCGGTCGATCGTGTAATTGAGGTTATCAAAGAGATATGGTTTTTCATGAAACACATGGGAAATATTTTCTCATATAACAGAAGATAAAATTTTAAGCTTGTGTAACAGAATCTATCAATGATTTTAAATTAATTTTAATTAATATATTTCATAAAACTTTTGGATGTTACACGGTCCAAAATAAACAGCAAGTGGAACCCAAGTATCACTCTCAACATGGAATAAGATATAGAAATCTAATCCCATCCACGTTGCACCACATGGGAAACCATGTATCACTCAGGAAATTATATGTAAAATAATCCCACTTAGCCCATAAAATGTAATATTCTTGGAAACTATGTATCCCAAGTGGGTAAAGTACCAAAGGAATCCACATATTGGGACCATCCAAGGTATTCTTTACAGAAACCAAGTCTCACTCAAGAAATTTTGATATTCATCAAAGAATTATAATTTTAAAGATTGATTTACTGTATAATGAATCCTTAAGTTGGTATCCTTATATTTATATCATATTGATGTGGGGGTATGGGTTAGTTACCCAAAAATTCATACCACATAAGTAAAAGAACTAAATTAATTATAAGAAAATTCCACACACCTAAAATGGTGGTTTAAATTAATTCAAGTCATGATTATCATAGTTAATTAAGGACGGAACATCATTCATCATGGATCACTTCAGGTGGTCACTCCAAGACATTAGCTCATTAATTTCTAAGACTACACTAACTAGGGTAATTAATAAGTTTAATATATTAAATAGTTGGGAGGAGTCACTAGAGAAGTAAGGAATGCGGCACAAAGAAACATGATAAATAAAATGTCAGTTTTAGGGGAAATATATAGACCATCAACCGTAATTTTGTATACAACCACTCATCTTCTATTAGCCATTGAATTGATCTACAATGGAATAAAAATGAATAATAATCAAATTCAATTCAAATATGTCATATTATATGATAAAAAATTGAACTAAATATTGAATAACAAATAGAGAAATGTTGGAATAAAATCCAATCTCTTAATAGGGGCTAGCCAACCAGAAAAATAATGCCTCCAATAGAGACCTGATGAAGGGGAGATAATTAAAGTCGATGTTGAAGGATAATAAGATGATCTCTCATGTATGGCTGCCACATTGTAAAAATAGAGGGGTGAAAAAAAGATAGGGGTTATTACCCATTAAAAACACCATATATTCTCAACATGTATTTTTAATCATTATGTAAATATTGGTCCAACCCTTGAGAAAAAATTGTATGACATGACAATCACTGGGCCAGACCAATTCATGAAATGAATTTACTACCCCTCAGGAATTACATATATTCCCTAAATTTAATTCACTAATTGTGCTTTCTTGATAGTTGGGATCCATCTTTCATCTCCCTATTTCCCAAAAACAATTGAATTTACAAAAATTCATGGTTATAAGGTCTAATACGAATAAAAACCCCATTGGTTGATTACAAGAAATTAAAAGAAATCGTACATCCCTAAATATTTGGGACACTATAATGGTGGTATGGATGGTTCTTTTGAACGATATCCGAAATTTATATTAACCATGTCTATATGGAAAGATAAAATCATGGTTTTCCAAAACCATGGGCATAGGGGATGTGTGAAACAAAAAATTTGGTGGGAAATTTGGTGTCAATGTGCTATGTCTATAGTTTTAAAAAAACTATAGTTGAATGAAAAAATATGGAGTTATAACCACTATTTTCCAAAAACACTTGCAGTGCGGAAGTGATATGGCCACAAATTTATTAAACTATGGATATAAGTATTATACCAAACACCTAATACTACAGTTTTCTAAAAACCATGTTGAAAAAGTTGATGTATTTCCATGGTTTTAGAAAAATGTCGCTATAACAAATCAACCAACCACTAATGTCCATCATTTCCCAAATCTATAGTTTTAGGTATGATTCCGCATAACCATAGTACATTTTATTATATTTAATTACCATATTTATAACTATTTAAATAAATATATATACATATAATATATACCAGTAGAAGGTTTCAGAATAGTGGTAAAATCTATATAAATCAACGAATAGGTCACGGTATCCCAAATTGGTGTATGTCATATTTTATAAAAAGTAATTTCCATAGATTTAAACAATGTAAATATTATTTCTCAGCCTCCATGGTTTGAAACGGTGACTGTATAAATTGAATTACTCCCAAATTTAGTGTTAGGAACATAAAAACATAGTTTTTAATGAGGGTTATAAGGAAAAAACATACGACAATGTATTAGATCACCTTGGTTTCCAAAAAACATTGTCGTGGCCTGAAATAATGGTTTGGTCCCTACTTATATGGTTTCTAACCATGGAAATAGACTAATTTTAATGTTTTGGTAACATATTAATAAACAAAATTATTGGACATTCTAAGGGATTATCTTAATTCACGTTCTACCTGTATTCTTAAAAAATCATATTCTTAATGGCTTTACTAGACATGTTTTTATACCAATTGTAACAACACATACACTAATATCATATAATCAGAGTCAAATTTATTACCATGGTATACAAAACAAGGGATCACACAAGGAAGGATCAATCAGTTTAGTTGCCTTGGGTGACTCAATAAACACATGCTTTGTATATTGAATTGTAAAATTTATACATATCAAGAGAAATATAATTACATCCAGGAAAATAATAAAAGGATTCCATTTTCATATCCGAAGAAATTGAAAATATAATAAAGGGTGAGATCAAATTCCCATTAATGGAAATTATAAATTGGATATTGTTTTGAGTAGATTATGATAAACAATATTCCCTGTAAATGACTAATATCAATCCCATTTAATCAACAACTTTAGAATAAAATGCATCCTCAGATATAATTAAGAACATGGATAATAATGATTGAATTATCATTAATGAAAATTCATAATTTTTAACATTTATGTTCTTAACATTAAAGAAATGTTCACAATATCATTAATGTTTTAGTGAATTCCTTACAAAAAACATGTTCATTGTATGCATATGTATACACTAATGAATTAACTAATATGGAAACTAGTTTTGTGTCACAAGACCTATCATTGCATCAAGGGGATATCAATAACCTGGACCCAACCATCACATTCAAGTCCAAGGGTTTCCTTAAAAATTTAATTATCAGTATAATATATTCTCAATATTCATAAAAAATCATCATTTATCCATTCTGAATAAAGAATAAAGAATATTTTCCCACTCAATGAAATAAAAATGCTAATAAACTTAAATAAATTTAAACCAATTATAATAACATAATATGATTGATACAACATCAATGTGGTGGAAATAATTCCATATAAATCCATGATAACCAAAATATATATATTTAGGAAAAATAATATCATATGAAATGATAGATAGTGATAGAAAATTTAATCATGATAAACTTATTAACTACATAGGCATAAATCAGTAAATGATTAAATAAGACCATAAATTAAGGAAAAATTATGATATTTTAGTAAAACAAAGCCAACTAAAAATGAAAATTAAAATATAATCAAATTGATAAAAATAACATCTTTTAAACTTTTTTATGAACAATTGTATATATCACATTTATTTTTTTCTTTATAAAAAATATTATCTTTTTATTTTGATAATAATATATATTAAAATTCTAATAATATTTAAAAAATATCATTTCATTGAATATACCAATTGAAACATGTAATATAGGCTTAAGATTAAAGAATGACAATAATTGCATGAAATTTCATTTGTGTATTTAATGTTAAAACAATGATTCCTTTTACCCATTTAGGAATATGTCCATATATGCCTTATTTCAAAAAAGAAAAGATGAATCCTTTTATAACATTTTTAATAATTTAAAAAAAGGTTGGAAATGTATTCAAAAAATCACTGGAGATTAAATTAAAATATTTTTGAAACATTTAAAGGAATATAAATAATTATGAAAAAGATATGTAAGGAAAAATTTAAGATATGAATTTCTTAAAAAAAGTAATTACATGTATCTCACTTTTTAATTCTTAATCCAATAAGGGAATAAATGGGAAAAATGCTTTAACCCAAAAATAATTAGAGGTTTAAAACATAAATCGGTTTCATGATATTTCGATCATATAATTCTCCAAAATTGAATATAAACACAAATGACTATGAAATAAAATTATATTGTAACATAAATCTCTTACCTTGGATTCCCACATGTTCGAATATGTTTAATCCTCCTAAATAATAAATATAAATTTTTTAAATAATTTCATAAGGTAATTTTTATTTTATATTTAAACTTTTAAGGTTCTTTTATTGTAATTTTGTATCCATTAATTATATAGTTAATGTTTACATCGATCAGTTAATGTTGCTCAGTCAATTTCTCCAAAATTACATAGGCATATTGACCATTGATAAAGGTGTTATATAATTTTTCAACATAATCCATAAATTTAAAAAATTATTTTTTTGTGTTAATAAATACAATTTTATAGTCTACCACACTATAACGTAATAGAAACAAATACATCCCTTCATAGAGGTGGTAGTACACACGTATGTATGAAGGTCGTTATCATTATCCTATGGATGAAAGGGATAGAAATTAGATGATAGATTATGTTAACATAATCATAATATTTTCATAAATATAAAATATATTAATTAATTCCATGCTTATATCCCTCCGAATAAGGTGATAATTAAAAATGAATGACACTGCTATTAATATGGGGTGGGTCATATGTAAGCACGAGTGATATATTCCTTTTATATAGGATATAAAAAATATAAAAAACAATTATAAAATTAAATTAAAAACATATAAGTATGAATAACACATTTCTATAATTATGTTATGTATTTTATGAAATATTTAGATGGGGTTTAAGCAGAAAGTAACATGAAGAAAGATAGTAAGAACATATACAACTTCTTATTGGATCCTCCTTGAGATTATACCTTATACCTTATTGAAGTTGTTTTTTGTTGATATTGGGACCTCTATGACATGGGGAGGGATTTTAAGAGGGAATTCAGTTAGATATTGTTTGATATATGTGGATCTAAAAGTGTGGTGAACATATGAGTTGGGGTGTCCTAATTTTGTGATGTTAGGGGAACATATGAAATTATTCATAACTACTAAATTGGATGAGAATATTACTCATGGAAAAGTATAAATTAAACAATTAAATATTTTAGATAAGGTGATAAGGGTCAAAATATCATCATCCAACTATAATTAAGATGATATTTTTTGACCTTATCATAACGTTTTAATATTTAGTTATCTTGTTTTTTCTTATTTACCTTTGTTATAATGTTTTTACCATGGTTTCTTTTCTTAATGACCAAAATAATATAAAACTCATCACCAAATTTGAAAATACTGACTAAAAATCTGTGATCTAATTTTTTATTCATTTTTATATGTTTTTGAAGTTATTTTTAATATAAGTTCGCAATACCCAATGAAAAATATTGACTTTTTTAAGAAAATGTGTTTCTAAGAAAAAAAATATCCTTATAATAAGATCAAAAATATTATTGATTACCATGTAATTAATTATATTATGATAAAAATGGATTTTTTGTTACATTGAAACTAAATAAAAATCATAAAGAGACTTATAAATTATTTTAGTTAATGAAAATCAATTACAGCTTTATGAAGAAGTGCATTTTTAAGTATTCAATGAAAAAATCTATTTATTAAACTTTAAAATAAGATAACACTAAGAGATTTTTATATTTTTAAACTAATAATTAATTTCATTTAATAAAATATTGTTTCAAAATGTGCAATGAAATAATACTAATATCATCACATAGATAAGTAAAAAACATTTTTATAAAACATGTATTTTGAAATACGGGGAAATTTGTATTCACATTCCATTCCAAGTAAAACCTATTAGGTGGTAATTAATTTATTTTATTGGATATAATTACATTTCATTTAGTAATAATTATTAATAAATAATGACTAAATCTATTTTTTAGAATAAAAATACATTGCACACAAAAAGACAAATTTCTTGAGAAATATATATTTTTATTGTCAAATAATATTTTCATTATATATAACAACTTGATAATAAAAGTCCAAATGATTATTAATTTGTTTCAAAATACTTAAAATGAATTTTAAATATATTTAATAATTCAAAAAAAGATAAATTTATATTTTCAATGATACAAAATGAAAAACCTCTTATAACTAAAAATGAAACCTTTAAACATTAACTATTATTAATATTTTTGATTTAATTATTATCCCTAAAAATTAAATAATTATTTCCATGAAATTGATAAATATTTTAAAAAAGTATTCTCTATTTATTTCATAATGTAATTAATATTATTTAGACCAACAAATCCAAGGGTTATGTTATAGTTGTATAATTTAAGTAAATATATTGATATTTTATATCACAGATAGTTTATGTTCTATGTTGTGTGTATAAAATGATATTATACACAATATTCATTAACTAAAATTTTGGTTTATTACAATTTACTAGAAAAGATCATGCATTTTTGTTGACTGACATGAACAAAACGTTTTTTGAGTATTTGATAAAGGATCTGGTCACTGCTCTAGTCCTTCGTCGACTAGAAGAGGGCATTGAATTTGATGTTTGATTTGATTCATCACATAATTTTTAGGATATGAGTTAATAAACTAGAGGTAAATTATCTATTTTACTGTTAGTAGTCACATACTCATGAATTTAACTTTTCCTTATAAGATCTTTAGATTGACATGGTGGTGTTCACTTTGAGGTTGTGGTGACTGTAACTCACATGTGATCACATTATAGTATTTATGTATTAAAATATAATAATGTATTTAATTCTATGTAAGATTTGAATATATATTAGAAGAAATAGTTGGAGATTTGTTTGGATTATGATTTTCATATTTCCCTTAGAACTAGAAAATCTAATTTTATAGGAGATTTCTAGTGATAAAATCATGGTAGTAATGTTTGTATGTCTGGAGACTCTTGGAGAGTGATTGGGGAGTATGTAGAATTTATACTTAATATAATAGTTTTTGATGTTAGATGTTTTCTTCATTATATTATAGTGAAATCATCCTTAAAAATGTTAGTAGAGGTGTTCTGTATGTGGAGATTTTGAGGTGGAGGTTTAGCAAGATCCATTTATTTATGGAGAATTTGTTGAAGGTTATTTTGAGAATGGGAAACATCAAATTATGTTACACAGAAATGTTTTTGTTCCTTAAAAATATAGGAGGAGGTTCTTCATGAGATCCATAGTTTTCGAGAAAGGGTAAATGCTTGTCTAAAAAATATATATCATTATATGAGGATTTGTTTTATTACTATAGTTTAGTGAAGCCATTGTCAGTATTTGTCTATAATTTCCATCCTCCTATAAGTTGATGGATGATCATCATGTTATTAGTGTCCTATTTCATATAATTTATTCTCCCATATAGAAGTGGAATTAAATTTTAATGGAATTAATCATAATTTTTCACATATTAAAAGGAGGTTATGATTCTATGTGGTATATTTTATACTTCTTGGGGATGTCAAATCACTTAATATTAATCAAGGATTAAATCATGGTGAAGGTGTTGTCATGGATGTATTAGTTGGAGATAATGAGGCTTTATTGGGATATAAATATGATCATATCTAACCATGATCTGCATTTTAACATAACTTTTTGGAGAGGAATATATCATACTTTTAGATCTACATAATGACTTATCATCATTTTTAATCCACAAAGAGACATTCAAATGATGCAATCCATTTAGTCTATAGATGAGATATTAGATAAGTGAATTCTGGGTTTTCATTGTTTTTGGGTGATGCAACAACCCCAAGTGGAGGTTTCTTAAAACAACATTTTCAACTACACTATTGATATGGAACTTTTAGTATAAAATTATTGCATACATTTCTAGTTTATATTATACTTGAATGAGGTCGGTGAATTATATATTCTTATATTAGAATTGATATAGAGTACGAAAGAGAAGGTATACGTTATTCAATATTGAATTAAGTCACCACATAATCATTATAAGTTATACTCTGATCATAAGATGATGTATTTATATTTTGAAAATATAGATCATTTATTATCAATAGTGTCTCCACATCACGGGTAGTAAAGATTTTGCCATGGGAGTAATCTTTCTCACATGTTAGTTTCACCTTCTGAGGCATTGTATCTTGTCGGAGCCATGGAATATCTGTTATCACTACCCTCACTATTGAATCTAATTCAGGTCATCATCTATGTATCATAGATTTTTGATATTAGGATGCATATTCCAACATCATCAATTGTGGTAAGACAGATGTTTAAGATCTTGTGACCAATTAAGAATGGATTATTAAGATGCGGAACCATCAAGAGAAGGGGATTCATGACCTTTTTTTAATTTGGTATGTGTAATTTTTAGGCATAGTGGATTAGAGGAGAGAACATGGGACTTAGATTCATAAATTCTTTCACAATATTAAGATTTATTCATTGATTGATCTTACATATTATGATACGTTTTTTATTTTCATTCCATTGATATATTATAAATTATTTAATATGGATTTATGAATTTTTTTCTATTATTTTATGATTTTGTGTAGTAAATATTTTTTTCCTCAAGTGTGTTTCTATTTTATTTTTTATCGATATATCCTTCATAGGAATCTCTAGGGGTGGTTATTAAAACCCCTTTCATTTCTTCTATGATTTATATTAAATTATGAAGTATCATAATTGGTTGAGTGGTTCCTAATAAAACATACCATATTTCAGAAAACCTCCATTTATGTCTCTAACACATATGAATGTCAAATTATTTACTATAAAATTTTTAATTGATAATATTTAAGTTCATTTATTGAAAAATATGTTATTTTAAACTTTTATTCACTCTTACATGACCCTTCACATTGTATATGTTGCTATTTTTCTATTATATGTTTATGGTTCATGAAGGTTTTTCATGTCTTTCATATGGGTAGGTATAAGTTTTCATTTTTTTAAATGTTGTGAGAGGGTTTAAATCATTTATGTAAAATTTTGGTATTTCTTACGTAAAGTTAAGTGGTCATATCCTTCCACATGTATGAGTCCTCCACTAATCATGTAAAGGTAGTCTGTGTTTTCAAAAACCCATGTAAGGGTGTGTTTTGTATTTTTATATTGTCTATGTTTTTCTTTTTAGTTTTGCAAAACATTCATAAAGGTCGATTCGAGTTCAGTTTACTTTTGTAACGATACCACTAAATTTTTTAATCCTTTGTTGGGGTGCTTCATGTTTTCCAAGACACACATCAGGGTTACTAGCTGGTTTAGAGTAAACGCACATTATCATTACTAAGTGCATGATTCCATTAAAAGGGTAGGGTTTTCAGTACAAAGCCATCCTTTTTCATCCCTTTCAATAATAATAGTTTTATAATGTAATAAAAGGGAATTAGTGTGGGAATGAGTGGTTTTTGTTTTTATTAATATTTTAGAATGAAATATTTTAAATATATTTAACTTTGGTAGTTTTGAGTGGGTTATTCAGGGGAATAAAATTTAAACCAGGTTTCTATTTTAATAAAATAAAACTATTTTCCTAAAATCATCCAATAATGAATTGTTATTTGTAAGAAACATTGTCACCCAACTAATTTATTTTCCTTTATCTCATGTCCCTATGATCCACTACCTTAAAATTACATTCTTCAAGTATTTTAAAATTCATATAAGGATCCTTATACTCTCTAGACCTATTTTCATTACCCTCTTTTATCTATTCTTTGTGATATTTTCTTGAATCATCTTGTGATAGCTAGGTAATCTATTTATATCTCTATTATTTTATGTGTGATCTATCAAATATCTATTCATATGTTTCTTTTTTAACTAATGGATTTATCCTTAATCATATAATTTAAATAAATGATAAATTTTGTTAAATTTTTAGGAAAACTAATAAGAATAATATGATGATTAAAAATGCAGGAACAAAATATCATAATATAGTTTTTATTTATATGATTGAATTATAAATCTATGATCTGCATAAGAATGTATGTCTATTCAGGAATAAAAATAATATCTTTTTCGGTTAAATAGTTATGATAATTTCTAAATTGTATGTTACTTGTAAATAATTTTTTCGTAGGATAATAAAATTATAAAGATATTATTCTTCCTTAAGATTGATCTTATGAAATGAATTAACATTATGAATTCAAATGTTACAATCACTTATTTCATATTAAATAATTAATATTATATTATTCTACAACCATCTAGGAGAGATAAAATAATAATCACTTGTTATTTTATTAATTATTGTTTAATGATAAGAGTTATATAAATAGTTTTGGAATATTTATAATTTAAAAGGGAATTGTTATGTGTTTAGAAAAAAAATATTTTTTATGATAAATATGTGAATGGATTGGTTTTCATCACATGTGTGTTGTAGTTTTTTAATGATACCTGTTGGGGAATATTAGGTAGTTATATATATATATTTAAAATTATTTTATTATTGGTGGTTTACCATGGTAAACTTCTTTAATGAAATAATCTACATGACACAAAATAATGATATAATTAAATTGGAATAGGAAAATGTAGTTGTAAAAAACACTTTTGTGATTGATTAAATATGTGAATTTTTTATTTTCATCTCATTTATAATTATTTATATCTATTATTAGTTATTTAGATATGCTATCTTGTATTTTAATACCAAAGATTATTTATCATATTAATTAATGATGGAATTAAAATGATTTTATGTAAAATAATAATGGTTTGGGGATGAAAGAGTTGTTTATTTTTGTATGAGGATTAAATTCCTTAGTTCCATGTAATTAAATCCCTCTTCCCATGTATGAATTTTAATTTTTAAATATATGTGTTATTATGGTTTGTAGAGCCATGGATTGATATTTGGTAACTTTTTGTGGCTGGAAACCATTTACTAGAAATGTGTTGGAGGCCTAGATCTATTTTCATTGATGATTTATTTGGTGGATACACAATGAGTAGATTACCTAGGTAATATTGATGTTCATTTCAAGTGATGGTGGGATAGTTTTATCTTATGAAAAATAGTTATGTACACTATAGTAGTTAGTATGAGTTCATAGTACGGAATTATTTTTTATTGTTATCTATTTTGTGATGATTTTATTATATTCAAATGGATAGATATTGTTATTATGATAAATTTCAAAAGTGCTACATTCCTTTGATGTCATATAATAGGAATTAATCCGTTATGAGGTATCATAGGATGATTTAAAGAGTAATCATATGATTAAGAAAAAGTAAAGGAACTAATCAATGAATGGGGTTGGTTCATGTTGTTTATAGTCAATTCTCACATATTTCAGAATATATATAAGGAACAAATAGTCTGGTTGAAACTTATGTTTGAAAATAAATGTATAAATAAATTAAATTGAATATGAAAATATACTATTTACTATATAATAATTGATAAATATTGAACTTAGTCATTGTATTATTGATTAATATCTAGACTATAACTATGGAAATTGGGGTTCCTATGTGTTGATAGCATAAAATAAGCATATGTCTTGGAAGTTTCCGATAGTGTGATTTTTTGTGATAATATTTATGTTTTCTGATTTCATATGTTTCACCTCCCATGTCAGTAGGGAAAACAATTCCCAAATTTTTTGCATGGTACTTTCTATGACATCCAAAATGGAGAGAAAATACTACTATGACCTATCCCTCTCCTATTTTACTAATCGTGACATAGATGAGTATGCATATCTTAGAATATAATGGCTCATGATATAGAGTGTGTTCCAATAATATATGTGATGGATAAAAATTTGACATATATTTTATGGGAGATATAATGTATTGAGGTGTAACATATAATCTAATCTAGTCATGATGGATCTCGAATTACATGAATTTACATGCATGGGTTATGATGGATTGATGTATAATTCATTTTCACTAGATATTGTATCTTCTAAAAATAGACTTGATTACATATTGGATGGTAATAATGATGATATGGATATGTTAGATGATGAAAACATGAGATGTTCGGCCACACATGAGACTGTGTATGGAAGGAACGTGGCCCAACTATCATTAAATATTACTTAATTATTATGGGTATGAGCACAGGATGAGTATCATTAGGGAATGAGAGAAATTAACTTATAGTGAAGTGGAGGTGGGGTTCCTTCGTTATATATATTTTGTTCAAGTAGAATGGTTTAATTTTATTCTTACATTGATCAGTGATCATTTATGAGGATGTGAACCTTTTTATACCTATAATGGTGATGAGTTTTTCCTTTGTTTATTCAATAGAATTTAGAGTTATTATTTTGATTTTTTCATCAGAGTTGTCAAGGTGGATCCTAAGGTGTAAATATGTTATTCTCACTCTATGAAAAGATTAACATTTTTTGGTTAGAAGGAACAAGACGATGAAAAGATAAGAAATTATTATCTTGTGGGTGTTTTTGATAGAATTTCTGTATTTTCTAGAGACTATGGTTTCAGTATGTTTTTTCTTTTGGTACATTCAGTTTTCAAAGTATTTAATTTCTTCCATGAGTGTCACTGATATACCATGAGTGAATGTTTAGAACCCTTGGCCTATAAATGGTTGGTATCAGTAATCATTATCTATCATTCTTCTTTTACATCATGTTAGGGGTACATATGGATGGTGGGGATTATGGAAACATTCCTCTCCTTCGATTAATTTAATTAGTGTACTCCATTTAACCAAATATAATTATATTCATTACCATTATATTAATTCTTTGTTTTCTCTATTGATAGAAATTTTAATAAATGATTCATGTTTTTTATGTTGTAATAGTCCCAGATATTGTAATTCCTATTTTTTTATTAATGATTTCCTATGCACTGAGGACACAGTCAACATGAATGATTCTTCTCAGCTTATAAAAGATAAATCCTCATATGAGGATAATTCCTTCAACCAATATATTAGTTTAATGACCTGTATTTTTTCATTTATCACTATAATCCAAAAAACTATTATAGAGGATGGAAATTAATATTTTCCATTATTTAAAATTCTCTCCATTTTAATGAATATATTATATTTCTTAACCTTATATTGGAGTGTGAGGAATAATTTATATGTGAGCCCATTTACATTCTCAAATTTCTTTAAATGAATTATAAATCATCTTATTAAATAATTAAGGATAAAATATAAATTAATACACCCCCATTTTGAAATAAATTACACATTCAATGTTATTTTTTATTTAGTTAACTAAATAATTACATACATTGTTTGTAACTAGATTTTTTTAACACATTTTAATACTATATATTTATAAATATACCTAATATATATAGTTTATAAAATAATTATTTAATATGTTGACATAAAATTATATGTAAAACTGGTTAACACAACATCATGTTAATATATATATATATATATTATAAACATATAAATAAGCTAGGAATTAATCATTTTTTGAGGGTTCCAACATATCATGAGAAGTGACTAATCACTAGTACAATTCCACACTCCATCCATCAAAGAATTATTAAACATTTTTCATTGTAGTTTCTTATGCACATAATGTATATATATTCATTTAATTTTAAATATATATGAAAATTTAAATACAAAAAATTTAAAGGTAATGAATGGTATTATGCTAGTTGTGTCCATACTATGAAATTGAACTCACTGCCGGTTCTAATCCCACCTAAAACATGGGCGTCACTCCCTTGCACTTCATTGCATATAAAATTTAAAACATCATGTAGTGTATCCCTTTGATTTTCTATTTATTATCTTATGGAAAGTAATATTTTCAAAACTATGGAAATAGTATTCAAAAATATGAAACCAATGATGTGTTTGGATCGACTAGATAGGTTGCAACCCCTATTCAAATAGACTACATCTTCAGTCCTTATAGCTCACTCAACTAGATAGTATTTCATAAAAATATAAATAAATCATGTTAATATATTTAAATCATGTTACATATGAGTTTAGAATTGTAAAAAAAAGGAATAAATTTGTAAATGAATATTGAGTTATGGTGATAGTAAGAGTCACTATCTAGAGTCCAAAATACCTATGTTTGATTCCTTCATATCTCCAAAACTTCATCCTTTTGGAAATTTAAAACCACATGTAATGTATATAATTTTTTTTCATGATTTGTGTGATTAATTTTATATTATATTTATAACATTGAAATTAGTTATAAAATATTGGTGGAAATTTTTTTCTAATATAGTCATTTTACTTTTGGGATTGGACCAAACACTGTATTAAAACCCACCATAAGCATTCGAGTAATGTTTGTTCTTAAATTATACATATAAATAGAACATTTCATGTATATATAGTCTATACACCATGGATACTGTTTTTAATAGTATTTTTTATTTTTATTTTCTTCTAGGTTAAATAAAAAATAAATTAAATCGCCCAAAAATATAAAGGTCATTCATTTTAATTTTTTTGTGTGTGTTCTGGTTTTAATACATAATAGTAATAATTTGATAAAATAAATTATCTATAAGTGAAACACACAAGGTTATATACTTCCCTATAATCTTCTCTTTAATTCCAATATGAACACAGTAAAATTAAATATGTGGTGGTGTGCAATCATTCTGTGCCAATTTGGTCTTTTTGTTCTATTTCATTTTTTAATTTTTTATTTATTTTTACTACACTAAACCTATAATTCATATGTTCACTCTTGTTCTAAGATACTCACATTAAATTTCTATTTAATCATGTAATTTAATGAAAATGCATGTCATATAACAATGTATCATTTTTTTAATATTTAATGAAAATTAAGCCCACTTATGGCATGTGAATTTGAGATTGAATTTAAAAATAATGGTTGATTTCAATATAATTTGTTAATTATTGATGATATAATGAGTTATATCTCTATAAAACAATTGACATATTGACACATTATATGTGGATTTTTTTGGTAAAACTTGTCATTAATATCTCTACACATCATTTCACTAAACAATAATGTTAGAATATTTCCAACTTCATTGAATTTGTATATTTGTTGGGTTAATAATTTTTATCTTTCTAAAATTAATATTCCTTTGGTTAAATCCATATATAATTAGTCTTATTACTATGTTGTATTGACCTAGTCATGTGTACCTATTTTCTTACTATTATATACCCCCAAAAACCAAATAAACACAAATATATAATATGGGGATTGATTAAATTTATTACATATGGAGATATCTAGGGAGTGTGGTTATGTTTTTCCTTTCAAGAATGTTTATGTGAGTTAGTCTTCAAATTTTATTACGAAGGATATATGACATGTTTAGTGGAAGTAATCATGTTAGAAAAAGACATTTAAAATATCATATACTTACTAGATAAAAAGATGAAATAATATTGTAAAATTATTTTCACCCACACCCATAAGGATTTAGTCGTATGATTGGTATGTCAATTCTTTGATAATACTACTTTCACATATCTCCATATCATTTTTTCTGCTAAAATTATTGAGACACACAATTTCATTACTACTATGATTAACACTATAGATCCATTATTACATTTCTAACATTGATTCCTTGAATTAAATAATCTATAAATGTAAAATATTCATGTACTAGGGAATATATTTATTCATCTTTTTATATAATATGAAATTGTCTAAGAGTAATAATTTTATATTGTGGGTGTGTGATGGCATAAGGATTTACTATTCAATTTCACCCTTATATCACTTTTTTAAGATATGTTTATATTGGAAATATGAAATTAATAATTTATTAAACATATCATTTTTTAATTTTTTTTAATTTTATATAATATTAAAATTTTATTTTTCACTTGTTTTTTTACATTGTAATTTGAGGTGACTTGGAGTTTCGAAGATGAGGGGGGAGAAAAATTGGCCAAATTGAAAATAATCTGATGAAGACATGTACACAGATTTAAAGATAATGAAACATATTTATATCCAATTTTATTTTATTTGGATATGTGTATCCCTCATTAAGTTGGATTATACTCTTCAACAGACACCCAAGACCAATTCATGTGTCTGGGGGAAAAAATAATCCGATGTCTCTAGAAAACCAAAACTAATTGATGTACAGAGTTGGGTTAACTATTTTACAATATATATCATTATATATATTTAATGAACAGAAAATGTCATTGGGATAGTATCATGTGTCCTGATACCAAATAATCTATTTTCTAAAAGAAAATATATAAAATGTTACCTATCTATATATGAAGCATTAGAGTGTCCTGAGTCCCAATAGAAACTCTTCAACTATTAATCCCTTTAATTAAGTTATTTCATTTTGAAATATTTTTACCCCCTGTTTCAGTTTTCTTTTTGACAATATTATGTAGAATAGAAACTATAATCATCTAATTCTCTCTGAGAGATGACCCATGTTATTCTATAGGGTATAAAACATATATTAAATTAAAATGAATATCAATATATAGTACATCGCAATTAGACCTTTGATATTGTAAATTATTATTATAATGTTCGATAACACTTTTGAATATGGAAATTAATTCTTAAATGACATTCAACTTTTTCACTTCAATCATTAATCTTCTCTTTAATACAAATAACTTGAGTGTAATAACTAGTATAAAAAGAATATTCAGTATATTTATTACTCAGTTTGACTATTTTATATTCCCTGTATTATAAACTCACAAATCAATCTCCCAAGAGGAAAATTTCACATGAATTGGATCTTATGTCCTCCTAATCACAAGAGCAGTATAAATCTATAAATCTAGATAGATTTAGGTTGTTTCATCTTTTTTATAGAATCCCAAAACATAATGTTCCCATTACATATGTGAGTAATATATTAGAAGTGATAAAATAATAATTCTTTGGGTCACATAGATGTCTAAAATTGAGACTCCATGTATAGATAATATTTGGTCTACATCCTCTGAGATATAGATATTTTTCAATCCATTCTATGTATTATATTTTATTAACACAATTTCATTCAATATCCATTCAGATCATCATCTCAACTTGAATGGGTGCACATACTGTATTAGATTCCACCATATCAAACTTCATAAAAAAAATACATTCGTCTCTCAGGAAAATAAGAATATATTTTATTTCTACATCACATGTAATAAAAATATTTTTCACAACCCACCCAATATTTACATTTCAAATTTCTCTGTATCATTAATGGAAAATTTTATACTACAACGCTCATTATCTCCAAAAAAAATTATAAATTCCAAATGTAAAATTATAATGGGTTTACATATCCTCATTTCATATATATATATAAGTCTTTGTTGACTTTTCCTTTGATGGATAATAACACCTTTAAGAAGATTTTTAGCCTTTGATACCATACCATTAGGGCCATTTTTAACCCATATATGACCTTATTCAATATAAATACTATAATTTCATAATCATAAATTAAAAAGAACATAACTATACTACATATTCAATCCCATTATTTTGCAAGGTTGATTTAGAATCCATCTAAAAAATATTACACTACTAATAATATTTCACATTGAAGAATTTCCAACATTGCCTCCAATCTTTCTATTAGTGACAAATTATATTAAAAATATACACCTTAAACATAATTATATCATTTGAACATATATCTATATTTACTCCTAAGCACATTTCCATGGTCATTTATCCTTTTATTAAATACCCACATATCCCTCTAAGGAAATTTTGATTATTCTTTGTTGAAATAAGATCTTAGGTGTTATTATTTTCTACATGATTAATCTCATTCTACATTACTTCAATTCAGGCCTCATAATTACTGGTTTTTATCACTAATATTTTTTTAACATCATAAATGAGTGAGTTAATCTTTTCAAACATTAGAATTATTTTAGTCTATCCCACTATGTGTTTCACATAACATATATTTCTTCTAGTCCACACATGTTCTACATTTTATCATATATTATGGTCCTCCTTGACATCATTATGTACCATTTAATACTGTAGTTTCTCACAATTACCATCCAATTTCTCATCATCGTATTATTAAAAATTAACATCCACTACATTTGGATTAGGATCATTATTTTTTTTACTATTATACTAAATTTTCTACTCAATATCTTCTATTATTTCTTCAAATACAAATACATATGGAAAATAATTGTTTTATTTTTTCAATTATCTTTACATCAGTAAAATATAACAATATATAATTTATTATATTCAACAATATATTAAATTATCAATTTGATATGTCCCCAAGAATGATATCATCCCAGATTATTCTATTTCATTTTTCTATATTCAAATAAGTTATTTTTATGAGGAAGGGGATACTAAAAACCCTAAAATTACTCATTGTATGGTTACTTTTATAAGAAAACATATATTTATTCATATTTGAGTTTCACAAAATGAAACATCGATTTCAAATGTTCATGGTAATACACACTACTTCACTCTAATAGAACATCAATATTCAAAACTCAACAATTATTTTTATACAGATTTTAATAATGGTTTTGTTCATAAAGAGTGAAACATTTATGTTTAATAATATAATTTAGAATGAAATAAATTTATTTCTAGTGTACTCCTTCCAATTTTTTGTTTTCAAGTTCATTATGTAGATTCTATGAACTCTTCATAATTCTTTTCTATAAGTCCTACTTATTTACACTACTAGTAACATGGGATTCAAAAATTACACTACTATAATTCTTATATAATCATAAATCATATTGATAAAATATTAGTCACATGTGTTGGATACTTTTCTTATGGGTCTAAACCAATATTAGGGAACTATTTCAAAGTTTCTTATTGTTTATGTCTTCACCAATTTTTGAATTCCTGTAACCATTTTCCCATTGTGAAAAATTATATAGACCAATCTATATATCATCTTAATTCGAGAGTATCTATCATAACATTATATTTAAAAAATATACTTATATTATTTTAGCTAATTTGGACATGTCTTTTATTTCAAAATATTATTTTCTTGTCTTCCAATATGGTTACTAAAATTTATAAAATCTATAATTTGTAAAAAATTACCATTATTTTATTTATAATGTTATTATATTATTATATTTAATTATTTTATTTTGATAATAATTTTTCATCAATATCACCTCACAACCATCACAACGTTTCAATAAACTCAATAAATTTTGTTGGATCCATTCAAAAAAATAAAACATCATAGTTCATCAATATATTGTGACCAATTTCAGATCTTCCAATAACTATTATTTTCAAAAATCACTCATTTCTAACTGTTACTACTATACCATCATATTCTTTTAAAATTATATGATTCTTTTTATTCCCAATCATATATGTTGAGAATCCACTATCAAGGATCCCAAGATTTATCCCATTACATTCTTAATGGTATACCTCCATCATTAATATATTTCTAAACTTACACTTATGTCATGTCCTAATTTATTTTAAAATATGTTATTATTAGGTTGGATTCATCCTCATACACTTTTATACACATTGAACATACATTTTACATCATTTTTAGATATCCTTAGTCCCATCATGTCTATTTTGAAAAGATAGACATATTTTCCTCTCATATTTTGTTTTCATCACCCCCAATATATCGTTAATAATTTTAGTTTATATTCCACTTAATTATTTCCTTATTTTATTCAAAGGTAGATACAAATTATACAAATAAGCATAGTATTAATTCTAACTGTAACCATGGAACTAACTATATCTTATAAAACCAGTTCCTCTTGAAAATTCATGGGGTTGTTCTTAGAAATATAATTTCTTTTTTACTAAAAATTCATCCTTACATGGTCTTGTTTTAAGAAGACATTATTATTTTGAATATTCATAACTCATATATATATAAGTCTATTTTTATAATGTTTTTTCTAAACCTATTATTTACTAGTTTAGATTTTAAATATTTCACTATTAGTTTAGATAGTTTTTTGTTTTATTAAAAAATATCGGTGAATATTTAACAATAGTTGATTAAAACCCATCTTAGGACCTTGTTATGAAATATCCATTACATAATCCACTCTATCGAAGTGAATCTTAATATTTCCATGGGTATTTTAATTCTTTGGAGACCATTACTATTCCTAGATAATAATTGTTTTAGCTAGAAACTCATCTCTTTATTTTATTATCTTACACCATCACATTTATAATTTTAATGTCCTAGATATTATAATTCTACCAATTATGAAACTCATCCTCACCTTTCATCAGTTCACTAACTTCATTAGTGAAATATATATATTATTTATTATGTTTTATGTTTCTATCTTGTCACAATTCATCTTAAATTTTTAATATATTCTCCAAATAGGTTTATTCTCCTTCTTCATCTTCACCACTTATGTTTACATCATTATTTTTATCATGTTACATGAAATTAGTATATTTCCTAGAAAAAAATTACTCAAAATCATTTTGTGAGGAAGAATTGTTTTCTTCCACTTCCCAAAACATGATTCATTTCATTCTTCCTAGAAATTTTTGACTACCGTCACCATATCTCTTTTATATATAGGATGATATACTTTTAGATCGTACCTCTATACTTTCTTCATCCTCTTCATCATTATACTCCATACTCATCTATATTATTTTGGAATAAGTGATAATTTTCTTAAATCCTCAACACTTGAAACCTAAAAGTTTAAGGTTCCCATTATATGTTCCTTTATCCTTCAAATGTTTCTTAGTGCGGAAATACATGATTATTTTATGACACACATATCTATAATAATATTATTTACAGTTTTTGGAGGATCAATATCCTTCTCCTTGATATCTAAAATTTTATGAAAATTTGATTTAAAATATATCTCCACAACATACATTTTCCTAAATATGGTTTATTTTCTTGTCTCATGATTTAAAAGATTTTTTTTGTTACTAAATTAGAGATAAATCATGTATTTGTTAAAAATATTTAAAATATGTGTTAAATATCCCCAGATTGATTATCATTAATTTGTAAATCATAGTTTAATCATCCATATTTTCTACCAAACAACTAAGATGAAAGAAAACTCATTTACCCTAGAAAAATATTATCAATAGTCTTGTCTAATCCTATTCTAATATCATTAAACCTAACTGAAAAAAAATCACTTATTGGATTTTGATATTCCCCTCATATATATTATCCTATTTGTCTCATGTCACATTAGCTATATTTATTCCCATAATTTTATATACAATATTTATAAAAACAAAATGTATATATAGAATCGCTGGCCTTCCATTAAATTTCATGACTCCTATTGTTAGTAAATTTCATAGAACCATCCCTTGAAATGGGTGGATATCCCATAGTGAAATTATCCATCAGTTATAAAAATTATGATAACAGGTATGGTAGAATTCAATTTCTCCACTCATACAATCCCATTCCCTAGAAAAAGGGAACAACTTTAATAATCACAAAACACTAATTCTCTACAAAAGACCTTATATTTATAGAATCTTAGGGGAACATAAATTTTTATATCTCATTTGATGATCTCATATCCTATTGTGGAATAAATTTGATTGATGTAGAATTTTTGGAACAAATTCCTTTTAATCATTATCTTATAAACATAACCCCGATGACTAGTTACATTTCTTATTCTCTCAATGAAATTATCCATCTCAAATAGACAATATAAAAGTAATGAATCATAGAACATAATAATTTTTACAATTTATAGACTCAATGTGAGATCCTACTCTTTTCTATGAAAATATATTTCTTGATTAATGTATTTTATTATCATTGTAATTTTTAATGATAAAAAATTACCAAAAATTGATCCACAATGTTTTAGGGGGAATAATCAAATTCCATATATATTTATATATAATATACTTACTACTATTCAAATTTTCGTGTTGTTTATAATGGAAAACCATATTATTGAAAAATTCTACCCTCAACATAATTAATCAGATCTTCAGTGTGGTCTAATATTCTTCAACTCCAAGTATAAGAAATCCTTTTTGATGTTTCTCGACTGTTAAATAAATTTGAGCGAAGTAATTGTAGAATATATTTCTTCTCCCAAGTTATTCAGGAAGATAAATTCAAGCATGATTGAATTTCATTATGAAAATATATTCTTCTTATAAGTATCATGTTTCTAGAAAGTAGTTTATGTAATGGATAAACCCAATATATATAGAGTTAATAGATAAATTATAGTTTTGGTTCTTCCATTTTTTTCTTGATTCAGTAATTCATAGTACTAACACTTTATATATTCTCAAAAGACATTCTTATTCTCTATTTTCTCTTTAAATAATAACACACTCTAATAAAAAATATTTTCATACTTATTTTATAAAAACATCCCATGATTTTCATCTATACTTAAGGTCTCCAAAGAATTAAATCCTTAACCATGATGATTAATTTGAAATTTTAGTTTCAAATTCCATATAAAATTCCACATGATTCTCTAAAATAATCTCAATTTAAATATCCAAAAATATAGGCTTGAATCATGGGTTTTCAACAATCCCTTGAAATCATCATTTTTTTAAGAATTAAGTATTCTCTAATGTAATTATTTGGTTTTGAATTTTTCCACAAATTATAATTAAATACAAGTATCATTATCATGATAAGTTTTTTAGATAAATTATAGGAATCTCAATCATCAAATGTATTAAAAAAAATCAAACGTATGTTTCCAATATCATGTTACAAGATAAAATATATTAAATATTGAGAAATATATTACATGGATTCTCCAGATATCACATTTTTTCCATAAATTATTACAAAATAAGCCTTATGATCATTTTGAAATTTCATAATACCCAATTCAGCATCATCCACACTTCATGAAAATTCATATTTCAGAGACAAAGGTATATGAGTACAATGAAGATGTCATATATGATGCTTTAAATATTATATGACTTGATAGAAATTTCATAAAAATGCCTTCAAATATCATACATCGCTTAATAAAGTCATACATGGCTCATTAAATTCATAAAAATTTCACGACATCACTATTTTAAATATTTCTATTTAAAATTTTACATTTCATCCAAAAGTAAAAAAACAATTCAAATAATCTATGGCTACCTATAACCAACTAAAAAACACTTCTCTAAAATCTCAAAATGATTTACATTCAATTTTGACAATAGAAACAACTTCTACAACTGTAATACATGCAATTCATACTTAACTAAAAATTCGTAATGCTAGAAAGAATTAGTATTATGGTCTGTAGTGAAATATTCATTGTGAAAAAACTATTGAATGAATAAAATATATTAGAAATTTTGTAGAAATTTTATGGATTAAATAATAGAATAATATATAACTTTTATATAGAAGTATATAAGTCAATATTTTGGAATGAAAAGAGTTAAATGAATATTATATAGTAAATGGTTATACATATCCATTCTACCTCTATAAAAATAACTTTTATAAAAAGGTTATTACTACAGGTATCTTTTTCATCTATATATCTTACTAATGATATAGAAATAACATATTTTTCATATATAAATAATTAATTTACATCCATGGAGTAATTAACTAATGATTAGAAATCAAAATACAACCATCGACTATCACTTAAATATTATTTACACTAAAAAATGTTTAATCATTAAATTATCAATTTCCAATTAAATTATAAATTTCATATTTTATATTTAATTAATAGGGTTTTAGTTTAGAATAAATATATCGTAATTATCTAACAGGGAACATAAAACTTTTTTAGGAAAAAATGTTACCTTGGTGAGTACTGATAAAATAATTTTAAATTAGGTAAATATGATAGATATTCATTGAATGAATTATCAGTCAATAAATATAATAAAACCATTTCATGAGACATGTGGTAATTATATATGAAATACCCACATTCAATTTTCCCAATTATGATCCACTTTTCTCTCAAATGTAAAATACTTAACCATTAAGGATTGGGTATTGAAAATAATGCTACCCTGCTTTTATATATATAAGGGACCTTCCTCCGCACATTATCAATCATAGATAATGTTTTCCCTATAAAAATATACAATAATTACGTCCTCTATAGTACTTGTCCATTTTTTATATCCTTTCTCCAAAACAAGTAGTCCAATTTAATTCAAAACATAGAAAGATGCTAGGTTATGATTAAATCTCCTCATTGTTTATGAATTTTTTCTTCATGATCTATTAATTTCATATTGTTATTATAAATATCCTTTTTAGGACTATTTTACCACCTATATATAAAATTCTAATATATTTCAATAATTATCAACAATGGATGATGAATACAACATTAATGAAATTAAAGTGGTGCAAATTACATAAATGTGAACCCTAATTATTCCTTCTATATATTAAACATGGAAAATTATAGATATTTATAAAATTAGTATTATAATCCCATTTAAGTTATATATATTAAAAAACATGATCAAAGAAAGATAATTGAGATTACTCTACTGAAACAAAAATTGTAGAACTATAACGACTAATATATCATAACCAATAAGGACTATGAATAATTAATAAATTAAAAATATATGAATATTACTGATTAATATTGAATGATATAAATTTATACATGGTTCTTAAAGTGTTAGTTAATAAAATTATATTTATAATATATGAAGATAGTGTGCATTTGGGAAAGTCAATAGTTAATGTAAGGGGTTTTCTTTAAATATATTTTCTTATGTAAGATTCACTATGTATAATATTACTTTTGAAAACTTTAAAGTTACTTACATTTATAGTCGAGATATTCTCTAAATTATAATTATCTAGAGGCATTCACATAAATAATTATTTTTCTTGAAAAAATTTATGTTTAATTCCATTTAAATTTCAAAAACTATAATGGGGAAAGTAAATAATATTTTCACTCGTCCATCCTCTACTATATCTATATTAATTTAATCTTTTATATCTGATTTTTTTGGAAATTTACAATACCCTTAGAATTAATAAAGAATTTATTCAATTCATTATACTACATGGTAATTATATATAATATTGAAAGAATTTTTATATTTCTATCACTTTTTATTTCTTAGATAGACTATCTCTTACCACTTTAAATCATTTTAATTTTATATATTAATTTGGATGTTTTCTATGACTCTATTCCATAAATATTTATTTACTTTCCCTTTTATTATAATAATAGTCATCAATGTTTTCTTTGTTCCTAAATACATAAAAATACTCAGGAAGTTACTTATTGAATTCCTTAAAATTTCATTACTTCTTATGAAGTATTTTTATCCATACTAATAATCTTTTAGATTCTAAAAATTCTAAATCCGAAATGTTATATTTTCTGTCCTCTATTGGATTTATTTTTTTGGTTTTTGTTAAAGAGGTTTCCCAAGACCTATCTTGATATTAAATTTTCAATTACTATTTCTTGTACACTGAGAGTTATACTAGATTTTGTTTCTTACCATAATAGTGTTATTACTTTCTCCTTGACTATTTACCTGGTAAAGTCTATATATTATAATTTCAGTCAAAATACTATAGAATTCATATTTAAAATTAAAACCTTATGATACTATGAAATAAATATAAAACATATTTTTTGTGGTCAAGATACAACATTATAAAATGACAAAAATAACTTTTGACTATTATATTCTCAAGTCTCATAAGAATTTACACATTTGTATCAGAATTATTTCACATTATGATATCAAGTAGAAGATCTAATGGGGACACACCTACTAGAATAGAAAGCACTTGTTGTGGACGTCATTTTATTTTCTTATCCATGAGAATGTTTGTTAGTCCCTTTATTTGATATCATTATCAAAGGGTATCAATTGATAAATTACTATAATGAAAGATAAAAAGAATGAAATTTATGTTTGTGGTGAAGAAGATTTTATCAGGAGTGTTATTGGTGATATTAAATGGTGTTAAATGGATGTTTCAGATTTTAAATTAAATTTAAGAACAACCAAACCACAAAATAAATATGAAAATATTTCAATATATTTGAAATTAATAATAAAACAAAAAATCACAAGAGTGTACCTTTCACCCATAGATCTAACTTATCAACTATTTAATTAGATATTCGATAAAGATCAATTTATAAAATTCAAATAACTCATATCTCTTGAGGTATCCATGGATAAATGGAATCATATAAATGATAGGTGATATCTCCCACTATAAATAGTATTCTTGAAAGTTGTGTTTAAATAATATAGTGTATAAAATCATGATAATCATCTGGGATTGAGAAGTTCTATAGCGAATTTGATACAATGGAATTTATTTTAATTTCATGAGATTCAACCTAATTATATAGGTCATAAATAACTCATAATATTTTACCAATATAGGTTGAATCGTTGAAACATCCAATGAAATTTAAATAGTAATTTATTTTATCTAAGGATTTATTTAAAATTTATAATTTAAATTTAACCATTTTTTGAAATTAAATAGAATATAACGATTATTATTTGATTAAATGTTTTTTAATAATTAAGGGGAAAATTTTTTTTATGAAAACAATTATTATTATTTTTATGATAATATATTTTTAAAAATATATGAAAATATATTTTTTTTGTTTAATAAAATAAATAAATTATAAATATATGTATTGATTTTATTATAAAAACACTATTTTATATATTTGCTAAAAAACATGATTTTAATTGTTTTTAAAAATGAAATTATATATATATATATATAATTTACACATTTTTTTAATATATAAATTTATATTAATATAATGGAAAAATGAATTTATATATTTATATATATATTAGCTACATGATTTGTTTTAGAAAATTATGATTTGAATATGTTAAAAAATGGGTTTTGATTTTCTAAAAGATGATAAAATAATTTTAAGAGAGAGATAGAGGTGATGAGTAGTTAATAATTGATCATATAATAATGGTAATGATAGGGTTGAAATTAAAAAAATTAAAAAAATGGTTTTTAAAACAAAACCTAAAAACAAGATAAGATAAAAAAATTCTAAACTACTATGAAAATTTAAAAAAATATATAAACCAAGTTAAAAAATTTATAAATATATATAATTTAATGAAGAGAAAAGAGAAATGAGAATTTTGAATGGGGGATTTTACAAAAATGAACCACAACTAGATAATATAATAATATATAATTATAACAATATTTATAACATTGAAAAAATAAATATAAGACTACAAATATAAAAAACTAGGAATTTTACAGATATATATAAACAAATTAAATCATGAGTATTGTTTTGTTTAAATATTAATAATAATATATTCGCCTCTATTGGAAGTTTAAGAAAAATAAAAAAATATATATATTTGTCAGGGAGAACCCCTCCTCCATTGTTGTAAGTCCTAAACCCTTCTCTACCTCCTTCCTCTTTCGTTCTGCTGGAATTTCAAAAAACATCAACCCATCATATGATCCAAAATAAGTATGGGGTTTTATTATTATTAGTAATTGTGTTTTATTTACAAAATTATAAATATATATGTACATATATACATATAAATATATATTTTTGTATCTCTATTTTAAGAATTTATTATACAAGATACATGTTTAAAATATAATTTCTATGTGTATGGATTGAATGTGTTATTTAAATTTCATCAAATTATATTCTTTATAAAATATATATATATATATATATATATGTATACATACATACCTATATATATATATATGTATGTATGTATGTATATATATTAATTCTATATCATTCTATATAACGTAATATTTTCAAATGTTATAAATCAAAAAAATTATTTTAAAATCTAATTCTAATTTTTTGGCTTGCATGAATTTAGTTTTCATTGGTCATTTTATGGAGAAAATAACTAAACACACACACACACACACACACACAGATATATATATATATATATATTTATGTCTATCATATTTTATTAACTATAGTTTTTTAAAAAATTTATTTATATGCTAATATTTTGAATGGTAAATCATTTATCACACTGCTTTCTTTTGTTTCAAAAAAAATAATTTTATGTTTAGGGTATACATTTATAAATACACACACACATATATACATTTCAATTTATTAAAGAGGGTTAATATTTAGTTCCAAAATCTATATACAATGTAAGATTATTCTTAATTTATCATGTTATAGTTTATGTTTATGTATAGCCTGTTTCTAAATTATAATTGTTATCATTTTATGTGAAAAACCTAGACAAACTATTATTTTAGGTGCTCATGCTATCATTTAATGTGATAATATACATTCACACCTCTTAGTATGTCATGAATAATTATTTATGGCCATAAACTGAATTAAAAATTTTATCTCATGCATTTAAGATCAAGTACACATTATTATTATTTATCCATTTTATTTATGACTTATAAATAGTGATAGTTATTTTTAATCATGGGATTATCATTATAAAGTCTTATAAACTCTCATGGTTATGTTTTCGACATGTTATAAGTTATATTAGTTTATTTTTAAAGAAAATAATAGTATGTATATTAGAAAGTTTTGGGTTTAAATTGCATAAGGAAGGTCCATGGAAGATGATTTAAAAAATTGGCACTATTATGATTTGAGATGTTATGGGGAGTGAACGCAAAATACATAAGGTAAATTTTTTCCATATGTGATATGTCTAGTGGCCTTATTTTATGGATTTTATTATGGTCTTCCAAGAATCATAAATAAACCACTAAAAACTTATTATTTTTAATAGGAGAAATACCAATGTTCATTCAATTATAATTAATTTGGGAAATTAATGGTTATATATATATTTTTAATTATATTTCAGAAGTTATGAAAATCTATTTTTTAGTTTTTATATTTTGTTAAAGAAATGTTTTAAAATATTTTATTAATTATTTTCAAACCCCTTAGTGGGTATTTTAAATACCCACTCCATATTTTACATTCAATTTTATGGGTTTAATAGTATTATTAGTGATTTTTTTCGTATGTAGAGGTGAAGCACAGAATAATATTTTATTTTATTTTTAATTTTCTAGATTTACGATGAGATTTAAAATTTTTAACTAATTCTCTAGAACGTAGACTGGTAGTGATTCTGGAATTGTAAATTTTTTGTGTAATTTTAGTTATTTTGTTTAAAAAATTATATACACGTCATTCTTGGAATTGAGTTCAGAATCACGGGCTCAGGTCATTATACTTGGTATCAATGAAACAACTTGGATAACATTAGAAAATTAGAACAAATCAATAATTTATTTTTTCCTTCTTTATAAAATTATTTTTCATTTGTGTACTGACAAATTGTGAGGACGTAATTCAGTTAAGGGGGGAATAATGTAACACCCCAAGAAATTTAAATACTCATTTATTTTATTTAATAATGTATTTAATATTTATAATTAAAATTCCTCCATTGTTTTTAATGAAATAAAATATGAAAATTAGTGTTTTTTTTGAATTTTTTTAATAATTAAGGATAAAAAAATTTTATATGAAAACTATTATTATTATTTTTAAGATTACAAATTTTATAAATATATGAAAATATATTTCGTTATATATATTACATGTTTTGTTTAATATATATACTTATATTAATATAAAATAAAAACTAATATATATATATTTATTAGCTATAGGATTTATAATAAAAATGATAATTTCAATATGTTAAAAAATGGTTTTAGATTTGTAAAAAATGATAGAATAATTTAGAGAGAGAGAGAGAGAGGTGATTAGTTTGAAATAATAGATTATATAATAATTTTAATGATATATCTGACTTGACAATAATGATAAACATGGGTTATAAAACAGAGCATGAAAATGTGACAAGATAATAAGATAATGCTAAACTAAGAAGAAAATTAAAAAAATATTTTTTTTTAAAAATGATAATAATATAAAATTTAATGAACTAGAATGAGTGAGGAGAATCATAAATGAGGGTATTTATTAAAATTAACCCCAATTACATAATATAATAATATATAATGATAACAATAATGGTGACTTTGAGAAAACTAAGATGAGAATAAAAATAGGTAAAAATTGTGACTTCTAAAGAGAGATAGAAACTAATTAAATTTTGGGTATTGTTTTACTTAAAAAATAATAATCTCTTAGATTCTATTGGAATCATAAGACACAAAAAAATTATATATTTTTCAGCGAGAATACCACCTCCCGGGTTAGAAGACCCAAAACCTTTTCTACCTCCTTCCTCTTTCATTCTGGTTGAATTTTAGAAAGCATCAGCCCGTCATTCGATACCAAATAAACAAGTTATTGTTTTATTTTCATTAATTCTATTTTATTTTAAAAATTATATGTACATATGTATATATATATATATATATATATATTTATTTATTTTTTAGAAGTTATGGGATAATTGATATTTTTAAAATCTAATTTCTATGTTTATAGAATGAAACTGTTATTTCAATTTCATCAAATTATCTTCATTTTAAAATATATATATATATATATATATTTGTACATATGTATATATTTATTCTATATAATTATATGTATCTTAATAATATCATATGTTATAAAACAATATTTTTGTTTCAAATTTTAATTATAAGACTATGGCTTGCTTGAATTTAGTTTTATTATTTGTCAATTTGGGTTAAATATAGTGATATATATATTAATTTATGTTGGTATATATAATTATAGCATTCAAAATTTATTAATTAGATGTTTTATTTTAAATTTTATCTCAAAGATAATATTTTGAAAGAAAAATAATTTATCAAAGGGTTTTCTTATGTTTTCAAAAATATCATTTTATAAGTATGGTATAGGTATATGTATATATTTATGTATGTGCACATATACATTTCTATTTATTAAAGAGTGATAATCATTATTTCCATTGTCTATATAAAAAATATATATTGTTCATAATTTATCAATTTATGGTTTATGTTTATGTGTATCCTTGACTCTAAATGATAATAGTTATAATTTTATTTTCAAAACCTAAACAATACATTATTTTAGGTGCACAAGCTATCATTTCATGTAGAAACTTCATTCTCACCTTTTAGTATGTCATGAATAATACGTTATGGCCATAAAATAAATCATAAATGACATGTGATTCATTTTATATCAATTACACAATATAATTATTTATCTATTTTATTTATAACGTATAATTAGTGACAGTAATTTTAAAACATGAGATTCTCCTTTAATTAATTTATAATCTATCAAGGTTATGTTTGTGACATTTTATAAGTTACATTTCTTTTTAAATAAAATATTATTATGTATATTTGAAATTTTTGGGGATTAAATTGATGAATATGTCCCGTAGAAAATGATTTCAAATATTGGAACTAATATGTTATGTGATATTATGGGGAGTGAACCCATTAGACTTAGGGGACTATTGTTCTTTATGTGATATGTCTAGTGGCATTGTGTTATGTTTTTTTATGGTCGACTAAGTATTATAAATGATCCACTATAGTATTATTATTTTTAATAGGATAAATCCCAATGTTCTTTCAATTATAATTCTTTTGAGAAATAATTGTTTTGAAAATATTTTTTTAGAAATCAAAATTTAAGAAAATCAATTTGTAGTATGTGTATTTATTTTGAATAAATGTTTTAAAATATTTTATTAATTATTTTAAAACCCATTACTAGAAATTTTAAATGCTCACCTTATGTTTTAAATTAATTTTTATAGGTTTAAAAGATTTATCACTGATGTGTTTTCTATGTGGATATAGAGTACTAAAACATATTTTTTTAATTTATTTTCAATTTGGTATTGTAGACACCAAAAAAGTCAGTAACTACTAGAGGATGTTTCGAAATAACGAAGTGAAGCCATATTCAGACTCAGATGCCCGGTATGTAGGGCCGAGAAGTGGTGTGAGAAATTGAAGAGTACTCGCGTGAAAAAAATGGTGTTCGCGCAAAGGATTCCCTTGATTCGTGAAAAAGAACCGGCAGGGTGCGCAATTCTGCGCGTCCGGTTCCACACAGGGAGGACTTGTGCACCGACTTGTCCAGGCGCAGAAGACTCCGCACACCGCCCTGATTCTGCGATGGCGGGGGCCTATAAATAGAAGGCGGCCCCAACCGTTTCGGGGTTGAGGAATTCTGACCAGCTCTTGTGCACGCAATTCGGACTCCCGTGCACGCAATATGACTTCTAGGTAATAACCTTTTTCATGCAACATTGCCCTGGGGTTCGCCTTTGCGCGCAATACCACTGGCTTAAGTGAATTTTCTAACACCCCATGGTTCCTCCTTTGCGTGAAATCCCTTCTAATTGCACGCAATCCCTTCCAATTGCGCGCAATCCCTTCCAAATTGCGCGTAATCCCTTCGTAGGTTTTAACATTCCTTAGGGATCGTCTGTTTCCCCCCGCGCACAATCCAATCCCTTTGTGTGCAATCCCCTAGCCGCACGCAATCCCTCTGCCCCAATTGCGCACCATCCTGGTGTTTTGCACGTAGATCTCCTCTTTGCACGCAAAACCTAAGATCCCTCACCTTGATGCCCCCGGGTGCCTCTTTGCGCCGATGCCCGATGTCTTCCATACTGGGCATGCACGCCATGCGTTGTTTTCCCATACGGCTTTCCAGGCTCGTATGAAGTAACCTCAAGGTCCCTTGGGCGGTGTTTCCCATTGCGTTTCTTTGCCTCATGCTTCTTTGCATAGGCACACTAAAGGCTATTTCTTCTTCACATAGCCACGCTAACGTGGACCCCTTGATGGTTTGCCCTGTGACCCCCTTTCACCACAGCCTTTATGATGCCTTCCCTCCCACAAGGGGTAGAGGGTGTTGGGCATGTAAGCCCTATGGGTGTGGAGTGAACCCAGCTCGTCCGAGCTGCAGGATGTTAAACTACCAAGAACCTCGTCTTCAACACATGAAGTTAAACTGTGATCTGACCTCGTGCCTCGCACGCAGGGTACCCCCGTCTCAGACATTCTTTACACCGCTCGTCTCCATGGGAATGTAATATTCCTCACATGGAATGATATCCTCCTTTTGGAGTGGCATTTGTCCATGGGGTAAGGGCTGCCTAAGAGCGTAATCCCCTAGCCTCTCTCGCGGAAGGTTGCACCCACGCACCCCCGTACTTCCCCACTACCAAGGCGAATGGAGGGTGTGATAGGGAACGAGGCATCTCCTTTGTTCGGTCCCAAATCCCTCTCCCTCTGTTCTTTGTCACACCACAAGCCTCCATCCTGGAGTAATACCTGGCACTAAGAGTCGCTAACCATGCATAAGCCCCTGTTTCCTATTTGGTCTACTCAACGTGTAAGCCCCTCTCCACTTCTCACGGATACACCCTTCGCAACGTGATCGTCTGGTCCCTGCTGTCTCTTGTTTCTCACACCGAGCATGACTCACGTGGGTTTAGAGTGAGCATCGACCATGAGATCCTCTTATGGGCCACCTCAGAGCGTAAACCCCATCCCAGTGAACTACAGGGACTTTGATCCGTGCCAATGCATGGTACGTAGGAAGCCTCCATGAGGTTCAAGCCCACCACCAAGTCGTTCCAACATCTTCACGTCGGGTTGACATCCCTATTGGCCGCCTCCGAGCGTAAGCCCCAAATGTCACGTCCCGCATGACGTTAAACTGTATTCCTATCTCGCATGACGTTAATCTATATGCCCCGAACTACGTGGACTTTGATCCATGCCAACACATGGTACGTAGGAAGCCTCCACGAGGTTCAAGCCCAGCACATAGTTGTTCTGACCCCTTTTCATCGGTTCACCAACACCATCATGGGCTTCCTTAGAGCGTAAGCCCCATACCCACTATCATGGGCCGCCTCAGAGCGTAAGCCCCATATTCCCCATCATGGGATGCCTCAGAGCGTAAGCCCCATATTCCCCATTGTGGGCCACCTCAAAGTATAATCCACATATCCAACACCCACGTCCCATCCTGACCTCTCCCTCGAGCCCACGTGCCTCGGGAAGCTCATGCCCTAGCTCGGAGGTCTTACTTCCTCCAGGCTCCAATCCATGTGTTCATTCTCACGGGTCGCCCCTTCTGGTGTCCCACCGTTTCATCGAACTACGTGGACATTGATTCCCTGCCATGGGGATACATAGGAAGACTCCATGAGGTTCAAGCCCCTCTTCACTCCACCAACCATACAGATTCCTACCCGGGCCACCACATCCCGGTGGGATCATGCCACCTCATTCCACTCCATAGTATCCGGGAAGCCACCCACGTGTTGGTGCCATTATCGGTGTTCCCCCTAGGGGGTCCTTTTATGTGATCCACTTTCAGTGTTCCGATCAGTCTGATCTGTCTCTGCCAGATGTTAAACTCACAGCATACCCCATGTTAAACATGGGAATATGAGGAAAACCTCAGATGACACATAATTCCCCACGTTCAATGTGGGATGCCTTGGGCTTCCGTGCCCTCGAGAAGCCCTATAATAAGGGACAGAAGACAGACATGCCAATCCCCCAGTGTCAAGACATGCCAAAGACACCCCAGCATGATCATTCTCTTCACCGAAGGTTGCTTCCCCAACCAGACCCCTTAGAGCTTCTCGACAGAAGCAGCGTAATTAACTGGTGTCAATGAAAATATGGCACCAGGAACGAGGTTCACGAATACATCTAAAATCTATGAGGGAGACCCGAACTAGGTGACGAGCTCCGAGGAGGAATCCACGGAAGGAAGAACTGACATACCATCATCCCGGTTTCGATCAAGGGGTAGACATCCCTGAACAAGGAATGAATGCCACCTGCCTTTGGAAAGCGGGAATGCGGGGCCTCAAGCTGTGCGTCGCCCCCCGCGTGACGGATGCAAGTGCGCCCCGGAAAAAGCGTCAGAAACAGAAAATAGTGAACCCAACGTGAATCTCTTCTCCTCAACACAGAGACTGGTATCATTCGGGGTGTCGGAGGATTAGCATGTCACCAGGTCCTGGCACATAGCACCTGGACGTGAAACTCACCAGGGGTTCAGGCAGCCAGGACGTTGGGCACTCCGTTCTGCGATGTCGTCAGCCTGGATCCCTCTTACCGACCACAGAAGATAGGGTGGCGCTGGGCTATTGGTTGTCGATTTATTTTTTCTTTTAGCGCTAGTGGGTTCACCTCCCTGCTTCTAGGAATCAGATCGCTGCTTTCAGAGCACAATCACCACCTGCCCACCGGCATAGGGGCATGGGCAGTACTGACACGGCCACCCCGCGTGGCCCCGCCTTTTCCATAGTTGCTCCGACTCCAACTGCCGTGACTGTCGGGCGCTCACGCCCCCTCTCTCCGTTAGAGATCATCCAATGAAGGGTGATCAATGACCTAGTTCGTAGGTACGAGGAAGAACGGGTCATCCCCACTAGGGGCATGGACCGTTTGGATCTAGAGGCAGCTGCGCCTCACCACCGTCTCCGCCCCTAGGGGTCATGCCAGGAGCCACTGCTTCCCACACCGACGTTCAACTGTTTCAAGATTTTATCCCCGGAGCGCCTTGACACCTCCCTTACCTACGCCGATGAGGTAGTGTATGTCCGGGTTCGCCCAATCGGATACCCATTCCAGGGGTTCACAGAAAGGACCTCCACCAGGCTGCTTCGACACTGCCGCCCAACTCCTCGGGCCAAGGAGAATACAATCTCTATGCCCGCACCACTGGCTCTAACCCATCTGAACCGACGCCAGCGTCGGGCGCGAGCGGAAGAGAATTCCCACCCTAGGGAACCAACATCAGCAACCACTAGGGCTTGAGCCACTGCTGACCCCTGTTGTTAGACTCCCGCACACGCTGAGCAGGGGCAGTTACATTCCCAACCCAGATCGAGGCCCCAACCGCCCCACAGGAAGGTTGGGTCGACTCTCTCGGTCGCTGGCACATGCAATGGCCACCGCGGACCAATTCGTGGTAACGCCATCCACTATAGAGGCCTACTCCGTTCCACCGTTCTGGAAAGCAGAAGGCTTTCCCGTGACTGCTACGCTCCGGGTATGGCTCTCTCTAGCGCTCACTACACTGGGTACGAGGTCACTCCCCCTACCACTGGCCGCGAGTATGGAGTCGTTGCATGTCCAGTCGCTCACCCACATGGAGGTCCTCCCCATGTCCCTTTTGACATCTGTCCCGGTGCTTCTTGCACCCTGGCCTTCAGTCCTCTCTGCCCCAACACTATTGCGGCCAGAGGACTCCATGACGGAGATCATCCCTGCCCCGAGGAGCCACCCTGGGGTAGGAAGGTGGGACTTTGTCACTGTAAGAGGAATGTCAGGGATGTTCAGACGGAAATCAAACCAGTCTGTTTCTCGGACTCTGAGTCGGAGTACGACTCTGCGATGGAGCCCTCCCCCTAGTCCTATGAGTCAAGGGAGAGGGTGGGGACATGGCACGTCAGCCTCATACTCCCTGAATGCGAGATCTGTATGATCCCCACCTCCCTCTGAAGGTATATCCAAGAAGATGAGGACTTGGCGTACCCCCAGGGGTTAAACATGCAGTTACCACTAGCCTCCCCGGAAACACCTTCCACCTCAGTCAGAGAGGGGGGAGAACTTTTCTGGGGACCGACCGAAGAGTCGCGACATGGCATACTCTCGGCATGCACCAACACTATGACAATAGTCCCATTCACCGTCCCATCCTATCGTGACGTGGGAGCCAGGAAACCGCAACCCTTGGAGGACGACTTAGGATTCAGCGACCAATCGGCATGCTCGCCGTATTCTCCGCCGGCCAGCCCACTGGGCCGGTAGCCTGCTTCTGCACGATTTCTAGTTCCCCGACCATTCTCGGTTAATGAGCATGGGTGGAAAGTTCCAGATCCTGAACCGAAGTCATGGAGCTTCTGGACCGTCCTCGCAGCAAGCCACTTCCCCGAGAAGTTTTGGCCGATCGCAGGATCAGATTTTGATATACCAGAATCGCTCACCCTGGGAGAGTTTGAATGTTTCCGCCATACTCTCCAGGTGACTCACTCCAGTATTCACCATAAGCGAGCACCTTATCCCAGGAGTCAAGCACAACTTGAGGATATCGGTGAGCAATGCCGTCAGGTCAACCTGGCCACGCTCCTCGCAGTTCGGCACCCCGAGTCACATGACCACCATATGGCCCTCCAGCAACAATGCATCAAGAGTTTTCAAATAATCATCAAGGTTATCGAGGAGGCCACCCCCCACGCACATGTCCGTGGATGGGGGCAGTATGCTGCCCTTCTTTTCAGTGCGATTCGCCGACAGCCCGAATCACTGGGTGGCTCTGAGGGAATACCGCCAAGGGAAGTGGCGGTCAACATGGACGACCTTTTGGGTGAGGGAAACAATGTGGAAGTTCTTGATGGGGACTCACCCCCCGAGGAGAGGCCACTACAAGATCCCTTAGGGAGAATTAATTTCCAGCAAAGGAACCTCATGTGCCTCCCCATGCCCACTGAAGCCTTAAAACTAAGTCGAAACGTTGGTAAGGGTAAAGAGCACGTCAGGACTGTCAAGCTCGCTGAACCATCTACCTCAGTACAGAAGGCAGAGGAAGATCCCAAGATGGCTATGCTATACCAATGGCTTGCTAAGAAAAATAGGCTGGTTGATGAGCTCATGGCCGAGCGCATTGCAGAGCGGCGACCTGACTACGGTGACCCTAGGCCAAGACAACAGGGGCAAGAGCAACTACCCCTTGATACGATTTTCAAGGGAAACATCGATCTTGCCGTGTTCACCAAAAGAAGAGAGTCTGGGCTCATGGAAAGAGAGTGTGATACATTTCTCCGAACCCTCCTGAGCGGTGTGATCACCCAAGGGACCCCGCTCGGTTCCCTCCCGCTGCCCCGAGAGTCGCTCCGCCAGCCGCTCCGTGATCTGTTGAGCTTGACTATCGGATTGAAGAGCCTAACAATGCGCTTGTGGTTAGGTATCCCTGTCGGGATAGGAACCCACATCCGGACGATCCAATGGAAGCACTCATTTCCCGCTTAGAGGCTCTGGAAACTCGCTAGGTGGAAATCCCACCGGACGGTAAGCCATACCCAGCATGGGTAGATGATATGCCGACCTCACTGGGATTTGGGAACCCCAAATTCGTCCCCTTTAATGGGACTGGGGACCCGCCACATCACTTGGCCCACATCAACTCGAGGTGCAGACCTATGTTAGGAACTCCAGCGCAACAGGAGGCCGCCAAGCTTCGTTGCTTCGTTCAGACACTAGAAGGACCAGCATTCGTCTGGTACAGCCAGCTCCCTGTCAGATCTGTGACTAGCTAGGAGGACATTCGCAGGAAATTTCTCTACCAGTTCAGTTCCACAACCCAGAAGATGAACATCGCAGAACTCTTCAGGTGAAAACAAAGGCCTGAAAAGCGAGTCGCAGACTTCGTCACCCGGTAGAAGGGGCTCACATACTCTCTTAACATGCCACTAAATCAAGAAAAATTAATAAAAATGTGTGTAGGGAACATCAAGGCAGAGTTGGTTCCTTCTCTGATCACTCAAGAATTACCCCGGATGGTTCCGGAACTTCTCAGACAAGGCTCGTAGCCTTGAAGAATCCCTGCAACAGGTAAGTCAGGCACGCCCGCTGCCTTCTGTAATCCACGCAAGGAGAGATGCTAGAGTTGAGCCTACTGCTGTGGCCCAGATAGAGGCCCCCAGGTAGCTAGAGTTGCTACCAGTGAGGCCAGCTCTGCATCCCCATAGGGGCCCACCCCCACAGGCACAGCCTCCAGCCAAGCAGCGACTGCCTCAAAATCGGCAAGCACCTCCGTGCAATGCACCACCACCACCTAGGAGAAATGATCAGGTTCCACCATCTCGGCATGCTCCTCCAGCACCGTGTCAGGGCCAGCCTCCAAGATCCCCCATTCCAGAGAGAAGGAATCGAACATATTCATCTGATGAGGCCTAGGTCCCTGGTTATTTCCGTAGTGCCTTAGAGTAGAGAATCGTGCGTTTTCCCGAGTGTCGGAAGCCAGAAGAGGCGCGTCTCACGGATCACCCTAACTACTGCCCTTATCACCGGACCCTGGGACACACCATCCAGTGATGTTACGTGTTCAAGGATGGGCTCCAAGACTAGATTGACAACAACATGGTCAGGTTAGGCCTAGCCCCGGCGCAAGTGGCAGGTATCTTTGTGAGATCATAGGGCAATAGTGGCGATGAGGATAAATGACAGTAGGTTTCCGACCGTGGGTCCCGGATGTATAACAACTGGATGGCCCGCAAGATGGTCGCCCACACCCATGGCATCATTTGTGTTTGGCTGAATCCGCCAGGGCCCTCAGAATCTGCAAGCACTACCTTGGCATCGCCATCCCAGCCTACATCTTCCTAGAAGAGCAAGCGGCGGCACAAAAAGAAAGAACGCGCCCTGCCAATGCCGTCATCATCCCCCACTCTTGGCAATTTTATGCCCCCAGAAATGGGGATCCCTCCAAGACTCTGTCCGGTAGTGGATGACACCTCGTCTAAAGACCCGTAAATATCAAGGAAATTTTTTTTCTTAATTTTCTTTGGAATTTTATAAGAGCGCAGTTTCTGATGGCACCTGATTCCGAGGCCCGGTGGGCCCGGAATCATTTTCCGATGTTTGGCTCGGGTACGTTCAGTGAACGGACGAGCGGGTTTTTCTAACTTTTCAACCGGTGCCCAGAATCAAATTCCGAGGGCACCGATGGAATCGCAACGACGGTATTTGCTTAGAAATGCCTCGTCCGGAGTTACGTTTGCTCGGGTGTGGTTTTTAATTTTTGGGCTTAAAGTTAAGAAATAAAATAAATTGTTCGACAAACTTTATTTTATTTCACTTAAGCCACTTGAAGCCACTTGAAAGCCACTTAAACTGAGTTGAAACGGATTGGGTACTATCCAAAAATATCCTACCCTCTTGGTAGGATATTTGTGAGGTGGGGCCCGCACGAGCCCCACTGTTTCTTTTCCGCTAAGTAACGCACCCGCGAAAACCTGTCATTATGAAAGTCAACTGACGTGTTTTCTTAAGTTCTTAATGCACCATTTAAATGGGTGGTTTCTTTCGTTGAATTAATTCTATAAATTAATGGGTCGTTTCTTACCTCTTATTCGTTTGTTGGCGTAATAATAAAATAAGACCAACACGGCATTTAGAGGATTACACGTTGAGAGGTTTTTTGACAGAGGTTCTTGTGCCTGCACACTTCTTCGGAAAGAACGCGAAGAACGCGAAGAACATGAAGAACGCGAAGAATGCTGGCCACCGACGAAGAATGCCGAACCCACGGAAATCGACGACGCAACGCCGTGTTCCGTGACGCCGACGTTTCCTCTCCCGCAACGTTCTTCGGCGACGTTCCTTAATCCGCAACAAAAACCTTCGATCATCTGTTGAGGTGAGAGTTTCATATTTTCTTTTAATTTTTCCTTTTTGTTTTTTAACTCAGAAGGATTTAATTATTATTAATTAAATCTTTTTGTTCTTGAACCTCGGAGTTTGTGGACGCGACACCCTTCCACGACGACGTGACACCGGATACCGCGACGACGCGACGATCCCCAATTCCGCGAAGAACCCATGGACAACGACCTGACGAGGTAGGGGTTGTTGTGAATATTTTATATTCCCGTGAACGTTTCTTTAAAACTTAAAAACCGGATTCATATGAACAATTTTATTTTATTTTATTAAAATTGTTGGTCCATGTGTATTATAATTTCTCCCGTTGTTTTTATCTAACACGGAGGGTGCCTGCCAAACGAACGCGGCCCGACAACCCTCCGTCGTTCTTCGTGGTTGTGCGGATTTGGCGGGCGATGGAAAAACGGGACGCAAGGGCGTTTTGATGATCCCGCAGTGAATAACGGAACCCGAGAGGAACAACGGCGTAGACAGGAAGGAAAACAGACCACCGGAGCAACTCCGGTGGCCCGCGGAAGCGGCCGGCGGCGGCCAGCAGACCCGCGGCTGCGCGGGTCCGGCTCGCCTGCTCGGGACGCGGCGACATGCCGCGTCCGTTTGAACCAATGCGGCCCCACGCGGGGCCGCGACACCTCCAAGCCGCGGGGGCGGCGCCCCGCGGCGTCCAGATGCTCGGCCGCTCGGCCGAGCCGCGCCAGGCCGGTCCGACAGGCCGGGCCGGACCGGGTCGACCCGGTTCGGCCGACCCAGGGGGGGTCGGGCAGGGTCGGCCCGGGCCCGGACCCCCCATCTTCGGACTATTTTCGGTCTTTTGCCCGTAACATGAGCTACGGGCCTCCGAACGACGCGCCATCAGCGGAAACGCGATCCTTGGATCGAGTCGGTCGTTTCGGTTTATCGCACTCAAGGTTTCGGAATACTTTGAGTTTGGCCGGGTTGGTTCGTACACGAAACCAACCGGACCCTCGGAGCTGAAACGCCTATATCTTGAGCTACGGACATCCGATTGACGTGCCGTCGACTTCGTTGAATTCCTCTAAGTGAGACGGATCTTTTGGCTCACTCCGCCCGAGGTTTGGACGCAGGTGGAGTATGGTCGGGTTGGTTTTGCCTTAAAAACCAAACGGGCCCCTAGGATGAAAAGGCCAATATCTCTCAGACCGGGCGTCCGATTGACGCGCCGTCTGCGACGTTGAGTTCCTGTTGACGATACGGAGCTTTTGGATACATCAACCTCGGACTTTGTTTCAGTTGATGTATCAGCCTCTCGGCTCGTGGAGCGGACCCTCCCGAACGAGCTTGCGGTGTGCGGGAACCCTAGAGCTGGCTGCGACTGCTACTTCGACAGCGACGACTGTGCAGAGATCCTCAGTGGACTGCGACGACGACTGTGCAGAGATCCTCAGTGGACTGCGATGACTACTGCACTCAGCGATCCTACGTGGATCAGTGCTACAGGTCCTCTGTGGGCCCGATCCTGTGTGGGTCTGATCCTGTGTGGGTCAGCGCTCAGCGGTTCTGTGTGAGCCAGTGCCTACAGGTCCTGTGTGGGTCTTTGCGGGGGTTAGTTACCTAATGATCCTTTGTGGTTACGACGACTTAGATGGATCAGTGATCATCTTTATCGTCATTCGAAGAAGTATACCTGTGTGAGCTGAATCCTGTGTTACTCTCCTTTGTGGATTGTGTTGAGCAATCCTGTGTGGATTTACTGTTTACTCTCCTTTGTGGATTATGTTGAGCTATCCTGTGTGGATTTACTGTTTTACTCTCCTTTGTGAATTGTGTTGTGCTATCCTATGTGGGTATACGTTTTTCTTTCCTGTGTGGATTGGGTTGTGCTTGAGCTCAGACGTTGGAGCCGAGCGGGAATTGATGACTTAGGTATATGTATGGGCATATACCTAAGCACTGTCAGATGTTACTTCGTGATTGTATCTTTCCTTTTTGGATTATCCTTTGTGGATTCTGGGAGACCTTCGGGGGTCTCGGGGTCCCTACAGAGTAGCTTATACTCACCCCTGCACGGGCTATGCCCGCACTTCGTTGTGTTGGATGCAGACGACGGACAACGCTGATCGTGGTGGAGGCTTGCGGAGCAGGACGGTACCTGGAGGTGGACCACTAGGCGGGACGCACTCGGAGCGGTCAGGTGGACCCGAGGATCAGTGGAGGCTATCTGTACCCACCCTTCAGGTGGGACTTCCAGAGGACGGCTCGACGCTGTGGCTTTTCTTTTCAGTTGCTGTTTTTCCCTTTCAGTTGTACTTTACAGTTGGGCTTGTATTTCTGGCCCCTTTTTACTTTCAGCACAGCTTGTTACAGTTTTTACTTAGTGTTTACTCTTCTGCTTGCTTACTCTGTGGTGCTTGTTTACTTTTCAAAGGCAATGCCTTCCCTTTTGTTGGGATTTATGCCTTGGTGCTAGTCGCCAGCCCCTGGCCTATGGAAGGCAGGCTTGGGGTAGTCACGGCACGGGCCCCAAGGACGGGTCGTGACAAATTGGTATCAGAGGTGGTCGGTTCTACCGCAGACTCTGATCTTTCTTCTATGTGAAGCAATAGTGTTTAGCGTATTGGGTGTGGTTATCAGTCCAGGGAGTCCAGTGTTGGTGCGGCGGCCGACGTATCCATACACCAGGACCCTGACTTCTGATTTCCGACTTAATACACGAAAACATTGATTGCATGTGTGTTTCATGTTTTCTTTGTGATTACTTGTGTCAGCTCACCAGGTATACTGTTCTGACCGTGGCGCACTTGTTTCCTTTTCAGGATGGCCCCATGATGGCAGCCAGCTAGGGTTCCGAGAGTAGAGCGTGACGACAGCCCGCCAAGCGACAAGGCCTCAGTACAGGGCTCGTTGACAGCAGAGGCACCGACGGTACCTTTACCCGCTGAGCCCGCGATGCTTCCAGCGCCGACCGCTGACAATGCACGTCGCCTCGGAGCTCTGCACGAGTTCTAGTGGCAACGACCACCCAGGTTTCTTGGGGAGACGGACCCCCAGGTAGGCGAGGACTGGCTGGAGGTGGTCGTTCGAGTTTTCTGGCTAGTGAGGACACCAGCAGACCTCATGGTGATCCTCGCGGCGAGCATACTGCACGCAGCAGCAGGACGATGGTGGAGCTTGATGCTCTAGGTACACGATGAGGCGTCTCTTCTCTGGAAGAACTTCGACAGCCTCTTCCGCTCAGAGTTTTTCCCAGCCACCCTCCATGCGGTGCGCATTCAAAAGCTTCTTCAGCTGCGGTAGGGCAGCTTGACGGTCACCCAGTACGCGGCGAGGTTTACTGATATTTCTCGTTACTCGACCGATATGGTATGGGACCCCTTCTTCCGGGCCCGGACCTTTGAGAAGGGTTTGAGACACGAGATCAGGGCATCACTGATCTCCCTCAGTATCCCGACCCAGGTAGGAGTACTGGAGCGAGCCCTTCGGATCGAGAGCTTTCAGGCAGAGTCCACAGCGAGACCTACTGTAGGGCGGCAGGTAGTGGAGTCTTCGGCAGCAGGTATCCGATGAATGACTCAGGGTTCTAGGAAGACCAGACCATCTCGTAGACGACCTCAGGACACTGGCTCAGCAGTGTGGGACACACAATGCGGAGCCAGTCTTCCGAGAGGCAGGCAGTGTTATGCCTGCGGCGGGCAGGGCCACATGGCTCGTGACTGCCCGACCCGCCGTATCGAGGAGCAGCAGACGGTGGAGAGGCCACCCAAGAAGAGGCAGAGGGTCGACCGTGGCGGTCCGCATGGAGGAGGCGGACGAGGCAGAGGATCTGGCCGAGCAGTAGGTGGGGGAGACGCTTTGAGGCTCTGCCACCACCACCACCGGGAGGTCCGCCCCGACCACAGGGAGCTGGCGGACAGAGACAGGCATAGCTTCAGGCAGCGGAGGCCTATGGCCACGGCACGCCAGAGATGATTCGAGGTATGATCTGTGTCTATTCCACCCTTTCTTCAGTTCTTATAGATACAAGAGAGAGTCACTCTTTCATAGCCGCTGCCCTTGTTCGGAGCTCAGAGATTCCGACAGAGCCGTTGGCTCGATCCTTACGGCTAGAGACCCCGACGAGAGCAGACTCGATGATTACGCACTGGTGCCGGCAGTGTGATCTTTCTCTAGGAGGCGAGATCTTCGGGTGGGATCTTCTTGTAGCGGCGTCGAGGCCTTACGACGTCATCTTGGGCATGGATTGGTTATCTACAGTCCATGCTCAGATTGACTGTTTTAGGCACAAGGTGCGGTGTGTGCGCACCGACGGGAGCAGGTTCACCTTCACTGGAGAGAAGGGGGCCTTTGCAGCACAGGATGGACTCTCGCAGAGTAGGGGACAGCCCATCACTCATCAGTTGGCTAGCCTCATCCTTGGAGTCGTGGACGTGCAGAGTCCTAGTTTTCCTGTAGTGGTGGATCAGTATGTGGACGTCTTCCCCGATGACGTTCCAGGGCTACCTCCTCACAGAGAGGTAGATTTTTATATTGACATGTACCCCGGGACAGCCCCGATATCCACTCCAGCATATCAGATGGCCCCCACTGAGCTTCGAGAGCTGCGGGTACAGTTGGAGGACTTGTAAGGCAAGGGGTTCATCCGACCCAGCGTTTCACCCTGGGCTTCCCCGATATTGTTCGCCAAGAAGGAGGACGGGAGCTTGCGATTGTGTGTTGATTATCGTCGCCTGAACCAGGTGACAGTGAGGAACAAGTATCCGCTACCAAGGATTGATGACCTCTTCGATCAGCTCAAGGGAGCATGGTGGTTCTCGAAGATAGACCTCAGGTCCGGCTATCATCAACTCAGAGTTCGAGACGAGGACGTGCAGAAGACGGCCTTCAGGTGTCGGTATGGCCACTATGATTTCTTGGTTATTCCATTCGGCATAACCAATGCTCCAGCAGTTTTCATGAGCCTCATGAATAGGATCTTCCAGCCATACCTCGATCGTTTTGTCGTGGTCTTCATCGACGACATTTTGGTGTACTCGACCACGGAGGAGGAGCACGCCTACCACTTGCAGGTTGTACTAGACACACTCCGAGAGCACCAGCTTTATGGCAAGCTCTTGAAGTGCCAGTTCTGGTTACGTGAGGTCCACTTCTTAGGGCATGTCATTTCTGAGGCGGGAGTTGCAGTGGATCCCACGAAGATCGAGGCAGTGCTAGCTTGGGAGCCACCCAGGAGCGTGACGGAGGTGCGGATTTTCTTGGGTCTAGCCGGATACTATCGGAGATTTGTGCCGGACTTCTCCAGAGTTTCGGCGCCACTCTCAGTGATGACGAAGAAGGGGAAACCCTTCGTGTGGTCAGACAGATGTCAGCAGAGCTTCCAGGAGCTGAGACAGAGACTGACCAGCGCACCTATCTTGAGGTTGCCTGAGGAGGGAGTTGGATACGTAGTCTACTACGATGCATCAGGGACCGGACTCGGGTGTGTCCTGATGTAGGAGTGGGCCGTGATTGCCTATGGATCACATCAGTTGAGGCCGCATGAGCAGAACTACGCTACCCATGACCAGGAGTTAGCAGCAGTGGTCTTCACTCTGAAAACACGGCGGCACTATCTGATGGGCGAGTGCTTTACAGTCTTTTCTGACCACCAGAGTCTCAGGTACATCTTCACTCAGAAGGACCTGAACCTGAGACAGTGGCGATGGCTAGAGTTCCTCCAGGACTATGACTTTGAGATAGTCTATACTCCTGGGAAGGGGAACGTAGTATCCGATGCCCTCAGCAGGAGGATGGGTATTCAGCTACTTGAGGAGGCGATAGAGCAGCTAGCCGCCTTGCAGATATCCTTCGTGGATAGGGACGGAGCATCCTTCCTTCAGTCTCTCACAGTCTCTCCTCCACTTCTGCAGCGGGTCAGAGAGGCACAGCGTGGGGACGCTGACTGTGAGACGCGGTGTGCACAGATATCCTCGGGACAGGCACCTGATGGTTTCTCCCTTGGAGCAGAGCACGACATCTTTTTCAGAGGATGTACCTTGGTACCATTCGCTTTACGAGAGGAGGTGCTGAGAGAGTTTCACACTTCTACTTTGGTGGTACATCCTGGAGTGGTGAAGATGTATCAGGACCTCAGACGACAGCACTAGTGGCCGGGCATGAAGAAGGTTGTGGCAGAGTTCGTTTCACGGTGCCTCACCTGCCAGCAGGTGAAGGCAGAGCATCAGGTACCAGAAGGCTTGGTACAGCCCTTGGAGGTCCCGGAGTGGAAGTGGGACGGGATATCTATGGACTTTGTGATTGGAATTCCACGCACTTCCAGAGATCATGACTCCATTTGGGTGATTGTGGACCGACTCACCAAGTCGGCACACTTCTTACCCATCAGAGAGCAGGGCTCAGTGGAGAGCTTGGGGCGTCTCTACATTCAGGAGATTGTACGGCTTCACGGTGTGCCATCGACTATCATCTCCGATCGGGATGCTCATTTTACTTCCCGGCTTTGGAAGGGGTTGTAGGAGGCGTTTGGGACGCGGCTACGTCTGAGCACCGCCTTTCACCCTCAAACGGATGGTCAGACGGAGAGGACCATTCAGACTCTCGAGGACATGCTCCACACATGTGTCCTCGACTTTGGTCACAGCTGGGAGGACCACCTACCCTTGGTGGAGTTTGCATACAACAACAGCTACCACTCCACCATCGGGATGGCACCATATGAGGCATTGTACGGTAGACCTTGCAGATCTCCTTTGTGCTGGACAGACCCTGGGGAGTCAGCACTTGTGGGACCAGAGATGGTCTGGGCCACGACAGAGAAGGTCCAGGTCATCCAGGAGAGAATGAGGACAGCTCAGAGCCGGCAGAAGTCTTATGCTGACAGGAGGCAGAGGCCACTAGAGTTCGAGGATGGAGACCACGTCTTCTTGCGTGTCTCACCTCGACGTGGATTACAGAGATTTGGTCGAGGTGGAAAGTTGTCTCCATGCTTCATCAGACCTTTCCAGGTCCTCAGCAGGATTGGCGAGGTGGCATATCGCCTGGCTCTACCACCTCAGTCGCACCGGGTGCACGACGTCTTCCACGTATCTCAGCTGAGGAGATACGTTCACAACCCGACGCACATCATTGACCATAGGGAGCTAGACGTGGATGATGGGGCGACTTTTACGGAGGTCCCGGTGGAGATCGAGGATCGAAAAGAGCAGGTCCAATGTGTACGATCGATTCCTCTTGTGTGCATCAGATGGCAGCACGGGAACCTCTAGGAGAGCACTTGGGAGCGGGAGGCTCAGATGCGTGCTCAGTACCCACATTTGTTTTCCTAGTTTATGATGTATTTTTACGGGGACGTAAAGCCCTGAGGTGGGAGTAATGTAAAGACCCGTAAATTTCAAGGAAATGTTTTTTTCTTAATTTTCTTTGTAATTTTACAAGAGCGCAGTTTCTGACGGCACCTGATTCCGAGGCCCGGTGTGATCGGAATCATTTTCCGAAGTTTGGCTCGGGTACGTTCAGTGAACGGACGAGCGGGTTTTTCTAACTTTTGAACCGGTGCCCGGAATCAAATTTCGAGGGCACCGATGGAATCGCATCGCCGGTATTTGCTTAGAAATGCCTATTCCAGAGTTGCGTTTTATCGGGTGTGGTTTTTAATTTTTGGGCTTAAAGTTAAGAAATAAAATAAATTGTTCGACAAACTTTATTTTATTTCACTTAAGCCACTTGATGCCACTTGAAAGCCACTTAAACTGAGTTGAAACGGATAGGGTACTATCCAAAAATATCCTACCCTCTTGGTAGGATATTTGTGATGTGGGGCCCACACGAGCCCCACCGTTTCTTTTCCACTAAGTAACGCCCCCGCGAAAACCCGTCATTATGAAAGTCAACTGACGCGTTTTCTTAAGTTCTTAACGCACCATTTAAATGGGCGGTTTCTTTCGTTGAATTAATTCTACGAATTAATGGGTCGTTACTTACCTCTTATTCGTTTGTTGGCGTAATAATAAAATAAGACCAACACGGCATTTGGAGGATTACACGTTGAGAGGTTTTTTGACAGAGGTTCTTGTGCCTTCAACCTTCTTCGCGAAGAACGTGAAGAACACGAAGAACGCGAAGAACGTTGGCCACCGACGAAGAACGCCAAACCCACGGAAATAGACGACGCAATGCCATGTGCCGCGATGCTGACGTTTCCTCTCCCGCAACGTTCTTCGGCGACGTTCCTTAATCCGCAACAAAAACCTTCGATCGTCTGTTGAGGTGAGAGTTTTGGATTTTCTTTTAATTTTTCCTTTGTGGTTTTTAACTCAGAATGATTTAATTATTATTAATTAAATATTTTTGTCCTTGAACCTCGGAGTTCGTCGACGTGACACCCTTCCGTGACGACGCGACGCCGGATACCGCGATGATGCGATGATCCCCAATTCCGCAAAGAACCCACGGACGACGACTTGACGAGGTAGGGGTTGTTGTGAATATTTTATATTCCCGTGAATGTTTCTTTAAAATTTAAGAACCGGATTCATATGAACAATTTTATTTTATTTTATTAAAATTGTTGGTTCATGTGTTGAATAATTTCTCCCGTGGTTTTTTTCTAACGCGGAGGGTGCGGGCCAAACGAACGCGGCCCAACAACCCTCCTCCGTTCTTCGTGGTTGTGCGGATTTGGAAGGCGACGGCAAAACGTGACGCAAGGGCGTTTTGATGATCCCGCAGTAAAGAATGGAACCGGGAAGAACAACGGCGCAGACGGGAAGGAAAACGGACCACCGGAGCAACTCCGGTGGCCCGCGGAAGCGGCCGGCGGCGCCGGCAGCCGGAGGCGGCGACGCCCCGATGCGCCCTTCGGACAGAGCCTTCGCGGATTCAGCCGCGGCGGTGGCGGCCAGCGAACCCGTGGCCGCGTGGGTCCGGCTCGCCCGCTCGGGACGCGGCGACATGCCGCGTCCATTTGAACCAACGCGGCCCCACGCGGGGCCGCGACACCTCCAAGCCCCGGGGGCGGCGCCCCGCGGCGTCCAGCTGCTCGGCCGCTCGGCTGAGCCGAGCCAGGCCGGTCCGACCGGCCGGGCCGCGCCCTGGCGAGGCTGGACCGTGTCCGGCCGGGTCGGGGCGACCCGGTTCGGCCGACCCAGGGGGGTCGGGCCAGGTCGGCCCGGGCCCGGACCCCCCCGTCTTCGGACTGTTTTTGGTCTTTTGCCCGTAACATGAGCTACGAGCCTCTGAACGACGCGCCGTCAGTGGCAACGCGATCCTTGGATCGAGATGGTCGTTTTGGTATATCGCACTCAAGGTTTAGGAATACTTTGAGTTCGGCCGGGTTGGTTCGTACACGAAACCAACTGGGCCCTCGGAGCCGAAACACTCATATCTTGAGCTACGGACGTCCGATTGACGTGTCGTCGACTTCATTGAATTCCTCTAAGAGAGATGGATCTTTTGGCTCACTCCGCCCGAGGTTTGGACGTAGGTGGAGTACGGTCGGGTTGGTTTTGCCTTAAAAACCAACCGGGCCCCTGGGACGAAAAAGCCAATATCTCTCAGACCGGGCGTCCGATTGACGCGCTGTCTGCGACGTTGAGTTCCTATTGACGATACCGAACTTTTGGATACATCAACCTTGGACTTTGTGTCAGCTGATGTATCAGCCTCTCGGCTCGTGGAGCGGACCCTCCCGAACGAGTTTGCTGTGTGCGGGAACCCTAGAGTTGGCTGCGACTGCTACTTCGACAGCGACGACTGTGCAGAGATCCTCAGTGGACTGCGACGACGACTGTGCAGAGATCCTCAGTGGACTGCGATGACTACTGCACTCAGCGATCCTACGTGGATCAGTGCTACAGGTCCTGTGTGGGCCCAATCCTATGTGGGTCTGATCCTGTGTGGGTCAGTGCTCAGCGGTTCTGTGTGAGCCAGCGCCTACAGTGTAACACCCCAAGCTTCTATGGTACGCTTTCTTTTGAATAATACAGTAGCGTGTGTTGTACGCAACACCGAGTTCTAACACACCATAACCAATCAAACTAGCCGTTATGAATAGTAATACCTACTTTTTGAAATAATATATATTTTATATTTTAAAATGGACTTCATTTTTGAATTCGGAATATCTAATTTAGCCTAAGGTGAAATTTTGGTACATTTCGGATAACTTTCATATTTTGATGAATAGTGAAAATTACTAAATTTTAATTAAAAACAACTTTTTTAATCAAAATAATTAATAATGATAAATTATGTATTTGAGTGGTTTTAAAGTATATTTAGAATATATTTTTACCATTTAATATAATTTTGGTCATTAGACATAATTTTACAATTAAACCGAACATAAACCAGTGTCAATCTTTTGATAGTTATTATCTCTTAAAAACACGCTTTTTGTTTTGACAGCGGGAATTAATTTTAAATTAATTTCTGCCACTTCTGTGTTTTGAATTTAGAAAAATGGATTCCATATTTGGAATCAGGATTTTAAAATTGTGTAAATAGGTATCTTTTATTTTTAGACATTTTGAATAATTACTGCGGTAAATATTTTATTTACCATGGTTAAGGGTAAATCCGGTAAATAAGGGTTAAAAAATAATATTATAATAATAATAATTACCCTAAAACGTTTCCTAGCCTTATTGGTTGATACATGTTCGACCATAGGCATCTTTGGGTCGATTTTGGGACCCCATGGTTCCACTTGTAGGTGATAGGGACACTTTATTTTAATTATGTTAAAATGAATACAAAAATGACACAAGCATATATCTTTTAGAAAAACAATTTTTACATAGGGTTATATATGTTGGATTTTAGATTATAAAAATTAATTAGAAAGATAAAAAGATTTCCTAAATAGTGATAGTTCATTTATAATTTTTAGACATTAAATAATTTAATTTATTTATGACACAGTGATGATGAATTAATTACTATAATAGTGAAAAATTAAAATAATTGATATTATAAATACCCAAATAAATATAATATGAAACTTTTAATGAATTAAACTAATTTTATAGGATAATATGATATATTAGGATTGATTTAATTGACTTTTTTCGAAGTAATCAATCTGTTATGAGTTTCACAAAAATCAACTATTGAATAGTATCAAAATTGACATAAAAGAGTTCTTAAAACAAATATTATATTATTAATTGATATTAAATTCCTAAAAATCTATGGTTCGACCAAGAGACTTATATCATGATAGGTTCATCATTAATGGACCACTTGGGGGTCTCTTGGATGTATATAGTAAGTTTATTAACCATATTATATAAAAATACAAAGAGACATTGTAAAAGTGAAACTAATTAACTTAGAGTTAATACTTAAAGATAGGGTTAATATAAGTACCCAAACCTGTCTAAATTCTATTGGTTGAGTTTTTTTCGACCCATCCCCACCTTAAAATTTAAAAAATCAACTTTGGAGCCATTAGAAACCGAATATGAAGTTATTATAAACTAATATTTCTAGCTTTTCCAAAGGTGCCCCTCACCCCTCTTATAAAAGGGCACTCCTCCTTCTCATTTCTTCACACCTTCAAAGCCTTTTGGTTCGGCCAAACTCTGCCCAAATACTCTCCCAACTTCCCTCACTACAACCTAGAGGCCTTAGTGTGATCATAAAGCCAACCTAAAGAGCCCTTTTGATCAAATCAAAAGGAAGAACCCGAAGAAGAGGTAATGTTTTCACCACCCCTTTTCAAGTTCCTTTCTTCTTCCACTTCTTCTTTCTTTGTTCTTACCATTCTAAAATAATAACTCCAGTATCTCACATATACTGTGATGTTATTATAAATATGGTACAACCATATTCAGTATTCTATCCACCCTTTGAATAACATGTCACCATACGTGCGTACGTACGGCTTACCGTCTCCACGTCGGGGTGTAATTGTTATTCAATATATTATTATTTGTATGGGTATAATAATGATGTGTAACTCATGTAAATAATAAATATAACATGTTAATGATTCTGTATATATGATATACCATCCATTTATATATTATTTCAATATCAAAAGAATGATATTGTCGCTCGTGCGTACGTACGGACTACCGTCTCCACGAACGCGATGAGATTCATTCTCCATCGTATCCATTAAAGTATAATTATCATTTTATGATTTAAAAATAATGTTTAAGGACTTGATATCATTCTGGATATGAATAAGATACAAAAAACATGGCTTATGTAACAAAACATATAAAAGAAAATGAGTAAGTTAACACCCGAAACGACGATAATTCTAAGATATTATTAACAAATCAATGTTAAAAGATCATATATGATATCATATTAATATATATGATTCTTGTATAATTTAATAACAATTATTTCACCATTATACAGGAGGTTAACCTACCCCAACCAAGGAAAAGTACAAGGTAAGGGTTTATTTCACAATCTCTTCATTATCCGAGGTTGTTTATATGTAATAATCTACTGGGATTTCTTTATCATCCACATCCATGTTTCTTCAAAATGTATTTCAAAACATTTTTATTATTTACAAGAATATAGGTTAAAGTCATGTATACCCTTGTTTGACTTTTTATAAGAGGTTTATAAAGGAATCTTTCCGTCGTTTTCAAAATAAGGTCCTTTTAACCTTTTCGACAGAATTAAGGTAAGAATGTTTTTTTAACTTATACGGCAGGTGCGGCTATTTTCCGCCGTTATAAAATCTTCAAAGCTTCCCTTACAAGCTTATAAGAATACTTTCAAAGAAAATGTTTTATTTTATATGGATCTTAAATGATTTCAAAATAAAAAGAGATATTTCTTTAAAAAGAATTTTGATTTCATCTATGTCAACATCCTTTGATGGATTTTACTCTTATTTAAAGTTGATTTGTTATGATACAAAACTTCTATATTATATTGAAGGTTTTGTGATTTGTTTGACTGTGGATGTTCTATTTTTATACCATTCATGGTTTATGGTGAAATTATTAACATTTCTTATGCTAGTTTTAATATGAATGTTTATGTTATGTTTAAACCTTTTCATATGGGAATGCATTGGACTTAATATGTGACGGGTGGAGCCCGCTATAGCTCCTCGATGCATCGGTAGGTCTCATGAGACAAACTAGTGTCTTGGCACAAGGCCTTGACAAAATCTTATTTGTAGTCTTGGCACGAGGCCTTGGCTATGTGGTTATGATAGTCTTGCATTATGCATTCCATCATTATGAAAGTGGTTATTGATTTTGCATGTGATTATTCGATTAGTAGAATAACCATGTGAATAAGTAAATGGCATTATTTCATTTTATTTATGCCATACTATATTGAATGTTCAAGTTTCAAAGGCTTTTGTTTTAGTTATACATTTCCTTAAATGTTTATTCTTATTTATGAAAGTTTCCGCTATATTGTTATCCTTACTGGGCATTTGAGCTCACCCCTTTTCTATGTTTTATTTTTCCCAGGAAGTGAAGAAGTAAATTATGAATGACCTGTAGGGATATTATGTGGGGATATGAGTGTGGATTATGGAGACAATATGTTGTTGTAGTAGTTTTTCATTTTATGATGTAATGTAAGACTTATGAATATATCTAGTGTTTCCAAGGCTACTAAACCAATCGGTCTTTCGAGATTTTATCTTTCTTGTGATCATTCCAATGTTATGTAATATTGCACCGACTCTGGGCAACTAGGGTCGGGGCGTTACAGTTGGTATCAGAGGAAGTTTAGTACAAACCTTGGAAGCTAGATTTAGATAAACTCTGATTAGAGCACATAGACCTAAGATGAACTTTGAGGATTAGTATAGAAGAACTTCCTAGAATTTTGGTATTGTAGAGATTTTGTGAGTTTTCCGAGCAATACATCCCTGTCTAGATACGAGCAGGTAGAGGCGGCTCTGGCACAGATGTACCTAGGGGTAAAACCCGAAAACACCGCTTTGAGCTAGACTCGAACGGGAACTGGTGCACGACAACGGGCCTTACTGCACTCTTGGTTACGACACTCCCAAGGGATATGCTTAGGATAACTCTCATTTTATTTACAAATCATTTTGAAGGGATTATGAGTATATACTTCCTCAAAGAAAACATTCTTATGATTATGGATTATATCCATAAATAGTTCAATTTATGTTAAGTGTTTTATAAGTATGGGATTATGTATTTTGATTCATAAACTGATCTAGTTTATTCCATTGTTTAGAAATGGTGCCTACTGGAAGAAATGGAAACCGTATCAATGCACGCACTCCATGTAGGGATTTCTCTTCTGCTCAAGATAATTATAGTGGAGCTGGTGATGCAACTGGTTCCGATCAGCTAATCACCATACTGGGACAACTTACTCAGGTTATGAATAATAACCTTACCCGTATGGAGCACCCTGATCCGCAGCGTGGAGGATCAATGTTAGATCGATTCATGAGGCAACAACCACCAACGTTCAATGGGAGTACAAATCCCTTAGTAGCTGAGCAATGGATATTTTCCCTACAGAAAATATTTCAGGCTTTGGGGGGCAGTGAAAGGGAAAAAGTTATCATGGCAGTTTACCGCCTCACTGGAGATGCTGATCAATAGTGGTCATTGATTCAAAATACGAAGGAAGATGATGAAGTATCAAATATGGAATGGAGGGAGTTCAAAGATCTGTTTTTAGAAAAATACTTTCCTCGCGACCATCGAGCATATATGGAAAGGTAATTTCTAAGTCTGAGACAGAAGGAGGATGAGAATGTCACAAAGTATGAGGCTAACTTTACAAGGTTAGCAAGGTACGCTGGTGATTATATACGTAACCAAAGAAGTAAGATTGATCATTTCTTTGATGGGTTAAAACCATTTCTCCGTCGAGCATTAGTCTCACAATCCTTTTCGTCGTACGAAGACATTGTCTCATGTGCTATCAAGACCGAAAAGGAATTCTCTAAGTCTTATGACTTTAAAGAAAAGCAAGAGAAGAAGAGACCTGCTGATCAATCTGGGAATGGAAATAAAGGGAAGAAGGGAAAGCTTGAATATCCATCCTGCGGTAAATGCGGGAAGAAACACCCTGGTACTTGCTTGAAGGGAATGGGAGTCTGTTACAAGTGTGGTGAAAAAGGCCACCAAGCTCGTGATTGTAAGGGGAAGAAGGAAGCTACCAACGTTCAGTGCTATAATTGCAGGGAGATGGGGCATTATGAAAATGCATGTCCTAAGCGTCATGAGAACTTACCTCAGAAAAGGCCAAGGTATCAAGGCCAGGCTTATGCTATCACTACTGCTGAGGTAGAAGCTCCGAAAGACGTGGTGGAAGGTAATTTAATGGTTTCCTCAAGTTTAGCAAATGCATTATTTGATTCTGGATCATCACATTGTTTCATATCTTCCCAGTTTTCTAAGAAAATTAGATATTTCCAATTTGATTTAATAAGGGAGTTGTCAGTTAAAACTCCTAAGGGAAGTATCATTGCAACAAAGTTTTGTGAATCAGTCCCCATTAGAGCACATAAATGTTCTTTATCTGCTGATCTCATCGTCATACCTATGATTGAGTTTGACATAATCCTCGGTATGGACTGGATTTCAGACTATGATGCGAAGATTTATTATAAGATGAAATAGGTTACGATTCTTGATGATAATGATAAGGAACACCTTATCTTTAGAGCAGAATCATCACCACCTAATTCTTATTTAGATCCACCCTCAATAGCTCAACTAAATTAAATTATTGGGGAGGAAGATAATGAAATAACTGCAGGTGAGGAAAGGAATGTTCAAATAGAGGATGTACCTGTTGTGAAAGAATTTGTAGATGTATTTCCGGAAGATTTACCTGGACATCCTCCAGAACGAGAAGTTGAGTTTTCCATTGATTTAATTCCTGGATCAAGGCATATATCGAAGACCCCTTACAGAATGGCTACTGTAGAGTTAGTCGAACTAAAGAAACAACTAGAGGAATTGAGTAATAAAGGATTTATTCTCCCTAGTTTTTCTCCATGGGGAGCCCCTGTTCTTTTTGTTAAAAAGAAAGATGGATCTATGAGGTTATGTATCGACTACAGGGAGATCAATGCTATAACGAAACAGAACAAGTATCCCCTACCTCGTATTGATGATTTATTTGACCAACTACATAGATCTCAATACTTTTCAAAGATTGACCTTCGATCTGGATACCATCAGTTGTGTGTAAAGAAGGAAGACATTCCGAAGACAGCATTTCGAACCAGGTACGGGCATTACGAGTTTACTGTAATGCCTTTTGGATTGACTAATTCACCCTCTGTATTCATGGATCTGATGAATAGAGTTTTCAAGGAGTATCTCGATGAATTTGTGGTGGTATTTATTGATGATATCTTGGTATACTCCAAAACCTACGAAGATCATAAAAATCACTTGCGCATTATCTTGATGACTCTGAGGAGGCATGAATTATATGGGAAGTTTAGCAAGTGTGAATTATGGCTTCAGGAGATTTCTTTTCTTGGCCATATTGTCTCTAAAGATGGAATCTCTGTTGATCCTTCTAAGACCAAGGCAATCCAAGAATGGCCAGAACCTATGAGTATAACTGAGGTACGTAGTTTTATTGGTTTGGCAGGTTATTATCGACGTTTCGTCCAGAATTTTGCCCGATTGGCTAACCCATTAACGAAGCTCACACGTAAAGGGGTTAAATTTGTTTGGACAAAAGAGTGTGAAGAATGTTTCGAAGAACTGAAGAGAAGATTAGTCAATGATCCTATATTGACTCTACCATCGGGGAATGATGGGTTCGTTATTTATAGTGATGCATCGAAGAAAGGACTTGGTTGTGTCCTTATGCAGAATGATAGAGTTATTGCCTATGCATCACGACAGTTGAAAATTCATGAACAAAACTATCCTACTCATGATCTCGAGTTAGCAGTTGTGATCTTTGCTTTGAAGATATGGAGGCACTACCTCTATGGTGAAAAATGTGAGATTTATACTAATCACAAGAGTTTGAAGTATATTTTCTCACAAAAAGAACTCAACATGAGGCAAAGGAGATGGCTTGAATTACTCAAGGATTATGATTGCACGATACACTACCACCCGGGGAAAGCAAACAAGGTGGCAGATGCTTTGAGTAGAAAATACCATGGAGTTTTGAACAATATGAGAATTGAAAGGGATCCAATTTTCATGGATCTAGTGAAGAGGGACATGGGAATAACCAGGGAAGGCGAAACATCATTTCTTTTTCAAATGGTTGCCAAACCATCTTTAATAGAAAGGATTAAGAGTACTCAGACCGATGATGAAGAATTTCAAAAGAAGATTAAAGCTGTGAATGATGGGAGATTGAGAGACTTTGTGTATGAAGATGGAATTTTGAAATTTGGGAAGAGACTTTGTGTTCCCGATATACCTGATCTAAAAAGGGAATTGCTGGATGATGCTCATAGTTCCAATTTCTCTATACACCCTGGGAGCACCAAAATGTATAGAGATTTGAAGGAACATTTTTGGTGGGACAACATGAAGAGGGAGATTGCTGATTTTGTGTCAAGATGTATGGTTTTTCAGCAAGTGAAAGCTGGAAGGCAACAACCTGGAGGAGTCATGCAACCTCTTCGCATACTGGAGTGGAAATGGGACAATATTACGATGGACTTTGTCATGGGGCTACCAAAGACTCCTAGAAGGAACGATGCAATATGGGTTATTGTTGATCGTCTTACCAAGTCAGCACATTTTCTTTCTATAAGAGAAGATCTACCCCTGGAACGCCTAGAAAGACTATATATTAATAAAGTTGTGAGACTTCATGGAGTACCCCTATCGATTGTTTCTGATCGTGATCCCCGTTTTACTTTAAGATTCTGGAAAAGTCTTCAGAAATCCCTGGATACTGAACTTCATTTGAGCACTGCTTACCACCCTCAGACAGACGGACAATCAGAATGGACTATTCAAACCTTAGAAGACATGTTGAGATCTTGCTCACATGACTTTCAGGGTATGTGGGATCAATATTTACCTCTGGTAGAATTTTCCTATAACAATAGCTTCCATTCGAGTATTCAGATGGCACTATATGAAGCGTTATACGGAAAGAGATGTCGTACACCAACCTGTTGGGATGACGTCGGTGAAAGAAAACTTGTAGGTCCAGAACTGGTGGAGGAAACGATGTAAAAGGTGAAGGTAATCCAAAATCACATCAGAGCAGCTCAAAGTAGGCAGAAGAGCTATGCCGATAATCGAAGGAAGGATTTGGAATTTCAAGTCGGTGATCATGTTTTCCTGAAGGTATCTACATGGAAGGGATTCATACGTTTTGGTAAGAAAGGTAAATTGAGTCTCAGGTACATCGGACCTTTCGAAATTCTAGAACGAATTGGGGTTGTAGCTTACCGATTGGCAATGCCGCCAAGTCTCTCTAAAGTTCACGATGTGTTCCACGTATCTCTGTTGAGGAAATACATGCCTGACCCAACGCATGTACTCACCTATGAGGAATTAGAACTGGAACCCGATCTGTCTTATTGCGAAGAGCCCGTCAAGATTCTTGATACGAGAGAACAAGTGCTGAGAAACCGGACGACGCGTCTGGTAAAAGTTTTGTGGAGAAACCATAAGATGGAGGAGGCAACGTGGGAACCCGGGGAACTTGTGATGAAGAACCACCCGAGTCTTTTCATGTGATAAGTATTCTAGAAATTTCGAGGACGAAATTATTTGAAGGAGGGGAGAATGTAACACCCCAAGCTTCTATGGTACGCTTTCCTTTGAATAATACAGTAGCGTGTGTTGTACGCAACACCGAGTTCTAACACACCATAACCAATCAAACTAGCCGTTAGGAATAGTAATACCTACTTTTTGAAATTATATATATTTTATATTTTAAAATGGACTTCATTTTTGAATTCGGAATATCTAATTTAGCCTAAGGTGAAATTTTGGTACATTTCGGATAACTTTCATATTTTGATGAATAGTGAAAATTACTAAATTTTAATTAAAAACAACTTTTTTAATCAAAATAATTAATAATGATAAATTATGAATTTGAGTGGTTTTAAAGTATATTTAGAATATATTTTTACCATTTAATATTATTTTGGTCATTGGACATAATTTTACAATTAAACCGAACATAAACAAGTGTCAATCTTTTGATAGTTATTATCTCTTAAAAACACGCTTTTTGTTTTGACAGCGGGAATTAATTTTAAATTAATTTCTGCCACTTCTGTGTTTTGAATTTAGAAAAATGGATTCCATATTTGGAATCAGTATGTTCAAATTGTGTAAATAGGTAACTTTTATTTTTAGACATTTTGAATAATTACTGCGGTAAATATTTTATTTACCATGGTTAAGGGTAAATCCGGTAAATAAGGGTTAAAAATAATATTATAATAATACTAAATTACCCTAAAACGTGTCCTAGCCTTATTGGTTGATACATGTTCGACCATAGGCATCTTTGGGTCGATTTTGGGACCCCATGGTGCCACTTGTAGGTGATAGGGACACTTTATTTTAATTATGTTAAAATGAATACAAAAATGACACAAGCATATATCTTTTAGAAAAACAATTTTTACATAGGGTTGTATATGTTGTATTTTAGATTATAAATATTCATTATAAAGATAACAAGATTTCCTACATAGTGATAGTTTATTTATAATTTTTAGACATTAAATAATTTAATTTATTTATGACACAGTGATGATGAATTAATTACTATAATAGTGAAAAATTAAAATAATTGATATTATAAATACCCAAATAAATATAATATGAAACTTTTAATGAATTAAACTAATTTTCTAGGATAATATGATATATTAGGATTGATTTAATTGACTTTGTTCGAAGTAATCAATCTGTTATGAGTTTCAGAAAAATCAACTATTGAATAGTGTCAAAATTGACATAAAAGAGTTCTTAAAACAAATATTATATTATTAATTGATATTAAATTCTTAAAAATCTAAGGTTCGGCCAAGAGACTTATATCATGATAGGTTCATCATTAATGGACCACTTGGGGGTCTCTTGGATGTATATAGTAAGTTTATTAACCATATTATATAAAAATAAAAAGAGACATTGTAAAAGTGAAACTAATTAACTTAGAGTTAATACTTAAAGATAAGGTTAATATAAGTACCCAAATCTGTCTAAATTATATTGGATGAGTTGTTTTCGACCCATCCCCATCTTAAAATTTAAAAAATCAACTTTGTACCTATTAGAAACCGAATATGAATTTATTATAAACTAATATTTCTAGCTTTTCCAAAGGTGCCCCTCACCCCTCTTATAAAAGGGCACTCCTCCTTCTCATTTCGTCACACCTTAAAAGCCTTTTGTTTCAGCCAAACTCTGCCCAAATACTCTCCCAACATCCCTAACTACAACCTAGAGGCCTTAGTGTGATCATAAAGCCAACCTAAAGAGCCCTTTTGATCAAATCAAAAGGAAGAACCCGAAGAAGAGGTAATGTTTTCACCACCCCTTTTCAAGTTCCTTTCTTCTTCCACTTCTTCTTTCTTTGTTCTTACCATTCTAAAATAATAACTCCAGTATCTCACATATACTGTGATGTTATTATAAATATGGTACAACCATATTCAGTATTCTATCCACCCTTTGAATAACATGTCACCATACGTGCGTACGTACGGCTTACCGTCTCCACGTCGTGGTGTAATTGTTATTCACTATATTATTATTTGGATGGGTATAATAATGATGTGTAACTCATGTAAATAATAAATATAACATGTTAATGATTCTCTATATATGATATACCATCCATTTATATATTATTTTAATATCAAAACATTGATATTGTCGCTCGTGCGTACGTACAGACTACCGTCTCCACGAACGCGATGAGATTGATTCTCCATCATATCCATTAAAGTATAATTATCATTTTATGATTTAAAAATGATGTTTAAGGACTTGATATCATTCTGGATATTAATAAGATACAACAAACATGGCTTATGTAACAAAACATATAAAAGAAAATGAGTAAGTTAACACCCGAAACGACGATAATTCTAAGATATTATTAACAAATCAATGTTAAAAGATCATATATGATATCATATTAATATATATGATTCTTTTATAATTTAATAACAATTATTTCACCGTTATACAGGAGGTTAACCTACCCCAACCAAGGAAAAGTACAAGGTAAGGGTTTATTTCACAATCTCTTCATTATTCGAGGTTGTTTATATGTAATAATCTACTGGGATTTCTTTATCATCCACATCCATGTTTCTTCGAAATGTATTTCAAAACATTTTTATTATTTACAAGAATATGGGTTAAAGTCATTTATACCCTTTTTTGACATTTTATAAGAGGTTTATAAAGGAATCTTTCCGTCCTTTTCAAAACAAGGTCCTTTTAACCTTTTCGACAGAATTAAGGTAAGAATGTTTTTTTAACTTATACGGCGGGTGCGGCTATTTTCCGCCGTTATAAAATCTTCAAAGCTTCCCTTACAAGATTATAAGAATATTTTCAAAGAAAATGTTTTATTTTATATGGATCTTAAATGATTTCAAAATAAAAAGAGATATTTCTTTAAAAAGAATTTTGATTTCATCTATGTCAACATCCTTTGATGGATTTTACGCTTTTTTAAAGTTGATTTGTTATGATACAAAACTTCTATATTATATTGAAGGTTTTGTTATTTGTTTGACTGTGGATGTTCTTTTTTTATACCATTCATGGTTTATGGTGAAAGTATTAACATTTCGTATGCTAGTTTTTATACGAATGTTTATGTTATGTTTAAACCTTTTCATATGGGAATGCATTGGACTTAATATGTGACGGGTGGAGCCCGCTATAGCTCCTCGATGCATCGGTAGGTCTCATGAGACAAACTAGTGTCTTGGCACAAGGCCTTGACAAAATCTTATTTGTAGTCTTGGCACGAGGCCTTGGCTATGTGGTTATGATAGTCTGGCATTATGCATTCCATCATTATGAAAGTGGTTATTGATTTTGCATGTGATTATTAGATTAGTAGAATAACCATGTGAATAAGTAAATGGAATTATTTCATTTTATTTATGCCATACTATGTTGAAAGTTCAAGTTTGAAAGGCTTTTGTTTTAGTTATACATTGCCTTAAATGTTTATTCTTATTTATGAAAGCTTCCGCTATATTTTTATCCTTACTGGGAATTTGAGCTCACCCCTTTTCTATGTTTTATTTTTCCCAGGAAGTGAAGAAGTAAATTATGAATGACCTGCACGGATATTATGTGGGGATATGAGTGTGGATTATGGAGACAATATGTTGTTGTAGTAGTTTTTTATTTTATGATGTAATGTAAGACTTATGAATATATCTAGTGTTTCCAAGGCTACTAAATCAATCGGTCTTTCGAGATTTGATCTTTCTTGTGATCATGCCAATGTTATGTAATAATGCACCGACTCTGCGAAACTAGGGTCGGGGCGTTACATACAGGTCCTGTGTGGGCCCGATCCTGTGTGGGTATTTTCGGGGGTTTGTTACCTAACGATCCTTTGTGGGTCCGATGACTTAGACGGATTAGGGATCATCTTTATCGTCATTCGAAGAAGTATACCTGTGTGAGCTGAATCCTGTGTTACTCTCCTTTGTGGATTGTGTTGAGCTATCATGTGTGGATTTACTGTTTACTCTCCTTTGTGGATTGTGTTGAACTATCCTGTGTGTATTTACTGTTTTACTCCCCTTTGTGGATTGTGTTGTGCTATCCTGTGTGGGTATGCGTTTTTCTTTCCTATGTGGAATGGGTTGTGCTTGAGCTTGGACGTTGGAGCCGAGCGGGAATTGATGACTTAGGTATATGTATGGGCATATACCTAAGTAGTGTCGGATGTTACTTCGTGATTGTATCTTTCCTTTGTGGATTATCCTTTGTGGATTCTGGGAGACCTTCGGGGGTCTCGGGGTCCCTACTGAGTAGCTTATACTCACCCCTGCACGGGCTATGCCCGCACTTCGTTGTGTTGGATGCAGACGACGGACAACACTGATCGTGGTGGAGGCTTGCGGAGCAGGACGGTACCTGGAGGTGGACCACTGGGCGGGACGCACTCGGAGCGATCAGGTGGACCTGAGGAGCCGTGGAGGCTATCTGTAACCACCCTTCAGGTGGGACTTCCAGAGGACGGCTTGACGCTGCGGCTTTTCTTTTCAGTTGCTGTTTTTCCCTTTCAGTTGTACTTTACAGTTGGGCTTGTATTTCCACCCCCTTTTTACTTTCAGCACAACTTGTTACAGTTTTTACTTAGTGTTTACTTTTCCGCTAGCTTACTCTATGGTGCTTGTTTACTTTTCAAAGGCAATGCCTTCCCTTTTGTTGGGATTTACGCCTTGGTGCTAGTTGACAGCTCCTGGCTTATGGAAGGCGGGCTTGGGGTAGTCACGACACGGGCCCAGAGGACAGGTCGTGACACCTCGAGTGATGGTTCGGGGTACACTTCGGTTAACACCGTAGAGTTGGGAAATCCATTTTTGACTCCCGCCGATGAGGAACGCCAGGTGGACCTTCCCAATGTCCACATCCGTCGCCAACGTCAGCAGAGCCACAACTACGTGAATCGCCAGGGCATGGTAGTTGGCACCTCTAGCCAGGCCGGGCACTCCACTGAGACTAGGAATCAAGCCCAATACAGATCTCAGCGCACGCGGTCCCTTCATCCAGTGTTGACAGGTTCGCCTATACCACCGTTTGTGTTGCTGGATCAGGAAGAACCACCTCGGTCGTGCAACGACCAATTCTGCCCTGCCACCAGCCGTCCCCAGCCTTCCGATCCTAATCCGGAAGCCACTCTTCGGGCTTCAACTAGTGAACAGAAAGACGTGGCTAGTACCAGTCAACCCCCGGTCCCGCCGGCAGGGCCCGTCATGCCTCCAATCACAGAGAAGCCTCCTGTAAGTAGAAGCTCGCATTTGGACCGAAAGTATGATGTCATGAAGCACCTGACCTACATTCCAGCAAGGCTCTCTATCCTTCAGGCTCTTCTCCTGTCATCTGAAATGCGTGAGGAACTCACCGAGGACCTAAGGAGCCCCCTCCAGTTCGAGATGGAGGTAGAGGCTGCAGAAGCCTTCCATGCCGAGGCGATTGAGAACACCGAATTTCAGGCGGTTATCTCATTATCTGGTGAAGATGAAGACCCCCCCCCCCATACAGGGGCACATTCACCCAATGTACATCCCCGGCCACTTCAATGGTGTGGAAGTCCAACGCTGTCTTGTTAACACAAGTTCCGGGATTAACCTAATCCCAACTCGGACACTACGGAAGCTAGGGTTGTCTGAGGATGATCTAACTCCCTCCGATCTTAGGATCCAGGGGTATGACAGGTCTGAGAAAACTCTACTCTGCAAGATTCTCTTGAAGACCCAGTTCGGTGGCCTAATTGCCCGCACCAAATTCATGGTTGTCTCTCAGGACACCACCTACAACGTTTTGATGGGCAGGTCGTGGCTCCACCTTCACGCAGCGGTCCCCTCATCGTATCCCCAATGCCTCAAATACTCCCTTAATGGTGGAGTAGGCGTGCTCCAAGGAGATGTGTCTCTTTTTTCCTCTTTTTAAGCCCGTTATATGGACACCGACTATTACAAGAGCAAGGACAAGCAGATCCTGGCAGTTGAGGTCGAGCCCACCACTGTTACAAGTGATCTCTGGGTAGGATTGGATGAGGCTTATGTCTTCCCAATCCATCGGTTGGAGGCCAGAACCCCCAACATGGGGTAGTGCTTTGTTGTTTTGGGTACCAGAGGAAGGCATATTTCTGGGTCCAAGTGACGGCGGAAAATCACCTCGTACTCCTACACCAACCAGGCCCAGGTAATTCCTGAACCTCCTACCCCTATACGATATCGGGACGTCAAGATCATGGAAACCGCAGTACGTCATACGTGTCTGTTTCCCTGGGCAAGAATCAACCATCTCAATCCATTGTTCCACTAATGCTTTGATGTCAGAAAGTGTGGCCCTTTGGGCCGAAGACCAGATGGGATTGGATCAACCGCCTTTGTCTCTATGGTCTCCGTAATGCATTATTTTCCTGATATGACGACCACTGCTGCCCAAGCCGACACCTGCTTCAAATCAGGGCCTGGTATCCCCAAATCAGCTCCCCCCATGGATGATCCCTCAACAAGTGGAAAGGACATAGAATATTTTCCCCTGACTTTGATGAAGTCGTCTCCACCACGGTCGACGAGTTAGTGAAGGTGGACCTCGGTAGCAAGGTTGACCCAAGACCCACATTGGTCAGCGCCGCTATGCCCCCCGAGGAGCGGAAACATTACGTAGACTTTCTTAGACAGCACTGTGATGTGTTTTGTTGGAGTTATGATGAGATTCCATGATTAGATCCTCAGGTATCCATCCACCGCCTTGGCCATCCAGAAAACCATCGCAGGTTCCAACAACCTCCTAGAAAGATGAACCCCTCTCACGGTGCCATGGTTGAGGCCTAAGTTGATAAGCTCATCAAATCCAACTTCGTCAAATAAGTTCAGTACCCCCCGGTGGCTAGCCAACATTGTGCTGGTCAAGAAGAAGAACAGACAGATCAGGGTTTGTATCGAATTCCGTGATCTCAATCGCCACTGTCCGAAGGATGAATTTCCCCATCCAGTGACAAAGTTTTTGATCGGTGCCACGGTCGGGTTCCAAGCCCTCTTCTTCATGGATGGGTATTCCGGGCACAACCAGATCCAAATTGCAGAGACCCAAAGATTGACGTACATGGACATTACATTACTTTTGAGGAATACTTAGTACCTAACAAAAACACACACACAAGGATCGTAATAGTTTAGTGTGTTTGGAAACTCGGAATATAATCTTCTAATCATGGTGAAAGATCTTCAACATCTCCCATAAAGATCTTCCTTTTTTTACCTAAAACCTTTCTTTATATCCTGGGGAAAAGAAAACATAAAAGGGTGAGCTCAAATGCTCAGAAAGGGTAAAAAAAAGAAATATCAATCACATCATATTCAAAAGAACATAACATTTTGGAAATCATAACCTGCAAAAGAGAGCATAATTTCATAACATGGGATAAATCATAGTAGTGAAATGAAATCCCAATAATCATAATTTAAAACATGAAACATTGTGGTATACACACATAATCATAGAGAATCATTTCTTATTATTCAAGACTCATTGCCAAGACTATCTTAGTGGACAAAGTCCATTTCTGAACCGAGTTACCCTCGTTTCAGTCCTGTTTCACTGAACCGGTTTAACCTACCGTTCCAGCCATGTCTATCTCATGAGATATAAAATCTTTACCCAATGTATTGGAGGGAGATATAGGTCCCACCAATCTCATAATGATACCATTCTTATGTGTGCCACAAAATCATAAATCATACATCATTGCATAGCCCATTTAATAAAAATGGGAATCTTAAACATCGTGACATCATCAAAAAATTCATATAAGATAAAGGAATTCATAAAAATAATTCCATCACAACATAATAAAATCAATGTAATAATAGGGATATAAACAGAACCCTTTATTATCTTAGGTGGAAAATAATTTTGATAAAACAATTGAACTCCATTCTTGAGGAAAATATCCTTTCTATATCAAAAAAACTTTTCCTTTCTTAACATGTCATACAATTATAAACTAAGAGAAGTTGATTAAAAATAAACATGAAAACTTGTAAAGGAAGCTTCTTGGAAATAATGTTTTAAAAATCCATTCATGCTGTATAAGTTAAAAAAACATTCTTCTCGTACTTTTGTCGGAAAAGTCAAAAAGTACCTCGTATGAAAAACGACAAAAGATTCCTTTCATATGTTTTACTAAAAACTCACCGAAGGGTAAAATTGGATTTAAAAAATTGTAGGTGGATGGAAATTATATTACATATTGAGAAAACATGGATGTGGATGATAAAATACACCCCAGTAAATACCAAAGTACAAACAATCTCGGATAAAAATGAGATAGTGATATTTCCCTTACCTTAGGTCTGATTGGCTTCGTAAGTGTCCGAACCTCCTGTATAATGATTTAAATAATGTCCTTGAATTATTCCAGAATCATACTCATTGTTATGATATCATATATGGTTCACTTATGACTTTATATTACCCGTTCTTTTGTAAATTCCATGTTAAAGAGCATTTTTGGTAAAATTGTTTCATTTGTCATCCGTGTTTTGACTTGTAATTATTCATATGATTACTTAGATCATGATTACATAATTACAGAATATAAAACATGATTTATATATAATATATATTCAGAATATACATATATATAATAGATCAGTAAATGGAAAGAAATACACCGTTCATGCAGACAGTAGGTCGTACGTACGCATGAACACTATTTTCGTTTCCTTATTGAGTTGAATGGAATTAAGTAGATGACATAAATATATATACACATAAATCCAGTATCATTATTATGTCATATATTTCATGATTACTTATTATATATACTTTATAATCATTCATGAATGGTTAACGTGGAGAATGAATCTCATCACGTCGTGGAGACGGTAGTCCGTACGTACGCACGAGCGATAATATCGTTCTCATGATCGTGGAATTGTATTGGAGTGTATGTATACTATTTCAGAATCAATATCACTTTACAATAATCATAAATAGTTATTATGTACACCATTATACCCATCCGAGTATGGTGGTGGTGGAAAATAGATTACACCACGGCGTGGAGACGGTATTCCGTACGTACGCACGCGCAATGATTTCGTTTTCCGTAGGATGGATAGATGGTGAAATAGGGTTGTTTCATACTTATAATAACATATCATTATATGAGTGATACTTATGTTATTACTTCATAATGAAACAACCTAATAAGAAGACGTGGAAGAAGAAATAAAGTTGAAGGAATCGGTAACGGACATTACCTCTTCTTTGAAGCGCCTCTTGGAGATCTCCTTTCAGGGCACTAAAATTGGTCTTTGAGGAATACCAGAAACTCTAGGATGGTTCTAGGGAAGTGGAGAAAAGAATTTGTCAGGGTTTGGCCGAGCTTGAAGGCTCAAAGTGGTGTGAGGAAGAGGGGGAGGAGGTGCCCTTTTATAAGGAAGGAGTGGGGCACCTTTGGAGTAACTAAAACTATTATTTTATTATAAAGTCAAATTCGGTTTTAAATAGCTCAAAATTGATTTATTTCAAATATAAGGTGGGGATGGGTCTAAATAATCTTATCCAATAGAATTTAGACAAGTTTAGGTTCCTATTTTAACCTTATCATTTAGATTTAACATTAAGCTAAATAATTTTACTTTTACCGTGTCTTCTTGTGTTCTTACACTATAAGGTTAATAAACGTACTATAACAATCCAAACGAACCCCAAGTTGTTTATTATTAATATATAAAATTTTATCTAAGTCATTTGTCCGATCCTTAGAGTTTTAGCAATAAAATAACAATTAATATTATAATATTTTTTTTAAAAACTATTTTATGTCAATTTTGACACTATTTAGTAATTGATTTTTGTTAAAATCATAACAGAATGATTAGTTCGAACAATGTTAATTAAATTAATACTAACATGTCATATTAACCTATAAAATTAGTTTACCTCATAAAAAGTCTAAAATTATATTTATTTGGGTATTTATAACATCAATTGTGTCAATATTTCATTAATAAGATAATTACTGCATCATCATTGTGTCATAATAAATGATAATTATTTAATCCCTAAAAATTCTAAATAAATTCCTATGATGTAGATAATTGTATTAGCTTTCTGGAGACTATTCAGGTTCAAAGTTTCATGAAGTTTATCACTAAATTAAAATTATTATACTTATAAGATTTAAGAAAGTGACATGCTGTCACATTCTTTGATTTTAGTAATAAATAAATTATTTTCATGGAAAAAAGTCCATTAAATGAATCTAATCCGACCATTAGGTGAAATGGGTCAACTTTTAGTCATCCAATAGGATTTTGGCAGGTGTTAGGTTAATTTTATAATCTTATATTTACCCTTAATTACCCGATTTACCTTTAACTATGGTAAATAAAATTTACCGTAGTTACTATTCATAATGCCAAAAAAATAAAAAGTAGCTTATTAACATGATTTGGACCCACTTATTCCAAATATGGAATCCATTTTTCCAAATTCAATACACGAAAGTTGCAGAAATTAAAATAAAATTAATCACGTTGTCGAAAGAAAATGGGTTTTTATTTAAAACATTGCAAAAGATTGAATTGATTTATCCTACGAATCCAAGGTAGAATCAATGCTAATGACATACATTATATTAAATTTTAAAAATATATTCTATTTATTCTTTAAGACCATTAAATATTATAATTTAACCATATAAATTATTGCGATGAAAAAAGTTGTTTTTAATTAAAATATATCGTGTTTTTACTATTCATCAAAATATGAACGTTACCCGAATAATATGAAAAATTTATCCAAAGTAAATTTTTATTTCTTGATTCCAAATAATAATTTTATTTTGTAAAATTGAACTTATAAACATGTCAAAAACTATATTTAAAGTGGGTGCGCCATCAAAAGGCGGCAAAACTGCATTTTTTGAAAAATACTTATTTTACCCGAAAATTTTATTTTGTTCTTATACAATGTTTTAGAAAATGTGTAAGACGAATAATAATGTTATAAGATTCAAAATTTAGTTATTACTATTCATAACGTCTAGTTCATAATAATATTATAAAAATATATCGTTTTTTAGTAAAACCCGTTATTGCGTACAACACATGCTATCGAGGAAGGTCGCGATTGCGTGTAATGCAAGCCAAGTCAGGGTTGCATGCTGTGCAAGAATCCTTCGTTGTTTCGTATAACATAATCCAACCATATTTCATTTATACATTGAATATATATATATATATACTCAATGTTGCGTAGAATAACTATTATCAAAATTGTGTGTAACACGATCCAAGAATAGTGTTGCGTATACTACAAGCTAATACGGTGTTGCGTATAGCGCAAGGTAATCTTGGTTTAGCATACAAAACAAGATATTAATGAAATTAAAAGAATATTTTTCATAAAATATCAGGGAGTTACATTCTACCCCCTTAAAAATAAATTTCGCCCTCGAAATTCGTCAGGGTTATAAATGGTTTTCTAATTGAAAGTTTCTTTAATTGAAACCCACATCGTAAAAAGGAATACCAAAACTTGGCTTTAAAAAATAAAGTATGAAACGTAATGGTTACCCAAATTAACTCATCACTGTGTTTCCATGTTGGAGAACATAGGTGAAAATATGGATATGGAAGAAAAATCTAACCATCATGTTATGATGGAGAGTAGTAGAGAACATGGATATGAAAAAGCCAACAATCACAAAGCTATTGATTTGTGATGATCTAGGGTACCATCTAATTCATAGGATATAAGGGCACTAGGACTACATTTTTGGTTTTCAAGATCATTTCCCTAAAGTTAAAGAATTTGAATTAGAATAAATACTTACTTTATTTTGGTACAATCTCACTGTTGTTCGTGCCTTGAACAATTTCCACTTCATCTCTTAAAGAAATGAAGTTGAATTTGTTATTCGTGATGTGTTAGTAGATCATGTGATAGAATGACAGGTCATTCCATCTGTCTCAAAAAAAAGGTTAGCAAAAGTTATTAAATATACATAAGTCGATCTATAGTGAGATTAGTCATATATGGTTCCTAAAATGGACTTATACTTCATATATTATACTAATTAATATAATAAAACTAGTTTCTACTAAACAGGGACTTCCTGTAGGCCATTGGTAGGTGATAAAGGCCAGTCGCACTTCGGTTGTGGGTTTGATTCCCACAGCCTTGTCCGACGCGATGGGCTGTCGCCCGTCCTGCATGTTGTCCTTTTTCTAAAACTACATTACTATAACATCCCATAAATAATATCGAAAAAACTTCTATCCTTAAACTATACTAACTTATGTCCAACATAATCCATTCAAATCTTTAGGCTTATCTAAAATACTTCGGTACAGGCTCATAGTATAAAGAAAACGATTACTTGAAATGTCATCAACCAAGCATGTGAATACCATCATTTATCCCCCATATATCTTGTTGGTCACGTTCCAATCATGTGAATATCTTAATCATGTATTCTCTTGAAAAATGAATACCCATTAAACCGTAGTGAAAACATGAATGCTTTCAAAAGTTAACTCTTTCCACATACCAAAATCCAAAAATTCTATATACTCAAACCATGATATAACCTTCTCCTTATATCAGTCATGAGCTCATGAATACTATCAAACATTTAATTTTCTCCTTATCCCTTCATTATGCGCATATCATCTAAATTCCAAAAATATCTGAATAACCTTTCATGGATACTGGTACCATTAATCATACACTTTCAAAACTCAAGGAAAGACAACAGTGTAAGAATCCGTAGATGTCTCTTTATTCCATAGTACCATGAGATTACTTATACAACATTACACATGATAAACATGTAATCATTCCACTACATTCTTAAACCATTGACTGAGCTTCAACAATTCATTCATCTCACATATCATTTGTAGTCTCTTCATCAACATAAATACTACCCATACGACCATACTGATTCTCTTCATGAGAATTTCCCTTAGGGCATTGGTTTGCATAATGCCCGTACATTCCACATTTAAAACATTTATCAATTTTTGATGTCGTAACAATACCATTATCCTCATCCCTGGTGTTAACTGAACCTTTTCCTTTGCACTTACTGGATTTGTGTCCTTCTTTTCCACACCCAAAGCATCTTCCAGTTCCTTTGAAAGATTCTCCTTGATGCCTCTTACCACATGATTTACATAGGGGAAATTGAACTTTCTTTCCTCTATGATCATCTTGAAACTCCATCTTTCTCTTATTAGCTGAGTCAGGAAACTTAACAAATTTTACTTTGTTGATCATATTATGAGATTGCTGATTCAGCATAATAATGATGTTTGGACTTCAAAATCCCATTTCATTTGGTTTCTCATGAAGAATATCATTCCATTGTCCATCATATCCTCCATTATCGGGAATCATCTTGTTTCCAGCCATTTTCTAAAACCCAAAAAGAATAGTGTGAGAGGAAAAAATCATAACAAAGGGGGAGTAACTTCAATATCTAACATCTTTGGCTTAATTATATGATTGTTACCATAGTTCTAGTACTGTATAATATATGTATACTTATCCTTAGGGACATCCCTAGACATACCTTAGAAATATCTCCAGGGATCTCACTAACGTTTTTGCATCCTAGTTTCCAAAGGTTTACTAAACCTTTCCTCTGATACCAACTGTAGAGACCTGAAGCTTGACATACATGGACATTACATTAATTTTTCGGAATACTTAGTACATAACAAAAACACACACACAAGGATCGTAATAGTCTAGTGTCTTTGGAAACTCGGAATATAATCTTCTAATCGTGGTGAAAGATCTTCAACATCTCCCATAAAGATCTTCCTTTTTTTACCTAAAACCTTTATTTATATCTTGGGGAAAAGAAAACATAAAAGGGTGATCTCAAATGCTCAGTAAGGGTAAAAAAAAGAAATATCAATCACATCATATTCATAAGAACATAACATTTTGGAAATCTTAACCTGCAAAAGAGAGCATAATTTCATAACATGGGATAAATCATAGTAGTGAAATGAAATCCCAATAATCATAACTTAAAACATGAAACTTTGTGGCATACACACATAATCATAGAGAATAATTTATTATTAGTCAAGACTCATTTCCAAGACTATATTAGTGGACAATGTCCATTTCTGAACCGAGTTACCCTCGTTTCAGTCATGTTTCACTGAACCGGTTTAACCTACCGTTCCAGCCATGTCTATCTCATAAGATATAAAATCTTTACCCAATGCATTGGAGGGAGATATAGGTCCCACCCATCTCATAATGATACCATTCTTATGTGTGCCACAAAATCATAAATCATACATCATTGCATAGCCCATGTAATAAAAATGGGAATCTTAAACATCATGACATCATCAAACAATTCATATAAGATAAAGGAATTCATAAAAATAATTCCATCACAACATAATCGAATCAATGTAATAATAGGGATATAAACAGAACCCTTTATTATCTTAGATGGAAAATAATTTTGTTAAAACACTTGAACTCCATTCTTGAAGAAAAAATATCCTTTCTACTTCAAAAACACTTTTCCTTTCTTAACATGTCATACAATTCTAAACTAAGAGAATTTGATTAAAAATAAACTTGAAAACATGTAAAGGAAGCTTCTTGTAAATAATGTTTTAAAATCCATTCATGCCGTATAAGTTAAAAAAACATTCTTCTCGTACTTTTGTCGGAAAAGTCAAAAAGTACCTCGTATGAAAAACGACAAAAGATTCCTTTCATATATTTTACTAAAAACTCACCGAAGGGTAAAATTGGATTAAAAAATTTTTAGGTGGATGGAAATAATATTACATATTGAGGAAACATGCATGTGGATGATAAAATACACCCTAGTAAATACCAAAGTATAAACAATCTCGGATAAAAATGAGATTGTGATATTTCCCTTACCTTAGGTCCGATTTGCTTCGTAAGTGTCCAAAACTCCTGTATAATGATATAAATAATGTCATTGACTTATTCCAGAATCATACACATTGTTATGATATCATATATGGTTCACTTATGACTTTATATTACCCGTTCTTTTGTAAATTCCATGTTAAAGAGCGTTTTGGGTAAAATTGTTTCATTTGTCGTCCGCGTTTTGACTTGTAATTATTTATATGATTACTTAGATCATGATTACTTAATTCCAGAATATAAAACATGATTTATATATAATATATATTCAGAATATACATATATATAATAGATCAGTAAATGGAAAGAAATACACCGTTCATGGAGACGGTAGGCCGTACGTACGCATGAACGCTGTTTTCGTTTCTTTATTGAGTTGAATGGAATTAAGTAGATAACATACATATATATACACATAAATACAGTATCATTATTATGTAATATATTTCATGATTACTTATTATATATACTTTATAATCATTCATGAATGGTTAACATGGAAAATGAATCTCATCACGTCGTGGAGATGGTAGTCCATACGTACGCACGAGCGATGATATCGTTCTCATGATCGTGGAATTGTATTGGAGTGTATGTATACTATTTCAGAATCAATATCAATTTACAATAATCATATATAGTTATTATTTACACCATTATACCCATCCAAGTAAGGTGGTGGTGGAAAATAGATTACACCACGGCGTGGAGACGGTATTCCGTACGTACGCACGCGCGGTGATTTCATTTTCCGTAGGCTAGATAGATGGTGAAATAGGGTTGTTTCATACTTATAATAACATATAAGTATATGAGTGATACTTATGTTATTACTTCATAATGAAACAACCTATGAAGAAGAAGTGGAAGAAGAAATAAAGTTGAAAGAATCGGTAACGGACATTACCTCTTCTTTGAAGCGCCTCTTTGAGATCTCATTTTAGGGCACTAAAATTGGTCTTTCAGGAAGACCAGAAACTATAGGATGTTTCAAGGGAAGTGGAGAAGAGAATTTGGCAGGGTTTGTTTGAGCTTGAAGGCTCAATGTGGTGTGAGGAAGAGGGGGAGGAGGTGCCCTTTTATAAGGGAGGAGAGGGGATCCTTTGGAATAACTAAAACTATTATTTTATTATAAAGTAAAATTCGGTTTTAAATAGCTCCAAATTAATTTATTTCAGAGCTAAGGTGGGGATGGGTCGAAATACTCTCATCAAATATAATTTAGACAAGTTTAGGTTCCTATTTTAACCTTATCATTTAGATTTAACTTTAAGTTAAATAATTTTACTTTTACTGTGTCTTCTTGTGTTCTTACACTATAAGGTTAATAAACTTACTATAACAATACAAACGAACCCCAAGTTTATTATTATTAATATATATAACCTTATATAAGTCATTTGGCCGATCCTTAGAGTTTTAGGAATAAAATAACAATTAATAATATAATATTTGTTTTAAAAACTATTTTATGTCAATTTTGACACTATTTAGTAATTGATTTTTGTGAAACTCATAAAAGAATGATTAGTTCGAAAAAAGTTAATTAAATCAATAATAACATGTTATATTAACCTATAAAATTAGTGTAACTCATAAAAAGTCTTAAATTATATTTATTTAGGTATTTATAACATCAATTATGTCAATATTTCATTAATAAGATAATTACTGCATCATCATTGTGTCATAATAAATGATAATTATTTAATCCCTAAAAATTCTAAATAAATTCCTATGATGTATATAATTGTATTAGCTTTCTTAATACTATTCATGTTCGAAGTTTCATGAAGTTTATCACTAAATTAAAAATATTATACTTATAAGATTTAAGAAAGTGACATGTTGTCACATTCTTTGGTTTTAATAATAATTAAATTATTTTCATGGACAAAAGTACATTAAATGAATCTAATCCGACCTTCAGGTGATATGGGTCGACTTTTAATCATCCAATAGGATTTTGGCAGGTGTTAGGTTAATTTTATAATATTATATTTACCCTTAATTACCTGATTTACCTTTAACTATGGTAAATAAAATTTACCGTAGTTACTATTCATAGTGCCAAAGAAAATAAAAAGTAGCTTATTAACATAATTTGGACACACTGATTCCAAATATGGAATCAATTTTTCCAAATTCAATACACGAAAGTTGAAGAAAATAAATTAAAATTAATCCCGTTGTCGAAAGAAAACGGGGTTTTGTTTAAAACATTGCAAAAGATTGAATTGATTTATCCTACGAATCCAAGGTAGAATCAATGCTAATGACATACATTATATTAAATTGGAAAATATATTCTATTTATAATTTAAGACCATTAAATATTATATTTTAACCATATAAATTACTGCGATGAAAAAAGTTGTTTTTAATTAAAATATAGCGCGTTTTTACTATTCATCAAAATATGAACGTTACCAGAATAATATGAAAATTTTATCCAAAGTAAATTTTTATTTCTTGATTCCAAATAAGAATTTTATTTGGTCAAATTGACCTTATAAACATGTCAAAAACTAGATTTAATGTGGGTGCGCCATCAAAAGGCGGCAAAACTGCATTTTTTTAAAAATACTTATTTTACCCGAAAAATTTATTTTGTTCTTATAAAATGTTTTAGAAAATGTGTAAGACGAATAATAATGTTATAAGACTCAAAATTTAGTTAATACTATTCATAACGGCTAGTTCATAATAACATTATAACAATATATTCTTGTTTAGTAAAACCCGATATTGCGTACAACACACGCTATTGAGGAAGGTCGCGATTGCATGTAATGCAAGCCAAGTCAGGGTTGCGTGCTATGCAAGAATCCTTCGTTGTTTCGTATAACATAATCCAACCATATTTCATTTATAAATTGAATATATATATATATACTCAATGTTGCGTAGAATAACTATTATCAAAATTGTGTGGAACACGATCCAAGAATAGTGTTGCGTATACTGCAACTAATACGGTGGTGTGTATAGCGCAAGGTAATCTTGGTTTAGCATACAACACAAGATATTAATGAAATTAAAATAATATTTTTCATAAAATCTCTAGGTGTTACACAGATGAACCCTGAGGATGAAGAGTTTACTGCCTTTAGGGACCCCAAGGTACTTCCTGTTACCAGGTTATGCCCTTTGGCCTGAAAAATGCAGGTGCCACCTATCAACGGGCCATGCATCACATATTCAAGCCAATTCTCGGGACACTGGTGGAGTACTATGTGGATGATCTGGTGGTTAAATCTCTTAACCACCAGGACCATCTCAAAGACCTTGAGAAAGTGTTTGGCTTCCTCCATTCTCGTCACCTGAAGTTGAACCCTTTGAAGTGTGCCTTTGGGGTCACCTCTGGAAAGATTCTTTGCATCGTTGTCAGATAACGAGGCATCGAGATCGACCCAAAGAAGATCAAGGCCATCAGCCAGATGCCTCCCCCGAGTAATATTCGGGAGCTCAGAGGCCTCCAAGGCCACTTAGCCTATATACACCGTTTCAATATGAATCAGGCCGGAAAGTGTAAGGCCTTTTCTTGGATCATGAAGAAAGGTGACACATACGAGTGGGATGAAGAGTTTCAGACCACCTTTGAGGAAATCAAGCAGTATCTGCTCCAACCTCCGGTCTTGATGCCACCCATTTCCAGAAGGCCACTGGTCCTTTATGTGACCACCTTGGAACGATCCCTCGGTCTACTTCTCGCCCTGAAGAACAACGAGGGAATAGAGAACAACCTCTACTACCCCAGCCACATTCTCCTCGATACAGAAGTTAGGTATTCTCCCATCGAGAAGAGTTGCCTGGTGCTTATATTTTCCATACAGAAATTGCGGCACTACATGCAGCACCACGAGGTGCAATTGGTCTCTCAGGTAGACCCGTTGAAATACCTCTTGAACTGACCTATGTTGACTGGCCGACTAGCGCGGTGGGCGGTGATCCTCCAGCAGTTTGACATTAGGTTCGTACCTTATAAGGCTATCAAAGGACAGGCATTGGTAGACTTATTAGTTGCTCATCCAACCACCACAGATCAGCCACTGGATCTAGGATTTCTTGATGAGGTAATACTCTCAGTCGATAATGTCGTCCCATGCTGGCAGATGCACTTTGACAGTGCCTCCCAGAGCCCCACCGATAGAAGGCTCAACGATCCTAGGCTCAATAGAGTGGGCCTGGGTGTCGTCTTCAGCACCCCGGAGAACGTTGTTCTACCGTATTCGTTCCTGTTGTCAGAAGGCTACACCAATAATGAGGCAGAATATCATTCTCTCATCACTAGCCTTGAGCTGGCTCTCGAGATTGACGCGCCCTATCTGCATGTGAAAGGGGAGTCCGAGCTGGTCATCAAGCAGGTCAATGGTGACTATGTTGTCAGAATTCCAGAACTTGTGCCACTGCTTGAGTACACCCTCCGTCTAATGGCTATGTTCCCTTCTCGACCAGAGGTCGTTCATATCCCCCAGTTGCAAAATAGTCGAGCAGATGCTTTGGCCAGCCTGGTCACATCACTTGTAGAGCCCGAACAGGATGACCTAATTATCCATGTGGCACAACAGAGAGTCATTGCTCCCATTATTCCGTAGGATAATCGTGGACCGTGGGTGAACCATCTCACTGCGGGTGCCCCTACCTCAGGATCCCATGGGACTTCAAATGCGGTAATCGAAAGAGTTCCTGACTGGAGGACGCCCTTGATTGAATACCTCCAACATGGAAATCTTTCGTTGGACCGAGCCAATCATGAGCGAATTTGAAGCCAGGAAATGTAGTTTACCCTTCAGAGCGGTCCTAGCCTGGAGCAGGTCCTTTACACGCACGGATTTGATGGTGTTCTCCTCCATTGCCTTCAAAGAGTCGAGATCCCACAGGTCATGCAAGAAGTTCATGATGGTTCCTATGGTTCCCACTAGGCCAGGTTGAAGTTGTCCCACAAGATTCGGAGGCTGGGGTACATCTGGCACTCCAGGATCTATGACTGCATCGAGTTGGCCAAGAGGTGTCATGCATGCCAAGTTCACTCTAACTTTGTGCATCATCCACCAAAGCCTCTCCACACTACCAATAATTCTTGGCCCCTTGTAGTCTAGGGGATGAATGTCGTAGGACCTTACCCGCCGGCGATGGCCCTCCAGTTCCGGTTCATTCTGACCGCTACAGATTTTTTTCCAAGTGGGAAGAGGCAATTCTGCTCAAGGAAATCAAAACTCGTTCTATCGCTAACTTCGTGGGTTCCAATATAATCTATCTATTTGGAGTACCTCACGCTATCCTCACGGATAACGGAACCAACTTCCAAGAGGATGAGATGAAGAAATTGTAAACTAAGTTCAACATTCGCTCTAACCACACCTCCTGCTATCATGCGTAGCTGAATGGGCATATCAATGGGTTTAACAAAAACCTCTCTTTCATTCTGCAGAAAATGGTTGGTCAGAACAAGAAAAGTTGGCCGGACAAGCTCACCAACGCTCTTTGGGCTTATCGGATGACGACTCGTAACTCCACCTAGGTGACTCTGTATTCCCTGGTGTACGGAGTTGAGGTCGTCCTGCCCAACGAGATTCAGTTTCCCTCATTACGCATGACGGTCTACAGCCAGCAAGCGCCGGATAGAGTTGCCGAAATCCGTCTAGCTAAATTGGAAGCACTGGATGAGAATAGGCTTAGCGCTTTACATAACCTAGAAAAGCATCAGAGCAGGATGGCTCGAGCTTTCAACAAGAAGGTTTGCCTTCGCTCTTTCCTGCAAGGTGACCTGGTACTGGATCTCAGAGCACCAATGATTCCCAGCAGGAAACCACCCAAATTGGAGACCAAATGGGAGGGGCCTTTCATCATCCATAAGGTCTATCCCAATGGCGTGTATTCCATCGTGACGATGGATGGTGATCCTGTCACTCCTCCCACCAATGCCAGGTTTCCCAAATAGTATTTTTCATGAACCCTTAGGGTCTGAGTTCTAATAACTAAAACTAAGATCCTTTCGCAGTCCCGCGTGAACCTAAACTACAACCGGTCCTGCATGACCCTAAACTGCAACCATGGTCCCCCATGACCTTAAACTGGACAGCAGTCCCCCATGACCTTAAAATCGATTGTGGTCCAGCATGACCTTAAACTACACTTGGCCCCACACTTGGTCCCCTATGGTCCAAATTCTAAGACCATAAACTAAGACCCTTATGGTCTAGCATGACATTAAACTGCATGCCCATCCTCACTACAAGACGTTAAACAACAAGCTGGTTAGGCATCCCTGACTGAGGCCCAGCCTCGGGCCCCTTGGCCTTCTCGGGCCTCTCTGCCCCAGCCTTCACCAAGAGTGTGTATTGCGGGATCATACCCCCATTCATGATGGGTTACCTGCTGCGCCATGCACACTCCCTGGAAGAAATACTTCTTATCATCCTACATGACATTAAAATGTGCTTCCAGAACTAGGTGCAGCTTCATTCCCATCGTTATGGGATACGTAGGACTGCCTGAACACCTAGATTTCATGTCCATCCCCATATCTTGAGAGAACCCATGATCTCCCAGTCACCTCAGTCTTTTGTCCAATCCCTCCACGCGGGGGGATATATAGGTGTGGTACAGGGTCCTTGGCACCATGCCCCCCTCCTCCCAAGAATCCTCCATCTTTTGGCTGCTCTCAAACCAAGCCATTATCCACTTTCCAATGGTCTTCTAATGTGTTCAGAGTACTCTGGTCTAGGACCTGGAGTGTTAGATTCTACTTAGGCAAGTTTTCGTCCACTTCCCAAGCTTCATTCTCCCTTTCATGTGGGCCCCCGTTATCTCTCACACCCGGAGGGACCCCCAAGAACATCTTGGATACAACGCCTAAGGGCTCTCCTACCATTATGGGCCAACTTCCCTGAGGGTTTTGGGCAAAAAGTTGATACAAATCCCACATTGTGAATATGGTCAGTGGTTGATGCTCATTTTTTGCCCCTATCATTAGGCTAATTAGACAGGATGCTGTGTTGCGAACATGGTCAGCAGTAATCCTCAATCATCACGCTGGCTCCTTTGGGCCCGGAATGTTGGTTGCATGATTCAAGTCATGTTCCACCCCATCGTGTCAAGGTGGAATCTCGACACTCCTTGCACTAACCCCCAGTGCACCCCACACGTCAAACGGACCAAGCTGCATCCCTGTGTCTCTTGGGACTCCCGCGATCTGAGCGCTAGAGTATGTGCTTGGGTTTTTTCTAAGGATTGTGTGCTGCTTGACAATCATCCCCATGGGGAAGGAGGAGTCACCCAGACATTTAATTTTGGGCCCAGCTTAGCTGGGAGCTAGCATCTTCTTCCCCCCTGGATTATTGAACCCTCGTCGGCCCCTTGGCCCGAGGCTCATCTCTCGGAGTCGCACGTGGAGATGGCATGGGATTATGTCCTCATTCACATTGGGTATGCCTCATCGCATCATGCGTATTCCCCAGGTCCAAGCCATAAAACCTTAAACTGTGTTTTTTGGTCCTACCAAAAGACCATAAACTGTGATGATATCGTCCTAGTCGCACGACGAAAAATGGAACTACATTGTGGTGACCCCCCCCCCCCTGTAGGGGACATCACATTGAATATTGGTCAATTTTCATACAATTTTTCAAAGCCTGTTATAGCTTGATTATTGTGGCGACGCCAGGGATTTCTAAGCTAGGCCAGTCGCTCCACAAAAGAAAAACCATTCACCTTCAAGGACAAAAAAGATATATCAAATTCCACTTCTTTTGGTGTGAGGGCTGGACCCGCACGTCTCCTTCTTCCTTTCTGCATGCACCATGTCATACCATGACACCTCTCAAGAACTATGTATGGATTGATTATCATCCTTATGAGATACGTAGGAGTGCATGGGCACTTCCCCATGGGCCCATCCTAACTTTTCGTGTTCGTTCCCTCGGCCTAAACACGTCTCTAGAAGCACATAGTAAGCAGGGGCTTTCCCTCATTCACGTCGGGTTTCACAACCTCTTTACCATGTGTCTCCCATTTCCCTTACACTTTGGGTCTGAGTTCTAAGACCTAAAACTAAGATCCTTTCATGGTCCAGCATTACCCTAAACTGCACCCAGTCCTGCATGACCCTAAACTGCATTTTTTCCCCATATCTGGCCCCCCCTTTGGTCTGAGCTCTATGACCATAAACTAAGATCTTCTAAGAACTACGTCTAGCTCGATTACCATCCTAATGGGATACGTAAGAGCGCCAAGACCTCCTGTATTTGGGTCCAGCTAGATTTCAGCTAGTTCGTCACTTTGGTCCCGCCTTCGGGACCCCAACTACATGACTGTGTGGCATAGTGCGGGATTATGTTCTCATTCACGTCGGGTTTGCAATAGCTGCACCCTGCACACCCCATTCTAAGAATTAGCCTTCTCATCTTATCATCTTACATGAAATTAAACTATGATTCTAGAACTACGTGTGGCTTGATTATCATCCTTATGAGATACATAGGAACTCCTAGACATTTCGTCTTGGGTCCAGCCCGCGGGATTACCAAATCCCGTCCCTCCTTACTGTCGGCCCCTCGGCCTGGCTTCTGGGGGAGCGGTGTAATTGTGACATCTACACTGAATATGTTCGAGATGACCCATAGTAATGTTGGGAAGCGGAAATTCTCTCGCCAGAGAGGTCCTGTCTGAAAATTGGGACGATCCGTGACCAGGTTAATACGTCTGCCCAATGCGCCTCTGCCATAGTGGCGCAATTTTGGGAGTGTTGGAATCTGTTCGAACAAACCACCACTCCACTTTCCACGCATTATGTGCCCCTTTATTCGGATCCACATCCTCTTTCATTTTTGATGGGACCCCCTAACAGTATGGATGATAGACTTTGGTCCACCTTCTTCCACAATATGGATGATATACCTTTGGTCCGCCTATTGTAGCAACATGGATGATAGACCCATGGTCCGCCTACTGTCCTGGGCCAACGTCCCAGAGGACTGGTCATGTTTGATGGGACCCCCTAACAGTATGGATGATAGAATTTGGTCTGCCTACTATGGAAATATGAATGATAGACCTTTGGTCCGCCTATTATAGAAATATGGATGATAGACCTATAGTTAGCCTGCTGTCATGGGCCAACGTTCCGGAAGACTGATCGGCCATATTTGAGTTAGGCCCCATGTATCGAACATGGTCAGCAGTCAGCCCTCATTTATTGTCTCCATTTCAGGCCAATGCGATATGGATGCTGCGTTTCCACAATGGTTAACTGTTATCCTCCACCGTCACGCCCCCATAGTGTTACGAATTCGGGTCACATGATTCGCCTTTTTCATCTCCCTATGTTCGGATAGATTTCAATGCCTCCGGTGTTGCCCCACTCGTGTGTTAGGGCACGTTGAGGAGACGATACATTGATCGGCCTAAAGTCCCCTCCCGTCGGCTGGACCTCCCCCTTCTCCTTAGAAATCCAGGCCTGATTTTGGATGCCTGAAGCTTGGTTAACGCCCCACAGTTAGGCAAAATGATTTCACGAGCATCCTTTATTTCTCACATTGGGTGAGACCCATAGGATCTTAGGGGTGAGTTGTTATTAATTTCATAATTATAGTGATCATACTAAACTAAGGGTATTGGTAAATAGATTGGTCCATACATTAGATCAAAATATTAAGCAGTGAAGGCAGAAAGTTCATGAGATGGCCGAAACAGAGCCCTTAGGGATTAGTGTGCTGGATTGATCTTTCCAATGCTGCTACCCTTTGTCTGGTAGCCTCCAGGACTGATTCTCGCTCCTTGAAGACTCTCTCTTCATTGGCAGCCGCACAGCGCAGCTCGCAAACTCAAGCTTGTGCCTGCGCCCGCTCGGTTTGAAGTACGGTCATCCGGTGACTTGCCTCTATCAGTTTTTCTTGGGCGTCAGCCAGTTGGGAAGTCAGTTGCTCCACGATCTCAGAGCACGTTGCAATGAAGACCTCCTTCTCTGCTGCCTACCCTTTGAGGCACTGAACCTTCTGCTCCTCCCTCAGAAATGCTTGAGTGTTCGCTGATCTTTCCCGACACTGGGCAACGTCGGTGCACCTGCTAATCTCGTGTATCTTCTCAGCCATGTAATCATGGACCGTCAAATGAAGGCGTTGAGCATCAGCCCCTCTAGCGCATAGGAAGCACAGCCAGGTCTGGAGTGATCCTATTCGCCTCAGCCAATCCGACTGGGGCTACCTGAGTAAGCGCTGGATACACTTCCACCCTTTTCTCCGTGTTATCTGGCTCTCCTCGGCTGCTTCTGAGTCCGAGTCGTCTACCTCCTTGGGATTAGCGAGCCGATACGCGGGAAAGGCAGCCATTAGGTTAGCAGCAGGGTCTACCTCAGGGATGTCTTCATATGGAATAGGATCCTCAATATCCAGGAGACCTTCCTCTCTCACCCCGATAGTGACAGTGCCTCCGTCAGTTTCCGGCCCCGCTCCAATGACAGCGTCGCGGATGTCTGCCGCCCCCTGCTCACCAATTGCCGGTCCCGACTCAGTGCGGGGAGCATGTTCTGGACAAGGAGGTATACCCGCCGCTGGTTCTCTCACGGACGGCTCAGGCTCAGCTACCCGACGAGCCTCCAATATCGATATCACTGCGCAAGACGCACCCTGATTAGTTTTGATCTTTGATAGTAAGCGCCAGTAGTGAAGCAAGGAACTTACAAGAACCCAGAGCGTTGGCCTCCAGTTTTCTGACCGCTACAGGAGCTGTCGTAATAGTAGACCCCTCGGCGTTTGTTAGTTTAATTATGGGTGTCGGAGCCCCATCCTTTCCCACCGGTTCCTCTCCTCCCTCTATTGGGGACACCTGATCAACACCTAGGTGCTCTTTAGTGAGATAGAGAGATGGGTTAGAAGTTTTAGAAGAGAATTGACGAATAAGGAAGATGGATAACGATAGAGAATAACCTTGAGAAGTTCGGTTATCTCCATGTCAGAGCTGAAAATATCACCGCTCTCCTACGAGTTCCCTTGGTGGCTCGCCCCCTGCGACCCCTCACCTTCAGGTTCTCCTTCTCCTTCACCTTCTCCTTCATCTTCTTCTTCGCCTTCATCTTCTCCAGTCTCCTCCTCCCCCTACGATTCATCATCACTGTCACCTTCTCCCAGTGGCATCACTTACGGATCATTCTCTTGGCCGAGCATCACTTTCAATAGGAAAGGTGGCTCCACACGCCGACCCCTTTGGCGCGTGTATGTGTCCATAGCCATCAGATAAGCATGTCGCCGATGGAAGTTCACTCTATTGGTAACTCGAATGAGCCCAACCTCTGGCAGCTGGATCCCATTCCGTATTATCTTCTTCCAGATAGCTTCAACGCCCAGTGATTTCCATAGGGTCATCCAGGCCGACCACAGTGCTAGGAAAATTGCATCTTGGGAAGGTTCGAGCTGGTATCTTATCTGCTTCTCGGGCAGTTCCCTGGCCGCCTCCTGTAACCTCCCTACGGGAAACGAGGTCGCGGTAGCACCGTGTGATGTCCCCGCCGCTGAGGTCCCGGCCTGCGCAGGCCTCGCTGCCAGGCGCACCCCTGGTTCCCCCCTTCTAGCAGCACCTTGCTTGCTCCCCCATCGCCCGGTTTCAACGTGGGTAGTCTCGAGTTGCTGGACTCGCTTGCGTAAAAGCCCCTCAGGGTACGCAATGGTCCAGTGCTCGGCGTACTCGGTTCCTAGGCCAGCGTCAACCCCAGTGGGAGGAAGGGTGATAACGTCGCCGGAGCCGAAAGTGGTGAACATCGACCACATCTCGAGAAAAAAATAGGGATTATTCTTCACCCGGATATCCGTAACAACATTTTTCTGCATTTGTTGGAGGCACCCGAATTTACTGGAGAATCGGGATGGCACATAAGGCTCATAGATCACCTTCCCATCGATCCGAGCCACGAGCAACCCACCCTGGATGCTCTGAAAAAACTACTGCTTCTCCAGTGAGCCTCACCCATTTTCCACCATCTGGCTGACCGGGGTGGGGAACGGGCTGATGTTGAAATTGGTGTGGTTACCGATTCGGATCCTAATGCCCTCCTCATTGAGCATCATCAACGCCACACCAGCGATGTTCAACAGAGATGGTCGCAGGCCGTTGCCTAAAGGAAGGATGTCGTTTGGGAATGTATTTTCGCCGCGATGATCCACCACCCAGCTATGAAAGATCTGGAAGGGGCCACATACCCTCCGAGGTGACCCCCTCTAGAGATGCGTCCCATAATGGCATACAGCTTGGCCAGAACGGGGTCCCGTAAATTGAATCTTTTGTTGGCGGCCATAGTACCCGCCATCACCAGTGTTGCTGGACGGATGCCCATTCTCGCGCCTCACACCGGCAGAAGCCACCCGCTCAGGAAGGCAGTGAGGAACCCGGCGTACCGTACATTCGGGTCCCGGGCCTCAGTGACGCGATAGCCCCACGATTTGTATTGCCCCGACTCCTCGTTCCTCCAATACGATCCATCCTTGATCCTCTAAGCCACGGTTGGGCATCGTTTACCTTGTCACGACATCTTGATTGCTGGATCCTTCTCTAGGAACTGGCTGAACCAGCCTTTGTAGGCGATGTCCTTCAGGAATTCCTTGACCCCCAGCCTCTCTTTGGCCAGCACCAACAGGTGCCACGTAAGCATGGGCATATGTGACCTGTCTTCCCAGGTGTTCTTTGGAGGAACTAACTCATCGTTTTGGTATCCATTCAGTGGGATACCTCCGATGCAGTGAACGTCCCAGAGGCTGATGCCAGCTTCCCCATGGTGAAGGTGGAATGTGTTGGTATTAGGGGCCCACCAGGTGAATAGCTCCTGCCTGAGCTTAGGTTGACGGTGGAAGTGGAACAGCGACATCCATACCGCCTCGAACAGGCCAATATGCTGCAGCTCGGCCCCAAACTGGTCGCATGTATGGAGAACCCAGAACGCCCAGGCCCACTCACTGGTAAAGTTTCCCCCGGACTGCAGGTCCCAATCTTTCAGCCAGCCCTTAGTGTCATCTGTGATGCTCTAACGGAACGTGCTTGCATAGAGGGATGGAGAATTATCTACAACAGGCTCATCCCGGTAATGGTCCTGGTCCTCAGGTTCAGGACATATACATCCATGTTCCTGGTTTCTCTAGCAGGATGGCCATTGTTGGTAATGTTGTAGCGGGGAATCTCGTCCTCCCGGGTCACCCAAGACTGCGGTGTGTCCACCTCAAAGCCCGGTAGGGGAACCTCCTCCAGGATGCCAAAGTTGCAGAGTTAGAGGTTGTCAGATAAGGGGTATTCCTTTTGGGAAGGGGTCATTAGGTTGAACAAGGTTAGGTTGTTGGAACTGACCACCTTGGCACCATAAACCTCCTCATTCACCGCCATTTCGGCTATACGAGTGGTGGATTCCCCCTCATCAACTTGGTTTGAAGCCATTCCGAGTTTTCTTGAGAGTTGCATGAAATCAAGAAGAGGTGCATGGAATCGGAAAGGGTTGCGCACAAACTGGGCTTGTGGTGCACAATTCAAGAGTTAGGCATGCAATCAGAACCATTGGCGCACAATACCCCGAGATTGCGCGGCAAAGGCGCCCGAAATTCAGAAGAAATCACGCGCTGCAAGAGTGTTTTTACATGCAGCCGCAGAAGAAATTTTGCGCATGAGAGTGTTGAGCCTATCATGCAGAAAATATTGAGTACAGAATGCAGGACCCATCACCCCTTTTTATAGGCGAGGCCAGGGTTCCACGCCTCGGGGAAAGAAAATTTCATTCCGATCCGGTGTTTTGCGTGCCCCGTGGGTTTTTTGTGCGCAAAATTCCCAAGAGATCCACCACTTCGGTGTTTTGGAATTTCCCTCAGAATTCGATTGTTGCAACCTCTCGCCGATCCAATTCTGAGGGGGGCATTTTTAGATGCCGAAAAAGTCCGTAACTTCTAGAGGATGTTTCAAAATAACGAAGTGAAGCCATATTCGGACTCAGAGGCCCGATCTGGAGGGCCCGGGAGTGGTGCGCAAAATTAAAGGGTACTTGATTAAAAAAAAGTGTTTTCGCGAAGGATTACCGGGATTCGTGAAAAAAAACCAGTGGGGCGCGCAATTCTGCGCGCCCGGTTCCTCACAGGGAGGACTTGCGCGCCGATTGGTCCGGGCACGGAAGATTCCACGAACCGCCCTGATTCCGCGATGGCGGGGGCCTATAAATAGAAGGCGAATCCAAATGTTTTGGGGTTGAGGAATTCAGACCATCTCCCGTGCATGCAATTCGGACTCCCACACGCACAATATGACTTCTAGGTAATAAACATTTCACACAACATTCCCCCAGGGTTCGCCTTTGCGCGCAATCCCACTGGATTAAGTGAATTTTCCAACTCCTCAGGGTTCCTCCTTTGCACTCAATCCCTTCCCATTGTGTGCAATCCCTTCCAATTGCACGCAATCCCTTCCAAATTGCGCACAATCCCTTCGCAGGTTTTAACATTCCTTAGGGATCGGTCGTTGCCCCTAGTGCGCAATCCAAGCCCTTTGCGCGAAATCCCCTAGCCGCGCGCAATCCCCCTGCCCCAATTTCACGCCATCCTGGTGTTTTGTGTGCAGAACTCCTCTCTGCGCGCAAAACCCAGGATCCCTCACCTTGACGCCCCCAAGTGCCTCTTTCCACCGGCACCCGATGTCTTCAATACCTGGCATGCACGCAATGCGTTGTTTTTCCGTACGGCCTTCCAGGCTCGCACGAAGTAACTTCAAGGTCCCTTGGGAGGTGTTTTCCATTGTGTTGCTTTGCCTCATGCTTCTTCACATAGGCACTCTAACAGCTATTGTTTCTTCTCATAGCCACGCTAACGTGGATTCCTCGATGGTTCACCCTACGACCCCCTTCCACCATGGCCTTGATGATGGATTCCCTCCCACAAGGGGTAGAGGGTGTTGGGAATGTAAGACCTAGGGGTGTGGAGTGAACCCACCTCATCCGAGCTGCAGAATGTTAAACTCCCAAGAACCTCATCCTCAACAAATGACATTAAACTATGATCTGACCCTGTGCCTCGCACGCATGGTCCCCCCAGCTCAGACATTCTTTACACCGCTCATCTCCACGGGAAAAGAATCTTCCTCACATTGAATTATATCCTCCTTTTGGAGTGGAGTTTGTCCATGGGGGAAGGGCTGCCTCAGAGCGTAAGCCCCTAGCTTCTCTCATGTAAGGTTGCACCCATGAACCTCCGTACTTCCCCACTGCCAAGGCCGGTGGAGGGTGTGATAGGGAACGAGGCATCTCCTTTGTTCAGTCCCAAATCCCTCTCACTCTGTTCTTTGTCGCACCACGGGCCTCCATCCTGGAGTAAGCCCCATCACTAAGGTCCTCTAACCACGTGTAAGCACCTGTTTCTTCTTTGGGCTACTCAACGCGTAAGCCCCTCTCTGCTTCTCACAGACGCACCCTTCGCGACGTGATCGTCTGGTCCCTGTTGTCTCTTGTTTCTCACACCGATCATGACTCACATGGGCTTAGAGTGAGCATCGACAATTAAATCCTCTTATAGGACACCTCAGAGCGTAAGCCCCCTCCCAGCGAACTACGGGGACTTTGATCCGTGCCAACGCATGATACGTAGGAAGCCTCCACGAGGTTCAAGCCCACCACCTGGGCATTCCGACTTTTTCACGTCGGTTCTCCAACCCTTTGGGCCACCTCAGAGCGTAAGACCTAAATTGACCATCCTGCATGAAGTTAAACTGTATGCCCGTCCCACATGACATTAAACTATATGCCCCAAACTACGTGGACTTTGATCCGTGCCAACACATGATACGTAGGAAGCCTCTATGAGGTTAAATCCCATCACTCAGTTGTACTGACCCCCTTTGCGTCGGTTCACCAACACCATCATGGGATGCCTCCGAGCGTAATCCCCATACCCACCATCATGGGCCACCTCAGAGAATAAGCCCCATATTCACCATTATGGGCCGCCTCAGAGCGTAAGACCCAAATTCCCCATCATGGGCCGCCTCAGAGCGTAAGCCCCATATTCCCCATTGTGGGCCGCATCAGAGTGTAAGCCCCATATCCAACAACCATGTCCCATCCTGACCTCTCCCTCGAGCCCACGTGCCTCGTGATTCTCATTCCCTAGCATGGAGGTATTACTTTATCCAGGCTCCAATCCATGTGTTCATTTTCACGGGTCACCCCATTTGGTGTCCCACTGTATCACCGAACTACGCAGACTTTGATTCCCCGCCATGGGGATACTTAGGAAGCCTCCATGAGGTTCAAGCCCCTCTTCACTCCATCACCCATCCTTATTACTATCTGGGACGCCACATCCTGGTGGGATCATGCCACCTCATTCCACTACATAGTATCCGAGAAGCCACCCACGTTTTGGTCCCAATATCGGTGTTCCCCCTAGCGGGTCCTTTTATCTGATCCACTTTCAGTGTTCCGATCAGTATGATCCATCTCCGTCAGACGTTAAACTCGTGGCATACCCCGTGTTAAACATGGGAATCTGAGGAAAACCTCAGATGACACACAATTCCCCGCATTCGATGTGGGATGCCTCGGGCTTCCGCGCCCTCGAGAAGCCCAATAATAAGGGAAAGAAGACAGACATGCCAATCCCCCAGCATCAAGAAATGCCAATGATACCCCAGCGTGATCAATCTCCTCACTGAAGGTTTCTGCCCCGACCAGACCCATTGGAGCGTCTCGACGGAAGCAGCGTAATTAACTGGTGTCAAAAAAAATAGGGAACCAGGAATGAGGTTCACGAATACGTCTTAAATCTATGAGGGAGACCCGGACTAGGTGATGATCTCCAAGGAGGAATCCACGGAAGGAAGAAGCGAAATCCCATCATCCTGGTTTCGATCAATGAGCATACATCCATGAACAAGGAATGAATTTCACCCGCCTTTGGAAAGCGGGAATGTGGGGGCACAAGTAGCGTGTCCTCCCCTGCGTGATGGATGCGCACGCGCCCCGGAGAAAGTGTCAGAAATTGGTATAGATATGATGAAATTTAATATTGTTATCTAGTTATCCAGAACCTAGGATGGTAAAAGTTTATATAATTTTAAATAAAATGTATATTTTTATTTATTTTATTTAAAAAAAATATATACACAGAATTTTAATGACTTAGTCTGGAAGCACGGGCTCAAATCATTATAATCATTTCATCAAAATTCCCTTCATTTTAACTCTTTACAATTATTGACATAATAGTAACATTGATATTTTAATGTTTAAATAAACATTCAATATTTATAATATCCTCATATTCATTATCACATCATGAATGAGGAAGGATGTCATTTAAAGTAGAATGTGTAATGATCCAAAACAATAACACATTATGTTGTAATTCTATGCACATAGAATTTTGATAGAGTGACTTTACTTATGTTACAGATAACCTTGTCACGGACTATGGAAAACAGTAATTTATAGTAATATATGTTTTTCTATGAAACTCCATCAATCTTCCACTATCACTTTAGATTCATAGATTTTGAGGACATTCTCTGTATGTAATATAATGTTATAAAACATTAAAATCCATCTAAAAAACATATTTTGGATGTCACTAAAACTCATTAAATAAAATATATCATTAATTTATATATTATCTAATCATCAACAAGAAATATTAAATATTTATGCAAAATATCATTAGAATACCCACCAAAACACTTTTGGGTTACTATAAATGTTTCAAAAACATGATCCTCATTCACATGATGATAATGTGTGTCTCAATAAGCCTATATTGTGTTCAAAATAATTAAAAACTTCAAAATATTCAAATATAATGAAGGAGTGTCCTCTAGAAAATCATTAGTAATACATAATATAAAATGGGATTTATACTGATCTATATAAAACAAATATAACATTATACCTATTTCAACTAACATAATCATATACAAGTGTGAATTTTAATATGATTCCATTGAAAATGACATCATGTTACCAATGAAAATAATGAATATCAACCTAATAAATCTACTCATTAATTATCTATTCTATTATTATATACTTATTGTGTCTACAAATACATTACATGTCATTAATATTTATGGATTATCACATCATATTTATTTCATCCAATAAATAATCACATCACATGTATTATCATGTTATTTCTATAAAAATCCTTAGACTATCAAAATGATGGGTCTATATGTCATACTTTTTATATGAGAGGAACAACCCATTATTTGTTAATACCCAACAAAAACATGATAAAAAACACTCCTAACCACCATATAATAATATATACTCATGTATTATGTAATAAATGAATCAAGGTATAAATTTCCCTAGGAAAGGTATCTCTCAAACATAGGCTATGAGAAAATGAAAATATAATACATACTCCCTTATTTTACTAATGGAATAATGTATGAAACTATACGAGGTATATAATTACGGGTCACCCACTAATCAAAACTCAATTTGGGAATCATGACCATATTCCGTATCACAATATATGATTACTAAACATATTAACCCTATAATTTCATCACAACCTATAATACTAAAAGATGAATATCTTTTAGAGAAAACTAAAATCTATACAATGAGAGGTTAATAAATGAAATATATAAAGACAATGTGAAAAATGGTTACATATTTGTATATTAACACGAGAAATTTTATATCATTAAGCTCATTTAATAACATTTTTGAAACCAAAAATAATCTTATGTGGAATCATATCCCAATTATGGAAAACTAGATCTACTTTAACAGTGCTACACTTTTATGGTATTGCTAAATTATTTACATCTCTTTATAATTATTAACCCATCTATACATGACCATATGATAACATTCATATAAAAATCTCATTCATTAAGTAACATCTATGATGAAATCTACTTAAAATAATGCCTATACATAGGGATAATATTCCTAATTCTTAATTATTTGAACATATAATAATAAAAATTTACTCTAAAACATGAATTGTTTCAATTGTAATGACCTATGTTATCGAATAAGGACGTTATCTATGTTTATCATCTGCATCATTCTGGGAAACATTTTATCTTATTTTTCATTTTGAAAATTTTGAATTCTAATGTGAATATTTATATTATTTATTTTTCAACATGTACTAAAATAATTTAGAATATAAAGTGATATTAAAAACATTATATTAACTAAATTGAAATCATCAAATTTCATTTTATTATCATACCCAAAAAACTTTTAGGATATTGAGTAATAGTCACTTCGAATATGAATTGAAATAATCATTTATATTTTATCTTTGAACTTATTTATGTCCAAATATACTTCCGCTAGCCTCTTAGACACTAAATTCACATCAAAATATCAAGGCAAGATACATAAACATATTTTTTCTCAGGAAATATAACATATTTATATTGGTGATAATATATATAACACAAACTATTATATCTTTCACATATATGTTATATTATCTAATTAAAGAAATATTTTAAAAGTAATTGGTTTTTCATTAAAATATTCTAATGAATTGTTTTGGGATCCCAATTCATCATATTTTAAGGAATATCATGGAAAATTATAGAATTCAACATAAACCATTTTCACTCAATCTTCTTAAAAATATTATTATAGATTTGAATATAATTATTTACATCAAAATAAATGACATCTCATATTATTTATAAAAATTGTATGTTAATAAAAAACATCGCTTATCATATAAAGGAAATGAGATAATTGTACACATCATTTATTTAGATACAAATGATATTGATATATTATTTTTCTTTAAAAACATAAATCAAAAACCCTTTTACTCATTATTAAAATGAAAAAAATAGGTCAATTCATTACAAAATTTTTAACTCATTTATAATTATAATTTTTATATTATACATTTAGTATCATATACTCTTCAAACATGCTGAGTTGATTTCTCTAACATGGATTCCTTGCATGGAACTTCCATCGATTTTTCTATATTCACATTGGTATTATAAATTCTTCCATCCTATAGAAACTATCCAACCCTTCCACTTATCTCTAGGTATCAATGACCATGGATGGATATTAGAAGAAATGTCATTGGAAATTATAAGAAACTTTTATTCAAATGATTTGAACATTTTCTCAGTATCACTAAATTCAACCCCATAACCATGGAATCAATGTTCAAGTTAATATATCCTAATAACATTCAATAAATAGTGAAAAGTTTTCTTGAATTTATTCATATTTTTGAAACCTTTCCAATTATGACAAAAAAATGAATATTTTAATAATGCTAATTAGAAAACATGGATTCACTAAGTCATTAACACACTAAATCAAAACTATTGTATGAGATGAGAATGGATTTGTAATTGAGAAACATTTGGTGAAATAGTTTAGGCTTATTTTTGTCATCTAAATTAATGTTATGAATAAATTAAATAGTTTTTCACTTACGATTAGGTATCCATGATAGATAGATTTTCTTTATTAAAAAATATTATTATAAAAACTAGATAAGAAGTTTATTTAATTATTTTTTTCATTTTAAAATATTTATCTAAATGTTTGGTTAGATTATAATATTTCTTTTTTTATCTATAACAAAACCTTTTATCAAATGAGTATCATTTTCATTAAGATTCACTTAATAAGGGATTTTATTAAATTCAATTCCACTAAAATGATTACCCCTTTCAAATGAATTATTTCCATTTGGGGGATAAGATGTATAATTCACTAAATGATGAGCCTTATTTGGTGTCCCCCCCCCCACACTATGTTATTTATGTAGTCCATCATACCAATCATAACATATTGAACTCTTTTATGGATGATTTGAAAATACCATACATGATCCATCAAATTAATAAACCCAACAACATTCTAATGGTATCTAACCAAATGGATTTCCATATAAGTGTAACCAAAATATGACAGTTGGATTTGGTTATGATAATCATAGGGTTAGTTATTTCCATTACATTTCACAAAGGTTAATCCACGAGAAACATGATTTGGAACAAACTACTCGGTTGAATGTTCAAGGTCTTGAAATTTCCCTTCATTTGAAGGAATCTTACACCCAGTACAATGTAAAGGGGATTTAATCTAAAAATATTATCTCTTTTTTTAACATTACATGTATGAATGCTTCAAAAAATTTATTTTTCTATATTATTCCTTTTAACAAATCAATATTTTTAAATCAAAATGATGTATCATGCTCTAAAGAAGTCATTGGTTCTATTCCTAAAACAAATTAAAATTAAAATACATTCATACATATCCAAAGGGATCATATGAAAATATTACATGAAAAAAATGATGTATAGGATTATAATCCTATGAAATCAATAATCCCGACAAGGGGTAAGCCTAATGTGATAGATATATAACCCCAACATTTAAGATAACTCATAATACACTTTTCCAACAAATTGTTTGACACAAAGTCCCTCTACCTGAGGATTCGTTACTCAAGAGAGATTCCAATCCATTCATAATTCTAATACCTAAATTTGATAATCCAAAATAAAATACTTAATTAAATATCATAACCTAATATAAGATAAATTAAATATAGCATAAAAATAAATCAATTATCATTCCCATCTTGTAACTCCATAATTACATTTATGATAGTTTAGAAGTCTTATAACTCTTTAAACACATGCATACATCCCAATTCATAATATATCACTATATAAGTATGAATAAATTATAAAATAAACAGATGAGTAATATATTTATTCATTATATAAACAATTATGAATAATTCATAAATATATTATAAATAATTTTTAATTTATATGGGATAAATAGAAAATATCCACTATTATCAAATTTAAATATTTTTTATAATCAATTACATGGTTTTAATTAAAGACCATAATATTTCATAGTATTTTATGATTTATAAAAACTGTTACTATTAATTAATAAATTTTTTAATTTTTTGAAAAGAATTACATAAAGTGTATATAAAATATTTTATTTCATTTAATCTGTTAATAGTAGCAACATAAAACACTTATTTTGGAATGGATTAAATAACTTTTAGGAGTATGGTTAAAATATAAAACAATTTATCAAATAATTTATGATTTATTCCTTAATTCATCTAAACACTTTTATTTTTTACCTTATTTTATTTTTAATCATTTTATAAATTAGTATACTATGTAAATTCACATAAATCCTTAATGAAATTTCAAAAAATATTTTTTTGTATTGGTTAAACCAATAAATCATATTTGGCATAGTCCCTTCAACCACACCAGCTAAGGCATTGATAGTTTTAACCCAAAAAAAATTCATTAAAAATTTCATATAAAATTATTAGACCAAAACTATATTGAATATCATTTCTACATATTAAATAACATGATCCATGACTGATTTTGTGGTCTTTTTATGTCACCCAGTTCTTATTTTTAATGTTCGTACAATAAATACAATCATTTTAGCAATTTAGTTCATGTAAAATGTAATAGTATTATTTATACTATATAAGATTTGATATTTATATGATTAAATATCATAAGGACATCATAAGTCCAAAATTTCATGATCTATATAGTTCTATTTCCTCATGGTATTTCTCAACTATGACATAGAAATCCACCTCCACAAAAAACATGGAATAAAGTATCATACTACAATGTTATATTTTCTGGGATTTTAATCAACAAGTATAAAACCCATTTATAATGGACTATTAAATTTTAGGTCTGTGTCAAGAACTAAAATTCATTGTTTTAGAAAGCTAAGAAAATTACAATTAATTTCAAGACTAAAAACTATCTTTTTCACTCATCTATGTCATAGAGGTAGAAATACTTGTTTTCTCTATTTCTCATCTGTTCCAAATTAAAACAAAATGGGAATATATTTTACCTAATACCAATAATGGTTTATGAATGGTTTTATAACATCCTAAATGTAGTTAAAGAAATAAATGAATAATCCTAGAATTTATCTTTACATTTTGATTGAATAATAGAAAAGGAATAATAAAGATAAGTCCTTAAATAGTTTTTATGGCCTATATAATCTTTAAATAGGTGTTTGATTAAGATAACATAGAAAAATATAAATGTTTCCTTCCATTGGAAGTATCCCAAGATCATGTAAATCACACTATTCTTTGGTAGGATGTCCTTATTTTCATGGTCTACAAGTACCTTGTTTTTATAGAATATATAATATTATATACTGACGATCGCCTCAGTTAGAGGATTTATACACAATATTTTGATAAAATTGAATCCATAAAATGTCATTAAATTCACCCAACTAGTATATGCCATCATAAATTTGAAAAAATTTGAAAAATATTGATTGGATAATTTCATAAATGATCCACATATTTCAAATCTTCAAATTACACATCTTAATCACTAAATTAATTATATAAAATATTATTAATCATGACATTTATTAAAAATCATCACATTATCTATCACATGATGAATTATTGATTATGAAATCAATTTTATTTTATTGTTTTAGGACTCAAAAAGTTATCACCTCATGTGATAATTTCATTCACTTAATTCAATGACATATTGACTATCAATATTCCATAAATCACATGGGACATACCACATGTTATAAAATAAGTAATTTAAGTAATAAATCAATAAAATTATTTAAAAATAATATTTTAATGGATTCATATTCATCATAGTTTTATATATAATTATATTTTAAAATATTTATTTTAAAATGAATTATTATTTATATTAACTCAATTAGTTTTCCATGAATTATATGGTTTAATTTAAAATTTATATTTCTTAATTTTATAATAAAACTATTATTAAATATAATTCATTATTTACATCAACATATTAAAATTCACATAGGATTTTTTAAAAATATTTTATTATTGGGCTAATGGTTTAAAATTTTATTTTTATAAAACACTAATATTGTAACTGCATCATCATGTTTTTAGGCTGAATTTAAAAATTATAATATATTTGGAGTATCCATATATGGTTTAAGGAGTAAAATAAATCATTTTAAACATTAATTTTAATTTGGTAACTCATGATTGATTTTTTTAGACCAAAGGTTAAATTTTATTCTAATAAAAACAATTTTGGAATCATTTCATTTTATGTCATGGTTTGAAGGTTCCATTCAATTTGGGTATGATCCGAATTTTATATTAATTTTCATTATTTATTTATAATTTATTTTACATAATTATAATAAATAATATTCAAAATATTACTATTAAATCATTTCCTATGATTAAAGAGTTATTTCTCAAAAAAAAATTCATGTGTTTTGTATACTTATATTATAAGTATTTTTTGAAAACATTATAAATTAAATAAGCTTAAATATATTCCATATATTTAATCAAAATGTTAAAAACAATATAGACCATTTTTTATTTTTTTCATATATATAAATTACAAAGGTAAAAAGTTATGTTGTCATGGTAATGGATAAATTGGGTTAAAATGGTCAAACTATGAGATACGAAATAAAATATCAATAAAACATGCTTAATTGTGTGTTTTAAAGATGATTCAGACCATAAAAAATCATATAGACTAAATTTAGTTTTCTTTTATTCAATTTCAAATGAAAATTACATTATATTATGTTTCAAAATTGAATAATTACTAGATTTCCACTCCCCTCCCTTGTAAAAGTGAACCTCACATCCTCACTTCTTCACACAATTTGAGCAGTCTATATATAAAAATTTCTACCAAAATAACTTCCCATGTATCCTACCCATGTCACATAGTTCTTAGAAGTCTTGAAAGACCAATATTTTAAGGCCTAAAGTGTGATCTAAAGGATTATTTCCAAGGAAGAGGTATAATCCCTAGTTGGACACTTTCTAGTTTATTTAAACCTCTATAAACATTTAATATATTATGACCATTATAACATAATGAAATAATTATCTAGTATGAATTTATATTATATTTCATATTTAGGGAATAAATATTTTATACATGTTTCTTTCCTATGTGAAATGAAAACATTGCTCATACGTACGTATGGACAACCCACTCCATGAAGTGATTTAGTTTATTTTTCATCATTATTTATCAAGGTCTATTATAATGATGGAATAAATATATTAATATGAAATTTATGACAAGATTATAAATTTTACATAATAATATATTATATACCATCTTACCCTACCATCCACTAGAATATTTTAATGTCTCGCAGGCACACGTACATACTACCACCTCCATAGAGTGATATGATTCATTTTCCCTTTCTTACTCAGATGGAAGGTCATTATGATATAATTAATTAATTAATATGATACTAATAACATAAATTAAATTCTATTAAATTTTACCATTAATATTTATTTTTCTTTTCTATCTCATTGAAAAATAAAATTATTGCTCATGTGCATGTATGGACTACCACCTCCATTGAACTCTATTTTTAACTTTTAATGACTACCTTACATTGACAGTTTTAAAGATGTATTTAATATAAATAATAAATAAATATTACATGAATATTTTTTAATTCATTATCCCTTGAACATAGTTAACCTATAATGGCTATTTACAAATTAAGGAAAAAACCTCAAGAAGTCCGACATAATCTATTATTATTTTTCAACTAAATAAAACCTAGTTATAAATTAAATAAGGAAGTAAAAATGATAATGTATAGATAATGAAGTTAATTATTAATAAATTTTAAAACTATAATAATTTTATTATTCATGATTTGTAGAATGTTTGAAGATAAATTATATTTATATTATCGGATTTTCTATTGAATTGTGTTTTTAATGTTTCTTTTCCAACCATTTTTTTCATGTGTATATATACTCTTTCCAATGTTTTAGGACTGTTCTAATTTAATCATAAGATATTTTTATATTTTTTACTATTTTTTAAATTATTTTAAAATGTTTTAAAAGGTATTCATTCAATTTTTTGTCTGTATTATTTTTAGCTTCTGTACAATTGTAGGAGAAGTTTTTAGGATGGAAACTCTCGATGGAGTGGTCGGTGGGAACCCTAGCGGAAAGCCGGGGGACGATGGTCCCGCGGAGAAGGATGTAGCTGAACGGAAGGATGAAGATTTGATAGGGCATCGCGACCTATTCAGGCTTTGTGCGAAGTGAGATTAGCTGGATAACAAAGGCATCTCCAACCAGGGGAAGAGCTTTGCTGAGGTTGCCGGGCAGAAGGGAGGCTTCTCCTTTCTAGACTGTGATTCGGAGAATTCGGGATGGATCATTAAGAAGGGACGCGTTGCACACGTCTCTGCAAATCAAGACGCGGTAGAGGAGCGAGTCAAATTATGCAAATTTTCCATAATTGCTAGGGTGATTCTCCCGAAGGGCGCTCGTCCATGGAAATTCCAAGAGCTTACCAGTCGGATGGCGGACATATGGGGATTCAGTGATTGGAAGATGACAGTGATGGGGATGGGCTTCTACCATGTTGTCTTTCCCAATGATGAATGCAAACGCCGCGCCTAGAGCCTGGGGTCTGTCTCTATCAATCCCGAGTTTCTTCAGATTCATGAGTGGGATCGGAATTTCGATCCAAGCTCGATTAGGAACACCTTTACTCAGGTATGGATCCGAATTCACAAACTTAGCTGGCTTTACTGGCACCCTCAGATACTTTGGGACATCGCCTCGTCGGTAGGTAATCCTATTAGGCTAGATAAGCAGATCGATAATCCCAGTTTTGGGCATTATGCCAGAATCCTGGTTGAGGTCGATATGGCCAGCACCTTGGTTGAACAGGTTGTATTTACCACCAGAGATGACAGCTTTAATCTTGATATTGGGTATGAGCGGATGCCCAAGTTTTTTTCCAATTGTCATGTCTTTGGGCATATTCTTTCTGACTGTAATCGGAATAAATTCTGCTCATTCTGTAATGTTAAAGGCCATGATGATATACACTGCCGAAGGAGAGGAAAGGATCAGGGGAAGGTCGAGGCTGCGGCTGTTAAGGATGATCTTCCGAAGCCCACAGAGAATTCCAGTGATGACAGTGATGAGAATAACGCGCTGGAGCCTTTAAATGACAGGAAGGATGAGGAGCAGCAGTGTAAAACTGCTGAGGGTGTGACCCAAAATGTCAATGAACATCTTATTGTGGTCAATATCAGTGATTCTGGCACTCAAGCTGTTTTGAGTGCACAGGACTCACTAAAGGGTAACGAAATTCAGGCGGGCAATGGATCACCTGTTGAAGGTGCGACACAAAATGTAACTAAGAATCTCACTGTGGTCAATAGCAGTGTTCCTGGCATTCAAGCTGCATCGAGTGCACAGGACTCACCAAAAATATCTGGAACTCAGGCTGACAGCGGTCCATCTGCTGTGAATGTCGGAGCCTCCATGGGGAATTAGGAACAGATTGAAGTGGCCACTGGTAAAGCACATGGAAGTGTGCAGGAAGAGGAGTTTTCCCTAGTGCATACTTCGAAGGCTGCAAGGAGGAAACTCCCTGCCACCCTAACTGAACCAGTTAATTCAGATAATCAGTATGCAACCTTGTCTGATGATGATGAAGGTGATCAGGAAGTGGATGAAGCTTCTCCAAATGGATCAAAGGAGGGAAATCAGAAAGTGGAAGACGTAGCACCTGGCTATGCTGGTCCATGCACTAGGCAGCGAGCCTCCCATCAATGAAAGTTTTATTCTGGAATTGCCTTGGTCTTGGGAACTCTCCCACGGTCAAAACCCTGAAGCATATTATCTTGACCAATAAACCAATACGAATTGGAATTGCTGAGCCTAGAATGATGTTTTCCAACTGGATGGCTTTCAAGTGGTCTGTCTTAGGGTACTCCTTCATTGCAGCCAATCAGACTGGTAATGATACAGAGTCCTTATGGGTTTTAAGTCATAATTCTGTTATGATTGAATCTTTTCAAAGCGAGCAGCAATCAGTATCCTTGAACAGCTGCTTTCAGTCAACTCTGTTCTGCGTCACCTTTGTTTATGCTCTTAATCAATATGTTAGGAGAAGGAATTCATGGCGTAACCTAGTGCGAGTGGCTGAAAACATGGACAGAAGGTGTATTGTGCTTGGTGATTTCAACACAGTTTTACGGCCAGAGGAAAAGACAGGGAACAACTTCTGCCGTGCATCAGCCAGGGAGTTCTCCTCCTGTATTGACCAATGTAGAATGATTGAAGTGCCGGTTGTGGGGAATGATTTTACCTGGAACAGGTTTACTCTGAATGGAAGGCAAGCAAGCAGGCTTGACAGATGTCTGGTCCAAATTGATGAGCAAAGTGAGGGATTTGAAATATCTGGAATGACCCTGTCCAGATTGCATTCTGACCATCACCCTATCCTGATTGACATCTGTTTTAGCAACTTCAGATCAGTCCCTCTGCCTTTCAGATTTAATAACGCATGGCTGGTCGTTCCTGGGTGCAGAGAAAGGGTTATTGATGCATGGAAGGAGGTTGTGCAAGGTAGTGCTCTCCACATTCTCCAATGCAAGCTGAGGGCTGTGAAATCTAGAATTAGGGAATGGAGTAAGCAGGCCTTTTCCAATATGGAGCTTGATATCAAAGCGGCTGATGCACACTTGTTAGAGTGTCAAAAAAGACAATATCCTTTGTGATCTTCCTTCTCAGGAGGAGGTCCAGGATGCCTCTAAGCTTGACAAGCTGTTATCTCTCAATGAAAACTTTCTCCGGAATCAGTTCAATGCTAGGTGGCTGAAAGAGGGGGACAGAAATTCAAGACTCTTCCATTGCATGCACAGGGACAAAAAAGTACGAAGGATCCTTAAAGCCTTGACTATTGATGGTAACACATTCACCTCCGAGGATGATATTGCTACGTCTGTGACTGGCTACTTTGAGAAGCTCTACTCTGAATCAGGGGGGGACAACACAGATAGTATCATTAGATGCATTGATCCGAGTCTGGAAGAGGTACAGAATAAAAGACTTATTGATATCCCCACCTCAAAGGAGGTGCATGATTCTCTCTTTTCTCTGAACATGGACAGTGTTGCTGGGCCGGATGGGTTTTCAAGTAATTTCTTCATGTTTTACTGGGACATCCTCCACAAGGAAGTGACTGAAGCAGTGAGGGAATTCTTCTACCACTCCTACATGCCATTTGGGATGAATTCGAATTTTATTGCACTAATTCCCAAGAAGGATAATGCTCTGGACATCAAGGACTTTAGACCTGTGGCGATTGGGAATTCTATACCAAAGGTCATCAGTAAAATTCTGGCTATAAGGCTTGGTGAGATTGCAAAGTCCCTCATTTCCCATAATCAGTTTGGCTTTGTGCCTGGCAGGAACATTCAGAATTGCCACTTCACTGCCTCAGAGTGTGTCAACATTATGCGGACCAAGGTCAAGAATGGCAATATGGCACTAAAGATTGAAATCTCTAAGGCCTTTGACACCATCAGATGGGGCTTCATTTTCAAAGTTTTGAGCATGCATGGATTTTCAATTAAATTCATTGGTCTGGTGCACTCCATTTTAAAAAGTGCTTACCTGTCTATTCTGGTCAATGGTTCACCCAGAGGATTCTTTCAATGTTCTAGAGGTGTTAGACAGGGTGATCCTCTATCTGGCTTGCTCTTCTCTCTGGCTGAGGACTACCTTAGAACCTGCCTCAATGACCTTGTCAATTCTGGGATTTACCAAAGGATGACCTATGGGAGGAATCGTTTCACTCCTTCTCATTTATTCTACGCTGATGATATTCTTCTCTTTTCCAAAGCTGATAGGAGGAATATTTCTTGTATTAAGGTCATCTTCAATCACTATGAAGATGTTGCAGGCCAGGCCATAAGTTGGAAGAAGTCCTTTGTGATTTTTAGTGAGGGTGTCCGAATTGGGAAGCAAGTTAGAATTGCCAGTCACCTTGGGGTAAAGAGGGGGACACTGCCTTTTATTTATCTTGGACTGCCCCTGTTCTGGGGAAGAGTGAAACGTGTCCACTTAGAGGGCATTGCACTCAAAATCAGTAATCAGCTTCCTAGATGGAAAGGGAAGACAATGTCTCAAGCAGGCCGGATCTGTCTTGTGAACTCGGTTATCACTTCGATGTTCGTCCATTCCTTCTCACTTTATAAATGGCCAGCTAACTTGATAAAGAGTCTTTGTGGCATGATCCGGAATTTTTTTTGGACTGGTTCTACACAACAGCGGAAGCTTGTCACTGTAAAATGGGCTGATTGTATTAAACCAGTTTCAAAGGGAGGAATGGGGGTTAAGGATGCAAAGGTCTTTAACGACTCCTTGCTTCAAAATTTTACCTGGAGACTTTTGTCTGGTGGTGATCCCTCTTTGGAATTCCTCAATGAAAGATTTGTTGATAGGCTGCTCAAGAGACAGAAGGTGTATTTGTAGTCCTCTGTCTGGACATCAATAAGGAACTCTTGCTCTTACATTATGTCAAATGCCAAGTGGCTGGTCTGCAAGAATTCGCAGATGAACTGCTGGACGACACAGTGGCTTAATAATCCAATCGAACAATGCATTAATGTTCCTTTGCTGCTGAGGAACCTATCGATTTCTGATTTGCAGGACAATGCACAGGCTCTTGCGATAATTCCAGCTCACCTTCGGAGGGAGATTGATGCATATGAGTATGTTGATTCTGATATCTTGATCTGGAAGCTGTCCCTGAATGGAGTTTTCTCCAGTCGGGATGCTTATATGACCCAATGTGGCGCGGCATGTGGATTTCCTGCTTGGGTTATGGGGGCTAGGAGTTCTTTTATTGCACCAGCCGAGGCCCTTCTTATTTGGCGGATCTGGAAGCAGCTGCTACCCCTGCAATCGGCCTTGCAGCGGACAGGTTTGTGCATCGCCTCGATGTTCTACTTTTTCTTAAATGCTGATGAAAATGCAGACCATATATTCATTCACTGCTCCTTTGCTGGGCGATTCTGGACTTACCTGAAGGATTTGTTCCATTGTGACTTGGCATGCTGCTCGATTAGTACACTTCTGGCTTCGGTTTTCCAGGCTGATTGCAGTGACCAGGTTAAGTCCCTTCTTACCACTGCTGCCATCTCGGCTATTGCTTATCTGTGGAGGGCTCAGAATGCTATTGCCTTTAATAAGGGCTGCCCGTCTTTCAAGGAGGGTATTATGATGATTCACCGGAGTATTATTCTTGCCGCGGTGAATCAAACTGGCTCCATGAACAATAATATGTCTGATTTTCTGTTGCTAAGGACTCTTGGTGTAAGTGGCAGGGAAAGGAAGCCCAGGATGATGAAGTATATACGATGGATCCCACTGATCTCTGGATGGCTCAAGGTTAACGTTGACGGGGCCGCCTCTGGTGCACCTGGACCAGCCGGATGTGGTGGGGTATTCAGGACCTATAGGGGCTTCGTCAAAGGTTGCTTCTTCCACTATATTGGCAGCGGGCATGCAATTGAGGCTGAGTTGTGGGCCATGATAAAGGCGATAAGGTATGCTGATAGGTATGGCTGGCGAAAGCTCTGGATCGAGTCGGATTCTTTTGTGGCGGTGCAGATTCTTAAGGAGCGCTCCAGGAACGTTCCTTGGAGGATGATCCCTACTTGGATTGGTGCCTTGAAGGCTGATGAGCCGCTCTCCATAGAGGTTTCACATGTGTATAGAGAAGCAAACCAAGTTGCGGACGTGCTATCCAAAAGAGCAATCACGGAGGCAAGCTCCAGCTGGTCTTTTGTACTTCCCGACTACTGCGGTAATCTTGCCCTTTGTGATAGGAATGGGGTTGTGTATTCAAGGTTATGTAAGGTCACTTCATCCTGAGTTGCTTTGTACTATTTATGTTTTTATATATCTTTTTGGGAACAGGCTTTCACCTGGCTCTCGGACTTTCTGGTAAGAGAATATCTTTTTAACATATACTAGTTATCTTCCATTTCATAACTGTATAGAAATTTATTATTATAAAAGAATCGTCTAAAAATTTCATAGTTTTTAAAATATGATTATATTCTTATTCATTGGGGATGTTTTATTTTTTATCATTTTTGGAAAGAAATGTATATTATTTTATATTTTTATGTGAAAATAGAAAATACGTTGAATATTATTTAAAATAAGTTTTTTGTGGGTTTTATGATGAAAAAATGAAATATTAAAAAAAATTGTTCATGATATGGTTATAAAAAATTTTAGTTGATGATGAGTTATCTTGATATATCTCTCAAATGCATTGGGTAATGTTCTATTCTTCGAATGGAAAAAGTGGAGATGACCTAGTAGGTTTCTCTTATTGAATTAACTATAAATCAATTATTATTAAATGGTATAAATAAGGGTGAACAAGAGTTACAAATATGTTGTTCTAATTTACCAATTTCTTGATTTCTAGAGGTTCTTATGGAAATATATTTTCTTCATGAGAAAATAATATTGCATAAAATTTAAAGGTGAATTGTTTTCTTGTTTAGGAAATTTTTCATCTGTTTTGTGGTTTCTTTATATGCCTTCATTGGTTTTCAATGATTCCAAAATGGTTTCAAAGTTTTACATTGAGTAAATTTTTATTTTTACATGTTAATATATCTTATTTATCAGATAAATGTATTATTGTGGAAAAGTTGACCATTTTTATGTATTTTAATGATCTTCACTACACTAGTGGGGTTTCATTTCATTTCTAATTTATTGCTAAGATTTTGGTGTTCATCCCACATTTTAAAATGTTTTAATAGGAACAAAGGATGGGTATGAACAATATCAAGGTCAAATTTCCTATTATGGACTTACCTTAAAATAATCAAAAGTTTTATGATTAGAAATAAGGATGTAAATGTAAATCCTTGCTTTTGTGGGAAAAATATAAATTTTGTGGAAGTTTCCACTTCATTATCTAATGATAATTATTTTATTTATATAATTATTTAACCTTAAAAGACCATGGGAATAAAAAAATGTTAAATATTTCTTTCTAAAACCAATATTATTGTGTATTATGGTTATGAAGTATTATAGTTGGTATCATAGAAATTTTTACATGACATTATAGATTATGTGGATATTAAAATACACTTTTATGAAAATTATATTTATAATTATATTTTCATAAAACAACTATTGAATTTTCCCATGATACATTATAAAATCCATGTTTCGACAAAAAGGTTTTTTGTAGAGGAATCAATGAATCTAACAAGTAAGGGATCAAGGGGATAATATCCATCAAAATTAATAACCTATAATTTTTAGAATAAACTTATTTATAGAAGATTAAACTCAATTTACATGGGGTATTAATAGTGCTACCTAAGAAATTTATATATAAAATTATCCATAGTAGAAAATAGTTTTAGTAGATCATTCTAGGAAATAGTACCCAAAACATTCTATTATATATTCAGACCCTATAAAAATGAAGGATAAATAAATAAATTGGAGAATATATTTAAATTATTTGTTTGTATAAAACATAAAATTTTAATTATAGTTATTTTTTAATTTTGATGTTGAATCTGATCGATGGTGGTATAACATATAGAATACTAGGGAAAAGGATGAGATTAATTTCCTTGATTTAATAATCTTTAATGAATTTTTTCTTGAGAATTATTTTTCAAATGTACATTAACAAAAATTTGGAGGGATGTTTTTGGGGATCAATAAAAAAGATGAATAATTAGTTTCATCTCAAAAAAGTAAATTTTACAAGATTTTCTTGAAATACAACAAATATTATTTTGGATCATGGGAAAAAATTAATTTAATTTTCATAGTAATGAACCCATTTATACGAAGAGAGTTGGACTCTCATCAATTTAATGTTTAAAATGACATTGTTTGATGTTTTAAAAAATATGGTATAGTGTTTTTTTGATAAATAAAAACATCGTGAAAATAATAGTAAGATGTGTTCTATATGGAAATAAAAGGATAAGTGTTTAAATGAGAAAGATGTAGTTAACCCACCCCCCTCATGATCAAAATTTTAATAATAAAACATTTTATATATTTGTTGATAGGATCAATAAAGTACTACCAATGTGGTAATATCAGTCATTTGAATAAATATTCAATGATAATTTATTTTATCTGATAGATAATGGGAAAACATATAGTCATACATCGTTGATGTTTCTTTAATTATAATTAATTTTTTCATTATGCTAATGAAATCTCTAGTCGAGTTACATAAGGTGGTAATCATCAATATTGAATGAAGAAAGGCGTGGAAAAGTATTTTACTATTACTATAGAAGATGATGGACTATCAAATGAAGTGTTTTCAGTTACATTACTCATTTATTCTTATTATTCGATATTTTTTTATCTAGGATCTATAAATTATTTTACATTATAAAAAATTTCTAATAAAATGGAAATAAAATCTCAATAAATTATTTTAAAAAATTTGTAAAACACAGTTGGGGTAGTATAAAGGTAATAATATTTTATTGGAATATTACTATTATATTATATTAAATGTTTTAATAAAAATCATATTGGATTGCCTTTATTGGATTTTTATGGTATTCTAGGTATGAATTGGATTTCATTTGATCATACTATTATCGATTTCATATCAAAAAAACAATTTATATTTTTTTAGATTTTGTTTTAATTCATATAAAAGAATGGGTCTAGATCAATGATAGAATATAAATAAGATATGAAATTGGATAAATATGGGAGTGAATGTTTTGTTGAATATATTATTGAAAAGAAATGATATATTTGAAATAGTGATGTTGTAATAATAAATGAATATCTGTATTTTTCCAAAGTATTTTCTGGATGTTATTTTTAATCAGGAAGGGGAATCTATTATTCACTTAGTATATGATGCTAGGATAATTTAAAAACCCCATTATCAAATGGCCCAAGTATAATTTTTTTAATTAAAAACTAAATTACATGAGTTTCTTGATAAGTTTCTAATTCATCCATGAACATTAACTTAGGGTGCCCTAGTTTTTTTATTAAAAACAAGGATTCATATATAATAATTTTTCTTAATTATAGATAAATTAATATGATTGTAGATAAAAATCAGTATATGATTTCTTTTATCAATGACTTGTTTGAACAGCTCTTGGGAGGAATTTTGTTTTCAAAGAATAATATCTTGTATGGGTATAACCAGTTAAAAGTATATGATAATTATATGCTATGAATGGAGTTTCATAGTTATTGGGGGATTTTTAATTTTATGATTACACATTTTGGGTGAAAAATCAACCCTATATATTTATGGATCAAAAGAATAGAGTTTTCGATAATTGTTTTAATTAATGTTTTGATTTTATTACCAAATAATGATTTTTTTCAAATATTTTTTTATAAAAATAAGAAACAAATATACAATTTTCTCAAAACATTAATAGATAATAAATTTAATGGAAAATTTGATAAATATTAATTTCAAATATATAAGATTTTATTCCTTTGGAATATTGTTTACAAATATGGAATAATTATTGATCATACAAAAATTAAATTTGTAGAAGAGTGGAAAACCTATCAAATTTCATAGAAGTTTTATGTTTTATTATATTAGTTGCATATTAATAATAGTTTTTTGATAACGTTGATTAGTTATCTAGAATAAAAACCATGTTAACTCAAAAAGAGTTCAATTCATCTTGGTGAAGGAATGTTATTAATGATTATCAAAATTTAAAATATGATAGGTTAGTTCCATAGGGTTTTCTTTTCAAATAACAAATAGTGAATTTAACATTTATAATGATGAATTTTTAAAATTCCTTGAAAGGCTTTGGATATAGAATAATAATGTAGTTTTTTACATATCACGTCAATTGAAATCCCATAGACTATATTATCCTACACATGGACTTGAACATAATTTAATAGTTTTTTTTATAAATATAGATACATAATTTGTAAGGTGAAAATGTGAAATTTATAATAACTCTAGAATTTTGAAGTATATACTTATTCAAAAAGAGCTTAGCATAAGTTAGATAAGATCATTATAATTGATAATGGATTAAGATTTCATGATTCAATATCATATATGTATATAAAAAAGGTATTTTATGCCTTCATTAAAAAAATATAATGAATCATTGTCTATTCCTTATTTGGAAAATGGTCCCTTAGTTAAGGATTTAATGAATTTTTTCATAGAAATTATACATGTAGGAACACCTTATTATTTGGTTTAGGTGTCAATGCCTTCATCACTATCATATAGGATTAATATTTCTTATAAGGAAATTATATTTTTTATGAATGTAGAGTTTTCAATGAAATTAATTTTTCATGAATTTAGCATTTAAAAAGAATGTGTTGTAATATTTGTAAATAGGTTGTGAATGTCGTGTTATTATTAGGGAATAGTGGAATTATTGAGTCAATATTGTTGCTCTGTAATTTTTATTCATCCTAGAAGCACATATATGTATAGATACATTCAAAAATATTGTAAAGACCTTTAAAATTCAAGGAAATTTTTTTCTTAATTTTCTTTGGAATTTTACAAGAACGTAGTTTCTGACGACACTTGATTCTGAGGCCCGGTGTGCCCAGAATTACTATCCGAAGTTTAGCTCGGGTACGTTCAGTGAACGAACGAGCGGGAATTCCTATCTTTTGAACCGGTGCTCGGAATCGAATTCCGAGGGCACCGATGGAACCGTAGCGCCGGTAACTGCTTTGGAACGCCATTTCCGGAGTTGCGTTTTCACGAGAGAAGATGATAAAAATTTTGGAAGTTTAATTTATAATTTAACTACAATTTATTTTTTCTTTAAGTGGTTTAAGGCTTTGGGTGGATGTTGGGTAACTACCCAGCTTTCCAAGGGAGGTTATGAGGGTGGTGGGGCTAACACGAACCCCACCCCTTCATATTCTTCAACCCCCCTCAACTCACCATTAATTTTTGACAACTTATGTTATTAATTAAGTGAGTTAAGTGTGGATGTTTGAATTTCAAAAGCTTTGTTGAGTTAATAAAATAAGGGACGTGCTTATTTTATTTGGGGACTTGTTGCTTGAGAGGTTTGGGGAGAAAAGCTAAGGGAAGCTAGAAGTTCATCATCTTCTTCGTCAAAGAACACAAAGAATGTGAAGAATTCATCGAACTCTGTTGAAGAACGCCGAGTCCTCGGAGACTGACTACGCGATGCTGTATACCGCAACGGTTCATCTGCGACGTCTTCTTCCGCGACGTCTCCTTCTGCAACATCTCCTTCTGCGATGTCTTTTTCCGCGATGAATCCCCGTTCGACGAACCTCCGTTCAAGCTATGCTCGAGGTAGGGGTTTATTTATTTATTTGTTCGTGAATACTACCTTGTCGTTCTTCGTGAAAATATGACCAAATGATATCAATTAACGAGAGGGGGCCGGACCGCACAAACACAGCCGACCCTCCTCCCTTATCCATGTTATTGTTTCTAATGTGGTTGGAACGGAAATGGCGTGGTGTCGTCGCACCGCGTGGGATCGTGCGGTAAGTAATGCACGGCGCCGTCGCGCCGCGCCGTGAAATTGAACCAAGTCGTGGCGCCGTCGTGCCACCTCGGAGAACCAAATAAACACCGCAGCTGGAGCGGGGCCGCGACGGAGGGGTGGGGCGCCATCACACTGCACCGGACGAATGAAGGCCGCGACCGATACAGGGCCGCGACGTAGCATGGGAACCGGCGGCCGGAAGCGGGCCACCGGTGTCAGAGCAGGGAGGGGACCAGCTGTTTCCGGTCCCGTGGTGGTAGAAACCGGCCGGCCACGGCGGGCCGGCCGGGCAAAGAAAAGCCGGGGGTTCAAACCCCGGCTGGCCAGCTAGCGGTACCCATTAAGGGGAGTCGCGGTTACAAAACGCGGGGGGGGGGGGGGGGGGGGGGCAGCGCCTCCCGAAAATCGAACGGCTCGGCCATTCGGTCGAGCCAGCTGGCGCCGTGCGCCGGGTCACCGCGCCGGGCCGCTGGGCCGGGCCGACCCAGTTCAGGCTGACCCAGGGGGGTCTCGGGCCAGGTCGGTCTGGGCCCGAAACCCCCGTTTTCGAATCCTCTTCAGTCTTTTGCCCATATCTTGGGCTACGTATCTCCGAACAATGCTCCGTCAGTTGCGATGTGATCCTTGGATCGAGACGGTCATTTTGGTATATCGCACTCAAGGTTTCGGAATACTTTGGGTTTGGCCGAGTTGGTTCACACACGAAACCAACCGAGCCCTCAGAGCGGAAACGCTCATAACTTGAGCTCCGGATGTCCGAATGACATGTCGTCGACTTTGTTGGATTCCTCTTAGTGAGACGGATCATTTGGATTACTCTGCCTGAGGTTTGGATGTAGGTGGAGTACGGTCATGTTGGTTTTGCCTTCAAAACCAACCGGGCCCCTGGGATGAAAAAAGCTAATAACTCTCAGACCGGGCACCTGATTGACGCGCTGTCTGCAACGTTGAGTTCCTGTTGACGATACGGAACTTTTGGATACATCAACTCTGGACTATGTGTCAGTTGATGTATCAACCTCTCGGCTCATGGAGCAGACCCTCCCGAACGAGCTTGCTGTGTGTGGGAACCCTAGAGCTGGCTGCGTTTGCGACTGTGACGACGTCGAAGACTGTACAGAGATCCTCTGTGGATTCGACGGCGATGACTACAGCACTCAGCGATCCTACGTGGATCCGTGCTACCGATCTTGTGTGGGTTCGATCCTGTGTGGGTCAGCGCTTAGCGGTTTTGTGTGAGCCAGCGCCTACAGATCCTGTGTGGGTCTGATCCTGTGTGGGTCTTTGCGGGGGTTAGTTACCTATCGATCCTGTGTGGGTCAGACCCTTCCTGGGTCAATACGGGGGTTAGTGCATATCAATCCATTGTGGGTCCGATGACTTAGATGAATCAGTGGATATATCTGATCATCTCTATCGTCATATGAAGAAGTATACCTGTGTGAGCTGAATCCTGTTTTCTTTCCTTTGTGGATTGTGTTGTGCTATCCTGTGTGGATTTACGTTTTGCTTTCCTGTGTGGACTGGGTTGTACTTGAGCTCAGATGTTGGAGCCGAAGGAGAATTGATGACTTAGGTATATGTGTGGGCATATACCTAAGAAGTGTCGGATGTTATTTCTTGATTGTATCTTTCCTTTGTGGATTATCCTTTATGGATTCTGGGAGACCTTCGGGGGTCTCGGGGTCCCTACTGAGTAGCTTATACTCACCCCTGCACGGGCTATTCCCGCACTACGTTGTGTTGGTTGCAGATGACGGACATCGCTGATCATGGATAAGGCTTGCGGAGCAGGATGGTACCTAGAGGTGGACCACTGGCGGGACGTACTCGGAGTGGACGGTTGGACCTAAGGATCTGTGGAGGCTATCTGTACTCACCCATCAGGTGGGAGTCCAAGTGGATGGATTGACACTACAGATTACTTTTTAGTTGTTGTTTTCCCTTTTGAGTTGTACTTTACTTTCAGTTTGGGTTTGTATTCTGGCCCACTTACTTTTCCGCACTTACTGTTGTACTCATTTTTTACTTAGTGTTTACTTCTTCTACTTGCTTACTCTGTGGTGTTTGTTTATTTTACAAAGGAAATGACTTCCCTTTTTACCGGGATTTATGCCTTGCTTCTAGTTGCCAGCCCCTGGCCTATGGAAGGCAGGCTTGGGGAAGTCACGACACGAGCCCCGAGGATGGGTCATGACAAATTGGTATCGGAGGGAGGTTTGGTTCTACCACAGAACATGGGACTTTGATCTTTTTCTATGTGAAGCAATAGTGTTAAGTGTATTGGGTGTGGTTATCAGTCCAGGGAGTCCAGTGTTGGTGCGGCGGCCGACGTATCCGTACACCAGGACCCTGATTTCTAATTTCCGACTTAAAGCACGAAAACATTGATTGCATGTGTGTTTCAAGTTTTCTATGTGATTACTCTATGTCAGCTCACCAGGTATACTGTTTGACCGTGATGCACCTATTTCTTTTCAGTATGGCCCCACGACGGCAGCCAGATAGGGTTTCGAGAGTTGTGTGTGACGAACGCCCACTGAGCGAAGAGGCCTCGGTGCAGGGCCCTTTGACAGCTGAGGCACCAGAGGTACCTTTACCCGCCGAGCCACCGATGCTTCCAGCCCCAGCCGCTGACGATGCACGTCGCCTTCGTGCACTGCACGAGTTCCAGCGCCAGGGACCGCCCAGGTTCCACAGGGAGATGGACCCCCCAGGCAACCGAGGACTGGCTGGAGGCAGTTGTACGAGTTTTCCGGTTAGTGAGGACACCAGCAGACCTCATGGTGATCCTCGCAGCGAGCCTACTGCACACGACAGCAGGCAGATGGTGGAGCTTGATGCTCCAGGTGCACGATGAGGCATCTCTACTCTAGATGGACTTTGAGAGCCTCTTCCGCTCGGAGTTTGTCCCAGCCACCCTCCGTGCGGTGCACATCCAGGAGCTTCTACAGCTGCGGCAGGGCAGCTTGACGGTCGCCCAGTACTCGGCGAGATTTACCGATCTCTCGCGCTACTCGACAAACATGGTACGGTACCCATTCTTCCATGCCTGGACCTTTGAGCAGGGATTGAGACATGAGATCAGGGAATCGCTGATCTCCCTTAGTATTCCGACTCAATCAGGAGTACTGGAGCGAGCCATTTTGATCGAGAGCTTTCTTGCTGAGCCTTCTTCAACAGCGAGACCTACCGTGGGGCGGTACGTAGTAGAGTCTTCTGCAGCAGGCAGTCGACGAATGACTCATGGGTCCAGGCAGACCAGACCCTCAGGCAGACGACCTCAGGACACTGGCTCAGCTGTGCGGGGAACACAGCGCAGGTCCAGTCTTTCGAGAGGCATGCAGTGCTACTCATGCGGCGGGCAGGGCCACATGGATCGTGATTGCCCAACCCGCAGTTCCGAGGAGCAGAATACGGTTGAGGGACCACCGAGGCAGAGGCAGAGGGTCGACCGTGGCTGTCTGCAAGGAGCAGGTGGATGAGGCAGAGGAGCAGGCCGAGCATCAGGTGGTGGGTGACGCTTTGAGGCTCTACCACCACCACCACCAGGAGGTCCACCCCGACCACAGGGAGCTGTCGGGCAGAGACAGGCACAACTCTAGGCAGCGGAGGCCTACGGCCACGGTGTGCCTGAGATGATTTGAGTCACTATCTGTGTCTATTCCACCCTTTTTGCAGTTCTTATAGACACAAGAGCGAGTCACTCATTCATAGTCGCAGCCCTTGTTCGGAGCTCGGAGATTCCGATAGAGCCGTTGGCTCGATCCTTACGGCTAGAGACTCTTATGGGAGAAGACTCGACAATTACGCACTGGTGCCAGCAGTGTGAGCTTACTCTAGGAGGCGAGAGCTTCGGCTGGGATCTTCTTGTAGCGGCGTCGAGGCCTTACGACGTCATCTTATGCATGTATTGGTTATCTACAGTCCATGCATAGATTGACTGTATTAGGTGCATGGTGCGATGTGTACTCACCAACGGGAGCAGGTTCACCTTCACCGGCGAGAAGGGAGCCTTTGCAGCACAGGATGGACTCTCGCAGAGGAGAGGACAACCCATCACTCATCAGTTGGCTAGTCTCATCCTAGGATTAGTTGGCGTGCGGAGTCCTGGTTTTCCTGCAGTGGTGGATTAGTATGCAGACGTCTTTCCCGACGACGTTCCAGGCCTACCTCCTCACAGAAAGGTAGAGTTTTATATTGACCTGTACCCTGGGACAACCCTGATATCGACTCCAGCATATCGTATGGCCCCTTCCGAGCTTCGAGAGCTACAGGTACAGTTGGAGGACTTGCAGGGCAAGGGGTTCATCCGACCAAGTGTTTCACCCTGGGCTTCCCCGATATTGTTCGGCAAGAAGGCAGATGGGAGCTTGCGACTTTGTGTCGACTATCGTTGCCTGAACCAGGTGACAGTGAGGAACAAGTATCCGCTACCGAGGATTGATGACCTCTTCGATTAGCTCAAGGGAGCACGGTGGTTCTCAAAGATAGACCTCAGGTTAGGCAATCATCAGCTCAGAGTTCGAGACGAGGACATGAAGAAGATGGACTTCAGGTGTCGGTATGGACACTATGAGTTCTTGGTTATTCCATTCGGCGTAACCAATGCTCCAGCAGTGTTCATGGCCCTCATGAACAGGATCTTTCAGCCATACCTTGATCGATTTGTCGTGGTCTTCATCGACGACATTTTGATTTACTCGATGACTGAGGAGGAGCACGCTTACCACTTGCGGGTTGTTCTAGACACACTATGAGAGCACCAGCTTTATCTCAAGCTCTCGAAGTGTCAGTTCTGGATACGCGAGGTCCACTTCTTGGGACACGTAATCTCTGAGGTGGGAGTTGCGGTGGATCCTGCGACGATTGAGGCAGTGCTAGCTTGGGAGCCACCTAGGAGTGTGACAGTGGTGCGGAGTTTCTTAGGACTAGCTGGATACTACCAGAGATTTGTGCTAGACTTCTCTAGAGTTGCGGCACCACTCTCAGCTTTTACAAAGAAGGGTAAACCCTTTGTGTGGTCAGACAGATGTCAGTAGAGCTTCCAGAAGCTGAAACAGAGATTGACCAGCGCACCTATCATGTGGTTGCCTGAGGAGGGAGTAGGTTACGTAGTCTGCTACGATGCATCAGGGACTAGACTCGGATGTTTCTTGATGCAGGAGTGGTCCATGATCTCCTATGGATCACGTTAGTTGAGGTTGCATGAGCAGAACTACGCTACCCACAGCCTGGAGTTAGCAGCAGTAGTCTTCGCTCTGAAGACATGGCGACACTACCTGATGGGCGAGCGCTTTACAGTCTTTTATGACCATCAGAGTCTTAGATACATCTTCTTTCAGAAGGACCTGAATCTGAGACAGCTGTGATGGCTCGAGTTCCTCCAGGACTGTGACTTTGAGATAGTCTATACTCTTGGGAAGGGGTACGTGGTAGTCGATGCTCTCAGCAGGAGGACGGGCATTAAGCTACTTGAAGAGGCAACAGAGCAGCTAGCCTATTTGTAGATATCCTTCGTAGATAGAGATGGAGCAGCCTTCCTTCAGTCTCTCACAGTCACCCCTCCACTACTGCAGCGGGTCAGAGAGGCACAAAGTGGGGACACTGACTGTGAGACACGGTGTGCACAGATATCCTCAGGACATGCACCTGATGGTTTCTCCTTTGGAGCATAGCACGACATCCTTTTCAGAGAAAGTACCTTGGTACCAATTGCTTTATGGGAGGAGGTGCTGAGAGAGTTTCACACTTCTCATTTGGCGGTACATCCTAGAGTGGTGAAGATGTACCAGGATCTCAGACGACAGCACTGGTGGCTGGGCATGAAGAAAGTTGTGGCAGAGTTCGTCTCTCGATGCCTCACCTGCCAGTAGGTGAAGGCAGAGCTCCAGGTACCAGCAGGCTTGGTACAGCCTTTGGAGGTCCCGGAGTGGAAGTGGGACGGCATATGTATGGACTTCCTGTCTGGACTTCCACACACTTCCAGAGGTCACGACTCCATTTGGGTGATTGTCGACCGACTCACCAAGTCGGCACACTTCTTACCCATCAGAGAGTAGGGCTCAGTGGAGATCTTGGGACGACTTTACGTTCAGAAGATTGCTCGACTTCATGGTGTGCCATCATCTATCGTCTCCGATCGAGATGCTCGCTTTACTTCCCGGCTTTGGATGGGGTTGCAGGAGGCATTCAGGACACAGCTACGTCTGAGCACAACCTTTCACCCTTAGACGGATGGTCAGACGGAGAGGACCATTCAGACTCTCGAGGACATACTCCGCGCATGTGTCCTCGACTTTGGTCGCAGCTGGGAGGACCACCTACCCTTGGTGGAGTTCACCTACAACAACAACTACCACTCCACCATCGGGATGGCACCATATGAGGCGTTGTACGACCGACCTTGCAGATCTCCTTTGTGTTAGAAAGACCCTGGGGAGTCAACACTTGTGGGACCGGAGATGGTCCAGGCCACGACAGAGAAGGTCCAGGTCATCCAGGAGCGGATGAGGACAGATCAGAGCTGGTAGAAGTCATATGCTGACAGGAGGCGGAGGCCACTAGAGTTCGAGGATGGTGACCACGACTTCTTGCATGTCTCACCTCGACGTGGATTACGGAGATTTGTCCGGGGCGGCAAGTTGTCTCCACACTTCATCGGACCATTCCAGGTCCCCAGCAGTATTGCCGAGGTAGCTTATCGCCTGGCTCTACCACCTCAGTTGCACCGGGTGCACGACGTCTTCCATGTATCTCAGCTGAGGAGATACGTGCACGACCCGACACATATCATTTACCATGGGGAGCTTGACGTTGATGATGGGGAGACTTTCGCGGAGGTATCGATGGAAATCGAGGATCTACAGGAGTGGGTCTTGTGTGGACGGTCAATTCCTCTAGTGCGCATCAGATGGCAGCACGGGAATCTCCAGGAGGGATCTTGGGAGCGGGAAGCGCAGATGCGTGCTCAGTACCCACATTTGTTTCCCTAGTCTTCGATGTATCTTTACGGGGACGTAAAGACCTGAGGTGGGAGTAATGTAAAGACCCGTAAAAATCAAGGAAAATTTTTTCTTAATTTTCTTTGGAATTTTACAAGAACGCAGTTTTTGACGGCACTTGATTCCGAGGCCCGGTGTGCCCGGAATTTCTATCCGAAGTTTAGCTCGGATACGTTCAGTGAACAAACGAGCGGGAATTCCTATATTTTGAACTGGTGCTCGGAATCGAATTCTGAGGGCACCGATGGAACCGTAGCACCGGTAATTGCTTAGGAACTCCATTTCCGGAGTTGCGTTTTCACAAGAGAAGATGATAAAAATTGTGGAAGTTTAATTTATAATTTAACTACAATTTTTATTTTCTTTAAGTGGTTTAAGGCTTTGGGTGGAAGTTGGGTAACTACCCAACTTCCCAAGGGAGGTTATGAGGGTGGTGGGTCCCACACGAACCCCACCCCTTCATATTATTCAACCCCCCTCAACTCACCATTAATTTTTGACAACTTATGTTATTAATTAATTGAGTTAAGTGTGGATGTTTGAATTTCAAAAGCTTTGTTGAGCTAATAAAATAAAGGAGCTGCTTATTTTATTTGGGGACTTGTTTCTTGAGAGGTTTGGGGAGAAAATATAAGGGAAGCTAGAAGTTCTTCATCTTCTGCGTCGAAGAACACAAAGAACGCGAAGAACGGATCGAACTCTGCCGAAGAACGCCGAGTCCTAGGATACCGACTACGCGACGCCGTATACCGCGATGGTTCTTCCGCGACGTCTTCTTCCACGATGTCTCCTTCCGCAACATCTCCTTCCACGACAACTTTTTTCACGACGAATCCTCGTTCGACGAACCTCGGTTCAAGCTACGCTCGAGGTAGGGGTTTACTTATTTATTTGTTCGTGAATACTACCTTGTCGTTCTTCGTGAAAATACGACCAAATGCTATCAATTAAAGAGAGGGGGCTGGACCGCACAAACACGGCCGACCCTCCTACCTTATCCATGTTATTGTTTCTAATGTGGTTGGAACGGGAATGGCATGGTGTCGTCGCACCGTGTTGGATCGTGCGGCAAGTAATGCGCGGCGCCGTCGCGCCACGCCGTAGCGTAGCGTCGGAGAACCGCAAAAACACCGCGGTCAGAGCGGGGCCGTGGCAGAGGGGTGCGGCGCCGTCGCGCTGCACCGGACGAATGAAGGCTGCGGCCGATACTGGGCCGCGGCGGAGCATGGGAACCAGCGGCCGGAAGCGGGCCACTAGTGTCAGAGCAGGGAGGGGACCGGCCGTCGCCGGTCCCGTGGTAGTAGAAACCGGCCGGCCAGGAAAGGAAAAGCCGGGGGTCGAAACCCCCGGCCGGCCAGCTAGCGGCCCCCATTATGGGGGGCAGCGGTTTCAAAACGCGGGGGGGGGGGGGGGGGGGGTAGCGCCCCCCGCCAACCGAATGGCTCGGGCGTTCGGCCAAGCCAGCTGGTGCCGCGCGCCAGCGCGCCGGGTCACCGCACCGGGCCACGCCCAGCCGAGCCGACTTGGACCCGGGTCGGGTCGATCCGGTTCGGGCTGTCCCAGGGTGTCTCGGGCCAGGTCGGTCCGAGCCCGAAACCCCCGTTTTCGAACCCTCTTCGGTCTTTTTCCCATATTGTGGGCTATGGACCTCCGAACGACGGACCGTCAGTTGTGATGTGATCATTGGATCGAGACGAACGTTTTGGTATATCACACTCAAGGTTTCAGAATACATTGGGTTCGGCCGAGTTGGTTCATACACGAAACAAACCGAGCCCTCGGAGCGAAAACGCTCATAACTTGAGCTCCGGACGTCCGAATGACATGCCATCGACTTTGATGGATTCCTCTTAGTGAGATGGATCATTTGGCTTAATCCGCCTGAGGTTTGGACGCAGGTGGAGTACGGTCAGGTTGGTTTTGCCTTAATAACCAACCGGGCCCCTGGGACGAAAAGGCCAATAACTCTCAGACCGGGTGTCTGATTGACGCGCCGTCTGCGACGTTGAGTTCCTGTTGACGATACGGAACTTTTGGATACATCAACTCTGGACTATGTGTCAGTTGATGTATCAGCCTCTCTTCTCATGGAGCGGACCCTCCCGAACGAGCTTGCTGTGTGCGGGAACCCTGGAGCTGGTTGCGTTTGCGACTGTGATGACGTTGACGACTATTCAGAGATCCTCAGTGGATTCGACGGTGACGACTACAGCACTCAGCGATCCTATGTGGATCAGTGCTACAGATCCTGTGTGGGTCTGATCCTATGTGGGTCACTGCTCAGTGGTCTGTGTGAGCCAGCGCCTACAGATCCTGTGTGGGTTTGATCCTGTGTTGGTCTTTGCGGGGGTTAGTTACCTATCGATCATGTGTGGGTCAGACCCTTCCTGGGTCATTGCGGGGGTTAGTACCTATCGATCCTTTGTGGGTCCGACGACATAGATGAATCAGTGGATATACCTGATCATCGCAATCTTCATACGAAGAAATATAACTGTGTGAGCTTAATCCTGTTTGCTTTCCTTTGTGGATTTTGTTGTGCCATCCTGTGTGGATTTACGTTTTGCTTTCCTGTGTGGACTGGGTTGTACTTGAGCTCGGATGTTGGAGCCGAACGAGAATTGATGACTTAGGTATATGTATGGGCATATACCTAAGCAGTGTCGGATTTTACTTCGTGATTGTATCTTTCCTTTGTAGATTATCCTTTGTGGATTCTGGGAGACCTTCGGGGGTCTCGAGGTCCCTACTGAGTAGCTTATACTCACCCCTGCACGGGCTATGCTCACACTATGTTGTGTTGGTTGCAGACGATGGACTGCGCTAATCGTGGATGAGGCTTGCGGAGCAGGACGGTACCTGGAGGTGGACCACTAGAGGGACGTACTCGGAGTGGACGGTTGGACCCGAGGAGCTGTGGAGGCTATCTGTACTCACCCTTCAGGTGGGAGTCCCAGGGGACGGCTCGACGCTGCGGCTTACTTTTCAGTTATTGTTTTCCCTTTCGAGTGGTACCTTACTTTCAGTTTGGGTTTTTATTCTGGCCCACTTACTTTTCTGCACTTACTGTTGTACTCAGTTTTTACTTAGTGTTTACTTCTTCTTCTTGCTTACTTTGTGGTGTTTGTTTACTTTAAAAAGGCAATGCCTTCCCTTTTTACCAGGATTTACGCCTTGGTGCTAGTCGCCAGCCCCTGGCCTATGGAAGGCGGGCTTGGGGTAGTCACGGCACGAGCCCCGAGGACGGGTCGTGACAAATATTATTAGTGGGATAGAATAATGAAATATATGGCTAATTTTAATGGTAATGTTCTGAAAAATTATATGGTTAAACAAGAGCAACAATTAACAAAAGGAATTTTTTCCAGCCATTTTTAGTTCTAGAATGGAAATGGTAGAATATATCAATGTATTTTTTATCGAATTATGTAGTGAGTTTTAAGGAAATGATTCCATATGAGATATTTTTTATCAATTCAATAAATATATGTATTTTATTCCTATTTGAGATAATTTTGTATTTGGATAAAATTTATATAAATTATCTCTAAGAGATAGTTAGACTACATGGAATCAATCTCTCTATTATATCTAATTGTGATCCATGTTTTTCCTCTAATTTTTAGATGACCTCAAAATTTATCATATATAGAATTAAATTTCAATGTTTCTTTTATTCATAAATATAATGAACATGAACAGAAAATGATTTATATTATGGATGATACTCTTAAATGTTACTCATTTTATTATCATGGATTTCAATATTAAGATATTTCATTAGATTTTTTTTATAATAATGTTTTTCAGACCATTTTATATGCAGAATGTTTTGAGGACATATATAGAAAAAAGTGTCAAACCCCATGTTATTGGGATGAGGTTGATGAGTAGAATTTTCTAAAACATGAACTGGTGGAAGAAATATTCGAGTAGGTATATATGATTATGTAGATGATGAGGGAATCACACAGTATGAAGAAGAGTTATAAATATAGCAGGTGTAAAGACCACTCATTTGAGGTTGTAATTCATTTTTAATGAAATGTATTACTTTAAATGTGTTATAAATTTTAATATAATGGAAATTTAAGACCCTGAATTATTAGAACATAAAATACTCTGAAAATTAGGATGATTTTATTGTCATTTAGTCTTACCTATATGTTTGTATCAACTGCATGGTGTGTTTTATGTTTCACTAATAAAGAAATATATATTGGATAAATCTCACGTTTTGAGCTCTAAAGTTGTATAATTAGCATATAAATTTTCATTTAAATAAATAAATATTATATTTTAGATCTTTGGATAAAGTTACTTTTTAATTATGTGATTAAATAGGATATGGATTTATAGAAGAATCACGTAATTTGGTAAAAAAATTAGAATCTGAAAAAGTTTTTGAAAAAAATAACCTCACTTTCTTACGTAAAGAATAAAATTATTAGGATGAAATTTATTAAAGTTGCAATAATGTGATAGCTCACTTAATCTTATTCATTATTCAATATTATGGAATATATGAAATCATTTTATTGATTTATATTCATTATTGTTTTATAAATTATTTCATTTTTATTTTTCTATCAATAAATGAAATAATAATAATTATAAAAAATTATTATAATATGATTTATATTGATTTATTATAAATATAAATTTACAATTTGTATGAATTTAATTTAATGAAACTCTCTTTGTCTTTGATGTTATCATATAAAAATTAGCAAAATGTTTTTTTGTATTCAATTAAAATTGTTTATTTTTGGATTTCATATGGTTCTTTTATGAAATCAACATGATGTAGTCTTGACATAAAATTTTATAAAATATTTAAAATTACCAAAAATTTGTTTACAGAGAAATATAATACATTTAAAAATATTTTTTTAATTGGGAAACCTATTCATGTCTTTTTGAAACTAAAGTTATATTTTATTCTAGCTAAAGAATATTTTTGGATCTTTACGTTTAATTTTGTGGTTGGAAGGCTCCATTTAGTTTTCCAATGATCCAAATATATTATAAATTTATATTTTGAAATTTTAATCATAATAATGTGTTCAAAACCAATAATATTCATAATTTTAGGGTAAAATATTTTCTACACGTAAATCAGTTATTTTTCTTAAAAATGTTTTCATGAATTTACCGTACTTATATGAAAATATACCTATAAGTATAATTGAAATTTGATGTGAAAAAAAAAATCCTTATTTGTAGTCATAATTTAAACAAATATAAGTATAAAATTATATTTCCTCAAATAATTAAATTTCCTAGGTAAAAATTTATATATTGTTGGTAATGGATAAAATGGGTGAACGGGGTTAAACTAATAGATAAGGTTTAAAATATCTATAAAAAATTTCTAAATGGGATTGGTCTTCTGTAATTAACCCAAATATCTTATTTTCATTATTATTGGTTTTCCATTGATCCAATTTCCCGTGATTCAGATCTATGTATTTTATGATTTTGAAAAATTATAAGAGTGTCACATCCCTCCACTACAAAATGGAACCTCCTATACACACATAATTACAATAAATAATAAAAATAAATTGAGGAATATCTAACTAAATAACATTCCAAAACTCATCAAAAAATATTATAGGTCATTTTTCATCATAGAAGAGGAATGCTAGAAGGCTTATTGTGTAATCCATATGAAGTTATTCAGGTGGGAGTTAAAATCCCCAAACGAACTCTTTCACATTTATTTATGCATATAAATCTTTAAAATGTGTTATAAAAACTATTAAATAATTAAATTAATAGCTTCACAATACTGAAATTATAATATATTTATGGAAAATCTATTTTCTTCCCCTTTTCCATAATATTGGAAATTAAAGCATATCCCACGCTTATGTAGAGATTATAATCTCCAAGAAATGATATTTTTTTTCATAACCTCTTATCATGACCTGTTATAGTGATTAAATTAGTGAATATATATTATATTTATTAAATTATCATTATTCTTTAAATATAAAGTATTATCCAACTTCTTACCCTCCCATTAGTTTAAAAATGATATCATCCATGTACATATGTGTGGGCTACCACCTAAATGAAGAAATGTGAGGAATTTTTCATTTATTCCTAACATTGATGGTCATTTAGATAGATTTAATAAATTAATATGTTACTTATAAAAAAATATGATTCTATAAAGGCAAAATATTATTAATTTTATTTATCTTTTATCTCTTATAAATTGAAGATTTTACTCATGTGTACGGGTGTACTACCACCTTAATTGAATGACATGTTTCACTTTTCAAGACCCATTACATGGTCAGTTTAAAAGTTTATTTAATTTATAAATATAATTATTATTACATTAAATGTATTTTGAAACAAACATCCCTTGACCACAATTAAACTATAATGTTTTTATACAAATTAAATACTGAACATCATAGAAATATCATATATAAACTTAAATAATTTAGTAAAAAAATAAAACAACAAAATAAATGAAATAAAAATGAACAATGATAATGGAACAAATATAAAAATGATTAATATTTAAGTAATAAATTTTTATAATATATTTATCTCATATTGATAGAGTATGAATACATATTGAACTTAAGGTAAGGTATTTTTTGTTAAAACATTAATATAATGTTTTCTCTCTAAACCTTTCCCATCCACATCCAAATAATATTAAATTATTCTGGAATATAATTTTATAAAATTGAATAATTAATATAGATAATGTTTTACTATTTTTTATCTTTATTTTCAGATTAATAAAAAAATAATATTATCAATTTCTTCTATATAGGATATATTTTAATTTGTTCAAAAGTGAAAAAAGAACATTTTAATATTATACATTGCTTGAATGAATTTTCCCACCTCCATAGACATTATTTTTTAAGAGTATTATTCATGTTATCATGTTTTTTAAAACATGATTATATTCTTTTTATTTTTGATATTTCACTTCATTATGTGTTTTCAAAAGAATGGGATATTTCTTAGAAAATTAATGAAAAAATGGAAAGTTCTCTACATATTATTTCTAATGAGTTTTCATGGGTTTAATGAAAAATGTATAAAATATTCTAATTATATTTTTCATAGAATGGTACATACTAATTATAGATTATTAAAAGTGAGATTGATATATCTAATGATGAGGGGAGATCTCATTATATATCAATAAAGTGTTGGGTAATGATTTAGCATTCAAAGGAAAAAATGATGGAAATATAAACGTATATTATTCTTGTATAATTAATCAGGAATCAGTTATTAGAGAAAAAGATAATTAAATATGAACCCATGTTGTGAATATGATTCTCTAAGATAATTATATTATTCTTTCGAAGGGGTTTTATGGAAATATATAGGTTTCATGAATAATGAAATGTAAATGGCCATTACACAATAAGGTTTTTCATTTCAAGGAATGTTTTTATGAGTTCTAAATTATCTCAATATTATTTCATGGTTTTTCTAGGATAGCTAATGGGTTTATATATTTATGTTTTAGAGAAGCCTGATTTTAACTTATGGATGTGTTTTATTTAAGACATGAATGTTTTATTATGAGGAAGGAAAATATTTTCATGGGTTATCATAGTTTTCACTACTATAGTAAGTTTCCTTTATTTTTATATCCCTTAATATCCATTTTGTGGTCATCCCTTGATTTCAAATGTTTTTCACATTATAAAAACCCTACACTATATTTCATATTTACATAGGATTTGTTACATAAACAAGAACTTAATACAACCTAGAAGATCAATATTTATAGTGTTTTGCGGAATATAAACATTACATGGCAACTTAATACATAAAAATACAACATATATGTTGAAAAATTATATTACATTACCATGACATTTATTCGTACATAGCACTGCATGGGATAACCTGAGGAAATATATAATAAAAGGGTGAGGTATAAATCCCAGTAATAGATTAAACAAGGAACAAAATAAAAAATACCATACATGTTAGTAAATGGACATATCAATGGATTATAAGATAAACATGAACTTAAAGTCATGATATAGCATGATCGTAATACTTGGAAATGTAGAAACAACATAAAACACTGCATCATAAACATAAATGAATTAGTTAACCCCATTTCCCTATATGATTGAAAAAATCCTACAATATAATAAGGTAAATCCCTTTCTCAAAATGATGTATCATGATACTAACCATTACCCAATGCATTAGATTGCTTTCAGATTTCACCCTTTATAAACATTTCAATCTCCTAATTAAGTGTGCCACATAGATCATATAACATGGATTTATTCAGCATAATCATTTATTAGATGATAATGGAATGTGGAATAAATACAGTAAATTATATAATAAATAATTGTAATTGCATAATGGTGAATAACCATGATATAGAAATGGGCATGGTATTCACTACATGATGATTTTGGCATGCAAAATCATGGTGCAATATCAGCAGCCTAACGACATGACATAAAAATTCATAAAAATGAATGATGAGAGGGAAATGGTTCTCTCATCATATTTACATGAAATTTAAATTAAGGGGGTTATACAAATACATTACCCAACATAAGTAATTTGGAAATAGAATGCGTAACATAATAAAGATACATGAATAAATAATTGAAATGGGATAACTCTTACAAAATTTTGGCATGGTAACTGCTATACATGGGAGGGTTTAATGAGATATAAATAGGTGTCCCATAATAAATAAAGTTATAATGGTTGTATGGGGGAGGTTATAAAACATACCCCATCATTTTTTATTGAATAATTAAAGTGTATAATAGTATAAGGTATCTTGGACAAAAATGAGAAAGGAAGGAAACACTTAGTTGGATGTTTGATCCCAATGGCATGGGAAATGATTCTTGGGGGCTTCAGTGCACCTTGGGGGAGTATATAGAGTGGATAGTGGAGTTAATAAGTGATTCAAGGAGTATTAGTGAAGTGTAATGGGTGATTGGGTGGGATTATATATAAAATGAGAGGGGAATATTTAATATTTCACAAACTCAAGTTTTAGAATCTATATAATAAAATATTAAAAACCACAAACCTTACCTAGATTTTCCCAATGGTTTTTTTCCAATTAAGAGTGTAAAAAATTATTTTATATATCCAATTTCCGAACATATTAAAATATCAGCCTTGCATTTGTGTAGGTGAGTCACATTATTAATGAAATGAATTGAAAATCAAAAAATATATTATACATTTTGGGGGATTCACTATTGCTTTATAAAATAAGTAAAACATATATAAAATCACATTATTTTAATGTTAAAACATATATTATCCCGATAATATTCCTTATTGTATTTATTACATAATTTTTGGGTCATTATGAAGTCAGAAAACACATATTTTCTTTATACGATATTTAATGTTTACCCAAAAAATTGATTCTCATAAAATTATGAAAAAATAACCATTTTATAATTTCGATGTCCTGATTCCAAAAATAATATTCCTTTTATCTAAATATTTTTATAAAAGTATGAATTAACACTTTTAAAATGAAAATATAGAATTTTTGAAAATTCAATGGTTTTGAAGAAAATATTTTTCAAACCATAATAAAAAACATTTGATTTAAAAAAATATATATACTCACTGATAATTAATAAAACTATTTTGAAAATAATATTTTTTTGAAATATTATTAATTTCAAAAATTAAATAATTACATAATCAAATCTTTAAAAAATACACTTTCTGGTAGATTGTATAAAAATATAATTCTTATTAGACTGAGTACCTAATCATTTTCAGATAAGGAACTGATATAATAATCATTTATAATAATTTTTTTAATATTATTATTAAAAATATATGTTTAATAAAAATATATTTATATATTTCTCCAAATGACCATTTTTACCCAAATAACCAATTTATGAAATTCATGATTTTTTTAAGAAAGACTGTTCTCATAGAGGAATTGATAGAATAAGAATTTAATTTATAAAAAAAAGATTACAAAATAAGTAACTCATACCTTTTTACATAACCCCTTTTAACACCCACATAATACATAAGTGTAAGTTTTGCGATGGTGATAGACTCTTGGGGTGGCACTACTAATATCACCCAGGTGGTAATCTCTATTAACTTGAATATATCCCATAGGAGATTCTGTTCAATCCTAATGTGTTGAAGCTTGGCATGTTCATGGTCAGGAATGAATCTCAATGAAACTACCTCATTTCCGAGATCTAAAAATGATCTTTCTATAGCCAGAGTCTATTTGATGAGGTCATCCTCTCCATTGTCTATGTCAAAAAGATTTGTTTTAAATATTATACTCATATCAGCTATGTGATCTCTATTTAATTACTATATTATCAATTTCAATGATATACAAGGGTCATTTAAACCCAAAAATAATAAAAAAAAGAGTGCATGAGTCTTCTATATCCATAATACATTAAATGAAATGTAATTTTATTCATAATTGACCGGGTCATTACAACCTTCCCCCATTAATAAATTTCTCCCTTGAAATTTCATTTTACCACACTAAAATAGATAAGGGTAACTCTACCTCATCACTTCCTGTGGTTCCTACGTTGTTTATTCAAACATTATGTTTCAAAACATCACCTTGATGAGGGGAACCATCTTATTTTATAGAACATTTTATCTATAATGTATGATCATTACCATCTTCTCTTCATAAGAGAGGTCATTATCGAATAGTACCACCCCTGGATTGAGTACATGTGACGGGTCAGGTATGTACTTTATCAAGAGTGATACATTGAATAAATCATGTACTTGAGATAGGTTTTGTAGGAGTGCTAGTCGATTTGCCACTTTTCTGATGAAATAATGTATCTCAGAAGGGATGATATGCCTAGGAACAAGATTTACCTTCTTCCCAAATCTCATCACTCTCTTCCATTAGATATGTGATGGAAAAGAATATCTCAAACAAAAAACTCTTGGTCTCATTGAGAATTGTTTTCATAACACTTTTTTCAAATTCAAGCAGCTTTGATGTGCTAGAGGATGGTATTAACCTTCTCAACCATTTCATCCACCATTTCTTTATGTAGAAGTTTTCACTCCCCAAATTTATCCCAACATGTCAGTGTTCTTCATATATTCAAATAAAGGGATCCATAATGAGCTATTTGGATTCATGATTGGATTCTATTATTTTAATAGAACTCAAGCATAATAATATGTTGATTACATCCTCCTTTGAAATATATTAGGTATTCGCTCAACCTTTCCTAAGGTGTTTTCATAGTCTGCTTAGATTGAACAACAGATTGAGGATGATTATCCACACCGAAGTTTAACTAATCATTCAGAGATTATTGGAAACTCTTCCAGAACATAGTGGTTAAACTAGGATCTCGATCGGATACAATCTATAGTGGTGCACCATACAGCCTTACCACTTCACTAATGTATATCCATGTCAATTTATGTGATGAGAAATCCTCCTGAATTACAATCAAGTGTGCAGCCTTTGTAATACAATCCACAACAACCTAGATAGCATTGTTTTCTATGGATGTCTTCAGAAGTCTGGTGAAAATGTCCACTGTGATAGTCTCCCATTTCCATATTGGAATGGGTAATGGTTGCATCATCCATATATACTTTTTTCTCATAGCCTTCACATGCTAACATAATAGGAAATAAGATGAATATTCGGTGATCTCCTTTTTTAGGTTATCCAAACAATAATTCTCTCATATATCTCGATACATATTTGTGTTTCCTGGGTGAATGAAGAAATTTGAACGACATGCATCATCCAAATGCTATTTCTTTAACAACATATTTAATGGAACACATCGTCTTGACTCAAATCTCACAACTTCATCAACATTAATATTGGACTCCAAGTATTTCCCTTTTCTAATAGTTTCCACTTTCTTATGGAGTCCCACATCCATTGTTAGAGTATCTTTCAACCCCTCTAAAAGAGATGGTTGAGTAATAATATGTGAAATGATTGATTGGGTTCCTTCTTTTTTCATTCCCTTGTCTGTACTGTTCAATTCTTATAAGATTGGATCCTTCTCAATTTTTATCAATGAAAGAGATGTTGGATCCTTTCTATTTAGAGTCTCATCAAATTTATTCACTTTTTAGTGACCCAAGACTTTCACGTATAAATTTACATGTTTTAAGGCATAATTATACATCAGAGTACAAGCCAAGTATTGTTAAGTCTTGTGTCGTGGAAGACTGTGTACATAAAACATATAACATGGGGATAAAAACACTTCTTTATTTAATCTCAATAAATATATCCTAACTTCTGTTGAGCCCTTACATTTTCCTAGGTTACCCTAGGGAACACATGAAAAAAGGGATGAGCTAAAAATCCTAGTTATGGAATGTATATAAGGATACATTTTAAGCACATGAGTTCGGAGGTATGACATAATGATATCCAAAGCATAAAACATATGAAATCATATCATATAATCATGGGATCATATAAACATGGAATCATATAAATGTTTCATAAGCATAAAACATATTGTTAGTACGGGTTAAGGAAAACTTCCAATCAAGTTTCCCATTTTTGTACAGGTCAAGACTAACCACCAATCCCATTTTGCAGTTTAGTATAGGTCAAGGAAAACCACCAATCCCATTTCACATCACATCTCATGAGACATAACTTTTCCCAATGCATTGGAGCACTATCTTGGTGCACCCATCTCAACTTTTCATCAATATTCTTTCCACATAAATAATCATACATAATCTACCTACATAAACAAAAGGGTACCCATGGAAAGAATTAGGTACCACAATCATGACATAAAGCATAACCGATAGGGGTATCATGAAAGTGTCCTAAAAAAAGGGAATTGGACATAAATGGATGTTCATAGGGTATAGTTGTTATATACCATGTTATGTGATGTCAAACATAAGTGATAACTTATATGAAATATATTTTAGAGACATTTGTGTTAAAACATTTTTGTGAGGTTTTAAGAAAAATAATATAAAGCTTTTAAAATAGAAAAGAGGAAAATCATTTATATAATACCAGAATTGAACTAAAAAGGTTTTCATAATAAAAATAATCATTTTATAAGGATACATTTGGCTTAAAATAGAGAATAGAGTGCACATGAAATTGGGTAATAAATTTGGAAGTTCCCTTAAAACAGGTTGGCTTATTTGAATGCTCTAAAGAGGGAATCTTTTAAAAACATGTATATCCCAAACTTGTGTTATGAAATAGTATTCATAAATGAATTTTGTAAAACTACACATATTGTATAATATATAAATAAAATGATAAGACAACTCCATTTTCATATAATTAAAGATACGGAAACCCAAACGAACAATAAGTTTCAGGTAAAATTCATTATAGTTTTTTTCCATGGTGTTGGGTGTACTAAGAGGGATTGATGATAGATAAAATGGGTTCCTCATCACTTATACATCATGAGGACATAATGGGGGAGGTTCTGAAACCTTCCTCATCATTTCGTATTTCACATCGAAAGTAATATCATAGAGGAAAATCTTATTAAGAGAGTAATGGAGAGGATCCCTTATCTAATGTCTGGTGGTGTTCTCCACTTATTATTAATGACCTGAATAAAAAAATTAGGTTTAATAAATAATAATTATAGAAAATCATATCCTTGTAAATTATTTATTATAACATTTTTATGTTCATCCATGGCCATTTAAATGGGTTAAGTTGTTCAATTTCATTGTTCGAGACTGTTTGTTTTCTTAGTTTTCAAGATTGGTTTAATTTTGTTCATGTTCAGTTAAGCATGTTACATAAAAGTGGTTGTACTAAATTGAAATTGTATTTTATTATTAAAAATCCAAGAGGTTACATGGTTACAAAAATAATTTGGTTACATGGAGTAAAGATGAACCATTATATATTACTTTAGTGACAACCGTTTTGGGTTAATCGGTGGGTTCTATTAGAAATAACAAGTTTGTCCTTATAACTTACTACCATTTGTAAAAAAGTATTACAGAATCAAAACAATGTTATATTACATATATAATAATCTGGTTCATTAATAACACAAATGATTTCAAGACCAAAATTAAATATGATAATAGAAATTGATAAATTTTTGTCCTTGAATGTTCTAAATTAACACATCTCAAATGGTGTTTTCATTTCATTCAAATAAAAGGTAGAGAAAGGAAAGAAGATAATTAAGTTACCCATTAGAATAATAGCATTACATAACATGTATGTTTCTGGAGTTATCATTCCATTTGTGTGAAGGGTGGTGGGGAGGGTTTTTATAGTGGAGGAGAGGAAGGTTTTAATAATTTTTTAATCATTAGTTTATTAATTTTCCTCAAGACCAGAAATACTTATGATTACATAACCAAGAATAGTAATAAATGCATGTGAGTTCTAGATTTGGGTTCTTACATCACTTGTGATGACCAGAATAGTGTATTTGAGTTATAATATATATATATATATGGTTAATTAATGTATTTTACTATTCTCTAAAAAATCAATTATTTTAGAGAAATCCAAATGATTCTCCATAGACATTTTTTGACGTGTAAAATCCAAAAATAAAATAAATTTTTCGAAAATGATTTTCTAAATATAGTTATTTTAATATTTAATTAATCTTATAACTTTTTTATTATATAACCCGTTTTAAAACATTCATTTACTTATTCTAAAATATAGGTACATCATACTTTCACTTGAATATTATTTTTGTACTATCATAGTTAAGATTACTAATCATTATGGTATATCACTATTCATAAGGATTAGTTAGTATTCATAAGGGAATGTTACAATTCACCAAAAATTAAAATTTTCTTCTTGGAATCCAAATAACTAACTGATCGCAACCGTGTATGTCAGATTTTTAAAATTCCAAACATAGAAGTGATAAACTTATGTTTAAAGGTCACATAGAACATAGGAGTTCATTATGTTGTCATTTTGTGACATATTTTTATTTATAAAATATTGGGTCATCCCCTTATAAAATTTCCCCCTTGAAATTTTGTTTTACATTTTATTCCAAAAATAGGTTCAGGTACTTTTCTTTCATTTCCTCCTCTAGTTCCCATGTTTTATCTTCGAACTTGTGGTCCCACCACAGTTTTTTGACCAGGGGAATAGTCTTTTTAAATAGAACATTATCTCTACGATCCAAGTTCTTCCCTGGATGCTCCTTGTAAGAAAGACCAACCTCCAACTGTACCACCTCTAAGAAGAGTACATGTGAAAGGCCTAAAATGTACTTCCTTAAGAAGGATACATGAAAGACATCATGTACTTTTGACATGGTAGGTGGAAGTTCATGTCGATAGGCCATAACTCCAACTCGATCTTCTATCTCAAGTGGGATGATATAACTTGGTCTTATCTTTCCATTCTTCAAAAATCACATCACTATCTTCAACAGAGATATGCGTAGAAATACCATGTCTCCAACTTTGAACTCATGGTCTCACTGAAAATTGTATGCATAAACATTCAGTCAACTTTGGGCTGCCTTAATATGTTTTTGAATGGTTTTCACCTTCTCCACCATTTCTTCGACCATTTCAGGTCCTAGCAACTTATGCTCACCCACGTCATCCCAACACACCGGTGTTCTACACATTTTCCAATAAAGGGCTTCATATGGTTCCATTTGGATTCTCAAGTGGAAACTTTTTTATATTATAATTCCACTAGTGGAAGATGTTTGTCCCATTCTCCACTAAATTCCATAGAACTCGCTTTCAATATGTCTTCCAGTTTCTTAATAGATCAATCAGATTGTCCATTAGTTTGAGGATGATAGGTTTTTTTGAAGTTCAGTTCAGTTCTTAGAGCATGTTAGAAACATTTCCAGAACATTGAGGTGAATCTTGGATCATGATCGGATACAATAGATAGTGGTAATCCATGCAGGTTTTCCACTTCTTTTATATAAATCCACTCATGTTGATCTAATGAGAAGTACTCTCGAATTGTGATAATGTGAGAAGTCTTCATAAAATGATCCACAACAAACCATATAGCATTGTTTCCTCTGGATGTCCTTTGAAGACCAATGGAAAAGTCCATGCTAATGTTCTCCCACATTCATTTCTGTATGGGTAGTGGTTTGATAATCCCCTTTGACTTTTGACTCTTAGTCATCAGTAGTTGACATACTGGGAACATTGATTTATATTCAGGAATCTCCTGTTTCATATTTTCTAACCAAAATTTTTCTCAGCGATCGTGATACATCTTTGATCCCCATTGGTGGATAGAGAAGGTTGATCTATGTACGTCATTCAAAACACCATTCTTTATCTCTAGATCAGATGGTACACATAATCGTGACCCAAATACTACAACTCCTTCCTCATCAACAATGAACTCTGAGGATTTCCCATTTCTTAATGCTTCCACCTTTTTCAGAATTTCCATATCTTTTCATTGAGCATCCTTTATTTTCTCCATGAGATATGGTTGACCAATCATTTGAGAATGGATTGATTATGTTCCTCAATTAATAATTTCCATGTCTATCCTCTGCAAATCTAGGAAGATCATATCCTCTTCAATTCTCATCATTGATAATGATACATGATCCTTTCGACTTAGAGCATCCTCCACCTTATTTTCCTTACTGGGATGGTAGTAGATTGAGCAGTAATTATCCTTGGTGAGCTCTATACATCTTATATGGTTCATATTATTCTCTTTTTGTGAGAAAATATATTTGAGACTCTGGTGGATATTATATATATCACACATCTCCCCATAGGGATAATGCAACCAAATTTTCAACATAAAGATCTCAATCACCATCTCCAGATCATGCATTGGATCATTTTTCTCTTGGAGTTTTGGGTTCCTTGAGGCATTGGATATCACTTTATCATTATTAATCAGCACATAACCTAATAAATTATTTGAAGGGTCACTATACACCAAAAATTGTTCTTCGCTTTTTGGGAGTGTGAGTATAGGTGCAGTGATAGGCCTCATTTTCCACTACTTGAAACAGTCTTCACATTCTTGTGACCCGAAATACCTTACTCCCTTCCATGTTAGCTTGGTCATTAGGTTCTACAATCTTGAAAAGTTCTTCACAAATCTTTAATAATACCCAGATAGACCTAAGAAGGTGCGGATTTTCATTGCTGTTGTTGGCCTATGCCACTCTTCAATTTCCTTCATCTTGGAAGGGTCCACAGATATACCTTTGCTGGTGATAACATGCCCCAATAATGATTCTCCCTCTATCCAGAACTCACATTTACTATACTTTTCATACAACTTCTCCATTCATTATGTCTTTAACACATTATTAAAATACTCCTCATATTCCTCCTTTCTCATGGAGTATATTAGAATATCATCAATATAGACTACCACAAATTTGTCAAGGTAATATCTAAAGACTCTATTCATTAAATCCATGAAACTTTCTGGAGCATTAGTGAGTCCTAAGACCATCAATATGAACTCATAGTGTCCATACATCTTTTGAAAGGCATTCATGGGAATATTTTCCTTCCTGTCCTTTAATTGGGGATATCCCAAACAAAGGTCCACTTTAGAGAAATAACTGGCACCATGAAACCGATCTAACAAGTTATCTATCTATGGTAGGGGATACAAGTTCTTTATCATGATTTTGTTGATCTCTTGATAACTAATTCATAGGCTCATATATCTACCCTTCTTCATGATGAATAGGACTATTGCACCACATGATGAATTTCTCAAGAGTATAAAGCCCTTTTCTAGATTTTCCTGTAACTGACTCTTCCTCTCTTTCAACTCTACAGTTTTTATTCTATAAGGTTTGATTAAAATAGGTAGAGATCCAAGAATAATTACAATAGGTAACTCAACCTCATGATTAGGAGGAAGACTATGCAACTATTTAAGGAATACATCAATGTAATCCCTCATGATGGTCATGTTTTCAAGAATGATTCTCTCATTTTTATCAATCCTTTGAGGTAGATAAGCTTGCACATAATGCAAAAATATCTACACATGAGATTATGATTTCAAATGATATTCATCTTCCTCCTTACACTTATAAAATTTATGAGGATGCTTTAAGATGTGATTATTGATCTCTCTTTCCTGACAGTTGATGTTGGATTTGTATAAAGATTGTCAATCCATGCCCAAGATAGAGTCTAACTCCCCTAAATAAAGTATGACAAGATTTTCTGAGAGGTTCAATCCATAAACATTAACCGAGGAGGTTTTATAAACCGTGGAAAAAACAATTTCCCCATTAGTTATTCTCATAGATATATTTTCCTCCAAATTTTGATGTGGTGTTTGAATATTCCTACAAAACCTACAAGATATGAAAGAATGCGTAGAACCAGAATCAAATAGTATTTTCGATATTCTAGATTGAATAACTAGCATAACTATAACCACATCATTTTTCGGATCCACCTTAGCAGTTTTGATAGCATAATCCCTTACTTTTTTCCTTGGAGGGTGTTTCTAAATACCTCTAATAACCCTCTTCATAGAGAAAATTCATGCATAATTCCCATGCTCCTTGTATTGGTAACACTGCACTGCAGGATGAGTGTTGATCTGATCCTTCCTTTCTTCTTCCACATTAGCGATATTCTTCATATATTGTCTGTATTTTTTAGCCAGATGTTTGTACTTTCCACATTTGAAGATATTATTAGTTCCCTTTAGGAAGTTCCTAGGATGCTTCTTCCACAACTTTTACAAGGGGAAAAGATAGGCTTCTTTCTATCATAGGATTTGTTTGAGGAACCACATATGTTGTTCTCCATTTTCCGCTTCTTGTCACTGGACCCATGAGACAATTGAGAGTCTCCAATCTCTATTTCATCCTTGAGGGCACAACAGAAAATCTATTCATAATTGTATAAGTCTCAAATCACCAACACTTTTCATAGAATCGGCTTTAGACTACTAAAGAAGAGATAAACCTTGAATTCGGTGTTCAGGACAAAGTTAGAGGAATACCTTGAAAGCCTTGTAATGTCTGCTTCATACACCCTGATGGACTCATCTTCCTTCTGTTTGAGTCTAAGGAACTCTCTTTCCATCTTGAGAAGGAGGGTTTGAGGAAAATTTTAATTGAAAACAACCTCTCAAATTCTTTCCAATCCATGGAATCAATTTCCAATTTGGACTTTGAGTACTTGAGTAGTGTCCACCACTAATCAGCTTCTCTTACAAAACAATAGTCCTCCAGTACAACTTTCTCTTCTTCTGAGCACTGGAGGATGGAGAATATTTTTTCAATGGAGTTAATCCATTGTTCCTTGAGGAGGTGATCAGAAGATCCTCTAAATATTGGGGACCATTGTCACATGAAGGATTCTATGGAAACATGATCTTTCCTTGGAGGGGGGGGGGTGTTCGGGATAATTCAAGTTATTATTCATAACTCGAGCCAACTCAGAATGTACTGTAATGAAGTTTTGAGCACATTCTCATGCCATATCAGGCCTATCATTAGGGAAATATTCACATTTCCTATCACATTGATTGTTCAAATGAGTTCTTTTATTTCACTACATTAACCAAACAAAGAACTTATAATTAGAGGGCTTGAATACTTATACTTTGAGTATAAAAGAAAACATTGAACATAAAAGGATAAACATTTAAAGGAGAAGTAAATCCTATCATGTGATTCCTCATGTTTAAATCTTGGTTACCCTTGTTTTATTTCTTAACGTATATTTTTATGGTATTTTTTGTCCCTTAATAATGTATTTTTACTAATCTCATGAATCTACCAAAGCATATCCCCTGAGAGTATTGTATCCAATAGTCCAGAAAGGCCCATTATCGCGCACCAGTTCTCATTCGAGTCTAGCTGAAAGTGGTGTTTTTTGGTTTTACCCCAAGATACTTCAATGCTGGAGCCACTTATTCCTTTACTTATCTAGATAGGGATTTATTTTCTTGATAAACCACTTACTCAATACTTACCAAAATTTTGTAATTTTTTTTATAATTAGTCTCATCATTAAGGTTCTCACTAGGGTTCTCTATTCCTAATCTCAGAAATTAACTAGACCATCCTATGATACAAATTGTAATGACACAAGCCATTTATATAAAATTACTTGGTTTATGCACAATTATACATAATAATACAAGTCTTGTATTGTTAAGTCTATTTTTTTGGAAGACTAGTTACATAAAACATAAAACATGGGGATAAAAAAATCTTCTATATTTAATCTCTATCAAGTTATCCTAACTTCCTTTGAGCCCTTAAATTTTACTAGGGTGCCCTGAGGAACAAATGAACCAATGGATGAGCTAAAAAACCATCTAAGTAAATAAACATAAGGTTACATCTTATGCATATGAGATAGGAGGCATGACATAATGATATCAAAAGCATAGAACATATAAAATAATATCATATAAGCATGGGATCATATTAACATGGAATAATATAAATGTGTTAGAATCCTAAAACATATCTTTAGTACTGTTCAAGGCTAACCGCTAATCCCATTTCCCATTTAAGTACATGTCAAGGCTAACTACCAACCCTGTTTCCCATTTTAGTACTGCTCTAGGGTAACCACCAATCCCATTTCAAATCACATCTCATGAGACTTAACTTTACCCAATTCATTGGAGCACTATCTGGGAGCTACCATATCAACATTTTCATGAATATTCTTTCCACATAAATAATCATACATAATCAACCATACATAAATATAAGGGTACGCATAGAAAGAAATGGGTACCATAGTCATGACATAAAGAATAACCAATTGGTGTATCTTGAATGTTTCCATGAAAGAAAGGGATTAGGACATACATGGAAGATCATAGGGTATATTAGGAATATAACATGGTAAGTGATTTCAAACAGAAGTGACAACATATAAGAAATGCATTTGAGAAACATTATCATTAAACGTTTTTTTGCAGTTTTAAGGGAAATACTATAGAGCTTTTAAAATTGAAAAAATGGTAATCTATTATATAAAACCAGAATTGAACCAAGAAGTTATTCATAATAAAAATAATGATTTTATAAATATAATGGTGGCATAAAATAGATGATAGAGTGCACTATAAATTAGGTAAAAATTTGGGGTGCTCCCTTAAAATATGTTTACTTATCTGAATGTTCTAAAGTGGGAATCTTTTAAAAACATGTATATCCATGAAAAAGAGTGTTGAAAGGGTCTTCATAAATGGTTTTTTTAAACTAAAAAATGTTTATAATATTTACATAAATATATAAGATATATCCATTTTGATATAATGAAATATAAGGAAACTCGAAAGAACTAAGATGGTTCAGGTAGAATAAGTTACGGTTTATTAGCATGGTGTCATGTGTACCTATGAGGTCTTGATGAGATAGAAAATGGGTTCATAATCACCTATAAATAATGAGGGCATAAGGGGGGAGGTGCAAAAACATACCCCATAATTTGAGATTACACATAAAAATCCATAACATAGAGGAAAATCTTGATTAAGAGAGAAATAGAGGGGATCCATTACCTTAAGTCCGGTGGTGTTCTACACACATTATTAATGACTTGAATAAACAAATTTGGTTTATTAATTAATAATTACATATCCTCATATTTTTTTCATGGATTTATTATAACTTTTTTAAATTCATACATGACCATTTAAATGGGTTAAGTTGTTCAATTTCATTGTTCGGGACCGTTTGTTTTCTTGGTTTTCATGATTGGTTTGCTTATATTCATGTTCGGTTAAACCTATATGATGAATTTGGTTATATAGAATTGAAATTTTATGTTATTAGTTAACATACAAAAGATTAAATTAGTAAAAAATTAATTTGGTTACATAGAGTGATGTTGAACCATTATATATATCTTTAGTGACAACTGTTTGGGTTAAACAGTGGGGTTGATTACAAAGAAAATGTTTTTTTAACTTACTACCATTTGTAAAAAATTATTACAGAACCAAAACAAAGTTATATTAAATATATAATAATCTGGCATATCCATAACAAAAATGGTTTCATGACCATAATTATAGATTATAATAGAAATTGATAAATTGTTGTCCTTGAATGTGCTAAATTGACACATCTCAAACTGTGTTTTCATTTCATTCTAATAAAAGGTAGGGAGGGGAGAGAAGATAATTAAGTATATCATCATCATAAAAGAATTCCAGAACATGTATGTTACTGGAGTTATCATACCATTTGGGTGATGTATGGTGAGGTGGTTTTTTATAGTGGAGGAGAGGTGGGTTTTCATAAATTTTTAATCCATAGTTTACTAATTTAACTCACGAACACCAATAGTGATTATTCTATGAACTATAATAGTAATAAATGCATGTGAGTTAGATATTTTGGTGCTTACATCACCTGTGATGTTAGGAATAGTGCATTTGAATTAAAATGTATTTATACTGTAAATTAATGTATTTTACTATTCACTAAAAATACAAGTATTTGAGAAAAATCCCAAAAAAACCATAACCATTTTTCAACATGTAGAATCAGAAAATTTGATCAATTTTTCAAAACTATTTTTCTAAATGTGATTATTTTAATATTTAATTAAACTCATAATTTATTATTAAAAACCCAGTTTTGAAACATTCATTTGCTTATTCTAAAATATATGTACATACTTTCACTTGAATGTTATTGTTGTACTATCATAGGTAAGGTTACTATTGATAGGGTATTTTACTATTCATAATGGTATGTTACTATTCATAAGGGCAGGTTAATATTCACCAATAATTATGTTTTTCTTATTCGAATCCAAATAACTGACTGATCGCAACTGTGTATGTCATATTTTTGAAATTCCAATCACAGAAGTGACAAGTTTATGTTTAAAGGTCCCATAGCACATAGCAACTAACTATATTGTGATTTCATGACATATTTCCATTTATAAAACATTAGGTCATTACACACATTCTTGGGATGGTATTGAATTGATCAGCCATAATGTTTGATCAGTTATAACAATCTTCGTTGGCACATATTCAACCATTTTTTTGGGAATATATACTTGAGGCTTTTGTGATCCATATGAATTTCAAAATTCTCCAAAAAAGGTATTGTCACTAAATTTTCAAATCAAAGATTACTACATCCAACTCCATATCATGTTTTGGATGGTTTTTCTCATGAACGTTTAATTTAATTAAATCATTGGCAATGGTTTTTTCCATTTTTCATAATCACACAACTCAGGCCCTTCTTCGAAGCATCACTGAATACCATGAAAAGTTATCCACTTGTGGGTAGTGTGAGAATGGGCGTAGGGATAAGCTTCATTTTAAACTCCTTGATTCTCTTTTTTCATTCATCAATCTAAGAAAAATTGACTCCCTTCAGACTTAGCTTTTTTATAGGGTTTGACAATCATGAGATATTTCTCAAAAATCGGCGATAATATGCAGCTAACCCAATGAAGTTACAATTAACTGTTACAGTTGTTGGCCTCGTACATCCCTAAATTTCATTTTTCATGGAGGGATCTACAAATATTTAATTTCTTGGAATGATATGACCTATTAATGAGACATCCTCAACCAGAACTCACACTTGTTGTACTTTACATAGATCATCTCCTTTCTCAAGGTCTCTTGTATAGTACTTAGATACTCATCGTGCTCATCCATGGTTTTGGAGTATATTAGAATATCATCTAAAAGGAGTACCACAATTTTTTTGAGGTAATCTCTAAATACAATATTCATCAATGAATAATGAATTATATATCATTAATGAGTCTGAAAGGAATTAGATTGAATTCATAGTTATTGTAACTTGTACAAAAAGTAGGCTTTGGGATATCCTCCTTCTTCACCCTTACGTGGGAAAATCATAACTGTAGATTCACCATGGAAAAATATTGTTCTCCACATAGCTAATAGAACAAGTAATTTTATCATATCATCATCATCATGTTTACTTTTATAATCAAAGGGAATCAAAAGAAAAGTGAGCCTATGGACACCGAAAGAAATGGAAGCCAAGGGAATCCCCTTTAACCATGTTCACCACCTTGGGTTTCAGTGAGTACACATCATGAATATATATTGGATCTAGACTAGAGATGTCAATAGATGCTTGGTGGTCTTACAAATGGTTCCCCTCATGCCATTAGTGTAACACTTTGATGGTGTTGTTGATAATACCTCTACACTTCCTTGTAAAGTAAGTGACAGACCAAGGATATTAGAAAAGGCCATGTAAAGCGTCAAGGATTATATTAGAATCATTTTACACCTCTTAAATGGGGATCTGCATCCAAATGAAAAAACATAAACCCTGGTACATTGATTTTTCCTTTTCTTGAATAGAGGATATAATGCCCAACCGAGCAGATAATGGTAAATAAACTGATCCATGACAGTCGTGAACAAACCCACCTCCATGAATCACCCCCGCGCTACACCACTCATCTGTGTTGAGCTTGACGCCCCTTAGGGGGGTTCTATCTTACCCATTGGCCTCTGATGTTGCTGGAATCAGATTGAGGGGGGGGGGGAGGAACTCCATTTAAGGCATCCCAGGAGGGAGATTCTTGTCAATTATTAGTGTGCCCTACCATATAAATAAGTAGATATTTTCTTATGGTGATAATGACACTTCTAGATGAGATAATTCCTTCATTCTTCACCATATTCCTAGCCTACAAAAGTCCAAAATCCTTCAGGAAGGGTCATGGTACATTCCAGCTTCTCCGTACCCCTGTCACCCATGTCAAGGTACAACTGATCCATGAAGTTGAAGTTATCCATTTTTGGGTACAGAATGGACCTAATCTCCCCGAAGGCTCCCCAAACTGAAGATTCTCAATATCCCCTGAAAAAATATGGTATTACTCTTTTGTTTTCTATATTTACAGCATGAAAAATGTCAAACCATTTGAATCCCACACTATTGGATGTTTTTGTCTATTGGGACAACATTGTTTGTAATCTTCCAGGATAGAAAGTTGTGTTTTTTAGGAATGAATTTTCTTCACAGGATATTGATCCAAATGTCAACACCCTCCTACAAGTCTCGAGTGCACATGAATTATTTAGACATGAAGGCATCAAAGGTAGAGGGGGTAAAAATAAAAATGTCAGGATCAGTAGAATATTCGGTAAGGTTTAAGACATATGGTTGGTTAGAGTCCAGGACGACCATAATAAACTTCAGATAGAGACTGGCTTCACGAAATGTTAATTTTGGAGCGGGGAAACCAGGTAATCCAATAGCCTCTCCCACACAATTATGGTGCCAATTGGATATCTCTTCCCTACCAATGATCTAGTGCACATATTGTCGGAGATTAGAAATAAGGGGGGAGATGATAGACCACAATTGAGAGTTGTTTCCATCCAATCCATTCTGATTCCCACATATATAATTGTGCACGGTTTTCCCTCAAACGTTGTGTTTCTCAAGAACTTCCCATGATATCTTGACATTCATGAATAATAGAGTGTCTTCTATGCTTTGTACATTGATGATACCCCTTGGAGAATCACTTGGTTATATAATTCCTTTATGTAGATTCTCTTATAGTTGTTTTTTAGCTCTCAATATCCAAAATAGCCAATCTATATGGCTTCATGGATATTGGAAACACCCCAGGTATATGATCAATCGAGAATTCAACATCTCTTCTAGGAGGATGACCAAGAAATTATTCAGGAAACACATCAGTGAATTCCCTCCCAATAGGCATGTTTTCAAGGATGGTTCTTTCCTTAGACTCAATCATCTAAGCAAAATATATGTGCTCAAAGGGCATAAAGATCATTGTTTGGGATGATGGAGCTGAGGGAGGTTCATCCTCCTCCTTGAACTTTTATATAATTGGGGGCTGATTCCCTCTATGGCGATTTATTTCCCTATCACGATAATTTCTGTTGGATCTATATAGGGAAAGCCAACCCATGCCAAGAATTGAATAAAATTCCCCCATGTGGAGTATGACAAGGTTTGTTGGCAATTTTAATCCAAAAATTGCAAGATTGGATGAGTTATATTCATTGGATGCGACAATTTCCCCATTTAATGTTTTCACAGACATCTCTACTTCCATTATTTATGGTGTTGTTTGGATTTTTTTACTAATATTTTGGGATATAAAAGAATGTGTAGAAACATAATGAAAAAATATATTTTCTATCGTTGAATGAAAAAAACAGTGTACCTGTCACCACAATATTTTTGATATACACTTCAGATGTAGTGATAAAAAATGCTCACCCATGCTGCCATGTAGTTTGTTGGTTGCCTCAAATTACCCTTGGTTTTGGTAACTGAATCACAAAGTTCCTAGGTTACTTGATGTTAGAGTAATGAAAAACATGTTCAAGGTCAACCAGGGCATTCTATTCCTCTTTCTCCTAGGTGGGTCTCTCCTATCAGCAATCATTGGCCAGGTGCCCTTATCTTCTACACGTCAATGATTTCCTCATCACCTTCAGGAAATTTCTTGGGATTTTCATTCCGCACCTTTGGAAAATTGGGTGTTGTAATTTCATAGAACTATTGGATTAATCCATTAGACTACTAGAATTAATGTCCACTTTTCTCTTATTATACCCATGATACCCATGAGATTCATCATTCACAATTTTTACATCAATGGAACATTGGACAATTTCCTCATTGTTATCAAAGTCATAGATCACTAGGAATTTCCATAGTACATGTTTTATCCCACCAAAGAAGCGATCAACATATAATTCGGGGGTAATGAAAAATCCAAAGACATATCATGCAATCCTTGTGATGTTTTTCTCATACCCTCTCATTGATTCTTCTTCCCTTTTCCCGAGGTCAAGGAAGTCCCTCTCCATCTTAAGTCGTAGGGTGCAGGGAAAATATTTATGGATTAATATTTTCCATAAATCCTTCCATTCCAACACAATGATCTCTTCCTCGTGTTTCTTATTTTAGGCCAATGTCCACATTTGATCAACTTTACCCTCCATATGATATGCACCTAGAAGAACAATCACTTTTTTGGAGAATTGATGGATGGTGAATGTCATCTCAATAGAGTTGATCCATTCCTCAGTGATTGATGGATCAGATGATCCATTGAAAGTAGGATGCCATTTTGTCATGAATCTATCGATTGTGACTTGTTGTTTCTTAGGGGGGTTTGGAAATTCCAATTGAAACTTTTTTTTGTTAAAAATTTTAGTTAAATGATAGAGAATCATGATAAATATTGCGATTCCAACTCCCAAATGAATGAGAATCTCATTAGAATAGTCATCACAATAATCTTCGGATCAGCTTTTAGTCTGATTACTCATATTACTATCCATTGGAAAGAATAAAATGAAAATTATGGGTGACTATTTTAAGATATTAAACTCATAAATGGGAATACAATGAAATATTCGATAACATATAAATTACACTTGTTACCTTAACTTATCAATTTGTAGGATTAAATCTACGTTATACATGATCTATTTCCTAACATATATTATTATGTGTTTTTTTGGTTTTTTTTGTTCCCATAATAATGGTTTGTAAAAATCCTAGGAATTTACCAAATCATATCCCCCCAAGAGTTTAGAACCAAGAGTGATGCAATTCCTGTTTTCGGGCACCAGTTCCCACTCGTGTCTAGCTCAAAGCGATGGTTTGGGGGTTTTAACCCTAGAGACATATGTGCGAGGTCCACCTCTACTAGTTTGTATCGAGATAGATATATATTTTATTGACAACACCACTACTATATACTCACTAAAATTTAGGTATTATTTTATTATACTCAGTCTTAACCCTATGGAGTTCACAAATTTTATATAACCCTAATCCCAAAAAATAACTAAACTTATCCATTGATACCAACTATAACAACTATGCACTTTATTTCATATTTAGACATGATTGTTTACATAAAAATTCACTTAATACAACCCAGAATATCAAGAGGTCTAGTGTCTTTGGGGCATAAGAACATTACATGACAACATAAGACATAAAAATACCACATCTTTATTGAATACCTCTTTTACATGACTACACCATTCCTTCATACTTAGAATTGCATGGGATAACATGGGGACATACATAAAAATTAGTGATATATAATTCATTTTAAGGGAGTAAACAAGGAATTAGATGAAGAATACAATAAATGTTAGGAAATAAACATATCAATATATCATAATAGAAAACTGTACATAATGGCATGATATAACCTGATCATTATAACATTGAAATGTAGAAACAATAAAACACAATGCATCATTAACATAATGTAATCTGGTAAACCCTTATCCCAATAGGATGTAAAAAATTACTATAATATAATCAGGTAAAACCCTATCCCAACGTCGTGTATCCTGATATTAAACATTACCAAAAGCATTGGAGGGATATTTGGCTGCACCTTTCATAAACATTTGAATCTCATGATCAAGTGTGCCACTTAGTTCATATAACATGTATTCATTAAACATCATCATTTATTACATTATAATGGGTTATGTAATACATAAATGATTTTATATAATCATTATGTATATGTTCATAATGTTGAATACCTCTGATAGAGAAGTGGTCATAGTATTCATTGAATGATGATTTTAGAATGGAAAATCATAGTGCAATTTCAGTAGACTAACGATGTGACATAAAAATTAATAAAAAATGTTTGATGAGAGAGGAAGATGTATCTAATAATATATACATGAAATAGAATGTATGGGGTTTATATAAATTAATTTCTCAACACAAGGAATTTGTAAATAGAAGGCATTACATAATAGAGATACTTGATGAAAAAGGAGAAATGGAATAACTCAAATGAAATTATGGCATTTAATAGGTTTATGCGGGAGGTATTAATGAGAGATAATGAGGTATAAAATCATAAAGGGCAGTATTAGAGATGTTTAAAACATACCCCATCATTTTTAATTTAAAATTAAAAGAGTATAACAATATAAGGAAACATGGGAAAAATAAGAATGGATGGATACCCTTACATGGAGATGTGACCCCAAAGGCTTGGGTGAGGCTTCATGGGGGAATGAGGCTCCGTAAGAGGAGTTTAGGGAGTGGAGAGTAGATTGAGGACAAGATTCAAGGTGTTTGAGTCAAGAGGACTGGGTGATTTTGTAGGTTTATATAGGAAATGAGAGGGGAAATCTTTAATATTTCACAAACATTGGTTTTGGAATCTATACAAGTAAATATTCAAAACTACAAACCTTACACTGGTTTTCCCATGTTTTTTCTCTGAATAGTAGTGGAAAAATTATTTTATATGGCCAATGGATGAACATATAAAAATATTATCCTCACTTATATGGAGGTTAGTTATATTATTAATGAAATGAATATAAAATCATAAAATATATTATAGATTTTGGGGGATTCACTAAGGCTTCATAAAATAAGTAAAAAAAATATAAAATCACATTATTTTAATGACAAATCATATATTGGGAAGCTAATAACCATTATATATTTATTACATCATTCTAGGGTCATTATGATGTCATACAAAAATATTTTATTTATACGATATTTAATTTTTACCCAAACATTTGACTATCTTATAAATTTATAAAAAATTCACTGTTGGATAATTTTGAAGTCATGATTCAAAAATAATATTCATTTAATATATATAATTTTATAATTATCTTTATTTTCACTTTTAAAATGAAAAACGGTATTTATTGAAAATTCACGACTTCTGACATAAATATTTTTCAAACCTTAATAAAAATTACATTTAACTTTATAAAATTTATATAAACATTTATTATTGATAAAATTAATTTGATAATAATATTTTAGTAAAATATTAATCATTTCAAAAATCCATTGATTTCATAAAACAAATTATTTAAAAATACAGTTTTTTTAGTGTATAAAAATATAATTCCTATCAAATTGATTACCTAATCATTTACAGATAAGGAACATATAATATAATCATTACTAAGAATTGTTTTTATAAAATTATTAATAAAAAAATTACTTTAATAAAATAGTGTATATATTTCTCCAAATTACCATTTTTACCCTAAGAAACAATTTATCAAATTCATCATTTTATTAAGAAAGAATATTACCAAAAAGGTATTGGTGGAATAAGACTTTTATTTATAAAAAGGGATTACACAATAATTAACTAATACCATGTTACGTAAACCATTATAACACCTGCATAAGCCCTTAGGGAGAGGTGTGTGATGGTGATACGATTTTGGGGTGGCTCAGATAACATCTCTTGGGTGTAAATCTCTGTTAACATGAACTTCTCCTATGGGTGATTCCATTCAAGCGTTACCTATGGAAGCTCGGCTTGGTCATGGTCAAGAGAAAAGCCTAGTGACGCTAACTCCTTTCCAAGCTCTGAAAAATGATCTTCGTACAACTCAGGTCTATTAGATGTGGTCATCCTATTCTTTTTCTATATAGAAAGGATTATTTTAAAAAATATATTTTTATCAGTTGTTTGATCACTTTAAAACAACAATATTATCAACAGTAATAATATATAATGGTGATTTAAACCTAATAATAATATAAAAGAGTTCATGTGTTTTCTATATCCATAGGACATTAAATGAAAAAGGAATTTTGTTCATAAATGATTGGTCCATTACACACAGGATAAAATCATGCGTAAAAACTATGTACAGGTAAAGTAGTTTTTCCATATACTAATCTAAAAATAACAAATATTTTCTTGAATTGAAAAAGTGGTGTAAACATATAGCCTTGTTTTTAGGTTGGGGAAAAAGACACCCTCTGTGGAAGTGTCCACTTTGAAATTTATAGTTTTCCTCCTAATTATATTAAATCCAATCCCCAAAAGATCAAGGGAATTTAATAAATTTAAATACTCCTAAATAAAATCAATATTTTGGGTTGTTATGGTAATGAGGTAATATAACACAACATAGACTTTATCATAGTCATAATAATTTTATTAAACAACTCTATCAATTATGAATTTGAATGAATTATCAAGAAATAGTATTTCATTTCAAATAAATGAATTAGATATATTTTATAACATTCCAATACTTCAATATCTAATAATCCCTTAAAAAATAAAATCTTTGGAACAATTAACCACACCAAACGTTGGGCCTAAATGACCAATTACATATTATTAAAAAACAAAAATTTATATATGACCATTATAACTGAGGTTTTGTTTAGGCGATTATGAATTTGAATATTCATATAATGAAATATATTAATAAAATATTTCTTAATAAAAATTTACTAGTTAATTACTTGGAAAAGTGAACTCATTTGTAAATAAAATTATATAATATTAAAGGATATATTTTTTCGAAAAACATTTTTAAAATACAAACCATTTCAAATAAATTAAAATATGTTTGTAGCTATTTTTGAATTTTTTTCATTGAATTTTAAAGATCATATATTTAATAAATTAGATAAGATTTATCTAATGGCGGTCACTAGATATGGAATGAGTATAAATTTATTTTATACATCAAAAATACATTTTATTCAAACATAGTTTTAAATACTTTTATCGTGTGAATGGCTTGATTAATTTCATATTCATTTAAAATATTATTTTATAAAATATAAATTAATTTTTGATATAAAAATCTTAAAAAAATACTATAAAATTATTTTTTATTTTTCTGAAAAGGTTACTTTTTAGATAAATAGTGAAAATTCTAATTTTTTCAAAACAAATTATTAACTACTAATTAATGTAATTTGAATGTGCCATTTATAATTGGAATTTTCTGAAAGGGAAATAAGATTCAATTTACCAAAAATAAAATTCAATTTATTCCAAGAGAATCAATATTATACTTTATTTTTGTATAAAATCTTTTTTTCTAAAAATATGTATTTTTTCTAAAATAACCTTTTATTGTATTTATTGACATATATTAAAATTACATTTTACCACCTCTAGAAATTAAATAATAAAAAACTCATTCCATATTTTTAATCATAATATCAAAATTATTTATTAATTTCCATTTCATTTTTTTACATAATGAATAGTGACCATGGTACAAGTTTTTCTCCCTGGTAAATGGTAAAATTTGTTAATAGATGTCAAAATAATGGGACAAGGATTCAAAATTCCTCATAGAATTTTATTAATCTCATTTAATTTATTTATTCCATCCATCATCATCAAAACATCTAAAATATTGATATTCAATACCACCTGGTTCTGATTATGAACATTTTATTATTTAAGTAAATAGTAATTACAAAATTTCCATCTCTCTTAAAATTTATAATATTATGATTTAAATACAGATAAATAAGTAATTTGAATTAATATATATATGATAAAACTGATGAAAATTTAACATTATTTATTATAGTAATTTATTTTAAAATTTTAAAAATGGAATAAGTGATGGTGAAAAAAAATATAGATTTTAATTACATTATTTTCTTAGTGTCTCTAAACTAAAATGTTTTGAATTGTACCAAAAATTAATGAAAGTGTTTTATAATGTTTAAAAAATAATTTTACATAGTTAGGAAATCCTAAAAATACAATCTTAACTCAAATAGATTGGAAATATTCAAGGGTTTCTTGAATTTTTTGTTACATTCCACTAGTATTTTTTAAAATTAAATTCATCACCATTAAATATTGAAAATATTTCACAATGGTCAATTTTAAAAAAAGTTAATGTGGCGTAACACCAAAATATCTGGTTTATAATGACCCTTGCTATTTTCTGTATTTTATTTTTTCAATTATTTAGTCCAAATCCTCCTAAGCAATGTATATATGGAACTTTGGAGTTATTTGAAATACATTAGACACATGTTATACATTAATATTTCATGTATTTAAAATATTCTAACTCACCTCACTTATAAAAGGGTACATGCCCTCCTCTCTTCCTCACACCCAGTGAGATATTTATTTTAGACATTTTATACAAAGATACCTTCCTATAATTATTCTAATCTACCAATAGATTTTTTTAATCCACTTATTTCATCCACATATATTTTAAGGTGTAAGTTTATGGAGGATTTATGATGAATTGGTACAGAACTTAATTGTGTCCTTTTATATTAGTTATTCATATACCTCCTTCACATATATCCTAAACATGCTAATATAATATTATAATTATCTTATATATAATAAAATATTTTGAAAATGATGAATGAATCCTTATTTTTCTCATTTTTCATATTATTGGAAATGAAAACATTTCTCATGAGAACAAGTTGACTAAAACCTCAATAAATTAAAATGTTTTGTTTTTCATCACCACCTAAAAACATTGGTTAGTAGTGGATATTGATCAATAGAGATAGGCATGAGGCAGTGTGAGTTTGTGAGATGAAGGAGAAGTGTTAGATTTATTGGTAGAGATACCCATGGCGGTTATGGTGAGAAGTCTTGGGGTGACCTTCATTGTTGACATTAGCGGCATGAATTGAGGATGGAGGATGGGGTGTGATTTCCATGATGGATTGCAAGGTCTATGGTGGCAGTAGTGAAATTCTAAATAACTAAAAAACCACCATTCTGCAATAATGATCCATGGGGTTCTAGAGCAGAAGCTCCCATCATTGTAGGGCTACCATATTGAGAATAATTAGAGGATATATAATATTCCATCAAATCAAAGCACATTGCATCTCTACATGGGGAATTTATAGTTGTGAATCCATGAAATGGTTGGAATTGGACCATTAAAAATGAATCAATTATGCTTATAGTGGTTGTTCTGTGGGTTTGGGACTTTAGATCTTCGGTGTTATGTATAGAAAAAATGATTCTAAAAGCCCTATATTTCATTAAGTGGTTCCCCCTTAAACCAATTAAAAATGAGGTAATCCAAAAAAACAAATTAAAATATATAGCCATTAGGATTTCATTAATACATCTCAACTATCACCTCCACAATATAATGTGATTCATTTTTCATGCCTCACATAAAAGGATGATTCCAAAATTATGATTAATGTCAAGAAATAATAATTATTTAATGATTAATATTCTGAATTTTACAGAACTATAAAACTAGTGACAATATTTAACTTGAAAAAGTTGTTTTCAAATTATGAACTGAACATCCCTAAAACAGATTATATAGATTTAACTAATTAAATAAATTAATAAGTCAGGGTAATAGATGAAATAAAAGAATCAATAGTAATTGAATAAACATGAAAAAATATTCTGTGAAGGTAGAATACAAATATTATTTTATTATTTCTTAGTTATAGAACATATAAAACAATTTGGAACGCAAGGTTATATATTTTCCATTAAAACATTGTTTTAATGATTTCCTTTCAATAAAAATTCCTCTATGTCCATATTCATGAAATGTTTCAAAAATATTTATTTTTATAATTCAATTATTTTATACATACCTTTTTTAATTTCTTTTAAATTAATTTAAAATTACTATTAGAATGTTTTAAAATGTTTTTCAAACAACTCACTATTCACTTTTTAAAATTGTCAAATTAATGACCCCTTTTAAATTATACAAGATGAATTAATTATCTAACCATAAACACTATGAATTAATTTAATCATACATTATATGTTTAAAATGTTATTTTTTTTGAAATTAATTTTACATATAACCAGTAATGGGTTTTTAAAATTTTATCAAAGGAAAATGATATTTTTCTCTTATTTTCAATGAAAGGAAGGAATTTTCTTAAAAAGGTATTTTCATTTATTTCAAAATATTTTTATGGTTTTAGTGATTTAATAGGGATATAATATAATGATAAATTCAACAATATTTTTCAATATGGATGATGATCTTGTTATTCTATTTATTAATTTTCTATGATATTGTAATTTTTGCTTACTAGTTTTTCAATATGAATGAAAATTTTTAACCTGTATTATACTATTATTCATTCATATGAGTAATGTATTATAAATAATATGTTATGGGTTGTGGAAAATTATAGTTATCCCCTTGTTTCATCATTATATATCACGAAACAAACTAATAAGGTGAATTCCTTCCTTGTTAATTATGATATCGTGGCATTAGGCTTTGAAGGTATATTTAGGATTTTTAGAAGAAGGCCTTATTTGTATTATTATAATGACTAATATTATTCATTGTAATATTATTAAGATATTTATTGTTATAGTTGTGTTTGATTATATTTTTATTCATGGATATATTTTATATTCATATTTGTTAAAGGTTTTTATAAAAAAAATTCATATAATAAGATAATAAAAGTATCATTGACTTAAAATACTTCTTATAATCTATTATGGGGAAACATTTTGTTATCCATAAATAGGTTTAATTTATTTCCCAAACCCCTCATGAATTATTATTATTTTATTCTTTATAATTAATATTTTAATTAATAAAATTGAAAAAAAACATTGATTTCAACAGTTAAAAACTGATTTATTTAAACTCAATAATTATCATGATAAAATTAAAACATCCTTATGGGTTTTCATTAGTTTCAAAATTATTAATTTGTTTCATTGTTTCTTATGTACGTTAATATGATTTTTTATCATACCATTTTTTCTATGGTTTTTCATAGTTGTTAAGGATGATTAGTTACTATAAAAAGTATTGTCATTCTGTTATGTTGATGTATCATAAAACAAGAGAACATGTTTTCAATTAAATATGAGTTTAAAATTTAAGAATTTGAATTTTTGGAATAAAATTTTTGTTCAGTAGAATTTATATGTTTTTATTTTAAGTGTTTTATATGTAATATTTTTTTTCTAATTATCTATATCGTTATATGAAAAATACCCACAAAGTATAAGAAAGTGAATCAATTATTATAAATCATGTAACTATGTGTTATCTAAATTATGGGGCATTACATTTGGTATCAATGTAATGGTTTAGATATGATTAAATTTTAGTCTGATTTATATAAAGATAATTTAATAATTTTAGAAACCATCATTAGATAATACATCTATGTTTGATCATAAGTTTAACGATGTAGATACCCCTTTATGGTTTCATATGATGAAAATTTAAGATGATAAGGATATTTTGGGAGATATTTATGACAATAAAACCCTTGGGTCCATTGGATGAGAAAAATGTTTTATCATATAGGTAACCATGTAAATAACAAGTGATTTGGTGACTATGTGGTTAATGTAATTTTGGAAGAAGTTTTCTATATTTGTAAAACTATATTATTATGTTAAATAGAAGTATTTCTTACTAAAATGTGATTTTATTGGATGAATAATTGTAGAGTTATCTTTTGGAAGGATATAAATTTTTATTAATGATTTATGGTGATCCAAAGGAGTTATGAGAAATATTAGCATATTTATGTGATTATAGAATTAGGGAATATTCATTTTTATATGACATTGTAAGTGATCAATGTTTTTTGTAGATAAATATTAAATTTATCTCATATTAGTTGCGATGAAATATTTTTTATTTTTTATTTTTCAACATGGTTATGAAAATTTAAAAGAGTTTCATGGTTACTTACATATGTAATAATTTATGTTGAGATTTGGGTGATATTTTTAATGATTTAAAGACTAATTTTGATTTTTATAATATTATGGTTCATTAAAATTGTTTATAATCATAAATGATACAAAATATTGGTCATTTTTATTAATATATGAGAAAATAAGAAATAAAATTTCATAATTTATTTCATCATGAGATCGGTTAGAGGTTTAATATAGTGCTTTATGCCTAAAAAAATATTCATGATCATGATTATATACATTGATGGATTAAATCATGCTTATAGATTTTAAACAAATAATGTTATTACATTTTTATATAATCTCCATTCCAATGAAAATATAATTTTTCAAAATCAATAAAAATGATGAAAAAATTTATCGATTCTTGTATGGAAAGTAGGACTAATCAACATAGATTCATTTTTAGACACTCATTTTAATATATGGATCCTATAGAGGTACATATATAATAAATTTCATTATCTTGAACATGAAATTAATGTTCATGATAAAATATAAATTATATTTTAGTTCTATGTTATTAAAATTTAATTTTGATTCAAAAAATTCAAATTGATAAGACACAATTTTTTAAGGGAGGATAATGTGACACCACAAGATATTTAATTCATCATTAAATAATACTATGTATGATATCGTGTACCACATGTAACATAAAGCCTAAATGAACCATGATATACTATTTAAATATTATTATTTTAATATAACCATTATAACCAAATAGTTGGTTGAATGACTATTTATATAAATAATTGTATTGTGAAATATATATAAAAAAGAATTCATATAAAAAATGCATAAATTATTACTAGTAATTATAAGAAAATTTTAAATAATATCATATATGATTAAAAGAGATTATTTTTGGTAAAATTTTTTATATTTAAAAATTATTTTTATCATAATATATTATATTAATACCTAATAATGAATATTTGTAATGAAATTTATATATAATATATTCTAGTAAATAAATATATATTTATCTAATTATGTTCACTTGATAAGGAAAGGATTTATATACATTTTATAATTTAAAAATACATTTTATTCAAAAATAGTTCCCACTAGTTTATTGGTGAGAATACAATTATTAATTTATTCCATTTTAACAAATTTTATATAAATATATTTGAATCATATTTGAAATAAAAATTTCAAAATAACCTTATGATATTTTTTAGGATTTTTAAGAATGTGATGATTTATTATGAATTTTGAAAATTACAGTTGTTTCAAAAACTATGATATAATATCTTTTCATAAAAGTAATTTCTTTTTTTAATTTGGTTTTTTATTCTTTTTAAATTAATTTATGCTTTAATTTATTAATCAAAATCCAATCGATTCGATTGGAATCTACATTATACATTATTTTCATAAAAATCATTTTTATGCTAAAAATGATTATTTTTATAAAATAATCATTCCACTTCAATCACTTATATTAAAATTAATTTTTTACACTTTATAATTTAAAACAAACAAAACTAATTATATATTTGGAATCAGTATATCCGAATTATTTTATAATTTCAGTTTCTTGTTTAGTAATAATGAATAGTAATCTTGGTTAAAGGGAAACTTTTGTCAATATAAGTTATACTTATGGGAAAATGCTTCAAAATCTCTCAAAAAAATTCCTAAATCTCATAAAATTTATTTATTTCACCCATTATCCTTATACATTCAAATATATAGAAATTTTATGTCACATTTTATTATGACCTTTTTATTGTTTCAAGAAATGAATAATTTCAAAATGTTCACATCTCTCAATTATTAGGTTTTCATGGATTGGATATGGAAAAAAATATATACTTCTTTATATAGATGATAAAATTAGGGAATAATAAACTATATTTATTATATAAATCTATATTAATTTATATATATTATTTAATTAACTTGAACTCTTATGCAATGTCGATACAACACTTGGGCAAGTTGTAAAAAATAAAGGTAAATTATTTCAAAAACACTAAAAGAGATATGTTCTAGATTAATTATGGAGTTTCATGAATTTCATAGATAATAATAATTTATATGTTATGGGTAAATAGTTTATATTATAATTCCATTATTTTTGTGATTTCATTAAAGTAAATTTTTTTGTATAGTCTCGAAAATGACTTTGAATTGTATTTAATGTTCCAAAATTATTATTAAATCAGTATAAAATAATAAAAATTATATATTAACTCATATTTATTGGAATGTTTTGATATAATGATGAATATTTCATGTCTTTTCCACATTTATTTGTTTTACGATTACTTTCATGACATTTAAATATTTATAAATGTATTATAATGTTTTTGTTTTAATTGCGGTAAAGAAGGGGTTTAACCAAAAGATAAGTTTTCAAATGAAAAATAAACTTCATTAAATTTTATTGATTGAAATTATATGTACCCATAATCCTTATATTATATTATATGGAACTTTAGATCCATTTTACATGACATATACACTTTTTGTATTTTAATATTTCATGTATTTACAAGATTTCTACCCACCACACTAATAAAAGGGAACCTTATATCCTCTATTTACGACACCTCCTGATCCATTCATTTTAGCCATTATTTTTTCAAATTCCTCACATGATTCATTATAAACTTTTTAGTTATTCTGTTATTTCCTTGATTCCTCCTTATGAATTCAAAAGGTGTAAGATGACATTGGATTTTAAAAGAATAGGTATAACACATAACCAAGTTCCTATATTTTATTTCTTCTTATAGAAACTTAAATTATATCCTAAACAAGAAAATATAATAAAATTTATTTCTTATATATGCTTAAATATTTTTATGATGATGGTACATACATTATTCATCTCCATTTTTATCATATGAGAAAAGAAAACATCACCTAGGTGTACTTGTGGACAAGAACCACCACAAAGTGAAGTGTTTAATTTTTCATTGCCACCACAAAAGGTTAATTATTATTATATAATTATTGAATATATATCACATATTCAACTGATTATTATTCATTATAGATAATATATTACTTACCTATTTACCCTTCCTCCCATCAAGAAAATGGAAATGTAGCTCATGCATACATGTTGACATCCACTTTGATGAATTGATGTGAAATATTTTCCATTCCCACCATTCAAACATGATTATAAAATTATATTTAATTTATAAAAATTATAATTTTTAAATTATTAATATTCTAGAGAAGATGGAACCTTAACCCCTTTGACAATTATCAACCTACCTAATGTTTTTGGGATTATGAGCAGAACATCCTTAAAACATATGTCGTAAAACTAAATAATTTAGTAACTATAAATGAAATGGTTACGAATAAAATAAAACAAATAATTATAATTGAATTCAAATAATTTTTTAGATCAATTATAAAAATAATATATTTTTTATATTAGAGTTAGAGAATATGAAAAATATTTTAGGACACGTATTATGGGATTTTCTTTTAAACCCCTATTGTATTATTTTACCTCCAAAAGAATTATCCTCACTCTCCATCCTCAAGATAGGTTTTTGAAATGATATTATTATTTTTTAAATAATTTTTAAGATCATATTCAATAACTTTTTTAATTTCTTTAAAAATTATTAAATGGAATATTTTCAAATATTTTCCTTATGATACATTTTTTACATTTTACAAAAGTGTGAAATGAATGTTCTATTTTAATTTATATGGAATGAACATATTTTCCCATTAACATAAATATTATTTATTCTAAATATTATTTATAAGATTTTTTTCCCTTTCACATAAATTAAAGTTCTCATTATTATTCAATATTCTATTGAAATTTTTAACAAAATAAATTAAGTTTTTCTCATGTTTCCATAGAAATATTTTAATATTATTTTAATGGTATTTTAATATTATTTTAATGGTATTTTAATATATTTCAAAATACTTTTATGTTTCTTATGATTTACTATGTATATAAATTAATGATACTATATAAATTATTTCTTAATATATATTATGATAATGTTTCAATATTAATTAAATAGGGAATATATATAAATTTCATATGCTAGTTTTTAATTATTAATATTTATATTTGTTATTTTTTTAATTATAATTAAATTATATGAATATTTCATTGGAATTAGTAAGTGATGGGTGGGGAGTCGTTATTGATATCCCCTTTATGCATTGAAATATCTCATTAGAAGAACTAAACATTCAGTTTATTGTTTGCCTGCCGAATTATTTATGATTCCTAAGCATGATGTATATATAATGTGTTAATAATTCATTTGAACTAGTCCTTGAATGTATGATTACGTTGTCAAAATTTAATTATTACATCAATATAAATAAAATATTTTTGTCAATGTGATTATTTATATTTTTATCCTTCGATATATATCATGTTTTAGTTTTTCATCATTTTATGGAAATATTTTTATTCCATAATATTATAAAAATAAATTTCATTTTAATGATTATTCATGATAAAATAAGGGTAAATGATTATTTTCCAGGAAAATCAGTAATTATTTTTATGAAACTATAAATAATTTTCATTTTTCCATTATATTTATTGTGAATATATTTTTTCGGAAACAATTGAAAAAAGTCCGTTTTAAGAGATAACGATTATTTTAAACAAAATTAATATTGTTAGAAATGGATGAAATTATTAGGGGTTTTTAATAATTTCAATTTGAATTGATAGGATTCACTTCAATTTCTATCCCTTTCTAGGAATTGTTCCCATCACATGGTTTCAATTGTTTTACATAGGGATTAAGGATGAGTAGGAACTATAGCAAGGCATATCTTTCCATTCTGGGTATCAATTTTAGAATAAGTGAATATGTTTTGAATTAAACATGAGTTTCAAATTTAATAATATATTTTTGTGGAATATAATTAATATTAAGTTGAATTCTCCATGTTTTATTATAAGAGTTTTATATATAAGGTGTTTCCCTAATTATAAAATACTCTAAATATAAAAGATCATCAAAATATAAAAATGAAAAACCCTTATTATAAATTAGGTAATTAGACGTTATTAATGTTCTAGGGTGTTACATAATTTTCGACATAACTAGGATTCTAGTGTCTTGAATAAATCTATTATCCTGACTGATTTGGTTATTTCATCAAAATTAATTTAATAATAATAAACAAATTATTAAAGGATAATGAAAGAATACATGCATACTTTGTGATTAGATACTATGAGATAAAGTGATTATATTATAACTAAAGTGTTCATATGTGGGTTTCATAGCTATGAATTGTCAACATATAATTAGGGTTTATTATGTGTTGTTATATACCACTATTTTTCTAAGAGTTTGAGTCACTAGATTCAACGTAAATGTCCCAAGGGTCACACAAAAGGTGTGTCAACATGTTCCAGCTATTAAAGTGAATTGAAGTGTAGGACGGCATCGACCCCATGTACAGTGGTTACTGAATGTCTGAATTTGAATGATCATAATAAGATAAATTAAACGATTTAACTAAACATTATTTAGGTATATAATAATGAGAACTGAATTTATTTCCCATGGTACTCATATTTATTTTACTATAAAAAGTCAACATGAGAATATAGGTTTTCAAAAGAATATTATTTTTGAAAGGATTATTTATCTTATTTGAAAAAAACAATTAAATATAATGTTTAATATTTTATATTGTGAAACAAGATATTGTAACAAGTGATTCATAAAGTTTAAGAGATATTCCAAAAGTGTATTAATCCATTAGTTTCTAAGTGTGTTGTTTTTAAATTTAACCCTTTTATTGAGAAAGTATTATATATACTAAGAGTTTTCAAGAATAATAAAATCAATTATATACCCATTCATCAAGGAGCGAAGATATATATATTTCTATATCTTCTGTACCTTTTATCAAGTTCTTTAGAGATTTCCATCATGCATGAGGATGATAAGATAGAAACCATTTGCTCAAATTGAATTATTGTTCTTTAGTTTGTTAATAGTGTAGCATAAATTATTCAATTCTCAAATTGTAGAAGAAAATTCTATAGAATTATGAACTACTATATTCTAAGTACATTTGTAGATAATCCATATAGATCACATCATATATCCTTCAATCTATAATGATATGAAATTAAGTGGAGAATTCTGGGATCATATTTTCCCCTATGGTATTTTTTTTTCTTATTTGAATCCATTATTTATTCTTAAATATAATATTCATGTATTACATGGAAACATAAAGAGGATTCTATTCTATATATACTGTTAAATAATAAATCAAGGAATAAACATTTTAAAACATTATTTTTATACACCCATATTGTAACAGCCTTACCAAGAATCCTAGAGCCAGTGCATTGTCTTAATACAGTGGCATAATTATAGGAAATAAAATAATAAAGGTTGAATCAGTTAAGTAGTCTTGGAATATAGATCACATACATAAACTATTTATTTCAATTAAAAAATAAAATACCTCATAGATAATCCTTTGAGAATGAGATTATTCTCCTAGATTATCCTTTCATATCAATCATAATACACATCTTGGAAACCTAGGAATGTAAAACATAAAAAGGGTTGAGATCAGATTCTCAGTAAGGGTAAAAAAAGGTAGGGGAAGATATCATAAATAAACATAAATTTTTAATCCAAGGTATAAAACTATAACACAAGCCTTTTAAACATAATATTGAGCATAATATGGAATGAATTAATCAAATAATTACAGTTTAACATTCACAAAGATATTATACTAGTTAAATAATCACATGTAATATCAATAACTAATCTCATAATATGCATAATTTCATATATCATAACTACATTATTAAGAACTCATTGCAATACCATTCATAAAATGGTAAATAACCTAACCAATTTGTATAATGAAACCTACTGATTCATCGAGGGGCTATAACTGGTCCCACACATCACTTACTATGTCCAATGCATTCCTCTTATGAAATGGGTAAAACATAACCAACATAAGCATTCATATTAATAATAGCATACAAGATGTTAATAATTTAACAATAAACATTGAATTTTGTAAAAATAGCACATCCATAGTCAAACATATTATAAACCGGTCAACACAAAATGGTAGATTGTATCATATGAAAACAACCTCAATTGAATATAAAATCCGAAAAAAGATATTGACATAGATAAAATTAATTATTAAAACTCTTTGAGTGAAATACCCCGCTTTTACTTTGAAATCATTTATTCAAAAGCCACACGATTATAAAAGATGAAATTTAAAAAATGATTTTTGAATCAATGTGTTCCATACCACATTGAAAAATATTAATGTAATTGGGATTTAAAACATTCATGTCCCTCTAAATAAATACTTAAACCCATTTTGAAATCTTCACATTAATGAACATGATTTAAAAGAATAAACATTTAAAACAATTTTTTTAGTTAAGGATCCCCTTACATGAAAACTGAAAATGAATACTTTTGAAAATATTTTAAAGAAACATGGACATGGATGATAGATATGTTCAAGTAAATACATATATATACATAATCTCAGATACAAATGAGATTGAAAAATTAACCACAACTATTGGTTTGAAATCCTCCGTTTATGTTTGAAACTGATGTATAGTGGTTTTAAACATCTTATTAACTTTTAACAGAATCATAATAATATTTATGATATCATATATAATTAATTTTATATTTTATATTACCTATTTAAAAATAATTCTATGTTAAATCAATGTTTTCTGTAACAACCAACCTTGATAATCATACATGATTGGACTTTTTATTCTAGATCCTATTAATTAAATCATGATTTACCTACATCTATAGTGTAAAAAATGATTTATATATCATACATATTTAGTATATATATATTTATAATATGGAATGGAATACACTATTCATGGAGAAGGAAGGCCATACGTACACATAAAAATTGTTTTTGTTTCTTATAATATTGAATGGAACAAAGTAGATGACACATATATAGTATATATAATTTATTTTTTCATATATTACATATTTATTTTGTTTATAAATTTTTATAATAATTCTGAAATGGTTGTAATGGAGGATAAATCTCATCGCATCATGGAGATGGTGGGTCATACGTACGCATGAGGGACAATATCATTCCCTTGAGGGTTAAATTGTATGGAATTGGATGGTATATTACTTATATATAGTGATTAGAATGTCATATTCATTATTTATATCTATTATATTCATCCTTATACCCATCATTGTAAAGTAGTGATGAAAAAAATCACCCCACGATGTGGAGATGGTAAGTAATACTTACGCACGCAAGGTAAAATTGTTTTTCATAGGATTGATAAAAAGAAGAATGTGGTTGTCCCATAATCATAAAAACATATCAAAATATTGATGATACTGGATTTATAACTTTCTTGTGAAAAACACATAGTATGAGTAAGTATAAGACTAAAGGAAAATTGAAAGATTTGATAAAAAATACATCTTATTCAGGTATTTCCTTTTCATTTGAACAAAATTACTCCTTATGTTTTATTTTTCTCTATATTTATAGACTCTAGGATTTATTTAGGTATTTTTTGAGGGGAAAGGTGTTGGACCCCAGGACACCCTGAGAGGGGAGGGGTGAATCAGTGTGACAACATTTTCTTTTAAAGTGAAGGATCTTGTTTCCACATTGGTAGGAATTTTTTAAACCTGTATGATGAAAATGATCATAAAGAAAACATTCATATGAAGAGAGATGACACAATACTTTTTACTTGGTTCATAACTAAGGGCTATGTCCAAGGAGCATACGCCGACAGGTTGTCAGTCGTACCAAATTCCACTAAACTTCACTAGCTGTAGATTACAAAGGTTCAAGCACAGTCACTCCATCTCGGGCTCACTTCCTTTACAAAGGTTTAGGGATAACTCACTGCGTCCCTCAGGTCACTCCAGTTGACTCCCCCTGGCTCACTGCCTTTGGTTAAGTCCCACTCAGTTTATAGACATGAAGGTATCTCCATCATTTCAAAAGAATGCATCCTCGGTTTTATGTAGATGCTCTATTGAAGTCCAATTCTCACCAGCAGAATAATCTCACTCTGTACTGAATGTATCAGTCAATATTTTAGCTTTCATGAAGATTCAAAAGGATGGGTGTACTTCAACAACTCCCGGAATGCTTCTCAAGGTCGGCGTGCAAGTTTCAAAGATGACGCAAAAGTTATAACTGGCACGCCAGTCTACCTCAACCATTTGCATGACACTCACTTCTACAACTTCAAACTTGCGTGAATCACATTCCTTTTCACCCAAACTGGGTTTGGCGTGCAGCAAACAACTATCACGCAGCTTATACTTGCGTGACCTGCAACCACTTGCACGACCACTTCACCTGCGCGATGGGAGCACAAAATTTCTATAACTCCCGAACTTTGTTAGAAATGAGGAGGGGTGGTCCTCTATTTATAGGAAAAATGGACACCCAGCACAGTGGCGCGTAAGCCTCCTCTCGGCGCGCAAGTTCTGGCGCGCATCTCCAACCGCCCCAGCCTCTGTCACGCTACTCACTTGCATGACCAAACCACTACTTGTGAAACCCTCTTTCCTTTTCCAAATTTTGAAGTTCTGATCTTGAAAACCTTATGGCGCACAACTTTCCAATCCCCCTAGGCACTGGCGCGCTAGTCCTTTATCGATGTGTAGGTCACTTGCACAACAGATATTCGGTGCACAAGTCCCTTTTCCAAAAACACTATTTTCCCCCTTTTGACAATTTTGAGATCCAAAAATTTGGAAAACACTGGAAAACAGTGCCACCATCAACACTGTTATCTACTTGACCTGTATGATAACTTTTCTGGAACACAGTCTGAACTTCCTCTAAGGATTGACAACAAACACAAACCATTCTCCAATTCATGCACATATGACCATGGTTCCTACAACATCCCCATTTGGGTTTTTTTTGGAAATCATTAAATAAATTCAATAGATCACCATCCACATGCAGACCAAAAAATGAAAGAATCAACTCAGCCAACACTCTATGTCTACGTGAGCAGTGCTCGGTGTAGAAAACAAGACAGGAAGCTTGAATTGGTTTCCCATGTTTTTTAATTCTCAATGACGCCCAAGAAATTCTCTTACACCTAAGAAATTCTCTTAAAGTGTCACAAAATCATTACATGCCTGAATTTATTCCTTTAACCCATATTGACAATAAAACCAACGACTGGAAATTTGTTCATTGTTCAGCTCAAACCACACTCCCCTTGGATAGTATCTCCCCAAAAAACCTGCATCACATCCATAAATAGATTAAAAACAATTAACATAACTGGGGAGAGGGGATTTCCTTGACCTACATATGCACTGGGAGGTGGTTGAACACCGAGGTTCAACCGATGCTTCACAAATACAGCTGTGGACAATGGCTTGGTCAGGATTTCAACCACTTGCTCATCAGTTCTCACATTATCCATTCTAATCACGCCTTGTTCAACTTTCTCTTTGATAAAGTGATACCGAATTTCAATATGTTTTATATGAGATTACTAAACCAGATTCGTTGTAAGATCAATTACACTCTTGTTATCACAGTAAATCACCATTGGTTGTTCACCTCATCAACAATATCTGTTAATTATTGCTTCATCCATAAGAGTTGATTGCATGCTTTTGTGGCGGAGATATATTCAGCTTCATAAGTACTAAGAGAAGTACTTTCTTGTTTCTTTCTCATCCATCCAACACATTTATTCCCAATGTAGAATGATCCACCACTAGTGGACTTTCTGTCCACAACATTGCCAGCCCAGTCCGCATAAAAAAATGCTGATAATTCACTGTTCCTTCCTGCAGCAAAGTATAAGCCACAATTTTGAGTACCTTGAATATACCTCATGATTCTTTTTACTACTTCCATATGTTCATCCTTTGGATTAATCTAAAAGTGGGCTAAAAGAAATGTGGAAAAGGCAATATCTGGTGGTTTTGCTGTCAGGTACAGTAGGATCCCAATGATCCTCCTGTACATGGTAGAATCTACAGAGGTCCCATCGTTATGCTTTCCATGTTTAGTTCCAACTGCAATCAGAGTTGACATCAGTTTGGAGTCTTGTATGTTAAAATTCTTCAACAGCTCTCTTGAAGAATTTTCCTGAGAAATGAAAGTGTTATCCATCTTTTGAATCACCTGCAGCCCTAAGATTTATGTGAGCTCCCCAATCACAGGCATTTCAAATTCTGATTTCATGTGATTGGAAAATTCATCTACTGATTTCTGCCTGCTGCCACCAAATATGATATCATCAACGTAGACTAGAACCATGAATTAATCTTTTGGAGAATACTTCACATAACGATTGTGATCTACTCCACTTTTGAATTCTTGCTTCTTGAGATACGATTCCTGCCGGGAATACCATTCTTGTGGTTCCTGCTTCAAACCATATAGAGCTTTCTTCTATTTTCATACCTTTGTTTCATTATTACCAAGAACCAAACCCACTGGTAGTTCAATGTAGACTTCTTCTTCAAGTACACCATTCAATAATGTTGTCTTGACAACCATTGCATATAATTTATATCCTCTTTGGAGTGCAATGTCAAAGAAAAGCCTGATTGACTCCTGTCTAGCCACTGGAGAAATGGTTTCTTCCACATCAACACCTTCAATCTGGGAGTATCCTTTACATACCAGTCGTGCCTTATTTCTAATAACACTTCCATGCTCATCAAATTTGTATTTGAAGATCCATTTTGTACCAATCACATTGTGACCTTCAAGTCTCTAGGCAAGATCCCATGTCTCATTCTTGTCTATCTGATCTAACTCTTCATTCATGGCTTTCACCCATGATTCATCTATTGCAGCTTCTTCAAATGAGGATGGCTCCACAACTGATAGAAATGCAGATTGTGTGTTATTCCTAATCCTCCATCATTCTGTGGGTGCACTCCTATCCCCAATTATGTTAGATGGATCAATCTCAGCTCTTCGATTTCTCCTGCGAGGTTTAGTTGCATTCTCTCCTGCCATAGTTTCTTCTTCATATTCTTCTTCTAAGTCAACATCATGATGTGACTGGTGATTGTTTTGTACAACTTCCTCTTTTTCTGTATTTTTATTTTCACCATGTTTATTATCTTCCTCACTTTCTATCACATCATCATCTGTTATCCTTGAATCATTTGTGGTTTTATCTTCAATTATCTTAACATCAATACTTTCCACAATCCTTCCTAATTGCTTATTGAAACACTTGTTGGCTTTTCTGTTCATTGAGTATCCAAGGAAAACTCCTTCATCTGCATTGTCACCATACTTCCCTTGATTTAATTCTTTGTTTCGGATGAATCATTTTCCTCCAAAAACACTAAAGTATTTCAAAGAGGGCTTCCTTCCATGCCACAATTCATATGGTTTCTTCATCTCACCCATATAAAGTCCTGATCAATTTTGAATATACATAGCATCTTGACAACCTCTTTCCAATAATGTTGTGGAATATGACTCTCAATCATCATAGTTCATTCCATGTTGTTCACCTATCAATTTCTATGTTCACAACTCCATTTTATGGTGGTGTTTTCACAGCAGCTGCCTCATGATGTATCCCATGCTTCTCTAGGTAATTTTCAAATTCAATGGACATGTATTCCCCTCCATTGTCAGATTGCAACACTTTGATTATTCTTATAATATCATTCTCGACGATTCACTGATATGTTTTCATGCAGTCGAGCACTTGTCGTTTCCTGTGAATGACCATTACACATGCCATTCTACTGTAATCATCTATGAAAAGGAAAACGTACATTTCACCATGTGTTCCAGCAACATTTATCAGCCCAAATACATCTTTATTAATTAGATCAAGAATATTAAATGCTCTTTTCTTCTTTGGATGATATGAACTGCAGACCAGCTTCCCGCGAATGCAAGCATTAGAGGACTTTTCACGCTCACGCTTCAGATTGGGAATGTCCATGACAATCCTCAATTTTGATATTTTCTCCATGTCTTGTTGATTGATGTGTCCTAGTCTTCGATTCCACAAATTGTTTTCTTCTTCAACAGTCATGTAACAAACATTTTCTTTACTATCAACCTGATACAAGTTTCCTTCTGTTCTGTATCCCTGCGTAAGTTAATTACCTATCATTCCCTTGATAGTGCAACCTTTCTGATTAAAAGTAACTATAAGTCCCGAGTCACAGAGTTGACTCACGCTGAGTATATTTTGAATTAGGCCATCTACATAAAGGACTTCAGTCTTCTTTAGCTCTACATTAGCTAATTCAGTACTTCCACTGCCTTTGATTTTCAGAGCTCCATCATTTCCAAATTGTATTGTACCGTCAACCTTCCTTTTGATATCTATTAACAGGCCTACATTACATGTCATATGAGATGAACAACCTCTATCCAGAATCTAGGTACTTTTTCTTTTTGTAGCTTTGAAGGCCACCTCTGCAAGGTTGGATTTCTCAATTTTATTCCTTTCTTTCCATGAGACATTTGATTGATTATAGAGCAATGATGGCCTTCCAATTCTCTCATTCGTGTAAATTGGTTTTTCATAGTCGAAGTCTTCTTTGAGAGGAGAAAACCTGTTTATAAGAGAAACACAATCGTTTTGATGAGATTTCTCTTGCCTCAAACTCCGGTATGAGGTTTCCATGTCCCTTATCTGCCTTCCATCCATCCATCCATTGGCCTTAAGGCCTTAAATTTTTTTATTATTTAAAAGGAACCCCTTTTAAGGGGAAAGGGGGAACCCTACAGACATCATCGACTTAAGACAAAACACGACTTGAAGGTCTAGCGAGACAAAAAATACTGAAACATGGATCTACCACTCCCCAGCATATGAACGTGAAAAAACACTCCATCATTGCAGAGCTGAACAGCAAGTAAGTGTCCTGTGTCAAAGCATAGGCAAAATCCGATGGCTGACACCATACCCTCTCAAAACTTTGAATCCAAAAAGCAATGCAATAATGAAGGGAAGCTTTGAAACCTCCTCTGGGGCCTGATCCACAAGTTGAGTCTGAGAGAATCACCATACCAACAGACATCACAAAAGAAACCTTTCACTCTTCCAAAATCACCAATCCAAACACCTCCCTCAATGATCATTATGGACCAACTTGGCTGACCTCCTCAAACACCCCTATCACTATAGTTACATAAGCCCAGAAGACAAACCAAAGGGCGTGCGATCATGACATCGTCACCTAGGATTGGGTGGCCAAACCCCATGCCAATGGAGCACCACCAATGAGGGGATATGGGTTAACCAGAAGCAGAAGTGCTGCTCTGGGCATGATTCTTCTATGATTAAACCCATGGATGCACCTTCATCAGGTTCTGGAACCTCACAACAATGAGTAGGGCTAGAGAAGAACCAACCGCATCGAACCAGAACACCAAATTCATATCCATTCGGAAGAAATAGATCACATCATAACCTGAATTAAAACCTGTGATACCCAAGGAATCTGCAACCCCGACCTCCCCCCTCCAAAACCGCAGATCTGACCGAAAAACCGCACCTGGTCGAGTTGGACGAGTCGAGAAACCTAGGACGCTCCCACGAAGCTGGAAGAGCCGAGTGCAACAACCCAACTTCAAAGCCGCACCAAATAACCAGACGAGTCGACGCACAACTCCCAACCATGGAGCCGCACCTAAAAGCGCAGGATGAGTCGTAGTATCTTTTGGTTTGAATGTCATTTCATATTCCACCAAGATACTCAGTAGATCATCCAGAGAGAGTTTGGAAAGATCTATTTCCTCAATGGATAACACCTTTGCATTGTATAGGGGTGGAATCCTTTTCAGTATTTTCTTTAAAACGTCAACGTCTTTGATTTCTTCTCCTAGGCCCTGAATTGCTCCATCCACTTTAGTAATTAGATTAAAGAAGGAGTCTGCATTCTCATCAGGATGCATCTTCAGATCATCAAACCTATTGTGTAGGACTTGTAGTTTGGCCTCTTTCACTTTTCTATCTCCTTCAAAAATATTTTCATGTTTATCCCTCATGGTCATTGCTGATGTGAAACTCATCACTTTTAGATAGATCTGATCAGAAAGGGCTGTAGTGAGAGAATTATGTGCTTTAGTATCTGCATCAAGAATTTTCCTATCTGAATCAGTCATAGCCAGTCCTGTTGGATCTGAAACATTTACACCTTGCATAGTGGAAAATAGAACATCCATTCCAAGGGATCTTAGATAAGATCTCATTTTATTCTTCCAGATCGGGAAATTACTTCCATTTAAGAGAGGGACTCCCCTAACATTGACTTCATTCTCTATGATGAAAAAGGAAATATTCAACACCAGCAACCATTACAATATGATACCACTTGTAGGACCCCGGGGCACCCTGAGAGGGGAGGGGTGAATCAGGGTGAAAACTTTTTCTTTTAAAGTGAAGGATCTTGTTCCCACGTTTGAATAAATTTGTTAAACCTATATGATGAAGAAGATCAGAAAGAAAACATTCATATGAAGAGAGATGATACAAAAAATATTACTTGGTTCACCACTAAGGGATGCGTCCATGGAGCATAGGCTAACAAGTTGTCGGTCATACCAAATTCCACTAAACGTCACTAGTTGTGGATTACAAAGGATCAGGCACAGTCACTCTATCCTAGGCTCACTAACTTTACAAAGGTTCAGGTATAGCTCACTTCGTCCCTCGGGTCACTCCTGTTGACTCCCCCTGGCTCACTGACTTTGGTGAAGTCCCACTCAGTTTATAGACATGAAGGTCTCTTCATCATTTCAAAAGAATGCATCCTCTGTTTTATGTAGATACTCTGTTGAAGTCCAACTCTCACAAGTAGAATAATCTCACTCTGCACCGAAGGTATCGGGCAATCTTCCAGCTTTCGTGCAGCTTCAAAAGGATAGGCATACTTCAACAACACCTGGAGCCCTTCTCCAGGTTGGCGCGGAAGTTTCAAAGATGGCGCACAAGTTATAACTGGCGCGAAATTCTACCTCAACCACTTTCACGAAACTCACTTATAAAACTTCAAACTTGTGTGGCTCACATTCCTTTTCACCAAAACCGGGTTTGGTGCACAACAAACAACTGTCGCGCAACTTATAAAAGCGCGACCCATAACCACTTGCACGACCACTTCACCTACGCGATGGGAGAACTGAATTTCTCTAATCCTAAAACTTCGTTAGAAATGAGGATGGGTGGTCCTCTATTTATAGGAAAAATTGACACCCTATGCGGTCGAGCGTAAGCCTCCTCTCAGCACAAAAGTTCCAGCGCGCAGCTCCAACCGCCCTAGCCTCTATCGCGCTACTCACTTGCGCGACCAAACCAATACTTGCGCGACCCTCTTTCCATTGCTATATTTTGATGTTCTGATCTCGAAAAACATATGGCACGCAACTTTCCAATCCCCCTAGGCACCGGCGCGCAAGTCCTTTCTCGGCGCGCAGTTCACTTGCACCACACATATTCGGCGTGCAAGTCCCTTTTCCAAAAATTTTTTTACCCCTTTTGACAATTTTGAGGTGCAGAAATTTGGAAAACACTGGAAAATAGTTCCACCTTCAATATTTTTATCTACTTGACCTGTATGAGAACTTTGCTGGAACACAGTCTGAACATCGTCTGAGGATTGACAATAAACGGAAACCATTCTCCAAATCATGCATAGATGAACATGGTTCCAAAAAAGGAGAAGAGTTTTTTCATGCCAAAGGGCCTTAGAGGTTTGAATAAACTAAAATGATAAGTGAACTTTTATAAGATAGGAAAGGGGTACCTTTAAAAACTCCAAAACTATTAATTTAAGATATGTTGATTAATGATTTTAAATAAATAAAAAGTGAGTTATTTAAATGGATAGATGAGGATGGTATTATATCTTCTCAACCAATGAATTTTATACTTGTTGAGGTTATAAAAGTAACATTATATTTTGGATTTTACCCTTAGTTAAACAACATTACTCTTACCACAAAAATAATTTTTTACACTATAAGGTTAATATATTTACAATAAAATTAAAATTGAACCCCAATTAGATAAATAATGAAACTTTTGACATTATCCTAGTTAATTGTCTTAAATATATATATTTAATTAATTTTTTATCATTTGATAAAATATTATTTATTTTAAAATCTCATTTTTCATCATTTTGACACTATTAATAACTTGAGTTTTTTAAAAACATATAATAACTTTCTTTCCATGAAAAACTACTTTAACTCATCGCTAACATGTAAGAGTAATCCAGAAAAATAAGTTTGGAATAAAATATTTCAATTGATAATTATTATAATATTATTAATATCAGTTATATGATTTATACATTAATAAATTAATTACTGCATCATCATAGTGTGACAAATAAATTTATTGAATTAATGTTGAAAAATTAATAGTAAATTATCATGATGTATATAAACATTTTATATTTCAAATTATGATTTATAGTAGAATATTACTTTCATATAACCCTATATTTAAAATTATTTGCTTATTAAAAATATGAGTATTAAATTTTTAACAAATAATTTAATATAATATAATAAAAATCATTATCTTACCCAAGTTGCTTAAAATTTATTAATTTTGGAATAAATTTGATTTTCCTAAAATCCCACATATCCATTTAAATCAGTATTTCTGTTAGGAAGACTTTTAAATCTTATAATTTTATTTTCACCTTTAATTACTTTCTTTACCCTTAATTGTTGTAAATAAACAAGAATTTACTAATGTTAACATTCAAAAAAACATATGCTGTTCTTATTAGACAAAAAATTTCTTACTAATTACAACAGTGTATGTCTGTTTTTTAATATAAAATTTGTAGAATCGGTAAAATTGTGTTTAATTTTAATCTCATTGATGTGGCTAGAAGTAGTGTAAAAGCGACCTTTAAAAGATCAATATGTTTTGAATCTAAAATGATTCCAATAACCTATTTTCAAATAATATATGTATTACTGATCAATTTTATCATTAAAATAAATTTAATCTATAGTAATTATTTATACCAAAAGTCTTTTTTTAACAATAATATAGTATTTTTCACTCTTCATCGAAACATGAAACCATTCAAAAAAATTAACCTAAACTAAGTTTTACATTACAAATTAAATTTTTAAGTCCATTTCGAATAATAAAATTTATAAACTTCATAATATAGTTAATACTATTTAGAACCTCTTTTTAAAAGGCTAGTTTGATTGATCATAGTGTGTTTTAACTCGGTATTCCGTATAACACAAGATGTTGAATTTATTTAAAAAAAGAAACATATCTTGAACACTCATGGTGTTACATTTTCCACTATTTCATTAAATTACATCCTAAAAATTTTCTAATTCAGGTTTAGTAACTGGGGTTTGACAATTCAAAAAGTATTTATTTAAATCCAACATTGAAACAAGGGTAAATAAGAGGTCTAATTTAAAATAAATAATGGGAAGTATGAAGGTTACGAGAGATAACACAGACAAGGGCACAATTTTGGAAAACATAAATATGAAGAAAAAAATCTAACCATCATGTTATGATGGAGAGTGGTAAAGAAAATGATAATGAGAAAGTTAAAATCACAATGCTCTAAATATGTGATGATCTTAGATACCATTAGATTCATCGAAAAAATTACTCGTATTGAATATTTGATTTCAAGATCCTTTCCTTAAAATTGGAGAATGATTTTTCTATTTAGATCAGAATTTAATAGATTCAATGTCATAATCAATTTATCATCATTTGGTTGTGCTTCAATATATTTTTACATCATCCCAAACACTTTGAAAAGAATGCTCAAAATTAATTTTTCATGCATGAATCACTTTTGATAAATCATGAGGCCCATAAGTATTTCCTTAGTCCTCTAAATATTTATTGAAATGAAAAAGGTTAGCCCAAAGTATCCCACAATTTATTGTTTAACCTCATATAATAATATCCAATGTTTATCTTACTCTATTCAAACCTTAAGACATTTCCAAAATACTTTTGCCCAAATTAAAAGTATAAAAAGGTCACTAAATTTCCAAAAATCAATCATAGCATTATATGCATCAAACAAAATGTAATATATCTCTTATGGACACATACCAAATATTTGATCACTTTAAAACCCTTAAGGAAAAAGTTCATGCCTCCCAATCCTTAATGAAAAAAATTGTAGTACACTCATCTTATATTCCATAACTTGTATAAAAAGTAAATCAATGATAAAATACTCAAATTTCATAATACTTGAATCCAAACATAATCACATTAATCATTCCTCTTCATCTATGGTAGTAACATAATCCTAACCATGATCCATTATCCTTTTTGGGGTATATTCCTTTAATGCATGAGACATTGATTTTCATAGTGTCTCGTCTCTTTACAATTGTATAATTTAACATTGATAGCTTCTTTCTTTCTCTTTCAAGCATGAGCATGAAGACCTTTCTCACCGCACATAATGAAAACTCATTTTCCTTTTAGGCAGAAACTAGGGTGTTTCCTTCCATAATTATCACATGTGGGAAAATACTTCATTCTCTTGTCCCCTTAATCCAAATTTTTCCCATAAGTCCTTTTATTCTTATGCTTCCCACTGAATCTATAATACAAAGAGTACTATTTACATGTCCTGCTATCACATGATATTATTCCCTAATAAAATAATAATGACTGGAAGATTATCTCCCATCAAAATAATGTCTTAAGACTGTGAAATATATGATTCTTCTTACTCTTTGGATCATGAGAATCGGTGAAGTTCACATTCCTTCAACTGAGTGACATTTCTAAATGAAGAAATACAATAGGTCAGATCATTTCATAATTTATAATAAAAAAATTTCAAAATTTATTAACATAAATTGATTATTTATGAAGTTCCTAATATCATAATCATAAAAATTGTTTCTTTGGGGTCATATTTACTTTTAAATACTACATAATGGGTTTTACATAAAATTATAATTACCCTAAGAATATCTTTAGGGAGTGTCTAACCTGGTGCATAGAAATGATTTTTTTTACCAGGTTACCCTGAGTCATTCCTCAAACACTGTGATAGAGTTTTTACTCCTAGGTACATCTACAATAGAACCACACCTACTTGTAGTATCCAATGAGGGATGTATCACTTTATAGACCCACAAAATATCTATTTTACTAAAATTCTAGGATGTTCTTATATAATCATCATCAGAGTATATCTTAGGGTTATGTTATATAATCAATATTAACTAAATCTAGTTTCCAATATTGTTGTTTAATTTCATTTGATACCAAATGTAACAGCCTGAACAAGAATCTAAGAGCCAGTGCATTATTTTTATACATTGACATGATTATAAGGAATCAAATCCTAATAGACTAATCATTTTAGCATTCCAGGAAGATATATTACATACATGAACCTTTAATTTCAATTAAAAACATAATATAAAACATAGATAATACAATTATAATGCCATTATTCTCATATAATAACCATGTATATCAATAATAATTCACATCTTGCTATCATGTGAAAATAAAAATTAAGAAAGGTCAGAGATTAGATGCTCAGTAATGTTCAAATAATATAGCATAATCTATCATTAATAAGTATAAACTCTTATGGTAAGGTATAAAACATTAACAAAATACTTTTAAACAAAATCTTGAGCATAATGTGGAATGAATTAATCCAATATTTCAATTTAAACATTTAAATAGATATTCTAGTAGTCCAATAATCACATGTAATATCAATAACTAATCTAATTATTAAGGAATTAATAACAACAGAAATCATTAGTACACCATGAAGGCCTCATGAAAATACCATACATAAAATGCAACACCCCAAGATTCTACGGTACTTTTCACTTTGAATAATGCAATAGCTTGCATTGAACGCAACTTCGAGATTCTAACACATCGCGACCAATCAAACTAACACTTATGAATAGTAATACCGAATTTTTGAAAATTTATTAATTTTACCTTTCAAAATGGACCTCATTTTTGGATTCGGAATATCGAAATTAGATAGGTTGAATTATTGGTATTTTTCTGAAAACGTTCAATTTTGGATGGATAGTGAAAAACACTGAGTTATTGTTTGAAAACAGACTTTTTATTTAAATAATTATTTATTTTTTTTATATTTATTTTTGGTCAAAAAATATACATAATACCTATATAAGTTCAATTTAATTCATTGGAGTTAGTTTATTATAATTTTAAATATATAAAAATTTTATTGAACTTTTTACCATCTTTTACCCACCTCTTTGGAGCATTTAAAAATTTACATAAAACTTAATTTTACCGCTTCTATGAGTTGAATTTCAAAAATCCGAGAGACACGGTTGATATCAGTAAATAAAATGTGGTTCAATGAGATGAAAATAATTTGTTGTGAATAGTAACATTTGACTTTTATTTACCAAGGTTAAAAGTAAATAGGATAATTAAAGGTAAAAATGATATTATTATTACTCTAACACATGTCCTAATTCTATTGGATAAGAGTAATTCATCCAAAAACAACCTTAGGAATAAAATATTATCTGTTAGGTCCACATGGATTAGATTAGGACATTTATTATTATTTAGTTCAATGAAAAGTTATAAGTGTTAAATTCCAACTTTAATAAATAAACCATTTTTAATATAGGGATAAACATAATAAAAATTCGACTATAAATATTCATTAGAAATATAGAAATATTTCCTACATAATGGTATTTTATTTATATTTTTTAGACATTAAATAATTTAATTTATTTATGACACAATGATGATGTTGTAATTACCTATTTAACGAAATATTAAAATATTTGATATTATAAATATCCAAATAAATTAAATTTGAGACTTTTTATAACTTCCAAAAAGTTTCTAGGTTAAATTAAATGTTAGGGTTATTTATAAAAATTTTGTTCGAAGTAATAATTCTATTATGAATTTAGCAAAAACGAAATACCCAATAGTGTCAAAATTGACATAAAAGAGTTTTGAAAACTGATATTATATTCCTAAAAATCTAAGTTTGGGTCAAAAGACTTTTATAAAGGTATATGTATCATTAATGAATGACTTAGGGTTCTCTTGGAAGTGTATAGTAAGTTTAATAACTATATAATATAAAAATACAAAGAGATATGGTAAATTTGAATCTATTTAACTAAGAGTTAAATCTAAAAGAAATGGTTAATATAGTGACCAAAACCTATCAAAAACCAATTGGTTGAGTGGTTTTTGACCCATCCACACCGCATCCTTTAAATAATTCATTTTGGATCCATTAGAAACCGAAAATAATTTTATTATAAAATAATATTTCTAGCTTTTCCTAAGATGCCCCTCACCCCTCTTATAAAAGGGCACTCCCCCTTCCCTCAACTCCACACCGTCAAAGCCTTTTGGATTGGCCAAACTATGCCCAAATACCATCTCAACTGTCCTCCCTTTATCCTAGAGGCCTTACTTTAGTCATAAATTCATCCTATGGAGCCCTTTTGATCAAATCAATATGAACAACCCCAAGAAGAGGTAAATATTTCATCACCTCTTTCAAGTTCCTTTCTTCTTCCAATTCCTCTTTTTTTGTTTTTTCCATTCTAAAATAATAACTCCAGTATCTTATATATAATTTAATTTTATTCTAAATATGGTACAACCATAATCATTATTATATCCATCCTTTGAATGACATGTCACCATACGTGCGTACATACGGCTTACCGTCTCCACGCTGTGGTGTAATTGTTACTCAATACATTATTATTTGGATAGGTATAATAATGATGTGTAATTTATGTAAATAATAAATATAACATGATAATTATTCTTTATATGTGATATACCATACAATTATATATTATTTTAATATCAAAATAATGATAATGTCGCTCGTGCATACATACGGATTACCATCTCCACAAACGGGATAAGATTCATTACCCATCGTAATACATTCAAGACTAATTTTCATTAAATGTTTAAAAATAATTTTTAAATACTTAATATCATTCTGAATATGAATATGATACATCCTATTCATAACAAAAATTACTTAATTAACAAAATAATATAAAGGAAAACGAATCAGTTAACACCCGAAACGACGATAATACTAAGATATTATTTACAAAGAAATGTTAAAAGATCATATATGATATCATATTTATGTATATGATTCTATAATAATTTAATAATAATTATTTCACCATTATAAAATAGGATAACCTACCCTCGACCAAGGAAATGTACAAGGAAAGGGTTAATTCCACAACCTCTTCATTATTCAAGGTTGTTTATATGTAATTATCTACTGGGACCACATTATCACCCACATTCATGTTTTCCTAAATATTTATTCCAAAACATTTTTACTACCTACTAGAGCATGGTTTAAAGTCATTTATAACCTTATTTGACCTTATACGCTTTGAAAGGAATCTTTCCATCGTTTTCCAAACAAGTTACATTATGACGTTTTTGACAAAATTAAGGTAAATTGTTTTTTTAACTTCTTCGGCGGGTGCGGCTATATTCCACCATTATAAAATCATTGAAGCTTCCCATACATGATTATAAGAATATTTTCAAAATAAATGTTTTCTTTTATAATTATGTAACTTTAAATGATTTCACAAAATTAATGAGATATTTATCTCAAACAGTTTTGATTTCATCTATGTAAAAATCATTTAGTGGATTTTAATCTTGTTTGAAGTTGATTTATTATAACAAAAATATTAAATTTTGTATTTATGGTTTTGTAATATGTTTGACTGTGTATATGTTATTTTCAAACTATTCATGGTTTATGGATAATGTATTGACATTTCATATGCTAGTTTTAATACGAATGTTTATGTTATGTTTAAACCTTTTCATATGGGGAATGAACTAGACTTAGTAAGTGGTGGGTGGAGCCCGCTATAGCTTCTCGATGCATCAGTAGGTCTCACGAGACAAACTATTGTCTTGGAACAAGGCCTTGTGAAAATATTATTTGTAATCTTGGCACAAGGCCTTGACAATGTGGTTATGAATGTCGTGCATTATGCATTCCATTATTATGAAAGTGGCTATTGATATTGCATGCGATTATTTGACTAGTAGAATATCCATGTGAATAAGTAAATGGAGTTATTTGATTTTATATTTTCCATATTATTCTTAAGTTCAAGTTTAAAAGGATTTTATTTTAGTCTTATACATTGACTTAAATGTTTATGCATATTTATGAAGGTTTCCACTATATTGTTATCATTACTGAGAATTTGAGCTTACCACTTTCTCTGTTTTATTTTTCCTAGGATGCGAAGAATTATATTGTGACTGACCTGCAGGGATAGTCTATGGGATATCAGTGTTTTCTATGAAAACAATGTTGTTGCAGTTTCCATTTTATGATGTAATGATAACCTTATGAATGTATCTAGTACTCCCAAGGCTACTAAACTAATCTGTCTTTAGATACTTTATCTTTTGTGATCATTAAAATGATATGTAATAATGCACCGACTATGGGTTTCTAGGGCCAGAGTGATACAGGTTGTATCAGAGAAATTTGAGTACAAACCTTGGACACTAGATTTAGATAAACTATGATTAGAGCACATAGCCCTAATGTAGACTTTGAGGATTAGTATAGAAGAACTTCCATGAATTTTTGTAATGTAGGGATTTTGTGAGTAGGCAAAGAAATACATCCATGTCTAGATACGAGTAGGTAGAGGCATCTCTGGCACATATGTACTTAGGGGTAAAACCTGAAAACACCGCTTTGAGCTAGACTCGAACGGGAATTGGTACACGACAATGAGCCTTACTGTTGTCTTGGTTGCAACACCCCCGGGGGATATGCTTAGGAAAATTATAATTTTCATTAAAAAAAATTATGAAGGGTGTATGAGTATATAATTCATCAATGAAAACTTTTTTATGATTATGGAATATATTTATAAACTGTTCGGTTTATGTTAAGTGTTTTACAAGTTTAGAATTATGTATTTCGATTCATAAAATAATCTAGTTTATGCCATTGTTTATAAATTTCCCCTAGTGGAAGCAATGTAAACTGTATCGATGCATGTAATCCATGTAGGTATTCCTATCCTTCTCTAGATAATTATAGTGGATCTAGTCAAGAAACCGGTGTTGATCATCTTATCACTATACTGGGACAACTCACCCAGGTTATGGAGAATAACCTTACCCATATGGAGTAGCCTGATCCACAGCGTGGAGGATCAATGTTAGATTAATTAGTGAGGAAAAAACAACCAACATTCAATGGGATTAAAAATCCATTAATATCTTAGCAATGGATAAATTCATTAGAGAAAATATTTCATTCGTTGGGGAGTAGTGAAAGAGAAAACGTTGTCATATCAGTTTACCGCCTCACTTGAGATGTTAATCAATGGTGGTCATTGATTCAAAACACAATAGAAGATGATGAAGTATCAAATATGGAATAGAGGGAGTTTAAATAAATTTTCTTTGAAAAATACTCTCCTCATAACCATCAATCAGATATGGAAATACAATTTTTGAGTCTAAGGAAAAAGGACGATGAGAATGTCACAAAGTATGAAGCTAACTTTACAAGGTTAGCGTGGCATGCTGTAGATTATATACTTAACCCAAGAAGTAATATTGATCATTTCTTTTATGGGTTAAAACCATTTATTCGTTGAGAATTTTTCTCACAATCCTTCTCATCATACGAAGATATTGTCTCATGTGCTATCAAGATAAAAAAATAATTATATAAGTCTTGCGACTTTAAAGCAAAGCAAGAGAAGAAGAGATCTGTTGAACACTCTAGAAATGGAAATATGTGGAAGAAAGAGGCTCTTGATGTTTAATTATACAATTGTAGAGAAAGGGTCATTATGCGACTGAATGTTCTAAGCGTCCGGGGAACTTACCTCAGAAAAGGCTAGGGATCAAGGCCAAAGCTTATGTTATCACTACTACTAAGGTTGAAGCTCCGAAAGACGTAGTGGAAGGTAAATTAATGGTTTCCTCAAGTCTAGAAATTACATTATTTGATTATGGATCATCACATTGTTTCATATCTTCCCAGTTTTCTATGAAAATTAGATATTTCCAATTTAATTTAACAAGGTAGTTGTCAGTCAAAACTCCTAAGGGAAGTATCATTACAAAAAAGTTTTGTGAATTAGTCCCCATTAGGGCATCTAAATGTTCTTTATCTGCTGATATCATCATCATACCCATGATTGAATTTGATATAATCCTCGGTATGGATTTTCTTTCATACCATGATGCAAAAATTTATTCTAAGAATAATGAGGTTACTATTTTTTATGACGATGATAAAGAATACAATATCTTTAGAGCATAATCATCACCACTTAATTCTTATCTAGATCAACACCCAGTAGCTCAACAAGATTCAATTATTGGGGAGGAAGGGAATGAAATAACTGTGGTTGGGGAAAGGAATTTTCAAATAGAGGATGTACCTATTGTGAAATAATATGTTTATGTGTTTCCAGAAGATTTTCCTGGACATCCTCTAGAATGAGAAATTGGGTTTTCCATTGATTTATTTCTTGGATCAAGGACCATATCGAAGACCCATTATAGAATGGACACTATGTAATTATTGGAATGAAAGAAACAACTTGACGAATTGAGTAATAATGGATTTATTCACCCTAGTGTTTCTCCATCGGGATCCCCTATTCTTTTTGTTAAGAAGAAAGATGGATTTATGATGTTGGTCATTGACTATAGGGAGATAAATTCTATAACAATAAAGAACAAGAATCCCCTACCTCGCATTGATGATTTTTTTGACCAACTACATGGAGATCAATACTTTTCAATGAATGAACTTCGATCTGAATATCATCAGTTGTGTTTGAAGAAAGAAGACATTGCGAAAACAGTATCTCGTACCAGGTACGGGCATTATGAGTTTTTAGTAATGCCTTTTGGATTGACTAATGCAACCTCTTTCTTCATGGATCTAATGAATAAAGTTTTCAAGGAATATCTTGATGACTTTTTAGTGGTATTTATTGATGACATCTTGGTATACTCCAAAAGAAATGAAGATCATGAAAATCACTTGTGCATTATCTTGAAGAATCTTAGAAGAAATGAATTATATGATAATTTTAGAAAGTGTGAATTCTGGCTTCAAGAGATTTCATTTTGTGAACATATCATCTCTAAGGACGGAATCTATGTTGATCCTTCTAAGACAAGAGCAATCCAAGAATAGCCTGAACTGATGAGTATAACTTAAGTACACAGTTTTATTGGTTTAGCAGGTTATTATCAGCATTTCGTCCAGAATATTTCCTGATTGGCTAACCCATTAATAAAGATCACACAAAAAGGGGTTAATTTTTTTTTGGAAAAAAGAGTGTGAAGAATGTTCTGAATAATTGAAGAGAAGATTGGTCAATGCTCATATATGGACTCTACCATCGGAGAATGATGGGTTTGTTTTTTATATTGATGCATCAATGAAAGGACTTGGTTGTGTCCTTATGAAGAATGACAGATTTATTGCATATGTGTCACGACAGCTGAAAATTCATTAGCAAAACTATCATACTCATGATCTTGAGTTAGCAGCTATAATCTTTGCTTTGAAGATTTAGAGACACTATCTCTATGTTAAAAAATGTGAGATTTATACTGATCACAAGAGTTTAAAGTATATTTTCTCACAGAAAGTACTCAACATTAGGCAAAGTAGATGGCTTGAACTACTCATGGATTATGATTGCAGGATACACTACCACCCGGGGAAGGAAAATAAGGTGGTAGATGCTTTTAGCAGAAAAGATCATGGAGTTTTGAACAAGATGAAAGCTGAAAGGGATCCTATTTTCATGGATCTACTAAATATGGATATGGGAATAATCATGTAAGGTGAAACATTAATGCTTTTTTGAAATGGTTGTTAATCCATTTTTACTAGAAAGGATAAAAAGTTCTCAAGATAATAATGAGAAATTTAAAAAGAAGATTAAATCTGTGAATGATGGGAGATTGATCTACTTTGTATATAAAGATGGGATTTTGAAATTTGGGAATATACTTTGTGTTCCTGATATACCTGATCTAAAAAGGGAATTGTTAGATGATTCTCATAGCTCCAATTTCTCTATACACCCTAGTAGCACTAAGATGTATAGAGATTTGAAAGAATATTTTTGGAGGGACAACAAGAAGAGGGAGATTGCTGATTTTGTGTCAAGATGTATGGTTTTTCAATAAGTGATAGCTGGAAAGCAACGGCCTGGAGGAGTCATGAATCCTCTTCCCATACCTTAGTGGAATTGGGATAATATTACGATGGAATTTTTCATTAGACTACCCAAGAATCCAAAAAAACGATTCAATATGGTTCATCATTGATCGTCTTACCAAGTCAGCACATTTTCATGATATAAGAGAAGATTTACCACTTGAACATCTAGAAAGACTATATATTAATGAAGTTGTGAGACATCATAGAGTACCCCTATAGATTGTTTCTAATCGTGATCCATGTTTTACATCAAGATTCTAGAAAAGTATTTAGAAAGCCCTGGATACTGAACATTGTTTGAGCATTGCCTACCACCCCCAAACCGATGGACAATCAGAACGGACTATTCAAACCTTAGAAGACATGTTGAGATCATGCTCACTTGGATTTCATGGTATGTGGGATCAATATTTACCTCTGGTATAATTTTCCTATAACAATAGCTTTAATTCAAGTATTCAGATGGCACCATATGAAGCGTTATCTGGAAAGAGATATCGCACACCAACCTATTGGGATGATGTTGGTGAAAGAAAACTCGTAGGCCCAGAACTTGTGGAGGAAATGATAGAAAAAGTGAATGTAATCCAAACCCACATCAAAGCAGCTCAAAGTAGGAAGAAGAGCAATGCCAATAACCAAAGAAAGGATTTGGAATTTCATGTAGGAGATTATGTTTTCTTGAAGGTATCTCCATGGAAAGATGTTATATGTTTCAGTAATAAGAGAAAATTAAGTCCCTGGTACATAAAACCTTTTGAAATTATAGAATGAATTGGGGATGTAGCTTACTATTTGGAAATTCCACCAAGTCTCTCCAATGTGGATGATGTGTTCCATGGATCCCTGTTGTAAAAATACATGCCTGGCCTAATACATGTTCTTGCCTATGAGGAATTAGAACTATAACCCGATCTGTCTTATTGTGAAGAGCATGTCAAGATTCTTGATACAAGAGAACAAGTGTTGAGAAACCGGACGACTCGTCTGGTAAAAGTTCAATCGAGAAACCATAAAATGTAAGAGGCAACATGGGAACTCGGGAAACTTATGAGGAAGAACCACCTGAATCTTATTATGAAGTAATATTCAATAAATTTCTAGGATGAAATTATTTTAAGGAGGGGAGAATGTAACACCCCAAGCTTCCAAGGTACACATCAATTTGAATAATGCAATAGCTTGCGTTTTACACAACATCAAGATTCTAACACATCGCGACAAATCAAAATAGCAGTAAGGAATAGTAATACCCAAATTTTGAAAATTTATAAATTTTATCTTTTTAAATGGACTTCGTTTTTGGATTCAGGATATCAAAATTATCTTAGGAATAATTTTTGGTATTTTTCTGAAAACATTCAATATTTGATGAATAGTGAAAACACAGAGTTATTGTTTAAAACCGAATTTTTATTTCAATAATTATTTATTTTATTTAAATTTATTTCATGTCAAAATAGATACATAATACCTATATAACTTCAATTTAATTCATTGGAGTCAATTTATAATAATTTTAGATATATAAAAATTTTAATGAACTTTTTACCGTCATTTACCTACCTCCAAGGAGTATTTGCAAATTTACATAAAACATAATTTTACCGCTTCTGTGAGTTGAATTTTAAAAATTTGAGAGATATGATTGATATTAGTAAGTAAAATGTTGGTCAATGATATGAAAATAATTTTTGGTGAATAGAAACTTTTCACTTTTATTTACCACAGTTAAAATTAAATAGGTTATTAAACGTAAAAATGATATTATTACTACCCTAAAACATGTACTAATTCAATTGGATAAGTGTAATTCTACAAGAAACAACCTTAGGAATAAAATATAATCCTTTAGGTTCATTTGGATTAGAATAGGACATTTATTATTATTTAATTCAAAGAAGAGTTAAAAGTGTTAAATTCAATGTTTAATAAATAAACTATTTTTAATATAAGGTTAAACATACGATAAATTAATCTATAAATATTCATTAGAAAGAAATAAAGATTTCCTACATTATTTTATTTTATTTATATTTTTTAGACATTATATAATTTAATTTATTTATGACACAATGATGATGTCGTAATTACCAAATTAATGACCTATTAACATATTTTATATTATAAGTATAAAAATAAAGGCAATTTGAGACTTTTATGAATTACACTAATTTTCTAGGTTAATATGACATGTTAGGGTTGGATAGATTAATTATTTTCGAAGTAATTATTCTTATATAAATTTAGAAAAAACAAAATACCAAATAGTTTCAAAATTGACATAAAAGAGTTTTTAAGACATATATTATATTATTTATTGATATTATATTCCTAAAAATGTATGGTTTGGTAAAAATACTTATATAATGATATTTCTATCATTAATGAACCACTTGGTTCTATCTTAGAAGTATATATTATGTTAATTAACCAAATAAATTAAAAATACAAAGAGACGTCGTAAATGTCAAACTTTTTAACTGAAAGTTAAATCTAAAAGATAAGGTTAATATAGTGACCCAAACCGATCTAAAACCTATTGGATGAGTGGTTTTTTACCCATCCACACCTTTTCCTTTAAATAATTTATTTTGGTGCCATTAGAATCCGAAAATTATATTATTATAAAATAACATTTCTAGATTTTCCTAATGTACCCCTCACTCCTCTTATAAAAGGGCACTCCCCCTTCCCTCAAATTTACACCTTCAAAGCCTTTTGGATTAGCCAAACTCTGCCCGAATACCCTATAAACTGTCCTCCATTCAACTTAGTGGCCTTCCTTTAGTCAGAATGCCCTCCTAAGGAGCACTTTTGATCAAATCAAATTGAATAACCCGAAGAAGATGTAAATATTTCATCACCTCTTTCAAGTTCCTTTCTTCTTCCACATCTTATTTCTTTGTTGTTTCCATTATAAAATAATAACTCATTTATCTTCTATATACTGTGATGATATTATAATTATAGTACCCCCATATTTATTATTCTATTCATCCTTTTAATGACATGTCACCATACGTGCGTAAGTACGGCTTACCGTCTCCACGTTGTGGTGTAATTGTTATTCAATACATTATTATTTGGATGGGTATAAAAATGATGTGTAATTGATGTAAATAATAAATATAACATTATAATGATTCTTTATATATGATATACCATCCAATTATATATTATTTTAATATCAAAAGAATGATATTGTTGCTCATTCCACCTCCACGAACGCGATGAGATTCATTTCCCATCGTAATCCATTCTGAGTAATTTTAATTAGATGATTAAAAATAAGGTTTAAAGACTTAATATCATTATGAATATGAATAAGATACATCCTATCCATAAAAAAAATTATTTAAGTAACAAATCATATAAAGGAAAATGAATCAGTTAACACCCGAAACGACAATAATACTAAGATATTATCAACAAAGAATTGTTAAAAGATCATATATGATATCATATTAATGTATATGATTCTATTATAATTTAATAAAAAATATTTCATCATTATACAGGAGGTTAACCTACCCTGGACCATGGAAAATTAAAAGGTAAGGGTTAATTCTACAACCACTTCATTATTCAGGGTTGTTTATATGTAATTATCAACTAGTACCTCTTTATCATCCACATCCGGGTTTTCCTACAAATGTTTTCCAAAAAATTTTTACAACTTACTATAGTATGGGTTAAAGTCATTTATGCCCTTATTTTACCGTATACGTTTTAGAAGGAATCATTCTGTTATTTTCCAAACAAGTTACTTAATGACCTTTTCGACAAAATTAAGGTAAGAATGCTTTTTTAACTTATACGGTGGGTGTGGATATATTTTTCCGTTATAACATTGTCGATGCTTCCCTAACAGGCTTATTTGAATAGTTTCCAAATAAGTGATTTCTTTTGTAATTATGTATCTTTAAATGATTTCAAAAAAAAACAATGAGATATTTCTCTCAAATAATTTTGATTTCATCTATGTCAACATCCTTTAATAGATTTCAATAATGTTTGAAGTTGATTTATTATAATAAAAATCTTATAATTTGTATTGAAGGTTTTGTAATATGTTTGGATATGGATTTTTCATTTTCACACCATTAATGGTTTATGGATAAAGTATTAAAATTTCGTATGCTAGTTTTAATTCGAATTTTTATGTTATGTTTAAACCTTTTCATTTGAGGAATGAATTGGAATTAGTTAGTGATGGGTGGAGCCTACTATTACTCCTCGATGCATTGGTAACTCTCATGAGACAAACTAGTGTCTTGGAATAAGGCCTTGACAAAATCTTACTTGTAGTCTTGCCACATGGCCTTGACTATGTGGTTTTGAAAGTCTGGAATTATGCATTTCATAATTATGAAAGTGGAAATTGAAATTTCATTTGATTATTTGACTAGTAGAATATCCATGTGAACAAGTAAATGAAATTATTTGATTTTATCGTTTCCATATTATGCTGAAGTTCAAGTTTAAAAAGATGTTGTTTTGGTCTTATTCATTGTCTTAAATGTTTATGCTTTTATATGAAATTTTTCTCTATATTGTTATCCTTACTGAGCATCTGAGTTCACCCATTTCTATGTTTTATTTTTCCCAGGATGCGAATAAGTATATTATGACAGAACATTAGGGATAGTCTATGGGATCTCAGTGTTGTCTATGGAAACAATGTTGTTGTTCTTATCATTTTTACAATGTAATGTAAACCTTATGAATATATCTATTACTTTCAATGCTACTAAACTAATCGGCCTTTCGATACTTGATCTCTTGTGATCTTTCCAATGATACGTAATAATGCACTGACTCTGGGCTTTTGGGGTCCGGGATTTACATAAATGGGTAAAAACCCAAAAAAATTTGTCTTAAGAGACCTATCGATTCATCGAGGGGCTATAGTGGTCCCAACCTATCACTTACTAAGTGCAATGAATTCTTATTATGAAAGGGGTAAAACATAACCAACATAAACATCATATAATAACTATCATATGAAATGTTAATACTTGAACCATAAACCATGAATGTTATCAAAATAGTATATCTTCAATCAAACAAATCATAAACTAATCAACACCAAATGGTAGGTTTTATCATAAGAAAAAAACCTCAATTAAATATAAAATCCCATAATGGATGTTGAAATTGAAAAAATAATCATTAAAACTCTTTGATAGAAATGTTCCTTTTTTACATTAAAACCATTTTTTAGAAAAGCTAAACACTTATAAAATAATAAATTAAAAATTGATTTTGGAATCCATGTGTCCGAGAACACTTTTAATCTTTTCAAAGGAATCAATATTTTAAAACATTAATTTCTATGTAAATAAATTCTTAGAACCATTATCTAAACATGGACATTTATGAGAAAGATTTATTAGAATAGATATTTGAAACATTTAAGATGATGTTTTAGTAAAATAGACCCATACATAAAACCTTAAATAAATTCCTTTGTATTTTTTTGAAACATGGATATGGATGATAAATATGCCCCAATAAATAATTACGTATACATAGTCTTAGATAACAATGAGATTGCAAAATTAACCCTTACCGTAGGTCTGATTCTCTCCATATATGAATAAATATCCTCTAGTTTGGTTTTAAACATGTTATTATCTGTTACCAAAATCATAATAATATTTATGATGTAATATATGATTTATTTATTATTTTACATTAACCATTTATTAATTGATCCCTCTTAAATAAATGTTTTGGTAAATAACACTCTTTGTTAATCACATGTGTTTTGACTTGTTATAATTTATACTATTACTTATATCATCATTTTCTTACATAAAAAATGAAAAAAATGATTTATGTATCATATATATAGAGTAAATAAATATATAAATGTTAAAAATATATGGAATGGCATACATCGTTCATGGAGACAGTAGGTTGTTCGTACGCATTAATATTATCTCAGTTTTCTTATCATATTTAATGGAAGTAAGTAAATGATATATATATATATATCCATTTGATTTATTATTTCATATATTTTGTATTTAGACAGTATATACATTTTGATAATCATTATGAAATTATTGTAAAAGTGGACGAATCTCAGGGTGTTATTGAGACAGTAGGTTGTACGTACACACGAGGGAAGATGTCATTCCATTAATGGTTAAGATGGTCTTTAATTGGATGGTATATTACATATAAAGAAACCTTAACATATCATATTCATTATTTATATTTGTTAAATTAATCATTATACCCATCCAAGTAAAGTAGTGATGAAAAACACATTACACCACCCCATGGACATGGTAAGTCGTATATACGCACACATGGTGACATTGTTTTTCGTAGGATGGATAAGAAGATTAATATTGATGTCCCATTATCATAATAGCACATTAATATATTAATTATATTGTAGTTATTAATGTTTTATTAAAACAACATAGGAATATTATGTAGTGGAAGAAATAAATATTGAAAGAGTTGATAAAACAAATACCTCTTCTTCGGGTATTTCAATTTTATTTGAACAAAATGACTTAGTATGTTAGATTTCTGCACAATTTATAACCACTAGGATGAATTGATGTATTTTTGGAGGGGAAGGGGTATAGGATGGCCATTCCAAAGGGAATTAGATGAGTGAATAAAAGATAAGGGGAAGTGTCCTTTTATAGGAGAGGGGAGGGATGCTTTATGAAAATCCAAAACTATTAATTTAATATAAATTGATTTTCGATTTAAAATAGGAAAAAAGAGATCCATTTTTAAGGTGAGATGAGAATGGACAAAAAAACTTTAAACCATTTAATTTTATACATCTCTATGTTATAAAAGTGAAATTATCTTTTAGCTTCAACCCTTAGTTAAACAACTTAACTCTTACGATTGTAACTTCTCTTTTCACACTATAGGGTAAATATAGTTACTATAAAAATACAGACAAACACTAAATGGATCCTTAATGAACAATTTAGCATTATAATACTTAGTTTTTCTAAAAATATATTTTCACAAACTTTTTGTCAATTTATAAAGTTTTATTTATTTTAAAATCTCATTCATGTTAATTTTGACACTATTTATTACATGACATTTTCAAAACTCATAAAAACATGACTCCCTCAAAAAAACTAAATTAACTCATCCCTAACATTAAATAGTAATCCAAAAAATATCATAGATGGATTGAAGTATTTAAATGATATTTATTTTTGAATTATTAATATCATTTATTTGATTCATCCTATAATAAATCAATTACTTCACAATTATTGTGTCACAACAACATTTAATTATTTTATATATTAAAAATATAAATAAATTATCATGAAATAGATAAATATATTTATATTTTAAGTTATTATTATAGTTGAATTTATCTTTTATATAACCCTATATTTAAAATTATTTATTTATTAAAAAAATGAGTATGACATTTTTAACGTATCATTAAATAAAATATAATAAAAGCCTTATTTTTACCCAAGTGGCATAAAAAGATCTTAATTTAGTCCAAAGGATATTTTTGGTTGAATCCCACTTATAAAATAAAATTATTAAATGTGTTTGGGTAAATTTTAAATATTATAATATTGTTTTTACCTTTAATTTCCTAATGTACCCTTAACCCAGAAAAATGAATAAAAATTTACTAAAGTTTCTCTTCATAAAAAAATTATGTTTTTCCCAATTAAACCTCAAATTTAAATCTAATCACAACCATGAATCTGGATTTTTTAAAATTCAACTCACATAAGTGATAAAATGACATTTAATGTTAATCCTATAGATCTGGCTAGAAGGTGGGTAAAAGAGATGTTTAAAAGATCAATGAGTTTTTATATCAAATTTCTATATAAAAATGTTTCCAATATACTAAAGTGAATTAATATATGCATTATTGATATATTTTTACTTAAAATAAAATTAATTTATAATAATTATATATAAAAAATTTAGTTATTTCACTATAATGTAGTTTTTAAATATTCAACAAAAATTGAAATAGTTCAGAAAAATACCCCAAAATTCCCGCTAAGTTAATTTTGATATGAAGAATTAAAAATTGAAGTCTATTTTGGAAAATAAAATGTATAAAATGTATAACTTTTCTAATATTATTCATAACCTCTTTTTAAATGGCTAGTTTGATAGATCATCATGTTCTGGAACTCAGTGTTCCGTACAACACAAGCTATTGAATTTATTTTTTTAAAAAGAAATGTTCCATTAAATCTTGGGGTATTGTTCATTTGTGTCTGGGTTCCTTCTATTGGTATCTAAGTAGAAGTGAAAATTTTTAAGATGATATTTGAAAATACCCCATGATCATTGTAAAACTCTAACTTGAGGGTGAATTAGTATTTCAATTCCTTTATATTTTTCATTTTTGACACGACCTTTTCATAATTTTAAAGTGTTATATCTTTTTATTGTCACACCTAACCAGTCATACACATATAAAATAACATATATAAAAGTTTCTTCTTCCAAATTGAATGTATAATCCTCAACATTATCTATATCAAATTGAGACCATATTAAAAACTAATATCCACATTTACGCATAAATAGGTAGCGAAGATACTTTTACACATGTTAAACATCTCCCAAAAAATTTTAATTGCTTCCCGTATAGATTCAATAGTATGAAAATGGTTTTACCCTAAGAAGTGTCTTAAGTGAGATAAGACTTTATTCATGTTTTCACTATGTAGTTATTCATTCTTCTTCCACTTACACTATCCCAAGATACATCTTATTTTATGAACATGACTACACAAAAATATTATACAATATATTATTTCATAAATAATAATATTCCTCTATTTCAATATAGTAGTATCTTCTTCTTCATTCAACATTATATTTTATGATAAATACTTTTTTGTGAACAAAAACAACAGAAAATATATATTTCTCCTAACAAATAAATATTAAAGAAAATTAAATTCAAACTTTTGATTTAATTTCAGATATTTTTTCAATTATTATATTTCTTCATACTTCCTTTTACATCTATTTCAAAGTATGTTCCTCGTCACTAAAACTTAGCATAAAATACTACTTCATAAACAATTGGTTACAAAAAAATTCTAATCTATTCTATGAAACTCTTTTCTTTTTATTATGATCCTTATTTATCATTTTCGTGAATTAAGAAGTCAATTTTATGACATTTTATCCATTATTTAATATGTTGATCATTTCATGATTTTTTTTATTTTCTATATAATAAATAATATAGTAACAAATATTTTCATATCAAAGAATTTTCAAAACATCTCTATATTTGAAGACTTACAGAGAAAATATAAATTATCTGTGAATAATAATAGTCATGAATGGGCTATTATGTATTTAAACCTTTCATGAGAGTCATAATTAATATTTAGAAATTCATACTTTCATAGTTTAAATTCTTACACGGAAAAATAACTGCATATGTTTTAGAAGACTAAGTCATACAACCTACATGAAATCCTTTCAATGGAAGTATTCTATAGCGTTACAGATTGATTCACTTTAGATGAAGTTATATGTGAATTCTATAATGTAATATTCCATTGAAAATTCAAAGGAAGGCTCACATAAATCTCATATGCACACATTTAATTCGTATATTCTTCTAATATTCTAGTGATTTTAATGTCGTACACCCAACTCAATGTCATAAATATGCACACAAAAAACATATGGGAACTTCATACCCTTTCCATTTTTTGAATTAACTCTAAAATCATAGGCATAATAAAATATAAAAAATAGAATTTTAGAATTACATCAGATACATATTAAAAAATCCAACTAAACCTCAAACAATTCCAAATAATATAGAATTAAGTAATATAATTCTCCACAAAATGGAATATCAAATGAACTTGATATTGAATATGACTTAAAAATTGAAAAAAAAATCCAAAATGATAAAAAATCCACTTAAATTCCTCCAATAAATGCTTCTAAAGATGTAATACCAATTTCTAGTGGAAACAAATTGCCTCAATAAACATATTATATACTCAATAAATTCTAAACAACTCAGTGGTTCAAAAATATACCCCAATTTATTATGTTTTTTATACTAAGGAACATAAATCACTTTCAATATTGAACCACTTATAATTGAACAATAATTATATAATTCTAATTTTTTTTTATTGAACACCTTATATAAATTAATAACATTAAATAATAGTTTAATTATTCCTATAAAAACATGAATTATATTCAAACCATCAAACCCAACCCTCTTGATTCAACATGATCAAATTAAACAACTTGAAATTTTAACTAAAATTTGATCACTCCTTTAATCAAAAGTCAATGTTAACATAAAATCAGAGAGTGGACTACTTATTATTTAATAAATAGTTTATCATCACATCTATTCTTCCCTCAACATGGTAAATATTTTTGTTAAATCTATAACACAAAAACTCTTGTATGCATTAACAAAAATTGATAGAATAGTTCACACATGCACATGTATGAATTCAAAACATACCCCATTGAAAATTTATCAATAAATACATTATTGCACATATTGATCACTCCATTAAAATATTAAACACATTTTAATGGTTAAATCCCCAAATATAGTTTCTCTCCCAATTTTTGAATAACATAATTTAGAAAACATGATGTGATTTATTTTTCATATTTTTATCCTTATTGACTAAAATAATCTAAAGAGCATGATGATATATTAGAAATAATATCTATACCTTATCCTTTAGTTGGAAGAGGTTGAACTATAATCTCCAACATCATTCTAAAAAATCATCCTATAGAATAGGTTTGGATAAAATATGATCCCTTTTTCATTTTAGGAAGAAATTCCCACTTCAACACATTTCCTTAAAAATCACTTTGATAATGTTATATTTTCTATCAATGTGATTTTTTATTGAATATTGATCACGATTTCATGAAATATTGATAGAAAATTAATTCTAACAACCAAAAAGTAGTAGAATCATCACTTCTCCTTTGCGGTCTTCAGAAAATTTTTATATCCAAATCAATTGGGAAGTTTCCTAAATAGTGGAAACATAAACTTCATTATTAGTTCTTAAGGACAAACTATTTTATTCTTAGTGTAATAATAAACAAACCTTTTCCTAGGAAAGAAAACTCCACCAAATAAAAAAAAATTCTTTTCTATTTTATATCTTTATAAAAAAACATAACAAACTTTCACAATCTATCAAATTTTAATCCAAAATATATTATATCTTTAATGTTCCTCAATCCTCTCTTCACATTAATTAGTGAACTTTAATACCAGGCACAATAGGTGACAATATAAAATATATTTATTCTATAATCAATCAATTAAAACATAATTCTAACAAACGTCTAGAATTCTCATGAATTAACATCATTTCATTACTCATATTTAGACACCTTTTTTCCAAAAACATATGGTGTAAAATAAACCATGAATACTCCATTCAAAAAATAATTAGAATCAATCTATAATAGTTTTCTTGAGGTTGAAAATTGTGATATCTCTCTTGAGAAATTTATAATCCATGACGTACCACATCTCTCAAATCATAGAAATTTAAAATTTTTTATTCATATAATTTGAGTAAAAGCTATAAACATCTTCATAATTTACATGAAAACTTATTTCATCTTTATTTGAAAAATAAATGATAGGTACCTATTTTTTATCTATAATGTACAGTTTACTACCAACTCTTCTTTATATGAATTTCAACTTATTTATGTAGTTGTTCATCTAAGAAAACAAATCACTTGGGGGGTTTTTAATCATATATTAATCCTTATTGAACCTTAAATCGTATTTATTATATTCTCCATTAATGAAACCATAATTTTCATTAATTTAAAACTCCTCCTCTAACACTACATTTTTTAAAGATGATTAAACATCCAATTTAAAAATAATTTTTTCTATCTAGGTAGTAATAGGTAATGAATTTTAATAGTTTCAAGTCGTTAAACTAATCCAAAACTCTAGTAAAATTACACTCCATAAAATTTAGAATAAAATTTACATATAAGTTTTTCATTGTTTCTAAAAACATCTCATGTTTCATAAAACTGTTTATTAAATACAGATATATATCCAATAACATTTTTGTTTCAAAATTTTGGTACCAACTCTCATGTTTAATTATTATCATTTTTGTCCAATTATTTATTCATGGTCTCAGCCAATTGTAAATTCTCTAATGTATATTCAATTTACCTAGGTTCAAAAAATGATAACTGTGTGGTATGTGACATTTTTATCGAATTTATTCTTTCTTGAATTAGGAAACACTAAATAATAATGATGTTTTGGACCTATATATGTGTTTTAATCCTCTGATTGTTTGAGGTGGGTTTCTTTTCATATTATTAAATAGATGATTCTTCATCTCCATTTTTGAATATTATTTATTTTCATTATTTTCTAAAACAAATTATATGTTATTGAATTCTAAGAGGTTTAGGATTCAAATCCTAGGATAGTGGTACAATAACACCGTTCATTGGGAGGTTTAGCGTTCAAATCCAGGGATTCCACTTTCGGGGCGAGCCTCTCCCCTGAGATCCACTCGTCTTTCCAAGTCTCTCATTCTCAACTAGGCAGAAAAAATGAGGTGCGGCCCAATGTGCCGAAGGATTTCTTTGACGAACCATCACCGATAGGGATGTCACACTCCAGGAAACTCTGCCATCTCAGCTGCCAACGACTCCTTCCCTGGTTGAGGCTCTACCTCAATATAGTGACCACTTTGTGTTAAAGGGGGGTAACCATGTGTGGAGAGTTCGAAAAGGCCACACATTAGAAATACCTTTCTAAAAAAATATTCTATATTATTGATGAAAACTACAACATATTCAACATATATGGATGTTAGTTACTCATGTGTGTCGTGTTTATTTATATATACTATCACATTTAGATCATCATTTCTAATTATCATCTAAGTTACTATATTGTAACACTTGTATCCAATTACATTTTTCTGATAACCAAGAAGATGACATTAACACATCTCTGAATGAAAATTAAAAAAAATCTCTGTTAACATTGATCACATAAAATCTTCCAAATTTCAGTATATTTATATAAAATAAATAATTACTATAATACATATTATATGGGAATATATATAATTTTTCTCTATATAAGGACCATTTTCAATAGGAAATACTGCTTTTATGGTTTTTCTAAAAAACTACTGAGAGGGGTCATGATCTATCAGCGTAGTCTGGGACATGCCCATAATGCTTCTATTTTCCATTCTATTATTTTGAACGCTTATTCTATAACTCTTAAACATAATTAGATCCCTTTATTTATGTTTCATAATTTTTACCCATGTATTTCTAGTAAAATAACTAATAAAGTTAGTAAAATACATATATACATTTCATGATTGTTTCACTATAATCCCAAATGTTTCAAAATGTATAATCTCTGTTGAAGGAGCTAATTGAATCTATAACTTTTATATGTAGAATTGAAAACCTTTCTCTCTTTGAATGTGGTGTGCATAAAATTCCAATACATTTTTATTATAGGTTCATCATGAACATTAAATATTTGATTTAACCTAACAATTTTCTATTGTCCATGATTAACAAGTACTCTATTCCATAATTGACAATCTTCTTTTGATGATAATTATCAAGAATTTTCAGCATCACTTACCTAATACAAATTTAACCAACCTTATAAAAAACACATAATTTAATTCATAAAATAACTAAAATACACTATATTAGTTGTGTTTTAGTCTGTTAAAAAATATTCTTTGATTTAATATAACTTTCTCAATCATAGTTGATCCAAGACCATTTCTTTTTAGTGACCCATTAATTCCAATCATCATTAATCCTTCCTTGAACCTTAAAAAAATATTTTGCTGTTTTGAATAGGCTTTCATGTGATAGGAACATAATTCATTTTAATATGTTTATTATCCCCTTTTGATTTTTAAGATCCACTTCCACAACCAAATCTTTATTGTTTCCCTTAATCTTATTTTTATGGGGGTTTTGGGTATTTTAACCACTATTTTACTAATATATTATAAGTATTAGTCATATATTTTGATGGATACCGACCTGGGTATACCTTCCAAATAATTCTTCATGAACATTAAACTTGTTTTCTGTTTTCTGTCTATAATTTTCAGTCTATTTATAATCATTATTCTTTTATGAGGGATTAATCCCCAAGAAAAATTTGTTCCAAAAACTTCTACTTTCCTTATGATATTTTTAATTAATCCAAATAATGTTTTCCATATGATTAATCCTCTATTGTACTGGAAAAATCCATTGAAACCATATTATCTATTGTAACCATCATGTCAGCAAAATTTTCACACCTGTCTTCTAACCATCCTTGAGTCAATAGAATTTATCCATATTTAAAAACTGGAATTATTGTGAATTCCTTACATATTTTTCTTTATATAATTATTTTTAATATCCTTTTTGGAGCCAGTATTTATTGATTTTTTTCACGTGGGTGTTCTTTGAATTTCAATATTTTTACAGGTTGATTTTTTCCCATAACATGGCCATCATATGAAAATTCATCTTGAACACGTTTCTACCAACTTTTTTTTATTTTTTTACTTTTGGAGAGTGAATATTTTTATGTTTTCTCAAGATATTTACTTATTTGAACATTATACATCCTCTAAAATCAAATTCTATTTGGTAGATTTAAATTTGTTTAGTTCCTATTCATAATTAACTAGTTTATATGCAATATGTTCAATCTGAATCTCCCAACATATTTATTTTCATATATATTGATATTTAGACTTTTTCACCTCTAATATTTTTCATGAGATCTTTTATTTATTTCAGTAGTTTGGATTTTTCTTTTGTATATAATGATCTGTATCATTATGAATATTGATCATTATTCTTAAAAGTCCAATTTCCTTATCCATAGTTTATATCATTTATTGAAATTAATTAAATTTATTCTACAACATAAATTATATATGTGTTTATTTTTCTTAATTCCTATAATTTATTCTTTTATCACCAGTGAATTATTCTATATTCAACATTGAAATTAGAATAATTCTGAGACTCCAATTCTTCTTTGTTGTTATACATGAATTGAAATTTGGATAATTTGATCAATATTTAAATCCACATATGAATCTGAATCTGACCACCATATTTATCATCATCAACATTCCTCTTGCACAACTCTTACTTCTATGGATTAAAAAATATTTATTTTTCATCCATAAACCTAGTCTCCAAGATTTTTCTAATAATCTCATAGGATGTTAGACGGGTTTCTATGCCATTAATAATTATTTTTTAATATTTTTCTTTGAAATCTAATAATTGTTCATTAAACATATCTATGAGGATGTGGAATATCTTTTATAACACTATAAATTGTTATAACAGCACAATGAAGACACTAATTATAATCATAATCTCGTTTACCCATGTTTTTATTCCATGTATTGTGTAAATATTATTAATCATGTGGTCTTCATTATTTACTCTCCAGACATTTGTCTTTCCCCCCTTCAATTCAGTATTACCTTCATTTATTTTCTCAATATTTTACCATATACCTTCTTACACTTTTATTTCTTTAATGTTTATAAATTCACTATTAAAAAGGAAATACAATATAGCATTCTAATGATTTCCAGAGTTTTTAATATTCTTCTTACATTCCATTATAATGGAAGCACCTTCAAAATGGGGAATAAATGCATCATTTATTACTTCTAGGAAATCATAACTTCTAGCTAAAAGGTATGTAAACATAATGTCCTTCTATATATTATAACCCTTCCAATCAAAAAGGGGAATCCCCTTACTATTCACCAAATTGTGGTTTCCCATTATATTAACCAAAAAATAAATAAAAACATTTCAAATAGAGATAAATTCTAATCCTACAAACTTCAAATAGTATATATCAAATAAAGGGAATAAATCTCTTATACTGCATCAAATAACCCACAAGAATAGTGAGAATCCCTGAGAGGGGAATGAATTAATTTCAATTCCTTTTAATGATTTCATTTTAAAAAAACCATATCCACCCATTGACGTGTAAAGTTCCTTTTCTATAAAATTCAAAAAATCACACACACATAGGTTACAAAAAATTTATATGGTTCTTCTTACAAAATTATAGAAAAATACTTGTAATTATATAGATTTCCCAAAGAATATAAAACTAAGTATAGTCAACATGTTTTTACAAATGAATATGGAATATCATTTTACTTTTTTTACAAGTCCCGTAACTATTTTTAGGTACTTCTCAAGTAGATTTAATATTATGGAAACAATTAACAGTAGAAGTGTATTTACCCAGGTGATATAATCTTCATGTTATCACTATGTCATTATTATTTATTATTTATCTTTAATGATTGGTTGATACTTCTTCATAGATGTAATAAACTATAAAAACACATTTATGGGACTCTATTATAATAGAATGATGTTCTTATATATTTATTTATGGATACAACTTCAACATTATCCTCACTCTCCTTCAGGATATCCACTATATTTGTTAAGAACAACAAAATATATATTTCTTCAAGAAGTGTCGATTTGTATTGGATGTTAAAATTTAAATTCATAACATTGACTTGTTTTAAATTTATTTTTAACATATTATATTTCTTCCAACATCATTCTTCATTTATTTCGAACTCTTTCTCAATTCACTAAAATATATTAGTGAAGACTGTAGTCTAACCGAGTAGTTATAATAGTAACTAATTTTATTACCTTCTTTGAAACTCTAGTATTATTTCTGAGAACCATATTCCTATTTTTATTATATCCTTTATAACATTTCATGATGTTTTATCCATGTTAAAATATCTTGAGAATAGAATAATTTTAATATTTAATAAGATTATATATTCTAGAAAAATATATTTATTTCCAGAATAATTCTAATAAATTATCAATGTTCAAAGAATTATGTATAAAAAAATTTCAGTAACAAAACATATATTCCTTTATGTTCAATGAAGATATACACCCTTGTATATGAGTTTTGTGACCTATTTTCAAAGATATATATTATCATAATAATTTCATATTAGTTATAAAATTTCATATGTTGTAGTATACTATGTTATACACCATAAATTTAATACATACTCCCAACTCAAAGTCATATGCATGCACCAAAACATTATATGAGATCCTCATTCCTATTTTATTTTTATCCATGAAACAAAATTCAAAATATAATCAAATAAATACTATATCATTTCTTAATTACATTAGAAACTTCTCAAACACTCCATGAAAACGTCCAACAATTTCACATTCACTAGAATCATTGGGTAAATTTTGAACAAAATTGAATTGAAATAATCACTTGATGTTGGACATGATATATCCACTTGAAATATAATCCAACATAAATAAAATATCCATTTAAACACCTCTATTAGTCCTTTCTCATGATATAATACCCAATGATATAGGAAATGTCTTATCTCAACAAAATCCCAATGTAATCAAAATAATCAAGCAAATCATTAGCTCAATAAATTTTTAATATCATATACGAGAATTTAGAAAGAGGATGATGATAAAATACCAATACCCAAAATAGTGAGTTTTTTGGCAGTTTAATGTCTTATATATAGCCATTAAAAGATAAATTATAATTCATTTATCAAAAAATTATAATTTAAAGTAAAATAGAGGGGGTTTCATCATAATTCATTTTGTGCACCTCGATTCCTTTGTTTGTGGAATTCAGTAACCATTGATGTATTTTAATAATAATTCATGAATATAATGGGATTTGATAACTAAATCATTTACATTTATGAATGTGGATATCGATTAAATTTTTTCCTTAGAAGAGTGGATTTTGGTAACTCGGTTTTTTTTATTGAATTATGATAATTATTTGAACTTATTTCATATATGTTAGGTAAGTTCTTCAATGTTTTCACACTGTGTGGTATTCTATTATTATTTTATAGGGATATACATTCCTTCCACATATACACGTTAATAAATATTTCCAACTTATTAGAATATGTTCTCTTAAAACCCTCCTCATCCTTTCTTTATATGGATTATGATCAAGATATACTAATATTGTCTTAGCTGTATAACCATTTTATTTGTAGTGTGAACATAAAATTTTACATAAATAAAATTGAGTGATGATAACCTAGAAATTATCATGTTTTATTAACATACATAAAATTATTGGTGTGACATATATTGCTATTCTAATAAAGAAAATTATTGGAATGTTGGCTATATAATGTTTGGAAATCCAACTTATTTCTCTCAATGAATTATGATCATGTTATACATTTTATTAAAATGAAAAAAAATATTGAAAATATTGATACTTTTTTTGCATCAAATAAAGGATTATTATATATTTGATTTATTTATTTATCCTTATATGAATAATCACGTTCTATTATGTATGAGGTTCATCTTGTAATGTTTTGAGATATCTTGTTTACTATTAGGTGAATACATTTGTAATGACCCGGCACCAGTTGCTCGGAGTTGGTGCCTTATTTGATTACGTTGGCATATATACAAGGAATACGAATCCCTAAGGACCATGTAGTTTAGTATTATTGGAAACAAGATATATACATAAGTTCAATATTACAACATGAATAGAAAAAAAAACATGTAATCTCCATAGACAACACCCCTAACTTCTAGGTTATTTCTGCATGTCATTCCTAATAAACTTCTTCATGTCCTGAGAAAAATGAAACATAAGAAAGATTGTTCTCAAATTTTTAGTAAGAGTAAGCAATACAGCGGAAGATAATATAAAAATTAGACATGGTGATTTGTTGAAAACACGTGCCTTTAGTAATAAACTTGAACATATTATGGCAGGAATATGAGCTGAGTAAATATTAACATAATAAAACATATTCAAGGGTATTCTAATAGTTTAATATCCACATGAACATTCAATTACTAGCTTCATAATGAGGGAAGTGAATATTATGGACATTTTGAATCATTTTTTCATGGTCTCGGCCAAGACATCTAGTGATTAAGGCCTCAGCCAAAATCCACATCACATTGGGAAAGGCCTCATCCAATTCCACATCTATTTGTCTCATGAGACCTACTGATGCATCGATGGGCTATAGCAGGACCCACCCATCACATAATAAGTCCAATTCATTCCTCATATGAGAGAGGATCAACATAAACAACATATACATTCATATTGAAACTATCATATGAAATGTAACTAACTTTCCCCAATCATTAAACATAAAACACTAACCCTTCAGAATAATATGGTGAATGGTTATAGGATAGATCATCCACAATATAGTTAGTCATAAACCATTAAATCAAATTTGGTAGATGACTTCATAAATTATTAAACCCAATAATACCATGTAATCAATAAGAGCGTTGAATTTGATGAAAACAATATTATAAAATCATTAAGCAATTCTGGAGATAAATACTATTTTATTTTGAAAAGAAGAGTTATTTTGGAAAAATCATTGTATAAAACCAGAAGTGAAGTAAGATAGTATTTTTAAAATAAAATTAGTGATTTTATAAAGATAATGGTTTCCAAAAACTGATTATAGAGTTCCCTTGAAAATAGGTAAGAATTTGAAAAATTCCCTTGAATCAGGCTTGTATTTTTGAAACAATTTTGAAAGTTCCTTTTAAAAAGTGTAACTATCCATAAAATAAAGAATGGTTCTGTTTAGTACACATATATATATGGTACCCACACAGAACATATGATGAGTACATAACAATACATAAGAATTTCATTGAGGTATTTAGACAATGAAAGTATCCCGAATGAAAATGGAAGTTTGGGTGAAAAAACCCTTACCTTAACTCCAAACGTGTTCCATGATTATACTTAAGCTCCTCGAATATGAAATTATACTTGTTAATAACTTATTACAGAACCTATTATACATGTATTTACTTTACCATAATTCTGGTTAGTTCATTTATGTCTTTATTGACAAGTTACTGTATTGAATTTCGTCGTTCTGGAGTGTTTGTTTCCTTTATTTTCGTATTCGGTTCACTTGTTGTTATGTAATGATGTTATTGTTTAATGGTTCTAAATCTCCAGGATTGGAATTATATATTATTAATGAACATAAATAATTTATATTGGTCATTTCTATCATTTGGTTACATGGAATTAGGATGAATCATTACATTACCACCAATTCAATTATTCGGAGGTATTTGGAATATTATGAACTAGTTTTGTCATATAACAAAATTATATGTACATATTCTGGTTCCTGAATATTAATTAGGTTATAAAACATATAATATAGTCTTTTTAAACCATGGATATGGTTTAATGACAAGTAGTGAAGATCAAAATGAAGAGTGAAACTTCGTCTTCCATGAAGGTTCTAAATCAGAACTCATAGATGTTGATTTCGTTTATAAAATAAAAGGGAGGGAGTAAGAATATTTATGATGGTTATTCCATTAACTTGATATAAATCCATTATATATATGTTACTGGAGTTATCATGATCATTTGGATAGAGGATGTGAGGAGTGGATAACAAAAGTAGATAAATTGAAATAAAACCGAATGAGAAAGATGGGTGTTTTACCTCTAGAAATAACCTCCTTGAGAAACTCCATAAGTGAAGGGGTTTTGGTCTTTTGGAAATACCAGAAGATTCTTGGACGTGGGGAGAGACTAGGGAAGAGTAATTGGGTAGAACTTTTAGGAGCTTCAAGGCTTAGAGTAGTGAAGGGAAGAGGGAGTGGTGAGGTGTTTTTATAGTGGAGGAGAGGGGTATACTTTGAATATTTAATTCAATATTTTATTATTTCTCTCAATATAACCAAATAGTATTGATTAATTTGACCCCTAATAGTATGAAGGGAAAGTTAGTTCGAACCAAGTGGCCTTGAATCACTCGTGATGTCATGAATAGTGTATTTAACTGATAATTTTTATATATGGTACTTTATCGTATTTCATTATTCATAAAAAATTCTAGATTTTCAGAAAAATCCCACAAATTTACCCAAACCATTTTTTGATGTGTAGAATTAAAAATTGAAATCCATTTTTCAAAAATAATTTTCTAAATATTATTAATTTAATTTTTAAATAAGGTCATAGTTAATTCTAAAAATAACAATCTTGAAGTGCAATTAGTTTTCTGTGACATTGACAAATTAATTAAGATCCCATTATCAGATTTTCTTAAGAAAATAAAATAATATCATTATTTACTATTCATGGGGAATATTACTATTCATATTACTATTAATAAGGGTATGTTACTATTCACCAAAAAATCAAGTTTGTTCTATCAGACTCCAAATGACTTACTGAACACAACTCTAGATGACTATTTCTTGAAATTCAAAACATAAAAGAGAAAAGGTTGTGTTTAATGGTTAGATTATAAAATTGCATTCTATATTTATTTTCAAAACCTTGGGGTGTTACATTCTCCCCTCCTTGCAAAAAGTTCATCATCAAAATTCACAGAATATTACTTAAAAAGATTCGAGTATGTCTTTAATATAAGCTCTTCAGGCTCCATGTTGTTTCCTCCATATTATGGTTCCTCCATAGAACCATTACCATTCAAGTCGTCCGATTTCTCAATAATTGTTCTCTAGTACCAATAATCTTGAAAGGATCTTCACAGTAAGATAGATCTGGCTCAAGTTCCACTTCTTCATAAGTGAGTACATGTGTTGGGTCTAGCATGTACTTTCTTAACATTGACACGTGGAACACATTGTGAACCTTGGAGAGACATGGCGACATTGCCAAACGGTAAGCTACGACTCCAATTCGGTTCATAATTTCAAAAGGTCCGATGTATCTAGGACTTAACTTTCCCTTCTTACTGAATAGTATAATACCCTTCCATGGAGATACCTTTAAGAAAATGTGATCACCTTCTTGAAACTCAAAATCCTTCCTTCAGTTATCTACATAGCACTTTTTCCTACTTTGAGCTATTTTGATAACATTCTAGATAATCTTCACCTTTTCCATTGTTTCTTCAACAAGTTCTGGGCCCACGGGATTTCTTTCACCAACATCATCCAAGCAATTTGGTGTACGACATCTCCTCCCATATAATGCTTCATAGGGTTCCATCTATATACTTGAATGGAAGCTATTGTTGTAGGAAAATTCTATGGGAGGTAAATATTGATCCCACATGCCTTGAAAATCAAGTGAAAAAGATCTCAACATGCCTTACAATGTTTAAATTTTCCATTTTGATTGTCCATCTATTTGTGGGTTGTAGGCAGTGCTCAAACAAAGATCAGTATCTAGGGACTTCTGAAAACTTTTCTAGAATCTTGATGTAAAACGTGGATCACGATCAGAAACAATCGATAGGGGTACTCCATGAAGTATCACAACTTCATTAACATATATTCTTGCTAGACGTTCAAGTGGTAGATCTTCTCTTATAGAAAGAAAATGTGTTGACTTGGTAAGACGATCAACAATGACCCATATTGCATCGTTCCTTCTAGGAGTCTTTGGTAGTCCCTTGGAAAATTCCATCGTGATATTATCCTATTTCCACTTAGGTATGAGAAGAGTTTGCAATACTCTAGGGTGTTGCCTTCCAGCTTTCACTTGTTGACAAAACATACATCTTAACAGAAAATCAGCAATCTCCCTCTTCATGTTGTCCCACAAAAAATGTTCCTTCAAATATCTATACAACTTAGTGCTTCCAGGGTGTATAGAGAAATTTAAATTATGAGAATCATCCAATAATTCCCTTTTTAGATTCGGTATATCAGGAACACAAAGTCTCTTCCCAAATTTCAAAATTCCATCTTCATATACGAAGTCACCCAATCTCCCATTATTCACAAATTTAATATTCTTTTGAAACTCCCCATCATCGGCCTCAGAATGTTTTATCCTTTCTAGTAATGATGGTTTGGAAACCTTTTGAAAAATCATTGATGTTTCACCTTCCATGGTAATTCCCATATCCATCTTTACTAGATCCATGAAAATTTTATCCCTTTCAACTATCATCTTGCTCAAAACTCCATGATCCTTTCTACTCAAGGAATCTTCCACCTTATTTGCCTCCCCGGGTGGTAGTGTATCATGTAATCTTAATCATTGAGTAGTTCAATCCATCTCCTTTGCATCATGTTGAGTTCTTTCTGTGAGAAAATATACTTCAAACTCTTGTGATCATTATAAATATCACAGTTTTCACCATAGAGATAATGTCTCGATATCTTCAAAGAAAAGATTGCAGCAGCTAACTCAATATCATGAGTAGGATAGTTTTTCTCATGAGTTTTTAGTTGTCATGATGCATAAGAAATAACCCTATCATTTTGCATAAGGAAACAACCAAGTCCATTCTTTGAAGCATCACTATAAATAACAAACCCTCCATTCCACGATGGTATAGTAAATATAAAAACATTGACTAATCTTCTCTTTCATTACATCCCAAAGCGAGAAATATCATTTCAAGGGAACATATCCATGACTCTACTACAAATGGGTTTGTAGTCCTGTTGAATAATGGAGGCTGTTGCCGCATAAAGCGATCTAGCATGGCTCCTCCACGTGGTGGATCCGGATGCTCCATACGGGTAAGGTTATTATTCATAACCTGAGTAACTTGTCCCAATATAGTTATGAGTTGCTCTGCACCAGTCACAACACCAAAGACAACATCATTATCTTGCATCAGAGGAAAATACCTACAGGGAACACGTGCATTAGTGATATTTCTATTCCTTCCACTAGGCGCCATATCTAGATAATGGCATACACTATATTAGGTTATAATTCATAATGTATAATCTTAACTTAAAAATACTTAGAAAAATTGAGATCCTACGCATGGCTAATCCCATATTCACAAAAATGGTTTCATTGAGGAATATTTATATTTCAATCCTTCATAATGGATTTTAAGAAAATGTGAATTATCCTAAGCATATCCCCCAGGAGTATCGTAACCAAGAGTGTAGCATGTCCTGTTATCGTGCACCGGTTCCCGCTCGAGTCTAGCGCAAAGTGGTGTTTTTGGGTTTTACCCCTAGATACATCTGTGCCAGATCGACCTCTACCTGCTCGTATCTAGACAGGGATGTATTGCTTGATACATCCAAATAATCTATTATTTACCAGAATACCAGGATTTTATTGTATTTATATCCTCAAAGACTAACTTATGGACTCTTCCCTAATTCTACTTTTTCTAAGTCTAGTTTCCAAGTATTCTACTATACTTCCTCTGATACCAACTATAAGGACCCGACCCCAGTTTCCCAGAGTTGGTGCCTTGTTTGATTGCGTTGGCATGCATAAAAGGAAAAAAAATCCTGAAGTAACAAGTAGTTTAGTATTATTGGAAACAAGATACATACATAAGTTAAATATTACAACATGAAGATAAAAACAAAATGGAATGTCCTTAGACAACACCCATAACTCCTAGGTTATTTCAGCATGTCATTCATAATTAACTTCTTCATGTCCTGAGAAAAATGAAACATAAGAAAGAATGAGATCATACGCTCAGTAAGAGTAAGAAATATAGTGGAACATAATATAAACATTATACATGGTGAATTATTGAAAACACATGCCTTTAATAATAAACTTGAACATATTATGGAAGGAATATGAGATGAGTAAATATTAACATAATAAAACATAATCAAGGGTGTTATACTAGTCGAATATCATCATGAAATTTCAATTACTAGCTTCATAATGCGGGAAGTGCATATGCCAGAAATTATTAATCATTTTTTCATGGCCTTGCCCAAGACATCTAGTGATTAAGGCCTCGGCTAAAATCCATATCACATTGAGAAAGGCCTCGGCCAATTCCACGTCTATTTGTCCCATGAGACCTACTGATGCATCGAGGTGATATAAGGGGCCCAACACATCACATAATAAGTCCAATTCATTCCTCATATGAGTGGGGATTAATATAAACAACATATATATTCATGTTGAAACTATCATATGAATTGTAACCAACTTTCCCCAATCATTAAACCTAAAACACTAACCATTCAGAATAATATGGTGAATGGTTTTAAGATAGATCATCCAAAATTTTGTTAGTCATAAACCATTAAATAATATATGGTAGATGACTTCATAAATTATTAAACCCAACAATACCATGTAATCAACAAGAGCATTGAATTAGATGAAAACACTCTTATAAAATCATTAAGCAATTCTGGATATAAATACTGTTTTATTTTGAAAAGAAGAGTTATTTTGGAAAAATCTTTGTATAAAACCAGAAGTGAAGTAAGATAGTATCTTAATAATAAAATGAGTGATTTTTAAAGATAATTTTTTCCAAAGACAGATTATAGAGTGCCATTGAAAATAGGTAAGAATTTGAGAAATTCCCTTGAATCGGGCTTTTATTTTTGAAACAATTTTGAAAGTTCCTTTTAAAATATGTAACTATCCATAAAATAAGGAATGGTTCTGGTTTTTACACAAATATATGGTACTCAAACAGAAAATATTATGAGTACATAACGATACATAAGAATTTCATTGAGGTATTTATACAATGAAAGTATCCGGAATGAAAATGGATGTTCGGGTCGAAAAACCCTTACCTTAACTCCAAACGTGTTCTGCTCTTGTACATGAGCTCCTAGAATATGAAATTATACATGTTAATAAAATACTTCAGAACCTATTATACACTTATTTAGTTTACTATAATTCTGGTTAGTTCATTTATTTTTTTATTGACAAGTTATTGTATTGAATTTCGTCGTTCTGGAGTGTTCGTTTCCTTTATTTTCATATTCGCTTCACTTGTTTTTATGTAATGAATGTCGTGTTGAATGGTTATAAATCTCCAGGATTGGAATTATATATTATTAATGAACATAAATAATTTGTAATGGTCATTTATATCATTTGGTTACATGGAATGAGGATGAATCATTAGATTACCACCACTTCGATTATTCGGCGGTATTTGGAATATTATGAACTAGTTTTGTCAGATAACTTAATTATATGTACATATTCTGGTTCCTGAATATTAATTAGGTTATACACATATATTATTGTCTTGTTCAACCATGAATATGGTTTCATGACCAGTAATGAAGCTGAAATTGAAGAACTAAACTTCTTTGTCCACAAGGTAATAAATCGGAACCTCATGGACATCAATTTCATTGATAAAATAAAAGGGAGAGAGTAAGAATATTTATGATGTTTCATCCAATAAAATGATATAAATCCAGTATATAGATTTTAATGGAGTTATCATGATCATTTGGATAGAGGAGGTGAGGAGATGATAACAAAAGTAGATAAATTGAAATAAAACTGAATGAGAAAGAAGGGTGTTTTACCTCTTGAAATAACATCGTTGAAAAACTCATTAAGGGAAGGGGTTTTGGTCTTTTGGAAAAACCAGAAGCTTCTTGGACGTGGAGAGAGACTATGGATGGGTAATTGGGTAGAACTTTGTGGAGCTTCATGGATTTGATTAGTGAAGATAAGAGGGAGTGGTGATAGGTTTTTATAGTGGAGGAGAGGGGTATACTTTGAATATTTAATTCATTATTTTATTATTTCTCTAAAGACAACCAAATATTATTGTTTCATGTGACCCCTAATAGTAATAAGATTATTTTAGTTCGAACCAAATGGCCTTTCATCACTTGTGATGTCATGAATAGTGTATTTAACTGATAATTTGAATATACGGTATTTTATAGTATTTCACTATTCATCAAAAATTCAAGATTTTCAAAAAAATCCAAAAAATTTACCCTAACCATTTTTTGATGTGTATAATTCAAAAATGAAATCCATTTTTCAAAAATAATTTTCTAAATATTATTAATTTAATTTTTAAATAATGTAATAGTTAATTCAAAAAATAACAGTCTTGAACTGCAATTAGTTTTATGTGGCATTGAAAAATTAATTAAGATCCCATTATCATATTTCCTTAAGAAAATAAAATAATATCATTATTTACTATTCAAGGGTCATATTACTATTCATATTACTATTCATATTACTATTCATAAGGGTATGTTACTATTCACCAAAAAAATAAAGTTTTTTATCAGACTCCAAATGACTTACTGAACACAACTCTAGATGACCATTTCTTGAAAATCAAAACATTGAAGAGAAAAAGTTGTGTTTAATGGTTAGATTATAAAATTACATTATATATTTATTTCCAAAACCTTGCGGTGTTACAGCATTTTAATTAGTCAAGTGATGAGTGGGGATCACCATTCTATATCCCCTAAATGAATCTATATTTTCTTGATAACAAACAGATTTTTGTAGGATCAAAATAGTATATAAATGGATACAAGAGAGGTTGTGAATTTTATTTAATAAAACAAAACTCATAATTTATCAATCCTCTTTATAATGATATTTCAAAAAATTATTCATGCTGATATATAAGAAATTAATATAACAAAGACTTAAACATATATACTTTACATTATCAGAACATACCAAAATTTTATAATAAAAAACAACTGATTTTCTTTAAACATGTATAGTGTAATGAATGTTTATTAGGAAAATAATAAAAAGTGTATAATGTATGTAGGGAAAATCATACATTAAAATTATAAAGAAAAGGTTACAAAAAATGTAATGAGATTGTTCATCGGACTCATGATATCCACTATATATCATTCTATCATTGGATCAGACATCCACAAAAGGAATTAATAAATCAATATACCCTACAAATATTATATTTTCCAATCCTAAAAATCCAATGATCAGAAAGATCTAATAAATCTTTATCTCCCAAAACTATGAGATACATTGATCATAATTACCGGAAAAAGAAATTACCAAAACAAATAAAATAAGGAATTTTAAAAATACCTCACAAACTGATGCGTTAATTAATACTACCTAAATAAGAATAAGTATTCATTTACTTAGAACAGAATGATTTAAAAACATCATAGAAACTTTATATTGTATGGTTATCATTCTTTCTTCTTCTAGAATACAGCTTCTATTTATGGGAATTTTTTAAAATAACATATTCTACATTCTTTAGAGTTGGTCATAATGGATTCAAAAAAAACTCTTCTTTAAATGAAATGGTTTATTGATTATCTCTATTTGATAATCATAATCTACACCACTATAATATGTGTGGATTTAATACAGTACAATGAGTATGTTTGTCTTGTAGAATATATATTGTTTTTTATGTAGACATTTACAAAAGGTATATTTCAATGCATGTCTACATCAATCCTATAAAATTTTTGATGTAGAAGTTGTATATGTTTTTCTCTAGATACATTTTTATACTTTATCATCTTGGCTTTATAAAACCCCCTTTAAATAATCATAGAAAATAATATTATAATGTATAGAATGCATGTAGGTCTAATTTTGAATATCTATCTAATTAATAGTTCTTTCCATGACTGGTATAATAGTATTCTATAAACATTTACTTAAGATCATTTGAAATATAATGTTTATAAATTATTATGAATTAAATAAGTGGAATTTGATTTTCAAAAAAAGATAGAATGTGAATTTTGAATAAAAAGCTTCCCCGTTTTAAAAATCAAAAAATAGACATTTTATAGAAAACATTAATATTTTAAAAACATTAAATAAATACAACAATTATCTTATATAAACCTGAAAATTCAATTTTTCATGAATGGTAATAAAATTATTTAAATATCCAACTTTTTCTATAATATCCCCTTTTACTTTCTCTCCAAATGTTTAGAAATTTTAATTTTTCTACATTTTCCTCCTTTGTGATTCTAAAAAGTTATAAAGTGGTAGAAAGTGTATATAATATTTTAGTGATAAAAATATAAAATAAAAAATTTTAATGTAAACAAGCATTCACCTGTAGATTTATACAGTAAATTTTCATAAAAATATTATAATAATGAAAATCCATAAAATTTTTATGTATGAACATTCATCCAAAAATTTGAATACAAAAAATATTTTTTTTACATAAAAAATATTCATGAGTTTAGAGAAAATAAATTAATATTTATTCAATAAATTTTCAATAGTGACCTTCATATTATTCATATAATCCAACTATTATTCATAACTATAAGCAACTGGTTTTTGTTTTCATTGTCACTCTTCAAGAACTTATTTCTTTTTGTTCTTCTTTTTCTTCCTCAGGAATTATTCTTCAAAGGATAGAATAATCATTTATTGAAAAAAGATCTCAGCATCATGAATAATTGATAAAGATTTATTATTATAAATTTATATTTATTTCTTAAAAAATTATTCATTTATATTTAATGTACGATTAAAAACTCACATTGTTTCTATTATATTCGATATATTTGTTCACCATAAAACAATATATCTGCATTAATTTGCATGATCAACATAATAACATGTTTCAAATTTCTCAATTCCTATTTTAATTAAGAATTTAAATATTTGAACATAGACAGATTATTAATCACTTTCATAGTAAGATATTTTTATGAATTTTAATTTTATAACAAGTCAATCATTCCTTATATGTACAAACATCATGATTCATTGTCAGAAAAGAAATGTATGGAGTCCTAAAGCATATTGATTACTTCCTTGATGTAGTTAATGTTCATATCAATTAACTAAGTACATTTATTTGGAGTGGAATGAGTGGAATCACTTAAAACATCATGAGTTGTAAGTGTTATTTGTTTGGAATGACCTTCTTCTTCTATTTAAATATAATATTATTTTGAAATCAATATTATATCAAATTTTTCATTTAATAGTGGTTTTGTTTATTCATATATTTGAGATTTATAAAAAACACCATCAAAAGATTTCCATTTATCTTATTTTCTAAGATATATATCTTTTTGTTATTTATTTTATAGTTAAATAAATGTCCAATCTTCTCTTTCTTCACAAAGCAATTGCTTTTTTAATTCTTCCTCGATTTAAGAATCTTTCTTTTCAATAACAAAATAATAATATTTATTACTAAATTATTATGAATGACTATTTTCAATGATTATTTCTATTAATATTTCATTCTCCGGAAAAAAAACATGCGATGAAACTTTAGAGGATTTTACTCACAATTTTTCAAACTAATGTTAATCTGGTAGAATAATTAAAAATGGATGATTATATAATAGAACAAATCCCTTTACTAGAACATAAATTTTGAAATGAATGTTTTGAATCCATTTAATAAATTGTTAGACTTATTTTATTTTATATCATTCACTTTTTCTTTTTTATTATTTTCTTCCTCTACAAGATTATTATAAGTATAAACTTTTAAGGATTAATAATCCTATTTATCTACCCAAAATATCATATTATCTATATTATTTTCATATTCTTTCATCATAAAGGCAATAAAATCCACGTCAGTCATTATCTTGTCTTTCTTATTAGGAAATTGGTATGAATTTTATCCTTCCTTCGTTTTCTCTGAAACAATTTCTCTTAGATTAACTATTTCTTAATCAAATGTAGCTTTATAAAAATTATCAACATTTCGTTTTAGATAAGGTAAATATTCATGTCTATTGTTGTTTATTGTTTCCTCACAAATGTAGGTAGCCCTTTCCCTTCATAGTAGTTTCTTAATTCATAATTTTTGGAACACCCATAAATTTACCAAATTTTTTTTAATGAAACATTGATATAATGGAATATTCAACAATATTTTACATCTTTGAACTATTTTAATGAAACTAAAAATGTGAATTATCATGTTAAGTTCCCTAATGTTGCAAATTAATTTTAGGACATAAATATATTGGATATTCAGGGTATCCTTATCCTCTTTCCAGGGAATAAGGTAATTTTAAACCCATAATGCTAGGATTCTAGTATCTAGATATAAGTGATATAGTTTCCTAATATTTTCATAAGAACAAAATAAGTTAGTTTCATATTTGGGATTTTTAAAACTCACTAATTTACAAGCATCTTATTAGTAACAATATTTTCCTCTCAATTAAATAGAATTCAAACCAGATCCTCCACATGTTGGATATTCAAATTATATAATAGACCAAAAAGAGAAAAGGTCATAGATCATAGATTATATTATTCACTAAACTCAACTTATGAATTTCATTCTCTAACTATCATCAAAATGGTTAATTCAAAATCATCTGTATGGACTTAAAAATTTCCCATCTATGAAAAATTAGAGCATAATTTATCACGGTGTCATATTTGCTATAGTATATTCTATCAATTAGCCTCTCTTTTACACCCAGTCTCGAAAAATCATTTGTTGATCCCATTATTATTAATCGAATGAATGAATAAGAAAATTGATTAACCAAAAAAAATCAGAAAAACTATAATCATTATCGAGTGTACTATTCTATGGAAATGATTTGAATTAAAGGTATGGTGGAGAAAAACATATTTAAGTTGATTTAAAGGGGGAGATGGTTCATCTTCTCTAGATCAAATGACTCAAGATGAACCCTTCTTTTACATAAATGATTGAGAATGTCTACAAAATGATTAATAGATATTTAACTAAACACATGATGTTTTTTAAAAACAAATGGTATAAATTGTATGAAACACAAATTTTTACTGATGAATCTAAAAGGTTGTAATAATTATAAAAATAATATTTTTATTAAAAAATAATCATCTTAAAAACATGTTAACAATAGTTAGAATAACTGACTATATATTGAAAATGTAACAAATGAAGAATGAAAAATTATAAACCATATTTCTGAAATTTTTCCTGATGATTATAAATTCTTGTATTTTGTAAATATAATTTTGTCTCAGTGTTTTAAGAAATTATTTCATAATAAACATTTTTTGAAATATTTGTCTCTCATTTAAAAAAACATGTCTAAAAATAGTTTACGAAAAGTTTTTCCAAAAATGTTTTAAGACAAGTTTTTTCAAAAAACAATTATAAAAATTTTGTGTCATAATATATTAATAAATTTTTTTCCCAATGTGTGTTGACAATTTAGGTCAGAATAATTTAAGAAACATTTTTCCAAAATGAAAAATGTAGAACATTTTTTATGAAAAAATATTAAATTTTAAAATATTTAAAAAATGATACACCCTCGCCCCCATAACGATTTTTACTAGTATGAAATAGATAAACTCAGATTGAAGATGATTTAACTTAGATTATGTCAATCATTTCACTGCGATCGTTTTTGAAGATGATCTAGCTCAGATTGATATTGTAGGGAATGCAGATCTCTTTTCTCTGTGTTGCCCACAAAAAAGTGTTGCTTTGCTCAAGTCAGATCATGAGACTGATGGAGATCATTTTTGTTCTGTTGTTTTTTCTGTGGATGATTGCCCGATGATGCCATCTCTGGTTTGTAAAACTCTTGCACTGATAAATGTGAAGAATCAAGCAGCGGAGAAACCAGCTGATGCTGGTTGTAAACCCTTATGCTGGAGGATTTTTCGTGCCTAGAGGGGTGTGAAATTTAATGAAAAAAAGGTGATTCACTTGAAGGTTTACATGATCGTATTACTCGAGGTTCTAAAGTAGGTTGTTTTAGATATTTTTTCAGGGGATCCTGGGTATTGGGGTTTTTGGTGGAAGACTCACTCTGATCCTGGTGTGTGAGATCCTGGCAGAGTATCTTGGAGGTGGTGCTTGCGTCTCTGGCATGCTGTGAACATGATAAGGGAGAACTCTTCGTGTCAAGTTGTTTTGGGTGCTATTTCAAACAACGGTTGGCCTTGTTTGGTGGACGATGAAGGTAGATTTCATGATGGAAATCACAACTAGCCCTGGGTCATCGGCGATTTTGGGGATTGTACCAGGATGCTGTCCTCGCTTGGTGAAATTTGTGTGCTCAGTGATGATGTTTGGGCCGATAGTGGTTAATTGCAGTGGGAGGTTGTTGAGGGATCTGGGTTTTGGTCGGAGATGCTGGTGTGTGGTGTTGTAGCCAGAAGCGAAGGATCGGGTCTAGAGAGCGTAGGTACAAAAGACGTGAGATGAAGAAAATATGGTGACATCATGATTAAGGCCGCGAGATGCTGTGTGTATGATGAGTGCAAGGTGACGGAGAGGCGAGGCTTGGTGGTGCTGTATCTGGCCGCGGCGAAGCATGTTGAGGGTTTCACCCAGCGGAGTTCGAAGAGTTGGTTTGGCTCGTGCAGAAGAAGCGCCGTGATGGTGGGTTGCGCGTGGGTTGATGAAGATGGGGATAGGGTAGGATGACTTTGGTGCGAGTTGACCTTGGAATGCGGTTTCCTTGATAGGCTGTTGACAGCGTGTGTTTCTCTATTTTTGGTGCATGTGGGGATTTCTCGAATAGTGTGGGAGTGCATGGATTTGGCTGCTGGTCTGAGTATTTGAGCGGATGTTTTTATTTTTGTGTCTCTGTTGTGGGTCTTGGATCATGGTCTGATTGGGATGCGTTGAGCGGTACTTTTTGTATCACAATATTGTTGTTGTTCATGTATTTTTATTTTCAATAAAATTTTTAGGGTCGAGCGATCGATCCTGAACTTTCCTAGTATAAATGGATATGAATGATTATTTAATGACAACCATTCCATGTTGTTGTTTAGAATATTAAAATATATCATAATTTAGTGGTTTTTTAAAAATATTAGTAGCTTGTTCTTTCACATAGATGAATTGAAAAATGATATCTCCTTTATTTTTGTTATCCAGAAGGAAATGGTAACTTATGTATATATTCATCAATCAAGAGTAATGTGATGTGTTTTTAGTGAACTATATAGAACATGTCTTATAGAAAAAAATAAGAGTCTTATGAAAACACAATCTAAATTAAATGATTGTTTGTTAAATCAAAAACACATTAGGACAACAACATTTAGATGATATATATTTATCTTCAATAGTGGATAGCGATAACAAATTTTTTCATATATTAAATTGAAACTAAGGATTCTCCTTAGAAATGACATGTTCTATATGTACTTTTTATATCCATTTTTCATCAACTAAAATCATCATCTAAAAACATTTTAATTCTAAATCATTTATAAAAAAATATAATAATCTTAGATCCATAGTTTCAAAAGGTAAAAAAAAAAATTTTTCACCTTTAAAATGGGACTCTTTTAGATTTTCCTGAACTCTCACATGGAATTATATAAAAATACTAAAATATGGATTACTAGTTATAAGGTATTGTAAATAATCTATCATTCCTCTAAAATTATTTTGATCAACTCGTTCTCCAAATTCATAAAAGTCTAATAGTTTTGATGTCCCAATTAGAGTACTATTACATTTGGTATTCTATATTTTAAAAAATTTAATAAAACATTTTATATAATTTTTTGATGTACAAACATTCCATATAGTTTTTTAGAAATTTTAAAACCTAAAAAAACATAAACTCTATCATCATTATAATTTCCAACATAGATTCAATAAGATCAACCAAGTAAATTTTATGAATTCTTTGAGTTAATCCATATATGATGTCATCAATATTAATTTTTACAATTTCAGTTTATTTAAAATAATTTTTAATAAAAAGGAGTTGCAAATGCATCAGCCTTAACATAGTTGCGTTATAAAAAAATATAGTTTCTGAATCATATAAGACTGTTGAGGTTTATTTTTGTCTGCATTGGGCCTTCCTAAGGATAAATTCATTATCCAGAGTTTTTTTAAACTAGGTTTTTATTCCACATAAACATACTCATGTACATATTCTTTTAGGAAATAACACTTAAAATTAATATGATATGGAGTGAAATTTATGAATTATTTATAAGAGACACGTATGTTATTAAACTCTAGTCTAGCTAATAGATAAAAAAATTCTTCACATTATATTTCTTCTTTTTGATTATATCCCTTTTTAACATGTTTGACCATATTTATAACAATTTTTCAGTTTTCAACATATTTGTTACATAATATAATTTTTACACAATATTCATGAAAATATATAGGTTTGTCTACCAATGTCTAAAATTGATTCCTATCAAATTCACTGGGTTCTTCCTATATTTCCCTTTTCCAATATCTATAACCTAAATCCTCATCAAGTCACTTAGGATGACGTTTTGATTAAAATGGACAATGTTCACATTCATTTCTTATTGAGCTTCCAATTTTGGAATTTTGATCTAAATCACCATTATTATTATCAGTAGAATGATTCATCAAAAATATGTGATTCCTTACGTTTGTAAAACATTATTCTTCATACAAAGTCTTAATTTCATTATAGGTTTATCTTTAGAAATTTTTTATTTGGTTATTCAATTATGAGAAAAAGCTTCTTGTATGGGTTGAAAATTATTTGTAAATTTTCATTTGAATCTATGGTTTTAGGTAATGTTGAAACAAAAGAAAATGTTTTTTCAAAAAAATCGAAAATTTTTCATCTAAAATACTTTTATTTTTATTAGAAAATTATTGGACATAGAAGTTGTTGAATAATTAAGGAAAATAACATTATTATATTTTGATGAATATTTATATAGATCATCATTAGTATTCAAGATGAATACTTTGGATCCAAAAAATTGGAAGAAATAAATTTTTTTATTTCTTACTATCTATGACTCATAAGGCGTTTTATTAAAAAAATTATCTTTATAAACCACAATTTATATTATAGTTGGTTTTACTCGATGATTCAGCACAAAAATGTTTAGAAATTTAGAACTCACTCGACAAGGTTATATTAATTTTCTAAGGAATTCTATTTCTTCATTTGACTACACTATCTTCCTAAGGAATTCTACGAAATGAAAAATTATGTATAATAACATTCTAACTTCAAAAACTATCAAAATAAGAATTGAAAAACTCTCCTCCAGGATCACTATGAATAATTATCAATGAATTTTTTTTCATTTTTAATTGGCACTACAAAATTTTTTAAATAGAAAAATATGTCTTACTCTTTATTTGTAAATTGACCAACGTATATCTACTGTAGTCATCCACCAAGACACAAACACACATAAATATATATATATATATATATATATATAATTTCCCATTAATAAATCCACTATTTCATAGACCAAATAAATTCATGTGTAATAACTGTATAGAATATGAAGTTGAGTCTTCACTAATAGATTTTATGTTTTAATTTTATTTAATTATAATGTGATAAAAATCCTAAATATTATAAGAATATAAATTTCAACACACTAAATGTCTAACTATTCATTTCGTAGATACCTTAGATAATGTTATAACATTTTAGTTCCATGTCCTTATATGAGAGACCAATATTGATCCTCTATTTCACTATGTAATGATAGATCGTGGATTTTATTGGAATCAATGTTTAGTATATAAAAATTATTATCCTAGTTGGTAGAAATAATAAAGATACATTCTAATCATTATCCCATACATTTATCATTCTTAAATTTTATAGGTAATATTTATAACATAATCAAATTATGCTAATATCGTTGTTCATATATACTACAACATATAAAACCTTTGAAACTAAATCTTTTACATGATTTTTAATATCACATATTTAATAAATCAATCTGTGAGCATTATCACCATCATTGATGTTTCCACCTTTCATCTTCATAATCATATGAGATAATTTATTTTTCAGTGATGTGCTGATAAAATCCACTATCCGTGTTCCAAAAATTATTTCGATTGATACTTCCCTAATTTTCACGAAAAATGAAAATGTTTAATTTGGATACCCAAACATTCCTGGGTCCATCATTATTAGAAAATAATACTTTACGGTTCCACATTTTTTATATTTCATATATTTTATAACTTAAAATTCTTTAGAAATATATTCTTTATGAAAAAAACTTAACATTACTTATATAACATGTTTGTTTCATGTTTCTACCACGTTAAGTGTTTTTACAAAAGGGTCCATTTTAGATACAATGTATTTATTTTGAAATGAGGTCTCAAGATTGTATAATGATTCCATGATGTATTTATAATAATATTAAACAATATATATATTATATAACAATTTCTTATAAAAACTAATATTTTAAAATAAATATTTTAGACTGAAAATTTCTCAATTTAGTTTCATAATGAAATCCTAATTTCCATGATTTTAATTTAATATATATTATATAACTAATTATTTATTATGACAAGAAATTTCAATAGAATGTTTTTAAATTGCCAAATTTTCTTTAGAAATTACTTTTATTTAACATTAATATTTTTCTAAATCCGTGTTGTTATTATTTACAGGTAATGTTGAAAACATAGAAACATAATCACAACATGCTAACGAATCATCTTCATCATATGATTTAGATTTTTCCTTAAAATATGTATAACTTATTTTATCATAAGAATCATGATAATATTCACTATATGATAAATTTGTTATGTATTTTGAAGATTCCCAATCCATTAATCACTAATTATTAATTCTAATTTCATCGTAAAACCCCATTATATTATACCTATTACTACATTTATATGAATATTTTTCTATATATATTTCCATATAACTATCACTCATTATGTCTATAGTATTTATACGTTCTTTTACATTATAATTTTATAATTTTTTATAATTTATATTGTTCTTATCTTTAAACATCACATAAAGAAAATTAAGTCTTATAATACATGGTTTCATATATTAATAGAAAATAATCTTAGATGAATCATTCATATCACTTCTATCCTTATAATTTTTCTTATACTTATATCACAATTCTTTCTTTCTTAAAATCTTGTTCATACCCATTAAAAAAATTCCATTTCATTTTCACTATGTCCAGATGATCTAATTTATGTATCAACCTATACATTATTATTATTTATCGATTTATTACCATTGATACTACATCTATCTTTATTATAAATATTTTATATACAATAAAAATATGACCCTTTACTTTTATTATATTTTTTACATATCTTTTCTATCTTCCCTCATACTTCATGAGAGTTATAATGAGGTGATCCAAACTATGATTCATAAGATGTTTTATATCATCCTATGTTGTTATCTTAGATTCCAATTCCTTAGGAATTATATAAATACTATTTTCAACCAATCATTTATGTCAAAATCTACATGATAATGAAGATAATTGAAAATCTTCATGAATCATTGATTCATTTTTTCTACAAATTATCCAGGAAGAAAATAAAATCTCTATAATCATCTCTAATATTTTCTCTTCTAGTTTCTGAAAATTTGGTTGATCCAAAGTGTGTAACTTTTAATTTATTTCAAATATTATTTATAGTGTTAGAGAAAAAAATCTATCTATATGAATTTTATATCATATATCAATGTATAGTATTTCAAACTCAATATATGAGTTGATAATCCAACTTTTCTTCTCTAGTAAAACTAGTCACATCCAACAAAGAAATTTTCTAATCGCTCTTCAATTTAAAAAAACTTCATATCTAATATTTATTACAATGTTCTTCATTATATCTCACTGGTACAGATAATTAGAAACCTCAAAAATTTGTGGACTTATTGGATTCAATTTCTCAAATTCCTCTATGGAAAACACTAATATATTAAAAAATATATATATTATTTTCAACAAAACAAGTTATTGTAACAAATTATAACCAAAAGATACCTACTTCAATATAAAATGTGGTGGTATATAACAAATTTAATCCCATAAATATAGAATTAGATCCTTTTATGAAACCAAATTTAGTATTGAATGATTATGTAAATCTCTACAATATGTGGTGAATTATTTTTTTTAAAAATAAACTCACAATTTAATTGACCAATTTTGTATGTATTTTAGATAATAATTATTTTAGATATATAAGATAATAAAAAAATATTATATATATATAATTTATATTATGATATTTTTGGAAAAGTATATAATAACCCAAATGAAATTTCTAGAAAACATGAACAAAGAAAATAAACCTATAAATACAATAAATAAAAATGAGTATAATGTATGTAAGAAAAAACATTCAAAAAATATCTTAAAAAATATACTTATCTTTAATTATTAGTGTAAATGGAGTCTTAATTAGGTTCATGATATCTAAGATATATCACCATATCATTGGGTCTTTCTTTGTCACAAGGAATTCCTCAATTAGCATATTAGAAAATTCTTCTTTACTCATATCCACAAGAACCCCCAATTCTCAAGAACAGAAAAATATTTGTCTCCAAAAACATTGAGATTCCTTGATCACAATAATCTAACAATGAAATTACAATTTCATGGAACATAAGGAATTTTTAAAATTCATCATAAACAATTCCATAAGAAAATGTTTCTATAGAAAAATGAAATAAAATTACTTTTAATATGAAATCTTTTTTGAAAAATTAGATATCATGGGTAATTAACTTCATAATCGTTGAATATAGCTTCTATTTATATGAATTTCTCTAGTTGTCAAATTCTTCATTATTTGGAGTTGGTTTGTACGGCATTGGAAAAACACTTCTTGGCTTGAAATGGATTAGTGAGTATCATCAGATGAATGTCATAATTTATAGCACTTAAATGTATATAGATTCTATCTAGTAGAGTAATTATGTTTGTTTGGTACAATATTTCATGTTTATTAAGTATTATATTGTAAATGTTCATTCGGAATGCATATTTTCCATTATTTGATAATGTTTTTGTGATATACATTGTTCAAGTTCATCCAATGAGACTTTGTTTTACTTTATCATCAGACATTATAAAACCTTCGTCTAATGAACATTGAAATCATGCATCTGATATATAGACTACATGTATTTAGGATTAGGAATATCCATTTGATGAATAGATGTATCTATGTCCAATTAAATATTTTGCAAAAAAATGTACTTAAGATCATGTGAAATATAAAGTTAGTAGAGTATAAACATTTAAATTATGGGATTTTGATTTTCTAAAAAAAGGATTAAAAGTATAAAAATAAATATATCAACTTAATAGTGTGAGTATTTTTTTGTATGCAAGCCCAATTATGCAGGATATCTTTATTTTGGTCCCGACAATATTTAATGTGTCTTGGAAAAAGGCCTTGAATGTTTGTTTCCATTGTCCAATATTATTAACATCACTAATATGATATTAGTATTATTAATATATATTTTTTAATTTATTGTCATACATATAAAATAATACTAGTTTCAAGTTGACCATGTCTTAATGTTGTTTATATATTCATGCAATAATATTACCTCAATCATTTCCTTAGTTATATGTTTCTCTTACTCAGCATTTGAGATCACTTATTTCTTAGGTTTCTATTCCCTTTGATATGGAGAAAAGTAGTACACATTCTATGTTTATAGGGATAGAATGTATGAATGAATTTATGGGATACATTAGAGACTTTTCTTGAATTAATTATATTAATATATAATGGGGAAATTTTCTATTTGATACAAAGTAATTGGGATTTAGTAGTTTGTGCAGGTTTCTATTTATCAAATGATCCAAACCTTAACTGATCGTTTTATTTTAAGAGATTGAATAATAAATATTGATATTTTAATTATCAATGGTCATAACTTGGATTTTAAATCTGGTGTCAAATCCAGAATGTAAAGCAAGTGTTTATAAAACTAGATTAAGGAGTGAGAGAATATGGAATCATAGTTGGTATCAATGAAAAGGACTAGATAACTTTTGAGATTTGAATAATTACTAAGGATGTTTTATGGATGGATAAGATATGTTTGATCATAATTTGAATGGAATATAAAATCCATTATAATATAATATGATTTAATTATTAAGAAATATTGAACATTTTATTTGGCGGTTAAGAAGAGAGAAATTTTTTAAAAACATAAGATTAATTATATGCGAGCTATAATATCAGGAGGATTTGGTAAAGTAGAGATTATATTGTTTTTCTTAAAAATAAATCCATGTATGGATACTGGAAAGTACATTTGGTTGTTATATAGATTCACTGAGGGTTATTTTCCCAAAAAAGGTTTGGTTGAGTATTGATTTTTTCATCACCATAATTCACAGGGAGTGGGCCTGACACTGCAAAAAAACAAAGATAGTCTCGAGGAATATGTTTTAATGAATCAAATTATATTTACAAACCATTATAAAGGATTTAAAAAATATTTTTCTAAATTTTTTAGGTGACCTAATTGAAAAATTACCATAGATAACCAATGTTTGAACACTGAGAATCATAACTTTGTTTGATAGGTCCATATGATAAAAAATGGTTCTATAAAGAATGAAATATTCATATTTATGTATTCATTTATAGATTTATTATACTATAATAATGATTTTGGATTTAGTATTTGGGGGAAACATGATAAAATAATAATAATATATGATATGTATTATCCTAGAAACAACTATGTCTTATAATCAAATAGGAAAACATACATAAATTGTTGGTAACATTTTTACCTGTTATGATGTAAATGGTAAAATTCCTAGCCTTACATGAGGTTTATCGTTGGATATTTTAATAATAATGAAACTCTTTTCTATTATATTTAGTGATTTATATTTATCGATGATATTCTGGTATATTATAGTTTTTATAAGTATTATGAGAAACAAATAAAGATTATTATCTAGTTGTTTTACATTAAGGGTATAAAAAATATACTAAAATGCATTAATAACCATAAAAAGTGATTTTAGGATAAGGTTATATTTTTTGGGAAATATATTTGAAAAAACATGATTGGGGTATCGTTACATGTTAATTTTAGTATACAAATGATAACGATGTAATAAAGGGTTTCAAAATTTTGATGAGGTAAGTACGATAGTAATCTTTAATCATGGGTTTTATATTTTTTCATGATATTTTTGGAAAATTTCATCTCATTATTGGTATTATAAAATATTGTATCTATTTTGTTGCTATATAAAATTGTGGGTAAAAATATTTGAGTGTAAAATATAGAGTTAATTTTTGGAGAAATATATAACCACATTATGAATTAATGACATATATGTTAAAATATGTTCTGGGAAAGGTTTTTTATTTATAGTAATTGATTCGGGTATATAAAAACATTCTTGTCTGATTATAGGAATGCCTAATAATGTATGAGGAAAATAAGTTGGATTTTTATATAACACATTTCAATGGTTATTGGGTTAAGAATATTTAATGAGTATTCATGGTAATTTGGGATTATAATTTTATTAATTGGGTTAATACATATGAGAGAACCCAAGTCAAAATAACCATGGTTGACCAAATAATGATACATGTTATATTGGGAGTGATATTGGTTGAAATGATTCTGATACAAGTTGAGTTATATGAATTTTGGGTTAAATTCTCACTAGGCATTCGAGCTAAGTAATGGGTCTCCCTCTACCCATTTAAAGAGGTCTTTGATTTGATTTAATAATAAATGAGGCTTCCGCCGCAACCTTTTAAAAAAATGGTAAATTTTCTTGTGTTTAGTAATGTTAATTCACTTATAAATATCTTTAATAATGTAAACAATTTTATTCTATGTTTTTTCTAGAATGAGAAGTAACCGTGGATGTTGGAGATTACGTAGCGATTACCTAAAAACCCGATGAAATTGGACCTAGAATGAGAATTATTATTATTATTTTACAAAAAATTCATGAAATGTGATTAAAAATGGTAACATTATTTAAGTCCCAAACACACTAAGTAAAATAATGATGGATTATCAATAATGTTCTAGTGATGAAGATAATGAAAAAATAAGATTAAAATTCCTATATGTAAAAAATTTGGGATTATTCAGGGAGAAATTTTTTTATGGAATTTATTAATTCTATAATAGTGGAGTTGAAGGGAATAAAAATCAATAGTACAAGGAAACTAGATAAGATAAAAAAATTCATTGCTAAAATTTCACTGTAGCTGGGAATTCTGCGACACAATGTCCCAATCCAAGGGCCAACAAGGGAGATAGCTACAAACATCATTTAAAACATGAAAAATCATATGAAACAAGTACTAATGAATTGGGTAGTGAGTTTTCTCTATATATTTTCTAAAGTCCTATAATATGAAAATTTTCTCCCACTATTATATATTGAGTTATAAATAAAAACCCTTATTGCTATGATTATCTTAAAAATTATTTTCAGGGTCTGTGGGAAGTTAATAATTTTTTTATAAAACATATTAGCATTCTGTGTGGATTTTTTAGAATGGTATAACCTCATTATAAATTTCATATATTTATTTTTCATACAGATTAATATCATTCCACCATACAAATAATCTTATTATCATCTAAGGGTTTATGGTTAACTAAGAGTTCCCTGTACAAATAATTATTAACATATTATTCAAATTACGAGGATAAAATTTATTTAGGGTGTGAATGTAACTCCCAAAATTATTATATATCATTACCATTAAAAAAATAATATTTATCCATACACAAAAACAAATTAAAAAAACATGATATATTTATATAAAACATATATATTTTTGTATATCCATTCAAGATAAAGTCACTAAACAAGCATGAATGTAAGGATGATGATCCATGTAGTCCGACACTTTTTAGGTTTCTAAAGCTCATGGTGCTCAAAGTCAGCCAAGAGGAAGTCTATACGGGTTTATATGTTAAAATATAGATATATGAAAAAAAAACTTAAAGTGTAAATGTGTTTAACATTTCAGATTCTAAGTTTATGACATGTAAATATTGGATCATAGGATGTTACATGACGTGTAATATGGTGGTATTAATTGGTTCAAGGAAACACATTTTTCAGCGAGATATAAAGCCTCATATTTACAAGACATGAATAGGGGTTTCAACCCATGTATATTCCATATGCATCATGCCTATAAATGCAGCAATACTCCAATGTTTCCTCAAAACCCACAGTTTTATCTCAAATTTCTCTGTCCAGTAGACCACTCCTTTTGAACATTGGGTTCCTTTTATTTTTATTGAATCTCTGCCTTTCATCTTCGATCCATGGTGAACCAGGTGCATAACTTATTTCTCTTCATTCGAGTTCATCCTGATCAATATCATTTCCAAACACTAATTCTCTCCATGATGTGTTTCTAGATTTCTATTATTCTAATGAGGGTTTATTTTTGGAATTCGTGAATATGTTGAATTATGCCTCTAGGATATCACAGTTCTCTGATAGGAGAGGTGAGCATTAATCCATACCAATGTAATGTTCTTGTGTGAAGAACATAGTTTCATTTTATTAATGGAATTTTTTTCTTCTTTATTTATTTATGTGAAATTGTAAATTGATAATGGGTATGGCCTTTTAATCAAAATGGAATTATCCTAATTATTATTGAACCATATTAATAAATAATTGTCCAGTGATCGCATGTCAATGTTGTTTCCATAATAAATGGTTGCCTCTGGTTTTTATTAAGAGTTTGACATCTATGATATTATTTATAAGTATGTTCTTATGAATTTATTAATATGTTCATGTTCATAAAGAACATAAATGTGGAGTTAATTCATTAATTTTATTAAGAATAATTAATGAAGAGGCACATTTTTTCATTGATTTTTTGTGATTTTATGATGGTCAAATTGATGCAATGTGCATGTTTCATTAAATGTGATATTTGATATATTAATGGAATTTCGATATAATTTTATGTTTTTATGCTTTTTGATAATAAAAAAAGGAACGTAAAAATGGAATGGTACTTCCCCCATGTTCGATGATACTAATTTAAACTCTACATGGCATGTCTAATCATTGCTACCTTGTTATAGCTAGATTCATTAGGGTTCCTATAGTTTTAACCTGTGAAAAAGGAGTAGGTTAATTTAAGATCAAATATGAACCATTTATGTGATAAATATAATTTTTATCTCTTATGTTTTTCTAATGCTTGACAAGTTCGAGTGCCTTTATTTTGGATCCATGAGAACACATTTATTTATGATGGTTAGATTCCTTGTTTACGTTTCTAGATTTTTTAATTAGATATGCTTTTTTTTCAAATTTTTTTATGTTCTCTATAACTGAGATTCACTATGTGATGTGATATTGGTTGCGGAGGCATAGATATGACATGAGAATCTAAGGGAAATGACTTAGATGGCTGATATGATGTGGGAAGGGATGCATATATGATACGTCCATAATTGACACTAATGATGAAGATATGCATTGTGATGCTATTAAGGGTTATGAAGATGGATCCGAAAATGATGGAATAGTTTTATGATAGCCTGAAACATTGATGTGAAGTTGAGATCTCAGATTCTCATTTATGAATACATTTAATGATTGAATATCAGGATGCTTTTTTTGGAATTCCATTCTATACTACTTTTTGTAGTTTAATGTTCTTGGTTTCATGTTTCCTCTTGGTGGTATAATAGAATGGTTTTCCTAGAGTATCTGGATTGGGGAAAAAATTTACTTTTGATTAGTGAATTCATAAGAAATGGGGTTGGTAATTATGGAAAGAAAATTCAGAAAAGATGTTATTTTTTATAAACTATAGAATCTGATTAGATTATTTATAGAGATCAGGGACCTCACTCAGATGATTAAAGTATTTTATATTGAAAATATTTAATGTTATATGAATTAATTGACGTAAAGTTATTTTTTAAAGAAAATAAGTAATTTAATATAGCTTATTAAATTTATTACATGCTTATTGGATATCTAAACTTACCAGTGGATGTCGGGATTCAAAATGACATTAGTTATAGTTTATTTTAAGATTAGGTTTTCCCTATAGGGTAGTTGGGAGCTATATTTAATCTTGTATGTTTGGTGATTTCATACACTACCCCACCCATTTCAGTTTGGGTGATTGGAACTTATTGAGAACTCAGAGGGTGTTCTCCATGACATCCTAGTGGGAGGATTAATGGTTGACTACACAATCATTCCCTACTCTCTTCTCTTGGTTGTTACTTATACTGCATTGTACAACAGTAATTTTACCCATATACGTGTGTATTAGGTTGTCCTCCCATGTTGTTATTTCACACACATGTATTATTAGATATAGTATCCAAATGATTATTATAGGTATGAAGTGTATTGGTTTTGATGGATTATTGTACCCATCTCGGTGTATGTATTTTAATGGATTGAGGTATAATACCAAATGTATAATTCATGTAGTACATGATATGGTGGATTCAAGAAACTACTTGATTACTATATATGGATATGTGGATGGGATCATGTTATGATGTGATGCACAGGGTGTACGTGATTTCTTTCCCAATAGACCTTGGGATGGCATATTTTGGAGAGATATGTATCAAGACATGTGATATTGGGGATGTGTATTAAACTAGTGGAGAAATGGAAGAGGGGTACCAATGATGCTTAATTATTGTATTTTAGGTTATCTTGTATTTAAAACATGGTAAGAGTTAGTCATGGTGAGGTATGTTACTTTGTATACATGTTTAGGTGATGAGTTGGTTTCACTATTGTTCAATGTTCTTTAGCATGCCTTCTTTAAATTTTTCATGGGAGGGTCTAAGGAGGATCCTACATAGTATATTATTATTATATCCACATATATATATATATATATATATTATCTGGTCATCTAGAGTGGGTTGGATATTGGGCTGGACATTACTGTATCATGGTTTGTTGGATCTATTTAGGAATTTTGGTCACCGTTATCTTTAACTCTTTGGCTATTTTTATATTTTATTTTAGTTATTATAGCATTTTATGACATTTCATGTTTTCATTATGTGTATATATATATATATGTGTGTGTGTGTGTGTGATTGTTTTTATTAGAGTATCCTTATTTTCATTCTCTTATTTATATTCTTTTATAGGATAACACCACTAAATGTATACTTATTATACCCTCAGATCTAGTAGGAAACTCAAGTCCTACTAAATGAAAGACTAAAGTATTTAGTATGTACCTTCCCTCAATGTCATCCCATTAAGGTTAATGTAACATACCATTAATTATTTTTATGTATACCTCACATCCTTTTACCATTCTTTAGTTCGGATTTGTATCATGTTTTTTTGGGTGAAATTTTTAAACTATTAGAAGCCCAACTGGTCATGCACAGTTGTTCCATGGTTACATAAAACTATGTGGTTTGACCAAGAAACCCATCTTTCATTTTATGGTGCTCTCGAGGGGGTGCTTAATTTTTCAAAACCATTTAGACTGATCCACCAAAATATGTAACCTCATATATTGAGGGTTTTCATGGTTGGTGCATGGTTTAACCAACCATGTTCCTACATAAAAGAAATCATTCACCCATGAATGTTGGTTCATGGTTAGGATGAATGGTCTTTCAAAATATGTGACCCTTTCTAGGAAACATTGTTCATATGTTTATTTTAGTTTGAAAAATGTTTTAAAAATTCCCAAACCCCCATTTCAGTTCTTTAATCCCCTATCTCAACACTAACTTGAATTCCTAGGCATTGAATGCTCCTTATATTTGATTTTGGATCCTCTAAAATCCTCTATTGGAAAATCAATGCTCTGGTGGTATATTTTAAGCCTCTCTTGTATGTATATCGTATATTGTTTAATCTAACCCAATACATATTTAGAACCTCCTTATAATTTTATGGATAATCATGTGTTCGATGGATCTAAACTCTAGTTATTTAGATCTTGACACTATTTTTTGTTTCTATATCTCCTTCGTAAATGATCTTCATTGGAGTTCCCTATTGTGGGTGTTGTTTGATACAATTCCTTGATTTAAATATAGGCGATTATATAATTATTTTCCATACAATTGAAACCTCGAATTTCTATAATAAATTGAAATGATTGTTTAATTGACTTAGAATCATGGAATTGTGATGATTTGGTTCTTAATTTTAAAGGTGTATGGAAATTTATAAAAATCCCAATTTCGATGGAATCGAAATTGTGAGGTGGATTTATGAAAATTGATGACTTTATTTTCAAAATGTTTTCATTAAAGGATTTGATGTTAATTTTGATAGAATTTCTGAAATTGAAAATTTATTTGAAATGGAATTAAATAATGAAAACCAATGATTTGGTTTTGAAATTTATAAAGCCGTGCTTTAAATTAAAATTTTCCAATTTTATTTTAATGTATTTTAAAATTATTGATTTCCAAATTTATTAATTATTGAGGCACACAATATCCTATGTAGGTAGTGGTAATTGAGATGAGAATTCTAGGACCTTTCCTCCCTAGTAATGAATTTATGACAACAATTGTTACTAAAATTACATCAACATAACTTCTCATAATGGCTTCCAATATTGTGGTGTATACTACTCATGATCTGTTCCCCTTTTTAAGGTGTATTTGTATGTTTACACCTGACTATATTTGTGATCACTATGATATGTGTGATGATCCTACTATCTAATAATTTAACTTACCATAAGTTATTTTTACATGGTTCTTTAATTTCTATGAGATTTTTTACATGATTATACATGGTATTGAATTGTTAAACAATTTTACTCATGAAAATTTTTTTATTTAAAACTATTTTTTATAAATTATATATTTAATCCAGTTTGAATGTTTTTTGGAGATATATGAAATCTATTTTAAATTAATGGGTGTTTTTTTAATATGAAAAGCTAATTCCATGACAAATTTTATATCCTATTATAGTATATATATTTTGTTGGTTTTTTAATTTATTATGGAATAGTTTTTGAGAACATACTATTTTTTATTGCTTATAACCTACATTTTCTTTTGGATTTTTTATATTTTCTTATTTTATGTTCATGTAATAGGAATTCACCACTTGGAGGTGGTGCATGTTCTTAATCCTTCAAACCGTGGAGTATGATTATGTTTCTCTAAGTATGATCGAGTTTTATCTAGATAGAACTGATTAATATGATAATGTAACAATTCGGGTTTTGTTTTACCTATTTGGTTTCTTGTACATTCCCATTTTAGAGTATTTATTATAAAAACATTTTTCTTTTATCTTCATTTATTTTTTCAAAAAAAAATATGTCTTTTACCTTGTATGATTCCATGTGTTAGTATCCAACCCCTAGGGATCTAAAAAAACCCTTGGTCTACATGAGTGTAGGATCAAGTATCCCAGCATCATGGTATCTAGGATGGTTCAAGAGAATATATAATCAAATGTGTAGCTTCAGCATCTTTACTTGATTTCTATATATAGGTTGGAAAATCATGTTGAGACATAGGAGGAATTTACGAGTGAGTTTCTAGACATATATCATCATAATAAGCAATAAATCACCATGGGTGGAGTAGGAAAGGTGTATTATGTAATAATTTATTCTAATTATAGTTTTTTCACTACTTTTTATTTAGATTGGTTGAAATACAAGTATTTTTTTCTTATATGATGCGAATATATTATTATTTCTTGTGATGGGTGATTGATCTGAGTAATATTCTGATTCATTTAGTGTTTTTTACTTGTGTTGTGGAGAATCACGCCTTTGAGAAGTTGTGTGAATAGTCCATAGAAGGAAAATACTTGTTAGTGAAAAAATTCTCCTATGGACCCTAATCTTATAGGCCTTATTTTTTCTCATGATATAGGACAGGTACCTAAAACCATTACAATTCATTTTCTTTTTGTGAAACCTCAGAGTGGTGAATATCATAATCATGCTTAGGAGGTCCTTCAAAATAATACACCAGTCTTCCAAGGCTCTAACGATCCTATAGTGGGTGAGGATTGGTTGAGAAATATAGAACTACTGTTTGATTTTTTGGAAACTCCAAATTTGATTGTTGTGAAATGTGTCACCTTTAAGCTAGAGGGTTCTAAAATGAGATTATGGAATTCTATGATTACATCGAAGAAGCAAGAGGGTTTAGAGTGGAAGGAATTCAGTTTTCTTTTCACTGATCAATTTTATTTCGATTTTATGGTGCTGTCTATGGCTATAATGTTTTTCAGCCCTAAATAGGCCAGTAGATTCATGAAAGTGTAAACAAACCACTTTTCCAGGAATGTAATTTTTTCACCTAATATTTTATTGAATAGTAAGATTAATAATCCATAGATTTATATGGTTATTTATCTAGATATCCATTATTTAGTTTTTGTATGGAATATCACTTCTTATTGTGTCATGTTGGATAGGGCATTGATGGTTGTTCTTAGCCTTCCTTGTAATTCATGGTTGACATGAATTCCATTTTCTCCCACTGGTGATTCAATGAGTTCTTTTAAAGGGAAGAGAATGTGTGATGAGCCTCATGGTGGTTCTCGATAGTAGGAATATTCTAGACCAAATTCAGTTCCTAATAGAGGAAATTTAACTTGTTCCTATTTTGTAATGGTTGGGCATTCAAGATGTTCTTGTACTTAGGTGCCAAATATCATTAGATCCATTAGTACCCAAAGACTCCTATATAAATTTTTTCATTTCATTTCTTCTCTACATATTGGAATAGGATTATAAGCACTTAAAAGTAAAATGGTTTAACCATATTCTTATAGGTCTATGGGGTTCTATCCATATGAATCTGGAAGGGAGCCCCTTCAGAAGGTAGAAGGGTCTCAAGAGGAAGTTGATACATATCCAATTACTGTGATAGGTAACATCACATTAGCTTCATCTTTTGTGACTGCTTTATTTGACACTAGTGAATCATATTAACTTTTATTGACTCGTATTGTAAGCATGATAAATCATCCTATGGATCTTCTTTCTTTTGGGATGGATATTTATATACCCCTTATAATGAAGGGAGATCATGGTATTAATTTTCTAATTTTTTTTCTTTTCTTTATTAGAGATCAACCTTTCTTTTAATTTTCTAGATCTTGACATGAAACTGATTGATGTAATTTTCAGGATGGATTGGATCATTTCAAAAAAGGCATGAAATTATTGTTATCTTTAACAGTTCACCATTATCATACTAAATGGGGTGTGCCATATATTCTAGGGATAATGGGACACAAGATCTAGTAAAGCCCAATATTCTTATTTGGATTTGGAAAAATTTATATCAATATTTGGTTTTTATCTTGAGCCAGAGTCTACAAAGGATAATTGATCTCCGGTTGATGTTGAGTTTCCTGACATGTTTCCATTTGATTTGTCTAGTTTTCCACTAGTAAGAGAGATATGTCTCTCTATTTATTTACAGCATATTACCCAAAAATATTATTCCATATTACAACATGTAACTAGCTAAACTAATAAAGATAAAGGCTCAGTTGGATGATCATTAAAAGTAATACATTATTTCTGGTATTGACTCATTCAATGTTTGGGTAGGGATATGTTATTTTTTGAGGAATAAAGTTTGGGTTTGGGTTTTTTCATATATAGGGTGATCATGTGGAATCATATGGTCTCAATATCTTATTCCAAATTATAATAATTATCGGACCCATGTCCTCAAACTCATATCCATGATTTATGCACTTAAGAGTCGGCATAATTAAATTTTTTGGGAATGTTTTACAATGTTTTATTACCACAAAATCCTGAGTTATATCTTTCCTAAAAATGATTTTCATATCTCCCATAGATTTTCATTGGATTACCTATAGTAATTTTATTTTTATATTACTTATACCCCATGAAAAGGGTAATGTTATTCATAATGTGTTATATGTGAAACTTTTAAACTAGGATATGAATGAACAATTAGAAGAGTTCTACTTCCTATATATTTTTGCATAGATTCATTTAGGATTCATGGAGGATTATTCCATGGTTCCTTTTGAATTTGTTTAATTTATCAACATATTACTTTGATGATTATTCATGAGAAATATCCTGATAAATAATTTCATAGTATTAGGAACTCTTTTTATGGGGTAGAGACCATTTCTCAGTGGTAATTCTCCACATATAGTTTTAATTTTATTTTAAATCAGAATTTTATTTCATTAATAATGATGTGGGATAGGATGGATGATTTACAAAATTACCAATGGGTTTTGAAACCAAGAACAATGATGTTGTTCTATGATATGGAGTGAAAATTCTATGTCCAATAATGAGATGAGACATTGTTGATTTTGTTTCTCATTGTTATACTTTCGAATAAGACATGATTGAGAACCATGTAACTTCAGGTTATCTCAATCCCCATCCTATGAAAAACATGAAAATGGTATGTTATTTCTATAGACTAAATAGTTGGGTTATATTGTATAATTAGAAAGAATTATATGATATGTTTTATGATTAATTGGCTGAAAAATTGTCTCGATTTATACCCATTCATGATAGAACCAAATTTGAGGAATTTAATATTATCTATGTAAATTATATTTTCTATTTAAAATGATTTCCATCTTATATAGACTCCAAGAGAGATCCATATTTTACCTCTCATTTTTTGGGAGGAATTCGGGTGGTGATGGGATCACATATTCATTTGAGCACGGCATGCCATCCTCAAACACATGGCCAAAAAGAGAGGGATATATATATTTTACAGACATGCTTCATGATTGTCTCCTCGATTTTGTTTGATCTTCGGTTGAACACTAAGAACTAGTTAAGTTCTCTAATAAAAATAGAAACCATTCCATAATCGAAATGGCATCATTTGAGGCCTGATATGGAAAGCTATATAAATCACTATTATGTTGGTCGGAGGTTGGAGAAACATCCATTGGTGGACCAAGTTATTTCCCGATTTGATGGATGATATATAGTTTATTTTTCAGAAAATTTTGGAATAACAAAGATGATATAAATCATATTCATATTTTTTTCATAGGGAATTTACGTTTTTAGTTGTTGACCAGGTGTTTTTGAGGGTTTCCCCTCATTTAGGTCTTCAATGGCTTGGGAGGAAAGGGAATCGTGATCCAAACATTGTGGTTACTTTTTAGGTTTTTTTATTATGTGTGTAAAGTGTCTTACCATTTAGCTCTTCTACAAAAATTGAATATTAAACATAATGTGTTCCATGTATAATGTATTTATAAGTAACTTTATGACCAATCTCACACCTTGAGATGGGAGGTTCTTGATATTGAGCTTGATTTATCCATGACTGAGCAACCAATTAGGATTGTTGATTCTTATACAAAAGAACTTCATTGGAGAATTTCCCTATAGTCTATGTTTTATAGAATCATGGTTATGATTCTTAGGTGACTCTAGATAATGAGGAACTGATGTGAGATAATTGGACACCTTTTTTGTTATGGAAACATCGTGACATGATTTTTTGGGACATAAATTTCCTATGGTGGGGAGGATATAACATTCCTATTAATATTTTCAGGTACTCATAAATGATTTTTTCATAATTCATTGGTTAGTTTTTTTCTCAGGTTGTTTTGGGTAAAAATTGGAAACATTTGGAATCCTAAGGGGTTGTGCAGAGTGGTTCATTTCTCGGGAAAACTATGTAGTTTAGCCCAACAAACTGTTTACCCATTGATGGTTCTCTGGAATGGGAACATAATTTATCCAAAACATGAGTCCAAACACTCCTAACCATGCGACCCTGTACAATGATGGGTTTAATTGTTTGCACATAGTCTGAAAAACTATAGAGCAACCTAGTGAAAACTATGCACCCCAAAATCGGGGCAAATAGTTAGGGCACATAGTTTTCCAAACCATGTTTCCTTCCCTAGGAAACCATTCATGTTGGTTTATTTTATTTAAAAATACGTTATAAAATGTCTAAAATATCTATTTAAGATCCATAATCACCTTGTTGGACACAATCATGAATTCTTCAGCTAGGAAGTCTCTCTATAAGTTATTTTGGATCTTCCAAACACCATAATTAGTTAATAAATTTGCTGGTATAAGATCTAATACCTCTATAATAAGTTTAATTTCCCTCATTTAATCTCTCCCACGTATATGTTTTTCTTTCTACTTATATTTTAATCCATCATCATGAGTTTGATGGATCTAAAATCTTTTTGATTATGTCTTGATTATAGATTTTGTTTTTATATCTCCGTCTCCTTCGAGCTTCATTGGCATTTACCATTTCAGTTATTGTGCATTGTGATTACTTTATTTAAATATGGTTGTTTCCATTATTATTATCCACAAAATTAAAAACAAGAATTATAATATTAAATTTAAATGAGATTTCAGTTAATTTAAAATCAGGGAAATATGGTGATTTGGTTCTGGATTTGAAAGGGGTGTGGAAATTGATGAAAAACCCCCCAATTTCTGTCACGACCCGTCCTCGGGACCCGTTTCTTGACTACCCCAATCCCACCTTCCATAGGCCAAGGGCTGGCGACTAGCACCAAAGTAGTAAATCCCTAAGCTGGGAAGCCACTGCCTTTATAAAAGTAAACAAACAAAATAGAGTATGTAACAGGAAGTAAACACTAAGTAAAACTGAATACAATAGAGTGTACTGGAAAGTCAATGGGCTAGTATACAAACCATACTATAAAGTACAGTAGAACTGAAATACTAGAACAACTGCACTAAAGTAAATCAGCAACCACAGAGTCATCCACCGAGAATCCCACCTCAAGGGTGGGTATAGATGGCCCCCTCAGCACCCTGGGTCCGTCAGTCTTCTCTGTGTACGTCTTGTCAAGTTGTCCACCTCCGGGTATCATCCAGCTCTACAAGTCTCCACCCCGATCAGTGTTGTCTGTCGTCTGCGACCAAAAAAATGTAGTGCGGGCAATGCCCTTGAAAGGGTCAGTATGCGATACATAGTAGGAACCCCGAGACCCCGAAGGTCTCCTAGAATCCACGAAGGATAAACCACAGAAGATACATACAATCACGAAGAATCAACCAACCCTACTTAGGTATATTCCCATACATATACCTAAGTTATCAACCAATTTTATGCTCCAACTCTCAAGCCCAATCACAACCCAGTCCACACAGGAATTACAGTCAATCACATCGATGATAAAGATTGAAAGTCAAGACTCAGCTCACACTGGTATACATATTTTGTATAGAGATAGAGATGATCAGATGTATTCACTGATTCATCTAAGCTGTTGGACCCACACATGATATAACACCATCTAAGCTGTCAGACCTACACATGATACAAGACCAGCTACGCTCTCAGACCCACACAGGATACAAGTATAGAGGTCAAAACTGTCGGAGCCACACATGATACAAGAACAGTAGTCATCACTGTCGAACACACGGAGGATCCCAATACAGTAGTCATCGCTGTCGAACCCATGGAGGATCCCAGTACAGTATTCATCATTGTTGAACCCACGAAGGATCCCAATACAGTACTCACCGTAGTCGCAGCCAGCTCTAGGGTTCCCGCACACAGCACGCTCGATTCCGAGAGAGTCCGCTCCTCGAGCAAAGGCGGTCAATACATCAACTATCACTAAGTACAAAGTTGATGTATCCTGAAGATACGTCTTATCAAAAGGAATCCAACGCGACATTCGGTGCATCAATCGGACGCCCGGTCTGAGAGTTATTGGTTTTTCAGTTCCAGGGGCCCGATTGAAATAATGCTCATTCCAAACCTATCCATTTACCAAATTTGTCCAAAACTCACTTAGAGTATCGCAAAAGGACCGTCTCGTCGTGATGATCCCAGTGCCATAGACGGCGCGTCGATCGGATGCGCGGTCCAGATGTTATTCATGTTTAAGTGAAACGGGCCTCACTCGTCAAGCCCATGGGCTGGCGGGTCAGCCCGACCCGGTTCGGCGGGTCCGACCTGGCTGGGAGTCGGCCCGGCCTGGTGGGGCGCGGCCCAGCCCGACGGATATGGCCCAAAACGCACGAGGGAGGCCTGGCCCGCGTGAGGGTGGCCAGGCCCGTGCAGCAGGCGGCGGCTCGGCCAGCAGGCCGAGCGGAGTGGGTGGGGCTCCCCGGTTTACTGAAATAGAGGCACCGAGCAGCCCCGCCTCTCCTACCCAAGCGGCCGAAGCCGGCAGATCTTCTCCGGTGTGAGCGGCCTGCACATCGGGCCGCTGTTTGCCCCACACAGTGCCCAGCGGCGCAGCGGCTTCCACAGCCCGGTCGGCATAAGGTCGGCCGGTTCGCCCGCCGAAGCGGGCCGTGGTCTTCTCGCAGCACAGCGTCGCGGTCCTCCAGGTTGGTCGGCTATGACTAGTCAGTTAACATCGCCCGAGTGGGCCGCGGGTTCCTCCATGCGGCCGGTGCGCAGTCGTCGTCGCCTCCGGACGCCGACGCATCTAGTCGCCGATGTCAAAATTAATCACGAACCAATTGAGGGTCATCGTGCCATGTTCATTCGGCCCGCGTCCTCCGCGTTAGGTGATATCAAATGGCCTAATACAATCCCAATTATTCATCATGAATGGAATATAATTTTATTCATTTAAAATTATACAAAACCCTTTACCTTCATTCTGATGCTCGCTTGTCAGTGTCATGGGAAGAGGATTCGAAGACGATGTCGATTCTTTGACGTCGAGGTGCATCCGAGGAGGAAGCATAGTCGACATTCCTCATGGGAGAGTCTTCCTCTTATGGCTTGGAAAAAGATTGAAGATGGTCTCATTGTTCTTCATTTGAGAGAAAGAGTGTTCTTCGTGTTCTTCGGGGAAGAATGCTCTCTCCCCAATTCCCCAAAAGTTCCACCAAAGAATATTTTCCAAGAAAATTTAATAAAACGGATCCCCAAATATTATATTATTTCCATGAATTTAAAAAGGATTCAAATCCTTTCAATTTAATTAATGAAGATATTAATTATATGTGTTGGTACATTTAAGAGAAAAGGGAGGTGGAGAGTTCATCCGAATTAAATGAATGGTGGTGGCCTCATTAATTCAAAGGGGATTCCATGAGTTTAATGGGGGTTCAAGGAGTTATAAGGGGGTTCGGTGATCGTGTGGGCCCCACCACACAATATCCTCCCATGGGAGTTTATGTGGGTTGTGGGTCTCACCCAAACTTCCCTTTGTTGGATTTAACCACCGCCTATATAATAAAAATATGTCTCACATATTTTTATTATTATATTTTTTTAGAAACCCCAAATTATAACATCCACTCTCGACCAAACGCAACTACGGTAGAGGATTCCTTAAGAGAATACCGGCACGGTGAGTTCATCGGTGCCCTCAGATTTCCATTCTGTGCATCGGTTCAAAAAATAGAAAAACTCGTACGTACGTTTACTGAACGTACCAGAACAAATCTTTAGAAATTGATTCTGGGCAAACCGGGGCTCGGAATCAGGTGCCGGCAAAAACTGCGTACTCATAAAATTTCAAAGAATTTAGGAAAAAAATTCCTTTGAAATCTCTGTTTATTTAAATTACCCCCGTATTAGGGATTTACGTCCCCATAAAGCTACAACAGACACTAGGGAAACAAAGGTGGTACTGAGCACACATTTGAGCCTCCCGCTCCCATGTGATCTCCTAGAGGTTCCCGTGCTGCCATAAAATATGCACTGGAGGAATAGACCATCCACGTAGGACCCGCTCCTATCGATCCTCGATCTCCACTGGAATCTCTGTGAATATCTCCCTGTCATCGATGTCCAGCTCCTCGTGGTCGATGATGTTGGATGGGTCGTGCACGTATCTCCTCAGCTGAGATACGTGGAAGACGTCATGCACCCGATGCAGCTGAGGTGGAAGGTCTAGGTGGTAAACCACCTCACCTAATCTACTGAGGACCTGGAATAGCCCGATAAATCGTGAAGATAACTTGTCTCCTCTGCCAAATCTCCATAGAATCCATCGAGGTGAGACCCGTAAGAAGATTTGGTCGCCATCCTCGAACTCTAGTGGTCTTCATATCCTATCAACATAGGAATTATGTCTTCTCTGTGCAGTCTTCATCCACTACTGGATGCTCTGCACCATCTCCATCATAGCCTGAACCATCTCTAGTCATATAATTGCTGACTCCCCGGAGTCAGTCCAGCACAACGGTGATCTGCAAGGTCAGACGTACAGTGCCTCGTAAGGTGCCATCCCGATGGTAGAGTGGTAGCTATTGTTGTACGCAAACTCCACTAAGGGTAAGTGATCCTCCCAGCTATGACCAAATTCAAGGACACATGCACGTAGCATGTCCTCGAGAGTCTGAATGGTCCTCTCAGTCTGACCATCCGTCTGAGGATGGAAGGCGGTGCTCAAGCGAAGCTGCGTGCCAAAAGCCTCCAGTAACCCCTTCAACAGCCGGAATGTGAAACGAGCATCTCAATAAGAGACGATAGTCTATGGAACACCATAAATCCGTACGATCTTCTGAACGTATTGTCGTCCCAATCTCTCTACTGAGCCCTGCTCTCTGATCGGTAGGAAGTGGGCCGACTTGGTGAGTTGGTCGACAATCACCCAAATAGAGTCGATTCCTATGGATGTACATTGAAGCCCCATCTGGAAATCCGTGGATATCATGTCCCACTTCCAATATAGAACCTCTAAGGGCTGAACCAAGCCCTCTGGAACCTGGTGCTCTACCTTCACTTGCTGACAAATGAGGCACCAAGAGACAAACTCTGATACTGCTTTCTTCATACCCATCCACCAGTGCTGTCGTCTGAGGTCCTGATGCATCTTTTCCACTCATGTATGTACCCCTAGAGGGGAATTGTGAAACTCACTCAGAAAATCCTCTTGTAATTCAATTGGTACCATGGTATGTCCTTTGAAGAGGATGGCGTGTTCCCCACCTTCAGAAAATCAATCAGGTGCTTGTCCTGAGGATATCTGAGCACGTAGCGTCTCACAATCAACGTACCGACGCTGTGCCTCCCTATCCCACTAAAGTAGTATAGGAGTGGCTATGGGAGACTGTAAAAACGTTTCCCCATATCTATCCAAAAAGGATATCTGTAACGCGTCCAGCTGCTCTTTCACCTCTTCTAGCAGCTGAATGCCTGATCTTCTGCTGGGAGCATCTGCGACAACATTCCCCTTCCCATGAGCATAGACTATCTCAAAATCATAGTCCTAGAGGAACTCGAGCCATCTTTGTTGTCTCAGGTTCAGGTCCTTCTGTGAAAAGATGTACCTGAGACACTGGTGGTGAGAGTAGACTGTAAAACTCTCTCCCATCAGATAGTGTCTCCACATCTTCAAGGTGAAGACCACTATTACTATCTCCAGGTCAGTGGTAGCATAGTTCTACTTGTGCTATCTCAACTCCCATGAACCATACGTGATCATTGCTCTCTCCTTCATCAGGACACACCCGAGTCTGGTCCCTGATGAGTCGTAGTAAACTACGTACCCTACGCCCTCCTCTGGTAGCCTCAAGATGGGCGCACTGGTCAATCTCTGCCTCAGCTCTTAAAAGCTCTGCTGGAATCTATCTGACCGCATGAATTGTTTCCCCTTCTTTGTCAAATTTGGAAGAGGTGCTGAAACTCTAAAGAAGTCTGGCACAAATCTCCCATAGTATCCAGCCAGTCCCATAAAACTCCGCACCTCTGTCACACTCCTGGGTGGCTCCCAAGCAAGTATTGCCTCGATCATTGCTGGATCCACTGCGACTCCAGCTTCCGAGTTGACATGTCCCAACAAGTGAACCTCTCGAATCCAGAACTGGAACTTCGAGAGCTTACCATATGGTTGGATCTCTTGGAGTGTGTCTAGTACTAATCTCAAATGGTAAGCGTGATCCTCCAAAATAGTCTATTAAATCAGTATGTCTTCGATGAAGACTACGACAAATCGATCGAGGTAAGGGTGGAATATCATGTTAATCAAAATCATGAACACTACTGGAGCATTGGTTATGCCGAAGGGCATAACCAAGAACTTGTAGTGGCCATAATGACACCTGAAGGGAGTCTTGTGCACATCCTCATCAAGAATAATGAGCTTGTGATAGCCTGACCTATGGTCTATCTTTGAGAACCATCGTGCTCCATTGAGCTGATCAAAGAGGTCGTTAATCCTCGAGAGTCTGTACTTGTTCGTCACAGTCACCTGATTCAGGAGATGGTAGTCAAAACACAGTCGCAAGATCCCATTTTCCTTCTTGGCAAACAATATCGGAGATGCCCAGGGTGAAGCACTATGTCGGATAAATCCCTTTCCCTGCAAGTCCTCCAGTTGTACCCGCAGCTCATGAAGCTCGGTGGGATCCATCCAATATGCTACAGTAGATATCAGTGTTGTCCCAAGGTATAGGTCAATGTATAAGTCTACCTATCTATGAGAAGGTACTTCTGGAATGTCATTAGGAAAAACGCCCGCGTACTGATCCACCACAACAGGAAAACTCGGACTCCGCACATCAACCGCTCTGAGGATGAGACTAGCCAACATGTGGCTGATTGGCTGCCCCCTCCTCTACGTGAGTCCATCATGCACTGCAAAGGCTCCCTTCTCACTGCTGAAGGTGAAATTGGTCCCATCCGTGTAGACACACCACACTTTGCAACTAATACAATCAATCTGAGCATGAACTGTGGATAACCATTCCATACCCAAGATGATTTCATAAGGCCTTGAACATGATATAAGAAGATCCCAGCCGAAGTTGTCGCCTCCTGGAGTAACCTCACACTGCCGGCACCAGTGCGTAATCATCAAGTCTACTCTCGTAAGAGTCTCTAGTCATAAGGATTGATCCAATAGCTCTGTCGGAAGCTCTGAACTCCAAAAAAGGGCAGTGACAATAAAATAATAACTTGCAAATGTGTCTATAAGTACTGCAGCAAGGGAGGTGTATACATGAATAGTACCTTGAATCATCTCAGGTGCGCTGTGGTCATAGGCCTCGACTTCCTGGAGCTGAGCCCGCCTTTTTCCTCTAGCTCCCTGTTGTCGGGGTGGACCTCCTGGTGGTGGTGGTCGTAGAGCCTCAAAACATCATCCAACACTCGCTACTTAGACAGCTCCTCTACCACGTCCGCCTGCTCCTGGCGGACCTCCACGATCAAACCTCTGCCTCTTCCTGGGAGGTCCCTCTACTGTCTGCTGCTCATCTGCATGGCAGTTTAGGCAGTCACGAGCCATGTGACCATGCCCACTGCATGCATAGCATTTCCTGGTCATCATAAGGTTGGCTCTGTTTTGTGTTCCCCGCACAACCGAACCCGTATCCTGAGGTCGCCCATATGATGGCCTGGTTTGCTTGGACCTCTGCGTCAACTGTCTACTGTTGGCTACAGAAGGCTCCGCTACGTGTCATCTTGTCGAAGGTCTCACTGCTGGTGACTGCTCAACAATAAATCTCTCCACTAGAAAGGCTCTCTCCAGCACCCCCACCTGCGTCAGGATGCTAAGGGGAATCTTCGAAGCCCTGATCTCATTCCTGAGTCCCTTCTTGAAGGTCTGGGCCCTGAAGAACGGGTCATGTACCATATCAGTGGTGTAGCGTGAGAGGTCGGTGAAAATCGCGGATTACTGAGCTACTATCATGATTCCCTACTGTAGATCAAGTAACTCCTGTATATGCACCACACGAAGGGTGGCTGGAATAAACTCTGAGAAAAAGAGACACTCGAAGTCTGTCCAGAGTAATGATGCCTTGTCATGCACCTGGAACATCATGATCCACCATCTACCTGCTGCTTTATGAAGGAGACTCAAGGCAAGGATCACCATATGGTCGGCTGGTGTCCCTAATAATCTGAAAGCTCTCACGATAGCCTCCAGTCAATCCTCAGCTGCCTGAGGGTGCGTCTCTCTAGGGAACCAGGGAGGCCTCTGTCACTAGAACTCGTGCAATTCTCTCAGGCGGTATGCACTCTCTGCTATTGGTGCTGGTGGTATCAGTGTCCCAGCGGGTTGTGGTGCCTCTGGTACCTCCGCTATGATGGGGCCCTATACCAAGGCCTCGTCGCTCAGTCAGCTACCATCTCGTACGTAACTCGGAACCCTAGCTGGATGCCTTCGTGGCGACATACTGAAAAGAAACAGGTGCACCACAGTTAAAATAGTATACCTAGAGAGCTGACACAATGTAATCATGATGAAAACTTTTTTTCCAAGGAAACACACACACAATCAGTGTTTTCGTGCACTGAGTTGGAAATCAGAGGTCAAGGTCCTGGTGTATGGATATGTCGGTCGCCGCACCAACACTGAACTCCCTAGACTGAAAACCACACTCAATATCCTTAACACTATTGTTTCATAGAAAAGAATCAATGTTGAAGTTCTGTAGTAGAACTGACTCCTCTAATACCAATTTGTCACGACCCGTCCTCGGTACTCGTGTCAAGACTACCCCGAGACCACCTTCCATAGGCCAGGGGCTACCGACTAGCACCAAAGGCTTAAATCCCTAAGCTGGGAAGGCATTGGATTTATAAAAGTAAAAAATACAATAGAGTATGGAACAGGAAGTAAACACTACGTGAAACTGAATAAAATAGAATGTACTGGAAAGTAAATGGGCCAGTATACAAACCCAACTCTAAAGTACAATACAAATGAAATGCTAGTACAAATACATTAAAGTAAATACGCAACCAATGAGTCTTCCTCCATAAATCCCTCCTAAAGGGTGGGTACAGATTGCCTCCTCAGCACCCCGGGTCTGTTCGTCTGCTCCGTGTACATCTCGTCAAGTGGTCCACCTACGAGTACCATCCATCTCTACAAGTCTCCACCTCAATCACTACTGTCCGTCATCTGCATCCAACACAATGTAGTGTGGGAATAGCCCATGCAGGGGTGAGTATGTGATACTTAGTGGGGACACCGAGACCCCCGAAAGTCTCCCAGAATCCACGAAGGATAAACCAAAGAAGAGAGATACAATCACGAGGAATCAATCAACCCAAATTAGGTATATACCCATACATATAATTATTTTATCAACCACATTTCAGCTCCAACTCTCAAGCCCAAGCACAACCCAATCCACAGAGGAAGTACCTTCAATCACATCGATGATAAAGATTGAAAGTGACGACTCATCTCACACAGGTATACAACTTTTGTATAGCGATAGAGATTATCAGATGTAGTCACTGATTCATCTTAGCTGTCGGACCCACACAGGACACAAGACCAGCTAAGCTGTCAGTCCCACACCGGATACAAGACTAGCTACCCTGTCAGACCCACCCTAGATACAAGTACAAAGATCAAAACTATCGGACCCACAAATGATACAAGAATAGTAGTCATTGATGTCGAACCTGCGGAGGATCCGAGAACAGTAGTCACCACTATCGAACCCATGTTGGATCCCAGTACATTATTCCTCACTGTCGAACCCATGGAGGATCCCGGTATAGTAGTCTTCATTGTCGCAACCAGCTATAGGGTTCCTGTACACAGCATGATAGACGGCGCGTCAATCGGACGCCCGGTCTGAGAGTTATTGGCTTTACCGTTCCATGGGCCCTGTTGGAATTATGCTCATTCCAAACCCGGAAAGTTCCCAAAGTTGTCTAAAACTAACTTAGAGTATAGCAAAAGGACCTTCTCATCACGAGGATCCTAGTGCCACAAACGGTGCAACGATCGGACGTGTGGTCCATAAGTTATTTATATTTAAGTGAAATAGACCCGACCCGTCATGCCTAGTGGGATGGCGGGACGGCCTGACCCGGTTCAGTGGGTACGACCTGGCTAGGGGTCCGCCCGACCTGGTTGGGCATATCCCAGCCTGAAGGCTATGGCCCAGCCCACGTGAGGGCGGATCGGCCAGCTGGCCGAGCAGAGCGGGTGGCGGGGGCACCAGTTTCCTGAAATGGTGGCGTCGAGCGGCGCCGCCTCTACTACCCAGCCGGCCGAAGCTGGACGGTCTTCTCCGGCGTGAGCGGCCTGCATAGCGGGCCGCTGTTCTTCCCATACGGTGGAAAATGGCGCTGCGACTTCCTCATCCCAACCGTTAGGCGGCCGGCCGGTTCGCCTTCTGAAGTGGCCTGCACAGCGGGCCGCGGTCTTCCCGCAGCGCGGCGCCAAGGAGGCGCCGTGGTCCTCCAGCCCGGCCAACTACGGCCGGCCTGTTCGCTTCACCCGAGCGGCCTGCACCACGGGCCATAGTATCTTCCATGTAGCCAGTGCATGGTCTCTGCTTCCGGTCACCGTCGCCTCCCGACGCTGCCGCCCCCGGTCGTCGCCGCCTCCGGTCGCCGATGTCAAAAATAATCACCAACCAATGGAGGGTTGTAGGGCCATGTTCGTTTGGCCCGCTCCCTCCGTGTTAGATGATATGAAATGGCCGAAGACAATCCCATGTATTCATCAAGAACGGAATATAATTTTATTCATTTAAAATTATACAAAACCCCCTACCTTGATTCTGATGCTCGCTTGTCGGTGTCGTGGAAAGAGGATTCAAAGGCAACATCGATTTGCTGATGCCGGGGTGCGTCCGAGGAGGATGCGTAGTCGACGGTACTCATGGGTGACTCTTCCTCTTGTGTCTTGGAGGAAGATCGAAGACGGTATCGTCGTTCTTCAAAGGAGAGAAATATCATTCTTCATGTTCTTCGAGGAAGAATTCTCTCTCACTAATTCTCCAGAAGTTCCACCACAAAATATTTACCAAGCCAATATAATAAAAAGGCACCCCCAGTATTATATTATTTCCATGCATTTCGAAATTATTCAAATCCATTCAATTTAAATAATGAAGATATTAATTAGATGTGTGGGCACAATTAAGTGAAAAGGGAGGTGGACAGTTCACCCCAATTAAAATAAGGGTGGTGGCCTCATTAATTCAAAGGGGAGTCCATGAGTATAATGGGGGTTCAAGGAGTTATAAGGGGGTTAGGTTCTTGTGTAGGCCCAACCACACAATTTCCTCCCATGGGAGGTTATAAGGGTTGTGGGTCCCACCCCAACATCCCTTTGTTGGATTTAACCACCACCTATATATTAAAAATATATCTGACATATTTTTGTTATTATATTTTTTTTAGAAACTCCAAATTATAACTTCCACTCTCGACCAAACACAATTACGGTAGAGGCCCCTTTAAGCGAATACCGACATTGTGAGTTCATCAGTGCCCTCAGATTTCGATTCCGAGCATCGGTTCAAAAGATAGAAAAACATGAACGTACGTTTATTGAATATACCCAAACATAACTTAAGAAATTGATTCCAGGAACACCGTGCCTCAGAATCAGGCACCGTCAGAAACTGCAGACTCATAAAATTCCAAATACTTTTAGAAAAAAAATTCCTTGAAATTTTCGGGTCTTTACAATTTCGATGAAATCAAAATTATGGGGTGGATTTATGAATATTGATGGATTGATTTGGAAATAATTTTCATTAAATTACTTGATGTTTATTTTAGGAAATTATCATAAACTAATAAATTTTTTGAAATTTCATAAAATGATGAAAACCCATGATTTGGCTTCAAAATGGAAAAGGCATGTTGTAAATTTCAATTAGGCAATTTTATTTTAAAATGTTCTAAATTAATTGATGTCTAATTTGATATATTTCTGAAGAACATGTTATTAAAGATAGTTAGTGGAAATCAGGATAAGCATTCCAGGACCTCTATTCCTTATTAATGTGTTGATAATAAAAACTATTACTTAAATAAGTTGAACAAGACTGCACATAATGTGTTCCTCAATTAGGGTGTAGATTTCCTATGATGGGTACTTTTTGTGGTGTATTTTTGTGTGTGAAGCTGAAAAAAATAATGATCACTATGATATTTTTTATAATTCTATTACCTAATGAACTGACATTCTAAGGGGGTTTTTTACATTCTTATTTATTTTCTATGATTATTATGACATGATTATACATTTTGTTGTATTGAAGAACTATTTTATTCATGCTAAATTTTTAATAAAAACTATTTTATGAAAATTTCTTATTTTATCTTATTGGAATGTTGATTTTAGATGTATTCCATCTATTTGAAATGAAATAATATTTCATTTAAAATATTATAAATCTTATTTAATGCCTAGTTTTATTTAAATTGATAGAATATCTAGTTTATTGATTTTTTAAATTGATTATGAAATACATGGTGATACTCTAACGGTATTTGAAAATCACACCCTACCATTTCCTATAGATATTTTCATAAAATATTTTTATTGGTACAATAAAATATAATGATCCATTAATTGGTTATTCATGTTATAGATCATTTTTACTAAGGAGGGGGATTATTTTTCCATTGGTTTGTGGGATTTTTATCTTGTAAGATATTGAGTACTTCGATGATGTATTGCTGTGAGTTTTGTTATTAAGTTTTGGTTTTAGTTACTTTCTCTAATGGGAGGGCTTCTCATACTGAAATATATATTTCTTCCCATATTTTATGGAAAATTTGTTCCCTCTTTTATCATTTTTTGAATCATGGTTCTAGTTGTTGACCCGTGGGGATCAAGAATGTCATTTGGGCGATGGTAATGTTGTTTTGGGTATTAGGGTACCTGGTTTTCTAGGATGGTTTGTCATAGGAACACATTAGTGGGTAAAAATAGGATTTACTAAATTATGAAAAATATATTAAGGTCCTTCTCAAAAAAATTGATGAATAAATTCTTGTTAAATAATCAATCAATTTTTAGTAAAGTCATCTCATTCTTCAAAAAATGTCATGCAAATAATTTTTTTTATATTTTCAAAAAAGCACATCTAAGGGTTACCGGTACCCATTACATAATATCTCCACATCCATTTCACTAAATCCAAACAACCATTACAGTTCAAAATTCAAAATTCAAAATTCCAAAGTCACAATCAGCGGGATAGGTCCTCGAGCCGCGCTCTTGCATCGAACCGCCCACCTGTCCACTCACCTGTTCATGTATCAACTAGTGAATCCTACCTCGATCTGGGATCCCCACGCGCCACCACTCCCGGTGGGACGATGGCGGGACCATCAGCTTTCGACGATGGTGAAACACACTCAAGTCACCATCATCAGTTCGACCACCATAGAAACAACAAAAAATCACAATCCATGGCCTACCTCGAACAAACAAGCCAAGAAGTTCATCTGCATCAAACGTAACACGGAAAAGATTCACGAACCTCTGTCGTCTCGGCAAAAACTCCATACGGCCCATCCAAGACATCACCACAAACAAATTCACCACCTCACCGAAGAAATCAATACAAATCCACAAAATCAAAGGGGGATTCATCAAAAACAAACCATACCGCACCGAAGCACCACCACATTCAAACCCCCACCCTCCAAATCCTATGAAAAAAGGGCTTACTGTAACACCCCAAGATTCTATGGTACGCTTCTCTTTGAATAATGTGACAGCGTGTGTTGTACGCAACACCGAGTTCTAACACACCATAACCAATCAAACTAGTCGTTATGAATAGTAATACCTACTTTTTGAAATTATATATATTTTATATTTCAAAATTCACTTCATTTTTGGATTCGGAATATCGAATTTATCATCAGATGAATTTTTGGTACTTTTCGGATAACTTTAATATTTTGATGAATAGTGAAAATTACTAAATTTTAATTAAAAACAACTTTTTTAATCAAAATAATTAATAGTGATAAATTATGAATTTGAGTGCTTTTAAAGTATATTTATAATAAAGTTTTACCATTTAATACAATGTTGTTCATTGGAAATAATTTTACAATTAAACCGAACATAAACAAGTGTCAATCTTTTGATAGTTATTATCTATTAAAAACACGCTTTTTATTTTAACAACGGAAATTAATTTTAAATTAACTTCTGCCACTTCTGTGTTTTGAATTTGGAAAAATGGATTCCATATTTGGAATCAGGATGTTCAAATTGTGTAAATAGGTAACTTTTATTTTTAGACATTTTCAATAATTACTTTGGTAAATATTTTATTTACCATGGTTAAGGGTAAATCCGGTAAATAAGGGTTAAACAAATAATATTATAATAATACTAAATTACACTAAAACGTTTCCTAGACTTATTGGTTGATACATGTTCGACCATAGGCATATTTGGGTCGATTTTGGGACCCCATGGAGCCATTTTTAGGTGATAGGGACACTTTATTTTAATTAAGTTAAAATGAATACAAAAAGGACACAAGCATATATCTTTTAGAAAAACAATTTTTACATAGGGTTTTATATGTTTGATTTTCGACTATAAATATTCATTAGAAAGATAAAAAGATTTCCTACATAATTATATTTTATTTATAATTTTTATAGATTAAATAATTTAATTTATTTATGACACAACGATGATGCTGTAATTACCATAATAGTGAAAATTTAAAATAATTGATATTTTAAATACCCAAATAAATATAATTTGAGACTTTTAATGAATTACAATAATTTTATAGGATAATAGGACATATTAGTATTGGTTTAATTAACTTTTTTAGAATTAATCATTCTTTAATGAGTTTAAAAAAAATCAACTGTTGAATATTGTCAAAATTGACATAAAAGAGTTTTTAAAACAAATATTATATTATTAATTGATATTAAATTTCTAAAAATCTATGGTTCTCCCAAGAGACTTATATCATGATATTTTTATCATTAATGGACCACTTGGGGGTCTCTTGGATGTATATGGTATGTTTATTAACCATATAATATAAAAATACAAAGAGACATTGTAAAAGTGAAACTAATTAACTTAGAGTTAATACTTAATGATAAGGTCATTATAAGTACCCAAACCTGTCTAAATTCTATTTGTTGAGAGGTTTTAGACCCATCCCCACATTAACCTTTAAATAATAAACTTTGGATCCATTAGAAACCGAATACGAATTTATTATAAATTAATATTTCTAGCTTTTCCAAAGGTGCCCCTCACCCCTCTTATAAAAGGGCACTCCTCCTTCTCATTTCTTCACACATTCAAAGCATTTTGGCTCGACCAAACTCTGCCCAAATACTCTCCAAACATCCCTCACTACAACCTAGAGGACTTAGTTTGATCATAAAGCCAACCTAATGATCCCTTTTGATCAAATCAAAAGGAAGAACCCGAAGAAGAGGTAATGTTTTCACCACCCCTTTTCAAGTTCCTTTCTTCGTCCACTTAGTCTTCCTTTGTCATTACCATTATAAAATAACAACTCCAGTATAATATATATACTATGATGTTATTATAAATATGGTACAACCATATTCAGTATTCTATCCACCCTTTTAATAACATGTCACCATACGTGCGTACGTACGACTTACCGTCTCCACGTCGTGGTGTAATTGTTATTCAATATATTATTATTTGGATGGGTATAATAATGATGTGTAACTCATGTAAATAAAAAATATAACATGTTAATGATCCTGTATATATGATATACCATCCATTTATATATTATTTTAATATCAAAAGAATGATATTGTCGCTCGTGCGTACGTACGGACTACCGTCTCCATGAACGCGATGAGATTCATTCTCCATCGTATCCATTCAAGTATAATTATCATTTGATGATTTAAAAATAATGCTTAAGGACTTGATATAATTCTGGATATAAATAATATACAACCTATCCATGACAAACATGGCTTACATAACAAAACATATAAAAGAAAACGAGTATGTTAACACCCGAAACAACGATAAATCTAAGATATTATTAACAAAGCAATGTTAAGAGATCATATATGATATAATATTAATATATATGATTCTTGTATAATTTAATAACAATTATTTCACCATTATACAGGAGGTTAACCTACCCTAAACCAATGAAAAGTACAAGGTAAGGGTTTACTTCACAATCTCTTCATTATTCGAGGTTGTTTATACGTAATAATCTACTGGGATTTCTTTATCATCCACATCCATGTTTCTTAAAAATGTATTTCAAAACATTATTTTTACTATTTACAAGAATATGGGTTAAAGTCATTTATACCCTTGTTTGACTTTTTATAAGAGTTTTATAAATGAATCTTTCCATCGTTTTCCAAACAAGGTGCTTTTTAACCTTTTCGACAGGATTAAGGTAAGAATGTTTTTTTAACTTATACGGCGGGTGCGGCTATTTTCCGCCATTATAAAATCATCGAAGCATCCCTTACAATCTTATACGAACATTTTCAAAGAAAATGTTTTATTTCATAAATATAAGACTCTTAAATGATTTCAAAATAGAAAGATATATTTCTCTGAAAATAGTTTTGATTTCATCTATGTCAACATCCTTTGATGGATTTTACGCTTATTTGAAGTTGATTTATTATGATACAAAAATTCTATATTGTATTGAAGGTTTTGTGATATGTTTGACTATGGATGTGCTATTTTTATACTGTTCATAGTTTATGGTGAAAGTATTGACATTTCGTATGCTAGTTTTAATATAAATTTTTATGTTATGTTTAAACCTTTTCATATGGGAATGCATTGGACTTAATATGTGACGGGTGGAGCCCACTATAGCTCCCCGATGCATCGGTTGGTCTCATGAGACAAACTAGTGTCTTGGCATATGGCCTTGGCAAAATCTTATTTGTATTCTTGGCACGAGTCCTTGGCTATGTGGTTATGATAGTCTGGCATTATGAATTCCATCATTATGAAAGTGGTTATTTATATTGCATGTGATTATTTGATTAGTAGAATATCCATGTGAATAAGTAAATGGCATTATTTAATTTTACTTTTTCCATACTATGTCGAAGTTCAAGTTCAAAAGGATTTTTTAGTTATACATTGCCTTAAATTTTTATTCTTATTTATGAAAGTTTCCTCTATATTGTTATCCTTACTGGGAATTTGAGCTCACCCCTTTTCTATGTTTTATTTTTCCTAGGAAGTGAAGAAGTAAATTATGAATGACCTGCAAGGATTTTATGTGGGGATATGAGTGTGGAATATGGAGACAATATGTTGTTGTAGTAGTTTTTCACTTTATGATGTAATGTAAGACTTATGAATATATCTAGTGTCTCTAAGGCTACTAAACCAATCGGTCTTTCTAGATTTGATCTTTCTTTTGATCATGCCAATGTTATGTAATAATGCACCGACTCTAGGTAACTGGGGTCGGGGCATTACAATTGGTATCAGAGGAAGTATAGTACAAACCTTGGAAGCTAGATTTAGATAAACTCTGATTAGAGCACGTAGGCCTAAGATGAACTTTGAGGATTAGTATAGAAGAACTTCCTATAATTTTGGTATTGTAGAGATTTTGTGAGTTTTCCGAGCAATAAATCCCTGTCTGGATACGAGCAGGTAGAGGCAGCTCTGGCACAGATGTACCTAGGGGTAAAACCCGAAAACACTGCTTTGAGCTAGACTCGAATGGGAACTGGTTCACGACAATGGGCCTTGCTGCACTCTTGGTTACGACACTCCCAGGGGATATGCTTAGGATAATTCTCATTTTCTTTACAAACCATTATGAAGGGTTTAAGAGTATATACTTCCTCAAAGAAAAAGTTCTTATGATTATGGATTATATCCATAAATAGTTCAATTTATGTTAAGGGTTTTATAAGTATGGGATTATGTATTTTGATTCATAAACTGATCTAGTTTATGCCATTGTTTAGAAATGGCGCCTAGTGGAAGAAATGGAAACCGTATCAATGCACGCACTCCATGTAGGGATTGCCCTCCTGCTCAAGATAATTATAGTGGAGCTGGTGATGCAACTGGTGCCGATCATATAATCACCATACTGGGACAACTCACTCAGGTTATGAATAATAACCTTGCCCGTATAGAGCACCCTGATCCGCAGCGTGGAGGATCAATGTTAGATCGATTCATGAGGCAACATCCACCAATGTTCAATGGGAGTACAAATCCCTTAGTAGCTGAGCAATAGATAAGTTCCCTAGAGAAAATATTTCAGGCTTTGGGAAGTAGTGAAAGGGAAAAAGTTATCATGGCAGTTTACCGCCTCACTGGAGATGCTGATCAATGGTGGTCATTGATTCAAAATACGAAGGAAGATGATTAAGTATCAAATATGGAATGGATGGAGTTCAAAGATCTGTTTTTAGAAAAATACTTTCCTCGCGACCATTGAGCAGATATGGAAAGGCAATTTCTGAGTCTGAGACAAAAGGAGGATGAGAATGTCGCAAAGTATGAGGCTAACTTTACAATGTTATCAAGGTATGCTGGAGACTATATACGTAACCCAAGAAGTAAGATTGATCGTTTCTTTTATGGGTTAAAACCATTTCTCCGTTGAGCATTAGTCTCACAATCCTTTTCATCGTACGAAGACATTGTCTCATGTGCTATCAAGACCGAAAAGGAATTCTCTAAGTCTTATGACTTTAAAGAAAAACAAGAGAAGAAGAGACCTGCTGATCAATCTGGGAATGGAAATAAGGGGAAGAAGGGAAAGGTTGAATATCCATCCTGTGGTAAATGTGGGAAGAAACACCCCGGTACTTTCTTGAAGGGAACAGGAGTCTGTTACAAGTGTGGTGAAAAAGGCCACCAAGCTCGTGATTACAATGGGAAGAAGGAAGCTACAAATGTTCAGTGCTACAATTGCAGGGAGATGGGACATTATGCAAATGAATGTCCTAATCGTCAGAGGAACATACCTCAGAAAAGGCTAAAGGACCAAGGCCAAGCTTTTTCTATCACTACTGCTGAGGTAGAAACTCCAAAAGACATGGTGGTAGGTAATTTAATGGTTTCCTCAAGTTTAGAAAATTCATTATTTGATTCTGGATCATCGCATTGTTTCATATCTTCCCAGTTTTCTAAGAAAATTAGATATTTCCAATTTGATTTAACAAGGGAGTTGTCAGTTAAAACTCCTAAGGGAAGTATCATTGCAACAAAGTTTTTGTGAATCAGTCCCCATTAGAGCACATAAATGTTCTTTATCTTCTGATCTCATTGTCATACCTATGATTGAGTTTGATATAATCCTCGGTATGGATTGACTTTCAGATTATGATGCAAAGATTTATTGTAAGAAGAAGGAGGTTACGATTTTTGATGATGATGATAAGGAACACCTTATCTTTAGAGCAGAATTGTCACCGCCTAATTCTTATCTTGATCCACCCCTAGTAGCTCAACTAAATTCAATTATTGGGGAGGAAGAGAATGAAATAACTGTGGGTGAGGAAATTAATGTTCAAAGAGAGGATGTACATGTTGTGAAAGAATATTTAGATGTATTTCTGGAAGATTTACCTAGACATCCTCCAGAAGGAGAAGTTGAGTTTTCCATTGATTTAATTCCTGGAACAAGGCCTATATCGAAGACCCCTTATAGAATGGCCACAGTGGAATTAGTCGAACTAAAGAAACAACTAGAGGAATTGAGTAATAAGGGATTTATTCGCCCTAGTGTTTCTCCATGGGGAGCCCCTGTTCTTTTTGTTAAAAAGAAATATGGATCTATGAGGTTATGTATCGACTATAGGGAGATTAATGCCATAAAAATAAAGAACAAGTATCCCCTACCTCGCATTGATGATTTATTTGACCAATTGCATGGAGCTCAATACTTTTCAAAGAATGACATTTGATCTGGATACCATTAGTTGTGTGTGAAGAAGGAAGACATACTGAAGACAGCATTTCGAACCAGGTATGGCCATTACGAGTTTACTGTAATGCCTTTTGGATTGACTAATGCACCCTCTGTATTCATGGATCTGATGAATAGAGTTTTCAATGATTATCTCGATGAATTTGTGGTGGTATTTATTGATGATATCTTGGTATACTCCAAAAGCTACGAAGATCATGAAAATCACTTGCGCATTATCCTGAAGACTCTGAGAAGACATGAATTATATGGGAAGTTTAGCAAGTGTGAATTCTGGCTTCAAGAGATTTCTTTTCTTGGCAATATTGTCTCTAAAGATGGAATCTCTGTTGATCCTTCTATGAACAAGGAAATCCAAGAATGGCCAGCACCTACGAGTATAACTGAGGTACGTAGTTTTATTGGTTTAGCAGGTTATTATCGACGTTTCGTCCAGAATTTTGCCCGATTGGCTAACCCATTAACGAAGCTCACACGTAAAGGGGTTAAATTTGTTTGGACAAAAGAGTGTGAAGAATGTTTCGAAGAAATGAAGAGAATATTAGTCTATGCTCCTATATTGACTCTACCATCGACGAATGATGGGTTCGTTATTTATAGTAATGCATCGAAGAAAGGACTTGGTTGTGTCCTTATGTAGAATGATAGGATTATTGCCTATGAATCACGGCAGTTGAAAATTCATGAACAAAACTATCCTACTCATGATCTCGAGTTAGCAGCTGTGATCTTTGCTTTGAAGATATGGAGGCACTACCTCTATGGTGAAAAATGTGAGATGTATACTGATCACAAGAGTTTGAAATATATTTTCTCACAAAAAGAACTCAACATGAGGCAAAGGAGATGGCTTGAATTACTCAAGGATTATGATTGTACGATACACTACCACCCAGGGAAAGAAAACAAGGTGGCATATGCTTTGACCAGAGAAGACCATGGAGTTTTGAACATGATGAGAATTGAAAGGGATCCAATTTTCATGGATCTAGTGAATATGGACATGGGAATAACCAGGGAAGGTGAAACATCAATGATTTTTCAAATGGTTGCCAAACCATCATTATTAGAAAGGATTAAGAGTTCTCAGACAGATGATGAAGAATTTCAAAAGAAGATTAAAGCTGTGAATGATAGGAGATTGATAGAATTTGTGTATGAAGATGGAATTTTGAAATTCAAGAAGAGACTTTGTGTTCCCAATATTCCTGATCTAAAAAGGGAATTGCTGGATGATGCTCATAGTTCCAATTTCTCTATACACCCTGGGAGCACCAAAATGTATAAAGATTTGAAGGAACAATTTTGGTGGGACAACATGAAGAGGGAGATTGTTGATTTTGTGTCAAGATGTATGGTTTTTCAACAAGTGAAAGCTAGAAGGCAACAGCCTGGAGGAGTTATGCAACCCTTTCCCATACCGAATTGGAAATGTGACAATATTACGATGGACATTGTCATGGGGCTACCAAAGACTCCTAGAAGGAATGATGTAATATGGGTTATTGTTGATCGTCTTACCAAGTCAGCACATTTTCTTGCTATAAGAGAAGATCTACCACTGGAAAGTCTAGCAAGACTATATATAAATGATGTTGTGAGACTTCATGGAGTACCCCTATCGATTGTTTCTAATCGTGATCCCCGTTTTACTTCAAGATTCTGGAAGAGTCTTCAGAAATCCCTAGATACTGAACTTCATTTGAGCACTGCCTACCACCCTCCAACAGACGGACAATCAGAATGGACTATTCAAACCTTAGAAGACATGTTGAGATCTTGCTCACTTTACTTTCAGGGTATTTGGGATCAATATTTACCTTTGGTAGAATTTTCCTATAACAATAGCTTCCATTCGAGTATTCAGATGGAACCATATGAAGCATTATATGGAAAGAGATGTCGTACACCAACCTGTTGGGATGACGTTGGTGAAAGAAAACTTATAGGTCCAGAATTGGTGGAGGAAACGATGGAAAAGGTGAAGTTAATCCAAAATCACATCAAAACAGCTCAAAGTAGGCAGAAGATCTATGCCGATAATCGAAGGAATGATTTGGAATTTCAAGTCGGTGATCATGTTTTCCTGAAGTTATCTCCATGGAAGGGAGTCATACATTTTGGTAAGAATGGTAAATTTAGTCCTAGGTACATCGGACCATTTGAAATTCTAGAACGAATTAGGGCTGTAGCTTACCGATTGGCAATGCCGCCAAGTCTCTCCAAAGTTCACGATGTGTTCCACATATCTCTGTTGAGGAAATACATGCCTGACCCAACGCATGTACTAACCTATGAACAATTAGAACTGGAACCCGATCTGTCTTATTGCGAAGAGCCCATTAGGATTTTTGATACGAGAGAACAAGTACTGAGAAACCGGACGACGCGTCTGGTAAAAGTTTTATGGAGAAACCATAAGATGGAAGAGGCAACGTGGGAACCTGAGGAACTTATGATGAAGAACCACCCGAGTCTTTTCATGTGATAAGTATTATAGAAATTCCTAGAATTAAATTATTTGAAGGAGGGGAGAATGTAACACCCCAAACTTCTACGGTACGCTTCTCTTTGAATAATGTGACAGCGTGTGTTGTACGCAACACCGAGTTCTAACACACCATAACCAATCAAACTAGCCGTTATGAATAGTAATACCTACCTTTTAAAATTATATATATTTTATATTTCAAAATGGACTTCATTTTTGGATTCGGAATATCGAATTTAGCCTAAGATGAAATTTTGGTACTTTTCAGATAACTTTAATATTTTGATGAATAGTGAAAATTACTAAATTTTAATTAAAAAAAACTTTTTTAATCAAAATAATTAATAGTGATAAATTATGAATTTGAGTCGTTTTAAAGTAAATTTAGAATATATTTTTACCATTTAATACAATTTTGGTCATTGGACATAATTTTACAATTAAACCGAACATAAACAAGTGTCAATCTTTTGATAGTTATTATCTCTTAAAAACACGCTTTTTGTTTTAACAACGGGAATTTATTTTAAATTAATTTCTGCCACTTCTGTGTTTTGAATTTGGAAAAATGGATTCCATATTTGGAATCAGGATGTTCAAATTGTGTAAATAGGTAACTTTTATTTTTAGACATTTTGAATAATTACTTCGGTAAATATTTTATTTACCATGATTAAGGGTAAATCCGGTAAATAAGGGTTAAAAAATAATATTATAATAGTACTAAATTACCCTAAAACGTGTCCTAGCCTCATTGGTTGATACATGTTCGACCATAGTCATCTTTGGGTCGACTTTTGGACCCCATGGAGCCACTTTTAGGTGATAGGGACACTTTATTTTAATTAAGTTAAAATGAATACAAAAATGACACAAGCATATATCTTTTAGCAAAAAAAATTTTATATAGGGTTATATATGTTGGATTTTAGACTATAAATATTCATTAGAAACCTAAAACTATTTCCTACATAATTATTTTTTATTTATAATTTTTATAGATTACATAATTTAATTTATTTATGACACAATGATGATGCAGTAATTACCATAATAGTGAAACTTTAAAATAATTGATATGTTAAATACCCAAATAAATATAATTTGAGGCTTTTAATGAATTAAAATAATTATCTAGGATAATATGACAAATTATGATTGATTTAATTAACTTTTTTCGAAGTAATCATTCTGTTATGAGTTTCACAAAAATCAACTATTGAATAGTGTCAAAATTGACATAAAATAGTTTTTAAAACAAAAATTATATTATTAAATGATATTAAATTCCTAAAAATCTAAGGTTAATCCAAGAGACTTATATCATGATAGTTGTATCATTAATGGACCACTTGGGTGTCTCTTGGATGTATATGGTAAGTTTATTAACCATATAATATAAAATACAAAGAGACATTGTAAAAGTGAAATTAATTAACTTAGAGTTAATACTTAAAGATAAGGTTAATATAAGTACCCAAACCTGTCTAAATTCTATTGGTTGAGTGGTTTTAGACCCCTCCCAACCTTGAAATTTAAATAATAAACTTTGTATCCATTAGAAACCGAATATGAATTTATTATAAATTAATATTTCTAGCTTTTCCAAAGGTGCCCCTCACCCCTCTTATAAAAGGGTACTCCTCCTTCTCATTTCTTCACACCTTCAAAGCCTTTTGGTTCGGCAAAACTCTGCCCAAATACTCTACCAACTTCCCTCACTACAACCGAGAGGACTTAGTTTGATCAGAAAGCCAACCTAAGGAGCCCTTTTGATCAAATCAAAAGGAAGAACCCGAAGAAGAGGTAATGTTTTCACCACCCCTTTTCAAGTTCCTTTCTTCTTCCACTTATTCTTCCTTTGTTATTACCATTCTAAAATAAAAACTCCAGTATCATATATATACTGTGATGTTATTATAAATATGGTACAACCATATTCAGTATTCTATCCACTCTTTGAATAACATGTCACCATACGTGCGTACGTACGGCTTACCGTCTCCACGTCGTGGTGTAATTGTTATTCAATATATTATTATTTGGATGGGTATAATAATGATTTGTAACTCATTTTAATAATAAATATAACATGTTAATGATTCTGTATATATGATATACCATCCATTTATATATTATTTTAATATCAAAATAATGATATTGTTGCTCGTGCGTACGTACGGACTACCGTTTCCACGAACGCGATGAGATTCATTCTCCATCGTATCCATTCAAGTAAAATTATAATTTGATGATTTAAAAATAATGTTTAAGGAATTGATACCATTATATATATGAATAATATACAACCTATCCAGGACAAACATGGCTTATGTAAAAAAACATATAAATGAAAACGAGTAAGTTAACACCCGAAACAATGATAAATCTAAGATATTATTAACAAAGCAATGTTAAGAGATCATATATGATATCATATTAATATATATGATTCTTGTATAATTTAATAACAATTATTTCACCATTATATAGGAGTTTAACCTACCCTCAATCAAGGAAAAGTACAAGGTAAGGGTTTACTTCACAATCTCTTCATTATCCGAGGTTATTTATACGTAATAATCTAATGGGATTTCTTTATCATCCACATCAATGTTTCTTAAAAATGTATTTCAAAACATTATTTTTACTATTTACAATAATATGGGTTAAATTCATTTATACCCTTGTTTGAATTTTTATAAGAGTTTTATAAAGGAATCTTTCTGTCGTTTTCCAAACAAGGTGTTTTTTAACCATTTCGACAGGATTAAGGTAAGAATTTTTTTTAACTTATATGGCGGGTGCGGCTATTTTCCGCCGTTAAAAATCATAGAAGCTTACCTTAAAAGCTTATAAGAATATTTTTAAATAAAATGTTTTATTTCATAAATATAAGACTCCTAAATGATTTCAAAATAGATAGAGATATTTCTCTTAAAGGAGTTTTGATTTCATCTATGTCAACATCCTTTGATGGATTTTACGCTTATTTGAAGTTGATTTATTATGATACAAATCTTCTATATTGTATTGAGAGTTTTTTGATATGTTTGACTATGGATGTGCTATTTTTATACCGTTCATAGTTTATGGTGAAAGTATTGACATTTCGTATGCTAGTTTTAATACGAATGTTTATGTTATGTTTAAACCTTTTCATATGGGAATGCATTGGACTTAATATGTGATGGGTGGAGCCCGCTATAGCTCCTCGATGCATCGGTAGGTCTCATGAGACAAACTAGTGTCTTGGAACAAGGCCTTGGGAAAATCTTATTTGTAGTCTTGGCACGAGGCCTTGGCTTTGTGGTTATGATAGTCTGGCATTATGCATTCCATCATTATGAAAGTGGTTATTGATATTGCATGTGATTATTCGATTAGTAGAATATCCATGTGAATAAGTAAATGTCATTATTTAATTTTACTTTTGCCATACTATGTTGAAGTTCAAGTTTAAAAGGCTTTTTTTTAGTTATACATTGCCTTAAATGTTTATTCTTATTTATGAAAGTTTCTGCTATATTGTTATCCTTACTGGGCATTTGAGCTCACCCCTTTTCTATGTTTTATTTTTCATAGGAAGTGAAAAGGTAAATTATGAATGACCTGAAGGGATATTATCTAGGGATATGAGTGTGGAATATGGAGACAATATGTTGTTGTAGTAGTTTTTCACTTTATGATGTAATGTAAGACTTATGAATATATCTAGTGTTTCCAAGGCTACTAAACCAATCGGTCATTTGAGATTTGATCTTTCTTGTGATCATGCCAATGTTATGTAATAATGCACCGAATCTAGGTAACTGGTGTAAGGGCGTTACACTTACCAACTCGAACCAAATCAGGATCCCGGCGCCACCAACCGCAATATCCTGAAAGACAACACTCGACCTCCAAACACCCAGATCTATGGACGAAGTGACGAACTCGAACCGTCGGATTTTATTTTTTGTGAGAAAATATAATAATTAATTTCAAATATATTTATAAATTTTATTTTATTAAAAGTATAAAATATTTTAAATTGTTATTTTTTAGTTAGTGTATATTTATGTTTTTATATTTTTCTAAAAATATTACTTCTCTAGTGAATAGTAAGATGGTCATTTTTGTTGAAAACTATATTTTTGTTCCAACCTTTTATATGTTTCCATATTGTTGTAAAATGGTTTCAATTTAACATTACTTCTCATATTATATGAATAATATAATTAATTTTAATGGAATCAATTTTATTTTTGATTTTTTTATATAAAAATTTTATAATTAAAAAGGCATTTTTCTAAAAACTTTTTTTCAATATGTTTTTTGTGTTATTATTAAATTAATCTATACCACTTATAAAAAATGAGCCATGATTTATGTTTCCATATTTTGAATCATGAGGTCACAATTTTGTAAATATATCTCTTTTGTTTTTAATCTTTATGATGGATATAGTAACTAATTGTTACTCCGGTGAGGCTATGTTTGGTAATTAAGGCTAAAAATATGATAAGGACTATAAAATGATCCTAAAACATTACCATATCCTATTATAACTGTAGAGTTTAATAGTTTCCATCCATTGTTATAAAATATGGAAAATATTTGGCATACCTCTTTCAATTTGAACTATATAACAATTAATTAAATTATTAAGTCAAAAATATCACTTTCTTGCTTTTAATTTATATACTATTTTATCAAAATTCTAAATACATCATTTATTAGATTATAAACACTAACTTAATAGATAAATTATTATTTTATAATTATAATTTATATTAACATCATAGGGATAAAATAATTACATTAAATTCTTCTCCAACCCAATAATAGTATTTATTCAATTAATAGACAAAAAAATATTAAGGATTTTAAAATTATTAAAAGTAGGATAATCCTAATGAATTATTGTTTTCCAAAAATTAAATAAAAATAAATAATTTGGGAGGTTTAAAATTATTATATTCAAATTCCATTATTTTAATTTTGTTCACAAATTCAAATTAAATGAATAGTTAAAAATAAAATAAATATTATTTTATATTAAATAATATTTTATTAAATGATTTTAAAATACTAAAAATCCTATATTCTGGAAATTTGTTTTTATATTATTTAAAATATAATCTATCGCCAATTTATGGTCTAATTTTTCTATTATATAAAAAATATTGACCCCTAGAGTGTGAAATCTTTCTGATCTTGGTAATTTTTAAAAAGGGTTCACTCATGTTAAAACAAATTGATAAGGGTAAAATACTAATCAAAACATATAAAAATTTTATTTTATGATAATATTATGACCAATATATATCATATATTTAAATTATATGTGTTTTAATCATTATTTCCAATATTATTAATTTATAGTAATTTATTATTTTATGTAAATCCAAGAGTTCACCTCCCTGGTAATATTAAAGGCACGTCCTCTTTTATTTTATTCACAGCTAAAATGTACTTTTTTTACCATATCCTCCAAAATTCCTCTATACCATCTGTTTATATATTTTGAGTACCTATCATGGACAAAATGTAATCCTTATAGGGATTAATTTGTAAATAAATGGGGGTTGTCTAATGAAGGAATACTGATCATAACCAAGTGATTTTATTTTATTTCTTATTATAATGCCATAAAATATTATAAATTTTTTTGAAATAATAGATCCAGAATTTATCGTATACTTATATGTTTTATTATAACTTAACACCCTATATAAATCTCAACTTCCATTAAATGTGAAATGAAACCATAGAACTTATGTGTCGTGGACTATCACCTTGAAAAATGATATAATTGAGTTTCCATAACTGCCTCTCATGGAAGTCTATACTTTTGGATTTAATTTATTTTTATGATATTCATGATATAATTATAATTCTATAAATATAATATATCTTTTACTTTCATTCCATTCCATCCACTGAAAAATGATAACGTCGTTTCTACATACGTGTGGATTCCCCCTCTACAATGTGATGTGATTCATTCGTCATCATCGCAAGACATGGATGGTTTATCTAAGTATATTTAAATAAGTAACATTTTATTTTTTAAATAGTTATAATTTTTGAAATATAAAATAAAAAATAACATCTTTTCATTAAGATCATTGAAAAATGTAAATGTTATTCACCCGTATGTACAACCTACCATTTCCATGATTGTAACAACATCCATTTATAATAATAATCATTAATGGTTGGTTTTAAAATTATAATTGATCAAAAAAAATTATAATTATTTAATGATAATTATTATCCAGATGATCAAATAATTACCTCTTTGACCCTAGTTAACTTACCAATGAAATTTTGGACACACTAGTAGAATATCGTCAAAACATAAAACATAGAATTAACTGAATAAGTAATTAAATTTGTCATTAAAATAAACAAAATAAATGTTTTAAGGATATGGTATTAAAATTATAAATGTTTCTTATGAAAATAAATAATTTATATATGTTTAATTTATAGGATTTAAAGGAGATACATGACAATTTTGGACTCTAGGTAAGGGTTTATTGTCTCAAATTGTCTTCTTTGGTAAATATGTTTTGATATACACATATATTATTTTATGAGGTGTTTACACAGTCCCTTTTTTAGGTTCTATAATAAGTATCCTTATGATTATTAAAAATTAAATCTCCATTTTATGTTATTCTTTCATTTTTTATGATTCAAATGTTACCAATGTGTTGAGGATTTTATATTACATTCTCCTGGTATGAAAGTATTATTGATGATAAAATATTGATGATGATATATTCTCCTCTTCCACTAACTAATCTCATGATTGTTATTCTCCTATGATTATTAATAAAAATTACATGTTTTACTTTTATTTTCCTCTCTTTAATAACCCAATAAACTGAAATAATGTTTTTAATTAAGACCAACATTTTTTCTATCTTCAGTCCATAAATCCATTCTCTTCCATGCCAATTTCTTTTGAAAATATGTTCAATATTTTTATAAATATACATATTGATTATTCAAATTCATTTTTAAGAATTTTTTTCTTTTTAAAAAAAATTTAAAAGGAATTTTATGTTTCTTTTCAAATGATGTACTCTTATATTTTTTACAAAAGTATAAAAGGAATTTTTTCTTTGAAATTTTAAAGAATTAGTGGATTTTTCTACTTTTTTGGAAAATAAATGATTTGAATCTTCCTATAAAAATTTCCAGGGATCATTTTGAATAAAATTTGTTTATTAGTTTATGGATTTTTATTATATATTCTATATGGGATCTCTCTAACCACCATTTTTCATCATATTACGACTAATCTCTCTCCAACTAACATTATCCCTCCATTTGATATTATGGATTTCTTAAATATATATATTCATATATATAAATATTTTATAATTAACTGAATTTCCATTCTTTTTATGGGGTAACATATGCCATAAATTCATTTTAATATGTCCTACTTTAAAAATAAAACCTAATTATGAGGAACTTTTATATCCCTTAATCCTTTTATATAACACAAATTGAATGTTTTGATTCTAAAATAAACACATTACTTGAAGACTGTTGACTATGTACATTGTTATAAACATCCATAATATTTAACTCCTTCCTATATTTTGAATCCTTATTATATTTCCTTTGATTATAATATAAGGAAAGATTAATAAACACAATTCTTTCCATTAGTAATTATTATGATTATTCCTTAGGATTTATTTCCTTATGTGGAACACATAATCATGAACATGATATGAACGGTGTTCCTATATCGTTCTCTAATGTACTGGGTAAAAAATATCACATGAGATGTTATGTATCGTATTATTGAGTAATCCTTATACAGGATGGGGTTTTGTCTACCTTGTGATTTTGTCTTGGAAGTTATCCTATATATATGATTATGTGTTATTTTGTGGGGATACTACATTTACTAGGATTCCATGATCTTATGTATCTATGATCTTTATGATATTCTATCATGTGATTACCTATGATACTTTTCTTTTATGATATCATGTTATACTATTGACTCGCATGTTATGCTTCCTTATCGTGTTTATTCCCATAATGAGCATCTGATCTATCCATCTATTATGTTTCTTTTTTGTAGGTTATGGAGAGAGGTTTTATATAGGTTATCACAAAGGAGGTTACTAGATATGATTAACTTTTGGGAGATGATTTAGAAATTTATGAACTGATATTTTATATATTCAAGTTGTTATATAATATTTTTCCAAACTCTCTGGAACTCTAAACCAGAAAGGCTCATTTAGTATGTAGGTGATGCATTAATTTTATTTGTTTTTATATGAATTCAATAGTCAAAATTGGGTAATGTTTATCCAAATCAAATATAGAAATGTATACAATATTTTTTTAGCACCATATCTGGATGTTCTGGTTAATGTTTATCTAATCCTAAGTTCTTTCCCCTATATTTATGGAATATAGGTGGTAGAAATTTCCTTCCCCCATAGGATTTAAAATTCCAGACTCTATGAAGATATATATTTTTATTATTTTCCCTAAATATAGATGAATAATTGGATTTATAACTCCCCAATTCAATATACAAATAAAATTGAAATATTTATTCATAGTTACCAATGTTGTTTATGGATAAAACCATTTGAAAACATGGTTTTGGGACACTACAAAATCAATCAATTTTTATCAGAGGGTTGATGAAAAATCCAAACTCATACCTTAATATCCTTGTAATTTTTTCACTGTAGGTTCGAATGGATTCTTCATTATTCAATTTCATATTTAGAAAGTCCCTTACCAATATAGTATGAGGATTTCAAGGAATTTATTTATTTTTAAATATCATTTAAAAATAATACCATTTCATTGAGTTTATTTCATTCTCTTATGTTGGGTTCATTAAATGTTTCCACCATTGACCAACTTCATCCTCCAAGTGACAGAAACTAAAAAAATTTATCATTATATAAGAATTGAATATTGGAAAATATCATCTCCATCACATTGATCCATTTCTCAACAGCAATTGGATCATAAACCCCAAATAAGGAAGTTTTACATTATAATATTATAGATTCCATAAAATATTTATCAAACCTTGGTCCATTAATTAGCTCGACATGGATCACATTATTACTCAAGGGTTGGGAGATTCAACTGATAAAATCCAAGATATATTTCATCCCTAATAAAAATGTATTAGGTTTCTCGAAAGGATGGGAATTACATTTCCCATCACATTAGTAGATATCTTGATTAAATTTAGTTTCATCCATTACCCAAAACAAAAGACATATAACATATGTATTGATTGAAATTAAACATATTAAGAAATCACAAGGAAGTAATTTCTGATATGTTCTACATTATGACACCTGCTTATAAACATATCTTACTTTTGGTTCATCCTAAACCACTTATGGATAAACAAATGTTTTCTTAGGTTAAATCATGATATTTCATTTATCCGAATCTTGAAAAATAAATAATCCATTTTTTAATACCAACTAATGAAAAACAATCATCACATACATAAATATTATGATATTCTGGAGGAATATTCATAACATATCACAATTGTACAAGCTTGATGACTGTAAATTTTAGTGTCTTTTAAGAGTAAATACCTAATCACATTACTGATTAAATTATATTCATTATCTCCCATATAGATCTTTATGCCAATACCATTATGGACAGATCATGCATAAAAACATCCATCAAAACCTAGGGAAGGAAAAATTAGAAATGGTGACCTCAAATGCTCAGTAAGGGTAAACATTGAAACTATAAATCATAAGACAATAAGAAGATCATAAGGGTTTAAAAAATTAAAAAAGTAAAAATTCTCAATGTAAAATATTCATACCCATAAAAGATTATATCATAAACTCTAAAATCAATACTTATACTAAATAAATCACACTCACACATCAAAATGTAAACATAGTTATTCACAATAATGTCCAATTATAATCATATTATTATTGATATAAACAATCATACTCATGCATAAACAAATAAATATAGCTATTTGGAATCAAATTCACACTCATCTTTATCATCCCATGATATTTCTATATTATATTACCAAACTCATTTGAGAGCATTAATTTACCAACCCATCACTTAATCATATTCCATTAAAATTAATGCCATAATATTATGAAAACAGTTATCAATTTTTCATATCTAAACCCATGGAAAAGAAAACTCATTTCATCCTGATCTCTTCAACATAATCAATAAACATCCAAATAAATAATAAGTATGGTATCACTTTATAATATCCTCAGTGAAAATAATTTTAATTAATGGATTATTTCATAAATAAAAATATCATTAAAAGATTACATGAATAATTCTCACAAAAAAATAGACTCTTCAATTTGAAACCACATTTTTAAAAATAAATAAATATAAATTAGGAATGTTATTTTATTCAAAAGTAAACCTAGAGACCTATAAAATTAATCTTCAAGTAAAATGTTTTCATGATGGAATTAAAATATTCCGTACGATATACATTAAAACATTGATTCTGTTCACAATTTTGAGAAAAAACATACATCATTCAAAAAATAACATTAAGATTCATTATGAAAATCTTCATATAATTTCAAATATGGGTAAAAGTGAAATTAATAAATAATTACAGGATAATTAAGAAAATTAAATCATTTAAAAGAAAACATTGACAAGAAACAAATAATTCCCAACAAATGAGGTATTAAGATCAACTTTTTGAAAAAAAAATTCTAAATCATTTCAATTACCAAAGGGAGGAAAATGTAGGAAAAAAAGGAAAGCATATATTTATCTAAAATATAAAAAATAGATCATTTTAAAGGATAAATATCATATACTTTCCCTCAATATAAATTTAACATAAAAAATCCTAAAATAAAATAATATTTTATCATAAATCCCTTACCTCAAGTCTCATTTTTCATCATACTCATTCCAAACCATGATATAAATAATATTTATTTATTATAAATATATTCTAGAATTTAATTCGTACATAACATTCTATATATAATTCCTTCATATTTTTAATTGATCATTTTATTAAAAATTCATCTTTAAATGGATATTCATTTGAATTATTGTTCATTTTCCTTGCATGTTTCAGTTTGATGATTTGGATGAAAGCACATTAGTCATGGATTAATCATATATAAATTATTAATAATAACATATATAAAATATTTATTCTTGATGTGCCTGATTAGTGTATACTTTTTCATATATATTAATGAGAATAAAACCTGTTATTCACCAAATGTCAATCGTTTGGAGGATCAAATTATTTATATTAGTGATAATGATGATTTTCAGGTTTTTTGAATCCAATTTCATAAATTGGGAAAGGACAGAACAAAAATTCAAATATATACTCCATGAACTTCTAACACACCCCATGTATTATTTCCTCGACTCGGATCCGTAGGACAAGATACAAGCCTATGATGATACCCAAAGAATACAAGTCATGTTCTTCCCATTTACATGTTGTGTTTTCTCTTCAGTAAGCAGTTATTGCCCGATGACTGGTATTACATGCCACCTATGGTGGCACTACATGTCGTGTAATTATACCTTCTAGGAGGCATCATGTTCCATGTCTAGGGCGAAGCTGTAGCGCACCCACTAAAGGAGAAAAGATGGCCAAAGTGTGTTGACTAGAGTACACACCATGTACAGTCTTGTACATGATGAGTATTCCAAAAAACTCTAAAAGGAGGGAATTCCCTCCATGTTCAGGATGATTCATTCCAATCCAGACCAAGGGGGGAAATTCTAGAGACACCCAAGAGGATTATAACTGAACATAATAAAAAAAGTTTCGATTCTACCTTCCAAACGATAACCAATTCTATGTTTGTGCAATGTTTAATTAAGGTGTCTCAAGTAGTTTAGTTATTATTTACTCCATGAGTGGATAAGAACCTTATGTTTTGGGTTTGGGGATGAGTATGGGTTGTATTTTTCAATTGTTATATTGTACTTGTGTTATTCCTTCTTCTCTAATAATTCATTAATAATATTTTCTATATATTGCTAAAAATATCATATCATACAAAGAAAGGATTTTTATGGGATCACATGAGGGATTATGATTAAGAACATCCATGACCATTGTATATTATTATCATCTCAAAAGTGAGGAAATTAATAAAATTAAGTGAAATAAAATTCCAGACCAAGGAATTTTTTTCTATTGATTTGAACAAAATTCTCCAGACCAAATGGGAATTGTGATAATCATAACCGAAATATTTGAGTTATTATGAACAACACAACCTTGTATGAAAATTGATTTAATAAACAACCTTTAAAATCCACATCCTCAATGCATTCTTCCCATTTCTCAACGAAAATCAAATTTTTGTGATTTTATTTATCTTCAAATGTAATTTATCAAAAAATTAAATTTTAATCACCCGATTATTAAACACAAAGAAAATTGACTCTATATTTCAACAAACATCACGAAATTAGTTATAAATCTGAGAAAACCCAATAACTCCCTCTACATGTTGATCAATCCCTTATGTTTACTATACTTGTTTGGGTAATTTAATTTTTATTTTAAAAAGTTAAACTTCCACAGAATGATACAAAATTTTGGCTCTATTTATAGGGAGGAAAGATAAAAATGTTTTGATTAATCAGTTGTTATTAATTAAATTGAAAATAAAGAAAAAAAACTCTTAAAAATTCTATTGTTAATCTCATTTATGTTTTTCATTATTTTATTTTTCCTCTTTTACGCTTGTAATTTTGTTTAGTGTTGAGAAAATTCACAAGTTCATGAGTGGCTGAATCAGGAATTCCATCCTTCTACTTTATCTAAATATCAATTGAATGATCTTGTAGAGATGACCTGCACTTATGGATGAGCACAACCAGAACACTCTCATGATGAACATAGAAGAGGGAGATCCAGTTGTTGTCCAAGGTGTTGGACATCCGTTTGTCCTGGATGACAACTAAAACCAACTAAGGAAAATAGCCCCATTTTTTCTAGTTTATGGCCCGTAGAAAATTTTGTAGTCCCAACCAGAGTGGTTGTCATACTTACAGCTAGGCCAGGGGCCTTATTTTGCTCGTGAGTTCCAAATTGTTCCCCCACCTCCTCGAGAGCAACTACCCCACACCATACCTTTATAGAGTACGATCATCCTTCAATCTAAGGGGAAGATACAAGAACTGTGAAACAACCATTGCAGGACCCGTATTTCAATATCATGTTGGCCATTATGAAACTTGTAAAAAACACGGTTCAATTGGGAGGATTACCCAGGGAGGACCACAATGATCATCTCTACAACTTTCTAGAGATTTTTGACCCCTTCTGCAACCATGGCGTGTTTGAGGATGCCATTCTACTTCGATTAATTCCATTTTCATTAAGGGAAAACTAAAGTACTGGATTAAAGGACTACCTCAATGCTCCATCCTCACATGAGAGGCATTAGGCCAGGAATTTCTGTCAAAATATTTTCCACCCTCCAAGGTAGTGACACTATGGAATGAAATTCATAATTTCCTGCAGCACGATTCTGAATCCCTGTATGAATCATGGGAGTGTTTCAAAGAAATGATAAAGAATTTCTCTAATTATTTCCTTACATTGGGGATGAAAGTCCTAATATTTTATGGCAGTCTCACAATGAAAATCAAATTCTAAGTGGATGCAGGTGAGTGAGGAACAGTAATGTGGAAATCACTAAAGTAACTCTTTGACTTGCATGAAGATATGTCTGAAAATATCTTCCAACAGAACTCGATGAAAGGAACTCAGATGAGAGGCATTCAAAATAGTTATTCCACTACGATTCTTTCCACTAAACTCAATGAGTCATCCAAGAATATTGATGCGTTATATCTAAAAAACACATCTCAAGCTCAAAATGATGAATCACCTAGCATGTAGTGAATGTGGTGTCAATCACATCATGGGTGAATGCACAGGGTCAAATGCTGGTGCCTCAAGAAGTGAGGTAAACTATGTATCCTAGATCAAAGGGAAAAATATGTACCCTCAGTGCCAAAACCCAGAATGGAAAGATTACACAAATACGAGCTTGGGGAAAAAATAAAAAACATCTCAACCCCATCCCCAAAGGCCAACCGATTGTGTGAAATAACAATACAGGAATTCATATCCGAGATAGCGGAAACATGGACGCTTCCAACAATAGGGGTATAAAAACCCTCGTCTGGCACAACAACCAAGGCAACCACAATCTCAACTGTCTTCCCAACTACCCCAGCAAAACCCCCCATCCAAGATAGAGGAGATGATAAAAACAATTATAAAAACTGCTGAAAAAATATTTCAAAATAATGAGGCATCCATTCGAGGTTTTGATAATCAGATTGGGAAACGTTCCAATCACCTTTATTCAAGGAAACCAAGTACTCTACCATGTAATACCGAAAATAACTCTTGAGGAGAATCTAACCCTTTAAATTTACTAAGTGGGAAGGATATACCTCATAATATAACTACTAATGAGCATGGGTCCAAAACTCCAGCTCAACCAACATCCTCTTCAGACAAAGAATCCAATGTAAAGGAGTCTCCCTCAACTCAGGAACTATCAGATATCACACATGGAAAGGTAAATGATGTTTTTAAAATATTGAACCCCCCTTCCATTTCCTGCATGAATGAAGAAAAAGATGTTGGACCAGCAGTTTACAAAATTCATAGATGTATTCCAGAAACATCATATAAATATTCATTTCATAGAGCCATTAACTCAGATGCCAACTTACATGATGTTCATGAAGTATATTCTCTCAAAAAAAGGATGATGGAAGATTTGGGGAGAATTTCTCTCACTAAGGAAATATTAGTAGTGGTACAACATTCTCTTCTTCCCAAACTCCAAGATCCAGGTAGTTTCACAATCACTTTCACAATTATATATTTTGAGTTTGAGAATGCCCTTTGTGGATTGGGGTGAGTGTTGACCTTATTCCCTATAGAGTCTTCAAAAATATGGGGTAAATTTTCTCCAACCAACTTAGGTATCCCTTAAACTAGTGGATTTATTCATCAAATATCCTAAAGGGTTACTTGAGGATGTGGTTGTTAGTGTGGGATGTCATATTCTTCCTATGGAAATTATCATACTCGATAGGGATAAATACCAAGGGGAACCACTCATTATGGGAAGACCCATCTTGGATAATTGAAATGTGTTGATATATGTGCACCAAGGAGAGTTGATTTTTTGAGTGGGAGATGAAAAAGTCTCATGAAACATTCTCAAAGCAGTTAATAAAGTATCACTGATGGCGAGTGAGGATTATTTTTCCTTGGAAACGGTGAACGATCCCTTGGGTTACATGGGAGTTGAAATGGAATCTTCTTCTATCACCACTGAACCATTCATCAACGACATATAATCTAAATATGACCTAGATGTTTTGTCATTTTTCTACGTCTAGGGAAACCATTATTGGCAACGTGCAGTCATTTCAGATATCCTAGTGAAACCCATGGTAGAACCCATGGAAAACTCTTTTTTGAATGCCCCTTAACTTAAACTCAAGTCTCTACCTTCATCCTTAAAATTTGGGTACCTAGGTGATGAGAACACTCTACTAGAAATCCTCAATGCTTCACTCAAAATGGATCAAGAGGATGTGCTCCTACAAGTTATGAGAAGAAGAAAACAAGCCCTTAGGTGGAAAATTTATACTCTTAAAGGGATCATCCCCCACATTTGAACCCATGATGTGTTACTTGATGAAGGAGGTAATCCCTATCAACAACCACAATGACGATTAAATCCACCCATAAAAGAGGTAGTGGATAAGGAGTTAATCAATATCATATATGTGGGGATCATCTACCCAATCACCAACAGCCCATGGGTAAGTCCTATGTAAGTTGTTCCCCAAAATGGAGTATCACCATAATCTCTAGTGATAAAAATGAACCTATCCCAACCAGAACAGTCACACGATGGAGTGTTTGTGTGGATTACCAAAAAATAAATGATGCCACATGAAAAGACCACTTCCCACTCCCTTTTATGGATCAAATGCTGGAGGGATTAGCTGGGCAAGAATTATATTTCTTCCTAGAAGGTTATTCTGGTTATAATCAAATATATATTTCCTCTGAAGATCAAGAAAAAATCACCATTACATTCCCATAAAAGACTTTTTCCTATCAGATGATGTCTTTTGGAATGTGTAATGCTCCTGCCACCTTTCATCATTGCATGTTGGCTATCATCCATGATATGGTAGAAAAAATTTTATAAGTCTTCATTGATTATGTTTCTATCTATGGGAAATCATTCAAAACTTTCTTGTGAGATCTAGAATTAATTCTAGAACGGTGTGAACACACCAATCTGGTTTTAAACTTGGAGAAGTGACACTTCATATTACAACATGGCATCTTCTTATGCCATCTAATTTCTAAAAAGGGCATTGATGTTGACCCATCCAAGACCGAAATCACCTCACAATTTGTTATTCCCATATTTTGTCTAGGTAATCGGAAAGCTTTCTTGGGCATGTTGGTTTCAAAAAGATATTTTTTCATGATTTTTCAAAAATAGCTCAACCATTAACCAATATTCTTAGAAAGGAATCTATATTTTAATTTAATGAATAATTCACTATTTATTTTCAACTTCTGAAACAAAAATTTGTAGAAGACCCTGTCATTATTTCCCCAAATTGGGAGGAGCAGTTTGAGGTTATGTGGGATGCATGTGACTATTTAGTGCGAGAAGGTCTTGGAAAGACACTCAATTGAATATTTAGACCAATATATTATTCTATAAGATCCATAAATAAAGCACATATCATCTACAATAATACTGAGAAAAAAAATTTCATTTTGGGTTTTACATTAGACAAGTTCAGTTATTATCTAGTGTTATCCAAAGTAATTGTCTACATTGACCATTATGCACTAAAAACTTTCTGAACAAAAAGGATGAAAAACCACGACTCGTCTACTTGATGATTCTTATCCAAGAATTTTACATGGAGATCCATGATAATAAGGGTAGTGAAAATGTAGTTTCTAATTATATCTCAATGTTATACTTTCCTCATCTCGAAAGGGAAGATGATAGACAAATCATGGAGGATTTCCTGGACGAGCATCTTTTCTCCATTGAAGGTTTACCTTATCCGTGGTATGGTGAAAAAGCCAATCACTTGTCTATAAGAGTCATTCACCTTTATTGGACATTCCACCAAAGAAAATATTTCTGTCTGATGTGAAAAGATACTTCTATGAAGACCCTCTTCTATACTCCTCATGTGGTGACTGAGTGATCTGACGCTGCATCCCGGGAGAAGAAATTCAAGAAATTCTGGAATTCTGGCATTCTTCCACAATAGTATTACATCATGGGAGAGACCATAAAATTGAAGGAATTATCTAATATGGGGTTTTTTTGGCCCACCATGAACAAGGATTCCTGAAATTTTGTGACACGCTATCGTCAATTCAGCGGATAGGTAACTTGGGGTGCTGAGTTGAAATGCCTCAACCACCCATTCTTGAGGTTGAGATCTTTGGCGTATGAGTGATTGAATTCATGGACCCTATCCCTCCATATTGTGGAAACTTTTACATACTGGTTTGTGTGGAATATTATCAAAATGTGTAGAAGTCACTGCCACAACACACACACCGTAATGGTTTTTGTATATTTCTTGAAGAACAACATTTTCAGCATGTTTAGTGTTTCATGGGTGATGATCAGTGATAAATGAACATATTTTGACAATGCGTTGATGAGAAATATTCTTCTGAAGTACTACATGAGATATAATGAGGGGACACCTTACCATTCCCAATCTAGTGGCCATGTGAAGGTCTCAAACTGTGCATTAAATCAGATCCTAGAGAAGATGGTGGGAGATTTATTGAAATACTTGTCCAAAAAATTGGATGATGCCACGTGGGAATATAGGACCACCTTCAAGACCCTTCTGGGGATGTCTCCAGTGTGGCCGATCTACATGAAGTATCGTAATTTACCTGTGGTGCTTGAGCATAATTATTATTGTGCTATGAAAACCCCAAACTATAATATCAAAGATGCAAAGGATAAGTGAATGTTTCAACTAACGGAAGATGGAGGTATTCTGTGGGAGATATATGAGAATGACATGCTATATAAGGAGAAGAAAATAGTTGTCCCTGACCACCTCATTTCTCAAAAATCATTTCATCTCGGTAGTGAAGAACTTTTATTTAACTCCCTTTAGAGATTGTTCTCAGGTAAATGAATGTCCTGATAGTCGGGACCTTTATGAGAGATCAATGCTTTCCACCATGGTGTGGTGGTAGTGGATGGAGTAGATGGTCAACAATTCAAGGTAAATGGGTAGAATTTGAATCCCTATTTTCAATTGAATGATATATAGGGTACAATCTTCACCATACAATTCAGGTAGCAAAACGCTTAGGTAAAGCCAAGCCAATAACGTAAAACAAAGGTGATGCCTAGGAGGAAACCCAGAACATACACATCGTGTACCCCCTATAAACATGGTGTGTACTTAAAATATTATTATATATTCTAATATTTTATTTATAGATATTAAATAAGTTAATAAATATAGATGATTTCATTGTTGATGGTATGGTCACTGGAATATATCTAAGTTGTTGCCAGTTAGAATCCCTCAATAGCTACCTTCAACATGAGGTTCATCCATTTTATACATGTGTTTAATTAAATGTACTGGCTGGCATTTTTCAAAACAATATATAAGTTTTTCTAAATAAAACAAACCCTGTGATATGGATGGACTGGTGGGCCAGGGTCGTAAACTGGTTCCAAAAAAACCCTGGTTAGAATCCTATCAACCTTCCCATTTCCATCAATTTTCATAATAACAAAACCAAATGGAGTTCATTTTGATATACTTCATGTGCACCAAGTTTTTCAATATTATTTAAATCATTTTTAAAATATGAAAATGCATGCGGGTGATGTTAGAAAATTAGTAGAGTCTCGGGCCTAGATTCAAAAGACTCTGGTTCGAACTCAGATAATCTCCCCCACTCCATCCTTTTAATTAAAATTAAAACCACAATTCATTCATTTTCTTCATCCCATATAGAATTGTAAATTTATATTAAATATTAAATGCATATATAAATGGGAAGCACTACAACCTTTACTCTAGTGGCTTAGGGATTATGTTCTGAATGACCGATCATCGGTTCAAATCACACCAGAAGCATCATACCAAGGTTTGTAATTCTCTTTTTCCAGTTTAAGAACCAACTGTGTGTATTTATTGATAAATTACATGTATCGATTAATTTTTTGTAATATATATATATATATATATATATATATTAATTTTTAATTTTTAATGTGAATTATTTTATAATTTACTATAATAATTATATTATATAATTTATTATTCAAAAAATAGTACATGACGTGTACACATTAAGACACGCCGTGTACTCCATGTATAAAGGGTAGGGCCTTACCCAGCCTCATCCCATGTCACACAACCCCCCCCCCCCCCCCCCACCCCGTTTCCTTCTCTCGCACACCGTCCACCTCCACCTCCCACCAATCCGCTGGTTTTGGGTGTTTTAATGGATAATTCCTTCTACATTGTGACCCTCCAACCATGTACGCCTTTCAACACTCATTATTTTATAGTTTTACTTTTGTTTAGAGAATTTTCCTAGTAGGCCGACCATTCGACATCCTGAACAGTACTTGGGGTGCATGAAGAACACACGTCGTGTACATACTGTACATGTCCACTCATGGAACGTATTCACCATTTGAATTCTACCAGGCGTGTACGTTCATTACACACCGTGTAACGTGCCTCCACTAGCATTATGGCACAAACCATGTCATCTAGGACACGTCCCCTTCCCATATCACCATACACGACATGTCATTTTATGATACACTATGTCTTCCAACCCTTTAGAGGACTCCATGTGGATGGTGTACACACCTGCACACCATGTTATCCAACACAGTGTGAACCACTTGCCACGATGCATGAATGTTGTATAATTCTCCACCTTATTCAAGTCATGTCTATCTCCATACATAGGCACCACTACATTTGGTACTACATTTTGTGTACACCTTGTTACACACTGGGTAATGGGTTTTTTCATGCCACATGCCCTCCTGGAATGTCTATCCAAAGTACCCATGTTCTTACACAGATCCTATTACACATTGTGTACCCTGGATCTATACTTCTTTTTCTCCGAAATATTCAATTTTTTCACATTTTCTTTCTTTCAACTTTTTTTCATTTTTTTTCTTTCAGATATGGCTGATTGAGGTCATACGAGTGGGAAGTGGCCCATCTCCACTGCTGAGGGCGAGCGGCCTCCTAACCGTCGGATTTGTCTTATACACTCCGAGTGGCCCACATATAACATTCCATTTTTCAGCCACCATCATTGGACATTATACCTCTTATTTTGATGCCTCCTCTATTCAGGACATCTACCGATCTTCCAGTTCTGGTGACGATTTCCCCTACCACCACTGATCCTCTTGCGGAAGCTTCCACTCCTTCTCTGGTGGATGAGAGATAAGGTGCTTCTACACCTTATTCTATCTCCTCCCCCTCAGAGCTACCCTCCACACCTGCAGAAAACCCAAATGAGTCGGCACCTCAAGCCTCTACTTGTCACACCACTAAGGAAGCTTAGGTATCCACTCTTCCACCTTCTACCACTATGGCATGACCCTCTGCACTGGTAACAGTAGTTGCACCACTGCCTACGCCCAATGTTTCCCACCCTCCACCACATCCATTATTGATCTTTCCTAAGGGTAATCTGGCAATAGAGATATTGCAGTTATTCTCCTACCGCACTATCCAGTTGAGAAGTCGTTACTTGGAAATCAGCATTCCCCAGCATGTAGGAGATATTGAGGAGATTGAGGAACTCATGGGAGATATGCTTCTCCTTAAAGAACTATAGGTAAACACTCCTACATATAGGGACTTATTTATGGATTTCATGCTGACCATTGAGTCTTATAGGCACACCTACTGATACCACTACCCTTATGCTCTTTCAACTAAGCGGCCTCCCTTTTTCCCTCATTATGGAAGATTTTGACAAAAGGTGCGGCTTTTACCCTAACCTTCCACCCCACCTCCTATCTCCAACCATACTCACCCTGAGCGCTCTAACCACGTTTCCATGTGGTGGGAGCTTTCTGGGACTAAGCACAGGTTCACCCCCACATCCCATAAGAGCACACTTATCCTTGACCATCCTCCTCATTTCCTTCACTAGTTCTTTGTGCCATTATTTTTCCTTGGCATGAGGATATAGGTGTCGTGTCCAGCTGGTACATAGATCTGCTTACTTTTATTGTCTGACACGACTACCATGACCTCCTTTGCATTTCCATCACCTACTTCCATCTATTATTCATAACTATCAAGGAAACCTGAACAGTTGTTTCTATGCCACCTTCCTGCCACACCATTTGGGAGTCATTTGAGCCTTCTCTCCTTTACAACCCATGGGGCTCTCCTCAGAATCTTGAATTTCTCATTCTTATTCACATGATGATGGTCGAGTGTAGGGGGGATGGCTACTAGAATGTGCAGGATTCCCCTACTCTTGTATGGGTGAGGGATGACCCAGTTGCTCCTGTTGGTTTTGCAGAGCAGGACCCTCCCCATCCACCCGCAGATGTTTCCTCACCAACCCACCTACCTTCTTCTAGAATTCCTTCTTCTAACATACCTTCTTCTTATGTTCCTTCCACCTCCTCACCTCCATCCACAACCTCATCTAATCTCTCCTTCACCCTCATCCTAGACGAGTAGGAGCACCGCCAGGATGTTATGGAATAGACACTTGGGAAGCTTGAGAATATGTTGGGGCTTCTTCTTCACCTCCATGACCTTTCACTATCAGTTACGTCTCCTACTCCCGCAAAACCTTCCACTCCTTATCATTATATCACATAGCATCCGTTGATTGCTCTGGCCACATGTTCCATTCTACTATCTACTATTGTCTATGATGATACCTCCACTACTGAGCCTGAGGTTCCTGTAGTACCTACCTCTCAGAGGGACAAGCTCATGCCTATTGTATCTATTGTGGATGATTCTTTATTGTCAGGTTCATCTTTCATAGATGATGCCTCTGTTGAGGCTTCCTAGTGAATGGTTATTGGGATCATTTCTTTCTATTATATATATATATATTTTCCTCTACTAGGGATGTGATGATGTATGTATTGGATGAATTTTTCCCTTCCCTCAACAGTCACAGGTACTATGGAGCTACTTGGGCATCTTTATTTCGATTATATACCCATTTTTTCTATTCACCATGAGGGAAGTATTTTTCATTGATTCTTTTTTTCATTATTATTTATATTTACTTCTTATGTTTCTTTCCCTCATCTTATGCCTACTGTTTTCCCATATTCTCTCATATTCCATGGAATTGCACTTGGGGGCCATGTGTTATATTAAGTGTGGGGGATGGTCTCTGATAACTCTAGTCATTTTCTTGAACTTTCTTAAGAGACATCATTAATAGTTGACATATTTTAAACTATGGAAATTTTTTGATTAATTATAATTATAAAAAATGAACACATAAAAGGGAATTTTAAAATTTACAAACTTATTTCAATTTTCGAAGTATTTTTAAATGTTTTCTGATATAGTTTGATTCCAGAATAAATGTCTTGAAAATTTACATTTATTAGAACTGGTCATTTTTACTCATGCCATGACCTGATTAACCCCTGAATTTTTTCCATTCCTAAGAGGTATTCTAATCCTTTTTGACATATTCTTTAATATACCCTCTTTCTTTAGAGATTCTCTGGATATGTATAACTACCAGAACTTGCTAGTTTTTCTCCTCAAAACATGAATTTTTTTTATTCACATTAAATTGATTGAGGAATTTGATTTTTTTTAGTGCATTTAACTTTGAGACCTACCCTACATCTAATCTTTACCAAACCCTTAGATACCATGAACTTCTTTGATAGAAAGCTACGTTACAAGCCCATTTTCCCATCCAACCCAAATTATTTTATAATTTTTAATGATTTTTCACTTAACATTTACAGAGGTATTTTTGGCCATTCATTGTATATGTAGGTAGGAAACCATGAATTTATGTTCATGGGAGTTTATCACTTGTTACTTTGTGCATAAGGGTTTCTAAAAACATTATTCCATGTATTCATAGTAGTCCATATTTGAAAAAATGAAATATGAAAAAAGGGACCATATTTATTATTACATGTTATTGATGATTTATGGGCCCATATTGGCAATGGAATATCATGGTAATGATACCCCTTGAGATATATTGATTGGGGTGCATTTTCATTAATCTTTATTTTGAATATAATGCATTGTTATTTAAGAATTCATCCTTTATTCAAGCCTATAAGATTAATTTCCATCATTAACTACCAACCCTTAGCCTCAGAAACATTTGATCATTATTGAAATCCCTCATGAAATTTGTGATTTTATTTCTAAAGTAGAGAATGATATCACTTGAAAGCCTATGGATAATGTTAATATACTTAATATTGAGCATAAATATGATTAAATAATCTTTTGTGATGAGTGTGGTACTTTTATGGGTGGGAAATCATCAAGTGTGAGGTTTATTTATGAAAAGATAAAGAATGTGGATGAAAGAGGAATAGTTTTGTTAATTAAAATATATATGAGGCATTATTATAATATCGTTGGAATTGAAATCTATTTTCCCATTTTAAATTTTCTCTTATAGATATATTATTTACAATTATAATTAGTTTAATGCTTTTTTTAATATGGATTCTATTTATTTTAGGTTGAGATATTTCTTAAGGACAAGAAATTTTCTATGTGTGGGAGAATTTGATGTGTCTGATTTGTCTATATTTTTTCATATATATTAACGAGCATAAAAACTTCTTTTTCACCAAATAACAATCGTTTTGTGGAAGATATTATCTATATTGGTGATTATGATGATTTTCTTGTGTTTTTCATCCAAATTGAGAAATCATGAATCGACATAATTTTGATTCATAAGTACACATCATCTACATCTAACACACGTAGTGTATTATTGTCCCAACATGAATTATGAGGACTCAATACATTCCCATGTTGTCTACCAAATCATACACAACAGGTTCTTACCATATACACGCTGTGTTTTCCATTCTAGAAGATGTTGGAGGCTGATAACTAATATTATATGCCATTTATGGTGTCACTACACACTGTGTACTACTACCTACCAGGAAGAGCCATTTTCCCATTCAAGGGTGGAGTGGTAGCTCACCCACTGAAGGATAAAACAAGGCCAAAGTGTGTTGAATGTGGTAAATGTACCTTCTTGTACAGACCTTTTATTCCTAAATACAATAAATGGAGGGCAGTCCCTCAAATTTCAAGACATTTCATTCCAACCCAGACCATGGGGGGAAATTCTAGAGATTCCCAATAAAGAAGGAGAGATGAGAAGAATGCAGATGATGCCGCTACCTCCTCAACGATCTTTAATATGATGTTTGTGAAATTTTTAATTCAATTATCACTAGTAGTTTAGTTATTAGTTACTCCATGAATATCTATGCTCTATATGTGTTGGGGATATGAACTATTATGGGTTGTATGTTGTCAATTGTTATATTGTACTTGTGTTATTCATTCTTCTCTCTTAATTACATAATGATAATTACAATATATCACTAGAATTCGTTTATTAGGAAAAGAACAAGATTTATAGGGATCACTTGAGGGATTATGATTATGAACATCCCTGATCATTGGATGTTCGTATCATCTCAAAATGGCTACAATTAATAAAATTTAGAGAAATCAAATTCAAGACCAATGATTTGGTTTCTATTGATTTAAACAAAACTCACCAGACCAAGGGAGAATTGTTACAATAATAACCCACATATTTGAGTTATTATGAACAACATAAACTAATAAGAAAATTGATTTAATAAAAAACCTTTAAAATCCACAGCCCCGACGCATTCTTCACATTTCTCACCAAAAATAAAATTTCTGTGATTTTATTTATCATCAATGTAATTTATCAATAAATTTAAATTCAATCAAATGATTCTTAAAAACCCAAAAATTGAAAGTAAATTTCATAAAACATCACTAAATTAATTACAAACAAGAAAAAAATTGTATAGTTACGTCTCCCTTTGGATCGATCCCTTACTAGCATTATACTTGTTTGGGAAATTTAATTTGGATTGTAAAAAGTAACACATCATCAGAAATGATACAAAATCATTATATGATTTTTTTTTCTAACTATTCACATAATTTGGTAATGATAAATGAATTACATCACTTCATGGATATGTTAGTTTGTACATACACACAAGTAATGTTCCTACTTTTTTATGGATGCAACAAAAGAAAAGAAAATTATAATTCACCATTATATATTAATTATTATATCATAACTATAATATATATTAATTAAATCAGTTTATATTACCATTCATATAATAAAAAAATGAAAAATTAATCACAACTCTTCTTGGAGGTGGTAATCCACATGTAAGAACATACGATGTTATCAATTTCCAATTGATGGGAAGGTAAGAAGTTAAATAATATATTATAATTAAATGAGAAATGGTAAATCATATATATAATATATAAAAATTAAATCTATTATATTAACCTACCTATATATATGGTTATGGAAAAATAATTATATTGCTACATGGAGGAAATAGTCCACATATACACATGATTGATATATTCATTTCTCATTCTATAAACAGAAGGTGAAAATAGGTTTCCAATAATCATAATAAACTCATATAATATTTATGATACTTGAATCATTTTTTAGAATGAATACCATATAATAATATGTATTATAATATGAATGATAGTTGAAAAAGTTTTTTTAGAACATATACTTATTCTTCAAGATAAAACATTTGAATATATTTTTAAGTTCCCTTGTGTTGGTGTTTTCATAAGTGATGCGTAGCAAGGGCCTATCTAGGGACTTTAGAAATATATTTGAGATGTTTTTTGTAGACATAAATGGATCATATGGAGTGGATAAGAGAGGATAGGGGCTCACATTTAAAACTTAGGGGAGTGTCACACTTGTAAATATTACAAATATTCAAATATAATATAGTCATTATCCTAAGAGAGTGGAAAATAGTTGTCCAATGAAAAAGAAACTATGATATTTAAATTAAATATATTCATTTAATATGATTTGGATAAAAATTTTGGACCTTTAAACCCTTATCTCTTTAGTTTATCACCTTATTATTCCCTTTTAAAATTTGTCTTGGTGATGATTCTTTTACTTCAATTACTATTCATATTGAAAAATAATAATTTTTACCTTACTAAATAAAATATTATTCCGATTTTTTATATGATATACATTTTAAAATATTCAGTTTCAATAACTGGTATAATTTTTTTTTTAAATTATGATAACACATGAAAAAAAACAAATTTAAAAAAATGAATTTTCAAGCATAAAACTGAGTTTATCATCATTCTTATCCATATAAAAACTATAAGATGAATGTTACAATATTTTTTTTAATATATTGTCTATAAAATTATTTTAAATCATTAATCATAATAGATAAATGTATTTTATTAACATAAAAACACATTGTCTCAATAAAAATGTTTTTTTAATAATACATCTCCTTTTACCATCAAAATATTTTATTATATTCCAAAAAATGATTTTATTTTTTACTAATGTAAAACATAATTTTTCATAATTTATCTACACATATTCATAAAAACTAATACAATGGATTGGGTTATAAGTATCATATTAAATAATAATATTTCAATAGTTTGTCATAGTTTTTTTAAACATATTGTTGCGTGTAAAGTCAGCTATCAAAAAAATGAAATTTAATTACAGTGAAATATATCATAAAATATTAGGGTGTTACATTATTAACTACACATCATTAATGATAAAATTTACTTCCTTATTTCTAGACTTATCGTTATATATAACAACCTTATTGGTTTCATTATTCATTATCCTATTTTTACATTCCAACATGAAAAACTTGTAGATTCTCCTATAGAATCCCATATTCAACATGAAGTATATTTCAGAATAATATAAAAATTCATCACACTATTATGAAACCAATTCTTTTTAAACAAAAATTCAGTTATTGACTCCTTGGAATCCATTTTTTCAATGAATGTCTTCTCACCTCTACCACTTATGGAACTACTACACTAACTCATAATACTTGATGATTGATCATTCTTGGATAAATAACTCTTCATTCTAGTAAAATAATATTTTTTATTCCAATTTATTAATAAAACATCCCCCCTCTATTGGTTTTAGAATTATTCCTTGATGAATCTTGAGTAGACTTCACTTCTTCATCACTGTCATATTCTCCATGATTTGGACATTTTTCAATGAAATTTACAATACCCCTAAAGCTAAAACATATAAATTGTAAATTTCAATTATATTTTCCTTGTATTGTTAAAATATATATTTATATGGGTGACATGATATTTTAAAAATCCACCTTAACATTATCATTTGAATCTAAACCAAAAAAATTTATATTTATCATTTTTTTAAATTTTATTTGATTTTATTTCATTTTCATTGATTTGAATGAAAATTAATTATCATATAAAACCTATATATTCAGAGTGGATACCTATCTCGTATCATATTCAAACAAGATTTTATAAAATTATTATAAAGGAATTATTTCAATATCATGAACATCTATAGTTGAATCATATTCCTCAAATATTTCTAGTAACATATGAAGTATATCCACGAAAATCATTAAATATTTTAGAGTATCACTAATTCCATAATGGTAATCGTGTCCTCATTGATCTTCATAAATAATTCATCAATATTTTTTCCTTCAATTATTGTGATATATTAATAATTCAATCAGTTGATTTTAAATTTATCATTTTTAAATTTTACATTTACTTCATAGATATGTTGTAGGTTGTTCCAAATTCAATTCATAATATTTATGCTTATAACATCTAAAACTCATTCATTGAAAGTGAGAACATAATGGAATTTTTTTCACACCCATTAAACTCTAAATTCATTATAGAATATCATTGTCATTATTCCCCTTGTGAAATTGATGTAAAACCATTAGTCAAAATGTCTAGAATATCTATATCCAATGTGAGTAACTATGGTAGAATTCCTTCCTTCTAACAAAATTATTTTATACCATATATTGTTGAATGTAAATTAATATTCATCGAACTGATGTTATCTATATTAGATTGAAAAAATAAACCACAAGACCATCATTACTATACACAATAAACAAAGAAAGGTAGATATTACCTCAATTAATAAATAGAAAAAAAACTCAAAAAATTTAGTTTAACATCATTAAAATTCAAAGACATCAAACTTATTGACCGAAAAAAGAAATCATGGTCATATTTAATGCCACTTGTGATATCCCCAGGAATAGTGTTGGTTCACTAATAGGTGCGTGAATAAGTAAAAATTATTTCATGTTCTTTTGATGATTTATTGTGAAATCAAACATCATTGATTATTATACAAAATTATACCACTCTTCTCACAAACAGTGTAATGAAAACAATTGAACCTAATTTATAAGGTTCACAAATCAAAATCAGCATCCAATCATTGGAATGATATAGAACCACCTAAAATCACAAAGCTTTATAGAATCACTCTCAGATATTAAAAATGATTAGATATTATCATTAAGCTCATGTTAGAATAATACAATAATTCTATCTCCTAACAAAGTCCCCTAACAAGTTACATTACTGCCCTGATCAATAATAAGGTAGGGATTATAATTTTATGCTCAACAATTAACTTCTAAAAATTTATAGTGTTCATGTACTTCATTAAATTTTAGAACAGGTTAGACATCTTCTTTAACAAAACACAACACTGGTGTGATGATCATGCCCAAAAAAAAATTGTACTCTTCTTTTTCTTATTCTAGTTCTATGCACACTTCTCTCTACATACACATAAACTCTCAAATCAATAAATTGATTCTTCCAAAATAAATTTCTCTCTATTTCAATATATTGAAGACCACTATATGATTTTTTTTACAAAGAAGAAAAAATATATTTATCATATTCCCTTATTCTTTCTTTTTTTATAAAAACAGAGACATGAATTGGTTACCGAGTTCATGCCCCTAATAACATTATTAAAATAAATGGTTAACATTACAAGCATGATGTGTAACAATATTAAACCATCAATGGATTGAGGGAATTGCATTTTTTAGATATATAGAGATATACAAAAAAGAATAACTAGAATCATTCCCTACCAGATCAACATGAATCTACTTAAAAGCCACAAAATTTAGAGCATAAATATTCTCTATGTGTACAGAAATCATACAAAGTAATGAATCTTTTGCTACCATGAAACTCATCACGTAAAACTTAAGAGTATCCACCATCGTGAAACATCATCAGAAATGTCAACTACTCCATGAAATAAGCCTTCTTATGTATGCTGAAACATTTTAGATCTCTATGCTTCCAAAAAGAACATCAACATAATGAATGAAACAAGACTTTCTAGAGAAAATCGATTTATGAATAAGAACCACAAAAATTAGAGGCTCTTAAGTAATCACACAGAACCAAAAATAACCAAATGGGTTTGTAACCTTAGGTGGGAACTATAATCTATAGTTAGTTATACTAGATAAGGTGCATATTAACTCAGTTTTACTAGGACCATCTATCCAGTAATAATTAGATATTGATCTCCAGTGTTTTATTAAAAATAAAAATCTTGAAAGAGTTGAACTATAGAACCTATCATGTGAGTTTCTTCATGAAACAAAACAAGGATCATAAAAAATATCATTCCACAATCATCAGACAAGGAATGAAATATGGAACATATTCATTTCTAGGGAATTTAATTACAATTGATGTCTGTTTTTCGTTTAAATTCCTCCTCTATTTTAGAGATCATTCTTTTTCTGATTTGAAGATATTTATCCGTAGTTATTTTATCATCCATATAATATTGTAAAAAATGCATCTTATTCTAATAACCAAGATTAAATTTCATCCTCTATGCTTATAGAAACCCTCTATGAACCTTCTAAAGATAGATCTGTTTCCTCATCAAAAGTTAAATATGTCATATCATCATCATCAATTATTGTTCCATAAATACCAACATCAATTTTCTATAAATAATATTCAATATTTTGTGACATTGCATCATCAAATGCCCTAGTGAAATTTTTTATTTCAATTATAGAATAGTATTTACGTTTCCATGTCTTCTTGGGATGTAGATTGATGTAACCATCACGATTAATCATTGGCTTTTATTTTATTCTAATTCTTTACATAAAATACTCTTCCTCAAGTTGACAGGCTTGATAGTAGGTATCGTGTAAATAATCATTTCATTCATAGTGTATACTTTTGTCCTCCTCTTTATGAAAGGTTTCAAGAGGATTACTAGGTTCCACCTATTCCCCCACCTTGTTGGTAGGGATTGAGGAGGTACCTAGAGTATTGTGAACAACATCCAAAAAAGTTGAAATATAATTAACCACATGTGTATTTCTCATTGATTACTCATTTTGATGATTGAACACATCATGAGCCTCGAGCTCATCCCACTTCTCAGCAGCAATATTTTAACCTCCAAGAGTATTCTCAATCCTAGAAGATCTAGAAGTAGCTATGTCTAAATTTTAATTTCCCATTTTTATCCATGCCTTTGTATTATCTATAAATAATGATGATATTCTAGCTTAAAATTGGAAATTAAAATTTAAAATTTAGAAAATTAAATTATTTTATTTTCACTTCAACTACTTCTCAACATCTCTTCAACTTCTCCCATTTCATTATCAGTATTCTAATCTAACATGGTAATCATGATGTGAATTATCTTTTTTTACTCTAACTATCCCCTAATAAAATCTATTTTATAGTGATAGAAACAAATTCAAAATGAATTACCCCTTCTTTATCTTAATTCATGATGCCTTATTATCTTCAATGAAAGGCCCTTATTCCCTAACTACATGTACTTATACTTTTATTCATGATATTTAATCACTAAAATAATATCATCAGCATCATCATTTTAATATTTAACAATATATTGAACCCTAATATATCTCTATATTCCTAAAATTGATCCTTTTGTATTTATTGATATATTATACGATAGTAATGTGTCATGATAAAGGAATATAGATATTAAATTTTTCCATTGATTAACCTTTATGTTTCTAATTTTTTCTAATAAACATACCTTATAATCAGTATAGAAATGACCCATAAATATCATGTGACATTTATATATTAACAAGCTATCTTCTCTGTATAATCAATGTTTCTTATATATACCGGGGACTACCATTTTTAAAACCATATTCTCATAGTGACTCTTCTGTAACAAATATATTACATCAATGTCACGAGGACTTATCTAATTTTCAATTTTTTTACTAAGGGTTACTCTTATGATTATTATTATTACTTTCAAATATGGATAAATTAGAAAATTTTAAATCTTTTTATAAGAGTTTCTCTTATGTATCAATAATATTAGTCTTCTGTATTGTGAACATTTCCAATTACGTATTTTAAACATTGTTAAATTTCTAAAATAGTCTTTTAAACACCCAAAACTTCCATATTTCATCCTAAAAACATCATTTATCTTTCAAAAACTTCCACATTTATAAACAATCATCAAATAATATTAAATTTTTATTATTTGTGAGTTTGAACATGATTTATATATTGATAATAAAATCTAACAAAAGAGAATGTGAACTCCTTATATTCATCAATTATTCTTCCATTCAAAGGTGCCACAATTCGTGGGGATTATTCTTCAACTCTAGATTATAGAAAAACTCTCTGTATATCAAACAAGTTCCCCCTAAGGTCGCAATATTAATCACTCTTGGGCTCAAAAATCTCAACCATTAGATTTTATCATCCACCAATGTACATAAATAACTTTTTAAAATATTTATATTTAAAAATTAATCATCATTCAATAATTTTAAGCCAAATAGTTAAAAATTTCTGAAGGAAATAATAAAATTTAATAGCTAAGTCATGTTTCAATTAAAGTGACTTACATCCACTTCTCGAAAATTCTCAAAACTAAGTGAGATAATCTTTTTTATTTATTTGTTCATATAAAAATTAAAATTATTCCTTGAACATGTATATAACATGTTAATATATACATAATCAATAAACATGTTTTAATAGTTCATAACTATTATGGCATCATATCATTCCAATTTTGAAAACATCATCTAAATATGCACTCCCCATAAATAAGATATCTCTTCGTCAATAGGTTAAACTTGTATAATTGGATTCTCCGCCCCCCACCATATATTTTTTCTACCCCTTTGTAAATATAATAAAAGAGAATCATTACTGGATTTATTATTCCCTTATCTCCCTTTAAAAAAATGTCCAAATAAATATAGAGATATCAGATAGAGTCATCATACCGTATCTTGTGATGAGTGGGGGACAAGATTTCTTCCAAAACCTCTCTGGATTATTATTAAACTCATCATCTGAATGAAAACAAATTTATCTACACAACACTTCTTCAACTCCAATTTCTGATTAGGGGAACCCATAATCTTCTCTACTTTATTAACATGGCATGCTAAATACTATTTTTTTCTTAATTGTCTTTCTTTCTTTATATTTATAACTTCTTCGTTGCTTTCCTAAAATAGGGGCACCATTTTCATCCTCATTTTATTGATCTATTCTAATTTAGATCACCCATTTATCTTTATTATTTAGTACACTTATTTTTTACCCATTGTGTCAATAATAACCAGTGGCTTGTCAACATCTACATTTTTCATATTTTGAGATATAATCCTCTTTACATCTTTCATTCTAACATCCCTAACCAAAATTAATATAGGATCTAATTATTGGATCAAATGGGCTCATAGTATCATGATAGATTAAATTGTGATATAACCTTTCTATTACAGCCAACGAATGGTTCACTAATGTATTAAAAATGGTTCTTCAACTTCACACATTATTGTTGAATGACTTTATTATTGATTTTTTTAAAAAGGGTTGTCTCCGAAAACATGTATTCCTTATATAACCATCTAGAGACATAAATGTACTTATTATAAACCAAATCATCTCATTATCTATTCTTATCCTCCTCTGAACCAACAATGACCATAAACATTCAGTCTTCTTCCTAATCATCCAATTTTATAAATAACTAAAATTTTATAAATAAATTATATTTAGAAATTTTTTTACCTCAACTTTATAAACAAGATATTAAGGATATGATATAAATTTTCCTCCTTATTGTAATATTTTTTCATTTCTAATCATATTAGAATTTTTTTCACAATTAGACTATTTAGAAGAAAAAAAGATTCTTAAATGGACTATCATGTGCGCTTCTCTTCATTTTTATTGACCTAGGATAGGATTAAACCTTTTTTTAAAAAAATACAATACATTTATAAATCTCATCATTTAGGAATAATATATTAGATGTGTTACCTTTGGTGAAACATACTTATTTTTCTTTAATAAATCTCCAATTTCAAGTTTTGAATTAGAAAAATCATATCTTAAATTTATTATATATAATTTTTTCTCAATAGTCTTCCCTTTTAGATATCCATGTTCATTCTCTTATCAGTAATATTATTCTCCAAGAATAAAAATTTCCATTTTTCTATGGTGAGTCGGTGTCTAAATTTCTCAATATTTAGGAGAAAATGAGATTATTTTTTATATAAATTAATACTTTTCCAATTTTACCATATCAGATGCTTTCTTCATTTCGTTATTTTATTTATCTAACATGGTGGCCTTCTATATGGTATTTTTCATTATTTAATAAATGTGAAATATATTTGAGATGCATGTGCCTCTTTATCACTATATATTGAAAAACATTTTTATTTATTTGATTCATCATCACTAATTTACCCCTTAGCACCCATTATTGTAATTATTATCTGTTAACCTCTACTACATGAATAAAAAAATACTATTTCTTCCCTCACATGATGTTTTGGACTTCTTGGATTATTAACCTTTTATTTTGGTAAAAGAGGAATCCTTAATTAATCCCCTTGATGATAACATTCCCATTTTGATGTTCCAGGAATTGTTTCATGAATCATCTTGAGAGTTCTCCAATTCATATTCTCTTTAATATTTTTATTGCTTTGTCCCACTTGTAGTAAAATATAAAATAACCCCATAGTCGAAACTCATCACTGTTAAATTTCTATGAAATTATTCATAACTTATTTGGACACATATTGAGATGAGTGACATGAGCTTTACCATTATCACATCAACTTACTCATTTGAATCTTAGATTCCAACTTCATCATTATCTTCTTCATGAATTTTCTTTATGTTCCTTTAATTATAAATAGATTTTAATGAGAAATATTTCTCACCCAAATACTTTATTCAAAGTTTATATAGTTCAAATATCACATCAAACCAAGACAGCTTTCAATCCATCCAATGTGAGTATGTTAAGAACACAATCTAATATATCTGAATCATTTCCATAATATATTAATGGTATGATATGAAGTATATTATTGTCTATTGTTGTATCAATAAGTGTCTCATCGAATCATCTATTGGTGATCACTACATCCTTAATCCTTATAAATAATTCATTTACATATTCTCCTTTAATAATATACATATAGTTATAATTTAGTTTCTAAATACAAAATTTATCCTTTGGGACTTCGATATTTTCATTAAAGATATTTTTTATCTTGTATTAAGTTTCATTCATAATCTAGATCCCCATAACCTTTAACAATACCTTCTTTGAAAGTTGGTACATAATTACATTTCAATCACAGAAATAATACTCCAAATTATTTCTATCATATTGAATCGGAGATAATCATAATGAAACTAGTGTAAAATAAAAAATCATAATGTCTAGAACATTTATAGCAAGATAAATTTTATTAGGTACCATTTTTCCCTTCTAAACACTACAAATTTTACATTTGAATGGGTGAAATCCTTCAATATTCATTGAACTGATATTAGTAGTTATATATATATATAGATAAAAAAAATATAAATTCACAAAGAACCTTCAGAAAAACTAAATTTAAACACCATTTTGATTCTTAAAGAGAGAGAGATATTGAAATACCAACTAATCTCAACAACTTAAAAGTTAATAAAATTAAAATATCTTAATCATTAGAGGAAACCATGACTACTCTGATAAAACTTATAGTGGCCCCAATAATGATTTTAGTTCACAATGAAGGTAAAATAGAAACTATGAACAATATTTCATGTTCCCTTTTATGTTTTTTTTAAATCAACCTCCTTCACATGTTATAGTAACAATATCACATCTCATACACTTCTAGGAAGGTAATAAAAATTAATGACAACCTAGAAAGCAAGTTTCATCACTCAAAATGAAAAAAAATCCTTAGATATATTTGGAAACACCTAAGATTACACAGCCTGCTAAAATCACCATTATAGAAATAAAACATGTAATTTTTTCCTTTAACACATTTTACTAGATTAAAACAACAATCGCTCCTGATATGTATTCAATAAAGTCCAACCACAATATTTATCTTTATTAAGGTAGTGATTATCCTTTTCATCAAAAATATTATCTCCAAATAATAAATAATTCTCCTTCAGTTTTTGACAATATATAACATGTGTGAATTCTAAATCCTCAAAATGCAACAGGTGTGTGATGATCACACCCAAATCCATTTTGTACACTTATTCTTCATCATCCCATTTTATCCTCACTCATTTTGCGCACACACACTATTTAGTAATTATCTTTTTCTAAAAACTATATCCCTCTTTTATTATTTTTTAAATTACCCATTTCAACTTTTTATTACCCTGAATAAATATTCTATTTCTATTCTTATCAATCACTTTCCTTCTTTGTAATTATACATATTGAATATTATCAAAAAAATTAAAATATATTCTATATTTGAAAAAAAAGTACATCTTGAGATTATGATTGAAAATTTAAAATTTAGAAAATAAAATACCTTCAACTTATCATCAACTATTTCTCAACTTATCTTTAACTTCTATAGAATATTATTTATTCTATCAATCTATCCAATTAATCATTATGAAACCCAACCTTTTTTACAATAAATTATTCTCCCAAAACATCTCCCTTTATACCATGAAAAACTTTGACATGATGTGATAATTATTCTTTTTTCATTTAGGTCCTTATAATCTTGACATCATATTATTTTCATGACAAGTCCTTTATTTTCCAATAGATGGTATCACTATTTATATTAATAAGCTTCAGCTTTATCATTAAAAAATTTGACTATTTATGGAGACCTTATATATTAAACTACACCTTGGATTGGCACTTATATATTTGAGGGAAACCTCAGTTGACCCATAAATATCATAATATATATTCCATTTTTCTATAGATCAATCCATATGTATTTCCCTTATGTTTGAGGACTTTTCCAATTTGTATATTTTATACAGATCATATGAATGATCCTTACATATAATCAAGGGTTCTATTATATATCAAAAAGTTATCTTTTATGTATTAAAAATACTATTTTAACATTATAGGGACATATTTTTTTCAGACCATCTACTTATAGTGGCTCTCCCAAAACATTAATAGTACTTTTATATACTCAAGGATTTGAAAAATCTCAATCCATCTACTCCGACTTTCTTATAGTATCTTTAATATTAATTTTATATATTAATTAATTAGATAAATATTAGTATATCTACTCATAGTTACTCTTAAATATTATAAAGTTTAATCTTATATGTCGATAAAAGCAACTCTTACATATTGAGGTCTTTTCAGCACTTCAAACCCAATCTACATAGCTACAACAACCTATAGACCAATTCCAATCATCTCTAAAATTATTCCAAACACATAAAAACTATTTTAAATCCATAAATTCACAATATAAAATTTATTATATGTTAATTGGAACTTTATTTATATATTAACAACAAAATCTAATACAATCAAATATACTCACATCTTCTCTTGTTTTTCCCCTAGAAAAACACAATAATGATGGGGAATTATTCTTCAAATTCACATCTTGAAATTGTCTCATTAGGTTTAAAAAACACCCCATTGTAACATATAATATTGATATCACTATATTATACATTTATTATATTTAGTATTTATTATTTCTGTCGTCTAGATGAATTACATCCACTACTATATTGTTCATTACCATGATTCTTCTATTTAGTCATTTTTATCAATGTTGTTCTACTCTTACCATGGTATTTTATTATCCCCACTACCTCTTTATACCCTTGATAATAGTTTCAATCTATTGTATGATGATTCATACATGAGGTCATGTAACCAATCGGGGTTAGTTTCCTATGAGTGAGTCGGGTAAAAGATGACAAAAATTGGTATCATTGTATCTCTTTTTATTTGCCCTAATATTTTTTGGTTGTTATACAAGAGACTAGGGTATGGAATAATTTTTTAATGAGATTCTTCCTGAGAAAATCTAACTCATGTATGCATAAAAACCCAAATTTCTTGGGATTTGAAATGATGTTTTGGATTATTATTGTTACATTTGTAATAATTTCACCATTTGGTGATACATATAGATTATTGATTTTTTACTAATATGGTTCTATTATATCCTTATTTTAGTAAAATAATTAATTATGGATCACATGAAATTATAGGCATATTAAAACCTAAATATTTTATGAATTATTCAATTCCATGTAGGTTTCTTTTTTTGACTACATTATATCTATTCCATGTTCCTTGAGTAATATATCTATCATACACCAAACAATTTTTTCAAGAATAAGGGGGATAAATAAGTGGGTTTTATAGTGTCTTCATAAAACTAAAAGGAGTTCTCTATTATATATTCATGATAACACATAAATTAACTAATTATCACATGTTTTGTTTATGAAACTAAAGTTAAATATATGGAAACGTTGGTTTATTTTGTATATGTGAATTTCATTTGTAATTTAAAGTGTGCATGAAACTCTATAAATTTTGAATAAAAATTAATCTAGTAAAGTCATCTAATAATACCTATTACATTATTCTTGAGAATATGAAGTTATAGATAAAATTAAATGAGTTATTAATTTTAATTTATAAACCATTTATATCTATAAATTAGGAATGGTGATTCATTGAAATGGTCTATAATGTAGTGGTATGAATTGAAAAATATTAATTTTTATATAGTCTCTATTAAATGACGATTCCTAATTAAACATAAAGGGTGTCCTCCCAAATAAATTATAATTTACACTCCTTATAAAAGGTCCCTAAATAAACCAAAGAGCAAGACCTATACCAAGCATTAGTAGTAGGAATTAGGAATCATATATTATGATTATTTATGGTCAAATGTGTTTCCCATACCTGGATTTAGGGGAAGGAAGAGTGGTGTGAATTACATATAGAAAGGCTTGTACCTATCCTACATTTATATATATGTTCTTTCATTATCAACTCATATATTAGAAATTTTCTAGGCATTTGTAGAGTTATTCCACTATGATTCCCTTGAGTTGTGTGCATGGTGGGTGGTGACAACCAAGCTTCCTTGGTGAGAGGCCATAAGCCTCCAGTGTTTCCTCTAGTAATTCCACTAGTGGCACCTCAAACTATTCACGATGTGGGTGATGATGCCTAGTTCTGATAGGTCTTCCTTCATATAATACAAAATATATAGGAATCTCTGAAAACATTCACCTATATGGTAGGATTGATGAAACTGTTTAAGTAGAAACCTTATAAAAACTAGTACATAACATAATTGAATATTACATAATTTTTTATGAATATATTCACATTACAAATATGTATTCTTGAAGATCGTAATATTTTAGTTTCTTTGGAATATTGGAACACATTCTTCTATTTTGGTGAAATATATTAAACATCTCCATTAAGATCCTTCAACATAGTACTCCTATATAAAACCATTCTTCATAATCTGTGAAAAGGAAACATATGAAATGGGGTAGATAAAATACATAGTAATCATAAATAAAATAAATACACAGGCTTTATAAGAACATAAGGTTATGCAAAAAAAATCATAACATTTGAAGAACATACCCTACATATCAATGATCATATAAATGATACATGGTATAAATATTGGAAATTCATAATACATGAATCATATAATAATCAATAACATAAACCATGTGATAATATCATAGGAATAAGACATAGATTTTGTGGCAAACACATAAAAAATGAAAAATATATGTCCAGGATACCGACCAAGACCTTTATAAAAAGTTTAGACTTGGTCTAATCACATGACTACCTACTTCGGGATATGGATATCAACCGATGGACCATATTATATATTGGATTGGGGTAAAAATCAGGAACCCTTTAATTTTTAAGCATGGTCTACAACCTGTTTACATGATTATTTTCAGGATTGGGTTACAACCCATGTACCTTCTTATTTTTGGGCATGGGATACAACATGTGTACCCTTTGAGCTCAAATACCATTCATCATTACTAAATTAATTGGAGATAGATATAGTTCCTACCCATCTTAAAATGAGATCATACATATGTGTTCCACAATTTCAGAAATAGTCATATCTGTAAAGACCCGTAAAATTCAAGGAATTTTTTTTTCTCTTAATTTTCTTTGGAATTTTACAAGAACGTAGTTTCTGACGGCACCTGATTCTGAGGCCCGGTGTGCCTGGAATCATTTTCCGAAGTTTGGCTCGGGTATGTTCAGTGAACGAACGAGTGGGTTTTTCTAACTTTTGAACCGGTGCTCGGAATCGAATTCTGAGGGCACCGATGGAATCACAGTGCCAGTATTTTCTTAGAAACGCCTTTTCTGGAGTTGCGTTTTCTTGGGTGTGGTTTTTAATTTTTGGGGTTAAGTTAAGAAAATAAAATAAAGTGATGCGACAACTTTATTTTATTTCTCTTAAAGCCACTTAAAAGACACTTAAGATAAGTTGAAGCGGATAGGGTGGAACCCAAAATATCCTAACCACCTGGTAGGATATCTGTGAGGTGGGGCCCGCACGAGCCCCACCGTTTCTTTACCCTTAAGAAAGGCACCCCCGAAAACTCCTCTTTATGAAAGTCAACTGACGCGTTTTCTAAATTCTTAACGCCCCTATTAATTGGGCGGTTATTTCGTTGCAATTAATTCTATGAATTAATTTGTTCGTTACTTATCTCTGAAATCAATTGTTGGAATGAGATTAAAAATAATACCAACACTTGTCTTTTGAGGGGTCTCTTGATTAGAGGATTTTGAGAAATCTATGAAGCTAGAAGATCTTTATCTTTCTTCGTGAAGAACGCGAAGAACGCGAAGAACGTGAAGAATGCCGGCCTTCGACGAAAGGCGAAGAAGAACGCCGACAATTCTCCTTCCGTGACGCTTCTTCCGCGACGATTCTTTCCCCGCGACAAATCTTTGATCAACTGCTTGAGGTGGGAGATTTCAAATCTTTTAAATTACTTTGTGGATATTATCCTCAACATGGATTTAATTCTTGAAATTAAATATGTGTGTTTTCTTTAACCCTCGGAGATCGTCGACGCGACGCCGTATACCGCGACGACGCGACGCCCTTCCGCGACGCGACGATTATCTTCTTCTGCAACGGTCGATTCCACGAAGAACTCTCATTCGACGATAACGATAAGGTAGGGGTTGTTTCTTTCTAAATATTTGTGATTTATATACCCGGTTGTTAAATATGATTGTTGTGAGACTTTAAAAACCGCTAACGCGGTGGGTGCGGACCAACGAACAAGTCCGAATCCACCGACCTTCTTGTTGTTATGCGCGGATTGGAGGGTGCTGGAAAATGGGGCCGCAAGTTAATTTTGAAGGCTTTGCAGGGAAGAACGAGTCCTGGGACGAGCACTGGAGAAGACCGCGCACAAATTGGACCACCGGAGCGCGTCCAGTGATCTGCGGAAGCTCCCGCCGGCGCCGGCGGCCGGAGGCGGCGGCCGGCAGCGGCCGGCCACTAGGATGCGGCAGCGCCCGGTGCGCCGCCAAGAAGACCCACCGCGGCTGAAGCCGCGGCAGCGTTGGCTAGTCCCACGGCCGCACGGGACCGCAGAGGAGGAACGCGGCTTATGCCGCGTCCGGGTGTCACGGAGCGGCCCCCGCGCGGGGGGTCGCGGATGCCTTGCGCAGCGCCTGGCCAGCGCCAGCGCGCCGGCCGAGCTACCCGGCCAGACCGTCGGGCTGGGCCGGACCCGGACCTGGGTCGGGTCGATCTGGTTCGGGCCAACCCAGGGGGGGTTGGGCCGTGTCGGTCCGGGCCCAGACCCCCCGTTTTCGGACCTTTTTGGTCTTTTCCCGTATCTTGAGCTACGGGCCTCCGATTGACGTACCATCAGCGGTTATGCTATCCTTGGACCGAGACGGTCATTTTGACATATTACACTCAAGGTTTCGGAATACTTTGGGTTCGGCCGGGTTGGTTCGTACACAAAACTAACCGGGCCCTCAGAGCGGAAAAGCTCATAACTTGAGCTCCGGATGTCCGATTGACGTACCGTCAACTTTGATGGATTACTCTAAGTGAGAAAGATCTTTTTCCTTACTCCGCCCGAGGTTTGGATGCAGGTGGAGTACGGTCGGGTTGGTTTTGACTTAAAAACCAATCGGGATCCTGGGACGAAATAGCCAATAACTCTCAGACCGGGCGTCCGATTGACGCGCCGTCTGCGACGTTGAGTTCCTGTTGACGATACGGAACTTTTGGATACATCAACTCTGGACTATATGTTAGTTGATGTATCAGCCTCTCGGCTCGTGGAGCAGACCCTCCCGAACGAGCTTGATGTGTGCGGGAACCCTAGTGCTGGCTGCGACTGCGACTGTGACGATGACGACTATCGTACTGGAATCCTATGTGGGTTCGACGATGAAGAATATCGTACTAGAATCCTATGTGGGTTCGATGATGAAGACTATCATACTGAAATCCTATGTGGGTTCGACAATGAAGACTATCGTACTGGAATCCTATGTGGGTTCGACGATGAAGACTATCATAGTGGAATCCAATGTGGGTTCGATGATGAAGACTATCATACTGGAATCCTATGTGGGTTCGAAGATAAAGACTATCATACTGGAATCCTATGTGGGTTCGACGATGAAGATTATCATACTGGAATCCTATGTGGGTTCGACGATGAAGACTATCGTACTGGAATCCTATGTGGGTTCGACGATGAAGACTATCGTACTGGAATCCTATGTGGGTTCGACGATGAAGACTATCATACTGAAATCCTATGTGGGTTCGACAAAAAATTATATCGTACTGGAATCCTATGTGGTTTCCACGATGAATACTATCGTACTAGAATCCTATGTGGGTTCGACGATGAAGACAATTGTACCAGAATCCTCTTTGGGTTCGACGGCGATGACTACAGTGCTTGTATCCTATGTGGGTCCCAGTAAGATGAATCAGTGACTACATCTGATCATCTCTCTTACCTTAAAAATGATGTGTACCTGTGTGAGCTGAATCCTATGTTGCTTCCTATGTGGAATGTGATATGATATCCTGTGTGGGTTTACGTTTTGCTTTCCTATGTGGATTTACGTTTTTCTTTCCTGTGTGGACCGGGTTGTACTTGGGCTCGGATGTTGGAACCGAACGAGAATTGATGACTTAGGTATATGTATGGACATATACCTAAGCAGTGTCGGATGTTTCTTAGTGGTTGTATCTTTCCTTTATGGATTATCCTTTGTGGATTCTGGGAGACCATCGGGGGTCTCGGGGTCCCTACTGAGTAGCTTATACTCACCCCTGCACGGGCTATGCCCGCACTACGTTGAGTTGGTTGCAGACGACGGACAGCGCTGATCGTGGTTGAGGCTTGTAGAGCAGGACGGTACCTGGAGGTGGACCACTGGGCGGGACGTACTCGGAGTGGATGGTTGGACCCAAGGAGTTGTGGAGGCTATCTGTACTCATCCTTTAGGTGGGACTTCCAGTGGACGGCTCGATGTTGTAGATTTACTATTCAGTTGTTGTTTTCCCCTTTCGAGTTGTACATTACTTTCAGTTGGGTTTGTATTCTGGACCACTTACCTTTCCGCACTTACTATTGTACTCAGTTTTTACTTAGTGTTTATTCTTCCTGCTTGCTCTATGGTGTTTGTTTACTTTACAAAGGCAATACCTTCCCTTTTTACCGGGATTTACGCCTTGGTGCTAGTCGCCAGCCCCTGGCCTATGGAAGGCGGGTGTGGGGTAGTCACGGCACGGGCCCCGAGGACGGGTCGTGACAAATTGGTATCAAAGGAGTTCGGTTCTACCGCAGACTCTAATCTTTTTCTATGTGAAGCAATAGTGTTAAGCATATTGGGTGTGGTTATCAGTCCAAGGAGTCCAGTGTTGGTGCGGCGGCCGACGTATCCGTACACCAGGACCATGACTTCTGATTTCTGACTTAATGCACGAAAACAGTGATTTCATGTTTGTTTCAAGTTTTCCTTGTGATTAATTTGTGTCAGCTCACCAGGTATATTGTTCTGACCGTGGCACACCTATCTCTTTTTAGGATGGCCCCACAGCGGCAGCCAGCTAGGGTTCCGAGCGTTGTGTGTGGCGAGAGCCCACCGAGCGACGAGGACTCCGTACAGGGCCCTTTGACAGCTGAGGCACAGCTGGTACCTATATTCGCTGAGCCACCGATGCTACCAGCCCCAGCCACTGATGATGCACGTCGCCTTAGTGCACTGCATGAGTTTCAGCACCAGTGACCACCCAGGTTCCGCGGGGAGATGGACCCTCAGGCCATCGAGGACTGGCTAGAGGTAGTTGTATGGGTTTTCAGGTTAGTGAGGACACCAGCAGACCTCATGGTGATCCTCGCAGTGAGCCTCCTACACGCAACAGCAGGCAGATGGTGGAGCTTGATGCTCCAGGTGCACGATGAGGCATCTCTCCTCTAGATGGACTTTGAGAGCATCTTCTGCTCAGAGTTGGTCCCAGCCTCCCTCCGTGCGGTGCGCATCCAGGAGCTACTACAGCTGCGGCATGGCAGCATGACGGTTGCCCAGTACTCGGCGAGATTTACTGATCTCTCGCGCTACTCTACCGATATGTTACGGGATCCGTTATTCCGGGCCCGGACCTTCGAGAAGGGACAGAGGCATGAGATCAGGACCTCGATGATCTCCCTCAACATTCCGACGCAGGCAGAGGTGTTAGAGATAGCCCTTTTAGTGGAGAGTTTCCTCGCCGAGCAGGCACCAGTGGCAGGACCCTCCGTAGGACGACCCGTAGCAGAGTCTTCTGCAGCTGGCAGTCGACAGGTGAAGCAGAGGTCCTAGCGGGCCAGACCTTCAGATGGACAATCTTAGGGTGATGATTCGGTTGTGCGGGCACACGAAGGAGAGACAGCTACTCAAGGAGCAGGCAATGCTACGCATGCAGCGGGCAAGGTCACATGGATCGAGACTGCACGACTCGTCCTGCTGATGAACAACAGGCGGTAGAGGGACCTCCCAGGAAGAGGTTCGACCATGATGGTCCATAGGGAGCAGGCGGGCGAGGCAGAGGAGCTGGCCGAGCAGCGGGTGGTGGACGACGCTTTGAGGCCTTACCACCACCACCACCTGGGAGACCACCCCGACCGTAGGGAGCAGGTGGACATGGAAGAGCTCAGCTTCAGGTAGTTGAGGCCTACGATCATAGAGCTCCAGAAGCAGATGGACAGGAGCTGGACTAGCTCTAGACCTAGAGACTTTTGTTCATGTTGCTTTGTGTCTTTTTACTTTGAGCTACAGTAATAAAAAGACACTTTTCTTGTGGCATTTACCTTCCTGTCCTCTCTTTTAGTTGTTACTAAGAGGTTCCGGTTTAAAAACCATTAACTTGACCCTCGCTTTGAGATACCTACTGGAGGAGACCCAGTGACCACACACTGATGCTGACAGTGTGACTCAACCCTTGGAGGCGAGAGTAATGGTTGGATCTCTTGGTAGTAGCATCGAGGCCTTACGACGTCATCCTTGGTATGGAATAGTATCATCCATGTCGGGATTGACTGTATTAGGTGAAGAACGTGGTTCATCCAGGGGATGAGACCGGATTTCTCTTATCGGCAAAGAAGAAATCACAGTAGCTCATGTAGGACTAGAAAGGTCCAAGTCATCCAGGAGCGGAAGAGGATAGCTCAGAGCTGGCAGAAGTCTTTTTCTGACAGCAGGCGGAGGCCACTAGAGTTCGAGGATGGTGACCACGTCTTCTTGCGGGTCTCACCTCTACGCGAGTTACGGAATTTTGGCCGAGGTGGCCAGTTGTATCCGCACTTCTTTAGACCCTTGTAGGTCCTCAACGGGGTAGGCGAGGTGGTTTATCGCTTGACACATCCACCTCAATTGCACCAGGTGCACGATGTCTTCCACGTATCTCAGCTAAGGAGATACGTGCATGACCTGACGCATATCTTTGACCATGGGGAGCTGGACGTTGATCATGGGGCGACTTTTTCGGAGGTCCCGGTGGAGATCGAGGATCGATAGGAGCGGGTCCTATGTGGATGATCGATCCCTCTAGTGCGCATCAGATGGCAGCACGGGAACCTCCAGTAGAGCACTTAGGAGCAGGAGGCTCAGATGCGTGTTCAGTAGCCACCTTTGATTCCCTAGATTATGATGTATCTTTACGGGGACGTAAATCCCTGAGGTGGGAGTGATGTAAAGACCCGTAAAATTCAAGGAAATTTTTTTTCCTCTTAATTTTCTTTGGAATTTTACAAGAACGCAGTTTCTGAAAGCACCTGATTCCGAGGCCCAGTGTGCTCGGAATCATTTTCCGAAGTTTGGATCGGGTACATTCAGTGAACGAACGAGCGGATTTTTCTAACTTTTGAACCGGTGCTCGGAATCGAATTCTGAGGGCACCGATGGAATCGCAGTAATGGTATTTTCTTAGAAAAGCCTTTTCCAGAGTTGCGTTTTCTCGGGTGTGGTTTTTAATTTTTGGGGTTTTGTTAAGATAATAAAATAAAGTAATGCGACAACCTTATTTTATTTCACTTAAATCCACTTAAAATCCACTTAAGCTAAGTTGAAGCGGATAGGGTGGAACCCAAAATATCCTACCCACCTGGTAGGATATTTGTGAGGTGGGGCCCGCACGAGCCCCACCGTTTCTTTACCCCTAAGAAAAACACCCGCGAAAACTCCTCTTTATGAAAGTCAACTGACGCATTTTCTAAATTCTAAACGCCCCTATTAATTGGGTGGTTAATTCGTTGAAATTAATTCTATGAATTAATTTATTTTTTACTTATCTTTGAAATCAATTGTTCGCAGGAGATTAAAAATAAGACCAACACTTGTCTTTTGAGGGGTTTCTTGTTTAGAGGATTTGGAGAAATCTCTGAAGCTTGAAGATCTTCATCTTTCTTCACGAAGAACGCGAAGAACGCGAAGAACGCCGGCCTTCGAAGAAAGGTGACGAAGAACGCCAACGATTCTCCTTCTGTGACGCTTCTTCCGCAATGATTCTTTCCCCGCGACAAATCATCGATCAACTGCTTGAGGTAGGAGATTTCAAATCTTTTAAATTCCTTTGTGGATTTTATCCTCAACATGGATTTAATTCTTGAAATTAAATCTGTGTGTTTTCTTTAACCCTCGGATATCATCGACGCGACACCGTATACCACGACGACGCGACGCCCTTCCATGACGCGACGATCCTCTTCTTCCGCGACGGTCGATTCCGCGAAGAACTCTCGTTCGACGACAACGATGATGTAGGGGTTGTTTCTTTTTAAATAATTGTGATTTATATCCCTAGTTGTTAAATATGATTGTTGTGAGACTTTAAAAACCGCTAACACGGTGGGTGCGGTCCAACGAACAATTCTGAACCCACCTCCCTTCTTATTGTTATGTGCGGATAGGTAGGCGATGATAAAGGGGGGCGCAAGTTAATTTTGAAGTCTTTGCAGTGAAGAACGAGTGCCGGGATGAGCACTGGCGAAGACCGCACACAAATTGGACCATCGAAGCGTGTCTGGTGGTCCGCGGAAGCTCCCGCCGGCACGCCACGCCGCCACGGTGGCGCCATCAGATGGAGGTGGTGGCCGGCAGTGGTCGGCCGCTAGGATGCGGCGGCGCCCGGCGCGCTGCTGGGAAGACCCGCCGCGGCTTCAGCAGCGGCGGCGCTGGCTGGTCCCGCGACCGCGTGGGACCGCGGAGGAGGGACGCGGCTTAAGCCGTGTCCGGGTGTCACGGAGCGGCCCCCGCGCGGGGGGCCGCGGCTGCCTTGCGTGGGGTCTGGCCAACGCCAGCGCGCCGGACGAGCCGCCCGGCCAGACCGCTGGGCCGGGTCGGTCCGGGCCGAGACCCCCCGTTTTCGGACCTTTTTGGTCTTTTGCCCGTATCTTGAGCTACGGGCCTCCGATCGACGAACCGTCAGCGGCGATACGATCCTTGGACCGAGACGGTCGTTTTGACATATTACACTCAAGGTTTCGGAATACTTTGGGTTCGGTCGGGTTGGTTCGTACACGAAACCAACCAAGCCCTGGGAGCGGAAACGCTCATAACTTGAGCTCCGGATGTCCGATTGACATACCGTCAACTTTGATGGATTCCTCAATGTGAGATGGATCTTTTCGATTACTTTGCACAAGGTTTAGACATAGGTGGAGTACGGTCTGGTTGGTTTTGATTTAAAAACCAACCGGGCTCCTGGGACGAAAAAGCCAATAACTCTCAGACCGAGCGTCCGATTGACTCGCAGTCTGCGACGTTGATTTCCTATTGACGATACTGAAATTTTGGATACATCAACTCTGGAATATGTGTCAGTTGATGTATCAGCCTCATGGCTCGTGGAGCGGACCCTCCCGAACGAGCTTGCTGTGTGCGGGAACCCTAGTGCTGGCTGCGACTGCGACTGTGACGACGACGACTATCATACTGGAATCCTATGTGGGTTCGACGATGAAGAATATCGTACTGGAATCCTATGTGGGTTCGATGATGAATACTATCATACTGTAATCCTATGTGGGTTCGACGACGAAGACTATCATACTGGAATCCTATGTGGGTTCGACGATGAAGACTATCGTACTGGAATCCTATGTGGGTTCGACGAAGAAGACTATCGTACTGGAATCCTATTGGGGTTTGATGATGAAGACTATCGTACTGGAATCCTATGTGGGTTCAATGATGAAGACTATCGTACTGGAATCCTATGTGGGTTCGACGATGAAGACTATCGTACTGGAATCCTATGTGGGTTCGACGATGAAGACTATCGTACTGGAATCCTATGTGGGTTCGACGATGAAGACTATCATACTGAATCCTATGTGGGTTCGGAGATGAAGAAAATTGTACCGGAATCCTCTATGGGTTTGACATGACTACAATGCATGTATCCTACATGGGTCCCAGTAAGATGAATCAGTGACTACATCTGATCATCTCTCTTAACATACAAATGATGTGTACCTGTGTGAGCTGAATCCTGTGTTGCTTCCTATGTGGAATGTGATGTGCTATCTTGTGTGGGTTTACGTTTTTCTTTCCTATGTGGATTTATGTTTTTCTTTCCTGTGTGGACTGGGTTGTACTTGGGCTCAGATGTTGGAACCGAACGAGAATTGATGACTTAGGTATATGTATGGGCATATACCTTAGCAGTGTCAGATGTTTCTTTGTGATTGTATCTTTCCTTTGTGGATTATCCTTTGTGGATTCTGGGAGACCATCGAGGGTCTCGGGGTCCCTACTGAGTAGCTTATACTCACCCCTGCATGGGCTATGCCCGCACTACATTGTGTTGGTTGCATACGACAGATAGCGCTAATTGTGGTTGAGGCTTGCGGAGCAGGACGGTACCTGGAGGTGGACCACTGGGCGGGACATACTCGGAGTGGACGGTTGGACCCGAGGAGTTGTGGAGGATATATGTACTCATCCTTTAGGTGGGAATTCCAGTGGACGGCTCGACGTTGCGGCTTTACTTTTCAGTTGATGTTTTCCGCTTTCGAGTTAAAATTTACTTTTAGTTGGGGTTTGTATTCTGGCCCACTTACCTTTCCGCACTTACTGTTGTACTCAGTTTTTACTTAGTGTTTCTTCTGATTGCTTGCTTTGTGGTGTTTGTTTACTTTACAAAGGCAATGCCTTCCCTTTTTACCGGGATTTACACCTTGGTGCTAGTCGCCAGCCCCTGGCCTATGGAAGGCGGGCTTGGGGTAGTCACGGCACGGTCCCCGAGGACGGGTCGTGACAATATCATAACCCATGAAATGAAATGGGTATCCTAAACATGTAATCATATCATAACATGTAGAAACGAGACATGTTTTATAATCATTTAATAAAATCATAACAAGTTAGAAGAAGAAATTTTCCTTGGAATATAATCTGTGAAAGAGGAATGGAATTCAAAAAAAATCATTTCAACGATACAAAAAGCATTTAGATTAAAAAAATTGAATGGAACAATTCGATAATTTCTATATAATGGCATGAGAAAAACCAAAGGATGTCATCTTGGATTCGGAAATAATTTGGAAATATATTTTAAAATAAACTCAAGAGAAAATTAGAATTTTCTATTTGGAAAATTATTTTTAAAATATAAAAATATCTAAAAACAACTTTCTGGAAAACTTCTAATAGAATCAATAAAAGGTTTTGAAAACAATTTCATTGAAAATACATTAAAAGGTTATAATAAGCGGTTCCAAACATTTTGAAAAACGTTTTATTTGAAAATATATTTCAAAAGTTGTAAAGGAATATTTGGAAACCATAAAACATTTTTAAAATATTTTTCGTTGAAAATTATCATTAATTTTCTTTTTAAAAACTTTTTTGAAAACAGGGTTTTGAAAGAACTCTAATTTTCGAGAATAGGGAGAGATAAAGTTGGACTTTGTTTTAAAATTTTATTTATTTTTATAACTACCAAAGAGTTATAAAAATGAAATAATAAATGAATATTTCCTGAATATATATTATGAAAGTAAATTTGTGTGTTCCCTTTAGATTAGTGTCATATTATTTCATCTGTGGAAGAATAATCATAAAAAATCCTAATAAATGATGAGAATGTTTGAATAAAATCATAACACTTGGTAACATTGAATTGAACTCCCCATGTAATAAAGTGAAATTAAATTATGTTTAAAATATCATGTAAATAATGGCATTCCTGATATAATATTTCAAATGGAATTATATATAGCACTTAGTAGAATATTGGTGTATAAAATGGAAAGTGTCTCAAAGAAGGAAAATTGAGAACAAACTACTTTACCAATTTGGTAATATTTTAAACATAAACCCCATGAAAGAAATATCAAAAAATTTATATATATATATCCATAAAATTAATTATAAAAATCATATAATACATCTATGGTTAGTATTCACACCACATTTTAGAAATAGGAGGTGAACATGACTTGTCTCGCACAGAAAATAAAAGTGAGACATGAAAACCATTACTACTCGATTAACATTAGAATCATTATACATAGGGAGTAATAACATAAATTAATGTTATTGATATCATTAAATAATGGATATTAATTATCTAACATGTCATATGTCAGTATATACACCACAAAAAATAAGTGAGTTGTGAATATGGCATGTTTCTCATGGAAATAAAAAGGTGAGATGAAATCCTATAACCTTAAGTCTTCACACTCTTCATACTAACCAAAAACTTCAATATAATAGATATAAGTTTATTATAAATCTGAAAATACAATATTATTATATATAATACCATATATTATATTATTATGACTTTATATTACCCATTTTTTAACAACTCAATGATAATATTACATTTTAGGTAATTATTGATTTGTTTTTCTTTTGAGTCTTGGTTTGTAATATTTTTGGTCATCACAATTATATCATGATAGAAAAAAATTTAAACCATGATAAAATTATCATATATATTTATTATATATATATATTTATTTATTTTAATCTCTATAAGATACAAATATTAAATGTAATACACCATTCATGAAGACAGTAGGTCGTGCTTTTGCCTAAACACTATCTCTATTTTATTGTCACATTGACCAAAAAAAATTAAATAACATATATGTATATATATATATATATACAATATCATTATAATAGAATTATTATGTCATATATATATCATATATATTTTCTAAACCCATCTTTATTACATTCCATTTAATGTGTGAAAGAATCACATCACTTTGAAGAGGCAGTAGTCCATACTTTCCCAAAAGAATTAATCATATTTACAAAAAATGGAAACCATGAAGTTATATGTCATATAATAATTAAATAAGTATAAATACATAATATATATCATATTAAATTACTTTTCCAATCATAATGACCTTCCATGAGCATTGGTAAAGGAAAAATAAACCACATCATTTCGTGATGTAGTAGTTCGCAGTACAAAAAACTGTGAGTTCGTTACACATTAGACGAAAGTGATTGTTAGTGTACATATAAAACATAGAATAGAAACATTTTGTTATATTTATGATTATTATTTAATTATATAAAAATATAATAAAAGGATTTTAGGGGGTCAATAATAAAAATAAAACAATAGAGCTTGAGGAAGGATGTTACCTTTTATTTCGGTAACAATGTTTTTTATGCACCAAAGGGATTACTTCGATTGATTTATCACCAAAAGGATTATTATACGATGGGGGATTCTAGGAGACTATATTTGTAGATTTGGGTCATGAAAAATTGTCTTGAGAGGTGTGACAAGGGGAAGAGTTAATTCCTTTTTAATGTGGGGAGGGGTGGAATTCTAGTAAATACCAAAAGATAATAACTAATTATTGGTCCACCTTAAATAATGTGATTTTAAAATAGACCAGTAATTAAGATAAGTGAAATTATGGTCGAAAAAAGTCTCTGACACCTAAACATTAGTGCATTTAGTATTTTGTTTCCCCAATCTTTAAGTTTCCTTATATTTTTCATTTTGGTTTTCATTTAGTTAACTGGTTTTCCAACCAATGTTATTTAAAAACCATGAATAAATTCCATTACGATTTATTATAAAATATATAACCACTAAATTATAAATATTATATCTAATTTTAAAAAATAAATACATATTGAGTGTTGGAAATTAAATTTAAAACAAATTCAGGTAACATGGAATACACTATTGTAACCTGAATCGTGATAACAATGTTTTTACTATTTAAGGTTCTATATGTTAATTATAGAAGATCATTTTTTACATTAATATAAAATATTTTATATTTATTAACCCTTAAAAATCACTTGGAATCATATTTGTGTTCAATCAATTTTAATTATTTTAATAAACTATAAATTATTTTAAAATAAAATTAATTTCAATTTTGACATTATTTATTCAATTTTAATTTAAAAATATCAAAGCATTTTTTGAATTAATATATTTTAATTTTAAAACATAAAAAATGATATATTTGAATAAAAAATTAATGGAACACAATAATTCATTAAATTTAAATTATGTTTAATGTATTAGCATCATTTATCCTGTTTAATTATTTACTAAATAATCAATGCATTAGCATTTTTTAAGCGTTTCATATAAATATTTCATCTCTAAAAATAAATTATAAATAATTATCATAATAATAAATCAATTATATTTAAAAATGATATTTATAACCAAAAATAATTTTTTTTCACATTTCTCAAAGATTTATAAATGAAAATGGTAAGGAAAGTTCCTTTTTTATCTTTTTCCTTACATAACTTATGAAATAGAGAAACTTTACTGAATATTGTCTCAATAAATGAAAAACATTAAAACCTGGAGGGATATAGTCTAAATATGGTCATGCAATGGATTTTGGATAAGTTTCTAGATCATTTTAGCCATTAAGATTAAGGGTTAATCTCTTGTTCAGCTAATTCTTCTCCCAATCGTTGTAATTAATTTTAATTACATTCAAAAATAATTTTGTAAAAAAACTATGTTGACCATTTGAGAAATTATAAATTAAGATCATTCAAAATATGGATTCTATTTTTAAAAATTAAAATCATATAAGTGATAAATATTAATTTAATATTAATCTCATAGATGATATGGCAATATGGGTTTTTAAAGTAAAAAATGTAGCAAAGTTTTCTATATTTTATATCAAATATTCAAATTTAATTGATCCCAGTGGAATTTATTGGATTAATTTATGTATGATTAATATAATTACAGCTTATAACCAATTTTTGATAATATTAAAGATTATAAATAAATTATAAGACAGAGTATTTTGGAATTAAAATTCAGTGTTTTCACAATTCATCAATGAATGTAACATCAAAAAAAATACTAAAAATACCCCTAACAAAATTTTTATGTTTCTAATTAAAAATTATATTTTATTTTGACATATAAAATTTATAAATGTTCCAAAAAATTTATTTATGGTAGGTTCTCCATTAAAAGGTGGTAAAACTACTTTTATAAAAATATTCGTTTTGTTATGTGCAATATTAGGTTTGTTCTAATATTATGACTATCAAATATATTAGATGAATTTAATAATATTTTATTGAGTTTATAAAATATATATTTAATTAATATAATTCACCAATATTAATAAGATTAATTTATTAGGATAAAATTCCTTTGTGAGCATAAAAGTATTTTTTATAAAAACAATCCTTTATATTCAATTGTTTATTATATTCATTTCTAATTAACTTATTACCAGTGAACTAAACCTTGTATTATCATAATTTAGTTATTTTTTAATAACCATCAATTTGATTCCTAGATTTTATCTTTTTATATTAAATAAAAATATATTTAATAGTATATTATTGTTCAATATAACTCGGTCTTATGTGTTATTCAAGCCATCTAAGAAAGTTATTTTTTCATGTAACATAAGCTTACCAAGGTGTTCTATGTAGATAAAGCGAAAAATTATGTTGTGTATAGTGCACTATTAACATGGTTCTTTTTATAACTCAATCCAAAAATAGTGCTTTAAGAAAACAATTTTTTGTATTGTGTGACATGAACAATATCAAAAAGAATAAATTAATTCAAAAAATATATCATAAAATATTGGGGGGTTATATTCTACCCCATTAAAATGAATTTCACTATAAAAATTTTTATGGTTTTTTATATTTTTAATACTTGAATGTTCCTTTCTAAGAAACCCACATCGTAAAAATAAATATTGATACATCCCTTTAAAAATGAATATTTGGAAATATAACAATAACCTAGAGTAACACGTAACTATTTTACTATATAATAGAACAGGTGGAAAGTGAGAATATAGACTTGATGGAAAAGATTAACTATTAATATGTAGTGATTGAGGTCATCAATAAAAAAAGTTAATGATCATTAGAAAGATGAGGTCCTCAATGTCATAAACCTATGATTATTTAAAATTCCATCAGTTCAGTAAAAATTAAGTAATAAGGAAAAAAAATTCTAGACCATTTTAATAAAGTTGATCAATTAAGAAAAAAGATATACTTTCCTTATTTTCGGAAAAACTCTCCCTTTATTATTCCTTGATCAATTTCCACTTCATCTATTATTTTATGAAATGAAGGTAAATTTTGCATTCTGAAAACATTAGTAGATCCTTAAATGCATAAAGATATTTATAGTTCATTTCAACTATCCTAGAAATAAATTCTTCATAAGTTATTCAATATTCGTATATACACATATTGTGAGATAATACTTAAGTCTCTAAAACCTCGTAAAAAGTTTATCATAAATGATTCGATAAATAGAAACCCTCATAACCATTCCATAAGATAAATGTTCATAATATTAGAAGTAAGTTCATAAAATTTCTAAAAAAACTTAACATTAATCCCCCATATATAATAAATTATCTTTTATTTGTCACATACTGAACATGTGAATACCTTCATCAGGTATTCTCTTGAAACATGAAAATAAACAGAATTACAATAAATATTTAATGATAACATGCATGTTTCCTTCTTCCAATTTTTATTGGATAAATTTCATATATCAATAAAATGTTTTAAACTTCATCCCTAATAGAAAAAATATATTTTTAATAAATCCATTTTCAATTCATAAGAAAACAGAACAATCTAATTTTATTATTCATATAAAAAACATCTTAATCCGAAAATAATTATCCCAACATCATGAACATATTAAGAGTTATCATCCCTTAGTAAAAATATTACCTTTCCACAAAATCATTTTTCTACCTCATTAGTACCATTTAAAATATCCTTTCAAATCTATAATAAAAACTTCTACAAAAAATACTTATATATTTCAGGATTCTTGTAACATAATAATTGAATTCCACAACATAAATACTACATTCATCCTACTTCCTTCTAAAACTATTTACTAATCATTGTCTTATTATTGTGTAACACCCATTTAAAAAACAAATATGAGAAAATAATCATTCATTTTTATTTTTCATCTAAATTTAATCATAATTATAAACAATACTATTATAAAAACACATACCATTCATATGGAATTCAAGGTCTCTTCATTATCAACAGAAAACCATTACTTGAAGTACCTTGTTGATTATCTTCGAGAAATTTACTCTCAAGACATTGTTTTTCATAATTCTCATTAATTCCACCCATAAAACATTCAGCTATTAATAATACCTTAGGGAGGACAATATTTCCATCCATTTCAATAACTTAATTTTTTATTTTCCCTATGCAGTTACATACATTATTTCATTCTTTTCCATAGTCAAAATATCTTCATGTTTCTTTGAGACATTCACTAGGGTGCTTCTTCCCACATTATGGACTTATAGGATAGTTAATATCCTTTCCTCCATTGTCTCCTTTACCCAAACTCTCAACGAACTCCTTCCTGCTCTTCCTTAGTGAGTATAATAGTTGGTTAATGTATACATTTTTAATCATGTTCCATGAAAAATGATTAGGTGTGATCACAACATCATTCACTCCAATAATCATCCCATTTGACATCTCATCAGAAAATTTTCTATCACCCTCAATATTAATCCAGTTCATTATAAGTTCCTCCAATGACTAAAATCCAAAATCACAGTGCGAGAATCACTTATCATAGCGGAAAACCACAAAATCATGAAAAACATTATCTATATGATGTCTAAATCATTATGTCTACTTTTTAATCTATGACACCTTAGATTTATCCTTGGTAATTAATAGTAATCCTAAATATAAATCATTCATGATGGTTTGTAAATATTTTTTTAATTCCCAAAGTATATCACCCCAGGAGTGTCACACTAGGTGCACAGTAAGGCCCGATGTAATGTACCAGGTTACACTCAAGTCAGGCCCTACGCACCTTTTTGGAGTTGAAACTCAAAGGTAAGTCTATTCTAGAACCCCATCCACTTGTAGTATCGAGACATGGATGTATTTCTAGGAAACCACTCACTTATTCCTATTCCAAAATTACATGAAATTTTCTTAAACATTAACTCATCCTTATATTTATCATTAGAGACACCCCAATACATATCCATAGAAATATCTCTAGTGATCTTACTATGGTTTTCTCATCCTAGTTTCCAATGGTTGACCAAACCATTAATTTGATACCAACAATATCAACATAGGATTAACATACATGGATCTTAAATCATTTTTATGAATATTTAACAAATTACAAAATTAAATTCTAGAGGACCATAATAGTTTTGTGCCATTAGAAACATAGAATTTTTTTTCTATTTTGGTGAATTATCTTCAACATCTCCCTTAAAAAACATACCCTTTAGTAATCCTACATGAATCATTTCTTCATAACCTAGGGAAAGGAAACATAAGAAATATGTGTTATGTAATTCTTAATAAGGTTAAATAAATTAAATGAATAGTTAAAACATGAACATAAGGGTACGAAGACAAGGTTATAACATTTTAAGAATACGCCCTCATTATAAAAGATCATAAACATAAGACATGGAATAAAGAATGGATTTTCATAAGACATGAATCATAAGATAGTCAAAAACCAAAACCAAGTTATTATCTCAAAGTCACAATTCATAAAATTTATGGCAATCACATAAACATAGAAAATACTATGTCAAGGATAATGACCAAGACCTTCATAACATGTTAGGATTGGGATAATAACATATGTTCCTTCTTTGGTATTGGGATAACAACCCATGTCCCCTCTAATTTTATAGAAAATTATACAATCCATGTACCCTCATATTTTTTTCTTTGGCTTTAACCCATGTCCCATATTATTTTTAGGGTTGGGCTATAACCCGTGTGCCTACGTATTTTTGGGATTGGGCTACAATCGGGGTACCCATTGAGTGCATAAACCAATTATCATTACCCAATGCATTTTAGGGAGATATTATTCGCACCCATATCATAATTAAATCATAAGTACGTTTTCCACAAGATCATAAGTAGTCAAGTCATAACCCTTTAAGGGAAAAGATTATCAAAAACATGTAATCATATCATAACCTGTGGAAAAGAGATAGATTTCATATTAATTTCATCAATGCATAACCCATGAAAAGAGGAGGGTTTCATTAGAATATAACTCATTAAAAATGAATGGGTTTCCTAAATATCCTTCCATTGATGAAAAAATAATTCATAGAATGAATATGAATGGAACCATTGGAACATTTCCCTATAAATGCATGAGTGACACAAATGGATGTCATCTCTTATTGGGAAAAAATTGGAAGGATGATTTAAAAATATCTAATGAGAAAATAATCCTTTATTCTTTCAAAAATAAATTTTAAAACATAAATACTTTTGGAATTTATTTTCTTAAAAACATATAAAATAATTTTTAGAATGTTTTGAAAATCATTCCTTTGAAAATATATTTAGAACATATACAGAATTATTAAAAAACATATGAAAATATTTTTCATTCAAAATGCCTTTGAAAACATAAAATTTATTCTTTGGAAACCATAAATATTTTTTAAATCCTTTTATTTAAAAATAATCTTAAAATTTCATTTTAGTAACATTTTTTAAAACATTTTTCAAAACATTATTTAGAATGAACTGTGACTTCTGACAGAAATTATAAATAAAGTAGAATATTCTTAAAACATTTTATTAAATATCTTAAGTAACAATGAGTGTGAAAATGGTCCAAATAGATTAATACATCATGAATATACATATTATAAGGAAATTAAAGAGTACTCTTGAGATATAGATAAAAATGTTTCATCTATGGAAGCATGATCATAAACAATACAAACAAATGAAAAGATCGTTTCAATAAAATCTTACCACTTTGTAACCTTGAATCATACTCCACATGTATGAAAATTAAAATAAATGGAGATTAAAAAATAATTAATTTTATTTTATTCATGATATAAAATTTCAACGTCCATTACATTAATCTCATAGGAGAATATAGGTGCATAGCATGGCATGTGTCTCAAAGAAGGGAAATTGAGACAAAATTACATTACCAATTTTCTAATTTTTCAAACATAAATCCCATGAATGAAATATAATGAAATGGATATCTAAATAATCCTAAATTTAATTATAATAATCATAGAATAAGTCCACGGGTATTATAGACATGAAATATAAGAAATATGATGTGAATATGGGTTGTGTCTCATGGAAAATAAATGGGAGATGAGAAAACACTTACTACTTGAATAACTTTAGAGGCATGATCCCCTAGAGATAATAACATAAATTTATAATTTTAAAATCATTAAATAAATTAAATTAATGATATAATATATCATTAGTTACTATATTCACCACACAAAATAATTGGTTGGTGAATATGGAATGTTTCTCGCCTAAATGAAAAGTGAGATGAAATTCCATTACCTAAAGTATTGAATCTAATTTTACTCATTAAAAACTCATGTATAATAAATATATTATTTTTATAAATCATAAAAAAAAACCATATTAATATATCTCATACCATATATTATTTTATTATGACTTTATATTTGTCATTTATTAGCAATACAATGTCAGTATTATGTTTTAAGTAATAATCACTATGTTTTTCTCTTATGTTTTGATTTATTATAATTTTGGTCCTCATAGTTATATCATGATCTCTATAATGTCGTCCATGATAATAATATCATAAATATTTATTATATAATTAATTATTGTTATCAATAATTGATAAAAATATTAAACTAAATACATCGTTAATGGAGATGGTAGGTTGTACGTACGCCTGAAAACTGTTTCTATTTTATTATCATTTTTAAATAAATTAATTAAATAACCGATATATGTTTGCATATAAATAAATAAATATATATATATATATATATGTTTTTATAGACACTAAATGAACATCATAGAAACCATAATGGATGATATACTATAATATGGGTGTTATTTTCCCACAAAATTCAAAGGAATGACAAGGTGGTAAAAACTCGTGGATTGCATGATCCTTCAAGAAAAATTCAATCACTTGACTAAAATAGGGTCACATAAAGGAACTGAGTGCAGTGGATATCCTAAACTACGTCCCATGCATCCCCCTTTAGCAATCCCTTCTCCTTTCGTAACGTCACAGCAGATAAACAATTGGCATGCGGCGGTTGTCGAGTGAGATCCCAAATGTTGTGCAGATTTTCAGTAGCAAGCATCTAACAATCCAACTAAAAAAAATTATAAATTGGTAGGAAAGATGTCAAAAAGTCAGAGGGACATATAAATAATAATGATCAAGTGATGAATCACCAATGGCAGGGGTAATTATCTATTACAAGTTCTATGCAATCTTGCAAGACCCTTATCCTTTGTAGAAAATAAACAATGGAAATAAAAGGGAGGAGGTGGGAGTCTCTTGTAGTCACGGAACCTCATGTGACCACTAAATCCCCCAAAATCTCTTCAAGCCTCCATGATTCCCTAATTAAATGCTCTGATAATCTCGTTGAATCCCTTTGGCATGTCATCCCCATCATGAAAAAGGCATTGGGTATGTCCAACTAAACATGCCCTTCACATTTGTCTCCCTAAGGAAAAAATATGGGTTTGTCTATGAAATTTTTGTGAATATCACATATGATATTTTTGGTCACATGTTGCATCACCAAAAATTATAGTATTTGTCTTTGAAAATATTGGTTCAACCTCACATGATTCTCGACCTTTCTATAAAAACATTTGAATTAAAAGATAGATGAGGAGGAACCAATCGCAGTCATAAAAACTCATGTGATGCGCCAGGGAAGTCTACAAAATGGTCTCACGAGACTCCAAGATGTAATTCCTGGATCTCTCAGAGACCCTCAGTGAACCGACTCTTTCTTTATGAAATGTCCTAGGTAAGGCATCAATCCTCTCTCATATTACTTTCAATAGGAACTTTGATCTTGCGAGGGCCTTTGTAAATGTCAATATGACAATATGGAAGTCCATCAGCACACCCAAAAAAATAAAAAAACCCCATTAATGGGAAATAAACCAATAATGGGGGAGTTGATGAGAGGGAATCACAGTTGCTAAAAATCAAGTGACACACTTGGAGTGTTCCATGGAAACGTCTCATGAAGACACATGGAGCCAGCCCCCTTCAGAGACTCTAAACAATATCAGTGATAGATATGCCGTGAAAATCATTGAACAATCTGGGTAGATAGGCCTATAAATCCCTCACCCAATATTTGGAGAAAAGTGTTGGAAGTTTCACATCCATGCCAATCAACACACCCAAGAACCAGATAGAATTTCTCAAAGTGACTTATCTCGCAACCATCATGTTTTTTTTCAGGTAATATGTCGATGAATAGCTGGAGTGATCATGAACTATGCACAAAGGACTTCAGGTGATCTATGAATGATCACTTTAAGGCCTTCTATAAATATTTGTGAAGAACATTCTGAACATCTGATAGAACATGAAAAACTCAATAGAAATTGATAGTGAATTAATATAAAGAAACCTCATGATAACATGCTTGAAAAAAATATTAAAAGTGGATGATATAAGCAAAAAATTGTTTTACATCCCTCGTGTACCTCACGTGACTCATCAAAGACATGTGATTGAACCATGAAATTTTTCCTAGATCATGCGATGATCCTTCAACATACTACTTGGTTCATGAGAAATCTTTTAGAAATGTTGGAAAAAGGCACATGACCTCATTAGACATGCCACTTTAGTCTCATGAAACTCTTCAGGGCAATCATCTAATCCTTATGATGTTCTTCAGATACAATTCCTAACTCATTTAATATCACCATCTAATTTCAGATAAGTCGCATGGTTGCATCTCGTCATGCCAACTAAGCCCTCAAGATACACTCTTGGAAAGTCCACTGAGACATCTTCTACCCTCCAGGAATGTCAGCCAGATCTCATGATGTCCTTTATGGCTATCATCCAAGACATACGACACCCCCAAGACATTTCATAAAAATTCTCAGGACACCCTCTATGTGTATCATCCAATTTTGTTGATGATACTAGGATTGGTAATCTAAATCATGTGACACCCCTTGATATTTCCATCGGGTCATGAAATGACCTTAGGAATAAACCATTTGAATCTTGAAATGACCTCCAGATAAGTCAAATAGGTCATGAGACACATTTTAGACAAGAACTCCAGATCATAAGGGCATCCCAAAAATGATAACACTATCTATCCTCCTTGTTTAGGTCCTGATCAGAAGGGAATCCTTAGTGCCTAATCCCAGATAAATGGAACTACATTGACTCTATTTATATCCATATTTAGGATATGTAGTACACCACTCCTTTAGTTCTAAATTCAATATAGATCATCCAGGTATACCCCATCATTTATTTACATTATAGACAAGTAATGACTTTGATGACATACCATCACTTAATTCTCACATAGATCTTGGATCACAAGGGATTACGGAGTTGCAATGGTCATATAATATGCACCATGAGCCTCTTAAAATACAAAGGAATCCTCAATGTGTATGCACTGATCTATTGAACTATGAGCACTATGATTCCTTCCAAAACTAAGAAACATAGGATGCCTTCCGAAGAATCATTCCTAAACTATAAATATATATCCACCGTGGTTTGGGTCCCATAAAATCTCTAATTCTTCAACCATTGAGATCCAATCAATCCCATGGGATGATCATTCTACCTCATGCTTCACAGGAATGAGAGTACAAGGGAACTCTAAGAACATTGATTACCTATATAATCAAAAAATTTATGACATCTCTATGATGTTTGGGATCCATATTAAACATCTCAAGGGGTGTCTCAGAGCATCAGCACCATATTTGTAGGAAATGAGACTATCGACATTGTATACCTTGATTCCCACACCGATCATAGATCACATTACCTTAGAGAGTTGTAATAGTCATATCATTCACATCAATAATATCCACCATCTAGGGTAATGATATTATGTAATCCTCGATAAGTTTCCAAATATATTCACCACTGTATAAAGTAATCTTCCATAGGGATATTCCCAATGTCATGATTGAACTATGAGAACTCGGATTCCAACCATAACCAAGATATGTATTCATCCTTTCCAAGTATGAAGATGATATAAATAACTCATTCAAGGAATATCCTTTTAGAAATCTGACATCTCAACAGTTGAAACACAATCATTCCCATAGGCTGATCATTCTACCTCACCCTTGAATGGACTATGAAATAATATGAACTATGGAAACACCAATTCGGTCAATAATAGAGATATGTATGATGTCCCCTAGGGAATAGAGATTCAATTTCTGGTGTCTTGGAGAACCCATATATGTCATGTTCAAATGATGTTAAACATCACATGTTTGATGAACTACAAGGCCTTTGATTTCTTCCATAAGTAGAATACATAGAATTCCTCATAACAACTAAACACCCTCCTCATAATTTTAATAGCCTCCTTGTGTGGTGGAAAATTATTAAGATCATGGTTTTATGACTTAAGAACATAAGAAGATATCAATTAATTTAAACAAATAAATATCCTAAGAAACATACATATAGATTCATAAACTGGAAGCCATCTTTTGCACATATAATAAAATTAACCTAGAGTTGTTTTGTTACAGTAATTGATCTCATATTGGGATTAGGAAAATATTCACAAACATGTATTAAATCAATAAGAGTGTATAAGATTAGGAATCAATTCCCCCCCCCCAAGGGTGCGATGAGCCCAACCATCCATCCTCTCTCCAAATGCAAGTCCATATATCCCACTGGACCTAAAAACCCAAATGGCCACCAACTGTTGTAAAGAATGTTGGTACCCAAATACATATCTGGGAACCATTGGGAGATTCTATGGAAGACATGAAAAATGGTATACCCCACGTAATCAAACTATTAGGAGGACCCCATCCACATTCCTTCTTAATTCGTTGAATCAAAAATGGTGGACCCAAATTCAATCTCTGTAATAACAAAATCATTGGGTTATAATCTGTCCATACATTTTGATTGACCATTATATGCTAACAAAAATAGTTAACCATATGTAAATCTCTCAAATAACAAAATTATTGGGCTATAATCTATCGGAAAATTTTTTGTACCCTCTATTCACAAAAAATGTTCAACTCACTGTGATTATCGAAAATGAATACCGATTGGTTAATCATGCGTTAGGCCACTATGTTTTTCACCTCTACACAAAAAAATCAGTAAGACTGGTATTTTCATTGGTTAGTCCTATATAATTGGAAATTTTATATTTCCATCCTCGCATTGACATGTCCACATGAGCAGAATGGCTAGGTTGTGAAAAATGATATTATATTAGCCATACATCTTTGATTGAGTACATCATTCCGACAATATTACACTAATTAGTAACCTTTTCCCTTGTTGTTTGCATATTGTAGATACTTCTCTCATCAACCACATCCCAACCCAATACAATGTATTCTTCATCTAGTGATTTCTTCCATAAATCGCCTATGGTATTAATCCCCACGAGTCATCATGTGATCTCACCTACTCGACAACACCAACATCAGGTAAAACACACATTGGTTTGGGAGTACCATCGACCAGGTATAATCCCAACAACAAAAGCTACCTATGAGGTCCTCCATGAATGAAAACTGGAGATTCCATATCATCCAGAAAAATATGTAGCTAGGCATGTGGCCCTCATTACGTCTACCAACCACTTTGGGATCCTATCCCTAAAGCAAGACATCCAAAACTTCAATGTCTACTAAAGTTGTCATGAATCCTAATACAGCTCCCATCCGGTTCAAGGGCCACCTGAATGGCTCCTGTCAACCACTGTTGCCAACACCATCTTGATGGTACCCACTAATCATCTGATGAGGGTACCACCTATCCTGATTGCACCTCTAACTCCCATGAAGGGGCAATTAGGAAGGCTCGTAAGGGAGGTAGGCATTGGATATCTAGGAGAGGGATAATATTCCCACTCCTTCTAAGGAAGTCTATTCAAAATATTTTTGCAATATCCAGTAAGAATGAACATATCCCTACTAACTCAAAACATTTATATGGGCATACATTTGTAGAAGTATTGGGGGAACATATCCTTACCCTCGTACATGAAGACCATTGGAATATTGCGGTGGAACAATGATTATAAAAGTGGGCTCATATCCCTTCTTCAATCAAATGTATCTACCAGTATATATTGGATATGGAAGATGTACATTATTTCATCCCAACACACAGTTTTATAAAATGATAATATTGTAACACCCTGATATTTTTGAAATATTTTTTCTGAATTAATTTAATCTTTATTATATTTTTCATTTCATGTAACACTGAAAATAGTTATTTTATATATATCAAAGCACTGAGTTTGTCTAGAGTTATTTGCAATTCCAAGTTAATCATGAAATACACACAATATAGAGGTTTTATTTCTCTATAAGGAACATCGAGGTTAGCTTATGTTACATGAAATATTGTCTTTCCTCAATGGACTTCATAACACGCATTACCTAGTTTTACCAAACAACAAATATATTATTAAATTATTATGATTAAATTTATTAGGACTTAACATAGCTGTTAAGGTAGCAGTTAGGAATAGTATTAACAAAATTGTGATTACCTTTGGTTTACACAAATATAAAATTAATTCATTAGTTATATTTAATGAACGAATTGAATACAATGATAATATTTTCTATAGAAACCTATTTTTATGCTCACAAAGCTGTTTTACCCATATAAATTAATATTATTAAAATTACTGTGTGATAAAAATGTAATATATATATATATATATGTAATTTCTTCAATAAAATATTTTTTATATTCATCCAATAGATTTGATAGGCATAAGATAAGAACAAACCCAATATTACACATAAAACCCTATATTATTATTTAAGTGATTTTTCCGCTTTTTGATGGAGAACCAATTTAACATATAATTTTTTTCAATTTTTAAAATTTTCTATGTCAAAATATATATTATTTTTGAAGTATAAAAATAAAAGTTTGTTAAGGGTTAATAATTTTTATTTTTAGTGAAATTTTATTATTTTAAAGGAATAATGAAAAATAATTAAATTTAACTCAAAACATCCTTTTCATCCAATTTATTAATAAGATTAAATTGTATTTTTAATTGATTTTAAGGTTTAATTAGATCCTTTTTTAACAATATATACAATTTCTGTCATTGGAATCAATATCACATTGACATTTTTCATAAAAAACATATCAATCTTTTGAATGTTTTTACATTAAAAAACACGCATTGTCGTCCTTTCTACGGTATTAAAATTAAATTAATTTCTTGAAAAAATTGTTTTTATAATTTGGAAAAATAGATTACATATTTGGAATAATAATAATTTATTTTTTATAATATGGAAAAATTATTTTTTTCCCAAAAGGGATTAGTGAAATTAATTACAATTAATTACAATGATTAAGGGTAAATTAAACTTAATAAGGGACTGAACCATAACCTTAATGGACAAAAAGACCTATAAGGTTGTTAAAAAGATATTTTCTTGCCATATTTCATCCCTATAATCCCTTTTATCTTCTATTAATAATTATTGGATCCACTTTCAATAAAAAAATGGGGGTGACTTTTCCCTTTTAAAAAAATATTTCAAGAGTGCCACTCCTCCATCATTATAAAAGTCCTCTTCTCCTCCCAATTCCTCACACCCTCAAGAAACTTTTCTTAAAGAAAATTCATAACAAATAACTCCCTAATATTCTTTATTTCCTCATTGAATCCTCCATTCTATATAAATATATCCAAGGAATCCCATTGGTGAAGACAAAAAGGTGTTACCCGATTAAGAGGCAATACCCTCCATCAAACACCATTCTTTTATTTTCTATCTCTAATCCCTCAAATCTTATTAATACATGATTTTATAACAACAAAAGTATAATATATAGACTAATATGTTCTTATTATATGGTTCCCACCTACAAATACACACACATCCATCTAATGGGTAATGAATATATTGTTTACGCGTATGGCTAACTGCCGCTTTACTAAATGATGATTGTTCATTTTTCTATTACCACCTCCAAAGGTTGATTTTATGATGAACAATATATTTATATCTATTAAATATTATTAATATTTTTTCTATAATATTAATTAATTATTTTAAAACACATGTCCTTTTACTTTCCATTTTGTGTTAATAAGATAATTTCGTTTGAGGAAATGTAAACTCACTCCCCCTCAAAGCAATGTAATTCATTCATAGACTACATGGAATGTATTAAGGAAGGGTTTAGTAAATATATATTATATATATTATATAATAAATCTACTATAAAAATTATATATTTACATATATGTATACATATATGTATTTTTCCTTCTTTCTTTTAGCACGATGATTAAACATAAATAGCGTTCATGCGTACGTATGGCTTACCATATCCAATAACAGTGTATTTTGTTTCATACTTATATATTCTAAGGATTATTATATAAAAAATATTATGAACATAAATTATATTTAAATAAAATTTTACACTACGTAAATCATGATATAATTATAAGGACCAATGATAAAACAAATTAATACACATGCAAACAATAAAGCAGATGTTACCAAAAGTGAAACATTAACATAGAATGGTTAACAAGAGAGTAATATAAATATATAATAAAACCATAAATAGTATTAAAAGTAATAATATGTTTCTGATTAATATTTTTAATAGATTTTTATTTATTATACATGAGGTTTGAAAGAGTACGACGAGAGTTAAGACACAATGTAATGGAATTTCATGTCACTTTTTATATCTGTGAGATATAGGCCACATTCAACACTATTTAATTTTATGTGGTGGATATACTATTCATTAATGTGTTAAATTATTCTTATTATTAATTTTATGGTTATTTAATTATCCATTCTATGTTCTATAGTTAATTTTTTTTAGGTTTAAAATGTTTTTTAAGAGTTGTTTGTTTGTTTTGATGGAAAAAGTTTTAGAAATGGTCTACATGATTTGTTATAAGTTTCTATGAAAAAGGTTTTCAATGTGTTTCCATGATTATGTTATAATTATTCGATTATAATTATTATATAAAATATTTTTCATGTGTTTTAATGTTTTGAAAAACATTTTTCAAAGAATAACGTTGGTTTCTTCAAAAAATGTTTTTAAAATACCATTCAAAATTATTTCCCATATATGACAAAATATTTTGATGTTAACCATAAACTTCATGGAAAAGATATAATGGTTCCATTCATATTCTTCTATTAATTGTTTATACTTAATGCCATGGTATTTATGAAACCAATTTCTCATTCACAGGTTATATGTGTATAAAATGGTTTTTTTTAACGGGTTATGTTTTTGATGAAATGATTATGAAACTTGTATCATTTACCACATGTAATGATATGATTACATGATTATGTTTCCCATTTCATTTCATGGGTTAGGATATGATATTTTATGATTTTTTCACATGTATGTATGATTTTATTTTGCGATGGGTGGGACCTATATTTCTTTCCAATGCATTGTGTATATATTTATATCTCATGAGATAGTCAAAGATAGTCTTGGGATTGAACCTTGACAACACAGATGGCCCTGAGAGTTATGCATGACTTCCAAAATGGTATGAGGAGTGAACATACGCTACTAATATGGCCATGGGAGTAAACCATGACTACCAAGATGGTATGGGGTGTGAACCCATACTACTAATATGGTATTGGCAGTGATGCCTTGGCAACCTTGGTAATGATATTATATGATTATGTGTTTTCCACAATTGCATATTGTATTCCTATGTTATTATTTCATGGATTATTTTCTTTATTTCCTTCTGATTCATGCCTTAAGAACATTCTTGATTTATTACATGATTCATGTTTATGATATTTCATATGTAGGGTATGGTATTCAAATGTTTTGATCATGTTCTCATACTGTTATTCTCATGTGTATGCTTATATGTATCCCTTGCTTGCCCTTACTGCACATATGAACTCACCCATTTTTATGTATCCTTCCCCATGTTATGAAGATATATATTATGTATGATATTTCAAAGAAGTTTTCTATTCAAGAAGAATCTACTAGGAGATAATGTTTCCAACTTATTTACTAGTGTTCGCATTTCAATGTTTACAAAGACACTAGAATAATATGATATTTTAGGTTTCTATTTGAATTATGTTTTAAGTATTCTTTAAAAATAATGTAACTTCAAATTTCATTGGTATTGGGTTTTTTATGTTGGTATCAAAGAAGAGGATATGTTATCCTTTAAGATCTGTGATGATAAAACCTTATGAAGAACTCTGGTGACATGTATTTAGATAAACATAAGGATATAAAAAAGTATATGAAAATATCTTGGATGTTTGGTATATTATAGAGTGAGTTGTTTCATAGAAGTATATCCCTCTATAGATACTACAAGTGGATATTTCTCTGGCACAGATGTACTGAGGTGTAATAACTCCGAAAAGATGCCATGGGCCAGACTCAACATAATCTGGCACACAACTACAGGCCTTATTGCACACCTGGTTTGACACTCCTAGGGGATGTGCTTTGAGAATTCATAGACTCTCCATTAAACGTTCTAAAGGATTTTAATATACTATTACTATGAATAGCCTATTATAAACCTAATGTTTCATCAATTAAAAGTTAGGTGTCATGATTTAGACATATTATAAGTAATATTTCATGATGATGTGGTTTTTTTGTATGTGTTTTGAACCCCATGCTTTCTGGTTTTAGTTAATGGATTACAATAGAAGGAACTAGGTTAAAATTTTGTCTGATGGGAAATCAGGTGATTATAAACAACGATATTGGATAATGATTACAGAAAAAGATATTGTGATTATTCTTAGTCATCTATCTTGATATATTATTAAAAAGGTAAAATTTGGAGAATTACTAACACTCCTTATAAGAAGAAGATGGATTTTTATAAATTCTAAAATACTAAGGAGCATAAAGGATAGAAAATTTGGTGTCCAACATGTCAAGAATAAGGGAATAAAAACCCTGAGTAATACCTCAAAGGGATGGTAAGATGTTATCACTGTGGGAAAAGTGTCAAAGGTGTTGAATTGTCATCAATTTAAATTTCTAATATGCAGAGGGAACGAGAATTACCAACTCAATGCCCACAAATAAGAATCTACTTCCATACTAAGGAAGGAATTATTCTATTCCAGCCTTTAAAGTGGAAGTATTGATGTATTTATGTAATTGGATTCCATAATTATGAATGGTGAGTTAGATAGGGATTTTTTAGTTTATGTTTTTTTCTAATGATTTTCAATAATGTGTTGAATAGTTATAACAAAGAAGAATAGAGTCTTGATGACAAGGTAATATTCAATGGAAGCACAAGATTAAGGGAAAGATAATCCTTAACGTGTTCTTAATGTTAAGATAATTATTTTTAGATAAGTGACATGTTGGATATAAATAATTTATTTTAATGGTACTGATTACCTAGGATTTTATTATTGACTGGTTGAAAAAGTGGTCTATGTCATTAAGGATGGTGTTTAAAACTTCATGGATTTAAGGAATATATACAATGACCTTCATAATAAGGATGCATTCGTTTTTTCTATATTTATTTATTAAATCCATGTCATTACCATGTTTTAAGTGAATACATGATGAGGGTATTCAGATGTTTGGAGTGTAAAAACAAAGAGCTACTTTGGAATAAATTGGCGATCAATGATATGCTGATTTCATGGATTTCTCTATAATTTTTTGATTTTTTTGAAATTTTTATATGGTTAACCATTTATGGATTGTTTAAGTTAAACATAAGAAGATGTTTTTATGAATTGAGGTTGTATTTCAAACACTACTTAAAAGTCTACATGTGATTAACCTTATTTCAAGGATGTCCATCATATTTATGTTGGAAATTATATTGGTGTCCTTTTAGATAACTACATACTTTATGAAGGGTGATATCCAATAATTTTTGGCATGGATATAGGACTTGAATCCATGATTGAAGGATGATAAGGGATTTCTGCCTACCACTAGCCTATGTAATGTTATAGTTAATGATTAATAATTTCTGATGAATAAATATTAATGGTGAATAAGAAGTATTAATTTTTATGTTTAGAGATAACATTGTTAATCATTTTTATTTTGAATAATATTTAGATACAAATAATTAAACATTTAAATTTGTATGGGCTTTAATATATGATCAAAGTGAATTTTATTGTTTCCAGCATCAAAGTTATTTTTCGAACATCCATTACATGATGTAATGGTAGAAATAGAAATTGATAGAACACAACCAAATAATCAATTTTTTTACATAAATATATAAAGTATGTATATTTCAATATTATTTGGTTAATAAAATAATTACTTAAAGTTAGTAAAATGATCAAAAAGAAATATTGTCCAAATATCTTAATTTTTTTGAGCTGATGGAATTTTAAATCATCACAGATTTACAAATTTGAGGCCCTCATATTTTTGATGATCACTCACTTTCATGTGATTGATGACCTCAATCACTCCCTATAAATTTTTTTGCTTCTTCTAAAAATCCATATTTTCACTTTCCACCTATGTTCACAAATGTGTAAACCTTTTTATGAGTTAATTTGTGTAACTGTTATGTTTTCAACATCTCTTTTTTAAAGGAAGTTTCACTATTCATTTTTATGAGGTAGTTTTTGGTGAAAGTAAATATCAAGTATCAAACCTTTAGTAAAATAGATGTATTTCATGTGTAAAATTCAGTTTATGGGGGGTATAATATACCACCCTGAGATTTTGTGAAATATTTTTTTCCAATTAATTTAATCTTTTTTATATTTTTCATTTCACGCAACACTGAAAATAGTTATATTATATTTATTAAATCACTAAATTTATGTTATGTTTTATAAAATTCTATTTTAATCATTCAAAAAAACAATATATATTTTATATTTCCCTATATCTAACAATGAGTTTTTCTTATGTTACACGCAAATTTGTCTTTCTTCAATGGAATGTATAACACACACAAACGACTTTTACCAAACAACAATATATTATTAAAATATTATTATTAAACATATCAAGACATAAAATTGATGTTAAGTTAGAGGTTATGAATAGTATTAACTAACTTATGAAAATATATGGTTTACGGAAATTTAAAATGAATTCATTATTTACAATGAATATAAGAACCAATTGAATATATAGGGAATATTTTTATAGCATACTATTTTTAGGATAACATAGATATTTTACCCAGATATATTAAATTAATGAAAATTAGAAACTGTTATTAATGAATTAAATATTATATATTCAATAAAATATTTTTATATTTATAAAATAGGTTCGATAGGCATAAGATAAGAACAACCCCAATATCACACATAAAACCCTATATTTTTATTAAGGCACTTTTACAGACATTTGATGGTGAACCTATCTCAAATATAAATTTTGGTACTTTATTAAATTTTTATGTCAAAATAATCATAGTTTTTGAAATCAAAACATAAAACATAGTTTAGGGTTATTTTTTAGTATTTTCTTGTGATGGTTCAATTTTTAAAATGAATGGAGGAAAATAACGAAATTTAACACAAAAATGTATTTCTATATAATTTATTTTTAAGGATAAATTACATTTTCAATTTATTTAAGGTGTAATTAGATAAAAAATTTATCAATTTATCCAGATTATCTCATTGGAATCAATTTCACATTGAAATGGGTTGTAAGAACATAATAAACTTTGGAAAATTTTAACGTCAAGATCTCGCATTGTCATCTCGTCTACAAGATTAAATTTAAATTAATTTATATCCCTTATATATTAAAAATTTGGAAAAATGTATTCCATATTTTTAATAATCATTATTTTTAATTTTTAATAATTTCAAAAAATTATTTTTACCAAATAAATTATTGAAATCAATTAAAATGAATTACAATGATTATGGATAAATTAAGCTCAATAAGGGACTAAACCATAACCATATACACCAAAACAACCAATACACTTGTCCAAATTCTATTAGCTCTCTAAATTTCTACCCAACCCCCCTTGGACCGATATTTAAAAAATATTGGATCCAATTTCAAAAAAAATGTGGATGGGGTTTCCCTTTTCCAAAAAAATATTACATGAGTGCCACTCCTCCTCAATTATAAAAGGCCTCCTCTCCTCCCACTTCCTCAACCTCTTATTCCACTTTTACATAACCAGAATATTCCCAAAAAAACTCCCAAACATCCCTCACTTCCTCTATTAAGTTTTACTTGGGAGTAAGAACTTACATGGAAGACCTTTGGTGCAAACCAAAAAGAGATACCTTGTTAAATGGTAACACCCTCCCTCAAACTCATTTATTTTTATTTTCTTTCTCCACTCACTCAATTATTTTTTTGACTTGATTTTATAAAAACACTAGTATCCACAGTATAATTGGATTTTTTATGCTATTATTTTTACCTACACATACACACACTCCCATATAATGTGTAATGAACATACTATTTACATGTATAAGGAACTACCACCTAACTAAATTATTTTTTGTTTTTCCTTTAATGTCTATCATGGTGTATATTATAATGTAAATTCAATTTATTTATGTTATATTTATTAATTTTTATGTAATTATGATTATTTAATTAATTTACAACACATTTCTTTATACTTTACATTTCTTGTTAATATGATAATTTTTTTTGAGGCAACATTGACTACCTCCCACTCAAAGCTATGTGATTCATTCATTCACTACATTGATTTTATTAAGGATAGATTTAGTGAATTTATATGATATATATGGAATAATAAATATATTTCAATAATGATATATTTACATAAACATACATTATTTATTTTCCTTTCTTTCTTTCAATACGACAATTAAACAGATTTAGCGTTCATGCGTACATATGTCTTACCATCTCTGTAAAAAGTTTCTTCTATTTCATACAGATATATTCTAGGGATTTTTAAAATAAAAATATACTTAACATAAATTATATTTAAATAATCGTTTAAATTCTATAAATAATTCTATTTGTATAAATTCCAATGATATAAAAAAATTAGACACATGTGAAATACAAAGAAGATATTTACCGAAGTGAAACCTTAATGTAAAATTATTTAAAAAATGGGTAATATAAATCCATAATAATACAATATACATTATTATAAGTTTTAATATAGTTAGTTGATATATTTATATTAAATTTCTGTTTATTATATATGAGGTCAGAGTGAGTACAATGAGAGTTAAGACACAAGGTAATGGAATTTCATCTCACTTTTTATATCTATGAGATACATGCCATGTTCACCACTCATTTCATTTGTGTGGTGTATGTAATGATCAGGAATGTATTCTATGATTATTCTTATTAAATTTACAGGTATTTACATATCCATTATTTGTTATTTATTTAATGGATTTTATGTTTCAAATGGTTGTTTAAAAGTAATTTTTATGTTTTCATGGAAAATGATATTGAAATATCTTTTAAGATTCTTTATAGGTTTTAGAGTAAAAAGGGGTTTTCAATGTGTTTTCAAGAATTTTTTATAATTATTAAAGTTTATTTTTAATGAAAGAAATTTTCTAAAGGTTTTACGTTATAAAAATATTTTTTCAAAGAGCTAGTATATTTTTCTCAATAAATGTTTTTAAAAGATATTTCCAAAAAATTTCCCAACTAAGATAACATTCATTGATCTTACTCATTCCTTTCATGGAAGTGGTTGAAAGGTTCCATTCATATTTTTTCTATTAATGGTTTATTCTTGATGGAATGGTCTTTATAAAACCCATTTCTATTTCACATGTTATATGCTTATGAATTCCATTTTTCTTTCATGAGATATGTTTTTGATGAAATTGTTAGGAAACCTGTATCTTTTCTATATGTTATGTTAGTATTACTTGTTTAGGATACTCAATTATTTTAATTGGTTAATGATATGATTATTTATGATTTTTGGAAAATATATGCATGATTTCATTTTGAGATGTTTTTTACCTATATCTTTATCCAATGCATTGGGTAATGATTTATATCTCATGAGATGGACAAATATGGTATTAGGAGTGAACCTTGACTGTTAAGATGGAAAGGGAGTGAACCATGACTACCAAGATTTTATGATAAGTGAAATCATGCTATTAATATGGAAAAGGGGGTGGACCATGAATACCACGATTATATGGGGAGTGAACACATACAACTAAGTGGGTCTTGGAAGTGATGCATTGGCTTCTAGGGAAATCATATTATATGATTTTGTGCTTCCCACAATTCCATATATTATTCCTATGTTATGATTTAATTGATTATTTTATTTTATTTTCCTATGATGAATTCCTTAGGAACTATTAATATTTATTCCATGATTCATTTTTATTATCTTTGATATGCAGGGTATGATCTTAAAATGTTTTGATAACATTATCATACTCCTATGCTCATGTTTATTCTTACATGTATCCTTTATTTACCCTTAATAAGCATCTAAGCTCACCTATTTTTATGTGTCCTTATTCATATGATGAATATATGTACTAACAATGATGTTTCAATTAAGGTAGATTTTAAATAAGAACCTTTTGGGAGATATTATAGCTCACTTTTGTACCATTGTTCATGTTTCCATGTTTCCAAATGCACTTGAATAGTATGGTCTTTCGATGTCTATTTGAATAACTTTTTATGTATTGTAAGATAATTATTTAACGAACTAGTACATTAATATTATTTCATTATAAATTTATTTTAGAAATTGATGATTAACTCTATTAGTATAATCTAGAACTATTATAGATAAAGAGTTAGGTGCATATTCCAAATCCTATAGTCAGGATAACTCAGCACTCTGATCATCTTGAACAAGTGGATGCATTGGAGAATTTTCCCATTATTTCTCCTCACTAGAAATATTATAATCATATTCTGATAATGTTTGAGGAAATAGACTTGGATCATACTCATGTTCCCACCAGGGATCACTAGGTGAGAATGAATCATACCTCGAGATAGGGATACATGCCTATTTTAAATGTCCAGGAGAAAATTCCAAATCTCAAGGATCAACCTCATATAATAATCCGAGATAGGGTTCACTATGTGATAGGGGCACAAGTCTCAGGATAGTCTCATGTTCCTATCAAATAATTCATACTAAATACAATAAACAATGATGATTAAGAACATACCCCCATTCTGGTTATGGATAACCAAGTGATTTTGAAACATGCCTCGGGATAGGCTCAAATTCCATGCCTCAAATACTCGTAGAATATTCCAATATATCACTGAATCTATGTTCATATTCCTAAACATTCCAACAAATGACTGGGCCAACGTCATTCTAAGGAAACACTAGATGAGTCTCATCTCCCTCCCCCCATTCCAAAGGTCTGTCGGAACATTTCAGTGGGGAATGTATATTCAGAACATACTCAAATTCATGTTCCAAATAGGGCCCAAAATGTGATAGCGACACATGCCTTGGGTAAGGCTCATAATACTTTCAAGATAGACCAGTGGAATATCCCAAAGGCTTCACATTGGGCACATAATCCTTTCTTGACTAGGTCTCACCAAGTGAAAATGTCACATGCCTCAGGATGAGATCATAACCGTGTCATTTATTAGATATCTCATTGGACAATACCAAAATCTTCTCAGTAGAGAAATCATAATTTTTCATTATCTAAGTGTTATATACATGTTCTAGAAACCATTATACAATATGATCATATCCCTATACAATCCCAAATGCCATTTAGCATATTCTGATCATGATATAGAACATGTCCCATTTTCCAAATATGCTCAATGAAAATGTCCTTAAGGTTGTTTGAGACATATACTCAACACCATAAGATTCTATTATCCTTCTATCAAATTGGAAGAAGAATTAATTAATTATATCCATAGTCCTCTCAGTGGGAGTGTGTAAATGGATCATAGGGTCTTTACTTTTGACATCCACTGTGGTCGAACTCCCCATGGTGAAACCTACCCTGGATAAGGAAATACTTCCCTTTCTTAAATACCTCAGTATATAAAGGTGTCCCAAACACTAAAACCTTCTTTTAAGGAGGTTCTCAAAACATCAGGTTCAATTTTATATGGATCCCCAATCAATTTCTTGTAGCACTCCACTCACTTCAATAGGTGACCATCAGAGCCATATTTTAGGTTCTGGTCGGATGGTGGTATATAAATCTAATGAATAGGAGGTTTACATTGAAATATGGAGATAGTTAGCTATAAAATACCAACCCATCATGCTTCTTCCCCTATCGACATATAGTTATGAGATCCTAGTTGAGATAGAAAATTATTTCATTCCTTATCTATGAAAAAATATATGGGCTTCTCATCAGCGATTGAAGGATATACACATTCCTTATCTAGTATATAATGGTCTCCTTCAGACCATCAAAATATTCTTTTGTGAGATGGATATGGCTGCTATATCCATGGCTCAAGAGCCAAAACTGGAAAATCGCATCTCAAATTTGCAACATGCTTTCTAGCATTGAATCACCACCATTTGGTAGCTGATCTATGAATCCATGTAATAAATATGTATTCTATGTGGTGGATAGTATAGATAATTACACTTTTAAACACCCCTAGAACAATAGAACCCCTCATATATGAAATCCTATAGTGTTGTAGCCTCTAAAAAATCAAGGTTATGGGTATCACTGTGGCTGGTTGGTCACTAAAATGGAATTCTCCAACCTCAAACGATTCCTAGACATCATTAACGGAGGGAGAGGAAAGCTTACATAAATTCAAATTGGGCCTCTTTAAGAAGTGAGAATTCATTTTGGATGTGGAGAATGGTGTTCTGATCACACAGAAAACTTCCCAAGATGAATGGTTATAATTATGAACATCCATCACACCCATCTCCAACGTGAACATAGTTGTGCCACAAAAAAATGATCCATAATAATAGCTGCAATAATAGCCATCCAGGAGTGGACACAGCTCATTGGGTCTTGAGAGTATCTGCCCCTCCCTCCATATATCGAATTTTCAATTCCTTAGAAGAATCAGGACACATCTGCATTAGCTACAAGAAAACCCTGGACCACAAGACTAGTGGAATTTATATCTCAATCACCATATCTATTTTTATCATCCCTAATATGATCCTAGGTACATCAATTTTATTCTAGATCATCCCCACCCCACTCGTATAGGGGAATTTTTATCTTCGTTTTTGTCAAGGGAGTCCTAAAATCCCATATAGGAATCATTGGATCTTCATCAACCAGACAAGTGAATGCCAATTTCGGCACTATGTAACCCCACCATACAAGGTTGGGAATACTTTCATCATCATCGTAATCACCATAGAGATTATCAATCTCCACTAGGTTATAAGGAAACAATCAATGGTCAGCATCCCACTGATTCCTCCCACCATAAGAAAACCCACTATTGGTCGATGAATTCTTATATATAATGATTCGAAAATCCCTTCAGGTCACCATTCTTAAACATATATGGTAGGAGCATACAATGAAGGCTATGATACACCGCCCATATGACAATCCAAAATGGATCAATATGTCCAAGGGTTCGAATAATGACCATTATGAAATCTATGAAGAATCATCCAATTGTGTCAAAAGAAATTTCCTGAACACCATTGCCTGATATGCCACATTCAATGTTTTCTATATCAAAATTATATACATTGAGAAAGATGCAAATTCATAGGGGTGTGACACTGAAAATATAGCCTGAGAGGAGGGTGACCTTAATACACTAAATGAGTCCGCACACTCCCAGAATAAGAGATGGAACAAAAATTTAGCTCTTGTAAATAAAGAGTGTCTACCTCCCATGTGAAATAGAAAAAATTAAAAAAGGAAATGTGTGACTAAATCCCAATAACCATCTAGAAGATTCGATATCCCTTCCATGAAGGAACAGTTTTCACATTATGTGAGTGAAATAAAAACTCTCTTAAAACTCGATGAGGAGATACTCAAGGAAAAAATTCATATTTGGTATCATCTTTAGGTAGATAAGAATATTCTTCCTCATATATACAACCTTCAACAAAGAGTTATTTCTAAGTATAATATTGGCTCTCGATCTAGCCAGCCAGTCTATATAAATGGGGAAGTCAAAAATGATTGTGGAATCCCTCCATAATGGCTATAGCCTATCCCTCTCTAGAGTAATCATTCCATCATAGGAATAGTATAAAATCAGTGGGAGTAATATGTGCGGACACCATATAAACCCACCCCCACTCTATATAGATGTGTGTTGGGTTAGACAGTAGTTCCCCTGGAGTTGCATAATGCCAACGAGTCCCTGACTACTCGAATGGAAGCCACGGAATGGTGACGTGAACCTGTATAGTCTGAGAAGAATCCACTTTCAAAATAGGTGGATGACACTTTTCCTCCACAAAATGTCCAAAAACCTATAATCTCTATCATTAACAATGCAGGTGATGCTGAACAACATCTCGCACACTCTATATCATGATGGTGGCTGATGATGGGCCTTAGGGATCAACATGATGCAATGAAGGTGAGGTATTTTATAAAAAATCTTATAGGGACAGAATTATATTGGTACAAAATCATGCCACCAGGATTTATTGCAGGATTATAAGACCTTTTTGTCAGTTCCTTTATCAATTGATCATTACGCTGAGGAAAACACTGATCACAGACTAGAAGAACTAAAAATAATGAGATAATAAGAGGGTGTCCGAATTTATAGATATATGTAGGGGTTTAACCTATCTTCTCATCATCCCTCTCTCATATGAGAAAATGATGGAATTAAATTATAAAAATATTTAGGATGAGTTTCGGACACCTCTAATCCCCATGAAGTATCCAAGTGGGTTCCATGTGTTCACTGAAATGGTACAATACATTGAGAAATACATTTAGTGAACCTGATCCAAAACTCGAATCATCCCCCCCAACATAAGAGGAAAATCAATCCAAATATATATTTGTATATTTCACTCTCAAAGACATAGTGGTTGCCCATCCAAACACCTAGGCAAGCCTGGAACCGCCCATCACCTCTTCTCGAGCAACAATAACCAGAGAATCACCCATATCTAGAAGAACATATAAATCAGGTTCTCTTGGGATTTTATGGAAGGATGAAAAAATAATACTCCTATAAAAATTAACAAGTCCCTGGTTATTTCTTTATGGACATGGACATCAACCTTCTCACACTACCAAAGCCCAAGAAGACTGATGAGGTCAACCCCATCGACCCTCCTGATTACTTCCCCTTTCATTGAATATTGGGACATAATATCTAGAAATGATTAATCATTAAAGACACCCTTCATGTAATGATCAACTTTTTATAGGTGGTATTATATGACTCCTTATAGTAGGTGGTCTGTATAATCATTTCCCTTCTAGAAAAAGAAGTATATTGGTAGTAAGTATCGTCTAGGAATGCAGAAAAATTTGATAACTAGATGATTCAAGAAAAATTGATTGATCTCATGCCAATATGAAATCATAGTTTCTAAAACATACAATAGACCCCCCCCCCTCCCAAAAAAAGAAAACATAAAATATTCTTCCCACAATTTTGTGTGACCCTAGAAAGTAGGAAGAAATAAAGGAGGAAGTCATATTCTTCTCCAAAAAAATCCCAAACTCTTGTACATTTCTTCCCTGTAACATCAGCTGAATGGGAACTACCCCGCCATATGGAATCCTTGTTGGATCAAGATATATTATTCTGTTCTATCCATTTGATAAACTTGGAATTCCCCTTCTTCAATGATGAATATTCCAGCTGAAAATGAGTTTTCCACACATAACCATGGAACAGGAGGCCTAATGGGATAGAACTGAAAAAAATGGGACATCACATACATTGTAGGACCTGATATTCTAGTCATTTTATGTGGAAAACATATATGAAATGTATAATCATATTAAATCACTATAGTAGTCCCAAAAGCGGCCGAGAGTTTACCCAGATCCCTCCAGTAGTAGTCCTCACCCAATTTTCTTGCATGAATACCTAGTAAGGGTTCAATTGTCCAATCATCCCACGAAATAATGAATGTTGATGTGACCCAAAACACTGGAATTATATATTCCATAAACTAAGACATAATCACCAGGCCCATCCACCTAAAATTCCTCAAATCTTGAACTGCATTCCTAGGTGCTTCACCATAACGGGAAACATTGACCATTTCCAGAAATGTTTGATGTTATGAAACAACAATCCATTATCCCAAACAAAATCTCAGCCCATGATGTGATCCATCTTTCAAATGATCTTAGTGAGGCACTTGTTGTAGCCCACCAGATCCGACATGAGTTCGAGATAGAAGTCTATATATCAAGGGTATATAGATTTTATACCATGTCATTAGAATGCCCTGATTCTATCCCATTCATCAACCATGATTAGGAAAAGGTCATTAAAGAGAACATCATGCCCCAATATGTTTCTTGTAGACTAAATAATGTAAATTTTCAAAGGTCACTGATTGATAATGGTTCCGAAATAAATCTCATCCCATTTCAAACCCTATGAAGTTTGAGATATGGATATGGAGATTTGTTTCCTACAAAGAGGACCATTAAAGGGTTTGATAAGCATGAGAAAAAGACCTCTTGAGAAGATCAAACTCAATTCCTAGTTTAGGTATCTCACATATAACACTGGGTTTATAGTTATCCAATAGGAAAACACATATAATGTTCTACTTCAAAGGCTTTGTCACTATAGAAAAATGGTGGTACCGTCAATATTACATAATTTTTTGATGTACCCCATTGAAGGAAAAGTTAGAATAATGCATTGTGATAGAACCCAATTTGAGACTTGAATATCCACATATGTTGAAGCATATTTCTAAAATAATGGAGTCAAGAAACTAATAAAAGATGATGATACACTAGTTGGATCTCCAAATTGATTGGGGGGACATTCATGTGAATCCCTATAGTATGCACGATAATAACTATGTGATTCACCTAAATCTAGTTGATTTGATAGACATGACCCAGGATATCCAAGAACCTTCAGTCCCCAGTGATTGTGTAAAAAAATTTAGTGTAAGAATATCTCTTTGATGACTCAAATAGTAATGTATGATGAAGTCTATTCTAACAGCTCCCCTCTCCTTAATAGTGATAGAGAATCCCGAAGATTTCCGTCTTCACATGAAAATCTCTCCACATACTCTTAAATGCTGGAGTATGAGGATATCCTTCGGAATGCCACTCCAGGATTCGAGGAAGGAATATCCACTATCATATATGAGCTCATAAAAATAAATGTAAGATAGAAAAAGACATGAGACCTACTAGTATTACTAACAGCATTCCCCTATTAGAGCATGATATGTACATCACATTTATAAATTTCTATTGATATGTGTTCCATTAAAACTACACAGAAACACCCACACCGAATCTAGGTGTGGCTACACACCATATCAGACTTCCCAATCGGCATTGAGGCTTTAAGTAGAAAAACAGGAGGATGCACCCCTCTAATTCCACGAATGTAGAGGTTGTGGTGGACATGTTGATAAAATCAAACTTTATCTGACATTAAAATACCTGATATATATTTCCAACACTATCCCCATCTAGAAGTAGAATGGGTATATTAGAGTCTAGATCGATTTTAGCGGCCATTATAGATATTTACCAAAGTAAGACTCCCCATTTCTAATGAAATAACTCTTTATCAATGAAAATGTTGGATTCTAAGCACTTTCCTTCATTGATGAGTATTCAGTGTAAAATTGTATATGATGTAACCTAAAAATGAAGAATACACTAAATTCAGAGAGCTTTATAAGATATTTTTCTATCAGTTCATACCCTTTTTTTTAAGAATGTTGGAACCACATATGAACACTCCATGAATCATATCATTAAGTCATTACAGAAAAATATATCCACATGCATTGTCAATGTCCTAGTTATTAAATCACGACAGTGATGTGATAACTTCGAAGATCACTAGATAGTCTTTAACAAGATATGACAGAATTGTTTGAAGTTGAATCCTTTAAAATGTGACTTCGGTGTTACGTCAAAGATTTTCCTTGTATTTTTGGTATGCCAATGCAGCATTGAGGTTGACCAGAAGAAGACTATACAAATTTTAGACATGTCACCACCAATAAATCTCAATGAACTATGGGGACTCCATGGTAACCCCACCAAAATTGGTTGATTCATATAAAACCTTCCTAGAAAATCTATTCCCTTTACCAGTCAAATGAATAATGGAATCACCTATCAATGGGAAAAAGGACATTCAAAAATCCATAAAAAGACTCAAGTGGTGCATATTGCACCCACTGGTCCTGATACATCTAGTGGAATGGAGGCAACACATCTTATATGTGGCCTCTATGGAATTCTCACTGGGAAACCCCCTCACTTTGAAGAAGGAAGCAGGGAGCAAGAACAGTCCTTAATACCTCTTCTAGGCGATTCTAGGTAATAAGAAAACACATTCTAAGGTCAGGAAGAAGCACTTGTAGTAAATAGATTATGAATTTATTGCATCACTAGAAACTCCACCTCATTTCTCATATTTATCTTCTCAAGTACATCCTTGGCCTTCATATGTTGACTGGGAACTTGGCACGATGCGAAGCCATTCTTAAGCAATAAAAAATTAAGTTTATATCATAGATGTTAGTGAAAGGGAAGGATATGGATGATTTATTTACATCACATATATCCCTAGAAAATATATATGTGTACATAGAGATTTTAGATGAAGAGGTCTTCCATGCCCATGATACTCGCCGCACACAGGAGAACAATTTTGATGTTGCCTCCCAAAGCACTATCAGTACAAGGATAGAAAACTCAAAACTCAATAAGGTGGGTCTTGTTATTGTATTTGCCTCTCCAGAATTATTTTTTTATCTTGAACCTTTCTCACTATCTTAAGGCTTCACAAATAATGAGGGAGAATATAATTCTCTCATCACTGTATTGGAACTAGCCCTACAACTACACTTAGCCTACCTAAGTATCAAAGGGGAGTTAGAATTGGTGATAAATCTTGATAAGGGTGAATATTATATTAAAAAGGACAAATTGGACCCCCCTTGTTGGCTATTTTAGGGTATTGATGGAAGAATTACATGTTGACCCAATATTGCCTCAATGTTCCCCAATCACATAATGCTCGCATCAATTCACTGGATGATGTATCCACTGTCCTCGTCGACCCTGATCATGAGGATGAAATATTCTATATCACACATCAAATAATGGTCACATCAATCATAATATGTGATGTGGAGTAAATAAATTAGGTCAATACTCCCATAGATCATGGTGAACCAATGACTACTCCTGGATGGATGGGGCCCATAAATGATTAACTCAATAACATGATTCTCTTGATACATTGAGCTGGGAGAGAATAGATTTAGCACCGTACAGTGAACTTCACATTTTAAGATGGTCTAAATGGGCCAAAAGTCCTCTAAAATGTGTATTTGATGGAATCCTCTTTGGTTTCATAACATAAGAAGAAATATTCTCCACCATGGAAGAATTCCATGTAGGCTCATGTAGCTCCCATCAATCTGGAACTAGGATCTCCCAAAAAATCAAGAGGATGAAATATTATAGGAAAACCATGATACAAGACTTAGTGGAATTCACTAGGGGATTTAATTCATGCCATATTAATGGGAAATCAATCCATCAGCCCCTAGAATTACTATATATAGCTAAGTATTCCTGGTTGTTTTCTGTATGTGGAATGGATGTTGTGGGGCCATATCCCCAAGCCCCAAGTAAGAAATCCAATTATATCCTTATCACTACAAAATTATTTACCAAATGGTCTGATGTGATACCCCTCAAGTATGTTAGGATGAATAATATCATCAACTCCTTGAAGTCCCATATCATCACCACGTTTGGGTTCCCTCACCCAATATTGATGGAAAATGAGACAAATTTTTGTTCCAAATATTTTAATAAGTGGTACTAAGGGTACAATATCAACTCCAATCACTCATCTCACTATCATGCTATGGAAAAAGGATAGATAGAGGACTTCATTAAGACTTTATCAAATATATTATTGATGTTTTTAAAAATTGATAAGAAGTCTTGGTTGGAAAATATTCCATATGCCTTGTGGGCCTACTATACCTCCACGTATACCACCATACCAGTGATGACATACTCATTGGTTTATAGGACCGAGTTTAGATTACCCATAAAAGTCCATTTTAATTAACTATAATTATCCATTTAAGGAAAAATCTCAAATGATAAAAAATCTCAAAAGAGGCTGGTGAATTGGAATGGCTGGATGGGAATAGGTTGCACACATTTCAAAACCTCAAAGTAAATCATAATTGGATTGTGTGAGCCTTCAATAAAATGGTTTTTCTTTATTAATTTCTCCTTGGAGAACTAATACTATCTCTAAACACTCTAATGAAACTAGGGAAGAAGCCTCCGAAGATGGAACCCTGATGGGAAGGGCCTTATATAATACATAATTTCTATCATAATGGAAATTACACATTGGTTGTAATAGATGGGGAGAGTTTCACACCCCACACCAATATGAGGTTTTTCATGAAATACTTTTCATAGTCATCACCATGGGCATCCAGATCAGAGTTTTCCACACCATTCACCCTAACTATATGAAATTAAACTTTACATAGTTCAACCTAAAAACATGAAATTTAATGGTACAAAGATCATCCTAAACACATGATGTTAATATATACAGAGCTTATCCTATCCAAATTGTGTTAAACTATATAGATACATCTTATAATCAAGATGTTAAACAACATGGAATCTTGAATACTTACTTCATGACAAAAAAACATAAAAGAACAATAACATCCATCTTAATCCACATCAATTCACCCACATACTTACCACAAGATGATAAAATACATTGGTGTCTAAGATATACATATAGATTGATTGTCATTTCCCATGAGACATGTACGGAAACCTGAATCCTATATCTTGGTATAGCCACCACATTATACAAAAATACCATGTCATACTTTTAAATGACACTGTAATGTGAGAGGAACCCTTACCATTCCTTGTTTCTCACTCGAAGAATAACTCACATGTTCTTTGGAGTATCAGTAAGGGATTCCCATAGGAAACATGGAAATATTTCTTTCAACTATCCCTTCTCAGTCATGATTCCAAGTCTATAGAGGGCATACTAGGAGTCCACACTACGTGGCATTAAACTGTATAGTTAATTTCCCCGACACAACATGGAAATGTACACTCATGTGGACCTCACCCAAGATGAACACTACTATCAGTGATGGACTTCTAATAAACATCTAGCCAATCTATCCATTCTCACATTAAAGATCGCACATCCTTTCTAAATTATGTTAATCTTCATGGTTATTCAAGAAATATGTGTTTTATTATTCTAAATTTCAGGAGATATGTAGTGACACCCAGAATTCTATCATTATTCATAGCTGTAACATCACCACTTTTACACATTATTCGATATTTTTACTTGATGCATGACATTAAACTACATAGTTCCTTAAGAACTAGATGTGACTTTGTTCCTATCATCATGGGATACATAGTTCACCTATTTCTACAATAGTAGGAAAAAATACCAAAGTTAACCCAAATAATTACCACCTATACATATGGGTCAGACCTATGAAGAGTAATTCCCACTCAAGAACAACATGTGACTTGATTCCTATTCTCACATGATATGTAGTGATGTCTGTATTTCCAACACTAGGACCAGTCAAAACAATTCAATTCAAATGTACCCCATCTTCACATATGGGTCAGACCTATGTGGAGAACTTCATTATGAACTATGTGTGGCTTTATTCCCATCATAATGGGGTATGTAGTGACACCCATAATTCTATAAGTGGGCCCAGTCTTGATATCATCATTTCATTTCGGGGGATCCTATCTTTACATCATGATGTTAAACAACATGGATCATCAAAATTACAAGTGGTGTGATTATCATTTTCATGAGATACCTAGTGACACCCAAATTTCTACCCCTGGGCCCAAATGAAACATTTTCATCTATTCAAGTTAGTTCAACTCCATTCTTTCTGCATGATGTTAAACTAAACATGAATATTTCCTTTCCACATGAAGTTAAATTAAACGGAGTATGTGTTTACTGTATGGTGTTAAATGGCATATAGGTCATCAATCATTATTATTCCTTATCAAATGACCATAATTTCCATCCCCCCATCCAACCAGAGTATTGGGTCCTTCCACCACCATTTAAGGCACCTCAATCCATTTACCATACTTCAAGAATCTTGTCCCTGAGGTTAACTATAATATTCCACTAGCCCTCGAAAAATATATCTGACTTCAAGGGATATTTTTATTGACTATTCATGTATATATATGGATCATTCATATTCACCTATGGTCATTATCCAAATGTGTCACTATAAAAAAGGAAATTTTGATCCCCATTAGCTAATACATCACTACAGTAGCACTCAACACTTCAGTGTGTCTTAACTAATCTAGGTACGCCTGTCCCATATTCCTGACAAAATAACCTTGAGTTGTGATTTACAATATCTCCATCCCCCACTCAGAAGGATGTTGGAATACTCTTGGACTATGAAATCCTATCAATGGTCTTTTGTATCATTCCACCATATTAGTTCCATGAGTTTCACGACCTTAAACATCCTACACTTTGGTCAAAGATATAAAAAAAATAACTCTAGGCTATGAAGGTTTAGATTTCAAGGCTTTAAATGTATTTAAAATAGGCATAAAACTTTTCAGGTCAAAACCCTTCAAAGGGTGGCCGGAGTGAAAGTCAATTCTTTGCTTGAAAACACTTTATCTCTAAAGTCTGGAAAAATGGGCAGAAATAAATAATTCATAAATATCATAGGGATTAAATTCTAGCCCTAGTAGAAGCCAATTTTTTCTCAATTGACAGCCTAGTTCATTAAAAAGTAAGATTAATGATTTTTCATGTCCCCTCACTACAAAACAAATATGCTCGTTTGGTAGTGGAACAACCTTTAGGGTCTTCAAAATCTTCTTGGTTGTTTCATTTTACATAAATTATAGTTCATGATTTAGGATTCCTAAGATGACCACAAACATTCCATGGAATTTGTCAAGAGATAACTAGATTGAAGAGCCCATTTGGTTTACTATATGATTACGTCTCCTACATATGCACCTACGGTTGTCAAAAGAATGTGTCATTTTAAAGAAGGATATTCTTATACTTTTGATCCCTGATGTCACATAAGAAGCTCTCACCAACTCCATGTGTCTAAAATACTCTTAGTCTGACTGAACCACGTCATCCTCTTTATCTGATCACATTAATCAATGAATTACAGTCTTCATACCAAACTATCTATACAGATTCGACATCTTAAACATCATGTCACCTTGTTTTTTAAACTTTTTCAAGGCCAAAATGCAACTCTCCATTCCCAAACCATTGATGGACCATTCATTGTGATTCTTAATCATATAGAATGAGGCTCATGACTCATAATTCAAGAGATAACATCACTAGGGTTCCAAAACTATTTATTTTTATCCTTCCTCCATAGCCAACTTTAGCATCTAGATGTTTTGAGTCTTCAAAAATCATTTTTTTACCTCATAAATGTATCGCCCCGACCCCAGTTACCCAGAGTCAGTGCATTATTACATAACATTGGCATGATCACAAGAAAGATCAAGTCCCAAAAGACAGATTAGTTTAGTAGCCTTGGAATAACTAGATACATTCATAAAGTTTACATTACATCATAAAATGAAAACTACAACAATATAGTCTCCATAGTCCACACTCTTATCCCATCATACTATCCCTGCAGTTCATTCATAAAATACTTCTTCACATCCTGGGAAAAATACAACATAGTAAGCGGTGATCTCAAATGCCCAGTAAGGATAACAATATAGAGGAAACTTTCATAAATAAGAATAAACATTTAAGGCAATGTTTAACTAAAAAAAAGACTTTTAAACTTGAACTTCAACATAATATGGCAGAAATAAAATGAAATAATGTCATTTACTTATTCACATGAATATTCTACTAATTGAATAATCACATGCAATATCAATAACCACTTTCATAATGATAGAATTCATAATGCCAGACTATCATAACCACATAGCCAAGGCCTCGTGCCAAGACTAGAAATAAGATTTTGTCAACGCCTTGTTACAAGACACTATTTTGTCTCATGAGACCTACCGATGCATCGAGGAGCTATAGCGGGCTCCACCCGTCACATATTAAGTCCAATGCACTCTTCATATGAACAGGTTTAAACATAACATTAACATTCGTATTAAAACTATCTTACGAAATATCAATACTTTCTCCATAAACCATGAATGGTATAAAAATAACACATCCACAGTAAAACAACTCACAAAACCTTCAATACAATATGGATGTTTTGTATCATAATAAATCAACTTCAAATAAGCTTAAAATCCATCAAAGGATGTTGACATAGATAAAATCAAAACTATTTGAGAGAAATATCCCTTTTTTGAAATAATTTAAAAGTATCATAATTATAAAATAAAACATTTACTTTGAAAATTTTCTTAAAAGCTTGTAAGGGAAGCTTTGGAGTTTTTATAATGGCGGAAAATGGCCGCACCCTCCGTATAAGTTAAAAAAACATTATTACCTTAATTTTGTCGAAAAGGTTAAAAAGCACCTTATTTGGAAAATGACAGAAAGATTACTTTATAAACATATTATAAAAAGTCAAACAAGGGTATAATATGACATTAACTAGTGTTCTTTAAAATAGTAAGAATTTTCTGAAATACATTTTTAAGAAACATGGATGTGGATGATAAAGAAATCCCGGTAAATTATTACATATAAACAACCTCAGATAATGAAGAGATTGTGAAATAAACCCTTACCTTGTACTTTTCCTTGGATGGGGGGTAGGTTAACCTCCTGTATAATGGTGAAATAATTGTTATTAAATTATACAATAATCATATACATTAATATGATATCATATATGATCTTTAAACATTGATTTGTTAATAATATCATAGTATTATCGTTGTCTCGGGTGTTATCGTACTCGTTTTCTTTTATATGTTTAGTTATGTAAGCTGTGTTTGTCATGGATAGATTGTATCTTATTCATTTAAAAAATGATATCAAGTCCTTAGATACTATTATTAAATTTCAAATGAGAATTATTCTTGAATGGATACGATGGGGAATGAATCTCATCACGTTCGTGGAGACGGTAGTCCGTACGTACGCACGAGCGACAATATCATTCTTTTGATATTAAAATAATATATAATTGGATGTCATATAGTATATAAAGAATCATTATCATGTAATATTTATTATTTACATGAATTACACATCATTATTATACCCATCCAAATAATAATTTATTGAATAACAATTACACCACGACGTGGAGACGGTAAGCCGTACGTACGCACGTATGGTGACATGTCATTCAAAGGAAGGATAGAATACTGAATATGGTTGTACCATGTTTATAATAACATCAATGTAATTATAATATACTGGTGTTATTATTTTAGAATGGTAATAACAAATAAAGAAGAAGTGGAAGAAGAAAGAAACTTGAAAAAGGGTGGTGAAATCATTACCTCTTCTTCGGGTTCTTCCTTTTGATTTGATCAAAAGGGATCCATAGGATGGCTTTCTGACTAAAGGAAGGCCTCTAGGATGAAGTTAGGGAAGTTGAGAGAGTATTTGGGCAGCGTTTGGCGGATCCAAAAGGCTTTGATGGTTTGAATTAATGAGAAAGGGGAGTGCCCTTTTATAAGAGGGGTGAGGGGCACCTTTGGAAAAGATAGAAATATTATTTTATAATAAATTCATATTCGATATATAATGGCTCCAAAGTGGATTTTTTAAAGGTTAAGGTGGGGATGGGTCTAAATCCACTCAACCAATAGAATTTAGACAGGTTTGGGTCATTATATTAACCTTATCTTTTATTTTTAACTCTTAGTTAATTAGTTTGACACTTACCATGTCACTTTGTAGTTTTTATATTATATAGTTAATAAACATACTATATACACTCAAGAGACCCACAAGTTGTCCATTAATGATGCACATATCATGATAAAAGTCTCTTGGCCGAACCTTAGATTTTTAGGAATTAAATATCAATTAATAATATAATATTTATTTTAAAAACTCTTTTATGTCATTTTTGACACTATTCAATAATTGATTTTTGTAAAAATCATAACAGAATGATTACTTCAAAAAAATTAATTAAATCATTCCTAACATATCATATTATCATATAAAAATATTTGTATTTATAAAAAGTCTCAAATTACATTTATTTGAATATTTATAATATCAAGTATTCTAATTTTTCATTATTTAGGTAATTACTACATCACCATTGTGTCATACATAAATTAAATTATATAATGTCTAAAAATTATAAATAAAATACCATTATGTAGGGAATATTTTTATATTTCTAATCAATATTAATAGTAGAAAATCCAACATATATAACCCTATGTAAAAAATATTTTTCTAAAAGATATATGCTTATGTCATTTTTGTATTTATTCTAACTTAATTAAAATAAAGTGTCCCTATCACCTACAAGTTGCTCCATGTGGTCCCAAAATCGACCCAAATATGCCCATGGTCGGAAATGTATCCACAAATAAGGATAGTACATGTTTTACGGTAATTTGGTATTATTATAATATTATTTTTAACCCTTATTTACTGGATTTACCCTTTAACCATGGTAAATAAGATATTTACCGAAGTAATTATTCAAAATGTCTAAAAATAAAAGATACCTATTTACACAATTTGGAAATCCTGATTCCAAATATGGAATCCATTTTTATGAATTCAAAATACAGAAGTGGCAGAAATTAATTTAAAATCAATTCCTGCTATCAAAACAAAAAACGTGTTCTTAAGATATAATAGCTATCAAAAGATTGATACTTGTTTTTGTCTGGTTTCATTGTGAAATTATGTACAATGACCAACATTGTATTAAATGGTAAAAATATATTCTAAATATACTTTAAATCCACTCAAATTTATAATTTATCACTATTATTTTTTTTGAATAAAAAAGTTGTTTTTAATTAAAATTTAGTTATTTTCACTATTGATCAAAATATTAATGTTATCCAAAAAGTACCAAAATTTCACCTTAGGCTAAATTCGATACTCCGAATCCAAAAATGAAGTCCATTTTTAGAGATAAAATTTATTAAATTTTAAAAAGTAGGTATTACTATTCATAACGGCTAGTTTGATTGGTTGTAGTGTGTGTTAGAACTCAAAGTTGCGTATAACACATGCTACTGTATTATTCAAAGGAAAGCGTACCGTGGAAGCTTGGGGTGTTATATTCTAACCTCCTTCAAATAATTTCATCCTCGAAATTTCTAGAATAATACCGCATGAAAAGACTCGGGTGGTTCATCATCATAAGTTCCTCGGGTTCCCACGTTGCCTCTTCCATCTTATGGTTTCTCCATAGAACTTTTACCAGACGAGTCGTCCGGTTTCTCAGCACTTGTTCTCTCACATCAAGAATCCTGATGGGCTCTTCGCAATAAGACAGATCGGGTTCTAGTTCTAATTCCTCATAGGTGCGTATATGCGTTTGGTCAGGCATGTATTTCCTCAACAGAGATACGTGGAACACATCGTGAACTTTGGAGAGACTTGGCGGCATTGCCAATCGGTAAGCTACAACGCCAATTCGTTCTAGAATTTCAAAAGGTCCGATGTACCTGGGACTCAATTTATCTTTCTTAACAAAATGTATGACTCCCTTCTAGGGAGATACCTTCAGGAAAACATGATCACCGACTTGAAATTACAAATCCTTCCTTCGATTATTGGCATAGCTCTTCTGCCTACTTTGAGCTGCTTTGATGTGGTTTTTGATTACCTTCACATTTTCCATTGTTTCCTCCACCAGTTCTGGGCCTACAAGTTTTCTTTCACCAGTTCCATCCCAACAGGTTGGTGTGCGACATCTCTTTCCGTATAACGCTTCATATGGTTTCATCTGAATACTCTAATGGAAGCTATTGTTATAGGAAAATTCTACCAGAGGTAAATATTGATCCCACATACCCTGAAAGTCAAGTGAGCAGGATCTCAACATGTCTTCTAGGGTTTGAATAGTTAGTTCTGATTGTCCATCTGTTTGAGGGTGGTAGGCAGTGCTCAAATGAAGTTCAGTATCCATGCTTTCTGAAGACTTTTCCAGAATCTTGAAGTAAAATGGGGATCACGATCAGAAACAATCGATAGGGGTACTCCATGAAGTCTCACAACTTCATCAATATATAGTCTTTCTAGACGTTCCAGTGGTAGATCTTCTCTTATAGCAAGAAAATGTGCTGACTTGGTAAGACGATCAACAATAACCCATATTGCATCGTCCCTTCTAGGAGTCTTTGGTTGTCCCATGACAAAGTCCATCGTGATATTATCTCATTTCCACTCAGGTATGGGAATAGGTTGCAATACTCTACCAGGTTGTTGCCTTCCAGCTTTTACTTGTTGACAAACCATACATCTTGACACAAAATCAGCAATCTCCCTCTTCATGTTGTCCCACAAAAAATGTTCCTTCAAATCTCTATACATTTTGGTGCTCCCAGTGTGTATAGAGAAATTGGAACTATGAGCATCATCCAGCAATTCCCTTTTAAGATCAGGTATATCGGGAACACAAATTCTTTTCCCGAATTTCAAAATTCCTTATTCATACACAAAGTCTCTCAATCTCCCATCATTCACAGCTTTAATCTTCTTTTGAAATTCTTCATCATCGGTCTGAGAACTCTTAATCCTTTCTAGTAAAGATGGTTTGGCAACCATTTGAAAAAGCATTGATGTTTCACCTTCCCTGGTTATTCCCATGTCCATCTTCACTGGATCCATGAAAATTGGATCCCTTTCAATTCTCATATTGTTCAAAACTCCATGATATTTTCTGCTCAAAGCATCTGCCACCTTTTTTTCTTTCCCCGGGTGGTAGTTTATCGTACAATCATAATCCTTGAGTAATTCAACCCATCTCCTTTGCCTCATCTTGAGTTCTTTTTATGAGAAAATATACTTCAAACTCTTGTGATCAGTATAAATCTCACATTTTTCACCATAGAGGTAGTTCTTCCATATCTTCAAAGCAAAGATCACAGCTGCTAACTCGATATCATGAGTAGGATAGTTTTATTCATGAATTGTCAACTATCGTGATGCATAGGAAATAACCCTATCATTCTGCATAAGGACACAACCAAGTCCTTTCTTCGATGCATCACTATAAATAACGAACCCATCATTCCCCGATGGTAGAGTCAATATATAGGCATTGACTAATCTTCTCTTCAGTTCTTCAAAACATTCTTCACACTCTTTTGTCCAAACAAATTTAACCCCTTTACGTGTGAGCTTTGTTAATGGGTTAGCCAACTGGGAAAAATTCTGGACGAAACGTCGATAATAACATGCTAAACTAATAAAACTGCGTACCTCAGTAATACTTGTCGGTGCAGGCCATTCTTGGATTTCTTTGGTCTTAGAAGGATCAACAGAAATTCCATCCTTAGAGACAATATAGCCAAGAAAAGAAATCTCTTGAATTCATAATTCACACTTGCTAAACTTCCCATATAATTCATGTCTTCTCAGAGTCTTCAAGATAATGCCCAAGTGATTTTCATGATCTTTGTATATTTTGGATTATACCATGATATCATCAATAAATACCACTAAAAAGTCATGAAGATATTCCTTGAAAAATCTGCTCATTAGATCCATAAAAACAGAGGGTGTATTAGTCAATCCAAAAGGCATTACTGTAAACTCGTAATGCACGTACCTTGTTTGAAATGCTGTCTTCGGAATGTCTTCCTTCTTCACACACAATTGATGGTATCCAGATCGAAGTTCAATCTTTGAAAAGTATTGAGCTCCATGCATTTGGTAAAATAAATCATCAATACGAGGTAGGGGATACTTGTTCTTTATTGTTATAGCATTGATCTCCCTATCGTCGATACATAACCTCATAGATCCATCTTTCTTTTTAACAAAAAGAATATGGGCTCCCTATGGAGAAACACTAGGGAGAATTAATCCCTTATTAATCAATTCCTCTAGTTGTTTCTTTAGTTTAACTAATTCTACATTGGCCATTATATAAGGGGTCTTCGATATAGGCCTTGATCCAGGAATTAAATAAATGGAAAACTCAACTTCTCATTCTGGAGGATGTCCAGGTAAATCTTCCGGAAACACATCTACATATTCTTTCACAACAGGTACATCCTCTATTTTATCATTCCTTTCCTCACCTATAGTCATTTCATTTTCTTCCTCCCCAATAATTGAATTTAGTTGAGCTACTAGGGGTGGATCTATATAATAATTTTCTGGTGACGATTCTGCTCTAAAGATAAGGTGTTCCTTATCATCATCATCAAGAATCGTAACCTCTTTCTTCTTACAATAAATCTTCGCATCATGGTCCAAAAGCCAATCCATACTAAGGATTATATCAAATTCAATCATAGGCATGATGATGAGATCAGTAGATCAATAACATTTATGTGCCTTAATGGGGACTGATTCACAAAACTTTGTTGCAATGATAATTCCCTTAAGAGTTTTAACTGACAACTCCCTTGTTAAATCAAATTGGAAATATCTAATTTTCTTAGTAAATGGGAAGATATTAAATAATGCGATGATCCAGAATCACATAATGCATTTGCGAAACTTGAGGAACCCATTAAATTACCTAACACCATGTCTTTTGGAGCTTCTACCTCAGTAGTAGTGATAGCCTAAGCTTGGCCTTGATCCCTTGGCCTTTTCTAAGGTAAGTTCCCCTGATGCTTAGGACATTCATTTTCATAATGTCCCATATTCCTGCAATTTTAGCATTGGACATCAGTAGCTTCCTTCTTCCCCTTGCAATCAAGAGCTTGGTGGCCTTTTTCGCCACACTTGTAACAGACTCCCGTTCCTTTTAAGCAAGTACCAGGGTGTTTCTTCCCACATTTACTGCAGGATGGATATTCAACTCTTCCCTTCATCCCTTTATTTCCATTCCCAGATTGATCAGCAGATCTCTTCTTCTCTTGCTTTTCTTTAAAGTCATATGACTTAGAGAATTTTTTCTCTATCTTGATAGCACATGAGACAATGTCTTCGTACGACGAGAAGGATTGTGAGACTAATGCTCGATGGAGAAATGGTTTTAACCCATCAAAGAAATGATCAATATTACTTCTTGGGTTACCTATATAATCTCCAGCATACCTTGCCAACCTTGTAATGTTAGCCTCATAAATTGTGACATTCTCATCCTCCTTTTGTCTCAGACTCAGAAATTGTATTTCCATATCTGCTCGATGGTCACGAGGAAAGTATTTTTCTAAAAACAGATCTTTGAACTCCCCCCATTTCATATTTGATACTTCATCATCTTCCTTCGTGTTTTGAATAAATGACCACCATTGATCAGCATCTCCAGTGAGGTGGTAAACTTCCATGATAACTTTTTACCTTTCACTACTCCTCAAATCCTGAAATATTTTCTCTAGGGAATTTATCCATTGCTCAGCTACTAAGGAATTTGTACTCCCATTGAACGTTGGTGGTTTTTGCCTCATGAAGCGATCTAACATTGATCCTCCATGCTGCGGATCAGGTTTCTCCATACGGGTAAGGTTATTATTCATAACCTGAGTGAGTTGTCCCAGTATGGTGATTAGCTGATCGGCACCAGTTTCATCACCAGCTCCACTATAATTATCTTGAGCAGGAGGGAAATCCCTACATGGAGTGCATGCATTGATACAGTTTCCATTTCTTCTACTAGGTTCCATTTCAAAACAATGGCATATACTAGATCAGTTTATGAATCAAAATACATAATTTCATACTTATAAAACACTTAACATAAATTGAACTATTTATGGATATAATCCATAATCCTAAAAAAGTTTTCTTTGAGGAATTATATACTCATAAACCCTTCATAATTATTTGTAAATAAAATGAGAGTTGCCCTAGGCATATCCCCCGGGAGTGTCGTAACCAAGAGTGCAGCAAGGCCCGTTGTCGTGCACCAGTTCTCGTTCGAGTCCAACTCAAAGCGGTGTTTTTGGGTTTTACCCCTAGGTACATCTGTGCCAAAGCCACCTCTACCTGCTCGTATCCAGATAGGGATGTATTTCTCAGAAAACTCACAAAATCTCTACAATACCAAAATTCTAGGAAGTTCTTATATAGTAATCCTCAAAGTCCATCTTAGGTCTACGTGCTCTAATCAGAGTTTATCTAAATCTAGCTTCCATGTTTTTTACTAAACTTCCTCTGATACCAACTGTAACGCCCCGACCCCAGTTACCCAGAGTCGGTGAATTATTACATAACATTGGCATGATCACAAGAAAGATCAAGTATCGAAAGACTGATTATTTTAGTAGACTTGGAATAACTAGATACATTCATAAAGTTTACATTACAACATAAAATGAAAAGTAAAACAATATAGTCTTCATAGTCCACACTCTTATCCCCTCATACTATCCCTGTAGGTCATTCATAAAATACTTCCTCACATCCTGGAAAAAATGCAACATAGAAAGGGGTGAGCTCAAATGCCCAGTAAGGATAACAATATAGCGGAAACTTTCATAAATAAGAATAAACATTTAAGGAAATGTATAACTAAAACAAAAGAATTTTAAACTTGAACTTAAACATAATATGGCATAAATAAAATGAAATAATTCCATTTACTTATTCAGATGGATATTATACTAATCGAATAATCACATGCAATATCAATAACCACTTTGATAATGATGGAATGCATAATGCCAGACTATCATAACCACATAGCCAAGGCCTCGTGCCAAGACTACAAATACGATTTTGTCAAGGCCTTGTGCCAAGACACTAGTTTGTCTCATGAGACCTACCGATGCATCTAGGAGATATAGCGGGCTCCACCCGTCACATATTAAGTCTAATGGATTCCTCATATGAATAGGTTTAAACATAACATAATCATTCGTATTAAAACTAGCATATGAAATGTCAATAAATTCTCCATAAACCATGAATGGTATAAAAATAACACATCCACATTAAAACAAATCACAAAACCTTGAATACAATATTTATGTTTTGTATAATAATAAATCAACTTCAAATAAGCTTAAAATCCATCAAAGGATGTTGACATAGATGAAATCTAATCTATTTAAGAGAAATATCCCTTTTTTGAAATAATTTAAAGTCAAATAATTTTAAAATAAAAAATTTACTTTGAAAATTTTCATATAATATTGTAAGGGAAGATTTAAAGATTTTATAACAGTGGAAAATATCTGCACCCGCCGTATAAGTTAAATAAAACATTCCTACCTTAATTTTGTCGAAAAGGTTAAAAAGAACCTTGTTTGGAAAACGACAGAAAGATTCATTTATAAACTTCTTATAAAAAGTCAAACAAGGGTATAAATGACTTTATACTATATTATGTAAAATAGTCAAAATGTTTTCAAATACATTTATAAGAAATATGGATTTGGATGATAAAGAAATCCCAGTAGATTATTACGTATAAACAACCTCGGATAATGAATAGATTGCGAAATAAACCCTTAACTTGTACTTTTCCTTGGTTGGGGGTAGGTTAAACTCTTTTATAATGGTGAAATAATTGTTATTAAATTATACAAGAATCATATACATTAATATGATATCATATATGATCTTTTATCACTGATTTGTTAATAATATCTTAGTATTATCGTTGTTTCGGGTGTTAACTTACTCGTTTTCTTTTATATGTTTTGTTATGTAAGTCGTGTTTATCATGGATAGATTGTATCTTATTCATATCCAGAATTATATCAAGTCCTTATATACTATTATTAATCATCAAATGAGAATTATACTTGAATGGATACGATGGGGAATGAATCTCATCGCACTCATGGAGACGGTAGTCCGTACGTACGCACGAGCGACAATATCATTCTTTTGATATTGAAATAATATATAATTGGATGTTATATCATATATAAAGAATCATTATCATGTTATATATATTATTTAAATGAATTACACATCATTATTATACCCATAAAAATAATAATTTATTGAATAAAAATTACACCACGACGTGGAGATGGTAAGCCGTACGTACGCACGCATGGTGAAATGTCATTCAAAGGATAGATAAAATACTGAATATGGTTGTACCATGTTTATAATAACATCAAAGTATATATAATATACTAGATTTAATATTTTATAATGGTAATAACAACGAATGAATAAGTGGAAGAAGAAAGGAACTTGAAAAAGGATGGTGAAATCATTACCTCTTCTTCGGGTTCTTCCTTTTGATTTGACAAAAAGGCTCCATAGGTTGGATTTCTGACTAAAGTAAGGCCTCTATGATGAATTGAGGGAATTTGAGAGAGTATTTGGGAAGATGTTGGCCTAACCAAAAGGCTTTGAAGGTGTGAATTAATGAGAAGGGTGAGTGCCCTTTTATAAGAGGGGTGAGGGGCACCTTTGGAAGAGTTAGAAATATTATTTTATAATAAATTCATATTAGATTTATAAGGTCTCAAAAGTAGATTATTTAAAGTTTAAGGTGGGTGTGGGTCTAAAACCACTCAACCAATATAATTTAGACATGTTTGGTTCATTATATTAACATTATCTTTTAGTTTTAACTCTTAGTTAATTAGTTTGGCACTTACCATGTTACTTTGTATTTTTATATTATATAGTTAATAAAATTACTATATACCTCCAGGAGACCCAAAAATGGTCCATTAATGATACACCTATCATGATATAAGTATCATGGACGAACCATATATTTTTAGGAATTTAATATCAATTAATAATATAATATTTATTTTAAAAACTCTTTTATGTCAATTTTGACACTATTCAATAATTGATTTTTAAAAAATCATAACAGAGTGATTACATCGAATAAAGTTAATTAAATCAATCCTAACATGTCATATTATCATATAAAATTATTTTTATTTATATAAAGTCTCAAATTACATTTATTTGGGTATTTATAATATCAATTATTCTAATTTTTCATTAATTAGGTAATTACTACATCACCATTGTGTCATAAATAAATTAAATTATATAATGTCTAAAAATTATAAATAAAATACCATTATGTATGAAATCTTTTTATCTTTCTAATTAATATTTATAGTCTAAAATAAAACTTATATAACGCTATGTAAAATTTGTTTTTCTAAAAGATATATGCTTATGTCATTTTTGTATTTATTTTAACTTAATTAATATAAAGTGTCCCTATCACCTACAAGTGGCTCCATGGGGTTAACAAATCGACCCAAAGATGGCCATGGTCGGACATGTATCCACCAATAAGGTTAGAACACGTTTTAGGTTAATTTAGTATTATTATAATATTATTTTTAACCCTTATTTACCAGATTTACCCTTTAACCATGGTAAATAAAATATTTACCGAAGTAATTATTCAAAATGTCTAAAAATAAAATTTACCTATTTACACAATTTGGATATCCTGATTCAAAATATGGAATCCATTTTTTCAAATTCAAAATACAGAAGTGGCAGAAATTAATTTAAAATTAATTCCTGCTATCAAAACAAAAAAGCGTGTTTTTAAGATATAATAACTATCAAAAGATTGATACTTGTTTATGTCCGGTTTAATTGTGAAATTATGTCCAATGAAAAACATTGTATTAAATGGTAAAAATATATTCTAAATATACTTTAAAACCACTCATTCTCATAATTTAACACTATTAATTATTTTGATTGAAAAAGTTGTTTTTAATTAAAATTTAGTAATTTTCAATATTCATCAAAATATTAAAGTTATCTGAAAAGTACCAAAATTTCACCTTAGGATAAATTCTATACTCCTAATCCAAAAATGAAGTCCTTTTTTAGAGATAAAATTTATAAAATTTTAAAAAGTAGGTATTACTATTCATAACGGCTAGTTTGATTGGTTGTGGTGTGTGTTAGAACTCGAAGTTGTGTATAACACATGCTACTGTATTATTCAAAGGAAAGCGTACTGTGGAAGGTTGGGGTGTTACAATAAAGGATTCAATATAATCTTATTATTTACCAAGATACTGATGGATAAGGCCCTTGAACCCCAAACTAAAAGAATTTCCTCCTTTCTAGAAAGGATCTTCAGTCATAATCCCCATTGAGGAACCTAACATCTCATAATGTAAAAGGAAATACCCAGAATTTATTTCCCATCCCATTTTTACTGACTCAATCTATTGGGTTATCATTTATATCATCAGTGTTCCAACTATCCAAATAGGCCTAGAATCCCTCTTATTTCTCACTCCAACTGATATTAACTCCATAAATCTTCTATAGCACATGGAAAAGATACCCAACTTCAGGAGACCCTTTCTTTAACTATGCATGTATGCATATGGCTCTTGCATATGCACCTAGTGCCGTCAACCGAATTCTTCATTCTATATAAAAGGTATTTTCAGTCCTTTTGAGCCTTCACAACATCACGACAGAACCCAACACCCCAGTGTATTTTGGGTCACTCCTTCTATGACTACACCATATTCCATGATCATCGATTAGGTCCTAGATAAAATAACCTAAACTTATGCATTAGATGGTCCGAGATAAAAGGCCTTAAACTAAAATGAAATCAATTCCAAGCTAAAATACACTAAACTAAATAAATATCTGGTCTAATAAAAAACACCCTAAAATAAAAAATATAAGGTTTGATCTAAACGACCGTAAACTAAATAAATATATGGTCCAAGATACGAGACCTAAATGTAATGAAATATTAGGTATGAGCTAAAACAACATGAACTAAAGAAATATTATGCATAATATAAAAGACCCTAAACTAAATAAATAATAGGTCTGAGCTAAAAGACCATAAACTTAAGAAATTAAATGTATGAGCTAAATGAAATTAAACAAAAGGAATACCATGCCTGAGATAAAATTCCCTAAACTAGAGGGTATTAATGTCTGATATAAAAGGCCTTAAACTAAATTAATGTCATGTCCAAGCTAAAAGACCATGAACTAAATAAATATGTGGTATAATATAAAAGATACTAACCTATATTACAACATCAATTTTGCTTGTAAGAACATGTAAGTCCAACCATATGGACTTAGATGACATTCACCTACTCTAAAAAATCTTATCATCTTTGGAAAAATAAAATAACGCTCCCTTCGAGACATGTATTCTACCCAAATATCCCTCTACAGGTTTTCTAAACTCATGATAATGGGAAAAATATATCAGTAGGGAGTCTTTTGTTTGTGGGAATTCATGTGGACCTCTCGAAAAATAATATTATATGATTTAAATATTCAATTCCAAACATCCATGTTTACTTGGAGTTATGAAAAGGATGGACACCAATAGCGGATCGCATAATATCAAAACTACAAAATTTCATGTCTATCGGGGATGGAAATAAAATCGATAGTAATATGTAATGTTCAAAAAATTAATTCATTTATAGCATGAAAAAATGGGGGAGGAATCTATACATTTTTTTAGTCTCTCAGAAGTATCATAAAAACAAAGTGCATTACAATAGTCGAGTCATGATATATTTCAGATGGCTACATGGGGAAGGTCAGTGATAATCAGGAGAGAATGATCAATTAAAGTTGGGTTGCATCTCTGATCACATCTTCCTCTTCATCCTTGGGATAGATAGTCTCTACTAAAGTAGTCAACTCTTCAACCCTCTTCTAGGAAGTGGCCAAAGAAGATGATTTTGTTGAATATTTGAACCTCATATGAGCAATTATCTCCTCACATCTCTATATATTCATATTCTAGGAATCCATATGAGCTTTCAGTTCAGATATCAACTGAATACCCTACTCCACTGCCTATGATGTCTCCCTAATCTCCCTTGAAAGGGGACCCTCATCTAAATGATTTTGAATATCTCTATCACTTTTGTATAGACCTTTTTGATTCAACATGATTCGAATAATGATATTATACAGTGGTTTTCAATCAAAACAATTTTCCCCTAAGTAAGTATATAATAGATTAAGGAATTACACTTTCTCACAGAATACTTCCAAGGGTGTCTTAGTGATCAAGACATGAACCTATTTCCATATTAGCCTATGTTGTTCTTGACCCTCTGTGTCGACAAATTTGGGATGGAAAGAGGATAACTAACCAATTGGAACAATGAAAAAATAGGAGAAGAAGCGCCATATTCCCTTCCCTCAATAGGTATATCAACTATAGCATATACATGAGGATTAGTTTCCACAATAGAATCTATTTCACCATTAAACTAATCATCATTAGAATGGGGTTTGTTTCTTGAATTCTCACACAGATATTTGTTCAACTTCATCATTTCTACTATTAATGGGGTTGAAGAGTAAAAGGGTATATCCACATGACAAACCAACTGGTTTAGCGCAACACCTTGGTAAGCTGTTACCCATGTCTGGGAATAATATTGGGTAAGGAATATAGAAGTGTGAGTGGGATGAATAATGATCCCAACCTAAGTATCTTAACCTACAATCATTTTCCAAAAATGTTTAATGACTATGGGATGTATATCCCCTCTAATTCATACCAAATGAAGATGGTATACCCTTTGAAAATGGCCAAACTAATGAGTAAAATGATGAGGTGCACATGTTTTGAAAATAACTACCATGTCCACCCTAACTGTGAGTACCCCATCCTAAAGAGAGATCATATAAGACCTTCCACCATGTGAACCACCTCCTTCATCATTAATTATCCATGTTGATTCCTAATTAGGGGTGATTTCAAATTTATCACATGGATTTAGCATTTTGGTAACCTCGTCAAAGCTTAGGGACATAGTCCCAACCCTGGATAGGTTTAGAAATATGGGACATGATAAGGCATTTGGAATCCAAAAAATATTCTAACAGTCATAATAATGGATATGATCCCCTATAAAACAAAATAAAAACTGTAAGGGTCTATTAACACTGTATAGGGTTTTACCCTATTAAATATCTTCCAGGAACTACTAAAGGCATGAATGGTTCAGAACTTCTTGATTGAGGTTATGTTCGTCCCCTAATCGTACTACTAAAATGAGCATACTATCTCATATTCCTGAACTTGTATCCCCATCCAAGAAAACCCATCAATTGAAAAACATGTTCACAAATCCTACCAGCCTGTGTTCTAGGATAATATTCGAATTCACTCGATATCCCCATGAGGTATTCACCCTATCTTCCAAGTTGGCTCAATATGAGCCAATATTGTCACAAAAATTCTATGAAGGAAATGGATGAGTGTGTGTAGTATTTTTCTTGACCTCGTTGCAACAAAAGAAAAATATTGATCCAATCCTAAAAAGCGATAAGTGAGTTCATATTCAAATAATTTCTCAACTTCTCCCTAAAAATTATAAGCTTGTCTCTTACTAATACCGGTGTCTATGAGGGATCATCCTAGACATATACAGCCAAGAAGAACTCATTATAAGTACCTAAAAGAGGAGGAATACCATACAGATTGTAGAGTTCTCATAATATGATACCCACTTCATCATGGGATAGGTGGAATGTTTTGGTTCCTGGGCACAAAAAACTAATATATAACCAAAGAAGATCGGGTTGGTGGTAAATAATGAACTGGTAAATCCAAATAGATTCATACAAATGAACTCTATATTGCTTATAAAAAAACTCTATGAAACATTCCCTGATCCATAAGGTCCATTCCCATTCATTAGATAAATTACCAATATGAAAAAGAACCCATTTTGAGTACCATCCCCTTCCTGGATTGTTGAGAAAAGAAGAAACTATACTCAAATAACACTGAGAAAAAGGTTGATGAGAGAAATCATAACCATAGAGACTCATAAGAGAGTTTTCTAATTGATCAGGTGAACCCTGGGATCAAGCTATAACAAGATGATCTTCTTTAGAAATTTTTGTTTGAACACAGTCAAGGGAAGACGACATGCAAAAATATGCCATATTAATGTCTAGAGTGGGGTAGGAGCATCATCCTGCTTTCCAAACCCATATTGGGGGAGTTTTTGAGATAAAGGATCGTCCCAAATATCAGATTAGAATAACCTATTAAGACTCTCGTTATTAGAATATACATGATATCGAGGACCAAAATTGTGATTCCAAGAAATAATAGACCTTTTATTGGCCATAATTGGAGATGATCAATGAGACCAGGAAGCCATATGAAAATAATGCGTGTTTTTTTACAGAATAATTGAATAAAATCTTATCAAAACAAGGATATAAAATCATTTCAGCATCATGCGCATCACATGAATCAAAAATACATTTAATAATTTCCCAAATGTTTCATGAATTTCCTGACCCCCAGAGGTCTATTAGTTTTCATAAATATCATAGGGCATCACACAAATGCATTAGCCCTTGTATACTCATTATTGTGTGACCTAGACATGGTCACATGAATCACATGGTACTCAACCATTCATATGATAGAATCATCATTATTAGAAAATTCCTTTGTAAAATCACATTATTTATGGAAAAAGTTTAAAAAGATTTTGAAAAAAAGTTTGTATCCAGTTCAAACAAGAACCTGAGATAAAGGGGTCTTGCGGCACAGATCTCTCAATGAAGGCTCATGATGGGATTTTTAAATTGTGTATTATGGAACAATCATTCAATAAATGAACGATATAATAGAAAATAAAGAGCACTAAATAAAATTAGTTATCAGTGAATAAATCTTCTCTCTACTCCCCTATATATAAGGCATTTCATGCAATACCAAACAAATCTCGTAGGACCAAACGATGCTCAATACACTAATTTGTTACACTAAAAAATGTCAATGGGGTAGTTACATTCATCTGAATCAAGATGTTGTCAATATGGATGTCACTCTTGAGGGGGTCGTTTATTAATTCCAACAAAATGAGTATTATAAAAATCAAAAATAAATAAATACCTGAATATGGGTATTATTTTCACACAAAAATAAAAGGAAGCATAAGGTGTCCAAAACATGTGGATGGCATGATACTTCTAGAGACTTGTGATCGCATAACTAGTATAGGATCACCCAAATGAATCAAGTGAATCAGATTTCCTATATAAGGTCCCACATATCCCCCTTTAACAAGTACTTCTTTTATTTAAAAGTAACCATAGACAAACAATGGATTTGTGGTGGCATACGAGTGATCTCCCCTGGATGACAAGGTTTTCTAGTAGATAGCACCTAATAATCCAAGAAAAAATCCTTTGAAAATGGGAGGAAAGATGTATAAAATGTGGAGGACCCAAGAAGCAATAATTATCATGTGATGAATAACCAATGGGAAGGGTAATTATCCTTGATAATATCCATGAAATCTTATATAACCCTTAACCTTTGTAAAAAATAATCCAGGGGAATTAAATGGATGTGGTGGGAGTCTCGTTGATCATCATGTGATGCACCCCTAACAATCAACAATACATCACGGGTCCCTAGTGATGTACCCACCACATCTTGTAGAAGAACTTTTTATTTTTATCCTCATCATTTAAAAGGCCTTGGGTATGTCTAAGAACCCATTCAGTCCCCCTTTGTCTCCCTATAGACAAATGGATGGGTTTTTCCATGAAATGCTCATGCATATTTTATAGGACCATTTTTATGTGATGAATCGCTAAAAAATAGTACATGTATTTGAAAATACTCGTACAACCATGCATGACACCCATCATTTGTAAAATAAAAAACAGAACTAAATGATGGTGGTTAGAGAATTACTCGCAGTCATAAAACTCATGCGATGCACTAGGGAAGTCCACAACATGGCCTCACGAGAATCCATAATGAGCTTCCATGATCTCAAATAGCATCTCATGGAAGCCTCTCAGTAAGAAATTTGATCTCATGATGGCCCTTTTCATGTCAATATGACAATATATAAGTCCTTTGGCAAGATCACATAATTCAACCAGCCCCCATTAATTAGAAATAATCCAATAATATAGGTGTTGATGAGAAGGACTGGTAGTCTCTAAAAACTAGGTGATTCCCTTGGAGGGATCAACAGCCATGGATTCCAAATAGGTGTGGATCTAGACCACGTTTTTGACTCCAACCTAAATTAGAGCTAGATAATTTGTGAAAACATGTGAAAATCGGTGTGGTGAGGCCTATAATTCCCCCACCCCCACCTTATAGAAAAGGTTATTCCTTTTCATATCCAGACGCATCAACACGCCCAAGCACCAAAGTGGATTTCTCAGACAAAATAATATTGTGACTGGAATGTCATCCATCTGGTAATATGATGTTCAATATCCGGGGAAATCTTTCTCCATGCATAAATCACTTCACGTGATCATTCATAGATCACATGAATTAATTCTAACAGGAAATATGAAGAACATAACACACATCTTCCATATCATTTGATACTCAAAAGAAATTAATACTAAATAAATCTAAGGAATTAAAAATATAAATTACTAGAATAGTGATTAAAAGGGGGAGACATATTCAAAAAACATGTTCACTGGACCTCATAAGATTTAATTGAGTCATCCATGACACACAAAAATACTAGGACAAGTCACCTCAATCTCATGATTCCCCTTCAAAATGTTAGTTGGGTTATGTGAAATCTTTCCTACATGTTAGAGAATGTCAACTGGTCCCCTTTGGAATGCCCATTTAGTCTCACAAAACCCTTTGGGCCTATCGCCTACAAATCATGTTTCACATTAGATACATTGGATGAATCATATAACAATTCCATCTCAAGTCAGATATGTCTAATGATTACATCTGTTCATTCCATATAATCTCTTATGATTCCACATATTCAATTTATTCAACACATGCACTACCCTCGAGTCATGTTGGTCAGATCTCATTATGTACTTTAGGGGTTTCATCCAAGACATGTGACACCCCTAGAGACATGTCGTACAGACTCTCAGGACACCCTCCATTGTATCATCCAGTTCTGGAGGTGATACTAGGATAGGTCAGTTGGATCATGCAACACCCCCTATATATGCCAGTCAGTTTAATTGATGGTCTCCAGAACAAACCATTTAGATCCAACAATGTCCTTCAGAAAAGTCAACATGGTTGTGAGGCACCCTATAAACAAGAAGGCCATATCATAAGGGAATCACAGATCATGATAATGTTTTCCATCCTCAGTGTATATGAACTTACCCATAGGGAATCCCCAATATGTAATTGACATTAATGGGAACTACAAAAACTATATTTCCTACCATATTCAAGATACATTGTCCACCTTTCCCTGTGGTCTGAGTTCTATATTGATCATCCTAAGAGACCCCATAATTTAAGTACCTTATTCATAGGAAATGAAATTTATTACATTTTATCCCTTGTTTCTCATAGTGAGAATGGAACATGTGGTCTTAATTAGCGGAAATGGAAAAATAATCTACATCGTAAACCTCTACAAAGTTTTGGGAAACCATAGTGTGTAAACTCCGATCTATTGAACTATGAGGACTCTGATCCATTCCATAACTATGATACATATGGAACCATCCTATGTATCAATCCCAAACTCAAAATAGATTTCCACCTCAGTGTGGGTGACATAATGTCTCTTATCATTTAACCATAGGGACCCAATCATTCCCATGGGATCATCATTCTACCTCATCCTTCAATGGAATAATAATATAGGAGAACAAAGAGATCTACAATTCCTGCCATAATTAGTATGCATAGGACGTCTCTCTGAGGCTCAAGATCCATATTTTACATATCAAGGGGTGTCTTGGTGAATCATCCTTGTATCCATACGCAATGATATTGACAACTTTTTTAACCTTTTTTTATCACAATGAGATTCGCTCATATGGTCTTAGAGTGTTCCAAAAATAATATCATTCACACCATTAATATCAACCATCCCAAGATATGCCTGTATGTAATCCCTAATGAGTAACATAATATATTCATCAATATAACATGGAATCTACCTTAGGGCCAGTCCCAATGGAATTATAGAACTATAGGAACTCTTATTCCTACCGTAACAAGGAAATATAGGATACCTTTCTATGGCCTGAGATCAAATAAATACCCCTTTCAATGAATGTCCTTTTATGACTCTAATATCTATACCATTGGGACCCTATAATTCCCATTAGCTTATAATTCATCCTCATAATTCAATGTAATGAGAAAACATATGAAGTATAGAAACTGTGATTCTCTCTATAATTGGGATACGCAGGGTGTCCCCCAAAGACTCGGCCTTGAATTCCCGGTGGCTCAAAGAACCAATATATGTCTTATCTACATAATGTAAAACTGCATGGGATTGAAGAATGATGTGGGCTTTGATTCCTTCCATAACATGGATACGTAGTGTGCCTCATAGCATCTTTGACCGCTCCTTGTAATATTAACTACCTCCTTGTTTGGGAAAAAATTCTAATGATCTTGGTTATACGAAATCAGCACATGAACAACCATCTAATATTGGAAACAGATAGTGAACCTAGGATACATACATATGGATTCATAAACAAGAACCAATTATTCTTCATTAAAAATATAATTCACCTATATTCATTGTTGACACTTCATTCCATCAGATCGATGAAAAGGTGACAAAGCAGAATACCTTAGAAAAAAGAGGATAAAATACATGGATAATTTCTAGATTTGAAAAGGGAAAAGTTTAAAATCACCCCAGTTGAGAAAATCACTGACAATGCACAACTACAAGGGGGCCGAAATGTTGGTGCACAACCCACTTGCACGACCAAACTCCTTTCACCCAGGTTCCTATTTTTCACTATAAATAAAACCTTGGGGTCTTCATTTGTACGGATGAAATTCCATGAAGTACAATTGTTACTCTAGTCTCCCTAGTACTTCTCCAAGGTCCTCCAAAAACCTCAAGGTAGTTCTTTAATAGATAGGGTGGTTTAATTGAAGGAGGATCATGGAAATTAAGTCCCTTAAGTGTTTGAAATCTATAACACTTGCAAGCCTAAAGCACACAACCTCCCTAAATCAGAAACACTTGAATGCCACCCATTCCTCTTAAATGAACATGGGCACCCCACTTTAGTGAATACCTATGAATACTCTTTAATACTTGAGTCAAGTCACTCCCATTTTTTATTATAAAGGTTGTTTGTCACTTAAGTAAAAATTAGCTCACCCAAGCCTACCTGCATGCCCATACCAGCATGGTAGATACCTACTTGGGATCCCCTCTCTAATTAACCTTATCCCTTCATCCTATACAATCCTTTCATCGACCCTTCTTCAAATTCATTCATGGAAAGTATTAATCTTCATTGGATCCCTTTTCTGAAAGGGGTTATCTTTAAGCATGTACCAAGACCTCCTAACTTATCAAACCTTTGGGAAGGGCACATCAACATGTCTCACATTTGGGTTTGTATATCCAAAGTTAGAGGTTTCCCACATTTGTTTTACAATGGTGTCAGGATTCATGGAGTGACTATGGGTTTATATATCCATAGTCACATTGACCTGTCTCCCAAAAAGAGTTTCGGGGAGTTCCCAGTATGGTGGATTAGGGTTCTTGAAAAGGCTATTCCTTATCGTCTCTAAAACCTGGACCCTCAGGTACATGGTAGGAAAGGTGTGATTTAGACCTACCATTCCTTTTGAACAAATGAAAAAGTCTCCCTACCCTACCAAGAAAAAGTTTAGGTCATCCTTCCTGGAGTAATCCCCTAGCCTTTCAGGCTGGATCCAATGACCTCCAATGTCATCCCACATTCAATGGTTCATCTCTCCACACCCTCTTCCACTGTCAATACCATAGGACCTTCCTCTTCCACCAATGGAAGAGGAAAAGTGTGTGTGACTTTTTTTAATATTTTACATCTTCATGTCTCTCACACTAAGAATAAATCACGTGGGATTAGATATTTTCGATGATCACAACATTTTCAAACACACCTCATTGAATGAACTATGAAAACTATGATTCCCATCAAAACTGGGATACATAGGAAGACATCCTAAGGCCTAAGATCTATCTCATCTCATCCATAAATGGGCACCATCCTTTGGAATATGCCCCAAATTAAACCCTCAAAATCAACATGGAATCCTTTTAAAGAAGTAAGCCCAACCTCATTTGTCTCAAAAGACTATGCTCCATTATCAGATTTCCTGAACTACATGTGCTTTGATTCTCATCCAAATAAGATACATAGGAAGCCTCCCTGATTTTCAAAACCCAATAGTATAAATCAACCATTTTCTTTTTGGTCCATATTCCCAATAGGGTCTAATCCATCTATCAAACTCATATATTTTCTAGGTTCCTTGGGCTCCTTAAGAATAATTCCCACACCAAGACTTGACCAAGCACCATCTTCTTAGATGTCCTTAACACATGACATTACACTGTACAGATAGGTCCTTATCACATGACATTAAAATGTATGATGTGTCCCATTAAGTGGAACCAAACAATGAGGGTTCTTATTCCTTTCACAATGATATGTAGGTAGCACATTTAAGGGAACGATCCCAACATCAAAACAAACTTTTGTCTCTTTGGACAACAATAAATTCCAGAGTTCCCCACTGAGTGGCTTAAAACCTAGTATTATCATAACAATAGTTAAAAATCACTAAATAGTATATAAGAGGATACCATTGATAGGGAACCTCGAATACATACATATAACTCCATTAATAGAGAACCTCAAATACATACAAATTTTTCGAAATTTTACACATACTAATAATTGATTGAAAATTACAAAGGAAACATATGTTATAATTGGAGAATTAATAAGTATTGATGAAAAATTCTCAAAATTCTAAGAGTCATAGAGTAGGAAATAATTCCCAGTAAAAGGGTGTGACGAGTACGACCTCCAATCCTTTCGACCAATGTATGTTCTTAAGCGTTGTAGGTCTAAACCTAATGAATGCCTGCCTTTGGAAATAATTTCCCTTTTAGTAATGAATCGTTGGATGTTTCTGCTTCCATAATTAAATACAATGGAAACCACCCATAAGTAGTTATTCCTAACCAGAACACATTTCTTGGGAGGAGACAAAACAAAAAATGGTGAACCCAACATGAATAATTGACCACATTGATAGTATTACACATCTTTCAGCCCCCTATCAATTGGTAAATGAGGTCAAGACAAGGGAATTAACCATGCATATGCCCATATAAAATTCAATTCTTTAATGGAGTTCATTATTTGTATTTTTCAAATTTTCTAAGAACTCCCTTCACTCGAAATGGATTTCTTTGAGTTTTCCCCTGTGAATGACCCGACTGCTGCTCAAGAAAGATCCTCATCCACTGGAAGGACGTCATCACCATCATAGAGTCGTCAACCATGGGTCTCAAATGTATTGGTTCAGGAATACCATCAACATGGTACAATCCCAACCTTGGAGGCTTCCCGACAAGCTATCCATGATAACAATAACTTGTGATCATCCGGTCAACGACAACCGGTGGTCCAGAAAAAGATGGTCCCAACCACCATCTTCAACTGTTTCCTGTCCTTATCCTCAGAATGAAATAAATAGTCACTCTCATTCTATATAAAGGTGGATTAGGAGGTTACTTATGGCCTTAACTCGATGATATAGGGGTCCTTCCTGATGACTCCCACAAAAAATCGCCGCAAACTTTATCATGCGGCATTGCTTACCCAACATGATAGGGGTGATTCCTTAGGTTTTCTGGTACAGGACCCTCAGACCTAGGCACACAAGTCTAACCACTGGGGGTAACATTAACCCAACAAGGACTAGTTTCTTACCTTTCCCCAACCAAAAAAGTCCATCAACCTTACTTGGTGGGAAACAATGAATGGAAACATACAAAAATCATCCATAATTCGGCGATTTAGTAGACTTTTCTGGAGGCACCCAACCAATCCCGCTATTTAAATCTGGTCGAGTACCATGAGTAGGCACATACACCTAATTACAAAATATCATCCAGTCTACAGACTCATCTAAATACATTCATAAAATTCTACCAATAAAATATTATGGAATCTTGTAAGCAGGAACATACACCTACCTGCATGCACCAATCTTGTTAGTCACCTATTCTGTCAGCATTGAAAGAATTCCATCGAGCATGTTTGGAAGAAAAAAACTATTAGGCATGTACACCTACTAGTATCCATCAATCCGTCCAGTAGTTTCATTTGGAAGCACCTGGAGATGTTAGTTATAATGCTCAGATGAAAAACCTGGTGCAGAATCAACTCTCATCCCACACACATGAGTTATATCAGTATATACTAACATGAAAGGGAGGATTGGAGCAGGCACATACACCTACTCCAGATACGTAATGGATGTATATTCTCGTTCCATCCACAAAAATAAACAAACATATTTTAACAATGGTGAAAGGTCAAACACAAATTCCTACCCATATTCTAGAAGCCTTTCAGTAAACCATAATGGAAACATTCGAAGTACTAGGGGAATATACACATAATTATGTCCCAACACCTGGGATGACTCATCGTTATGTCATCCCGAAGCAGAAACATACCTATATTCCATTCCATGTGGTTTGTCGGGCATACTCTCCCATATCATATGGACAACTGGATAGGGAACATATAACATTTCTAATTGGAGATAACCAGCCTATTATGATAATCAGTCCAATCCAAGAACATACACCTACCCATGATAACACATTATCCCAAAAAGTGGCCCCAACTACGTGTAAAAGAGTATCTAATAAGATGTCTCTCCGAACACAGTTCAAAAATCAATGTCTAATATGTTATCTGGCTCCAATAAATTCTAGAGTTCATGATGCCCTCAAACATTTATCTATTGCAGCTTAAGACCCTATGCTCCCATTATCAAATTATGGGAGTGGTGATAGTAATTCTGAAGTTCCCCATCAGATACTTCATCAAGAAGGCTTGTTTCATGAGGATTCATTCAATCCAGAGAACCTATCTCTGGAGGAGAGCCACAACTACTCTCTGTGTGGCTAGAAGACTAAAGAAAAAGAGTGTAGCACCATGACCCTAGTTACCCAGAGTCGGTGAATTATTTTAATAAATTGGAATTATTACAAGGAATAAATTCACAAAGGACTGGTCATTTTAGCAGTCTTGGAAAATATATTACATATATGAACATTACATTACAATTTCTTAAATAAAACACAACATAAATAATCCTTGGAAAACTCCATTATCCCTCTAGATTAACCTTTCATATCAATCATAACTGACTTCTTCACATCCTGGAAAATATAATACATAAGAAAGGGGTGAGCTCAGATGTTCAGTAAGGATAATAATGTGGCAGAAACTATCACAAATAAGCAAAAACATTTAAGGCAATGTATAAGACTAAAACAAAATTATTTTTAACATAAACTTTAGCATAATATGGAAAAGATAAATCAAATTATACCATTTACTTATTCACATGGATATTCTTCTAGTCGAATAACCACATGTAATATCAATAGCTAATTTAATAATGATAGAATGCATAATGTCGGACATGATAACCACAAAGTCAAGGCCTCGTGCCTAAACTAAAAATAATTATTTTTTCAAGGCCATGTGCCAAGACAGTAGTTTGACTAATGAGACCTACCGATTCATCGAGGAACTATAGTGGGGTCCACCCATCACTTACAATGTCTAATACATTCCTCATATGAAAAGTTTGAAACATAACATAAACATCCATATTAAAACAAGCATTGTAATGTTAATACTTTAACCATAATCCATGAATGGTTTAAAAAGATCACATCCACATTCAAACATATCATAACTCATTCAAAATAATATGTAATATTTTATTATAGTAAATAAACCTTAATCAATAATAATATCCAATAATGGATGTTGACCAAGATGAAAATAATCAATAAAACTCTTTGAGAGAAATACCCCTTTTCAAGAAATCATTTAAAAGTCGCAAAATGTGTAATGTAATTCATTTAAAATAGATTTTTGAATCAAAGTTTCTCATACCACTTTTAAGCCTTTTAAAGAAATTAACACAATAGAATAATCATGTCTATGTAAATAAATCATTAAAATTATTTTGAAAACATTGACATTAATTAAAAGATTTAGAAAAATAACAATTTAAAAACATTTAAAATGATGGCCTAGTTAAAGATTCCCTTCCATAAAAACATAAAATATTCCTTTTTGAAGCATTTTAATGAATCATGGACATATATGATAATTATTTACTAGTAGATACTTATAGATAAATAATCTCATATAATAATGAGATTGAGGGAAAACCCCTTACCTTATACTTTCCTTTGGTTGAGGGTACATTTAAATTCATGTATGATGACTATAGTATGTTATTAAATTATACCATAACCATATTCATCTTTATGATATCATAATTTATTCATTTATTTATTTATAATACCAATTTAATAATAATTTCAATGTTAAAATAACATTTCAGATAATAATTTCTTTCTCTATCGTACATGTTTTGACTTGTTATTCTTGATCATATCACTTATATCATGATTTATTTGCTTCCAGAATATAAAAAATACTTTATGTATCATATATATTCAGAATATAAATGTCTATAACAGATAGATATATGAAATGGAAAACACTGTTTATGGAGATGGTAGGTCGTACGTACGCATAAATGCTATTTCTGTTTTCATATCGTATTGAACAGAAGTAAGTGAATGAGATATATGTAAATACATATATATATATCCAGTATCATTATTATGTCATATATTAAATAATTATTAATAATATATTTTTGTCATCATCATAGAATGGTGAATGTGGAAATGAATCTCATCACGTTGTGGAGACGGTTATCTGTACGTACGCACAAGCAATGATATCATTCTATTGACGGTGAAATCGGATGTAATTTGATGTTATATCATATATAAAAAATAATTAACATGATATATTAATTATTTACATTAGTTATACTAATTATTATACCCATCCAAATAATGAAGTGTATGAATTAAACACTACACGACGACGTGGAGACGGTATGTCATACGCACGCACGTATGGTGACTTGTCATTCACATGATGGATATAATAATGAATATTGATGTACCATATTTATAATAAAATCACAGTATTTATAATGTACTGGATTTATTATTTTGTTATGGAAACAACAAAGAAAGTGGAAGTGGAAGAAGAAAAGAACTTTGAAAGAGGTGGTGAAATTATTACCTCTTTTTGAGTGTTTCCTTTTGAGTGGATCAAAAGGGCACCATATGTTGGATTTCTGATCAATGTAAGGCCTCTATGTCAAAGTGAGGGTAATTTTTATGATATTTTAGTAGGATTTTTCTTAGCCAAAATGCATTGGTGGGGTGATTTTGGGAGAAGGTGAAGTACCCTTTTATACGAGAGGTGAGGTTCACTTTAGGAAAAACATGGATTTTTTTATACAATCATAGTCAGTTTATAATGGATCCATAAGGATTTATTTCTAGGATAAGGTGGGTATGGGTTGAAAAACTCTCATCCAATATGTTTTAGATACGTTTAGGTCACCATATTAACCTTATCTTTTAGATTTAACTCTTAGTTAAATAGTTTATTGTTTACCATGTATTCTTGTATTATTATAACAAATGGATAATAAACATATTATAAAAATACAAGGGAACCCCATGTGTTTCATAATTGATATATCTAACCTTATCTAAATCATTTTACTGAACCTTAGATTTTCAACAATATTATATCAATTAATAATATAGTATTTGTTTTAAAAACTCATTTATGTCAATTTTGACACTATTTGGTATTTTGTTTTTTTGAAAGTCATAACAACATCGTCACTTTGTAGAAAAATTATTTAATCAACCCTAACATGTCATATTAACCTATAAAATTAGTGGAATTCATTAAAAGTCTCAATTTACAATTTTTTTCATATTTATAATATCAATTATTTTAATCATTCAATAATAAGGTAAATAATGCATCATCATTGTGTAAAAAATATATTTAACTATTTAACGTTTAAAAAAAATACAATTATGTATTAAGGATTTTTATATTTCTAATGAATATTTATAATCTAATTTATATTATGTATATCCTAAAATTTAAAATGGTTTAGTTGTAAATCATTGAATTTAACACTTTTAACTCTTCTTTAAATAAAATAATAATAAATGTACTAATCTATTCTAAACTCACCAAAAGGATCATATTTTATTTCTAAGGTTGATTTAGGTCGATATAAACATATCCAATAGAATTAGTATGTGTTTTTGTGTAATTATAATATCATTTTTATCTTTAATTTCCCTATTTATTTTTAACCGTGGTAAATAAAATTCAACAGTTACTGTTCACAAAAATTTATTTTCATCCTATTGAACAAAATTTTACTTATTGAAGTCAACCATGTGTCTTGTATTTTTTATATTCAGTTCACAGAAGTGGTAAAATTATGTTTTATGCAAATTTTCAAATGTGCCTAGAATGTGGGTAAAAGACGTTAAAAAATTCAATAAAATTTTATACATCAAATCTTAATATAAAATAACTCCAATGAATTAAATTTAACAAATATAGGTATTATGTATCTATTGTGACTTTAAAATAAATCTAAATAATAATTATTATTATTTAAATAAAAGTGGGTTTTAAACAATAATGAAGTGTTTTTCACTATTCATCAAAAAATGAACGTTTTCTAAAAAAACCAAAAATTTACCCAAAGATAATTTTGATATTTTGAATCCAAAAAATGATGTCTATTTTACCAAATTCAAAACATATTAGTTTCACTAATTAATTTAAAATTAATTCCTGTTTTCAAAACCAGAAAGTGGGTTTTTAAGAAGTAAAAACTATCAAAAGATTAACATATGTTTATGTACAATATAATGTAAATTTATATCCAATTACCTACATTGAATTAAGTGATAAAAATATAATCTATTTATGCTTTAAAACCACTTAAAATCATCATTTATCACTATAAATTATTTTGACTAAAAGATATGCTTTCAATTAAAATTTAGTATTCTCACTATTCATCTAAATATGAATGTTATCAAAAAAGTGCCAAAAATTTATCCAAACTAAATTACTATGTCCCACTTCTAAATAATAATTTAAAATTATTAAATTTATTGTATATAAAATTGTCAAATACTGTATTTAAAAGGGTAAACCATTAAAAGATGGTAAAATTACATTTTTTTAAAAATACTTTTTTTTCTAAAAAATATTGTTCCTATATTATTTATAATAAATGAATAATATGGATTCTAAATTTATATAGAGTATATAAAATTCAAAATTCAGTTTATATTATCTATAACGTTTTTTTGAACAGCTATTTTGGTAAGTCGTGGTGCACTTGAACTCGAAGATGTGTGTAGTGCAAGCTACTGAATTACATTAAAAAGATAGCGTACTATGAAATATTGTGGTGTTACATTCTCCCCTCCTTCAATAATGTTCATCCTCACAATTTGATATTTTTCTTTTAAAATAAAATGTTAAAAATAGAAAATACCTTTGTGGAAAACCAACATCGAAAATAGGGTTAATAAAATATATTCTTAATAAGGGGGACAAGGAAATGAAAAAGTCACCACCAAATTAAGATTTATAATAAGAGAACATTGGGGGAAATTTGAGACACATAATTGGAGGGAAACTGTAAATATTAATAGGGAGTTATTGAGGTCATCAATCAAAGAAAAGTGAATAATAAATTCAAAATATGAGGGCCTCAAATCCATAGATCTATGATGACATAAAATATTATTTGTTCATCAAAACAATAGGTATTTGGAAAACAATTTTTTGGTTTTAAGATCATTTCCCTAAAATTTAGGTATTAATTTCTTCATAGAATGGGAAAAAATACTTGACAATTAGTGTTCCATTCTTTAACTAATTTCTGCCACAAATCCAGCATTCCCTCCAAAAAGATAATTGAACTCAAAAATATTCTATTTATCATAATCGTATAGGGTTCCAAAAAAATTAAATTATAATTCAAATGTTAGACCTTTTGAAAAAAACAGCATTATACAATCCAGGACATCACATTGGCCTGTGGTAGATGATTCACCCTTGTCTCCCTTCGATAGCGGGTTCAAGTCTCACGGCCTTTCCAGACGCAACAGGTTGTTGCCCAACCTTCCAGTTTTCCTTTTTATAACAATCCAAAAATAATCGTAAGAAATGATTTAACCTTAAAAATTGTATCCAAATTAAATCTTCATCCATTACATCCTTTATAATTATCCACAATACTTCTTTCCGAACTCACAATGTAAAATTTATAAGTAAGGTCACGTAATATATATGTGAATACCTTCACTGTGTATTCTTTTAAAATGCGGTAATAAAATGAATTACGTGAAATCAATATTTGAATATTAATGTACATCCTTATTCTTTCTGTAAAACATAGAATACTGGATATACTCCCAAAATCCAAAAAATGTTGTAATCACTAACAATGATGGAATAAACAAACCATTAATTAGTTCCAAGGTAATCAATAATATCTAATATAATTTTTCCCAATCAATAATCTCTTATTCCAAAATAAATATGTCTGTATCAGGACCATATTAATGTTTATATTTCCTTTAACCATTCATTTTCCAAAAATTCTAACTTGATATTGAGTCACTTTTCTTGGTACCACACAATCTCAAATACTTGGTGAAATAGTACTGCAGTACATTCATTATATACTCCATAATTCTTATAACATGTACATCGTTGATAAAAAATCAAATGAAATAATTATTTAATATCAACATTAGAACACTAGTCAATCTTCTTCATTTGGGATAATATCACAACATGATTATTATCCAACTACATCATTTTTTGTATACTCTGATGGTTGGGACCTTGATTTTTATAGTGTCCCAACTCTTTGCAGATGAAAAATTATACATTTGAAACCTTTTTATTAATATTGATATCACACACTTGGTGTCCTTTTTCTCCACACTTTTAAAGAATTATCATTCCATTCAAGAATTTACCAAGATGATTCTTTCCAAAATTATCACACATGGGAAAATATTTATTCCCTTCTTCCCTTTATCCATCATTCTCTCTACCATCCTTTTCTTCTCTAGCTTCCCTTCAAATCCATAGGACTTAGATAATTCTTTACTTATCATATTAACACATGATACAATTTCTTCATATGATGAAAATACGTGGGATACTATTTACCTTATAAATAGTGGATTAGGACCATGAATGATACAATCTTTCTTAATCATTGGATCATGCCTACTTCTGGAGTTCTTACTCCTTCTACTGGGCACCATTTCTAAATAATTTAATACACTAGGTTAGTTTATGAATCACAATGAATAATTCAAAACTTGTAAAATACCTAACATTAATTGAAAATTTTATGCATACAATCTATAATACTAAAAAATGTTTTATTTGAGGAGGTATTTACACATAAATCCTTCATAATGAGTTGTAAATAAAATGTGATTTATCTTAAGCATATCCCCCACGAGTGACATAACCAAGAGTGCAACAAGGCCCATTGTCGTGTACCATGATACCCCGGGTCAAGATCGAATCCCCTTTTCAGAGTTTTCACTCCTAGGTACATCCGTGCCAAATCCGCCTCTACCTGCTCGTATCCAGACTGCGAAGTATTTCATGGAAAATACACAAAATCTCTACATTACCAAAATTCTAGGAAGTTCTTCTATACTAATCCTCAAAGTCTATATTAGGGTAATCTTTCAAAATCAGAGTTTATCAAAATATATTTCCAAGGTAGTTTTTAAACATCCAATGATTCCAACTATAATGCCTCGATCTCAGTTACCCAGATTCGTTGCATTATTTTAATACATTCGCATGATAACAAGAAATCAAGTCCCGAAGGACTGATTAATTTATCAGTCTTGGAAAATATATTACACATATAAACATTACAATAAAATTTATAAAATAAAACACAACATAAATAATCCTTTGATAACGCCATTATTACTCTAGCTTAACACTTCATATCAATCATAACACACTTCTTCGCATCCTGGGAAAAATAAAACATAAGAAAGGGGTGAGCTCAGATGCTCAGTAAGGATAATAATATAGAAGAACTATATTAAATAAGCCAAAACAATTAAGGTAATGTATAAGACTAAAACAAAATCCTTTTAAACCTAAACTTCAGCATAATGTGGCAAAGATAAATCAAATAATTCCATTTACTTATTCTCATAAATATTCTACAAGTCGAATAATCACTTGTAATATCAATAGCTTATTTCGTAACGATGGAATGAAAAATATCGGACATAATATCAACATAGTCAAGGCATCATGTCAAGACTAAAAATAATGATTTTTTCAAGGCCTTATGCCAAGAAACTATTTTTTCTCATTAGACATATTGATGAATCGAGGAGCTATAACGGGCTCCACCAGTCACTTACTAAGTCCAATGCATTCATAATATGGAAAGGTTGAAACATAACATAAACATTCATATTAAAACTAGCATAAAAAATGTTAATAACTTAACCATAAATCATGAATGGTATAAAAATAGCACATCCATAGTCAAACATATCATATCTCATTCAATAAAATATAGAAGATTTTATTATAGTAAATCAACCTCAATCAACAATAACATTCAATAAAGGATGTTCACATAGTTGAAGATAACCAATAAAACTCTTTGAGATAAATACCCATTTTCAAGAAATCATTTAAAAGTCGCACAATTAATAAAATAATTAATTTAAAAGATATTTTTTAATCAAATTTTCCCATACCACTTTGAAACTATTGAATGAAATTAATACTTTTAAATAATCATGTATATATAAATAGACCCTTAAAATGATTTTGAAAACATGGAGATTAATTAAATGATTTAGAAAAACAAATCATTAAAACATTTAAAATGATGATCTAGTTAAAGAGTCCCTTCCATGAAAACAAAAAATATTCTCTTTTGAAAATATTTCATGAAACATGGATATATATGATAAATATGTCCCAATATATACTTATAGATAAACAATCTCAGATAATAAGGAGATTGAGGAAATAACACTTACATTGTAGTTTATTTTCATTGAGGGTATGTTTAACCTATTTTATAACGAAAATAGTATGTTGTTAAATTATACCATAACTATATTTATATTTATGATATAATACATTTTTTATTTATTGCTTTATACAACCCATTTAATAATAATTTCTATGTAAAAATAACATTTCGGGTAATAATCGATTTCTCTATCGTACATGTTTTAACTTGTTATTCTTGATTGTATCACTCATATCATGATTTACTTGCTTTCAGAATATAAAAAATTATTTATGTATCATATATATTTAGAATATAAATGTGTGTAATTGATAGATAAATGAAATGGAAAACATCATTTATGGAGACGGTTGGTCGTACGTACGCTTAAACATTATTTCCAATTTCATATCATATTGAACGAAAGAAAGTGAATGAGATATATGTGTTTATATATATCCAATAGCATTATTATTTCATTTATTACATACTTATTAATAATATATACTATTATAATCATCATTGAATGAGGAATGTGGAAATGAATCTCATCACGTCGTGGAGATGGTAATCTGTACGTACACACGAGTGACGACGTCATTCTATTGATGGTGAAATCATATGTAATTGGATGATAAATCATATATAGATAATCCATAACATGTTATATTGATTTTTTAAATTATTTATACTCATTATTATACCCATCCAAATAATGAAGTGTTTGAATATCAAACTACACCACGACATGGAGACAGTAAGCCATACGTACGCCCGTATAGTGACTTTTCATTCATAGGATGGATAGAATAATGAATATGGTTGTACCCTATTTATAATAAAATCATAGTATGTATAAGTTACACGTGTTATTATTTTGGTATGAAAACAAAAAAGAAAGAGGAAGTGTAATAAGAAAAGAACTTGGAAAGAGGTGGTTAAATTATTACCTCTTCTTCGGGTGTTACATTTAGAGTTGATCAAAAGGGATCCTTAAGATGAATTTATGATCATAGTAAGGAATCTAGGTAGAAGTGAGGGTTGTTGGGAGGATATTTGAGTAGGGTTTGGAAGAGCCAAATGGCTTTGGAGGTGTGATTTTGAGAGAATGGGAAGGACCCTTTTACAAGAGAGGTGAGGGTCACTTAAGGGAAATAATTAATATTATTTTATTATACAATAATATTCAGATTATAATGGCTAAAAAGGATTTATTTCTAGGATAAGGTGGGGATGGGTTGAAAACCTCTCAACCAATAGGTTTTAGACTGGTTTAGGTCCCCACATTAACCTTATCTTTTAGATTTAACTCTTATTAAAATTGTCAAACTTTTACCATGTATTCTTGTATTATTATAATAAATGGTTAATAAACATACTATAAAAAGAAAAAATAACCCCAAGTGGTTCATTATTGATAAATATAATCGTATCTAATTTCTTTGTCTGAACCTTATATTTTTAGGAATATTATATCAATTAATAATATAGTATTTGTTTTAAAAAACTCATTTTTTTATTGTGACACTATTTGGTATTTTGTTTTTGTGAAAGTCGTAAAACATTATCACTTCTAAATAAATTTATTTAATAAACCCTAACATGTCATATTAACCTATAAAATTAGTGGAATTCATCAAAAGTCTCAATTTACATTTATTTGGATATTTATATTCTTATTTATAGTAATCTTTCATTAATAAGTTAATTACTACATCATCATTTTTTCATAAATAAATTCATTATTTAATGTCTAAAAATTATCAAAAAAAATACATTAATGTCGGAATTATTTTTATATTTCAAATAAATATTTATAATTTAATTTATCTTATGTATAACACTATAATAGAAATGGTTTAGTTATTAAACATTGAATTTAACACTTTTAACTCTTCTTTAAATAAAATAATAATAAATGTCATAATCTATTTCAAGTGAACCAAAATGATCATATTTTCTTCCTAAGGATGATTTTGGTCTGAATAAACTTATCCAATAGAATTAGGACTTGTGTTAGGGTAATTGCAATATCATTTTTACCTTTTATTACCCTATTTACTTTTAACCGTGGTAAATAAAATTCAAAGTAATTATTCACCAAAAATTATTTTCATCCAACTGAACCACATATTAATTTCTGATGTCAACAGTGTCTCTTTTATTTCTGAAATTCAATTAAAAGAAGCGGTAAAATTACGTTTTATGCAAATTTGAAAATGTGCCTTGAAGGTGGGTAAAAGACTTTAAAAAATTCAATAAAATTTTATACATCTATTCTTATTAAAAAATGACTCAAATGAATTAAATTGAACTAATTTATGTATTATGTATCTATTTTTACTTAAAAATAAATTTAAATAAAAAAATAATTATTTAAATAATAGTCAGTTTTTAACAATAACAGTGTTTTTTACTATTCATCTAAATTTTAATGTTTTCAGAAAAATACCAAAAATTCACTCTGACATAATTTTAATATTTTGAATTCAAAAAAGATGTCTATATTTCCAAATTCAAAAACATATTATTATAATTAATTAATTTAAAATTAATTCTTGTTGTCAAAACAAGAAAGCTGGTTTTTATGAAGTAAAAACTATCAAAATATTAACATGTGTTTATGTATAATTTAAATGTAAATTTACATCCAATGACCTTCATTATATTAAATGATTATAATATAATCTAATTCTAATTTAAAACCACTCAAATGAATAATTCAACACTATAAATTATTTTTATTAAAAATGTTGTTTTCAATTAAAATTTTGTATTTTTCACTATACATCTTAATATTAAAGTTATCATAAATGTACCAAACATTAATTAAAACTAAATATTTATGTCCCACTTCTATAGAAAAATTTAATTTCAGTAAATTTAATATATATATAAATGTGTCAAATATTGGATTCAAAAAGGGTTCACCATTAAAAGTTGGTAAAATTTTATTTCTTGAAAAATACTTATTTTTTTTGAAAAAAATGAATCGGTTCTTATATTTTGTATAAGAAATACATAATATAGATTCTAAAATAATATGGTGTATATAAAATTCAAAATTTAGTTAATACAATTCATAACATCTTTGTGAAAGGCTAGTTTGGTATGTTGTGGGGTTCTCGAACTGGGTGTTGTGTGTAGCACAAGCTTCTGAATTACATTAAAGAGATAACGTACTATGAAATCTTGGGGTGTTATAAATTGGATTTATCCCTTAATATAATCCACCATGATGGTCCTCCCCATGATGGCATTCGCAGAAAAATATCTATCCATAGTAGTTTTTTTAATTATCAAAATAATTATCCAAGTGAAAATGTAGTGATGAGAAAACCCTCTTATCTTGAGGCACTTGCCAACAAAAGTCCAGTCATTTCTGATGCCTTTTTACTAACAGGTGTAATAATTTCTCAACTAGAAGATAACCCAAAGAAATAGTAATTTTTTGAACCTCCCTTGGGTCATTTGACTTACAATATGTCAAAGGTAAAAACAATTGTTCTTATTATTTTTAATTGAACAATTCAGAAGTGTCCACTATGGTCGAACCATGTTGATAAACCTATAGAAAGTGCTAAGGAATATATGTTGAATATGAAAAAACAATCAGATAAGGGTGAAATACCAGTCATGTTCAGGCCTTTGTAAACCTCACAAAGCATCATTCTGTAATTGATATCAAAATATTTCATTCATGATATTCACCTCAACATATGAAAAACTATTCTTCATCAAAAAGCAAAAGTATTACTTTATGAAAAATATCAAAGTAATGTAAAGGTAATAGAAGGTTTGTAATGAAAAAATTACTTGGCATCTCTATCAGTTTCCTGACATCGAAATATTGGGAAGCAGCACGGATCCTTTCAGCGAGCTTGCCTCAAAGCAATAAGGAGTTTATGCCAATTAATTACTGATACCCCACATAGTATTCATTTCATAGGATGGGGTGCACAAAAGGAATTTCATTTAAATGCACTCCAAAAGCAGCAATGCCCACAAGAAAGTGGTATCATGCAATTTTATTTCCCATGACCGACTAAAATTAATATATTTTTTGTAACCAAAGATATGCTCAAGAACAGACCTCGAATAACACTAATTATAGTTGGCCCTAGAGAGTGAAAGCTGTTGAGATACTATTTCATCAAACATATGATTACATTAAGCAGGCCTCCCACTTAGATGATGTTAGGCATTAGATTTTGAAAATATTTTCAATAGAAAAATGATCTTCTAAAATAAGCGATTTAAGTGGTTGGTCAGATAATGTACCCATCCAATGTTTGGACTAATATTCATAAAATCAAAAGAGCAGTTTCACTAATATCATCCATAGTATTTTAAGATCCACCCCAGCTTGTAGGGTTGGAGGATTTTTTAACCCAACCATTGAATTCACAAAAAAACATGAAGGTTTGAAGAAGATGAGCTTGAATACACTCAACCAATAATGTTGTGGGATTTTTCACATCTATAATCCCCTCCCCGATGGATGTCATTTTTATCCCGATTAGGGGAGAATCCACAAAGTGAATGCAAAACTAATCTATCCAAGGATTCCTTTTATCTTATTGTCCTTCAAATAGTTCCTTGGAAAATAGCATATAGGAGAACAAAATCTCATGGAGGTTACAGAAGGAAACCATCATACATAGATACTAACAGAATAACATAAATGAATTATGTGTCAGTAATTGTTATTAACACTTTTATGGAAGATCCTCTAGAAAATGGTTCTAGTTCAGCAGAGTCAGAGGATGAAGATCTTATTCATTATATGGTACACACGGAAGAAAATGAAGGAGCTATGCATACCCGGAATCAGAGTCTTACCTATAATCTAGGTATTCCCTCAAGGAACTTACTCCCACCTCTTTGAAAGGAATATAACCAGAGGAATGATAAAAGGTCAGATCATGTCTCACTTTTACAATAGAGAAGGTCAATCTATTTCTCTTGAAGAAAGACTCACCCAGCAAAAGCAGGAGATGAAGGAGTTGAAAGGGCTTAATCTGGAGTTACTTCGAAGTAGAATTTCGGCGAGAAGAACTCTTCATAAAGATTCTCATCTTACACATCCTATAGAAACTCCTCAACAAAGAGGGATTATTGCAACTGCAAATGTGGATAATGAATTCCCTCCATTGGGTACACATCCAAAACTGGATCAAACACATCCTTATGAACTTGTACCCATGGGATATCCAAGACAAATACCAGAATCACCTGCACAAGTGGTTTTTCTAGTCATCCTACAATTTTAAACTCCTGCTATTGTTTTCCTAGATCATCCATATATTCCCCAAATGCTTATGAAAACATTTGAGGAATTAACAACTTGATTGGAAAATATGAAATAATGACATTCACCAATACAACTAGAAAATAAAGAATACCCTGAATGGTTAGATCTGATCCCTCCCCCACCAAACATTGTGAACAAAACATTTTCAATCTTTAATGGTTTGGGAGATCCCATGTAGTACGTAAAAATTTTTGTTTCTTATTTTGATCCTATGATAGGGACCCCTCAACAAAAAAATTCAGTGATGCTCATTTTTTTTCAAAAATTATTACAATGGATAGCCTTTATCTGGTATACAAGTTTTTAGTATCGATCATTTACTAGATGGAAAGACAACCCCTAGAATTTTCTTCTCCAATTCATCTCAACACTGCTGAAGACTATATTTTTTTATGTTAGAATTTTTAATAAAATAGACAATGAAAGAGTTTCATATTTCATTACTCGATGGGAAGGATTAACATATTTCGTAAATCTACCACTCCCATAAGAAAAGTTGTTACCAATTACTGTGGAAAGTATGCTTGATGAGTTACACACCCCACTAATCCATATGAAATACACTTGAGGGTTTCAATACATTTTTTTCAATATCCCAGCAAGTGGATGATTCCAATGTCGAAACCCTATCTAAATCTCATGTATTCCCATAAACTATGGGAAGGAGAACATGGAAAGCATAGGTTGTTACAATCACACTCAAACAAGAACATGTACCTGCTTCTACTTAAAACCTTCATCATACTTAAGGGACCCACCTCCCAAGCATCAGTGTCAATGACTAACTCTTAAATATGATAAAAAGGATTAAATATTGAGACCATTAAATGAATTAAAGATATAATTTTACTCTTTTTATAATGAATAGGTTCTTAGTTACTTCATTTTAGCTTTGGAATAAAATTTAGTTCAATTTTCAAGGAAGAATAAACCAAACAAAGTGTGCGATGTAGATCTCCGAAATTATTTCCCCATTGATCAAATGTTAGGGAAACCTATTCAGGAGTGCTTTGTTTTTAAATACCTCCATCAAAAAATGAAATACACTAGAAAAGTTAAATTAAAACGTTCATCAGCCCATGTAGCAGGTGTCGTGCTACTAATCTAGAGGATGAAAAAGAATGGAAGGAAGTAAAAAGAAAAAATGTGCATAAGTATACTGATTGGATGGTCAAGATAATGATAAAAAATACTCATTCCAATCTATGATCACAGTTGAAACAACCAATTGTGACACATTCCGCTTCTTCTAAATAAAATCCATCTTCATCAAAAGATAAGTCCACCAAAGGTAAATCCTCAAAGAAGAAACCTGATAAAAAAGATAAAGAGAAGTCTAGAGATGATGAGATCACGTTAATGCCAATGTTTTCCTTTACTTTGGTAGATTTTAAGCCAACTATCTCAAAAGCATGGGCACCACCCTACCAAATGGAATAATAATAACTAACTTGTCACATATAATCCTCATCAAATGAACAATTGATCTTTAGTTCCATTAACATTATCCACTTAACGGACCCCTATGCAAATGATGATTCTAATTATGAACCACAATTCCATGCACTATATTAGGGAACTAGGGTAGGAAGTCTTGTTCGGGGATACAAGGGATGTCGTGGATATGATAGAAGCTACTATTTTAACTATACCCTTGTTCGAACTGTTTATGCAGACGACACTCATGGGAGATCCCTTCAACGGGCATAGAAATAATATAGAAATTATTCCACAATGGTAGGATCATCCCTAACAAGATCATAATAGAAGACCAATTAGAGGCTATATCGGCACTATCCTAGAAAATAGATAGATCTAGTCAGTCTAATCAACTAAGAGTAGAATTTTTTCGTGCTTTTTCCTCGACACATGGTACATCTACATCAAAAAAATCAACGTGAAAAGCACGTAAAAACAACATCTTCATGATGGAAATGCAAATCTTTGAATCAAAATTATGATTCTTTCTAAATAACTAGACCATGTACCAGCTATGTTATCAATCATAGATGCTTTGGATCTATCAAAAGATCTTCAAAAAACACTTATTGAGGTTATTTCAAGTAATCAAGAGATTGAAACTGAAATTTATACTGATGAGGTTTACTCTATATAGAATGATTTAGAAAATTTCACACAATAATATCTTTCATGGATCAAGATAAGCATAATGTTCTACATGGACACATTAGGCCCTTATAACTATCTAGAAGTGTTAATGATATTGACATTTAATGAGCCTTCAATGATAATGGCTCAGGAGTCATCCTCATTCCCATCTGTAGACTTCATCGATTGGGTCTCACTGAATCTATCTTATCTCCTACTATTCTGATGTTGCAAGGATATGGAAAGAATGATCAAGAACCTATAGGTATGATTATGAACAGAACTCTGTTTGGGGATCTTGTATCTAATTCATATTTCATGCTTGTATGACAGGACATAGCATTCAACATTTTTATTAGATGTCTTCATCTACATAAACATGTTGTCATTCCTTTATCATATCACCAATGTATCATGTGTTGCTTCAATAGTCATATTGGGACATTGTATAGTGATAAGGATCTATTCAAAATGTGTGAATCTTAGTATATTGTTGTAGAATTCTATCTCACAAAGTGAAAAATGTCCGTGGAAAAAGATGTTACTAGAATTAATGGTCTGTAAAAAATCTCATCTAACCCATTCAAACATATGAGTATAGGTAACGTATTTCCTATCAATAAAATCGGATGGATAGGTCCAAATCCAACCACTCGTCTAGTTACTTCCATAATTTCAGTTGTGGCAATCGAGTCTGACAACATGGGGGAAATTGTGTATAATGAATGCTTAAATGGATATGTCTTCATATCATCCACTAAACTTCAGTGATTATTTTCTTCATCAGTTGAGCTAGAAGAATTTATCACATTACTAAATTGAGACAAGGATGTTGATTCCTAACCCATCAATATCTCTTCAATACTCCAGGAACACCCGTATTTATCAGCAGGGTAAGAAATTGTTGCCTCTTCTTTTGGATATCCAAATATCGACTCCTCCCCTAGCACTGAAATTTTTATTCATCACCAACCCATCAAGTAAAAATATAACAAGTGACACGTGAAGAAGAAACGAAGAAGAATATCATAAGGATTCCCCTCCAGTATTTGAGGATGGAATTTTCACCCCTGTTGATTATCTTAGAAAAATAAATCTTGATACAAATGAAGATTCATGCCCTACTCTAATTAGTGCGGCCATTAATTATAAAGAGAAGAAGATGTATAATTCATTTATAAAGGAAAATTGTGATTTATTTACTAGGAAAAATACAAAAAAATTATTCCTTAATCCATATTTGGGCACTCTTCATTAGGGTTTCCTAGAAGAGCTTTGAGGATTCAATGAGGAACCAAGAAGAACACACCCAACTCAAGCCTCTAAAATTGAAGCTGAAGTTGAAAAACTTATCAAAGATAACTTTTTTAGGGAGGTGAAATATCTTAAACGGATGGTCAAAGATGTCCTGTGGAAAAATAATAATGGATAAATCAATGTTTTCATAGATTTCGGAGATCTTAACTTGAATTGTTCCAAGGATAACTCCTAGTTCCAATCAAAGAAATTTTTATTGATGCAATAGCTAACTATGAGGATCTCTCCATCATGTATGTCTACTATGTGTATAATCAAATTTTAATGGCCGCAAAATATGTGCAATATACAACTTTTATATCACCTCAAGGTGTGTTTTTCTATTAGTTAATTACTTTTGTACTGAAAAATGATGGAGCAACATAACAACGTTCCATGCACCATATCTTCAAACCCTTCTTGGGAAATTTTATTGAATGTTATGTTGATGATTTAGTGGTGAAATCTGGAAAAAATTTTGATCACTTGGAATATCTGGAGACCATATTCAGTAAACTTTGGAAACATAATCTAAAGATAAAGCCCTAAAAATGTGATTTTGGGGTTACCTCAAGAAAATTACTTGGCATCGTTGTATTCCATAGTGGCTTCAAAATTGATCATAAGAATAAAAATAATATCCTTGGTATGTCACCTCATTTAAATTTGATGTAATTAAGATTAAATTAAGGACACTTAGCCTATATTTGGTGCTTTATCTCCAATTTGGTAGGTAAGTGTTTACGCTTCTCCAAATTAATGAAGAAGGTAGTTACTTATCAATGGATCGAAGACTAAAAAAAGGAATTTGATACCCTCATGAAATATATCTTAAGTCCAATGGTATTAATTCCACCTATTTATGGAAATACTCTTATTCTCTTTGTGATAGCCTTAGAGCGATCAATATGTGCCTTACATTCACAAAAGAATGCTGCTAGGAATAAAAATACCCTTTACTATCTCATTCAAACAATGCTCAACACAGAGACTTGATATTAAAGTATTGAGAAAAGATGTTTGGATAATATATTTGTAGTTAAAAATCTAAGGAATAACCTAAAATATCATGAGGTCCAAATAGTATTTTGTAATAACCCGGTCATGTTTATCCTCATTCATCTTATGGTTATAGGATGTTTGATATGATGGGAAGTTAATTTTCAATAGTTCGATATCCAATTCCTGCCTCAGAAAGTGGTAAAAGGCCAAGCCTTGGCAGTCTTCCTTACATAAAACCCATATATAGATGATTAATTATTTTTATACTGAACTTCCCAATGAATAAATTTTCTCTATTTTATATTTTCCCCAATCATTGGACATGTAGGTTGATGGTGCCTCTAGAAGTTCAATGGGAAAAAGAATGGAAGATCTTAATCTCAACAAATTTGGGTTAGGAATTGTGCTTATCTCCCCAAAAAAATAAGTGTTAGATTATTCCTTCTTTATTATCAGAAGGTGGTACCAATAATGAGGCAAAATATCAATCTCTCATTGCAGGTCTGGAATTGGTGCTCCAGGTACAAGTGAAAAACCTCAAAGTGAAAGGTGATCTGGAATTGGTAATCAAACATATCAATGAGGATTATGTTATTAGAAAAGAAGAGTCAATACATTTTTGTGATTATGTAAAAGGGTAAATTGTTGAATTTTCTTCCAATCCAACATTTTTATATATCCTACGATCACAAAAATTCTAAGATGAGGTATTGGAAAATGTTGCCGCATCCATGGAAGATCTAAATCGGGGTGAGAAAATCATCAGTGTTTCCCATCATCATCTGGTTTCACCATTTATATAAACTATATTGGAGGAAATTAATGAAATCATCCCTATTTATGATCCATATGGTCATTCTACATGATTGATGAAACCTATCATAGAATACCTTAAAAATAGAATATTTCCACCTGATATAAATGGAAAAGTGGAAATTTGGTGATGATTGGTCAGCATCGCTCTTTATAATAGCCCAGGCCATCATAACATCTTCTAAAAATGAGGTTTTGATTGAGTCCTCTACATGTGTATTTATGGAGAAGAAACTACATCTATCATGAAATAAGTTGATGTTTGATCTTGTGGTTTTCACAATTCTGAGCATAGGATTTCTAATCAAATTGAAAGGATTAGATACTTATGGCCTTCAATGATGTAGGATTGCATAGATTTTACCATGAAGTGTCACCCCTTCCAACAACATTCCAGCTTCATTCATCAACCCCCCGGAGTTGCTACACACAGCTAAATACTACTGGAAAATAGGTTCACGAGGAATGTATTCAGGAGGACCTTATCCTACAGCTACAGCTAAGCAGTGGAAGTATATTATGGCTGCTAATAATTTTTTATCTAAATGGGTTGAGGAAATACCTCTAAAAAAAGTAGGATCCAAAACCGTTGTTATTTTTTTCAAATCTAAGATCATTACCAGATTTGGTATCCCTCTTACCATATTAACGGAGACTGGCACCAATTTTTGTTCTTCTGAGGTAAATAAGTTGTATTAAGAGCATAATATCAAATCCAACCATTCATCTCACTATCATGTAGTGGCCAATGGGCATATAGAGGCTTTTAACAAGACACTATTGAATATACTCCAGAAAATGGTGGATAATGATAATAAATATTGTCCTGATAAACATTCACTTTCATTATGGGTTTATTATACTACTTCTCGTACTGCCACTCAGGAAACTCCATATTCATTGTTGTATGGAACAGAAGTTGTATTTCCAATCAAAATTAAATTTCCTTTACTCCAATTTTCCATCTGTGATTAGTTATCTATAGATGAATAGTCTCAGAAGTGATTTGATGAGATGGAACAATTAGACAAAAAGAGATTACATACATTTCATCATTCGGAAGTCTATCAGTATAGAATAAAATTATCTTTTAACAAAAAAATCTCACCTATAATCATTTCTTCATGGAGAATTTTTATTAGTTCTTAGGACTCTGATGATACCAGAAAAGAAGCCTCCAATGTTTGAGCTAATGTGAGGACATTACTCTATACATAAGGTCCACTCTGATGGAACTTATTCCCTAATAAAAATGGATGGAGAACTTATTACAACTCCAAATAATTTAATATTACTGAATAAGTAATTTTTGTAATCACACACATTAATGTCCTTGATGCATGACTTGATACTGCACAACATAATGTCCTAGTTGAAAGACATTAACTTGCATAACAACCCTATGTGTCCATGTTGCACAATGTTAAAATGCATAGAATCTTATTCTTTGTCGTGCGACAATAAAAAACATGACATCATTTATCCTCTCTAAATGATATTAAAATGTACGGTTAATGACTTCTTCAATGGACATTAAGAAATATAATAAGATACCGTAAGTTGGTATTCCTTGTGCTTCGTTAAAAAAATATGATTACCTTACATGCACAAGCTTTACCCACATCATTTCTACTCCTTAGTGGCACATGAGTTCAATTTCTCCCTATGTATGAATCAGATCTGCATAGAGACCTCATTCCAAAACTATTATTGGGATGATTTTCATTCCAATGGGATACATAGAGACACCTAAATCTCCAATCTTGGGCTCGGCTACAACCATAAAGTAATTTATTTCCCTTTTTATTCATATATATAAACCAAATATATATAGAGTACTCTTCCAAGATATATGGCTTGATCTTAATACCATCTTATTTCTTAAATTTAACAATTATTCTGTAATGTGATAGTAGCCCCTGTCTCTCACATCAAACTCAATTGGTGTGGGGAACGATTTTCTCAAGAACTATGTTTGGATTCACTCTCATTTCAATGGGATGTGGATAGATGATCATATCTCTAATCTTGGTCCCTTCCACTACAAAAAAACATTATTCTCCACATCAAAACATGATTGTTATAGGGAAAAATTTTATGAACTATGTGTGTCTAGATTCTTACTTTAGCAAGATACATAGTGACACATGGGTTCAATTCTCTAGTCCAGCCGTAATATTACTTTTAATGTCAGAATCACATAATTTCATCACTATATGAATCTAAACTATATTGCACAATTTCCTCACTGCATGACCCTAAACAGTATAGCTTAACGTCCTTATTTCATGACATTAAACTACAAATTACCCAAAGCACTATGTATGGATTGATTCTCATCCCTTTGAGATATTTAGGGAATATTATGCCCTAACCCTTAGTCCTAGCCATTAGATAAAAGAAAATTATCCCTATATTATATAAAATTTAAAATATATGCATGAGATCTTATGTTGTGTCGTCTCCTTAGAGAGCCCATCTAAGAAACAATAAATTTCGCCATTTTTTCATATGAGTTAGATATATGTATGGAACTCAAAATTTCTATCCAATATTGATTTAAATATTTTTACCATGCATTGAGAATCAACCCTTTCATATTTTAAACTCATAATCATGAATATTTTAGATCTTCATAATCATTCATCTGTTTCTAGTGGTAGAGATTCTAATTCCTATGAACACTTTTACTTGACTATGCAGTATGTTCCCCTTGGTAACCTTGCTAAAAAATCACCTACATAATGGGAATTTCAGTCAAAGGATTACACTATTTGGATATACAACACATTCCCCTATTGGCCCTACATAATATAGCCCCCATAATAGGTTTTTTAGGAAATGGTAACTTTATTATTGGTAAAAGCATCTTTTTCCCCATCAAACATTGATGGAAATATATAAGAATCTGAATCCTAAAACGGTCATCCGTGTATATTTTTTCTGCTACCTTTCTCTTGATCTGGAAGTTTCCAAGACTATTTTTACACATTTCCCTTCTCCATATGTTAAAATAATATTGAATTAACCATGGATAGTTTTACCACATATCACCCATTGTTTCCATAATATTCTATTCCTAGTCGCATGACCTAAAACTACAAATACCATGCATCCTATGTTTGGGTCAGACCTTCGTAGAAATCATATTCCACTAATTATTTATAAATAATGATTAGAAATAATCTTTATATATCTAGGTATTTTTCCCCATTAAACAAACTTTGTGCTTGGGAGAATTAGAATCTTCATAAACATTCATCAACGTTTAGTGATAAAAGGGAAACTTTTCAAGTGCTATTTTTCCAGACTATAATGTGTGTGCCCCCAGTGTCCATACATAAAATTCTCTTACATAAGGGGATGTTTGTCAATTGCTACCACTATTTTTCTATGAATAATATTCCCCCAGTTAGCCCTACATAATACTGCCCCCATAGTGGGTTTGTTAAACAGTGGTAACTTTGTTTTTTAAGAGACCACATTAAATTCTATTTCCAATTTTTCCCATGTCATTCATTGGAACTAGAAATTTCTAAATCATAGTTTACATTTATCCCTTCCCATACCTGAATATGGTATCATGTTTCCAAGAAAATTATGAAAAAATTAAAGAGTCATAAACGTTTGGTCAAAGAAAATGACCTTAAATTGAATCCATATAATGTCCTCGTGGCATGACTTGTAATTTCATAACACAATTTCCTTGTGGCATGACTCTAAAATACACCAAATAATGTCAAAAAGTCCCTTTCTAATCAATTTTAACCACTATTCACACAGATAATTTTTATAGGAGCGGTTTCCCCATTCATGAACTATGTTGGAATAGATTGATATTTATTCTTAGATCTCTTTCCTTTGGAAATCAACCCAATGTGGTATTGATTCACCCAAATCTTAATTTTTCTTGTCTATTAACAATAAAATTTCATATGTTTTATATCTCTTTTTTTACGATGAAGTATGTTCCCTAAGGTGGATTTTAATAAAATACTCATACATAACAGACCTGTCAGTTAAAGGATACCACTGTTTGTCTATAGAACACATTCCCCTATTGGCCATTCAAATTACAGCCCCCATAATGGGGTTTTCAAGCAATTGTAACATCATTTCAGGAAAAGACCTATATGTTTATACTTCAAGTTTTAGATTTGGTAACCATAAAAAATCATGGCTCAATATTCCCTTTGGAAGTATCCAATGAATATTGTAGAAATTTCTAGCCCCAGAGACCTGTTTGGGATCTAATTTCAAAATTTATGGTCAAAGTTATTCGACCTTAAACACTGACCTCATTAGTCTAATATGAATGACTCAAAACAGCCCTCAAAAAAGACATGGTACTCACTAGAATGAAAACACGCAGAGGGAAATCTGGTCAAAAGTAAAATTCATAACTTCATAAACCTTAATTTTGTATGGTTTAGGAAATATTGTGAAATTAAAAGTCAAAATATATAAATTTGTTGGGTTTTTCACATAACACTAGTAGAAATCAAACTATGCTCACTAGGCCTATTGGATTAGGTAAAAAAGAGGGCATTCTATATGTATCATTGTAATAATGGTTATCCAGTATTAAAATAAAATATTATGGAATTCAACTTTAACATTAAGATTAAAAGGAAGCAAGGATGAAGATATATATAATTATATAAAATATTATTTTCATTTATGAGTAAAAATCCTCAATGTAACATCCAAAAAACTAGAGTCTCTGTATCATAAATCAAAAGAGCATTTCTATATAACTTGTCATTTAATTGATAGCATCTTGAGCTCTATCACCTACCTTTGGAAGTTCAATTATCCAATCAATATCATTCATTTCAGTGTGATGAAGTGATCCTGGTAATCCTCAATGGTTTTTACACCATCTTTCTGGACTTCTTCTATTGAATCGTGTAGTTGTTCCAAGATCCTTTGTAAAAATATCCAACAATTGATGAATACACAATTATTGAACAATATTTTCATTAACTTTCATCTTGAGTCCTATCAACTTTTTAGTATAATTGTCCATAACTTGGGTTAATGCTTCATCAAATTCATAAATTTTCAATGAAATTCTGGCTTTTATCAGATCTTGTCAATGTTTCTTCTCTTACTCACTTTTTCAGATGATTTATTTCACTGTAGATTGAATTTCACAATATTTAGAACCTTCAAATACTAACATATTAAATAGAGGTGAAATTCATGGAATTCCTGAGGTGAGTTCCTCCTATGGAATTTCAAATATTACTTAACATATGATCTTCCATGCCTTCTGACGTGCAGGGTGAAGAGACTTCTTTAGATCTGGATCTAATTCAAAATCACTGTCATAAGGGGGAAAATATCCAGGATTAATGAACTTAAATAAGTTCCATGTTCTTCTCCTTCCTTGATAGTAGTCTCTTAACTTCCTAATTTTGTTTGAGCTAATTTTAAAGATTCCTCTCAAGACCTAGCGATTGAAATTGATAATCTTATATGGTGAATTAAAATTATTATTAGTTTTAGAAGAATAACTAGAGTGAGAGAAATCACAATATTGGTAACCATTACCTAATAATAGGTTGACATCTTGTGAAAACTCCTCCCAAATATTCCTGACATGATTTTTTTTGGTTGAAGTCATTCAGTGGGGAATTTTTCTTTAACATGCTCAAGATTCTTCAAATGAATCTCAGGAATATTTTCTACTTAAAATTTCACCTAATCCAACGTCTTTGCGATAGTGGGATTAACAGTGATATCGATCCTTCCTTCAGACATCGTCACTAAAGCAGTTTCTATAGATGGAACTACATATTTCAACAGATCATTGTTTGAAAATTAATCACAAGAAGATTGATAGTATGAACAATAAATAAACTCACATCCATTTGGTTCTATACATGTAACTTTAAAATGTTAAAAGTATTTTCCATATTAACGTGTTCTAATTATTCATCAAAATACATTTCAATATTCATCATAGTATCGAATGATGTCCAAAATCTCATGTTAGACTAACCCATGGAAGCACATAGATAGGTTGTTTTGTGACCAACCTATGAAAAGTTTTTAATGGATGTGTATTCAACATCAGTTATTTCTGGATTTTAGGGTTAATGCGATGAACCTAAATTATAACAGAGTGGAATTCAGTTGTTGTTACAAATTATTTCTCATGATGCACTTCTGATTTACCAGATTTCTACTCTCTTCTAGTAGGAGTAATATGATCAATGCTAGGAACATATGTTGATTCCTCTGGCCTATATGCCCCTTTATTCAAAGGAGCGACTTGGTTAGTGGTAATTTTTACTTGTCTCAAAGCACCCTCCATGGTTCCTCAATGCTCATAAAAAATTTCCCTAAGAGATGAAACATAATAATTTCTTGTAGTTCTAAGATGTTTAAACTCTTTCTATGAATCATGCTAAAAATATTGATGTTAGGAATTCTTACCACTATTGAGAAAATGTTTAACCATAGTTTTATCTATTCTATGTTTTTTATTTTCTGTTTTGGGAGGACTTGCATTATCATCTCCAAAAATCGGTATTTGAGACCACAATCTCCCTTCCATCTCGTCCTCTAGGGCCTTTTGTCCAAGTGATATCTTTCCCAACTCACAGGATGATCCAGCAGCTCCAAATGTTGTACCACCATGGCTATAATGTTGGGATGGAACATCAGTAAATTTTCCATTAGTTAACTTCATGTTCGTATGGTATTTACCCTGAGAAATAATTCTTTGAATAAATAAAAATATAAAAGTAAAAATGAATGTGAAAAAAACTTACATCTTCATGATCAAAAAAATCACGCCATTCTTCATCAAATGAAAGATCAATCCCTTCAGCGACAACACGATCTATCATCTATTTCACTCATTTTGTGGTGGGAATTGATTCATTAGTTCAATATATGATAATATCCAGTTCCTGGATATATTTTTATACATTATCATGGTTCTTGTTGAAAATAAAATCAGAAGAGGTTCGTAGATCCCCTATTAATGTAATACCCTACCCATCACATAAATTTATCCATGTGGTTTCAACATCACAATGCAAGCATTTCCATGTTTGAAAGGCCTCTGGTCATGTATATTCAAATTAAATTCTAGAGGGTTTGGAAGATGATCATGAATTTTTAGATCTGAGTTTCTTCCCAATTCCTACCATTACATATAGTGGATGAGAAAATTGGAACCACTGCTCTTTTGAATGTTGGAGACTAGACCACCTCGGCACAACATTAGTTGGTACTGATGGTGTAGCTCTCTTGACTCTGATAGGTGGATTGTATCTTGCATGAGGTCACTTCAGTGATCTTGGATCCTCATCACCCCACCCTCTGACACCAATTAATCATCCTATAATGATGAGGAATTACCTTCAAATGAGAGGGTTCCTTTCTACCTCATGTTTTTATCCCTACCTAAGTGAAAACATGGTTTACCACCCCTTAGGGTATGATGAAACCTAGTTATCAGTGTGACGACCCAGACTCAGATGCCCCTTAATGGGTTCTCCGAGACCAGTGGGCCACATGGCCTCTAGCACATCTTCCCAAATTCCAGAGGCTTCCGAATAGCAGTGAGGGCCTAGGGTGTGTCTGTGGGAAGACTATGACCTCATTATCATTGTGTATCATAGTGGAGGTGTTATAAATTAATTGTAAATAGTGGAAGCAATATGAATAAATAACATAACCAAACTGATGCAATAGATCAAAAAAAATTACAATAATTGTATCAACATGAATAGCGATGATGTAGTGTCATGTCACTAGAAAACTATAAATCATGGATACAAGACAATAAGCATAACAAGTTCCACAAGGAAAATGAATGAAATGTCTACTCTAAGCATCCTGAGATCCTACTCGGTCATCTGCTGTCAAGCTCCATCCTATCAGCACATAATCAAGTATTGGAAGTGGCATTCTTCCCTTTATCAATACCTAAGACCATGTAATCTACTCTGGGTACCAAACAACACCTAGAGAGGATGTGAGATAAATATCATTGGGCCACCACCACCAGTTCCTATAACATCTACTCCATGTAATGGAATATAGAAGTGTGGAAGCACGCATATAAAAATCAAATAAAGTAGTAAAATATAACTAAATAACCAAGTACCAGCTTCATCCTTCAGCTGGTGTCTGAACATGTAACCATTTCATTAATTAATCAGTTTCTATTTAATTTTAATAGGTCACATGAGGCATATCCATCACTGACATCACCTTGTGATAGTATAATTTGTGAAGGCCCCAAGACGTCACAAGGAAACCAAACAATGATATCAAGTGAGGGAGTTACAGGGTAAAAACCAAGGTAACGTAAACGCACAGAATGATAACTGAGTAGTATCTGAGTCTAGATAAGGGATAAGAGTGTATTCCAAGGAGTTTAATCCATGTAATTCCACAATAAGTCTTCTAAAAATCCCAATGTGATCAACCAAGGTAAATTGGGGCGAAGCAAAGATAAAGCCCTATGGGATTTCACAATGGCACCTACTGGACAATGTTGGATCCAAGGAGTGTATCTGAGGTATCATGTAATAAAGGAAGGTACCCAAGGGTAGTATACTGGGTATCCAAGGAATGGAAAAGAACTAGAGACTAGGTGGGTATCAACCTAAGAAAACTGTATCCTTGAATCAGAATGGGGATTCCTGAGACCCAAGGTATTTTTCTCTCAAAATCCAATGAGAGCTCAAGTCACTCCAGTCCTATTTTATATTATAATCATGTTATAATTCATTTGGTTCAATTATTTCCTCCCATTAGTTTTTATAGGTAAAGTAGAGTTGAAACCATTTGTTTATTGGTCCAAGCCTTGTCTTCCACTATATTGGATAGGAAAAGTAGCATTGAAACCATTTAATGAAGTCTTATTTAGCCATTAAGGAATAATTAATTATTGAGGTTCACTCCACTACCTTCCATCAACATGGAATGGGTTGATATGGTAATGTAACCTTTATAAAATCTATTTTGATAAGGCTAAGTTATATACTTAGTATACATTCCATTTCACATTTCATATTTTAAATTTAGTAAACATTTGTAAGCACTTACCTTGCGCAGGTCAAGTGGTGAGCATTCATGGTACATGCCATTATTAAATTATCATTAACAACATTCTATTTATTAAAAGGAGTATCACCTTTAGAAAGTTATAGCAAAGGCACACCAGAACTGTGGCTCAAACATGTCAAAACACTGAAACCCAATTATAGCATAACCTTTGACATGAGGTGGATTGAGTTGTAGGTGAAACCACTAACAAATAATAATATATTTGGAAATAGAAAAACCATATTATTCTAATGAGTAAAATTGTGCCATGTTAATTTAATAAATGGTTTCCAACGAAATATGTGGTCCCCACATGAACATTCCAAAAACAGCTAACTTTAGGGATGACTTATAGACCACCCAACTTAATGTTGTATGAGCCTTCTCCTCTAGTATCGGCCTGTGATTTCCCTTAGATCAAAGTAGATCTCTTAAAAAGTGAAAATGCTCAAATGGAGATATCTAGGCTGAGAGTGAAGGATAAGAAGAACAGTTAAAGTGATCTTGAGTACATATCGATGTGCATCAAACACGACGAATGGAAGCTCGATCGGATGTCGGAAGAGGGAGATCTCTTGATTCCACGTTTTGATCTTCAAAATGCTCCAAAATGAGAGAGAACTAGGTTAATCCCTCATAAATGCATATTAGGGATGATGGGGTTGGATTAATAGATAATTATGGTTATTTTAGACATTTTACATAAGTTTTTAGCCGGCACACGGTTTGTAAAACTATGTGCAAACCATTCGAGATGGTTCTACCCAAACCTGGAAAAAAGGGGAGTTTTCATAGATTTTCTACATGGGTGTGTGCCAAACATGTGAGGTTCCACTATCCGAAAAAACACAATCTATACAGTTAGGAAAACTGTGCGCTAACCTTGTACAAACAATGAGACATGGCATGTTTCCCAAAAAGAGGTGCTCCGAGTTCCAAACAAGCCCCTCGCACCCTTAGAACCTTTGTTAAATAATTAGGTATCTATAATAGGTCAAATTTAATGATTTTGATTGCAAATTAAAGGATCCATACCTGAATGTAAAACCGGGTTCTTACAGTCTTCCCCCTTAATAGAACTCGCCCCCCCCCCCCCCCTGAGTTCTCCTTCCAATGGTAAGGAAACCTTGTCTATGAACAGTTCTGGAAATTGGGCATGTATATCGGCTTCCCTCTCCAAATTCTCATCATGTACTTGGCCATGCTTCTATAGCACCCACTTGAGAGTGACAGACATTCCTCGGAGAGCCTTCATGATTCGGTCAACATTGCTTATTGGATATTGCTCAATGGTAGCATCGGCATCTAACTCAACTTCCTCAGGATCAAAGGTGTGAGATAGGTCAACATGATATTTGAGAAGATGTGAGACATGACAGACATCGTGCATGGCACGATACCCGTAAGGTAGTAGCAACAGATAAGCTACTGGCCTGACTCTCTCTAGAATCTTGAATGGCCCGACGTAATGAAGCGACAGATCTCCCTACTTTTGTAACCATCTATGCCCTAGCCTGGTTGACACACAAAGAAATACATGATCCCCAACCCCCAACCTAAGAAGTCTTCGATGGTGATCAAAATATGATTTATGTCTAGACTAAGTAGTAGTCATATGCTTTCTGATCAGCTGGGCCTATTCTGAAGTCTCCTAAAGAAGACAATGACTTAGTAGTGCTGCCTCACCTGCCTCTAACCAGCATAAGGGTGAACGACATGGCCTACCATATAAGGACTCAAAAAGAAGACATCTGAATTGTTTTCTAGAAACTATTATTATAGGATAACTCAGATATCGGGATATACTTCTCCCAAGATCCACCGAAATCAAGGAGACATTCTCCGAGAATATCCTCCCAAAACTATATTGCATGTTCTGATTTTCCATCGGTCTATGGGTAGAAAGATGTTCTTAGAAGCACATGAGTTACCATATCATTCTGAAAACATTTCCAGAACCATGAAGTGAAACGAGCATCCCTTTGTGAAATGATAGTATGTGGAACCCCTGTAGTCATATAATCTTATGGACATACACTCTTCCCAGCTCATCAACTGAGAATGTCACCCAAATAGGAATATAGTGGGAGGATTTCATTAGTTGGTCAATGAAAAACTATATAGCATCGTTACCCTTAGGTAACCTAGGTAAGCTGACTGAGAAATAAATAACAATATCTTCTAATTTCCATTCTGGGACTGGAAGCGGCTATAACAAGCCTGCAGATCTCAGATGCTCTAACATTACTTGCTGACAGGTGGAACACCTAGTGATGAAGCCTAAAATATGATGTTTCATCCCAACACACCAATACTGGCATCTCATATCAAAATAAAACATTGAGAGGCTTGAATGAACTGCACACTAGGAAGCATGAGACTCTTTCATAAACTCCTCTCTCACATCTGTAGGAACCCATATACGACCACGTAGATGTAGGACGTCATCTCTGTCCATAGACCAATCTCGAGGTGGGTTATCTCTTGATATACTCTAACTGAGAACCAAACATTTAGGATCAAAAAACTAAATACTCTCCACCTTCTCAAGGAGGGAAGAGGTAACTATTAAGTCTGAGAGGTAATACTGATCAGGATTATCGTGAAACTCCATATGAAATTCAGAAAAGAGTTCAATTAACTTCCATTCATCACTGGATTCTTATATGGTCTACGTTTGAGTTTTCTGACTTAGTGCATCTACAACCACGTTTCTTTTTCTAGGCATATAGGTATGCTCAAAATCAACGGATTGTAGATTTTTGACCCATAATCCCTTTCGGAGGTTTAATTCATGATGAGAAAAGATAGACTTGAGGATCTTGTGATCTATATACACCAAAAAGTGGTAACCTAAGAGATAATGTATCTAGCATCACAAGGCATAGACAACTGCGTCTAGGTCGAGGTCTTTTTTCGGGTAATTTCTCTCGTTAGGCCTCAACTGCCAAGATCTGTATGTAACAACTTTTTCTTCCTACATCAACACTACTCCTAGGACAATTTTTTATGTATTTCAGAAGATGATGTAACCTTTACCAGGTTTTGGAAGATTCAGAATCGGTGCTGTGACAAGCCTCTATTTAGTCTCCTGAAAGAATTTCTCACATTATTTTGAACACAGGATTTTAAAACCCTTCTATGTAAGCCCAGAATGTGCTGAAGCAAGATGTGAGAAATCTTGTATGAAACGTCTATAATAACCAGAAATCCCTAAGAAAATATTGATACCAAACACGTTCTTAGGCTACTCCAATGAGATTACATCACTATCATTTTTAGGGACAATAGATACTCCTAATTCTAAAATAATATGGCCCAAGAAGTTGAACTTGTTTATCCAAAAGTCACATTTTGCGATCTTGGATTAATCTTGTTCTCTCTCAGTGTACTCAGAACGATCACAAAATGTTTTTCACGGTCATTACGAGTGTACTAATACAACAAGATGTCATCCAAAGAGACTAAAACAAAAAATTCCAAAAAGGGATGGAAAACCCTCTTCATCGAAGCCAGAAAAATGGATGGTGCATTCATAATATCTAATGGAATAACAAGATACTCATACAGACCATACCTGCTACATAAAGCTGTATAAGGTATGACTGATGGTCTGAATCACACCTGATGATAACCCGATCTTAGGTCAATCTTTGAAAACACCTTTCCTCCTTAGAGTTTGTCAAAGATATCATCTACTTGAGAAGTGGATACTGGTTCACGACTGCTAGCCGGTTCATCATTCTATAATCCACGCATAATCTTAGATTTCCATCCTCATTCATAGCGACAAGCACGGGTGAACCCCAAGAGGATGTATTTGGATATATAAATCCTTTGGCTTCTAAGTCCTCTATATACCTCTTGAGATCCTGAATCTCAGTAGGTGTCATCCTGTATGGAGGAATGGACACTGCTGCTGCTCCTAGAATAAGCTCTATTGCAAACTCTACCTCTCTCTTGGGAGGTAATCCAAAAAAGTCATCAGGAAAGACTTCCCTATAATGATCAACTTCTAAAGGGAAATCATTTTGAAGAAAACTATGATCTTACATGAAAATATTTCCAATCTAGGTGGTCACTTCACCTATCCCATGATACTTTAGTCCCGCTCTTCCAGCTTAGACATCCCACGTGGCTTTGAAATGATAAGTGTTTCCTTCTGGTGATGTAAAAGAAACCCTTCATCGCTAACATACTACAAAGATGTCATAGTGGACCATCCAATCCACCCTGAGAATGAAATAGAATCCCATCATCTTGAGAACAAAGATATTCCACGCGAATGGGTAACTACCAACCTTAAGGGGACAGTCCCTGCACTAGCGTATGGCCTCCTTCCGTATTCTCAATGGTGTATTGACGGTCATTACACCATAATGATATTGTATTTCTAGTCCAAGTCTTTCCATGATAGATAAATAAATAAAAGGGTTTGAAACACCTATATAAAAAATCATAGACAATAATAGAAGCTACTAGAATAGTACCACATACTGTAGATGGTCCCGTAGCCTGATCCTCGGGTATCGGCTGTAAGGCATGCAACTGACCTAATCCGTAGACCTGTGCAATAGATGGACTACCATGATCATTAATGCAATATTGGTGCCTCTAGTGATTAGGAATTGGACTACCATGTCCATGAACTCCTCCTCATCTAGACCTACCAATGCCACTCCATCTCCCCACATGACGTGACACAAAAGAACTCACTTCTAATGGTGGAGCTGAAACTGGTCCTTCTCCACTCGAAGATGGTAGAAATGTCCTGTAAAAGCACTGAAGATGACCAGTACAACCACAAGCCCAACACTCCATAGGGTCTCTATCACACGGGGGCTTCTTATGCCCTGGTTCTCCACACTGATGACACAATACATAGCTATCAAACTGGATAATCTGGCTACCACAACCCCAACAATAAACCTCAAGGCTGGGTTTCTTTCCCATGGATGAACTAATAGCCTGACACAACACTAATACTATAAACCTAGTATTTTCTTCATCGCTTAGGTTATGATTAGTGACAGGGTTGGATAAACTATTGAATAGAAGGAAGGAAGATGAAAGTCATTCACCTGAGTTCGTATGGCATACTAAAGCCCTTCCACAATATGTCCAACATGTGAAACTCATCACCGACTAGAAGTAGTGAAAAGCACTAAAAATCAGTGAAACATGATGAATATTACATAACATACATAGAACCATTCTCAAGATGCTTGAACTCTATGGATTCGTTAGCTCTCAATGACTGAGGAAAGAAATGATCATAGAAGGTAGTCTGGAAGTCAACCCATAACATGTCCTGATGACGTCCGGCCTAGGTAATGACATCCCAAAAACCCTTGTATGAATCCCAAAGCATGTATGTAGAAATATTGACCCTATACTCTAGAGGAATTTACCAACGCTCAAAGATAGACAACATTGCCTCCCACCAAGACTCAGCAGCCTGAGATCCGCCATCCCCTGAAAAAGTTGGAGGATGCTGTCGTTGGAACTCACGGGTCAGATTAGTCATCATAGGTTCAACCCATGGTGCTCCTTCCATGGACTGCATCAGATTTAGAAAACTATCACATACATGAGAATCAGTGATTGTATTAGGTATATTAAGTACTGGCTCAAGTGGCACTCCTGTAAGTAAGACTAGTGGCTCAGGGTCCTCCATGTATGGAGCATGGTCATCACCACCTTCTTGGAGAACGACAAGAGGACATCATGGCATCATTATTCTAAAAATGACATGCACTCACCTTATAACAATCTTAGAGAAATGGATATAGTAATAGTTAACAAAAAAATCATAATAAAACTCACTACCCATGGCATACTACCCAAAATACCCACTTAGATGGCGAGGTATCGGTAAGTACTCAAGTATAAGTTTTATTCCATATTGAAGTTAATTCATAGTTTCACTCCTTTACCTTTCAGAAACATGAAAATGTGGGATATGGATGTGCAACTAATTCATTTTTTATTTCAGTATTCACTTTATAATTGATATTCATTTCCGATGAATCAGTTCCCATACACCTATCACCAAAAATGACAACCATTTACTTATAGAATGTTGTCTTTACTCTGTAAATTACTTGTTCCTACCCTTTAGGGCCCATACACCTCATTAACTGATACATAAAATCATAGAATCAAATCTAAATTATTACAAGTACAAGAAAATATCACAACATCACTCCACAATCACAGTCATATCAAGCAATGAAAAGAAGTGAAATAAAACTATGTGGCCTGGAAATATGCATGACATGGGAATTTTAGGTGCCTATAATGATGCATGTAGCAATAATCCTTGCCCTCATATCATCGGGCCAAGGATGAAATAAATTCTCAAAGAGTAATAATAAACAACACCACACAACATGTGAGTCACCCAACAGTGAAATAATACCATCTATAATAGGAAAAATAGAACAACAATTGCATTATGGGTAACTTGCATTTTACCTCGAACATGGGTTCATGACGCTCAAGCATGACTTATGACCAAGTCACAAGAATTCTTATTCTCTAATCTATTATCTCCAAATAGTCAAGAAATAAACGAAACCACCTATGATACCACATTATGATGACCCAGACCCAGGTGCCACTTAAAGGGTGCCCTGAGCCTGGTGGTCCACATGGCCTCAAGCGCATCTTCCAGAATGCTGGAGGCTACCGACTAGCAGTGAGAGACTAGGGTGTGTATGTGGGAAGACAATTCCCACATTAGTAGAGTGTTACACCACAGAAGAGATATAAATCAATATTAAATAGAAAAAGAAATATGAATTAATTGTGGTAGAAAACAGATGCAGTTGATACAAAAGAATAACAATAACTGTATCAAAAGGAACAGTGACGATGTAAAGTCATGTCACTACAAAACTGGAAAGCATGGATACAAGACAATAAGCATAACTTTTCCCACGATTTAAAATAAAACAAAGTCTACTCCCAGCATCTCGAGATCATACTCGGTAGTTTGCTACCAAGCACTATCCTATCTGCACACTATCATGTTTTGGATGAGGAATTCTTCACTATGTCAATACCTTCAACCATGTAATCTACTTCGGGAACCAAATGGCACCTAGAGAGGTTTGGAGATAAATATCAGTGGGCCACCACCAACGGTGTCTTCAACATTCATCCCATGTAATGTAATATACCAGTGTGCATGCATTCATATATAAAGTAATGCATGCAATACAATTTAACTAAATAACTAAGTACCTACTTTTTCCCTTGGCTGGTGTCTGAACAGGTAACAAGTTCCTTAATTAATCATTTTCCATTTAATGTTAATAGGTCATGTGAGGCATTGCTGACACTAATATCACCTCATGATAGTATAAGTAGTGATGTTACCATGATGTAACAAGGGAACCAAAAATGATATCTAGTGAGGGAGTTATCATCTTTGACGGCTTGGGTTCTCTACCGCGGGAGTGTCAGGTTTTTGCGCTGAAAGACTCTCTTGGCCTACATTATTTCTGCCCCCTTGAGGGCCTTTATAATAATGGTACAAGGCCTTTCCTTGAAGATAATTAAAAAAATACTTTTCAGTCAGTGAGGGAGTTCCAGGGTAAAAACCAAGGTAACATAAACTCATGGAAAGCTAAATCAGCAGTATTTGAGTCTAGATAAGAGGTAAGACTGTAATCCAAGGAGGGTAATCCATGGAATTCCTCAATATGGAACCTACAATGTCCAATGTGATCGACCAAGGTAAAACTGGGCTAAGCAAAGACCAGGCCCTATGGGAATTAACAATGGAACCTACTAGTCAATGATGGATCCAAGGAGTGTATCTGATGTATCCTGAAATAATGGAAGGGACCCAACGATAGTATATCGGTCATCTAAGAAATAGACAAGAACTAGATTCTAGGTCGGTATCAACCTAAGAAAATTGTATCCTTGAATTAGAATGGGGTTCCCGAGACCCAAGGTATTCTCCTCTCAGAATCCATGGTGATCTCAAGTCAGTACATTTTTATATGATATTGTAATCATGTTATAATTCATTTGGTTCATGTCTTACCTTCCATTAGTGTGGATAGGTCAAGTAGAGTTGAAAGCATATATTTATTGGTCCAAACCTAGTCTTCCATTAGTGTGGATAGGCCTAGTAGCATTTAAACCGTTAAATCCAGTATTACATAGCCATTAATACTTAATCAATTATTGAGGTTCACTTTGATACCTTCCATCAACATGGGAAGGGGTGATACATACATGTAACCTTTATTCAATGTCTTTTGATAAGGCCAATTTATATAATTATTATACTTTCCATTTCACATTTCATATTTTACATTTAATAGACATTTTAACAACTTTCCTTAAGTGGGTCAAGTAGTGAGAATAAATGGTACATGCCACTATGAAATTATCCTGAACAACATTCCATTTATTATTAGGAGTCTCATCATTAGAAAGGTCAAACCAAATCACACCCAAACGGTGGCTCAAATGTGTCAAAACACTAAAAACCAATTATTGCATAACCTTCACCCTAAGGCAGATTGAGTTGTGGGTGAAACCAATAACAATTAATCACATATTGGTAAAGAGAATAAAAATACGGTTCTAACAAGTAAAATCATGGAATGGTAATTTAAGAAATGGTTTCCAATGAAATAGGTTGTCCCTACAGGAACATTCCAAAAACAAAGAACTTTAGGGATGAGTTATAGACCACCAACCTTAGGGTTGGAAAAGCCTTTTCCTCTAGTATCGACCCTTGATTTTCCTTGGATCAGAGTAGATCTATGAAAAGGTGAAAACTCTCACATTTCGATATCTAGGTCGGGGGTGAAAGAGAAGAAGAACAACTAATGTAGAATCGAGTACTTACTGTTATGCATCCAACAAGACGAACAAATGATCGATCAGATTCCGAATGAAAGAGATCTCATGATTCATTTTTTGGGATCATCAAAAGGATCTGAAATGAGAGAGAACTAGGTCAATCCAAAATAATCTCAGATTAGAGAGGAAGGGGTGTGCTTAATTGATAATTAAGGTAATTTTAGAGATTTTACACAGGTAATTAGCCTATGCATGGTTTGTCCCCATGGGTTTTCAAACCGTACGAGATAGTTCTGCCTGAACCTAGGAAAAAGGGAAATTTGCACAATTTGGTTGCATGGTCGTGTGACAACCATGCGAGGTGCAACTGTCCGAAAAAACTCAATCAACATGGTTAGGCATACCGTGTGCTAACCGTGCACAAACCGTGCGACTTGGCCACATTTCCCAAAAAGTGGTATTCTGATCTCCAAAAAAGCCCTGGACACCCTCAGAACCATTCCTACCTTTTTAGGCATCCATAATAGTTCCAAAGTAAATATTTTGAACGAAAACTAAAGGGTCCATAACTGAGTGAAAAAATGGGTTCTTACACTCGACAAACTAAATAGTCAATCTACTTGTTGCATCAGTGGTTGGTAAGTTGAATATTTCTCTGGTTTTCTCTGTAGTTGTGAGCAACCATAGTTTTCAGGTCACTTTTGGATGTTTTTTAATTTGACATACACTAGAGGAGATATGGTAATTTTTCAAAGAAATTTGAATGGATGTGCGAATATATAATGAGCATAGGCCTCATGTATGATTTCCCAATCAATATTGATGGCCAATACTACATACCTGTAGTCTATCATAGACGCACTTAGCTCTAAGATCGTTGTCATGTCATCAAAAATTTTCCCCATAGGTAGATTCTCATAATGTAAAAGATGAAATTCCTTGTACACAATAGATCAAGTATTATTGTTGTAAGCATTCAAAGATATTGGTGAAATACCAGAGAAATCTTGAACAGATGGTTGGAACGAACTTCCAAGGACCTAAACCCCACTCTACGCATCATAAGTTCTGAAATGTGTGTCGATCCACCCCCATAAAAACTATAATTTCCATATTATTCTAAAAGTAGAATTTCTTCTATAGATAAGCATCAAACTCTTATTGATCTTCACTATAATAAGGGTAGCCAACGCTATAATCCTCTTCTCTACTAGCTTGGACGCTATAACAAAATTTCTCATCCTTACTCCACCCTTGGAATCTTGGATAAGAAATAGATATACACTAAGCCACATGTCCAGGAAACATTCAAGACGTGACTTCGTAGGAATTTTGGAGTTGAATTCGTACCCACACTTTCTAAGCTCTCCCTTCTCTAATGTTGTCCAGAATGTGTCAAGTGTACCTCTCTTTTATGACTTTGGATAGCTTGTTAGACTACCAAAAGTGCGGCCATTATCCTTCTTCTTCATCAGGAATATTCATATCCAATCTTATGGGTGAATACCCCTTCTCATGTGATACTTTTTTTCTTTTTATTATTGAGTTTATAAAATATCATCATTAACTCACGAACCAAGGATAGTGTCTTTTCAGAGTCATTCTATGTTTCCATTGGAGGAATAAATTCATCGTAAATATCTCTAACGATTGGATATCCATATATATTATAGACATCCCACAAACTGATTCCTACTTCTCCATGGGTCAAGGGAAGGAATTAGTCTCTACACTCCATCAGCTCAGTAACTCTTGCATGAAATCATCATTTTTATATACATAGGTTTCCCCGACCCTTACAATCCCAAAAATTCTGATTCCTTTTATGTCATCCATAAAATCCTCACATGTCATGCACTCCAAATACACCTACATCCATGTGAGTTTAGTACCCCTTCCTGGTTTAAATATCACATCTTTTCTTCCATCCCTTTGATTGATCTGTCTGAGAATCTGGGAATATGGATGAATATGAGTGTGTTTGTTGGTCGAGTGAATGTGATTTCAAATTTGGATCACACAAGATATTATGTATGAAATGGGCCTTATGTGTTATCCCAATAGTGATATATGTTCCCACAGAAGAAATATTTGCATGCAAGAAATTGGTGTGGTCTTGTAACCAAGAAAGTGGAACCTAATTCTTTGGATATGGTATGTTCGCATCCTGATGATGGCCATAACCATACAGAGGCAAGTAAATACTCCTTGTAAAATCAAGGTGATATTTCCTCATATTCTTTTCCAAATCTATGAGCATAGTGTCGCATATGTCAAATTAATCATTCCCACCAATTTCATCAAATAGTCAAATTTTTTCTAACCAATTCGTCAACAGTTCTGATTCACTTGGGAGCCATTGAACCTGTAAAAGTGAACAAAAGTGACTTAATTTTGTATTTTTTGAAAAATACATTAATAAAATTTGTCAAAGGAATTAAGGTGAACAATTATGGATTTTGCGTGAAAGTATAAATGCATAACGCAAGTATGGAGTCCCATTTGTGGTGCGCAATTCAAAAACCTACAGAAGAAGCCCTACAAACATGAGCGTTTGAATGAAAAAACTTGTGCACTGAGAGATTTATTTTATAATCCATTGTAATTTTCATTAATGTGAAGACACTATATATAACCGTTGAATACTACCATACACTCTATGGAATGGCACTCCTGTACTTTCCATGCTGTCATATTGTGTGACACATCAATCTATTTGACCTTTTTCATAACATTAACTCAGTAGAAGACCCACTCTTCATTTCGTATCCAATTCTGAGGGGGGGGGGATTTTTTGACACTCTATTCCATTACATATGTGAATAAATTAAAAAGAAAAATACCTTAGAAAAATGAAGAGAAAATACATGTAGAATTTTAGGATTTACAAAGGGTCAAGTTTGAAATCACCCTAGTTGAGCCAAGTCACCGACGATGCCCAACCACTTTCATGAAAAAATGTTGGTGTAAATCCCACTTGTGAGACCAAAATCCTTTTTCTCAGGGTCATATTTTTTTCCTATAAATAGAACTTTGGGGTCTTCATTTGTTTGAAATTTTTTTTTCTGAAGACCAATTACTACTCTGATCACCCTAGTGCATCTCCCATGTCACTAGAAACCCTCATCGTAGTTATTTTACACCTAGGGTAGAGGAATTAAAGGAGGATAATATGAGAGAATTCCCTTCAGTGTTTGAAATCCATAACACTTTGCTTCCTAAAGTGCCCAACCTAACTAAATTAGAAACCCTTGCATTACACCCATTCCTACCAAAAGAATCTTGAGCACCCCACTTCTAGGAATACCCATTAATACTCTTGAATGCTTGAGTAAAGTCTCAACCATGTTTTATCATCCAGGTTGTTCGTCACTTAAGTAAAAAATAAAGTCACCCAATCCTACCTTTTCATCCATACCTGCATGATGGGTACCTACATTGGAGTCCCTATTTGATTCACTCTATTCCTTCAGTCTATACACGCCTTTCATCAAACCATCTTCAATGTCATTCATGGTAAGGCTTCCTCTTAATTTTCTCCCTTGATTGAAAGTGATTATGTTTAGACCTCCACCAAAATCTCATGACTTATCTAACCATTGGGAAGTGAACATCAATGTGTCTTGCATATGGGTTTGTATATCCATTGTTATAGGTTCCCAATTTTTTTTATAATGGATTCAGGATTCATGGAGTGTCTATGGGTTTCCATATTTGCCGTCACAAGGAAATATCTCCTAGGAATATTTTTGGGGAGTTCCCGGTTGGGAGGATTAGAATTCAGTACATGCCCATCCCTTATTGTCTCTAAAAACTAGATCCTCAGGTCCCTGGTAGGAAAGGTACAGTTCACACCTTCTTTTCCTTTTAAACAAAGAAACAGTCTCCATCTCATACCTAGTACAATTTTAGTGAATCCATTTGGGAGTAATCCCCTATTCTTTCAAGTTGGATCTAATGACCTCTAATGTCATCCAACATTTAAAGGTTCATTGCTCCGCACCTTCATTCCCCATCGTCACCGTAAGCTCGTCCTCTTCTACCAATAGAGGAGGAAAAGTGAATGTGAATTTATTTAATTTTTAAAATACTTTTATTTATCAAACCAAGAATGACTTGCATTGGATTAGATATTTGTATTGACCACAACATTTTCACAAACACCTCATTGAATAAACTATGAGAACTTTGATTCCCATAAAAACTGGGATACGTTGGAAGCCTTCCTAATGACCAAGCTACACCCCATCTCATCCGTAAATAAGCATCCTCCTTATGAATATTACCCAAATTAAACCCCCAAATCACAAAGGAATCCTTTTTAGGAAGTAATTGCGAACTCATTTCTCTCAAAGGACTACACTCTCCAATGAGATTTACCAAACTATGTGGGAATTGATTCTCATTCATATGAGATACATAGTAAGTCTCCCTAAAGATCAAACCCAACAATCTAAATCAAGCATATTTTTCCTAGGACATATTACCAACAGGTTATAATCCAACTGGGAAACTCATATCTTTTATGGGTTCCTTGGGATGCATAGGAATAAGTCTCACCCCAGGATTTTACTAATAACCTTCCTCTATGATGTCCTTACCGCATGACATTAAACTGTATGGTTAGGTCCTTATCACACAACCTTAAAAGGATTGATGATTCTCATTATGTGGCATGAAAAAACAAGGTTTTTTATTCCTTGCACATGGATACATTAGTATCCCATTTATGGGTTTGATCCTAACATAAAAACAAACTTTCATCTCCCTAGATGACACTAAATTCATTTATGCCCCACTAAGTGGCTTAAAAACCAGTATTATCATAACAAAAATTAAAATAATATCTAAATAGTATATAAGAGGATACCACTGATTGAGAACCTTGAACAAACATAGATATATCCATTAATTAAGAACCTAGAATACTTACGGATGATTCTAAATTTCACACCTACTAATAATGGATTGAAAATTCTAAGGGAAACATACATTATACTAGGCGAATTAATAAGGATTCATGAAAATATATAAAAACAATAAGTGAGTCCTGGAGTAGGCAACAATTCCCCCTAAAATAGTTTGATGAGTCAATCCTACCATCATCTAGACTAATTTATGTTCTTAAGTACCGTGGGTCTAAACCTAACAAATTTATTCCTTTAGAAAGTAGGTCCCTTTGGATAAAGAACTGTTGGATGTTTCTGGTTCCGTAAATAAATCCAATGGAAACCGCCCAGAAGTAGTGGTTCTGGACCAGAACACACATCCCAATGGAGTCAAAATAGTTATTTTTTGGGTAAATAGTCCCATATGTAGGTTAATAAGAGATTCATGAACATTTCTTAAATCTATGAGAGTGTCCTGGAGTAGACAATAATTCCCCCCAAAAGGGTGTGATGTGCCCAACCACCCATCCACTCAACCAATTAATGTACCTATGCTAAAATGGGCCTTAAAACCAATTCCTACCATTGGAAACCATTTTTTTACCCATTTACATATGAGGGAATAATTTGGTGTTTCTATGGATGACTTGAAAAATGGTAAACCACCCCCAAAGTCAAACTATTCGGTGGACCCCATCCATGTTTCCTCATAATCCATATAAAAAAACTAATATCATAAAATATAATAATTGTGTCATATATGTCATATAAGTTTAATAAACTCATCCATAACAAATTACATTCTATTTATGAACTAATCATATCCTTTTGAGCAAGCAGTAGTCCACACTTCAGCAAAAGAACATATCATATTAACACATAATGTAATGCATGATTTTATGTGTTTTTAAATGATTATATATGCATAAATACATCATATATATCATATATATCATATAAAATTGAGTTTCAATAATATTTTCTAACCATGGGTGGTGTTAAATGAAAAAACAAACCAGATCATTTTGTACGGCGATAGTTCCTCATACATAAGAACGATAAGTTCATTACCAATTAAATGGATGTGTGTGTAAGTGTAGGTCAAACTCTATGAAGAAAAACATATATTCATATTTATGAGACATATTTTATTATACAATCATGTAATAAGAAGAGTTTATGGGGTGACCAATGAAAATAAAACAAAAGGGCTTGATAATGATGTTACCTAATCTTCGGGTATCTACATTTGGTTTTTAAAAATGGGCTTCCTTAGATGATTTCTCCCAAAAGGGAGGCTTCTAGGATGACTCCAGGATGTTAGGAGACTATTTGTATAGATTTTTGTCAAGAAAAAGTGGATTTATAAGTGTCAGTAAGATGGCCTTTTATAGTAGAGGAGGAGTGGAGTTCTATTATAAACCCAAAGGTAAAACCTAATAGTGGTCTCCATTTCATCATGTTCTTAAAAAATTTAAAAATAATATATTAAATTGAATTTATCATCAAAAAAAATATCCACCACAAAAAATGAAGGTCATTTTTTATGAATTTTTTTTGTAGTCATTAATATTCCTTATATTTATCACTTTGGGTTTTTTGTTAGGTAACTACTTTTTTAACCTATGTAATTTAACCATGGATAAAAAATTAATTTCTGATTTATTTGGAAATATTGGACCATTTAATTATAAATATGATATCTAATTTAAAAAATAAAAATCTCATGTTTTTTGACATTAATTTCAAAGTAAGTGCATGTGACTTGCAAAATAGAGATTTTACTAGGACCATGAAACAAAGTTTTTACTATCTAGGAATCTATATGTTTATTATAAAAGCTCATTTGGTCCATTAATAAAAAAAATTATATTTATTATGTTTTACAAACCACATGGAATAATTTTTGTTCTTTATTAATTTTATATAATTTAATAAAATATAATTTATTGTAAGATAATAGTATTTTCAATATAAACATTATTTATTTATTTATAATTTAAAAATATAAAAAAATTATTCAAATTCAAATATATTATGTTAAAATCTGTGTACCATGACATATTAATCTACGAAAATAATGGAACATAATAATTCATTAAATTTACTTTGATTTTAATTTTTTTAGCGTATTTTATTTTATTTAATTATTAACTAAATAATCCATGTGTTGTTGTTTGTTAAGAAGTTAATGTAACTAATTCATATCAAAAAAATAACTATAAATAATTAAGATAAAAATAATTCATTTATATTTCAGTAGGATTTGTGTAACCAAATTTTTTTTATATATCTCAATGTTTTATAAATGTTAATGGTTTGGAATGTTTGTTTTCATCCTTTTTCCTTATGTAACTTATGAAATAGGGAATATTGTTTGATTAGTATACATTTAACCCATTAAATTATAAACATGAAGGTTTATTGTCGAAATATGGGAAACCAATCCCTTTTGTAGAAGTTTCCATGTCATTTTAGTCCTCAAGTTTAAGGTTGAGTCCATTGTTAAGCTAATTTTCCCCTAAATCAATGTAATTAATTTTAACTACATTTAGTGATATTTTTTTGTCAAAAACTAAGTTGAAATTTTTTATAAACTATAAATCAATCAGATTGAAAATATGGAATCCATTTTTTCAAATTCAGATAACATAAGTGGTCGAAATTAATTTAAAATTAATCCCTCAAACAGGATGATAGTGGATTTTTTTAAGTAAAAATGTAAAAAAGATAACTATGTTTTTATATCTAATATCAAAGTGAAGTTGATACCAATGACCAAAATTGGATTAATTTATTTATAATTTTTATAAGTTTAATTTAAAAAAATTATAAATATAATTTAACCATATAAATAAATTAAACTAATAAGAAGTTTTAAATTACATTTTAGTCTTTTTAAATATTCATCAAAAATGAAACTTCACCCAAAAATATGAATAATTCCAAAAAAACTAATTTTTATGACACTATTTAAAAAAAATTATTTTTACATTTAAAATATTTAAATGTTCTAAATAGTATATTTAAAATAGGTTTACAATTAAATGGTTTAAAATGACTTTTATAAAAATATAGGGTTTTTGTGTGTGTGATATTTGGTTTGTTCCATTATTATTCCTACAAAAATTATTTTATGAATGTAAAAATATTCTATTGGATATATAAAATATAATTTTCATTAATATCATTCAATAACATTAATTAATTTAATTTATTTGGATAACACTATTTTTTGAGCATAAAATTCAGTTTTATAAAAACATTTAATTTATATTCAATTAGTTCTTATATTCATTTATAATTGAATTGTAACTAATGAATTCAACCATTTATTTTCATAAGTTAGAAAAAAGTGTTCATAAATTCCAACATATTAGCTAGGTTCAAACTTATTATAATAAATAATATTTTTTTATATTATAAGATTGTTTGGTAAAACTGGGTATTGCGTGTTACACTAGTCATCAAGGAAAGTTAGTCTTGCCTGTAATGTAAGACATCCTCAGTGTTTCATGAAGAGCTTGCTAAAATTTATGTTGTCTGTAGTGAATGATTAACTTCGTGTTTCTTATAACAAAATTCAAACTTATTACTTTAAAAAAACTTCTAGTGTAGCGTGAAATTCACGACATCAAAAAGTATAAATTAATTTGAAAAATAATATTTCACAAAATCTCATGGTTTTACAAATGTCCATCTACTTTTTAAGTGGATGATTCCCCTAGTCTACTGAGTTATATCATGATAAAATTTTATCTATAATCAAGCATCTTTATATGCCTAAAAAATGTGGGTTAAACTCACGATGTATATTCATTTTGGATCCCCAAAACGTTGGTGGGATTTCAGGAACTATGCAGATCATCATCAGGAAATGATATAGAGGGATTTCCAATATAGACATTCTAACAGCTTTTACCATGAGACATTGAGGTCTGATCAAGCCAGAGAGTTTATACAAAAATAGTAGGGAAATATGACTATTATGGGTTAATCATCTCGCTTTACATAGCTTTAGATATTTTCAATAATAAATACTCTTAATGAGAAATCCAGAGAAATATGCTTTGAGAATGGGTCCAAGAATCTTATTCGATCATAGGTGAATGTATTTTGGTTGACTACAATGTCTAAGATAGTAAACCGGGATGTTTTTATTCAATGTAACATGAGGTATGTTGGTTTTATTGATTAGGATGGACCAACATCCTAACCCAGTGGTATAATATCTTGTTGTTGGAAGCGTCTCTTTGATACCTCTCATGAGGGAAGAGCCAATTAGGGTATAGGTGTAGGAAGTTTTATGGCCTTTAAATAGTGTGGAAAGAAATGGAATTTGAATCCTCAGTGTCATAAATCCCTCGTTGAGTGCGAAGACTTTGGAGGGATGGACCCTCTATCGTGGTTTTGTAGAATCTTTCCCTCAGTGTCCAGTGAGAGGGGACCATCATTGACATTGGTTAATAAAGAAGTATTTGTATTTCTATGTCAGATAGAGAGATGAAGTCCTATCAATCATCCAAGATGATAGGGTAGTCAAGGATGTGGAATCCACAAACTAGTGATACATAACCAGCATAGTGGTTTGGCATAGGGTAGTCAAGTAGTATCTCAAGGTCATGGCTTTAGCCAGATTGTCACAACGCATTCTAAACCATGTGAGAAGAGTCTCTAAACATATATATTTTGAGTTACGATTTGTGTATAATGTACATGGTATCTATTTTACTTGATATGATCACTTCCCACTAATTTATTTCTATGTCTATCTTACATATATTGGGGCTTGATAATGAGTATTTCTATAGTATGATGACACTCAATACTCTATTGGGTATTTGATCGGAGAGTGTACAGCTGTGTAAGGAGTGCCCCTTGAGTGTGATGGGTAATTTTTTTTATGGAATTTATTCATTATTGAGATGAAAGAATTCATTTTCATTCTTGGAATGGACTTGTTGGTTCCCTATCTGGATTATGTGGACCGTTATTATCAAAGGGTTTCATTTGCACCACCAAAGGGTGGAATATTTATTCAAAAAGGTAATTGGGATGTCTCGGTGAGTTGATATGGACTAGAGAAATAGTATAGTGACCCCATATATTCATATATAGATATTACATGTTTTTAGATGAATATTAAATAAATTACACAAACACACGCCTAAACAACATAATAGTTTTGTTTTTTGAGAGAATATGTACCTAATATTCAAATTTTGTGAAAGATCTTTATGATCTGCCTTAAATATATTCTCACATAGTGCTCCTCTTAGGTATACCCTACCTAAACGTTTCATTATAACCTAGGGAAGGAAGCCCCTACCACAGAACGGGGTAAGGGCACCGCTATGTTTTCTCAGCACTAAGCAGAATGTGCTGATAAAGGGGGGGGGGGGCTTTATCAGCGCTAGCAAATAACACTGATAAATATATCCTTTACCAGCAATAAATTTAAATTTGATAAATGTTTTTAATAAAATAAATTATTAATTTATATAAAATTATAATATTTATATTAAAAAATAATGTTTATTTGTATACATTAAATAAGAAATGTTTTTTTATAATTAATATTTATCTTTTTAATAATTCATATTTTTATATAATGTTTTAAGAAATGTTTTTCTAAGATTATAATTTAATATATATATATATATATATATAATATTGTAATAAATTTCATAAATAATGAATATATTTATTAGATTTGTTAGATTTATTAGATTTATTAGATTTATTAGATTTATTAGATTTATAAGATTTATTAGATTTATTAGATTGATTATATTCATTATATTTTTTATATTAATTATATATTTATATATTTATTTATTTTATTTTATATATAATTAATATATTTATTAGATTTATTAGATTTATTGGATTCCTTAGATTAATTAGTTTCATTAGAGTCATTATATTTATTATATTTTTTATATTTATTATATTTAGTATATTTTTTATTAATGTATATATATAATTACTTTTTAAATATATATATTTATATTACAATTGTTAAATATATATGTGATTCAATGAATTTGGTCAATAAATATATTGATCGATCATGCGTGAATGTATGTTAGGTGTCATCATGAATGTTCGTTTATACATTAAAGCCTTCTTATTTATCATGATGTCCATTGATGGCTCAGTTTTTATTACGTATATTTAATTACAAGGTATATATGATTAAAACATGTTACCCATATATACTATTATGTTATAAAAAAATAATTATAAAATTACATTAAATATATTTAAAAAATAAATATACTTATTATATTTATAATTATTAAATTCTAATTATTTATAAATACTTTTTTAAAATATTAATTTAAATTATAACTATAATTATATGTATTTAATTAATTTTAAAATTACAATTAATAAATATATTATAATTATATATATATATATATATTTATAATTAGATGCAAATATATATATATATATAGTTATAATTATATCCATAAATATATATATATATGTAAATAATTATAAAATTAAAATAAATATTTTTATTATACTACCTATAAAGTTATAAGTATATAATTAAATAAATATATTTATAAATAAAAACAAATATTTATAAATATAATTCTAAATAAATGTATATATATATTTGAATAATTAAAAAATATATATATTAATTATATATATTTCTAAAATTAAAAATATATTTTTTTATAGTTTTATAAATAGATATTTTATTTATATTTATACTTACAACTATAAATAAATATTTATTTATTATTATTTAAATTTACAAATAAATAAAAAAATATATGTATATTAGTTATAATTATAAATAAATATATATTTATTTAGATAATTATAAAATTATAATAAAAATATTATCAAAATGTTGAATATTATAAAAATATTTTTTTATAATTTTATTGTTATTTAAATAAATAAATTTAAATTAAATTATAATAATAATTATAAATAAATATATATTAATATAAATAATTTTAAAATTAGAAGAAATGTATATATATATATATAATCTTAAAAAAATATATAATTAAGATATTTATTATATGTATTTCTAAGATTATAAATATAATAAGTATATTTCTTATTAATTTATAATTTTATAATTTATTATTTTATAAATATATATATATATAGATTCAATTATAAATAACTAAACAAATATTTATCATATATATAATATTATAAATATACATAATAATAAAAATAAATTAGTAACATTGTATCTTTATGAGTGCTTTTTTAGCACTGATAAAGGCATGTTTCATTAGCACTTTCTATTTTTGCGCTGATAAAACATACCTTTATCTACGCATTTTATCTAGCGTTGATAAAAGGGTCACCAGGTTTTATAAGAAAACCCTAACTTTCCTCCTCCTTCCTCGCAACTCTCAAACTCTCACAAAAGATGATCACTGCAGCTATGCCTCCTCCTCCTCCTCCTCCTCTGCTACCACCTCTCCTCTACCATGAGCCACACCTCCACCATACACCTCTCCTCCGGCATGAACCATACCACCATGTCCCCCTCCTTCATCAGATTCCATACCTCCGTCATGCGCAAACCAGATTATTATGTGCCTCTACTCTTCCACCCACCACACCTCCATCGTGCTCCACACCTTTGTCATGCACCTCTACTCTACTATATGCCTCTCCTTTGTTGGTGCCTCTACTCTGTCGTGTGCCACTCCTCCATCGTGTGACTCTTCTCTTCCGAGAACTCACCTCTATCACACGCTGAACCACACCTCCACGGTTAGTTTTTTCCTCCTTTTCATTCATTTCATCTAGTTTTCATGAAATTATTATTTGATATTGATGGTGTGTTTTGAATTGTATGGGATAATCACCCCACTTAAAATCATGTCTATTGGTGGTCCTTGTTTCTGCACTAAATGAATTTCATGTTGGTTGGTGTTTCTCTTCATATTTTTGTCTTTGATTTTGTGTCACTCGGTTATATATTTGAAGTGTGATTCTACTAGAGAATAGTGTAATTGCTTTTTAATGATGACGATTTTTGTCTTTAGGGGGTATGTAGTATGTCACATGACATATTTATGTGTTCTTTATTAATGAAAACAATTTTAGCAACATTTTTTCTTGAGTGATGTATGTGATTCTTTGGAACTCCTTTGTAATACATGCTGTAAATTTTATGGATATTTTAAAAGGATTTCATATGAAATTATAATCCTATGTCATGACTTTTTTGGGTTTTAATTCGTTTGAAAATGGTTTAAATATTTGCTAAATAATTATGTCATGTTCCAAGTGTTTTGTAAAAGGCCTGAGTGGATTTTTTAAAGGAATTCAAATATTTTGAAAGTTTGGTCATTATTTTTTTCTTTAAAGTGAATATGTGATATTTTAAAGTCATGTTTTTTAAAATGAATGGAATTGACCTTCAATCTATTTAAATGTATTGGGTACCCTTAACTCTCATGGTGGATTAAGATGTTTTCTAAAGGTTATTGAAGTATAATAAAAGGGTTCTTAGCACACATTTCATTCAAAAATAATATGTTCTATTATTTAAAAAAATTATTTATTGAAAATGTTTGGGTTTCCGAAGGGCTTTCTAGTGCATTTTTATAAATGGTTTTGGGAAGAAATTTGGAAGGTTGTTCTCAAATGGGGTGAAAATGGATTGGATTCTCGAGAACATTTGTAAAATCCTAGTTGGTAATTTAAAGAAGTTATTTTATAGATATGGGAGACCCTAAATTGAGCTCCATGAATTTATTGTTCTTATTGTGGCTCCTGACCCCATGGGGGATTCTTTATATTTTAATGCTTACTATAAATATTATAAATGTATGTGAAAGGGGTTGTTTCTTGTTACGGTGTAGGAGGTGGGGTGAGGTTAAATTTCACATTATTCAAATTATTATTATGTGATGATCTATTAATTCATTGGTTTCTCACATCCACTATTGAAATGTCATGGGTTTCCTAGTAGATTAGTAGGGATCCAGATAAGTGAAATCCATATTGTGGAGTGCACTTCTTAGTGTAAGGACCCAGTTATAATGAGTGAGTTTTTAAGATGTCTCAGTTTCCCTAGAATATACTGGATGGGACCAGGGTTTCTTTTGATCTCCTAATAATGATAGAGCCTAGTGAGTTCTATAAGACTACATGAATATGATATGTTAAATAGTATCAACCTAGGTTCTAAATCTCTAGTTAATGATCCAAATAGTCCAGTCATAGGAAGTTTCACATGATGGTTACATCATTCTTAGGAAACTTTAGAGGATTCATTTTCTTGGATGGACTGTATTCCCCTAGATTTTCGGATTATATGGAACCATTATTTGGTTTTTATTTTATTATGTTTCCTTGTTTCCTTAGTGCCTATATTTGATCATTGTTTCACATCAAGTGTGTATTTTCTTTCTTTCAAATAGTATTGTTTAAATGTTTTAAAAGTTTTATTTAAAAATGAACAAAAAGTTATTAGATAAATGATTTTTAAGAGAATGGGATTTCATTGTGGTTATTTATGAAAAACATTTATCATAAAATGTTCAAAATGAGTGATAAACTGTGATTTGATATGTCTTATATGGTTTTAAAGGACCTCTTTCCGTTTTTTGATGTTTTTATTTCATATTTTTATTCATCCTTTATTTTATATTATAAAAAGGGTGGTTGTTTAAAAATATGTAAGTTTATTGTTTTTACACTTGTTTTAAAATTCATGTGAAAATATATTTTATACCTAATATTCAAACTAGCACTTTATGAACTATATTATGAAGGGATTCAAAGATAATTCTTTATGAGATCATACAAATAATTTTTAGCTCACACCCTACATATGAAGTAGTGGACATGAGTGTATGATGCTCTTATATATCCTTTTTAGTGCCATGTTTTGTTCTGTTATTGATGCTCATATTGGTCAGTGGTTAGACTATGGATTGTGGTGAGTTATAGGGGGTCACTAGTTTTGAGGTTGGAATTCCCTTTTAACATCCCTTTTGGGATGTTTTAGTAATAATGAGTTATGATTTTTTAATGAATCAGGGGATTATTATATAGTGGGTTCTTAATCACTACCCTTTTTAACAATGCTTATGTTTCTATAGGAAAGTTATACTCCCTACATTTATGGTCATGATATGGTGTGGTAATAGATAAGAGTAAATATGATATGGTGGATGATTATAATATGGGATTTATATTATATGAGATATGGATGAACTATTAACATAATATTTCCATCTACGACAATACCGTTGAAATTGGCAGGGCATTATACAAGACCTAACATAGGTTGTGAAGCTCAATATGAGAATTTATATGTTAATGAGTAATCCTTCTATGATCTTACTAGGATATTGATGAAAACACCAATTTTAACCATAAATGAGTTGGTTAATGAGTATGGATTATATTGTGTTGTATTAGGAATCATGATTTGAGCATTTTCAAAATATAATGGTCATGTGGTTCCTTATAGGTCCAAATAGTTAAGAACAAATAAGAGAATCTTCCCAAACCCTTTCCTTGATTTGGAAATAGTGGTTCTTTCTATAAGTTTTTATTGGAATACACTAAAAAAATTATTTGAAAAATGTGTACAACAGACCTTTTTTGGTTTTAAGTAACATTAAAATGATTAAACACTTTACATGGACATAGGTTGCATACGTAGTTTTTATCAACTCACCTAATTGGATTTTATAAAGGGATGTGAATGTTCTGAAAGCCTATGTAATGTTGGTTTCATTTTAAAAAGGGGTGTGTGATGTTTTAAATGAAATTTTGTAAAATATATGGGGTTGTTGCTCATTTTAAACAATTAACACTATTGTGTCATGAAGTTGCCTGGAATGATTTATAAAATAGGGGTTGTGGTTTTGAGAAAGCGTTTTTGAAACTTATTGGTTTATTTTAAAAATGGTGGGTTATTTTAAAGAGGAGTTTGTGTAAATGGTTGTTTTTTATTGGCATTTCATTTGTGATTTTATTACTAGTTTAAAAAAGGAGGCTTATATTCTCTAAATATTTTTATCCTTGGTTAATAATTATATCACTGTTTCGTCCATTTATTTTGTTAAATATTAATGTCACTGAATCAAATAGGATGGATATAAATAAAGACTATATGGATGTCAAAGATTTGACAAGAGAGTATGAAGATAGAGTTAAAGAGTTCATCACATTTGAAAATGATCGGGCATATAACCCTACCCAAATTATTTATTCATGTTTATGGTGTTGTTATTCTATACAAGTTAGTCTAATGGAGTTATAAGAACACTTGGTCTGTCATAGAGTCGATCGAAGTTATAAATGTTGGATGAAATATGAGGAAAAATCAAATATCACGAGTGCATGGGATAATAGTGCAATTTATGGATCATCTGAAATGATTACAAATGTGGACAATAAATAAGACTGTATCGCGGACATGACTACAGATGTGAATGATGATGAAGATCACATTGGGGAAATTACATGAAAATTTGAAGATGAACTTCGTGACTACCCAAAATTATTGGAGCAGTTAAAAAGATGTAAAAATATTCCTTTGTTTGGTTGTTGCACTAAATATACAGCATTTTCAGCCATACTGAAGTTGTACAATTTGAAAGCAGGAAACAGATGCAGTGACCCTAGTTTTACAAAATTACTTTCTCTCTTGAATGACATGATCCCAGCAGATAATTATCTCCCTAGCTGAACATACAACACCAAACAAATTCTACGTTCTATGGGTATGATCTATGAACAAATACCCGTCTTCCCGAATGACTGTATACTATTTCTCAAGGACCACAAATCACTTAGTGAATGCACAATGTTTGGTGATTGTCGATAAAAGAAAGGTGAATCTGGTCCTATGAAATTGGTATGGTAATTTCCAATCATTCCAAGGTTTAAGAACTAATATGGATGTGAGGAGACCACATAGAAACTGAAGTGGAATTCATATTTATGAAATAAATATGGGAAACTACGCCACCCGATAGACTCTCCTCAGTAGAGGATAATCGATCATGAGTATCTTGATTCTAGAAAAGAGATGAGAAACCATCATCTTGCCTTATCTATATATGAAATGCCTCCTTTTTTATTTCAAAGAAGCACTCATAGTACATGGCCTGTTATGTTGGTAAATTAGAACTTTCCACCATGGTTATGTGTGAAAAGGAAACACATCTTACTATCTAAAGTTTTCTCGGGATCAAAACAATAGGTTAATGATATTGATGTTTATTTTATTCCATTGATCGAGGATTTGAATTTATTGTGGGATTCAGGTGTTATGTTATATGATGCTTATGGAAATGAAGATTTCACATTGAGAGACTTATTGAATGAGATGATAAATGGCTTTCATTCATATGGTAATTTTTCAAGATATTTCATTAAATGAAGTAATGGGTGTCCCATCTGCGAACAAGGTATATAGTAAATTAGGTTGAAACATTCATTGAAAATATTGTTTTTAGGGAAATGTAAATTCTTACCCTAATGACATATGTACCAATCTTGGACAAAACCAATTGAAAAATGTTTAGAAGAATGTACAACACCATCTCTAATAACTGGTGATCAACCATTTGAGATGTTAAAAGATGTGGAAACTTCATTAGGTAACCCATTTTAGAAAGACCGTACAAAAACCAATTGGAATAAGAGATTAGTTTTATTTGAATTACCATACTATAATTTTCTATATGTCAGACACCTTCTTGATGTTATTCATGTTGAAAAACATGTATGTGACAGTGTTAAAAACACATTGATAAATTAACATGACAAAACAAAGGATGGAATTAATTCCAGGATCGACATGGTTGACATGGGAATATGAGAAGATTTGGCGCAAGTGACGCGTGAAAAAAGAACTTTTCTTCCTCATGATGCTTACAGTCTTTCCAGGTAGAAGAGATATCATTTTTTTAACTTCTATAATGATGTAATGGTTCAAAAGGGTTATTCATAAAATATCAAGAACATCATGTTAATGGTCAATTTAAAGGTAAATTGTCAGAAATCACATGAATTTAACATTTTTATGAAAGTTCTAATTCCAGTAGATTTACATTGAATTTTACCCAATAATTTCCATTATATGTTAATGAAGCTCTGTTTCTTCTTCAAAGCTATATGAAACAATGTTATAGACCCGGCGAATTTTCTGAGAATGGAATGAAAACTTTTCATCATATATTGTGAATTGGAAATATTCTTCCCAATGAAATTCTTTGATATAATGGTTCATTTTATGGTTCACTTTGTGAGAGATATTAGGCTATGTGGTTCTATACACTATAGATGGATGTACCCCATTGAACGGTATATGAAGATTTTAAAGGGTATGTCATAAATCAAAGTCAGCCAAAGTGTTGTATTGCGGAGTGATATATTATTAAAGAAGCTATTGAATTCTATACTAAATATGTGTCTGGTGTGGAAAGCATTCATCTACCAAAATCTCATCACGCTCAATGGCTTGCTGGTGAAAGAAGTTTTGGAAGAGAGGTTGTCAAAATCTATATTATAGATCAGGAGTAGGCCTACCTTTGCATTTTACATAATAGTTTTGAGTTTGATCCATATTTAGAAAACAAAAAATAAAATCTTAGGTATTTGAATCCATCAAGGAATGAAAATTTGATATAAAATACACATAATTGACAATTTATAGGATGGTTTCATGACTATATATTTAATGTGTCAGATGAAAATCAAGAATCAATTTCAGAACAAATTTTATTGCTAGTTGGAGGACCAAGTGTGTATGTATTATCTTATAATTCTTATATAATTAATGGTTATACATTCTATAAAAATGAACATTATGAAGATAGTACCATGCAGAATAGTGTAGTTACACTTCTGTCTTATGTGATTCAAGTTTCCTATGCTAAGGACATAAATTCAATTTATGTGAGTATTCCATACTTTGGCATCACCAAGAAAATATGGGAGTTGGATTATACAAACATTCAATTGACATTTTCTCAATGCATGTGGGTTTATAACATGAGTTTTGTTAAAATTGATGAGTTAGGATTCATGAAAGTCGATTTTGGTAAATATGGGTACAAAGATGAACCATTTATAATTGCATCACAGGCAGTAAAAGTATTTTATGTTCCAAATCTTGCAAGCTGAAACTATTCAATTTTTCTATTATCCACCAAAACGACTAAAGGGTAAGGTGAAAATTAAATGAATTATGAAAATTTCATTAGGACGTCGCAATCATTTTTTTACTTTCCAAATGTAGATGGCATTTTGTATGTCATATGAGACAACAATGAAGGGATTTGGATAATCAATATAGTGATCAAGTCCCTTCATCCTTTAAAAAATTGAGTTCAATAATTAGGTTGTATTTTGTTGTAATATACATCGTGTTACCTTATTTTATTATATGTTCACTATTGTTTTATGTAATGTGAATTAAATGTGGAACCAATTCTGCCAATAATGACTTCTACATGTGATGATTCTCCCAATCCGGAGTCACAAAATGTCTCTCAATCAGCTACTACTCATAGTGATGAGGGCCATTAGGTTTCTTAAACTTTTACTGTTGGTTCTCACAATGAAGAGGTACAACCACCATCAACACATATAGATGCTAGAGCTCTAAAGAAACATATTGAGGATGTTGAATCCAAGGATAAAACACTAGCGTCATAGAAAATAAAGGCTTATCTTAGTTTGATGGTGATAGAAAAAATACATAAGGAAAAATTGAAAGGCATACAATATGAGGTCAGATGGAAGAATCTGGGTCAACATGTTAACCCCAACAAGGCCATGCACAGTAGTTAAATTAGAATTGTTACCCAGAAGCATGTTCTGATTGATGAACAGTCAGGGCACCATGTTGTCACTAGGCATAAGACACTTATGTGGAGAGATATTATGGTAACATAATGATGTCACATCTTTAATTTACTAAAAAATAAGAAATGAAACATTTACTTCCAATTAATCATCTCTTGTAGAGTGCATTTATGGTGGATGACTTGCATAAGGACAATATATTATGGCTTGCTGAAACTATTCACATTATATTTTTCACAATTTTAATGAAATATTATATTAAAGATGCTGAAGGGAAAATAAACCCACGGCCACCTCTTATTTATGCACACTTGATAGCCCATGGAGCATGGGATGCACTTACCAGCCTTCATGAGGGGAAATAATTCAAGGAAAATTGTTTTGGGTAATATGTTGTTTGAAAATATGTGTATTAATCACTTTGATTGAAATTTTTATTTTTAAGAGACAAAAACTGAGTGCTGTAATATGTAACAAGAATAAAAAATAGCATACCCTTATCGTAAAGCAAGAATGTGGTATGCTTCACTTGAAAAAAAAATTGGTACAGATTTTAAATCTACCGTAATACATTTATATTACATTAAAACAACACCATAACTATGTTCCTCTATTTTTATGTAGATTGATGAATCCAAATCCAATTTCAATTCCATTAAACCCCATATGTTATATAAGGAGGATCATGTAAATAAATATGGGATACTAACATATGAAAACACACACAAAAAATTGTGGGAAACATGGTTAAGTATGACATAACAAATATTTATTTTACCTTAAATAGATAATACATTATATTGATTACTTTTTTATTATATTTTCTATCTTGCATGGTTATAAGAATCAACAACACCCAAACTAGATACATGCATACTCTATGTGGCCTTGAAGCACCCAGAAAAGTATGGTCGCATCAGAGGTGTGGGTTTTGGGGTGACAACCCAAATGTTTTTTGAGAAAAAAACTAGATGAGGATGAAAGTAAAGAAATAAAAATGATTAGAGAAAGAATATCTATCATTTAATAACATATTCAATTATAGATAGAGTACATGTAAAATATTATGGTGGGTGGAAAAGAGACGAAACAACTCATGAACAACCAGTGCGTGAAGATCCTTCCCAACCCCACATTCTTTGAGGTGAGCCATTCCCCTCAAAAACCTATCTTAGCTGATTTAATTAATGTTCAAATAATTTTTTATTTGAACAGTGAATTAGATAAGCACAAATACATTTCCTTTACTGATACTGTATTGGGTGAAAATTACTATTATTTATATCTATCAACAACCACCCATCACCTTGTTGTGAGGGATACGGTATTCAAAATCCAAAACGTCATGCTACATAGCAGACCACATCAAACAGGTCACGTCAAATTGTTGATTAACATATCCCAGGATCCGAGCATCGATCTACCTATTCCAATTGATGATGAAGATATTCATAAGGCTGAAAAATCTCTTACAACAATCATCACACGGACATCACAGCTTGTAAAAAACATGTCGACAAGGAGGTATTAATTTCCATTTTTTTCAAGATAAACCTTTAACATTTAATGTTAGAAGGTATAAACTGATGATTGTTATTACAGATGCACACAGTTAAAGGGTTGAGAAGAAAGAACATCTCAAACTCATCTCAAGGATCAATCAACCGATCAAAATGATCTACTGAAATCACCTTCAACCTGCTAGTTCTATCTCCGCATTTATTTTCATTGTAGGCTCATAAGAATATGAAGTTGAACAATGGTGGGGTTCACACAATTATTTTTTTTTTAAATATGTATAATGGGGAAGATCCATATTTCATTAGTGCTTAAAATGAATGTGAAATCATGGAATATGAATGGCTAGGAAGCTTAGTTGTAAATGTATACATGAGGTATGTTTTCATGAATTGATTTTCTAAAAGATGATATACTATGATAGTTAAGACTAAATATATTTCATATTTTTCATAGGAATATGTATGAATAACCATTGAAGGTATTTCAGCACGAACAAAAAATAGGACTCGTTAGCCCTCACATCACCTCTATTGAAAAAAAAATCCATGAAAGAGGGTAAAATAGTTATAGGCCTGCTCAAATCGTTTAATAGAAAAATTACTGATGAATGACTCCTCTTAATGCCAATAATGCAGGGGTAAAACTTTACAGTTTAATCTTATCAAATATATTTTAATATCATTCCTTACTTATAATTTTTTGTGTTATCTAGAAACATTGGATTCTCATTGTGATCAATTTGGATACTCCAATGATTTATTTCTGGGATTCAATGCGTGGATATGCAAAAAAATGACACCACATGATGGTGTTTTTCAAATTATAATACACTACATCCAAAATTTTAGAACTAAACATCTAGTCATATAATTTATATTTTAATTTAATGGATATTCTATTATGATAGGGTGGTGTGTGAATATCGTCTACATTATGGAATTAGGCCATGAGAAAAGGACAATGAATATTAGAAGTACTGCGACTGGATAAAAATCAGGGTATATATAATAATATTTCACAATCTAAACACATATAAAAAATTAATTATTTTTCTCAATGTTTCTACGGTGTCTGAAATAAACAAACGATAAAGACGGTGGTTATTATGTTTGTAAATTTATGAAAGAGATCATAATCCATAAACAAACCATCATTCCTGAAGAAGTATTTTTTAGATAATTACTATTTCATTTAAAATATTTGTTAATACTTTGGGTATTTATATTTTTTCAGTACTACCACAATTTTTGAAAAGATTCATATTCACAATATGAGATATATTTGGTTATAAAGGAATGAGTAGCATACCTGATAGAATAATGTATAGATATAGCACTACGATGTGATGGGTATGACTCGAAGTGTCTATTTTTTTAAAATTGTTAGTATTTTAAGTAAAAAGAATGAGTTCCATACTAAAAACTAATAAAACACATTAGGATTGTTTTGATACTTTAGGAAGACAATCCATAAGTCATTTGTGATGTCTAAGAATCAACCACACCCAAATTTGACACATGGTGTGACTGTTTTGACTTCAAGTATTTATTTTTATAATAAATTAACAATAACTTTAGCAAAAAGAACATGTGACCTTCAAAAAACCGAGAAATCACATTTATATTATTTTTATACTTTAGGATAATGATCCATCAATCATTTGTGATGTGTAGGAATCCACCATACCTAAATCTGATGAATGATGTGACTGATATGACTAAAAGTGTCTATTATCGATTTAAAATTGAAATCTTATCTCAAAAAGTATCTCTCACTAAAAACCATGAAAACTAGTCCTAATTATATTTATAATTTATGAAAATGATTCATATGTACATTATGATGTGTATAAAGTTGTATCATGTCAAACAAATGCATGATGCGACCGGTATGGTTCAAAATGCATGTTTCTAGTTTAAAATGATATTTTAGTAATAAAACATAGCTAGAATACTAAAAACTATGAAAATGGATTCAAATTGTTTTAATAAATTATGAAAATGATCTATATGTCATTTGTGACATGTAGAAATCAATCGAACCTTAATCTGATGTACGGTGTGACCGGTATTACAGAAATTGTCTCTTTTTATTTAAAATTTACATTAATTTTAATATAAAACAAAACCGGAACACTGAAAACCTAGAAAATGACTTTGGATTGTTTTGATGATTTAATTAGTAAAATCATCCACGATTCATATCTGAAATGTTGGAATCAACCCCATAATAGAATAGACAGTGTGACTAAATGTTTATTTTCATTTAAAATTGACATTAATTTCTCTAAAAAGGAACAACTGCCCTAATGAAAACCAAGAAAACACATTCATATTATTTTGACACTTTTGGGAAATGATTCATGAGTCATTCTCGATATGTAGGAATCAATAAAACATCAATCGGATGTATGGTGTGACTGGTAAGACTAAAAGTGTATGTTATAAGTTTAAAATTTACATTTTCTCTCAAAACGTGCCACTCAATAAAAACCAAGAAAACACTTTCTAATTGTCTAAGTAATTTAAGAAAGTTATTTTTTATTCCTTTATGATGTGTATAAAATTGTGTCACATCAAATAGAGTCATGATGTGACCGGTATTACTCAAAAAAATATTTTGAGTTTGAAATGATATTTTATTAAAAAAAACACAACTGACATATGGAAAACCGAGAAAATACATTTGGATTGTTTTGATACCATAGAAAAAAGATCCATGATTCATTTGTGATGTGCAGGAATCAACCACAACACAATCCGATGAACGATGTTGTAACACCCCTAGATTTTATGAGAATTATTCATTTTAATTTCTTTGATGTCTTTTGTTGTATGCTTCACCATGATTAGCTTGCACTATATGCAACAACGTATTATCTTGTAGTATACGCAACACTCTTCTTGGCTTGTGATGCACAAAAATTCAAGTTCTTTCGAATAACATTAATTTTATGCAACACCAAGTATAGAATTTGATCAACGTATAACTGAACAATATTTTGAGTATGTTATATAGTACACCAAAGAAATATTTCCCTACATGCAACCCTGACTTGCCTTGAATTACACGCAATAGGGACCTTCATCGATAGCTTGCATTGTACGCAATGCCGAGATTCACTAAAAAAAGATATGTTATTGAAATATTATATAAAATAGCCGTTATGAATAGTAAAACCCACTTTTTGAAATTTTATTAATTTTATCTTTCAAAATGGAATTCATTTTTGGATTCGGAATATTGAAATTATCCTAGGGTGAATTTTTGTTATTTTTCTAAAAACATTCAATTTTTAATGAATAGTGAAAACACGGAGTTATTGGTTAAAACTGACTTTTTATTTAAATAATAATTTATATTATTTAAATTTATTTTAGGTCAAAATACATACATAATATCTATATAAGTTCAATTTAATTCATAGGAGTCATTTTATAATAATATTAGATGTATAAAAATTTTATTGAACTTTTTACTGTCTTTTACCCACCTCCTAGGAGCATTTGCAAATTTACATAAAACATAATTTTACCGCTTCTGTGAGTTGAATTTCAAAAATCTGAGAGACTCGGTTAATATCAAGGAGTAAAATTCGGTTCAATAAGAAAAAAATTATTTTTGTTGAATAGTAACTTTTTACTTTTATTTACCGCGGTTAAAAGTAAATAGGGTAATTAAGTGTAAAAATGTTATTATTATTACCCTAACACATGTCTTAATTCTATTTGATAAATATAATTCGACCAAAAACAACCTTAGGAATAATATATGAACCTCTTCGGTCAACTTGGATTAGATTAGGACACTTATTATTATTTTATTTAAAGAATAGTTAAAATAGTTAAAATCAAGGTTTAATAACTAAAACTTTTTTAATATTGGGTTTTACATAATATAAATTAAACTATAAGTATTCATTATAATTCTAAAATGATTTTTTAAATAATTTTATTTTATTTATATTTTTTATACATTATATAATTTAATTTATTAATGACACAATGATGATGTAGTAATTACCTTATAAATGAAATATTAACATAACTGATATTATAATTACCCAAATAAATGTAAATTTTGACCTTTTATGAATTACACTAATTTTGTAGGTTAATATAACATATTAGGGTTTTTTAGATGAATTTGTTTCATAATAGTAATGTTGTTATGAATTTAGAAAATACAAAATACCAAATAGTGTCAAAATTGACATAAAACGGTTTTTAAAACAAATATTATATTATTAACAGTAATAATGGACCTAAATATCTAAATTTCGGCCAAAAGACTTACATAATAATATATATGACATTAATGAACCAATTATGGTTCTATTGGCAGTTTATTGTTATTTTATTAACCATATAGTGTAAGAATACAAGAAGACACAGAAAAAGTTAAATTATTTAACTTAGATTTAAATCTAAATGATAACGTTAAAATGGTAACCTAAACATGTCTAAAACCTATTGGTTGAAAGGATTTCAACCCATCCCCACCCTATCCTCAAAATAAGATACTTTGGATCCATTATTAACCGAATGTGAATTTATTATAAAATAAAATTTTAAGTTTTTCCTAAGATGCACCTCACCCCTCTTATAAAAGGGCACTCCCTCTTCTCTATAATTAACACCTCCAAAGCCATTTGGCTCGGCCAACCCCTGCCCAAATTCCCTATCAACTATCTTAAATTAATCCTAGAGGACTTCCTTTAGTCAGAAATCCAACCTAAGGAGCCCTTTTGTTCAAATCCAATGGAAGAACCCGAAGAAGAGGTAAATATCTCACCACCTATTTCAAGTTCCTTTCTTCTTCCACTTTCTCCTTTTTTGTTTCCATTCTAAAATAATAACTCCATTATCCTCTATATACCGTGATTTTATTATAAATGGTACAACCATATTAGTTATTTTATCCATTCCATGAATGAAAACGTCACCACACTTGCGTACGTACACCTTACCGTCTCCACGTCGTGGTGTAGTTTGTTATTCCAACATTTCATCATTTCGATGGGTATGATAATGAGTATAAAAGATATAAATAATAAATATAACATTATTATGATTATTTATATATGATATACCATCCAATTATATATTATTTTAATATCAAAATATGATATCATCGCTCGTGCGTACGTACGGCCTACCATCTCCACGATGTGATGTGAATCGTTCTACACGATCTTCATTGAATAATGATTATATAAAGGAATTGAATGAATACATATGATATATATTAAACTAATACTATTATTTAAATGAGTTATCGATAACATGAAAAGAAGAATAAGAATGTATTCGACAAAACATGCATAAGAACACAAAGCAATGACCACACAAATAACAAGTAGCAATGAAATATTACTAATAAGAAGATAAAAATATGACCATATATGATATCATAAAAATTAATATTATTCTATAATAAGTCAATGATATTATTTAAATCATTATACAGGAGTTTCAGATATGTACGAAGCATATCAGACCTAAGGTAAGGGATAATTATTCCAATCTTGTTCTTATCTGGAATTGTTTATTCGTAAGTATTTACTGGGGTTATTGTTATCATCCATGTCCATGATTTCTAAAAATGTTTTCATGTTTTTTTAATGTCCTTTATACCGATTTTTGACTTTTACCACATGTTTTGGAAGGAATATTTCTTTTGGATACCATACAAGGAACTTTTTGACTTTTCCGAAAACAGTACGGTGAGAATGTTTTTTTTAACTTATACTGCATGAACTGATTTTTACGGTTTCATAACGCCTTATTTTTATGAATAATACTCTACAAGATTTCATGACTATTTTCAACAAAATCCTTTTCTTTTAAAATGTCAAGGAATTTTGTGAAAAGAAATATATTTTGAAAAATAAAGGATATTTTCTTCAAGAATTCATTTCAAGTGTTTTATCAAAACCATTTTCCATCCAAGATGACATTTTTTCATATGTGTATTTTTCAAGTATAATGTCACTATTATTTACATGGTTTCAATTTTCTTATTATGAAATTATATCCATTGGTTTTATATGGATTATGTTATAATGGGATGATGTTTATGAAACCCTTTTTATTCTTTGGGTTATGATGAATGATTTATGTTTATGTTGTGGCATATGTAAGAATGATTTAATTATGAGATGGGTGGGTCCTATATCTCCCTCTAATGAATTGGGTAATGATTTATATCTCTTGAGATATACATGGCTGGAATAGAAAGTAAAATTTGGTTCAGTAATACAGGGCTGGAACGGCAAGTAAACCCGATTCAGTAATGGACTTTGTCCACTATGATGGTCTTGGCAGAAATGCCTTGGCTACTATAGAAATCATATCATGTGCTTAATGGTTTTCCACAATTATATGTTTTATTCCCATTATATTTTATCATGATTAATGTTCCTTTATGATCTATGCCTTATGTACTTCCAAGATTTATGTCATTGCTCAAGATTTTGATTTTTTATGTTCATGTTTTTTTGTTCAAATGTTTATGGATTGTATATATGTTCCCAATGTTTACCCTTATTGAGAATTTGAGCTCAACCATTTGTATGTTTTCTTTTCCCTAGGCCTGGAAGAAGGGTATTAAGTAGTATATGCCAAAAGGGACTCTAGATCTGATGAAATAAATGGGAGACAATGTAGATGATTTATGAACCATTTGTTTATGTTTCCGAGTTTCTAAAGACACTATAACTATACGGTCCTATCATGGTTTTGTTATATGTTTTAATAAGTATGCTTTAATTCTGAAGTAATTAAAATGTATGTAAAGTATGGGTTGTTATAGTTGGTATCAGAGGAAAGGTATAGTCAACCTTTGGAGACTAGGATGCGAAAACATTAGTGAAATCCATAGAGATATTTCTAAGGTATTTCTAGGGATGTATCTAAGGTTAAGTATAAGTATAGGTTATTATCCTAGAATTATGGTAATGATCTTAGAAATAAACCTATGATGTTATATATTGAAGGTACTCCCCCTTTATTATGTTTTTTTCTTAGTATGATTTTTTCCTCTCACACTATTCTTTTGGGGTTTTAGATGATGGCTGGAACCGAAGGAACTGTGTTGATCAATGTAATGGACAATGCAATGATTGTCCTATTGAACAAACCAATGTTATGGGATATGGAGTGAAAAATATTATTGCAATACTTACACAAGCTATGAATCATTTTGGACGTCCAAGTGAGCATAGAAGGGAAAAATATTCTATTGAGTCCTTCATGAGGCAACGTCCACCTTCCTTCAGTGAGACTTCTGATCCACTTGTCATTGAACAATGGATCGGTACCATTGAAAAGATATTTTCTATACTTCGCTGTTCAGAACATGAAAAATTCATTATGGCTATTTACTGTTTAGAAGGTGATGCAGACCAATGGTGGCCTCTAATTAATAATACAAGGCCCCAAGATGATATTGAATTCATGGAATGGGATTAGTTCAAGAACTTATTTTTCAATAAGTACTTCCCTCGTATTCTTAGAACAATGATGGAAAAGGAGTTCCTTGAGCGTAAGCAAAAGGATGATAAATCTGTTGGTATATACGAGGCAAATTTTACAAGGCTTTCAAGGTATGCATATGGCTTTATCATTCAACCTGAAAGTAAAGTTGATCGATTATTCAGTGGCTTAAAACAAACTCTTCGAAGGGCATTAAAAATAAGAGACTTCAGTAGCTATGAAGAAATTGTGTGTTGTTCTATCGTGGTAGAACTGTAAGTTGGTGTTACAAATCCATCTCATGGTTTTGACAAGAAATGAAAGATAGAGTTCAAGGAAAATCTCAAACAAATGGTGAAAAGAAGATGAATGTTTCTTTATGCTCAATGTGTGGAAAGAAGCATAGTGGAGATTGTCTTAAAGGGACTAGAAAATGTTTTAAGTGTGGAAAATAAGTTCATCGAGCAACTGAGTGTCGAAGTAATGGAAAAAGGTTATCTAATTATGTGAATAGAGAAAATACTACAGAGAACGCACCACCAATACTTCAATGCTACTAGTGAAAGGAATTGGGGATTATGCTAATCAATGCCCTAATCCAAGTCTTAATGATGATCGACATCAACAACCTCTTAAGGCAATGGACAAAGGGAAGTCACATGCGATCACTATTGGCGATGTTGAATATGACAACGATGTGGGTAAATGATTAAGTGTTTATGTAATGGGATTCCAAAATATTGTTGTATATAGTATCGCGGAAAATTGGAATATTTATGTATTGGTCTATTGTGATTTTAAATAATTTTATGGTACCGGAAACCATGAAAAGTGATTGAAATATTTTTGGAAAGTAGATGATATGCGCATAATGAAGGGATAAGGAGAAAATGAAATGTTTGATAGTATTCATGAGCTCATGACTGATATAAGGACAAAGTGATATCATGGTTTGAGTATATAGAAATTTTGGGATTTTGGTATGTGGAAAGAGTGAAGTTTTGACAACATTCATGTTTTCAATAAAGTTATATGGTAATTAGTGTTTCAAAAGAATACATTATTAAGGTATTCACATGTTTGGAATTTGACCAACAAGATATATCTTATGATATATGGGGGATAAATGATGTTATTCACATGCTTGTTATGTGACCTTTCAAGTAATCATTTTCTTTATGCTCTGATCTTGGACTGAAGTATTTTGGATAAGCCTAATGATTGGAATGAATTAAGTTATACATAAGATAGTATTTTTTAAGGCTAGAAATTTTTTCTATATTATTTCTGGAATGTTATAATAATATAGTTTTAGAAAAAGGGAAAACCTGCAGGACGGGCGACAACTCGTCACGTCAGACAAGGTTGCGGTAATCAAACCCACAACTGAAGTAAGACAGGCCTTTATCACCTACCACTATCCTACAAGAAGTCCCTGGTTAGTAGAAACTAGTTTTATTTTATTAAGAGGTATGATAGATGAAGTATAAGTCCATTTTAGGAAACATTAATGACTAATCTCACCATAGATGGACTTATGTATATAAATTTTTCTAACCTTATATTTGAGAAAGATGGAATGACCTATCATTCTTGACAAATTCAACTTCATTTCATTAAGAGATAAAGTGGAAATTGTTCAAGGCACAAACAACAGTGAGATTATACCAAAATCAAGTAAGTATTTCTTTTAATTCAAAAATTCTTCAACATTAGTGAAATGATCTTGAAAACCAAAAATGTTGTCCTAGTGCCCTCATATCTGATGAATCAGATAGTACCTTAGATCATCACAAATTTTATGGCTTTGTGATTGTTGGTTTTTTTATAGCCATGTTCTCTACCACTCTTCATCCAACCATGATGGTTAGATTTCTCTTCCATATCCATATTTTCACCTATATTCTCATATGTGGAAACCCAGTGATGAGTTACTTTGGGTATCAGTTATGTTTCTAACGTTAATTATAAAAATTATGATTTAGTATTAATTTTTACGATGTGGGTTTCTATGAAAGAAACTTTCAAGTAGAAAACCATTTATAACCCGGAGAAATTTTGAAGGAAAAATTCATTTTAAGGGGGGTAGAATGTAACACCCTAAGATTTTATGAGAATTTTTCTATTTAATTTCTTTTATGCCTTTTGTGGTACGCTTAACCATTATTAGCATGCGCTATATGCATCACTGTATTAGCTTTTAGTATACGCAACACTATTCTTGTCTTGTGATGCACACAATTTCAAGTTCTTTCAAATAAAAATCATTTTACACAACACCAAGTATAGATTTTGATCAATGTATAACTGAACAATATTTTGAGTATGTTATATGCAACACCAAAAAAAGCTTTACCTAAATGCAACCCTGACTTGCCTTGCATTACACGTATGAGCGACCTTCCTTGATAGCTTGCGTTGTACGCAATGCCGAGTTTCCCTAAACAACGATATGTTATTGAAATATTATATAAACTAGTCATTATGAATAGTAATACCCAATTTTTTAAATTTATAAATTTTATCATTCAAAATGGACTTTATTTTTGGATTCAGAATATTGAAATTATCCTAGGGTGAATTTTTTGTATTTTTCTGAAAACTTTCAATTTTTGATGAAAAGTGAAACCACTGTGTTATTGGGTAAAACCGAATTTTTATTAAAATAATCATTTATGTTATTTAAATTTATTTTAGGTCAAAATATATAAATAGTACCTATATAATTTCAATGTAATTCAGAGGAGTCATTTTATAATAATGTTAGATGTATAAACATTTTATTGAACATTTTACCGTCTTTTACCCACCTCCTAGGAGCATTTGAAAATTTACATAAAACTTAATTCTACCGCTTTTGTGAGTTGAATTTCAAAAATCCGAGAGACATGGTTAATATCAAGGAGTAAAATTTGGGTCAATAAGAAAAAAAATTATTTTTGTTGAATAGAAACTTTTTACTTTTATTTACCACCGTTAAAAGTAAATAGGGTAATTAAGTGTAAAAATGATATTATTATTACCCTAACACATGTATTAATTCTATTGGATAAGTATAATTCGACCAAAAACAACCTTAGGAATAAAATATGAACCTCTTCGGTCAACTTAGATTAGATTAGGACACTTATTATTATTTTATTTAAAGAATAGTTAAAATAGTTAAAATCAAAGTTTAATAACTAAAACATTTTTAATATTGGGTTTTACATAAGATAAATTAAACTATAAGTATTCATTATAATGATAAAAGGATTTATTAAATAATAGTATTTTATTTATATTTTTTAGAAATTATATAATTTAATTTATTTATGACACAATGATGATGTAGTAATTACCTTATAAATGAAATATTAACATAATTGATATTATAAATACCCAAATAAATGTAACTTGTGACCTTTTATGAATTAAACTAATTTTTTAGGTTAATATAACATATTATGGTTTTTTAGATTATTTTTTTCGTAATAATAATTTTTTTATGAATTTAGAAAATACAAAATACCAAATAGTGTCAAAATTGACATAAAAGGGTTTTAAAAAAAATTATTATTAATTGATATAATGGTCTTTAATATCTAAAGTTAGTCCAAAAGACTTATATACTAATATATATGACATTAATGAACCAATTAGGGTTCTATTGGCAGTTTATTGTAATTTTATTAACCATATAGTGTAAGAATACAAGAAGACACGGTAAAAGTTAAATTATTTAACTTAGATTTAAATCTCAATGATAATGTTAAAATGGTAACCTAAACTTGTCTAAAACCTATTGTTTTAATGGATTTCATCTCATCCCCACCCTATCCTTGAAATAAGAAACTTTGGATCCATTATAAACCGAATATGAATTTATTATAAAATAATATTTTAAGTTTTTCCTAAGGTTCCCCCCACCCCTATTATAAAAGGGAACCTCTTCTCTATAATTAACACCTCCAAAGCCTTTTGGCTTGGAAAAAACCTACCCAAATTCCCTCTCAACTATCTTCCATTCATCCTAGATTCCTTCCTTTAGTCAGAAAGCCAACCTGTGGAGCCCTTTTGATCAAATCCAAAGGAAGAACCTGAAGAAGAGGTAAATATCTCACCACCTATTTCAAGTTCCTATCTTCTTCCACTTCCTCCTCCTTTATTTTTTCCATTCTAAAATAATAACTCTTTTATCTTCTATATACAGTTATTTTATTATAAATGGTACAACCATATTAGTTATTTTATCCATTCTATGAATGAAAAAGTCACCACACGTGCATACGTACGGCTTACCGTCTCCACGTCATGGTGCAGTTTGTTATTCAAACATTTCATCATTTGGATGGGTATGATTATGAGTATAAATGATTTAAATAATAAATATAACATTACTATGATTCTTTATATATGATATAACTTCCAATTATATACGATTTTAATATCAAAAGAATGATATCATCGCTCGTACATACATACGGCCTACCATCTCCACGATGTGATGCGACTCGTTCTACATGATCTTCATTGAATAATGATTATATAAAGGAATTGAATTAATACATATGATATATATTATACTAATAACATTATTTAAATGAGTTATCGATTACCTGAAAAGAGGAATAATAATGTATTTGACAAAACATGCATAAGAACATAAAGCAATGAACACACGAATAATAAGTAGCAATGAAATATTACTAATAAGAATATGAGAATATGACCATATATGATATCATAAAAATGAATATGATTCTGTAATAAGTCAATGACATTATTTAAATCATTATACAGGATGTTTGGATACGTACGAAGCATATCAGACCTATTGTAAGGGGTAATTATTTCAATCTCATTCTTATCCGGGATTGCTTATTCATAAGTATTTACTGGGGTTATTGTTATCATCCATGTCCAAGATTTCTAAAAATATTTTCATGTATGTTTAAATTCCTTTTTACCCATTTTTGAATTTTACCAAATGTTTTGGAAGGAATATTTCTTTGGTTTACCATACGAGGAACTTTTTTACTTTTTCGAAAAAAGTACAGGGAGAATGTTTTTTTTAACTTATACGGCATGAAGGGATTTTTACTGTTTCATAACACCTTATTTTCATGAAGCGTACTCTACAAGATTTCATAACTATTTTCAACAAAATCCTTTTCTTTTAAAATTGCATGGAATTTTTTGAAAAGAAAATTATTTTGAAGAAGAAAGGATATTTTCCTCAAAAATTCATTTCAAGTGTTTTATCAAAACCATTTTCCATCTAAGATGACAGTATTTCATATTTGTATGTTTCAAGTATATTGTCTCTATGATTTACATGGTTTCACTTTTCTTATGATGAAATGATATCCATTTGTTTTTTATGGATTATGTTATAATGGGATGATGTTTATGAAACCCATTTTATTCTTTAGGTTTTGATTAATGATTTATGTTTATGTTGAGGAACACGTAAGAATGATTACATTATGAGATGGGTGGGACCTATATCTCCCTCAAATGCATTGGGTAATGATTTATATCTCATATGATAGACATGGCTGGATCGGAAAGTAAAATCTCGTTCAGTAATAAAGGGCTGGAATGGCAAGTAAACCCAATTCAGTAATGGACTTTGTCCACTATGATGGTCTTGGTAGAAATACCTTGGATACTATGGAAGTCAAATCATGTGCTTAATGGTTTTACATAATTACATGTTTTATTATCATGTTATTTTATCATTATTAATGTTTCTTTATGATCTATGCCTTATGTATTTCCTAGATTTATTTCATCGCTCAATATTTTGATGTTTTATGTTCATGTTTTTACATGCAAATGTTTATGGATTGTTTATATGTTCTAAATGTTTACCCTTACTGAGAATTTGAGCTCACCCTTTTCATGCTTTCTTTTCCCCATGATATAATAAAAGGTTTTAGGTAAGAAAACAAAAGGGGAAGATATTTATGGGATATGTTGAATATCTTTCAACATGATTCGAAGTTAATGTTCCAAGTTTCCAAATACACTAAACTATTACGGTCCATGGATGTCTGTTTTTGTTATGTATTAAGTATTCCGAAAAATTAATGTAATGTCCATGTACATCAAGTTTGGGTCACTACAGATGTGACCTGTATAAATCCAAATGTGTTTTATTTAAATTTGACATTAATTTAATTAGGAAGAGCAAGTGACATACTAAAAACTGAGCTAATGAATTCAGATTGTTTTGATACTTTAAAACAATTATCCATGAGTAATTTTCTTTGTGTAAGAATGAACCACACCTCAATCTGATGCATGTTGTGACCAGTATGAGTAAAAGTGTTTGTTATTAGTTTATAATTGACATTTTAGCTGAAAACATTTCACTCATTAAAAACCAAGAGATCACCCTATAATTGCCTTCATAATTTTGGAGATAAATTCATAAGTCCATTGTGATGTGTATAAAGTAGTCTCACATCAATCCAAAGCATGATGTGACAGGTATGACTCATATTGGGTCTTTCAGGTTTGAAATGACATTTTTTGTAAAAAATACCCAACTTTCATACTGAAATCCTTGACAACCCATTTAGATTGTTTTGATACATTAGAAAAATTATCCATGAGTCATTTCGGACATGTAGTAATCAACCACACCTCAATATAATGAACAATGCGACTGGTATAAATCCAATTATGTCAATTAAATTTGATTTTAATTTTAGTGAAAAAAGGAAGGAACATACTAAAAACCAAGAAACCACATTCCGATTATTTTTATATTTTTGGATAATGATACATAACTCATTTGTGACATGTAAAAATCAACTCCACATCAATACAATGCACGGTGTGACCAGTATAAATCCAAATGAGTCTTTTCATTAAAAAAATATCTTTTTATTATTGTATTTTTTTCATATTATTGTTTAATTAATTTCAATATAGTATTACTAAAAAAATATTTGTTTTATTATATTGGTGGAACCTTTTTATTGAATTGAGATGATTTTTTCATCAAATAATTACATGGGAGGACATTTTTGAGAGGGGATCATATATGTCAAGGGATGAAACGTTAATGTTTTTAACTTTTTTTTATAATTGAAAAATAATTATATAAACCATTGTTTGAAATTTATATAGAATTGTTTTCTAGACCCTTGTGTTCAATACTTTGTTCTTATCTACATTGTTTTATGTGCTTCTTTATTCTTGTATGTGTTGTGCAGGTGTTCTTTCATGTAGGTTGTGTGTGTGTGTTGTTGTAGTGCTATTGTTGGGTGTTTTGTTGTATAAACAACACATCACAAGTATCTAGGCATTTATTAGTGGAATTTTGAGTACTGATAAAGGCTCCCATTATTATCACTACATCTTACACTGATATAGGCACCCTTTATCAATTATATTTCAAGTGTTGATAAAGGAACCATTTATCAGTCCTCATTAAAGAATTGATAAAGTGGTCTTTTATCAGCGATAAAAATATCACAGATAAAAATGTATTTTATCAGAGTTAAAATAACATGAATAAAGGGGGACTTTATCAGTTTTTTTATTTTGGCAGATAAAGGACACCATTTATCAACACTTTTTTTAGTTCTATTAAAGGGACCCCTATCTACATTAAGACTAACAACACTTTTCTAGCACTGTTAATAGTGTTTTCTAGCACTGCTAAAAGCACTATCTATATTAGTGAGGTGAGCATAAGAATGTGTTAGATCTGATTCTTAGTATTGGTAAACAAAGAAGATGTTAATATATGATCATATAAAATAATAACAAGACAATACAAGTATTTGATCATGAACATAACAAAAAAGCTCATAACCAACCATTGATAGAGCATAAACGTGATTCATAGCGGAAAACATTATCATTTCAAAAAACATGGACCTTAAGGGTGATAAATAATCCATATTAAACCATAATCTCATGTCATAGAAGTGTGGAAACATAATAAATATTTAAAACCATTAAAAATTTCAAGGTTAACTACCAGGAATATCAACATAGTGCATTAAGAATCATCAATGCTTTCCCATTGTGGATTAGGACCTAACTATTTCCCATAGTGGATCAAAACACACTTTCTTCCCATAGTGGATCAAGAAACACATATTTCCCATAGTAGATCTAGACACACCTATTTCCCATAGTGGATCAAGACCATAGACATATTACACATTATTATCTCATGAGATATAAAGTTATACCAAATGCTTTGGAGGGAGATATAGGTACCACCAATCACATAATGAATATCATTGATATGTGTTCCTCAAAATCATATAACATTCATTATATCATAACCTATAGAAAAGCGAAATATTTTATAGTAATTTCTTCATTTTATCATATAATTACCTATGAAAATAAGTGGGTTTCATTATAATTTAACCAGGTTATAAATTATTGAAGATAGACTTTCTTATAAACACATTATCATAATAAAAATAAGTCATTCTGAGAAAAAATAAAAAATTGTATCCTTTGATCATATCTCGAGTGAAGATTAAGTAATATCAAAGGATGTCATCTTAGACAGAGAATGATATTGATTGAATAATCACTTGTAACATTTCATTATGAAAGTAATATTTATATGAAAATAACTTTTTAAAAGTAAACTTCATAAAATATTTTGGAAATACTTTTCCCTGAATATAAGCTTGAATGACATATAAAATAAGCTTTAAAAATAATTTAAAAAATGTCTTGAGGAATTTTGTTTCAGTTTGAAAAACGAATTTTTAACACATAAATAATTATGATAATATTTTTCTTTGAAAATAACCATGCTAACTGACAAAATAAAATTTTAAGAAAATATTTTTCAGGATGACTAGATGTTTTTTTCATGCCATAAAAGTTAAAACAAATATTCCATTCACATTTCTAGTAAAATCCAAACAAGATTTTTTTTGTAAAATAACATGAAAATTCCTTTAAAAACATTTTAAAAAAATGTAAAACTAGGGTAAATCGTAGGACACTAATAAATAAATCAGACTTTTTTAGATATCTTTTTTTATGAAAATGGATTTTTCTCTGAAGAAAAAAATAATGTTAGATTTCATTAAAAACATTTTCTCAATTAATTTTAGTACCGATTGTTGGGGAAATTTTATTATTACTTGAAAATATCATGAATTACTAGAGTAAAATAAATTTAATTAGTTTCGTAAGATATTTATGATAATAATTTGTCATTATAAACATAATAATAATTAATCCCAATAAATGATGAGATTGGGACATAAAATCATTACCACTTTAGTAAAATATAATCTTAATACCCTAGAAAGAATTACATTAAAAGGAACCTAAAATATAATTAGGATAAATAAATTCAAGAATTTACATGCCAAAGGGTATTTATATACATATCGTGGAAAAATATAGGTGCAAAATATAATGTGCATCTCAAAGATAGAAAATTGAGATAAAATTCTTTATTACTTTGATAAATTTTGAACCATAACTAACATGAAAGAGATATCATAAAAAGGATATGAAAATTTCAATAAATCAAATGATAATAATTTTAATATAAATTTTATTTAAATTAATACACTATATAAAAGAATCATGTCGTGAAAATGGATTGTGTCTCATGGAAAAATAATGGTGTGACTGAAATACCTTACCATAATACTTGAATTTCCTCACACTTGTTCAAAAATAAAATAATAAATGTATGATTATTATACATATATTATTGATAACAATTTATATATATATATATATATATCATACCACATATTATTTAAATATTTCATTTTTATACCTATTTATTAAAAAGTTCCTATTAATGTAACGTTTTGCGTAATTACCTCTTTGTTTTTTGTATACATTTTGATTTGTTAAATTTCTAGTCCAATTAATTTTATAATTATTTCATAATATATATAATTTTAAGAATGATATAAATATCATATATATTCCGTATAAATTTAATTATAGTAATCCTTAAAATGTAGTGATAGAAAAGGACACACACTATTCATAGATATGGATGGTCATATGTATGCATGAACGATGCCTGCATTTTCATAAATGATTGAATGAAACAATTGTAAAGGATATATAATAATTCCTGAGTCCGTTTTATTTCACATATATCAGATATTTTAATTAAATTATTTCTTCTGAAATTCCATGTAAAGCATTAACGAATCACATCTCTTCGTAAGGTGGTAGTCTGTCGTGCACACGGGCAACACTATCGTATTCCCAAAAATTATATATTATTGAAGTATGTGTGATATTATAATTCCAGAAGTATCATAATATCTTAAATATCATATAATAATAATAAATCCATAATTATGTATACCCTATATGGGTGGTAATTGAAAAATGAATGAGATCTGTTCGCAAGCCTGTATCCCATCGTACACACAAATGATGATTTCATAACCCATTTGATGGAAGTGAATACGGATGTAGGTTATAAAAATAACCTAATTACATATCAATGTATAGTAGATACAAGTTTTATTTAATTATTACAGTTACTACATAATTAAATGTGTAAAATAAAGAATGAAAAAGAACAAACTTAGTGAATTCAATTACCTTCGCTTTGAAGCACATCCTTGGGAAGTTATATTAAGGAGACCTAGTGTTATTATTTTAGATTAAATGAAATATATAGAAAATGGATATTTATTTTGGGTAGGTATTAATTCAGTGTTCTCCCAAACAATATGGATTGATGGGTGTGAATAAGTGGGGGTGGTGCAGGCCTTTCATATGTGTGGGAAAGGAACCCACTCAGAAACCACCTGAAAATTATCCAAAAGAATCCAAAATGATTGTCATTCACATGAAAAAATCATCAAATATACCACATATTTGATAATTTGATGGATAATATTGAAATATAGACATAAAATAGGAATTTACAAACTTTTATAGTCATTTTAATCATTCTTGTCTTAGTTTAACCCCTAGTAAACCCATTTTTACATTAACTATGATAATTCATTTTTTATTATTTTAAAATTAATTTTGGTAAAAATTTAAGCTGAACATATTATATAATATAAATTATTCTCATTCCAAATATCGAATAAAATTTTTCAAATTCAAATCACATAAGTGTAAATATTTTATTTAAAATTAACCCTATTGATGTGACGAGAAAGATAGTTTTCAAACTGATAATGTTCAAATGTTTACCGTGTTTTTTACAAAATTTCAATACTAAATTCATTAAAATTACTAATATTTTATTAATTGATATATTTTTTAACTAATTTTACTTTTAAAAAAATTTAAAATAAAATTTATCATTATAAATCATTTAAAAAAGTCAATTTTCAATTTAAATTCATTATTTACATAATTCATTAAAAATTTAATCTTTCCAAAAAAAAATCCAGAAATCACCTTAATAAAAATATGAAATTATGAGTTAAAAAGAATTATTTTTTCTACATAATTTTTCTAAAATTATAACAAATTAGTTTTAAAATATGTTCCAAAAAAATATGACAAATTACTTTTTAGAAAAAATTTAGTTTTAAGCATAAAATAGGATAAATTCTTATTTCTTTTCTTGAACATAAATAATATGAATTTTAATCAGTTTATTAAATATGTAATTTATAAATTTCTTTAAAACAATTCACAATTTTTTTAAATTTATTATTCAGGTAAACCATGTTTGTTTTCATAAAATTATTTTTTAGAAAAGGATTTCTTTTTTTAAATATATTATGAATTTTATTCTTAAATAATTGGTCACCAAAGAAATTATTTTATATAGATGGGAAAACCATATATTTTCATAATTTAGTTAATCCTATTCAAAACCTCCATTCTAATAGCTAGGAGATAACTATGAGAATAATATTTTAATTGTATGTCACATTTCATTTGAAATCATTATTTTGTGTAATAAAATCTAAACATGGTGTTGCATGTAACACAAGATAAACTAAACTTTTCATTTACTACATGATAAAATCATTTTTCCATGAAACACATTATAATAAAATTGTTCTGATTAATGTAAGATAAAATCATTGTTATTTTTTCTGAAAAATATTGAAAATATTAAATTTATATGAAAAAACTCAAAAAATATAGGTTTGTTACATTCTACCCACCTTAAAAAGAATTTCACCAACAAAATTCAACCTGGTCATAAAATATTTAACATTAAAAAATTTCTTCAGGGAAACCCACATCATTAAAATGGTTGATAAATCTTCCAAATGAAAAAGAGAAATGGATGTCTGATAGTCATCAGGAATAATACATAGTATGTTTCCAAATAAAAGAACATTGGTGGGAAGTAAAAATGTGGACATATAAGGGGAAACTAACACAAAAATAATGATGGTGTGTGATAGAGTAAATTGATCACATGGAATAGGGTGATCCATAAAAAGATAATGAAAACAAATCCATACACCAAATAGGAATGAAAATGGATATTGATATCTTCAAAAATGATGATCATAGGACAACATTTTATTTCTAAATCATTTTCTTAATGATGTGGAATTCCTTTTCCATATAAAATGAGAACATATGAAAATGTCATTACCTAATATCTTGTTATTTCGCATGAATAATTTCGTCATTTGGTTGTTCCTTGATCAATTTGAACTTTATCTCTTACTCGAATTGGTTATTTTTTTCATTTCTGAAGGACTAAATAAGATCCATAATATAATGATATGTAATTCCTTCTATCTCTAGTAAAAAAACGTTTAACACTGGTTATCTAATATGTAAAATTAATCTTTTATTGAAGTAATAAATTAATATCTAGAATCACTTAAAATTTCTATCTTAAACAATTCAATAAATGGTTAACCATATAACCCATACAAAATTCAAAATTGATAATGATGGTCAATAAATTTAAAGAATTATATTATCATTAATCCCCAAGAAAATTAAGTATCTCTTAATTATTACATACCAAACATGTTAATACCTTGGTCATATATATTCTAACAAATATGGGTAAAAATTATAATATACATAAAACCTCAATTAAAACATGCATGATTCCTCATTTACTGAATAAAATAATAGTTTATTTAACATATTTCACAGATCCAATTCTATTGTAAAAACTATAAATAATAACTTAAACTACTTTTTTTTAAAAAAATCATTTATCATGTATGTGGTAAAAAATACTATCAAGTTTACATTATCCATATTCATCATTTGTTTATCTAAAAAATACCAATTTCTAACCCTTAGGAAGGCATTTTGGGATACCTTCCTATAATGTAGTTTTTCCATAAAATATTACCATTATATTAAATAAATAATTCATCAATACCATTCAAAATATTATTGATAATCCATATTTCAATACATCTAAAAATAATACTTATATATATTATTAATCTTATTACATAATTTAGTAATTCTAACAAAGAAACATTTCAACAATTTCATCTCATACATAATGCATTAACTGAGCTTCATCATCTTATCCCTTAATATATCCTTCCATTAAAATGTCATTTATAGTCTCTTTCTCATCAAAAAATTAACCATTACTCATACATCCTTGTTGATTCTCATAATATTATTTCGCAATAGCAAATTTATTTTCATACTTACTATATTTTCCTCATATAAAAAATTCAATTTTTAAAAATACATTATGGATAACGATATTCTCATATATTGTGTTAACATAACTTTTCATTTTTCCTTTAAAGTTACCTATTTTGTGTCTTTATTTTCCAAATACAAAACATCTTCCAATCCCTCAAATACATTCCATTAAGTTCTTCTTCCAAAATTATTAACATATAAGAAACTGAATCTTATTTCTTCTAAGGTCTCCATTACTCAAACTATTATCAAACTTTATCCTGCTCTTATTTGATGAGTCCTAAAGTAATTTAAGGTACACGTTATTCATAAAGTTCCATGATAACTGATTAGTAATAATCACAATATCATTTACCCTATTAATCATCTTATTTAGATGCTCATTATAAAATTTTCAATCACATTAAATGATAACTTGGTTCCTTATGGTTCCCACTATTTATTGAAACCAAAAAGCATAATGTGAGTACCAATATTCATAGTGTAAAACCACATAGTCTAAAAGGTCAACTATAGGATTTCTAAATTGAGAAACCTTATTTTAAATATATTAAACCTTAGGTTTTTTGTTGTTTATATATGTTAATAATCTATTTAAGTCTTTCATGATGGTTCATAACCAATTTTTGAATTTACAAAGAATATACCCCATGAATATTGAACTAGGCTTACAAAAAGGCCTATTTTCATACACCATGTGATGCTCAAGTCTATCTAAATGCACTCTTTTCAAAGTTATTACCCATGGTACCTCTATATGAGAGCCACATCTACTTGTTGTATCTATACAGGGATGTAATTTCATTGAAAAAACAATCTATATCATTTTTAAATCTTATTGTGAATTTTTCTATAATTTTGATCAAATATAGATTTATCCTTAAATATATCCCTTAAAATATACATAGATACATCCCTAGGGATCTCACTAAATTTTTACCATCCTAGTTTCCAAATGCTAACTTAACCTTTCCTCTGATACTAACTATATCAACCCGGGATTCTCATACACTGATATTACTTCTTTTTAGAGGAATTTTCATTACATTACACAAACACACACATGAAGACAGTAATAGTTTATTGTATTTGGATACTAGTTACACAATATTCTAATTTTGTAAAATATCATCAATATCTCCAAAAAATATATTCTCACATAGTATTTATCTTACTCATATCCTACCTAAACCTTTATTCTTAACATGGTAGAGGAAACATAAGAATGAGTTGGCTAAGATGCTCAGTAAGGGTAAACATAAAAGATATCAATCTATGATCATATACATGAATAAGATAATCAGAAGTGAATGTGATCATGAACAGAACATAAAAAATTTCATAGCAATCCTTTTATAGATCATAAACATGATTCATGGCATAAAACATTATTATTTCAGAAAAACATGCCCATAAGGGGGATAAATTATTATAAATCAACCATAAGCTCTTTTAAAAAAAGTTTGGCACCATAATAAATATTCAAAAACATTTTATATGTCTTTTTTAACTACAAATACTATCAACATAGTTGATTATGACTCATCATTTATTTCTCATTGTGGATTAGGCACACATGTTTCCCATAGTGGATCCAGACACACCTATTTGTAGAGTGGACCAGGACACTCCATTTTACTAGATTGGATTAAGCCCATCAATATGTTTCACATTATTATCTCCTGAAATATAAATATTTACCAAATTAATTTGAATTATATATAGGTCCTTCTCAAAAGATAATTAAAATCGAACATATTTGTTTTAGATGACCACAAAACATTTATCAAAATATGACCCATTAAATAAAATAGGTTCTATGAATATTTAATCCTATCACAACATGTAGAAAATAGGAAGGGTTCATAATAATTTCTTCATTTATTCATATAATAAACAACAAAATTAATTGGTTTTCATAATAATTTTACTATGGTATAACCCATGGAAGAGAAACAGGCTTCTTAATCAATGTTTCCTCATAATGATAAACCATTCAAATAAACAATATGAATCTTCTTCATGGATCATGTACCAAGTTAATCATAAGTAACATCAACAGATGTCATATTATATGGTGAATAAGTTTGAAATAAGAATCACATGGAACATTTCATAATTAAAATAACATTTCTTTGATTTAAAACTAAAAATTATAAATATTTTGTAAAATATTTTCCTTGAAAATAAACATAAAAAATATATAAATGAATCTTTAAAAATCACCTACTAATTTATTTAGTAATATAGAATTTCTTATTTGAATAAGAAATTAAAAACTTATTCATTTTGAAAATGTTTTTATTTGAAAATAACCTTAAAATGTTATAAGGTGACCATCCATGAAAATAATGGTCATGATGATGGGATGGTTCATTCATTTCATAGATATTAAAACAAATATTCCTTTCACATTTTTCGTAAAATCCAAATGGGAATTGTTTGGAAAATTAAATGAAGATTATTTTCCAAAATTTTGTGTAAAAAATCATAAATAAATAAAAATGTCTTAAAAACCTTTGGATAATAATAAAATATTTTTTTTAACATTTTTTAAAAAAATTGTTTTTTAAGAATACATATTTTCGATATAAGATAGAAATAATGTAAGATTTTATTAAAGAAACACTCACCATTATGTTAAGTAAAATAGAGTTTAAAATAATATTATTACTTGAAAATATAATTAATAAAAAATTTAAAAGAAAAATAAGGATTTTCTAGAGAGAATTATCATAATATTTTATCATAAAAAATATAATCATAAACAATCTTGATAAATGATGATATTGTAACATAAAATCATTACAACTTTGGTAACATTGAATAAGAATCCCATATGAAGGAATAATAATAAATAAAACATAAAATATCATTTGGATAAATTAATTCATGATATTATATGTCAAATGGTAATTATATACACCTCGTCAAATAATGTATGTTGATAACATATCATACTACTCAACGAAAGAAAATTGAGATAAAATCCCTTAATGATTTGGTAACTTTTGAACCATAAAACCCATGAAATCTAGATCATCAAATGGATATGTAAATATGAAGAAATTTAATTGTAACCACTATAAATAAATTCATGATAAGTATATATACCACATCAAATAAATATGTGGTGAATATGGCATGTGTCTCATAGAAAAATAAAAGTGAGATGGAAATCCCTTACCCTAAGTCTTGACATCAATCATACATGTTCAAACCTCATATATACAATTACATGTTTATTATACATATATTATAGAATTATATATATATATATATATAATACCATATATTATTTTCTTATTAACTTTTTAATACCAATTTATTATCAATTCTATTTTAATGTTAAGTTTTGTGTAATAACCACTTTGTTTTTCGTATATATTTTGATTTGTTATTTATTTGTTTATCTTACTTTGATCATGATTTAATAATATCTAGAATTTTAACAATGCTATAAATATCATATATATTCAGTATATTTTTATTTATAGTAATTCATAAATTTTATTTATAGAAAATTAAACACACCATTCATGGAAATGGTAGGCCGTACGTACGCATAAATGTTGTCTCTATTTTATATTCCGATTAAAAGAAAAAAATTAAAAGAGATAATACAATTAAAAAATAACTTTTATTTAATATATAACCCATATTTTCATTAATATCATATTTATTACCATCCATGTAAAGCTTGATCAAATCACACCACTTCACGAGGCTGTATCACGTCGTAGACACAACTGATGTTATTGTATTCCCAAAAAATGGATAATATAAAGGTATGCATGATATAATAAATACACAAGTATAATAATATCATCAATATAATTTATACTTATATAAATAATAAACCCATCGTTATTTCTATACTTTAAAGGTGGTAATGGAAAAGTGAATGACATAGGTTCGTGGGGTGGTAGACCTTTGTACACAAAAATAATGCTTTTGTAACCCATTTGATGGAAGTGGATATGGTTGTAAGTTATAAAAATAATATAATAACTTATCATTATATGATTGATTCTATTTTTATTATATTATAAGATATATTACATAAATAATGGTGGAAAAGGCCAATGAAAAAGGAGGACCTCAGTGAAAAAAATTACTTTAACATAGAAGCACCTCCTTTGGATCTCTTAGTAAAGACCTTAGTATTGGGGTTTTATGAGAAAATAAAATCTCTATAAAATGGATAAGAATGTTTTTGAGGGATTTTAATAATATTTTTATTAACTATATTTATTTATTTTTAGGAATAATTGTTGGTTAGTGTTGTCCTTTCACAACTGGGAGAAGGAACCCACCTAGAAATGACTCGTAAATTTCCCAAAAGTATCCAAAATGATAAATACATTCACATGGAAAAGATTCTAAATGACCCTATATTATAGATTCTGATGGATAATTTTAAATTATTTTAATCCAATATGAATTCTAAATTTTTTAAAATGATTTTAACCCTTCTCCTCAGCGTTTAACCCATGGTAAACCCATATTTACCTTCTCCACTAGAAGTAAATTTATACTATTTTCGCTAATAATTTTTCTAAAAAATTAAGGTCAAATTATTATATAATAGAAATTATTTTTATTCCCTATGTAGAATCCATTTTTTCAATTTCAATTAATACAAGTGAAAATTTTATATTTATAATTAAACCCATAGATGTGATCAGAAAGTGACTTTTCAAAAAGAATGTTCAAAAGTTTACAATGTTTTATATATAATATCACTGTAAAATTGATACCAATGAAATAAATTGGATTAATATATATATATAATTTAACTAATTTTTAATTAAAACCAATTTAAAATATAATTTTACTTTATAAATAATTTAAATGAAAAGTACTTTTCAATTAATATTCAATATTTTTCAATATTCATCCGGAAAATAAAATTTTCAGTAAATTTTAAAAATTCAATGCTAATATAAATTTGTAATGATGATTAAAAAAATTATCATTAGTTTTTCAAATACATTTTAAAAAAATTTATAAACTTATTTTTAAAATAAGTTCCCAATAAAAGTGACAAAACTTATTTTTAGAAAAATAATGTATTAAATCATACAAATGGAATTATTATTATATATTACATAGAAAAAATATAATTTTAATAACTTAGTTGAATATATAATATATAAATTTCAGTAAAATGATTCACCAAAAGTGTTTTTTTTAATTTACAGAATTAAAATTGTTCTTCAATAAAAATAATTATTCCAAAAACAATTTCCTTAATTTTCAAATTGGTTTGATTTTCATTTTTATAATTAATTTGTTTCCAAAGAATTAATTTTATATACATGTATAAACCATAAATTTTCATATTTTAGTGAATCATATTCATGCCTTCCATTCTAATTTCTAGGTGATAACTATTAAAATAATGTTTAAATGATATGTGACATTTGGTTTAAACTCATAGTTGTGGGTAACCCAAGCTAAGAATGGAGTTTTATTTAACACCAGCTAAAATACTTTGTGAATTTAATGAAATATAAACTAGGTGTTTCATGAAAAACAAGATAAAATAGGTGTTTTATGTAACATTTGGTGTTCTTGGTGTTACGTCTAACAAAAAATAACGAAAAAATTAAATTTATTTGAAAAAATACATATTTTACAAAATATTTGGATTTGCAATTAGGGTTTGGGAAAAGTGACATCCCAAATAGAATTACTTTACTTGGAAGATCAGGGAATGTGTGAGGATGAATTTACCCCTTTCGTAGATAGTTTAAGGTATGTCTTGTCAGATTACTATTATGGATTACCTCTTAAGAGAGAGGTTTAGTTCTCTATTGATCTAGTTCTAAGAGTTTCAAATGTGTCCATTCCTCCTTATAGGATGGATACCATTGAGTTAAAAGTGCCTAATAGATAGATAGAGAACATGGAAGATATGTATTTTATACAAACTTATACATTATTATGGGGTTCACCAGGTATTTTTCAATAAATGTCATTGGAACCCTTGGGCTCATCATGGCTTTTCCAAAATTAAGCTAGATTACCATGATGAACTAGTGTCATTCACCTTAAATAGATTACCACTTTGATAAACTCAAGGAAGTGAGGGTCTTCTCAAATATCAACTTGACATCAAGTTATCTTTGGGTGTGTGTAAGACCATAAGACATTCCTTGTATAATGTTCAATATAAAGTATGGTAAATATTTGGGTCTGGTTATTCCATTCAGTTTGAATAAATCATTCGACATTTTTATTATATGGATGAGTTACATTTTCCAATAATATATAGATTCATTTTTGGTTATATTCAGGGAGGATATCATTTTTAATTATTTTTTACATCACGACCAATTTAAATGTCTTTATATTATATTGAGTACACTAGGAGAGGAACATTTTTATTCTGTGATCTAAAAATTCCACTTCTGGATCAATGAGGTTGACTTCCTTGGTCACATTATCTCAAGGGTATAAGTATCTATTGACCTAGATAAGGTGATTATATGTTTTCTTGGTATTATACCTTGAATTAATTTTACATTTAAATTTTCATAGAGATATATTGTAATTAAAAGTGCTTCATTAAAGATTTCTCATGCCTTGTAGCACAACTCAAAGGCTTATCCAAGAAGGGTGTGAAATTTATATTCTCGACCTAATGTGATACAGTCTTTCAGGATATGAATGTTAGACTAACATTAGTGACCATCGTGATCCTTCTATAGCTAGGAATAAGTTATGAAGTTTATTATAAGGCATCAAAAATCAATCTTGGAGCATTTGTGATGTTTAAAGATTGATTCATGGTATAATTTAATAGTTAGTTAAGGACACATGAATGGAATTACTAGATGTATTATCATGATATACTAGATTTTTTTACACCTTATGTTGTTGGAGACATTATTTTATTAAAGTGTATTTTGTGTGTTTTACAGACCAAAAAAGCCTCATGTATGTCTTTATATAGTGTGACATTAACCTAGGGAGGAGAAGGTTGATTGAATACACGTAGTCCTTTGATTTGGATATTGCCTATATTCCTAAGAAAATGAATTGTTTAAGTGGATGATTTTAGTTAGATAACTCAGGCACATGTAGTGCAAGAGGCCATTAGTGTGTGGCGGCTTATGGATATTCTTTATGAGATGCATTTAGGGGTCCAGAAGTAGCACAAACAACATATTCTTAGAGCCTTATCAATAAGTTTGACACTTCTAGATAGAGAAAATAGGGGCATCTATCAAAACTTGAAGTCTTTTCCCTAATTAAGAGTGTTTTAGGTAAGGATCCAACTCCATGTTAGATCATTATCAAGGATGAGGTCTTTCACATCCTTGGAAGCATCTCAGTTCTTATAGACATCCAGGAGTAATTGATTTAGGAGTATCATGAATCTACTTGGGTGGAACACCTTCAGATTTCAATGATTTATTGTGATCTACATCACCAATAATAGTGGTCTATCATGAAAAAGTAAATAACAAGTTTTGTTACTCGGAGTTCTACCTATCAGTAGGTGATGGTATAAAATCATAAACCAGTAGGGATTTTACTGCCATTTCTTATTCTTGAGTGGAAATGGGATGAAATCACCATATACTTTATAACTGTCTTACTGAGATCCCCTCAAAGAAATGATGTAGTATGGTTGATCATTGACATGATCTAAATGGTATCTCACTTTTTACCTATCAAGGAGACCATTTCTATAGATTATCATGGAAGGTTCTATTTCCAATAGATTACCCAACTTCAAATTTTTCCATGGATTATTGTGTTGTAATATGATTCAGGTTTTACTTTTGGGTTTTTGAAATTGTTGTAAAGGGAATTTGGTACACTGGTACTTTTGAGTTCAACATACAACCCTCAAACTGAAATGCAGTGTATATGGAAAATACATGAGTTAGAAGACATGTTTTGAATATGAATCATTGATTTCATAGGTTATTGGTAGAAGCATATACCCTTAGTTTATTTCATCTATAATAACATATTTCATGTTACTATAAATATGGATCCTTATGAGGCCTTATATGGTAGGAAATTATGATGACCTATGTACTGGTTAGAAATTTGGGATGCATAACTACGTAGACCTCACCACATTTTGGTGACTTTTGATAAGGTTCAACTAATATAGAATCGAATTTCTATTGAACAGTCTTGGGCGGAATCATGTGATTACTGATGTCAATGACCTAAAGATTTCGAGGTCATGGATCATGTATTGTTATGAGTTTCAACTAGACTGGGCATCAATACATTTGGAGGAAAGTTAAGTAGTTGCCTTGTTTTATTTTTCCTTTTTAGGTTTTAGAGAGGGTAGGAACCTTTTATTATGAGATTAAAACTCAATAGATATATATTTCTATACATGACATATTACATGTATCTTAACTATTGTTACTCTTCAGAGACATCCAATATTTTCCAATCGGATGAGGTGGGACTCGATGTAGATAATTCATTAGAGGAGGGCCCTATTCACATCATGAACTAGAGCAGGAAGTCTATTTGATTATGTTTAGTTCCCTTATATTGGGTTAAAGGGTATCATGAATATGGGCATGAGGAGGACTTGGAGAGAGAGACAGATGAACTTGTCCAATGGCCCAGGATTTTCTTAGATGGGGTTTTTTACTCTCTGGAGGGTAAATCAAGGATGAATTGTCTTCGGTGGGGGAGGTTGTAACACCCTGGTATTTCCCATAGGAATGAAACCCTTAAATTCATGTTTAATTATTATTTTTATATAATTTAAATTAAGATTGATATTTTGGATTCTTAAAAGGTTTTGTGGCCTTCTTCAAAGCCTGAAGCCCCAATGTTTTGAGGAAACAAGTGGGTTTATCAGTTAGTATAAATAGTTCTACCTAGTATATGTAGTTTTATTAAACCATGTGAGGATATCTAGTTCCCTATAGGATAAACAGTATTTTTCCTGACCATTCATTCTAAGCTGCATGGATGTGGAAATATTGAAGGAATCATTGCATAGGTGTTTTTGACTGATTGGGCAAAGTAATTCCAACTGTGCGCCAAACAAGTGTGATGGATAACATGGTATTGTTTTTGTCTCTTGGTTAGCACATAGTTTGTCTAACTTTGTATCCAAACTGTGAAACCACATTTTAATGGGGTAAATAATAAAATTACCCTCCTTCCACTAAAAACATAAACCATTTTTATTTCCCCATTCCTTTGGTCGCTCCTCCAACATGAAGAGAATTACTTCGTACTAACCTATGATTTAATCTCCCTTATTAATATGAAATCCAATTTCAACACCGTCTACTGAATTGGATCATCATTGGTAATAGATTTGATCAGCATACTTCTTTTTTCATTTTATTATTCCATCTTTGGTGCTATTTTGGTGCGATATAATATGCCCAATTTTTAAGTTATTTTTGTATTCATCTATTTTCATATATATTAGTCTTAACCAATGGATGATACTTGATGAGTTTTCCTCTTTGTCCATAAGGTATGTGTTCTATTCCATTTCCTAGAAGGTATTTTCATTTTTTAAATCACTAATGTTGTGCCACGCGAAGGTCCTTATGAATTTATTTCAACATTTAATCATTTTTTTATATTAAAATGTTTGATCCTTATTGTGATTACTGTGTATCACCTTGAAACAATTTTAGGTTATCAAACTCAACCCAACCACCTACATGGTGGGTTCATTCAACTACTTAAGCCAATAACCACTCTTATGGGTCTGTGAGCTTTCCAACTTCAGTTGGAATCCTTAAATAAAATAAATGAGTTAATAAATGTATTAATTAAGGTTTATGGAATTGTAATTGAATATTTTACTTGGGAATGGAAACTAATATTTTATTAAATTTTATTACTTTTTGATTTTGATTATTATAGTTTGACATAGATTATGATTAATGGTATAGAACTGATCATTATTATTATTTGGAACCGATCATTATTTTGGTATTAAGCCGATGAGGTTGTCATGGAATACCATCTATGACCTATGTATATTCTCATGTAATATGATATTAGGTTTCTTCATCCTTTTCCATAGGTTATTATCACATGTAAGTTTGATATTATTCTATAATTTCTGGACTCGATGAGGTCGCCATAGTCTACAAACTTGGGGATATCCCCTCTAGTATGATTATTTTACATATGATGAGTATTCTAGAGGTGGTAGTTACTTGAACACTTTAAATTTAAGTACTAATATTTATCATGTAAAACCTTCTCATTTTAGAGCCTATTCTCTTTGATTTGTTTATATTTATCATTCATAATACAGATTTACTTATTATACCTGGACAATGTTATAGTTTTCATACACTTGTTGAAGTTGTTATATACATAATTGGTGGTGGCCTAATGAGTATATCCAACACCACATTTGAGCTTCCATTTTGTACGCATAAATAATTCATGTATATAGGTAGTGAAAGGGAATGTTCCATTTTATGGATGCTTGATTGATTTATATCTTGGGAGCTTAGGAGCACAGAACTGAGCCTTGGCTCATGATGCTATTGGAGTTAGCCTTTTTTTATTTTTTTATTTTCCCCTTTAGTTATACATGTTCTACAATATGTTCTTGATGTCATTTATGTATGCTTATTTATTAATATCATGACATAATAATAATTTTTTTATGACACCACTTGGACTTGATTATTACTATTATCTATATTGATTACCTATGCTAATATTTTTTTCATTACCATGATTTGACTATTTATTTATTTATTTATGTATTATCACCATTATGATACTTTGACCATTATGGTATAATATCCCCATTGTACAACCAAAGAACCTCACTTCTATTCGATAGCCTCTGGTATATGTGGAGGCACACTAGAGGCCATGTATCCAATTGGGTTTAGTTACATATGTGTTAATTGGGCCTATGATTTCACATACATCCAAAATTTTATGATTATATTTCCATCCATAGATTGGGTCTTCTCTTCTTTACTAGTATCTCATTCATAAGAGCCACTAATAGAAGTTCTATACGTGAATCCGATAATGAAATCTCTCCTCTAATGATTAGTAATTCAATATCTTCATCTCAAAATGTAGTTTCCCTCTCCTTATAATAACATTTTGAACCACAATTTGAATGTTAATCTATACCATCGATTATATTAAAAAAACCATAGGAAAATACCATCACATAATTAGGGACTTCAACTATAGGTGTTGTGATCCATAAGCTTTTCCATTCCCCCTTCTAATTTTCTGATGGAATTTCCTTTGACACCTAGGAAAATAATTTTCATTGTGTCACATATCCTTAGAGTTCAAGCATTGAACATTGGATGCTTATTTCTTAACCTTATAATCACAAGCACGGTGTCCTTTGTTTATACACTTAAACTAGACTCCCATTCCAAAAAAGAACATTCCATGATGTTTAATTCCACATTTATTACAAGATAGAAATTTCACAACTCCTTTTTTTGCTTTTTCCATATTTCATTTTCCATAGTGATCAGCCACCATTTTCTTATATAGAATTCCTTTAAATCTGTTAGTCAGGGTGAATTTTATCTCTGCTTTGATATCACATGATATTACATGCTCTTATTGTAATAATTTTTGGATGACTTGTTACCTTTGAAGGATTCAATTATACCCATCGAAGAAATGATCAATATTACTCATTGGATTAAATACTTAGTCCATAAAAGTCTAGATAACAATGTAATGTTAGATTCATACATATCATCATTTTCCTCTTCCTTTTATCTCAAACTCAATAATTGTATCTCTATAAATGGTTTTGGTTCAAGAGGAAAATATGTTTCTAGGAAAATTTACATTTAATCCTTCCATTATATATTCATTATTTCCTCCTCATACTTGGTGTTTTGAATCAATGAACACCATTGATCTGAATCCCTTAATAGATGATTAACTTTTATGATATCCTTCTTCCTTTCACTACTTTCTAGAGATATAAATATATTCTCAAAAAAACTTATCCATTACTCATTTACAAAAGGATTTGTTGTCTCATTGAATTATATAGGTTATTTGTGCATGAATGTGTCTAACATTATTACACCGCATTGTGGGTCAATTCAGTATTCCATACAGGTAATTTTATTTGTCATAACCTTATTCAAATACCCCAAAATAGTTATAATTTACTCAGCTCTAGCTCCAACTATAGGTCCAGCACCATTAATTTATTGAGGAGGGAAATCAATACATGGATTATGAATATTGATTTGGTTTCCATTCATTAAACTATGTAACCTTTGTAAATAATTTCATATGATGTATTTGAAAATAAAATTATAAAAAAATACTATATAATATAAAAACTAGTGAAACACTTAACATAAATTGAAATTTTATGTATAATTAATATCAAAATCATAATCTTGGTTTCTTTGGGAGGAGGTAATTTCAAATCATAAAAAAATTAAATTGATGATATTGATTTCTATATATTGTTTTATTTATCCCAAGAATATCCCCCTTGATTTTCAAACAAGGTGTGTAAAAATGCTTATTGTAGTGCACCTGGTAATGATCGATTCAAATCCCAATGCACTCTATTGGAGTTATTTACCCGAGGAACAATTGTGGTTGATTGATATCCACTTTTAGTATCTAAATTGATAAATATTCCTTGGAATATTAGATAATAAATACCTTACCAAAAAAATTATGATCATATCATATGCTTTTATTTATCAAAAAAGTCATAAATAGGGTATCATTCCCTAATCTATTTTTTCCTGAGTTTGGTTCCCATGTTTTATAGTAAACATTCTCAGATACCCACTGTAAACACCCTAACCCTAGTAGCCCATTAAGTTTTTAGTTTATTACCATGGTGCTAGATTAAAGTGATCATCTCCCAAATGACCACATAGTATACAAGCCTTTAAAAACTAGATACAAAAATGAATATCATAGAATAATTAAAAATTGAAAATACAACATATTTTTTTAAGAACACCATTATTTCCATTATCATATCTCTTTATATTAATCATAATAAACTTATTAGCATATTATAGAAAGTAAGAAAAAGAAAAGTTTGAGCTTAGATACTCTATAATGGTAAAAGTATAGGGAAATAATTCTTCCATAGATAAAGAATAATTAATATGGCAAGGAAAATAAATAAAAAACATTATATTTTATCAACAACTTGAGAAAAATTAATAATATGGCATGAATAAATGACAATTAAATAATGCCATATAAATATTCACATGGGCTTGAATCTTATCCACGATTATCATAAGTAATCAAAAAATTACATGGATATCAATAAATAATCTTATCATTAAGAAATGTATACTTTTGGACAAAAAACCATCCTATAAATTTCTAATTCTAGGATAACTAACATAAATGGGTAATGCCTAATCCCAGTACCGAAGCTATTTTTTGTCATGAGACCTACCGATCCATCGAGGGGTTATAGTGGGCCCTACCCATCACATAATATAACCAATGCATTAATCATATGAAATTGAATAAACATAATAAAATTAAATATTAAAATTGAAAAAATATCATATGATATGATACTAATTTTGACTGTCAAAAATCATAATCATGAACCTTCTAGAGTTATATGGATTATGATATCCAAAGAGTAAATCCCTAGTAAAACTGATCATAAACCATCTTGAATAATATTAAGGATGGTATAATTATATAATATTACTAGTGTATAATAATTAATATAAGAATTTTAGTTTTTGAGGAATAGAAATAAATATAATTCTATTAAAACATTATCCAAGAAAATACCGTTTTTAGTTTGAAGTTTACTTTCAAAAACAAATAATTTCCAAGACATTAACCAATTTATTTTGGAAAATATATTTAATATATATAAATGAATCATATTATCATTAATTGTTCATGGAGGTAGGAAATACCATTCATGTTTAATAAGTTGAAAGAAAACATTCCTTCCACACTTTTATAAAAATGTCAAAAAGTACCTCCTTCAAAAAAATAGCCAGAATATTACTTTTAAAACAATTTTAAAATTAAAATATGGGTAAAATTAAATTAAATAAATCATTATATAAAATTAAAAATATAATTTAATGAATTTTAAGTAAAAAATTGTGTGGAAGAGAAATCATTTTCCACTAAAAAGAGAAATAATGGTATTTTTTCTTAAAATAATTTTCTCAATCATTTTAAATACTAATAATAATTTTTTTTACTAATACATAATAAATTTATGAATAAATAGTATAGAAAAAATATAATATATTTTTCATAGAAATATTAAAATAATTCCATCAACCTCCATAGTATACATTAACATAAATAATCCTTAATAATAATGAGACTATGATATTAACACTTACCATATTAGTAACAATTCAATAGTAAATCCCATGAATGAAATATCCTTTTACATATTTTTATATCCCATAATTTTCATGATAATAATCATAAAAAACATTCATGGTTATTATATACACCATAAAAAACAAATATGTGGTGAATGTGGAATATGTTACAATGAAGTAAAAGTGAGATGAAAAACCCTTACCATATATCTGACATCTTCATACATGTTTGAAAATCTTGTATAATAAATATAGATTAATTATAAATATATTAACTAAAATTACTCATATATATCAGACACTATATTATTTACCTATAATATATTATCCAACATTTTTTAATTCATTGTAAAAATCTCTATTTTGGGTAATAACTACATTGTTTTCGTGTATGTTTTTGTTTGAAAGTTTTGGATATTGTACATTGATCATCGAAAATTGATATAAATTATTTCATTAATGATGTAAATATAATATATATTCATTACATAAATATTTAGATTCATACATAAAATTGGAGATAGAAAACATTGATTACACCATTCGTGGAGATTGTAGGTCATATATACATATGAATGTTGATTACATTTATTTGAAGGATAGAATAAAATAATGGTAAAAAATAATTAACTTTAAATAATCATTAATAAATAATACAAATCCTAAACATTATCAAAATATACTCTTCTTAACTTCAAAGAAAATCATAAATGAAAAAATGAATCACATCTCTTCGTGGAGGTAGTTGTCCACACATATGCACGAATGATGTTGTCATTTACTAATAAATTAAAAGGTAAGAAGGTATTTTTGATATCATAATTCCATAAATAAAATTATTCCAAAAATATCCTATATATACAATAAAAATATTATTATATCCATCCATGATAGGTGGTGATGGAAAATTAATTACATCAATTTGCGAGGCGATAGTCTATCGTATACACGATCAATGGTATCGTTTCTCATTTAATGGAATTGAAAACGGATATATGTTATTCCATATGATAATAAAATAACAATATATGTTAGATACTAGTGTTATTATATTTGATATTTTAATACCTAAATGAATGTGGTAAAACCTGAATTAGAAATAAGAGCATTGTGAAGATAATTATCTTCAAATGGAAAAAATTTATTTGGGTCTCTTATTAAAGGCTCCAGTATTTGTCTTGAGGAAAGAACAATATCTCTAGAAATTATATAATTATAGTTTGGAGATATTATTTTAGTTTCTTTATTAGATAAATTTCTTAATATTAGAAAAGAATTTATGGGAAGAAATTATATTTTATAAGTTGGGGAGAGGTATTATTGAAAACCACTTGGAAATTTCTCAAAAGAATAGAAAAAAATAAATCCAATCCCAATAAATATTCTTCCAAATGACATTATATTTTCAGTTGGTATAGTTTAAGGTCAAAAATTTTCCATCAAATTGGATGTTTACATATTTAATTGGAGATATATATCCTTAAATTTTGATTTAACTCCCTAGTAAATCTTTTTTAACCTCAACTACAATCATTTTTTTTCACTATTAATTATGAAAAAAACTAAGTTAACATATTAACTATCTTTACTTATCATGATTAATAATATAGAATACATTTTAACCAATTAAATTCATATAAATTCTAGGATCTAATTTTAAATTATACTCGTATGTGTAACGAAAATGTGGTTTTCCAAAGAAACCATTTTTTTAAGAAAAATACGTTTTTATATAAAATTTTACAATAAAATTTATTAAAAATATATAAATTGGATTGATAATAATATATTATTTCTAATTTTTCTTTTATAAAAAAATTAAAACAGAATTGAATATTATTAATTCTTTAAATGAATTGGCATTTTTCAATAAAAATCAATAGTTTTTAGTATTCATTGAAAAATAATGGTTTCAGAAAATCAAAAAACATTAAATATATAAATTTTTTGAAATGTTTATTTCAAAAATAAATTTAAATTTTTCAAATAATTTTTCTAAAATTAGTAAAAAAATAATTATAATATAAGTGTGTAGAACGTGACGAAATAATTTTTAGATAAATATAGTTTTTTAGCATACAAATAAAATTATTATTATCTCATGCCTAAAAAATATTATATGGTTTATAAAACAATTATTGAATAAAAAATAAATAAGTTTCATAAAAAACGTTCACCAATAATGGATAATTTAATTTCATTAGATAAAAATACAATGCAGACATAATAATGGGTTTCTATAAAATTATTTTTTTTCTATTTGAAATGATTTTTATATTTATTTACAATAGATTGATAACTATGTAATTTATTTTATTCATGTTAAAACCATATAATTTTAATAATTTAGTTTTTCATATTCATTCCCACTAGTTTAATGAATAGTTTATAATATAATTTTATATTAGGGTTAATTTAGACTCAGGGTTATGTGTATCATAATCTATCGAAGATATTGAATTTTTCCTCTTTATTTTTATGTTAAACTCTTCAATAACCCCTTCTAATTCTTATGTGAGATAAAAAAACACCCTCTAGTTTATCGTCCTCTTCTACTTTAGAGTTATATTTATCTATTGAATCCATTATATCATCTTCAATGTCTGAGATAAATTCATTATCAATACTTTTTAAATGAACTTCATCATCATATTCTTCATCTTTTCATACAAAAATATTTCTTTGAAATTTATTTCCACATTAATTTTATCAATTAATGTTCCCTCTAGGGGAGAAATAATTTTTTTTTTGGGAATTATAACTCAATGTCCTCTCTATCGATAATTCATCGACACTTAAAATTGATTTTTCCCAAATTTTCATAATAAAAATATTATAGTGGTAACTAACCCAGAAATATAACAATTTCTCACTTAATATTTCTTTTGAGAAGAGAAAATAAATTATCACATCTATATTCTACAACATAAGTCTCTTAAATCTATTACTTCTCTTTAACATTTAATGAAATTTACTTAGAATAATGTCATAAAAAACTATTTTACTTCACTTCCATTTCATATAGAGCCATTTTATTATGTAGGTCATCGATAGATAAATCCCCATGATTTACCTATTTATATACAGTCACTTTTTTATTGAAAATTAGTTGTATTTTTTATATGATCTTCTTCAATGTACCAAAATTTTCATCTCAAGACCTAGTCTATGAATATCCCTAATAATTTTAATATGATGTTTGAAAAAAGTGTCAACACTTTTACATTAACTCTTATTTAAATCATAAACTCTTTTTTTAAGAACATATAGTTTTTTCTCTTTCAATATTCTTTAACCTTCATAAATATTAGAAAGATTGTACCAAATTTCATTGATTGATATAAAATTCATCAATTTCACGTATATCTAGTTAAAAAATTATCTAGATAAGGAATTAAATACCTTTCTATAATCATTAAATATTTTATTATCAAATTATTTCATTTTCATTTTCATTGAATCACTAAATATAATTCCATATACTTTTATTAAGTAAAAAATCAATCTTAAGAGATACTAAATATGATATCATTATATTCTTCCATACAAGATTATTTCACACATCAAATAAGGGTACAACCTTTTCACTAATAGAATTATCAATGATACTAACACACACTCAAATATTCATTAAGAGATAACCATTTGACCTGATAAAACTATTTGTACCCTAACGTCCTATTGTACACCCTAAGAGAGGGTGAATTTTGTAAAGACCCAGAAATCCCGTGGAATTTTTTTTAAATACATGGGAATTTTAAAAGTCCGTGAATATTTACGGCACATGATTCCGAGGCCCGGTGTGCCCAGAATCAATTTCTGATGTTTTTTTTGGGTATGTTCAGTAAACGTATGGGTGGGATTTTATAACTTTTGAACCGGTGCTCGGAATTGAAATCTGAGGACACCGTTGAACTCGTAGTTCCTGTATTCTCTTAAGAAGACTTTCACCTCGACGGAAGATGGTCTAGAGTAGAGGTTAGTTTTTATGTTTTTTATAAATTTTTAATAAACTAAAGTGAGATAATAATTTTTTATTTTAAACCACCATGTGGAGGTTGGGTGTTTAAAACCTCCACATGGTAGTTAGAGGTGGGACCACCACACCATAACCTCACTTGGGAGGTTATGGTGGTGGGGCCCACCCGAGCATAACCTCTCGTGAGAGGTTATGATGTGTGGACTGCACGAGGCTTAACCCCCTAATTAATGGGGAGGGAGAGAAAACCTCTAAACCCCCCTCAATTAATTTTATGTGTTGACGTAAAATTATTTTCTTTCAATTTAATTTTATGTGTCAATGTGAAATTAACTGCTTGCAATTAATTTTATGTGTCAACATAAAATTATTTACTGTCAAATTAATTTTATGTATCAATATAAAATTATTGTTATCAATTAATTTTATGTGCCAATATAAAATTAATTGCTGTCAATAAATTTTATTTTTCAACATAAAATTAAATCATACCAATTTTTTTGTAATTGGCTATTTCTTTTCCTTGGTGGTGGAATTGGGGAAAGGCTTGGCTCAAAAGAATTGGTAGGAGCTCTAGGAGAAAGCCTCTCCAATGAAGAATGCTTCCTCCAAAAAGAATGCCAAGAACATTGGCAACATTTTCTTCTTATATTTCCTTCCTCAAATCCTACCGATGTGTAGTGTCGTCAATGAGTCGACGCAACTCGGGTTTGGAAGTTCTCGGCGGATGCGATGAACGACAATCCTCTACATCTTCTTCCGCAAGTCCTTCAATGAACGACGTCCGCCTTTTTCCACCGACGTCAACCAACTACGAGTAATGTAGGTGGATTATTTATTGATGATTTTATACCCTTATTCTTATCTTATTCATTGGATAAAAATGGATTGGTGCAGACGTGTTGTTGATCATCTGTTATTCTTGATGAGACAATTGAAACCTCCCTAAACGCGGAGGGTGAGGTCCAACCTAACATGGCCCGACACCCTCGGTCGATTTTCTCTCTTGGTGTTCTTTGGCATGGAAATGTTACAACGATGAGGTGATGGAGAGGAACGACCAAGGCCGCGCTACCCACGACTTCCGTGGACCACGCCGCCCCTATGGTGTTCTGCACTGCCCCCGGCCTGGCCCGCAACGGCCCTATGGTCTCTCTTGTTGTTGATTGAAGTTATATGCGTCCCAAATTAATTACCTGTTCTTATAACATTAGTATAGCATCAGTTTGGGGTCGATCCTCAAGGAATTGTGGTTTGCGTGAATTCAATTGAGTTAATACTTAATTAGGTGAAGTATGCATAATTTAGAGTGGATTGAGTTGATTTTGGTTTTTGGTTGAAACTAATTTGTTTTACATTGAAGAAATGAATACAGTTTGAAAGAAAACAATGGGTAAATGTAAAGAGTTTTTAAAATGGGAAGAAAAGACGTGTCGGGGCGATGGTGATTAAGGAGTTCTTATTTAGATTGTTTAAATGGTTGTGTTGTTCATAATAATTCAATCATTCTAGATTTCATTTAGTTACAATATTTCCTTGGTCTGGTTCCTCTTGTTTGGAATTAGAGTAGTTGACTCCTTGGTCAGGTAGTCAATGTTATTAATTCTTTATTATGTTCAGTCCATTATTTGAATTGGTGAAATCCTTCCAATGGTCATGGAAGTTTTTCACCGTTACCATTCTTTTTTATCACTGAGAAATCTTCCCTTGGTCCAGCTCAGAATTCTCAGTTATATTTAACAGCAGATTAAGAAGAGTAAGATGAATTATAATGATAAAACACAACTATATAAAACAACATACAAATCATGATCCCTTCATCCACAGCCCCAACACGAGGGGTTTAATTACACAGAGAAAGTGGAGGAGAAACGACACACGTGATACCTGACGGATTCATCGTGTAAGCGTTGAGGTAGGGTGTCGGAAGGTGGAATAGTGGAACTACGGCACCACGGCAGCTCGGGAATGGTAGCAACAGAGCTTCTTCTCTCCTCCAAATGTTTCGAACTCCCAAATCCATAGGCCAAGGCCTCTTTTTATAGAAAAATAAAGTACACAGCGTGTATAGAAAGTACACGCCATGTACTTTTCGTCAACGCGCTTTGGCGCCAATATCTCCACTGGCAGGTGGCCTAACACGCAGTCTTTGACTGTTGAACATGGCACCTCCTGGTGGTTGGGTGTACACGGCGTGTAGCGCCGCTATACACGGCGTGTATTATCATAAGTTTGGCCGCCAGCCCCTTCTAGAATAGCATTCACGGCGTGTAGAAATTCAAACACGTCGTGTCTCCTTCAACGGCCACATGAGCATGTGGACTTTTCTCAACAATCACCGCTTCTAGAAAGTAGTACACAGTGTGTAACTCCGCCCCACACGGCATGTATCTTTTTCCTAGTGACATGGGCGTGTAATCCCTCCTTTGGTCCTTGTCCCTGTCCGGATGTACACGGCGTGTATAAAAGTACATGCCGTGTAGTTTCAAAATTTTCACATGCATCCCTTGATTCGTGTATTTAGCTAGAAACCTCCTGAAAGTAAACAGAATCACCAAAATCAAAGAATATGTTCATAAAACAATAGATATTTGATGGAAACATGTTTTTATCTTCAATCATATATATGGAAATGTATACACAAATTGGGTGCATCAAATTCCCCCACACTTAGTCTTTTTCTTCGCCTCAAGAAAAATCTCAACATCTAATTAAGATAGCCTATACTTTAAAAGGAAGGAATTTAATTAATCAAAGGTATAACTGATAAAGTTATTGAGGAAAAATTATAAAAGGCACAAACAAATTCAATTCATAAGATATTAAAATCATGCCTCATATATAATGTAATTAACTACTCTCATCCTCTTTCAACACATTTTTTTAACCTTTCAAAAATAAGCTTGCCACTTGATGATTTACCTTACCAGTTAAAATCACACTCCACACTCAAGATTTTTTTAATCAAAGTTATGCTCAATCTAAGGTATATACACTCTATCCATAGGTTTTGAAGATATCTTGTTCTCTACTTCCGAAAAATTGAATTACAAAAATCATGAGGGCTTTATCAAATAGGTTCAGATGTCTCTGTGGCTAAGGGTTGGTAGGTTCAAATGTGAAATAAATTCTGAGGCTTGAAAAAGGAAGGTTAATTCCTTTAAACAACATTGCATGATATTCAAAGTAAGACTCACTGAAAATGCATCCTTCACAAGCTCAGTCAAATTCTTTTTTAATCGTCGCCATCTACCTTGGGCAAGTAGGGTTCATGGGAAAATAAGCATAAGGTCCCCTTGTTGTGTGTTGTTGTTGTTTTTTTTTCTTATATGTATATAACAAAACACAAGGGAAACACTTATGAATACAATGAGTAGATATTTGGAACCCATTCTACCCCAAATAATCAAGAGGCACTCCCCCACACTTTATTTCATGGATGTACAAAAAAATATGCCATTTATTGCCAACTCCCTCTTTAAAGCTCAAATGAATAATCATGCAATGTTCAAAAAGAAATAGGGTAAGAAGGGAAATAGTCTTGTAATGTGGCTTCCTATAAAGGTTGTTAATGGCTTTTATGGTCTTAATGAAGATTAAATTTAGGGTAGTTCCCAATATAAAGGGGTGAAAACAATCTAGTTCCTCAATCATGTTAAAGTAATTCAAAAATTTCTTAATGTTTTGAAAAGAAAAACTTGCAAATTCTGGTAGTGATGCATATCCTAAGAATCTCTCAAGAAAGAGGGTATTATAAAAGGAATACGAAAAGGGGTTTAGAATACCTTTCAGGAGTGGAAAAATAATAAAGGGACAATCAGTTCATGACATGCATATAAATGATTATCCTAATCAATGTAATTTACTCAAGGATGAAAAGTTTCAATTGAAACTATATCAGCAATCATTTTAAAATACGTAAAAAAACTAAAATAAGCATGTAACCTTTCTAAAAGTTTCTACTGATAACTCTAGCATTTATAAGAATGATTAACCAAAATTGCTTTAAATTTTCAAATATAGAATCTAATAATGATGTCTCCTAGATTAGTTTAAGGCCAAAGACTAAGGTGAAAGAGATAGACGCTCCCCCATACTAAAGTAGGCACATGGCCCACAAAGTGAAATACTAAGGTAAAGGGTGGTCAAGGGGGTGATATGGGGGACAAAATGAGGGAAAGTAGTGGAAGAAGTAAATCCAAAAAGAAAGAAAGTAAAAATGGAAAAATACTCCCCTCGTGAAAAGTGATGCCCAAGGTGCTCCATGCCCGTACCTGTGACTGTCAAGAAAAAGGAAAACTACAAACATGCATAACATCACCGCATGGAAAATGAAAAAAGAGATATATAAGATAAAGAAAAATGTCACTATCATGGGGTTGCCTCAGGGGAGGCATCATCCTGTATAGAATCAGCCGGTAGAGACGGCGCAGGAGGCGTGGAAGGGTGAGGCTCTGACTCTACATCAGTAAGGGAAGCTGAAGAAGTAGGAGCCACAGGTGCTAAACTCGGGATCAGAAGCTCAGCAGCAGGCACTGGCCCGGCAGAAGTGGCAGCAGCAGAGCTCACCGTAGTCATCAGAATGGAATCTGTGGCCAGTGCAGGAGATGGCGGTGGGGCAGCAACAGAAGGGATAGGAACGGAGGCAAAGGCTGGTGGCTGAGGCAGTGGAACACCAAGATGCTGAGAAATATGCACCAACAGATGCTCCATCCGCTCCTGGCGGCCGTCCAGATGAATCAAATGGCGTGCAATGGTGTTCTGGCGGCTAATGATATGGGCTAACTTCTGCTCCATCGTGGCTAGGTGGAAGGAAATGGTAGTATCGGCCGAGGGTGCGAGGGTAGGTGGGATGGGGGATGGGATAGAAGAAGGAAGTTCAGAAGAAGTGGGGTCAGTAGGAGGTGGGTGAGGTGGAGAAGCTAGAGGGGGTGGGGAAGGAGGAGCAGGGTCAGCAGCCGGGGTAGGGGGGTCAGCAGGTGGCAGGACATGAGCCTGAGCAAGGATGTAGGCACCCCCTGCTTCCGGACCAATCCCATGCGAATGAGCATGAGAAAGTCCATCCGCTGGGGTGAACCTAACAATTCATGAGGTAAAGAGGGCTCGAATAGCCCCAAGTGGTGGGAAATACGGGTGGTGTAAAAACTGTCGTTCAGGTTGCCCTGACGGCCGGTAAACATGGAGTGGAGATAGGAGGAGTCAAGATAGGGGAGGTCCGGGTAGTAGTGTCGGATGACACAGGTAAGAAGCTCCATGTCACAGCCAGTCACGACCCCCATATCCTCATGGCGGGGAAAAAGGATGGCGCTGAAGCATCGGTGGGTGAAGAGAAGAATAGGGTCGGCTATAAGAGTGCTCTTTTGGGAAGTGGGGGAGTACCGGTGGTTAGGCCCAATGATCTCCCGCCACATGAAAATAAGGTCAGAGCGCTCGGGCCGAGTCAAGTCAGAAATGGGGGGTGGTGTGATAGGATGGGGGTAGAAGCCGCACCCTCGGCCAAACTCTGTCATAGTAAGAGAGAAACATTGTCCACCTAGCCGGAATCGGACTACGGGTACTGCATCACCAGGTGTCTTCTGGTACTCTGCTCCATCGAACTCAAAGGAGGCCGCAAACTCCAAAAATAAATCTCGGAAGACAGGAGTGCTGACCTGGAGAATCTCGAAGAGTGCGGTGTGCCCGAGAAGCACCTCCAACTCCTCCCAAATACCGAGCTACTGCAGAATGTTGCTGTCAAGGTACCGGCCACTCAATGGTATCAGCCGATGAGAGAAGTGTCGGAATCTGTCGTATGTGAGGTCGGTGACCGAGAATATCGTGCAGGGATAGGGAGCACCTGCAAGTCCCGACCCAGGTGTCGGTGCAGCAGCAACGTCTGGCTCTGGAGGTGGATCTGCCGAAGTAGAAGGTGGCTCGGTGGAAGGTGTGATCGAAGAGGGACCAGCTTTTGAGGATGATAGTACAGGGAAAGTGGTAGCTGGTGTAGCAGAATTAGGCCCGACCTCATCTGAGGGAGTGATTGGCGGAAAAATGTCCAATGGAGGGAGCTCAAAGATCGGAGCGTCGGGGTCCAGCTGCGTAGGTGGTCGGAGTCGGATCCGACAATAGCTGGGCCTCTCGCCCTCGGTGGAGAAAGCTGGTCGCTTCCCTCGGGAAGGATCATGATCTTCCATATCCTAAAATAGAAAGAAAAATAAAACAAAACAAAAGAAAAAGAAAAAGGAAGAAAATAAAACAAAGAGAATGTGAGAAAACTGGATAATAAAAGTACAAGGAATGTACTCCAGAGTACACAACATGTAGTCAGAATATAGAGTATCATGTGTTCTCTGGAAAGACATGCCGAGAGTGGAAATAGACCATGTAACAGGACATGATGTGTACCGAACATACACACTATGTTTACATCAAAGTGCAGGTGGTCGTGTAATATAAATGACACGGCCATGTTTTTATTAGTTCAAAGAAAACAATACATGTCGTGTAGGTATATGCCACGGCGTGTATTTCACATGAAGAACATGTCCGTGTAGAGGGTGAGACATGGGCCGACTAAACATCTAACAAACACGGCGTGTACCAAACACACACGCAGTGTATAGGAACATGGGGTGAGAGGTCGTGCAGTGGGGAGACATGGGCCGGCTAAAGATATAAATGAAACAGCATGTACCGAACATAGACATCGTGTTATGGATCATGGGGTGACAGGACGTGTGCACAAGAGTACTCAGGCACGATGAAAAAAAAGAACACAGTGTGTACCGAACATACACACCGTGTATGTGAAAATTTCGAAATATTTTGTGTGTGTCCGTGTACAGATGTACACGAAGTGTGTTCTTCATTTCATGGCCGTGTACAGGCGGGAGCCGAATGGTCCGCCGATCCGATAAACACCCTAAATGATTCTAAAAACATGAAATAGAGGGTGCAGAACGGCGTACCTGGACTGATGATCACAATGTGAGAAAAATCAGAACTTGAAACGCCCCAAATCGATGGATTTGGAAAAGGGGGTTCAGATGGCGTTTGGGAGAAGAAACAGGAAGAAAGGAGAAGAATGGGGAGGTCGTGCGACACGGCCTCAAGACAGGTGGCCTGCGACTAATATAGTCGCGGTACACGACGTGTATGTTTGGTACACGCCGTGTATCCCGATTTTTTTTGGAATTATATAAATAAATATAATTATTATAGTAAACTATATAATAATTATTATTAATAATTAAAAATAGATATATCTACAAATTATTTTATACATAATCCTATACACGACGTATATCGGGAAATACACACCGTGTATTGTAAAATGAGAAAAAGAGTAGTACAACCTTTGGTCCAGTGCTTGGGGCGGGATTTGAACCGGCGATCGGTCGTTCTGAACGGATGCCCTCAACCACTGGAGTAAAGGTTGTTCTGTTGTTCATATTTATTTTATATATATATTTATTCTATACGAACTATACGCACGGAAATAAATAAAAGCACAGCGTGTGGTTTTTATTTAGGAAAGGATGGGGGTGAAGCGGGGAGATTAGCGCGATTCGAAACCAGGTCTTGTGAACCTGGTGCCGAGACTTTGCCAATCCGCCAACTTCACCCACATGTAATTTCTTATTTTTAAAACATTTTTAATTTATATTTGAAAAATCATGGTGTACATGGCGTATATCGGAGTACACGTCGTGTGGTTTTATTAAAAGAACAAATGATGGAAATGGGACGGTTGTCTGGATTCGAACCCGGGTCTTTTGAAACCGGATTACGATTCTAGCCAACCGGTCCATCCCCACCATGGGTTTTATTAAACACACACACACACATATATATATATATATAGATGGAAAATACCACACACGTCATGTAATTAAAAGGAGGAACCCCGTGCCAAAGGTAGGTCAGGAGGATTCGAACCGAGGACGGCTCGAATAAACTCCAGTGACTTTGCCATCGGCACCGGCATCATCCCTGGTTATTTATTTGTTATTCTATAGATTTATACTATTAAGATTATAAATTAAAAAGGATTATTACATGCCGTGTATATAAGTGGGACACGGCGTGTAACCTCTGGGTTGCCTCCCAGGAAGCGCCTTTGTTTTAGGTCGTTGGCTCGAACTACTTAACTTGATTACCTGAGGTGTATGGTGGACAATGTTCCCACCATGTTGTCTCTAGGATGGTAAGCTTTCAAGCACTGCCCATTTACCTTGAATGGTTGACCATCTTCTCCAGAAATTTCTACCACTCCATGATGGAATATGTGGATAACGTGGAATGGTCCCGACTAGCGTGACTTTGACTTCCCTAGAAATAAGAGAAGACAATAATTAAAGAGAAGTACCTGATCACCAGGTTGGAAATATTTTCGTGATATCATCCGGTCGTGAATGCCTCTTGTCTTCTCCTTATACAACTTGGCGTTCTCGTATGCCTCTAATCGGATCTCATCTAGTTCTGGCAGTTGGAACTTCTGTTTCTCTTCAGCTGCCTTTAGATCAAAATTTAGGGCTTTGACGGCCCAATAGGCTTTGTGTTCCAATTCTACTAGAAAATGGTCAGTCTTTCCATAGACGAGGCGGAACGGGGACATTCCCAGTGGTGTTTTGAAAGAAGTCTGATATGCCCACAAGGCATCATTTAACTTCTTGGACCAGTCCTTCCGTGAAGTGTTCACTATTTTCTCCAGGATCTTCTTGAGCTCATGATTGGAGAGCTCTACCTGTCCACTAGACTGGGGATGATATGGTGTCCCCATCTGATGCTTTACTCCATACTTTGACAGTATTCCTCTCATCAGTGTGTTGTCGAAGTGGGTCCCTCTATCACTGATCAGTACTCATGGAACTCCGTACCTGCTAAAAATATTTTTCTTTAAGATATTTATTACTACCATGGTTGTGTCATGAGTTGTAGCAGTAGCTTCCACCCATTTGGATACGTAGTCGACGCAGACCAGGATGTAAGTGTTCCCAAATTATGGGGGAAAAGGACCCATGGAATCTATGCCCCAGACGTCGAAAATATCGACCTCCATGATGGGTTACTGAGGCATCTCATCTCTACGTCCCACATTACATGTCCTCTGGAACCAATCGCAATAGGAAACAAAGGCTCGGGCATCTCTATGCGTGGTGGGCCAGAAAAATCCAGACTGTGTGATCTTAGCTATGGTACGGTCTGTCCCATGATGTCCTCCTACTGGTGAGGCATGATAGAACTCCAGGACACCGTGAACTTCATTCTCTGGGATGCAACAGCAGATCACTCCATCTGCACAGGATCAGAATAGCAGAGGATCCTCCAAGAAGTACCTTTTCACATCAGAGAAAAATATTTTCCTTTGCAGGAAGGAGAGGTTGGGGTGAACGACACATGTAACCATAAAATTAGAGATATCAGCATACCATGGTCAAGGTGTTTTAATGATCGAAAAGAGGTGCTCATCAGGAAAATCCTCCCTGATCTCCTGATCTTCTTCCTTCTCCAAGTGAGGCAGCTCGAGGCGGGAGATATGGTCAGCAACGAAGTTCTCACTCCCTTTCTTATCTCAAATCTCAAGATCTAATTCTTGTAGGAGTACCCAACAGATCAATCGGGGCTTCGTGTCTTTCTTGTTGAGTAGGTACTTTAGTGCTGCATGGTCAGTATAAACAATAACTTTATACAACACTAAGTATGAACAAAACCTGTCAAATGCAAAAACCACTGCGAGCATCTCCTTTTCTTTGGTGGTGTAGTTAATCTGTGCCTCGTTGAGCATCCTATTGGTATAATAGATAGGTCGGAAAATCTGATCAAGTCGCTGGCCCAAGACTGCTCCCACTGCGTAGTTGCTCGCATCGCACATCACCTCAAATTGTTCCTCCCAGTTGGGAGAAATCATAATTGGAGCTTCCACAAGGCGCTTATTTAGATTCTAAAAAGATCTAACACATTGGTCATCGAACTCAAATATGGCATCCTTGTTTAGAATATTGGTGAGGGGTTGTACTATTTTGGAGAATTTGTGGACAAACCGCCTGTAAAAACCTGCATGCCCCAGAAAGCTGCGTATGGCACGGACGAAAGTGGGTATAGGTAGTACTAAAATGACTTCAATCTTCACTGGGTCCACCTCTATCCCCTTCGCTGAAAGATTGTGGCCAAGGAATATGACACTTTGCACCATGAACTGACACTTTTCCCAGTTCAAGACTAGGTTAGTGTGCTCACATCGTTCCAAAACTAGTTTTAGGTGTTGTAAAAAAATGGTGAATGATTATCCGTAAATGGAAAAATCATCCATGAATACCTCTAGGATTCATTCCGCCATCTCAGGTAAGATGGCCAGCATACAGCACTGGAAGGTGGTCAGGGCATTTCACATTCCGAAAGACATCCTTCAATAAGAAAATGTGTCGTAGGGGCAAGTGAATGTGCTCTTTTCCTGATCCTCTGGAGCAATGGAGATTTGGTTGTAGCCGGAAAAAACCGTAGAGGAAGTAATAGAAGTTGTGCCATGCTAGCCTCTATAGCATTTGATCCATGAATGGAAAGGGGAAGTGATCCTTTATTGTGGCATCATTTAGCTTTCGATAATCCACACAGACTCGCCAACCCATGATAGTGTGTGTAGGGATGAGCTCGTTATTTTCATTTGAAATCACAGTGATACCCCCCTTTTTGGGTACCACTTGGAGAGGACTCACCCACGGACTATCCGAGATGGGATAGATGATGCCTGCATCCAATAATTTGATCACCTCCTTTTTTACAAAATCCTTCATGGGAGGATTCAAGCACCGTTGTGGTTGCCGAGATTTCTTGGCACCTTCTTCAAGTAGCACCTTGTGAGTGCAAATGGTAGGGCTGATGCCCTTCAGATCAGCGACTGTCCACCCAATATCATGTTTCCGCTGTTTGAGAACCTGCAAAAGTGCATCTTCCTACTTTTGTGATAGTTCTTCATTAATTATAACAGGAAAATATTGATTGGGTCCTCAATACCCATACTTGAGAGAAGATGGAAGAGGCTTAAGTTCGAGTTCGGGTGCCTTTAATATCGAAGGCACAAGTGGCTGCACCTTATCCCACTCTAGACTATCAGGAACAACTGCACACTGCCAATAGTGGCCGCCCCAGCCTTCTATGAATTGCAAGTCTTATGGTGCTTCTTCAAATAGAATATCTAGAATGGTTAAATTATTTGAAATAAAAGAACATACCAGATCATCCCCTTTGTCACTAAAATGATTAACAATGGTGGACACTGCATAACAGTCCTCATGATCTGACAAGGAAGCATGTTTGACGGCCTTGAGGACTTTGTAGGAAACCCTTTCATCACCTACCCAAAAAATAAGCTCCCCTTGGTGCACATCAATCAGTACCTTCACAGTTTCCAAGAAAGGTCTTCCAAGTATAAGAGGTGCTTCCTAGTCATCCCCCATGTCGAGGATGATGAAATAAGCGGGAAGTATCAGCCTAACCACCTTGACCTATACGTCCTCCAGTAGTCCCTTCGGGTGTTTGATAGATCGATCAGCAAGTTGAATGGTGACACGGGTAGGCTTGAGCTCATTGAGTCCCAACTTCTTGAAACTCTGAGGGGCATGAGGTTCACGTTGGCCCCTAAGTCACAGAGGACCTTCCCAAACTCGCCGGATCCAATAGTACAAGGAATGGTGAAACTACCTGGATCGTGGAGTTTGGGAGGAATGAAATGTTGAACCACCACGGAGCATTCCTTCGTTAGTGAAATAATGCCCAAATCCTCCATCTTTCTCTTATTCGAGAGGATTTCCTTCATGAATTTGGCATATGTTGGCATTTGTGTTAGGGCCTCCACAAATTATTTGATGATATGTAGCTTCTTGAACACATCCATGAATTTTCTAAACTGGTGGTCTAGCTTCCTCTGCTTCAATCTTTCCGGAAAGGGTAAGGCATGCTTGAATGGTTGGATTACTTCCTTTTCTTTATTTTGTAAATCCTCCTTCTGTGGGATTTTGGATGAGGAGGGGTCGGTATTGGTACCTTTTTCATCAACAGTGGGTGTGGATGCACCTTGCTGTGCTGATTGGTTCTATTGGATCTCTTTTCAAATACGAAGCATGATAGCATTAGCTTCCTCCCTTGGGTTCTTTTCGGTGTTTTCCATTAGTGTACCGGACTGCCTCCCTGAGAGTTGATTTGCCAGCTGGCCAATCTGATTCTCCAAGACTTGAATCGAAGCTTCCTGATTCTGGAACCGAGTCTCAGCAGTAGATATGAATTTAGTCATCAGATCCTCTATCCTTGGGTGTTCTCCTACTGAGGTGGTTGTTGAGCCGGTGGAGAAGGTGGCTTCCGTGGCTGTTGTGGATGAGGGTTTTGATACCCTTGTTGCTGATAAGGACCCTGCTGGGGTTGTTGTGGCCTTTGGTATTGGTTCTGATATAGAGGCTGGTTGTAGTTGGGCGGTCGCTGGGGCGGAGGATTCTGCTATTGTTGGCCCCAGCCAGTGTTCTGTTGATCTCACCATGCCGGGTTGGGCGGTCGCTGGGGCGGAGGATTCTCCCATGATGTGGTTTTCACCACAGTCGCCACATGATGGATGGTTCGCCGTATGAACTTGAGATGCTCCCTTGAGGTTCAATGCGTCGATTTTCTTGGACACAACGTCCAACTGAGCAGCTAACATAGTGGTAGCGTCAATATTGTGCATACCTCGCTTTTGAGTCCCCCGCTCGGAGTGCCAATGGAAGCTGTTGGCAGACATTTCTTCCAGTAGTTTGAATAGTTCTTGAGGAATTTCCTCATCACCGTACCTCCAGCAGCACTGTCCACCACAGACTTGGTATTCATGGTAAGTCCTCCATATAAGTTCTAGACTTGCATCCAGAGTGGGAGTCCGTGATTGGGGCATTTTTGTAACATCTCTTTGAAGCGTTCCCAGGACTCGTACAACGACTCGGAGTCGTACTGCTAGAAGTTATGGATCTCATTCCGGAGTGTCACCATCTTGGATGGTAGGAAGTACTTGGACAGGAAAACCTGGTCTAGCTTCTCCCAGGTGAGGATAGATCGTTGTGGCAGCCCCTTGATCCAGTCCTTCGCCTTGTCCCGTATAGAAAAGGGGAATAGGCAAAGACAGATGGCATCCTCGGACATGCCATGGTACTGAAAGGTGTCGCATATCTCCAGAAAGTTGGAGAGATGGGTGTTCGGGTCCTCGCTGGCCAGGCCTCCAAATAGGACTTTGTTCTGGATCAGATGCATGATAGCAGGCTTGATCTCGAAGTGTTGGTCCTGGACCGGAGGATGAACGATGCCCGTATCAGCTCCGTGAATCGATGGAAGTCCGTACTCCATAAGGGTACGTCTTGGAGGTTGTTGTTGATGGGGTGGAGCTTGCATAAACTGATCCTAAGGGGCAAAGTATGGTTGTGGGAAGATTTGATGTGGCGACAGTTGTTAATCCCTTGGGAGGAATTCCATGAAGGCTCCATAAGGTTGCTCCGGTAGACCAGAAGCGGGAGGCTGCTGATCCTGGTACTAATGCTCAGTCGCAGCATCTATGGTTGGTGCTCCCTCTTCCTTTTTCGCCATGGGTTGTGGTTGATGGTTGTGAGTTTCTGTCCGTGTACGCCGACGGTGAAGCAATGTCCGTTCAATTTTCGGGTCAAGCGGAACTAATTCCGAAGACTCGACGCTTCTGGATCGTGTAAAATGTCTAAACATACACTTTAAGTTCTGCACAACACAAAAACGAAAACCAGGCGTAAAAGGGAAAAATAAAAGAGAAAATTTGAAATGGGATTAGAAAAGAGATTTTTGATAATTTTTTATTTTTATTTTCACTTAAATCAATTATTAACACAATTCAAATATTTTCACTAAAACCAAACGGTATTCCCCGGCAACGACGCCAAAAATTGGTCTCGCTTGTCGTTGATTGAAGTTATATGCGTCCCAAATTAATTACTCGTTCTTAGAACTTAATTATACCATAAGTTCGGGGTCGATCCTTAGGGAACTGTGGTGTGTGTGAATTCAATTGAGTTAATACTTAATTAGGTGAAGTATGCATAATTTAGAGTGGATTGAGTTGATTTTGGTTTTTGGTTGAAACTAATTTGTTTTACTTTGAAGAAATGAATATAGTTTGAAAGAAAACAACGGGTAAATTTAAAGAGTTTTTAAAATGGTAAGAAAAGACATGTCGGGGTTGTAGTGATTAAGGAGTTCTTATGCAGATTTTTTAAATAGTAGTGTTGTTCATAATAATTCAATCATTCTGGATTTCATTTAGTTACAATATTTCCTTGGTCTGGTTCCTCTTGTTTGTAATTAGAGCAGTTGACTCCTTGGTCCGGTAGTCAGTGTTCTTAATTCTTTATTATGTTCATTCCATTATTTGAATCGGTGAAATCCTTCCAATGGTCATGGATTTTTTTCAGTGTTACTTTTATTTTGTATCGTTGATAATTCTTCCCTTGTTCTGGCTCAGAATTCTCAGTAATATTTAACAGTAGATTAAGAAGAGTAAGATGAATTACAATGATAAAACACTACTATATAAAAAAACATACAAATCATGATACCTTCATCCATATCCCCAACACGAGGGGTTTAGTTACACATAGAAAGTGGAGGAGAAACGACACACATGAAACTTGACGGATTCATCGTGTAAGCATTGAGGTAGGGTGTCAGAAGGTGGAATAGTGGAACTACCGCACCACGGTGGCTCAGGAATGGTAGCAACAGAGCTTCTTCTCTCCTCCAAATACTTTGAACTCCCAAATCCATAGGCCAAGGCCTCTTTTTATAGAAAAATAAAGTACACAGAATGTATAGAAATTACATGCTGTGTACTTTTCATCAATGCGCTTTGACGCCAATTTCTCCGCTGGCAGGTGGCCTAACACATCGTCTTTGACTGTTGAACACGGTGTCGCCTGGTGGTTGGGTGTACACGGCGTGTAGCGCCGCCATACATGGCGTGTAGTATCATAAGTTTGGCCGCCATCCCCATCTAGAATAGCAGACACGACGTGTGTAAATTCAAACACGTCTTGCCTCCTTCAACGGCCACATGAGCATGTGGAATTTTCTCAACAATCACCGCTTCTAGAAAGTAGTACACGGCGTTTAAAGCCGCCTCACACGGAATGTATCATCTACCTAGTGACATGGGCGTGTGCTCCCTCCTTCGGTCTATGTCCCTGTCTGGATGTACACGGCGTGTATAAAATTACATACCGTGTATTTTCAAAATTTTCACATGCATCCCTTGATTCGTGTATTTAGCCAGAAACCTCCTGAAAGTAAACAGAATCGCCAAAATCAAAGAATATGATCATAAAACAACAGATATTTGATGAAAACATGTTTTTATCTTCAATTATATATATGGAAATGTATACACAAATTGGGTGTATCACCCTACCTCCCGGACGACCGTGCCAACCGCGCGCCCTAGCCGAGACGGCACCGGCCCGGTGTCCCGACCGACCGTGCCTCCGACAAGCCCCGGTCGTGCCCGCCCCAGCCTGGCCTCCCGTCCTCCCACGCACCTCATCCCACCCACACCGGCATGGACCATCGGCCGCCGGGCCCCCCGCCTGGACCCCCGTCTGGCTGCTGCGCTGGTCGCGCCCTGGGCAAACTGGTTGTCCGCCTGGGAGCCACCCGTGCTAGCTATGCCCTTGCTAAACCGGACGCCTGTCAGCCACCTTGTGTCCTCCCGTCCGAGCTGGCAAACCGGCCCCCCTTGCGGCCTCCAGGATGAGCCAAACCCCCCCCCCCCCTTTCCGGCCCCCTCGCGATGCCCTGGCTGAACTGGCCCAGTTGCGCCCTTCGGGCCCTGCCACACCGAGCTGCGTCTTCACAACGCACTAGGACAATTTGGCCTCGAGCTCGGGCCGAGCCACCCTCACTGCGTACTGGGCAGGCCCAATGGGCTGGGCCAGACCCAACAGGCCTTACCGCGTCAACCCAGACCGGGTCGGCCCAGACTGAGTAGGTCCGGGTCAGTCCGACTGGGTCAGACCAGCCTCGGGCCCACTTTTGACTGTTTACCTTTTTTGGCTATATCTTTGGCACCGGACGTCCGTTTGAAGAATCGTCAGTGGCGTTGATAATTTTGGAGCATGATGGTCCTTTTGAGGAAACCTCGCTAGAGTTTGGGGTAATGTTGAGATACGGTCAGGTTGGATCGTACACGAATCCAACCGGTCCCCCAGGACTAAAAAGCAAATAACTCGCATAATTTTGAGACACTTCTTCATGGGAATTTGTGGCGGTTGACGTATCGACTCTTGGCTTGAGGAGAAGACCCTTCAGGAATCAAGCACGCTTGTAGAAACCTTGTTTCTGGCTACGCTTTGACGACTATTCCTGGATCCTGTGTGGGCCTGATATTTATGAATTTTATTCCTAGATCCTGTATGGGTCTAACAGAATAGATGGTCATGGATCCTGTGTGGGTCCGACAGCTTAGCTGGTCCTGGATCCTTTGTGGGTCCAACTGCTCTAACTACTATTCTTGTATCTTGTGTCAGTCTGACAGTTCCATCTACTAGTCCTAGATCCTGTGTGGCTCTGATAGCGTAGATGAATCAGTGACTAAATCTGATCATCTCTATCACTCTACAAAAGTTTTATACATGTGTGAGCTAAGTCAGTGATTCTATGTTTTCTTAATGGATGAGATGGGTTACTTGTTAACTTAGTTATATGTATGGGCATATACATAAGTATTGGATATCTGTTAGTTTCATACTCTGTGGTTTATCCTTATTGGATTTTGTGAGACTTTGAGGGTATCAGGGTCCATACTGAGTATCATTATACTCACCCATGCACGGGCTATGCCCGCACCTCATTGTGTAGGTTGCAGACGACGGACAGCGCTGGCCGAGGCTGAGTGGATAGGACTGGACGGTACCCAGAGGTGGAAAACACGGTGTTAAGGTACACGGAGGGGACGAACGGACGTGGAGTGCTGTGGAGGCCTTCTGTAACACCCTTCAAGTGGGACATTCTGGTGGATGATCTAGCAGATATTTACTTTTTTTCAGTTGTTCTTGTTTTTCAGTTTCCTTGTACTTCACAGTTGGGATTGTATTTTCGGCCCCTTTACATTACAGTACTCTTTTTGTATACATTTTTTACTTAGTGTTTGATTCTAGTTTGTACTCTATTTATGTGTGTTTTTTGATTATTAAGTCAATTCCTTCCCAGTTTTAGGTATTTACGGCTTTGGTTCTAGTCGCCAGCCCCTGGTCTATGGAAGGCGGGCTTGGAATAGTCACGACACGGGCCCCAGGGGATGGGTCGTGACAAATTGGTATTAGAGATTTCAGTTCTACTGCAGAAATAAGGACTCTGATCTTTCATTTCTTTGGAGAAATAGTGTTAAAGATACTGAGTGTGGTTTTTAGTTCAGGGAGTCTAGTGTTGGTGCGGCAGTCGATGTAACAATACTCCAGGACCCTGACTTCTGATTTCCAACTCAGTGAATGAAAACACTGATTGAATATGGGTTTTAAAGAGTTTTCATTTGATATCTTCAGTTATCTCAACAGGTATAACTTTTTGACCATGGCATGCCTATTTCTTTCCAGGATGCCTCCATGCAGACAGCCAGCCAGGGTTCCGAGAGTTGTATGAGATGACAGCCCACTGAGCGATGAGGCCTCGGTGCAAGGCCCTATTACAGTAGAGGCACTAGTTGTACAACTACCCTTTGGGCCATCCATACCACCAGCCCCAGCAGTAGAGAGTTCACACCGCTTGAGCGCGTTGCCCGAGTTCCAGCACCAGAGGCCGCCCAGGTTCAGGGGAAAGACGGACCCACAGGTAGCTGAGGATTGACTTGAGGCGGTGGTGAGAGTTTTCAGACTGGTAGGGACACCAGTAGAACTTATGGGAGTCCTTGTTGTGAGTCTCCTTCAGGAAGCAGCAGGCAGATGGTGGAGCCTGATGCTTCAGGTGCATGATGAGATGACACTTCCGGGAAGACTTCGAGAGACTGTTTCGAGTGGATTTTGTCCCATCCACCTTACGTGTGGTGCAGATACGGGAGCTACTGCATCTACAGAAGGGTAGTATGACAATGGCACAGTACTCAGTGAGGTGCAACGACCTCTCACGTTACTCCATAGATATGGTGCAGGACCCATTTTCAGGGCTCGGACCTTCAAGCAGGGGCTCAGGCGAGAGATCAGAGCTTTCATAATCTACCTCAGCATCTCGACGCAGGCAGGGGTGTTGAAGCGAGCCCTCTTAGTGGAGAGTTTCCTTACTGAGAAGTCACCAGCAGTGATACCCACCACCGAGCATCACGTAGAGGATTCTTCTACAGTAGGCATCAAACATATGTCGCAGATGTCCAAGCAGACTAGACCATCCTGTGGACGACCTCAAGAAACAGGTTCGGTTGTGTGATGCACACAATACAGTGCCGATCATATGAGGAACAAGTAGTGTTCCTCATACGTTGGGGAGGCTCACATGGCTTGTGACTATCCGACCCATCATACGGATGATCAACAGATGGTGATCTTAGCTGCTAGTCCTTTTCAATGAGTGACCACGAGGATGGTCCGCTTAGTGATGAGGCTTTGGTACGTCGACCATTCCCCGAGATAGTACCTTCAGGTAGTGTGCTAGCTATATCACTACCTGTTGGTCAGCAGTTACAACCGGTGGTACATGTAGAGGGAACATGTATGCTTAGTGCCTTACACGTGTTTCAGCATCAGATACACCTCAGGTTCCGAGGAAAGACCGAATCACAGGCAGCTGAGGAATGGCTTGAGGAGGTGGTTGAGAGTTCCCTTGAACTTCTATAGTTTTGGTAGGATGATGTGTCAGTAGCTGAGTATTCATTGAGGCATACCGATCTTTCCTCATACTCGATGAATATGGTAGGATCAGTGCTTCAGGGCTTGAAATTCCAAGCAAGGTGTGTTTAAAGGACATCTGAGCCAGCACAATTCCTCTGCACATTTCTACTTATGTTAGGATGCTAGAGAAAACCATTGTGGTTGAATTTTATTTGGATGATCGCATACATCAAATGAATGTTAGCAGTGGAAAAGAAGGAAACTGGAGCCAGTCTCAGAGACTTTATTAGGTAAAAAAAGATTCAGGAAGAGTAATTTTTAAGGACAGATGAATCTGCAGGTCAGAAGAAGTGGAAGGAGAGCTAGGAGATTAGCATTAAGTGGTGTGCATTTCGACATGTTAAAACCACCCCCTTATGTGGAACCCACCAGGCTTAGGGAGCTAGAGGACAGGGGAATAGAGTAGCTGCATGCGGTCAAGGAGTGTGACCCAAAGGCTTTGGAAATGATTCATGGTATGGTTTGTGTCTACTACTAGCTATCGTAACAATAGACATAGGTACCAATCATTCCTTCCTTCCACGAATCTTGTCCAAGACCTGGAGTTTCCAGTTAAACCATTAACTTGACCCTCATGTCTGGAGATACCTTTGGGTGGAGACTTGATAATCACACTTTTACCGATGGTGTGATCTAACCCTGGAGGCGAGAGTTTCGGTTAAAACATCTTGGTGGCAGGGTCGAGGCCTTACGACGTTAGTTTGGTTTTGGACCTGACATCCACAGTTCACACTCAGATTGGTTATATTATGCAAAAAGGTTATGGTTTATCTAAAACATTGGGATGGGGTTTTCCTTGGTCGGTGAAAAGGAAAACCTAAGTAGCATGGGATGGACTCATGCATAAGAGGGTGCAGTCGATCACTCATGAGTCTGCCAGACTTACCATTGGCCCAGACATCTTTAGTGTTACAGCACCACTATCAAATTTGGTGAAGAAGGTCCAAACATTCGTGTGGTGGGAGAGATTCTCGCAAAGCTTTCAGGAGCTGAGGAAGAGGCTGACTAGTGCCCCATTCATGAGGCTTCCAGAGGAAGGAGTAGGGTACATAGTTTATTGAGACGCATCAGGGACAAGACACGGATATGTCCCGATGCAGGAGTGAGCAGTGATCGCATATGGTTCCCGGTAGCTGAGACAACATGAGTAGAACTATGCTACCATTGACCTAGAGTTAGCAGCAGTGGTATTCGCCTTGAAGATATGGCGGAACTATCTTATAGGTGAACATTTTTCCATATACTCTGATCACAAGAGTCTCAGGTATATATTCTCTCAGAAGAACCTGAACCTGATATAGCAACGTTGTCTTTAGTTCCTCCACGACTATGACTTTGAGATAGTCTATACTCCTGGGAAGGGGAATGTTGTAGCAGATTCACTCCATTGGAGATCTAGTGTATAGGTGTTAGGAAAAGTGACAGACCAGCTGGCTGATTTACAGATATCCTTTGTGGATAGAGATGGAGCATCCTTCCTTCAGTCTCTTACGGTCACACCCACACTCCTTCAGCGAGCCAGGGAAGCACAACATGAGGAAGCTGACTGCGAGACACGACGTGCTCAGATATCAATAGGGCAGGCACTAGATGGATTTTCTGAAGGTGGGTAGCACGTCATTTTCTTTAGAGGACGTATTGTGGTGCCAGTGTCACTTCAAGAGGAAGTGTTGAGGGAGTTCCACACGTCCCCTCTAGTGGTACATCCAGGAGTGGCGAAGTTGTACCAGGACCTTCGATGCTAGCACTGGTGGCCAGGTATGAAGAAGTCGGTAGTGAAGTTTGTCTCTCGATGCCTCACTTTTCAACAATTAAAGGTGAAGCATCAGGTACGAGTAGTCTTGGTTTATACTTTAATGGTACTAGAGTGGAAGTGGGATGGGATATCCAAGAACTTTGTGATGGGTCTTCCACGTACATCCAGGGGTCACGACCTGATTTGGGTGATCATCGACTGACTCACCAAGTCGGCCCACTTCCTACCGATCAGAGAGTAGGGTTTAGTAGAGATCTTGGGACGCCTCTATGTGTAGGATATTGTGCGGACTCATGGAGTGCCTTCTTATATTGTCTCCGATCATGTCACACACTTTACGTCTTTGGTATGGAAGCGGTTGTAGGAAGCTTTTGGGAAGGAGCTTCATCTGAGCACCACCTTCCATCCACAGACGGATGGCCAGAATGAGAGGACCATTCAGACCCTCGAGAACATGTTGTGTGCTTGTGTCATCGACTTCAGTCACAGCTGGGATGATCACTAACCTTTTGTGAAGTTTTCCTACAACAACAGCTATCACTCCACCATTGGGATGGCACCTTTTGAGGCCATGTATGGTTGACCATGTAGATCGCCATTGTGCTGGACAGACCCTGGGGAGTCAACACTAGTGGGACCATAGATGGTAGGAGCTACCACGGAGAAGGTGTAGATCATCCAGGATCAGGTGAAGATTGCACAGAGCAGGCAGAAGTCGTATGCTGATAGGAGATGGAGACCTCTGGAGTTTGAGGATGGCGACCACATCTTTCTACGGGTCTCACCCCGATAAAGTTTGCATAGATTTGTCCGAGGTGGAAAGTTATCTCCGAGGTTCATCGGACCTTTCCAGTTCCTCAGCAGAGTAGGAAAGGTGTCTTACCGCTTGGCTCTTCCTCCTCAGTTTCACCAGGTGCACGATGTCTTTCATGTATCCCATCTGAGGAGATATGTGCACGATCCTTCACACATCATCAACCATGGGGAGCTGGACGTCGACGATGGGGATACTTTTTCGAAGGTTCCAGTGGAGATTTAGGAACTACAGGAGTGGTACCTACGTGGATGGTTGATACCTCGGGTGCGCGTTCGCTGTCAGCATTGGAACCTCCAGAAGAGTACATGGGAACAAGAGGCACAAATGCTTGCTGTGTACCCCCATTTTTTCCCTTAATTTGAGTTGTATCTTATGGGGACATAAAGCTATGATGTGGGGAGAATATAAAGTCCCAGAAATCCCATTGAATTTTTTTTTAAATACATGGGAATTTTACGAGTCTGTGAAAATTTACGGTGCCTGATTCTGAGGCCATGTGTGCCTGTAATCAGTTTCTGAAGATTTCTATGGGTACGTTCAATAAATGTAGGGGCATGATTTTATAACTTTTGAACCGGTGCTCGGAATTGAAATTCAAGGACACCGTTGAACTTGCAGAGCCGATATTCATTTAAGAATACTTTCACCTCGACGTAGATGGTCGAGAGTAGAACTTAGTTTTTGGGTTTTTTTATAAATTTTTTTAAAAATAACGTGAGATAATACTTTTTTTATTTTAAACCACTATGTTGAGGTTGGGTTATTAAAACCCCCACATAGGAGTTGGAGGTGGGACCACCACAACATAACCTCCCTTGGGAGGTTATGGTGGTGGGGCCCACCTAAGCATAACCTCATGTGAGAGGTTATGACGTGGGGACCACACGAGGCTTAAGCCCCCAATTAATGGGGATGGACAGGAAACCTCTCAACCTCCCTCAATTAATTTTATGTGTCGACGTAAAATTAATTGATTTTAATTTAGTTTTATGTGTCATTGTGAAATTAAATGCTTCCAATTAATATTATGTGTCAACATAAAATTAATTGTTTTCCAATTAATTTTATTTGTCAATATAAAATTAAAATTATCAATAAATTTTATGTGTCAAAATAAAATTAATTGTTGTAAATTAATTTTATGTGTAAACATAAAATTAAATCATGCCAATTGTTTTTTATTGGCTATTTATTTTCCTTGGTGGTGGAATTGGGGAAAGGCTTGGCTTATGAGAATTGGGAGGAGCTCTAGGTGAAATCCTCTCCAACGAAGAACGCTTCCTCCATGAAGAACGCAATGAATGCTGGTGATGTTTTCTTCTTCGACTTCCTTCTTCAAATTCTACTGATGTGGAGAATCGTTAATGAGCCGACGCAACTCAGGTTTGGAAGTGTTTGGTGGACGCGACGAATGACGATCCTCTACGTCTTCTTCTGTGACTCTGTCAATGAATGATGTCCTCATTTTTTCACCAACGTCAACCAACTACAAGCAAGGTAGAGGGTTTATTGTTTGATGATGTTATCCCCTTATTTTTATTTTCTTCATTGGATAAAAAGGGATTGTTCCGGATGTGTTGTGGATCATATTATATTCTTGATGAGACAATTGATACCTCCCTAATCATGGAGGGTGTGGGGCAACCTAACATTGCCCGACACCCACCGTCAATTTTATCTCTTAGTGTGCTTTGGAATGAAAATGTTACAACAACGAGGTGATGGAGAGCAACGGCCAAGGCCATGCTACCCGCAGCCTCCGTGGACCACACCACCCTTGTGGCGTTCTGCACTGCCCCCGGCTGAGCCCGCACCGGCCCGGCCTCCCGGTCGACTGCGCCTCCAGCACGCCCCAGTCACGTCTGCCCCAGTTCGGCCGACCGCACCTCCCATGCGCCCCGACTGGGCCTGCACCGGCCTGGCCTCCTGGCCGATCGTGCATCCCGCGCGCCCCGACCGGCCCGGCCCGCTGGCCACAGCCTAACCGCCCCCATGGCAGCCTGCCTGGCCTCCTGTCTGGCGGCCCACCTGGCCGTCGTGCCAGCCACACCCTGGCTGAACCGACCGCTCGCGCTGGACGCACCATGGATGAACCGGTCTCCTTTCCGGCAGCCGGCAAGCCGCGCCCTAGCCGAAATGGTCACCAATCGGCCCCCTTATGGCCTCCCAGCCGAGCCAGAAAACCTACCCCCCTTGCGGCCTCCCGGTCGAGCCGGCAAACCAGACCCCCCCCCCCTTCGGGCCCCTCGCGGTGCCCTGGCCAAACCGGCCCAGCTGCGCCCTTTGGGCCATGTCGCACCAAGCCACGTCTTCGCAACGCACCGGGCCGAGCCACCCTCGTGGCCTACCGGGCTGGGCCCAGCGGGCCGGGCCATACCCAACAGGCCGGACCGGGTCAACCCAGACTGGGTCAGTCCAGACTGAGTTGGGCCGGGTTGGACAGGACTCGGGCCCCCTTCTGGCCCTTTAATTTCTTTGGCCATATCTTTGACATCGGACATCCTTTTAATGAACCGTCAGTGGCCCTTGTAATCTTAAAGCATGACGGGCCCTTTGAGAAAACCCTATTAGAGTTTAGAGTAAAGATGAGATATGGTCAGGTTGGATCGTACACGAATCCAACTGGGCCCCGGGACTAAAAATCTAATAATTCACTGACCGTGAATCCGATTGACGTGTTGTCTTTTGCATTGAGACCCCTTTGACGAGGTAGACTATTGAGACACTTCTTCGTGAGACTTTGTGGCAGTAGACGTATTAACTCTTGGCTTGAGGAGAAGACCCTTCCGGAATCAAGAATGCTTATAGAAACCCTACGGTTGGCTGTGCTCTGACAAGTGTTCCCGGATCCTTTATGGGTCCGACAATTCTGACTACTATTCCTAGATCATGTGTGGGTCTGACAGAATAGCTGGTCCTAGATCCTATGTGGGTCTGATAGCTAAACTGGTCCTAAATCTTGTGTCGGTCCGACAGCTCCGACTAATGTTTCTGGATCCTGTGTGGGTCTGATAGTTCCAACTGCGGGTCCTGGATCCTATGTGGGTCTGACATCTTAGATGAATCAGTGACTACATTTGATCATCTCTATCACTCTACAAAAGTTGTATACCTGTGTGAGCTGAGTCAGTGACTTCTGTGTTTTACTCCTGGATGAGATGTGTTACTTGATAACTTAGGTATATGTATGGGCATATACCTAAGTATTGTCTATTCGTTGATTTCATACTTTTTGGTTTATCCTTATTGGATTTTGTGAGACCTTGAGGTTCTCGGGGTCCATACTGAGTATCGTTATACTCACCCTTGCACGGGCTATGCCCGCACCTCGTTGTGTTGGTTGCAGAACATAGACAGCGCTGACTGAGGCTTAGTAGACAGGACTGGACGGTACCCGGAGGTGGACCACACTGTGTGATGGTACACATAGGAGACGTACATACATGGAGTGTTGTGGAGGCCATTTGTACCACCATTCAGGTGGGACTTCTCGGTGGACGATCCAGTAGCTGTTTACTTTTCTTCAGTTGTGCTTGTTTTTCCAGTTTCCTTGTACTTTACAGTTGGGCTTATATTTCTGGACCCTTTACTTTACAGTACTCCTTTTTGATACAGTTTTTACTAACTGCTTTCTTCCAGTTTGTACTCTTTTTTTCTGTGTTTTCTGATTATTAAGGCAATGTCTTTCCAGTTTTAGGGATTTACGTCTTTGGTGCCAGTCGCCAGCCCCTGGACTATAGAAGGCGGGCATGGGGTAGTCACGGCACGGGCCCCGGGGGATGGGTCGTGACAAATTTGGGTGAATTGTGACTTCTTCTCAATCTAATTAAACTAAATCGTGAACTTATGTTTTTATATACACATTCAATTTAATGAATCAAACTTTCATTAATGAATATTCTACTTGATCTAATTAAATGTCTTATTATTTAAAATGATTATATAAAACACATCCACTTCCTTGGTTTTATGCTATTTGATTTTAAAATACCGTTAAATTTTTTTACCATTACTTATATAGTCATTGAACATTGATCTCATTATCAGTATAAATATAGGGCTTTAATGAATCCAAATTACTCAAAAAATGAAGCAATGGCCTCATACAGTAGAATTTCTCCCTAGGAAGCCCATTTGTCGGAGCTCGAAAAGGTGTTAGCGTCATTGGGCTCCCACCTTGACCAAGATGAAGCCGAGATTCAACACATTAATCTTTAATTGAACCACCTACAAGAGAAGTCGAAGTTAATAGAAATTACCACCCACTAAATGCTATCTGAGCCGCCCCAAGAGTCTTTCACCATCGCACACCTTACCCTTATGTCTTATGTGGGTGTTATAAGGGATTATGTAACAAGACCCTATCACTATGATTATGTACATAATATTTAAATAAAATAAATAATGTATATTCATTTTTTTGTTACATTGATATGGTTTTTAAAGAACAAATAGTATTTTTTGTTAATATTCAATTAAGAAATCTATTTTTATGAATTTATGGATTTTTGAAATAAATAATATTTTAATAAAATATTATTACAGCATTAATTTTTATTAAATTTAAATGACTGTATAATTTTTATACAATTGTAATTTTTATTATGGTTTGAAAGCTCTTTTTGTCAAATTCCAAGAATTTTCAATAAATGTCAGTTTTTATTTTAATATTGAAAATTCACATATTTTAAAAATTATTAAGATAAAATAAATATTATTTTTGGATTCAGGATATCGAAAATATCATGCAATGAATTTTTTATAATTTTTTAGATGTCGATTTTTTGGGTAAAAATTAAATACCGTTTAAATATATATTGTGTTGTAAGACATCATAATGAACCAATAGTGATGTAATAAAATACTATAAAAAGGATATTCTGCCAATATATGTTTTATCTAAAAAATAATGTTATTTTAGATTTGTTTTATTAATTTTTCAATGCCTTAGTGGACAATCCAAGACTTATATAATATACTAACATTTTTTAAATGATTTCCTTGAGAGTGTGATTCACCTCTACATAATAAATACTAAATTTTTAATACGTTCGGCCATTTTCCTTATAAAATAATGTTATCCACTACCCTTTTAAAAAAACACTAGCAAGAACTATGGGATGGTTTGTGGTTTTGAATATTTAATTATATATATTCCAGAACCTAAGTTTGTGAAATATCAATGATTACCCTCTCATTTCTATATAAACCAACCCAATCTCCCCCTTCTCTTCACTCAAAATCTTTAGAGAACGTCCCTCCTCTCCACTAATATCTCTATAACCTAACCAAGGTGCCCCAAGATCTCAATAATCCCATTGTCATGCTTTTGAAGTCACACAATCAAGTAAGGGATCCTCGCTTTCCTTCCTTCTTTATTTATGTCCAAGTTTCCTTATATTATTATGCCTTTTTATTTTCATTTACAAATATTGGGGTAAGATTTCACACCTCCCCTATACATCCCTCCTTATGATTGAATTATGAGATACCCCTATCTCTCATTAATTCCTCACATGTACACCCGTTACTATGCCAAAATTGTGTAAGGGATTTTTCTCTCCTCATTTAGATTAATGATATTATTTTGTATTTTGCATCTAAATTCCATTACATATGTTGGGGTATTATATTCCATGACCCCTCGCTGTCTATTTCATGTATTAATGATGAGAGACCCCTTTTTCTCTCATGAACCCATTTTAGGATTTCTATTTTATGACGTTATGCCGCTGAAGTTACACTAAACTTTCCCATGCCAAAATCATCATATAAGTGAATATCATACCCATTTCTCTATCAAGGGTATTCACATTTATGCACATGTACATGTTGATTTAGGACTTACATTTATTTTTTCACATCTCTTATTTGTGGAATAAATTATAATTTTTAATGAATCCATTTTGTATGATCTATGTGGCACACTTATGTATGAAATGAAACGATTTAGAAGGGGGCACCCTGATAGTGCTTCAATGCATTGGGTAAATAATAGTATCATGATATTTCATGTGAAATGAGTGTTGAATCGTTATTATTCATGTGCAATGAGGTTTTACTCATGCTAATTCATGTGTAATGAGAGAACACTCATGCTCCATTTGTAATGACCCTTAGCTAATGCAAAAGATTCATGGTAAGTGTTGTTGAAACATCTCCATGTTATGATAATAATGCTATATCATTCCTTTAGGTTCATGTTTCTCGTATGATCAATTTATATGCCTATTTCTTTACACGTATTGTATTCTTCATGTTATGCCTTGTTTACTCACTTACTAGGGATTTATAGCTCACCCTTTTCTTATATATTTCCTTAGGTTACCCCATGCAATTCTAAGTACGATGGAATGTAGTGCTCTTGTAAAATATGTTTTCAATAATGATGTTGTATTTTATGTCTTAAGGTATCATTTAATGTTCCTAATTTCCTAAGACACTAGACTTCTCTATCTTCATAGTTGTATTAAGTAAAATTTTAAGTAATAAATCGTGTTAAAGTGTGTAATAAAGTGAAGGGTTGTTATATAAAATCTACCATGATTATCACACACATGAAAAATAAAATATGGAAATTTAAAGTTACACATACATGGATATTTTAATCGGATCACTCACATTACATTACATCCCTTTATAATATATAAATGATTTATTAATATTCATAATAATCACTACTATACTAGTTTATGATTACAATATCTAGGAAACTATCACTACTCGTCTATGGTTCATCGACTAATCCTCTCTTCCACTCACTACTTTCTAAGAGGGTTATACAAAAGACAAGGAAAAAATTCAACTCGAACTCATAAAGATAATATATGTAGACATAAAACTAAATAATCATGCAGTTTCTAAATAATTTTAAGTTCTTTACTTTTAAATAATCACTTAAATTCCAAAAATCTCTTTAATTCTATGCCTAATCATTAATGGAATTCAATCCAATCACGCATATTATATTAATACGATAAATTCTATAAATTTGTTACATGTTCAATCTCCTTTATTTTTTTCTAGATATTATATATCTCCTCTATGTTTCTTATCATATTTTGTATAATTGATTATAATATATCATAGTAATTTGGAAATTAAATTTAAAAATTAATTCTCCAAAAAAATTATTCTTCTTCAAATCCAACCATTGGATTTTTTCCCAGTGAATATCCAAAATAAAAACTCTAATTAGTTGTAAATAATAATTTAAAAAACAAGAAATCCTCCCTTATATATCAGACTAAACAAGACTTTTCAAACACAAAATACATCAAAAATCATGGCATGGAAATTTTTATTAATGTGTGACATGTTAGTTCCTTCATTATATTTTCATCAACATCAAGTGCATCCACTAGTGATATAATTATTTTAGGGAAACACCATTATTATATTGAATGTTGGTTCACTAGACCCAACTTATGTTTGTACTCTTATTACCATTACATGTATAGATTTTGATATATAAACGTTTTTATACTAATAGAATATATTTTATAATTATTCAACACTAATATTTATGGTAATTTTCTTAGATTACATGTCATATAATAAGGACATTGAACTTATCATGATATAATGAGAACCTGTAAATATCATAATAGTAATGATAAACTTATTTCCTATGGTCTAGATAAATCATGTCGAAAGGACATAGATTATTCTTTACTATTAGTTATTGGTGGCTCATAAGCATTAATATTTATTCTCATGAAGTTAATACATGGTGATATTGAGTAGAGATCATAAGTATGAACCTACCAAAAGAAACATAACATCTTTCAGGTGAAATTTGTTGTTCCTATTGAAAAACTTTTGTATTGGACTCTTTAATTGAGTTTCTTTATCAATTTGTATCATTTCATTGCATACATTTATGAAATAAAAAAACCATGACATTGATATAAGGGAGAGAAATATTTTGTTCAGTGTGTCTTTGTTGGTATGGAATTGGTTGAATGATCAGTAGATAATTGTTCACATCAGTGTCGAGGAAGTGATATACCTATCCAAGTAGATTTAGATGGTATTACCTTTACTAAATACTTGGCCATGGTAGAGTATTTCAAGTCCATCTACTTATATAAAAAATAATATCGAAATAAAAGATGATGACACAAGCTATGCATCCTTATTTATGATATATTGTGAGACAAAGATACTATATTACACAACACGTGTTCATAGAAAGGTTGTTGTTGCAATAAAAAATACTTATCCTTTTAGGGCCATTGAGGGGTTGCTGGATTAGCCTCCTTGTATATTAATAAGATTAACGTGTTTCAAGAAAAGGTCCTAGAGGCTCACACATGATAATATATTTATGATTCTTCCATATTTTTGTTAATATGAATATAGGACTAGGTGGGACCCACCATAGAGTCACTGATTTTTTCAAGAAGAAATGATCATCGAAAATATATAAATTCATTATTATTTGAGTATAGAATAATTTGGTTGAATTTTTTTACTGAAATAATTCAAAATCTATCAGGTGAATACATAGAACAAATTCTCTGAAGGAATATTATTCGAATATTCATGGTTTATTTAATATTGTGGAATTTATGAGTTGAGTTTTTTGAATTGGTTTTATCACATAATATATTTATTATATAGTAGATATATGTGATAAAATATTAATGATATTTAATAAGTAATTAGTTTATCACAATGTTATATTTATAGTTTATTTAGTTATCATTTGATATACAGGGGTTAGGGAACCCATTCCATGTATTTTAACTCCCATAATATATTTACTAGAGAAGAAATTTTCAATGCAGAATTCATCTATTCAAAATAGAGAGATTTTATATCCTTGTGAATCCATGATAGAGAAAGGTAAAATCTAAGGATCCAATCTCAAATAATCATCAGAAATAGATGCAACGAGAATAGTAATCATCATTATGCCAAGGAATTGTTTGAAGCTCTGTGATAGCACCTATAATTTGACGAAGAGTGTCCATATGGAATCATAAATAATGGTTAAATGATCCATTAGGGTTTGGTCTTGAATTATTCATTAAATTCCCATTGAAGAGGGGCGAAGGACGAACACTTCATTGATTTTGATGACTTAATATTCCAATTAATATATTTTTTCCTTAATTAATTAATATGAGATCCCTAATCATTTATCAAGGCTCGAAAACTTGAACCTTTTCCAGGGCTCATAAGTCAATCTTCCATTGCTTCTCTCAGTACCAACAACTTGTATCAGTGAAATCGTGTGAATTTTTTGAGCCAAGAAAAAAATTAATTTTCTTTGAACTACGTATAGGGATTAAATTTTGTACCAACGGATCTAACCAGGCTTTAATCTGATCTTGGATATCCATGTTACGGCAATCCAAAAAATTTTAATTCGGATCGAGAACATTTTTTATGGGTATTAAAATTTGAATAACATAGTTTTTTATATATTTTATCTTATCTAATGATGGCGGCAAGAGGTAATTTCTATGAACTACTTATTTTACAATGATATTCTTGATATAATTCAGCCACATGAATAGTACTGAATGGTTGTCAAGTTTTCTACCAATTGCGGAATATAAAAAAAATCAGAACACTAATAGAATTTTTATTTTTTGTAAGAGAACAAAAATAAAAAAAATTAATATGGATTAAATAGCGATCGTGTCACCAAAAAAGGCCTAAATGCTATGGGTAAGGACAAAACCATGAATCCTCAAACAAAAGGAAATATTATTTTACATTTATTTAAAATAGAGGGGTAGCCAATTCTTCACCATACATCATCAATACCTAGACATGCTGCCACCACCACATAATCAACTTAACATCATAATCATCTCTCAAGGATTAACCCATCACTATCATCATCCCCCATGGTTGATCCCTATTTTATTATTTTCTACCATGGTTTTGCACCCAAAACGTGCCTATTGCTGCTCTGAATTTCAACACCCTATAACACAACCTTTCTATGCTCAACTACCACTTCCACCCACCTTCTACATAGAAGCCATTGGTGACCCCCTCCCATTACATATTCATCCCTTAAGGAAAAAACTCCCCTAGTTAGGTTAAACCCTTCCTAGATCAGGTGACACATAAAAAAATAATCTTAGTTAAACCCGAGATGGGTTAGAGTGGGTTTACCTAATTCGGAACTTCCCTATATGGGGTCTACCCAACCCACAGTAGCCTTGGTCGAGTTCTTCCTAGACTAGAATGGTCCTACGTGGGTTTTAATCAACTCTCAATGATCCTGAAAGACATTATAATATCTATATTTTTTACAATATAATAAAATAATAATTTTTTAGGTTTTTTTTAAAATTATTATTATTATTATTATTATTGTTATTATTTGAAAAAGTAATTGAATTTTGTTATTGATTTAAGTTTGTTGAATAACTCAATTTTATAATAAAAAATTATAATAATAATGGTACTGAATGCTTTTAAATTATTTGAATTTAAATAATTCATTTAATTTATTTAAATTCCCTCAAAAATAAATTTATTTAAATATTTTTTATGATGCATTTATTATACCTATTTATTGGTCTTGAGCTATAACTGAAGTTTTTTTATCTGGGTTATTTTTATCTAATTAATTATATAAACTGTGTGGGATGATTTTACAATTTAATTAATTTTTTGATGTTCTATATAGTGTCCATTTCATTTTAATATGTATGTGGGTCTTCACATTCATCTGCTTACCTATATGTATTTTTCCTTCATAAGAACCCCTCGTCCGTGAGCAAGTATATTTGAACGATTGATGATGATGATATAAGAAGTGGGTCATGCCAAGACAATTCAGTATTGAAGAATGAATGGTTTTCACCTATCAACCATTAAATGGTCTGCTGCTCTACTAATGTGTATTGAGGAACTCGAGTCGAATCCTAGGTGGTGATACTTTTTAATAGTCAATTCATTTATATATATTTTTAAATGGGGGTTTGTTGGTAGAGAATAATTCAATTGATTCCTGGATGATGTTTGATTTAACATTTTGATAAATATTGGGGTGAGTTCATTATTATAGATTTAAGCTATGATATCCTTTAGGTTTGTGTGATATTATAAAAAATTAACTCCCACGTCACACGGAAATTCTGATTGGAATTCCCAATTGTTGAGGAATTAATACAAGACTTAATATTACAATCATTCTAATTAAAATCAATAATTAATTATGGTAATTTATTTATGGTTCCAATAAAAAATGGAATCCACATGTTAAAAAAATATTTCATTTAGCCATGAAATTTTATGTTTAACATATATTATGTTAACCTCATAAATATTCAACAAGAAAAAGATCTCAATCACTAAACATACCCAAATTATCCATATCCCCAATAGATTTTTTTTCCCATCGATTGAGATAGTTGTTAATATTTTTTATGATTCTTATGTTAAGCAGTTATAAAGTGAATAATAATAAAAGGATAGGAAAAGAGTTGTGTGTTGAACACACACACAAATGGGGAAGAGAGTAAAAAATGTACTCTTGATATAATGAGAAAGAAAAAGAAAAGAATGGTTTTCAACCTGATTAAAAGAATTTTAAGAAAATTTATATTACACAATAGAGGGAGGATAAATATAATAGTATATAAAGATTAAACATGCATCAAAATTCAAATTAAATAGAAAATAACATACATGATTATAATTGAAAACAATCAATGTTACTGAAAATAAATCATGGAGGAAATGTTTCTCATGTACAAATGTTAGTTTGGAAGATCATATCAATCCATTTTAAGGTAATTAATATTTCAAATGTATCCCATTATGTACTAAAGTACCAACCCCATGAAATGAGATGAGGGGATTTAATTTATACCCCAATGTAATGGACTGTTTTCCTTCCAAAACATCCCCTCAGGTTGGCTTGACCATTCGTCCTTTTATAAAGATGGATATAGAAACATATACTTCTTAAAATATTAAGATATGGATTTCTAAATTTCACCCTAAAAATTGCGATGTCGTTGGACCTTTTTATCCTACTTTACGGCTATTTTCCCAAACCATGTACTACAGTTTATTATTGAGTTTAGTTTTTTACATGGTATAAATTTGAATTCATTTATGTTTATAATGATGGTTTAAAATAAAAACCATTTCTTCAATAATATTGGTATCCTAAATCTTTAATTTCTCCCAAAAAAATCATCTTAATTGGATCGCTGGACTGGAAGGAAAGTCTCAAATTTTTGGTTGTTTTCACATCTCATTCATAATTATATGATGGAAATTCATGCATCAATTAGGCCCCTTTTTCATTTATTTGGTAATTTAATGTTTATTCAACATGGGATATGGTATCCTCAAACATATTGAAGAGTTTATGTCACGACCCCCTCCCCAAAAGTGTACCCCTCCTAGGATGGAAATGTGAAAAGGTAGATAATGACCCCCGAGTCCCACCTCCAGTAGGCCATGGGTTGGCGACTATCACCGAGGGTATATTCAACACACAAATGGGAGGCATTACCCTCTAAGAGAACACATGCGAAAAAGAGAGAGATAAGATAGACACCAACCAACTCCAACTCAGAACTGAAATATAAAGTAAACCCATGTACATATATGAAATGCCCTGCAAAAGCACTACAACTGAAAGGGAGAACTACAAGTACCCAAAAGAAAGTAAAATGGAAGCGACCACAAGCCCGAGAAGCTCCTGCAACCCCAAGCTAGTAGAAACCAATTTGATCTCCAACCTGCTCCAAGTGACCTGAAAATAGTTTATATATACGTAGGGTGAGTATAACAGTATACTTAGTAGGATCCTCCCCAAAGCCTCTCATGCAAAAGTAAATAAGGCATGCTAAATCATAGTGAACAACAGTAAAACTAACTCGTCACCTAAACAGGTATACTATGTTCCCAACCTCACCGTGGCTACTCTCACCAAGTAACACATACAAGAATATATCATATAGAAAAGAATATCAAGGGTACCCCGCAACTACATCCCCACTGCTTTGCTACTTTACCCCAACGACATACGTCCTGTGCATCTCTCTCCAAATGCTTGCCTGTATGCCCCTGGGCTAAGCTCCACAATATGCACCACGTGCACCACCAAGGCTTGCCTGCAGGCACCTGGGATAAGCACCACACCATCCTCACAACCAATAGTAACCAGGTAGTTTCCGAGAGCCACCACAACCCTCATAATGTGTATCATAGGTCAGGTATTATACCTCGAGCCATTACAGCCCATACGCCGAGTAAGGATCCTCAAGCCATCACAGCCTATACACGTTACACCTATAGTAGTCCATAGGATACCATATCCTGAATATATGTGTGTCAATAACCACAAGCCATTACAGCCCTCGACACACATATATGGGGAAAACTAACCACTGTGCCAATGTCACTAGTATCTACCAAGAGAAGAGAGCGGGGCTAAAGGGGGTAGTCAACCATTCAACCTCCCATCACAATGTTGGTGAAAACACCCCCCAGGGGTCAGAATCCTCAGGGTGTCAGTTTCCCTTATTGACAGGGTGGAGTATCATATAGAAACACAAAAATTACATAATATATATAACTCACAACCACACTATGGGCATAACCTAGTCTTATTCTCAACTACAGCTAACGTATCTCGGACTTCGGGCTTCCATTTCTAAGACTAGGTATCCTATAAGCACACAACCAATTAAATAACTTCATTAGGTCACTTCATTCCCTTTTTCATCAGTTCCACTTTACGTTAATTAACTCTTTGCACATTAATTAACCATGAAAAAAACCACATTAAACTTCATTGGCATCAAATTCAATATCAACCGTTCCTTTAAAAGTTACAACATCACCATTAAATTTCAGCATCTCCATCCCCGTGGATTATCACCATTTAATCAATCTTACATTACAAAATTACTTTCCCATATTCCCAGGCATTATAGAAAAGCATCATACGCTACTAAACACAAGGAGGTCAACACGGTGAGTAGAAATACTACCCGTCGAGTATTTTCTGCCTATTTAAAGAGCGTAGACCCATTCTCCCTCGAGAGGCTAAACACAGAAAGCGCGTGGCATACCCCGCGTGTCTTCACCTCTTTCAGAAGGAGGGTAAGCAAGACCAGCTACCTTGAGTAGTGGTGAAGTTAATTCAGATAAACAACCAAACAAAACCACCAAACATCCATCCATCCCATACCATCATTCCTAGTGTCCTCCCCGACACCCACATGCATAACCCGATGCATCTCGCCACTCTAGGCATCTTCCGCTACCACAACCACAAGGCCTCCCTACCTCCACATATCACAACACCCTCCTAGGGTCACATCACAGCACTAGATATCACAACACCCCTCCAGGGTCACAGTACAACACAAGATATCACAACACCCCTCCAGGGTCACAGTACAGCACAAGATATCACAACACCCCTCCAAGGTCACAGCACTGAATAAGCAGCAGGAAAACAGCATCACATCAATAGGGCTCTTAGCCATATTTCACAACAAGAGGGTAACTAAGAACCCTTTAGGGAATTTAATCAATCATGTTCTTTAATCCATCTTGAATTAACAAATTCAATTCATTGGTCCTAACATCATGAACCAAATCAGTAAGTTATCACAAAGATTAAGCATGCTCACAATTCCAATTTGATCAACATCAAATTACAACAAGAACCAGATTATTTTTCATGCCTCTTTATATTTAGCCAATTAATTATCAATTTATTTCTAGCTTTATGTTCTTTATCAATTTCATCAAGAACAATATGCTAACAATCAAGGCATAGATATCACACTATCTATCAAATCAAGAGGCAAACCATTATCACGGTACAAAGCAACAACAAGAGATCAAACCAATTCTTTTAATCCATTTCAAGTGTTTGATTACGTCAATTTCATTGTGATCCAAAGGTATGAATCATGCTAACTCTACGATTGCACATAAATAATTAGAGATGCCACGAATCCCCTACCTCAACAGTATTGACGGAATCCACAACGGTTGAACAACGCCTAAGAAGACCGGGCTGATTCACCAAGGATCCTCCCTAGATCTCTTCTCTTAACACAAAAAAGACCAAATATCATCACAAACAACATCCACGCACTTAGATCTACCCATAATGGGCATAGATCTAAGTTTCTGAGAGAAGAGTAAGAGTAGATCTAGGTAGATCTAAGAAACCAACCAAAAAGGATCACTTTCCTTGAGAAACCGGCTTCGATTCGCGAAGAGAAGCCTCCGGATCACCTCCAAAACACTTGGGAGAGGTTCTCCTATCTCCCAGGAAAGGTAATCCCGAGTTATGGCCTCTTAGGGGCTTAAACAAGGTGATTAAAGGAAAAATGAGTTAGATCCACAATTTTAGGATCTAACATTAAGTGCCCGCACTGTTAGTCCACACGGTTTAACAAACCGTGCGCTAACCGTGCATTAGCTTCTTCCTCGACAACCACTCCCCACACGGTTAGTCCGCACGATTAGACAGACTGTGTGCTAACCCTGTGTTTGCCACTATCCCCAAGACCAGCCTTGCACAGTTTGGCCGCACGGTTGAGGAAAATTGTGCACCTCCCGTGCGAAGTCCATTACCCTTTATATTTCCTTAATATTCCACCCAAACACACCCTCAAGTTGCCTTGACTTCCCAGAACCCCTCTATCACCACACATTCACAAAGGAATGGACCGGAGAGGTCCATGCCATTACATCAGATACCTCTCAAAACATTCTCGTCCTAGAGAATCCAAAACCCACCTAAAGAGAAATGAAACAGGGTCTGAAAAACCATCCACCGATATACCTCTCAAAAGAGAGAAATCCACCAAAGCAACAAAGGGAGCCATCTCATAAACAAGAAAGTTTCATAACCACATCAGTTACAATGATGCATGGGAAGAGTTAAACATCAAACAACTCTGGGTACTTAGCACGTATCTGTGACTCACGTTCCCAAGTACTCTCCTCCGTGCCACCATGTCGCCACAAAACACGAACTAAGGGGATGGAATGCCCACACAACACCTTATCCTTGTGGTCTTGGATCTCCGTAGGTCTCTCCTCAAAGGTGGCATCATCACCAACATCGATATCTCCCCAATCAATGATGTGGGAGTCATCATGATGATAACGAAGTAGCTATGATACATGGAAAACATCATGTGTCTGACTCATCTGAGGGAGAAGTGCTACTCGATACGCCACAACTCCTACACGAGCTAACACCTTGAAAGGCCCAACAAAGTAGGGAGAAATCTTACTTCCATGACCAAACCTTCGATGCCCATGACGGGGAGTCACTTTCAGAAACATATGATCCCCAACATTAAACTCCAAGGGTATCCTCCTTTGATCAGCATATGATTTATGATGATCTTGTGCTGCCTTCATCCTCTCACGAATCACCCGAACTATCTCTGTTGTATTCTGCACTAGTTTCGGTCCAAGAATTATTGACTCTCCGACCCCAGTCCATCACAACGGAGAATGACAAGGCCAACCATACAAGGCTTCAAACGACCCCATACCAATGGTGGAGTGGAAACTATTATTGTAGCCAAACTCCAACAAGGGTAAGTGCCTCATCCATGAACCTCCAAAATCAACAACTTAAGATCTCAACATGTCTTCAAGAGTTTGGATGGTTCGCTCCGTCTGACCATCTGTTTGAGGATGTAAAGCAATGCTAAGGCATAGCTGAGAACCAAAAGCATGCTGGAGACCTCTCCACACCCTTGAGGTAAAATGAGGATCTCGATCCAAAATGATCATCCTAGGGAATCCAGGAAGTCTCACCACCCCCTCCAGATACTGCCTCAAAAAAACATCCACTGAGCTTGACTTCTTGATTGCTATAAAGTGGGATGATTTCGTTAAACGATCCACTACCACACAAATAGCATCATAACCTCCCAGAGCTCGAGTTAACCAGTAACAAAGTCCATTGAGGTTTCCTCCCACTTCCACTGAGGAATATCTAATGGCTGGGGAAGACCACCAGGAACACGGTGTTCGGCCTTCACCTTCTGGCAGACTAAACATCGAGACACAAACTCCGAAACTACACACTCCAGCCCAGGCCACCAAAACTGACTCCTCAAGGATCGATACATCTTTGTCAGACTAGGATGTACCACTAAGGGCGAACTACAGAACTCTCTCAGAACAATCTCATGCATCGCCAAGGGAACAAAAATACTTCCATGATATAACACTCTGTGTTGTTCATCCTCAGACCAACCATCAGGGGCCTCACCACAAACAACTCAGTCTCTCCAGACCTCCACCTCAAGATCCCACAACTGGGACTCTTCCACCTTCTGTACTAGGGATGACTAGACCGTCATGTAAAAAAGGCAACCTCTACCTCTAACTTCTTCCATATCAAGATTCAAAGCTGATAGTTCTTCCATCACTCTCCAGGAATCACTGGATTCATGCATAGAATCACTACGTGACTTTCGGCTCAACGCATCAGCTACAACATTCCGCATCCTAGGTGTATATGATATTTCAAATTCGTATTCCTGTAAGAACACCATCCACCGACATTGTCGAAAGTTCAAGTCACGCTGGGAGAAAACATACCTCAAACTCTTATGATCAGTGAAAACCACAAAGTGCTCACCAATGAGGTAATGTCTCCACAACATCAGAGAAAACACCATGGTTGCCAACTCAAGATCCTGTGTGGCATAGTTTCGTTCATGGGGACGTAACTTCTGAGACCCATAAGAAACAACTGACCTCTACTTCATGAGAACATAGCCTAACCCTAGACGTGAAGCATCGCAGAAAACATCAAACTGAACTCCTTCAGTTGGAAGACAAAGGAATGGATCACTTACTAACTAATCCTTTAGAAACTCGAAAGCTGCCTAACATTGATCAGTCCATATGAAAGCCTGCTCTTTCCTAGTAAAAGCTGTCAGAGGAGTCACAACCCATGATAAATTAGCTAAGAACCTCCTGTAGTAGCCCACGAGACCAAGGAAACTTTTTACCTCTGACACTGTCTTGGGAGATTCCCAAGACACAACTGCTTCAATATTCGATGGATCCATAGATACTCCCTGTTGGGACATAATATTCCCCAAGAAACAGACTTCTCGAGCCCAAAACTCACTCTATGACAACTTCCCGAATAGATGATGTCGACAAAGTACTCCAAAAACAGCTCGTAGATGCTCTGCATGCTCCTCTACAGATGTGGAGTACACAAGGATGTCGTCGATTAAAACTACCAGAAACTTGTCCAGGAACTCGCATAACACAACATTCATCAATCCCATGAACATAGCTGGAGTATTCGTCACACCAAACGACATTACAATGAACTCATAATTCCCATGAAAATAATGGAAAGCAGTCTTCAGGATATCCTCATCCTTCACACGCATCTGATGGTATCCTGACCACAAGTTGATCTTTGAGAACCAACTTGCACCCTTCAGTTGATCGAATAAGTCATCAATCCGCGGATGAGGATAGCTATTCTTTATTGTCACTTTGTTTAAGCAACGATAATCAACACACAACCACAAACTGTTGTCAGCCTTCTTAAAAAACATAACTGGTGAACCCCATGGTGACACACTCGGTCGAACAAAACTACACTGCAACAGACCATCATGTTGTATACACAGCTCTCGTAACTCAGAAGGGGCCATCCTATATGGATACATAGAGATAGGTGACGCTCCTGAATGTATCTTAATCCCAAACTCGATCTCTCGTCGAGGGGGTAATGCTACAACCTCTTCTGGAAAGACATCAGGGTACTCCTCTTCGACCCTAGGAAACGCCAACTGTTGATCCTCAGAAGAACTAAGTATCATCTCATCTGCAATGGATGATATAGATGGAACCCGTCTATAACCCATCTGAGGATCTTGCTCACCAACGAACACCACTTGCTCTCCATCTGCATCAAAGAAAACAACCTTCTTCCTATATAAATCCTTGATAGCCTGCACCGAATACAACCAATCCATGCCAAGGATGACATCATATGGTTGTATTCGTAAACATAAGAAATCTCCCCGAGAGCGGTGTTTCCCCAATACTACCTCACCATCTCTACATACTTCAAACAAGTCAGCTCGACCACCAACTGGCGTAGTCAACGCCAAGGGCACTGGAAGCCTCTCTACCTCAAGTCCCAAAGCATGGACAAGGGTAGATGATATGAAGGAGTGTGTCACTCCTGAATCAAACAAGGCATACACCAATGTAGAAATCAAGAAAATGGTACCTCGAACGACATCTGGCTCGCCTGGAGCTGGAAACGCTAGTGCATGAAGCTGACCACGATGTCCTCCACGGCCTCTACCCCCCTGATGACGACCACCACCACGGTCGCGCTCTGCTCTCTAAGGATGGAGATCGTCATGGGGCTGTCCTCTGCCTGCCCCATCTACCCTCTGCTGATCAAAAGCTGGTGCAACCTGCTGCTGCTGCCTTGGCTGGAACTGCCTCAACGGAGGAATCTGGAGCAGAGCGCCCGGTGCACGATGATTGCTCTGAAAGGTCGGGCACTCTCACTGCTGATGACCATGACCACCACAAGAAAAAAATTGCCTGATCCCTTGTCAAAGGCCTGAGAGTTGTTGCCTCTGGAGAAACGAGATGTGAAGGGTTGGGACCTACCCCTGGCTGAACGGAAACTCTTCTACCCTGAAAACTGGGAACCCCGGACCATAACCTTGCTTCGTGAGGAATCATGTTGATTCCCCTCTCATGATGATCCGGTCCTAGCCAAAGTCCTCTCAACAACCTCTTCCCTCACTAGAACCTCAAGATATGTCTTCAGTATAAATGGGGTGACCTGACGCTGGATCTCTGGACGCAAAGGCTCCTTGAAATTCCTCTCCCTGTCCTCCTCATCTAGTAACAGGTCCTAAGCATATCATAAAAGGTCCTTGAAATGGATTCCAAACTCTCGAACACTGGAGCTCCCTTGTCGAAGGGTAAGAAGCTCCTGGAGACTAGACGCCTTTGCAGTCGAAGAAAGGAACTCGACTCTGAAATTGTCTCAGAACTCCTCCCATGAGATCGCTGACTCCTCACGATCCCCGAGGAAAAAGAACCACCACTGCCTTGCTGCTCCACGCAGCATCGTCAGAGCTAAGGACACCCAATGCTTCTTCGGAGAACGGATCGAACTGATGCCTATCTCGACCTCCTCCAACCAGTCTTCCGTGACTGCATCTGAAACGGAGCCCTCATACTTCTGCAGACTCTGGAACTGAAACTCTCGGAGTGTCTTCCTCCAAGTGTCTTTGTCGTCAACCTCTACCCTGCGGCGACCTGCTGGAACAGCCTGGTGGACATCTTCTGCGCAAACCTGCCGAGGAGGTCGACCTGGAGCCATACCTGCAAAATAACAAACACTTATAGCTCCTAATCCTGGAATATGGAGGACTCAACATTTATTAATTAATTGCTTTCTTTTATTTATTTTAGTTTAACCTATCCCAAGGTCTACCGATTCAAACAAAGGCGCAAAGAAGAATGATGCATGATCCTTTCCTAGGTCTCTACCCTACAACCAGAATCTCCATGTTTGATAGCCATTGTAAAATTAATGGTCTGTACATCAGATCATAGGGGTCCCTAAATGCCTATGTCTCATCCGGTCTCCAGTGTTTACCTCACTTGCTAAACATGAATGGCATTGTTTCCCTACCAACCCATGCAACCTCCGTTGTACCTAACTCCAATCTCCATACTATCCCTCAACCAGAACTCTAATACCACACTGTCACGACCCCCTCCCCACAACGTGTACCCCTTCTGGGCTGTCAATGTGAAAAGGGAGATAATGACCCCCCGAGTCCCGCCTCCAGTAGGCCCCGGGTTGGTGACTAGCACCGAGGGTATATTCAACACACAAATGGGAGGCATTACCCTCTAAGAGAACACATGCAGAAAAGAGAGAGATAATATAGACACCAACCAACTCCAACTCAGAACAGAAATATAAAAGAAACCCATGTACATATATGAAATGACATGCAAAATCACTACAACTGAAAGGAAAAACTACAAGTACCCAAAAGAAAGTAAAATGACAGCGACCACAAACCCAAACAGCTCCTGCAACCCCAAGCTAGTAGAAACCAGCTTGATCTCCAACCTGCTCCAAGTGACCTAAAATTAGTTTATATATACGTAGGGTGAGTATAATAGTATACTCATTATGATCCTCCCCGAAGCCTCTCGTGCAAATGTAAAGAAGGCATGCTAAAGCACAGTGAACAACAGTGAAACTACCTCGTCACCTAAACATGTATACTATGTTCCCAACCTCACCATGGCTACTCTCACCAAGTAAATCATACAATAATATATCATATAGAAAAGAATAACATGTGTACCCCACTACTACTTCCCCACGGGTTTTTCGCTTTTCCCCAATGACATATGATAGGTCCATCTCTCTCCAAAGGCTTGCCAGTATACACCTGGGCTAAGCTCCACAATCTGCACCACATGCACCACCAAGGCTTGCCCGCAGACACCAGGGCTAAGAACCACACCATCCTCACAAACAATAGTAACCAGGTATTTTCCAGGAGCCACCACATCCCACATAACATGTATCATACGTCAGGTATTATACCTCAATCCATTACAGCTCATACGCCGAGTAAGGATCCTCAAGCCATCACAGCCTATACACGTTACACCTATAGGAGTCCATAGGATACTATATCCAGAATATATGTGTGGAAATAACCACAAGCCATTACATCCCTCTACACACATATATGGGGAAAAATAACTGTTGTGCCAATGGCACTAGTATCTACCAAGAGAAGAGATCGGGGCTAAAGGGGGTAGTCATCCATTCAACCTCCCATCAGAATGTAGGGGAAAACACCCCCCAGGGCTTAGAATCCTCGGGGTGTTAGTTTCCATTACTGACGGGGTGGAGTAGCGTATAGAAACACAAAAAGTACAGAATATATATAACTCAAAACCACACTATGGGAATAACCTAGTCTTAGTCTCAACTGCAGCTAACGTCTCTCAGACTTCGGGCTACCATTTCTAAGACTACGTATCCTATAAGAACACAACCAATTAAAGAACTTCATTAGGTCACTTCATTCCCTTTTTCATCAGTTCCACTTTACGTTAATTAACACTTCTCCCATTAATTAACCATGAACAAAACCACATTAGACTTCATTGGCATCACATTCAATATCAACCGTTCCATTAAAAGTTACAACATCACCATTAAATTCCAGCATCTTCATCCTTGTGGATTATCACCATTTAATCAATATTCCATTACATAATTACATTCTCGTATTCCCAGGCATTATAGAAAATCATCATATGCTACTAAACACAAGGGGGCTCAACAAAGTGAGTAGAAATACTACCCGTAGAATTTTGCCGCCTATAGCCAGAGCGTAGACCCATTCTCCCTCGAGAGGCTAAACTTGGAAAGCACATGGAATACCCCGCGTGTCTTCACCTCTTTCGGGAGGAGGGTAAGCAAGACCAGCTTCCTTGATCAGTGGGGTACGGTAAAGCAGATAAACAACCAAACAAAACCACCAAACATCCAGCCATCACATCAATCCCATACCATCATTCCTGGTGTCCTCCCCAACACCCACATGCATAACCTGATGCATCTAGCCACTCTAGGCGTCGTCTGCTGCCACAACCACAGGGCCTCCCTGCCTCCACATATCACAATACCCTCCCAGGGTCACATCACATCACAAGATATCACAACACCCCTCCAGGGTGATAGCACAACATAAGATATCACAACACCGCTCCAGGGTCACAGCACAGCACAAGCAGTAGGAAAACAGTATCACATCAATTGGGCGCTTAGCCCTATTTCAAAACAAGAGGGTAACTTAGAACCCTTTAGGAAATTTAATCAATCATGTTCTTTAATCCATCTTGAATTAACAAATTCAATTCGTTCGTCCTAACATCATGAACCAAATCAGTATGCTATCACAAAGATTAAGCATGCTCACTATACCAATTTCATCAACATCAAATTAAAACAAGAACCAGATTCTTTTTCATGCCTATTTATATTTAGTCAATTAATTGTCAATTTATTTCCATCTTTACATTATTTATCAATTTCATCGAGAACAATATTCTAACATGAAAGTCATAGATATCACACTATCCAGCAAATCAAGAGGTGAACTGTTATCACGGTACAAAGCAACAATAAACGATCAAACAAATTCTTTTAATCCGGTTCAAGTATTTGATTAGGTCAATTTCATTGTGATCCAAAGGGCTAAATCATGCTAACTCTACGATTTCACATAAACAATTAGAGAATCCACGAATCCCCTACCTCATCAGTTTTGACGAAAACCACAACGGTCGAAGAATGCCCAAGAAGACCTGGCCGATTCACCAAGGATCCTCCCTAGATCTCTTCTCCTAACACATCCAAGGCCAAAGATCATCAGAAACAACATCCAAACACTTAGATCTACCCGTAACGGGTGTAGATCTAAGATCATAAGATAAAAGGAGGAGTAGATTTAGGTAGATCAAAGAAACCAAACAAAAAGGATCACTTACCTTGAGAAACCGGCTTCGATTCGCAAAGAGAAGCCTCCGGACCGCCTCCAAAACGCTTGGGAGAGGTTCTCATATCTCCAAGGAAAGTTAATCCCGAGTTATGGCCGCATAGGGTCTTAAAAAAGGTGATTAAATAGAAAAATATGTTAAATCCACAATTTTAGGATCTAACTTTATGTTCCCGCATAGTTAGTCTGCACGGTTTAACAAACTGTGCGCTAACCGTGTGTTATCTTCTGCCTCGACAACCACTCCCCGCGCGGTTAGTCTACCGGTTAGACAAACCGTGCGCTAACCGTGCATTAGCCACTGCCCCCAAGACCAGCCTTGCACGGTTTGGCCGTACGGTTTAGGAAATCTGTGTGCCTCCCGTGCGAAGGCCATAACCCTTTAGATTTCTTCAAATGTCCACCAAAACGCACCCTCAAGTCGCATTGACTTCCCAGAACACTTCTATCACCACACTTTCACAAAGGAATGGACTGGAGAGTTCTGGTCCATTATAGTTTCATCAAATTTAGGGTTCTGTATTATGCCCAAAAATGAAATCATCAAGGATTCTCCTATTTTTTCAATGATTAGACGAGCCTTATTGTGTGATCCTTATGACCCATTAGATGTAATAATTAGCCTAATATCCAGCAGAATGATTTATAGTAAACTAAATTATGAACCTCATAAAATAATAATAACATAATTTTGACATGTAGGGTGATAGTTATAATTAAAATATTAAACTGAATCGAATATCAATTAATTCAAATAATACTAAAAAATTATATGTGATATTAAAAAATGGGTATTGTACACCAATTTAAAAAATTTGTTGAAAATAAGTAAAAATATTATATAAAAATTTATGAACAAATTAATAAAATTAAACCTCCCACACATACGCTTGTTAATGTTCTCATATATATCAAATATGAAACATTACTAAATAATTTTTAATCACCTAAAAATATTAAAATATTGTTTTCTACCAGAATGGTGTCTAAACTAGTTCACCATTCCTTAATTACTTCCACCACAAATTATTACAGAAAAAAATTTCCAAATTCAATTCATTTTTCATGCTCAAAATTAGAAATAGAAAATATAGGCACTCAAAACTCACTCCCCTCAAGATGATAAAAATTTATCTATATAGGTTCACTCATTCAGCATCCAAAAGTGAAAATCTTATGGTTAGAAATTGTTACCATCTTCCATTCCCAATTATAAACTGAAAAAGAATCCATATTTATTTTTCGTGTTTTTTCAATGTATGTAGGATGGTATGAATACAATTGCGAAAAGATAAGAAAAGAGGGGTAAACATGAACATGGAAACATAAATAGACAATTTTTTATGATATGATACATGTATTGAAATGGAAAAAAATATTTAGATAGACATAAATTTGTGAATGAAGGAAATATAGGGATAAATTTAGAAGGGTTGAAAATATGAAATTTGTACAAAACATAAAACATTCACAAAGATTCAAGAAAACATGATTCAAGTGTTGTTTTTTTATTTCTTTTTCATTTTTTTCTTCATTTTTTCATGTTGAATATGGAAAAATTTCACCTTTATCTCTCAACCGTAGTTTGATCTCCTAAAAACAATAATTATAATAGTTATAACAAGATCAACAATTAAGTAAGAGTGATTTTTTACTTCCAAAGAAACAACCCATTCTTTTATTTCATATTTTTAAAAAAAATTAACATGTTTAAATATCATCTGTAAAAAATGTCATAAAAATATATAAATTCCCAATCCACATTGAATAATAACCACTCCCCCACACTGAAATGAATTATTTCCCTCAAGCATATGATAAAAAATGAAAAATTGGGAAAAGGATACCGAAATAAAATCCATCCCCCCACACCTAAATTTCAAAAAAAAACTATGTAATGTAAATCCATTTGGATGTTGTGTGGGACAATTTCATTGTCATATAATGTGTCTATAAAGAATTTTCTAGGCTCAAAATAGATTCCAAAATAAGGATCAATGTACTTGTAATGGGAGTATATTTGGCTATTTTTATTCTTATGTATTTTATGAAGTGAATCTTTTATAATAATGTACACTAAAGTAGAGATTTTTCTCAACGGTCCACAAGTTCATGACTCAAAATCAATGGTTAAAACATATAATATGAAAAGGTTCCCATAGGTGTACTTGGTATGAAAAAAATATTATTCCTCGTAAGTTTGGTAAAAACATTATCCTAATCAAAAAATGGGAATTTAAAATTTATTAGTCTTGAAAAAAAAATTCATTTCCAAGTTTATGAAAAAAACAAAAAAAAACAAAGTTGATAAAAAATATTTTGACACCCCAAAATGGTTGTACATAATTTGAAAATTTAACAATGAGTAATTGTGTACTATTTAATAGACACCTAGAAATAACAGAATGATGGGGAAAGGGGTTGGATAAAAAGAGTGTTCAAAATAAAATAAAAGTTATAATGAGAGTGGAAGAAGGAAAAATAGAGAAAGAGATGGGGGTAAGAATAAGATAGGTAGATAAAGACAAAGGGAAAGAGCTTCCCCTAGTTTGGATTTAGTGGGTTTTCATCTCTATCCCATGGTGGGTTGGTGGATGTAAATGTGGTTCCTAGGGAATGTGTCATATCTTATAATTAATTAGAAAATATAAATTACCAATAAGAGAATAAAAAAGATAAATCATTATTCATTTCATGAAAAAAAATACAATTTTATAAAAGTAAAAGAAAACATGAGAAAACTCCCAAGAACTATGGAAGTTTTTTCTATAGCTAGATAGTTGTGGTGAGCTACACATAGTCCGATAGAGGCCACTATATTTTCTAATCCCCTGGGTTTCCAGAATAACATCTCACAACTAGAAAAATGGGCTATTGCCAAGGTTCAAAATCGTGGAAATAGGGCCCAAAACCGTGCTCATAGCCTATGGGCACGGTTTTTTCCAACCATGGTCGATATCGATGTGGCAGTAGGGTCTATCCTATGGCCACAATTTTAACCATGGAAATAGGTTGCACATTTCCACGGTTTAAGAAACCGTGGCCATCGGTGTCTCTGTTGTCAACTGTGGCAGTTGACATTTGGCCACGGTTTTAATCGTGGCAATAGGTAGCCTATTGCGATGGTTTTAACCATTGATATATCCCTAGAAAACCTTGGAAATTTGTGGCCTATTTACACGGTTAAAATTGTGGCTATAGCTGTAAAAACCCATGGAAATAGCCTAAAAATAATGTGTGTCTAGCCAGATTTGATCCCAGCACCTTCCTTTCACGTTCCAGCGACCTAACCACTACACCACTAAGACTTTTGTGTATATACATACATAATATGATATATATATTATTAAAACCATGGAAGTATCCTAAAAACCATGGAAATAGTTCTTCCTGCCATTTTTTGGTGTGAAATTTTTTCTCCAACTCAAGGGTGGGAGACCTATAGCCACGGTTTTAAAACTGTGTCTATAGTTCGATGGTCGTAGGTTGTTTTTCTAGTAGTGTCTCATTTAGGAGGCTCTATTGATTATTTCATAATTTCTTCACTTCATTTTTTATTCTTTAAATTCAATGGGGTAGAAAGATAATGTGGGAATCCTCCATTTTTTCTTCTACTTGAAGAATGATGCAATCCAATGAGTGTTTTTTATGCCTATACATTCAGGAAGAAACTTAAATTTTTATGATTTATTTATGTTTGGTTCAAAAAATATGAAATTATAGTATGAAATCACATATTTTTTAACATTTTTTCCATAGACTTATTATGCGGAATTATGAGGATCAAAGGGGACAAGAGATTCTATATTTTTCTCATGAACATTTATATCAATGTTTTTTCCAAATAATAGACAATTTAAACCCCACTAATGGTCACTTTATTAATTAGGGATCAAATCTTAATAAAATCCCTCCCACTAGTACAATAAAAACACATTTTATTAGGGTTCACCTCACATATAAAATCATTTTACAAATCATGGATATGAAACGATGAATATTGGATAATATGTTTTGAATCATTAATTGAGCTTACTTGTTCATTTTCAAAATTATGATCCATGTTTGAGAATTGGAGATCAAAATTGAGATGTGATTCCAAATATTTTTCAATATCCTTTATATTGATGAACATTACATGTGAATGGTCAACATCAATATCTCTATTTTTGACTTAGTTCATGAGGATGAAAAGCTCACAATATCCATTAACATTAGAAGTAGAATCACATGAGGGATCAGGGGTCAATGTAATATTAGAGAGACTTTAAAAATCATTTATAGAGAATACATATTGATTCTCAAAAGGGTATCATATGGCTTAAAAATACTAAACCTACATAGTATGTCCCCAAATTCTATGGATAAGATGTTATAATGGACATACATTTTGGTTCTAGATTTCACGGGGAAATGTATTCCTAGAATAAATAGAGATTGATAGGAAGTTTTCTCTACTTACATGTCAAAGTCATAAAAAACATCTAGTAATATATGATAATTGATCTGTACAAGGACATCCTTGATTATCCCCACACTACTAGAAGTCCTTTGATTGGATAACTAGATTACAACATCCATTGGGATCAAGGGACCTAGACCAAGGTATGAGATTATGGACTTGGGAATGAAATTTATTAAAGATACTAAATCTCTGAGTGTATCATCAAATTTGAAACTCCCTATTTGGAATAGGGAACTAAATGTACATTGATATTTACACTTCATGGGAATGGATTTTGGGTTTAAAAATTATCAATGGTCTTAAGTTTTCTATTACGAGTTCACAATTCCATAAGAAACATTATGTACATAGGTATTTATTTGATTTAATATAAGTGGGGAATGTTGGAATCAATATGTATAATCATGTTAATCATTTTAGAATCTGGAACAAAGAGATTATTAAGAATTTAAATTTTTTGGGGAAAGGGAATGGAGTTCCTTAGATTAATGGAATGAGTTGATGGAGGCTTAAAGTTCCTTTTCATTCTTTTTGTTTCCTTATATTTCAAGATCAAAATTAGAAGGGGATTTTTTGGATTCATCATGAGTCATACAATTATTCATTCCTGGTCTATGTGAAATTTCACTTACATTACCCTTGAGGTTTGGAAATGCTTGAGCTGGGAGTTGGAAGGAATTGATTATTTTATTCTGGATGAGGTGGGATGTAGGTTGTATAGTTTGGGATTCAATGATTTTGAGGCTAGAAGATGTGAAGGAAGAAATATCTTCCACAATGCATTCCCTTGGGTTCTTAGAAGAATATTTGTGTCCCACAATGGGGTTTCCTTGATTTTGGTTCATGGTAAATCGATTATATTGGGATGGGAATTGAGAAGTATCATTAGGATTATGTAATCTAGGAGGAGCATGATGATGATTTCTCAATTGAGGATGAGGTAACAAAGAATATGGTTGTTGGAAGTTACCACAACCAAGACCATATTAGACTTGGTTTGTATTTTTTGGAGGAAATTGAGGTGGATGAGAGTCATGATTTTCATACCTCAAGATATGTTTATTGATAAAAGATAAGGGATCATAGTGGCGTTGGGTAGAGTTTTTAATGAACTGGCCTGATTCTAGTGTTATGGTGTTATGTTGAGTATAAGTTTCATGTGTACCATTATAGAAGAATCAGATGGATAATCCTAAAGTTGTTTACATATGCTGATTGAATGGGATAATTATCCATAAGTTTAATAATTATTTATAGGCCCAGGGAACAAATATTATTGAGAAGAGGAGGTTAGGGATTTGTTAAACACTTATAGTTTTCACACAAGTCCTTTAAATTCATTCATCTTATTAGGTTCTATGGATCGATTCTCTTGGAATTTTTTTCTGGGGAATGTTCTCATGTACGTAATTTTTTTCGTATTTGTTGTCATGTTACTTATGAAATGTCATGTAGCTACTAGGATTTTATCAATAAGAGTAAAACAAACTGTAGCATCTATGATTGTACTCTCTATATCCAAAAACCCCTAATAGAAGTATTGGATGAAGAGTTGGTATAGAATTTGGGAGTGTGGGAATGTTACCATAATATTTAGGAACCTCTCCTAGTACTCATACAGTGATTCATTAGGGAAATGAGGAATACCACTTATTTCATTTCAGACATATACAGCTCAACAAATAGGGAATAATTTATCTAGGAAGATTCACTTCATGTCATTATAGGTGGTTATGAAACCAAAAGGGGTGTAATATAGCCATTACTTGGTGGAGTCAGATAGGGAGAAATGGAATACTCAATGCTTTTTTTCTTCAGAAAACACTTGAGGACTCGTGGTAGAGAACACTGCTTGGAAATCTCTATGGTGAGGATGTGGATCGTCACCAGCTAGCCCATGGAAATGAGGTAGAAGATGAATCAAATTCAATGGTGAGGATGTGGATCCTCACATTCTAACCTGTGGAAATGATGCAGAAGAAGAATCAAGCCTGATTTATGTTTGAAATGATCCTCAATGAGTATTCAGGGGTAGCAAGTTCTTTTATGGTTTTCTCCCTAATATTGGTCATATCTAGAACAATTTGATGGGCAATAAATGAGTATTAATAGTTTTTATTATCCCCAATGTTCCTCCTAATTTGAGAATGTGTTCAAATTATTTTTAATTAAAACAAAACTGAAGGATTTTTAAGAGGCTAAAATTAATTCAAATTAAATATAGATGGTTGAGTAAGGTAGGATTTTCATTTTTTTTATGAATTTTTGGGGAATTCAGGTATTCTTTCTGTTTTTTCTTCTGTTTATGATTTTTATGGGAAGGCAAGTTCTTCATTGTGTTTTTATATTTTTTGTTTAATTTATTAAATTTTATATTATTTTTTACAAAAGAATAAACCTATCCACCACTAGTTACACCATCCCTAAAAATAGTTCCATTTTAAACATGGATGGTTGTTGTCTATTGATCATTCAAAGGTCTGGTTCTCTGCTAATACTTATAGTGGCACTCTGGTCTAATCCTAAGGGATGGTACTTTTTATATAAATTTATTTTTTAGTTATATTTTTAATGGGGATTTTTCCATAACACTCAATGATTTTATTGTATGTGTCTTTTTAAATTTAATTTCTTCGATTACATACATTTCACACAACACCATGCTTAAATGAAAAATGATATATAATTAAATATCATTATTTTAAAATGACCATTTTATAATAGATGTTAAATTAAAAGGAATGAAGAGTATTATCCAAATTATGGAATTTATATAGATTTAATCAAAAAGCATTACATTCAATGAACTTATTTTATAGGCATATGATAGATAATGAATTCAATTTTAAGGAATAAACGACAATATTTTTCTAAAGGTGTTTTTATAATATTTTAAATTGACACCTATTTTTATACAAAATTTTGAATCTTTTATAAATTAAATTAACCAAAATAAACATTATTTTTAAAATTGAAAATGTCAAAATAAGTATAGCATGATTTGTTTTGTATTTTTCTGAAAATATTATTTTTCCACTAAATGGTGAAAAATCCATATTTTTATAAAATTTTCATTCTCATTATATTAATAGTCTATTTATGATCTGAATTGTATCGTACCCTATGAATTTTTATATAAAAATTATTTATCTTTTGAATCAAAACATAATATATTCATATTATGGAATAAGTAAACAAATTTTTAAAAAATGATAAATTAAATTTTGGCATTTTTGTGAAACATAAATGTTTATTTCTTATTTAATAATTAAAATAGTTATTTAAAATAAAATAAAATTTATTTAAATATATTATTAAATTATTAATTTTTTACTTATTAAATTTTTATGATAACTTAATTAATTTTTTAAAGTGTCATAAATTTAGATATAATATTAAAAGTTGTATTTTTTTGAGAAAATGTTGATTTTAATTTAACATTATATTTCTCATATTTAGAAATATTATTTTCCCAAAATGGAGTTACCTTTTTTATTATACACATTGAAAAACTCTTAGGGTTATTTTTTTTTTATTTTTCAAATATTGCGGATTTTTTAATGAATATTGAAATAAGGTAATTTGTAGTATTTAAATTTTTAAACCAAATAAATGAATTAAATCTTCACGCATGATGTAATAAACCATAAGTTCTAACTCACATGACCTGCTTACTATATTTGGTCAAAATAATCAACTATATTTCTTGTCTTGATCCAAAATAACAAAATAATTAATATAATAATAAAAAAACACCCCTCTCCTCCACTATAAATACCACCCCTTCTCCTCGCACCTCTAAATCCTTGATGTTTTCTTATATTCATCCCATATAATCCCCCAAAATTCTCCACAAAATTATGTTCTTTCTTGTATCACCTACATTATCATTTTAAATTTCTTTAAGGGGGATCTCAGTGAGAGGAATTCAATAGGTAAAATCCGCATTCATTCATTTAATATTCATCCAATTTCTTTTCTTTTCTTATCCAATCCTTAAATCCTCTTTTCAAACATGAATTATAACTCTTGTATCTAATATATAAAATAATTTTATTTTTATTATCATATAGTGACCATTAATTTTTTTATCTTCCAATTTTTAATTGAAAAATGAAAACATCGTTCCTGATGTGTCGATTTACTGCCCACATGGATGATGGGTTTTTGTTTTTTAATGCAGCCTTCATGAATAGTAATAAACCCGTTTTTATGGTCAAAAAAACTTTAATAAATTTAATTAATATTATTTAATGTTCTATAACTAGTATGTATACATTATATTAATTCATAAGACAGAACTAGTTCATGATAATAATAAAAACCAAATTAATCTAAATGGATATCATTATTGCTTTATCTAATGAATCATCCTTATATATAGATAGAAAATGACATATAATCCCATTAAATATCATAAATTTTCATTAAATACCTAAAATTTCAATTCTAGATAACTATTTATATTTTACATGATCTTTCGTACATGAATAAAAGTGAACCAATCATGAAAACCTAGGAAACGAACACTCCCAAATGACAAAATTGAATATTATGACACGTAAAAGGGATATAAATATACATAATAAAATTTTCATAAATGAAATAAATATTTTATAAGATCTTAATTAATTTATTAATGAATTTAATTTCATTATCTAGGATGTTATGTACAAGTCCAGATTGCTTTCAAACATAAGGTAAGGGTTTCTCCCCCAACATTCATTTATTTCATTCGGGTTACACGTTCTCTCTCTTTATACCCCTATGTAATTTTGATTTCATTTTATATAAATATTAGAAATTAATTTTATATATTACCAACTAATTTATCCAGATCATTTCATATTTATTTTATGGGTAAGTACATGTTTTATAAGGTTTCCATCTCAGTTCTTCCTGATAAGCAAGACTGATTTTATGGAACCATCCCAATTTCTTAAACATTTTCTAGAACACTGCATAATCTATTATAATACACCAATATAATTCTGAAATATCTATTTTCATCATGAAAAAATATCTTAAATATTTTGGTGTTTTATTTAAACAATTAATAATTTTTCCTCATTAAGGACTTTAATATTTTCCCTTGAACTATACTAAAGTGGCCACTACTACGATTTTTTTAAATTCTTTTTACACAATTTCACATATATTGGACATAATTTAAACCTAAAACATAATTTATTTTTTATTTTCATTTTATTCTTATTATTTACATGTTTATAATATGATTTTATGACAAATACAAATTATTTTTCAAAATAATTATTCTTTACAAAAGGAAAAAGTTATTTCCCTTTTTAATTACTTAATGATTTTATTAGAGTTTTTAAATATATTTCATCACCCTCTATGGTATATTATTCATTATTGAAATTTAAATCACATGTTACCATCTAACATATTTTATTGAATGGATTATGATTATTCACTATGTTGATATCATTCTCTATATTACTCAAGATGGTTGCTGATTAAGTTTATTGTTTGAGGAATGTTATTGACCTTTTATATGCTATTTTAAATATAAATGCATATGATTATTATTATTCAAACTTCTCATATGTTTAATTCACTAGATATATTATGTGATGGGGGCCTTTATATCCCCTTCATGCATCAATAGGTTTCATGTGACAAACTAGACTATGTTTTTACCCATTTATGTACGGTGTCTTGTAAAAAGCCACGATGGTATGTTTATGATGTCTGAATTGTGATTTATCCCATTTCAATATTAGTAATTGATAATACATGTGATTTTTTGACATGTATAATATCCATGATTAAGTTTTATTCACATATGATTGTTTATGAGGCATTATTTCTATAATCTTGTATTCCTTCCATATTTTGTTCACTTTTATGTATTAATGATATGTGTTGTTAGAAATTCACCTTGCCTTATTGTTTCTATTTATAAGTTATATTGTATTTCATAACCTTACTGATCATCTAAGATCACCAATTCTTTATGTTTTTTTTTTCCCTAGGTTGTGAAAATGTATATTATTAATTACCTATGGGGACAATCTAGGAGTTTATGGGTGTTTCAAAATGATTTTCTATGTTGTTTTCATTTCATGTTTTAATGTAATATTTATGTGTGTATCTTTTTTTCTAATTCTACTAACCTATTTGTCCCTTTGGGATGAGAAAACATGTTCATAGTACTAATGTAACTAAGGCATTATTTCCAAGATGTTGGGGTTATGGTGTTTACTATTGGTATTAGATAATGTTTAGTAGAATCCTTGGAAACATTATTTATAAAATATTTATTATAGAACATAACCCTAAGGATGAATTTGTGGATAATCATAAAAAGAACATATTATAATTTTGGAATGGTAGAGTATATGTGGGTATTATCAGAAATACATCCATGTATATATATTTTATGTGGATGTGCTTCTTGCTCATATTTACCTAGGGGTAATCACTCTAACATGGTGTGTCAGGTCTAACTCAGTTCAACTTGGTACATTACAATGCACCTTACTATGCACCATGTTTGAATCTCAGAGCGGATATTCTTAGGATAATTCAAATTTTATTTACATACCATTATGGAGGATTTAAAAGTAAATATATCCCCAAAGATACCATGTTTATGATTTTGAGATTATCTATGCGTAAATATTCACTTTATGTTAAGTGTGTTGCTATTTTTAAATTATTCACTATGATTAATAACCTAATTGAGTATATTCTATTATTTAAAAATGGTGTCTAGTGTAAGGAATGAAAATTTATCAACATGTGTATCTCATGTCGACATTTCTCTCTTATTCAAGATAGTGCTGTTGGGGTTGGAGATACAACTAGATCTAAACAACATATAAAGATATTTGTATAACTAAATTAGGTTATGACCAATAATATTATTCATATGGACCATCCTAATCCAAATTGTGATGTAACAATGTTAAATTTCTTCATGAGACAACAATCTCCATCACTCAATGGGACTACAAACCCATCGGTTGTAGAGTAGAGGATAAGTTCCTCAGAGAAGATATTTATAGCATTGAAAAGTAACGAAAGAGGAAAGGTTATCATGGATGCTTATCGCCTATCAGTAGATGAAGATCAATGGAGTTTATTAATTAAAAACACCAATAAGAAGGATGAAATAAAAAACATGAAATAGATGGATTGTAAGTAACTTTTCTTGGAAAAATATTTCCCTTGTGAACAAGGAGTAGATATAGAGAGACAATTATAGAATCTAAGGAAAACGAGGAGGAGAATGTTGTTGTGTATGAAGCGAATTTTACAAGGTTATCAAAGATGGCAGCGTATTACATACCCAATCCAAAGAGAAATATTAATCAATTCATTGATGGTATAAAACCATTCATCTAAAGGGAACTAGTCTCCCAAAATCCCCAATCATACGAGGATATAGTATCATGTCCTATCAAGATTGAGAAAGAATAATCTATGTCTCATGAATTTAAGGGAAATAAATAATGTAAGAGAAAAGTATAGAAAGAGATTAATATATAGAAAAGTGAAATATAGATTTTCCCACATGTGAGAATTGGGGGAATAAACAACTCAGCACTTGCCTAAAGGGAATGGGATTTTGTTACAAGTGTGTAGATAATGATCACTAGGATCATCAAGGTAAGGGAATGAAAGATACTATAAAAGTGAAATGTTTCAATTGTAAGAAAATAGGGAACTGCTCAAATGAATCTCCCAAACATAAATGAAATATAGCTCAAAAAAAGGTATCAAGGTTAAGTTTATTCTATTACTATAGTTGAAGTAGACATATTAATGTATTTTTTCTTTTATATTTAATAATTTTGTTATGATATTATAGTTATAATATTCAAGAGATGTACACAGCTTCTACTGTAGTAATTTTTCTTTATGGATTTTAAAGCATTAATATTTTCATAAAGTTTTAAAGTATATTAAGATATATAAAATTTATTATGTGACAATAAGAGCTGGATTATTTGGGGTATCTTATGGAAAGTTGTTTTTGGAAATTTAGTGACCATCCTTCTTAATGATTTATCATTGATTTTTGGTAGACATATTCTTGAAGAGTCTTATAGTTAACTACTTATGGAATAGACTAAAGATATTATTGATTAGGATTAAAGATTGATTTATCATATTGGGTAACATGTTCTATCCTTTTTGGTTTTGGTAAACATTTAATGGCCTTAGGAAATACTTATGGATCAATTGATCAAATGATTCAGAAAATAAATCATCTTGAATATCCAATATTTGGTTTAAGAAATGAAGAAGAGGTAGATCAAATCACAACCAAAGGATGAGATTATGAAATGAAAAGTAGTCATATAAGTTTTTTTACTAATGTTCTAATATGAATATTAAAAATAATCCCTTAACTCAAGGAAAAATATTTTCGAAAAAAAACATAATCATTTACTTTTCTTTGTGAGAAATAAACTTCCATTAAACTAATTAGAAGATTTATGGTTTCGTAATAGTTAATGTTCCAATGATCATGTTCTATATTTCTCTCCAATAGAACTTTATAGTTATATTTTTCTTTTATGTCCATTAATATTACATTCCTATAATTATATCCTACCTAAAATCCTAGTTTTTTGGTGACCTTTTCATTTCTCTTTCACTATTATTAAGAGTATATTTTTCTAACCCTATTTCTAATGTTGGTTTCCCAAAAATTTATTTCTTACTATTAACCTATGATTTTTAAGTACAATCTCAAATTGTTTGGATGAATTTTATTGAAGTTGGGGAGAATGTATCACCCCAAGATTTTATTTTATGTATATTTTTAAAATTAGTTTCTTCGACAGCATATATTTCACATGACCCCGAAAATAAATGAACAATTAAATATATCTATTTTAAAGTGACCATTATAAGATTATCTTTAAATTGGAGGGAATGAATAGTATTAACAAAATTATGAAATTTAAATATATTTAGTGAATTTTTATATATTCATCCAAATTATTTTATAGGAAAAATATAGAGAATGAATCTAATTTTACACATTAAAATGCTATAATCTTTAAAATTATTTTTCAACCTTTAATTGGTGCACCTATTTTTATAATAATTTTTTACACTTTTGTAAATTCTCTTGAAAAAAATATCGTTCATTTTTAAAATCATAATGTAAATAAATTATGTTAGGTGGAAATTCTGGTTTTTTAGAAAATATTTATTTTCCAATGAATAGTTAAAAATCCCAATTTTTATAAAAAATTTTAATTGTTATATTAATATTCTTTTTTTTATTTGAATAAAAACCTCCCTTATTAAATTATACAAAAAAATTATATATCTAATGAATGAAAATATAATATATTTATATCATTGAACAAGTAGATAAATGTTTTAAAATGATAAATTAAGTATTGGTATTTTTTTATACGTAAATGTTTATTCCAAATATTATAATTAAAATAATTATTTGAAAGAAAATTTATTTATATAAATAGATTCATAAATCATTTTTTTATTATCTTATGATTATAATATACTTTTATTAGACCTTACTTAATTTTAGAAAGTCTGAGAAAATCAGTAATAATATTAAAATTGGTATTTTTGAAGTAAATGATGATTTTAATTAAAAATTAAATTTCTCATATTTATAAAATTATTTTTATTAATTGAGTACATTATTTAATTTTAACATTCATAAAATGTTAGTTTTAATATATTATATTTTTTTAAAATAGATGATTTTTATGAATAGTGAAATATAATAATTTAACATATCTAATATTTTAATCCAAATACACGAATTAAAGCAACATAAATGATGTAATAAACCATTATTTAAAACTCAAATGCAATAATTACTATATTTAGTCATATGAATCCGTAATATTTCTTGTAATGCGAGAAAATTATAAAAAACACCCCCTCATCTACTATAAAAACCACCGATCACAACCCCATCTCCTCACACCTCCAAAGCCTTGATGCTTCCTTATATACTATCTATTTACACTGGAAATTGTATTACCTATATTCTTGTCTTTATGGTCTCACCCAATTTACCATTTCAAAGTTAATTAAGGAGGTTCTCATGGAGAGGAATTCAATAGGTAAAATCTCATTTTGTTTTTTTAATTTTCTATCATTTTTTCTCTTCTTATCCTTTCTTTATCTACTCTATATAAACATTAATCATAACTAAATTATCTTATATATACATTAATTTTATTATAATAAAATTATTTCCACCTTAAAATCTTTTCTCTTCCCATTTTTATTCAAAAAATGAAGATATCATCCATGAGGTTTCAATTTACCACCTCCAGGATGATGAGTTTCTATTTTTGAATTCAACATTCAAGTATGGTCATAAAAAAAATTTTATGGTTAAAAAATACATTAATATATGTAATAAATCTTATTTAATGTTCTAGAACTAATATATATACATAATATTAGTTCATTAGACAAAACAAGTTTGTGATGATCGAAAAAATGCCATAATAATTTAAATGATTATCATTAATGTTTAATCTAATGAATCATCCTCATATCTAGAAAAAATGATACATAAGACTATTAAATAACACGTAATATAATTAATTACATAAATTCTAGATAACTATTTCTATTTTACATGATATTTTTTACATGTATACTAGTGAACCAATCATGGAAACAAAGGTAATGAACATCCCCATATAATGAAATTAAATTGTATAACTCACCAAAAACGTAATAAATTTACTTACTAAAATTAAAATAAATAAAATACATGTTTAATATGTTTTAAATTAATTTATAATGAATCTAATTTTATTATCCAATATATTAATTAAAATTGTGCAACGCTTTCGAACATATGATAATGATTTCTTCCCAAACATTCATATTTTCAATCGGGTTACACTTTATCCCTCTCTATACTGTAAAGACCCGTAAATTTCAAGGAAATTTTTTTCTTAATTTTCTTTGAAATTTTACAAGAGCGTAGTTTCTGACAACACCTGATTCCGAGGCCCGGTGTGCCCGGAATCATTTTCCGAAGTTTGGCTCGGGTACATTCAGTGAACGGACGAGCGGGTTTTTCTAACTTTTGAACCGGTGCCCGGAATCAAATTCTGAGGGCACCGATGAAATCGCATCGCCGATATTCGCTTAGAAACGCCTCTTCCGGAGTTGCGTTTTCTCGGGTGTGGTTTTTAATTTTCGGGCTTAAAGTTAAGAAATAAAATAATTTTTCGACAACTTTATTTTATTTCACTTAAGCCACTTGGAAGCCACTTGAAGCCACTTAAAAGCGGCTTAAACTAAGTTGATCTGGATAGGATGCTATCCAGAAATATCCTACCCTCTTGGTAGGATATTTTTGAGGTGGGGACCGCACGAGCCCCGCCGTTTCTTTCCGCTAAGTAACGCACCCGTGAAAACCCGTCATTATGAATGTCAACTGACGCGTTTTCTTAATTTCTTAATAGACCATTTAATTGGGCGGTTTATTTCATAAATTAAATGAGTTGTTTCTTTCGCTGAATTAATTCAACGAATTGATGGGTCATTACTTACCCTTTTTCGTGTGTTGGCATAATAATAAAATAAGACCAACCAGTCTTTTGAAAGTCTACTCGTTGTGAGAGGATCCTTGAACCTTCATCCTTCTTCGCGAAGAACGCGAAGAACGCAAAGAACGTGAAGAATGCGAAGAACGCGAAGAACGCCCTCATCCGTGGAAATCGACGATGCTCTAATCCGAGACGTTCTTCCCCGCCCCGATCTCCGATCACCAACCGTTTGAGGTGAGTGATTTCGGGTTTCTTCTAAAAGTTCTTTGTGGTTTAAAACGAAACACGGATTTAATTATTTTATAATGAAAATCTATTGTTTCTTGGTCCGTCGAGTTCGTCGACGCTACGCCGGATTCTGCGACGACACGATGCCCTTCCGCGACGATGCGACGATCTCCACCTTCCGCGACGAGCAATTCCGCGAAAAACGCTCGCGAGCGACGACTACGAGGTAGGGAATTTATTTTTGGATTTACCCCTTTTTATTATTCCCGTAAATGTTTCTTTAAAAAGTTAAAGAACCGGATTTGAGAACAATTTTAATTTATTAAAATTGTTGTTTCCTGTGTGGGATAAAAATTCTCTCGTTGTTTATATCTAATGTGGAGGGTGCGGGCCAAACGAACAAGGCCCGACGACCCTCCGTCGTTCTTCGTTTTGTCCGGATTTGATGGGAGACAACGGAACGTGCCGCAACGGATGTTTGATGGTTCCGCAGTGAAGAACGAGTCCCGGGAGGAGCAACGGTCTAGACGGGAAGAAAATCGGGCCACCGGAGCGACTCCGACGGCCCGAGGAAGCCGGCGGCGGTGCGGGTCGCCGGCACGGCGGCGCCGGCGCCCGGAGGCGGCGGCGCCCGGTGCGCCGCCGGACGAGACCGCCGCGGCACCGGCCGCAGCGGCAGCGCTTGCGGGACGCGGCTGAAGCCGCGTCCAGCCACCAGGGAGACACCCCGCGGTTGTCGTGGGGGTGTCACGCGGGGGCGGCGGCTCCCCCCACGTCACTCGGGACGCGGCTTCAGCCGCGTCCGGTTGTCTGGCCGACACCCTGCGGGTGCCGCGGGGGTGTCACGCGGGACGGCGGCTCCCCCCGCGTCGGCCGCTCGGCCGCAAGGCCGAGCCGAGCCGGGCTGGCCAAGCCAGGCCGGTCCGACCGGCCGGGCCGCGCCCTGGCCAGGCCAGACCGGGTCCGACCAGGTTCGGCCAACCCAGGGGGGGCGGGCCGGGTCGGCCCGGGCCCGTACCCCCCGTCTTCGGACAGTTTTCGTTCAAACGCCCGTAACATGAGCTACGGGCCTCCAAACGACGCGCCGTCAGCGGCTACGCGATCCTTGGATCGAGACGGTCGTTTCGGTATATCGCACTGAATTTTTTGGAATACATTGAGTTCGGCCGGGTTGGTTCGTACACGAAACCAACCGGGCCTTCGGAGCGGAAACGCTCATATCTTGAGCTACGGACGTCCGATTGACGTGCCGTCAGCTTTGTTGAATTCCTCTAAGTGAGACGGATCTTCTGGCATACTCCGTCCGAGGTTTGGACGTAGGTGGAGTACGTTCGGGTTGGTTTTGCCTTAAAAACCAACCGGGCCCCTGGGACGAAAAAGCCAATAACTCTCAGACCGGGCGTCCGATCGACGCGCCGTCTGCGACGTTGAGTTCCTGTTGCCGATACGGAACTTTTGGATACATCAACTTCGGACTTTGAGTCAGTTGATGTATCAACCTCTCGGCTCGTGGAGCGGACCCTCCCGAACGAGCTTGCTGTGTGCGGGAACCCTAGTGCTGGCTGCGACTGCTACTTTGACAGCGACGACCGTGCAGAGATCCTCAGTGGACTGCGGCGACGACCGTGCAGAGATCCTCAGTGGACTGCGCCGACGACTGTGCAGAGATCCTCAGTGGACTACGATGACTACAGCACTCAGCGATCCTACGTGGATCAGTGCTACAGGTCCTGTGTGGGCCCGATCCTGTGTGGGTCCGATCTTGTGTGGGTCAGCGCTCAGCGGTTCTGTGTGAGCCAGCGCCTACAGGTCCTGTGTGGGCCTGATCCTGTGTGGGTCATTGCGGGGTTTAGTTACCTATCGATCCTTCGTGGGTCCGACGACTTAGATGGATCAGTGATCATCTTTATCGTCATCCGAAGAAGTATACCTGTGTTGAGCTATCCTGTGTGGATTTACTGTTTCCTCTCCTTTGTGGATTGTGTTGAGATATCCTATGTGGATTTATTGTTTCCTCTCCTTTGTGGATTGTGTTGATCTATCCTGTGTGGATTTACTGTTTCCTCTCCTTTGTGGATTGTGTTGAGCTATCCTGTGTGGATTTACTGTTTCCTCTTCTTTGTGGATTGTGTTGAGCTATCTTGTGTGGATTTACTGTTTCCTCTCCTTTGTGGATTGTGTTGAGCTATCCTGTGTGGATTTACTGTTTACTCTCCTTTGTGGATTGTGTTGAGCTATCCTGTGTGGGTATATGTTTTGCTTTCCTGTGTGGACTGGGTTGTGCTTGGGCTCGGACGTTGGAGCCGAACGGGAATTGATGACTTAGGTATATGTATGGGCATATACCTAAGCCATGTCAGATGTTACTTCGTGATTGTATCTTTCCTTTGTGGATTTCGGGAGACCTTCGGGGGTCTCGGGGTCCCTACTGAGTAGCTTATACTCACCCCTGAACGGGCTATGCCCGCACTTCGTGGTGTTGGTTGCAGACGACGGACAGCGCTGATCGTGGTGGAGGCGTGTGGAGTAGGACGGTACCTGGAGGTGGACCACTGGGCGGGACGTACTCGGAGCGGTCAGGTGGACCTGAGGAGCAGTGGAGGCTATCTGTACCCACCCTTCAGGTGGGACTTCCAGAGGACGGCTCGACGATGCGGCTTTTCCTTTCAGTTGCTGTTTTTCCTTTCAGTTGTACTTTACAGTTGGGCTTGTATTTCCAGCCCCTTTTACTTTCAGCACATCTTGTACCATTTTTACTTAGTGTTTACTTTTCCGTTTGCTTACTCTGTGGTGCTTGTTTACTTTTCAAAGGCAATGCCTTCCCCTTTTGTTGGGATTTACGCCTTGGGGCTAGTCGCCAGCCCCTGGCCTATGGAAGGCGGGCTTGGGGTAGTCACGGCACGGGCCCCGAGGACGGGTCGTGACAGATTGGTATCAGAGGTGGTCGGTTCTACCGCAGACTCTGATCTTTCTTCTATGTGAAGCAATAGTGTTTAGCGTATTGAGTGTGGTTATCAGTCCAGGGAGTCCAGTGTTGGTGCAGCGGCCGACGTATCCGTACACCAGGACCCTGACTTCTGATTTCCGACTTAATGCACGAAAACATTGATTGCATGTGTGTTTCAAGTTTTCTTTGTGATTACTTGTGTCAGCTCACCAGGTATACTGTTCTGACCGTGGTGCACTTGTTTCCTTTTCAGGATGGCCCCACGACGGTAGCCAGCTAGGGTTCCGAGAGTAGAGCGCGACGACAGCCCTCCGAGCGACGAGGCCTCGGTACAGGGCCCGTTGACAATAGAGGCACCGGCGGTACCATTACCCGTCGAGCCCCCGATACTTCCAGCGCCGATCGCTGATGATGCACGATTCCTCGGAGCTCTGCACGAGTTCCAGTGCCAGCGACCACCCAGGTTTCATGGGGAAACGGACCCCCAGGCAGCCGAGGACTGGCTGGAGGTGGTCGTCCGAGTTTTCAGGCTAGTGAGGACACCAGCAGACCTCATGGTGATCCTCGTGGCGAGCCTACTGCATGCAGCAGCAGGACGATGGTGGAGTCTCATGCTCCAGGTACACGATGAGGCCTCCCTCATCTGGACGGACTTCGAGAGCCTCTTCCACTCAGAGTTCGTCCCGGCCACCCTCCGTGCGGTGCGCATCTAGGAGCTTCTTCAGCTGCGGCAGGGCAGCTTGACGGTCGCCCAGTACGCGGCGAGGTTCACCGATCTTTATTGCTACTCGACAGACATGGTGCGGGACCCCTTCTTCCAGGCCCGGACCTTCGAGCAGGGATTGAGACACGAGATCAGGGCATCACTGATCTCCCTCAGCATCCCGACCCAGGCAGGAGTGCTAGAGCGAGCCCTTCTGATCGAGAGCTTCCTGGCTGAGTCCACAGCGAGACCTACCGCAGGGCGGCAGGTAGCGGAGTCTTCGGCAGCAGGTAGCCGACGGATGACTCAGGGTTCCAGGCAGACCAGGCCTTCCGGCAGACGACCTCGGGATAGTGGCTCAGCAGTGCGGGGCACACAGCGTGGAGCCAGCCTTCCGAGAGGCAGACAGTGCTACTCGTGCGGCGGGTAGGGCCACATGGCTCGTGACTGCCCGACCCGCCGTACCGAGGAGCAGCAGACGGTGGAGGGGCCACCCAGGCAGAGGCAGATGGTCGACCGTGGCGGTCCGCAGGGAGGAGACGGACGAGGTAGAGGAGCTGGTCGAGCAGCCGGTGGTGGGAGACGCTTTGAGGCTCTACCACCACCACCACCAGGAGGCTCGCCCCGACCACAGAGAGCTGGCGGGCAGAGACAGGCACAGCTCCGGGCAGCATAGGCCTATGACCACGGCGTGCCAGAGATGATTCGAGGTACGATCTGTGTCTATTCCACCCTTGCTGCAGTTCTTATAGACACAGGAGCAAGTCACTCTTTCATAGCCACTACCCTTGTTCGGAGCTCGAAGATTCCGACAGAGCTGTTGGCTCGATCCTTACGGCTAGAGACTCCTACGGGAGCAGACTCGACGATTACGCACTAGTGTCGGCAGTGTGAGCTTACTCTAGGAGGCGAGAGCTTCAGCTGGGATCTTCTTGTAGCAGCGTCGAGGCCTTACGATGTCATCTTGGGCATGGATTGGTTATCTACGGTCCATGCATAGATTGACTGCACTAGGCGCAAGGTGCGATGTGTGCGCACCGACGGGAGCAGGTTCACCTTCACCGGCGAGAAGGGAGCCTTAGCAGCACAGGATGGACTCACGCAGAGGAGAGGACAGCCCATCACTCATCAGTTGGCTAGCCTCATCCTTGGAGCAGTTGACGTGCGGAGTCCCAGTTTTCCTGCCGTGGTGGATTAGTACACGGACGTCTTCCCCGATGACGTTCCAGGGCTACCTCCTCGCAGAGAGGTATACTTTTATATTGATCTGTACCCCGAGACAGCCCCGATATCCACTCCATTGTATCAGATGGCCCCCGCTGAGCTTCGAGAGCTATGGGTACAGTTGGAGGACTTGCAGGGCAAGGGGTTCATCCGACCCAGTGTTTCACCCTGGGCTTCCCCGATTTTGTTCGCCAAGAAGGCGGATGGGAGCTTGTGACTGTGTGTCGATTATCGTCGCCTGAACCAGGTGATAGTGAGGAACAAGTATCCGCTACCCAGGATTGATGATCTCTTCGACCAGCTCAAGGGATCACGGGGGTTCTCAAAGATAGACCTCAGGTCAGGCTATCATCAGCTCAGAGTTCGAGACGAGGATGTGCAGAAGACGGCCTTCAGGGGTCGGTATGGCCACTATGAGTTCTTGGTTATGCCTTTCGGCGTAACCAATGCTCCAGCAGTGTTCATGAGCCTCATGAATAGGATCTTCCATCCATACCTCGATCGATTTGTCGTGGTCTTCATCGACGACATCTTGGTGTACTAGACCACCGAGGAGGAGCACGCCTACCACTTGCGGGTTGTACTAGACACACTCCGGGAGCACCAGCTTTATGGAAAGCTCTCGAAGTGCCAGTTCTGGTTACATGAGGTCCACTTCTTGGGGCACGTCATTTCTGAGGCGGGAGTTGCAGTGGATCCCGCAAAGATCGAGGCAGTGCTAGCTTGGGAGCCACCCAAGAGCGTGACAGAGGTGCGGAGTTTCTTGGGCCTAGCCGGATACTATCGGAGATTTGTGCCAGACTTCTCCAGAGTTGCGGCACCACTCTCAGCGTTGAAGAAGAAGGGGAAACCCTTCGTGTGTTCAGACGGATGTCAGCAGAGCATCCAAGAGCTGAGGCATAGGTTGACCAACGCAACTATCTTGAGGTTTCCTAAGGAGGGAGTTGGATACGTAGTCTACTGCGATGCATCAGGGACCGGACTCGGGTGTGTCCTGATGCAGGAGCGGGCCGTGATTTCCTATGGATCACGTCAGCTGAGGCCTCATGAGCAGTACTACGCTACCCATGACCTGGAGTTAGCAGCAGTGGTCTTCACCCTGAAGACATGGCGGCACTATCTGATGGGCGAGCGCTTTACAGTCTTTTCTGACCACCAGAGTCTCAGGTACATCTTCTCTCAGAAGGACCTGAACCTGAGACAGCGGCGATGGCTCGAGTTCCTCCAGGACTATGACTTTGAGATATTCTATACTCCTGGGAAGGGGAACGTGGTAGCTGATTCCCTCAGCAGGAGGACGGGCATCCAGCTACTTGAGGAGGCGACAGAGCAGCTAGCCGCCTTGCAGATATCCTTCATGGATAGAGACGGAGCAGCCTTCCTTTAGTCTCTCACTGTCTCTCCTCCACTTCTGCAGCGGGTCAGAGAGGCACAGTGTGAGGACGCTGACTGTGAGACACGGCGTGCACAGATATCCTCGGGACAGGCACTTGATGGTTTCTCCCTTGGAGCAGAGCACAACGTCCTTTTCAGAGGACGTACCTTAGTACCAGTCGCTTTACGAGAGGAGGTGCTGAGAGAGTTTCACACTTCTCCTCTGGCGGTACATCCCGGAGTGGCGAAGATGTAACAGGATCTCAGACGACAGCACTGGTGGCCGGGCATGAAGAAGGTTGTGGCAGAGTTCGTTTCACGGTGCCTCACCTGCCAGCAGGTGAAGGCAGAGCATCAGGTACCAGCAGGCTTGGTACAGCCCTTGGAGGTCCCGGAGTGGAAGTGGGACGGGATATCTATGGACTTCGTGACTGGACTTTCACGCACTTCCAGAGGTCACGACTCCATTTGGGTGATTGTTGACTGACTCACCAAGTCGGCACACTTCTTACCCATTAGAGAGCAGGGCTCCGTGGAGAGCTTGGGGCGTCTCTACGTTCAGGAGATTGTACGGCTTCATGGTGTGCCATCGACTATCGTCTCCGATCGGGATGCTCGCTTTACTTCCCGGCTTTGGAAGGGGTTGCAGGAGGCGTTCGGGACGCGGTTACGTCTGAGCACCGCCTTTCACCCTCAGACAGATGGTCAGACGGAGAGGACCATTCAGACTCTCGAGGACATGCTCCGTGCATGTGTCCTCGACTTTGGTCACAGCTGGGAGGACCACCTACCCTTGGTGGAGTTCGCGTACAACAACAGCTACCACTCCACCATCGGGATGGCACCATACGAGGCGTTGTACGCCAGGCCTTGCAGATCTCCTTTGTGCTAGACAGACCCTGGGGAGTCACCACTCGTGGGACCAGAGATGGTCCGGGCCACGACAGAGAAGGTCCAGGTCATCCAGGAGCGGATGAGGACAGCACAAAGCCAGCAGAAGTCATATGCTGACAGGAGGCGGAGGCCACTAGAGTTCGAGGATGGCGACCACGTCTTCTTGCGGGTCTCACCTCGACGTGGTTTGCGGAGATTTGGCCGAGGCGGCAAGTTGTCTCCATGCTTCATCGGACCCTTCTAGGTCCTCAACAGAGTTGGGGAGGTGGCTTATCGCCTGGCTGTGCCACCTCAGTTGCACCGGGTGCACGACGTCTTCCACGTATCTCAGCTGAGGAGATACGTGCACGACCTGACGCACATCATTGACTATGGGGAGCTAGACGTGGATGATGGGGCGACTTTTGCGGAGGTCCCAGTGGAGATAGAGGATCGACGGGAGCGGGTCCTACATGGGAGATCGATTCCTCTTGTGCGCGTCAGATGGAAGCACAGGAACCTCCAGGAGAGCACTTGGGAGCGGGAGGCTCAGATGCGTGCTCAGTACCCACATTTGTTTCCCTAGTTTATGATGTAACTTTACGTGGACGTAAAGCCCTGAGGTGGGAGTAATGTAAAGACCCGTAAATTTCAAGGAAATTTTTTTCCTAATTTTCTTTGGAATTTTACAAGAGTTCAGTTTCTAACGGCACCTGATTCTGAGGCCCGGTGTGCCCGGAATCATTTTCTGAAGTTTGGCTCGGGTACGTTCAGTGAACGGAAGAGTGGGTTTTTCTAACTTTTGAACCGGTTCCCGGAATCGAATTCTGAGGGCACCGATGAAATCGCAGCGCCGGTATTCACTTAGAAACGCCTCTTCCGGAGTTGCGTTTTCTCGGGTGTGGTTTTTAATTTTCGGGCTTAAAGTTAAGAAATAAAATAATTTTTCGACAACTTTATTTTATTTCACTTAAGCCACTTGGAAACCACTTGAAGCCACTTAAAAGCGGCTTAAACTGAGTTAATCTGGATAGGATTCTATCCAGAAATATCCTACCCTCTTGGTAGGATATTTGTGAGGTGGGGCCCGCACGAGCCCCGCCGTTTCTTTCCGCTAAGTAACGCACCCACGAAAACCCGTCATTATGAAAGTCAACTGATGCGTTTTCTTAATTTCTTAACAGACCATTTAATTCGGCGGTTTATTTCATAAATTAAATGTGTTGTTTCTTTCGTTGAATTAATTCAACGAATTGATGGGCCGTTACTTACCCTTTTTCGTGTGTTGGCATAATAATAAAAAAAGACCAACCAGTCTTTTGAAAGTTTACTCATTGTGAGAGGATCCTTGAACCTTCATCCTTCTTCGCGAAGAACGCGAAGAACGCAAATAACGCGAAGAACGCCGTCATCCGCGGAAATCGACGATGCTCTAATCCGAGACGTTCTTCCCCGCCCCGATCTCCGATCACCAACCGTTTGAGGTGAGTGATTTCGGGTTTCTTATAAAAGTTCTTTGTGGTTTAAAACGAAACATGGATTTAATTATTTTATAATTAAAATCTGTTGTTTCTTGGTCCGTCGAGTTCGTCGATGCTATGCCGGATTCTGCGACGACGTGACGCCCTTCCGCGACGATGCGACGATCTCCACCTTCCGCGACGAGCAATTCCGCGAAGAACGCTCGCGAGCGACGACTACGAGGTAGGGAATTTATTTTTGGATTTACCCCTTTTTATTATTCCCGTAAATGTTTCTTTAAAAAGTTAAAGAACCGGATTTGAGAACAATTTTAATTTATTAAAATTGTTTTTTCCTGTGTGGGATAAAAATTCTCCCGTTGTTTATATCTAATGCGGAGGGTGCGGGCCAAACGAACACGGCCCGAAGACCCTCCGTCGTTCTTCGTTTTGTCCAGATTTGACGGGCGACGACGGAACGCGCCGCAACGGATGTTTGATGGTTCTGCAGTGAAGGACGAGTCCCGGGAGGAGCAACGGCACAGACGGGAAGAAAATCGGGCCACCTGAGCGACTCCGGCGGCGGCGCCCGGCTCCCGGAGGCGGCGGCGCCCGGCTCCCGGAGGCGGCGGCGCCCGGCTCCCGGAGGCGGCGGCGCCCGGCTCCCGGAGGCGGCGGCGCCCGGCTCCCGGAGGCGGCGGCGCCCGGCTCCCGGAGGCGGCGGCGCCCGGCTCCCGGAGGCGGCGGCGCCCGGCTCCCGGAGGCGGCGGCGCCCGGCGCGCCGCCGGACAAGACTGTCGCGGCACCGGCCGCGGCGGCGGCGCTCACGGGATTCGGCTGAAGCCGCATCCGGCCACCCGGGAGACACCCCACGGTTGTCGTGGGGGTGTCACGCGGGGGCGGCGGCTCCCCCCGCGTCACTCGGGACGCGGCTTCAGCCACGTCCGGTTGTCTGGCCGACACCCCGCGGGTGCTGCGGGGGTGTCACGTGGGGCGGCGGCTCCCCCCGCGTCGGCCGCTCGGCCGAGCCGAGCCGGGCTGGCCAAGCCAGGCCGGTCCGACCGGCCGGGCCGCGCCCTGGCCGGGTCGGACTGGTTCGGACCGGGTTCGGCCGACCTTGGGGGGGTCGGGCCGGGTCGGCCCGGGCCCGTACCCCCCGTCTTCAGACGGTTTTTGTTCAAACGCCCGTAACTTGTACTACGGGCCTCCGAACGACGGGCCGTCAGCGGCTACGCAATCCTTGGATCGATACGGTCATTTCGGTATATCGCACTCAATGTTTTGGAATACTTTATGTTCGGCCGGGTTGGTTCGTACACGAAACCAACCGGGCCTTCGGAGCGGAAACGCTCATATCTTGAGCTACGGACGTCCGATTGACGTGCCGTCAGCTTCGTTGAATTCCTCTAAGTGAGAAGGATCTTTTGGCATACTCCACCCGAGTTTTGGACATAGGTGGAGTACGGTCGGGTTGGTTTTTCCTTAAAAACCAACCGGTCCCCAGGGACGAAAAAGCCAATAACTCTCAGACCGGGCGTCCGATCGACGCGCCGTCTGCGACGTTGAGTTCCTGTTGCCGATACGGAACTTTTGGATACATCAACTTCGGACTTTGAGTCAGTTGATGTATCAACCTCTCGGCTCGTGGAGCGGACCCTCCCGAACGAGCTTGCTCTGTGCGGGAACCCTAGTGCTGGCTGCGACTGCTACTTCGACAGCAACGACCGTGCAGAGATCCTCAGTGGACTGCAGCGACGACCGTGCAGAGATCCTCAGTGGACTGCGACGACGACTGTGCAGAGATCCTCAGTGGACTGCGACGACTACAGCACTCAGGGATCCTACGTGGATCAGTGCTACAGGTCCTGTGTGGGCCCGATCCTGTGTGGGTCAGCGCTCAGCGGTTCTGTGTGAGCCAGCGCCTACAGGTCCTGTGTGGGCCCGATCCTGTGTGGGTCATTGCAGGGGTTAGTTACCTATCGATCCTTCGTGGGTCCGACGACTTAGATGGATCAGTGATCATCTTTATCATCATCTGAAGAAGTATACCTTTGTTGAGCTATCCTGTGTGGATTTACTATTTCCTCTCCTTTGTGGATTGTGTTGAGCTATCCTGTGTGGATTTACTGTTTCCTCTCCTTTGTGGATTGTGTTGAGCTATCCTGTGTGGATTTACTGTTTCCTCTCCTTTGTGGATTGTGTTGAGATATCCTGTGTGGATTTACTGTTTCCTCTCCTTTTTGGATTGTGTTGAGCTATCCTGTGTGGATTTACTGTCTCCCCTCCTTTGTGGATTGTGTTGAGCTATCCTGTGTGGATTTACTATTTCCTCTCCTTTGTGGATTTTGTTGAGCTATCCTGTGTGGATTTACTGTTTACTCTCCTTTTTGGATTGTGTTGAGCTATCCTGTGTGGGTATACGTTTTTCTTTCCTGTGTGGACTGGGTTGTGCTTGGGCTCGGACGTTGGAGCCGAACGGGAATTGATGACTTAGGTATATGTATGGGCATATACCTAAGCCGTGTCAGATGTTACTTCGTGATTGTATCTTTCCTTTGTGGATTTCGGGAGACCTTCGGGGGTCTCGGGGTCCCTACTGAGTAGCTTATACTCACCCCTGCACGGGCTATGCCCGCACTTCATGGTGTTGGTTGCAGACGACGGACAGCACTGATCGTGGTGGAGGCGTGCGGAGCAGGACGGTACCTGGAGGTGGACCACTGGGCAGGACGTACTCGGAGCGGTCAGGTGGACTTGAGGAGTAGTGGAGGCTATCTGTACCCACCCTTCAGGTGGGACTTCCAGAGGACGGCTCGACGTTGCAGCTTTTCCTTTCAGTTGCTGTTTTTCCTTTCAGTTGTACTTTACAGTTGGGCTTGTATTTCCGGCCCCTTTTACTTTCAGCACAGCTTGTACCATTTTTACTTAGTGTTTAATTTTCCACTTTCTTACTCTGTGGTGCTTGTTTACTTTTCAAAGGCAATGCCTTCCCCTTTTTTTGGGATTTACGCCTTGGTGCTAGTCGCCAGCCCCTGGCCTATGGAAGGCGGGCTTGGGGTAGTCACGGCACGGGCCCCGAGGACGGGTCGTGACATATACCCCTATGTAATTCTTCCTAATTTTTATATACTTCTTATAAATTATTTGTATATATTCCAAAATCCTGTATTTGGATTATTTCATCTTCCTATTATGGGGAAGTACATGGTTTTTAAGGTTCCATTCTAAATTCGTCCTGATAATCAATCCTAATTTAAGGGAACTTCCCAATTTTTTACCCATTTTCATGTACACTTCTAAATATGTTACAATATAGAAATATTTTTATAAAATAGCTCTTCTTATCATGAAAAATATCCTAGATATTCTCTAGTTTTATGTATGTAAATATTTCTTTTTCTTCTTTAAAGGCTCTTTTATATTTTCCCTTAAATCGCATTGAAGTGACCCATTTATAAAGATTACTAAAAAATCTTTTTACAATATTTCACTTTATTTTAACATAATTTATGGAACAAACATAATTTCATTGTTTCTTTCTTTTATATTTTTGAATTTACATGTTTATAATTGGATTATATTAAAGATACCAATGATTTTCCAAAAACACTCTTCATTCTTAAAGGAAAATCGCATTTCTCTCTAGAATTCCTCAATGATTTTATTATAGTATTTTTTTCTATTTCAAAAATATATATTGAATATTATTATTTATTTAAATTGATATGTTATGTTACAGTCTACTATAATTTATTTAATGGTTTATTATTATGTATTATCTTGATACCATTTTAAATATAACTCTGGATAGTTGATGATTATGTTTATTCACTAGGGAAAGTCATTAACATTTAATATGTTATTTTGAATATGAATTTATATAATAATTATGTTTCATTAATTTCATATGAGGAATTCAATTGACTTATTAGGTGACATGCGGGGTCCGCTATGTCCCTTGATGCATCAATAGGTCTCACGAGACAAACTGGACATGTTTTTTACCAATTTATATATGGTGTCTTGGATGAATCCTTAATGGTATGTTTATCATTTTCAGAATTATTCATTCCATCATTATGATATTAATAATTGATAATACAAGTGATTATTATAATAATATAATATCCATTTTTATGTTCTATTCTCATGTAATTATTTATATGTCATTATTTTGATTAGCTTTTATTCCTTCTATGTTATCAAAAAGATTATGTTTTAATGAATTGTGTTGTTAAATATTAATCATGCCTTATTGTTTATCATTATAAATTCAACTTTATTGCTTATCCCTACTGAGCATCTAGTATCACAACATTATTATGTTTTATTTTTTCCCAGGATGCGAAGATGTATATTATGAATGACTTGCATGGGACAATCTAAGAGTTTATGGGTGTTTCCAATGGAGTTTCTATATTGAATTTAATTACAAGTTGTAATGAAATAATTATGTCTTTATCTAGTTTTCTAGGTATAATAAACTCTTCTGTTCTTCAAGACATGGACACTCTTTCATAGTAATAATATAACTATGTAAGCCACCAACTCTGAATAACTGAGATATGGGTCTTTACATTGTTTGTAGTGATTAATTAAATTGATTTATGGATGATGCTTGATTTAACAACTTGATAAATATTAGGGTCATTTCATTATTGGGAATTTAACATTATGATAACTTTTATATTTTTGTTATTTTATAGTAAATTAACACCAACATCACATAATGATTTTGATTAGAATTTCCAATTATTGATGCTTTAATCCTGAAAGTATCATAATTAGTTTTCTAGTATCAATAAATACTTGTTTATGGTATTGTATTTATGGTTCCAATAATATAGGTAATCTACAAGTTAATCAAAACATGACCTTAATTAATGACATTCTATTTTTAACAAACTCAGTGTTAACTAAAGAATATTTAACGAGAAAAAGATTTGAACCACTAAACATACCAAAATTATGACTTACACAAGTAGATGATTTAATCATAAATTGGGATGGTTGTTAATTTGGTTTATAATTCTTATGGTGATGAGTCATAATGGGAAGAATAATAACAAGACAAGAAAAGATTTTTGTTCTAAACACACACATGAATGATGAAGAGAGTTAGAAACACACATTCGAATGAATGAGAAAAATAATGAAAGGAATAGTTTTAAACATGATTTAAAAAAATAGAACATTAAAATTACACAAAATATTTTAGATGATTATATGTAAAGACCCGGAATTTCCATGTAATTTGTTTTAATAAATGGGAATTTTAAGAGTCCATGAAAACTGACGACGCATGATTCCGAGGCCCGGTGTGCATGGAATGAATTTTTGAACCTTTTTTTGGGTATGTCCAGTTAATGTACGAGCGGGTTTTTGTAACTTTTGAACCGGTGCTCAGAATTGATATCTGAGGACACTGTTGAACTCGCAGTGCTGGTATTCACATAAGGAGACTGTCACCTCGACCGAAGTAGGTCGAGGTTGAAAGATAGTTTATGGGGTTTTTCATGGGAATGAAAAATATAATAAAATAAACTTTTATTTTATTTCTAATAAACCTCACATGTGAAGGATATGTAGGTGGGACCATGAGGGGTTAAAACATCCCAACTTGACTGCTCGATGGTGGGGACCACCCGAGCTAGTAAAACCCCCAATGCAAAGCTTGGTGGTGGGGACCACCCGAACTCCTCATTATGGGAGAAAAAATCTCAACTCCCTACTTTAATTATGCCAACCCTCCTTTAGTTAATTATTCCAAATCTCCTTTAATTAATTAATCCAACCTATTTTGTGCCAATATTAAATTAAACAAAATATTCTATTATGTTGGCTACTTTTCATTATGGTGGATTTGGGAGAGGAGAACCGTTGGGGAGGATTACTCTCTCCAATGAAGAACACATTCTCCTATGAAGAATGCTCTCCCCAATGAAGAACGCTCACGCCGATGAGGAACAACTTCGATGACAATGAACAGACGATCAGGAAAATGATGACGTCACTGACTCCACCCCTTCCAACGACACCAAGCAATCAAGGGAGGGTGGTTGTTTTAATTTTTTACCCTTACCCATTCTTGACGATTACTTGTAAATCAGGAAGAGATTATAGCCGCTTGTTTCCACTCTAACGCGAAGGGTGTGGTCTAAACAAACATGGCCCGACCTCTCCACAATTCTCATGATAATTTTTCGTGTTCTTTGCGATGTTGGGGGATGGTAACAAACCTTGGTGGGGTAGGAGAACGGCGGCCGACAGCACCACCAGCCGCGACAAAGGCGACAAACGGAGGGTGGCCGACCAACCTGGTCGCCGATGAAGGTACGGCACGCAGCCGCGCCACATGGCCAGCCGTGGCGGATCGCCACCCCACGGCCTCACCGCGCTACACCGTGGCCTTCTGCACCGCCCTCTATGTCTTTTCACCGCCATGAGGCACCCACGGACTCCTCTACCCCATGGCACCCATAGCCTCAGACCACCCCGCGGCACCCGTGGCCTTGCGCCGCTCCGTGGCCCCCACTACCTCACAGCAACCGCAGCCGCCCGCGGCCACCGGTGGCCGCCGTGGCTCACGTGGCCTCCGCGCCACCCAGGCCGAACCGCTCCACGCCGTCTGGGCCACCCGGCGCATGCCGGGCCAGACCCAACGTGGGACGGTCCGGACCCAGTGGGTTGGACCGGGTCAACCCGGACCTGGTACGACTGGGTCGGTCCGACCGGGTAATACCGGACCTAGACAAGTTTCGACCCTATACTCTCTTTTGGCCATAACTTTGGCACTGGGCGTCCGATGGATGAACCGTTAGTGGTGCTAGAAACCTTGGTGTGAGGAAATCCCTTTGGTATGACGCACATGAGATTTGGATAAAGTTGGGATATGGTCAGGTTGGATCGAGCACAAATCCAACCAGGCCCTCGGCACTAAAATGCTAATAACATACAGACCGGGTGTCCGATGGATGCACCGTCTGTTGCATTGAGGCCATATGATGTAGCGGTCCTTTGAGATACTTTTTCTTGGGACTACGTGGCATTTGGAGTATCAACCAGTGGCTTTTGGAGAGGACCCTCTGGGAGACAAGCGTGTGTTGTGCGGGAACCCTGTAGCTAGCTGTGATGTAAAGAATGAAGAGCGATCCTATGTGGGTCAGCACTGAGCGATCTTGTGTAGGTCAAAACCAAGAAATCCAGTGTGGGTCAGCACTTAGGGACCCTTCATGGGTTTTCTTTTTAATAGAGTACGATGAATTAGTAGTTACATCTAATCATCTCTACAGTTGTACTTAAGTTATACCTGGTGTGAGCTGAGTCTATACTTATGCGGTACTTTCCTTTATTGTAATACCTTGGCGGTTTTCTTCTATGTGGCGTACCTATGTGATTCTTACCTTCATGGTATTCATTCCATTATGGAACATATGAGCTTTGGGATTTGAGTTGGACTCTGTGTTTTCCTCATTATAAAGATGGGTATACTTGATAACTTAGGTATATGTATAGGCATATACCTAAGTAGGGTTTTCAGTTGATTTAATGCCTTCTTGTTTATCCTTGGTGGATTTTGTGAGACCTTGAGGGTCTCAGGGTCCCTAATGTATATCTTTATACTCACACATGCATGGGTTATGCCCACACCTTTTTGTGTTTGGTGCAGATGACAGACAACACTGATCGAGGCTGAGGGTACCAGGACTAGACGGGGCCCAGAGGTGGACCATACGGTGTGTCGGTACGCAGAGGAGACGGGAGGATGTGGATTGATAAGTAGGAGATCTGTACCTAACCTTATGGTAGGAACCTTGGAGGACGACCTCATAGCTTCTTTCCTTTTTTTAGTTGTATTGTTTTTCAGTTGTACTTGTACCTTTACTATTGGGCTGGGATTCTAGCCCCTTTTTTCTTTCATCACACTTTTTTGTTATACTGTTTACTTGTGTTCATATCTCACTATGTTCTTGGTTGCATGAGTTTACTGGTTATAAAGGAAATTCCTACCTGATTTTAGGGAATATTCCATTCGGTGCAAGTCACCAGCCCCTGGCCTATGGATGGGAAGCTTGGGGTAGTCCCAACACGGGCCCCGGGGGATGGGTCGTGACAAATTTGTACCAGAGGAATCAGTTCTACCATAGAACCCAAGACTCTAATATTTTTAACAGCAATAGTGTTAAGTGTAGTGAGTGTTGTTATCTGTCTAGGGAATCCATTGTTGGTGCGGCGGTCAACATATCTATACACCAAGACCCTGAATTATGATTTCTGACTCAGTGTACAAAAACACTGATTGTGTGTGTGTTTTCAAGAGTTTTCTTTGATATCTATTGAGTCAGATCACCAGGTATAACTTTTTTATTATGGCGAACTTGTTTCTTTTCGGGATGCCTCCACACAAACAGCTAGCTAGGGTTCCAGATATAGTACACACTGACAACCCACTGATCGATGAGGCCTCGGTGTAGGGCCATCTTCCAGTAGATGCACCATCATAGGAACCATTGGTACCATTAATCATTGGGCCACCGATTCCCCCAACCCCAGCAGCAGAGGTTGCATGTCTCTTGAGCACATTGCACGAGTTCTAGTGCCAGAGGCCACCCAGATTCAAGGGAGAGATGGACCCACAGACAGTTGAGGATTGGATAGAGGCCATGGTGAGAGTCTTCCGACTAGTACGGACACCAGCCGATCTCATGGTGATCCTTGCCTCTAGTATTCTACAGGAAATAATAGGTATATAGTGGAGATTGGTGCTCCAAGTTCACATCGAGGTGAAACTTCTCTGGGCAGACTTCAAGATCCTATTTCGGGTTGAGTTTGTCCCAGTGACTCTTCGCGCAGTGGGAATTCATGAGCTACTTCATCTACATCAGGGCAACATGACTATGGCTCAATACTCAATGAGGTTCATTTGCCTCTCACACTACTCCAATGATATGGTGCGGGACCAATTCTTCAGGGCCTGGACCTTCGATCTGGGACATAGACAGGAGATCAGGGCTTCAGTGATCTCACTCAGCATCCCAACGCAGGAGTGGGTGTTAGACCGAGCCCTTTTAGTAGAGAGTTTCCTTGCTGAGAAGTATCTAGAAGCGATACCCATTACCGGTCATCACATAGCAGAGTCTTCTGCAGCTGGCAGTAGATAGATGTCAAAAAGGTCCAAAGGGGCCAGACCTACAGGTGGATGACCATAGGATTCTGGGTCAGTTGTGTGTGGCACCCAAGATAGAGCCAGTCGTGCGAGGAACATACAGTGTTACGCATGTGGTGGGTAGGGTCACATGGCTCGTGACTATCTGACCCACTTTACGGATGATCAGAAGATGATCGAATGACTGCCTAGGCAGAGACATAGGTTCGATCTAGGAGGTCCGTAGGGAGCAGGTAGACGTGGAGAAGGAGCTGGTCGTGAAACTGGTAGTGGGAGACGATTTGAGATGTTACCGCCACCACCACCAGGTGGTCCACCCCGACCACAGGGAGCAGGAGGACAGGGGCGAGCTCAGCTCCAGGAAGCTGAGGCCTATGATCACGGCGCTCTGGAGATGAAACGAGGTATAATCTGTGTCTAATCCCCCTTATCTACAGTACTTATAGACATAGGTTCCAGTCATTCTTTTATTCACACTACCCTCGTTCAGAGCTTAGAGATTATGATGGAGTCGTTGTTTTAATCCTTATGGCTAGAGACTCCTATGGGATTAGATTTGATGATTACACACTGGTGCCGATAGTGTGAGCATACTCTAGGAGGTTAGAGCTTCAGCTGGGATCTCCTAGTAGCAGCATCGAGGGCTTATGATTTCCTCTTAGTTTTGGACTTGTTATCTACAGTCCATGCTCAGATCGACTGTATTGGGCACAAAGTGTGGTGTGTCCGCACGGATGGGACCAGGTTTACCTTCACAGGCAAGAAGGGAGCCATTACAGCATAGGATGGACTTACCCAGAGGAGAGTACAACCAATCACTCATCAGTTGGCTATCATTACCCTTGGAGTAGTTTATGTGGAGAGTCTGGGTTATCTTGTAGTGGTGGACCAGTAGGCGGATATCTTCCCTGATGATGTTCTGGGTCTACCTCCTCAGAGAGAGGTTTATTTTTACATTGACTCGTACCCCAGGATGGAATATATATCTACACCAGCATATCGGATGGATCCCCTGGAGCTTTGTGAGCTGCAGGTACAATTAGAGGACCTATATGGGAAAGGGTTCATTCATCCCAGTGTCTCTCCTTGGGTAGCCCCGATTTTGTTCTCCAAGAAGGCGTATGGGAGCTTGAGGCATTGTGTTGACTATCTTCACCTGAACCAGGTGACCGTAAAGAACAAGTACCCACTTTAGAGGATTTAAGACCTCTTTGATTAGCTAAAAAAAGAATGGTGGTTCTCAAAGATAGACCCCAGATAAGGCTATCACCAATTTAGAGTATGTGACAAGGATGTGCAGAAGACAACGTTCAGATGTCGGTATAGCCATTATGAGTTCTTGGTTATGACATTCAGTGTAACCAATGCTCCAACAGTGGTCATGGGACTCATAAACATGATCTTTCATCCATACCTTGATTTCTTTGTAGTATTCTTCATCGAAGACATTCTGACCTACTCGACTACTAAGGGGGGATCTTGCCTATCATTTGTAGGTAGTACTTGACACACTCAGAGAGCACCAGTTTTATGGTAAGATCTCAAAGTGCCAGTTTTGGATCTGAGAGGTTCACTTTTTATGACATGTCATATCAGAGGTTGGAATTCCATTAAATCCAGTGAAGATTGAGGCGGTAATTTCTTGGGATCCACCCAGGAGTGTGACAGAGATACAGAGTTTCTTGAGTTTGTACAGATACTACTGGAGATTTGTACATGATTTATCTAGAGTTTCAACACCTTTATCAGTATCGAAGAATAAGGGAAACCCCTTTGTGTGGTCAGAGAGATGCCAACAGAGTTTTCAGAAGCTGAGGCAGAGGCTGACTAGTATACCCATCGTGAGGCTACTGGAGGAGGGCGTAGGGTACGTAGTCTACTGCGATGCATCAGGTACCAAGCTCAGATGTGTCCTGATTCATGAGTGAGTAGTGACGGCTTACGGTTCTCAGTATCTAAGACAACATGAGTATAACTACACTACCCATGACCTGGAGTTAGCAGTAGTGGTCTTTTCCTTGAATATGTGTTGACATTACTTGATGGGCAAGCATTTTACAGTGTACTATAATCACAAGAGTCTTGATTATATCTTCTCTTAGAAGGACCTTAACCTAAGACAGCAACATTGGCTTGAGTTAATCCAGGGAAATGATTTCAAGATAGTCTATACTTATGGGAAGGGGAACGTTGTAGCAGATTAACTCAGCAGGAGGTCAGGTATACAGCTGCTAGATGAGGCAACAGAGCAACTGGCCGCTTTGTTGATATCCTTTTTGGATCAGGATGTTGCAGCTTATCTTCAGTATCATACAGTCACTCCCCCACATCTTCAGCGAGTCAGGGAGGCGTAGTGTGGGGATGCTAACTACGAGGCTCTATGTGCTCATATATCCACCGGGCAAGCACCTGATGGATTTTCTGAGGGTGGGGAGCATGTCAACCTCTTAAGAGGACGTACCATGGTATCAGTATCACATCTGGAGGAAGTATTGAGGGAGTTCCACACATCCCCTCTAGCGGTATATCCAGGAGTGGCAAAGATGTACTAGGACCTCGGACGACAGCACTGGTGGTTGGGAATGAAGAATTGAGTAGCAGTGTTTGTCTCTCGGTGCCTCACTTTCTAGCAAGTGAAGGCAGAGCATCAGGTACCCACAGGCTTAGTTCATCCTTTAGAGGTCCCAGAGTGGAAGTGAGATGGGATATTCAAGGACTTCTCGAAAAGACTCCCGTGTACATCCAGAGGTCATGAATCTATCTGGGTTATCGTTGACCAACTCACCAAGTCGGACCACTTCTTACCGATAAGAGAGCAGGGTTCAGTAGAGATCTTGGGGCACCTCTATGTTCAGTACATTGCGCTGCTACATGGAGTACCCTCGATGATTGTCTCTGATCGTGATAAAAGTTTTACTTCCTGTATATGGAAGGGGTTGTAGGAGGAATTTGGGACACAACTTCGTTTGAGCGCTACCTTCCATCCTCAGACGGATGTCCAGACTGAGCGGACCATTCAGACCCTCGAGGACATGCTGCGTGCTTGCATCCTTGACTTCGGTCATGGTTGGGAGGATTACTTTCATGTGGTGGAGTTTGTATAGAATAACAACTATCACTCCATCATATGGATGACACATTTTGAGTCATTGTACGAGCGACCTTGCAGATCACCTTTGTGTTGGACAAACCCAGAGGTGTCAGCACTAGTGGAACCAAAGATGGTATAGGATACCAAAGAGAAGGTGCATATCATCCAGGAGCAGATGAAGACTTCACAAAGTAAGAAGAAGTCATATGCTGATAGGATACGAAGACCTCTGGAGTTCCAGGATGGCGACCACATCTTTCTACGGATCTCACCTCGATGAGGTTTGCGGAGATTTGGCCGAGGCGGAATGTTATCCTCGAGATTCATCAGTCCTTTTCAGGTCTTAGCAGAGTTGGCGAGGTGGCATACCACTTAGCTCTTCCACCACATTTTCACCGAGTGCACAAAGTCTTCCACATATCCCGGCTGAGGAGATGCATGCACGACCCTTCCCACATCATCGACCATGGAGAGATGGAAATCAACAATGCGGAGAATTTTACGGAGGTTCCAGTTGAGATTGAGGATTGAAAGGAGTGGGTCCTTCATGGGTGATAGATACCTCTAGTGCGTATTCATTTATAGCACAAGAACCATCAAGAGAGCACATGAGAGCGGGAGGCTTAGATATGTGCTTAGTACCCCCAGTTTTTCCCTTAGTTTGAGTTGTGGCTTATGGGGATGTAAAGCTCTGAGGTGGGGAGAATGTAAAGGACCATAATTTCCATGTAATTTTTTTTAATATATTGAAATTTTACAAGTCCATGAAAACTGACGGCGCCTGATTCCGAGGCCTAGTGTGCCATGAATGAATTTCTGAATCTTTTTTGGGTACGTTCAGTTAACGTACGAGCGGGTTTTTGTAACTTGTAAATCAGTGATCGGAATTGAAATCCTAGGACACCATTGAACTTGCAGTGCTAGTATTCGCTTAAGGATAACTTCACCTAGACCGCAGTAGGTCAAGGGTGAAAGATAGTTTTTGGGGTTTTTCGTGGGAATGAAAAATATAATAAAATATTTTTTTATTTTATTACTAATAAACCTCCCATGTGAATGCTATGGAGGTGGGTAACATGAGGGGTTGAAACCTACAAACTTGAATGCTCGGTGGTGGGGACCACCTGAGCTAGTAAACCCACAATTCAAATCGTGGTGGGAGGGACCAACCGAACTCCTCATTATGGGAGAAAAACCTCTCAACTCCCTACTTAAATTATGTCAACTCTCCTTTAATTAATTATGCCAACTATCCTTTAATGAATTAAGACAACCTATTTTGTGCTAATATTAATTTAAACAACATATTCTATTATGTTGGATACTTTTCATTTTGGTGGATTTGGGAGAGAAGAACCTTTGGGGAGGATTACTCTCTCCTGCAAAGAACGCGCTCCCCAACGTAGAACGCTCACGCCGATGAGGAATGTCTTCGACGACAACGAACCGACCATCAGGGAAACAATGACATCACCAACAGCACCCCTTCCAATGTCAACAAGAAATAAAGTTAGGTTGGTTGTTTCAACTTCTTCCCCTTACCCGTTCTGGATGATTCATCGTAAATCAGGAAGAGATTATAGCCACTTTCTACCGCTCTAACACGGAGGGTGTGGGCCAAACAATCATGGGCCGACATCTCCGCAATTCTAGTGATAATTTGTTGTGTTATTTGTAATGGAGGAGGATGGAAACCAACCTCAGTGGGGCATGAGAACGGAAGCCGGAACCACCACTGGCCATGACGAAGGCGACAAACAGAGGGTTGCCGGTCAAGCCAGCTACTAGAGATGGTATGGTGCACAACCGCACAGCATGTCCAGCCACGGAGGATTTCTACCCTACGGCCTCATCGCACTGCCACGCGGCCTCACCGCCCGTGGCCACCGCCGCCCCGCAGCCTTGCGGTGCCACCCCGCGGCCTTCCTGCGCCACCCCGCGGCCTTGCGGCCATCCACGACCCTCTGCCGCCCCACGGAACCTGCAGCCTCTGTCACCCCATGGCACCCACGACCTCGTGCCGCCCCGCGGCACCTGCGGCCACCTGCAGCCACCCACGGCCTTTGCGCCCCCCATGGCCTCTGTGCCACCCCACGCCGCCCAAGTCGGGCCGCCGGGCCAAACCGCCCAACGCAGGCCGGGCCAACCATCGCGGGGCAGGCCGGACCCAGTTCGTGTCAGGAAAGACCTAGAGGGTCGGGCCTGGTCGATCCGGACGGGGTCGACCGAGGCGGGGTTAGGCCGGGTTGGACCGGACCCGGACCAGTTTCGACCCTATACTCTATTTTGTCCTTAACTTTGGCACTGGAAGTCCATTTGAAGAACTGTTAGTGGTGCTGGAAATCATGGAGCGAGATGGTTCCTTTGGTATAACTCAAATGAGATTTCGATAAATTTTGGATACAGTCGAGTTGGATCGAGCACGAATCCAACAGGGCCCTTGGGACTAGAATGCTAATAACTTACAGACCGGGCGTCCGATTGACGCACTGTATGTTGCATTGAGACCCCTTTGACGTGGTGGTCCTTTGAGATACTTCTTTGTGGGACTACATGGAAGTTGGATTATTGACCAGTGGCTTTTGGAGCAGACCCTCCTGGAGACAAGTGGGCATTGTGTGGGAACCCAGTAGCTGGCTGTGACACGAAGAATGAAGAGCGATCCTGTGTGTGTCAGCACCGAGCGATCCTTTTTCGGTTAGCACCGAGCGATCCTATGTGGGTCAGCACCGAGAAATCCTATGTGGGTCAACACCTAGCGATCCTGTGTGGGTCACCACCAAGTGATTCTGTGTGGGTCAGCACTGAGTGATCCTGTTTGGGTCATCACTTAGGGATCCTTCGTGGGTCTGCATCCTAACAGAATAAGATGAGTTACTAGTTACATCTAATCATCTCTACTACTGTACTTAAGTTATACCTGGTGTGAGCTGAATCCGTAACTATTTGGTACTTTCCTTTTTGGTATTACCTTGGTGGTATTATTTTGTGTGGTGTACGTATGTGTTGCATACCTTCGTGGTATTTCTTCCTTTGTGGAATAGATGAGCTTTGGGATTTGAGTTGGACTCTGTGTTTTCCTCATGATTGAGATGGTTATACTTGATAACTTAGGTATATTTATGGTAATATAACTAAGTAGGTTTTTCAGTTGATTTCATGCCTTGTAGTTTATCCTTGGTGGATTTTTTGAGACCTTGAGCGTCTCTGGGACTCTACTGAGTATCGTTATACTCACCTATGCACAGGCTATGCTCACACCTTGATGTGTTTGGTGTAGACGACGAACAACGCTAATCAAGGATGAGGGTACCAGGACTATAAGGGGCCCAGAGGTGGACCATATAGCATGTCTGTACACAGAGGAGATGGGAATAAATGGAGTGTTGAGGATGAGATCTGTACCTACCCTTCTGGTAGGAACCTCAGGGGATGACCCAGTAGCTTATTTCCTTTTTCTTCAGTTGTATTGTTTTTCAATTGTACTTGTACCTTTACTATTAGGCTTGTATTCCAGACCCTTTTTACTTTCAGCACTATTTTTGTTATACAGTTTACTTGTTATTGTATCTTTCTATGTGCCTGGTTGCGTGAGTTTACAAGTTATAAAGGCAATGCCTTCCAGAGTTTAGGGAATACGCCTTTCGGTGCTAGTCTCTAGCCCCTGGCCAATAGAAGGTGGGCTTTGGGTAGTCACGGAATGGGCCCCGAGGGACGGGTTGTGACATTATAAGAGAATATGATAATGAAACATGTATTAAAAGTTGAATGATATTGAAAACAACTTATGCGATGAAAATTGAAATCAATCAATGTACAAGCAAATAAATCACCGAAGAATGGTCTCTCAATTTAAAACATTAGTGTTTAAGATCCTATCAAGCCTTTTGATGGGATTTGTTCATGCATAAGTATCCTCATATGTTCTAAAGTGCCAACACGTTAAAGGAGAATAGGGAAGTGAATTTATAGCCTTAGGTGATGGAATATTTTCCTTAAAGACATCCCCTAAAGTTAGATCAACAATTGAACTATTTAGATAGTTGGATACTGAAAAATATTATTATTAAATGTTTTTTAAATAGATGTTTAAATTTCACCCTCCAAATATGGTATCCATTTGACCTTTTACATAAAGTTATAGCCATTTTCCCAATTCATGTGTTGGTTTCCTGTTTTGAGTCAAGTATTTCCAAGGTATAAATTTGAATGCATTATTGTTTATGAAGATTCCATCAAATAAAAGAATTAAGAAAAGTTGGGATCGATCATCTTTAAATTATCCTCAAAAATATCAGCTCAATAAGTCAACTAAATTGTGAGGAAAGTCAAGATTTCTGGGCTACTTTCAAATACCATACAAAATTGTGGGATGGAAATTCGCACATCCATTAGACCCCTTTTTGTTGATTTTGGACATGAAATTTTTATAAAACATGGGATATGTTATCCTAGAAAACATTTTCAATTTTTGTTAAATTTTGGATTGTATCATGTGCCCATAAATTTCATCATCATGGATTGTAATGTTTTCTCCATAGATTTGGTGGGCCTTCTTGTGTGGTTCATATGAGCCTTTAGATAGCCGAATTAGCCAAAGTTCCAACTAAATTTATTTAGTACACTGAATTTTGAACCCTAAAAAATAATAACAATCCAATTTGGGTTAGTATGGTGATAGTTATATTTCAAATAGTAAACTAACTCAAACATAAATTAATTAAAATAATACAAAAAAATATATTTAATATTAAGATATGGGTATTTCAGATCAATTGTTATCTTTTCTATAAAAATAATTACAAATAGTAGATAAAATGAAATTAAAAAATTAAAAAAGAAAATAGGTATCCTAGATGAGAAGTGTCATCACAAGATCAAGGCCATGTTTCTATGGGAGTCAAGACCCAAATAAAGTATTTTACCACTAGGTCATGGTTGATCCATTGATTATACATTGATCAACCAAAATAAAATACTCAAGACCATTTAGGGAGTATATTTCCTTTATGATTTTCTATTTTTTTATGCATGATCATTTTTGTGGGAACACATAAAATAATAATTAGAAAATTGAATAAATTTGTGAAGAATGTTTTCTATTAATTCGTGTTTAGTTCTGAGAGTGATAACATAGTATGAAAATATATAATAGAAAATGATTATAATCGCTGAGAAATTTTTAAATCCCTCATATTTATATTAATTCTTGAATGTCTATTATCACATAAATTCAAACAAAACAGGTTGTACGAGGTCCTATTTAGCTCTAGTTTGGGTAAGTCCAACTAACTAGAATTTCTTATAAGAGTGATGTCCTAACTAAAAAAAAGTTTTTATCAAGGATTTATCCAAATATAGATTGCTACCAAATTATAGGAAATGCAATGAGGGAATAATCATTAAAGTTTTGAGGATCTAAAACTTCACACAAAAGTTCATGGAACCCTGATTCAATGTGGTATATCACTCTATATCATACCATGAAACACTTCAAGTATTGGAATAGACAAATATTGGTCTATGAGATGAGGTTTCAGGTACCCTTTCCATTTGAATACTCAAGTCACATGGTATTCTGTATCTTGTAGTGAGGGATGATGAGGTATAATAATACCGTTGGAGTAATTTAGTGATTTAATTAATTAATCGATAATGACTAAATTAGTCATCAATATAAAGTACTAACTAATAATTTTTTTGTATATAAGAAATAGATATCACTAACACCACAGGTATATTATCACTTTGATCAGTTATGGATATGGAAATTATCATGGTTGGACATAACTTCCAGGGTTGGTATGGGCATTTGCATATAAGACTACACCCATATAGAAATATTTATGTGATTGAATACTCACTTCCTACAGACCACCATCAAGCAAAAAAGGTGAATAAGGATAAATATAAGAAGAATATATATGATTTACTAGATGTATAATGTATCATGTTGTCATTTATGTCCTTTTAACTGATGAAAATTCATGATGTTGAAGATTCCAATAAGATATGTACTCATCTCTAATAGTTATATCAAGAGAGATAATGGAAAGAAAATGATGATATCTCTCATGGATTGTATATGTTCAAGATAGAATTGGGGAATCTATAAGAGCCTCATTTAATCAATATTATTAGGTACATTGAGATACTTGATTCCCTTTGGGTTCAAGATCAACCCAAAACTAGAAACATATCTCATTCCCTCCTCATTATTGATAAGAATTTTTGACATTTTTTATTAATTACAATATGAATAGCATGAAAATGTTTCTCTAAGTTTTATAGGTTTTTGTTTGACTAAATTATAAGGAAATACAGAATACAAATTCTTCATCCCTTTTAATGAATTAGAGTAATATGAGGAAAGATGAGGGGTCTAAGTGTAATCCCAATAAAAATAAACTAATGTATCATACTTCCAAGAAATAAAAAGATATATTGGGAGAAAAATTAGCAGGTGGATGTCTTTATATCACATGGAATGAAAAGAAACTAGAATAATGATTATGATGTTGGAAAAAAAGAAATGTGATGCTTCTACTTCAAGTATTTTTATCATTGAATGAAATTTTTCATTCCCTAAAAGTTTCATATATGATAAAACACTTATATCGCACATTTTTATTCAAATATAGGAAAAATATAGATTCTATAATATTACAAAGGGTTAGGTGGATCTTTGAGCTATAAATGGTGTAATACTAGAATAATTGGTAGTTGGAGAGTATCATATACCGTTTCCATGTGGTTTAGTTCATATATTAAATAATAATTATTATGTTACTTCAATAACAAGAAATATATTATTCATGATATGTCTCAACACCATGGGATTTTATTTCATGTTTAGAACTAAATGTTGTCTATTTAATATGGATAAAAAATGTTATATTATGAAACACATTAATAATGGATTGTATATACATGAACCTAGAAACCTTGTATTGGAAATCAATGACAGAACCAGTGAACATGATTCATATAACACCCACCTATAGAACATCAAGATGGGTTATGTAAATGATAATGTTTTATAGAAAGTAAATAAAGTAGGTATCTTAGACTCAATATAGTTAAAACCCCAGGATGTATTTAATCCTTGTTTACAAGGGAAAAGGACCAAATCAACCTTCTTTGGAGAAAGAGGAAGTTCTATAGAATTACTATAATTGATTCATAATGAGATATTTGTTCAATTTATAGTAGAGGTAAGGGGTGGGTATTGTTAATTCATAATATTTACTAAAGGATATAGGTTTTATCCTTATATCTACATAATGAGATATAATTTTATTTCCTTTCAGATATTTAAGCAATACCAAGATGAGGTAAAAAAATCATGGTAAGAAAATTAAGAAACTTCTCTCAGAAAAAGGAAGCGATTATATTAACCAACATTTCATTGATCACTTTAGTGATTTTGGGATATTATCCCAACTCACTCCTCCCTATACACCTTAGTGGAATGGTGTTAGTGAAAGGAGGAATTAGACATTTGTTGACTTGGAGATATCAATAATGAATCAATAAACACTTCTATTATGATTTTAGGGATACTTAATATAGAAAAAAGTATATACCATTATCTATGTACCAAAAAATATATATGGGATTAAAGATGAATTATAGTGTGGAAATAAACCCAATATGTTTCACATATGTGTTTGGGGATGTGAGGATTTTTTTCAAGAGTGTACCTATTGGAAAATTAGCATCCCAAACCATTAATTTCATATTTATAGGTTATAAGAAGGTTAAAAAAATATATTACCCATACCACCCATTAGATAATATTATGATTTTGGAATGAAATTCCATATATTTGGAAGGGAAACACATTTCCAATGGAAATACAGGGAGAATGATTAAATTCAATAAAGATGATGATCCAAATGAACATGAGTTGGAAGGAGAAATATATTATTAGGAATCATTGGTAGATGTCGTAGTTCCTAAGACATTGGTATTTCATAGGTCTACATGATATTTTAGTGTACCAAAGATATTTTTTTTCTTTTCATCGAGTCAGGTGACACATTACTTTTACCGAATGATGAACCTCTAAACTAAAAGGATGTAGAATAACCCAATGATTCTTCTAAATGGAAAGTTATATTTCATTATAATATGGAGTCCATGTTCTATAATTATGTTTGGATTTTGGTATACTAACAAGAAAATATAAAACACATTAGTTGAAAATGGGTATTCCAAAAAAACATGGGCATCAGTGATAATGTAAATACATACAAACAATGATTGGTTGTGAATGGTTTTATAGAATTTAAATTAATAGGACATGAAGAAAAATTATCACTGGTAGTGATGTTAAAATCCATTAGAATATTAAAATCAATAACATCCTTCAATGATTATGAAATTTTAAAAATTGATGTAAAAATGGTATTTATAAATCATGGAATCGGGTGAAGATTTTAATATGTCTCAACCTAAATGGTTTATTACAAAAAATAATTCCAATAATATATGAAATATACAAACATAAATTTATGGGTTGAATCAAGAATAATGATCATGGAATGTTTGTTCGGATGAACCCATAAATGAATTTGGTTTTGTCTAGAACAAAAGCGATCAATGTGTCTATACAATGGTTAATTGGAATGACATCTTTTTCTAACTATTTTTTGTTAATTACATATTAATTATCATAAAGTAAGCACAAGTATTATATTTAGTTAATACATAGTTAAATGGATGCTTCTCCCTAAAATAAATTGGTCAAGTATCATATATTATAGGGATCATTATCTATCATGATAGATCTTAGCGGCTGTTTGGGATATGTCAATGTATATACTTTGACATGGTACTCCAAGGGTACACTAGGGAAAAATATAATAGAGGGTTGTTTCTAATTTCAAATTGTATGAATAACTCTAAGAAAATATAATTATAAACAGAGGGGGGATATTGAAAGAATGAGAAGAATTCCTTATTCCTTGGTTGTGAGATCTGTCAATTATGACATGCTATATACTAGATTGGATGTTTTATTTTATTTATTCATTGAGGGAAGATATCAATATAATCTAGGAGGGTTTTATTGACTAGGTTTCAAAACTAATTGAATTGATTGACAAACATAATGGATATATTCCTATATATAGATGATATAAAGAACTTTTAGTGAGAGGATACATGGATACTAGTGTCAAGATAGGTCATGATGATATGAAATCATATTCAGGCTATGTATTTTTCTTTAATGGTTATGAAGTGGGATAAATAAGCCCAAAGAAACCTTTGGTCACCAACTCTACAAAAAAAATCCTCATATACAATATATTCTGATGCAGTTAAGGAGGTAGTCTTGATACACATCATTTTCTCATATATTGGTGTTGGGCCAAGTAGTGGGTGACATGTTCTAGTTTTTTATGATAATAGTGCATTAGTGGTGATTTCAGAGGATCCTTTTTCATAGTAGAGGAAAATGTATATACTTTTGATGTTTCATATATTGATGAATTTAACTCCATGCGATGAATTTTTAGTTAGCACAGCCACTACAGAGGATAATGTTGCAGAACACCTAACTAAATACATGTCATAGAAAAATAATGATTATTATGTGAGATAATGTGGGTTAAGACTTGTTTATAGGTGTCTCTAGTAAAATTGGGAGTATTAAAAGTGGGTTCCCTATACCCATCTTATATATGTACTTTTACTACCATTACATGTATATAGTTTGATATATTCATGTTTTTATCTTACCATAATAGTGTAGATACTTCTGTGTCCACTATATTTTTGGAAATATCATTAGATTACATGTCATGTAAAAAGTATATAGTTTCTCCCATGTTTTAATGAAAACCTAGACATACCACAATATTAATATTAATATTACTTTATGTGGTCTAGATACATCATTCTAATAAAAAATGTTCTTTTGACCATCAGGTGATGGTGGATCAAAATATTTGATACATCTTCTCATAAATATTACACTTTGTGATCTCAACTATATGAGATTGTGACGAAAAAACTACAAATAGGAACACCACATGTTTCAAATGTAAATGGTTGTTCCTATCTAGGAACATGTTTATTGGTCTTTAGACTTGATATAATTATCACTCTATACCATTTGATCACATACTTTGATTTAAGGAAATATCATGATATTGAAGTCATGGTGATGTAGCTTGTGTTGGGTGTGCCTTTGGTGACCTGACATAAGTTGAATGTCCAACATTAATATTTTCACTTTAGAGTTCAAGAAGTTATATCTTTGTACAAGTTGATCAAGATGGTTGTACATTCACTAAATCTATGTCCATGTTAGAAGAACTCAGGTCTTCCCAATTATATTAATAAATAATAAATCATGAATTCTTGATGACACAAGATGCGCATCCTTTTTTTATGGGATATCTCAATAAAAATCATTATATTAAATGGTGTGTGTTTGAAATAATATTTTCCATTATTTTACTATTCCTTGACACATTATGGGCCTTGATGGGTTTCTAGAATCAACTTCTAGTCTATAAATAATATTCACTCTTATCAGGATAAAGGGATATTAGGTCACACACAATAGTTTTGTCATAAGTCTACCCTATTCTGGTGAATATGAATATAGGACATGGTGTGCTCCACTATGGGGTCAAAAAAGTTTCTATAAAGAAATGATCATTGATAATAAATAAATGTATTATAATTTATTTATAGACTAATTTTTTAAAACTTATTTATTCTAATAATTCATAGGATATTATGTGAATAAATAAATAAATATTTTACGAATTAATATTATTTTAATATTATTGTTTAATAAATTATTACGTAAATTATGAGTCTATTTAATGACATAGTTTTATCACACAATATATTTATTTTATATTAAAATTATGTTATAAAATATAAATTATGTTTATTATCGAATTAGATCATCAAGATGAGTCATTTAAATCTTATTTAGTGGGAGATGGATATAAGGAGGTCACCAAACCCTTTCCAGGTATTTTAACTACCACTATATTAAAAGAGGAAGATACATTTTGATTTACTATTTATTAATTCATAATTGAGATATTATATCACCTTCCACATAGATGAGGGAGAAAGGTCCCTTCGAACCATTAGATCTTTGATCGTCATCACATATCAAAGGAAGAATAATATAGTGGTCACTGTGACACATCATACTAGATCTTATAATTCAATGAACGATATTTTGATTGAAACACAAAGTTTGTGTGAATGATCAAGTGGGGTTCAGTCTCATATCCTTCATACAAAACATGCGGGTGTGGTGTGACAGTCAAATATGTCTTTGATCCAATCATGGTAATCATCCAATATATTTTAGTTCTTAATTAATTCACCTGAGATCCTCATACCTTTAACGGGTCTCTAATCACTAGATAAATTGATATTTAATTTCTCTAGTGATGAAAATCTTTAAAATCTTCATCCCATAATCTTTTGATGTGAACCCTGGTACCAATAGATTAATGATCCTCAATAGCCCAAAGTGTAATAACCATGACCCTGATTCTCTCTTCAAGGTATAACCATCACATAATGATATATTTAATAATATCATAATCAATGTATCACATAGTGATTAAATTCTATATATTCTTTTTCTCTATATAAATTGTAGCATTAAAATATTCTGCTATAAATATTTCACAAAATAACCAGAACCACTAAAATCCATATGTGTCTGTTTATTAAATGTGTAATTTTTCATCGTGTGATAATCATGCTTAAAATTTGATAAAGTTGGAACCTTTATGTTGGGAACCAATTATAATTGGTGTTTCTATATATTATATGTTGGATCATTATCATCCCTATAACTATCAACCATGGTGTGTTAGAGTGTTGGATATGGTTTTATTATTCGCATGGTGTGGTGTAATATGTTTGATTTATTGTACACTATGTCCACAGTTGTAAGGGATGATAATGTTTCTCATAAAGGGAATGTGGAAGATTTCATTAAGAAATGGTGATAAATGGAATGAGGAAACAATTGCATGATAAGATGGAATTATAAATAAATTTAAAGTGATGGATTACATGAATCAATATCCAAGATCGTAATTTCAATCAAGATAATACTAAGAGTTGAGTTAAAGATATTGAAGTTGTAGGAGAAACCAAAAAGGGATGAATAATGAAATGTTCATGGAAAAGTTCTAGGACAATGAATACCTTTATGAATTCATCAATTAATAGTTATGAATGTATTTGATTGTTGGTGGAAATTTAGTGTAGGAAATTCAATAAAAGGATGAAGACTCACATAAATAAAATCTTGTGTAAATATGCTAATTCTAATCCATCTTAGGGAAATATGGAAAAGGAAATGATTTTTTACAAAAAAACAAGTTTCTTGAAAGGTAACAACAATTTCATTATGTTTATAAAAAATAATGTTTTTTGAATACCATATTAAAATATTGAAGGGGCATAGAATTCAAAAAAAATAGTGTTTCATGCATGATTGGTGATTTTAGAAATTAGGTTTCATGAAGTTGGTAATTTTCTGAATGATAAAATAGTATGCAAAGAATCCATGATTTTCAGAATAATATGTTAATGAAAAAGTTTCCTATAAGTTTCATAAATAAATGGAGTTATGTGAATATAATAAAAAGTTTTTTTAAATTTTTATAGAAATAAACAACATTTCCAGAATTGGTGATAGCATTTATAAATAGGCTACTACCCCCTCACATGGTAAAATAATAACCAATTGAATATTTGAAGGATCTGAATTCTCAAAAGATTTTTGTGATGGTTTTTCCTCTATGAATAATTATAATGAACATTAGTTCCCTAAAAAAGACATGGATCAATTATACCATGGGAGTTTCATCAAGGTTTATAAATATTTTCAAAAAGCTATTAGTTTTGTAAAAGTAATAAAAGTTTTAGGAAGTATTTGATATTTTTTAATACTAAAAATTTTCATGAAGGATTTGAATGTATAACCAAAGTTTTTATACATAATTTTCTAATGATGAATAGTGTTGAACTAATTAACACTCATTAGAGGCCTTTCAGAAGTATTTTTGTGTTCCTTGAAGAATTGTTCAATGAGGTATGTAAATCCAATTCAATTGTTATTTTCATAACTAGTTTTTGAATAAGTAGTGTTAGGATCATTGAACACTAATCTGGTAATCATAAAAAATATAGTGAAGTCATGAATTGGTACATGTGACAAAGAGAATTTTTTCTTGAAGTAGTGTGAAAGGTGAGAGAAAAAATGGAGTGACCCATGGGTAGTATTGAACTGATACTAACTATTGTAAGGGGAGTGACCCCTGGAATATGAGTGACATAGAATAAATCCACCACTGAAATATTATTGGTATATTTCAACACATCAACACTTCATGGGTGTGTGCTACTTGGAAATAGCCTGATGCGGGTGAACCAAATAAAATTATTATGTATTATGTGTTTTATTTTATTATATTCTATAGTATTGTAATCATTTCATGTGTATTCAGTGATCATCGATATTAGCTAAATAAGGAAAATATAAGGGAACTTTTTAATCAGATCATCACTTAATAGGTGAACACATGAGTGGCCCTACTAAGATTTGAGGTCAAGATCATTTTGGACTATGATAGTAGCAAAGGTACTTGGGTAAACATGAATGAGTTTCATAACCTAATTCACCCCCGGGAATCTCTCACTAAAGTCCCATGTGGGAGAAAAAATATTGTATCCTATAGAATGTTTATCCTGTTGGATTTGTTTCATTGTAAATTAAACTAATTAGGATTTGGATTTGAAATATATTATACTCCTATGATTGGGTAAAGTGAAATATTCTGAAAGATAATAATAAATCCAATAGAAATCTATATAATAAAACAATATTTGAGAAGTTTTTGATCAGTTTAGAAGACCTATGAATCAAAAAAATGATGTTATGGATGAATCTAATTGTGTATCTACCAAGCAGGACTATCCTAAGAAGCCTGGTATGCCAATTGATATCAGAAAAATTGTGATGATGAGATATCAAGAGATCCAAAGGTAGAATCTATCAACATTTTATTGGATCTTGATAAGGGATGCAGGAAGAAAACATGGATTTGATAAAGAAGAATTAATCTCAAGATATCTATATATATTTGTTGAAATATGAGGTTAACAAACTGAAAATCCACAATAAAAGTCTAATTTACCTAGTCTAAAATATGAGGGAGGAAAATGATATTCATGCCAATAAATTGGAGGATATGTATTCCCAATTTCAAGAGTATATAGTGAGTTATTTAGATAAAATCATTGACTCAAAGGAGGATAATAATTTGAGGGACAATAATAATGAATTGATTTCACACATTGAATATTTGGTTGATGAGAGCCAAATGATAAAGAATGTAAAGGTTCCCTAGGATGATAAAATGGTGAAGAGTGGTAAAAAATGAAGATTTAGTATGACTTACTTGAATAACATCCACATAAAATGTGAAAAACATTATCATAGAAGAACAAAAGACAACCAGCAGTATACATATTGAAACTCAACTAGAAATAAGGTTAAAATATGAAAAATGAGTAAGATCAATTATGAAGAAGATGACTACCCATATAAAAGAGACGTAGGGTAAGATCAATTATCTCAATGGGAGGATGAAAACCAAAAATGATAATATAATGATCTATCCCATGGGAGTATCAAAAAAGAGGAGTCCCAAAATGTGGAAATAAGGAGTCTTTAAGTAATCATAGGAATGTCGCTAAACCTAAAAGATATTACTCTTGGAGGAAGGTATGTATTAAGTGCTACTACAATGGAATCATGGGACATATCTGGACACTCTTCTAGGAATCCAAATGGATCCAATTAAGAAGTAAATATAGATAGAAAACATCTCAACTATGGTGTGATTATACATGGTATTGTTTTAATGGAAGATGTTTATTTTTTCTAACCTTGGTAATATGGATATTTATTTCTATAAAAAGAGATAATTGAACATATCAAAGCGAATCCATCCTTTTATACAACTGAAAGGAAAAAATAACACTGAAAGAATGTCTATTATGATGGGAAAAATATTTATTATTCTGAAGTAAAATAATACTGCTCAAACAAAGGTTCGTTAAGGATAAATATTAGTTTACACATAATATCACCTCAAGAAGGAAATAAAAAACCTATGGAAAATAAAGGACCATTCTCCATCTCTAAGAATGGTGGATGAGAAAATAATGAAAGATCCACTATGGAAGAAAACTTATATGGGGGTATATTTACTATAAAATAAGACATATATGAGGTGTTAATAAATGGGATTGAAAAATGTTCCACAAGTAAAGAGAAGAATATAACTATAGGAGTTCCCATTAAAATGGAAAATAATAGTTTTATGATGAGATTAAAATATGATCTTGAAGAGAAAGTTTCTTGAAAAAACATTACCAAGGATCCTAAAACGTAATTTACTATAAAACATCTCATATAAAATAGATATCTTGAAATAAGGCATGGGTCATAAATGCGGATAAATCAAGAAAGTGAAAACAGAGCTATAAGAAGACATAGCGAAGAATGTTTCAATTAGTGAGCGTTGGGGAGATTAGCTTTTGTAAGAGTGCCTAAGTAAAGTGTGTTTTTTAGTAATCTAATAAAGAAAAATGATATATCCAAGCTAAGAAAGTTGAAATCTTAAGTAAAAATTTGATTTTTATAAGTGGAATCACTCATTATAGATACTCTTTAAAGGAACTAAATAATATTTCCATGAAGAATACTTAGGAAGAATAAAAAGTTGAAGAGGTTATAGTATTACATGCCTGTAATCTAAAAATTGGAATAAAAAAGTACTACTGAAGGGGTGGTCAACCAAGGAAATCCTTATTTCTCAACTTGAGGAAGTTAAACATCCCCTATACCTATTTTTTAGATTATATTAACTTTTATTCATGTTTTTTATGGTTTTAGGAGTGATAAGATCCATGTAGAAGTTGCATCAAAAGATAAAAAAGTGGTGTTGTAAATTGATCCATATTTCAAAATAATTCATGTCAGTACAAGTGGAATTTTTTGTTGTATCTAGAATAAAATTAAGTTGGGATATAATAAGAATCATTATAGTAACAAGGAGTCTTAATGATTGGCATTAGCAGTTTAATGATTATATTTCAATTTATGTCAAGTGGTATCAATATCCCTAAATAATTGACTTTAAGAGAACCTAATATCTCTGAACTCAGATCTTGAAGATAAAAAATGTGGAAGTATCAAAAATGTGTTCTCTCATATTTTATTTTAAATTTATCTATCATGTGAAAACATCTGGTTTTTCATAGGATTTCATAGGATGCTATGGATAGATTACTCTCATGATGAATTTCATTGGTATATTTAGTAACAAAGTAGAGAAATTGAGGGGGATTTCTGAAATAAAAATTTATAATTTTGGTTTTCCAACAAGAAATTAAACATATATTATAGAAAAGAGTAGAAAATAGTTACCAAGTACAGTTTAAGAAGTGGTCTAAAATATAATCAAACAAATAATAATTTAAAATAATTGGTATCAAGATAGATTTAATGAATGGTAACATCTATAATATTGGTATCTATGATGGTAGGTTTTAAATTCAATAATTAGTGTCATCTTGGTATCTATATTTGAGTAAAAATCATGAATAATATCCAGAAAAAAGAAAATGTTCTACAGTTACTTGAGATGTATGGGATTAAGTGAGAGTAATATAAATTGATGGTGTTATTGCCTTTATGTATTGTTTCCTACACAATGAAATGGAGCAGGAGGATTCATGGTTTTATTGTTGGTTATTTTCTAATTGGTAAGTTCCAGAATCAAAATATTGTTATTGGAATCTATAGATGAATTTATGTTGTTTATATTAAGTGTTTTCTAAAACCCATGGTCACATGTGATGAAATGGTGTAGGACAAGTGTGTTTCTGAGTCTAACCAGTGGAAATTACAAAAAGAGGATATTCATATAGTAGGTGTAGAATTACCTCTCCTTATGTTGTTAAAAAATCATATTTAAAAAGTTATATAAGTGGAAATAATAATATTATACATCATTAATAAAGGATACAGAGTTAAATGATGTAATGAATGGACTCGATGGTTTTTGTAGATGGATGATTATGTTTCCTATCACTATGAAAATATTGACAAAATGATATGATTCTAAAAGGGATATCCATGTTTTCCAAAGTATTAGTTTTCTCCACCTTCAATAACTAGTTATTATGGTTAAAAATCATACTTTGGTTTTCTTGTTTAGGGATAGAAGAAAGAATTATAAATCAACATGAATTTTCTTTCTGGTGAAGAAAGGATCGTGAATCTATATTTTTTCCAGCCCAACCCTTAAAATTGGGTCTATTAGGTGATGTATATAAAAATGAAAATGTTTAGGATGTTTCTTTAATGAATATTATGGAGAATCATGCCTATTACACATATTGTTTATTATTTCTTAAACATAAATCTATATTAATGAAACATAAGGATTGTAAATGCATATTTTCTTTAGAGGAATAGGTTCATAATTAATAAAAGGAAAATTAAACATGGAATCCATATTTAATTCTCAAAATTTAGATAAAAAACCATTTGAGGTTATAAAACTTTTCTGGGTAACCTGATAAAAAACATAATGAAAGCATGAGCTAAAATGCAGAGTAATCGACTAAACATGATAAGGAAGCATAACATGTGAGTGAAAGGTATAACATGATATCATAAAATATAAGGTACATGTGTAATAAAGTGTAAGAATGACATAAATTGAAATGTATCCTAAGATCATGGCAGTAAGGGAATTTTTCCACAACATAAAGCATGAAATAAACATGATTTAATGCTAACTACCTTGACAATATCACATGGTGGAAAAAGTCCCTTAATGGATTAGGTTTACCCTCTAATACCATACATGATGCCTACTGAAAATAAAACATACCCAATACATTGGATATTTATTTTGGAACACTAATAATAAAATGTTCATGATCTATGTGCGACATATAAATGAATCAATAATAAGGAATGACATTAGAATTACCCATGGAATGAAAATGGGTTTCCTAATCTTTCTTCATATCATAAACAAATGAAATTTCATAATGATGGAGTTTAAGAAATGTCAAGTGACATGTATTACACCATAAAAGGAAGGGAAACTAATGTAGGTATACATGTGAGAGGTATATATACATAATTTATATGAATTCCATAACATTAATAGAGTTTTTATGTGAGGTAGATATATAAATATCATAGCCTTGAGGGAAGGGTGGTTTAGATAGATATCCCTTACCTCGAGCCCGATTGGTCATATTTGTTATTTATCTCCCAGAATAATAAAATTGAGATAATTATTTATTTTATTAAAAAAATTCATGTTTATTGTTCTTTATATTTTAATTTGTAACATTTCATAATCAATTAATTAAACCATTCTGTCCACATCAGACATTTTAAATAAAAATGGCTCTTCTGTCCAAAATCAATTTGGTAAATTGAATATAGTTAAAGAAAATAGTAATTATTCATATCAAAAATTCTAACCATAACATTAATTTTATTTTTATAATTAAATTACACTATTTTAAAAATCTATTAAATATGTTAATGAAAAATGAACTATGTTAGAATCATGGTAATTGTAGGCCATAATAATGCATCGGTAAAATTTCTATTTTTCAATGATCATGATGGAAAGAAGGTAAGTGTAATTTTATTTTTGTAGTACTTTAATTATATCAAAAATATAATATTATGTCTTTAAATACACATATTAGTATCATTCATCAGATGCATTAATAAAAATTAATCACATAGCTTCTCAAAGCAGTAGTCGACCATACACATGAAAAACAATATAATTTATTCAATGTATGATATGGTATGAAATTATATGATATATATATATATATATTATTTTTTAATATCTCGTGAATAACATATATAAAAATTAAATTAATCCTTATTTTCTTCCATGTAAATTGTATGTAAAAATTGAATCACATCGATTCATGAGATGATAGTCCACCGAACACACGAGCGACAATGTCGTATTCTCGATGAAATGTAATGTAAGAATTTATATATGATATAATAATTCAATAAGTATAATTATTTCATTAATATAATATATTTACAATATATTATTCAATATATCCATGTGTGAGAAGTAGTGATGGAAAATGAATTATGTCGGTTTTTGAGGAAGTAGTCCTCCATACACACGATCAAAGGATTTATTTCCCATTTGAGGAATGCGGAGATGGTTCTAGGTACATACATTAACATAAGAACATATTAATTTATAAAAAAATATTTAATTTATTATATTATTAGGTTTTAATAATATTTTAAGGAGGAAAAAGAAAAAATAAAATAAAATGATCAGTTAAGGACATTGCCTCTTATTCAAACAACTTTTTTTATTTGAATGAAAATTCATTCTAGGTAGGTTTATATGGCTAATAAAAGGATTCTAGGATGTGATTATGGAATTAGGGAAGTTATTTAGTTTTTATTTTTTGAGTCAATGGGTTTTTGATGTGTGTAAAGTATAAGACAGGTGGTGGCCTTTTATAAGTGGGTGATGGGACACACTTAAACATTTTGAAATTAATAAATTCCACCGAAGTGTTTCTTGTGAAAAAAAGGCTCCAAATTGGACCATTTTTATTAATTATAAGATATAAATTTGATATATGATAATAAAATAGTATTTAAAATTTTTTTGGTCATTTTTACACCTTTTTTGTTTAGATTAACCCCTAGTAATCCTTTTTTCACCCTAACCGCAATAAATTGGTTTTACTACTTTCACTTTTAATTATGGAAAAAAACTATCATTTATTTGTTAACTAATATAAATTATATTGATTAAAAATATGGAATAATATTTTTTTATTAAATTCATATAAATGAATGAATTTAATTTCATATTATAATCGAAGAGGTGTCGAAAACAGAGTTTTCCAGATGAAAAATTTTCAAAAGATTATAATATATTGATATTAAAATTCAATGTTAAATTTATTAAAATAACTGATTTTAGATTAATTAATATATATTTGAGCTAATATAACTTTTAAATCCACATTAAAATAAAATAGGTCATGTAAATACATTAAAAGGAATGGTAGTTTTTTAAAAAAATCAGTCTTTTTCAATATTCATCGAAAAATAAAAAAAAATTCAAAAACAAATCCATAGAATTTTATCTTATTAAAATTTTTATATGATGATTTCAGAAATAATGTTCTATTTTTTATGTAAATTTTATAAATGGGGTAAAATATATTTTTTAAATTATGTGTTCAAAGTACAACTATCACTATATTTAGAAAACAAATTGTTTTTATGAAAAAATATTCTTTCAAAATAATATTATTTTATTTATAATCATTATATAATCATTGAATTTATCCTATACATGTGTAAACCATGTGATTGTTCATAATTTAGTTATTAATATTCATACCTGTCAATATAATGGCTAGGTTATAATATCCATGTTTAAATAATAATATTTAAATAGAGTATCATGTTTAGTTTAAACCTAGTATTGCTTGTATCGAAATATATTAAAGAGATTGAATGATTTTAAAAGAAATATGTCACAAAGTATTAGGGTGTTAAATTACCCCCACCCCCTCAAATAATTTCACCCTTCATGTTTCATATTACATACTAAGGTGAAAATTTCTAGTGGTACGTTTTCTTTATCTTCTCCTCTGGTTCCCATGTTTTTTTCGAAAACCTATGGTTTCACCATAGAAATTTTTCCAGGTCAGTTTTATTGTTTCGTATAACTTTTTCAATATGATAAAAGATATTATATAGTTTATCCTCATATGAAGGGCTATTCTATAGTAGTAAATCCACTAGATTCAGTATATATAAGGGGTCTGATATGTACTTCCTCAGGTGGGACACATGGAACACATCAGAAAATTGAGATAGATAAAGTGGGAAGTCTAGTTGGTAGTAAACTTCTTTGATGTTATCAAGGATATTTGAAGGGACAATATATATAGTACTTATGATTTCACTTATCCAATGTCACATGAACATCTTCCATTGTGAAATATAGTGGAACACCTTATCTATTATCTCAAACTCTAGGTCTCATCGAAGGTTGTTTTTATATATTTTCTTTTTAATTTTTTTGGATTTTATGTGACATAAAATGTTTTTTACCTTCTCTATTAATTATTTGGAAATATGGGTTCCCATATTCATCCTCTCTCCAACATCATCCCAGCATGTTAGAGTCTGAAATCACTTCCCATATAGAGCCTTATAAGGATCCATTTTTAAAATAGAATTGAAATTGATTTTAAATGATAATTCTACCAGGGAAATTTATTGTTCCCAACATCCTTATAAATTCACTGATAAATACCATAGTATATCCTCTAGTTTTTTTATTTTTATTTTAGACTGAACATTCTTCTAAGGGTGATAATAATTACAAAAACTAATTTTTGTATCCAATTCTTGTTGAAGGATTCTCAAAAAGATTGATGTAAACCAAGGATATAGATCAGATACAATAGGGAGTGGAACTCCTTGAAATATTACCACTTCCCTTTAGTATATATATTAGTTATTTGATCAAGAGATAAATCATCCTTGATAGAAATTAATTGTTCCCACTTTGTAAGTTGCTCGACTAATGCCCATAAAACATTATTTACATTAGGTTTCATAGAGAATCCTATTTTGAAATCTATGGTTTTTTTTCTTCATTTCCATACTTGTATGGGGAATGGTTTCATCAAATTATTATACATTTTTCATTCAATCATGATTCGTTAGCATAGAAGAGTCAAGATCCAAATTCTGAAATCACCAATATAATGTTAACCCACCATAAGTTTTTCATTAGATATCTATAAATCTTAGTTCTTCTCGGATGAATACAGAATGAAAAGCTATGTGCATCATCCAAAATATCCCCCTTCATCTATGGTTTTTTGGGTACTCATATATATGTACCAAACATTATAACTCAATATTTAGTAAAGTTAAACTCCAGAATATTCATAATCATTTTATATAGCACCTTATTATCTTTCTAGGCCTCCTTGTTCTTCTCAAGAATGAATGGTTTAGCTATTATTTGAGAAAGGTATAATTAATATACTTTTACAAGTAATATATCGATCCATTTTAAATCTTCGATTATTTCATCATTATAAATTCTCATCATTGATAAAAAAAATGAATATTTATATATAGTGAATATACCACTATGTTTACTTTTCCTTGATAGTAATGGATTGAGAAGTCATAGTCCTTGATCATCTATAACCATATTTGTTGGAACAAGTTAGGATCCTTCAGTTGGAATATATATTTAGGCTCTTTTGATTTGTATATTTTTCACGTTTTCCCTATAGATATAATGTTGTCAAATAAATAGCATAAAGATCACTACGGACAACTACAGATCATGTGTTGGATAGTTCTTCTCATGTAATTTCAACTACCTTCTTGTATAGGCTATCACTTTATCATTCTGCATTAGTGCATATCCAAAACCATTCTTTTATGAATCATTATAAACCACAAAAATTCCTTGAATTAAGGGTTGAATTAGTACTAGTGTAGTAATAAAACTCTTTTTCAACTCCTTAAAGTACACTTTGTATTCATTTGTTCAAAATAATAATTCACCCTCTCATGTTATCTTGTTTGGTGAGTTTTAAAATCTTGAAAAAAAATTCTAATTTTTTTGTAATACCTTGCTATTCTAAGTGAATTGTGGATATACTTTACATATTTTGGTCTAGCCTAGTCCTCAATTTCAGTTTTCTTAGATGGGTCCATTGACATCCCTTTGATGGTGACAACATGCCCAAATAATGATACTTCTTTCATCCAAAACTCACATTTACTATACTTTTAGTATATATCATCCATTCCCAAATCCCTTAGCATGGTCTATAAATTCTCCAAATTGTCCTCCTCAGTTTTGGAGTAAATCATTATATCATATATAAATACTAAAAAAAAGTTTTAGAAGTAATATCTAAATACTCCATTCATCATGTTTAAAAATTTTTCTAGATAATTGGTATTTTTGAATAAAATAAAAATGAACTCATAGTTTCAATACATGGTTTGAAAGAAAATTTTGGGAATAACAGCCTCCTTCAAACCTAATTGGTGATATCCCTACTGAAGGTCCTCTATAGAGAAATACTGACCACCACATAGTTGACCGATCAAGTCATCTATATAGGTTAGGGGATACTTTTTCTTAGTCATAATTTTTTTGAGTTTGTGATAACCAATATAGAGGCTCATTAAATGATCCTTCTTTATAATGAAATGGACCATCATTAAAACACCCCATGTTTTTATGAATTAATTTTTTCAGATAAATTTTAATTATTTGAGGGCTTGCGTGGCATGCTACAAAAGTTAATATTTATTTATAAAAAACACCAATTTGTACTTGTTCTATATGAAACACAGATATTATATTGAGGTACACACAACACTAATGTTTCCATGTGTTACACATAATATTTAATTCCTTTGATAGATTGTGTAACATGCAAGACCGAGTTTTACCAAACTATAATACACTATTAATATTCTTATTTAATATAATACTTATAATTTATCTTTTGGAATAGAGGGAACAGATAGGATTAAATAATATATAAAAATATATATTTTTCACATGTTTATTTTTTATCTATTAATTTTGAATAAAATAATAATCATTTTAATGAAAAATAAAGGTATTCTAAAAAAATATCTATTTTAAATGATGGGTTAACTGTACTTGGAAATAATAATTGTAAATTTATTTTTGTCAACTTTATAAACATTATATAAAAAAATAAACTTCATTTTTGAAATCAAAAAATCAAAATTATCTTAGGGTTAATTTTTGGAATTTTTCTCTGAACTTTCATTTTTGATGAATAGTGAAAAATAATAAATTTTAATTTAAATATCCCTTTTAGTTTTATAAATTAATAGTGGTAAACATTATTTTTAATTGGTTTTCAATCCACCATATTTAAATTATTCTTTTATTAATCCAATTTAGTTTATTGGACTCATTTTATTATTTAATTTTATTTAAAACATTTTCACATTAAAAACTGACTCACTTATCGCATCAACGGGACTATTTTTAAATTAATTTTTAAACTTATTTGATGGGAATTTTAAAAAGTGGATTCCATAATTAGAATAAGAATAATTACTAATGTATAATAAGGCCAACTTATTTTTTGACCGAAATATTTACTGTATATAGTTAAAATTAATTAGATTGATTAAGGAAAAGATGAGTTTACATTGTGGTTAAAATTAGAGTATATGGTGCAAGAATGACCCAAATCATATACAAAACCCATTTTTTAGAAACAGTTGGACCCTTTAGATATTATCATCCAATTTTATGAGTTTCTAGGACACTTTTCCATGAATGATGCTCCTATTATAACTTAAGTAATGAAACACGAACATACAAATTATTTAGTTAATAATTACATCAATCAAATGATACTAAACACCTTAAAAGTGAATGAAATTGAATGAATAATTGTGTTATATTATTAATTTCATATTAATATAAAATTTTAGAAAGTTTTTAATATAATATATTCTAATTCCATCATTTTATTTATATTTTTTAAATTTAGTGGAATGAATAGTGTTAAATTTTGTCATTAATTTTATTTTATAATATATGATATTTTTATTAATATATTTAAAATTACTGAAAATATTATCTTACATCAAGTTATTTTAAAATATTAACAATTATAAACTATTGTATATTCATGTACCAATTTTGAATTATAATTTCTTTATTAACTGTTAAATAGTAAAAACTCAGTTAGCACAGCTGATGTTAAAGCAGTGTTTTTGCACATTACGTATGCTTCTATTAAAAATAATTTATAATATATGTGGGATTTTTATTTTATAAATAAGTTATAATATTTTATAATCAGTGGGTCTAAATTTAAAATAATTATATCTTAATTTTATTTTAAGAGAAAAATTAACTATGTTATAAAATTAGATACCTTAATAAAACCCAAATAGGTAAAAATTGGGATACGTATATGTTAAGGAAGAACATTATAAAAATTAATTTATTTTTTTGTTTGGAGGTTTTTATAGACCAAATAAAACCTCCCTTGTGATATTATTCTATTATACAGCCCCATGATGTAAGGGATTCCTTATAATAGTGAATATTATTGAATATTTACAAGGATGCCACTCCACCTCAACTATAAATGGACACTAAATCTACCTTTTTTAACACCTCTAAAGAAATATGGATCAACCATGATCTAAAAAATTCACACACCAACAGAAATTACCTCATCCTATAATCTATAAATTCAGATGAAATCCAACCAAGTAAGTCCTTTGGTGCAAACTAAAATAAGATACCTGATGAAGAGGTAATGTTCATCAATGAATGTTTATGTTTTATTTATTCCTCAAATACCTTAAATTATTTTTATGTAATTATTATATAATCACATAAGTATATTCCATATACTGAGATGTTTTTATTTTAATTTTATGACCTATATAAACACACACTTCAATCATATGGGTTACAAAATCATCATTCATGTGCACGACAGACTATCACCTTGCGAACAGATTTTGTTCGAATTTTTTATGAACACATATCAAGGTTGGAAATAATGATGTATATAATAAATATATATATATTATATTTATGATATTTATGATTTATTTATTCTTATTTAATTATTATATAAAATATACCATTTGTGATTTCCATTTTTTTGGGAATAAGATAACGTCGTTCGTCTGTACGGTGGACTACCGCCTCACAAAGCAATGTGATTCATTCATTATTTAAATTGAATGTATTAAAAATTATTTAAATTGCGATATTTTTTATATATTACATAATCAAATACTATAATCCTCATATATATACATATATATCATTTACTTTTCATTATTTTAATATAGTAAGAAAATGGTAATAATGTTCATGTGTACGTACGACCTACCGTCTCCATGAATAGAGTTTTTAATTTTTAATCCCTTAATTTTTTTGAATACTATAAATAAATATATACTGAATATATAAGATATGAATATCATGTTTTTCATTATTTATATTAAGAAATCATGGTCAAATTAAGCGGTCCAATAATAACAAGTCAAAAATGTATGAAAACCCAAACTGATTATTACCGAAAACATAACTTTAACAGAGAATTATTAATTTATGGTTAATATAATATCATAAAAAAATAATATGTGTTTTGATTTATATACATATTATTATATTTTATATGCATAAAAATCTTATATGTATTATATAAGAGGTTTGAGTGAGGATGATGGGATTCAATACTTAAGGTAAGGGATTTATGTCCCATTTTTTTCTTTTGTAAGACACATGGTTTATTCACCACCTCTTTTTTATATGTGGTGTATATGATTCCAATGGATTTAATTAATTATTATTATAATAACAATTTTTTGTGTTTAAATATGAATTTGGTATCTCATTTTTCATGGGGTTGTGGTTTCAATGTTACAAAATTGGTAAGGGAATTTTGTCTCAATTTTCCTTATTCAAGACACATGTTATGTTATGCACCTATATTAATTTAAAATGTCTATATATTTACCCTTTTTTCATATTTTATTATTAATATCTTTCTCTTAAGGAAATTTCAAGATTCTTGTAATTTTATTATTTCTTAGATATTATGATTCAATGTTTCAAAAGTGATAAGAGTTTATTGCCACAATCTCATCATTTATCGGGATTGTTTATGATTATGCTTCCATTGATGATGTATTATGATTCATCGGTAAACAATTATCATTAATTTTTTTCTCCTAAAATTTATCATTCCATATTTAAAATATAATTAAAAATATTTATTAGGAAAATCCAACTTTGTTTCTCTATTCGGTCAGAAATCTATTTTCATTCAAAACCCAATTTTCCAAAAAAATTAAATAACGTTATAAAATTATCCCTGGATTTTAAGATATATTTTTACCCATGTTTTCTTTTTTTCTTTTTTAAAAATTAAAATGAATCTTCTTGTCTGTTACACCCCAAAACTTTAGAGTAAGAATATTGTATTAGATAACATTTATGACAAGCAACACTATGTGCGTAAAGGAATATAATATATCAATAATTTGTAATAAATTTACCATATTGAATAAATTAAATATATTTTATACCTTTAAATTTTTTCAGAAATGAGTTAGTATATTTACGAGGAAAAAAGTATTTTCTTGAACGAATTTTGTTACACGCAAGACCGAGTTTCAATGAAGAATGATATATTTTTAAAATATTATTATAAAAAGGTATAACCAAGCCATTAAATTAGAGGTTATGAATATGAATAAATAAATTAAAAAAAATATTTCATTTAAAAAAATATAAAATTAATTCATTGGTTACAAATTAATTTGAAATAAATATAAAAACTGATTGAATATAAGTGAAAATATTATTATTTATATTCTCACAAAGCAGTTTTACCAAAATAAATTATATTAATTTAAACTTGTGAGTGTTTATAATGTGGTATATATTTTATATATTAAATATAATATTTTTTATATTCATCCAATAGAATTTATAGTCTTAAGATAACAACAAACCCAATATTACACATAAAATACTATATTTTTATAAAGGTAATTTTAAAGCCTTTTAGTGGGGAACCCTTCTTAAATCCTATTTTAACCACTTTATAATTTTAAAATTAAAAAAAACATGAACTTTGGAATATAGACATAAAAAATCTCTTAGGGTTCTTTTTTTGTGTTTTTCTATTCAGTTCCATTTTTAATGAATAGTGAAAAATACCGAATTTTATTTGCAAAAATATTTTCATATAAATTATTTATAAGGATAAATTATGTTTTTAATTGTTTTTAAAGTTAAATATGATCATATTTTTATCAATTAATATTATTTTTGTCATTAAAACAAATTTCACATAGAAATTGAATACAAACACTTTCCAAACTTTTGGACGTTATTACTTTAAAAATATACATTATCGTCCCCACTACAAGGTGATTTTTATATTAATTTCCACCACTTGTATTATTTTAATTTGAATAAATGGATGAAATTTTTTGAATAAACATAATTTAAAATTTCTAATAAGTTTAAAATTTTCTTTTAACCTAAATATTAATGAATGTGATTAAATTGTTTTACAACAATTTAGAGAAAAGTAAGCATAATAAAGGACTCGACCTTAAACATAAGGCCAAAACCACCTATAATTTTTTTTAAAATTCATTGGATGGAAATATTTTGACCCGATACAACCTTTTATATCCTTGTAAAAATTACTTATCTACTTTCAATAAAAAAACATGGATGGAGTTCCTTTCTTCCAAAAAATATTACAAGAGTGTCACTCCTCCTCCACTATAAAAGAGAATCCTTTCCTCCCACTTCCTCACACCTATCCAGACACTTTGGATCAAACAATATCTAAGAAAATATTTCTTAAAAATCCCTTAACTCATCTTAGAAGCCTCTCATTATAATAAAATCTGTAAAATAAACCATTTTGGTACAAACCAAAAGAAGTTACGTGATTAAGAGGTAATATCTTTCTTTATGATCTTTAGTTTTATTTCCATTATCCAACTTCCAGAATATTATTATTATATTATTGTATACAAAAATATTATCTTAAATATATTTTTATTTTTTATATTGATTTTTTACCTACACTTATAGACACTTCCATATAATGGGTAACCAACATATTGTTTTTGTGTATGGTGAACTAATGCATCACGAAACGATGATTGTTCATTTTTCCATTACCACCTCTCATGTTGGCCATTATGATGGAAACCATATTTATGTATGTAATATATGATATTTATTATGTAATTATGTTTATTTAATTAATTTATAACACATTCCCTTACAACTTCCATTTCATATAAATACGACAATATCGTTTGTGGAAGTGTGGACCACCGCCTCCACAAAGTGAAGTGACAGGTTCATGCCATACATGGAATGTACAAATTATGGTTTTAATAAACCTATTAACTTGATATGACATGGATATGATAATATAATTATTATATACATATTTATCAACAACTTTTCAGTCTATTAATATGATAATGAAATGAATGTAGCGTTCATGCATACGTACGACCTACCATCTCTATGAACGGTGCATTTCATTTCTTATCTCCAAACATCATAGATTATTCAAAACACATATGTAATGAAAATATATGATAATTAAATCATGAATTACTTTATTTAGATAATAAAATTATGATATATTAAATAGGATTAGAAAATAATAATTCAAAACATACATGGGGAAACTGTGCAATTAACATCCAGAATAGTTAAAATAGTGAAAGAGTGTTAAAAAATGGGTTATAAATATTTTATGAAGTTAATATAAAATATTATAAACATGATTATGGTTATTTTATAAGTTAGTAACATATTTTCACCCAATATAAATTATATTAAAGTACCAAAAAACAAAAGGATGGTTAATGTAAGGTATTTCGTCTCAATTTACATTCCATTGAGACTTATTTATAGTTATGCACCTAGTTTATTTTATATGTTGTATGTATTTACCTTTAACTCATAATATCATTAATTTTATTATTATAATTATATTATAAGTTTCATTTAATTTCATATTTTCTTTTATTTTATGAGTTAAATTTTTCAATGGTGAATGTGAAACTTTGGAATGTTTAATGATTATTCTCCTCAAGAATGTTCTTAATGATTATCATTGAAATATAACTACCTTTTGTGATTGTTAAATTTATATTGAGAAAATAACTTTATTGTCATAATTTTTTATTAGAAAATTTCTTTGATATCCATATTATTAGAGAATGGATATTATTATTTCCTAAACTGTATACTATTTTACTTACAGTATCTACTTTGAAATTTATCTTATTATTTTTGGGAAATATAGATGATCTTATATTCCTTATTCAATATTGATATTTTATAAGCTATATTATTTATTTTTATTATAAGATACGATGAATTATTTATAGAGTAAATGAAGGGAGGATCTTGGACTTTATAAATCTCCTCGATGCATCGACAGGTTCTCATGAGAAAAATAAGTTGGCCAAATTAAATGGGTTTTTTCCATAGTTTTAAACCATCTTGTGAAGTCTATTGATGGTGTAAAATTTTATGTGGATTATACATGAAATCCAAAAAATAACGAATTTCATTCATTTAGTTTTAGTTATTATTCATCCATGATAATTTGTGTCAGCATATCTATGGATAAATTTCACTTTTAGTCCATTGTTTAGAAGGAATTTGTTTCAGTTTCAAACATTCCCATATTGATTTGGCTTATCTAGTAATTTTAATGGAATGTGTTCTTAGTTATTTACCTCACCAGGATAATTAATTCCTATTTAATCATTATTTATTCCTCTTTACATACCCTTGATGATCATTTTATCTCACCCTCATTATGTTTCCTATTCCGATGTTATGAAGAAAAAATATTTGAATAATATTTCAATTATGCAATTTATTTTATTTTGATGGGTCATTTTTGTATTTTCGGTTTTCACAATGCATTATAGGTATCATGTATGTAATCTTGATTTCCCAGAGTTATAAATTTATCAATCATTTTGGATTTTATTCCTTGTAATAATCTCTATGTAATAAAATAATTCTCTGACACTAGGCTTCTCAGATCACCGTGTTATAATTGTAATTAAAGGAAGTTTACCAGAATCCTTAGAAACTAGATTTATAAAACATTGATTAGGGAGGAAAAACCAAGATAAATAATGAGGATAGGCGTTAAAGAACATCCTAGAATTTTGGTGAGGAATATACTATGTGGGTATTCCTTGAAATTCATCCATGTCTATATATATTAAAAGTGGATATTATTCTAGAACATATGTACCGAAGAGTAAAAATTACAACAAGGTGTGTTAGGCCCAACTCAGGGTAACCCAGTACACCAAAATGGGCTGGACTACGCAACATGTTTGACACATCTTAGGGATACGCATAGGATAGTTCAAATTTTCTTTCCCTACCGTTACGAAGGATTTGAAAGTAATGATATCCCCAAATTAATGAAGGTATATGATGCTAGGATTTATAATGTATAAATCTATGTTGTGTGCTATATGATATTTAGAGTTACATAGTTTTCATAATTTTAGGATCTAATATAGTATATATCATTGTCTATAAATGGTGTCTAGAAGGAAGAGTGGTATCAATACTTGTGACTAATGTAGAGGATTCCCTACTGAGAAAGTCAATGTAGCTGGTATTAGAATTGAGAATGTCATCAATATTTTTGTGTATCCTAGTCGGGTTATAAAAAATAACCATGCCCAAATGGAAAAACCTATTCTATAGAGATAATCTACTATATTGTATTACTTAATTTTAAATAATCCCTCATAGTTTAGTTAGACTATTAATCAAATTTTAGTTAAGCAATGGATTAATTATTTGGAGAATATATTTCTTTCTATGGATTACAGTGAAGAGGAAAAGGTTAATATTGCAGTCTACTGTCTCCAAGGTGATGATGATAAATGGTGGTCCTTGATCTCGAATAATAGAAAGGGATAATAAATAGAACTCATAGAATATAGAGAATTTAAGGATACATTTTTCGATTAATACATCTCTTGTGATCAGAAAATCGAGATAAAGAGAATGTTTCTTAGCTTAAATAAAAATAAAGAAGAGATTGTTGCAGATTATGAAGACACCTTTAAAGGGTTATATGGGTATGCTACGGAATATATATGCATCACAAAGTGAAATATCGACAACTTATTTTGAGGTCTTAAGAAAATACTTGAAGGTCGGTGCTTTCTTAGAATTTTTCATCATACAAAGAGATAGTTTAATGTGACACCAAAAGAGATAAGGAATTATCTAGATCCTTTTTATTCAAGGGAAACCCATAGAATAAGAGTTCTTTTGAACACTATGAAAGATGAAATGATTCAAATAATAATAAGGGAAATAAGGATCTTCCAACAGGTGATTACTATGGAAATAATCACCATGATAAATTATTTAAAGGATTGGGAAAATTGCAGAGAAAAGGGTCATTGGGAAAAATGATAAAAAGGGAAGAAGAAAACACTACTATTTAGTGTTAAACCTATAAGGATATGGGGAACATTGAAAATAAATTCCCCATGCATCAAGAGAATATAACTCAGATAAAGCTAAGGGATTATAGTCAAGCATACGTTGTTGAATCAACTAAAGTGGAATGATTAATGTGATTTTTTATTTAGATCTACGAAATATATTATCAAAGTATTTTATTTATTATGTTCACATCATATAAATTATGAAAATATATAAGGATTTTGCAACATAACTTTTACATTAAGTATCTGAGATCATATCATGAATTATATAATGAAATGTTTTTCAGTAGAATGTAAATATTTTTAAAAAACACATGATTGAGGAAAATACAACCCTTAATATGTTCATGATGTTGAGATAATGATGAAAAATTTATTTATTTGGAAAAGTGTTGACTACCTTCGATCTGATTGATAACATGTCAAGAAGTGTTTTATGTTATCATTGATGGAGTTTAATTTATAAGAATAAATTCTGTTTTATATTCGTTTTAATGTTTTATTAGATCGTATTTTTATATATTAGTACAATTTAGGTTATTAAAATCAATTTAAAATTGAAATTTAATACCAAAACATATACATTTTTTTGAACATTTTTACTTAAAAACCCTGCATTGTCATCTCATTCATATGGTGATTTTTTAAATTAATTTCTCTCACATATGTTACTAGAATTTGTAAAAATGAATTAAATATTTGGAATGTGCCTAATTTATAATTTCTAAAAATATAAAATTAGTATTTGGACAAAAATATTACTGAAAGTGATTAAAATGAATTACAATGATTAAGAGAAAATTAATCTTAATAAAGGATTAAACCTTAAACTTAAGGACAAAAAAGACCTATAAACTTGTCCAAAATCCATAATATGTCAATATACAGACCCTATACACCCATTTATCTACTTTTTTCCATTATTTATTCACTTTTAATAATAAAAACATGGTTGGTATTCCTTTCTCCAAAATATTCTAGGAGTGCCACTCTTCCTCCAATATAAAAGGTCCTCCTCTCCTCCCACATCCTAACACCTCTTAAGACATATTAGCTCAACAATTATCTGACAAAATATTTATCTAACATCCCTCCCCTCATCCTATTAGACTAACCTTGGGTTTAAATCCATCCATGGAAGAATTTGAATATAAACCAAAGGAAGTTACCCGTTTAATATGTAACATCTTTCCTTAACCTCTTTAGTTTTATTTCTATTATCCAACACCTCATATTTTATTATTAAATGATTGTATTAAAAAAAGTATCATAAATATACTAGGATATTTTTATTATATGTTTTTTAACTACACATACACACACATCTATATAATGGGTAACAAACTTATTATTTCTATGTATGGTGAACTACTACCTAACGAAATGATTATTGTTCATTTTTTCATAAAAACCTATCATGGTGTCCATTATGATGGAAACTCTCTTTATATATGTTATATATTATATATAGTATGTATTTATTCTTCTTTAATTATTTTATAACACATACCTTTATACTTTTCATTTTTTATAAATGTGATAACATCGTTTGTGCAAGTGTGGACTACCACCTCCTAAATGTGATATGACTCATTCATGACATAAATGGAATATATAAAGGATGGTTTTAATAATACTATATAACCTATATAAAATATATGTGATACTTTAATTATAATATACTTATTTATAAATTAATTTTCATTATTTTAATATGATAATGAAATGAATGTAGCGTTCATGCGTACGAACATCCCACCATCTCCATGAACAATGCATTTCATTTCTTATCTCCAAACATCGTAGATTATTTTGAATAGATATTTATTTAATAAATATGATAAATAAATCATTAGTTACATTATATATAAATTAAATAATTATTTATGTAATACGAGTATCAAATAATAAGTCAAAACATACTTGATAAAACTAGTCATTTAACACCCAGAATAGTTAAAATAATTTTATTTTGTTAATAAACAGGTAATAAATATTTTAAGAATCTAATATGTGATATTATTAACATTATTATGGTTATATTTTAGGTTATTAATGTATTTATACAACTAAAAATTAGGATAAAATACCACACAACAAAAAGAAGTTAAAGGTATTGGATTTCATCTCATTTTACATTCCATTGAGACTTATTTGTAGTTTTTCACCTAGTTTATATTATATGGTGTATATAATAACCTTTGACACTTAATATCATGAATATCATTATTCTCATGACATTAAAATTTTCATTTAATGTTATACCATCATGTGAATTATGATTTAAATGTTTCAATGTGGTGTGGGAAACTTTGTGATGTTTATAGATTTTCTCCTCAAGAATGTTCTTAATGATTATCTTTACCACCTCAATTACTTTTGTGATTCATAACTTTATTTTGAAAAAACCACCAAATAGTAATATTTCTTAATTATAAATTTATTTTTATTTCCATATTCATATAGAATGGATATTAGTATTTCTTGAACTGTATACCATTATACATATGTTGTCTAATTTGATAGAAATCTGATTATTTTTGAAAAATATTCACAATTCTTTGTTCTTTATTCAATACATATTTTTGAAAATGCATATTATTTATTTACACTATTCGATGTGCGGAATTATTTGGATATGAAATTATGGTAGGATCTCATACTTTATATATCTCCTCAATACAATAATATATTCTAATGAGACAAATAAGTTGGCCAAATTAAATGGGTATATATCCATAGTTTTAATCTATTTTCTAAAAGTATTTGATGGTATAGGATTTCATGTGCCTCAAACATGGTGTCCATTAATAAATAATTACCATAATTTAGTTTCAGTTATTAATAATCAATGAGATTTTTCATTGACATGCCTATTGATATATTTCATTGTTAGTTAACTGATTAAATGGAATGTGTTTTAGTTTTGTAAGTTTCAATATTTATTCTAACTTATCTAGTAATTTGAATGGAATTTTTTTATTAGTTATTAATATTTCCTAGTTACTTTATTCCTATTGATTAATTATTTCTTACACTATACTAACCCATGCTGACCATTTGAGCTCACCCTTATTATGTTTCCTTTCCCCAAATTATAAAGAAAAAACATTTGAATAATTTTTCAAGGATGTAGTTTTTTTTATGTATCATGTTGTTATTTCCAATTTTTCCTATGTATTATTGGTATCATGTATATAAGGACCCATCTTTATAAATTATATAATATTGTGTTAAGTATTGAATTTACATTCATTGACATTAAGGATAATTTTAGGTTTCTTTTATTAGATAATTTCTCTATAACTATTACATGACAACTCAAAGATTTCAATGTAGTCACTTCAAATCACTATCCATTTTTTTCTCAAAACAAAACTCTTTAAAAATATATGATTAATGTTTCCTAATAAAAAACATGAAAACATTAATCTTGACTTCTTCCTTTCTCTTACGGATCCTTATACCTTGTGCAAAACATTTCAAAAACATGGGATGGGCACAAAAAGCTTATTAAGGGATATTAAATAAAGAATTAAATTATTAGTCCATGAATATTTTAAACTCATGAAAAAAATTCACAAAATCATAATTTTTCCCCATTAAACATATGTTATTTAGAATAACTCATGAAATAATAAAATTCTTGAAGAAACTTATTATAAATATTAAATCATAAAGGTCACTTGTGGCACTCATATCATACATATGTTATATATTTCTCAACTACATAGGGAGGATCCTTCATGGCTATGTTTGGAATACCCATAATAATATATTCTCTAAATCTCTTATGAGAAATATTATCATTTAACTTTGTCTTATTAACTAATGCATTAGAGAGATATAATGGGATCACCCGCCCTCAGTATTTTATAGAACTACCCGTATACATAAGCAATTCCTATGAACTATAACATAATTAAAACACATTAACAACCATAAAGGAAAAATAACATTGCAATCGCAAGATATAATCGACATAATAAATCCATTATCAAAACAATTTTCAATACAAAAATAACTTAAATTGGAATATGGTATTTATTTCCCTTTAAAAAAATTAAGGCTTATATAGGAATCCAAATATCCAATAATGGTCACGGCGGTGTCAAAGTCATTGTCTCTATGTATGTTAAAAATATATTCCTTTTGTCCTTTAATAAAAATATTCATAGAAATAGATTCCTTTGAGAAATATTTGAATGAAATTAAAATTAAAAGGGGTTAATTAGAAAATATTGAAAATAAGGTGGTGTATATTATTGAAATATGCCACAATGAAAGTAGATTGAGACAAATTCCCTTACATTGAGTCCAAAGTTTCCTATACGTTCTTTATATTCCTGAAAAATAATCATAGGTTAATTTATAATTAAATGAATACATTTTTCATATTTTTCTCTATTTATATCACTTTTTTTGTAATTTTATAACAATAAATTAATTATTTAAGTTTAGATCATATGATTTGTGAATATTTGGTACTTGAGTTCAAAAATGAACTTTTTATGATGTAAATTGTCTTTGTAGTCATAAGTCCAACATATCCAGAATAATATTCATGACATAATGATCACTTTATTTCATTAATTATACTTTTGAATCAAACCATTAATTATGGTTAAGAAGAATGAACAATTTTATAATCATGGAGATGACAGGTCATACATATGCATGAGTAACTTTTTCATTTTCAATGATCATTATGGAAATAAGGTAATTATTATTTTATATTTCAATAATGATAATAAAATCATTATTATTATATTAATAATTTAAATATTCATGTACATATTATACAAGTTTTTTAGTGAATAAAAATGAATAATATCACTTCATGAAGGTGATAGTTCACACTTACCCACATACGATGTTATCATTTTAATGTGCACAGAAAGTAAGATCACAATTGATATATTATTATCATATAATGACTAATATGTCATGAATATCACATTTTAACATTAATTCCATTATTATAACCATTCATGAGATACAGTTATGGAAAATGATTTTTATTGGTTCGTGGAGGTGATAGTTCCCACATATGCATGAACTATTAATTTCATTCCAATTTAAAGTAAGTAGATATGGATATGGTGATGATATTAACATATAACATGTTAGTATATTGAGGATTTTTGAGTTATAATCTCACAATGGTTGGAGTATATTTTAAGGAAGTGTAAGAATAAATAAAATAAAAACACTTAAATAAAAACATTACATTTCCTTCAGATGATCACATTTCTTAACACCTTAAAACCCATAAGAAGGGTGTTCTGCCTAAAATAATTCCACAATAACGTGGGTAGTAATTATAGTATGGTTGTTTTGGTAGATATTGGTAGAACGACATGGTTTTCATGTGTTATTAATTGAGAAGAATGGGTTCTTTTATATGGGATAAGGGATGGGAACCCTTTTAATTATTAAAAGTATTAAATTTATATAAATTCAAATTATCTTCAAAATGAGTGAAAGTTGATTAAGTTCTAATATATGACGATTAAGGTTATAAATATAAACATCTAATGGGAATTATACATGTTTTGGATAATTTTTAATCTTTTCCTTTTTTAACCTTTTTATCTTTTACTGTTTAATCAAGTAATTTTCACTTTCAGAGTTAAAATAATTACTAAATCTTGAAAAACGCCTAATTAATGAGTTGTTAATGTTGTTTCTAGAGTTATATTAATTTTTTTGACAAAGTTTTTATTTTTAAAAAAAATAACTCATTTAATTATATATTTTATATTTTAAATTAAGAATTATGTCAATTTTGAAACTATTCAATTCATGACTTTTTTAAAAAAATCATAAAAACTATATTCCTTAAAAAAACTACATTTTATCAATCCAAACATGTCATAGGAATCCAAAAAATTCATGTATGTAATAAAATAATTCAAATTATTTTTATTTTAATATTATAAATATCATTTCTATTTTTCATTCTTTAATAAATCAATTATTGCATCATCGTTGGGTCACTGTTTAATTAATTAGTTTATTTCTTAAAAATTATCAATAAATTACCATGATGTAAGAAATATTTTTACATTTTTAAGGAATATTCATAGTTGAATATATCACTTATAGTACCCCATATTAAAATTGTTTTAGAAATGAGAGAAATATTTATGATATATTTTCCTTAACATTAAATTAAATGTTATAAATATCATTTTCACACCTGAGTTGATTCCAAAGACCAAAATTTTGGCCCAATGATTTCCTTGGCTTAAAATAACTCGTCCAATAATATAATAAAGTTACAATTACCAAAAAATTATATTGATCCTATTAGATAAAATTTATTATACATATTACAACCACGTATGTCCATTTTTTATGATTCAATTCACATAAGTGATAAAAATTATTTAAAAAAATAATCTCTTTGGTGGAATGAAGAAACTGGTTTTTAATGAAAAAATGTTCAAAGGTTCAAAAAGTTTTTTTTTCAAATATTAGTTTGAAATTGATTTAAAGGACCTATATTGGATAAAATGATAAAAAATTATTGAATTATACTTTATACTCAATTAAAAGGATAAACTATCTATATAAATAAATCAGACGAAAAAGATGTTTTGAATTAAAATGTTGTAATTTTCACTACTCATTAAAAAATGAATATTATCTGGAAAATAACAAAATTGAACCAAAGTAAATTTTAATGTTCCAAAGAAAAAGTTTATTTTTCAAATAGAAAATATAAATGTTTCAAAATTTAGATTTTAGAAAGGATTACCATTAATAGGCAGTAAAACTACCTTTTAAAAATATTAGCACTTTTTATGCCTGAAATTGGATTTATTGTTATCTTAAGCCTACAAAATTTATTTGAAGAATATAATAATAATAATAATAATGCATAAAAATAATATTTTTATTTATTTTCATTCCCACAAATACAACAGTTAGGTGATAACTACAATTTTAAAAAATAATATTAATATTGTATTTTTTTGATATAACTCAATCTTATATGAAACATATGATTTCAGAGAAACACATTATTGAATATTGGGTACACTATCAGACTTATCATACCATTTAATGTAAAATTAATATATAATTCATAAATATTAATAGATATGATGAATACTTATTCTATAATTATCTAGGATGTTACATCCTTCTTCCCTTTACTAAATTACGTCCTTGCAATTTTATTCACTTATCTAATAAGTTGGGGTACTTTATCCTCATTGAATTTTCATATTCCCATATTTTATCATCAACCATAAGGTTTTTCCACAATACCTTAACCCGATTAATCACTTTATTCCCCAACACATTCTCTCTTTGATCAAGAATCTGGACTGGTAGTTCCTCATAAGAATGATTCTCTTCCTTCTGAACTACTTTTGGACTCAAAATATGAGATAGACCTGGAATATACATTATTAACATTGTAACATGACAATAATTGTGAACCTAGGATAAATTCGAATTCAAAGACACTCAGTGGAAAACTTATCCAACTTTCTCTAGGATTATATAGGGTCCAATGAACCATAGACTCAACTTCCCTTTCTTAACAAAACACATCACACTTTTCCATAGAGAAACTTTGAGAAAGACATAGTCACCTACCTCAAATAGAAGATCCTATGTCCGGTTATCTGCATAATTTCTCTACCTACTCTGAGCTATCCTCCTGGATCATAGAATGAAATATATTTTTTCTACCATATCATCTACCAACTCTGGTCCCATCAGCTTCCTTTCTCTGACATTGTCCCAAAAAGCTGGAGTTCTGCACCTCATTCCATATAATGCTTCAAATGGTGCCATCTGTATATTACAATGAAAATAGTTTTTATAAGAAAACTCACCCAAAGTAATATATTGATCCCAGATTCCCTAGTAATCCATTGAAAAAGAATGTAGAATATCCTCAAAGGTTTTAATATTTTGTTATATCTACCTATCAGTTTGGGAATTAAAATATTCATTGAAATTTAATTCAGTACCCAATGACATCTAATGGCCTTTCCAAATATTAGAACTGAACCTAGGATCATGATTAGATATAATGGAGAGATTAACTCCATATAACCTGACTATCTTGTTATGATACAATAGATAAAGGTGATATAGAGATAGTATATTTTGAATGGGAAGAAAATGAGAAGATTTAGTCATCATATCATCAATAAAAAATTCCATTTTTACCTCAGGGAGTATTTGGTTATCCCACTACAAAATAGATGGATATAATTTCCCATTTACATTCTGGTATTGGAAAAGGATTAAGAAACCCCATTGGTAATTAAATCTCTGCTTTAACCTATAGAAAATTCAAACCCTTCCTAGTGAAATCAGTAATACCACTTTTAATTACATCCCACCAGTTATACTCCATATAATCTCATTAAATCTTAATAATGCTAGGATGAACTAAAAATGGAGAACAATTTGTTTCACATAACAGCTCATTCTTTAAGTGTGAATCACAATGTACACATATTCTCTTCCCAAATCTAAAGAAAATATTTATCAATGTTAAATTCTTGAAACTTAGAATTTTTAATCGATTTGATTTTTTTTTTAAAAATTATTGTCTTCCTTATATGCATGATTAATTTTCTCTAACAGTTATGATATCATTGAAACTTAAAAATAGAGGAATTTTCTACACTAATAACATATAAAATAAATTTTATCAAATCATTAATCAATAATCAAACTCCAAATGTAACATGGTTAATGTAGTATTGCATTTCCAAATCAAAGCATCATCCACCTTATTTTCTATTCTAGGATGGTAATGAATCATGTAATCATAAACCTTGACTAGTTATAACCATTATTTTTTTCTCATGGTCAATTATTTTTGAGTGAATATATATTTAAAACCATTATGGATAATATATTTAAAATTTTACTCCATATATATTATGCCTCCAAAATTTTAAAGCAAAAACAACAGAAGCTAATTCCAAATCATGTGTATGGTAATTTAACTAATGATGTTTCAACTAACATGAATCATAAATAATTACATAACAACATTTCATTAGAAAACAACCAATTCCTTTCAAACAAGCATCACTATTGATAACAATTTCATCATTTTTAGATGGTATGTCCAGAACAATAGCATTCTCTAATAATATTTTCAATTCATAAAAATAATCATCACATTCATTTCTCCAAATGAACTTAAAACCATTTCAAGTTAAATGATTTGGTGGGCTAGATAAACATGATAAATTTTCAAAAAACATCCTTTAATTGACTAATAAACCTATAAAACTACAAATCTCAGTTATATTTTGGGGTCATGGACATTATTCAACAAATTTTGTTTTAATAGGATAAATAGTTAAGTTATATTTAGAAACTATTTCACCAATGAATGAGATTTATTATAATAAGAATTCACTCTTACTGAATTTCCCATACAATATATTTTCTTTTATAGTTTGAAAAACAACCCTTAGATGACTGTCATTCTCTTATTTAATTCTATAATATACCAAAATGTCATCAATAAACACAACCACAAACATATCCACGAACTCATGGAATATTCTATTCATAAGATCCATGAATATAGAAGGTGTATTAGTTAATCCATACAACCTAAATACAAATTCATAATGGTCATATCTAGTATGAAACATAGTCTATTAAATTTATTCATCCATTTCTTTCAATTATTGGTTCTCTGACCTCATGTCAACCATCAAAAAATATTTTTCTCATAGGAGGGGATCAGATAAATCATCGTTATGATGAAATGGATACATTTTCTAAATATTGATGTTATTCAAAGCTCTATAATCATTAAAAAGTCTCATTGAACTATCTTTATTTTTAACAAACCAGATAGGTTCCTCCCATTCTGATTTACTAGGACGAATGGAACAATTATCTAATAACTTCTATAATTTCTTCTCCAACAATAAATGTTCAATTTTAGCCATTCGATAAAGAATTGTGAAATTAGATTAGGATCAAGAAATAAGGAAATCGTAAATTCCACATCCCTATCAGGTATAATACCAAGAAACTCATTAAGAAACACATAAAGATACTCAGTTACTATTGGCACATCATTAATCTGAACAGATCCATTGTATTCAAAAATATGTGCATGGTAACATTTATTTTCATCTTTTAATAGTTTCTCAGCTTCATGATATGTTATCAGTGGTAAGGGTTCATTATTGTACACAAACCTAATGTATTTCTAAAAAGAAACCTCTTTAGCTCCACATTCAATCTTAGCATGGTAAACATAAAGCCAATCTATACCCAAAATAACATCAAAATATACAAAAGGAAAGTGAACATGGTTTTTAGGTAAATTATTTCCATGGATAAGGACATGAATATTCTAAAAAAAAAATTTCCTCAACATTTACCCTAGGTTTTTTACCATATGTTCTGGATTCATTTATTTAGGTAGAATTTCCAATTTATTAGAAACATTCTCAAAAATGAAAGAATATGTAGACCCTGAATCAAGAAACACATTGGAATAATCAAAATTAAAAAAACAATGTACCTAATATAACTTTATTTGATGGACCAACATCTAATGAAGTAGTTGCTAATGATTTCACCACATGTATCTACTTATAGTCTAGATACTTTCTATCATTCAAATTCTTCATCAGACACATGTTTTCATAACGAACTATCTCGTTACATTTAAACCATTTTACTAAAAATATATCAGATTTTTTCTTAGCAATAACTTGACCTTATTCAATACATTTATGAGCCTTATGTCCCATTTTACCACATCAGAATCACTTACAATAATTCAAAATTCATTCCCTAGTGTTCATCGTTGAACAGTTTTTACAAAATGTAAATTAATTTTTCCTACCAAGAGACTTTTTTGAAGAATTAATCCCTTTATCTTTCCACCTCACCCTCTTATTCTATTTTTTTCAAACAATAAATGACAAAGAAACTCCATTTCTTCCTTCTCCATGCATCAAAAAGTTTTTTATAAATATTTAACTCATGATAATAAATGTCCTCAGATACATTGTCATTAATCGTAGGTAAAAACGATTGACTTTACTTTATAGATCTCAGAAGCAATTTGGAGTATACATTTCCAGTTGAGTGAATTTTTCTTCATAAGTAGCCACTGAGTCATCCTCCTGTCTCAATTCCAAGAATTTATTTCCATCCCAATTCTATAGCCATGGGAAAATATGTCTAAAGAAACATATTTTTGAATTCATCCCACTCAAGAACTTCAATATTCTGACTATACCTGATATTCTTAACCATCAACCACCATTCATCAGCTTTACCATTTAAAACGTAAACAAAAAGACTATCCTTTTTATTGGTTTAATGAACATGGCGTTGAAAAATATTTTTTAGGGCTTTAATCCACCCTTCATCTTGCACGGGGTTAGATAATACTATAAATGATGGTGGGATGGTTCCTCCTAAAATGATCCACTATTGACACATTCTTATGTGGTTGATATGACTGATCTCATGGATGGATAACACCGCCATGTACAGCCTAAGTCAACTGCACCATTACTGCAACAAACTATTCAGTTCAGATTTTAGACAACTCAGGTTTCTGCTTTGGAATGTTGTTTTCCTCTGGATGTCGCCCCAACACAACTTCCCTTTTAATTTAATGGAAATCCCTTTTGAACAAACATATCTTATAAGAAGATACATTGTAATACTCAAATGCTATATCATTTCAGTTTGAATATAAATTAAAAATCATTTATGGATTTTCTATTAATAATATCCCAACCCCTAAAGTTATCTAAACTGACCTTTTATACCAAACCCTAAAACAATAAATAATATATAGTTATGTAAATAATTTACATTCATTAATATAGAGTATATTTTTTAGGTTTAATTCTTTTGAGAATTAAACCATACCTATTACACAATAACTCAAATATTACAAAGTAGACTCTTATACCTCCTATCCATTTTTTCACAAAATGAAACTCTTTAAAAAACATGATTTCTTTTTCTTGATAAAAATATTCATAACATTCATCTTTACTTATTCCATTCCCATACCCTTCTTTAAACCTTGTGGTAAAATTTTCAAAAACATGGGATGATCAGAAAAATCTTAGTAAGGGACATTAAATAAAGAATTAAACCATTAGTCAATTAATATTATAAACTCATGATAACAATTTCACAAAATCATAATTTTCACCTATAAAACATATGCTCATTAACAAACCTCATGAAATAATATTATTATTTAAAAAACATATTAGAAATCATATATCATAATGGTAACTTGTGGCATCCATATCATACATATATTTTATCTTTCACAGCTACAAAGGGAGTAACATTTATAGTCACGTTTGCAATACCAATCACAGTATATTAAATAAATCTATAAGGCAAAACATTATCATTTAACTCTATCTCATTAACTAATTCATTGGAGAGATTTTATGGGCACAACGACCCTCTATTTATCATGGCACCACCCATATACATAAGTAATTCCTAAGAACCATAATATAATCATAACACGTTAAAAAGCATAAAAGAAAAATAACAATGAAATCACAATATATCATTGATATAATCAATCTCTTATCAAACCCATTTTCAATACCAAAATACATGAAAATTCAATATGGTAATTATTTTCCTTTTAAAACATTAAGTCTTATATAGGATGCTAAATATCGAATAATGGTCACTACGGCAGAAAATTCACTATCACCACGTACGTTAAAAACATTCCTTTGGTCATTTAGTAAAATGATTCTTAGAAAAAGATTCATTTCAAAAAATATTAAAAGAAATTAAAATTCAATGGGGTTAATTATACAACTTATAAAAAAGGTGGTTTATATTATCGAAATTTGCCTCAATGAAAGGATATTGATATAAAGTCCATTACCTCAAGTCGGACATGCCTCGTACGATGTTTATATTCGTAAATAATAAAAATAGGTTAATTTATAATTTCATTAGAACCTTTTTCAAGTTTATTATTCCCTTTATATTGCTTATTTAAATTTTTCGAACAATTACTAATTATGTATGTTCACATGGGATGTTTTGTCAATATTCGATACTTGAGTTCAAAAATGAACATGGTATGAAGTAAATTATACTTGTGTTCATAAGTCCCTAATATCTATAATAATATTCATGATTTAATTATCACTTTATTACATTAATTAATATTTTCAACCAAATCATAAAATATGGTTAATAAAAATAAAAAATGTTATAATCCTGGGAATGATAGGTTGTACATATGCATGAGTAAGGTTATTATTTTTCATTGAAAATTAAGGAAATAAGGCCATTATTATTTTAACATTCCAGAATTATCATAACATAATTAATATAATATTAATAATTTAAATATACTTATATTTATCAAACAAGTGATTTAGTGAATAAAATTGAATTGTATTGCTTTGTGGATGTAATAGTTTACACGTACACACAAACACTGTAATCATTTTTATGTCCATGGATAATAAGAAAATAATTGATATATTATATTCATATAATGATTAAAATTTTATGAATGTCTCATATAAACATTAATTCCATTATTAAAACTATTCTTGATAGATAGTAATGGAAAATTAATTATATCAGTTCGTAGAGGTGATAGCTCCCACGTACACACGAATGACTAATTACTTTCTCATTCAATGGAAGTGGAGATGGATTTGGGAGATTATATTAACATAATAAAATATCAGTATATTTATTATACTGTATTTATTATCCAATAATGGTTGGAGGATATTTAAATTAAGTGGAAGAAAAAATAAAATAGAAACACATAAATGAAAATTTACCTTTCCATTTAATGACCACATTTATTAACACCTTAACACCTCTAAGATGGGTGTTATGCCAAAAATAATTCATCAAGAATGTTGGGATGGAATTTAGGAAGGGTTATGGAAAGATATAGGCTGATTAAAATGGTTTTTGAAATGTGAGTAATACAGCGGAATGGGTTCCTTTTTATAAGAGAGGGGAGCGGAACCCAAGGAGTTATAAAAAGTATTAAATTAATATAAATTCAATTTCAATTCCAAATGAGAGTGAGTTGATTTATTTCTATGATAGGATTATACAGGGTAGAAATAAAATCATTCAATGATAAATATAAATGTTTTGAGTAAATTTAAATCCTTATCTTTTGGTTTTATCCCTTTTAAATCTAATAATTTTCTCCAATAATTTACACTTGGAGAGTTAAAATAATTACCAAATCTTGTCAGACAACCAATTAATGAGTCATCAATTCCATTTTTTAGAGTTATATAATCTTTTTGGTCAAATATTGTATTTTTATAATTTCTATTTCATTTAATTATATTTTTTATCATTTAAGTTATGAATTGTGGCAATTTTGACACAATTCATTAGATGACTTTTTTGAAAAATCATAACAACTTGATTCCTTAAAAAACAAAATTAAATCAATCCTAACATGTCATAGTCCTAAAAAAAATATATGTCCTCAAATATTTGAAATTTATTTATTTTAATATTATTAATATCATTTATTTGATTCTTTCATTAATAAATTAATTACTACACCATTAGGGTGTTACTATTTAATTTATTTATTTATTTCTAAAAATATTATAAATAAATTACCATGATGATGGAAATAATTTTATATATCTATTTACTATTCGTAGTTGAATTTATCACTTCTATAACCCCATATTAAAAAAAATAGAAAGGAAAGACATATTTATGACATATGTTCCTTGACTTTTAATTAAATGTTGTAAATGTCATTTTCACACCCAAGTGGCTTCCAAATGCCCAATTTTGGACCAATGATTTTTTTGACCTAAAATAAATCATCCAAAAAGAATAGGATATGTTTTAGGGTAGTTATATTTTATTATAATATCATTTTTATCTTTAAATACCTGATTTACCTTTAATAGTGGAAAGTAAAATACTAAAGTTACTATTCAACAAAACCAATTTTGATCTTATTAGATCAAATTTTTCATACTGATTACAAAAATGTATGTCAATTTTGGATGATTCCATTCACATAAGGGATTAAAATTAATTAAAAAAATTAATCTCGTTGACATTTTGAAGAAACATGTTATTAAAGTCAAAACATTCAAAACATCATAAATTTTTTATTTCAAATTTCAATTCGAAATTCATTCCAATGAACTAAAATGACTAAAATGATAAAAAAAGTATTTAATTATACTTTGAACCCAATTAGAATGATAACCTACCTAAATAAATAAATCAGACGAAAGAGCAGTTTTGATTTAAAATACGGTATTTTTCAATATTCATTAAAAATGAATATTATCAGAAAAATAGAAAAATTCAACCAAAGTAAATTTTAATTACATGACTAAAAAGAAGAAGGATATTTTTTCAAATATAACATATAAAAGTTTCAAAAATTATATTTTCAAAAGGTTTTCAATCAACAGGTGGTGAAACAACATTATGAAGATATTAGCTCTTTTTATGCATAAAATTCGATTTATTCTTATTTTAAGACAATAAAAATTATTGGAAGAAAGTAATAAAAATTTAATAAATGTGCATAAAAAATATAGTTATTCCTTTTCATTCCCTCCAATACAATGACTAGGTGATAACTACCATTTAAAATAATTATATTAATAATGTTGACGTCGAAATTCGGAGAAGGGCTGCATCAGGTGGATAAAAGAGAAACGAAAGAATCCGGGATGAAAAAACAGAGATCCTGGGGGTCGGGAGGCGATTGCGCGCAAGATTCGGAAGGCACGCACAAGAGGAAATCTGGTGCGCAAACCGTTGTGCACTAGCCTTCCCTTACGTTCCCAAAACTCCACCCTCCACAACAGGCCGCCCTCGGCCCCGTTTCTGCACCCAAGGCGACGACGAACGAGGGATAGTGTGCTCGACCCCAATTCGGCACCCAAGGCGACATCAAACAGAGGTTTGTGTGCCCGAACCCAATTCTATGCATAGTGTAATGTCGAACGAACATTTGCGCGCGCGACCCTGAGTCTGTGCCCAAGGCAGTGTCGAACGCCCCTTTTCACGCGCGACCCCGTTTCCACACCAAAGGCGACGACGAATGGTAGTTTGCACATGACGCCCCATTTCCACACCCAAGGCGATGAAGAACGGGGGTTTGCATGCCCAGCCCTGTTTCTGCACCCAAGACAATTATGAACGGCCGTTTGCGTGCCCGTCCCCCACCAGGCGCACAAGCTGATGACCGACCATATTTTGCGCGCCAGGCACTTGCATGCCACTTTGAGGACTCTGGCTATAAAATGAACCATATCCCTGCTCTTTAGGGGGTATCCAAAGATGATACGACACTCTGCTACGCAAAAACTCCGTATTCCATGACCACGTGAAAAAAAGATGGCCTTCAGGTATTGGTTGTTGCGTGATAGGTTCCCTGAGGGTTCTTTTGGACGAGCCCTCCGATCCTCATGAATTTCGTTTCTTCCCAAAGATATTTACACTCAAGGGGTCCCATATAGCGTGTAAGTTCCTACTATGTCAGGAGCTCTTGCGAGAAACCCCTCCAAACTGCGCGTAAACTACCCGTCTCGCATGCAACCCCTTAGGCTTGCGCGCGACTGGTCCAACTTGCGTGAAACCCCTTCAACTTGCGGACCACCCTTACCACTTGCACGCCACCCATACCATTTTCTCTCCACCCATACTTCTTGTGTGCAACCCGTACCTCTTGCGTGAAACCTCTTCATCTTGCGCACAAACCCAGCATCTTGCGCGTAGACTTCCTATCTTTCCCTGGACCATTTTCTTGTGTGAACTCTATGTTTCTACCCTCACCTTGATGCACCTTGTTCGAGCCTTTATTTTTCACGACACATCTGTGTCACGCGCACTTTCCCCGTGTGTCCCCTCAGGTTTGCACGGAGCAATTTCAAAGTCCCTTGGACGATACCGTAGTTGCATTGCTTCGTCTCATGCTCCTTCTCATAGGCATGCTAACAGTTATTTCTTCTTTGTAAAGACTTGCTAACATGGACCCCCCAACGGTTCTCTCCATAACACCCCCTATCCATGGCGTTGCATGTCCCTTCTCTTAACCAAGGAGTAGAGGGTGTCAGTTTTGTAAGTCTTATGGGTGTGGAGTAAACCCACCACTGTCTAATCTGTAGGACATTAAACTGCCAAGAACCTTCATCCTGAGCACATGACGTTAAACTGTGACCACACCCCATTCCCTGTGTGTCGGACATGGGGTTCCCCCACTTGGGTCATTCTGCACGCCCACTGGTCTCTACGGTAGTGAGATCATTTCTCATATGGAATTCAATTCTATTCATTAGAACAACGTTTGTCTATGGGGAAAGGGCAGCCACCCTAGTGTAAGCCCCTAGCTTTCCTTACTAAAGGCAGCACCCCTGCTCCTCCTCTCATCCTGGGTGCTAAATCCCTCTCTCACTGGGCTTTCTCACCACCCAGGCCTCCCTCCTGGAGTAAGTCCCAATCTCCATCACTTGGGATTCTAACCACGTGTAAGCCTCTATTTACTCTTTGGGTTGCCAACCATGCGTGGCCCCAGTCTACTTCCCATAGACGCACCTTTCATGATGTGATCGTCAGGTCTTTGTTGTCTCTTTTTTCTCACACTGAGCATGACTCAAGTGGGCTTAGAGCAAGCATCATCCATGACATCCTCTTTGGGAAACCTAGAGTGTAAGACCCTCAACCCACCTTCTTGAACTACGAGGACTTTGATCCTTTCCAAGGAAAGGTACATAGGAAACCTCCCTGAGGTTCAAGCCCAACACTCGGTCGCTCTGACCTCCTTCACGTCAGTTCTCCCACTCCACCTGAACTACAAGGACTTTGATCCTTGCCAAAGAAAGTAATGAAGGAAGCCTCCCTAAGGTTCAATTCTAACACCCGGTCGCTCTAACCCCCTTCACGTCAGTTTTCCCACTCCACATGAACTATATGTACTTTGATCCTTGCCAAGGAAAGGTACATAGGAAGCCTCCCCGAGGTTCAATCCCAACACCTAGTCGCTCTGACCTCCTTCACGTCGATTCACCGACTTCACCTGAACTACGAGGACTTTGATCCTTGTTAAGGCAAGGTATGTAGGAAGCCTCCCCGAGGTTCAAGACAAACAACCATTGGTCAAAACCATCTTCACACCGGTTCACCAAACCCATCTCAAGATACGTAGGAAGCCTCCCCAAGGTTCAATCCCAAAACCCGAACACTCCGACCACCACTTCATGACGATTCCCACACCTCCAGAACTATATGTACATTTATATTTCCCGAGGTAAGGTACGTGGGAAGCCTCCACGAGGTTCAATCCCACCATCTATCTAGGCAACAGGTCTTTTTTCATGTCGCCCCCCCCCCCCCATCTAGTGGTAAGTTGTTTTGACTCCATTCAGTGGTAAGACATTGTCAACTACATCCAGTGGTAATCCGTTGTGACCCCATTCAGTGGTAAGTCATAAAGACCCCATCCAGCGATAAGCTGTCGATATCCCCATCTAGTGGTAAGATGTTGAAATCCCTAATCAGCGGTAATCATTTATCAGATAAACTACGAGGACTTTGATTCCCTTCCATGTGGATGCATTGGAAGATTCTTCGAAGCTCAAGCCCAAATTCATCGATATTCTTATGGTGGTTCCATCCCATTCACCATTCACTTCATTCAACACTCCATCATCCATCCTGATTCTTACTCGGGCCACCACTTCTTAATGGGATCATGCCACCTCATTCCTCATTCCCCTAAACAACAATTAGGAATTTAACCACTCATTGGCCCCAACATCAGTATTTACTCCAGAGTTTTCACTCATTTGATCCACTTTGATCATTATTTTGATCAGTCTGAACAGTCTCCGCTAGACGTTAAACTTGTGGCATACTGTGTGCTAAACATGGGAAGCTGAGGAAAACCTCAGATACATGCCTATGGAATATGACTCCCCGCATATGATGTGGGATTCATTGGGATTCCACACCCTTGAGAAGCCCTATAATAAGGGAAAGAACCCTAGAAGCTCCAGTGTCCCAGTGTCCAAACACTCTAGTGATGTCCAATGTGACTACTCCCCTGACTAAAGGTTACTGCCCTGACCAGACCCTTTGGAATGTCTCGACATAAGCAGTGTAATTAACTGGTGTCCGTGAAGATATGGCCCTAGGTAGAGTTTCATGAACAACATCTTAAATCTATAAGGGAGACCCGGACTAGGTGACGAGTTCCAAGGAGGAATCCATGGAAGGAAGAACCGACATCACATCATCCCGTTTCCATCAAGGAGAAAACAACCTTGAACAAGGAATGGATTCATCCTTCCTTTGGAAAGTTGGAATGCGGGGAAATAAACAACATCGTTGTCCCCCAAAGAGATGGACATGCGCGCCCTGGGGAAAGTGCCAGAAAAAGAAATGGTGAACCCGACATGAAGATATTCTCTTCAACATGGAGATTAGTAGCATTCGAGACATCAGTGGATTAGCGTGTCACCGGATCCAGCTATCTGGCATTGGGTCCTGCAAATAAAATAGCGGTCAAAGCTTGAAACTCACCAGAAGTTGGGGCGTTGAATGTTGGATGTCCTAGTCTATGACATTGTCAGCGTGGACCCCTCTTACCAATCATGGAAAATGAAATGGTGTGGGGGCACTGGTCGTCGATTCCTTTTTCTTTTAGCACTGATGAGTTAATCTCTGTGTTTTTTGAAACCAATCTGCTACACCTGGAACTCTGTCACTTCCGGCCCACCGATGTAGGAGAAGGGGAAATACCAGTGCGATAACCTCGCACGGTTTTGACTCTTCTACGAAGGTCTCAATGGCCATGACTGATGGGTGCCTACGCCCCATCACTTCATTAGAGTTCATCCAACGAATGGGGATCAATGACCTCATACTCTGGTGTGAGGAAGAGGGTATTATCCTGACTCGGGATATGGCCCGCCTGAATTTAGAGGCATCTACACCTCGTTGTCAATGCTGCCCCTGAGGGCTGCGTAGGGAGATACTACTCCCCACTCCAACATATAACCATTTTGGGAGCCTATCCCTAGAATGATTCGACGACTCCCTACCCTACGCTGATAAGGTAGGGGATATCTAGGTCAGCCCAGCCAGGATCCCATTCTAGGGTCTCCCAACAAGGGCTCCCACTAGGCCGTATTAGTGTTGCCACCTTGTATTACTAGCTGAGGAGCACCTAAGCCATGTACCTGTACCACTGGCTTCGGTCCGTCTAACCCGAGGCCAGCGTTGAGCGCAAGCAGAAGAGGATACCCGCTAAGGGGAATCAACGTCAGCGGCTACTGTGGCCTGAGCCACCGCTGACGCATACCACTAACTCCCTGTGTATGCTGAACATGGACATTCATATGCCTGACTTGGATTGAGGCCCCAATCACCCCATGGGCAGGCTCAGTCTACTTTCTCGGTCGCCGGCATAGGCAGTGGCCGCCGCGGACTAACCCATAGTGATTCCACCCAGTACAGAAGTCCTCCCCGTACCACTACCATGGAGAACGTAGATATTCCCCGCTTCCAAGCTTGGTATAGATGTAAGCCTCGTGGAACCTTCAATCCAAATGAGGGCCCTCCTCGTGGAGGTGACGCTCAGTACAAAAGTCTCTCCTCTGCCCACTACACCTGATATGGAGTCCTTCCTCCCGCCACAGACTGTTGGTTTGGGGACGTTGCACATCATGTCACTCTTCCACGTGGGGACCCTCCCATTGTATTCGTAGCAGCTAGAAAAGGTCCTCCTAGACTTAGAAACCAGAGGGGTGTAGGCCAGCCTTGCCTCACCAGCACCCAGCACGGAGGTCCTAATCGTGTTCAGCTCGACCAGTATGAGGTCCCTCCTCATACTGATGTCACCAGGGGAAACAAGCATGGAGGTCCTCCCCATGCTCCTACCTATTGCAGTGGAGGACTTACCCACTCCAGCGTTACCCATGGAGGTCCTCCTCGTGTCCCCTTTGATATTTGTCCCGGTGCTCCTCGCACCCCGGCTTACTCAGGCGGAAACCCTCTCTGCCCCAGCACTAGTACGGCTGAAGGACCTCCTCTTGTCAAGAATCTACCCTGTCCCAAAGATCCATCCAAGGGTGGGAAGGCGGGTCATCACCACCATAAGAAGAATTCATGGAAGGTCTGGATAGTGATCAAACTACTTCGCTTCTTAGATTCCAAAGCGGAATATGACTTAGCACGGGAACCCTCCCCTCGCTCATTCAAGTGAAGGTCTAGGGAAGGAACAATTCACATCATCCTAGTACTCCCAGAATGTGAGGTCCATCGGATTCCCGCCTCTGTCCGCAGGTATATCCAGGGGGATGAAAATTTGGCATCCCCATAGGTTACAGTCATAAAATCACCACCGTCATCACCAGAAGCACTCTCTACCTCAACTAGAGATCACAGAGAGCTATTCAGGGACCAATGGCGGGCAAACAAAAGCGTGACTAATCGCCAGTAGCCCCATCCCATATGCTCGAAACAGCCGCAGTTAGCACATCTTACCATGATGTGGTGGCTAAGTCGCTACACTCTTCGGAGGATAGCCCGAGATTCGGTAGTTAGTCAGCCTATTTTCCATATTCCCCATCGGCCAGCCTGACATCCTAGTGGTCTACCTCAGTACCACTGCCAGTTCCTTATCCACCTCTAGTTGACGAGTGGGGTAATGAAGGGCCATAACCTGAATATGAATTAAGGAACTTATGGAATATCCTCGCAGCGGACCACTTTCCTGAGATGTTATGGCCCGTGGAAGCACCAAATTTCTATGCGTTGGAATCCCTCACCCTAGAGGATGTTGATTATTTCTTCCAAACACTCTGGGTGACGCACTTATTCCTTCGTCATCAGTTATTGGTTTATCCTAGGATCCAAGTGCATTTTGAAGAGATTGGAGGGCAATATCATCTAGTTTATTTGGCCACACTCTCTGTGGCCTAGAGCCCCAAGTAACCAGGCTGTCATAAGGCCCTCCAATAGCAATGTGTTCATAGTTTCAAGGTACTCCACAAGATTATCATGGAGGCTTCCCCCCACATGCAAATTCATGGCTAGGGGTAGTATGTTGCTCTCTACTTTAGTCCTATCTGACGGAATCCCGACTCACTAGGAGATATCAAGGACATTCCCCCAGGTATATTCGTGATCAAAATGGCCACCCTATCAGAAGAGGAAAACGAGCTAGAGCTCCTAGATGGGGACCTTCTCCCTGAAAGCATTCCACAGCTACTAGACCCCTCGGGGAGGGTTACTCATCAACAGAGGAGCCTGTTGTGTCTCCCTATTCCTACGAAGGCATTGGTCCTTAGCCGAAATCACGGTAATGGTAAATAGAATCTCAGAGCCCCAAACCCTCTGACCCATTCGGCTCAGTGCAGAAGATGGGGGAAGACCCTGAAAAATCCGTGTTGTGTCAGCAACTTGCCGAATAGAAAAATTTGGTCGCGGTCCTCCTAGATGAACGCATTGTGGAATGACGTCCAGATTACGGGGATCCATGACCAGTATAGCAAGGGAAGAAACAACTTCCCCTTGGAAAGCTGCCTCCAAGAGACCCAGACCATCCTGCCCCCGTAGACACGGTTGAAGTCAGAACATACAGCAACAGGCCGTGGTATGTCTCACCAAACCCTCCGAAACAGCATGAAAATCCAAGGGACCAAGCTCATGTTCCCCCAGCTACCCCGATTTTCGTGCCACCAACCGCTCCACGAGACGTTGGGACTTCTTACCATGTTGAAGAACCCGCCAACGCACTCATGGTTAGGGATCCCCATAAAGATAGGGACCCCCGCCTAGATGATCCAATGGAGGCACTCATTGCCCTCCTTGAGGCATTAGAAATGCGATAGGTGGCAATCCCACATGATGGAAATCCCACATGATGGAAATCCATATCCAGCATGGGTGGATGATATGTCGTCACCTTCGGGTTTCGGGAATCCAACCATTTACCCCTTCAATGGGATAGGGGAGCTACCACAACATCTGGGGCACTTAACCTCAAGGTGTGGGCTACTGTTAGAGACTTCATTGCTGTAGGAGGCCAGCAAGCTCTGATGTTTTGTGCAGACCTTGAAGGGGCCTATGTTTGTCTGGTACAACGATCTCCCCATTAGATTAGTAACCTACTGGGAGGACCTCCATAGGCAATTCTTCTACCAGTTCAACTCCACGACACATAAAACAAGTATCACGGACCTCTTCAAGTGCAAGTAGAGGCCTGATGAGTGCGTCGCTAACTTTGTTGCCCAGTGGAAAGGACTCACCTACTCCCTTGACATGCCACTGAACCAAGAGAAATTACCAACGATGTGTGTGGTAAATGTTAATATGGAACTGCTTCCCTCTCTGATCACCCAGAACTACCCTAGTGGATTCCAAGACTTCTCTGATAAGGCCCAGCGCCTGGAAGAAGCCTTGCAACAGGCCCTCCAGGAACGTCCGTTGCCTCCTGTAATTCATGAAAGGAGGGCTGTCAGAACCGAGCCCACTGTGGTGGCTCAAATAGAGGCCCCCAGACATCTTGAATTTTTACTAGTGGAGCCACGTCCTCAACCTCGCAGAGGCTCTCCATGACAGCGCAACCTCCAACCCAGCAGTAGCCCCCTCAGAATCGGCAGGTGCCCCTGTGTAATGCACTGCCACTCCCTAGGCAGGGCAATCAGGACCTGCCTCCTCGACAGGCTACTCCAGCCCACTATCAGGGTAGGGCTATAAGGGAACCCTTTCTAGAAAGAATACCCATAACCTACTCATTCAATGAGAATCACATCCCCATATATTTCCGAAGTGCCTTAGAACAAGGGATTGTGAATTTTCCTGAGTGCAGAATTCCAGAAGAGGTGAACCTCACTAATCACCCCAAACACTTCCCCTATCACCGGGTCCTGGGGAACACCCTCATGCAGTGCAATGTGTTCAAAGAATAGATTCAATACCAGGTCAATAACAACACATTCGGGTTGGGCCCAGCCCCAGCTCAAGTGGCATGTGTTTTTGTAAGGCCAGATAGAAAAAGCGACGATGAAGGTGAGTGGCAGCAAGTTTCTAACCATGGGTCCTAGATGTATGAACACTGGATGGATCTCAAAATAGTCGCTCATTCCCATGGTGTCATCCGCACATTCTTGAATCGGCCAGATCCTTCAGGAGCTCAGAACACCACTTCTGCATCGTCGTCTCCGCCAGCCTCTTCCTAGAAGAGTTAGTATCGGCGGTTTAAAGGGAAAGAAATACCCCCCCCCCCCATAATGCCATCATCATCATGTACTCTTGATGACTTCATGTCCCCAGAGATGGAGATTCCTCTCAGAATCTTCCCAGTAGTGGATGACAATTTGAGTGATAGTTAATGATACACTTCGGTTAACACTATAGAGTTGGTAAACCCCTACATGACTCCCAACGATGGGGAGCACCAGGAGGATCTCCCCAACGTCCCTAGATGACACCAACATCGACGGAGCCGCATCCATATGGGTCGTCGAGGCATATCAGTTGGCACTTCCATCCAGGTTGTCCACGCCACTGAGACCAGACAGCAGGCCTAGTGTAGAGATCAGCACTCACAACCTCCTCATCCAGTGTCATCATGTCTGCCTCCACCGCCGTTTGTGCTATTGGATCAGGAAGAGTCACCTCGACCATGCTGCAACCAACCATCCCCTACTACAGGCTGGTCTCAGTCATCCAGCTGTCATCCAGTAGCCACTCTGCAGGCTCTGACTAGTGAGCAGCGGGATATGCCTAGCACCAGTCAGCCGTCGGCCCAGCCGATAGGGACCACCGTATCTCCTGTCACAGAATGGAAACCTGCAAGAAGAATTTCATGCCTGGCATGGAATTATGATGTTTTCAAGCACCTTGACAGCATCTCAGCAAGTCTTTCTATCCTCTAGTCCCTTCTCCTATCGTCAGATATGTGTGAGGCCCTTGTTGAGGCATTATGAAGCCCCCACCAGTTTGAGATAGAGGTATAAGCTGCAGACACCTTTCATGAGGAAGTAATAGAGAATGATGAATTCCATTCCATTTTCTCATTCTCTATCTAAGATGAAGGTTATCCCATACTGGGGAACATTCTCCCTCTGTACATCAATGAAAAATTCAATGGTGTAGAGGTTCTTCGTTGTCTTGTTGACACTAGCTCTGAGATTAACCTTATCCCGACATGGAAACTAAAGAAGCTGGGTTTATCCGAAGATGACTTGACTCCCTCCAACCTAAAAATCCTAGGATTCGACATGAAAGAGCAGACCCCAGTAGAAAATATCCATTTTAATACCTAGTTCAATGGCCTAGTTGCAAGAACTGAGTTTATGGTTGTCTCCCAAGACACTGTGTATAATGAATTGATGGGCAGACCATGGCTCCACCTACAGGCGGTGGTTCCCTCATCGTATCACCAGTGCCTCATGTACTCCCTAAATGGTGGAGTGGGTGTGCTCCAAGGTGACGCGTCTCCTTTTTCCTCTTGTAAATCTCACTACCTGGAAGCCGACTAGTACAAGAACAAAGACAAACACATTCAGGCTAGTGTGGTTAAACCCGTTGCAGTTGCAACTGACCCCTGGGTAGGACTAGATGACACCTACATCTTCTTGATCCATCAATTAGAATCCACGACCCCAAATATAGGGCAACGTTTTTTTTGTCTCTAGTATAAGGGGGGAAGCATATTCTTAGGTCCAAGCGACATTGGGAGATCACTTCGTACTCCTATAAAAATTAGTCTCAGGTGATCCTGGAGCCTCCTACACTCATAAGGTATCGGGATGTTCGCCCCATGGCAATGTCAATACGTCATACGTTCCTGTTTCTTCAGGCTGGAATTAACCGGCTCAAGCTAAGTCACCATTATTGCTTGATATCATCAAGCGTGGCCCCTTGGGATGAAGACCAGATGGGATCAGATCGACAGCCTTCATTGCTATGGTTTCGGAAGCACATGAATCTCCTGATGTGCTATCCAATGCCACTAAGGCTGGTACCGGCATATCATAGGGGGATGTCGACCGAGAGGAATCTTCGCCCACCAGGGATCCCTCCGCAAGAGAAGAAGAGAAATTGGAGGATGCCTCATCAGCCATTGAAGAGGGCATCTCCGCCATGATCAATGAACTGGTATAGGTGATCCTAGGTAGCGAGGTAGACTCGAGACCCACATTGATCAGTGCCTCCATGTCCCTCGAGGAGCAGCAGAGGTATGTAGAGTTCTTGAAACAGCATCGTGATGTATTCTTCTGGAGCTATGACGAGATTCCAAGACTATATCCTCTGGTACCCATACACTGCCTTGGTCTCTTGAGAAATCATCACGTGTTCAAGCAGCCTCCCAGGAAGATGCACCCTTCTCATGGTGTAATGGTAGAGGCAGAATTTGATAAGCTCATCAGAGCCAATTTTGTTAAGGAGGTCTAGTACCCCAAATGGCTTGCCAACATTGTGAAAGTCAAGAAAAAGAATGGACAGATCAGAGTCTATATAGACTTTTGGGATCTTAACTATCACTATATGAGGGATGATTTTCCCCTTCCTATGATGGAATTGTTGATCGATGCTACGGCTGGGTTCCAATCCCTCTCCTTCATGGATGGTTACTCCAGATATAGTCAGATCTGGATGGCCCCGAGGACGAGGATTCAACAGCCTTCAGGGCACCACAAGGTATGTTTTGTTACCAAGTCATGCCCTTCGGCATAAAGAATTCAGGTTCCACCTATCAGCAGGTTATGAATCACATATTCATGTCAATGCTTGGGAAATTGGTGGAATGCTATGTGGATGATCTAGTGGTCAAATCTCATCAGCGCTAGGACCATCTCAAGGGCCTTAAGAAAGTGTTCGGTTTCCTCCATTCTAACCACTTGAAGATGAACCCATTATAATGTGCCTCTGGGGTCACCTCTGGAAAATTTCTTGGCTTAGTTTTTAGATATAGGGGCATCAAGATCAACCCATAGAAGATCAAGTCCATCAGCCAGATGCCTCCTCGAAGCAATATTCAGGAGTTTCGAGGTTTTCAAGGCCACTTAGCCAACATACACCGATTCATTGAGAATTTGGCTGGAATGTGTATGCCCTTTTCACGGATCATGATGAAAAGAATATCCTACAAATGGGACGAAGAGTGCCAGACTGCGTTTGAGGAAATCAAGCACTATCTGCTCTAGCCTCCAGTCTTGATGCCACCCATCTTGGGAAAACCACCGGTTCTTTATGTGACTTCCCTGGAACGATCTCTTGGCTCCCTTCTCACCCAGATGAACAATGAGGGGATGGAGAACATCCTTTACTACCTCAGCTGCATGCTCCTCGATACGGAGACCAGATACACCTCCATCAAAAAGAGCTGCCTTGTGCTAGTATTCGCAGTACAGAAACTACGACATTACTTAAAGCACCATGAGGTACAATCGGTGTCTCGAGTAGAACCACTGAAGTACATTTTGAACTGCCCCATGTTGACTGGCCATCTCGCTCAGTGGTTAGTGATTCTCCATCTGTTTGATAGAAGTTTTTTCCCTGAGAATGCTATTAAGGGGCTATCATTGGAATATTTCCTTGATACCCATCCAGCTCCTGTGGACCAGTCCTTGGATCTCGACTTCGCCAATGAGGAAATCCTATTAGTAGACCAAGCCATGTTGTGCTGGTAGATGCACTTCAATGGTGCTTCCTGAGGTCCCACCAGTAGGAGGCTCAAGAAACCCAGGCACAATAGGGTAGGCTTGGGTATCATCTTTATTACCCCATATCAAGCCATTCTGCCATACTCGTTCCTATTTTAAGTAGTCTGTACCAACAATGAGGCAGATTATTAGGCTCTTATCATTGTCCTCGAGCTGACCCTTGAGATTAATGTTCTCTATTTTCATGGGAAAGGGGATTCCAAACTAGTCATCAAGAAGATAAACGGTGACTACGTCGTCCGAAAGCCAGAGATCATACCATTGTATGATCGCACTTTCTATCTAATAGCCTAGTTCCCATCTCGGTCAGAAGTTACTCTTATCCCTCAATCTCAAAACGGTCGAACTGATGCCCTAGTCGGCTTGGTTGCATCACATACAGAGCCCAATCAGGATGACTTGATTATCATTATGACACATCAGAGAGTCATTACTCTTGTCTCCCCAGGTGATGATGAAGACCTACAGGTGAGCTATCGTACCACTGGAACCTTCACATCAGGATCCCCAGGTCCCTCAGATGTTGTGATTGAGGTAGATCCTAACTAGAGGGTACCTTTTATTGAATACCTACAACACAGTAATCTCCCGACAGATCAGGCCGAGCGCGAGCAAATCCGATGTTGTGTGCTACAGTTTACCCTCTAGAATGGTCCCAGTATTGAGAAGATCCTCTACAAGTGTGGGTTAGATGGTGTTCTCCATCGTTGCATCTAAGGAGTCGAGATATCTCAGGTCATGCAGGAGGTTCATGCCAATTCCTACAGCGCCAACCAGACAGGGCTGAAGCGATCTCACCAGATCCAGAGACTGGGGTACTTTTGGCCCTCCATGATCCATCATTACATCTAGTTCTCCTATAGATGTCATGAATTCCAAATTCTTTCTATTTTTTTACTTCGGAGGCCAGAGCCCCTCCACAATACCAAGTACTCTTGGTCGTTCACGGTCTAGGGACTGGATGTCGTGGGACCGTATCCACCAGTGATAGCTTGCCAATGTGGGTAGAGGCAGTTATGATCAAAGAGTTAAAGGCCCATTCTATATTTGACTTCGTGAGCTCCAATATCATATACCGATTCAGAGTCCCTCACACCATCCTCACCGATAATGACACAAACATCCAAGCGTCTGAGCTGAAAAAGTTGTATGCTTAGTAAAACATCTATTCTAACCATACCTCCTGCTATCATGATAATGCAAATGTACATATCGAGGCATTCAACAAAACCCTCTCTAAAATTTTGTATAAAATGTTTGGTTAGAATAAGAAGAGTTGGTCGGACAAGCTCTCCAATGCCCTTTGGGATTATCAGACAACGACTCGTAATTCCACCCAGGTGACCCAGTATTCCCTGGTGTATGGAACTGAGGTTGTCCTGCCCATCGAGATTTAGTTATCTTCATTATACACAGTGGTCTATGACCAGCAAGTGCCAGATATGGTTGCTGAAATTCGCCTGGCAGAATTAGAAGCACTTGACAAGAATAGGCTTCATGCCCTGCATAATCTGGAAAGGCATAAAAATAATATAGCCAGAGCTTTCAACAACAAAGTTCACCTCCTCTCCTTCTTGAAAGGTGACATGGTATTGTCCATCTGGACAACAATGATACCTAGCAGAAAACCACCCATGTTGGAGCCCAAATGGGAAGGACCTTACATAATTCACAAGGTTTACCCCAATGGTGTATCCTCACTGGTGACCATGGATGGTGAGCATATAAATCCTCCCACCAATGCCAAGTTTCTTAAGAAATACTTTGCCTAAGCTAGCTGGTTCTGGATGACCCTAAACTATCGAGTCCTACATGACCCTAAACTGCTTCATCCTGCAAGACGTTAAACTTTTCATCGTCCTGCAAGACGTTAAACTGTACATCTCTTATAGAACTATGTAAGGCTCGATTCCAATCTGCATGGGATATATAGGAACACTCAAACATTTCATCTTGAGACTATCCCACAAACTATTTTCTTTGACTATCCCCCTGGGGTTAGACCTCTTGGAGGATCCTTACACAGCGTAGTGAAGGTTCCTTTAGCCCCACTCATGTTAGGATTACGACGGTCGCACCTTGTTCCCACTCCCAGTTCTTCTATCATCCCACGTCCTCACCGCACGACGTTAAACTGCATGGCATTTAAGAACTACATATGGCTTGATTCCCATCCTCATGGGATACGTAGTAATGATCAGACATTTTGTGTTTTCGCCCAACCTAAGCTTCAGAATTCCCCCTCAGGTTGGGACATATGGTGGTATAGGCTTTCTCCCCAATTCACGTCGATCTCATCTCAATCCCGTCACACATCCCACTCCCTGGATATTTCCATCACTCTCACTACCCTACGCGACATTAAAAGGCAAGGGCACAGCTATGCTTCACCCACTCCTTTGATTGGGACTCCATCATCTTTCACGTCCAAAAGGACCCTCGACTGCCATGGCTGCTCGTCCTAAGGGATCTCCTACCACATCGAGCCAACTCCCTCGAGGATGTTGAGCAACAAATTGATACAAGTCCCGCATTGCGAATATATTCAGTGGTTGATGCTCATTTTTTGTTCCCATTTGAGGTTACACTATAAGGAAGCTATGTTTCGAACATGGTTAGTGGCTACCCTTTGTTGTTGTCACCACCCCCCGTAGATCCCAAACATTGAGTGTGATGGTTCATCCTGCCCGCTGTATCTTCGAGTTGCGACTCCCTTCGGGTGATGTCGGCTATCAGAACCTTATATGATAGGGAAGGCCGAATCTGGCTCCTTGTTTCCCACACTGAGCACTGATCACATGGGCTTAGGAGCTGTGATGTGGCGGTAACCGCATAAGAGTTCATATGGCCAGAGTTGGCTGGGATGCCCAGCCTCAGGTCCTTCGACCCCTTCGGGCCCCTCACCCAAGTTCTCTTTTAGGATTATGTAGTGCGGTGTAGACTCATGTCCTCATTCAAATCAAGATATTTCTCTGTGCTACACATATCTTTCTGAAATATGTGTTCCTTCATTTATCATCTATTTGGCGAGAATAGGCCCTTCCATGCATGACATGACCCATCATTTGGGTTTCCGTCACCCTCTATATCCAGAATGGCCCGCGAATGGCATGGATGCTCGGCCCAAGGGATATCCTACCATTATGGGCTAACTTCGTTGAGGATTGTGAGTGATAAGTTGATGCAAGTCCCATGTTGTGAATATGGTCAACCATCGACGATCAATTGTTCACCACCCTTTGTGTCACATAATGGTGGATACTGTGTTGAAAACCTGGTCAACAATTGTCTTCAATCATCGTTGCTGCTTTGTGGTCTTCCATAAGCACGATGATCCGCCCTCTCTGTCCCATTCATATGACATTAAACTAGGAATATACGGTCCAATATCTATGAACCTAAACTAAGATCACCTTCGTCCTCACTACAAGATGTTAAACTGCAAACTAGTCGGGAAATTTTGTCTGAGGTTCAGCCTCAGGCCCATTGGCCTTTTCAGGCCCCTAGCCCAAGTTCTCACTTATGGTTACACAGTGTGGTGTGGGATTATGTCCCCATTCACATTGGGTACTCGTTGCGCTGTACACCTCCCTTGTTTGAGGTATCTTACCCCTTTCTTCTTCCTCACTGCAAGACATTTAAACTGCTAGATGGCCGGGACTTTCTGTTCGAGGCCTATCCTCAGGCCCATGGGCCTTCTCAGGACCCCAACCCAAGTCTTCACTTAGGATTGTATGGTGTGGTATGGGATTATGTCCTCATTCACATCGGGTTACTCTTCGCGCTATACACCTCATTTGTTTGGGATATCTTACCCATTTGTGTCCTTATTGAATGATGGTAAACATCACATTACCCTCTTCTAGAACTACCTGTGGTTTGATTCCCATCTTAATGGGATATGTATGACCACCTGAATGCCTAGACATTGGGTCAAGCACCATCTCTTAGAAATCTCCCCTTCACCTTGGTGGCTTGGCCTACACTTTCCCAGGGACAGGGGTATATGGTGTGGTGCGAGATTATGTCCTCATTCACGTCGGGTTTGTAACAACCACGCCATATATCTATTTCTCCTGAGAGTTCTCTATACCCTTGTTCTATACTCATCTTTTCAAATCATCCACTCTCAAGTTGAGCCCCTCGACCCTCTTCAGTGATTCACCAATGTGCCAGAGATTACTCTGGTTCAGCATCCGGAGTATCAAATTTTACCTAGACATGTCCCATCCACCTTCCAGGCTTCATGTTCTCCTTCATTTGGGCTTCCATAATCTTTCACACCCAAAGGGACCCCCAAATGGCTAGGATTATAGGCCTAAGGTCCCTCCTTCCATTACGAGTTAATGTCCTCGAGGTTTTCAGACAAAAAATCGATACAAGTCCCCCGTTGTGAATATGGTCAGCAGTTGACACTCACTTTTTTGTCCCCATTTCAGGCTAATGTGATATGGATGTTGTGTTTGTAACATGGTTAATAGTTATCCTCCACCATCACACTAGCCCCTTTATGCCTTGAAATTTGGTTACATGGTTCACATTATTTTCCACTCCATCATGTCCAAATGGAATTTTGACACTCCTAGCACTATCCCCCAGCGCTCATTTGCACGTTAGGAGGAAAAAAGCCGCGGTAAAGGCATCATTGGGGTTCCGCATTGACTTCCCTTTGGCGTGCATTCCAGGTATTCCAAAAAAATTTCTTCCGACCTTGTTTCCCACAACGAGTTTGACTCACATGGACTTAGGGATCGGGTTAAGGTCCTCACTTACTTGGAAGGATTTCGCTCCTCTATGGTCCAATCTCTAAGACCCTAAACTAAGATCTATTTTAGAACTGTGTATAGCTTCATTCCCATTCCCATGAGATATATAGGAATGCCTAGACATCTTGTCTTTGGGTCCAGCTCGAGTTCCACCAACTTATCTCTTCTATTCTTCCTTTGGGGCTTTAACTCTTACGGGGCTGCGTGGTGTGGTGTGGGATTATGTCCTCATTCATGTCGGGTTTGCATTAGCCACAAAACATACTCCCATTTCTAAGAGTTTTCCCCCCTATATCCTATCCCACATGACATTAAATAGTATGTTGTCCCACACGATGTTAAAATGCACATTCAAGAACTACGTGTGGCTTGATTCCCATTCTTATGGGATACATAGGAACATTTGGACATCTCGTCTATGGGTCCAGTTCAATTGGGAGCTAGTTTCTCTTTCCCCTTGTCCTCTAATCCTTTATAGCCACTCGGTCCATGTTTTCCTCCTCGGAATTGTGCACGGTATGTCATGGACCTTGTCCTCGTTCACATCGGGTATGGTTTATCATGTCGTGTGCATCCCCTTTGGAACCTCATCTCTTAGGTATATGTCTGAGCCACATGACTTTAAACTATGATGCTTAGTCCCACATGACTTTAAACTGTTGTTTTTATCCTGCACGACATTAAAAATGCATGGTTGGTCCCATCACATGACCCTAAACTGTGACATTATCGTCCTGGCCGCACAAAAAAAAATGACACTGCATTGTGATGTCCTCACCTGAGGGGACGTCATGTTTGGTATCGGTTACACACTATACCATTTGTAAATGCCATTATATGGCTTGATTACTAGGGCGGTACCTAGACCTTCCATCCTAGATCCATCGCCTCACAAAAAAACACATTCATCCTAAAGGAAAAACAAGATATATCAAAAATCGCTTCTTTCGGTGCAAGTGCCAGACCCGCACAACCTTATTAACCCTAGCACTGGTATCCTACCACTCGATCCTTATAACTGCATACATCTTGATCTCTATCCTTATGGGGTACATAGGAGCGTCCGTGCACCTTGTATCGGGCTTAATCTAACGTCTTTTCGGTCTCTGGACCTGAAACCTCCCCCAAGAAGCACACGGTGATCCGGACTAGGTCCTCATTCACATCGGGTCTTGTGATTACATTGTCGTGTGTCTCTCATTTCCTACAATCTGTGGTCTAAGATCTATGACCATAAACTAAGAACACTCCCCGTCCTTTCCACAAAACATTAAACTGCACAACATCTTCTAGAACCGCATTTTTCTTGATTCCCATCCTCTTGGGATACGTAGGAATGCCTAAGAATTTTTTTCTCCGAGTCCAGCCCCAGGAATCTACAAATCCAATCCCTTATTTTTCAGCCCCTTGGCATGAACTCGTTTGGAAACATGGGGTGTGGTGAGTGCCTCTAAGTTTCTCATTCATGTAGGGTTTTTCAATAGCCACACCATGTGCTTCCCATATCATTTCACAGCGTGGTCTGAGTTCTATGACCCAAAACTAAGATATCCCTATCGGAACTGCGCGTCATGTTTAGCTGTTTCGCCGCCCTATGCACAGTCCATTAAATCAATCCTCCTTAATGGTCCACCATAGGACCTTAAGTTGAAAGCGTGCAACCCCAGGACCCTTTTACTTGGAAAATTAATCGACTCCCTCTATCTGATATGTCTTATAGTCGCATTCGGGTGTGTTTTGACAAAGAGTACGAAGTATGGAATTTTCACGGGGACGCTCCCCCCGTCCAATGTCCATGTTTCATGAGCCCATAATTTGGATTTGTATCTCCTTATATGCCTAAAGGTACCCCCTTTGTGATCTGGTCTCATGCCACATTAGCTTACCTACCATCCTAGGACAACGTCCCTGAAGATCTCAGACAATATTTGTCACAGGTCCTGTGTTTCGAACACAGCCAACAGTCGACCCTCATTTGTTTGTCCCCATTTCAGGCTAATGTGATATGGATAATGTGTTTCAAACATGGTCAATATCTATCCCCTAGTGTCACACCACCATCATTATGATTCCGATCTCGAGAATTATGATTCACACATTTCCACTTCCTTATGTTCAAGTGGAATTCCAACATACTCGGCTTTACTCTTTAGTGCATCAAGGTGCATTATATAGGAAAGTCAGAATTTATGGGATGTCATTCACATAGTGTCCCATTGTCCCTAATGTGTGCCTTATATGCTAGGAAAGTCTCATCACTACTTCGTGTTTCCCACATCGAGCACGACTCACGTGGGCTTAGTAGTTCTAGTAGGACGTGTACTAGCGCAGCCATGCCACATGTACCTTTCCTCATCCAACATGACCTTAAACTGCACTCGCAGAACTACGTATGGCTTGATTCTCATCCTCATGGGGTATGTAGGAATTCCTGACCACATTTCTTCGGGCCCATCCAAATTTTCACTTTTGATCCCTTGACCTGAAGAGTTTCCTCCGAGGATATGTGTTGTGGTCCAGACTCCAATTCCTCATTCACATCGGGTTTATAGATACCGCACCACATACTCCCTTCCTAGGATCCTCCCTTTCACTCCATGTCCTATCGTATGATGTTAAACTACATGAGTCCATATTTCCTCAACGCATGAAAATAAATTGTGGTTCTTCCATGAAAAAGTTCGGGATGCCCTATGTTTATCATGGGATTCATCAGTTTCCTCTCTAGAGAGGATTCTCCCTACCAGTGGTGGTCTCTGACCACACTGTGCCCCAAGAACTACATTTGGGCTTGATTCACATTCCCATGAGATACATATGTACCCCTAGACATCCTATCTCTGGGTCTAGCCCCAGGATTCATAATTCCCATTCCCCCCTCTTTTTTTGGTCCCTTGACCTGAGCTCTTTTGGGGAACTATTAAATTGTAGCTTTACCATGAATAAGTTCGGGATGACCCACGATAACATTTGGAGGCAACAATTTCCTCGTCAGAGATGTCCTATTTAGAAGAAGGAATGATCCATGATCAGGCCGGTGTGCCCACCTAATGTGTTCTCACAAAAGTGGAATAATGCCAAGAGTGTTGTATTCCATTCAAGAAAACCACCAATCCACCTTCTATGCTTTTAGTGCCTGTTATTTAGACCCTCTTCCTCTTTCATGCCTAAAATAACCCCCTAACAAAAATGATGCTTAGCCTATGGCTCGCTTACTATCCTGGGCCAATGTTCTGGATGACTAATGGATGACATTCTGAGTCAGGCCCCGTGTTTCAAACATGGTCAATGGTCGGCCCTCATTTTTCATCCCCATTTAAAGCTAATACAATATGGATATTGTGTTTCAAACATGGTCAACAGTTATCCTCTATCATCACGCCACCCCCTCATAGTGTTTTGAATATGGGGTATTGTGATTCGCACTTTCCACTCCCTTATGTTCGGGTTGATTTCAGAAGCCCTTGGCATTACCCCGCTCATGCACTAGATCACATTGGGAAGACGACACGTCAAAGTTCTGAGGTCCTCGTCACCTAATCATGCCTCTCCCTTCTCTTCCTGGGATTCCATATTGGTTGTTTGAACCTCAGGTGCCCGAATATTTGTAGGTACTCCTACATTCAAATGAAGTAATAATATGAGCATCCCTTCTTTCTCACATCGTGTACGACCCGCGTGATATTAGGAATGGATTTCTATTTATTTTAGTATTGTGGTTTGAGGATATTTAACCAAAAGAACAAGTAAATAAATTTATCCATACATGAAATTTATAACAAGAGGCAATAAGGAGAAGTGTGTTTATGAGTTTGACCAAAATAGGGCCTTTAGGGATCAGCATCTTGGGTAAATATCTCTTGCGCCGCTACCTTTTGGCTTGTGGCCTCCAAGATTACATCCCACCCCCTAAAAACCCTCTCTTCATCAGTGGCCATAGGGCTCAGTTCACTGACCCTAGCCTGTATTTGTGCTGTTCAATTTGGAGTGCAGTCATTTGGGGACCCGCTTCCCCTAGCTCCTCTTGGGAATCCGCCTGCTGGGCCCTCAATTGCTCCACAAGCTCAGAACAGTTTGAAATGAATACCTCCTTCTCTTTCATATGTTCTTCGATGTGTCAGACCTCTTGTTCTGCCTTCAAAAATTCTTGGGTACTCCCCAAATCGTCTTGACACCGAGCAATGTTGGAGCATCGGTTGCTCTCGCACAGCTTCTCGGCCATGTAGTTGCAGACTGTCGAATGAATACGTTGAGTATCCAACCCTCCAACACAAAGAAATTGTAGCCATGTATGGAGAGATCCCATTCGTTTTAGCGATTCCATATGAGGCTATCCAAGAAATTTTATGATACACTTCCACCCTTTGCACTGAGTCATACGGCTCTCATCAACCACCTCCTAATCGGAATCATCTATCTCCTCATGATCCACAGGCCGATAGTTGGGGAAATAAATGAGGAGTTCAGCAGTAGGGTCTTCTTTAGAAACATCAACCTCGTCAGTGACTTCGCTCTCATCAGGCTGGAGTTCCACCCTAGCCATATTACCATCCCTCATTGTGATCTCCAGCTCTCCGAGTACCGCCCAGAAAGTTTTCTTCATCAAAGGCCGATGTGGTCACAGCCCATTCCGCTCCTGCAGATATCCCAAACTCAACGGTTTTTTGTGCCTCTAACCTTGTGATCACTACATTAGGAATCAGTATCTTGATTAGCTAAATTCTCTAGAAAAGAGAGAAACCAATGAGAAAGGACTTACAGGAGCCAAGTGCAGTGGTGCCCAATGCCTATGTCATGGTGGGGGCCTCTCCAAGGGAGAGCCTTCGACGCTTGTCAACTCAATTACCGATGTAAGATTCTGTTGGACAATGGGGGTGGAAGGGGGCTCTCCTTCAAGCTCATTATCTCCTAGTCCAGCTGAAATTAGTGCCCCATTACCCTTGGTCCCGAGGACTGACCCTTGAGGTTACTCCCCGGTCTCTATAGGCATACTCACGCCCCCGGTGGGGAAGGATTCCTGGGGACCCTCACCCACATGTTCCAGAATAGAATAGGTTTTTGTTGACAGGTTTATACTATGAAAAGAGGAAGGTTGGTATAAGGTTTAAACCATACCTCAATCTCCTCTTCCGGTTCTGCATCGGAGCTAACGATTTCGCCACTCTCCCAGGAACTCCGCTGGTGTGTGGGAGATTCTGAAGGCCCCTCACCACCAAGACCCTCAACATGGTCCTCTTCTTCCATTCCTCCTCCTCCTCCTCCTCCTCCTCCTTCTTCTTCCTCATCTGCACTTTCATCCTCGTATGGTAGCCTCTCTGGGTCCCACTCTTGAACAAGAATTACTTTCACCAGGAGATGTGGTTCTTCATATCACCCCTGCTGGCATGTGTACATGTCCATGGCTATCAGGTATGCATGAAGTTAATGAATGTTTACATTATCAAGTATCTGGATGCTCCATATGTCTAGTAGATCAAGTTCAGTGCACATCAACGTCCGCCATAACTCTTTGAAGGACATGGACTGTCGTAGTGTTCTCCTAACAGACCACAGAGAATGGATGATAACATCGGCGGACGGCGTCAGGGGGTACCTGAGTTGATTTCTTGGGAGGTCCCTAGTTTGACCCCGAGGCTGTGCATGAGGCCACCCTTCATAGGAGGGCAAATGTATGTTCTCAGTTTTCACTGCCACTGCAGATGAAATACCGGCCCACGACGCGCTTTCCCCCTGACCCGTTCTTTGCCTCACTTACCCCATGGCACCTCACCTACCTTCATTCTCTTCAGGATTTTCACTAGTTGACTTTATTTGTCGAATCTATTTCCAAAGAATCACCTTAGGGTATGTTCTTGTCCAGTGTTCGGTATACTATGTAGACAGTCTGGCACTAACTTCAGTGGGGGGAACAATAATGATTTCGCTCAAGCCTGCCATCGGGAACATAAGCCACAACTAGAAGAGAATGTGGGGAGGCCACTCTTCTCATTCCTCTGTATATACTTTCTTGGGCATCCGTTGCATGCACCCGAACAGCCTGGAAAACCTGGTCGGCACATAGGGTTTGCATAAGATTTTTTCATCAATTCGGGCCACCAGCACGCCTCCTCGAATGCTCTGCAGGTACTCCCTCTAATCCAGTGGACCCCGCCCATTGTCTACCATTTGGGAAACTGGGGTTCAGAACAGGTGGTAGTCAAAGTGAGTGTGGCTACCGATCTTTATCTTGACTCTGTCATACCTAAGCGTCAATGGGTGGATCCCAGCGATGTTCAAGAAGGGTGGCTGCATACAGTTATCGGTGGGAGATGGCATTCGGGATGTTGTACCCACCATAGTGGGTTGCGACCCAACCATGGATGATTTGTAATGGCCCGCATATCTTCCTAGGCATACTTTCCCTAGAAATGCGCCCTAGGATACTATATAGCCTTGCCAACACTGGCACCCCTAGGTTAACCTTGTTCTTTTCCTCAATAATCTCGGACATCACTAGCATCCCCGGGTGGACTCCCAACCTCTTGTCCCTCACAGGTAACAACCAGCCACTCAAGAATACAGAGAGGAACCCAGTATATCACACATTCGGGCATTGAACTTCATTGATGCCAAAGCCCCACGATCAATACTCCCCAGTCTCCAAAATATTCCAATATGGTATTGCTTTTCCCCTCTGAGATGTGTTCAAACATTGACTCCCACATCCAGGAATCTTCACGGCCATGTCCTGGTTCAGGAAGAGACTAGAACACACTAAATAGGGTATGTCCTTTAGGATATATTTTATTCTGATTTCCTCTTTAGCCAGCTCTAGCAGGTGCCATGACAGGATTTGGGTGCAGGTCCTATCCCCCCAGACATTCTCCGTCGAGAGGAACACATCGTATTGATACCCCACCAAGGGGATTCACCAGATACAATGGAAATACCATAGACTGATGCCTAACTCCAGATGATGAAGGTGAAAAGTGTTAGTATCAGGCGACCTGTGACTGAACAGCTCGGCTACCAAGTCCTGTTGTCGATAAAAGTGTAATTGAGACGTCCAAACGGCCTAGAAAGGCCCAATGGCCTGCAGCTCCAGCCCAAATTCCTCTCACTTATGATGTACCCATTACGCCCATGCCCATTCATTGGTATAGTTTCCCCTGGATCTGAAATACCACTCCTGTGAGACCATCGTCTCATCATTAATGCTGCTTCTGAATGTACTTGCATAAATAGTGAGAGCTTCCAAAGGAACTGGATCACATCCCTCAACCATCTTGGTCTTCGGATTTAGGAAATAGATGGATGTGTTATGTGTTTCCTTTGCAGGATGACCGTTATTGGTAATGTAGAATTATAGAAGACTATCCTCATGCATCACCCACCACCGCGGTGTGTCCATCTTGAAACCAGGCATCAACACCTCTTTTAGAAGACTGAAGTTCCATTGGAGTAGGCTACCACTCAAGACGTAATCCTTTTGATCTTGCCTAAGCATGCTGAAAAGCATTTGGTTTTCAGACAGCACCCTCCTCACATGATGAATCCGAGGGTTCGCGATCATTTGGGTTCTTATTGCTGCAACGACAACTTCTCTCTCGGAGTCGGTCTATTGAGTGCACATTTTTAGATCTCCGATTGGGTGGTCATGAAAGAAGGAAGGTTCGGCATGCAAAAGCGGAGGCGGGGCGAAAGAAAGTCGACGTGCGCTGAAAAAAATTGGATGGTGCACCGCTGAGGATATCTTTTATATTTTTCGGTGATCCCTCAGAATCCGACCTTCGTGTTCCCTTTTGGATCCGATTCTAGGGGGGATTTTTGATGCCGAAATTCATAGAAGGGCCGCATCGGGTAGATAAAAGAGAAACAAATGATTCTGGGATGAAAAAATAGAGATACCGGGGCCCGGGAGGTGGGTGCACGCAAGATTTGGAGGGCACGTGCAAGAGGACTTCTAATGCGCAAACCGTTGCGTGTTGGCCTTCCCTTCCGCACCCAAAACTCTACCCTCCCACGACTGGCTGCCCTCGGCCCCATTCCTGCGCCCAAGGTGGCGATGAATGGGGGTTTGCGTGCCCAGCACGGATTCCACACCAAAGGCGATGTCGGACGAGGGTTTGTGTGCCCGACCCCGATTCTGCGCATAAGGCAACGTCGAACCGTCGTTTGGGGGCCATTTTTTTTTCTGGGTTTTAAAAAATTTAAAATATGATAAAAGGGCCTAGGGTTCGGATAATTTTAAAATTGGGTCCAGGATGCGTGAACGCCGTTCACGCATCCCGGACCCCGACGGTAATGCGTGAACGGCGTTCACGCGTCCTTTGCTGACCAGCTAAAGGAAGCGTGAACGCCGTTCATGCATCCTTGCGCGGGAAAAGATGCGTGAACGGTGTTCACGCTTCTCTCCGCGGCGAAGGATGCGTGAACGCCGTTCACGCATCCTTCGCGGACGAGCTGAAGGATGCGTGAATGGCGTTCATGCATCCGGCCGAGAAAAGTTATAAAAGGAGGGGTCCCCCCCCCCCAATACACATTGTTCTCCTCTGATTTTCGTTGCGAAGCTCTACAGAAATTCTTTCTCAACAAATATTTGCTGCTTTTATTGAGGTAAAATTTCTATTTAATAATTTAATTGTTTATTTGTGTTTATTTATTTCATTTGTATGTTTAATTGTATTTATTTATTTCATTTGTATGTTTAATTGTATTTATTTATTTCATTTGTATGTTTAATTGTGTGTATGATTTATTTATTTCATATGTTATGCATGAAATGTTTTGTATGATTTAATTTTCTTGATGTTGAATGTTCGTATGATTTAATTTTTTGAATGTCTGTTGTCTAAATATTGAATGTTTTATGTTATGTCTAAAATTTTTAATGTTTAGAAAAAGTAATTTATGTTGGAGAAATTTATTTTAATGGATGGTTTTGATGTAAATGTAAATTAAATTACTTTTATTTACTAGTAATAATATTTTTAATCAATAAAGTATAAAATATATTTACTTATATTTTGAAAAGTAGAAGAATGCCCAAAAAACATTACAATTTCATAAAATTTAAAATAACAAAAGTGTTTATTATGTAAATCTCAATTAGATCAGTTATAATAAAATTTATTTAATGTTTTTAATAAATATATATATATATATATATACACATGAAGTTAAATTTTTGTAAAAGAGGTGTAGTATTTAATATAGATTTTATATAATACGGATAATATAATAAATATACCAAAAAACACGGTATGAGTGATGACTGATCTTGAGATGACCGACCATGCATAATTGAAATTGCATGTTTTATTTTGTGTATGTTGTTATTCAATTTGTAATAATTGCATTTTTTCGGTATTGATGACCTGCGAGTCATCTCTCAGTAAGTGTAAGGACCTGCGTGTCCGTTTAAATTAATTTATGTATTTCATACCCCTAGACCCTCTCACATGCATGTGAGTAAATTTGTAATTAAAAGACTGACGCCCCAAAGAGGTGTCGACGAAGAGGCATCCCCGAAGAGGTGTCGACGAAGAGGCATTTGAGAACTCGTTCGAGAGGAGGCGTTGCTATTTGACAGGAGATTGGCGGTTGCTGCAATATTTGATAATAGAGACAGGAGTTTACTCATATAAATCGTGGTTAGTTTATCAGATAATGATAAACTAATCGCAAGTCTCAAGATCAAGTCATGATTATATATTCATAAGTAATCAAACTTTATGAAACATTATATTAAATTTGCTTTTGTGCTAAAATCACAATCACTATACCTTAACAGTGATAAATCAATACATAAAAAAGTCTCAAGATAATCAATTATTCAAAACCAAATTAAATAATTTAAAATTTTAATGTAGTGTATAATATTTTTAAATTTTTTTTAATAGGTAATTATGTCTGCTCAAATATATTGCAACGGTGAGGTAATTTGTACCGAGCAGGGTTTTAGCTACAGTGTGCCACCTGTCAAAGTGGTAAATCTCCATGGTTGTATGACATTGGATGCAGTTCGTAATAAGATTCATAATCGGTTAAAATTGAATGCAGGACAAGCAATCACTTCAATTAGATACCGACATCTTCAATATCCTGAGCGTATGTGGCACAGCGACTACCCTATAGTCGATGATGAGGATTGGATGGAGGCTTCTCAGTTATTCAGGCAACAGTGTATTAATGGTTTGATGGAATTATTTATTGTCATTTCTGATATTGATGTGGTGCAATCGATTACTACAGAACCATGCTTTGTGACCTCTATAGAAGTCGGTCCTTCACAACAGTCTTCTTTATTACCTCCTTCTCATACGACTCCTGTGGAAGAATGTAATGAGGAAGATCATCAAAATTTGGAAGGAAATGTAGATGACATCCCTTTCTGTGCTGATATAGTGCAAGAAAGTTTATCTGAGGAAGAAGAATCTGGGGAGTCAGCAGGAGATGATGTGGTTAGAAATGAACCTTCTGAGGTTCCTTTGAGAGACAGACATCCACTACATCCACCAGTTAGTGATAATCAACCTTCAGTTTTGAGTTCCTTAGTTGGAGGAATGTCTCGTGAACAACCTTTTGATTGGGATGTCATTACACCAGCTTCTGAATTCCCTGGCATTATAGGGAATATGCCTGCATCAAATGATAATGCCATATATGTTGGGCAGGAGTTCGAAAGTAAACAGGTCATGAAAAATGTGATAAAACAATACCACATTGAGCGACATTTCACATTTGTGGTTTATGAGTCAAAGAAGACCAAATATCTCATTCGTTGTGAAAAATATGGGTCAGAATGTAAATTTTGATTAAGAGCAGTATTTGATAAATGTTATGGATGTTGGAAGATAACCAAATTAGAAGGCCCACACACTTGTCTGCATCCCAGCTTGGCACAAGATCACTCTTCTCTTGATGCAGAGTTTATATCTACTGTTATTTGTGAGATGATACGAACAAGTCAGGATGTTCCTGTTTCCCTTATTCAGGAAAGAATTCAACAGTTGTATAACTATAAGGTATCATACAACAAAGCTTGGAATGCAAAACAGAAAGCCATTGTAAAAGTGTATGGTGATTGGGATGAGTCTTATGCGTTGTTGCCACAACTTATGGAATTGTTGTCTCTCAATAATCAGATTGTTTATCAGTTGGACACTGTTGAGTATGTATCCCAAAATCATCTAGTTGATCGGTCAAAGGTGAAGTTCAAGAGGTTTTTTTGGGCATTCAGACCGTGCATTGCTGCATTTCCCTTTTGTAAACAATTTATTCAGGTAGATGGCACATTCCTTTATGGAAAGTATACAGGTGTTCTACTCATTGCTGCCACACAGGATGGTAATCGCGCTCCTCTGCCACTTGCTTTTGCTGTTGTTGAAAAAGAAAATTTTGAATGCTGGAGCTGGTTCTTGGCATGTGTACGTGTTCATGTCACGCAGAAACAGGGTGTGTGTCTGATATCTGATCGTCATCGAGCGATTATAGAGGCCGTGAGTAGTGATGGGGTTTCTTGGACTGAGCTGAATGCTTATCACCGTTATTGCATTAGACATATTGCAAGTAATGTGCATAAGCAGTTTAGAGATGAGGCCATAAAGAAGGCGATCCTCAAATTGGGTATGGTTTTCTAAACTTTCTTTTTTTAACAAAATTTACTATCCATTTTAATACATTATTATGTTATGCTTTCAGCATATGAACCCCAACAAGAAAGGTTTGATCGGCGTCTTGAAGAGATCCGAACAGTTAATGAGGAGGTATATGAATATATGGTACAAATTTCAAAGGAAAAATGGTCATTAGCATACGATGGTGGCATGAGATATGGTCATATGACCACTAATATAGTGGAGTGCGTAAATGGGGTCCTCAAGGGTGTGCGAAAACTCTCAATCACAGGGTTAGTGCAAGAGACATTTTTTAGATGTGTTCACTACTTTGTTGACCGGTCCCAAAAGGCCTACCAGAGGATGGAAAATGGAATGCTTTTTACTCAGCATTTTCAAACTGATATTGACCGGATACGGAATGAGGCTTCACGATGGAATGTTATAGCCTTTGACAGGGAAAAAAGGAGTTTTCGGGTAACAAAGTGCTACGACCAGGGTGCATGCACTAATGGTGGAGTGTTTGTCGTGATGTTGGATAACAGGTACTGTGATTGTGGCAGCTTTCAGGCATTGAGATATCCATGTGTACATGTTATTACAGCTTGCGCTTCGGTAAATATATCGTGGGAGCCATATGTTGACCCGGTGTATCACATGAGCACTTTGGTTAACTGTTATAGTGCTGCTTGGATGCCTGTTGGTGACTTCCATTCTATCACATTGCCTGCTGATCAACCGACCATTGTCCCTGATATTTCCAGGTTTTCATAAGTCGGTTTTGGTATCATTTATAATTTTTTCAATGTGTGTCATTTTTAAAATTATTGGCTTCATGCTACTAGGTTGCGGCCTCGAGGAAGACCGAAGTCAACTCGCATCAGAAATGAGATGGATTGGCCTCGGCAACGAGGAGGGAGAATACGATGCAGTATCTGCCACGCAGAAGGACATACTCATAAGAGATGTCCCCAAGTGGCAGGACAGAGTTCCAAATCTCATCATCCATGATCGAGTCTGTGTACCTGCTCTAAGAGGAAGAGGTTGTGGTTGGTGTCGATGATGAAGAAGAAGAATAAGAAATAGAGGATGAGGATGAGAAGAAGTAGAAGACTAAGAGGAAGAGGTTGTGGTTGAATAACCTATTGTGGAAGTTTCTATAGTTACTTAGGAACTTGATCTATTTGGAATAATTTTAATGGTTATCTAATGGATAATGGATAAATTAACAAACGTAATTTCACAAATAAGAAGAAATAATTAATTTTTCACTTTTTCCTCTTAATTTTTAATGTGGAATAATTTTAATGGTTATTTAATGGATAATGGATAAATTAACAAACGTAATTTCACAAATAAGAAGAAATAATTAATTTTTCACTTTTTCCTGTTAATTTTTAATGTGGAATAATGTTGATGGTTATTTAATGGATAATGGATGAATTAACAAACGTAATTTCACAAATAAGAAGAAATAATTAATTTTTCACTTTTTCCTGTTAATTTTTAATGTGGAATAATGTTGATGGTTATTTAATGGAGTATGGATGAATTAACAAACGTAATTTCACAAATAAGAAGAAATAATTAATTTTTCACTTTTTCCTGTTAATTTTTAATGTGGAATAATGTTGATGGTTATTTAATGGATAATTGATAAATTAAGTAACGATGATATCATGTGTGCAGATGGCAGGTTTTCCATTGCTTACATCTCAGGCTACTCATGTATCACGACTGCTTTTAGAGGGACGTCCTGTGGCTCCCTTGAGTGTACGTAGATCTCACCATTTCCATCATACTGCACCACCTCCCGCTATCGTCCCACATCTTCGTCGAGCTGGATTTTATGGAGTAGCGATGTGCGACTTCACGTTTCTTGATCATCAGCTCATTGCCGCACTTGTCGATAGATGGAGACCAGAGTCGCATACTTTCCATTTCAGTGAGGGAGAGATGACTATTACATTGCAGGATGTGGCTATTATGTTGGGCCTCCCTATCGACGGACATGCTTTGACAGGCCGAGTTCCATCAGATTTTCCTGAGCTTGTTCATAGACTTCTGGGCATAGAGGTCCAGGATGATGGCAGGACCATCGTCGGTGGTAGATTGCGGATGCCTTGGTTAGACCAGCACTTCACACATTTACCAGATGATGCTGATGACGTCACCGTGCTGCTCTTTGCACGGGCATATATTTTGAGGCTGATCGGTGGCACGCTTTTTGTTGACCACTCTACTACTTTTGTGCACCTGATGTATCTATCTTTTTTAGAGGATTTGGACCAGGCAGGTCGATATAGTTGGGGGTCTGCCTGCCTAGCATATACATACAGAGCCCTATGCAGCGCATGTCGCATCGATAAGATGCAGATCACAGGATGCATGGTTCTTCTACAGATGTGGGTATGGGAGCACATACCTCGTTTAGCTCCACATGCTCGTGCGCCATTACCCGTAGATATTGTAGCAGAGGCTCCACGTGGACGTTGGTATGTTATTAATTCTTTCTAATATCTAACTTACTTGTATAAAATTCTTTTATGAAATGTAAAAAAAATGTTATCTACAGGTGGAGTCAGGAGCATCGACATTCAGATTCTCCCAGACATGATGTTCACGCCTACAGACTTATGCTAGACAGCATTCGACCATACGATGTAAGTGATTATTATTTATATTGTTAAATCTTTACTCTTTACTGTAAATCTATTCATTTATTAATTGATTATTCATTTTTTCTTTCAGATTACATGGATGCCATATACAGATGCTATCCTTCAGAGTCTGCCCCCATACTGTACAGTGATGCTTGATATCGGCTCCTGCATGGTTCCACTGATTCATTTTCATATAGTCGAGTGGCATCAGACGGATAGGGTTATGAGACAGTTTGGATTCCTTCAGCCAGTTCCTGGCCCGCCCAGTCAGTTGGATTCATTGCATTCCCTGAAGATGTCAGGGAAGAGAGATTTTGATTGGAGGAGCTACCATGAGAGATATGTTGCGTTATGGGACAGGCGACGTGAGTCCCAGTTGCGAGGGGCTGGGACAGTACGCTTTCATTTGATGGATCAGATGGATTATGCAGGCTGGTACATCAGGTCTCCCGTCAGATTTCTGACACGGCACGGACGGGGCTTCCATGACTTGGTATGCATTCTTTCTTTCACAGTTCAACATATTTTTTATTCAAATTAGTTAACAACAGAATTTGTTTTCGCAGGATGCTCGTATTTGTCATCTACTGCATATGTCTGATCCAGTGGAGAGAGCTGCCTTTGACCCAGCATATTTTCACAGCCTTGTACGACAGATGCTACCGTCGATGGATGAGATTTATCATGGCATTTTCTTTGATCCACCACCTGCTGCGGAGGCCGCGGAGCCTGCTGCGGAGGCCGCGGAGCCTGCTGCGGAGGCCGCGGAGCCTGCTGCGGAGGCCGCGGAGCCTGCTGCGGAGGCCGCGGAGCCTGCTGTTGTTCCACAGGATGAGGATGCTCAGCTTGCTCAGCCACATGATATTATTCCACTGGAGGAGGGTGTTCAGCATGACCAGTCATATGCTCCTCCAGCTTCTCAGGCACAGCCACAGGTACTTACAGACGCTGACTGGATTGAGTTTGATGTTTTATTGCAGTCATCCGCAGCAGAGCAGCCATCTACTTCCTATATTGGTGAGAGTTCCAGCCAGCTTCCACTATCCTTAGATGCAGGCCAGGGTACAGGCGGTGAGACTGTACATCCACCGTCTGTCACACAAGAGGATGTAGAGGTGGCTGTCGATGAGGATGCGCAGCGTACGCCAGAGCACAGACGTAGACAGACACGGCGTGGACGCATCCAGTATACGCCTGACTGTGTGACAGAGGAGCATCCACACCGGAGGCGTAGATTAGGTTGACATTTGATTTATGATACGTTTTGTATGTGTATTACTGTTATGTAGACTTCTATTATACCTTTAATAAGTGTCTTACTGTTATCAAATTATCTACCAATGTATATATATATATGTGTGTGTATAATAAATAATATGATTAGAAATTCCATAATACTCATATAAATTCAATAAGTTCAAGATAAAGGTTAAATAATAATCCAAGGCTATTTATTTTATGAATAACATATTAAAAGACCAAGTAAAATGTATTGAAGAACTTTAGGAGGATTTTGTTGGCCTACAATTAAATATAGGATCAAGAGAAACTCTTGACTCCTAATATGATATTAGGAAATTAGGTCACACAAGTGATGGAAAAAAGGGAAATTATGGTTCATAGGTCCAAAAAATAGTTAAAAATGTTTAGGGAAGAAAATGATACATCGTAATGCCACAAATGGTATGGTTATTGTTCATAAACAGAAAGCAGTAATGATTGGTGTCCGAACACAAGAGCCTGTTATGTGGATAAAGATTTATTTTGGTATGAATTAGAATCAGAATATTTAGTGATCTTAAGGAATAATGAGTGGTGTATTAGTGATGCACATGAATAAACCATTTATCAAATATTATTTTTGTGGAAATATGGGGAATTCTTAGAATGCTCATTCCATAGCCTTGAGGGTCACTATGTGACTTTATCAAATATTATTTACAGGGTTATTTTGAAAATACTACTCATTTCTATATTGGTTATACCCCCCAACATGTATTATTCACTATCTCCACAAGTTAATACAATGACATATAATCCATTTTTCCTCTCTATAACAAAAAATAATCCACTATACACTCTCTTTCTCCATAATACATTGGAGATTCATTCTACTCTATAATCCAAAAGATACATCTACTTCCAAAATTTAGGAAGAAGTTCTTCTTCAAATAGACTTACTCTATAAGAAATCTAGTCACTCCTACCTTGTGTACTTTATCAATAATTTTAGAAATTATTATATTAAGACTCTTTTCAGATTTTGTGCAATCTAGATTCTCCTCAATATTCAAATACTCAAGAACTCATCAATTCATCTTTCTGTATTTACCTGATACATTATTGTATCGAGTTATCAGAAATAATATTTCAATTCAACACAGAGTCTTCATCACCTTCATACACACTTTATTCACAAAACAAACAATAATTGTTCATGGGTAATATATCATTATTACATGATTTAAAATCAATCATTTAAATCCTTATTTAAATTTGTTTAGTAATAACACATTTAATTACACATTTATATATGAATACTCATCAGTAGTGGTATCATATTTTCCTCATATTGAATGCCTCATTAATTTCTGTGGGTATTTTGTTTCATGCAACTCATAAAGAATACTAGAAGGATTAAGGTTCCCCTCTTTCTTCTTAATGTGGTGTCTATCTCTATGAATCATTATCTATATTCATACATGTAACTCATATTTAATTACATAATAAAATACAAAAACTCATCAAAAATACCCAATGCTCGGGTCTTCTCCATTCTTCACATAAATGTTACAACTCATGTAAGAATCTGATTCACGTGGATTCATCAAAATATGATCTTCTAATCACCCGAATACTTATTGACATATTGATAAAACATACAACCATTTTTTCCAACAATCTCCCCCTTTATCTTCTGTTGTTAATATCCATTCATATCATAAAAGTTAATATGTGGTAACATCAATTATTCTCCCCCTTATTTAAAATAAAATGAAAAGGATAATTGGACAATTTTAAACTCATATTTCTTCTCAAAAAAATCTTCACATATATTTTAAATAAGGGGATGATATGACATGATACTTGGAACAAAGCCTTTAGTTAATAAACACTATATCTATATGATCCATCCTAGTGTAGAAAGAAATAATTAAATAACCAATATAATATAATCTACCTATAACACATACTCATATGTGATACTAAAATTAGATATTCTCAATTATCAGGATGAGTAATTTTAAATTAAGAAATACATGATCCTTCACACACTTCAAAAAACACATTAGAAAGTTCAAGTGCAAGAACAAATCCCCCTTTTCTCATTTTTTCATTAAATAAGTACTCAACCTTAATGAATATAATTAAGAAAAAATGTAAGATAATGTGATTGGAATACCTCAAATCTCTTATAAGATCCTCCTTAAGAGATGAACTCATTCTTCATCATGGGAATTTATGTACTCCATGATGAACAATACTTCTCCTTCAATTCCATTCAAGTAAACTCATAACACATAAAATAATAAGGAATAAGGAGGAACCTCTTGTATTCTATAGAGGAAACATTCAATGTGAGAGTTTTCTCTCATCCTTTATTTCTTCTTATTTCTAAGCCAAGCATGGGATGTGATTTATTTCTTATTACATGCTTCATGGATTATGCACATATTTCCTTCCCATGAATTTCCTCTTTATTTGGAATACATTTTCCCCCTCCTCCACAGCTGGTACAACCTCATTATTTTTCTTCCAAATTTTTCATCTTCTCTTCCAAGATTCTTATTACGAGGGATTTGATTTTGGTTCTTTAAACACCATTTTTTGATACTCGTTTTTATCTTTAAAAACATTGAACTTATTTTCTATCTTAATATGACTTCTTTCAGGATACAAAAATTCCTTGTAAGTCATATGAGTAGAGTTTCTCCACATAGATTATTTACCCTTGCATGTTTTCCTCTAAGTGAAATACCTTTCCATATGATCTAGGTTAGAAAAAATGAATCATTTAGGTATTCTGTGAGATGCGTGAACGCCGTTCACGTATCTCTTCTCTCGGGAAGATGCGTGAACGGCGTTCACGCATCACGCCCGGGTCCGGGATGCGTGAACGGCGTTCACGCATCCCCGACCCATTTTTAAAAATATTCGAACCCTATACCCTGTTATCAAATTTTAATTTTTTAAAAACCCGGATAAAAAAATTAGCCGTCGTTTGGGCGCCTGGCCCCAAGTCCGCGCCTAAGGCGACGTCGAACGCCCGTTTGCGCACGCGGCCCCATTTTCGTGCCCAAGGAGATGACGAACAGTGGTGTGCATGTGTAGCGCATTTTCCACACTCAAGGCGATAACGAATGGGGGTTTGCGTGCCCGGACCAGATTCCACACCCAAGGTGACGGCAAACGACCGTTTGCATGCCCGACCCCCACCACGCACACAAGCCAATGAGTGACTAGAGTTTTCGCGCCAGGATCTTGCACGCCACACCGAGGACATCGGCTATAAAACAAACCATATCCCAAATATTTAAGGGGGGAACCAAATATGAAGTGATTCTTTGCAACACAAAAATTCCATCTTCTGCGACCGCACGAAAAAAACCATGGCCTTTATGTATTGGTTGTTACACGATAGGTTCCCTGAGGGTGCCTTCGTAGGGGCCCTCTATTCCTCTTGAATTTAGTTTCTTAATTTATTTTCACCCAAGGGCTCCCATCTTGTGCACATGTTCCTGCAATGTCAGGCGTTCTTCCATGCAACCCATCCAAACTGCACACAAACTACCCATCTCACGCGCAACCCCCCAGGATTGCGCATGACCGGTCCAACATGCACGCAATCGGTCCAACATTCATGCAACTCCTTCAACTTTCATGCCACCCGTACCACTTTCATGCAACCCATACCACTTACACGCCACCCCTACCTCTTGCGCGCAACCCGTACCTCTTGCGTGCAACCCTTCATCTTGCGTGAAAACCTTGTGTCTTGCATGCAGAATTTCTAGCTTGCCTTAGCTCATTATCTTACGTTCACTCCATGTGCTTCCCTCAGCTTGAGGCACCTTGTTCGATCCTTTCTTATGCATGACAGGCCGGCATAATTTTCTCTTTCCCCGTGTAGCCCCTCAGGTTTCCATGGAGCAATTTCAAAGTCCCTTGGACGATACTGCCTGTTATGTTGCTTCACCTCATGTTCCTTCGCATAGTCACACTAACGGCTATTAATTTTTTACATAGCCATGCTAATGTCGACCCCCCAATGGTTCTCTCCAAAACACCCCCTTGTCAAGGTGTTGCATGTCCCTTCTCTTCACCAAGGTGTAGAGGGTGTCAGTTATGTATTTCCTATGGGTATAGAGTAAACCCACCACCATTTGAGTTGTGGGATGTTAAACTTCCAAGAACCTTCATCCTCAACGCGTGACATTAAACTGGGACCACACCCCGTGCCCCATGTGTCGGACGTGGGGTTCCCTCACCTTGGACATTCTGCACGCTCACTCGTCTCCACGGGAGTGATATCATTCCTCACATGGAATGAGATCCTCTTCATCATAACGTTGTCTATCGATGGGGATAGAGAAACCTCCCTAGTGTATGCCCCTAGATTTTCTTGTAGGAGGTAGCACCCATGCTCCTCCTCTCTTATTGGGTGCCAAATCCCTTCCTGTTGGGCTTTTGTAAGGTTTTGAGGCCCACAGCGGAAGCCGGGGGGGGGATGAGGATTTTAAAATATTTCATAGTCGGGATAAGAAAACTTGTCGTCACCGATGATCCGATCCCATGAGAGGTTTGAGGATCTTGCATAAATTATTAAGAGCACAAATCTAAAACGAAAATGTACCTGTTTCTAATCTGAAGCCGCGGTAGATTGCAACAAGTCGATGGCGATCGTCGCTTGAAGGATCCAAAGTAGGATCCCTCTAGATCGCCCACACATGCTCTAAAAATCCTATGGAACGTCAATCGTCGAATTCCATGTGCTAGCACAGCAATCCGATGAAGCTTTCGACGTCCCAACGATCACTACAATGAGATCTCTTCGATTCTTGAGGAACTTGATCCAAACTCTGGGATCATCAGCTTCTCTCTCTAGGAAGTGAGAGGAGAGAGAGGATCTCATTTTTCATTCCATAAATGAATGAACAGTGATTTCCAAACATAATAGAGAGCCTCCACCTATATTTATAGTGACGTTGATAAATACCTGGTAGGGTTCCCCAACCCCGGTTTATATCAACGTTCACTAAATAAATAATTTTGACGGACTAAACTGTGCCAATATTATTTATTATTTTTATCATATACTTATAATATATATTAAATATATTACGTTATAAAATCAGAGCCATTTAAATGGACTCGCTGTCCAGCTTAATATTAAACGAACCTTGAATATTAAAATAATATTTGTTCTATTAATATTTTTCTTATATATACTGAAATCGTAAATACATTAAATAAATTCTTTCCCAAATTTTCATAACTTGAATATTAATGAATTTTATTTAATTCATTGGTGATCGATAACCTGGACAACGCTCGGACCCCGTGGTGGGGCCCACAATGTCCATATACCTATTCAACTAAATAGGGTTGATTCTTGAATATGCTATTGTGTGTGATCCTCTAGGCCCTTATCTCAATAGCAGTGAATAAAATCTAGAGACCAAGAGCGGAGTCTAGCAACTCATCATGGCCTTAAAGAGATAAGGATAGTCATTGCAATAACTACCATCCTACGAACACTGACTGTGTACTATAATATCTTTGTCATTAAATATCTCATAAAGCAGGACACACTCATGTGTCATCTTTCTTATCTTGATTTATTATTTTTTGATCTATTTGGATGGATTTTCCTTTCTACTGCTTTGGATAAAGACTTATGAAGGCGGCACCATCCTGATCAACCGGACATGAGATATACAACTTCCTGAACTTGGAAGCGACAAATCCTTTCTTGACCATTCAGCCAATGTCATACCACCAACAACGCACCCAACACAAACTACCATGCCACGACATCACTGCTATGGTTTTCGTCTTTCATCAAAGTACATAATCAAATGATACACATTGGTAATGGTCTCAAGTCAGGAGACCAATACACATGTTTGTAGATATGAACGACCAATGACACCCAAAACTTGTGGTGTTCCAATTTGTGGGTCTATCCTCATGATCTCACTACTAGAGATCACCAGGGGCGAACTTCATTAGAAGAAGTCGCAAAGCTTATGATCCCCCAGCACCTGATAGTCATAAATCTACAGTGTCCAGTCAGTAATATTTATCTAGACTATAGAACATATTTTTAAGATCAATTTCATTATATCTCAAGGATCCCATTATAGCATGGGATCTGCTATAACATCTTTACACGACAATTAACTTTTGGGCATTACCATTATTATAGTGGAAAAAGAAAAGTCTGTACTATAATGGTAAGATAACATCATGCATAGCTAACTGTACATATGATATGGTAATTTCACGCTCGCACATCATTGGGCACGTTTGACAAACTAAAATTAATACCTACTTAATACTTAGGACTGTGGAAGACAGGTTCGAACCACAGGGACGCATGTTGTTGTGTTTGGTGTTCTAAAAAAATACTAAACAAAAACACACATGCAAAAATTGAGAAAAGACAAATGGTGGTGGTGAAGTGAAGTGAATGAGATTTAGTGTGTGTAGAAGTGAGGGAGAGCTAGTGAGTGCAAGGGAGTAGACAGAGCAGAGCAGCAAGAGGAATTTTGATGTAAACAACCAATAGATGAGTAAGGTGGGAAGTCCACTGGCCGATTTGATGTTGCTTAACCTTATTCATGCACTGCGATTTTAGAAGAACATGGATCTGACTAAGAGTAAGCGGTCAGAGTTGTCGTCTGGCCAGCTTGTGAAGAAATAGCTCTTACAGTCCCTTGACTGTAAAAGTCATTTCATCCAATGGTGAAATTAAGTCAGCAGTCACAGAGCTCAACTTGTCAGTTAAGTTCGGTGTGTCTCTCTCTTTTGAGAATAATTAACTTTTCAGTGAATTACTCAATTTGAAACAGTCTGAATTATGGTACAAACAAGATCGGTTTTCACACGATCTTGTTGTTTTGAAAATAAGCTTGTTAGAAAACAAGTAAGAGAGACAATCCAAATAAGTGATGCAGTGCAGGAATGAGATTAAACAAATCAAATCAACCAGCTTATTTCCCCCAAAGGAAATTAGCCGGACATAGTGGATGGTTTTAATGCAACAGTATAATTAAGAGCAATGAAACTCATATTGAAATAGGTTGCAGAAAAATAGAGCACAAGTAAAACTAAGATGTTCCAACTCCCTGTTACTACTCCTGAAAGTTCTAGTTCTTGCTGCTCAATGGTGGAAGTGATACTGGGATGCGCTCGATGTCCCACCCTGGGAATCGAGGTGTGAAAATGCTCTGATCTCGTACTCCAATCTGCTCTGAGGAATATGGTGAAAGTTTTGTCTGCTCCCTGTAATGATCTTCCCTGATGTCTACTGATGCTCTGCCTCCGCTCAACTCCGCAATGCCCCTAATTCCTACCCGTGATGAATGTTAATCCCCCAGTAATCGAAGTCTCTGGAATCTCATCTGAAGTGTTCCCCGACCTCCACATGGCTCCTTCACAGTTCCATGTCTCCCGTGCTTGTCAACGAAGCAGTTGCTTCTAACAGCATGAAAAGGTGTGTGCGCGGCAACCCACAATCCTCTGCAAAAATGCAAGCGAGTCACATTATGTAAATATATATATATAACTACTTCAAAGTACTTATATACTAAATAAGAAAAATACTTATAAGAATATATATTTTATAAAAGCTAATACTATTATTAATACAATAACTATCCTATTTAATTAATAAAAAATATTATTATATAAGAAATTAGTATTATATATATATGATTATATTATTTTATTAATATACCAATTATTATTATATTGTATATGATATATAATATATAAAATAATGTACATAATTATATATTATGAAAGGTATACTAATTGTATTTATTATGTAGGTTAATATCCATATTATTGTATATTATATATATATGTTATTATATGTTATAATATAATATAAAGATAAAATAATATTATTATTGAAGAAAATAAATGAAGAAAAAGGGAAGTGGGGTTCTGGTTCGTGCGACTTGAAGGAGGATAGGGTAGGGGAGGTGGCGACGGTTCATAGGGAGGGTTCAGACGGCGGCTTCGGCGCATAGAGGAGGCGATGCCAGCGACTTTGATTAGCGGCGCAGCAGCAGGGCGCGGGATATGGGGATGCGGTTTTGGCGCAAATGAGAAGTGAGGCCATGGGTTGTGGTGCGGCTTCAGCAGGGGGCTTCGGTTGGCGCGTGTTCAGGGGTTTGCGAGGCAGCGACGTGGATCGGCTAGGGTGGATGTGGCGAGGTGGGGCAGGCGGATGTAGGCTCGAGTTAGGGTTTAGAGGTGGTGTGAGGAGTCTGGATAGCTGCGGATGACTCGTGAAGAGAAGGAGCGGTGGACGGTGGTGGCTGATTGGAGCGCACAGGGTTCGGATTGAAGCGGCAAATCAAATGTTCTTCTTAAAAATTCTGATTTCCTGGTTCGTGTTTTGTTGTTGTGTGTTTGTGGTGGCTGAAATGGTGATGATGCTCTTAGTTTGCTGGAACTGTGGTAGGGTGTTGTCAACGATGAAGGCGGTTGGAGAGATGGAAGGCGAGGGCGACGGTGTTTAGGGTAGAGGTGTGGGGACTAGGCGAGGTGGTATCGGTGAGAATGAGTATCAGTAGACTGTGCATATCAGTGAGGTTGGTGTATCAGTGAGATGGAGGAAAGCGAAAAAGAAAAGGGTGAAACGGTAGACTTAGTAACGGTGAGGATGGAAATAAGGAAACAGTGAGATATAAGGGTGGAGGCATAACAGTAGGCTGTGTGTATCAGTGAGGTAGTGAAGGAGGCGAGTCTACCGGTGAGGTAACACTGAGGTGGAATATAACAGTGAGGAAGAAATAAAAAGTATAACAGTGAGGTGGAGACAATAGTGAGGTGGATATAATAGTGAGGAAGAAATACAAAGTATAACAGTGAGGTGGAGGCCACAGTGAGGAAGTGATGCCAGTGAGGAAAAGAGAAAAAAGGAACGGTGAGGTGTGAGGCAGCGCAGTAACGGTGAGGTGGCGTATTGGTGAGGGAGGTCACCAGTTGCAAGGCTACTGATAGAATGGGCTAACGGTGAGGTTGTCACCGGTATGGATGGCGATAGTGGTGAGAAAGTCACCGTTATGGACGGGACCGTGCGACCGCAACACCTGCGAACAAACATAACCAAGAAAATTAAATAAATAAAATAATTTAATAAAACTAAAAAATAAATAAATAAATCAATTAATAAATTAATTTAAATAGAATGGAATTAAAAACTAAAAACAACAAAGTTAAATAATAAAATTAATGAAACTTTATTTAAACAAATGAATTAATTTGGGTTAAAATTTATAAACATACATAATTAAAGAACAAATTAAAATATTTACAATTACTTGCATAAATTAATTAACCAATTAATTAAATAACTAAAAAAATTAAAGAATAAAAATATTAATTGAATAAACTAAATTGTTAAAACTAATTAAATTATTAAAAGTCTAATAACCAAAAAGAGTTATTTATTTAAAATTTAAAGAATAAAGCATTAATTAATTTAATAAATGAATTAATAAACTAACTAGAATAAAAATAAAAGAATAAATAAATAAAAGTCTACTTTGCAAGACAAAGTTAATTTAAGACTTATTTAAAATGACACTAATGTATATTAAAAAAGTGTTTTAAACTAAAAACGGATTATTTTACACAGCAAGTACAAAAACACAACACTTATCATATATTGACTAAAAACAATCATTTTGGTACAAAAAAGTCAATAGAAAATACAAAAAGGATGTGGCAAAAGTATTAAAATAGTTCCACATCAAACTCCGCCACACTTAAAGCTTTGTTTGTCCTCAAACAAGTACATGTCTTTGACTTTAAAGCAGAAATATGATTTATGAGTTTCAACTCAAAATGGTGCATGATTAAACATTAATATCCAGATGGACAGGACCAGACAATGAGTCAAGTTTTTCAAAGGTATTCAAAAATGTTGTCCTACCTAGCTTCAAATACTCACTGGAAATCAAAAGTCTCACAAACTCATACACTATCAAGTGTGTCATGCCTCCTATATGTAATCATTAACCGTCCTACTTCACCTTCCAATTAAAGTTCTAATTCAAGGAGTGTTGACATGTTAGATGAAGTGGAACTCAAAAATTAACCAAGGGAACCTTCCATTCTCACCTTCCCCCAGGTTCCAAAAATTAAAGTCCATTAATTTGATCACTTTATTGATTCAACCCAAATGAAAATTAACCAAGTCAATTGCTCCCTTCTTCATCTGGGTTCAAAATTCCCCTCACCATAATGAGTTCATTTTTGACAAGGGCACTTTATTTCTATTTTTCCCATCCATATTCCATGTGCAGAGCACTATGCATAGCAATTATTAAAATTGAAATTAGATTTATTTATTCACAGAAATGCACCCAGTGCACCTTGTCTCAGATACTCACCGTGGGATCCCATTTTCCCATTTTACTCTAGTTACAAAAGAATTAATTAATAATCATTCGAATTGACTTCCTAAAGTGATTGAATATTATTTAATAAATATGTGAGTCCCATGGGTTCCATTGAGAACTTCTAGTTACTCCAAGTCATGAACATTATCCCAAAAAACCTATCCTATCACACTCGGATCCTCAGTTCCTAAACAGAGAGATCCATATAGATAGTGAACAATTTCACTCAGCAATCATTCATGATTAACAGTTTCTGACTAAGTTCCACTCTCAACATCCAAAAAATAGTTATCCACTAAATAGGACATAAATGAAGTACCAGTGAACCTCCAATGACCAAATTGTGATGAAAAAAATTTGAAAATTATTGAAGGAATTTTGAACAATTTTTTTGAAAAAAAATTAACCATTTTATAAACAAACTCAAGTTCAAGAAGGGGAAATTAGACATGACACTAGAATGACCCCTCTCCCCCACACTTAAAACCCAACATTGTCCCCAATGTTGAATCTGAAGGTGTGAGACCGTTTAACTACAATACATATGGACATTTCAGATGAAAAAGGATGTGGTGGGGTATCAATTAAGTTCAAAAAATTTCTTTGCCACACAAAAAGTGAAAGAAAATAAAAACAAAAAAAATAGAAAAATAGAAAAGACCAACCCAACCAGCCTCACCTGCAACCATGTACATTTATGTTCCTAAAAAATTCATGCTTTGAATCATTGGGAGCAGACAAAAGATTTTAACAATTTACTTCAAAAAGTAGGATGTTTAGAAATGATGTGCAGCAGCAACATAATTATAATTACAGCAATGGGTGCAATCAGGTTCTACAAATCAGATCAAAATAATTTGAAACTCTCTAGATACTAGCTATTAACACCCAAGAAAGAAGCACAATTTACTGTTCACAAAAAATCAGGGGACTCCCCCACACTTAGTTCACAGGGAATAGTAAGCATGTAAATGAAAGTGAAAAAGGCAGAACAACACTTCCCTGAATTATTGGACCCTTAGCACGGGCTTTCATCAACAAATCCTCTTCATTAACCTTCAAGTTAAAATAAGTAAAATATGATTTCGGAGTTTAATGTTCAAGAAAAGTAACCCAAGAGAGTGATTAGAGAGAAATGTTATCCATATGATGCAGTGGAATGCTCCCTTGGGGTTTCTTGGCCAAGTTTCTGGCAGCAACAACTCTCCCTAAAACAACAACAGATCATGAGGCACCATAAAAAGTTAAGAAATTAAACCAGAGAACAAGCAGCAGAGATTAACTTTATAGAAAAACATAAAATAAAAGAGAATCTACTAAGCAACCATGGGTTATTTCCCATGAAACACTGAGTTTATAGTCCCCAGTTAGACTTGAATCAGCTCATTCTTCCAACATATATATGGCAGCCAAGCCCTTAGGTTTCCCTTCAAAGAAGTGCTTTATTATTTGACCATTGATTAAGAAGGGTCTATTCTCATCTCCAACCAACTCAACAGCTCCATTAACCAAGACTCTAACAATGGTAAAGGGTCCTAACCACATGGACTTAAACTTTCCTGGAAACAGCTTCAATATAGAAATGAAAAGCAGGACCCTCTCACCAACCTTGAAATTCCTATTTTGAAAGATTGAGTCATGAAAATCCTTTGTTCTTTCTTTTTAAATTTCAGCATTCTCATAGGACTCTCTTCAGATCTCATCCAACTCACTCAGCTCTAGCAGTCTCCTCTCTCCAGTAGAATTAAAATCAAAGTTAAGTGCCTTCACTGTCCAATAAGATCCATGCTGTAACTCCACAGGTAGATGACATGTTTTCCCAAAGAGGATCCTATATGGTGACATCCCTATAGGAGTTTTATGAGAAGTTTTTTTAAGCCCAAAGGGCCTCATCCAACTTCCTTGACCAATCTTTCCTAGAGCTAGAAACTGTTTTCACTAAAATTTGTTTGAGCTCTCTGTTTGAAACTTCTTCTTGCCCACTGGACTCTGGGTGGTAAGTAGTGCCTATCTTATGTCAGCACCCATACTTCTCCATCAAACCTTTGAACTTATAATTCTTGAAGTGAGTCCCATTATCAGTGATAAATTCTTGAGGCACACCAAATCTAGAAAAGATGTTTTTCTTAATGAATTTCACAACACTAGCAGCTGAATTGTCGGGAAGAGCTACTGCCTCAACCCACTTGGACACATAGTCTACAACAACCAAAATGTACTCATTCCCATAAGAATATGGAAATGGTCCCACGAAGTCCAAACCCTACACATCAAATATTTCGACCTCCATAATACCTTTTTGGGGTAGTTCCTGCCTTCTTCCAACATTCCCCAACATTTGACATTTCTCACAGCCAATAACCAAACTCCTAGAATCTTTAAACTGTGTTGGCCAGTAGAAACCATCCTGGAGGACCTTATGAGCAGTCCTTTCTCCTCCATGGTGTCCACCCCAATGTGATGAGTGGAAGCTCTCAAGTATGGGTAAAATCTCATCCTCAACCACACATCTTCTCAGAATCCCATCAACACACCTTCTAAAGAGAAGAGGGTCATCCCAAATATAATATTTCAGTTCAGAAATAAACCTCTTCCTTTGGTTGTGTGAAAGATCCTTGGGCATGACTCCAGCTGCTAGAAAGTTGGAATAGTTTGCAAACCAAGCAGATTGTTGCACAAAAGCAGCTAATAGTTGTTCATCAGGGAAGGAAGTGTTGATCTCTTTTGGTTCCCTACTAGGGGAATTGGGAAGTCTGGACAAGTGTTCTAAAACTACATTCTCAATCCCTTTCTTATCCTTAATCACTAAATCAAACTCTTATAGCTGAAAGGTCCACCTCATGAGTCTAGACTTTGAGTCCTTTTTAGCCAAAAAATACTTAAAGGCTGAATGATCTGTGAAAACTATGATCCTTGATCCTATCAAATACTGCCTGATCTTTTCCAAAGCAAACATCATAGCAGCCAACTCCTTTTCAGTGGTAGAATAATTCTTATGGGCATCATCTAGCATCTTGATTAAATTTTAAATAACATGAAGTTTCCTATCCTTCCTCTACCCTAACACAACTCCTACTGCAAAGTCACTAGCATCACACACAACCTCAAAAGGAAGCTTCCAGTCAGGAGAAGTGATTACAGGTGAAGTGGTTAATTTCTCCTTGAGCAGATTAAAGGCCTCGAGACATGTGTCATTAAAGACAAAGGGTGTGTCCTTAACCAACAGGGAGCACAGGGGTCTAGTAATCTTAGAAAAGTCCTTAATGAACATCCTATAGAACCCATAATGACCCAAAAAACTTCTAATTCCTTTGACATTTTCAGGTGGGGGAAACTTTTGTACGACCTCAATTTTAGCATTATCGACCTCTAGCCCCTTCTTAGAAGCTTTGTGTCCCAAAACTATGCCTTCAGTGGTCATGAATTGGCACATTTCCTAGTTTAAGACTAAGTTGGTCTCTTGGGACCTTTCTAACCGTAGTTCTAGGTTTTTCATACAGTTCTCAAAGGTATCTCCCACAATAGAAAAACCGTCCATGAACACTTCAATAAACCTCTCTATCATGTCTGAAAAAATTGCCATCATACATCTCTGAAAAGTGGCAGGAGAACCACACAAGCCAAAGGGCATCCGCCGGTAGGCAAATGTCCCAAATGGACATGTGAAGGTGGTTTTCTCTTGGTCCTCAGGTGCAATGGAAATCTGGTTATAACCAGAATAACCATCAAGAAAGAAGAAGAAATCATTGTCTGCCAATCTCTCTAACATTTGATCCAAAAATGGCATAGGGAAGTGATCCTTTCTTGTGGCAACATTCATCTTTCTTTAGTCTATACAGACTCTCCATTTATTCACTTCTCTTGTCTAGATTTGCGCATTCCTTTCATTAGTGACCACTGTCACTCCACTTTTCTTGGGTACCACCTGGACAGGACTAACCCAAGGGATATGAGAAATAGGAAAGATTATTCCAGCATCAAGTAACCTAATCACTTCTTCTCTCACAACTTCCTTCATGTTGGGGTTGAGTCTTCTTTGGGCTTCTACTCTGGGCTTACACTCAGGTTCCATTGGAATTTTTTGCATACAGAAGGCTGGACTTATATCTTTGATATCGGCAATTGACTAGCCTATGACTGACTTGTATTTTCTCAAAACAGTAAGCCGATTTTACTCTTGACCCAGTTCTATGTTGGATGAAATGATCACAGAAAGGGTGCAATTGTCTCCTAAAAAGGAATATTTGATATAGACAGTAAGGGGCTTGAGTTCAAGGGTGGGTGGTGGCTGGCTGGAGGTAAGACACTTGGGCCAGGGTGGCCCAAGGTCTTCATGTTGCCTCTTGAAGAAAGAAGTAGACAAGGATTTTTCCTCTGTGCAAGATCTTCCAAAAGATATCTCCTCAAACTTATACTCCTATATTGGGGTAATAATGTTATCCAAAACAAACTCATCTATGTTCTCCAATAATTATCCCTCATACTCATCAACAAATTCTCTCTCCTTACTTGAGCTAATCCCCATGCAAGAGGCAGCAGGGATTTCAGGTTCACTGTTGATTTCAGCTATCATTCTCAGAAACTCTTATTCCTCCTTATCAACACTACTTTCAGTAGCTAACATCTCATATTTTGGTAAAATTGGGTGGGTGGGTTCTTGGATTTTCTTAAACACATTGAATTCTTCTTTCTTTTCACCCAAATTGAAAATTAGTTTCCCCTTAGACACATCTTTCACAGATCCCCCTGTGGCCAAGAAGGGCCTACCAAGAATGATAGGAACCTTCTGGTCACACTCCATGTCAAGGATAAGAAAGTCAGCAGGCAAAAAGAGTTTGACTACTCCCACTAATAGATCATCGACCCTACCCACTGGATGAGTGATGGACCAATCAACAAGCTGTAACACAACATTGGTGGGTTGGGGAACTCCTAATATCAGGTGCTGAAAAAGGGACAGTGGAATCCGGATAATACTAGCATCCAGATCACACAAACAATTGAACTTACCACCTCTATCCCCAAATGTGCAAGGGATGATAAATATTCCAGGGTCCTAAAACTTAGGAGGTATCCTATACAGCAAGACTGCACTACACTCCTCTATTAAGATATAGGTGGAAAATTCTCCGAAAGTCTTTTTGTTTGAACAGATTTTCTTGAGTGATTTCAAATATTATGGGATTTGTTTCAATGCTTCCAGGAATGGGATATCAATTTTCAGTTTTTTAAGCACTTTCAAAATTTTCAACAGTTCCGAATCATGAATTGGTTTCTTAATTCTTTGTGGGAAGGGGATTACAGGGGGGAATTCCTGACAATTGGGGGCATCTCAACAGCTTCTTCTTCAAAAATTTCCTTCCCTTTACTGTCTTTGTTTCTTTAAGCCATTTTCTTTGGGTTTTTGAGCTGGAACAACAGGAACTGGAGGAATTCTAGTGGTGCTATCCAGTTTTCCAGATTCAGGTTCTTTCAAATTTGAGTTTTCAGTTTTATCCAATTTCTCATTTTCAGTATTTTGGGGTTCTTTACTAGGCTCTTGGTGAGTTTGGAGACCACTTCTGGTGGTCACGGCCATGGAATTATCCCTAGGATTGGCTTCAGCGGTGCTGGGAAGCCTACCCTTTTCTCTATTACTAGCATCCCTATCCAACTGCCCCATTTGTATTTCCATGTTCCTCATTCTAGCATCCATTTGGACTTTATCAAAATCATTTTTGTTCTTTTGTTCATAAAACCTCCCTATCAACGGGTGGAACATGTCTCTCACCTCATTTTTTGAGTTGGATTACTCAGCATTTGGTTGGGATTGGGATTGGAACTGCTGCCTAGGAGGCTGCTGGAATCCAGGAGGAGCAGTAGGTCGGAGGACTCCCTGCTCCCTCCATGAAAGGTTCATATGGTTCCTATACCCCTAATTGTAGGTGTTGGAAAAAGGATCATCCGAGGTCCATTTCCAGCAAAGCTAGCAATCTCATGACGCTGGACAGGCATATCAAAGTTTGGACAACAGGTTTGAGAATGGCCATACATGCCATAGTGGTGACACTGCTCCTTCAGTGTTTGATGTGGGTTCTCATTAAAGAACTCAACAACTTGGGCTTCAGCTTGAGGATCAGGGGCGGTTTATTTTCTCACAATGGTTCTCATCTTAGAGCATTTGTGCTGGGAATTCTGAGCTAATGTGTTAAAGATCTGTTTGAGCTCCTCAGCAGTCCTATCACTAAAGTCTCCTCCAGAAGACTGATCCACCAAGGTTTGGTGGTAAGGGGTGAGACTATTGTAGAAGGTGTCCATGAGAAAATGAGGTGTACATTGATGGTTTGGACACTACCTAAGCAAACCTCTAAACCTATCTCAGGATTCATGAAACAGTTCTCCTTCATCCTGAAGGAATCCAGTGATTTTGTGCCTAATTTCAGATGTCAACCTCCTAGGATAGAATTTCATAGTAAAGGCATTGTAAACTTGATACCAGGTGACAAAGATCTCTTCCTCTAACTGTTGGAACCAAGACCTAGCATTGAACTTGAGGCAGAAGTGGAACACTCTCTATTTAAGCTCTTCCTCAGTGAGACCCCTAAGTGGAAGCTGCTGGACACTACAATAGAAGGCTCTAATGAAGTCAAGAGAGACTTCACTAGGCATTCCATTGAAGGTGGGAAACTCACTAACCATGGAATGCTTGATCTCATAATTCCTAGACCTAGGAGAGAGTCTAATGCATGAAGGGTTTATAGACACTGAAGGTAGTATGAACTCTCTCAAACAGTGCCTCTCAGCTATCTCATTCTCAGGTTGGTTCATCATTCCATGTTGGTTCACATTCTCAGGAAGTGGATTGTTCAGGTTTTTATTTCCGTTTTCTTCCACTTTAAACTTGTCTTTGTTCTTTTTCACTTCTTTGAGGTGTTTATCAATCTCAGGGTTTCCAGGTACTAAGTGTTCAGACATAGACTTGGTTTGCATGCAGCAGGTTCACAATTTTTTTTAAAAATTTCAATTTTCTTTTTGCAGATTTTTTTTTTGTGATTTTTATTATGTGATTTTTTGTGATTTTTTAATATGAATTTTTGTTTGATTTTTTTTAAATTCACCAAGCCTCCCCAGCAACGGCGCCAAAATTTGCACGCGTGCGTGTCGTTGGGCACGACCGACAAACTAAAATTAATACCTACTTACTACATAGGACAGTGGCAAGACAGGGTCGAACCACAGGGAGGTCGGTTGTTCTGTTTGGTGTTCTAAAAAAAGACTAAACAAAAACACACATGAAAAAATCGAGCAAAGACAAATGGTGGTGGTGAAGTGAAGTGAACGAGATTTAGTGTGTGTAGAAGTGAGGGAGAGCTAGTGAGTGCAAGGGAGTAGACAGAGCAGAGCAGTAAGATGAATTATGATGCAAACAACCAATAGATGAGTAAGGGGGGGAAGTCCACTGGCTGATTTGATGTTGCTTAACCTTATTCATGCACTGCGATTTAAGAAAAACATGGATCTGACTAAGATTAACCGGACAGAGTTGTTGTCTGGCGATCTTGTGATGAAATAGCTCTTACAGTCCCTCGACTGTAAAAGTCATTCCATCCAATGGTGAAATTAAGTCAGTAGTCACCGAGCTCAACTTGTCAGTTGAGTTCGGTGTGTCTCTCTCTTTCGTGAACAATTCCCTTGTCAGTGAATTACTCAATTTGAAACAGTTTGAATTATGGTACAAACAAGATCAATTCTCACACGATCTTGTTGTTTTGAAAATAAGCTTGTCAGAAAACAAGTAAGAGAGACAATCCAATTAAGTGATGCAGTGCATGAATGAGATTAAACAAATCAAATCAACCAGCTTATTTCCCCCAAAGGAAATTAGCCAGACATAGTGGATGGTTTTAATGTAATAGTAGAATTAAGAGCAATGAAACTCATATTGAAATAGGTTGCAGAAATATAGAGCACAAGCAAAACTAAGATGTTCCAACTCCCTGCTACTACTCCTGAAAGTTCTAGTTCCTGCTGCTCAATGGTGGAAGTGACACTGGGATGCGCTCGATGTCCCGCCCTAGGAATCGAGGTGTGAAAATGATCTGATCTCATACTCCAATCTGCTCTGAGGAAGATGGTGAAAGTTCTATCTACTCCCCGTAATGATCTTCTATGATGTCTACTGATGCTCTGACTCTGCTTGACTCCGCAAAACCCTTAATGCCTGCCCGTGATGAATGCTAATCCCTCGGTAATTGAAGTCTCTGGAATCTCATCTGAAGTTTTCCCCGACCTCCACGTGGATCCTTTATAGTTCCATGTCACCCGTGCTTGTCACTGGAGCAGTTGCTCCTAACAACATGAAATAGTGCGCGCGCGGCAACCCACAATACTCTGCAAAAATGCAAGCGAGTCACATTATGTAAATATATACATATAATTATTTCAATGTACTTATATAATAAATAAGAAAAATACTTATAAGAATATATATTTTATAAAACCTAATAATATTATTAATACAATAACTATTCTATTTAATTAATAACAAATATTATTATATAAGAAATTAGTATTATATATATATGATTATATTCTTTTATTAATATACCAATTATTATTATATTGTATATGATATATAATATATAAAATAATGTACATAATTATATATTATGAAAGGTATACTAATTTTATTTATTATGTAGGTTAATATCAATATTATTGTATATTATATATATATATTCTATTATATGTTATAATAGAATATAAAGATAAAATAATATTATTATTAAAGAAAATAAAAGAAGAAAAAGGGAGTGGGGTTCTGGTTCGTGCGACTTGAAGGAGGCTAGGGCAGGAAAGGCGGTGGCGCTTCAGAGGGAGGGTTCGGACGGCGGCTTCGGCAGACGGAGGAGGCGATGCCGGCGACTTCGATTGGCGGCGTAGCAGCAGGGTGCGGGAGATGGGGATGTGGTTTTGGCGCCAATGAGAGGGGAGGCCATGGGTTGTGGTACAGCTTCAGCAGGGGGCTTCGGTTGGTGCGGGTTCAGGGGTTTGCGAGGCGACGACGTGGATCGGATAGGGCGGATGCGGCGAGGTGGGGCAGGTGGATGGAGGCTCGAGTTAGGGTTCGGAGGTGGTGCGAGGAGTCTGGCTGGCTGCAGATGACTCGCAGAGAGCAGGAGAGGAGGACAATGGTGGCTGATTGGAGGGCTAATTTTTTTATCTGGGTTTTTAAAAAATTAAAATTTGATAACAGGGGTTAGGGTTCGAATATTTTTAAAAATGGGTCCGGGATGCGTGAACGGCGTTCACGCATCCCGGACCCCGACGTGATGCGTGAACGCCGTTCACGCATCTTCCCGAGAGAAGAGATGCGTGAACGGCGTTCACGCATCTCACAGAATACCTAAATTCCCCTTAAAATGTATAACTATTAATTATAAAGTAATAAACTTATTATAAAAATTAAGAAATGTTAATAAATATCAATTAAATAATATAAAATATTGAAATAATGTTAATAATTATTAATAAATATTCATGAATAATAGATATTCATTAAATAATTATTAATAGAATGGCTTGAGTATTCTCTAACATATATTGAGAAATCTATAATCTTAGCATCTTTCAGTCACTCATGTTATCTCAACATGTTGTAGTTAAACATCTATTTCTATAAAGATACTCATATGGTTCCATTTGTATTCTAAAGTGGAAACTTAATTTTTATACTTTCTAATACTCCTTTTTCATTGTTTTTCTGATTAAATATTGGTATATTTGTGAACCATGATCACATCATCACTATGCTAAGTTCTCTGAGTTTCATTTCTAGATCCAAGAGTAATATTTTTTAAGGCATGTGCTCTCTAAAAAATATCATTTTATCTAAATAAGGTGGAAGAAGTGATGTCATGGACATGACCTAAGTTTTGAGATGCATACTCAATAATCTCACTCTTTAGATTGCGTACCAGTATAAATCGTTTCCTTTTATAAAGTCTGAATATGTATCTTCTCAAAATTGGCCAAATGAACTTCTAATTCATATTGTAGTTTTCAATGTTGTCCATAAACAACCATAAATGTTAAATCATGCTTAGAGTGTATCAATTATTAACCAAGGGTAGATAATCAAAATTATCAATGAAATGCTAAATCCTGCACATACTTCACCAAATATATTAAAAAGTTCAAGTGAAAAGATAAATCTCCTCTTTTCATCCCATCTTTCCATCAATCAAGCTCTCCCCCTTAATTGAAATGAGAAATATAATTAAGAACAATGGATAAAGTGTGATTGGAATACCTCAAGTTTCAACTTCTTGAGATGATATGAATTTCAAGATTTGTCATGAAATAATCCTTGGATTTTATTTCACTAGTGAAAAAGTATAAAAATCATTAATCACCTATACTGGTCATCCAAAATAACCTAGCCTCATTAAGGATCTCTCAATAATTCAGTCATAAAATATTACAAAATAGTTTCATGATCATAAAAATGAAAGGAAACCACTTCCAATTCCCACATTTTCCCTCTCTCATTCCCCAGTGTCTAACATCCTATTCTCTCATTTCTTCCTCACATATCACAACACATCACATCACATTACATACAGACTGAAAAGACTATCACCACACATCTCATAACATCAAATTTCACTCATATACAACTAGATACAAATCTTATCACATCACTTCTCAAATATAAATATATGGTCCACACGTCATATCAAATCACATCTAGCCCATTGTCACATCGGAGAACACAACACATCAGAACAATAATCATTCAAGTAGGGTATCCTAAAAATGAAGGAAATAAACTTCATTCCCTCTGCCAACCATAAATGGACCTTAAAAACATCAAATCACATGGAATCATGTCTCAGTAGTATACACATGTGCTGTCATTTTTCATCTCACACAAAGACACATCGGAAATCACACAACTTGTGGGTATTCTTCAATACCAGCTTGTCTAAAAACTAGTTATTAAATAGTGTGGGATAGGGGTATAAAGACATCCATATCACTATCATCTCTGATGTTAGTTAAAAACCAAGAAAAATCACAATTAAATCCTGGTAAGGCCATCCAAAATGGGTAGGGTGATTGTATAATTACCTAAACATACATGATATATAGATATCACACAAAACCCAACATATGGGTTCACATAAAATTACTAGCACATTCCACATCACCATGATATACTACACATTAACTATCTCAAATTATTTTAATATTATATTAAATAAAAAACTGTGGAAACCACACTACATTCCACATTCCACATACATGTTTTTCCACATTTATTTTTTTCTGTTTCATTTTACATTACAGTACACATTTATTGATTATTTTCAGTTCAAACCACTTATAAAACTTTTATTTACATTATACCTCATTTATTTACCATCATATTTGGTTTCATTATTCATAATATTTATTTTCATTGAAAACTAGGAAACTCTCTTAGACACTGTGTGCTTTGACTGTCCCACTACACAAAACCACATACACATCATCACATATCCAATATCATCATCATGTAACAACTCCTAAGACATATATTCATAAAAATTACTCATCCAATAAATTTCACAACCACAACCTCTATAAAACACAATAGCTATTCTACAATCATTGTGTCACAACCATTGCATCACAACCACTACACCACAACCCCATAGCACTATAATCCATAATTTTCATGATCATGTCCAGGTTAGGAAACAACCTAATTACTTCCATGTTACTAAAAAACCAACCAATAAATAACATCAAATAAAAACTACCCAATCCACATTGGGAAAAAGTTGAGTTATAAAAAACAAGATTTGTCATGAAATAATCCTTGGATTTTAGCTCAAACTTATTCTTGGAAATAGTTTCTTTCACAGTTTTCTTGACTTCATTGTTTTGCATATTCCCAATGGAAGATTTTCCAACTATTGTTCCATTCTTCTACACTTGTTGTGGCCTTTTATTCTTATCAGCATATGCATTTTGCATGGTTGGACTGAACCATCACTCATCATAACTGTGACCACTTCTATTGCAATTCGAAATAATTAATATAATTAATATTTATCATTTAATTTAATCATATTATTTATTATACACACATATATATATATATACATTGGTAGATAATTTGATAACAGTAAGACAATTATTAAAGGTATAATAGAAGTCTAGATAACAGTAATACACATACAAAACGTATCATAAATCAAATGTCAACCTAATCTACGCCTCCGGTGTGGATGCTCCTCTGTCCCACAGTCAGACGTATACTGGATGCATCCACGCCGTGTCTGTCTACGTCTGTGCTCTGGCGTACGCTGTGCATCCTCATCGACAGCCACCTCCACATCCTCCTGTGTGACAGACGGTGGATGTACAGTCTCACCGCCTGTACCTTGGCCTGCATCTAAGGATAGTGGAAGCTGGCTGGAACTCTCACCAATATAGGAAGTAGATGGCTGCTCTGCTGCGGATGACTGCAATAAAACATCGAACTCAATCCAGTCAGCGTCTGTAAGTACCTGTGGCTGTGCCTGAGAAGCTGGAGGAGCATATGACTGATCATGCTGAACACCCTCCTCCAGTGGAATAATATCATGTGGCTGAGCAAGCTGAGCAGCCTCATCCTGTGGAACAACAGCATCCATAACAGGGTCGTCACCCCCAGGTACATCTATGTGAGGCTCAGCAGGCTCCGCGACCTCCGCAGCAGGTGGTGGATCAAAAAAAATGCCATGATAAATCTCGTCCATCGACGGTAGCATCTGTCGTACAAGGCTGTGAAAATATGCTGGGTCAAAGGCAGCTCTCTCCACTGGATCAGACATATGCAGTAGATGACAAATACGAGCATCCTGCGAAAACAAATTCTGTTGTTAACTAATTTGAATAAAAAATATGTTGAACTGTGAAAGGAAGAATGCATACCAAGTCATGGAAGCCCCGTCCATGCCGTGTCAGAAATCTGACGGGAGACCTGATGTACCAGCCTGCATAATCCATCTGATCCATCAAATGAAAGCATACTGTCCCTGCCCCTCGCAACTGGGACTCCCGTCGCCTGTCCCATAACGCAACATATCTCGCATGGTAGCTCCTCCAATCAAAATCTCTCTTCCCTGACATCTTCAGGGAATGCAATGAATCCAACTGACTGGGCGGGTCAGGAACTAGCTGAAGGAATCCAAACTGTCTCATAACCCTATCCATCTGATGCCACTCGACTATATGAAAATGAATCAGTGGAACCATGCAGGAGCCGATATCAAGCATCACTGTACAGTATGGGGGCAGACTCTGAAGGATATCATCTGTATATGGCATCCATGTAATCTGAAAGAAAAAATGAATAATCAATTAATAAATGAATAGATTTACAGTAAAGAGTAAAGATTTAACAATATAAATAATAATCACTTACATCGTCTGGTCGAATGCTGTCTAGCATAAGTCTGTAGGCGTGAACATCATGTCTGGGAGAATCTGAATGTCGATGCGCCTGACTCCACCTGTAGATAACATTTTTTTTTACATTTCATAAAAGAATTTTATACAAGTAAGTTAGATATTAGAAAGAATTAATAACATACCAACGTCCACGTGGAGCCTTTGCTACAATATCTACGGGTAATGGCGCACGGGCATGTGGAGCTAAACGAGGTATGTGCTCCCATACCCACATCTGTAGAAGAACCATGCATCCTGTGATCTGCATCTTATCGATGCGACATGCACTGCATAGGGCTCTGTATGTATATGCTAGGCAGGCAGACCCCCAACTATATCGACCTTCCTGGTCCAAATCCTCTAAAAAAGCTAGATACATCAGGTGCACAAAAGTAGTAGAGTGGTCAACAAAAAGCGTTCCACCGATCAGCCTCAAAATATATGCGCGTGCAAAGCGCAGCACGGTGAAGTCATCAGCATCATCTGGTAAATGTGTGAAGTGCTGGTCTAACCAAGGCATCCACAATCTACCACCGACGATGGTCCTGCCATCATCCTGGACCTCTATGCCCAGAAGTCTATGAACAAGCTCAGGAAAATCTGATGGAACTCGGCCTGTCAAAGCATGTCCGTCGATAGGGAGGCCCAACATAATAGCCACATCCTGCAATGTAATAGTCATCTCCCCCTCACTGAAATGGAAAGTATGCGACTCTGGTCTCCATCTCTCGACAAGTGCGGCAATGAGCTGATGATCAAGAAACGTGAAGTCGCACATCGCTACTCCATAAAATCCAGCTCGACAAAGATGTGGGACGATAGCGGGAGGTGGTGCAGTATGATGGAAATGGTGAGATCTACGTACACTCAAGGGAGCCACAGGACATCCCTCTAAAAGCAGTCTTGATACATGAGTAGCCTGAGATGTAAGCAATGGAAAACCTTCCATCTGCACACATGATATCATCGTTACTTATTAATAGTGGAATCATGATATATTCATTTTTATTTGGTGTCACAATCAACATTAGCCTAGTCTCACAATCAACATTAGTTAAGGATGCTCAGACACTCAGATGCCATTACTAAAACTAGACATCTTATAAGAAAACCATAATTTAAAAGTGAAAAATTAATTATTTCTTCTTATTTGTGAAATTACGTTTGTTAATTTATCCATTATCCATTAAATAACCATCAACATTATTCCACATTAAAAATTAACAGGAAAAAGTGAAAAATTAATTATTTCTTCTTATTTGTGAAATTACGTTTGTTAATTTATCCATTATCCATTAAATAACCATCAACATTATTCCACATTAAAAATTAACAGGAAAAAGTGAAAAATTAATTATTTCTTCTTATTTGTGAAATTACGTTTGTTAATTTATCCATTATCCATTAGATAACCATTAACATTATTCCAAATAGATCAAGTTCCTAAGTAACTATAGAAACTTCCACAATAGGTTATTCAACCACAACCTCTTCCTCTTAGTCTTCTACTTATTCTCATCCTCATCCTCTATTTCTTATTCCTCTTCTTCATCATCGACACCAACCACAACCTCTTCCTCTTAGAGCAGGTACACAGACTCGATCATGGATGATGAGATTTGGAACTCTGTCCTGCCACTTGGGGACATCTCTTACGAGTATGTCCTTCTGCGTGGCAGATACTGCATCGTATTCTCCCTCCTCATTGCCGAGGCCAATCCATCTCATTTCTGATGCGAGTTGACTTCGGTCTTCCTCGAGGCCGCAACCTAGTAGCATGAAGCCAATAATTTTAAAAATGACACACATTGAAAAAATTATAAATGATACCAAAACCGACTTATGAAAACCTGGAAATATCAGGGACAATGGTCGGTTGATCAGCAGGCAATGTGATAGAATGGAAGTCACCAACAGGCATCCAAGCAGCACTATAACAGTTAACCAAAGTGCTCATGTGATACACCGGGTCAACATATGGCTCCCACGATATATTTACCGAAGCGCAAGCTGTAATAACATGTACACATGGATATCTCAATGCCTGAAAGCTGCCACAATCACAGTACCTGTTATCCAACATCACGACAAACACTCCACCATTAGTGCATGCACCCTGGTCGTAGCACTTTCTTACCCGAAAACTCCTCTTTTCCCTGTCAAAGGCTATAACATTCCATCGTGAAGCCTCATTCCGTATCCGGTCAATATCAGTTTGAAAATGCTGAGTAAAAAGCATTCCATTTTCCATCCTCTGGTAGGCCTTTTGGGACCGGTCAACAAAGTAGTGAACACATCTAAAAAATGTCTCTTGCACTAACCCTGTGATTGGGAGTTTGCGCACACCCTTGAGGACCCCATTTACGCACTCCACTATATTAGTGGTCATATGCCCATATCTCATGCCACCATCGTATGCTAATGACCATTTTTCCTTTGAAATTTGTACCATATATTCATATACCTCCTCATTAACTGTTCGGATCTCTTCAAGACGTCGATCAAACCTTTCTTGTTGGGGTTCATATGCTGAAAGCATAACATAATAATGTATTAAAATGGATAGTAAATTTTGTTAAAAAAAGAAAGTTTAGAAAACCATACCCAATTTGAGGATCGCCTTCTTTATGGCCTCATCTATAAACTACTTATGCACATTACTTGAAATATGTCTAATGCAATAACGGTGATAAGCATTCGGCTCAGTCCAAGAAACCCCATCACTACCCACGGCCTCTATAATCGCTCGATGATGATCAGATATCAGACACACGCCCTGTTTCTGCGTGACATGAACACGTACACATGCCAAGAACCAGCTCCAACATTCAAAATTTTCTTTTTCAACAACAGCAAAAGCAAGTGGCAGAGGAGCACGATTACCATCCTGTGTGGCAGCAATGAGTAGAACACCTGTATACTTTCCATAAAGGAATGTGCCATCTACCTGAATAAATTGTTTACAAAAGGGAAATGCAGCAATGCACGGTCTGAATGCCCAAAAAATCCTATTGAACTTCACCTTTGACCGATCAACTAGATGATTTTGGGATACATACTCAACACTGTCCAACTGATAAACAATCTGATTATTGAGAGACAACAATTCCATAAGCTGTGGAAACAACGCATAAGACTCATCCCAATCACCATACACTTTTACAATGGCTTTCTGTTTTGCATTCCAAGCTTTGTTGTATGATAACTTATAGTTATACAACTGTTGAATTCTTTCCTGAATAAGGGCAACAGGAACATCCTGACTTGTTCGTATCATCTCACAAATAACAGTAGATATAAAATCTGCATCAAGAGAAGAGTGATCTTGTGCCAAGCTGGGATGCATACAAGTGTGTGGGCCTTCTAATTTGGTTATCTTCTAACATCCATAACATTTATCAAATAGTTCTCTTAATCGAAATTTACATTCTGACCCATATTTTTCACAACGAATGAGATATTTGGTCTTCTTTGACTCATAAACCACAAATGTGAAATGTCGCTCAATGTGGTATTGCTTTATCACATTTTTCATGACCTGTTTACTTTCGAACTCCTGCCCAACATATATGGCATTATCATTTGATGCAGGAAAATTCCCTATAATTCCAGGGAATTCAGAAGCTGGTGTAATGACATCCCAATCAAAAGGTTGTTCATGAGACATTCCTCCAACTAAGGAACTCAAAACTGAAGGCTGATTACCACTAACTGGTGGATGTAGTGGATGTTTGTCTCTCAAAGGAACCTCAGAAGGTTCATTTCCAACCACATCATCTCCTGCTGACTCCCCAGATTCTTCTTCCTCAGATAAACTTTCTTGCACTATATCAGCACAGAAAGGGATGTCATCTACATTTCCTTCCAAATTTTGATGATATTCCTCATTACATTCTTCCACAGGAGTCTTATGAGAAGGAGGCAATGAAGAAGACTGTTGTGAAGGACCGACTTCTATAGAGGTCACAAAGCATGGTTCTATAGTAATCGATTGCACCACATCAATATCAGAAATGACAATAAATAATTCCATCAAACCATTAATACACTGTTGCCTGAATAACTGAGAAGCCTCCATCCAATCCTCATCATCGACTATAGGGTAGTCGCTGTGCCACATACGCTCAGGATATTGAAGATGTCGGTATCTAATTGAAGTGATTGCTTGTCCTGCACTCAATTTTAACCGACTATGAATCTTATTACGAACTGCATCCAATGTCATACAACCATGGAGATTTACCACTTTGATAGGTGGCACACTGTAGCTAAAACCCTGCTCGGTACAAATTACCTCACCGTTGCAATATATTTGAGCAGACATAATTACCTATTAAAAAAAATTTTAAAAATATTATACACTACATTAAAATTTTAAATTATTTAATTTGGTTTTGAATAATTGATTATCTTGAGACTTTTTTATGTATTGATTTATCACTGTTAAGGTATAGTGATTGTGATTTTAGCACAAAAGCAAATTTAATATAATGTTTCATAAAGTTTGATTACTTATGAATATATAATCATGACTTGATCTTGAGACTTGCGATTAGTTTATCATTATCTGATAAACTAACCACAATTTATATGGGTAAACTCCTGTCTCTATTATCAAATATTGCAGCAACCGCCAATCTCCTGTCAAACAGCAATGCCTCCTCCCGAACGAGTTCTCAAATGCCTCTTCGTCGACACCTCTTCGTCGACACCTCTTTGGGGCGTCAGTCTTTTAATTACAAATTTACTCACATGCATGTGAGAGGGTCTAGGGGTATGAAATACATAAATTAATTTAAACGGACACGCAGGTCCTTACACTTACTGAGAGATGACTCGCAGGTCATCAATACCGAAAAAATGCAATTATTACAAATTGAATAACAACATACACAAAATAAAACATGCAATTTCAATTATGCATGGTCGGTCATCTCAAGATCAGTCATCACTCATACCGTGTTTTTTGGTATATTTATTATATTATCCGTATTATATAAAATCTATATTAAATACTACACCTCTTTTACAAAAATTTAACTTCATGTGTATATATATATATATATATTTATTAAAAACATTAAATAAATTTTATTATAACTGATCTAATTGAGATTTACATAATAAACACTTTTGTTATTTTAAATTTTATGAAATTGTAATGTTTTTTGGGCATTCTTCTACTTTTCAAAATATAAGTAAATATATTTTATACTTTAGTGATTAAAAATATTATTACTAGTAAATAAAAGTAATTTAATTTACACTTACATCAAAACCATCCATTAAAATAAATTTCTCTAACATAAATTACTTTTTCTAAACATTAAAAATTTTAGACATAACATAAAACATTCAATATTTAGACAACAGACATTCAAAAAATTAAATCATACGAACATTCAACATCAAGAAAATTAAATCATACAAAACATTTCATGCATAACATATGAAATAAATAAATCATACACACAAATAAACATACAAATGAAATAAATAAACACAATTAAACATACAAATGAAATAAATAAACACAAATAAACAATTAAATTATTAAATAGAAATTTTACCTCAATAAAAGCAGCAAATATTTGTTGAGAAAGAATTTCTGCAGAGCTACGCAACAAAAATCAGAGGAGAACAATGGGTATTGGGGGGGGGGGGGACCCCTCCTTTTATAAGATTTCTCGGCCGGATGCGTGAACGCCGTTCACGCATCCTTCAGCTCGTCCGCGAAAGATGCGTGAACGGCGTTCACGCATCCTTCGCCGCGGAAGGAAGCGTGAACGCCGTTCACGCATCTTTTCCCGCGCAAGGATGCGTGAACGGCGTTCACGCTTCCTTTAGCTGGTCAGCAAAGGACGCGTGAACGCCGTTCACGCATTACCGTCGGGGTCCGGGATGCGTGAACGCCGTTCACGCATCCTTCCGCGGCGAAGGATGCGTGAACGGCGTTCATGCATCCCGGACCCATTTTTAAAAATATCCGAACCCTAACCCCTTTTATCATATTTTAATTTTTTTAAAACCCAGAAAAAAAATTAGTCTGATTGGAGCGTACAGGGTTTGGATTGAAGCAACAAATCAAATCTATTTCTTAAAAATTATGATTTCCTGGTTCGTGTTTTGAGGTTGTGTGTTTGTGGTGGCTGAAATAGTGATGCTTCTATTGGTTTGCTGGAACGGTGGTAGGGTGCCGGAAACGATGAAGGCGCGTAGTGAGATGGAAGGAGAGGGTGACAATGGTTAGGGTAGAGGTGCGGGGACTAGGCGAGGTGGTATCAGTGAGAATTGTGTATCAGTAGACTGTGCGTATCAGTGTATCAGTGAGGTTGGTGTATCAGTGAGATGGAGGAAAAGGAAAAAGAAAAGGGTGAAATGATAGACTTAGTAACGGTGAGGATGTAAATATGGTAACAGTGAGGTATAAGGGTGGAGGAGTAAGGGTAGGTTGTGCGTATCAGTGAGGTAGTAAAGGGGGTGAGTCTACCGGTGAGGTAACAGTGAGGTGGAATATAAGAGTGAGGAAGAAATAAAAAGTATAACAGTGAGGTCGAGGCAACAATGAGGTGGATATAACGGTGAGGAAGAAATCAAAAGTATAACAGTGAGGTGGATGCAACAGTGAGGAAGTGATGACAGTGAGGAAAAGAGAAAAAAAGAACGGTGATGTGTGAGGCAGCGCAGTAACAGTGAGGTGGAGTATCGGTGAGGGAGGTCACCGGTAGCAAGGCTACTGATAGAATGGGCTAACGGTGAGGTTGTCATCGGTATGGACGGTTGTAGCAGTGAGACAGTCACCGTTAAGGACGGGACCGTGCGACTGCAACACCTGCGAACAAACATAACCAATAAAATTAAATAAATAAAATAATTTAATAAAACTAAAAAACTAATAAATAAATCAATTAATAAATTAATTTAAATAGAATGGAATTAAAAAATAAAAACAACAAATATAAATAATAAAATTAATGAAACTTTATTTAAACAAATGAATTAATTTGGGTTAAAATTTATAAACATACATAATTAAAGAACAAATTAAAATATTTACAATTACTTGCTTAAATTAATTAACCAATTAATTAAAGAACTAATTAAATTAAAGAATAAAAATATTAATTTAATAAACTAAATTGTTAAAACTAATTAAATTATTAAAAATCTAAGAACAAAAAAGAGTTATTTATTTACAATTTAATGAATAAAGAATTAATTAATTTAATAAATGAATTAATAAACTAACTAGAATAAAAATAAAAGAATAAATAAATAAAAGTCTAATTTGCAAGACTAAGTTAATTTAAGACTTATTTAAAATGACACTAATGTACATTAAAAGACTTGTTTTAAACTAAAAATGGATTATTTTACACAGAAAGTACAAAAACACAACACTTATCAAATATTGACTAAAAACAATCATTTTGGTATAAAAAAGTCAATAGAAAATACAAAAAGGATGTGGCAAAGAGTGTTAAAATAGTGCCACATAAGTAATCAAAAAGTACTACATAGTTGGGTCTAAGGCACCCACTATTTCAACACTCCCACTTGCACTAGAGCCAACTTTCTAACTAAACATGTTACCTATTCACATGATAAATATCATGCTTCTTCTGAGTAATGGATTTAACTACTGGGCCTGGCACGTTTTTTTCGTGTGGTATATCTTCTATATGTGTCCTCATCTTCTTGAGTAAAACTTCTCAAGATAAGGTATCCCCGAGTATATCACTTTTTCCATTGTCATAACATGACAACTTGGATAGTAATAATTTCATAATTTAAAATATGATAATGCTTTTGTCACTATGTGAGAATCCAAGAACTGGAACAAATCGTTGCGATTTAAAACATCTTCTTAGTTTCCTTAGAAGCTAAAAGGTACTCGGTATTTGTAGATATGGCTACCACTAGCTTTTATGAGCTTGACTTTCTCATCAGCTTTTCTAAACTATGATACTAGATCTAAGGATTAATATTTTGTGTCCCACAAAAACTAGTATACCTTATTCTACATATTATAGGTACATATCATTTGTACTTTCCAATGTACATGATGATAGTTCTGACTACATCACTTGCAGCGCTCCTGGAAATAATTGATATCCGCCTACAATAAAGTATATCCTTGCAATATCGATTATTCTACATTATATGTCATATGTGATTGATCCATCATTAAATCGTATGATATCAATTCACAACATTAATCTCTACCCATGCTATGAACATGTTAACCTAGAGAGATTAAGCCATGTGACATTGGAAAAAATTCTGAACTTGAATTGTTTCAACTTGTATTTTTCAATACAATTTCACTATATGTACTAGATTGACTAAGACCAAGCATCCTATTGATCTACCTCAGTAGATCCTGTTCCCTAGAACATAGGTTTCCATATTACGTCAGTCATTGGAGAATTTATTTTATTATAATCTTGTCTAACTGTAAGATCAAGATATGTTTTCCATATGTTTTCAAACATATTTCACTTGGAAAACATTGGCGCTCCCACTAACCTTTGGTAGACACAAGACAAAGATTCATTTATAATGAATGCTCTAAGATCTTGTTGCTTACATTAATCCAAAATTGGATTTCAGTAACTTGAAACCTTCATTGGAATCATATGATGTCATATTCTTTTTCCGGTTGCATCGTATATACACCTTCCCTGAAAGATTATTCTTGACATACAATGACCAATAAAATGATCATAGAATTTCACTATAACAAGTAAAATTCTAATAGATTTAGGTGTACCGACTAGGTATAACCAATCGAGCCTTATTGGTACCAAGCTTGTACCTACCATGTATCTTATCATTTGAATACCCATGGAAGTATACAATTTATAAGCCCCTTTGCAATTTGATACATGGAATCCATTATTGAATTTTAATTAATCTTGTCAATCTTTAGCTTATTCTCATATACTGCTTACTTGTAGGATTTATTATTCTGAATGAATAATATATCACCGACCACTTTGAATATAAAACCATCACCATGGTTTCATTCTTCCTACGTAGTATGTGTCTCTAGAACATGCCTATTCCACATGTACTTGTGGAACTTGTTCCCATGCCAACCATTTGTGCCTCTCGAGCATTGACTAAGTCCATGTCAATACAACTCCCACTATATCTAATAGATATGTGCACCCTTGTATAGAAATGTAGTCTAATATTTGACTATATCTTTTCTATACTAGGGATCTATGTAATATCCTGAGAAACTGTAATGATAATTACTTAGATGCACCATGTGTTCAAATTGATGCATGTTTGTTTATATCTTAACAAACTCTATGCATCTTAACACATGATTTATGACATAATGGTTTTTCAACATACTATAACTCATATGATATCCATTTTTCATTTTAGTTGGCATATTGGTTATGGTTTTATGTCGTTATTTGCAAAGATCGTCTTGAAATATAATGGAATTTTCTGCAGGTTGTAACATTGATACAACTTACATCCTAACATTGATGTATAAAATGTGTGTTTAGGAATTTCTCTATGCTACATTTTGTTGATCAATGATAATATGTAAGACTCTTCATCGATCCTCCTTATGAACATCAATACGGTGATGTAGATAAGGTAACATGCATTTAGGAATTACTCCATGCTACATTATCATGATTTATGATAGTTTGGTCAAGATATTCCGAAGCAACTCATATCTTTTTACCAAATTTATACTTCATGGGTACATTCCTTAATGACTTAAAGGAATCTTATGAAGTATATTTACCTCTTTATTTCATTGGAATAGTTCACATTGTCTTCATGAACTAACCTCAAAAATCTTTGTGGTATACCTTTATTTTTAAAGGTTTCTTTGTCTAAACTAAAGATGTCAACAATACCAAAGGTGTTTAGCTATGCCAAGCCTAAATACCATACTAGGTATTTTCATGATGTACACTTTTTGTTTTACTTGACGAAGAATCATATTTCCACAACTGGGTAGGTCTTACATTTTATATGCATCATGTATTTCCATTGATTCAAGTAGCAGTGAACTATTTGTTGACTATGTTACCACAAAAAACATTCATTCCAAAACATGGAATAATGTCTCATCATGTCCAAATGGGAACATGAGATAAATATTTTTTGTTATACTCAATAACCTGTTCAGTTTGATTCAATCACTTGGCAATTAGAAGTTTTGTGTTTCTCACCACTAACGTATGATTCACCCTTTCTCAGCTGCTTGGAGAAGACCCTTTATTTCTACTAATGTTTCTCTACTTACTCGATTATTTTATTTCAATACATATTTTTGAAAAGAATATTTTATTTTAATTCCCAATAAGTATGTGAGATAACAATAGTTTTATTTGATGAATATTAACTGAACAAGAAGCGGGTACATGCTTCTAGTATTTCTTTTTTTAAACTTCCATGAATTTATATGTGATGCAAATAACCTCACGTTAAATAACCAACCATTTTTCTTTAAAGGACATGACGAAGGTGCTTTTGGAATAACTTTCCATAGGCCTTTTCGCCTTTTCATTCAATTTATTCGCCATAAGAATAAAAGACGGGGTTTTCTCCAATATTATTATTACTTGGAGAATGTTACCATAAAGGTAATGAATCGCTTACTCTATATCATTCGTTTGAACCCTTAAACGAAACTAGAGTAATTGGGTGTAAAAGGTATAAGAATGGGATGAAATGAAAGAGTGTGAACTATCATTCACTTCACACAAACCGAGTGTGACGACCATCACATTCAAATATTACTTAGCTTTCTCCTTGTAAACTTCTTGGAGTTGAGACTACATGTAACATCATCCATGTCTTGATGTAGCGATCGCAACTAACATCAGATGTTGATGATAGCATTATGACAGAACCATCATATGATTTGTTCATGAGTCTCCTATAATAAATTTTACATCCTTGCTTCCTATGGTGGTTTAACAGGTTGGGACACACGCACCTTGAATTTCCATTATGGTAGTAATGTGAAAAAGCGCCTATACTACACATGGAATTTCGTGCTTGTTTGTACATTAACTATGTACAATATTTATCATAGTTTTTAGTAGGGTATTACTTGCCATTCTCTACAAATATACTTTAGTAGATTTTACTTTTATCTAAATACCTGATGTGACATTACTGATTATTTAATCATTAAATGTCTCCCACCACTACTGGAATTCTTGGTAATTGCGACGGACTATTTGCGACGGGATGCCGTCGCAAATAGGCTTTAGGAACGGGGCCCCATCACAAATAGCCCGTTGCCGAAAACGCTGTCGCAGATACAATTATTTGTGACGAGAAACATCCCCCTCGAAAATAAGCTTCTGATTATATGTATTATATATATACATAAAAGTTTTCACGATGGGCTGTCGTAAACACGATTTGTGATGGGCTCTCGTCCCGTCGCAAAAATATATATATATATAATTTTCTGCGACGGGCCCGTCGCAACAAATTATTTGCGATGGGCAAGTAGTACGTCGCTAATATTTTTTTAAAAAAATTTAGTTAGACTATTTGTGACGGGACCACGTCACAAAAGGTCCCGTCGCAAATAATAAATTAATTTTAAAAAAATTAAAATTTAATAAAATTATGATTAATGAAAAAATAATATTACTATTATTAAAACAATTAAAAAATAAAAAATATTAAAATTCTCAATATTTAAAAAAATAATAAAATATTAAAAATTAAATTATGTAATATTTGCACCGATATAAAAGACATAAAATATAAATAAATCATATTACAATGTTATATTCAAATGTTTATAACATAAAAAAATCATAGGGGGGTCGTCTTTTGGAGGAGGTGGAGGAGCTGAAGGAGCTGGTGGAGGAAACTCCATCCCCAAACTATGAGTCAGACGGCCCATGTATTCCATCTGCTCGTGATGCTGATGCTACCATCGAAGCATCTCCTCCTCGTGCTGCTACTGATGCTGTTGTTTCCACCGACACATCTCTTCTAGCCGCTTCTACAAAATCCTTATATGCTCAGCCTGAGCTCGCAACTGCTCTTGATACTGTGAGCCAGAAGATGATGCCTCTCCATGAGCTCCTCTCGAGCTGGACACCGACATCGCAGCAGTACCATAATAAGTACCAAGAGTCAAATGAGAGCTGATGCCAACTACTCTTCCATTCTCAAAGCCATACTGAGTCGCCTGCATCCGTGAAGCCTTATCGAAATGGTGAGCACTGGTCTGCTCATCTGTCTCGTCCTGACCCTCAGCCTGTGTCTGAGAGGTCGCAGCCTCATATGAATCCTTCAATTCCAATTTAAAATTAAAATTTTAAAAATATTATATGCAGTTAATTGTTAAACTGAAAAAAATACTAACCACAATCTGACGCTGGTGATCACCTCTAATCTCTCTAGTGGCTGGATCATTGTACATCCTCCGATAAACGTCGAACTCCATAATATCGAGATGCTCGACTGCCTACAGAAATATAAAATAATCTTTTTATATTTAATGTTATATAAAATATTTAAAAAATATACTTACCAGATGCTCACTATGAGAATTGAATATACGGCTACCAGCATGATGTGTCACCTCAAGTCTCCCCCGGTTCTATCGTCCCACGAAATATCTCCTCTGAAATCCACCACCCAAACAGTGTAAACATAATCCATCCAAAACACGAGATGAAATGTACTCTGGTCAGTAGGCTCTACACAACTCATCAAATTCTTCCACTCATGCTTTCTTAATGGCTACCCTTCTCAAATTGTGCAAAAACTGGCGGAAACAGCCATGCATAGAAGCCTGCCATGCCGCGTGGATAGCGTCGTTCATGCTATCATCAATAGGATGCCATAAACCATACAAATAATTTATAATATCATGTTAATAAAATAAATTTCAAAATAAATATTATTTATTTACGTACCAGCCAATGATGGAACATGTCGCGTCGCACATCAATGGGAATCTGTTCCCCTGTGATCCATGGCTGAGAAAAATAATTGCGCAATATAGCGCTCCCCTGTCCAATAGCTACATGCTTAAAACTGTGAAAAAGGAATAAATAATCAAACAATTAGTATATATATAAATAAATTAATGAAATCAAACTAAAATATACAGGTTACCATACCTCCATGTGCGTGTAACGAAACCAAGATGTGGACGTCGCTTGAGGATACGGTCAAGAATCATCAGTCACGCAAGACCGTGCCCCCTCTGCATACCTCCTGAACCACCAGTAGGATGAGGGTCAACTGATCCCACATCCTCATCATCCAAAGGTAGCTCAGCCTCCTCTAACTCACGCAATAGATCAGAGTCCATCTAAAAAACAAAATTATTGTTGTTAGTAGATAATTGAAAATAACTATTATATATAGATATATATTAGTTATGATTATAACCAGCATTTAACTGTGTCAATGTTCATCTTCATCCTCTTATCTATAGCTGTCAATGTCAATGTCTTCATCTTCCTCATCAGTATCATCAATATCCATATGAGTTTTAGTTTCAGCATCTCTAGTCATTTCAAATTCATTTGTAACATCATTAACATCTTCATCATCATCGATCCTTAATTGTGGGGTGTCATCGTCGATATTCATGTCTCTTTGTGAATTAGATGGATTTTGAGCCGTCTCTTGAGAAATTTCAATTCCATCCACTTAAGAGGAACCAAATTCAGTTTGAGTAAACTGATTTTCTCGAGATTTCATTTTTATTATGCGCCACCAATCGCTCAAGTCTCTTGAAGTAGAACGGTACTTTTCATAATAAATTTAATGTGCATGTTGAGCTAATAAAAATGGTTCATTTATTACAAGAATACTTTTATATTTAATATAGACGATTCCATGAGTCGGATGAACACACAAACCTCTCTCAGTATCCAACCACTGACATTTAAACATTTTTATGTAATTCTTTCCTAGATAACACAGCTCAATAAATTTCATCTAAAATGCCATAAAAGTCAACTTCTATTTCTCTGTGATGTGATCCTCTCATGAAAACTCCATTGTTCATTGTTTTTTTGATTCCCCGTATGCATGTGTATGAAATCGAAAACCATTCACCACATATGCATTATAATATTTAACCATTTTGGATGGTGGGTTACTCAATATACACAGTCTCTTATCAATTTTATCATCATATTGAGGAACCTGAAAATTTGTAAAAAAATTATCAATATAATAAATAATAAACGAAATTGATATTAAACCATCAATAATTTATGTTACCATTTTTTGAAACCATTGAGAAATTTTTTTTGTCTGCATTATTCAAGAGCAGCTGCTGTAATTTGTGAAAGTTTTTTTCTTGATATGATTATCATATAACCTACAAATAAAATAAGTTTAAATACTGTAACAGAAATTATTGAATAAGTTATAGATGCACTCACCAGACAAATGATGTCATTTCTTCACAGTTGAGCAGAATGTATGTATGAGCTATGTGGTGTTCATCATCTAAAAACCATCGTTCATGAAATCCACCAAAACCAAGATTTGGCTGATTAAAAATTATTAATTGATTGTCCATTTTGTCATTAAAATTTCCCTCTTTTAATCCCATGCGATTCTATTTTGAGGGATATTAAGATTCAAATTAATCAGAGTATAAAAAAGAAATTTCCTCTTGCAAATAAGCTTCAGCAATTGAGCCGTCAACTGATGCTTTGTTATGTATTTTTTTCTTCAATTTCTGCATGCATCTCTCAAATGGGTACATCCATCGAAATTGTACTGGACCTCCACATTTATCTTCATATGGAAAATGTAATATCAGATGTTCCATTGAGTCAAAGAAAGTCGGAGGAAAGATTTTTTACAATTTTCATATAATTACAGAAACATCTTCTTCCAGTTTTCTTAGCGCATCGCAGTCTGTTTTCGCTACACAAATGTCTCAAAATAAATTTATATATTTGTTATCAAATCCCAAATAATAGAATTCAACAAACATCTGAATCAAATCAGCATAATTCTCCAATTATAACATGACAATCATGAATTTTTGATCCAGTAATATAACCATTCTTAACACATCTGCCCAAATTGGAAGCATAACCATCTGGAAGTCTCAAATCTGCAATCCACTGAAAAAATAATATGCGACTCTCTTTGGATAGTGTATAAGCTACTTTTGGCTTCATTATCCTCTGTGATCTGACATTTGCAAATAATTCAAGTTCTGGTCACCTACAAATTTGGGCAAGATCTAATCGTGCCTTTATAGTATCTTTGGTCTTACCTGGTGTATCCAAAACTGTATGAAATAAATTATCAAAACAGTTCTTCTCAATATGCATAACATCCAACATGTGGCGGACCAACAAATCAAACCAAAATAGAGGATCCCCAAAAATTATATATTTTATCCAATTATGTTCTTTCCCAAAGCCATGAATTTTTTTTGGTTTACTGTTGGTCCAAATTTGAGGGGGGTAATGAAAACACAACTGATTTTACCTCTGTACCTGAGATCATCTTTGGAGGTTCATCCCTTTCAATTGTACCTTTTCTAAAATGAGATTTGTTCCTCTGAAATGGATGATCGGTTGGAAGAAATATAAGGTGACAATAAAAATAGCAAGGTTTTTTCTATTGACCACCATAAAGGCTTTGTTTTCTTCCATATAGTAAGGACATGATTTCAGACCATGTGTACTCCAACCAGATAACATGCCATATTCTAGAAAGTCACTAATCATCCACATCAATGTAGCTTTTAATGTGAAATTTTGTTTCACAGTAACATCATATGTATTAACACCATCACTCCACAATTCATTTAACTCATCAATCAATGGTTTCAAATAAACATCAATATTCTTTTTTGGATGTCCTGGGATTAATATAGTCAACAAGATATAAGGCTCCTTCATCAACATCCATGAAGAAAAATTGTATGGAGTTATAAAGACAGGACAACATGAATACCGACTTCCATAAGTACCAAACGGACAAAAACCGTCAATAGAAAGACCCAATCGCATGTTTCAGGCTTCTATAGAAAAAGACGGATGCAGACGGTCAAAATGTTTCCATGAATCACCATCAGATGGATGATTCAAGATTTTATCAGTTGAAATCTTGGTTTTTTTCCATGACATCATTGACGCTATGTTATGGGACATAAATAAACGCTGCAACCTAGGTGTAAGAAAGAAATATCTCAACTGTTTTACTGGAATCGATCTAGAATTCATTGTTTGAGCTTTTTTATACCTCGATTGTCCACATGTGGGACAAATATCCAATGACTCATTTTCTCCAGAATATAAGATGAAATCATTTGGACATGCTTGAATCTTCCGATAACTAAGGCCCAGATTACGAATCGACCTCTTGCACTCATAGTAATTTACATGCAACACATTTTCTTCAGGTAACAGTGTTTTAACTAAAGAAAATATATGATCAAAACAGTTCTTTGACATTGAATTATCTGATTTAATAGCCATAAATTTTGCAACTGCTTCTAATTTTATTATCTTGCAACCAAGATATAATGCATCCTCAGCAGACCTCAACAACTCATAAAACTCGGATGGTGCCAACTCAGGAGTTAAATCAATATCATCGTGGGTTTCAGTTTGTTGCCCAGATGGACCTACAACATCATGTACTAAATTTTGAAAACGTGATGGATCTGGAATCAAGTTATTAGGATCTTCTCTGGAACAGCGTTCAACATGTTGATACCAAAAAACATAATCTGGGTGAAAACCAAACCGCAAGAGATGTCCCCCAACCTTGTCAAATGTGTCAAACGTTCTCCGAGCACATTTTTTTACAAGGACACTTAATTGTTCCTTCTAAAACATATTCTAGTTTTGATGATGCAAATGCTAAGAAAAATTCAACACCCTCAATATATACAGGATTTAAACCAGAACCATTTGGATTTCTGCGTTGATTTATCCAAGCTCGATTATCTAATAATGACTGATGTCGACTTCCTTGTTCCATATTTTTCTACATAAAATATAAAATCATCACTATTTTTGAATAGTTTTAAATTATAAAAACACTATCTGAAAAAGAAGATAAATAATTACAACTACTTAATAATTATCATTAATTACAAGCGATACAATTTCCAGTGGATTAATGACTACTCTTTTGTTCGACAGCTCATTTAATTGCATCTTTCTCACACTTATTATTTCAAATTATTGCTAATTATTGCTAATTATTCCTAATTATTTCTAATTATTACAAATTATTACAAATTAATACTAATTTTTACTAATTTTTACAATTTATTACTAATTATAACTAATTAATACTATTTATTACTAATTTAGCAATACTTAATAATACTTAGCAAAAGGAAAACTGCTAGAACAATGAAAGGAAATTTGGTAATCATCGTTGTGGAGATGATTACAAATTTTCCCTTCATTATCCAAGTATATTTCGTTTACTAATTATTAGTAATAAAAAAATTATATTATCAATATTTACGAAAAAATAATATTAATAATATTAAAATAATAAAATTTTTATAAAATATTAAAATTATCAATATTCACAACAGACTTTGTTTTATTATTAACATGTTCAAATATCAAAGGGTCATTAATTTTCAAGTCATGTGCAATAAAAAATTTATGTTAGTCATGTCCAATGTAAACTTTATAATTGTACTTGCATGGTTGATTACCTCGCAAGTAGTGTTGCAATATGACGACCAAAGTAATGACGTTCCCATTTCTAAGAATCATCTCACATGACACTTTACATAGATCATTATTCCTTAAAAATTTGCGGGGATATCATTATTTTCCCCTTAAATTTTCAAGGAAGAATGGTCTATGTAAAGGTTCATGGGAGATAATTCTTATAGATAATAAGGGCATGACTTGGTTTGTCTGATTGCAAAACTACTTGCGTGGTGATCAACCATACAAGGACAATTATAGAGTTTACATTGGACATGGCTGGCACAAACTTTTTATTCCGCATGACCTGACAATTAGCGACCCTTTGAGATTTGAACATGTTAAGAATAGTGCAAATCCTGTTGTGAATATTGATAATTTTAAAATTTTATAAATTTTTTATTATTTTAATAGTATTAATTTCTTTTTGTAAATATTGATAATATAATTATTTTTGTTACTAATTATTGCTAATTATATCTAATTATATCTAATTATATCTAATTATTACTAATTCTTACTAATTATTAATAATTGTTACTAGTTATTACTAATTGTTACTAATTATAGCTAATTTTTACTAATTATAGCTAATTGTTCCTAATTATAGCTAATTGTTACTAATTATAGCTAATTGTTACTAATTATAGCTAATTATTTCTAATTATTCCTAATTGTTGCTAATTATAGCTAATTGTTGCTAATTATCCCTAATTATTGCTAATTATAGCTAATTATTGCTAATTATAGCTAATTGTTTCTAATTATAGCTAATTGTTGCTAATCCTTTCTAATTAATGCTAATTATTGTTAATTATTGCTAATTATTGCTAATTGTTGCTAATTATTGCTAATTCTTGCAAATTATTGCAAATTATTGCAAATTATTCTAATTATTGCTAATTATTGCTAATTATTCCTAATTATTACTAATTATTTCAAATTATTTCTAATTATTGGTAATTATTGGTAATTATTGGTAATTATTGGTAATTATTGCTAATTATTGCTAATTATTGCTAATTATTTCTAATTATTGCTAATTATTTCTAATTATTGCAAATTATTCCTAATTATTCCTAATTATTCCTAATTATTCCGAATTATTCCTAATTATTCCTAATTATTCCTAATTATTCCTAATTATTCCTAATTATTCCTAATTATTCCTAATTATTCCTAATTATTCCTAATTATTCCTAATTATTCCTAATTATTCCTAATTATTCCTAATTATTCCTAATTATTCCTAATTATTCCTAATTATTCCTAATTATTCCTAATTATATCTAATTATATCTAATTATATCTAATTATATCTAATTATGTCTAATTATATCTAATTATAGCTAATTATATCTAATTATATCTAATTATATCTAATTATAGCTAATTATATCTAATTATAGCTAATTATAGATAATTATTTGTAATTATAGCTAATTATAGCTAATTATAGCTAATTGTAGCTAATTGTAGCTAATTCTAGCTAATTGGAAAAAATTCTAGCTAATTGTAGCTAATTATAGCTAATTGTATCTATTTATAGCTAATTTTAGCTATTTATAGATAATTGTAGCTATTTAGAGCTAATTGTAGCTATTTATAGCTAATTGTAGCTATTTATTTCTAATTGTAGCTACTAATTACTTATTGTAGCTATTTATTACTAATTGTAGCTATTTATTACTAATTGTAGCTATTTATTCCTAATTGTAGCTATTAATTAGTAATTATAGCTATTAATTACTAATTGTATCTATTAATTACTAATTGTAGCTATTTATTACTAATTATAGCTATTTATTACTAATTGTAGCTATTTATTACTAATTGTAGCTAATTATTACTTATTGTAGCTAATTAAAGCTAATTGTAGCTAATTATAGCTAATTGAATCTAATTCTAGCTAATTGTATCTAATTGTATCTAATTATAGCTAATTGTTGCTAATTATTTCTAATTATTGCTAATTATTGCTAATTATTACTAATTATTCCTAAGTATATCTAATTATTCCTAATTATTCCTAATTATTCCTAATTATTCCTAATAATTACTAATAATTACTAATTATTACTAATTATTACTAATTATTTCTAAGTATAGCTAATTATATCTAATTATAACTAATTATTCCTAATTATATCTATTTATTCCTAATTATATCTATTTATTCCTAATTATATCTATTTATTCCTAATTATATCTTTTTATTCCTAATTATATTTACTTATTGCTAATTATATCTATTTATTGCTAATTATAAATATTTATTGCTAATTATTTATATTTATTCATGATTATATCTAATTAATATTAATTATAACTAAATATTTATAATTATAACTAACAATATCAATTTCTTAGTAAAACTAAATATAAATAAAAATCAATTGAAATCTAATTAAATTAGTACTAATAAACAACAATTAAAATTAACATTAAAAAATAAAATAAATATAAAAAAATAAAATATAAATACCTTAAACATTAATATTATGAAGATATTGACGCCCTCCGATTGCTCTCATCTAAAAACATCAACTAAAAGAAAATTTCTCTTTGAAACTGAAGAATGAAGAGAGAGAGAACAAGATCTGAATGATTTGGGAAAAAAACCGATGGTGGGTATATATAGGTTAGATTAGTTTCGATGAGGTTATTAGCGACGGGCTGCCCGTCGCAAATGGTGGTATTTGTGATGGGTCCCGTCGCAATTACCCTCACTCGCATTAATTACAGTCAGCGGTTAAAAGGTTATTTGCGACAGGTCCCATCACAAATAGTACCTGCCGACAGTCTTGTTGCAACGGGATGACATCCCGTCGCAAAAAGGTATTGACTACTGCGGGGTATTTTTTATGGGACCCGTCGCAAATACTCCTGTGCAGTTTCGCGCGCAAGCTGCGCAGTTTGGCGTGCAAGTCGCGCCAAACTATTTGCGACGGTAGATGAAATCCCATCGCAAATAATTGGTTATTTGTGATTGGACCTTTCCCCATCGCAAATAGCTTCCTGGATGGGTTATTTGCAACGGGAAGAAATCCTGTCGCAAATAACCCATCCCAAATAGTGATTTTTCTTGTAGTGCACTAATTTTTCGAATTCTAGGAACCCTCTGTACTAGAATCGGAATACTCTTGAGTATTCTAGTGGAAAGGATCACTGAACCTCCCTCATAGTCTACAAGCTATGGTTACGCCACTACTCGGAGGGTCCAAGGTAGGCTTTTGGTTGGCCAACCACATTAACTCGCAGTTCCTTGATCTGTTGAGTGAAGTCCCAGCTTCAAAAATCATTTACTGATTTACTCAACGCTTGCATCTAAAATTACAACAAGCTAGCGAAGGCTATTTCTTTGCTATAATTTTAGTTAAGCCGACCGACCACATGAATAAGAACTCCCCAGTAGTAAGAGGCACCCTCAGCTGAGGCATGAAAGGTGCATCGAACACCCGATTTTGTTCAAACTTGAATGATGGAAGGTTGTTTGTGACTTAATATTGTCCTTGAAAATTTTATTGGGTTTTCTCTCGATGAATGTAATCCATTTCTATTAAACTTGTTCATCTATGTTGTTGTTCTCACAACTGAACTTCAATAGAAAAACAGATACCACTTCTTTATACATTTTATTATCTATTATTTTATGTATTTTCCCGCTGTTAAAATGCATAAAATAATAAATAAACGCATAAAGGTAAATTACTTCCCAACTGGTCCTGAGCATCTAAACGACCTAAGGGCATCAGACCTGAGTCAAAGCATGACTCAAAATGCAGCTAACCCTTTGTCTTGTACGTTCGCTTCGCATCTGGAACATCGCCCTGTCTTGGTAGGGTCCACGTCGCGTCTTGGAGTACTACCTCATCTCGGTATGATCCACATGTCATCTTGCATCGTCTTGATCAATGTGCACCACATTGTGTTGGTGGGGTCCACGTCGTTCGTCGTCTTCATTTGAAGTACAATAATACTCACGCGCAGGTGAGGGGGACTCGAGTATAAATGTACATCAAGTGGGTTGGACACGCAGGTCCTTATACATTTTAACTAAAAAATAAAGATGATGCGCAGAAAATCTATTTAATTAAATAAAATCATCACAGACATTTAAATAATTAAATAAATAAATAATTAAATGTAGACATACAAGAGTCGATGCTCAAGACCAGACGACGGGTAAAATAAAGCTCGATAAAATTAAAATTCTATAATTAAGTACGAGGGTTGTCTAAATTAAATTAAATGAATTTAATAATTCAAATAATTTAATTAGTCATCAGTCCTCTAATTAATTTAATTTTAATGCGAAAATTAAATTACTTGAACTTAATTCAATTTAATAATTAAATTGAATTAATTTTCTACATGTATTAAAATAATTAAAAAAAATTGATTTTAATTAATTTAATTTATAAACTGAAATTAAATTAATTAAATTAATTAATCTTGATTAATTTATAGTTTTCGATCTTCAAAAATGTCGTTGCATGGCCTTTGCGGGTCGGGCCAAACCCACGCAGGGCCATGCCATGGCTGAAATGGGTCGGGCCAATCCGCCCAAACTCGTTCTGGGTTGAGCGGGTCTGCTCTGACTGTTTCAGGGGCATTGTTTGTCCTGCAGAAAGGCTTGTAGACAAAATAGATGTACCTCTTGGACCTTGACCAATGGCTCAGCGATGTGTGGTGTAATTACTCCCGATCTAGAGGCGGTGATGGTGGGAGCAAGGCTACGTGCCCCACTACTGGTGGTGGCCTAGTGGACGGTGTCCTGGGGAAGGCCGGATGGCGGGGAGGCCAGTGCTGCAGCAAGGCCGCGACTGTTGTGTTGCACTGTGCTACATGGTAGCAAGGCCAGGATACAACGATGAAGTTTCATGGGCGCATGCTGGATATTGCGAAGTGCGGTACCCCAGCCTTGAGCTGTGTGAAATGAGAGCATGCCAGCGACTACCCGGAGAGGAGCAAGCCAGGCTGGGTGAGGCCGGGGCGGCCAGGGCGCAACGCTGCGGCGGCTGCTGTATGCGGAGGGTAGGAGACCAGGAGGGCGAGGTCCGGCTTCTGGGCGGCTCTGGTGCTCTGCATGGAGAGCGCAGGGAGGGCGGGGGTGACTGGTGCACAGGTGACCCGCAGGGTAAGGGGCTGGAGGCGGATGTCGGAAGGTAGGACCACACACGGCGGGTGCCCGTGCGAGTGGTCGCGGCAGTCGGGACTACATCGGCTGGTTCCGTCCTGGGCAGGGGGTGGTTAATAGTGCAGCGGTGGAGGATGGTTCTAGACGGGGAAGCCGCTGCCGGTGGTTTGTGCGTGCCGGACTTCTGCACTGCGGCGTCCCAAGGAAGCCGCATAGGGATCCACTGGGAGAGGGGCAGGCGGCGGGCTGAGCCGCCTGTGCAGCATGCAGAGGAGAGGGGGTCCGCTCGGACCCCCGATAAAAAAAATACTTTTTCTTCTGTTTTTCGTTTCCACGCGCCACCCCCACCTTGTTTTTTTTGTTCTTTCCTTGCTTGACCTACATAGCCAGCCCCACACCACTTTGGTTTTTTTAAGACATATTTTTAAGTCTTATTCCACCATAAATTTTTTTATAAAAGGAAGTCTTCCCAATATTTTCTAAAGGCTTAATGATGGACTTTTAAATTAAAAAATAATATAATTATTATAATGAAATAATAATTTATTATTATTATTACATTATTATAATAATAAAATAATTATTATTATAATAATAAAAATATTTTGTAAATTATATTATTTATAAAAATATAATTTCCACAATTAATTTTATTTCTTAATGAACCGATTGAATTTGAATCGGTTCAACAAGATGAAATAAAATTAGAACCCGAGATCAAACCGTGAATTTGATTCAATTTGAAAATTTAAACTGACCATAACATGGTCATTCAACATCGGATCTCCGTGCAGTTTGAACCATTGGGCCCGTCTTTGAACCCTATACCTAATTTTTATGAAAATTAAGTTTTTAGGCTCAAAAAATTTATGTGAACCCTTTGATACCACTGTTAGGTTCCGGGGCCCGCAGCAGAAGCCAGTGGGTCTGTGATTTGAAAATTTTTCATCGGTGGGATGACGAAACTTGTTGTCGCTGACGATCCGAGCCCCAGAGAGGTTCGAGGATCTTGCGTAAATTATTAAGAGCACAAAACTAAAACTAAAACGTAACCATTTCTAATCTGAATCCACGATCAACTGCAACAAGTCGATGGTGATCGTCACTTGAAAGATCCAATGCAGGATCCCTCTAGATCGTGCACACGTGCTCCAAAAATCCGATGGAACGTCGATCATGAAATTCCTGGGGATAGCGCGGTGATCCGAAGAAGCTTTCGATGTCCCGACGATCACTACATCGAGATCTCTTCGATGCTTGAGGAAGAACATCATCCGAACTCTTGGATCATCAGCTTCTCTCTCTAGGAAGTGGTAGGAGAGAGAGGATCTCAATCTTCATTCTATAAATGAATGAATAGCGGGTTTTCCAACATAAGAGAGAGCCTCCACCTATATTTACAGTGATGTTGATAAATACCTGGTAGGGTTCCCCGACCCCCGTTTATATCAATGTTCACTAAATAAATAATTTTGATAGACTAAAATCAACAATTTTATTTATTATTTTTATGACATACTTGTAATATATATGAAATATATTACGTGATAAAATCTGAGCCATTTAACTCGTATCATTGTCCTGCTTAATATTAAATGAACATTAAATATTAAAATAATATTCGTTCGATTAATATTTTTCTTGTATTTACTTAACTCGTAAATAATTAACTAAATTCAATCCCAAATATTTATAACTTGAATATTAATGAATTTTATATAATCCATCGGTGATCGATAACTTGGACAATGCTCGGACCTCGTGGCAGGGCCCACTATTTCCATAGACCTATTCAACTGAATATGGCGGATTCTTGAATACGCTATTGTGTGTGACCCTCTAGGCCCTTATCTCGATAGCAGTGAATAAATTCCAAAGACCAGGAGTTGATTCTAGCAACTCACCATGTCCCCAAAAGAGATAAGGATAGTCATAGCAACGAATACCATCCTACTAACACTGACAATGTACTACAATCTCTTTGTCATTAAATATCTCATAAAGTAGGAAGCACTCGTGTGTCATCATTCTTATCTTGATTTATTATTTGTTAATCTATCCGGATGGATTTACCTTTCTACTACTTCAGCCAAATACTTATGAAGGCGGTACCATCCTGATCAACCAGGCCTGAGATATAAAACTTCCTAAACTTGGAAGCGACAAATCTTTTCTTGACCATTCAGCCAATGTCATACCCCCAAAGACGTACCCAACACAAACTACCTCACCATGACATAACTACCATGGTTTTTGTCTTGCATTAAAGTACATAATCAAATGATACACATTAGTAGTGGTATCAATTCAGAAGACCAATACACATGTCCGTAGAGAGGAACGACCAATGACACCCAAAACATGTGGTGTTTATTTTTGAGGGTATGTCCTCCTGATCTCACTACTAGAGATCACCAAGTGCGAACTTCATGAGAAGAAGTCTCAATGCTTATGAGCCCCCAACACCTGATAGTCAGACATCTACTATGTCCAGTTTGTAAGATGTATCTAGACTATAGAACATATATTTAAGATCAATGTCATTATATCTTGAGGTTCTCATTATAGCTTGGGATCTGCTATAACCTCTTGAAAAAACAATTAACCTTTGGACATTACCATTATTATAGTGGATGCAAAAAAGTCTTCACTATAATGGTAATATAACATCATGCATAGATAACTGTACACATGATACGGTAATCAAAAATTATTTCATATTTGGCTCTAGGGAAACCACTATTTCAACAACTTTATCACCACCCGGGCCTCCCTCCGGGAGTAAGTCCCAATCTCCATCACATGGCCTGATAACCACGCGTAAGCCCCTATTTCCTCATTGAACCACCAACCACGCGTGGCCCCAGTCTACTTTCCATGGACGCACCATTCGTGACATGATCGTCAGGTATTTTCTATCTCTTGTTTTTCACACCGAGCATGACTCACGTGGGCTTAGAGCAAGCATCATCCATGACATCCACTCCGGGCAGCCTAGAGTGTATGCCCCACAACCCACCAACCTGAACTACAAGGAATTTGATCCTCGCCAAGGAAAGGTATGTATGAAACCTCCATGAGATTCAAGGCCAACACCCAGTATCTCTGACCTCCTTCACGTTGGTTCACCCACTCCACCTGAACTCTGAGGACGTTGATCCTTTCCAAGCCATGGTACGTAGGAAGCCTCCCTGAGGTTCATGTCCAACACCTGGTTGCTCCAACCTCCTTCATGTCAGTTATCCCACTCGACCTCAACTATGAGTACTTTGATCCTTGCCAAGGCAAGGTATGTAGGAAGCTTCCCCAGGGTTCAAGCCCCACACCCGGTCGCTCCGACCTCCTTCACGTCGATTCTCCCACTCCACATGAACTACAAGGACTTTGATCCTTTCCTAGGAATGGTATGTAAGAAGCCTCCCAGATGTTTGAGCCCAACAACCATTGGTCCCGACCATCTTCATGTCGGTTCACCAAACTCATCCCAAACTATGAGGATTTTGATCCTTGCCAAGGGAAGGTACGTAGGAAGTCTCCTCGGGGTTCAAGCCCAACACCCGGTCGCTCCAACCCCCCATTCACATCGGTTCCCACACCACCTAAACTACGTGGACATTGATCCTTTCCAAGGCAAGGTACATAGGAAGCCTCGATGAGGTTCAAGACCACCATCTATCTGGTCCCCAGGTCCTCCTTCACGCCGGTTTTCCCCAATCTAGCGGTAATCCATTACGATTCCATTCATCTGTAAGACATTGTCAACTCCATCCCACGGTTAGCCGTTGTGACCCCATTCAGCGGTAAGCCATCAAAACCCTGTCCAGCGGTAAGCTGTCGACATCCCCATCCAGCGATAAGCCATTGAAATCCACAATCGGTGGTAAGCCATCATCAGATGAACTATGATGACTTTTATTACCTACCATGGGGATACGTAGGAAGCATATTTCAGGCTAAAACTAAAATTCATCGTCATCCTCATGGCGGTTCCATCCCATTCACCATCTGCTTCATTCAACACTCCACCATCCATCCTGATTCTTACACGGGACACCACACCCCGATGGGATCATTCCACCTCATTCCCCATTCCCATCAACAACAATTTGAAATCTAACAACACGTTGGCCCCAAAATCATTGTTCCTTCCAGAGGTTGCACCCATCTGGTCCACTTTAATCAGTGTTTTAATCAGTCTGATCCATCTCCACTGGATGTTAAACATGTGGCATACCCTGTGATAAACAAGGGAATATGAGGAAAACCTCAGATATATGCCTATGGAATATGATCCCCGCATCAAACATGGGATTCCTCGGGCTTTCGTTCCCTTGTGAAGCCCTATAATAAGGGGAAGAAACCCAGATGTGCCAGTGTTCTAGTGTCCAGACATGCCAGTGATGTCCAACCTGACTACTCCCCTGATCGAAGGTTGCTGCCCTGATCAGACCCTTTGGAATGTCCCAACAGAAGCAGTTTAATTAACTAGTGTCCATGAAGATATGGCACGTGGTAGAGTTTCACAAACAACGTCTTAAATCTATAAGGGAGACCCAGACTAGGTGACGAGTTTTGAGGAGAAATCAACGGAAGGAAGAATCGACATCATATCATCTCATTTCGATCAAGGAGAAAACATCCCTGAACATGGAATGGATGTCACCTGCCATTGGAATGTGGGAATGCGGGGCAACAAACAGTGTCGTTATCCCCCAACGAGGCAGACACTCGCAACCCGATGAAAGCTTCAGAAACAAATAATTATTATTTTTTCAATATAACTCAGTCGTTTGTGCAATGTATGATATCAGGAAACTCGATTTTGCGTGTCGGGTACGCTATCGTACATATAATATCCATTAAATAAGAATTAATATCTAATTCATAAATATTAATAGATATAAAAAATAATTATTTTAAAATTAACAAGGATGTTAGAGTGTATGTAATTTAGCTTTCCAAGACCACTAAATTGATGAATCCTTAATGATTTGATTCCTTGTAATCATACCAATATAACAAAATAATGCAGTGAAAATAGTCTTATAGGGTTGTGGAATTACATTTTCATTTTATAATCAAGTCTCTTTTGAATTATACCAACAATATTGAAGGAATATATATTTACTTATACATCACGTATATAATTCTTCACCATCATGAACAACCTGTAAGATAAAGACTCATTTATAGGTTATAATGAATATTTACAAAAGAAAATGTTTTCTAAAATATTTTTTGTAAATATTTTCATTTTATATTTATTTTCAATGAATGTAATTTTGAAATTGATATTTCATTTACAAAGTGTTTTAATTTATTTTAAATGAATCCTTTATATGTATTCAAGTTTATTTTCAATGAAAAAGGTTTTCAAAAGGTTTTACGTTTTAAATATTGTATTTTAAAAGAGAAAGTATATTTTCCAAAAAAAATGATCAGAATGAATTTTTGAATATTTCTTCATAAGTTTACAATGTTATTTTCAAATAAAAGGGTTTTGAAAATGTTTTATGAAAGTGGGTTTCAAAGAATGTATATTTTCCTTAAGATATGTTCCAAGTTATATTTCAAAAATCATTCTCCACCTAAGATTTCATCATGTTGTATAGTTTATTGTTTATCTTAGATATGATACAGAGACCCCATTATTATTATTTTTTGGAATTATTTATGATTAAGATGAAACTTTTCTTATGTAGACAATTTTTCTTCCCCAAGTTACACCATGACAAAAAGATTATGAATACCACTTCTTTTCATGGGTTATACTACGATGAAATCATTGACAAAGTTCTCTATTTTGTATAGGTTATGATATGATGAAATATTTATGATACCCATTTCATTTAATGGGTTATTATTTGATGATTTTTTTTCTTATGGCACACATATTTATTATTTCATTATGTGATGGTTGGGACCTATATTTCCCTCCAATATATTGGGTAATTATTTTTATATATCATGAAATTGATATGGATGGAATAGGTAGTTAACCTAGTATAGTAAGGGACTTTTTCCATAATAACGGTCTAAAGAGTAAACCTATTACACTATAAGGAATGGGATATGACTAGGGATGGTGGGGTTCCCATACCAATTGGTTAATCCCCCAAGAAGTTTCCAGATAAATTTTTATAATGTGTCTTGAATTTTAGTGAATCGTTTTATATTATTATGTGTATTCCAAAAATAAATATATTTTGTTGAATTTATGATCTCAAGCCTCATTTGATTTGACTATCTTATTATTCAAATCTTATGAACTTCCAATATTTATTCCATAACTCATGAATATGATCATTGACTTAAAGTTTATGGTTCTTAAAGGTTATTCTCGTGTTATCATACATTTATTTTCATGTTATGCTTACATATCTCATTTATTTACCCTTACTGAGAAAATAAGCACACCCATTCTTATGATTACTTTCCCTGAGTTATGGGTAAATGTATTATATATACAAAGGGGGAAGATATTTATGGAAAACATTAAAGATCAATCACCAGGAAAGAAGACTATGTTCTAGTTTTACAAAGGCAGTAGACTATTACATTCCTTAGGCATGAGATTTTGTAATGTAATGAAAAATTATCTAAAATGATTCAATATCCATGTATGTTAATCATGGGTCACTATATTTGATATAAAAGGAAAGACATCATCAATCTTTGAAAACTAGTATGAAAGGACATTAGTTACATCCCTAGGTGTATTTCTGAGGACATGACTAGGGATATTACTAACGATAGTTCTATGGACAAAAAAGTATTGGAAAATATCCTTCATTTTTTTAAATTGTATAGAAATTTGTTTCCTAGAAATAAACTATGTTGGGACACTAAAAGGGCATGTGGATATGGAATATAAGTGACTAGTGGTAACAAACCCAACAACACTATATTGGGCTAAACTCGATTGGGAATTGGTGTACTATAGTAGTCCTTGCTGTACACCCAATTTGAAACTCCTGGGGGATATGATTTTTAAATTTACAAACTCTTTATAAACCTCCATGAAGGATTTAAATAGTTGATGACTATGAATGACCTAGGAAAAACCTAGGGTGTCATAGATTAAATAAGAAGGTTTCATGATTTAGATATCCTATAAGTGATTTTTAGGAATATTTGGTTTCCCATTATGATTACTGTTTCTTACTCTATTGTTATTTATTTTAATCAACAGAGGGAACTAGAAGTAATTGGCTTAATATTGAATGTGATAAAAAATTTAATAATGAGTAACCAAATAGGTTAATGAGTAGAGTAAATGATTTTGTGATTTACTAATCCATTTTCATGGAACATGATTAACAATGTATTCTTTAACCAACTTTCAGACTCAATAATAAATAGAAGGAAATATTTACCTAAGTGTTTGAGTAGAAAAGACCATGGTGGAAATAATATTCATATTTTATGTGTCAAGAATATGGAAAGAAACACCCAAGTGGTTGTCTTAGAGGAATAAGAAGATGTTTTGATTATCGAAAAGAATCACAAAAAGAAAGTAACTTCAAAGTAATAATAAAGAGTTTGGAAAAATCAATAGATGGGAATGTTGGTCTACAGAAGGTATTATCATTGGAAGAATGATTTTAATTAGTAATTTATGGGAATTTTAAAAAAAAATTACCTTAGGGGAAATCATAGGATGAAAATCAGTATGGTGGTTTAAGAAATGGTTATATTTTTTATGATAGAGAGACTACAAATGACTTGTGAAAGGAAAGAGGAATTAAGGAATAAGTTGATAAATCCAAGATAGGGATTTTATAATGAATTAGAACGAATAATGTTTTTATGTGTTGGAATTCTAATATTGTGTTTTCAAAATTATAAAATATATATGTATTATTTAGTATATTTTTTTTAGTGATGTGATAGTGTATTTTGAGGGAAAATTAATACCTAGAAAATTGATTTAATAGAAAGGTTATATTTTCATGAAAACACATTATTAAGTAAAGGCAACCCATAATAAGATCCTCATGTTGGTAAAATGGGGTTTTGTTTAGATAAATATATAACTGATATGATTGAAGTATATTTGATATTATTGATGACCTTATAAGTGATAAGGTATTTATAGAAAAAGTGGTTTGTGCTATCATTGATGAAGATTAAATAATTTTTTGATTTAATAAAGATATCCTATAACCTTTGTTCTATGTAAGGAATGAGGAAGAATTCTTGTTTTCAACAAGGATTTATGGCACTTTATTTTATTTCCATTTTTCAAGAGGATAAATGATAGAGGTATTAGAATAGTTGGTATGTGACATTAAAGAGATACTTTATTAAAAATAATGGATCAATGTTAAGCTGATTTTAAAAAATTTAGTGACCTTATTTCTAATTTTTTTGATTTTTATCTTTTATATGGATCAAAAGGATAACCAGTTATGAAAAGTTTTATGATAAACTTTGAATGAGGTTTTAGTTATTATTTATATGTAATATGAAGACTTATGCATATTGGATAACCATTTCAATCCTTTTTTTATGATAATAAGAGATATATGAAATGACTTATCATTTTATTTATGGATCTTATGATCTGTTTTTCCTTCGGACACTTGAAATTTACCTTTATTTCTTAGAGTAAGAGATGAAATGGAAATTGATCAAGGAATAACTGATAGATAGGATTGTTCTTATGAAATGGAATGAAATTAAGTAAGTTTTTTTTTCTTTTGAAAATTACTCAATATTAGTAAAATTATCTTGAAACTAAAATGTGATCCATGTACCTTTATTTTTGATGAATTAAATGGTCCCTAAGATCATCAACGGTTTATGGTTTTGTGATTTTAAACTTTCCCACGATCACACACTTTCATGTGATCATTGATCTCTATCACTCTATATAATTATTTTTGATTTTCTTACATGTCCCAGTTTTTACTTCCCACCCATATTCTCTTATGTGGTAACATATTTATAAGATTTCATAACTATTATGTTTCCAAAATTACCTTACTAATGGTGTTTTATTATTCATTTTTATGATGTGCATTTATATGAAAGTAACTTTCAAGTATTAAACCATTCATAACATAGATGAATTTTTAGGGAGAGATTTATTTCTTAGGGGGATAATGTAACACCCTTAGTTTTTTGGAATTAATTTTTTTGAGTAAATTAACATTATTTGATGAATTACATTGCATGCTACACCATGTTATGCATTATTTATACACAACACAATGTTACTATTTTGTTATTTAAAATAATGATATTATCTTTTGGTACATGAACCACTAGTATTGTGTTTTGTTAAACATAATTCTAAGTTACCTCAATATCTTTTCTTACATGAAAGAATGAGTTTTACAAGACTATAACATACTATTAATAAAGTTATTTAATATAATAATTGTCACATAGATATTATAATGGAGGGAATGAATAGGATTAACTAACCAGTGGAAATATATATTTTTTATATGTTATATATATATATTGATTACAAATAAAAGAAAAAACATTAAAAAGAAAAAAAATATATTCTGAAAAATAATATATTTTCTAAATGAAGGGTTAATCAGGATTGGCGCACATAATTTAAAATTAAATTTCCCACTTTTAGAAACATTTTTTGAAAAATAATCTTTATTTTATAAATTTTAATATGAAAATTATCTTAATGTAAATTTTTTGTATATTTTTAAGAAGTTTCCTTTTTTATGAATGGAGAAAAATACCACTTAAATTAAATAATTTATAATGTTAAACTACATTGTGAATTGGTTTTAAAGTCATAATAGTTCAGTTACACACCTATTAATAAAATATATGACATTGGAATCATTTTAATATTGAATTGTTAGGTAAAATCATTGTAACCTTTTGAATATTTTCACATTAAAAACCTAGTCTATCATCCCATATACAGAATTAATTTTAAATTAGTTTTTAAAAAATATGTGATTTGAATGTGTAAAACTGGATTTAATATTTCAGATTTTATGAATTTATGATTTATAATATATAAAACATAATTTTTGACCAAAAATATTAGTGGAGACAAATAAAATTAATTATAGTGATTAAAGAAAAAACGAGTATATATAATGGCTAAACATAAAATATAAGGCATAAGAATGTTATAAAACTTTAAAAAAACATTTTATTTATAAATTTTGGAAATATTTGCATTTTTATCAATTTTATGAGTTTTTCAGATATTTTCTCAAGAAGGTGACACATATATTATGTTAATAAATGAAAGTGAAAAATAATGTACCTTTATTCCTTTCAAAATAAATAATGCATTGGAATAGAGAATAACCACATAGGATTGGTTATAAATTTTATTATGAAAGATAATTGATAAAAAAGAACTCATTTATTAGTATCCCTAATGAAATAAAAAATGTTAAAAATAAAGAAACATATAAGTTAAGTAATACCATTATAAAAATGAATTTATTTTTATATGGTGGAGGTGTTTATTGACCACATAAACCCTACCCTAAATTATTATTCAATTTTTGAACAACATGAGGTAAGGGATACCAACCAATAATGAATATTGTTTGAATATTCACAAGGATTCCACTCCTCCATATCTGTAAAAGTGCACTCACTCATCCCCTTTCTTCACACCTCTAAAGACATTTGGATCGAACAAGATATAAAAAATCAATTCAAAACATCCATATCCTCATTCTAGAAGCCTTAATGTGGTCATAACTCCAAACAAGTATGTCCTTTGTTTCAAACCAAATAAATATACAAATGAAGATGTAATGTTCATCTATGAACATTTTTGTTCCATTTCTTCCTCAAAAATTGAATTATTTTTATATCTTATTAAAAAAATAACATCAGTATCATCAATTTACTAATAAGTTTTTAAGTTAAGGATATGACCTAAACCCAAACAATATTCCATCATAAGGATTATGAAATCATTTTTCATGTGTACGACAGACTACCACCTTGAAAACTGAATTCGTTTTTTCCATTACCACCTTTCAAGGTTGGGCATAATGATGGAATTATTATTTAAATCTTATTTATATAATATTTATTCTTATTTTATGCTTATTTTATTATTATAAAAAACATAAATTTATACTTTCCATATTGTTGGAAAATTATAACGTCATTTGTGTGTACTGTAGACTATCGCCTTACGAAGTGATGTGGTTCGTTCACTCTTTACATGGATTGTTATAATGATGAGTTAAATATAACAATGTGTTATATATAAAATTATAATTAAACTATAATTATTATATATATATTTAAATCCTTTTTTTCCTTCTTTCAATATGATAAAATAATTGAAAAATAGTTTATCCATACGTACGACCTACTATCTCCAAGAATGATGTATTTTATTTCATATCAATAATTTTATAAAATATGATAAATGCATATAAATAGAATATATATGATATTTATATCATTTAATCCATTATTATTATTATAAAATCAGGATATTTTTAATAGAAATAAGAATAAAAATCCAAACATATATAAAAAACAAAGGCGATTATTACCAAAAATATAACTTTAGTATGGAATTGTTAATGAAAGGCTGATATAAAGTCATAATAAAATAATATATGGTTTGATATATTAGAATATGGTTCTATGAAATATTTATAATAAACTTTTATTCAGTATACATGAGGTTTTAATGGGTATGATGATATTCAAGACTTAAGGTGCGGGATTTACTTGTCACTATTTTACTAGTGTGAGACACATGATATATTCACCACCTCTTTATTCTATGTGGTGTATATAAATCCAATAATTGTAAATTAAGACTATTATAATTAAAAAATTTGGTCATTATATATGAATTTTAGGACCTCTTCTTTCATGGGTTTATGATTTCAATATTACCAAGGCCGTAAGATAATTTAGTCTCAATTTTCCTTCTTTGAGACACATGTTTTATTATGAACCTATATTATTTTACGATGTGTATATACTATAATTTTTACATGTTATGTCCTTAATTACCTTATTTTTACATATTTAAATCATAATTTAATGGTATTAATACATGTGGATTATGATTCAAAGTTACTATATTTGTAAGAGTTTATTGCTATAATATCATCATTTATCCAGATTGTTTATGTTTATGATTCCATTGATGAAATATTATTATCCATATCTTAAGAAGTATCATTAATTTTATTCTACACATATTATTCATGATATAATCAAGTAATGGTGTCATTTTCCACTCCTTGGTACTTAAGATAATTAACAAAAAAAGATTATGAAAATCCTACTTTATTTCTCTCTTTGGTCAGATATATATTTTCTTTAAAAACCATGTTTTCTAAAAATTATGTTGTAAATGTTCTACTATTATCCAATGAATTTTAAAATACTTTTGAACCATGTTTTACATTTTATAAAAATGGTTTTAAAATGAAACTTATTATCATTTTTCGGTGAATTCCCTTTTTCACTTCTACAGACAATATAAAAGGAATCTATTTTATTACATATATGTGATGTACTGAATTCTCAGCCATTATGAACATACTATATTTTGAACATTAAATTATAATTTTAAAATATTATTTTAAAATTAATTATTTTTCCTAACTAATTTTCAAATATTTTTATTTGAATTTTATTTTCAAATAATATAATTTTAAAAAAGTTTTAAAGTTTAAAAGATGTTATTAGAATAATTTCAAAACATACATTATATGTTTTAATGTTTATATCCAATGAAAATGGTTTTCAAATGGAATTATGTTTGGAAAATGTTTTTTATCAGTTAAAACTATATTTTCCTTAAGAAATATTTTAAATAAAATTTCAATTCTTTATTTACAGTTTTCCAATGTTATTTTCATAGAAAATTTTTTTGAAAATGTTTTATGAAAGTTATTTACAATGAATGTAGATTTTACTTATGAAATGTTCCAAGTGATCATTCATAAATACTTATCCATCTAAGATGACATTGTTTGATAGAGTTTATTCTTTACTGAGGATGTGATCTAAGGATACCATTCTTATTCATTATTTGAAAGGTTTATATTTAAGATGAAATTTTGTTTGTAAAAACCATTTCTTTTCCATGTGTTATACCATGATAAAATTATTGTGTAACCCACTTCTTTTCAGGGGTTATTTTATGATGAAATATTTATAAAACCTATATCTTTTTCACTGGTTATGATTTATTGAAATTTTTTATGATACCCATTTCATTTCATGGATTATGATATGATAAATTGTTATTATCTAGTGTAAATAATATGTATGATTTAATTTTGTGATGGGTGGGACCTATATATACCTATAATTAATTGGTGGAAGATTTATATATCTCATGAGATGTACATGGATGGAATAGGGATTGAAACTATAATAATAAGGTACTTTTTCCATTTTGATGAGTTGGGGTAGTAAACCTATTCCTCTATAAGAAAATTCCTATAATAGGGGATGGTGGTGTTTCCCTATGAGTAGGTGTAGCCCCCAGTATGTTCCTTGATAAGTTGTTGTAATGAGACTTGAATTTTAGGGAATTATTTTATATTCTTATATTTAGTCCACAAATCAATTTCCAACGTCAATGTTATGATATAATGGATCATATTCATTTATTATATTATCATTAAAGTCCTATAAACTTTCAATATTTATTCCATTACTCATTATTATGATCGTTGACATGGATGTTATGATTTTACATGGTTATTCTCATATTCTCATACTCATATATTCATGTCATTCCCACATATCTCTTTTATTTACCCTTATTGATCATCTAAGGTCTCCCTTTTATATGTTTGTTTCCCTAGGTAATTAAGATACTTTTTATGTTTTTTCACAAAAGGAGAATTTCTTTGTATGAAACATTAAGGATATTTCACCAGATAAGAATATTGAGTGGAAAGCTTCTAAAGGAACTAAACTATTGCAGTCCCTAGGTATTTTTCTATGTGATGTGATGAATATTTATCTAAAAATATGTAATATCCATATATGTCAATATTGGGTTTCAATAGGTATACCCCACTGTGAAATATTCAGGAATATAACACACTTTTAAAAATTCTCTAATAACTTTTTCTTCAGTTCTTCCATATCAATGGTTTACATTCTATAAGTATTATTGAATATGGTTGGGGATCTAGGTTGAAGTTTGATTGATAACACAACCGCTCAGTTAAAAGGAAGATGAGGAAACTCTTTGTGGAATGCATTAGTGTAATCCCTCACAATGGGAATATCTTTAATCACAACTCTATCCTTTTGTCTCAGTCATTTGGGCTAGATATAGTTGATCAGAAAAAATTAATATTCATTCTCGAACAAAATATTTTAGGGTATATTCATGCCCCCCTTACACTTTAAAATATTATAAGGATGTATTGGTATGTAAAGAGTGATCTCCCTCTCTCGAAAGTGGATGTTGGATTTATATAGGGATAAACAATCATGCCAAAAATAGCATCAAACTTCACTAAAGTAATAGGGGATTATTTGTAATATTAAGTCCACAAACATTGACTTGGGAGGAGTTATATACATGGGATGAAACCATCACTATATTGTCTATTCTCACCGACATCTCAAACCCCATGTTCTGAAGTGGTGTTGAATAGTTCAAATAATCTTGTAAGATATGAAAAATATTTATAGAACCAATATTAAAAATAATGATCTGTATTATCAAATGAATTACTATAATAAATATCACCACATAATTGTTGGCATACACATCATCCTTAATGATTGAATATTCTCTTACATACAACCTTGGAGGTTATTATCAAAGATTTACTCTAATAACCCTTAGATTAGGGTATTGGATTGCATAATTCTTATGTTCCTTACAGTTAAGACATCATAAGGTACGCATAGTTTTTTTCTAAACATTCTATTACTCTTCCTCATTAGTCTGCTTATTCCTTTCCCTACATTACCGATTATCCTGATTCCCATCTTCTCTGTACTTGAAGCATCCTGTAATTCCCCTTACGTACTTTCTAGGATGACACTTCCAACACTTTTGACAAGGGTAATTTTGGGTTTTTTCATTGGTTTTATATATTGATACCCCCAAAGAAAACTATGTTTTATATTTTTTCTCTAGTCACATGAAACCCCTAAGAGTTACTAATCAATATATCAAATTATAGGGCATAATGGAAAATCACTTCATAACTATATATGTATCGAATCATCAAATATTTTCATAGACATAGAGTCAACCCACTAAAGAAATAGTCCACCTTACTTTTGGTCCTGATTAAAAATATGTGGTCATATCATTAAAACCATGTAATGTTTACCATATGTACAGGAATATTATCTTCTTCTATTTGTTTTCTGACTGAGGAGTAATCTCTCTATTTTTTCTATCAATTGTATCGAATAAATTCCTTTTTGGACTTTCTATTCTTGATCAGTGATGACCACTGATAAGCTTCTCCCTCAATGAGATAGATGGACAATACAACATTCTCTTTCTCCATTCATTGGAGGATAAAGAATATATTCTCAATAGAGTTAATCGATTGTTCAATTATTTGGGTTTCAAAAGATCCAATAAATGCAAGGGGCCTTTTCCACATAAAATACTTGAATGCAACATGATCCCTTTTAGTAGGAGGAATAAATTCAACATGATTCATGTTATTATTCATAACATGATCTAGTTGAGCCAGAATATTCAAAATATATCATCTCCTACCCCCATAAGGATAGGAATATCATTGGGGAAATCATCACAATTCCTATCATGTTAGTGGTTTTCATGGTTTCTAATATTTACCATCATTAAAAAACATAGTATGAGAATACTTTAAAATATTAAAGGGAATATCTTAAACCTAAAAGGAAGAACTCATGAATGATATGTGTGTCCTATATTATTGGAGATTATCTTTTAATATCTGCTCTCCATGGTAATGTTCCATATTATTTTTATAACCTTACAATTCGTTCATGTTATTCACAATGGTTTGTAAAGAGGTGATGAATTTCCAAATCATATCCATCGAAAGTGTCAAAATTGGTGTTAAACAAGGTTCGTTGTCATGAACTAGGTGATGATCAAGTTTAGCTCAATTTTCACTTTTTAGGATTGTTACCACTATGTACCACTATTTCTAAACCATATTCACTTTTAGTATCTATAGAGGAATGCATTTTCATGAAAACCACTCTCCCTATACATCACTATGATTCCATGATATTTTTCTATAATTTATCTAATTATTACATTTAAACCTTTGGTTCTCACTAATGTTTTATCATACGTGTTCCATAGGTTAACTAAACCTTTCCTCTAATACTAACTATAGTGACCCAATCCATTTAAACATGTTATTACATGTTACTTAAACATAAATATACATTAATACAATACAAGGAATTTAAAGGCCTAGTATCTTAAGAGGACTAGATTCAAAGTATATAAATAGGAAACTTTAACATGGAATCTTACTTTTATTCTCCATAGTGAGATCCCTAAATCCATTTTATCTCCAAAAATATCATGGTATATCATTTGGAATACAGGAAAAATGTTGACTTACAAATCCTTGTAACAGAATAAACCATATAAGAAATCATGACTTATGAGTCAAAAGTATTAAATGATATCATAAAAGAAAAGATACATGATAAATCAAGTAGAAGAATAACATAAAGAGAATGGTATGATAAGATCCATTAAACACAATAAATTATGAAAATATATATAACATGACATAAAAATGATTCAAGGCTAACATCCTAGAAAATATCACAAGGCAGACGAAGTCCCATAATTGATTAGATTTACTCCCTAATCCCATACATAAACCATCGTGAGAGTAAATATTTACCCGATTCATTTGAGAGTTAAATGGGTGACTAAAAATTAATTTTTTTTATTATCATAATCCCCCTTTTAAGGGATAAGGGGGAACCCAACAAGACATCACGACATAAACCACAACCAACCCTCTACAGTCTGATCAAGGACAAAAACAACTCATTCAAAACTAAAAAGCATGGCTCCAACCCAACAACATAACCATGGAAATCAGATTTTACCTACACATTACTACTCACCAAGTTTTCCTATGCACGAATGAACGGGCCTGGAACCAATGGAAATTCCATACCCTCTCAACCTTCCAAATCCGAATAGCAATGTCAGGTGAAAACTTCTGCTCTAAACCTCCTCTGAAGCTCCCCTTTGTAGATGAACTTGTTGCAGATTACCTTAAACACAAACCGCAGGGCCAAAAAAAACATTTCCACAAACAGCAGATCAAAAAGAAAAAAACTCAACAACATCACACCATAAACCTTCAAGACAACCTTTCCCGATCCAACCTCAATGATGTGATTCCAACCCCAACCTGTTTGACATGATTCTTCTAATTTCTTCTTCAATGTATTTTTTTACCTCACAAAAAACCTCCAGAGCTATATAGATAAACAACAACTCCATCACATTATTCAGAAAAAAAAAACATCCAAAGCCATCATCACACACCAAGAAAATGAAACAAAGCACACAATAAAAACAACACCGAAAATATAATTACACAAAAAACTTCACCAATAAAGGACAATCCTATTGCATCTCATCCACGCTACTTCCAAAGCGTAGATCGAAAGAGATCCCAGAAACACGAACAACCAAAAGGAAAATGCAAGCCAGAGCAAAATCCCATCATCGCCCTCTTGTTCACCCGAAGACCACCTCGAATAGCTTCACGCACTTCCAGTCGACACAGAGCCGATGAGCTGAAATGAAGATAGAACGTGAACCCAGAAACACGAATAATAAAATTCCAAACGCAAGCCAGATCCAAAACCCATCTCCCCCCTCTTGTTCTCACCCAGAGAACACCTCAAACCGCTCCATGTGCTTCCAGCCGACACAGAACCGTAGAGCCGACCCTCGGCCAAGAGAGGCAAAAGCAACGATTGGTGGCTTTACCGTGCCGCCAAAATAAGCCCTACCCTGCGAGAAGGGAAATAGAAGAGATAGGCCGAAAATAGGTGGGAAATGCCAAGACAGCCACTCCCTTGAAAAACTTGATGTCTCCCCAGGGAGAGGAATCGATGCCACAGGAGCACCGAGTAGGAGACTGAATACATTCCAAAGCAGACCCGATGTAGAGAGAAGATCATCAGTGATAGGGGAAACCCTAATTGCGTCGTCGCCCCTTATGGGATCATCGCCTCCGCCACTTCAACTCCAGAGTTACATGGGTGCACCAATAAAAAATTCAAAATCTATGTGTTCTGCATAAATTAATGAATAATAATTCCAAAATTAATAATTACCTATGAAAGTAAATCGAGTTTTATAATCCTCCATATCATAAACAATGGAATTTTAATAATGAAGGAATTTTAGAAATGATCATAAGGAATGTATTACCCCATAAAGGAAGGTATAATATACATGGTATATATATGAGAGACACATATAAATAATTTATAATCATTTCATAATATTAAGAGAGATAAAATGTGAGTTAGATAGTGAAAGTTCAAATCTCTGAGGAAAGGGTTGTTTAAAGAGAGATCCCTTACCTTGATTCCTATTTGACACATGGGTTGATTATCTCCTCGAATAATAAGAATAATCTAATTATTGACTTGGTTAATAACCCTTTTCACATTTATTATTCCTTTTATTTTGATTTTTACCATTTTATATTCAATTACATGTTGAATTAATTCCACATCATAGGTTTTATTGATAAATGGATCATGTGTCCAAAATCACTTTAGGAAGTTGAATATGGTCAAATAGATATTAATTATTCATATATAGAATTTTAGACATGACATAATTATCATTTTTATGCCAAAATTATATTATTTATACCATCAAAGAATAATGGTTATGAAAAATGAACTACATTACAATGATGGAGTTGGTTGGTCATATGTATGCCTGAGTAACATTTCCATTTTTTAAAGAACATGATGAAAATAAGATAAGTGTTATTTTAACTATACAGGATGATAATTATATCATAAATAATACATTATTTATTTAAATGACCTTTAAAATTCAATTAATGTGAGGTTGACATAAATATTAATCACATCGCTTCGTGAGGTCACAGTTCATCGTGCACATAAATGACATTATCATTTATTCAATGAATGATAAGGTAAGAAATTATATGATATATTTCATTTTAATTTTTTTTAACATTCAATAGTACCATTTATAAAATTTTAATTAACCCTTATTACCTTCCATGTAAATATTAAGTGAAAAAAAATCTCATCGCTTTGCGAGGCGATAGTCTGTCTTACACACGAGTGATATTATCGTATTCTATATGAAAGGAAATGTAAGAAGGTATACATAATATTATAATTAAATAAGTATAATAATATAATAAAAATAATATGTTAAAATTGCATAATGAATTATATCTATCTGTGATAAGAGGTTATGGATAACAAATTATGTCTGTTCGTGATGCGGTAGTCCTCCTAACACATGATAAACGATTTTGTTTACAATTTGATGGAGGAGATGGTTGTAGGTAATTACCTTAAATAAAAAAATTAGTATATAAAAGATATTATGGTAATGTTATCATCATATTTTAGTTATATTTTTAGGTGTTGGAGGAAGAAATAAAATAAAAAACTTTGTTAAGGACATTAACTATTCTTTAGAAAACTTCTTTTGGTTTTCACAATAAGCCTGCCTGTGTCATATTTTTTACCAAACCAAGGATTGTAGATTGTGGGAAGGAATTATATTAGTTATATGGTTATTTATTGGAAGAAAGAAAATATTTTGAAAGTGTGTAATGGAGAGGATAGGGGGATCCTTTTATATGTGGGGGAGAGGACACACAAGAAATTTTTGAAAAGCAAGATTTCCACCCATGATTTACTCACAAAAAAAGTAACCCAAATAAATAATGTTGAAAACATGGAATATATAAGGTCTAAATATGAACATATATTATTAATTATACATTTTATTATTATTTTTTAACCTTTTTGTTGTAGTTCAACCACAAGATAAACCTTTTTTACCTTAACCGTGGTAAATAATAATTAATATTTCCACGATTCATTATAGTAAAACATTATGTTTACCATATTATATAATGTAAATTATTCTAATTATAAATATGTAATCCATTGTTTTAATTTCAACACAAATTAGTGGTAGAATTTAATTTAAAATTAAACCCACAGACATGTTGAAAAAATGGTTTCCCAAAATAAAATCTTTCAAAAGTTAAATAATGTTTTGATATAAACATTTAATATAAAATTTATTAAAAGCACCTAATTTGGATTAATTAATATACAATTGTTCTAGTTTTACTTTTAAAACAAAATTAAAATAAAATGGGTCTTGTAAGTGCATTAAAAGAAACATCAATTTTTTATAAAAAAAATACTTTTTCACTATTTATTGAAATTAAAAACATTGAGAACAAATCCCAAAAAAAATCAACTAAAAATAATTTTGATATTATAATTCAAAAATTATGTTACTTTTTTAAAATAAATTTTGAAATAAAAGATAAAAATTAATTTTAAATAATGCTTTCAATGCGTGATTAAATAGCCATTTCGAAAAAAGAACATTTTAGAACACATTGATGTTTCACTAAAAAGGTTCTTATTTTATTTCTAATAAATTTATAATTATTGAGATTATTTTATAAAAATTTAATCTATATAAAGTTTTATAATTTATTTATTCCTATTCATACCAATCTTCTTAATGGGTACGTTATAATGACCTTGTTTAAATGATAATATTTTAATAGAGTGTCGTGTTTTGTTTTAACTAGGTATTTCCTACATCAAAAGCTATTGATGAGAGTAAATTTATTTAAAAAGAAATAGCTGTTAAATTATTTGGTTGTTAAAAAAAAATCAAATAAGTAGTTTTTGATGAATGTAGTTACCTAGATAGGCTGAGGAAATGGTCTTATCTACTGCCATGTGTTGAGTCAAAATGTGTGTCGAATTTTCCATCAATCATTTTTTTTGGAAATTTAAAATCACACATATCATAATAACATATATTGTTTGTCATGTATGTTGTTTCACAATTGAAATCACTCCCATTGTTTTTTGTATATGTTTTATTCTTTTCATAATCATGTATATTGTTTTACAACATAACCGGATATATTGATTTAGAATCATAATCACCTATACTTTAACCAGATTATGCATCGTAACCACATGAATCGTAATCACCTGTTTCATAACTAGGTTATACATCGTAACCACGGGAATTGTAATCATCTGTATCATAACCAATTTATTCATAATTTCCTTATTCATCGCAATCATTTTTATCATAACCAGGTTGTGCATCGTAACCACATTCATAGTAATCATGAATTGTAATCTGGTTATGTTTTAAATCATAATCATGCATCGTAACCAGATTATATATCATGCATTGAAACCATAATAAAAATCGTAACCACATGCATCTTATTTATTTTTTTCATCATAACCAAGTTTTTTATCGTAACCACTATATGAATTATAGTCATGACTTGCATTATGAACATATTATTAATTTTTATCATGTAATGAATTTTTCTCCTATCTTAACATCGATACTGATTTCATGTCACTCATACTCATTATTTCATTCTTTTGTACTTACTATTTTCTAACTAAAACAATGTTGTTGAGTTGGTTATTTACCTATCAAAATGATGTCATGTATTCTGTTTGTTTTGTCCATTGTAATACTAGGTGTCCAATTCCCTCAGCGTTTTTGGAAGAAATATGATCGTTGGAGAAAATATAACTGTAGGAACTAGAGGCCTATAAATAGAAGGTCATTCAAACCAGAATACACAACTTTTGCTTCTTTCAAGTTCTGGAGAGAGATATTGTGATTTCACTCTTGCTTTGTGTGAAATCCTTGATGATACAAGAAGTGAATGGCATGTTCCAGGTTATTGTATTTCTATAAGTGATTTGTTTCTGATATGTGCGACCGATCATTGTGATAATGATCGAGGGATTCCGAGGATAGGAAGATGTGATATAGATCATTATATCTAGGGATTTCAATTTTTGAAAGATAAAGGTTCTGATTATCTTCATATTTTAGGGCTTCTGTGGATAGGAAGATAGTGGTGCCAATCATCGTATTAAGGGATTATGAAGGTGGTGGTAAGACAGACCTTTTATACTAGGTGAAAGGATACCCTACTCTTTGTGAAAAAATAAATGTAATACTATTACTTTCCAGTTATATTTGAAATAGAAAAGATAATTGTATTATTTTCTTTCAAGATTCATATTCATTTCTTTTATAATTGTTTCATTTACGATTCATTCGTTACATATTCTATGAATAGATTCTACACGCTGTTTGGTAGAATTGTTTTCATTTGTATTACTCTGATCATTGTATTCAAATAGAATATTTTTTTTTCATTACTTGTGGTTGTACAATATATCCAAAACATCATATCCAAGAACTGTACAATCAATTGTATTGGTTGTGGATTATATTAGTTTAAAAACTCTTATAATAAGTTCATTCATAAGTGTTTAGTTTCAAAGTTTTTAAACCTATAATTCACCCCCAACCCTTTGGTATTGTTCCATATATTATACATATACTTCTATATTATGATCCAAAATTTTGTATCATAAGAGTTTTACAATGTTTTTTTAACTTTATTTGTTTCTTTCTGTGATACAATTGTATTTCTATTACAGATATTTTTTTTAAAATACTTACAACACTAACGTGTGGAGAGGAAAAGTATTGTTTTATAAGATGGAAGGAATGAATATTGGATCAAATGAAAACCTAAATCCAAATAGATCACCTCCTTTTGATGGGAATGATTATGAGTACTAGAGAGATCGAATGAAGTCGTTTGTTATTAATACTATAGTGGATAACTTATTCATGCTTACTAGAGAATAAAAAATCCCAGACAAGGAAATCAGAACCTTCACCTTCCAAGATAAACAATAATATAAATTAAAATACAAGGTATATAAAACATTTTAGTGTTCAATGATGAGGAATATATATAGTTAGATTTCATTAGGTGAAGTAGCCAATTTTATCTAGAAGAAATTGGAGGTCACAAATTTTGGTACATCCAAAGTTATATAAACAAGAAGAGGAATGATTCGAGAAAAATATCATGGGTTTGTCTTTCCTTATGGAGAACTAGTGTGTAAGGTGCCATAAAGAATTATGAAAATCAACAACAGTCTTCAATCTATGGGAGAGAAGGGTCTTGAATATGAATCAATTATGGATAAGATAATTGATATAATTGCAAATGAGTGCGAATCGAAAAGGACAACTGCTGATGAGAATATGATGGTTACTCAAATCACTCTTTATGGGTTATTTGGAACTCTTCATTAGCATGAGACAATAATGAAAATAGATTCTTCTTTCAATAATAATATTAATGGTAATGGGATTTTATCTTTTACTACTATATCTAAAACCAAGACACCAGAAAGAGTACTAAGATCCAAAGATAAGAAAGTTGTGGTCATATCAAAAATCAAGTGATAGTAATCACTCAGATAATGAGTTATCCAATCTTGATCGAAGGATGATCAAGATTGTTGAAAATAAATACTTTCAATACAAATTTAATAAGAAAAATAGGAAGGACAAGAAAGACTCAAAAGTAACATGTTATGAATGTAAAAGAGAAAGTTATATTATACTAGATTGTCCTTTACTAAAAATAAAAGATAGGAAAGATGCAAATTTTGAATGAAACAAGAAATAGTATTACAAGTCAAAGACTAAGAGTGTCATAAAATAAAATGATACTTGGAGTAAAATTTGTGGTGATTCATCAGATGAATCCTCAAAATATGAATCTTTGAGTCAGAAGAATATAGGAATTATGGCCATACTAAATATTGAAAATCATTGTTTCATGGATAAGGTACACAATGATGAATGTAACATCCCAGATCCAGGTGCCACTCAAAGGGTGCCCTGAACCCGGTTCACCACGTGACCTCAAGCGCATTTCCCCAAATGCCAGAGGCTGCTGATGAGCAGTGAGGGCCCATGTCTGATAGTTGGGAAACTATGCCCTCATTTGTCAAAGTGCAACGCAGCGGAATAAAATATAACCATACATCAACAACGGAAGCAATAAACCATACACATTCAACACGAAAAACTACAGTAAATATAACCAACCAGTTATATAGATATGATTCAACATGTCTCAAGTTATAAGAAAACAGCCAGAACATGTTACATAGCAGAAAAATACAATACATAGTATAACAAGAAAAACAAAACAGCCGGTAGCATCATGAGCCTAAGACCGGCACCATGATCCCCTACTCCTCAGAATAAATCAAGTACCTGAATAGGGACCATTGCCCTTATCCATACCTACAGAAATGTAATCTATTTGGGATGAAAAGCATGACCCAAACAGGGTGTGAGAAATAATCTCAGTAGGCACCCACCAAAGGCTCCTGCCCAACTGTGTGTAAAAAGGATACGACAATGTGAAAAAGTAAAAGAAATAACTAAGAAGTACTCAAAAAGTATCTAACTTACCAGTTATATTGCCATTTTATTATTCAATTTATCCATTTAATATAATAAATCACCACAGTGAATTTATAAGTAAACAGTCGGTGTCCTCAGACACGCAAACCCTTACCCTCAGGTAATCAGAATCCAACCCGCAGGTACTTTCCCTCAGGCATAACAGATATTTCCCTCTGGCATAGGAAGTGTCTCCCTCAGTCACAGAAGCCATCGCCCTCAGGCATATGAAAGGTTTCCCTTAGGCGAAAAAGAACATTGCCCTCGGGAAAATCCAGTCTTGCCCTCAGGCTATAGTAAAACACCGCCCTCAAGCACAAGTAACCGGGCCGATCCCAACATGTAAATAAGAAATTCACATTCAATTGCTCTCAAGTCAATTTAACAATCATTATTACAATGGAATACCCTCGGGTATCCTGGCCAAACGGCTAAACAGAGGTGTCCCAAAATCTCTACAGAACTCTATTCTTAAATACCTAAGAAGTGGGCCGATATGGTGAGTTGATCATCAATCACCCAACTGGTATCATGTCCCATGGATGTACGTGGTAAAACATTCATGAATTCCGTCGATATCCCATCCCACATCCATTCCATCACATCAAGTGGTTGAGACAAGACCACTAGAACCTAGTGTTTAGCCATCACCTGTTGATAAGTGAGGCATTGAGAAACAAACTCCACAACACCCTTAATCAACTGTAGACACTAAAATTGATGTTTGTGGTCCTATTACATCGTCACCACACCTAGATGTACCGCCAAATGTGATGTATGTAACTCCCTCAAAATGTCCAATCGAAAAACCACTGGTACAACTGTGCACCATTTAAAAAGAACAACGTGAAGCCTACCTTTAGAATATCTACTAGGGGAATGACCTATTGAAAATTGATCACGTAGGGTCTCATATTTGGTATCCCTATTTTTTGGCTCCCTAAATCACTATAAAAGTGGAGGAGTGAAAAATCAACTGGAGGCATGCTGCTCTATCTCAATCCAAAAATTATAACTACAATGAGGACAATTTCTATAATGACTCACTCAGCAACTAAAATCCATATATCCTACTGAGAGAAAATTCCACCATGTCCCCCTTCACAAGAGTATATACTATCTCAAAGTCATATTCCTATATAAACACTTTCCATCACCTATATCTCAAGATAAGATCATTCTGGGAGAATATATACTTGAGAATATAGTGATCAGATTAGATGGTAAACTACTCTCCCATAAGGTAGGGTCACCACATCATCAGTGTGAAGAATACAGATGTTAGCTCAAGATCATGGGTTATGTAGTTTATATCATGTGGCCTCAACTAATGTGATCCATAGGAAATAATTTCTTACCCCTGCATCAAGACAAAACCAAGCCCATCACCTAATTTATCATAGAGCACCACATACTCTATGCCTTCCTCTGGAAATATCAATATGGGAGTGCTCTTCAACCTCTTCTTCATCTCTTGAATTCATTGCTAGCAATTTTTGGTCAACAAGAATGGTTTTCCATTTCTTTTCAAATATTTCAATGATGCTTCTACTATAGAAAGGTTGGGTATAAACCACTAATATTACATAGACAAACTAAATAAACTATGCACATTAGTGAAACTCTTGAGTGGATCCCAAGCATGAACTGCCTCAATCTTTGATGGATCCACTACAACTATAGCCTCTAAAATGATAGGTCTCCAAAAAGTGACCACCAAAATTTAGAAATGACCCTTCGAGAGATTACCGTAAATATGATACTCTCAGAGTGTGTCCTGGACCATCCTTAAGTGTCTCGTGTTCTTCTGTTCAGACACCGAGTCTACTTAGATGTCATCAATGAAAACCACCTCATACCGTTATAAGTAAGGATGAAAAATATGGTTCTTGAGTCCCATGAACATTTTTGGGTCATTCGTCTCACCAAACGGCATCACCAAGTACTCATAGTGACTATAACGACACCTAAATGTTGTCTTTAGTCTATCCTCACCCCGTACTCATAACTAGTGATAGCCTAACATGAGGTTGATCATTGAGAATCACTACACCCCATTAAACTGATCAAATATGTCATTGATCCTCGGTAGTAGATACTTATTTTTCACAGTCACCTGGTTTAGGAACCAGATGTCCACACATAACATCAAGATTCCATCTACCTTATTAAAAAACGGGGTCTACTCATTGTGAAACACTAGGTCTTGAAATGTCCTTCCTCTGTACGTCCTCCAACTGTACCCTTAACTCACGAGGCTATACAGGATCCATCTTATAAGCATGTGTAGATATCAGTTCCTTCACAAGGTATAGATTAATGAAGTAGTCTACCTCCCCAGAGGGAGGAAAACCTAGAACATCTTCAGGTAAGATATCCTCATACTCTGCCACCACTGTAGGAAAATGAATTATATTGGTTTGTGAGGCTGTAGTCTTCTGTACACATGAATAATGGTTCCATTTCCCATTTGATAGACGATGATATGGATATAATTTTTGAAATTAACATAATATTATATAATGACAGTTTATATACTTATTTAATAATTTTTCATGGTTTATGAATATTTTTATGATGTAGATGAAGAAATAAAATGAAAATTTTTGTTAAGAACCATATGTCATTTTTGGACAACCCCTTTAGGATTATATGTAAGGACTTTCAATTTGGGTTTATGATAAAACCCTATAAGGAGTGAGAAGAAACTTTTTTTGTGTAATTGGATAGGCCTTTTATAAACTAAAAGTCACTTGAATTATGTGTAGTATTGGAGATTATGTGTCCTTTTATAAGTATGGGAGAGGAAACAATAGAAATTTTTTAAATTATAAAAATATATTAATTTCATACTAAGGCCAAATGGATAAAAAATATACCATTTATGAATATTATATGATATATGGTCTAAATATGGCCAATAATATTTTTTATATAGTTTTTAGGTCATGCTAACCCTTATCACTTTAGCTTACCCCCAGATAAATATGTTTGAATGTTGATTGTGATACATATTTTTACCATTTTAATTATTTTTATAAATAAAAATTAGGTTAAAACAATAAAATAACATTAATGATTATAAATATAAATATTAAATACATTTTATCTAATTAAATTCAAATAATTCAAATAGTTTTATTTAAAATTAAACCCATAAAACGAGATGAAAAATAATTTTTAAAAAATAATAATTTTAAGTGTAAAAATGATTTTACAGAAAATTAATGTATAAGTTTGATTCCAAAGAAATTTATTGGATTATATTTAATTAAAATGAAGTAATTAATTGTTAAAACTAAACCTAAATATAATTTTACTTTGTAAATACTTTAAAATAAAAGGCATTTTTCAATAAATTCGATGTTTTCACTAATCATTGAAAATTATAATATTTTTAAAAATTATTACAACATTATCATAATCTACTTTTAAAATTATGAATCAATTAATGATGCTCTTTTTTTCAAATTAAAATTCTATAATTTTGAATAAAATTCTTTAAAATAAACCATATTTTGCAAGAAATGACAATTTGGTCTGAAATAAAGTCCTTTCTTTTTACTTAAAAAATTATAAAATATTGTTATAATGAATATAACTCTATAAAATCGAATTAATTTATATTAATAACAAATTAAAATTATTTATATTAATATTACCTGGGTTTTTATATTCTTTAACTCTTTTGTAAATTACTTTCCCTCAATTTTATCTTATGCCCGATAGAACGTGTTTATAAAATCTACAAAATCAATTACCATGAGTGGGAGAAAATAAATATGATCATGAAAGGAAAAAAAACATAATATATAAAAATAACTTTATTGAAAACCCATATCATAGAAAGAGATAATAAAAATTCCTTTTGAAAATAGGGAAAGGGAAATACGAAGGTCATCTAGAATGACACATAACTAAGCATCCAAAATAAGGGAGAAATAGTGGAAAGTGAAAATATGGAAATATAGGGGAAAACATATTTTCCAAAAAATGATGGATATTGATAGAAAAAATTTTCCCCAAGATTTTTTATGATCATTAGAACCTAAATGAATAAAAAATCATAAATCAATTATGTGTGAAAAAGACCGTCAATTAATAGTATACCATTTTTTTCATGATTACTTTCCTAGATATTAGAAATTGCTTTACCATATGGACTAGAAAATTAGTGAATTTAGTTACATTCATCCATTAATCAATTTCAGCCACAATCATAAGTTTTTATCTAAAATACTTATATTCAAGATATTTTTTACCTAAACAGCTAAAATCAACTTCTAACTGATCAAACAATACACAAAAGGATAAAAAAATTTCCTTCATTATTTAGTTACTTACCAAATTGGAATATTTTACATAAGGTAATATTACCTAAAAAATATATAAACTAACATATAAATAAATAATACATTTATTTTAAAAACTCCCACTATAACATCAAAGGTTCATGTTTGGTCATTCCATAAATAAACAATACTATATCCCAAATAACCTTAACAACTACAACATTAATGAAATACTTACCCTCAATATTTATTTCAAACCATTCAACTTATATCTCCTAAAATTGAGTAGATTTTTTTACAAATAATCATTCACATTAAACCTAGGAGTTATACATACCTCTACGTAATAAAATATCTCCCAATATATCATTAATCACATTAAAATATAAACACATAAAACATCAAAATGGGTGTTGATTCCTTTGAACTTATGATCCACCTAGTATTGAAACTAATATTTCAATATTATATTTTTAGAAATTATTTGGGAAAATTTTAAAACCCTGGACTGAGACGGAGTGCAATTACAAGGCACGATGTTCTCAAAAAAATTCATTCAAAAATGATATGTTTTTAATAGTAGGAATCCACATATTTTATAAAAAAACGGAATATCTTTTAAATGGATTCCTAGGTTAGAAATCTAATGGCACAATTGAGCTCGGAATAGAGGCTTTACCCTTGGTACAACAAAACTTTAGTCGGCGTAGGTCATCCGAAGAAAAAGTCACTAAGGATGTAACTATAAATAAAATAATTAAATTAAATTATTTTATTTTAAAATAGTAATAACTCATCAATGGTGAATTAGATAGAAAATCTGATACCACTATTGATTTTTTAATGTAGTGTTTTCCCTAGGCGAGGAATAACATCGGTCGATGCGGGTCATCTATGAAAAATAGTTCTTGGAAATTTTTATGAATAAAAAAAACAATGAGTTTATTTTATTTTAATGTTATGTTGAAGCAACGATGTTGTTTCTTGAAGATCTAATAAGGGAACAAGGTTTAAGATCATAACCCTATAAATTACCTAGAGGCTCTAGACATAATGCTTAGAGAATTATCTTTTCAATGACGACAAAAATGGGGATCAGAAATCGTTTATGAAGAATTTTTAATGATAATCAATCGTCAAAAGAAAATGATATATATCTGATGTAGGGAGTTGATTTATGATTTATTTTCTCAGTTAATTATTTTCACGATGAACATGGTCCAATCCACACAAAAAATTGATTCTTGTTTTGATCATTGTTGTGGGAAGGGTTATGGATGCCATATTATCAAGAGATTAGTTTATCATATTAGTTTATCCTACTAATGAGAATTAATCAAGAATGACATGAAAAAAATGCCAAAGTTTGTTCGTTGAGCATTATTGGTGCTTTTCTCTATGTCGTTCTTGGTGTTCTTTATCATTAGATCCTAGAGAATGTGGATCGACTTTCCAGGAAGCTATGAACGTGATCAGACCCTCATATTAGAGGAAAAAATAGAGGTTGGATTAGTATAGATCAGGACATGAGTATAATAGAGTTTCTTTTAGTTTAGATTTTTTAGCTCCAGATGATGAATGTTGGCTTCTGGAAGTATCAGTGGTGGTGAACGATGCTGATGGAAGTCATTGTGGGTGACCAGATGAGCAGAATGACCCAAAAACGGTCCGGACTGGGAGACCGGGCTAGGCTGGTGTGACGGGATGGTCCGGTGAGGTGGATCGGGCCAGTCCGGAGTAGGCCAGGTTGACTCGATAGACTAGAATGGACCCAGTAGGTCTGGTCAGACCCCACGGGTCAGGGCGGACCCAAGTTGGACCCTGGGCAGTCAAACCACGCCACCATCGACCATGGAAGAGGACCATGAGTCACATTCGACTGAGGTATCGCGCGACCATGGAAGTTCTAGCTATCATGGCATGGTGGACCTCCATTGTGGGTCCATGTCCTAGTGACCCCCCCCCCCCCCCGAAATTTTCAAACGACTATAAAATTCAAACCAGATGTCTGTTTGATGAGCCATCTATAGAATTGGGACCCTTACAACGAGACTGTCATTTTTAGATATACTAAGTGAGTTTTTTTGGGTGTGCATACAACCTAATAGAATGAGGAGTGAGTTCTCTTAGAATGATCTCTCTTCAAGGAAATACTTTTTTTGCTAGTTTTCAACTAGAGACTGTGTGTCTCATGGAGAATATGATTTATATAGAGACTGTGTGTCTTATAGAAATTGTGTGTCTTATGAATACTATTTTTCTTATGGAGAATGTGTGTCTTATGGAGAAATTGCATTTTTTGAGATTTTGTGTCTTATTAGATTGATGATATCTAGATTATCTAGAGTATATTTGGTATGGAAATATATCTATGAGGAAGTGAGTATTAGTTCCTTTTCTATATTCCTTGTTGTATTTTTGTTATGGTATTCCTTTATTTTATTCCTTGTGGTATTTCCTTTCTGGTATTCCTTGTTGGTATTCCTTGGTGGTATTCCTTCATGTTATTTCTGTCATCTTATTCCTTCATGGTATTTCCTTTTTTTATTACTTTGTGGTATTCCTTCATGGTATTTTCTTTGTGGTATTTCCTTTTTGGTATTCGTTTATGGTTTTAGGGTGTCCCAATTTGTGTTGTTTTACTCACCACAACATAAGATTTGCTTGCACGTGTTATGTCTTATGCAGACAATCAACTCTTCAACAGATTTCCAGCCAATCCAGGACATGAAGTGGCTTGTGAGACCAGACAGGATGAGGGGTGTTTTGAAATCTTTTCTAAAGAAAGTCCTAGTACCTATTACATTATAATATAGACTTGACAGTGTAGACTATTTTCTTTTTGTGGGCATGATTTGGCCCCATTTACATTCAAGTACATTCACTATTGTACTCTCGTTGTGTGATATAGTGGTTTTAATGCATTGTTTACTTAGTTATTTTACAAATCAGCATTTGTGTCTTGGATATGTGAGTGTGTGTACAGGTACGTATAAAAATGCCTCCCATTTTTGGGATATGCCTACTCAGTGCTGGTCACCATCCCTTGGCCTATTTGAGGCTAGCTTGGGGTAGTCATGGCATGGGCCCCTCTGGGTTGGGTCATGATAGAGTGGTATCAGAGTAAGTCAGTTCAACTTTAGGACCAAGAGTTTGTGTAGTTGGTTTATGTAAATAGTGTTATGTGTTTTGAGTTCAGCTTTAAGGATAGGGAATCCAGGGCTGGTGTGGCGGTTGACGTATCCAAACTCTAGGACTCTGGGCACCTTCTTTTCTACTTTTTACATGAAAACATTGGTTGTATAGAAAATAATGGTATATGAATGGTATAGTAATTGGTTGTGTCTTCTATTTTCTTCTCTAGTTATCCCTAGAGATATACTCTATTGACTATGGTACAGCTTTTTTTACTATAGTATTCATCCACGTAGACAGCCATTTGGATTATATTATTTTATCACAAGGATGATCCACCTAGAGACGTGGCATTAGTACATGGGAAAGTACCAGAGATAGCACCTACTGGTGGTTTTCCAGCTATACCACCACCCGTCGAGCAATAGATACTACCAGTAATACCAGTTGAGGATGAGCATAGACAGAGCACATTGCATTAGTTTTAGATGCAGTGACCTCCCAAGTTTTAGGGTGAGCCAGACCCCCATGCAGTTAACGATTGGTTGGAGGTAGTTACTCATGACTTCCTCCTTAAGAGGGTTCCTTTCGATGAGACATAAGTCCTTACAAAGGGTATTTTTAGGGCTCTACAGGATGATGGTGAATCTTAGTGACCTATAAACATGATGAGATGAATGTATCTTTTGAAAATGTCAAGTTTTTATTAAGGGAGTATTTATTTTATACCACGTTGCAGTCAATTCACAAAAAGAAGTTTTTGCATCTGCAGTAGGGCAGTCTGGTTGTGTCGCAGTATTCAGTGAGATTTACCGATCTTTTGCACTAATCCACATGTTATGAGACCCATTCTTCAGGGCTCAAATCTATGAGAATGGATTACACCATGAGATCATGGAATCCTTGATATCCATTATAATTACCACTTATGTTGGGGTATTTGAAATATCACTTGTATTGGAGAGCCTTCTAGTGGAGCATGCACCGGTAGTGGGAGCTAACTCCAAGCACCAGGTAGATAAGGCCTTCGTAGCAGGTAGCTGATGATGTTCGTAGTGACCCAATCGGGTTGGGTACATCTTGAGAAAATCCCAAGACATAGGATCAGTAGTTTGGGGATCCTGGGGAAGCTTGAGTCACCTGAGGGATATGTTATGTTACTCGTGTCATGGTCGGGAAATCTCGCGTACGATTTCCCAACCTATTGTACAATAGATCAGGAGATGGTCGAGAGACCACCAAGGCAAAGGAATAGATAGAAGCAGGATGTTCCATAGGGCGACATACATGGATGTGTATAGGTAGGGCTGCATGAGGTGGTAGTAGGTTTGACTCATTACCACCACCACTCTGAGGTGGTCCACGATAGGCTCTGGGAGCTGGGGGAAAGGGATGATTCCAGTTGTAGGAAGTGTAGGCTTATGACCTCGATGCTCCATGGATAATTCAAGGTAATATCTATGTCTTTTCCACCTTATCTGCAGTTTAGAATGACATAGGTTCTAGTCATTTCCTTCCACGAACCTTGTTCGGGATATAGAGATTCATGTTGAACTGTTGACTCGAACATTACAATTAGAGACTCCTATGGGAGAAGATTTGATAATCACTCTCAAGTTCCGATAGTGTGACCTTACTCCTGGAGTCAAGACTTTCAGTTGGGATCTCTTGATAGTGACATCGAGACCTTACGACATCATTCATGGTATGGACTAGTTATCCACAATTCATGCTTTGATTGTCTATTTTAGGCACAGAGTATAGTGTGTCAATGGTTATGGGACCTTTTTTTCCATTGTTGGTGAGAAAAAAATGCATGTAGCACAAAATGGACTCACACATTGGAGGGTATAGATTATTACTCATCAGTTGGCCAGCCTCACCCTTGGTGTAGTGAATGATATGAGTCCTCAATTTCCTACAGTGGTGGTAGATTATGAGGATATCTTACCTAAAGATGATCTAGGTTTTCCTCCCTCTAGGGAGGTAGACTACTTCATTAATCTATACATTGTGAAGGCACTGATATCTACACATGCTTATAAGATAGATCTTGTATAGCCTCGTGAGTTAAGGGTACTGTTGGAGGACTTACATAGTAAAATTTTTTCAAGACCTAGTGTTTCACAATGAGTAGACCCTGTTTTTTAAAAAGGTAGATGGAATCTTGATGTTATGTGTGGACATCTGGTGCCTAAACCAGGTGACTGTGAAAAATAAGTATCTACTACCGAGGATCAATGACATATTTGATCAGTTTAATGGGGTGCAATGATTCTCAATGATCAACCTCATGTTAGGATATCACCAGTTATGAGTATGGGGTGAGGATAGACCGAAGACAGCCTTTAGGTGTCGTTATAGTCACTATGAGTACTTGGTGATGCCGTTTGGTGTGACGAATGACCCAAAAATGTTCATGGGACTCAAGAACCATACTGTTCATCCTTACTTATAATGGCATGAGGTGGTTTTCATTGATGACATCTAAGTAGACTCGGTGTCTGAATAGAAGAACGCGAGACACTTGAGGATGGTCTATGACACACTCTGAGAGTATCATATTTACAGGAATCTCTCAAAGGGTCATTTCTAAATTTTTGAGGTCAATTTTTGGAGACCTATCATTTTAGAGGCTATAGTTGCAGTGGATCCATCAAAGATTGAGGCAGTTCATGCTTGGGATCCACTCAAGAGTTTCACTAATGTGCGTAGTTTATTTAGTTTGTCTATGTAATATTAGTGATTTGTACCCAACCTTTCCATAGTAGAAGCACCAATGAAATCTTTGAAAAGAAATGGAAAACCATTCTTGTTGACCGAAAACTGCTAACAATGAATTCAAGAGCTGAAGAAGAGGTTGAAGAGCACTCCCATATTGATATTTCTAGAGGAAGGCATCGAGTATGTGGTGCTCTACGATGAATCAGGGGATGGGCTTGGTTTTGTCTTGATGCAAGGGTAAGTAATGATTTCCTATGGATCACATCAGGTGAGGCCACATGATATAAACTACATAACCCATGATCTTGAGCTAACATCTGTATTCTTCACAATGAAGATGTGGTGACCCTACCTTATGGGATAGCGGTTTACCATCTAATCTAATCACTATATTCTCAAATATATATTCTCCCAGAATGATCTTATCTTGAGATAAAGGCGATGGAAAGTGTTCATATAGGAATATGATTTTGAGATTGTATATACTCTTGTGAAGGGGGACATGGTGGAATTTTCTCTTAGAAGGATATATGGATATTAGTTGCTGAGTGAGTCATTAGAGAAATTTTCCTCATTGTAGTTATCCTTTTTGGATTGAGATAGAGCAGCATGTGTAACACCCAAGACTTTTATGTTATATAAATCATCAAAGGAATCTTTTTCTACACAACACTTGCTTGGCTTGCTTTGCACGCAATCGCGACCTTCCTCGATAGCTTGCGTCGTACGCAATACCGAGTTTCACTAAACAAAAATATGCTATTAAAACTAGCCGTTATGAATAGTAATAACCACTTTTTAAAATTTTATAAATTTTATTTTTCAAAATGGACTTCATTTTTGGACTCAGAATATCAAAATTAGCCTAGGGTGAAATTTTGGTTTTTTTCTGAAAACTTTCAATTTTTGATGAATAGTGAAACCACTAAGTGGTAGGTTAAAAACTGAATTTTGCATAAAACTTAATTTTACCACTTCTGTGAATGGAATTTCAAAAATCCGAGAGACACGGTTAATATCAAGGACTAAAATGTGGTTCAATGAGATGAAAATAATTTTTTGGTGAATAGTAACTTTTTACTATTTTTTACCGCGGTTAATAGTAAATAGGGTAACTAAGGGTAAATATGATATTAATATTACCCTAACACATGTCCTAATTCTATTGGACAAGTGTAATTCGACCAAAAACAAACTTAGGAATAAAATATGACCATTTAGGCCCACTTGGATTAGATTAGGACATTTATTATTAATTTATTTAAAGAAGGGTTAAAATAGTTAAAATCAAAGTTTAATAAGTAAATCATTTTTAATATGGGGTTATACATAAGATAAATTCGATTGTAAATATTCATTAGAAAGCTAAAAAGATTTCCTACATGATGGTATTTTATTTGTAATTTTTAGACATCAAATAATTTAATTTATTTATGACACAAATATGATGCAGTAATTATCTTATTAATGAAATATTGACATAATTGATAATATAAATACCAAAATAAATGTAATTTAAGACTTTTTATGAATTACACTAATTTTCTAGGTTACTATGATATATTATTGTTGATTTAATCAACTTGGTTAGAACATATAATTCTGTTATGACTTTCACAAAAATCATATATCAAATAGTGTCAAAATTGACACAAAATAGTTTTTAAATCAAATATTATATTATTAATTGTTATTTTATTCCTAAAAATCTAAGGTTCGGCCAAATGACTTAGATAAGGATATATATATTAATAATAAACAATTTGGGGTTATTTTAGCATGTTATAGTAAGTGTATTAACCATATAGTGAAAGAAAACAAAAAGACACGGTAAAAGTTAAATTAATTAACTTAGAGTTAAATCTAATTGATAAGGTTAAAATAATACCCTAAACTTGTCTAAATCCTATTGGTTGATAGGATTTCGACCCATCCCCACTTTAGCTTCGAAATAAGACCCTTTGGAACCATTATAAACCGATTTTGACTTTAATATAAAATAATATTTTGAGATATTCCTAAGGTGCCCCTCTCCTCCCTTATAAAAGGGCACCTCCTCCCCCTCCTCCTCACACCAAATTGAGCACTCAAGCTCGGCCAACCCCTGCCATTTTCTCCTCTCCACTTCCCTAGAATAGTCCTAGAGGTCCTGGTCTTCTCCAAAGACCACTCTTAGTTCCTTAAGTGGAGGATTCAAAGAGGCGTTCCAAAGAAGAGGTAATATCCATTACCGATCTTTTCAATTTCTTTCTTCTTCAACTTCTTCTTCTTTAGTTGTTTCATGATAAAGTAATAACATCAGTATTACTTACATACTGATATGTTATTATAAATATGAAACAACCCTAATTCACCTTCTATCCATCCTACGGAAAAATGAAATCATCGCGCGTGCGTACGAACGGAATACCGTCTCCACGCCGTGGTGTAATCTATTTTCCACCATCACCTTAAAAGGATGGGTATAATGGTGTAATGAGTAACTATATATGATTATTATTAAGTAATATTGATACTGAAATAATATATATATATACTCCAATACAATTCCACGATCATAGGAACGATATTATCACTCGTGCGTACGTACGGAATACCGTCTCCACGATGTGATGCGATTCGTTCTACATGATCTTCATTTCATAATGATTATATAAATGAATTGAATGAATGAATATGGTATATACTACACTAATACCATTCTGGAAATGAATTATCTATAACCTAAAGATAAGAATAAGAATTTATTCAACAAAACACGCATAAGAACAAAAAGTTATAAAGACCCGAGTAACAAGTAACAATGAAATATTACTAACAAGAAGTTAATAATATGACCATATATGATCTCATATCAATATGTATGATTCTGGAATAAGTAAATAACATTATTTAAACCATTATACAGGAGCTTCGGACACGAACAAAGCAAATTGGACCTAAGGTAAGGGAAATATCACAATCTCATTTTTATCCGAGATTGTTTATTCGTAAGTATTTACTGGGGTGTATTTTATCATCCACATCCATGTTCCCTCAATATGTAATATTGTTTCCATCCACTTGCAATAGTTTAAATCCAATTTTACCCTTAGGTGAGTTTTTAGTAAAGAATATGAAAGGAATCTTTTGTCGTTTTTCCGTACGAGGTACTTTTTGACTTTTCTGACAAAAGTACGAAGAATGTTTTTTTTAACTTATATGGCACAAACGGATTTCTACTGTTTTATAAAGCCTTATTTTTATGAAGCTTCCTCTAAAAGAATTCATGAATATTTTCAATAAAATCTCTTTCTTTTAAAATTGCATGATGTTTTGTAAAAAGAAATTGATTTTGAAGAAGAAAGGATATTTTCCTCAAGAATTCAATTCAAGTGTTTTATCAAAATTATTTTCCATCTAAGTTAATAAAGGGTTCTGTTTCTATCCATATTTTTACATTGATTTGACTATGTTGTGATGGAATTATGTTTATGAATTACTTTATCTTATATGAATGGTTTTATGATGTCATGTTGTTTAAGAATCCCATTTTTATTACATGGGTTATGCAATGATGTATGATTTATGATTTTGTGGCACACATAAGAAAGGATTCATTATAAGATGGGTGGGACCTATATCTCCCTCCAATGCATTGGGTAAAGATTTTATATCTCATGAGATAGACATGGCTGGAACAGAAGGTTATTTCGGTTCAGTGATACAGGACTGAAACGAGGAGTGAACTCGGTTCAGAAAGGGACTTTGTCCACTAAGATAGTCTTGGCAATGAGTCATGACTAACAAGAAATGATTTCCGTGATTATGTGTGCATGCCACAAAGTTTCAAGTTTTATGTTATGATTATGGGGATCTCATTTTCACTTCTATGATTTATTCCATGTTAAGATATTATGATCTCTTTTGCAGGTTTTGATTTTCAAAAGGATATGATATGATTTTTATTTCCTTTATTTTCCCTTGCTGAGCATTTGAGCTCACCCTTTTATGTTTTCTTTTCCCCAGGTCAGGAAGATGGATATTAAGTAGAATATGCTAAAAGGGACCCTAGATATGATGAAATAAATGGGAGACACTGTAGAAGATTTATGAACCAGTTTTTTATGTTTCCCAGTTTCTAAAGACACTATACCTATACGGTCCTTTGTGGTTTTGTCATATGTTGTAATAAGTGTGCTTCAATTTTGAAGTAGTAACAATGTATGTAAAGTACGGGTCGTTATAGTTGGTATCAGAGGAAAGGTATAGTCAACCTTTGGAAACTAGGATGTGAAAACCTTAGTAAGAACCCTAAGGATAAGTCTAAGCATAGTACACAATCTTAGTGTTTTAGAAATGGCCTTGAAAACCTAGGATAAGACCATAAGCATGAAAATTTTATTCTTGAATTATGTGGTTTCCTATTATAATTAGTATTGCTCACACTATTCTTCTTGGTTTTAGTCAATGGCTGGAACCCGAAGGAACCGTGTTAATGCGGAATGCGATGGGCAATGCAATGATTGTCCCCCCGAGCAACCAAACGATATGGGAACTGGAATGCAAAATCTTGTAGCCATGCTCACACAACTTTCTCAAGCTATGAATCATGCAGGATTTCCAAACGAGCAAAGGAGGGAGAAACATTCTGTTGAATCCTTCATGAGGCAGCGTCCACCTTCTTTCAGCGGGTCTACTGATCCATTAGTTGCTGAACAATGGATTAGTACTACTGAAAAGATATTTTCAGTTCTTCAATGTTCTGAACATGATAAAGTCATCCTAGCAGTGTATCGTTTGGAAGGAGATGCTGATCAATGGTGGAATCTTGTTAAGAATACGAGGCAAAGGGATGAAATTGAGTCTATGGAATGGGACGAGTTCAAGAACTTATTTTTCAATAATTACTTCCCTCGTATTCTCCGAACAAAGATGGAGAAAGAGTTTCTTGAACTGAAGCAAAGGGATGATGAATCTGTTAGTACCTATGAAGCAAATTTTACAAGACTTGCAAGGTACGCTTCTGGTATTATTATCCAACCTGAGAGTAAGATCGATCGATTCTTTAGTGGCTTAAAACCAAGTCTTCGAAGGGCGTTAGCCATAAGGGACTTCAATAGCTACGAGGAAATAGTTCGATGTGCTCTCAAAGTCGAGATGGAGATTGGAGTAACCCATCAGTCACATGGGTTTGATAAAAAGAGGAAGATGGAATTCAAAGAAAAATCTAAAGAGCACACGGAAAAGAAGATGAACTTTCCCTTATGCTCAAAGTGTGGAAAGAAACATGGAGGGAGTTGTCTTAAAGGGACAAGTAAATGTTTTAAATGTGGAAAGGAAGGTCATCGGGCATTTGAATGCCGTGATAATGGGAAGAAGATGTCTAATGACGCAAACAAAGGAAGGGATACACAGAATGAACCTACTACACTTCAATGTTTCAAGTGCAAGGAGATGGGGCATTATGCCAATCAATGCCTAAATCCAAGGGTTGATGATGATGGTCGACGTCAACAAACTCTTAAGGCTAAAGACAAAGGAAAGTCACATGCAATTTCTATCAGCGATGTGGAGTACGATAACGATGTGGTGAAAGGTACACTTACCATCCACTCTAAAGTAGCAAATGTTTTATTTGATTCTGGATCCACCCACTCTTTTATTTCTGAAGACTTTTCTAAGGGTATCACCGTATTACCTCAACAATTAGATGTTGAGTTAGCTGTGACAACACCTAATGGCACATCAATCACATCAAAAGTTTATAATTCTTCTCCGATCGAAGTTTGTGGGAAAGTGCTTCCTGCAAATCTTGTGATCCTTCCTTTAGTGGAATTTGATGTGATTCTTGGCATGGATTGGCTTTCTCTACATGGAGCTCATATCGATTGCCAAAGAAGGGAAGTCACATTTCATATTCCAGATCAATCTACGATCGTCTATCAATGCAAGGATGAACATAACCTTCCAGTGGAAATTTCTTCCATCTTATGGGTATTGATTCCACTAAATGAAGGTTATTTATCTCAAATGGTTGGTGAGAAACTCACGATTAAGAATATGCCCATTGTACGGGAGTTTGATGATGTCTTTCCGGAGGAATTACCGGGTCTTCCACCAAATCGTGAAGTTGAGTTTTCAATAGAACTCGTACCGGGTGCTTTGCCTATTTCAAAGACACCTTATAGAATGGCCCCAATTGAGTTGCAAGAATCGAAGAAGAAACTCCAAGAGAATCTTGATAAGGGATTCATACGCCCTAGTGCGTCACCTTGGGGAGCACCTGTTCTATTTGTTAAGAAGAAAGATGGATCAATGAGACTTTTCATTGATTATCGAGAACTTAACAAGATCACTATCAAGAACAAATATCCTCTCCCACGCATTGATGACTTATTTGACCAACTACGCGGAGCTCAATACTTTTCCAAGATTGATCTCCGTTCAGGGTATCATCAATTAAGGGTCAAAAGGGAGGATATACCAAAGACGGCTTTCCGTACAAGGTATGGACACTATGAATTTATAGTGATGCCATTTGGTCTTACTAATGCCCCTGCTATCTTCATGGATCTAATGAATAGAGTCTTTAGAGACTATCTTGATCAATTTGTGGTAGTCTTTATAGACGATATTCTTGTCTATTCAAAGAGCAAGGAAGAGCATGAAGATCACTTGAGAATTATATTGAAGACCCTGAGAAAGGAGAAGCTTTATGCCAAATTTACCAAGTGTGAATTTTGGCTTCAAAAAGTTGCATTTTTGGGTCATATAATCTCAAAAGAGGGGATATCTGTGGATCCAGCAAAAACAGAGGTTATCAAAAGATGGTCAAGACCAACAACAGTAACTGAGATCCGAAGTTTTCTTGGTTTGGCTGGATATTATTGACGTTTTGTAAAAGACTTTTCACGATTATCTAATCCAATCACCAAGTTGACTCGGAAGGGAGTTAAGTTTGTCTGGACAGAGGAATGTGAAGAGAATTTCAAGGAGTTGAAAAGAAGGTTATCCAGTGCACCTGTGCTCACACTGCCTTGTAGTGGAGAAAGGTTTGTGATCTACAGTGATGCATCCAAGAAGGGATTGGGGTGTGTTCTTATGCAAAATGATATGGTGATAGCTTATGCCTCACGACAGTTGAAAATCCATGAGCAAAATTACCCAACACATGATTTGGAGTTGGCTGCGGTAATCTTTGCATTAAAGATTTGGAGGCATTACCTTTATGGTGAAAGGTGTGATATTTATACTGATCATAAAAGTTTAAAGTATATTTTCACACAAAAGGAGATGAATATGCGTCAAAGAAGATGGTTGGAGCTGATTAAGGATTATGACTGCTCAATCCATTACCACCCTGGGAAAGCAAACAAGGTGGCAGATGCATTAAGTCGACAAGACCATGCTAGTTTATCCATGATGAGGATCACAAAAGATCCAATATTTATGGATTTACAAAGGATGGATCTTGGAATTATAATGGAAGGGAAAAAATCTTATCTTTCTCAAATGAATGTTCAACCATCTATACATGTGAAGATTAAAGAGGCACAGAAAGAAGATGTCGAGTTACAAAAGAAGGTGAGAAATGTTCCTGAATTCAACCTTGATTGTGATGGGATAATAAAGTTCAGGAATCGGGTTTGCGTTCCTCCCATCCCCGAATTAAAGAATGAGCTGCTGGATGAGGCTCATAGTTCATCATTCTCTATTCATCCTGGAAGCACGAAGATGTATAGGGACCTGAAAGAGTACTTCTGGTGGGATGTCATGAAAAGAGATGTTGCTGAATATGTCTCTCGATGCTTGGTTTGTCAACAAGTTAAAGCTGAGAGACAGAAGTCTAAGGGGATGTTACAACCATTACCCATACCCGAATGGAAATGGGAAAACATCACTATGGACTTTGTCACAGGACTTCCTAAAACATCCAAAGGCAATAATGCTATCTGGGTCATAGTTGATCGTCTTACAAAGTCTGCACACTTCATTCCTATTAGAGAGGATTTCTCTCTAGATCAGCTTGCCAGGATATATGTAAAGGAAGTGGTAAGATTACATGGAGTACCACTTTCTATTATATCTGATCGGGATCCGAGATTTACCTCGAAGTTCTGGCGAAGTCTTCAGCATACTCTGGATACAGAGTTGAGTTTCAGCACTGCTTATCATCCCCAGACAGACGGTCAGTCTGAGAGAACAATTCAAACCCTAGAAGATATGTTGAGAGCTTGCTCTATGGATTTCAAAGGAGGTTGGGATAAACACCTACCTTTGGTGGAATTTTCTTATAATAATAGCTTTCACTCCAGTATTCAGATGGCTCCTTATGAAGCTCTCTATGGAAAGAAATGCAGGACTCCAACTTGCTGGGATGAAGTTGGGGAAAGAAAGCTATTAGGACCTGATCTCGTTGATGAAATGGCAGAAAAGGTTAGATCTATTCAACAACACATAAGAGCAGCTCAGAGTCGACAGAAAAGTTATGCCGACAACCGAAGAAAAGACCTAGAGTTTGAAGTGGGCGATAAAGTGTTCTTACGAATATCTCCCTGGAAGAGGGTTATGAGATTTGGAAAGAAGGGGAAGTTGAGCCCTAGATATATCGGTCCTTTTGAAATACTGGATCGTGTTGGGAAGGTAGCTTACCGATTGGCGCTTCCACCGAATCTCTCTCAAGTTCACGATGTGTTCCATGTATCTCTCCTGAGAAAGTACATACCAGATCCTTCACATGTACTCAGCTCAGAAGTTGTACCGCTGGAGCAAGATCTTTCTTATGAAGAACAGCCGATAGAGATTCTGGATCGTAGTGAAAAAGTCCTACGAAACAAGACCACTCGCTTGGTGAAAGTTTTATGGAGAAACCACCAATTTGAAGAAGCTACATGGGAGCTTGAGGATATGATGAGGGAGAAGTATCCTCATTTGTTTGTTACAAAGTGACGAATTTCGAGGGCGAAATTCTTTTTAAGGGGGGTAGAATATAACACCCAAGACTTTTATGTTATATAAATCATCAAAGGAATCTTTTTCTACACAACACTTGCTTGGCTTGCTTTGCACGCAATCGCGACCTTCCTCGATAGCTTGCGTCGTACGCAATACCGAGTTTCACTAAACAACAATATGCTATTAAAACTAGCCGTTATGAATAGTAATAACCACTTTTTAAAATTTTATAAATTTTATTTTTCAAAATGGACTTCATTTTTGGACTCAGAATATCAAAATTAGCCTAGGGTGAAATTTTGGTTTTTTCTGAAAACTTTCAATTTTTGATGAATAGTGAAACCACTAAGTGGTAGGTTAAAAACTGAATTTTGCATAAAACTTAATTTTACCGCTTCTGTGAATGGAATTTCAAAAATCCGAGAGACACGGTTAATATCAAGGACTAAAATGTGGTTCAATGAGATGAAAATAATTTTTTGGTGAATAGTAACTTTTTACTATTTTTTACCGCGGTTAATAGTAAATAGGGTAACTAAGGGTAAATATGATATTAATATTACCCTAACACATGTCCTAATTCTATTGGACAAGTGTAATTCGACCAAAAACAAACTTAGGAATAAAATATGACCATTTAGGCCCACTTGGATTAGATTAGGACATTTATTATTAATTTATTTAAAGAAGGGTTAAAATAGTTAAAATCAAAGTTTAATAAGTAAATCATTTTTAATATGGGGTTATACATAAGATAAATTAGATTGTAAATATTCATTAGAAAGCTAAAAAGATTTCCTACATGATGGTATTTTATTTGTAATTTTTAGACATCAAATAATTTAATTTATTTATGACACAAAGATGATGCAGTAATTATCTTATTAATGAAATATTGACATAATTGATAATATAAATACCAAAATAAATGTAATTTAAGACTTTTTATGAATTCCACTAATTTTCTAGGTTACTATGATATATTATTGTTGATTTAATCAACTTGGTTCGAACATATAATTCTGTTATGACTTTCACAAAAATCATATATCAAATAGTGTCAAAATTGACACAAAATAGTTTTTAAATAAAATATTATATTATTAATTGTTATTTTATTCCTAAAAATCTAAGGTTCGGCCAAATGACTTAGATAAGGATATATATATAAATAATAAACAATTTGGGGTTATTTTGGCATGTTATAGTAAGTGTATTAACCATATAGTGAAAGAAAACAAAAAGACACGGTAAAAGTTAAATTAATTAACTTAGAGTTAAATCTAATTGATAAGGTTAAAATAATACCCTAAACTTGTCTAAATACTATTGGTTGATAGGATTTCGACCCATCCCCACTTTAGCTTCGAAATAAGACCCTTTGGAACCATTATAAACCGATTTTGACTTTAATATAAAATAATATTTTGAGATATTCCTAAGGTGCCCCTCTCCACCCTTATAAAAGGGCACCTCCTCCCCCTCCTCCTCACACCAAATTGAGCACTCAAGCTCGGCCAAACCCTGCCATTTTCTCCTCTCCACTTCCCTAGAATAGTCCTAGAGGTCCTGGTCTTCTCCAAAGACCACTCTTAGTTCCTTAAGTGGAGGATTCAAAGAGGCGTTCCAAAGAAGAGGTAATATCCATTACCGATCTTTTCAATTTCTTTCTTCTTCAACTTCTTCTTCTTTATTTGTTTCATGATAAAGTAATAACATCAGTATTACTTACATACTGATATGTTATTATAAATATGAAACAACCCCAATTCACCTTCTATCCATCCTACGGAAAAATGAAATCATCGCGCGTGCGTACGAACGGAATACCGTCTCCACGCCGTGGTGTAATCTATTTTCCACCATCACCTTAAAAGGATGGGTATAATGGTGTAATGAGTAACTATATATGATTATTATTAAGTAATATTGATACTGAAATAATATATATATATACTCCAATACAATTCCACGATCATAGGAACGATATCATCACTCGTGCGTACGTACGGAATACCGTCTCCACGATGTGATGCGATTCGTTCTACATGATCTTCATTTCATAATGATTATATAAATGAATTGAATGAATTAATATGGTATATACTACACTAATACCATTCTGGAAATGAATTATCTATAAACTAAAGATAAGAATAAGAATTTATTCAACAAAACACGCATAAGAACAAAAAGTTATAAAGACCCGAGTAACAAGTAACAATGAAATATTACTAACAAGAAGTTAATAATATGACCATATATAATCTCATATCAATATGTATGATTCTGTAATAAGTCAATAACATTATTTAAACCATTATACAGGAGCTTCGGACACGAACAAAGCAAATTGGACCTAAGGTAAGGGAAATATCACAATCTCATTTTTATCCGAGATTGTTTATTCGTAAGTATTTACTGGGGTGTATTTTATCATCCACATCCATGTTCCCTCAATATGTAATATTGTTTCCATCCACTTGCAATAGTTTAAATCCAATTTTACCCTTAGGTGAGTTTTTAGTAAAGAATATGAAAGGAATCTTTTGTCGTTTTTCCGTACGAGGTACTTTTTGACTTTTCCGACAAAAGTACGAAGAATGTTTTTTTTAACTTATACGGCACAAACGGATTTCTACTGTTTTATAAAGCCTTATTTTTATGAAGCTTACTCTAAAAGAATTCATGAATATTTTCAATAAAATCTATTTCTTTTAAAATTGCATGATGTTTTGTAAAAAGAAATTGATTTTGAAGAAGAAAGGATATTTTCCTCAAGAATTCAATTCAAGTGTTTTATCAAAATTATTTTCCATATAAGTTAATAAAGGGTTCTGTTTCTATCCATATTTTTACATTGATTTGACTATGTTGTGATGGAATTATGTTTATGAATTACTTTATCTTATATGAATGGTTTTATGATGTCATGTTGTTTAAGAATCCCATTTTTATTACATGGGTTATGCAATGATGTATGATTTATGATTTTGTGGCACACATAAGAAAGGATTCATTATAAGATGGGTGGGACCTATATCTCCCTCCAATGCATTGGGTAAAGATTTTATATCTCATGAGATAGACATGGCTGGAACGGAAGGTTATTTCGGTTCAGTGATACAGGACTGAAACGAGGAGTGAACTCGGTTCAGAAAGGGACTTTGTCCACTAAGATAGTCTTGGCAATGAGTCATGACTAACAAGAAATGATTTCCATGATTATGTGTGCATGCCAAAAAGTTTCAAGTTTTATGTTATGATTATGGGGATCTCATTTTCACTTCTATGATTTATTCCATGTTAAGATATTATGATCTCTTTTGTAGGTTTTGATTTTCAAAAGGATATGATATGATTTTTATTTCCTTTATTTGCCCTTGCTGAGCATTTGAGCTCACCCTTTTATGTTTTCTTTTCCCCAGGTCAGGAAGATGGATATTAAGTAGAATATGCTAAAAGGGACCCTAGATATGATGAAATAAATGGGAGACACTGTAGAAGATTTATGAACCAGTTGTTTATGTTTCCCAGTTTCTAAAGACACTATACCTATACGGTCCTTTGTGGTTTTGTCATATGATGTAATAAGTGTGCTTCAATTTTGAAGTAGTAACAATGTATGTAAAGTACGGGTCGTTATAGCATGCCTCCAGTTGATGGTTTTCACTCCTTCACTTTTATAGTGATTTAGGGAGCCACAAAATAGGGATACCAAATATGAGACCCTACGTGATCAATTTTCCATAGGTCATTCCCCTAGTAGATATTCTAAAGGTAGGGTTCACGTTGTTCTTTTTAAATGGTGCACAGTTGTACCAGTGGTTTTTTGGTTGGACATTTTGAGGGAGTTACATACATCAACTTTGGCGGTACATCTAGGTGTGGTGAAGATGTAATAGGACCTCAAATGTCAATTTTAGTGTCTACAGTTGATTAAGGGTGTTGTGGAGTTTGTTTCTCAATGCCTCACTTATCAACAGGTGATGGATAAACACTAGGTTCTAGTTGCCTTGACTCAACCACTTGAGGTGATGGAATGGATGTGGGATCAGATATCGACGGAATTCATGATAGTTTTACCACATACATCCATGGGACATGATACCATTTGGGTGATTGGTGATCAAATCACCATATCGGCCCACTTCTTAGGTATTTAAGAATAGAGTTCTGTAGAAATTTTGGGACACCTCCATGTGTAGGAGATAGTATGACTCCATTGAGTTCTATCAATGATAGTCTCATATATAGATGTCCATATTGAGCAGACCATTCAGGTTCGATAGGACATGTTGCAGGTTTTCATGTTAGATTTTAGACAAGTTTGGGAGTATCACCTACAATTGGTAGTGTTTTCATAAAACAACAGCTATCAATCCACCATTGGTATGGTACCATTCAAGGCCTTGTACGAGCGACCCCATAGGTCACCAATTTTTTGGAAAGACCTAGGAGATTCAGCACTAATGGGAATGGAGTTGGTGAAGGTGACTAAGAAGATGGTTCAAGTCATACAAGAGTGGATGAAGATTGCATAGAGGTTTCATATGTCTTATGATAACAGATGATGGAGGCCTTCAGATTTCAAGGAAGGAGACAACATGTTCCTTTGGGACACACTTAAACATGAATTATAGTGATTTGGCCAGGGCAGCAAGCTATCTATGAGGTTCAACGGACCTTTCCTCATAGTACATATAGTTGGTGAGGAGGAATACCACTTGGCTCTACCTGTATAGCTATAATGAGTACATGAAATATTCCACCTGTCCCAACTAAGGAGGTACATGCTTGACCCATCACACATCATTGACTGGGCCGAGATTGACATCGAGGAAGGAGAGACTTTTATGGAGTACCCGGTAGAGATCAGGGATTGGTAGAAGATGATCTTTTATGGGTGTTTGATTCCTTTGGAGTGTGTTTGGTGGCAGCACGAGAATCTCTAGGAGAGAACATGGGAGTGGGAGGATCATATTCATAACCATTACCCTCATTTTTTTTGCATATCCTTTTTTTGTCTTTCAGGGACATAAATCCCTAAGGTGGGGAGAATAAAATGGCTAATATTTATCCTAATTTCATTTTTAGAAAATATTTGGTAATATTAGAAGACCAGGTGATGAGAAAGTGTGATATTCTGAGGCACGTTGTACCTGGAACAATTCGTTGAGAATGTTATGTTTCTAATAGCACAGACGTACAACTCTCTTGAAAAAGTTTAATAACATTTAAATGGTTTCCCAAGTTAGAAATATAATGGCTCTATTGATCTCCAAATGGTGTCTTTACCCTAGGGATGTCCTAACTTTGATCATTGCGGGTCATCTGAGGAAGAAGTTACCAAGGATGTAACCTTAAATAAAATAATTTAAAAAAAATATTTTATTTTAAAATCCTAATAACTCATAAACAATGACTCATATTTCAAATATGAGACCACCATTGAGTATTTAATGTGGGATCTTTCCTATTTGTGGTCTAAAATTGGCCGCTGTGGGTCGGTTATTGAAAATAGTATTAGGATGTTTTAATGAATAAAAATAATTGTGGGTCTATTTTATGTTAACGTTATTTTGACACAGTGATGCTATTTATTTTAAAAGAAGATCTAGGTAGGGACCCACGGTTTGTCTCATAACATTATAAATTCCTTTGAGGCTCTAGAGAGAATCCTTAGGGAATTCACTTCGTAGAGGTGACAAACACCGAGATCGAAGATCGTTCATGAAGGATCACTAACGATAATTAATCCTCAATAATGAACGATCCATATCCTAATAGGGAATTTTATTTATGGTTTATTTTACCCATTCATTACTTCAATGATGAACATGTGTCAATCCAAAAATAGGTTGATCTGTAGTTGGATCGTTGTTGTGGGATGGGTTATTATTTTAGGATTATCGGGAGATTAGTTTTTCCTCTTCGTTTAACCTTCAAATGAGAATGAATAAATGGTGAAATGAACAAAGGATAAGTTTCATTCTTCTGAAATTCTTGGAATTATTTTACATTGGATCCTCATGAACTTTTCTTTACTTTCTGGGGAGGCTCTGAACATGATCGGACCCTATGATTGGAGGCATGGAAAAATAGAGTCCAAATCAGTGTACATCGGGACCCGATGATCACAAAGGTGCTTCCATTTCAGATTTTTTAGCATTAGAAGAAGAATAGAGGATCATAGAATTAGGGGGAGGTGACCTATGGTAGTCGTGTGTGAGCTAGTGGAGCCGATAGGATCATACACCGCAAGACACGACGAGACACCTTGTGGGATATAGTGGCAGTCACCATGGGTAACCATGTGAGTGGACAAACCCTGCAATGGGAAGAGTTGAGAAAGTGGGTCCGAACGGGCCAGATATGTGGTTTAGGCCCAGCTAGAGAAGGCTGGTGCTATACAAATTGGGTTATCCCCAATGTGCATATTCAATCTGAATGATTGGGTAGGACCTAGGGCGGCCGGATCGGGCCACAATCGACTATGGCGATCGACCGTGAGCCATGATTGACTGACCTATCATGTGGCAGTGGAATCTAGGAATGCATCAGACCACCATGGAAGCTCGATATTTTATGGGATGGTCAACCATGGTGTTAAACCCTCACGGTTTCTCCACAACCCAATGAAACCCCTTCTGAAATTTTTAAATGGCCATAACTTTCAAACCAAACATCTGTTTGATGATCCTATGCGGTGTTGGGACCCTTACGATGAGTTTTTTAATTCCAGATATCCTATGTGGGTTTTTGTGGGAGTGTTTATATGACCTAATGTCTTGAGAAGTGAGTTCTCATGGAATTATAATGATTCAAGGAAACTTTTTTATTGCTAGATGTGACCTATAGACAATGTGTCTTATGGAGACTATGTGTCTTATAGAGACTATGTTTCTTATGGAGACTTTGTGTATTATGGATAATATGTGTCTTATGAAGATTATGTATCTTATAGAGAATTTGTGTCCTATTGAGACTATGTGTTTTATTATATTAATTATATCTTAATGTTATTGATATATTTGTTGTAGAAAAATATCTCTCTAAAGCTGACTATGCATTCCTTTTTGGTATTCCATATGGTATTTCCATTATTGTATTCTGTTGTGGTATTCCCTCATGGTATTTTATTTTTGGTATTACTTGGTGGTATTCCTTCATGGTATTTCCTTCGTGGTATTCCTTTATGAAATTTCCATTATGGTATTTATTTGTGGTATTCCATCATGGTATTTACTTTTTGGTATTTTCTTTGGGGTTTTCTATTTAGGTTTTGGGACACCCTACTGAGAATTGTTTTACTCACCCCTTCATGGGATTTTCATGCATGTGTTTTTTCTTGTTCAGATGATTGACAATTTGATAGAGTTCAATCCAGACCCGGACCAGATGCTGCCTTACGAGACCAAACAGGCCGAGGTGTGTTCCTGATGATTTTTTGACGACGGTCCCAGTACCTCTTACTTGATAAGTTGGACCTATGGCTGGAGATTGTGTTCTTTTAGTGGACTTGTTTTGCCACTATTAACATTCCAGTACTTTCACTATCGTACTCGTGTTATGAGAGAAAGTGGTTTGCATGCATTTTTTACTTAGCGGTTTTACCTTTAAGAATTTGTTTCTTGGAGATGTGTGTGTGCATACATGTACTTATGAAAATGCCTCACATTTGTGGGATATTCCTACTCAGAGCTAGTCACCAGCCCCCAGTTGATTGGGTGATGTCTTTGGGTAGTCAAAGCACGGGCTCCTCTAGGAAGGGTCATGACAAAACATGATCTTATAAACCAATTATAATATATGGAACTCTTAATTTAACATCACATGAAAAAATATATAATCTACAATGTTATCTAAACCTTTTCTATGATACCTACTATAACAGCCCCAAACCCACACACCCAGATTTGGTGCTTAAATAAAATATTTAAATTTCTATCTTTGATAACAATAAATGTGTCCCAAATTGAATGCTCCAAATAATATAATAAAAAACTTAGACTGTGGATCTCCTATAGACTAAAGGACCATTTAGTTTTAGAGTATTAGATAATTATGACAAACCATTATATAAAAATGTGGATATATAAAAAATGGTTCATAAAAATATACATATTCTTCCACTAAGATCTTTATATCTTTCAACCTTCTTAAGAATAGAATACTTAAAACCATTCTTCATAACATAGAAAAAATGAACAAAATAAAGTTTAGCTAAAATTATTTATAATGTTAAACAAAATAATTAACAATTGAATGTCATCATTGAGCATAAGATGATAATATTGGTATGATGACATATTAAAAGCTTATGAGAATAACGTAAGAGAATTCATACCAATCAAAACATGGATCATAAAACATGAAAAATATAATAAATCATTAACATAAAACAAGAATCGTATTATTTAACAATCACGATCCATGTGAAAACTATATGTATGAAAATGATCCATTAGAACTTGATGTAAGCATAATGATACTATCTTGGAAACTTTGAAAAACATTTTTATATCACTCTCAGAATAACTCTTACCAGTAGAATAACCTGACGAGTAAATTATTGTATTCTCTTAGGAGAAGACTATAACTTGTTAACTCTATCCCTTTACCTAAATCGTGGGGAGAGCTATATCGATCTTACCCATCACCATGAGCTATATAATGCTCACCCATAATCATAAATGACGTCTAATAATAATAATACAACCTTAAAACATGAATGATTTCAATTTTCAATACAACAATAACCATTTTTCTTTTATAGCATGATTGAAATGTTGAAAAAAATAGGTACCATGAGAATCACTGTGAAACAATAATAATCCATCTAGATAAATAATAATGGTGGTATAATAAAAATATATCCTCATTATATAATAATTAATATCATGTTTTTTTTTCATTTTTTAATATAAATATCATTAAAAGATCATTAAAAACATTTTCGGCAAAATACCCTTTAAACTATGAATAATTTTTTTTTTAAAAAAAAAATTTAAAAAAAATTTCCTTGAAATTGAATATAGAAAATTATAATTTATTATTCAAAGAATATAATTTTTATGATGATGGGAAAATACATTTATGTCTTAAATTTTAAAAACAATATTTTAAAAAAAATTAAAGAGAGTCAAAAGTAACCCATGTAAAAAATTAATAAATTTTCTTTTAAAACTAATTTAATGAAGGTAAAATATCATCAAAAATAAATTTAGAGAATAATTTATTTTTATAAAATAAAATTCCTTAAAATGTTTTAAAAATATGGATATGGAAGAGAAATATTTCCAATAAAAAACATACAAGATCAGTATCATTAATAACTAAATATAATGTTTCTTTAATCAATAAGGGAAGAAATGGAAACAAAAACATTAGACCACGTTTAATAATAATAATAATATTGTAAATTTGGTTTAATATTATATGATAATATGGTTTCCCCAAAGAAACCTTGAACATAAAATAAACATTAAAAGGAGATAAATTGTAATAAAATCATTTACTTTTTTGGTAAATGTCAAAATGAAAGTAATTGAATGTGGGATTATGATATGGATCTATAATTTCCATTAATTTCATGATTTAATATTTTGAAATTTATTAATGATGAAATATGTACACTATATAAGGAATCATGGTTCATGACATTAAATGTAACGCCCCGAACCTAGTTACCTGGAGTCGGTGCCTTATTTTAATATATTGGCATGATTACAAGGAATCAAGTCCCGAAGGACCGACCAGTTTAGCAGTCTTGGAAAATAGATTACATACATTAACATTACATTACAATTTCAAACATAAAACACCGCATAAATAGTTCTTTGCGAACTCCATTATTCCCTTTAGCTTAACCCTAGATATCAATCATAATACACTTCTTGGAATCCTGGGAAAAATAAAACATAGAAAGGGGTGAGCTCAAACACTCAGTAAGGGTAAGCAACACAGTGGAAAATGACATAAATATTAAGCATGGTGAATAATTGAAACCACATGACTTTACCAATAATAAACATGAATACTTATATGGCAAGAATATGAGTTGAGTCAATAATGCCATAATAAAACATAATCATGGGTATTCTACTAGTCGAATAACCACATGAACCATCAATATTATTTCCATAATGAGGGAATGTATAATTCCAGACATTCTAAAACATTTTGTCAAGGTCTCGGCCAAGACGTCTAAAAATTATTAAGCCCTCGGCCAAAACCATATATCAAAATGGGAAAGGGCCTCGACCAATTCCATGTCTAGTTGTCTCATGAGACCTATCGATGCATAGAAGAGCTATAGAGGGCTCCACCAGTCACTTACTATGTCCAATACATTCCTCATATGAAAAGGGTGAAACTTAACATAAACATTCGTATAAGAACTAGGGTACGAAATGTCAATACTTTAACCATAAACCATGAATGGTATAAAAATAACACATCCACAGTCAAACATACCACAAAACCTTCAATACAATATGGAAGTTTTGTATCATAATAAATCAACTTCAAAACAAGTTTAAAATCCATTAAAGGATTTGAAATAGATGGAAATGATTTGTAAAACTCTTTGATAAAAATACCCCTTTTCATGAAAACATTTAAAATTCCCACAATTTGGAAAAGAACTCAATTAAAGACATTTTTGAATCAAAGTGTCCCATACAACTTTGAAACTTTTGAAAGGAATTAACATTTTAAAAACATTCATGTCCATATAAATAAATCTTTAAAAACCATTTTGAAGACATGGACATTAATGAGAATGATTTAGAAGAATTTTTTTTTAAAACATTTGAAATTATGTTTTAGTAAAAATTCCCTTAGATGAATTACTTATAAAACTATTTCATAAAACATGGAAATGGATAATAAATATGTCCCAGTATATACTTACGTAAAAACAACCTCGGATAATAAAGAGATTGTGAAATTAACCCTTACCAATTTGGTAACATACGAAACATACACCCCATGAAAGAGGTAACATATAATTAATATGTAAATACACATAAATTAAAGTGTATTACAAAAATAATACAATCATTGGAATACATACACCACACAAAAGGTAAAAGTGGCAATATGGAATGAATCTCACGAGAATAAGGAGTGAGATGAAAACCCCATACCTTGTACTTTTCCTTTGTAGAGGGTAGGGTAATCTCTTGTATAACGGTTAAATGATTGTTATTAAATTATAAAAGAATAATATACATTAATATTATATCATTTATGAACTTTTAACATTTCTTTGTTAATAATATCTTAGTATTATCATCGTTTCCGATGTTAACTTACTCATTTTATTTTATATATTTTGTTACATAAGCTGTGTTTGTTATGGATAGGTTGTATCTTATTCACATCCAGAATTATATAAAGTCTTTAAACATTACTTTTAATTATCAAATGATAATTATTCATGAATTGATATTATGAGGAAATGAATCTCATCGCTTTCGTGGAGACGGTAATCCGTACGTACGCACGAACGCTACTTCCATTTCATTTTTCATTTTAAAAGTAATCAAAACCAAATGATACATAGGTATATTATTATTCTATTATAATATAATATCTTATATGTGTTACTTATTTTCATTAAAACCATCCTTTATACGTTCCATGTATGGTATGAACGAGTCATATCACTTTGAGGAGGCGGTAGTCCACATTTCCTCAAATGAAATTATCGTATATATATACAACATGAAACGAATAATGGTATGATATAAAATGGAATTACATAATATTATATATAAAATAAATATCATTAATATCATATTTAATTATAGTTCCATCATAATGGCCTCTATGAGAGGTGGTAGGAGATAATTTAACAATCATCGCTTCGTGAGGCGTTTGGTTGCCATCCACAGAAACATTATGTTATTCACCCATTAGATGGAGGTGTATGAATGTGTAGATCTAATACTTCTAATAAAAATATCCTAGTATATTTAGGATTCTTTTTTTTACAAAATAAAATAATAAGAAGAGTTTAGGGGTTGGGGAAGTAAAATAAATGAAAAGAAGCTAAGAGAAATCGTTACCTTTAATTTGGGTAACTCTCTTTGGTTTGAACCAAAAAGGACTCTTGAAGTGCCTTATGCCTAAGTTAAGGCTTATAATAGGAGTAAAGGTATGTAGGGAGATTAATTGGGCAGAGTTCGGATGAGCCAAAAGGCTTGAGAGGTGTGAGGAATTGTTTAGAAGTGGTATCCTTTTATAAGGGGGAGGAGGGGCTCTTTAGAAAAAACTTAAAGTATTATTTTATAATAAATTCCTATTCGGTTTCTAATGGTTCCAAAGTGGATTATTCAAAGACTAAAGTGGGGATGGGTCTAAATCATTACAACCAATATATTTTAGATAGGTTTGGGTCATTATATTAACCTTATCTTTTAGTTTTAACTCTTGGTTAATTAGTTTGACACTTACCATGTCACTTTGTATTTTTATATTATATGGTTAATAAACTTACTATAAACTTCCAATAGACCCCCAAGTGGTCCATTAATGATGCACCTATCATCATATAAGTCCTTTGGCCGAACCTTATATTTTTAGGAATATAATATCAATTAATCATATAATATATGTTTTAAATATTAATTTATGTAAATTTTGACACTATTTGGTATTTTCTTTTTGTGAAAGTCATCACAACTTGATTACTTCGAAAAAGATACATTGAATCAGATGTAACATGTCATAGTCACCTATAAAATTCTTTCATGTCCTAAAAACTTTGAAATTATATTTATTTTGATATTTATATTACCATTTATTTGATTCTTTCATTAATAAGGTAATTACTTCATCATCATTGTGTCATAAATAAATTTAATTATTTAATGTCAAAAAATTATAATTAAAATACTATTATGTAGGAAATATTTTTATCTTTCTAATGAATATTTAAAATCTAATTTATCTTATGTATAACCCTATATTAAAAATTATTTAGTTATTAAACTTTGATTTTAACTCTTTTAACTCTTCTTTGAATTAAAAAATAATAAATGTCCTAATCTAATCCAAGTAGACCTAAAGGGTCATAATTTATTCCTATTGTTGTTTTTGGTCGAATTAAACTTATACAATAGAATTATGACATGTGTTAGGGTAATAATAATATCATTTTTACCCGTAATTACCCTATTTACTTTTTATCGTGGTAAATAAAAGTAAAATGTTAATATTCACAAAAAAATATATTTAACTTATTCAACCACATTTTACTCCTTGATATTAACCATGTCTCTCAAATTTTAGAAATTCCACTCACAGAAGTGGTAAAATTAAGTTTTATGTGAATTTACAAATTCTCCTAGGAGGTGGGTAAAAGACGGTGAAAAAGTTCAATAAATTTTTATATATCTAAAATTATTATAAAATCCCTCCCATGAATTGCATTAAATTTATATAGGTGTTATGTATCTATTTTGACCTAAAATAAATTTAAATAATATAAATTATTATTTAAAAAAAAGCCCGTTTTAAACAGTAACTCAGTGTTTTTCACTATTCATCAAAAATTGAAAGTTTCCAGAAAAATACAAATAATTTACCCTAAGCTAATTTTAATATTATGAATTAAATAATAATGTCTATTTTACCAAATTCAAAACATATAAGTTTCATTTATTAATTTAAAATTAATTCCCGCTGTTAAAACAAAATGCGTGTTTTTAAGAAACAATAACTATCAAAAGATTGACACTTGTTTATGTCCGGTTTAAATGTGAAATTATGTCCAATGTCCAAAATTGGATTAAATGGTAAAATTATATTCTAAATATAATTTATAACCACTCAATTTCATTATTTATCACTATTAATTATTTCGATTAAAAAAGTTGTTTTTAATTAAAATTTAGTAATTTTCACTATTCATCAAAATATGAAAGTTATCCGAAAAGTACCAAAATTTCACCCTTGGCTAATTTTGATATTAAAAATCCAAAAAATTAAGTCCATTTTGAGAGATAAAATTTATAAAATTTCAAAAAGTTGGTATTACTATTCATAACGGCTACTTTGATTGGTCAAGGTGTGTGTTAGAACTCGAAGTTGCATACAACACACGCTACTGTATTATTCAAAAAAAAAAGAATACCGTAGAAGATTGGGGTGGTAAATTCTCCCCTCCTTCAATAAATTGCGTCCTCGCAATTTATACTCAGTATTGGAAACTTGGGGTTGACAATTCAAAATATCTTAGTTGAAATCCCACATCGAAAAATGGATTAATGAGGCCTCTATTGAAAATAAAGAGTGGTAAGTTTGAAGGTTACCAAAAATAACACATACTAGGGTTCCATGTAGGAAAATATGGATATGGAAGAGAAATATAACCATCAATATCTGATGGAGAGTGGTAGAGAACATGGCTATGAAAGGGCCAACAATCACAAAGCCATAAATTTGTGACGATCTAAGGTATTATCTAGGAAAACGTTTTTTTAAGTTTCTTTTCTTAATGTTGAGGAATTTATTTATGATATTGGATAAAATTAGAAGGAGATATACTTACTTTATAATTAGAGTTTTATCCATTAATAAATTTCTACCACAAACTCATCTTTCACTCCAAAACATAATACAACTCAAAAATACTCTATTTATCCTAATCGTATAGGGTTCCAAATATAATGAATTTATAATTCATATATCAGACCTTTTAAAAATAGAAACTACACTATACAATCCAGGGACATCACGTAGTCCAGTGGTAGGCGATAAATCCCAATCGCACTATGGTTGTGGGTTCAATTCCCGCAACTTTGTCCGATGCGACGGGTTGTCACACGGTCTGTGTGTTGTGATTTTATAAAAATCCAAAAACAACCTTTCAAACTTAATCCATTCCAACCTTTAGACTTATCCAAAATACTACTATCCAAACTCATAGTCCAAAATTTATAAGGAAGTTAAACATAATGAAGATCCTTTTATCCATGTAATAACATGTAAACACCTTCGTCACGTATTATTTTAAAACATGGTAACATCCTGAATTACCATAAAACCTTATTGATTACATTCATGCTCTCTTATTCTTTATAGAATACTGTATATACTCCTTATATCCAAAAAATTTTATAAACTCCAACAATGAAAAATCATTAATCAGTTTCAAGGTAGTCAAGAATATCCAATATAATTTATTCAAATCAACCATCTCTTATACCAAAAACACTACCTCATTATCGGGACCATATTAAGGACCACCTTTCCTTCATCCATGTATTTTAAAAAAAAGTGTAGATTACTATTATGTCACTTTTCTTAGAACAATATAATCTCTAATCCTCAAAAAAATAGTACTGCAGTACAATCCTTATTTATCTCCATAATTCATGTAATCAGTATACTCTTGATACAACACCCAAATAAAATAATTATATAATAAAAACATAAGAACACTAGTCATTCCTCTTCATCTGAGGTAGTATCATAACTTGATTATTATCCAATAGCATCAGTTGGTTCATACTCTGATGATTTGGACATTGGTTTGCGTAGTGTCCCAACTCCTTGCAGATGAAGTATTGTACATTTGAAAACTTTTTCTTACCCTTGCAATCACGTACTTGGTGTCCTTTTTCTCCACACTTATAAAAAACTCTCATTCCCTTCAAGCATTTTCCAAGGTGATTCTTTCCACAGTTATCAAATATAGAAAAATCCTTCTTTACCTTCTTCCATTTATCTTTCATTCTCTCTACCATCCTTTCCTTCTCTGGCTTCCCTTCAAATCCATAGGACTCTGAGAATTCATTACTTATCATATCAACATGTGATATTATTTCTTCATATGATGATAATACGTGGGAGACTATTTCGTTTCTAAATTTTGTCTTAGGACCGTGAAAGATATGATCTTTGTTACACTTTGGATCAAGCGTATTGCTGGAGTTCTCATTCATTCTATTGGGTGCCATTTCTAAACAATGGAATACACTAGATTAGTTTATGAATAACAATACCTAATCCCAAAATTGTAAAAAACACTTAACATAAATTAAATAGTTTATGGATATAATCCATAATCATAAAAATGTCTCCTTTGAGGAATCATATACTCATAAACCCTTCATAATGGTTTGTAAAGAAAATGAGAATTATCCTAAGCATATCCCCCAAGAGTGTCGTAACCAAGAGTGCATCAAGGCCCATTGTCATGCACCAGTTCCCATTCGAGTCTAGCTCAAAGCGGTGTTTTCAGGTTTTACCCCTAGGTACGTCTGTGCCAGAGCCACCTCTACCTGCTCGTATCTAGACAGGGATGTATTGCTCAGAAAACTCACAAAATCTCTACAATATCAAAATTCTAGTAAGTTCTTCTATACTAATCATCAAATTCTATCTTAGGTCTACATGCTCTAATTAGAGTTTATTTAAACCTAGCTTCCAAGGTTATTGCAAAACTTCCTTTGATACCTACTGTAACGCCCCGACCCCAGTTACCTGGAGTCGGTGCATTATTTTAATACATTGGCATGATTACAAGGAATCAAGTCCCGATCGGTTTAGCAGTCTTGGAAAATAGATTAAATACATTAACATTACATTACAATTTCAAACATAAAGAACAACATAAATAGTTCTTTGAGAATGCCATTATTCCCTTTAGCTTAACCCTGCATATCAATCATAATACACTTCTTGAAATCCTGGGAAAAATAAAACATAGAAAGGGGTGAGCTCAAATGCTTAGTAAAGGTAAGAAATACAGCGGAAAATGACATAAATATTAAGAATGGTGAATAATTAAAACCACATTCCTTTACCAATAATAAAAATGAATACTTCTATGGCAAGAATATGAGTTGAGTAAATAATGCAGAATAAAACATAATCATGGGTATTCTACTAGTCGAATAACCACATGAACCATCAATATTATTTCCATAATGAGGGAATGTATAATTCCATACATTCTAAATTTTTTTATCAAGGCCTCAGCCAAGACGTCTAAAAATGATTAAGGCCTCAGCCAAAACCATATATCAAAATGGGAAAGGGCCTCAGCAAATTCGACGTCTAGTTGTCTAATGAGACCTACTGATGCATCGAGAAGCTGTAATGTCCCGAGTCCGGAGCCCCTCCACTGGTGCCCCGTACCTGGTTCGCCACATGACCTCAAGCGCGTTTCCCCAAATACCAGAGGCTGCCGACTAGCAGCGAGGGCCTTGGTGAGTCGGTGGGAAAACTATGCCCTCATTCGGTAAGGTATACAAGGTAAGAAACAACAATAAACAGTGGAAGCAGTAAATAACATGCATAACAACAGAACCCAAACAGTGGAAGCAATGCAGATATATAACAATGATGACAATAATGCAGCAGGTAAAAGTATCTATGGAAAACAGCAAACACAACAACGTGCTGGAATACAACTGAAACCAAGTGAAAAAGAAAAACAAAGAAAGCTCCTCAGCATCGCGAGCCATGGCCCGGTCCCATGCTCCCCAGCTCCTGGTGCAGTCAAGATCCTGAAGTAGAAGGGCACTTACCCTTGTCTATACCTGCAGGAACATAGTCTTCTTGGGCCCAAAAGCATGGCCCAAACAGGGTGTGAGATACAATCTCAGTAGGAAATCACCCTAAGATCTGTGCCTAACAGTCAATGAATACATGGCAGTAATAAAACAAGAAGCAGTAAACAGAAAAGCACAAGCAGCTACAATCCACAGTTCTGAAAAAAAAAGTTCACAAGTAAACAGTCAACAACAAGAAGAAAATAGGTAACCCTCTGGGTAGGTCTCACAGTGTAACCCCTATGGTTCAACCACTAAGTACTAGAAACCCTATGGGAGGCACACACAGTCTCACCCCTCTGGTTCAACTACGTAATTAAGCAGACTCTCTAGGGAAGCACTCACCGTAAATTCCCCCTATAGTCTCGTATCATGCTAAAGGCTCTCTGGGGAAGCACTCAATGTAAATTACCCCTATGGCCCGCATCGTAATTAAAAGACACTCTAGAGAAGCCCTTCCGTCAATTCTCCACTTGGTCACGCATCATGATTAAAAGACACTCTGGAGAAGCCCTTCCATCAATTCTCCCTTTGGTCTTCTGCTTTAGGTTCCCACAGTACTGAGTAACTAGACATGCTCAGTGCGTGTGTATCATCAAAGTAAACCTCAAGAACTACTTGTCTATCAACTAAGGCTCAACAACAATAAATAACAACTGTCCACTATCCTAAAACTAGGCATGGAAACTGGAAAAATGCCAAACAGGCAGAACAAGCATGGAAAAGCAAACTGAGCACAAACAAATTACTCTAATCACAATCAATAACCTCTACTAAAGTAATCAAGTACAACAGGTATGAAACAAGGACAAAATAGGAAACACGCAAAACCCCATTCAAGGGTATTGGTGAAATTTTCACAAAATACTCAAAGAGTTTCTACAGAAACGCACAAACCACCTACCTTGATCCTAGGAGATCGATATATGTGAACCTAAACGACATATTCCCCTTAGAACGACGTAGATCTGAGAAAACGAACAAAATGTTCATCCCACGATAACTTGAAAACAAGGAGGAATCAAGAAACAAGGCTCAAGCCGAAGGAAGAACTCACCGCTGTGATTCCAATGCAATCGACTGTGCTCGAATTGGAGAACGGATGGCGAGGCAGGACTCCGTCGAAGATCCGGCCGTACGGACGTTCCCAGACAGTCGATAACTAGAGAAGAAGATGTATTTGGGGGTTAGGCGTGACCCCAATCCGTTTAATGAAAAAAAATAAAGTACACGGCATATAATTTTAGAGTACACGGCGTGTACTTAGAATTTTCCGTAATCCAAAATTACCGGCCTCCACCTTAGCCTTACACACCATGTGTGTGGCCCAGACACGGCCAACACACGGATTCGAGCCGGAACCGAGTACATGGCGTGTAATCAGAAAGTACACGACGTGTACTTTGAAAATTTCCAGAAAAACCATTTTTCTTAAAAACTCCCGAAAACGGAAAAACATACCTAAATTAAGGTCTGGGTTCTTACAAACTCCCCCCCTTAAAGAAATTCATCCCCGAATTTCCCTAACGAGGTGGAGAAGAAGGATCCCCGAACAGCTCTGGCCACTGCGATCGTACATCGGCCTCCCTCTCCCAAGTCTCGTCCTGTACTCGCCCGTGCTGCCATAACACTCGTACTAGAGGAACAGACCGCCCACGGAGAACCTTTGTACTACGATCGAAAATCCAAATAGGATTCTCCTCGAACGATGCATCTCTTTCAAGCTCGACTTCCTCAGGCTGAAAGACATGAGACGGGTCTGAAAAGTAACGTCGGAGCTGAGAGACGTGGAAGACGTCATGCATGGCCCGATACCTCTGAGGTAGCTGCAACCGATAGGTGACCGACCCCACTCTCTCCAAGACCTCAAACGGCCCGACATACCACGGCGAAAGCTTACCCTATCTCTGAATCCTATTGTGTCCCAAACTAGGTGCGACACATAGGAAAACCTGATCACCGACCTCAAACTCCAGAGGTTTCCTCCGCTGATCAGCATAAGACTTCTGTCGAGACTGTGCTGTAGCCATCCTCTTCCGAATCAGCTCTACCTGCTCTGAAGTCTCCTGAACAAGACGAGGTTCCAAAAAAGCTGCCTCTCCTGCCTCCAGCCAGCATAAGGGTGATCGACATGGCCTACCGTACAAAGCCTCGTATGGTGCCATCTGGATGGTCGCTTGGAAACTATTGTTGTAGGCAAACTCCACAAGAGGAATATGCTTCTCCCAAGAACCGTCAAAGCCAAGGATGCAAGCTCAGAGCATATCCTCAAGAACCTGGATCATGCGCTCGGACTGGACATCAGTCTGGGGATGTTATGCTGTACTCAAAAGTACCTGTGTACCCAAGGCCTTCTGAAGTCCCTTCCAGAACTGAGAGGTGAAGCGCACATCTCTGTCCGAAAAAATAGAGCGCCGAACTCCATGAAGACGAACGATATCTCTGATGTAAAGTCTTTATAGATCATCGACACCGAAGGTTTACTTGATCGAAAAGATGTGAGGAACCTTCATAAGTCTATCGACAACAACCCAAACATCATCGTTCCCCCGAGGTGATCTCGGCAACCCGGTCACGAAGTCCATCGCAACATCGTTCCACTTCCACTCCGGAATGGGTAACTGCTGTAAAAGCCCCGCTGGTCGCTGATGCTATGCTTTCACCTGCTGACAAGTAGAACATCTCAAGACAAAACCAGCAACATCCTTCTTTATTCCAGGCCACCAGTATTGGAGATGAAGGTCCTGATACATCTTGGTGACGCCAGGATGAACTCCCCAAACAGAGGAATGGAAATCCCACATCAGCTCCTCGCGTATGTCTGCTGGCACCCATACACGTCCTTGGAAGCACAAGATCTCATCCTCTCCCACTGTCCATCCAGGAAGAGGGTCCTCTCATGACACACTCTCCCGCAAGACTAAGCCTTCCGAGTCTGATAGCTGACTCATCCGTACCCGATCAAGTAGCTTGGAGATAACAGCTACAAAAGGTAGAAGAGTCTGTCCCCGTCTGTCGTGCACCTCTAGATGCATCTCAGAGAACAGAGCCATCAGCTGCCACTCACTACTGGCCTCCTGAACTGCCTAAATCTGAGTTCTCCTGCTCAACGCATCCGCCACGGCGTTGCCCTTTCCCGGCATATAGGTGAGCTTGAAGTCAAAAGACTGAAGGTACTCGACCCACCTACGCTGCCTCAGATTCAGATCACGCTGAGTGAAGATATACTTAAGACTCTTGTGGTCAGTGAAGACCACAAAGTGCTCTCCCAGAAGATAGTGTCTCCAACAGTTCAAGGCATGAACAAGAGCTGTCAACTCTAGATCGTGCGTAGGGTAGTTCCTCTCATGTGACCTCAGCTGCCGAGACCCATACGCAACGACTCCATCCTCCTGCATAAGAACAGCTCCCAGCCCGATACCCGAAGCATCACAGTAAACAGTGTAGCTCCTACCTGGATCCGACAAGACTAGTATCAGTGCTGACGTCAAACTTCCTTTCAGCTCCTTAAAGGCTGACTCACAAGAATATGACCATAAGAACTTTTCCCCCTTCTTGGTCAGACCTTTTAAAGGTGTTGCTAGACGAGAAAAGTCCTGAATGAAGCATCTGTAGTATCCATCCAGCCCTAGGAAACTCTGTACCTCAAAGACATTCTTCGGCTGCTCCCAGGAAACTACAACTCTCACTTTCTCTGGGCACACTGATACTCCTGCCTCTGAGATGACGTGAGCGAAGAAGTGAATCTGGACCATCCATAAGTGGCACTTCGAGAGTTTAGCATAAAGCTGATGCACTCTCATTGTACTCAGAACGATCTCAAGATGTGTGTCATGGTCGTGTCGAGTGTGAGAGTACACCAAGATATCGTCCATGAAGACCACGAAGAAGCAATCCAAGTAAGGATGGAACACTCGGTTCATCAGTGCCATAAAAACTGCCGGCACGTTCATGAGACTTAACGGCATGACTGTATACTCGTATAGACCATACCTACTCCTGAAGGCTATTAGAGGTATATCTGATGGTCTAACGCGCAACTGATGATAACCGGACCTCATATAGATCTTCGAGAACACCCAGGCTCCTCGAAGCTGATCGAAAAAGGTCATCTATCCGCAGAAAGGGATATCGGTTCTTGACCGTCAACTGGTTCAGCTTTCGATAATCCACACAAAGCCGAAGGGTACCGTCTACCTTCTTCACAAAAAGAACAGACGAACTCCAAGGAGAAGTACTGGGTCGAATGAAACCCTTAGCCTGTAGCTCCTCTAACTGCTTCTTGAGCTCCTGCAACTCAGGTGTGGCCATCCTATAGGGAGGAATGGACACCGGTGCCGCTCCTGGCACATGCTCAATAGAGAAGTCTACCTCACGCTCCGGAGGAAAACCCAAAAAGTCCTCTTGAAAGACATCCCTGAAGCAATCCACCACTGGAGGAAAGTCCAACTGTGGAGTCCCCTAATCATCTAGATAAAGACTAACAATCTGGGATGTTTCCCCTCCTAGCCCAAGATGCTCGAGTCCCGCCCGACTCGCCCGAACGTCCCATTCGCCTCTATGAAGGAAAGATTCACCTTCTGGTGACACGAAACTCACTCTGCGGCGATAAAAGTCAATGACTGCCTGGAAGGGAATCAACCAGTCCATGCCAAGGATGACATCATATCCTGTCATCTCTAGGACATAGAGATCACATAAGAAGTGATACCCTGCAACCTCGAGAGGGCACTCTCTACACTGACGTACAGTAGATGTCCTCATTCCCAAAGGTGTGTCTAGTGTCAACGAGTCGACAGAAGAAAATATGCAGAGTCCAAGGCTTTCCAAAACAGCAACGGAGATAAAGCTATGTGTAGAACCTGTATCGAAAAGGGCTGAAGATAAAACAGAGGCTACTAAAATCATACCTCGAACAGTAGAAGGGTCGGGATCCTGATCCTGATAAGTCTTCTCCATAGCGAAAGACTGGCATGTACCACGGACCTGCGCCCCTGGATGACCACTCTGAGCTGAACCGCCCGACTGGTGCTGAGGAACTGGTGGATGACCACCATGGCCTCAACCTCCACCACGGCCCGAATGGCCGGAAGAACTCCAGTTCCCTGACTGGTGAGAGACTGGTGGGGCTGCTCCTGAACGAGGAGTCATAGAAGAACCCCGATCACCTGCTACTGGTAAGAAAACATGGCAGAAATGCTGAAGGTGACCCATCTTGCCACAATATTGGCACTCCCCTGGGTCCCTCTGGCACTGCGGCCTCGTGTGCCCTGTCCGGCCACACTGGTAGCATGTCACCTAATTGCCTGATGATGCGTCTCGCTTCCTTGAATCACCGCGCGTAGGCTCCCTACGATGCTTCTTGCTGTCATCTGAAGGGAAGCTAGCTCTGGAAGTAGAACCACCCTGGCTCATAGCTCAAGAGTCTCTTAGATTGCGTTCCGCAATCAGTGCCTGGTTGACGATGGAAGTAACGGAAGTCAGCTGGAAGATTTTCACCTGCGAGCGGATCACCCGCCTGAGGCCATCCACAAAATTCCTGGCCAAGAACACCACACTCCCATCCCGGAGGGGTGTAAAATGTTGTAGCTTAGTCAAACGAGAGGAATACTCCATGACAGATAGAGTACCCTTCTCTAAGCTCATGAAATCCTGGGCTCGATCGGCCCTCAGGGTCTCCGGGTAGAAGTAGTCGTAGAACAAGCGCTGGAACTCCTCCCAAGTCATAGCCTGCTGCTGACCCACCTGTGAGATCACGTCCCACCACCTCTTGGCGGAGTCTCGGAGCATGTAGGTGGCGAGCTTGACCCGCCTCTTTGGAGGTGTCTCTAAATGCTCGAATATAGTCAGCATGGCTTCCATCCATGAATCTGCAGCCTAAGGTCCTCCCTCCCCCGAGAACGTGGGAGGATGCTGCTGCTGAAAGACCCGCGTCAAGTCTTCCATAGACGAGGCAGGAGGCGGTGCTCCCTGGAAGGCCTGCATCATCCTCATGAAACCTTCCCTGAACTGCGCATCAGTGCCCATGACTGGTACAACCACCTGTGCCAAGGCTGGCTCGGCTGGGGGATCGACATGAATCCCTTGATCAGCCCTCTCTGGCATCTGATCACTCCCTGACAACAGACGTACGACCGGAGGACGTCTCGGAGGCATAGCTCTGAAAGATCAAAAGCACACCTTAGATCAAGAAAACAAGGATAGAGAAAATGAGAGCACAAACGGGAACAGGGGAGAAAAACACACAAGATTGGAAAACATGACTACACGGCGTGTATAAAACTACACAGCGTGTCTACTTAAACCGCTGACATGGGCCCGTACCCCTACCCCTCAAGTCGTGTACACTACAAACTACACGGCGTGTTGACCCCCACACACGACGTGTACTTGGAAACTATTCCCCAGCCCGAGTCTCCTTACATGGCTAACCCACACGGTCCGACTCAACCTGAGACTACACGGCGTGTTCGAAACAAACACGGCGTGCACAAGACAAGGCTTCGGCGGTCCGTGTTGTTGAGTACACGGTCATCTACACAGCTGGTCCTTACACAGCGTGCTCCGAACATGCACGACGTGCATAGGAGAAGGCGACACCATCCCGTGTTGTTTGTGACATGACCAGGTACCTGGTCAAGACTACACAGTGTGTTCCGAACAAACACGGCGTGTGGAAAGGAAGGTAACGCTGGCCCGTGTTGTTCGTGACATGGATGGGTGCCTGGACAGGACTACACGACGTGTTCGCTATGGACACAGCGTGTTCTACCCGAGCTTCCCCGACCCGTGTTGTTAGTGACACGACCGGGTAAATGGCTCCAAACTCACACGGCGTGTACCAATGGTAGACGGTGTGTTCCCAAAGTTACTCCCACGACACCATGTTCTGCTCACACAGTCAGTGACACGGCCTGAAAACTACACGACGTGTGCCCGAAAAGTACACACCATGTATTCTGGGTTTTTCTGGGCAGTAGCTCAGAAACTGCGCAGAATTCCAGAAAAACTAAAAACAAGGGGAAAAAGTGCCAAATTCTGATCCGTGAGGGCCCATAACACCTCAAGAACCAAACTTCGGAATTCACTTTAAGAAAAAAAAACAAAACAAACAGTTTCTTACACAACAACAGAGAGTCTATCAAGAATATATCACAACAGCATGCATAATATACACAGAGCCTATCACAACAGCATGCAATCGCTAATGCTCCCAAGATGACATGGCAAGAATGCATGACATGTTATTTCTACAAGTGCCTATATGATGCATGTGATGGCATACCCTCATCTCATTGGGTTGCGACAATAATAGAACCAAAATATCAAAACAATAATAGCACAAGCCATGTGAATCACTCTAGGTGAAATCAGGTCAACCATAAAATCTCAAAACCAGAAACTGCAATTAACGAGGTAGTATGGCTTTTCCCTGTACACGGGTTAGCTACTCCCGAGCACAGCTTAAGGACAAGTAACGAATCCGTCCTATCCCTGGCTAAGGTCTCCAAATAGTAAAACAAGATAAAAGAACTCCTCTTATACCACTTTGTAACATCCCAAGTCCGTAGCCCCTCCACTGATGCCCCGTACCCGGTTCGCCACATGACCTCAAGCACATTTCCCTGAACGCCAGAGGCTGCCGACTAGCAGTGAGGGCCTTGGTGAGTCGGTGGGGAAACTATGCCCTCATTCGGTAAGGTATACATGGTAAGAAACAACAATAAACAGAGGAAGTAGTAAAGAACATGCATAACAACAGAAACCAAACAGCGGAAGAAATGCAGATATATAAAAATGATGACAATAATGCAGCAGGTACAATTATATATGGAAAACAGAAAACACAACAACGTGCTGGAATACAACTGAAACCAAGTGAAAAAGAAAAACAAAGAAAGCTCCTCAGCATCGCGACCCACGGCTCGGTCCCATGCTCCCCAGCTCCTGGTGCAGTCAAGATCCTGAAGTAGAAGGGCGCTTACCCTTGTCTATACCTACAGAAACATAGTCTGCTTGGGCCCAAAAGCATGGCCCAAACAGGGTGTGAGATACAATCCCAGTAGGCAATCACCCTAAGATCTGTGCCTAACAGTGAATGAATACATGGTAGTAATAAAACAAGAAGCAGTAAACAGAAAATCACAAGCAGCTACAATCCACAGTTCTAGCAAACAAAGTGCACAAGTAAACAGTCAACAACAAGAAGAAAAAATGTAACCCTCTGGGTAGCTCTCACAGTATAACCCCTATGGTTCAACCTCTAAGTACTAGAAACCCTCTGGGAGGCACACATAGTCTCACCCCTCTGGTTCCACTACGTAATTAAGAAGACTCTCTGGGGAAGCACTCACCGTCAATTCCCCCTATAGTCTCGTATCGTGCTAAAGGGTCTATGGGGAGGCAATCGACGTCAATTCCACCTATGGCCCGCGTCGTAATTAAAATAAACTCTGGAGAAGCCCTTCCGTCAATTCTCCACTTGGTCTCGCATCGTGATTAAAAGACACTCTGGAGAAGCCCTTCTGTCAATTCTCCCTTTGGTCTGCTACTCTAGGTTCTCACAGTCCTGAGTAACTAGACATGCTCAGCGCGTGTGTATCGTCCAAGTAAACCTCAAGAACTACTTGGCTATCAACTAAGGCTCAACAACAATAAATAACAATAGTCCACTATCCTACAACTAGGCATGGAAACTGGAAAAACTCCGAACAGGCAGAACAAGCATGGAAAAGCAAACAGAGCACAAACAAATTACTCTAATCACAAGAAATAACCTCTACTAAAGAAATCAAGAAAATCAGGTAAGAAACAAGGGAAAAACAAGAAACACACAATACCCCGTTCAAGGGTATTGGTTGAATTTTCACAAAATACTCAAAGAATTTCTACAGAAAGGCACAAACCACCTACCTCAATCCTAGGAGATCGATATACGTGAACCTCGACAACAGATTCCCCTTAAAATGACGTAGATCTGGGAAAACGCACAAAACGTTCATCCCACGATAACTTGAAAACAATGAGGAATCAAGAAACAAGGCTCAATCAGAAGTAAGAACTCACCGATACGATTCCAATGCAATTGACCGTGCTCGAATCGGAGAACGGGCGGTGAGGCAGGACTCCGTCGAAGATCCGGCCGTACGGACGTTCTTGGACGGTCGGAAACTGGAGAGGAAGATGTATTTGGGGGTTAGGCACAACCCTGGTCCATTTAATGAAAAAAAAGAAGGTACACGGCGTGTACTTCGAATTTTCTGTACTCCGAAATAACCGGGCTCCACCTCAGCCTTACACACCGTGTGTGTGGCCCGGACATGGCCAGCACACGGCTTCGAGCCGAAACAGAGTACACAGCGTGTACTCAGAAAGTACACGGCGTGTACATTGAAAATTTCCAGAAAAACCATTTTTCTTAAAAACTCTAGAAAATGGAAAAACATACCTGAACGAAGTTCTGGGTTCTTACAGAAGCTATAGCGGGCTCCATCCGTCACTTACTATGTCCAATACATTCCTCATATGAAAAGGGTGAAAATCATAAACATTCATATAAGAACTAGGATACGAAATGTCAATACATTAACCATAAACCATGAATGGTATACAAATAACACATCCACAATCAAACATATCACAAAATCTTCAATACAATATGGAATTTTTGTATCATAATAAATCAACTTCAAAACAAGTTTAAAATCCATTAAAGGATTTGACATAGATGGAAATGATTTGTAAAACTCTTTTATAGAAATATCCCTTTTCATGAAAATATTTAAAAGTCACATAATTTGGAAAAGAAGTCATTTAAAGAAATTTTTGAATCAAAGTGTCCCATTCCACTTAGAAACTTTTGAAAGGAATTAACATTTTAAAAACATTCATTTCCATATAAATAAATCCTTAAAAACCATTTTAAAGACATGGAAATTAATGAGAATGATTTAGAAGAATAAATATTTAAAACATTTAAAATGATGTTTTAGTAAAAATTCCCTTAGAAGAATTAATTTGAAAACTCTTTCATAATACATGGACATGGATAATAAATATTTCCCAGTATATACTTACGTAAAAACAACCTCGGATAATAAAGAGATTGTGAAATTAACCCTTACCAATTTGGTAACTTACGAAACATACACCCCATTAAAGAGGTATCATAAAATGAATATGTAAATACACATAAATTAAAGTGTATTACCCAAAGAATACAATTATGGGCAATACATACACCACACAAAAGGTAAAAGTGGCAATATGGCATGAATCTCACGAGAATAAGGAGTGAGATGAAAACCCCTTACCTTGTACATTTCCTTTGTAGAGGGTAGGGTAATCTCCTGTATAATGGTTAAATGATTGTTATTAAATTATACAAGAATAATATACATTAATATTATATCATATATGATCTTTTAACATTGATTTGTTATTAATATCTTAGTATTATCGTCGTTTCGGGTGTTAACTTACTCGTTTTATTTTATATGTTTTGTCAAATAAGCTGTGTTTTTTATGGATAGGTTGTATCTTATTCATATACAGAATGATATAAAGTCTTTAAACATTAATTTTAATCATCAAAGGATAATTATTCTTGAATGGATATTATGGGGAAATGAATCTCATCGCGTTCGTGGAGACGGTAATCCGTACGTACGCACGAATGCTACTTCCATTTCATTTTTCATTTTAAATAAAATCAAAACCAAAAGATACATAGGAATATTATTATTTCAGTATAATATAATATCTTATATTTGTTACTTATGTTCATTAACACCATCCTTTATACGTTCCATGTATGGAATGAATGAGTCATATCACTTTGAGGAGGCGGTTGTCCGCACTTCCTCAAATGAGATTATCGTATATATATACTACATGAAATGAATAATGGTATGATATAAAATGGAATTGCAGAAGATTATATATAAAATAAATATCATTAATATCATATTTAATTATAGTGCAATCATAATGGCCACCATGAGAGGTGGTAGGAGATAATTGAACAATCATCGCTTCGTTAGGCGTTTGGTTGCCATCCACAGAAACAATATGTTCTTCACCCATTAGATGGAGGTGTGTGTAAGTGTAGTTCTAATAATTCTAATAACAATATCCTAGTATATTTAGGATACTGTTTTTTTTACAAAAGAAAATAATAATTAGATTTTAGGGGTTGGAGAAGTAAAATAAAAGAAAAGAAGCTAAGAGAAATCGTTACCTTTAATTTGGGTAACTCCCTTTGGATTGAACCAAAAAAGTCTCTTGAAGTGCCTTCTGCCTAAGTTAAGGATTCTAAGAGGAGGATAGTGATGTAGGGAGATTAATTGGGTAGATGTTGGATGAGCCAAAAGGCTTGAGAGGTGTGAGGAATTGGTTAGAAGTGGTGTCCTTTTATAAGGGGGAGGAGGGGCTCTTTAGGAAACAAATTAAAGTATTATTTTATAATAAATTCCTATTCGGTTTCTAATGGCTAAAAAGTGGATTATTCAAATCATAAAGTGGGGATGGGTCGAAATAAGTTCCACAAATAGATTTTATATTGGTTTGGGTCATTATATTAACCTTATCTTTTAGTTTTAACTCTTGGTTAATTAGTTTGACACTTACCATGTCACTTTGTATTTTTATATTATATGGTTAATAAAATTACTATAAACTTCCAAGAGACCCCCAAGTGGTCCATTAATTATGAAACTATCATGATATAAGTCTTTTTGCCAAACCTTATATTTTTAGGAATATAATATCAACTAATCATATAATATTTGTTTTAAATATTAATTTATGTCAATTTTGACAGTAGTTGGTAATTTGTTTTTTTGAAAGTCATCACAACTTGATTACTTAAAACAATATACATTTAATCATACCTAACATGTCATAGTCAGCTAGAAAATTCGTTTATGTCATAAAAACTTTGAATTATATTTATTTTTATATTTATATTAGCATTTATTTGATTCTTTCATTAATAAAGTAATTACTGCATCATCATTGTGTCATAAATAAATTTAATTATTTAATGTCTAAAAATTATAATTAAAATTCCATTATGTAGGAAATCTTTTTATCTTTCTAATTAATATTTATATTCGAATTTATCTTATGTATAACCCTATATTAAAAATGTTTTATTTATTAAACTTTGATTTTATCTCTTTTAACTCTTCTTTGAATTAAATAATAATAAATGTCCAAATCTAATCCAAGTGGACATAAAGGGTCATAATTTATTCCTAAGGTTGTTTTTGGTCTAATTAAACTTATCCGATAGAATTAGTACATGTGTTAGGGTAATAATAATATCATTTTTACCCTTAATTACCCTATTTACTTTTTACCGTGGTAAATAAAAGTAAAAAAGTTACTATTCACAAAAAATAATTTTTATCTTATTGAACCACATTTTACTCCTTGATATTAACCATGTATCTCGGATTTTTGAAATTCCACTCATAGAAGCATTAAAATTAAGTTTTATGTGAATTTACAAATTCTCCTGGGAGGTGGGTAAAAGACGGTGAAAAACTTCAATACAATTTTTATATATCTAAAATTATTATAAACTACCTCTAACTAATTACATTGAATTTATATAGGTGTTATGTATCTATTTTGACCTAAAATAAATTTAAATAATATAAACAATTATTTAAATAATAATGCAGTTTTAAACAGTAACTCAGTGTTTTTCACTATTTATCAAAAATTGAATGTTTTCAGAAAAATACCAAAAATTTACTCTAAGATAATTTTGATATTCTGAATTCAATAATGAATTCTATTTTACCATATTAAAACATAGAAGTTTAATTTATTAATTTAAAATTAATTCCCGATTTTAAAACAAAATGCGTGTTTTTAAGAAACAATAACTATCAAAAAGATTAACACTTGTTTATGTCCAGTTTAAATGTGAAATTATGACCAATGAACAAAATTGGATTAAATGGTAAAAATATATTCTAAATATAATTTAAAACCACTCAAATTCATTATTTATCACTATTAATTATTTTGATTAAAAATGTTGTTTTTAATTAAAGTTTAGTAATTTTCACAATTCATCAAAATATGAAAGTTATCAAAAAAGTACCAAAATTTCACCCTTGGCTAATTTCGATATTCCGAATCCAAAAATAAAGTCCATTTTGAGAGATAAAATTTATAAGATTTCAAAAAGTGGGTATTACTATTCATAATGGCTACTTTGATTGGTCGTGGTGTGTGTTAGAACTCAAAGTTGCGTACAACACACACTACTGTATTATTCAAAAAGAAGCATACCGTAGAATCATGGGGTGTTACATGAAACATGTCTAAAGAAATTGAGATTGAGACAAGGAAAACCCCTTAAAAAGATCATAACATTTGAAGTGATAATTAATACATCAAGTGATTATGTGATCATATGTAAATACATTTAAAATAAGTGGAAATAAATAATAAAGGTCAATTCACACATAATCATGTCATAAAAAATTTAACGAATTAGAAGTATAACCTAATGAATGAGCATTGAGTTAAAACCCCCATATTGCTATATAAATTTCAAATCCAATCCCTATAGATTTATATAATTTTAATTGTAACATAAATTAAAATTAATTATTATGTATTCATGATATAAAATGCAAATTTTTATAATATTAACCATAAAACATTTGGGTTTATAGAATTAAAATATTCATGAAAGAAAGGAAATTGAGATGAAACATCTTAACTCTAGTCCCGAATTGATATATTTTTCCTTTAACACAAATTTAGTAAAAAAAATTCACTTATTTTACTTCATTAAAATTTTCAATTTTTAATTCATTATCATTACACCATTTATTCCATTTACTTTAATGACATATTTAATTGCTTAATCGGTTAAATCCACTATGGGTGTTTTGTGGATTTTCAGATCATAATTTCAAAATGAATTTGATATGTCGATCATGATAAAAGAGTTCATTATGACATAATATTTATAAGAATAATAATAATGTAATTATTATTTTTATATATTAATTATTCTTTTAAAACCCAACTTTTTATATGTTTATGAAAAGTGAATTGTGTTACCATCATGGAGACGGTAAGTCATATGTACACATGGGTAACATTTAATTTTTCAAAGAGAAAGTGGGAAATAATAAAAGTGTCGTATTAAATTTCAATAAATATTGATATATAATAAATATCATATTATATCATTAAATAAAATTATATATAACATCCATGTGATGCATAGATGAAAAGAGAATCACATCAATTTGACGATGTTGTAATTCTCACGTGTCCTCGAATGATGTTATCATTTTTCAATTGATGTAAAGGAAAGGAAATATAAGATATAATATCTTTAAAAAATAAATAATATTTCATTAAAATCTTATATATAAATTAAATCCAAAAATAAAAAAATATCTGAGTGAGGGTGATGGAAACCAAATTACATCGGTTTGTGAGGTCGCAATCTGCATACACATGAATAAAGTTTCATTTCCCATTTGATAGAATAAGAGATGGATATATGTTATGTAATTAACATAATAAAATATTATTATATAGTAGAAACTATTTTATTTAATTAACTATTTTTGAATAAAATTTTAAGAAGATAGAAGAATAAATAAAATTAAAACACTCGTTCATGAACCATACACCTTCTTCAGAAAACAACATTATGTTTATACCAAAAGCATTCCATTGTTGCTATTTTGATAAAAACAGAGATCCTAGGAAGTGGGAGGGTATTATAGGAAGGTATTTGGGTGGGGACTGTATGAAAAAAAAGTCCCTTGAAGTGTTTATAAGAGATGAGAGGAGGTGTTTATTTATAAGTGGGGATATGACATGATCGGAATTTTTAAAAAGATTCAAATATATTAACGTATTCCTGAATCCAAATGGCTCCAAAATGTGCAATGTCTAAAAATTATAAGATCTATGGAATAAATATTTTCATCCAATAGTTTTTATACATGTTTTTATGTCATTTGAACCCTTGTCTCTATAGTTTAACGACTGAAAAATATGTATAAACATTAACTGTGGCAAAAAAAATTTCAAGGTTTACAATTAATTATGAAAAAAAAACTTAAACAAAATGTTATTAACTAGTCTTATTTATTCAAACTAAAAATATTAAATCCAATTTGTTAATTTCAATTAATTAATTTTTAATAATTTAATTTAATATTAAACACATAAAACACATTAAAAATTGATTTTTCGTAAAAATGGTTTTTATGTATAAAAAGGTATTTATACCAAATTCATGAATAATTATGATTCCATTAAAATTTATTAGGATATAATCTATAAAAATGAACTGATTAAATTGTTATATGATTATTTAATATAATTTTAATTTTTAAATACTTGAAATGAAATGACAGTTTTTAATAAAAATCATTATTTTCACAATTCATTAAAAAACATTATTTTCAACATTTTCAAAAAAATAATCCTATGATTTTTTACATGAAGATATCAAAAATGATGTTAATATTTTCAAATTAAAATTATATAATCTATAAATATACATTTTAAATAAAACCATATAATGAATTAAAACCTAATTGGAAAGCATAAATCCTTTTTTATCGAATAATTGTTTAATATTATTATAATGAATATAACTCAATAGATTATAATTAGAGATAAATAAAAATTGAGAAAAATGATTTATCTTAACATTAACTGGGTTGTTATACCTAAACCTAGTGGGAGTTTCTCACCACTCTACCACTGGATTGAGAAACGTTTTTAGGGATATCCATCCCTCAGTGTGTGAACAGTCATAAGCTCATTAAGACCCCACATGAATCCCCTTCCTACATAAAGATACTTTCTGGACTATAACTGACTTGCGTTATCAATGTGAGGAATTTATCTTCGATTCCTTATAAAAAATTATGGAAAATATTTTTCTATACTAACAATTTAATCAGAGTAACCTTATATAAGATCTTTTATTCCCTAACATGTCACAATTTGGTTTAATGATTTTCCAAATTTCAAAATTTATCAATTTCATATCATGGAAAGTCATCCCAAAAAATGATATAATCTCTCCTCAAAATAAAAATATAAAAAATCACAAAAATGTATTAAACCATTACATATCCAAGGAAAGTAAAAACTTATGTATGTTACTTCTCAATTTTTAGTATAACTATAACCAAGGCATGACTCATGTACTCACTAAGTTACTTTTTCCTATACAAACTATATAATATCCAACCATATCAACTCGACTCAAAAACCCATCATACACATTATAATTCATAATATTAATTCCATTGGATATCAAACTGATAAAAAATGAAACTTTACAACCTGTTGTTTAAATATTGAATCTAGGATTCATGGGGTCTAAATCGTAGTGGTTTTATCTAAGTTGGATTGTAGGGGGAATATGAGGATTATGCCTACTCATGTATGAGGTTTTTTTATAGAAAATAGTTGTATATATATACCATTATGAGAGTAGTGACATTTTTTCTTTCTTTTAATAGAAACGAAGGAGTGGGTAATATGTTTTAAGCTCACCCATGAATTGTGATATTAATTATCCATTAGGTGTGATTGGCCTTTCATTGCACATGGGACATGTTGATTGGAATTATTTGAGAAAAATAATTTTGATAGTGATATTTTGTTATTGGATTCACATGACATCGATGGTTATTTCATGATGGAATTATCGATATATCATAGTTGTTGAGGGCCTTTATAGTTTTAATTTATCTGAATTGGGGCTTGTGTTTAGTTTCTTTGAGACCCGTATGGTGTGTTCGACCTTGAGAGGTACCTATATATTTTTATTATGACTATAAATAGTTATTTATCCATGAATTATTGGAGCTATGTCATGGGGTTCAAATGGTTTTATAATTAATGATCACTCTTGGGATGTGATCTTCAATGAGACGACCCTTGCATGGGTGTGAGATTCCTGATTGATTGATAAATGGACAAAAAAGATACCTATTATTATGTAAAGTCAATTTTTAAAAATATAAAGTGTTACTCTAGGAATGGTTAATTGTGGATCGAAATTTTTTTCCAGGGGATTGGGGGATGATCGTTGTAAGAGAGGTGTTCGCTGGAGTATGATTTAGTGATCAGTGGTCCTGAGGATTGTGTTTGGGTTAGAGAGGACAACTCATATTGGGGATAAACTATGGATTATTAATGAATATTAAATGATGGGTCTTGATGAACACTAGATTTCATGAATTACCAAGGGATAATGGTCTTAGTGTAGATACTGAGGAATATAGAGAGTGACTGAACTATGGGGAGATGGGTATCGATTAGCAGTAGTGCTTCTATGAGTATGATGTGTAATTTTTGGAATTTTAGAATGTGATATTCCTGATATTTTTAGGTAGGTCACTGGTATAGGGATAATTACTTTGAGATTTGGTTTTTGGAGTATCAGTACATATGGGAGATTATGAAAATTCCAATGGATGAGTTATGCTTCATGTTATGGGCATAACATCATGAAATGCCTTGGTGTATCACCGAGTGACAGACCATATGGTATAGGCTGATGATGTATACCATCTACGTAAAATTTATAAATTATGGATTTAATGAATTTTAAAATAAATTGGGCATGTTATAGAAAAATTTATTATGTTTCTGTCATAGTGTGTTGGAAATTATATATTCAGATAAATTTGTTGCATTGGGGTATCAATAATAATATTTTTTGTACTATAGACTGAAACAGATACGATATCGATTAGAAATAATTTTTTTTAGAAAGCCAATATGTTTAAAATATTGAATATTATGGTGTTTAGTTTTGTTGTTTTCATATGTTTTAGTGCCATGTGAGTATGACCATGATAATTAAGAGATTAAAAAATGGACTTCTATTAGATCTTGGTAACTGGTGTAATTGATAAGAGATTCAGAAGAATTTTTATCTTAGAAAAGAAGTGTTATAATGGGGAGACTGTAATGAACCACACTAGTATCTATTTATGGATTTAGAGTATATTTTAGTTTTTATGTATGTGTAATCATGGAAATTTGGATATTATTGATAAAAATCAATACTTCTCCTAGAAAATTCAAATTATATGATAAAAAGGGATATTTTCAAACTGGGAATTATATTACAAACACCCAAAGTGGATTCCAAGATATGTTTTTTATGTATGTGTAAAATCACAATGTAATATAGTTTATTTTACCATAAAGGTAAGTCTTGTTCTATTTATAACACACAGTGATTTTGGAATATATATATATATATATATATAAACTATGTTTGATATCAGTTTTCACATTTACCGTAACACTAAAATGTGTCATGACATATTATATAAATATTAGTAATAAAATTTAATAATACTTAAAACTATAAAAAATAAAAATATTGAAATCAATTAGAAATTCATAAAAAATAAGACAATGAAAACTTAATGTTTTAAAACAGAGCTTTTTTATATAAGTTGTTTTTCTTTATATATTCTATTTTTATTTAAATGATAAAATTTTTAATTTTTGAATTTTTTGAATTTCAAAATATAATTAATATTTTAATTCATTATGTCAAAATTATCTTAATGTTAATATTTTAGAGTTTTTAGAAATAAATGATTTATAACTAAATAGAGAAAACATTGTTTTTACCAAAACTATAAAATTTAAAACATTATCAAAATATGAGTAGGACCAACAAGTTTATAAAACATTTTATTTATTTATTTATTTATTTGATGAGTAAAACTATTTATTTTAATATATTATATTATATATTGAATTCCTATATTTATTTTTATGATATGAAGTTCCATTTTATTCAAATTTAGGAACATGTTTCAACCATTATTTTTAATTAAGAATTTTTATTGGGAAATTATGTTTTGGAATATTTTTATTGAATTTTTTTTTATTTTAGAGTAAACCAATTTATTTCATGTTAGTTAATAAAATTGATAATTTTTAGAATCACTTAAATTTTAAACATAAAAATAATTTTTGTAAATAGTGTTTTTAAAAATTACGTGTGTTTATTTTAAAATTAAAATTTTCTAAACATTATAATTTTATTTATAAAAATTATTTTAAAATTATTTATTTTGTTCATTTTTAATATTAGTCATTTATATTAACTTTCTTTAATACGAATTTTGACCATGGTAAAAGTACATTAGGGTAAAAGTTAAAATTTTTAAAAAACATTTAAATCAATAAAACATTTCTCCAAAATGGAAAGTGGAGAGGTTAATGGAATCAATGAATATATACACTTCAAATATTAAATTTTTAATACTCACATACATCAATATAAAAACTTCCATTATTTAGAAGTAATGGATACTCTCAAAATTATCCTTCTCTTCACATATAAAAGGGGGACACTTTCACGCCTTCATGACACAATTATTCATTAAAATATAATCCAAAAAAATCTACAATTCCCCCCCCCCCAAGAATCTATTCTCAATTTTATAGTACTCTTGTCCAACAAATATATTCTAAAAAATCCATTTATAATTAGACTTCCAAGATAAATCTCATGTCCTCAATATGGGTGTTTCTTACTCTCAAATCTTTTCTTCATAATCATTATCTTAAAAACATATTATATCTATAATAATATAATGAATAGAATATTGTTAATATAGTTTAATTTAATTATAGTTATTTATAAACCATCATTAAATCCATTAAACCCTTTAAGAAAAATAAAACCACATTGATCGTGTGAACGTGCAGACTACAATCACCACAAAGTGAGGAACTTTATTTTTTAATTCCATCACTCATGGTTGGTAAAAAAGAGATATTTGAAGAATTAATGCATTGCATATTTAAAAATTATAATTATAAAATGATCATATATCATATACTGTCAATCCAATTCATTAAAAATAAAATCATTAATTGTGCTTACATGTGGATTATGGCCTCTACAAACAACGAATTTCATTTTTCATCACCATCCTACATGGATGGTTATAAGAAATAATTTAATGAAGTTAATTTATATTTTTAACATGTCTATTATTTTCTAATTCTTGCATTAACATTATATAAAAACATTTATTTACTCATAAAAACATTCTATCATGATCTCGGTTGGGCCTATTTTACCACCTAAGTAAATGATGTTATAATGTTTATATCATTAATGATTAAATATTGTTATATAATCATAATATCATGTGATAAAAAGTTATTTACATTTTTTAATGATTATATAAATGTTTTATTACTGATCAATAATTTAATTTATATATCACCTTCTATTATTAAACTTGTAAAAACCAGTTCTTCAGAATTTCCATTTTCAAAAACATTACCATTATTGTTCACAAAATGAATATGGGAGATGATGAATAATTAAAACCCCATGATCATTTATTGATAATTTAAATAATAGTTTCTATAATTTTTCATTCAATTATATTAATGATATAATAAAAAAATATTCCCATATTAAATATACTATAGAAACCATCAATTATGGGTAGTGATGAAAAATAAATTCCATTAGTCATGGTTACGACAGTCCCCACGTATGCACAAATGATGATTTATTTTTTTGTGTACGGGATAGATGAAAGTAAAATAATAATAAACTAAATATAGTATTAATAAATTATATAAATTACACTAGTATAATTATATTTGTGTGTAAATAATAAAGTTGAATGACGATAATTATGATGAAAACCTATGTAGTTGATAAAACTCATGTTAGTTACATAAATTTTCCTTAGATGTCTCTTTGGAAATGTTTCCTTTATGCTATCAAATGCCGATAATAAAATTTTTAACAAGGTATATGGTTCTCTTATGAGAAAATTGGAATAATTTTTTAAAAAATAAAACCATAGGTGATTCTTTAAGTGGTGGATTTGTTACACTTTTAAAAGTGAGTTGAATGGTAGTATTTGGACTGACCCCTAAATTTTAAATGATTTAAGGTTATTATTCAAGTTTAAATGAAAAAAATGTAAACAACATATGTGGGTAGTGGGTTTTATTTTTAATTAAACTCTTACACTTTTTAAAGAACTTTGACTGTTATTAGGGTCTTTAAACTTTTAAATTTAACCATAATTTATTTTTTCATTGTTAATAAATTTAAAACCTTTTTAATTTTAAGGAAAAATATTTATATTGAATCATTTAAGTCATTTTAAAATTCATATTTCAAATTGAAAAATATTTTTTTTAAATTTAATTTCTAGAGGTATGAAAATATAAATAAAAAATTCAAACATCTAATCGTGTATTTGTTTTAGAAAAATATAATTTTTAAGCTTTAAATTTACATATATGATAAAATTATCTCGGATGCCAATTTTAAGGGCATATAGTGATTTATTATAAAAAATATATATTATGTTGCCTTCATGGAAAAATAATACTAAAACTGCCTTGAAAATTATTGATTAAAAAAATGACTGAAACATTATTTTATTAAAGTAAAACTTAATTATCTCTAGAAATGTTGTAGATAGGATTTATAAGTTAAAATACTATTTTAAAATTATTATTTTTATTTATTATAATCATTATTCAAAGAATCAAAATGTTTTATTAACTCTTAGTTATTTATCATATGATAATAAAGTCATAAAAATTACAAGTTTCACAAAAATAATATTTTTAACTAAAACCTTAACTTTTTAAAAAAAGTTCAAAATTTTATACTATGATACATTTGATATGATTAATTCACAAATAAATTTATTTATGTAAATTTAAAATTCCTAATTTAAAATTTTAAATAAATTCAAGAAAAAAATATGCTTTTATAGGGAACATTATGTGATAGATCAGGATATGGTGTTTACTTATATTGTAGTGTCTCAGTTATTATACAAATCACTTTCCAAATGATTCCTAATTCATGAATTATGAAATATATAAGGGATTTTTTTATCTCAAAATTATTTTCTTTGAGTTGTAATATTATTTCTTTAGTATCATTCTTCTATGAATGAAATGTTTTTCTATTTTCTATTTTAGATGAAACTTCCCATTTACTCTACGGGGAAAATGATGTTTCAAATAAAATATTATTTCTTGATGAATTTATTTCTTATAAAGGTGCAACAATTTAAATAGAAAAATCTCACCTCCTTTAAAAATGGGTTTAATTCCATTTTTATGTTTATTATCCTCTAAAAAATTTCTTTCTTTTTTTGAAATAAAAATAGGTGTTAATCACGTGGACCATATATTTTCTATTACGAATTTTCTTGTGGATGATTTACTACCTATTTTATGATGTGGGTTTTCAAAAAAGGATTTTAAAAATATAAAAATTATTTATATCCTTACAAAATTAAATTTTTTATCTTCCAATCCAAATTATCTTTATAAATATTTTATGTATTTTCAATTATCTATTATTGAATTTTATATTTAAAATTAGGTGTTTATGTATGTTTTCATTTCACGTTTTTGAAATATTAATTTCTTTTCCAAGGCTCTATCATTTCAAGTTCTTTTTAAATGATAATTGTTTAAAAAACCAATTTACCTTTAAAAATAAAATTTCAAAGTGATCATAGCTTCATCTTTTACGAAAAAGAAAAAAGAATTTTATAAAAACTCTTTTATTACCATAAAATCTCAGTAAGTGGAAAGCCCCTGACCATTTATTAAAAGAAAAGTAAAGTACAGCAAGCAGTTACAACAAGGTAAAAGAAACAACTATATATCATAAAAGTCAGACCCGTCACCACATCCATAATAATGTGCTTCCTCTACCGTAGCTGATTCCCACTCTAATCTATCATGATGCTTCAAAATCTTGGCATACTTCCTTCTAAGATTCAACTTCTCCATGAAAAGAATCTCCTTAGAAGATTTCGCTGCCCAGCTCTCCTTCCCGACAGAAGACCTAGTGGACATTGGCTTTGGCAAGTAAGAATAATCTTTCCTCGTCCTTTATTGTGGTGGGGCAGTCATCACATTCTCATACACAGACACCTTCTTTTTTCCACCCAACATAGCATCACTATATGATTTCCGAGTCATACCACCAGCATTTTCCATATCACTATCAATGCAATCCCCCCATTTTCCAAAGAAGTGCATAGCACAATAACCCTCCTCCACCTCCCATTCCTTCTGTGATCAATGGTTTGTGTCAATCACTGCAAGACAATGTGAGTGATCCACGAACTCATGACTAACATTTAACCCATTCATCACAGCATCCTCTTGGGCTACAACATTACCACTCTCCACTTCTTTTGAGCAGTTTTCATTAAAAACAGTCACAAGAACTCCATCTCTAGAATCCAACTCTTGCAAACCAGCATAGATTCCGGAAGCTGCAATACATTGACCCTCAAGAGAAATGTCACTCGAAGGAATAACCCTTTCATGGTCCGGAGCCGAGACATCATCCACCAATCCAGAGAAACAGTTACTAAGTGCAATACCAGCAGCATGCTTTGCAGAAGCTGACTTCAGCCCAACTGAACTCCTCACCTGTACACCATCTTCATTGACAACCTACTTCAGAGTGATGGTAGTAGCCTCCTGAAGTAGTCCAAGGGAGATTTTACCATTGTATTGTCCAGTCGAATCCATATCTGTAACTGAATATTAGCCCATAGGTTCCAAACACCTGTGAATTTGCACCATGGAGGAACCCTCAACTACAGAAGGCTCATCAGAGCCCCCTACAACCTTAGGCAAAGTAGCAAGAGCTGCATGATTTCCATTGCCACTCATAGAACCGGCCTCCCCCAAATCCCACAACAACTTGGTGAAAAAATCCTTGACCCTTGGCCTAGGAGGCACCACACTTGACTGTTTTGGCACATCTCCCTTTTCAATGCCACCACCGACTATGTCATCCTCCACCCGAGGCTGGGGTATCACGGGTTGGTTTTGCAGCCCTCCATCTGATTGAATCATCCCCTGCAGCTTCAGAGACTCCCCAACAAAACCATCATAGACAAATAAAGCATTAGATCCCCACCTACACATCTGCCTGCTCAAAGAACCATTCCTGCAATATGTAGCACAATGAACCAACCGATTACATGAACTGTAGAAGTCTGTCCATGACTCAAACTTGACATCTTTCCTCCACCGGAAATCATTCCCATTAGTAATCCACACCCAATCAACCGGGGGATTTAAAACATCAACCTCCACAAAGATACGAGGGTAGATTGGAGGACATATAGCGTTAGTTTTTGAATCAGAACACAGGTAACGACCGATCATATTTCCAAAGAGAGGCAAAATAGAAGGGTTATGGAAGGGAAGTGGGAGACCATGAAAACATACCCATATTTCCAAGCTTGGGTTATATCGATGCATATGAAATTCAAAATTCCACCGAAGAATATAGAAAGATGAACCACAACATATTTGGGGGGCTTTAGACCATGCAGTGACAAGATCATCTAATGACCCAAATCGGATCATGATATGCCTTCGATCAAGGAGACAAATAACCGCACGATCTTGAAAATCCCAGGCTTCAAAGACAAAACGGTCAAATCTATTGACCGAGGATCTCCACTGATGAAAATGATCCACCAATGTTAGGTTTAATAGATCTGAGGTAGAGTTGAACTCTGAAGGATCTAAGGAGAGTTGGGGTGAGCCACAGTACAAATCTGGAAGTTTGGGGCAAATCGGCATTCGCGAAAATGAGTGTAGAAACTCATGATTTGAGAATGGAACAAAGGTGGGGGCGCATCTATGAAAATGGACAAGAAGGAACTCCCCCCCCCCTCTAATGGGGATGTGGGAGACAAGATCCACATCGCCAGAACTAGGTTATCATCACAAGCTTAGGTCGGATCTCCATCGCCGCCCCAAATGGGTTGATGGGTAATGAGGTATTGGGTTGACCTACCCACCTGCGTGCCGCATGTCCCCAGTGAGGCCCAATGTGGCCAACCCTTAGGATCAAGCTAGTTACCAATGGGGTAGAGGGTCCCACGAGTGGTTTGCTATCATATAGTGTGTGTTGCCTTGTGAGGAATCGAACCTGGAACCTCAGGGTTAGGATGCCACCGCCTTTAACCAACCCACCCATGCACCACGGGAAAACGTGATGATGGGTAACATGGTATTAGGATGGACTTCCCACCTACACGCCACACGTCCCCATCAAGGCCCAAGGTGGCCAACCCTTGGACTTAAGCCAGTTCCCAATAGGGTAGAGGGGCCCACGAGTGGTTTTATAGCATATAGTGTGTTTTGCCTTGCGAGGACTCGAACCCAGAACCTTGGGGTCAGAATGCCACCACCTTTAACCATCCCACCCATGGCCCGTGAGCTCTTTTAATATTTCCCTTCCATTTTTATCTTAATCTATAATGGATTTATTTCATTGGAAATTAATTTTCATGATTCACCCTATAAAATATCCTTAAGAAGAAATATTTTAGGTTGATTGAAATATTTCGATCAACCATTTACATTCTTGACATCACTTTTGGTGATAATGTCAATAAATGTTGTAAAACCAATTTTTTATTCCATGGGATATTTATTTTGTGATGAATTATTATTTTTAATTAGCACACATATGCATAAATGATTTATGGATGGGTGTCTGTATCAAAAACCAATGAATTGGTTAATAATTCATAGAACATTAGATGATTAAAATTTGAAATAATATGATACACAAACATTTATTTACATGTTTATTAGTGTAAACGTGATATAGGAATATTTTTCATAGTTTTTTATGTGAACGTTATGTGGGAAGCTTTTTTCATAGGATTTTTATGTTAACATTATTTGGCCAACATTGTTCACAAATTTACCATTTGATCATGATGTGGGATGGTTTTAAAAAAAAATTATTTTCATTTGACATGGTATTCTTCATTCATAAGTTTACTATGTGAATTTGATGCATGAATATTTTTCCATAGGGTTTCTGGGTGAACATGATGTGGTGAGATTTGTTCACGTGATTTTTTATTCTTATGCTTGTTCCAAAGTTTCTATTTTTTCTTTATTTCCTGTTTATGTTAAATATACTTATCATATGTCTGTGATTATGATCAATGGATCATCTTTATTATCTCAATATTCTTCTCTCTTTTACCATAGAATATGTTTTTTCATTAGATTCTACATTTTATTTCTTTATGACATGAATACAACTCTTACTGTTCCATGTTATTTTTAAAAATAAATTTCTCCATGAAAATGTTTCCCCCTATTCTTAGGATCTGACCCTTGAAAACGTATTGATTAGTTTTTACCTTACTACGAGTTTGTGCTCACCCCATTAATTAAGTATTCATTCCCTATATTATGAAGATGATTATAACTTGTGAGAATTATATAAGGGATTCGAATGCTTTTCAATTGGGAAGAAATGTTAAAAAAATTTATAAAATAAGATTCATATGTAACTAGTCCTCCAAGTAACTAAAACTTTCATTATTGGGATTTTGATATTATTTTAGTATGTAATGATTATGTTATAAACATTATGTAAAATAAATATATTTTTATATTGGGTCTCTATACTATGATTTGTGGTAATTGCTCTATTAATTCTCTATAAGAATAATAAATAGAAGAATTATGTTGTGGATGATCACTCTAAAACAGACCATGTTGTACTATGATTTCTGTGTAAGAATATGTTTTGGGTGATTGTGGTTATTGACATGTCCCATCAAGATTAGTTTGCACTATGAATCCCCTAATCACACCACAATATTTTTTTTAATATATACTATTTCCAAAGAATAAATTTTTGTCTGGTGATGGACATGGTCCCACCACAATGTATTGAATGCCTTTATTAAGCTAATTTGGGTTTCAGGAACTTCTTCGTGACCTATATGGTCATACTAAAACAAGAAAATCTATATTGTTTTTAGAAAATAATTTTAATCAAATTAATTTAATGGTAAAATTTTAAAAAATGATACCCCCATCTCTTCATTCCTAGTTTTCTCATGGGCTTCTCCTCTCGCCTCTCTTTCCCTTTTCCTTTACTCGTTTGATCTAAGAATGTATAAGATCATTATTTATATGAATTAGGATTATTTTTCATCATATTATTTATCCAAATAACTTATTTTTCCTATTTCTCTAATTTTATGATAGTTGATTTAGGGATTTGGTTTCTATTCCACTAGAACATTATGGAATTACGTTGATAAAATGGGGATTTTACCTATGGTAGTTAGAGGAGGCTCGGGGTGGATGAAAGAACTGTGTTGTGTTTTATTTCAATAATGGTAAGGCACTATCTTCATTTATTCATTATATTTTTGGTATTCACTTAAATTTATGAATGAATTAAGATGTGAAATTTAGGTTTTTTCATGCATGAGGTCCATGTGGACCTAAGGAGTAGTGTTCTCCCTATTTCTCAAGGTTTTAGCATCATTACATATCTCAATGTGAATTTAAAACCATATTCAAAATTTAATAATTGTTAATAATTCTATAAAATAATTATAAATTTATTATAATAAATTCTAGTGCCTCATAGATGAGTTAGGGGTTCATTGGGGGAAAGATGATTGACAAATAATTTCCCTTGTTTGGATAAATTGTAGTGATAATTGCATCCAAAAGAGAAAACTCCATGTTTGAGTGAAGATGACCCTATTATTGCCTATTTATATGGTTGTGAATATATTGTGTGAAATTTAACTTAGAGTAATTAGGTGTGAGTTACCTATGATGGAACCATGGGTGACATTGCTTTTGTATAATGGGGCTAGTGAGTAGGTTAAACTGTTAATGATTCCTCATATATTATAAATTCGTTATATTGTTGTTAAGGGATATGTGTACTCTAATAGAGATATGATTAGAGTGAATTAGTAGTTGGGATATGTTTCAATTATTTATAAATTACCCTATTTACCTAGGTATTTCTCATTTGATATGTGATTCTTAATTGGAATAATTTTTAGAATGAGTCTATAAATTTCATCGGTAATGGTCACTTGGAAAGAGTACATAAGTGGGTATGTGATAATAACCATGTATGGATGAAAATATGTTTTCCCTCATGTATGAGATATAGATATTGACTACAGAGACTGTAATATTTCCTCATAACTTTATGTCTCGAAAATCCTTTCATTGAGGGTCATGTCACCCTCGGAAAGTGGTAAAATACTTAGAGAATAGAACCATGAAGGGATTACATATCCCTAAAATTGATTTATGAGACTTTTATGGAATTCTAAAGTGTTTCCATAGGATGGGAACTCATTGTTTGGTTAATATAATAATGGATAATTCGTTTTTTATGGTAATTTATATTATTAGTTTCCACTATATAATGACCTTTGTAATATGGCTAATGGATTAAATCTTAATCCATTATAATAGAGGTGGGGTTTGGATTGTTAGTTCTAGGTGTATAGTTACATGGGAATGAGTATCCATGTCGGAGGAATAAGATCTAACAAACTAATTATTAGGGTGTTAAACCATTTACCATGGGTATGGTAATGATATTTTATGTTATGGGATCAGATAATTATTTTTTCACCCATTTTCAAATTATGATAATATATTATAGCCTTGATTAGGAATTTTCCCAACTAGTGTCCTGTCAAAACCTTGTCCAAGGGGAATATACAAACCCATGTTACATTTTTATGTTATAAGGTATGTACTTACTTATATGGCGAGATGGTTTAGGTGGGATTTAATTCCCCCTACAATTGTTGTTGTTTAATGGTTGGGTTATAAAAACTCTTATGGATGATGGTGTATAATAGGTGGGATGTACATCCCTATATTTTCAGTGTGTATGAGAGGTGGGATGTACTTCACATTACTTTTGGACATGTTATATGGATTTAATGTGATACCACCTAAGATTATTACTATATGGAATTACGTTATTTCTCTAAAGATGACTGTTTTGTATCATGAACATTATAGTAATTAAAATATTCATACCACATTCTTTTCTGCATGAACAACGATGTGGCACTTAGTTAGAAAACACATATTCAGTTTGAGTAGACATTTTTTCCTTTACAGAAGAAGAAGTGGGATTTATTTCCATGTGTCGTAGCTTCTCACACACCGAGGGATATATATTTTTAAGAAATATTTCCAAATCTAGTGGTGTGGTAGTGAAAAACTATGACCATGATAAGCCCTTATATTTTTCAAATTTATTATAAAAATGTGTGGATTCCTAAAAAAATTGAGGGTCTCATGGGAACTTTATATATTTATAAAACCAACCCCCAGGGTTCATAAACTATATCTAGCAGCAGATTTCACCTTTTAAGAATCAATTTGACTGGCAGAACTGCCCACACACACTTACTAATCAAATATTATGGCTACCCGAAGTCGAAATTTTTTAAAGTGGAATTTAAAATCTTTTATAGCTTCATCACATAACTCCATCATCCATCTCCTACAAGTCCCATATTGTGAAAACTACTTGTGTAAATATCCTTCATGGATCAACCTTTGTGAATAACCTATGAAATTGACCTACATAGAGAATTTTTGTAGACCAAACAACTTGAGATACTAGCACGAACCACATGAATGGGTGACCTATGAAAACTACCTATTTCTCCAAGTGTCCCAAGATAGAAGAAATTGTGATCATATACCCCCCATGTATTTTTTTCCAAGTACTCCAATGATCCATGTAGCCCTCTGATCTTTAAAAGAATATGCAATTAATGAGAGTCAATGGATTGTAGTTCCTCAAAGGTCTAAAACCTCAAAGAAATATGTAAGGATCAACTTCCCCTTGTCCAAAATTACCAGGTTGAAGTACCCATCCCATACTCAGGACTTCTGTGAGACATTTCCAAAATCACATGTGGATACATTTAGAGGTTTGAGAAAGGTCTCAACCATGTTTGGTTTCCCATATTTTTCATTATCCAAAATCACTCAAGTATCACTTGCGTGAGGTGTCTCCAAACTCACCCAATAATCAAATGGGAAAATAACCCTCCAACTCACCCTAGTATCACCTTGGATAATCATCGACCAATGCCACATTTCACATTTCTAAGGACAAGGAACTCATTTAACCCAGTTCCCTATCTGAGGGGGGGGGGAATCGAAGAACTCCTTAAAATCCACTAGACATGTATGATCAGAGTATATGACACACTACTGTGTCCTCTAAATCATAAATTTTTATGGTAAAAGAATCCATTAATTTAATATCCCTATTTGATGGGATCCTTAGAATGTTCGTGATCATACATTCAGATGGTAATGTGGATCCCATCATTAGGTATGGTGATTGATGGATTCTCGGGTCAGGTAATGATATATATTGCCTAAATGGGAACACAATTAGATAAAAAATCACATTTTCATACATAACCACACCCTATTTAATTATTATACCAATTAGAAGTTGTGGTAAAATGGAAAACCCTCATGGAGTATGCCCATAGTGTTTTCTATTGGACATCTCCCACCATCCATGACCTTTTCCTCATCCACAAATAGATGAAGGCTATTGTGGGTGATCTTGTCCTTACACATATTTCATATACAAAGTAAGAATCATGTGTAATTAGGAATTTGTGGTGATCATTCCATCAGAATGATCAAATAACCTAAGTGGGCCTCCTATATCTATGAATTCTAGAACCCTTTTGGAAATACATTGTCTTTTATTCTGATTCAGGTGGGTTATGTAGGAAGCCTCCATAAGATTCAAACACAACACCCAAAAATCACCCTAATCTTCTCTAAATAATATTCCCAGTGGGGTTATATCCACTAGAGGTCCATATTTCTTCTAAGTCCCCTCATCAATATCTTTATTAGGACATATTCACAATAAGATCATGCCTACACCTGGGAGGCTATGTCTCTTCCAAGTCATTTTCATATCATCCTCATTATCCCAAATTCCAAGTGAATGCCATTTCATCCCAGAGGAATATTTCTTAATAGATCAACCCCAAAGGGTCGTTTTGGAATAAGTCCTACACCATCATTGACTATGAATATTTCACCCAGAATTCCTTACCATATGATGTTAAATAGAATGTGCTAGTCCTTTTCACATGAATCTAAAACGAATGATGTGTCCCATTAGGTGTCACCAAAATAAATGGTTTTCGATTCCCCTCAAGAGGTTCATAAGAATCCCCTATCATGGGCCAAATCCCAATATTGAAACAAATCCCTTCTTCTAAGATGATGTTAAATAATAAAGTTCTTATTTTTGTGTCCTGAAACTAGTATAAAAAACAACAAAATGTAACCAAGATATAGAAGCTATAATACATATAGATAGTTCCAATGATTGGCAACCGCATATTCATACTTATGGTTCCACCAATGGAGAAGCTAATATACATATATATGGTTTCCCATCGATGCATGTCTATAATTTATTTTTAACACATAGGGGTGAATAATTCTATATTTTGAATCTAAAATAGATTCATGTATATGTCATAAATCTATAAGAGAGTTTGGAGTCGTCTATAATTCCCCCAATGGGGTGGGATGAGATCAAAACAACCATCCTCATGACTTGTGTGAGTTATTAAGTATCATTTTTTATGTATTGTAATTATTTCCTACATTTAGAATGAAATCCCATGAGCCATCATGGATATGGGAGTTTTTGGATGTTTTGTGTTCCAAGAATAACCATCATTGGATACCAACCCAACATGAATGGGTAAGAATATATAATGTTGAACCTGGTGTTTATCCTTTTATTTACCGAAATAAATGTGTCATACATGTGTTAGTACCTATCATATGATTATAAACTCAATGTATTGAAACATGGATCATTTAGTACAATTAGTTATTAATGTGTTCATTTATTATGATGATGGTTTCTTGAGTTTTCTGGTATTTTGATTGTCACGTATAGCTCTAAGAACATTCCATAGAATTATCATCAATCGAATGGAATCCTATCAACTAACACAGACATACCCATCAAGTACTCCACTAGATAGATCCTCATCTAACTATATGACACCATCACCTACCTATTGTTTTCAATGCCATGTCTTAAACACTGTGCTTCATGAGTACAACCTCAATGGTACTATCACACCCTTGTATGACACAAGTCTATCCCTCCAAGATATAAACTTCTACCAACCATTAACTTGTCAATAGTAGGTGACCAAAAAGAAGAGGGAACTCATCACTGTTTGAAACCTTTTTGGGAGCATTTACCTGAAAAACAACCTTAAGGAAGCGGGCCAAGAGATCATCACTGGCCTTGTATCAACAGAACATGAGTTACTATGAAGGGATCCTAAATTAAAATACCAATTCCAATTCCACAACATGATGATCATGACACCTTGTGAGATACTACTTTGGTCACTCAAACCCAAGCACCCAGAACAGCCCACTGAGGGCAGTGATCAATGAACTAAGAACATTCCCACATTATTATTCCTATTAGAGAATGCTTCCCACAAGATGTGGTGGAAACCTATGAGTGGGCTCATATACCTAATAATAAACATCAATCCTAAAAATAAAATTTTTATAACCATAAAAAAAACCTTCCATTAGGCCCTGAAAAAATATGGGGTATAAATGTCACTGCCCCCACACATGATGATTTTTTTCATATCCCAACAAGGAATGGTGGACATGAACATGGATATATCCTTTATCCAACAATACAATGGCTATATATCCTCATTACAACTATATAATTCACCTATTAAATTCTGGAAATGATGGAATTATAGGTATATATTACAATACAAAATCTACTAGTCTTTCAGGATATAATTATTTGATTCGGTAGTAACTAAAGTTGGAAACACAAACCCGCCAATTCATTTTAAGTGGCTTATAAACATGATACAATCGTACCTCGATATTTGATGTATATTCCTTATCCTATAAAGGAGGGTCTTTGGGAAAATCCAGTGATAAATGGATTATAAGATTAGGCACACACGCCCATTGGTCTACTTCAATAGGCACTCTAGAGTTTGTATATATCCATGATAGAACTCCTAAATCATATTTTCATATTTCAATAGTAGTAATATATTTTCTTAGGAAAGCTCCAAAATATTAATTTTTTTCCATGGAAAGAGAATCTGAACTCCCAATAGTGAACATATAAAATTAAATCACAACAATGTTAGTTGGTAATCTAAGGACAAGCCCACATTCTTTCTCTAATCATGGATAATTTTATTTGGTCCATAAAACATCTATTAATGGTCGATTAGGTTCACACTAATTTGTTACTAAATAAAAGAAGATATAGTCTCAGTTCAGAAAGGCCTCCATGAAACATTGAAACTATAAATTATGGATGTCCTCCATAGAATATCGACCATGAATTCTTACTTTATGTTGTTAAAATTATTGACCATGAGAACCCTCTCATGATGAGTACTACCTAAACCTTCCTCATAATCAGAAGATCAAATAGAAAAAAGGTCCCCCCACCCTCCATTGTTTGCCTTCAATTTCCTCCCTAGGTTTTACAACATATTATTTCTCCATGTATTTGGATGTCAACACATAGTGTTGGTCCGCCCATGATAAAAGTTTCTGTAAAGGACCTCCCTGTAGTGATATTTTACATAGGCAATAAGGCCCTACCCTTATAGAATCTATTATGATAAAACAATTATATCATGAGGCTCTTAAGAAGCCGGGGATAGTCATTCTAGATGAATTTTCATTTACAAATGTTATCATTTTCAACTGGAACACAGTCTAAGGAAATAGTCATTCTCAAAATGACCCTTCGATCATCTACCTTCCAGCATAGTAAAAGAAATTCCCCCTAATCACTCCATTTACAACAAGAAAGCTGAGAAATGCACGATTTAGTCAGATCAGGGGGAATAATATTCTATTTAAGATTAAGTGGAAAAATTTCTTATGAGGAAACAATTATTAAAAGACAATATAATGGTCATGTTTTTCCTTCATCCAATCCTCAATATCACATTCTAGAAACATTGTCATAAGAATGTGTGTGTGAAATCCACATGAACATATTGATGAATCTTCATCACCTAAGGGATAATGTTTTACTTTCAATGAATATAAAGATCTTTCCATGGTAATAGAAGAGATATGTCATCAAATTGTCATAGCTTCTATTTCGGCTATGTGATGCCACAAATTGGGGAAATAATGGGAGGTCCTCCAACACACTTGTCTTAACACTTTTAGAAAGCTATTACAATTTATTGAAAATACCATAGTATGTGTTTGGATTATGGGATGGGGAAAGCATGGAGAATTGTGTTCTACCCCATGAATTAATTCGTATAGCTCTCCATAAGTGATATCATGAAATACCATTATTTCTAGCCAACTCTCAGAAGAAAACTTTCATCCAAACTGATAACATGCTTGATAGGAATTACCTCTAAAAAATATAATATGTTTTTTTCCTAATGAGAGTGACCCATTGAAATTCTCCAACACAAATCCTCTGAGAAGGTTGAGAAGGCTTCTCACATAAAAATGGTCAATTGTCAAACAACAATATTGACTTAAAAAGTATGTAGTTCACATGAATACCATATAATAAACCCATATCATGCTCAAAACAACATTCACATGATCAAGAATGTGTCTATGGTAGTTGCATCCATAACGATATAGGAGCATCCCTAACCTGTTGGGAAAAGGGAATTTTTAACTCAACCCATCCCAATGAGGCTGACAAATCTGGTTCAAAATTTTGTAGTTGTGGAATACAGACAAACCCATCCCATAGGGATAGGAAAATTTTACTACTACAAATATGGCCTATATCAGAGCTAGAAAAGTCCATTTATAGCATTAAAAAGCGTTGTTAATCTCAATAAAGATAAAGGGGGGTTAATTTTATCAGCGCTAAAAAAAGTGTGGATAAATGGGTCCTTTATCAGCACTTTTTAGCACTGATAAAAGTTTCAAAACATTAAAAAAATAAAAAAAATATTTCTACAGACTAGGGAGGGGCTTCAATAGTGCTTGAACTCCCTGTTCAACAACCCCCCATCCTTTACCAATGCTAGCCCCCATCCTTTAACATAGCTATCCTTTATTCCACTTGTGCGCGTGACCTGCCTCCCCTTAGATTCAAACTCATGACTTTCTTTCTACGCACCTTATCCTTTACCACTCCACCATATTTCTCTGCTCTTCGTTTATTAATATATCTATTTATTTATACATATATAGTTATATTTACTCATATATTAATATATATTTATATTAACATATATATTTATATAAATATATATATTGTTATTTTAATATATATATATATATTAATATATATATAGTTATATTTATATATTAATATATTTATTCATATATTAATATACATTTATAAGATTTGTTTTAAATACATTTATAAAATATTCTTTTTTGGGTGTGTTTGTAAATAAATAAATACATCAACACACACACATATAAATATATATATATATATATTATGTGTATTTTTAAGTATAATTATACATATTTATATATATTTACCAATATTATATATTAATAATTATATACATATGTTTAGAATATATAGATAATATATATCAGTTTTTCAATACAGATGCACACACACATATGTATATATAAATACACATTAGATAGGTATATAAATATTCATATATTTGTATTTAAAATAAATTAGAAATTATTTTTTTATTTATATAAGTCTTATATATTGAGAAATGTATTTTATATGTAATTATATTTAATTATTTATTTATAAAATTAATTTTTCATGTGTGAATATATAAAAAATATGTATATATTGTAATATATTTGATTATAAATAACATCACATTATGAAGAACGATAAAAATACTTGAAAACCTGAAAAGGAGGTAAAAAATGGGGAAACCCTCAAAACACGTAAATACATTCAGAAAGTCAAATAAACTCTAAGCTCAAGGTAACGACAAAAACTTCGGATCCAATAGTACGTTCCAGATCCATGACCATTACAATCGATGATCATCAATTGATATTTGATATGATATGTGGTGGAGGCCGAATGAGCAAGTACATCATAAGGTACAACTATTTGAAAAAGAAACAGACATGAAAAAAGTTCTAGAAATAGGGGCTTGAAAAACCTAACAAACTGCAGTGTCACTGAAATAGGAAAAACATTTGATCTAGGTGTCTGTTTCTACTCAGGGACCAGTCCAGCCGAATCTCATGGAACTAACTACAATATAACAGGCGGAGAAGGTCATAATAACACATGTATCAAGATGTATTATCATTTTATGAAAAATTTGATAGGGCACCAAACACTGGAATGGAGTTTTGGAGGCCTTATGAGGGTTTTATGGGGTTTTAGGGTCTTATAAGTGACTAGAACATTATTCAAGTTAGACTTATATATAGATATCTTCTATTGCTTTGATTTGAAATATTGTAGAGCCCAAATAGACACCTGGAGCGAACGTTATGTTCATTTGAAGTCGAAGTTTTTTAGAGTGGTATAACTGAACTATCTACTATTTTTTTGATCTTATCATGATTTAGATTCTATTTAGTCTTCACTCATCTCGTGGTCTTTGATTTTACTAGTTGCAGTGCTCAAATGGACACCCATAGTGGAAGTTATGGCTGTTTTAGTGAGTTATAGGGTTCTTAGGTTTTTAGGCGCTAGGATGGTTGATCAATTTCAAACAAGCATAACTGCTGCTCTGGGCGTCCATTTTCACTCTACCACATATAAAATATAATATTTAAGAAATATCTACAAATTGGTGACCACTAAAACCCCTTCTCATGTTCTTTAAAGCTAAAAACGCCAATAATTCCTCCCAATGTCTATAAGTTCTATACCAGGTGTCTGTTTTGCCATAACTTCTTCTATGGGTGTCCATTTTTCAACAACCATATATCAAATCTATCTAAAAAATATTTAAAAAATATATATATTATATTTATATAAATATAAATATAATTAAATATCAATATATTATTTTTTAGTAATTATATGTTTTTTTGGAAATATAAATTCTCCCCCTTATTATAGATACTAAAAAAAGCACTAATAAAGGGGTCCCCTTTAATAAAACTAAAATAAGTGATGATAAAGGTTCACTTTAAAGAGTGTTGTTAAAAATGCCCCTTTATCAGTGATTTTTTTAGCGATGATAAAGGAACCCCCTTTGTGAGTGATATTTTAGCACTGTTAAAGGGTGGCACTGTGGAAACCCAGTTTTGTGGTAGTGTTTTTACCTCATTCTCCACCCCCAATATAGGTAAGTATTTTCCTATTTATGATTGAATTAATGAAAAATCAATCATTTTTTTCCAATTTCATAACCTATCTTACTCGATAGAATCACATAAAAAAATACTTTCAGAAGATTCCCTTCACGTATCCCTTCACCAGATGGCTCCAAGGAGATACTTAAAGAAGAATATGAGATCCTTGTAGTGGTCTAAAAGAAGAGAAATCTATCAAGGGTTCAACTGATTCAAAATTAAATTGTTCATTAAACATAAATATTTAGGGTAATCAGACCTCCTTTAATTCAAAGACTATTCTGAAACCTAAATTCATTATGCATTGGTGAAAATCATTTTTAACCCCCTGCAATTTCTACAAAACATGAGGCTAATACAATGGAAAGGGGGGAGGATGTTTCCATCAAAAAATTAGTCCATATGGAAATGATAAAAAAATGTGTGTATACAAGGAACTAAAGGCTCACTAAAAATGTGGTAACTCCCTAAGATTCTCTACTACCACCTCCTTGGTGAGAATATTCCAACTAAAAAGGTGAAGGTGAAGCCATATCTCATCCATCTCCAAAATAGGTTGAGCCTCTCATACTTGAAGAATGATTCAATCAGTATGAGTTTGACATGGAGGAGTTGATAAAGGTTAATGTTTACTTACATAAAATAAATATCCTTGGTGGATATTTTCTTCAAGAAGAACCTCATCTCATGTTCACATTCAAGATAACTTGTAAAAGAGGATTTTTTACAACAATTGAAGCAGATTCAGAGCATCTGATCAATATGGGTTGTTGAAAACAAATAAATTTAAATATGGAGGTTCAATATTTCCCTTTATTTGGGAAGCAACCAAAATACTATTAGGAAAACCTTTATAGGTTATCCTATATTGGTCATCATCCCATAGTATTGGTGTGTCTTCCAAAACTAGCCCAACCTATTATTCCCTTATTTATGATCTTACCAATTGGATGTTCCTCCCTATCTCATCAACAATATTGATTCACATGATAATTTTTTAGATGTTGTTAAAGGAAGACGTTCCCCAATAAAACTAGAAAAGGAATCTATACCTTGAATGTGTAAATTTGATTTTTCTCCTGCTAATATTTAATAATATTACATTCCCAACATTTTATGTCTTGATATACCCAAAATAGCATCTTACATAATTTGTTTCTTGATGTGGTCACAAGAGAGGAACCCCCTAGCAATAAGAGGAAACCAAAATAATTTGTTTCCTATATACCTTAGAGGGATCCACCTTTATCTTGTATACCAGTTTACAAATAGTATTGATCAAGGGGTAGGAAGATATTTCCTGAAAATTCCACTATCAACTAATATCTACACTTTTGATGATGAAAATCCTAACCTTTCAAGACTCTAGTAGAGTGATAATGAGAGGGTCTCTTTTTTTATTTCTAGGAAAAAGGGATTAAATTACTCAATAAACATATAAATTTCTCAAGATTACTTATTGATTATTTTCATTGAGAACAATTATGATGTTCTATGAACAACACTTATCCCAATAAAGTACCCTAGTGGCTTCTGTGATCTTTTTTGGTTTCACAGAGGCAAGAGGACTCTATTTTTTGAACCAGACAAAAATCCAAACTTATTTTATCAGCATAAGGATAATAGAAAAATGGGAAACCATAACTTTTACCTTCAAACTGGCCTCTATGTTGTCTCATTTTCTAATGTTTTCACCTCCACACATGCCACCTCTTTCTGAACATCAACTTCAGCAACAATAACCCATTCAGAATGAGTTAAGGAAACCTAAACTCTGTCCAATAAAAGACTAGAAGAATAAATTCTATTCATTCCAAGAGAACCATTTTCTAAGTTATTTCATAGTAGCTATGTAAATAACCAGCTAAAATTATTGAATCCGATGAGGCCCGATCAAGTTGGTCTTATTGATATCCTAACTTATTTCCCACTCCACTGAATGGTGAGTTATAAAATTCATATTTTTTCTTATTTTTAAATACAAAATGAACAATATGGTTGATTCTATGAAATTAAATCTGGGTAAATTACTAACACAAGTGTCATGTGTTTTTATAACTCCCAAAGGAGGAAAATTGAATTAATTTATGAGAAATAACACAGAGAAGTTCAGTGATAGGATGACTAGGAAAACATTTATTAGAATTCATTCTATCCTCATGGAATACTTAAATCATACAACTTCTTGCTCTCTTTTTAATTCTAAAATACAACAAACTACATTAGCACCATAGTCCTCCAAAAGACAATTTTATACGAAACAAAATGGTCGAAAGGAAAAAAATAGTAAAAAAATTACGTGCCTCAACATATTTAAAACCCATTCCTAACTAACTCATATTTCATGGTTCTATCCCTGAGAGCTTGGGCACCATCCAACCGAAAAATACTATGGGAATTATACCTCCATGTGGAATCCTCATTAGGAAAAATGTTATTTTTTATTTCTATTAAAATCATTCACTTAATTGATATATTCTACAATTCCATATCAGAGACCCATGAGTAGAGGCTACCAAAGACAAAGAGGAAGTTTAAGATATAGTTGTGGCCAAATCCTATTTTTTGGGAACATCCCCACACAATATGTTTATGCCATTGAGACTCACAGAAGGGCCCATCAATGAATACATGAACAGAGTGAAATCCCACCAATATTCACAAAGATTTTTCTAGACTCAATAATTTTGGATTATCAATTGTATGGGTTGAAACAATATCATCATCCAAGGTAGTTAGGAAGGTCTAGAAGGCCTAATCCAATAGAAGAAAAAGTTATATAAACATCTTCTTAACCATATGATTTGTCTAACATAAGAAATAAATATAAAAAGTGACTATTATAGAATAAACCCCTGTAGAAATATTTAGAATTTGACTAAAAATTATGACATCCTAAAATAGTTTACTTAAATTCCAACAAAACATTCAATATTATATGCACATAACATGTCAATGGATCTCTGAGAAGCACTTTTAGAGGACTTATTAAGCCTTAAAAATCCATTTTTGTTGAGGTATACCATTCATTGATAGATCTTATGTAATTTCATGAGGTTATCTCTTTTATAGAATATGATTAGGATGTTATGATTCAAGGAAATATCATGCCACTATTTATATTTATAAGGCAAGATAACATTGATATCTGTCTATCATTAATCAAAAATGTGTCAGGAGTCAATATCATTCTTATTAGAAAACTTTTATAGTAAAGATATATTTAATTCACACTATCATACTCTCTTATTACACTTTAGGGGTATAAAAAATGAATAATGTCCCCTCAGATAGATCAAACCCATAACCCAATTTGGTGTCTTAATGTCCAACACTAAATTCTTTTTTTTCTGAAAAGATATAGCCTTAAACATCCTTTAAGTAAGTACTTGGTTACATAAACATTCATAAATCCATCCAATATATCATTATTATCTTAAGTATTATGTCAATGGTCAAATTGAGACTTCATACGATGAAAACAATACCTTTGAATCTTTTGAGGCTCAATAAATTGATGCAGGATTTTATCAGAGAGAAGGATAGTAACCTAATACTAATGATGATGCTCTAGTTGCCTCCCCAAATGGTCTATAAATAACCCCAACCAACCATGATTGATACTAAGACTTGTTATTCTGATAAAAAAAGTATTTTCTGACCTTAATCAGACTAGTTAAAAAATATAAGCATTGCTTGTAATACCATGAGGTCGGTTTGGCCTCTCAAACTGACCTATTCAAGTACATCCTCAACCATCCTATGTTGACCAGATGTTTTGAATAATTGGCGGTCATCTTGTAGAATTTTTAAATCTAGTTCATATTATATAAGGCAATGAAGGGGAATTCTTTGGCACAATTCCTCCAAGGCATCATTATTTATAATAAATTTCTATGAGTTCCAAACTATTAGATGAAGAATTATTCTTTGTATAAGACTCCCCTAGAATATGGGCAATGTATATTGATGGTGTGTCGAGAATCCAAATATAAAAAGGATGTTATAAACCGAGATCAAAAAAATTAAGTTGGGAGTCATCCTTATCACTCCTAAAAAGGATCTTCATCCTTGTTCTTTTATATTGTCAGAAGGTTTTACAAACACTGAGGGAGAATACCTAACCCTCATTGCAAGATTATAACATGTGCTACAAATATTAATGATCCATCTGAACATAAAAGGTGACCTACATCTTGTAATCATGTAGGTGGACAATTATTAAAATATTAGGAAATAAAATTTGATCCCCCATATTGATTATGTGTGAGGATTCTTGGATAAATTCCTTTTTTATCAAAAATTAAATCATATATCACCATCATATAATTCTCAGGATGATGAACTAGAAATTGATGGAACATATTTGGAAGATCTAGATAGAGAATACAAATTCATCAACATAACACATCATAGAATGGTATCACTATTAGTTTAGAGTAACATAAAAGAGAAAAAAAGTCAATTCTACCCTTGAACTAGAAAATCAGGAAAATGTTTAGAAGATTCCCATCATGGATTTTTCCAAATTCGAATTATTCTATCGAAAAGAGCTAGGAAATATAAAATCAGATGATAGGTAGTCATATTCATAATATTTGACAATCCATGTCATCATAAAGCCCTCTTTAAATAATGATCTGATGGATTTCTTCTCAAATGAATTTATGGAGAGGATAATGTCACCCTTATATGAGAAGTCAATGTTGGTGCCTATTGTGACCATCGTTGAGGAATAATGATTTCTAACCAAATCAGAAAGCTTAGATATTTTTATCCTTCAATGACACATTATTTTACAAGATTCACAAAAAATTTCCATCCTTTCTAAGTTCATGCCAATTCCATCCATTAACCCCCAGATTTTTTGTATACTACCACATAATCCTAGTCATTCACTATATGAGGAATGAATGTTGTGGGACTATACCCTATCATTATTAACAATTAGTTCCGATGTATTCTCACTAATAAAAAATTATTCTCTAATTCGTTTGAATAAATACTAGCCTAAATGAGTTTAAAAAAGTTCAATTTCATGAAGTCCAATATCATCACTAGGTTTGGTGTCCCTCATACAATATTCATAGAAAATATAACCCACATCAATTTTTATGAATTAAAGATTATATGCTATGGATATTAAATATAGTCCAAGAATTCATGTCACTATCTTGCAGTATAAAATGGATAGAAAGTGGTTGTCAATAAGAATCTATCAAGTATACTCTAAAAACATGGGACAATGAAAATAAATCATTGTTGGATAAACTTATAATTTCCATATGGGCCTACTATACCACAACCCATACTGCAATGTTGAAAACCTCGTATTCACTGGTATATAGGAATAAAGTATTTTTTTAATTATAATCTAATTTCCTTCACTCCTTATTTCCATATTTAATAGATTTTCCAAGGATGAGTAGTCTCGTAAGTGTTTGGATGAATGGGAATAACTAGACAATAAAGGAATTCATACCTTTCATAATTTTTGAGGTTCACCAAAACTAAATAGATCGAGCATTCCACAAGAATATTTTCCATCATTATATCTGATAATGGGGATGGGTCTTGGTCCTTATGGCCCTAATGATACCTTGGAAGAAACCTCTAAATCTTGAACCAGAATGGGAAGAACCTTTTTCCATCCTTAAAATATATTCAATGGATTATATTCATCGATACCCATGGATGGTGAGCATACTATTCCATTATTAATGAAAAATACCTAATAAAAAATATCATGTGATAAATAACACTTTCCCCGTTTCATATGACCAAAAATTAAAAGATACAATTCATCCAAATTGCATAATGCTAAATTTCATGGAGCAGTCATTGTAATGTGACCATAAAAGGCATGACCCATCCCACTATAGTCATAAGATGTTAAATTGTCAAACAATGTCTTCAACACGTGATATTAAAATGCCATATTACCCTATGCACTAATCGTAGGATACCGTAAGAGAAATGTCATGGAATCCTCCGGTGATAAGAATAATATGCATATTATGAGGTAATTTCCCATACAACTGGGTAAATATTCTTATTATATTATTTTAGGAATTCCTTGGAAAATTTTATTATGAGATTATTTCCTGAATATTTGGGAAATAATTCTAATAATATGATTTATTTAATGTCTATGAATCTCTTAATTAATAATCCCCAGCATCCCTTATTGAAACCCCTTATATGGAACAAGTGTCCTTGCTGCATGACATTAAAAATCATAGAATTATGAGAAATATGTGTGGTCTGATTCTTGATTTTACAAGACATGTTGTGATGCATGGGTCACATATCCTAGTTCCAGCCAAAAAAACAAAATAAATGTTTCCCCATTCCATGAAAATGAGTCAAATTAGTATATGGAATCATTCCCCAGAACTATATACAACTTGATTCCTATTTCCATAGGATATATAGCAAGGAAAATACCTTTTGTATCAGGCTCATACACAAATTCCAAACTTGGGTATGATTGGATTTTATAGTGTTGGACTCAATTTAATTCATTCACGTTACATTCCTCCTTACCACCTGATGAATCAAATACATATCCAACAGTGTTAATATGTTACTTCAACATTTTTCTTTAAATTTAACCTATATGATTAGGTAAACCTTCACCATTTTTTTATCAGAATGATCAAATATTTCATGGTCTTAGGATTCTTTGTAATGGACTCATTTCATGGTAAGGTCACTTCATAGTCCAAGAACCATTACCTTAAAATTTGGTGCACTTCATTCTAGGGGAAGTTTTACTACACATGTATTTATACCACATATTTACATCAAAAACCCAACTTCCTTAACACATGAAGTTAAACTACACAATTTAATTCCCATTAATACATAATTCAAATTTCCATTGGTGTGGCCTTCACCTAAGAGTAACACCATTATTGGTGTTGCTTCCCTACAACACATATATCATTGAACTATGTGTGTCTGGATTCTCATCCTAATTAGGTACATAGTGACACCTAGATAGTATATCATGTAATAGGCACATATTAATAAAATTCCCCATCCCTACCCAAGAACTCGATTTGTGTGGAGGAATATATCCCAGAACTTCATGTGTCTTGATTTGAATCCCTATGAGATACATAATGATATTCGGATTCTCCAGTATGGCCTATCCACAAAACCAAAAAAACGAGATTCTGAGTAAGGTTCTTATTTTATTCATAAATCTGTATTCAAGAAAATTTTCCTCCCTGCATACAGACTAGGCTAGTGTAGTAAATATATCTCTAAAACTACATGTGTGTTGATTATTTTTTTCAACGGGATCCATAGTGCTACCTATATCTCATGTCATGGGTCCAATCACAAATAAAACCATAATTGCATATGATTAATAACTTTATAATTAACACTCTAACCATTCATGGTCAATTATACCAAAAATATTCCATTAATACTCAGGCATTTTCCTTTCCCAAAACATATTACGTGCCTAGGAAAATTTGGATCTTCATAATAATGCCTTTGAATATTTATAATAAGAACATTAAAATCTAAATTACACGTTTGTTTTAAATATTAATGATACACCTCAAACATATATTTGTATAATACGCCACAAAATGTGTCCGATCAATAAAAGGAACTTTCATCTCCAAAAGAAAATAATCTTATCTCTATATGAATTGATGAAATCATAATGGAAACCAATTTTTGAACATGTTCTATGATCATCCATAAAATTATTGTTCAATGACACTCATTCTAATCTGAAAACCCCAGGGTCACAATGTACAACCTTCCCCCTTCATGGTTAGAGAATGTCAGATCTTTCATGGCTGGATCACCATGAAATAGTCTATCCTAGATGCAAGAACTTAAATGAAACACCATACATCCTTTTCACAATATGTTAACCTTCAATGAAACATCCTCACCATAATATGTAAAACTACATGGTTCACATCCCCACTATATGATGTAAAACTAATAATTTTTTTGCCCATATCCTGATAGTATCATCACTTAAACTGTTAGTCTCCCATCACACCATTATGTCTGAGCAATGTGTGACTTTATTATCTTCTAACTGATATATGTAATAATCCTTATAAATATCATTCTAGGACATGTTCCCATAATAAAAAATTCTACCACCTTCATCCTACACATGGTTCTAATCTATTCTTGGAATTAAATAACAATTTCTTTTATTTAAAAACTTGTGATTAGAGTATAATTCTCATCCCTCATCCACAGGAAGTTCCTATATAAATGTTTCCTTCATTACCATATAAAATACATTTGTAAACCACACTTCATGGTTTCAAGAAACTCGTATCATCAAAAACCGTCCATAAACAATGGTTAAAAGATCATCCTACTCTAAATGAAACCTTTATCGCGACTATCCATTATACACCCCAAATACATATTTCCATAATATGCCTCCAAATATAGATTTTCAATCAAACTCTTTTTCTATACAAAGGAAAATATTATCTTATATTCATACACTACGACTAAATCATATTGGATTTCACTTTTGAAACATGTTCTATGATCATTCCATGCACAATTTTCCCAATTCATCTTTTTATATCCAAGATTACAATACCATGACTTAAAAATTTATATCCTCATATTCAGAAAGTTTTGGACCATTTAAAAAAAAATCCTTACTTGGTTCATTATTCCTATCACTCATGGGAAATGTTTTTTGACCTAAATCATCAATTACATTGGTTCAGTATGTAAGATTATAAACTACAAATGAAAGAGACAAAATTACCTCCATGAGGAACAATCACTAAGGGAACCCTAGGAAAGAGTCTAGTTCCATCTCACTATACATGAAATCTATAGGATTTTGGAAAACAATAAGCAATATAATTTTAAAAGACACAAAACATGTTATGTTGAAAACCCAAAAAGGGTGGAATAATAAAAAATTCATTCCTAATAAGAATTATTTATATCAAACTTCAGTAAAAGTTGTGGTAGTGACACAGATGTAATACCCAACCCCGGTTTCCCAAAGTTGGTGCCTTATTTAATTATATTGGCATATAAACAAGTAATATGAATCCGGAAGGACCGAGTAGTTTATTAGAATTGTAAACAAGTTACATACAAGTTCAACATTACAACTTCAAAATAAATAAAACATATAAATTTTATTGGGAACATCCACCACTCTAAAATTTTCCTTTTAGGTCAATCATAAAAGATTTCTTCATGTCTTGAGAAAATGATACATAAAAAATGGGTGAGCTCAAACACTAAGTAAGAGTAAGAAATACAGTGAAATATATCATTAACATCAACAATAGGCATGGTGAATAATTTAAAAGACATTCTCTACAAATAATAAACTTGAACACATTAATGAAGAAATATTAGCTGAGTAAACAATGCCATAATAAAACATAACCATGGGTATTATACTAGTCGAATAACCACATGAACTCTACAATAATTGCTTCATAATGAGGGAAATTCATATTCTAGAAATTTGAAAATATAGTATCAAGGCCATGGCCCAGACATCTAAAAATTATTAAGGCCTCGGCCAAAATCATAAATATTCATTTTGTCAAGGCCTCATAGCAAGACCATAATTTGTCTAATGAGACCTACATATGAACCGAGGTGCTATAAGGGGCCCCACCAGACACTTACTAAGTACAATTAATTATTCAAATGAATGGTAATAAACATAAATAACACATACCGTCATATTGATACTAACATATGAAATGAAAATAACTTTCCCCAAACAATATTCATAACAACTAACCACTCAGAGAAAATTAGTGAATGGTTTTAAGATAGAACATCCACAGTAAAACTAATCATAAACCATTAAATAAAATATTGTATATGACATCATAATAGATAAAACTCAATGAAGTAAAATATTCAACAAGGATGTTTACATAGATAAGATACATTTAATTGATACCATTGAAAATTTCTTGAGGAATTATTCACTAAACATTCCAAAGTGTCTCATACCACCATGAAATATTCAAATCATAATCCCTTATAATATAATTAGAATAAGGAGACTATTGATATGAAATAACAAAGGGAAGTATATACACCACATGCAAGGAATACATAGTGAACAATTCTTATATCTCATAAAAGATAATTTGAGATTAGAAAAATCCATTTTACTATGGAAATATGAGTTCTTTTGGAAAATAATTTTTTTCATTAATCTAGGTTTAAACATTCATATCATATAAAATAATGGTGAAGGACATTTATATTACATTTGAGGCAGAAGTTAGTTCCAACTGAAGTGAAATTGTGTAAAAATTGTTTTTAAAGAAGCTTTATAATTAAAACATTTTAGTGCGGTTTAAGAAATTCATTAGAGATTTTAAAGTGAAAAGTCATATATTCATTCATAAAACTAAAAATTAACCGAAAATAAATTTTTCATAGTAAAATGTGTGTCTTTATAAAGATAAATATGGATTAAAATAGATTATATTGTGAACTTAAAAATAGGTAAGAATCTGAGAAGTTCCTTGAATCAAGCTTTTATTTCAGTAATATTTTTTTGAAAGATACTTTTAAAACATATAACTACCCATAAATGAAAGTATTATTATGATTGGTAAAAATATATATAACATTCAAATATATGTTTGAGGAATACATAAGAAAATAATTTCATTGAGGTGAGTTGATAATAAGAGCAACCCGAATCAAAATGGAGTTTCGGATAGAAAATACTTGTAACTTTGTAATCAATTGAATCATATGCCCCAAAATTAATAACAATTAAATGAAACATTGAATATCATGAAAATAAATTTAATAATGATAAAAAAAATTAGTATACATAAACCATACACAAGTAATAGTATTGAATATGGAATATCTCACAAAAATGGAAGTGAGGCGAATAAACCCTTACCTTAAGTCCGATGGTGTTCTTAACTTAGTCTTACTGTCCTAGATAACCTAATTAAATTAATTAATTAATATTTTCATAACCTCTTATACATGTGATTTATTTATTATAACCTATTTAATTTCATTCATGGCCTTATTGATGGGTTAAGATGTTCACTTTCGTTGTTTGGGTCTATTTGATTCATGATCGGTATACTTATATACATGAACGAAGAGTCATGAAAAATGAGGATTGTTTTACAAAATTAAAGTTATATGTTATTATTTAAAATCAATAAGTTTAAATGGTTTTAAATTTCATTTGGTTACTTGGAGTGAAGATGAATTATTATTTAAATCATTTAATGAAAACTGTTTGCGTTAATTTGCAGTTTTTAAACACACCGAATTCATTTTTCTTTATAAATAAAAACCACATGTACAAAAAGAATCCAGAACCATAGATGAGACATAATAAATATATTAATGTTTGTTTGAACCATAATAATGGTTTAATTACCATAATTTAATATGTTAATAGAAATTTAAAACCTATGTGCCTTGAATGTGGTAGATTTTCACATTTCGGATGGTGTTTTCATTTTTCGTATAAATGAATGGGAAGAGAGAGATGATGAAAAAATATTAATTTATAATGAAACAATTATATTAAATGTAAAATAATGGATTTATCACAACATTTTTAATAATGTAGGTGAGTAAAGAAAAAGACAGGATCTCAAAATAAAAGAAAAGTTGTGAAATCACATATGAAAACCCAGCAGCCTATCGACGTCACTTAAAAATTCAAAAAATATATTGATGAGAGAAAAAGAGTATCTCATAATTATTAAATAATATATACTTTAAGGGGGATATTTAATTACATATACCAACATAATACAATTTAAATTAAAAGATAATAACAGAATAAGAGTGCTTGAAAAAGAGAGAGATTTTGAGACGAAAATTCAACAACATAACGACTATGAATCATTGTTTTTGAAAACACTATAAATAGAGGGGAAAGTGGTCAAAAATTCATTTCAGACTCAAAAAATAGTAGTGTAGAAGAAAAAATGTAAATAAGAACATGGTATGAAAACTTGAATTATATACCACGTCAAAGAGAACTTGAAATAAAAGAAATGAAAAGAGGAATTTACCTCTTAAATCCACCTACTTGAGAATCTATTTAAGGGAAGGGGTTTCTGTATTTTGGAAGGACCAATATATTCTTGGACATGGGGAGTGACTAAGGTAGGGTATTTGGGACGAACTTTGAGGAGCTTCAAATCTTACAGAAGTAAGAAGAATAGGGAGTGAAGGGGGTTTTATAGTGGAGGAGAGGAGTGAATGTTTAATATTTTATTCATTATTTTATTATTTCCATCAAGACTACCACTAATTTAGTTTCATGTGACCCATAATAGTGATAAGTGCATGTGAGTCTAAACGAAGTGTCCTTACATCACTCATGTCATCATAAATATTGTATTTAACTGATAATTTGTATATATGGTATTTTACCGTATTTCAGTATTCATAAAAAAATCGAATATTTCAGAAAAATCCAAAAAATTAACCCTAACCATTTGTTGATGTGTCAAATTTAAAAACGGAATCTATTTTTTGAAATTAATTTTCAAAATATTTTTAATTTAATTATTAAATTAAATAAGAATTTATTCCAAAAAAACAACTTTAAAACTATAACTCATTTTATAACACATTGAGAAATTAATAAAGGTCTCTTAAAATTATCTTATAACCATAACACAATAAAGTAAAAATTTATGATTACATTTTATGAAAATAAATTTCCATTTTAAATTAATAAATTAATCATAAAATTGTATTTTAAATATTTATGACAAAACAAAAATAGCAATACTTAGACTATGGTTGTTTTTTTCACTTTTAAGATATATAAATTGAATTTATACATTCATGGGTAAAGTATCTATTTTGTTGGACAATTTACTATTCATTACTATTTATTACTATTCATAAGGGTATGTTACTGTTTATAAGGTTATGTTACTATTCACTAAAAATTAAGTTTGTATTATTAGACAGTAAATATCTCATTGAACACAACTGAGTATGTCAATTTTTTTATATTAAAATCACAGAGGTGGAAAAATTATGTTTACTTGGCTAGGTTGTGACAAAGTGGTGTTTTGTAGAGACTCATTGTTTCATGCATTCTATATTAAATCTATTTGTATGTTTTTGGGTTGTTACATTATCCCCTCCTTAGAAAAATTTCATCCTCGAAATTTGAAATTTTTCTTTGAAAGTTATTGGTTGATACTTGAAAATTCCCATATGGGAAACCCACAACAAGAATATTTTTAGAATATACTATTAATAAGATGAAAGGTAAACGCATCAGTTACTATAATATAATGTATTCTAATAGGACAACGTGGTCACAGAGGAATAATCAAACCATTTTGTAGTGACATTAAACTCCAAAACCCCATACAATGATCAACATAAACAATTTTGTAAATGGTTAAGAATTCCAATATATAATGATTCAATGAAGTATAATGAAGGTATCTAAATTTCCAAGAGGAACGTATCATTAACCCATAATCAATAAGAATCAGCTCTAAAATTCACATTCTAAACATGTGAATAAGATCATCATGTATCCTCTTGAAATATAGTAATTACTTGAACTACTGTAAAAACCAAATTAGAAACATGCATTCTTTTGTAATACTTAAGTAAGATACATGTTATCGGATATATTTCTTAAATCCAAAAGTGTTGTAAAATCAATCTGTGATAGAATAGACCACTTATCAATTCCAAGGTAGTCAGTACATATCTGAATCAATAATTTCTTCATCATTATCTCAACATCAGATATATATTAAGGGTTGTCTTTCCCTCAATCATGTTTTTACTAAAAATATTGACTTTCTACTAAATCACTTTTCCTTTATACAATTCATCATACGACCTCAAATCCTTAATGAAATAGTACTGTTGTACAATCCTTATATATCTCATAATTATTAATACCAGTACATTACTAACAAAATATTCAAATGACATGAATCTTGACAAGGCATATTAATCATTCTACCTCATCACTAGTAGCATCATAACTTGATCATTATCCAAAATCATCATTTGGGGTATATTCCTTTGATGCTTGGGACATTGATTTGCATTGGGTCCCATCTCCATACAGTTGAAGTAATGATTATTGGTAAATTGTTTCCTTTTCTTGAAATTCTGAGCATGGTGGACTTTTTCTCCACACTTGAAGAAAACTCCTTTTCATCTCAAGCATCTGAAAAGGGTTTTCCTTCCACAATTATCACATATAGGAAAATACACCATTCCCTTTATCACTTTATCCATGTTTTTTCCCTTCCTTCCTCATATTCTTTTGCTTCCCTTAAAATCTGTAGGACTCAGAGATGTATTTACATACCTTTTCAACACATGATACTATTTCCCCATTTTATGAGGAAACTTGGGAGACAATATTCCTTCTAAATGATGGCTTAAAACCATTAGAGATAGGATCTTTTTTAATCTTCTATTTTCATGCATTGTTGAAGTTCTCATTCCTTATTCTAGGCTCCATTTCTAATCAATTCCATATTATAAATTAGCTCATAAAATTTTGAATTCTATATATCTCTAAAAAAGGTGTAACACATAACAAGAATTTATGGAACATAAAACCTAGAACCATATACTTTGGCTACTTTGGGGGAATAAATCCTTTATAATTGTTTGTAATTAGCTTATGAATTTACCAACAAATATCACTTGGGAGTGTCGAACCAAGAGTGAAGAAATCCCGTTGTTATGCCCTAGTTTTCATTCGAGTTAAACTCACAACATTGTTTTTCGGTTTTACCCCTAGATACATCTGTTCCAAAGCCACATCAACTTGTTCATATCTTGACAGGGATGTATTTTTTTGATAAACCACATAGTATATTGCTTACCAAAATTATAGTACTCTATTCTATTATTATCCCCAAAGTCTATCTTAGGGTTTTGTTCACTAATATACTTCTTCAATATCCAGTTTCCATGTTTTCTACTAAAATTTCTCTAATTCCAAATGTAACGCCCAACCCCAGTTGCCCATAGTTCATGCCTTATTTAATTACATTGGAATATAAACAAGGAATATGCATACCTAAAGACTGAGTAGTTTATTAGAATTGGAAACAATATTCACAAAAGTTAAACATTAAAAATAGAAAAAATACAACATATAAGTTTTATTTGGAAGATCGAACACTCAAACATTATCCTTGTAGGTCAATCTTAAAAAACTTCTTCATGTCCTGAGAAAATGAAACATAAAAAAGGGGTGAGGTCAAACACTCAGAAAGGGTAAAAAATTCAGTGAAAGATATCATATGCATCAATAATTGGCTTCGTGAATAATTGAAAACACAGCTATACAAATAAGAAACAAGAACACATTAATGATGGAATATTAGCCAAGTAAATAATGCCATAATAAAACATAACCATGGGTATTATACTAGTAGAATAACCACATGAACTCTGAATTACTATTTTCAAAATGGGTTAAATGCATATGCCAGAAATTCAAAAATATACCATCAAGGCCTCGTCCAAGACATATAAAAATGATTAAGGCCTCATACAAAACCATAAATATTCATTTTTTCAAGGACTCTTGCCAAACCATAGTTTGTCTCCTGAGACCAACCGATGCACCAAGGGGATATAAAGGGATACAATCGACACTTACTAAGTCCAATTAATTCCTAAGATGAATGGGGATAACCATAAATAAAATATAAATTCACATTGAAACTAACATATGAAATCTAAATAACTTTCCCCAAACAATAATATTAAACACCAACCATTCAGAGTTAATTGGTGAATGGTTTTAAGATAGCACATCTATAGTCAAAATAATCATAAAACATTAAATTAAATATGGAAGATGATATCATAAGAGATAAAACTCAATGAATTTAATTATTCATCATGGATTTTGACATAAATAAGATACATTTAACTGATACCATTGAAACTTTCAGGAGTAAATAATCCCTAAACATTCAAAAGTGTCCCATACCATCTTGAAATATTCAAATAAAAATACCATACAATATCATGAGAATAATGATACACTTGATATTATATTCCAAAGGGCATTACATACACCACATGCAAGGAAAAAGTTTTTAACAAGGCATATATCTCATAAAAGTTAACTTTAGATGAGAAAAATCAATTTCTATTTGGAAAGAAGAGTTCTTTTGGAAAATAATTTTTTCATAAACATGGTTTTAAACATTTATATACCAGAAAATAAAATTGAAATATGTTGATATTACATTTGTGGAACAATATAATTCCCACTAAAGTAAAATCGTGTAAAGGTTGTTTTTAACGAAGCTTTAGAATTAAAACATTTTAGTGTTGTTTAAGAAATTCATTAAAGGGATTTTAAACTGAAAAGGAATGTTTTCTTTCATAAAACCAGAAATGAACCAAAATATCTTTTTCATAGTAAAATTTGTGACTTTAGAAAGATAAATATGGCTTATAATAGATTATAGGGTGAACTTCAAAATAGGTAATAATCAGAGAAGTTCCTTGAATCAAGCTTATATTTCAATAAGATTTTTTTAATGATCCTTTTAAAAAATATAAATCCCCATAAATGAAAGTAGGATTCTGATAGGTATACATATATAGAAAATACACATATAATTTATGAGTTGTACATAATAAAATAATATCACTGAAATGAGTATAGAATAAGAACAACCCTAATGAAAATGGAGGTTCATGTAGAAAATACTTGTAACTTAGTAATGAATTGAATCATATGCCCCAACATAAATAATAATTAAATACATTGAATATCATTAAAATAAATGGAATCATGATATGAAAAAACAATTGGAAGTATAAATACACCACACACAAGTAATATTAGTGAATACGGAATATCTCACAAAAATGGATGTGAGACGAAGAAACCCTTACCTTAAGTCTGAGGGTGTTCTTCACATGGTCTTAGTTTCCTGAATAACCAAATTAAATTAATTAATTAAGATTTCAAGAACAAATTCTACATTTAATTTATTTATTTTAACCTTATTAAGTTCATTCTTGTCCTTTTTTATGGGTTATGATGTTCAATTTCATGGTTCGAGTCTGTTTGTTTCATGATCGGTATACTAAAATACATGAATGGAGAATCATGTAAAATGAGAATTGTTATCCATAATTTAAGTTATATTTTATAATTTAACATCCATAAGGTTACATGGTGGTAAATTTCATTTGGTTGAATCATTATTTAAATCATTTAATGAAAACTGTTTGGGTTAATTTGCGGTTTTTGAACACAACGAAATCATTTTGATTTATAAATAAAAACCATGTGTACAAAAAGCTTTCATAACCATATATGAGACATAAAAAATATATTATATTATATTTAAACCATAATATTTGTTTCATGACCATAATTGAATCCGTTACGAGAAATTGAAAACTCATCATCCTTGAATGTGGTAGATTTTCACATCTCGGATTACGTTTTCATTTTTAGTATAAAACAATGGGAAAAGAGAGATAATGAAAAATAATTCCTTTATCATTAAAAAATTACTTTACATGTAACATACTAGATTAATTAGAACATTTTTAAGAAATTATGAGAGGAAAGAAAATGAAGCGAACTCAAAATAAAATAAAAGTTGAGAAATCCCTTACGAAAATCTAGTAGCCTAACGACGTCACTTAAAAATTCATAAAATATATTGATGAGAGAAAAAGGGTATATCATAATTATTAAATAATATATAAATTAAAGGGGATATGTGATTACATATAACAAAATAATACAATTGAAATTAAAAGATAATAACATAATAAGAGTGCTTGAAAAAGAGAGATTTTGAGATGAAAATTCTACAGCAAAACGGCTATGCAACATGGTTTTAGAAAAGAATAAAAAGAGAGGGTAAAGGGTTCACCCATTAACAGAAGACTCATAAAAAAGTATTTTAATAGAATAAAATGGAAACAATAATATATAATGGAAACTTGAAATACATACCACATAAAATAGAACTTGAAATAAAAGAAATTTAAAGCGGAATTTACCTCTTGAATACACCTCCTTGATAATCTCTTTAAGGGAAGGGTTTTTACTCTTTTGGAAAGAACAAGAGATTCTTGTAAGTGGGGAGTGACTAGAGGAGGGTATTATTGAAGAAATTTTAGGAGAATCAAGTCTTAGAGGATTGAGGAGAATATGGAGTGGGGGGTTTATAGTGAATGAGAGGAGTAAATTTTGAATATTTTATTCATTATTTTATTATTTCCTTCAAGAAAACCAATAGTGCGGTTTCATGTGACCCCTAATAGTGATATATTCATGTGAGTTTGAACCAAGTGGCCTTACATCCCTCATGATGTTATAAATAGTATATTTAACTAATAATTTTTATATATGGTATTTTACTATATTCCACTATTCATCAAAAATTTGAGTATTTCAGAAAAATCCCAAAAATTCAACCTAACCATTTTTCGACATTTATAATTAAAAAATAAAATCAATTTTTTGAAATTAATTTTCTAAATATTTTTAATTTAATTTTTAATTAAAATCATAATTTTTTCCCAAAAAAACATTAAAATTATAACTAATTTTATACCGCACTGAGAAATTAATCAAGGCCGCATAAAATTATCTTATAACCATAATAAATTAATGTAAAATTTATGATTACATTTTATGAAAATAAATTTCCATTTTAAATTATTAAATTAATCATAAAATTGTAATAAAACTATTTATGACATACAAAATTTCCAATACTTATACTATGATCATTTTTCACTTTTAAGATGACTAAATTGTATTTATACATTCATGGGTGATGTTTCTATTTTTTGGACAATTTACTATTCATTACTATTCATTACTATTCATAAGGGTATGTTACTATTCATAATGGTATGTTATCATTCCCCAAAAATTATGTTTTCCTTATCGGACTCTGAATGTCTTAATGAACGCAACCGTGTATGTTAGTTTTTCAAAATTCAAATCACAGAGGTGGAAAAGTTATGTTTACTTTTATAGGTTAAAATAAAGTGGTGTTTTGTAGAGAATAATTTTTTCATGAATTCTATATTAAATCTATTTGTAAGTTCTTAGGGTTATACAATAGAAGAAAAACAAATTTAGGGTCTACCATTTGACTTGGGAAATAGTTAGATTATTCTCTAGGGGTCTCATGGCCTAGTAAAAATTTATAGGTTCCTCTCACTGGTGATAAAGATCTAAATCCAACCTGATGATTTTGGAATGCACCAAATTTCCTTACATTTACCTTATAATCATATTATTATTTTTCCAAGTGTATCCCATTATAAGGGGTTCATTTCTTTGGCATTGAAAAAGTAATTCCAACCACTTTTCTACCTAACCCATTATGTGACACTGAATTAGAAAACACTTTTCGAGTTTGAGTAGAACATTTTCTCCATTCCACAAGAAGAATCATAATTGACTTTTAATCCCCTTAAACTACTCACACACCAAGGGATAGATATTCATAAGAAAATTTACCAAATCTCATGGTGTGGTGGTGAGAACCTTCATTTGGGAGTAGCCCTCATTTTTTAAAAAATTTCTATGAAAAATATGTTGATGCCTTAGAACCCATTATTGAGGGTTTCTCAGAAAATATTTGGAAACATAAATCGCATTCAAGGGTGTATACATTATATTGAGGGGTGTAATTTAATTCATAGGATTCAATTTGACTGATCACTAAACCCAAATGAACTTACTAATTGTAGCTTATATCTATCAAAATTTATGGATTTTTTATAAAGGAATTTCATACCCCACACAAATCTATCGTGAAACTTCATTTCCCATATTTTGAAAGTCCAATATTGTTTGGGACACTTGTACAGAAATCTGATATCAAATGACCTGCATCGATCACCTTTAAAATCCACCTGCACGAAGCACCTCTATGGACCACACAATATGATATACTAGAATGAACCACATGTCCGAGAAACTAGCATGAACCATGTCTTTAATCCAGGGTCCCATGATTACCTTTAAATGTGATCCTTAGGATCTCCATTTTAAATGATTGGAAGATGAGAAAAAGACTCAAATATCTATTTACCTAATTACTTCACCCATTTCCTCAAAACTATAGCATCCTGAAACTAATTGGCCTAGAGTTGATGTTGTATTACATTTACATTTTCATAAATATAAGGAAATTTAGCTTGATGGACTGGTTAGAATTGAAGTATTTGTAAACCAGATATGTACACGAGTCTTATTTTAGAAACAATTACACTAATAAAAACATAATTTTTTCTAGGATAAATTTATTCCCACTTTGCATACCCATGAATATCATTATCAGTACAGATCTTGGATTAATAGGGGAAGGAAACAAAATTAGGATGATAACAAATTCTCAGGAAGGGTTAGGTATAGTGGAAAATATAATTAATAAATTAGAATAATCAATATGGAAAGGTAAATAATTCAACACACATGTCATGTAATCAATATATTGAGAGTGATTGCATAAAAAATATGGAAAGGTAAATATTTGAACATGTATGCCATCTAAATAACTAGATATGGCATAAATTATATAGAAAGGTAAAAAACACATGAATTAAATCAATATGATGATGATTAAATTCATCCACATGTTATTTTTATAGTGATAATATCATGGATAATAATAATAACTATATTCTCAATAAAGGCAGTGCTTAATTATTGGAGGTCATGTTTCCCATGAACATGATACCTTTAACGTAAACAGTTACCCTCAAGATTGTTTCAGACATACTTGGTGGAAACCAATTATCATAGTCTAGAAAACTAATTTGTCACATAATACTACTAATGAAACAATGAGATTGTATTAACTATCCCCCAACCCATGTCATGCATCTCCAACATATTCATCATATATCAAATAATCGATTTAATTCAAAAACAGTGAACTGTATCAAATATCTATATTGAGTAAAGGATCCATCTTTATCAATATTTCCCTAATAAATCTAATAACATTAAAAATAAACACCATATGTAAAAATTGAGTATAGTTTAGGAAATAAACAAACCCATGATAAATGACTTAGAAAACTTGGGGAAATTTAATGTCCCTTGTTCACAAGAAACTAAATATTTCAAGGGGGATATAAAAATAAATCAAGGAACTCAATTTCAATAATATCCCTTGATTAATCAATCATAATACATCCATATAATGAATAAGGAGGGTATCAATACAAAATATCTCAAGTGTAGTAAAATAAAAGGTTTTATTCATTTATTAATCAAATACTATAAAAATATATTTTTAAGATATTCCTAAGAAAAATATACTTTTCATTTTGGAAAATATTTTTAAAATAATTTTTATTAAAAATAACCTTTATAAAATTCATTAAAAATTATCATTTTAAACATTCAATAGAACATTAAAACAATTGAATATGGGTAATTCCATACATGTCGTACATGGTAAAAGGAAATTCCTTTTGCAAGGTAAAATGGGTAGAAACGTTCCTTATTCAGAAAAAGATAAAAGGATTCCTTTGAAAAAAAATTTTGAATACAAATAATAGTAAAAATTTATTCTAAAAATCATTTTTTAAATGTTAAAATAATTTTATAAAACCTTTGAGAAAACAAATTTTTATAACAAAATAGTCTCTCTGACTAAAGACAGAAATGAAGTCATGTTTTCTTTAAATAATTTGTGAATAATTTTGAGAACCAAAGAGTTGGAAAATTGTAATATTACTTGTAAAATATCATTAACAACCATAGGATAATAACATTGAATGGATTTTAAACTATGAAAAAATAATTCCTTTAATTTAAATTCAAGTTTAAATGATTTCAAATAAAATGATATTGTGAAGTAAACCCTAGAAAAGACCATAACGTTGAAGAGAGAATAAATAAATAAATAGATTATCTGAATAAACTATAAATAAAAATAAAAAAAATTAAAATACAACAATATATAATAAAAATTGATTACAAACATAATCTCATAATATAAACGATTTCGATGATGTAATATAAACCAAATAAAAAATTGTGTTATAAAATTCTTTAAAACTTTGTAAAATTTAATTAAAATCCCATTAAATTATTTAATTAAAATTTAAACATAAAATACCATGATTAATGAATAATTCATGATATTACTCAGTAATAAATAAGTATATAAACCATATTAATGAAACTAGTTTCATAATATTACAATATACCTCAATGAAATGTAATTAAGATGAAATCTCTTACAATGTGTTTTTTAGTGAACATCCTTTAGCCTCATATATAACAGTTTTAATAATTTTATTGACATATAAATGAATCATAATAATATTTATCATATAATTTATAATCTTTTTAAAATTTATTGTTACCCATTTGTTAACAATCATTCATTATTTTTATCATTTTTGGTATCAATTGTCATGTTTTTCGAGCATGTTTTGACTTCTTATTTTCTTCTACATGTGGAAATCATGAATTAATAATTTCTAGGACATGAACCATGATTTAAATATAATATATAATTATTATATATGTATTCATAATAATCCATAAAATTGGGATATAATAAATGAAATACATCGTTCATGGAGACAGTAGGCCATATGTACTCATGAACGCTACTTCCATTTCCTTTACATACATAAAAAGTAAGTGATATAAATATATAAATATATTATAATTATAGTATAATATTTATGTTATATATATCCAATATTTTTATTAGAACCATTGTTTCCACATACCATGTTTAGTGTGAACAAATCACATTACCTTGATGAGGCAGTTGTCCACACATCCACAAACAATGTTATCATATTCCAAAAAAAATAAAAACAACATAGATTTATGTGTGATAAAATAATTAAAGAAGAATAAATACATTATAAATATTACATATATCATTTATAAACTATAAATACAACACCATTCACTTCATTTAAAGGTTGTAAGGGGATAATTAATGACATCTATAGTGAAGCGGTAGTCCACCATACACACGAACGATGATTGCATATCCCATTTGTTTGATGTGTGTGTGAGTTTAAGTCATATTATTTACATGAAAAATCTATTTATATTTAATATAATTAGTTTATTATATGATAAATATATAAGAATAATTTAAGGGTGGAGAATTACATGAATCCAAAGTGATCGTTGAAGAACGTCAACTCCTATTTGGGTAACTCCTTTTGTTTTTTACCAAAACACTTCCTTGGTTTACTTTATTCATAAAGAGAGGATTTTAGAATGAGGTTAGGAAATTTTGGTTATTATTTTTCAATGGTATGGATGATCCAATTGGGATGGGTGGTGTGAATAAGTGGGAGGGGGAGTGCCTTTTTATTGTGGAGGAGGAGGGTCATTCTTGTAAATATAACAAGGTAAACACTACTTAGAGGTCTCCCAAACAATGGTTTCTTAAATTAATGGTCCATTCACAATAAAAGATAATATATATTCAAAATTGGTAAAAAAAATATAGGTTCTTTACATCTATTTAGTTCATTTTCCCATAATATAAAGGTTTAGACCCTTGTAATGTAATTTTCCCTCTTAATTGCTATAATTAATTTTAATTTCTTTCACTAATATTTTTTTCAAAATATTAGAGGAATTTATTAATATTTTAAATTACTCTAATTAAAAATATAGAATAAATTTATCCAAATTACAATAATTGAAGTGGGGGAAATTAATTTAATATTAATCTTGCATACTAAAAGAGAAATTATGTTTTTATGTAAAACAGTTCAAAAGATTAAACTGTTTTTATATCCAATCTCAGGGTGAAATTAATTTCAATGACATAAATTGGATTAATTTTTGTATAATTAAACTAAATATACATTAAATCCAAATTAATATATAATTATTCTATATAAATAAATTATACAAAAAAATCTTTCGATTAATGTTCATTATTTTTTACTATTCATCAAAAAATGAATCTTAAAAAAAATACGACATATTCAAACTAGGATAATTTATAGGTTAATAATTCCTAAATAAAGTTTATTTTTCATATTAAAATTTTAAAATTCTCAAAATTTAGTTTTAAAATATGTCTTCCATTAAAAGGTGGCAAAACATCCTTTAAAAAATATAAATTTTTATACATAAAATTGGATTTTTTCTTATGAAATATCGATCAAATATATTCGATGAAAAAATATTCAATTCGATAAATAACATATATATTTCAGTAATATATTTCACTAATAGTGGTTAATTTAATTTATTATGACAACACATTTTTTGGAGTATAAAAATAGTTTTTTATAAAATCGTTTCATTTATATTCAATAGGTTTATAATTTCATTTATAATAAATTGATTACCGATAAATTAATTTTATATTTTTGTAAACCATATATTTTTAAAAGTTATTTAATCATATTCATAACCTCCAAATTAACTACAAGGTTATATTTTGATATATTAAATGATAATATTTTAATAAAATATTATATTTTGTAAACCTCAGTCTTTCATATAATGTATTCACTCAAAGAAAGTTGTTATTATATATAACGCAAGATAACTCAGTGTTATTTGCATTGAAATATATTTAATTGATTAAAATTATTTTAAATATTAAATATTTAACAAAATCTTGGTATGTTATATTCTTTTCTATGCTTGGTGTTGTGATCTATACATGCTTTTGAATACAATTTTCTTACTTTATAATTTTATGGTGTTAAATTTCCTGTATCTTAAATAAATTATGTCGTCACAATTCAAACTTGATCTTGATAATAAAAATTTGATATTTGAAAATTCCATTATTGAAAAACCAATATCTTAAAAGATTTTATAAAATTTGCTCTTAATAAGGTAGAAAGAGAAGTATAAATGTCATATAGAATTACATATAACTGGGTTTCTAAGTAGGAAAACATTAGTGTAAGGTGAAGATGCATACATTGTGGAAAATCAGAAATATATATAAGGGTGATTAAGGTCATTGATTGAATGTAATTGGTTGATCAATTGAAATTTTAGGGTCTCAAATCCATAATTCCATGATGATTTAAAAGACCATCGGTTCAAAAAAATAAAGGTATTTGGACAATTTTTTTTAAGATCCTAATCCAAATATTGAGGAATTATTTTATAGACTGTAAATATAAGGAAATATAATTACTTGATATGTTTCAATTTCATAAGGAAAATTTCATATTTTGGTTGAGTATGGATCAAATTCTAATTCATCCCTTTCTCCATGAAATTGATATCCGAAAATGAACTTTTTCTATTGTCGAACAACTATAATTTACTTTTTACATATCTTAAGATCTATAAAATATTCATTACATGTATCACTAGATATTTTACACAACTAATATAGTTCATAAATTAATCTATAAAACTAAAAAATTGATACTAATGGATCATCATTAACATTTATTCATCAAATTGTTTAGCTAAAAGAAAGGAGAGATTAACCAGGAAATATCATAGGCTAGTGGAAGGCATGAATCCGTTATCATCCTTTGGTCATGGGTTTAATCCCCACCACATTTATAGATTCTATGGGTTGTCACATGGAATATAGTTTTTATTTTTTCTAAACCCATCTTAATATAATTTCCAAAATAAATATGATTCAAATCATTGAAATATAGTTAATCAATAAATAGCCTTTTAACCGAGGTTTTAAGTACAACACCAATAAATAAATACTTCATATATTTATTTCTACATAGGTCCTTACATTGTCTATATTTTATCCATAGAAGATTTAATTGACTTGGGTGATTTCTGGGTTCCCAAAATTTAAGGAAATGAACTATAAATTGACCCTTAGGATGAGTTTCATTTCCTTCCATTGTACTCGTCATTTTTTCTTAGATTTTTTTTAGTTACTTATTTTACATATATAAAGAATTTCCCTATTCAACTAAGGAAATTTATTGTGTGTCTCCTTCCATATTTAATGCATTATGGAAATCAAGACTTTTTTCTCCAGGGTTTCCATTAGTAGAGATCATAGAAATCTCCATCCTTTTTGTCTTTGATGTTCCTAGGAGTCAGTTAATGTATATGTATACAATCATATTTTAGGAAAAATTATTAGGCCTAAACATGATATCATTCACTCCAATAAAAATCACATTTTCTTTGACATTCGTAACACCTTTCCTATCATGTTAAATGTTAACATGATTCCTTTGGGATACACCCGTGGACTAAAACCAAAAAAATAGTGTGAGGAAATTTTTTTATAATGGAAAACCATATAATCATTTTGAGGGTTTCTAAATCATTAAACATTATTTTTAATCTAATAAACCTCATGATTAACCTAGTTTATTCATTTTCATAAACTATTCAAATCCTTTAAAATGGATTATAATGAAAATTTGAATTTTTGTAAGAATATCCTAGAGAAGTGTCAATCCAAGTGTGTAGTGGGGCCCATTTTCATGTACCAGGTTATTGTCGAGTTATTCTTGATGCACCTTTTCATATTTTTTACCCCTAGGTACATCTGTAATAGAACCTCATCAAATTTTACTATCCATACAAGGATGTATTTCTCAAAAAAACCATTTAATCTCTATCTAACTGAAACATTTGGATGTTCTTCTATACTTATCTAGAAATTATAACTTAGAGTTATGTTATTTAATTTATGTTCACATAAATCTAGAATCTATGGTTTTTACTGAACTTCCTTTGATACCTACTATAGCTACCCGACCCCAGTAGGCCTAGAGACTTTGTCTTACTACATTTACATTAGCATAAGTTATATGGAAATTCATCCTTATGGACCAGTAAATTCAGTAGTCTTGGTAAACCATATAAATACATGAATCATGTATTAAAAATGAATACACTAATAGTAAAAAAAAATTAGGATAACTTTATTACCACTTTAAATATCCTTGCATATCATTCTTAGTACACTTCTTGGATTCTTGGGTATAGAACCAAATATAAGGGTGAGATTAAATGCACAATAATAGATAAGTATAGTGGAAACAATAATGAATCAATGATAATAATCAATATGTAGAGGTAAATAATTGAACACACATTCAATGTAATCAATAAACTGAGAGGTTTTCTATAAACAATATAGAAAGGTAAAAATATCATAGATGCAATCAAAATAAATAGACAGGGAATAAATAATATAGAATGTTAAATAATTGAACACACATTCCATTAAATAAATAAGATAAAAATTAATTTTGTCCATTAATATTTTTCATAGTGAAAATATATTTTATAGTAACAATAACTTAATTCTCAATAATGGAAATTCATAGTTATTGGAAGTCATGTTTCCCAGGAACATGATACCTTTACCGTAAAGATATATCCTCTAAATGTTTTAAAACATACTGAGTAAAAACCCATTATCTTAGTTTGGCCAACAGATTCATCCCATAATACTACTAATATATCTAGAGGCTTGCATTAAACATCCCCCAACCCAATTATTGCATGTCCAATGCATTAATCTCATATATCGAATAATCGATTTAATTTAAAAACAATGTTCCTTATCAAATATCTGTAGTGAGTGAAGGATATGAATTTATCAACATTTCCCTGGAAAATATAATATATTTTCAAGTAAGAACCATAAGTAAACATCATATATTGTATATTAAATAAACATGTCAATGATAAATAATATGGATAATTAGGGTAAATTAAATTTTTAATGTTTATAAGAGAGTGAATATTTTAAGGGGACTATAAAAATGAATTAAGGAAGTGAATTTAAAAACTATCATTATACAAATAGATCATAAACCATCCATGGGAAGAATAAGGTTGGTATCAATAAAAAATATTCTTTGTGGAATAAAATAAAGGTTTTTTTTCAACAAAAAATTGGAATACTATAAAAATATATTTTATATAAATTCCTGTGGAAAATATACTTTTTAGTTTCACGAAAATTTTTAAAATACATTTATTTGAAGATAACTTTGAAAAATAGTTTCTTTAAAATTTAAACTTTGGAACTTGCAAAGGAATCTTAAATTAAATGATTAATATTAATTCATTACTTGTCGTACAGGATAAAGTAAAAATTCCATTTACAAGGTAAATGGTTAGAAAAGCACCTTGTTCAGAAAAAAATAATAAGTTAAATTTGAAAAAAATTAAAATACGAAAATGGTAAAAATTTTATTTAATAAATCATTTTTAAATGTAAAAGAAATTGAAAACCTTTTTATAAAATAAGGTTTTTAGAAGAAAATATGCCCTCTGACTAAAGGGAGAAATGAAGTTCAATTTTCTTTAAAATGTTATCAAAAAAATATTTTGTACCAAAGAGTGGTAAAATGGGATTATTACATAAAAAATATCAATTATAGACAGATGATAATAAAATTAAATATTTTGTTAAAAAATGATCAAATAATATCCTCTTATGTAAATTCAAGTGTAAACAATACTAAATAAATTGAGATTGTGAAGTAAACCCTTGAAAATACCCTAAAGTTGGAATGATAATCAATAAATTAATATATTATATGTATCAACATTGAATACAAATAATAAAATTAAATAAAAAAATAGATTGTTAAAATTTATTCCTCAAAAAATCTTATAATATTAACGACAAGGAATATGTAATATAATCCAATGAAAAAAGGAAACGGGTTATGAAATTCATTACCAATTGTTAGCAGTTAATTCTAACCCCCTCAAATGAAATAATTATAATTAAGACATAAAATAAAATTAATAATTATGTATTCATGTTATTACTTGTTAAATTGGTATTATATACAACATATAAGAGAAACAAGGGTCTTAAAATTACAATATGCCTCAATGAAATGAAATTCTGATGAAATCCCTTACATTGCATTCTATTTTTGGTGAAAATCAATTAATCTCTTGTATAATGGTTTCAATAATTTTATTAACTTACACAATAAATATACTCATATTTAGAATGTCATAAACAATCTTATTAAAATATATTATTACCCATTTTGAAAAAATCATTCATTATTTTTATCATTTTAGTTGTTAACTGTCTTATTTTGTAATATGTTTTGACTTGTTAATTTTTTATTCACATGTAGATAATGATTTCATCATATCTAGGATGAAAAAAATGATTTAAATTTCATATATATTCATCATATATATATTTAAAATTATCCATAAAATTTTGAGATAGAAAATTAAATTCACCGTTTATGGAGACGGTAGGTCGTACATACATATGAACCCTACTTCCATTTCCTTGTCATATTTAAAATGTAAGTAAAATATATGTGTATCTGTGGGTGTGTGTTTCTATGTGTGCATGTTTATATTCATTCTAGTATTATATTTATGTTATAAATATAAAATATTTTTATTAAAACCATCCGTTATACATTAAATGTATTTTATGAATGAATCACATTGCTTTCAGGAGGCGGTAGTCCACATGTCCACCAACGTTTTTATCGTTTTCCCAATAAATGTAAATCATGAAAGTATTTGTTATAAAATAATTAAAGAATAATAAATACATTATAAATATAATATATATCATATATAAACTATAAATACAACATCATTCCCATCTATGAAATGTGTTAATGGAAGAACAAACAACAATGCTTTGCGAGATGATAGTCCACCGTACACAAGAATGATGATTCAGTATACCATTTGCTGGAATTTTGTGTGATTGTATATCATAACATTAAAATGAAAAAGTATTAGTATATTTATTATATTTAAGTTTTTATATGAGAAAAATATAATCTTAATGGAAGGGGTATAGATGTAAATGAAACCAAAGTGATTGTTGAATAACATTACCTCTTATTTGTGTAACTTCTTTTGGTTTATACCAAAATACTTTCTTGGATTGATTTATTCCAAACATGAGGCTTCAATGATTAGGGGATTGATGTTTAGAGATTATTTTTAAAGGTTTTGGACAATTAAAAAGGCATGTTAGGTGGGAAGAAGTGGGATACATGAGTGCATTTTTATAGAGTACGAGGAGTTGCATTTTTGAAAATATAAAAAGGTAAAAACTACTAAGAGGTACCGCTTACAAAATTTTCTTCCAATAATGTTCCCTGTAAAATAAAAAGGATTATATGGTCTAAATGATACAATAAATTTTTTACACATTTCTAGTTTCTTTTTTACCCTTAAGTTTAAGCATTATTCCCTTATTAAGTTGGTTTTTCTCTTAATCATTATAATTAATCTTAAATATATTCACTACGATTTTTAATAAAAAAATAAGTGGAAAATATTAGTATTTATATATTATGTTGATTCATCATTTGAAATACATTTTTCCTAAATAATATCACTTAAGTGGTGGAAATTATTTTAAAATTAATTCCACATAAGACACATATGAGATGAGAAATCGTGTTTTTAAATAAAAATATTCAAATGATTGAAATTGTTTTATATCTAATATCCATGTAAAATTAATTATAATGACATAAATTGGATTAATTTATGTATAATTTAATTATATATACTTCAAAATAAAATTAAAATAAAAAAATTCTATATAAATAAATTTGATATAAATTTTGTTTTCAATTAAAAATCAATAATTTTCATTATTCCTCAAAAAATAAAAGTGCTCAGAAATATACAAAAAATTAACCCTAGTATAATTTTTATTTTCCTTTATAAAAATTGATGTTTATTGTTTTATATTAAAATTATAAATGTTTCCAAATTTAGTTTTAATATATGTACTCCATTAATATGAGGCAAAACATCTGTTATAAAAATGTATCTTTTTATGCATAAACATAGATTTGTTATTATCCAATGTCTATCAATTTTATTGGATGAAAAAATATTTGATTTAATAAATAACATATTTATTTCATTAATTTCATCCAATAATATTAATTATCTTAATTTACTATGAAAAACTCCTTTAAGAGCATAAAAATAGTTTTTTTATAAAATTGTTTCCTTTAAATTCAATTGGTTTTTATTTTCATTTATAATAGATCGATTTCCAAGGAATTATTTTTATATTTTTGTAAATGATATATTTTCATAAGATATTTATTCTTATTCAAAACCAAAAAAATAATATTTAGGTTTATCTTATTATATTAAATAATAATTTTTTAATAATATATTGTTTTTTCGGTAGAACTCAGTATTGAGTGTAATCTAAGCCATCGAATAAAGTCATTATTACATGTAAGGAAATATAAAACAGTTTTATGTGCATTGAATGTTAAATAATATATTAAATTTATTTTAAATAGTAAATATTTCATAAAGTATCGGGATTTTATATTTCATTCTACACTATGTTTCACTTGTCATACAAGTTCTTGAATACAATGTTCTTATTTTAGAATTTTTGGGTGTCACAAAAACTCTATAGGAAGCTCTCGAAGAATCAAAAGAATAGGGAATTAATGATATTACATGGATTGGTGTTACTCCATGGTATAAAACATCAACTACCTAGGTGAAGAGCCACTTACCCCTAGTATGAAAGTACTAAGGAAAAGGACCCTTCCAAAACTCAGGACTTTCAAGAGACCTTTATAGAAGAACTTGAGGATACCCTTAGATTTCTGAGAAAGGAATCCCACAATTTTTTTTTCAAATTTATTCTTCCACCATGTTTTCATAAGTAATAGTTTCATGTAGTGCCTCCCATCTCACCCAAGTATCACAAAAGGGGAAGCCAAAGCTAGCTCACCTAAGTATCACCTAGGGTTGGCACCATCCAACTCACCTCGGTATCACCTGAATCAAGCACCCTCTGAGCTATATTTTCATATCTTTAAAGAAAAGGGACCCCATTAACCAAGTTCCCCATCTGAGTAGGTCCAAAATAATACCACCGTAAAATCCTATAGACATGTTAGATCAGAGTATATTACACACCAGGGTGTCCTCTCGATCATAAATTCAAGTGGTAAAGGAAGAAAGGAATTTAACCTCCCTAGTATGTTGGGTCCTCATAATGTTTGTGATTATACATTCTCATGTTAATGAGTTTCATGGAATTATGTATAGAGGTGGCTAGATTATCAATCCATATAGTGAAACTTATTTTCTGAAATATGAATCGAATTGGAAGGAAATCTCTTTTTTTCATCCATATACTCACCATATTTCAAACTTACAGCTATTTTAAGGGGTGTTTAAATGGTAATCCTTCGTAGAGTAAGCCTTAAGTATTTATTTTTGTGACATATCTGGCATTCAACACCTTTCCATCATCCATCTATGAATGAAGCAAATTTTGACAAATGATAGATCACCCACTTCATCTTGATTCTCACATCGAGTATGAAATATAAGGGATTAGGGGATAGTTTTGATCATGTAACTAGTATCATAAAATAACCTAAAATGGGAATCCTCCATGGTTGTAATGTAAAACCCTTTCAAAATATGTGGGATTTGGTTCTGTTCCAAATGGGATATTTTGGAAGCCTCTCTAAGGATCAAACCAAAAATTCCAAACTCTCCCAAATCTTAACTGGTCCATATTTCTAAAAGGATTGTATCCCATGTAGGTCTATATTACTTTTGGATACCTTCATTGTTATCCTTATTGGTCTATATTCCTAGAAATATCCTGTCCCCACCCTAGACTCTATGCCTCTTCCTGGTCCTTTTCATCTCATCTTCATTGGACCAAATTCCCAATGAAGTTCATCTCATCACAATGCCCTATTCCCAAAAAGATCAACCCCAATGGATCCTTTTTCTTAAGTCCCACACCATACTTGACTAACCCCATTTTTCCTAAAAATATTTTCTATGTGACATTAAACTACATAGTCTGTTTCTTGTCACTTGACCTTAAAAGGTATGAGGTCTCCCATTAAGTATCACCAAAATAAATGGATTATTATTCATCTCACAAGGATATATAGGAGGACCCAATCATGGTATTCTTCCCAATATCACAAAAATCTATCCTCCCAGGATGTTGAAACATTCTAGAGAACCTAACTATTTGTCTTGAAACCAAGATAGAGAACATATGAGACGTACAGATGGTTACATCAATCGAGAATCTCAGATAAATACAACTGGTCTCATTGATGAAGATCCTCAGATACATAGAGATGGATTCCAATAAATTAATCTATAGAATTTATATTAATATAAATGGTTGAGGGTTTCCATGTTTTAAATTTAAAATGGATTTTAAAATATTTCATAAATCTACAAGAGGGTCCCAAAAAAGAAAATACCCCCCCCCCCCCAAAGTGAGTTATGGGAATGACCTCCCATCCTCTCAACTAATGTTAGTTATTAAGTGTCATTGGTTAGGATACTCAAAAACCACATGCCTTTGATATGAGAGTTTTTGGGTGTTTCGTGATTTATGAATAAATCCCATTGGAAACCGACCTACAATGAGTTGGTGAGAAATAGACATGACGCCTCTTGGGATTACTATGATGTTGTTTTGGAATTATGGATTTTGAGATGTTGATTATGGAGGTTAGACATAAAACCTCTTAATAATAATGTGATATTACCAACTTACATGAATAATTGATCAAATTATAATTCATATTTCTGAAACACCACTTAGCTACTAATGCATTGTAAATTGGTATTCTATGGTTGAAACCATAGAGATAGATTATAGTAATTAAACCCAATGGTATGAACATTTTAGTTAGAGTCATCACAATTTCTATTTTATGTTTGAGTTTTCTAAAACAACATTACTTGTGTTTAATTCAAAGGAATGAATGGGATATGGTTCAATTTTAGCGTTTAGGAAAAATATTATCCAAAATATAAATTTTTACAGACCTATGGTAGTGAAAAGGTCACCAAATAATCTTTGTCTAACCAGTTAGATATACCTGGGACGAGAAACTACTCCTTAATCCAGAGATAGTTGAAAACATAAGTGCATGAATATTTTATTCTATTAAGAATTATCGTAGGCTATTGTTCATATCCTTCTCAACTCCAATTAGGTCATGGTCCTTCAATTTTACTTTATATAGTATGGGTACTTACAAAATAATGAGATTAAACTAATTAATACTAATTATTATCAATAGGTATTCTATGTTTTGATTTGAAAATTCATTATATTTAAATCCACCATTACTATTGACCCCTAACCCTATGTGGATCTATTTTTCATGATGTTGAGATGGTATGTGAGTAAGATATACTCTATAATACCATATTTAGGATCAAAATAATAGAGATACTATATGGAGTTTCTAATGATGATCAAGACACAAGAGGGGGGTGAATTGTACAATTTAAAAATTATTTTGGAACATTTAAAGATGATTATTTTTAACAGGGTTAAACAAGATAATTCATAAAACCTCTAGTTCAAGGCACTTTCTTTATTTAAAAAATATGATTCCGAGAATGTGATTCTGAAAAGATGGTTCTGGAAATGAAACTTAATGAAATTTTACAATGATAAAGATTCTACCTTAACGCGTATAGAATCTAACTAAATCAGAGTACAAGTATAAGGAAGTAAAAGGTAGTTATACTTTCCTCAACAATAAAAATTCAACGGAACACTTGTAACAAAACATGTAACAAGTAGAAAATCATTTAACCCAAAGATAAGGGTATCCAATAACCTTAGATAAAAGTCCCTTGATTTATACATTCAATAAAGTATGTCTTACCCACTATCACGCCCCAGGTTTTATGAACTGGTTTAAGAAAGAAGTGTTATGCCTTTAATGACGTCTCTTGTTTTATTTGTTTTGCTAATAAGGAATTAGAAATGAAATAAAACATGGATAATAAGGTAAACTGATATATATTAAAACATTACTTTACTACGAGACCCAACTAGTTGAAAATACCCTGCACAAGACCTAACACAGCCATAGTAAGACTACTAAGAACCACAACTCGAGCAATCGGATAATCCTCATCTTCAGAGTCCATCAGCATGAAAAGTATAACAGCCAGGGCCACGAAACACATGCTCAATGCCAATGGTATGAGGAGAGCCATACTTTCTGGTTCAAGTGTTTTGTTCTTGTAAAATACCCCTGCTTTTATAATGGTCCTGTGAATTATGACCATTGGGAAATATATCCGTTAGGTTTTCAAAACAACCTTTGGATTTCAGTTGATAAAGTTTATCTTTATATTAAAACTTGTTTTTAACATTCTTATAATTTGATAATAATATGTCTAAAGTATGTTTCACAAAAGAATCATAGTTTTAAAATAAAAAGATTATTCTCAGAAATAAATCCTCTTGTTTTCACAAAATTCCGATGGATACTTATATTTTGAAAACATAGAATTCTTTTTATAAAATATATATTTAAAAGGGTATCAATAATAATATCTTTTGAGCTCTAAAATTATGAATTGGGAAAACTTCTGATCTTTTAAATTTTATGAAAACAGTTAGGTGCGTATTTTAAAGATCCAAGTAGTTATACTAGTTTTGTATGAAAAATATGAGAGGTATATCTTTTAAAAGATTTATAGAAAAGGGATTGAAATTCTAAGTTAAAACTATTTTGTTGTTATAATACGTTGACTCATTTTGTGCAAGTATTTATATCTTGAACTAAGCGTACTTAAACTTGTTATTTCCAAAGTCTAAATAAATTTTCTTAAATAAATTATGTTAATATGAAACATATTACATAAACTAATAAAAGAAAATTAGATTCTAAAACTAAGTGTCTTTGTTGAATGAACCCTCTTTTGTATAAATATTTATACTTTATTTTGATATAAGTATACTTATACTGGATGTTTTTTTTTAAATTTTAATGAGTTTTTAATAAAAAAATTAGTTAGGGGCCCGGCCAAGCCGGGGGGAATCCCTTTAAGGGACAAGCCCTCTAGGCCGAGACCAAGCCCCAAGGGACCCGAGGTGCCGACCTTCGGGGTCCCCCAAGCGCTCTGTGGGTGTCCAACCACATCCCAAGCGGTGCGCATAGGTCTATCAAGTCGTTCATAGGCCCGTGTGTAAGGCCGCGGCGCGCGCTGTGTAAGGTTGGGCCGAAGCCCGCATGGGGCCCGTGTATAAGGCACCGGTGTGTGTGTGTTTGTGTTTTGAACCGGAGGCAGCATGATTTGATTTATAAGCCGTGACTCAACCGCACTGTGTTTCGATGTGGGACGTGCTCTGTGTAACCGAGACCGTCCGATCGACTCCCGTGTCGATCTCGATCGTCCGCCCCCTCTTAGCCGCTTGATCACCCCGCGTTTCACCGCGACCGTTCGATCTTCCCCGAGATCTAATCCCGACCATTGGTTTCTTTAAACTGATCTCCTTAATTTCCTTCCCGCGCCCTCCCCAACCATTCGATCTCCCAGAGATCTAATCCCGGCCGTCCCTTCCTCTCCCGCGTCGACCCCCATCACCTTCTTCCTCGCTGCAGCAGCCGACCAGTAGGCCTGCGCAAGGACGACTCAGCCTCCTTCCCCACACTGCTCCCTTGACTTCTGAACACCCCCTCCCAGGTCCCTATTTTCCCGTCTTCACCACATCTGTCTACGCATGGGTCGAGTCACCAACGAGGCACCAAGGCCTTTATAAACCCCCCTGCTTCGTTGAAGCCGGAGGCGACTGCTTCTTCTTCTTCCTCCTTCCTCTCCCTCGAACTCCCAGCAACACAGCGAGTTACACCTGGTCTGGGCTTCCTCCTCAAACACTGTAAGGGTTCTTTCATGCTTGTCTTCCTTTAAAGAAACCTTCGGTATATACACATCTTATATTTACATATATACACTTGATATATATACCCCTCGGTTCTGCCTTCAAGGAGTTGGCCTTCGTGTTTCCAGTGGTTGTATATGTAAGGGTGCATATATACCTTGTTTCCATTTTTTTCGAAACCTGTATATACTGCTCATATGTGTATATACAAGTCCATCGGTTGTTATATATTGTGTATATATGGTTTCATATATATGTGAATGGTATATAAACTTTGTATATGCACGTTTACAAATTCCTCGGGTTTTATATTGTTTTTACAAATGGTATATACGATTTTATATTACGGTTTTCTAAAAATCTCAACCTCGTATTTAATGTATATGGTATGTATATATATATAGTTTCGTGAATGTTTTCTCCTAACTTAACCCGACCTATTTTGGGAATCAATATTTAGATGAAATTTTTAGATATATATTTGCAAACTATACTCCTTTGGTTTAAGTGAAGTTATCTTTGTAAAACCTTAATTTTTATACATATGGTTCCATTTATAACAAACCTTATATGGATTTAGTTTTCAACCATGTAATTGATTTATGGTTGGAGACCTTCAGTTACCTAAGGAATTTAATAAACTTTGTTTTTGAATTGTGTAAAACCCATATATACACTTCAGGTATATATATGTGCACGTGTGTATATATTTATAGGAATATTTTCTTTTATAAATAGCAGGACATAAACTATTCTTGGATGCTGGGAAGATTTTACTAAGATATGATTTGTGTGATTTCTAAACCAACATGTTTTTAAAATACACACAAATGGGCATGTTTTATTAAAAAGGCTTATCTAACATTGCCCTGATGAGTTTTATGATAAAATATGTATTTTGGTTCAAGGGCCCGTTTACCACCGTAACTGATTTCAGGTGTTTTTCTTAAGCATTCCCTTTTCCAAAGATTTATAATGACAAAGATTCATCATTTAGTATATCGCTGTTTTATATGCCTTAGTGAAAAGGATGTCGTACTAAACTATGTATGTCGTTGATTTGTCCTTGCCATGTTTTTTTACAGTGTGAACTGTCATATCATGTATTAGTAAAGTGTGTAATGATTCATTATTTATGTTAGTTATTATTTACATAATGCATGCTTATGACATATCACTAAATGAACTAAGAAATTGGATTACCCAAAGTGGTATGGGACACCTTGGGTAAAATAAAAATGAATGAGATATTCAAGGTGGTATGGGACCTCTTGAATATACATAACCATTTCAGTAAAGCATGAACGATGTGCCTCACATGATGATAAAGATAAATTTAAGGTTGCGCCTTGATAGCGCTCCAATGCATTGGGTAAAGACTTAATCTCTAGAGATGACTTTTTAGACTGATACCTTGGTGAATAACCTTGGTAAATTTTAATGACACCTTGAGGATGGACCTTGGTGATATGTTCATGATTGTCTAAGTTAAATGTTGATGCCACATAATTCAAGTTATGTAACAAGTTCTTTCCAAGATAAAATTTTTACACGACTGATGCCTTTAAAGTTTTCATAAAGTTCTTATTTCCCTAGCTTAAAGCTTGAAGCATGAATAGTGTTATCACTTAATTGAATGGTAACCAACATCTGAAAATTTAGTTGTTTCCTTGTGCGCAACTTTGATTATTTATTAATTTAACTGTTTAAATTTATGTCTAAGTAAATCATATGGAGTACTTGTTCGTAATAACCATTATCACTCCTTCAAGAATTGACATAATTGTTTCATATTCTTCTTGAAAATATTGTTTGAGCATTTGTATGTTATGTGTTGTAATTTCCCTTTAATAAGTGTTCAATATCTTTAAAAAGGAATGTTTTCAAATGTTACAATGTTTTAAATTTTCTTTTTAAAAAAACCCCTTACTGAGTATTTTAATGCTCACCCCACGTTTTGATTTAAAATTTTCAGTTATCAGCTTTTGAAGGATGAATTGTTTCAGAAGTTGGCGGTTTCCCAGAACCCGAACCGCACACGATCCTCTGTATGAGACATGATGTGTTGTTAACAAAGTGTATTTTATTTTAAGATAACACATCATGTTCAGAAGGCACCGACTCCTGGGTTTTTGGGGTCGGGGTCTCTACAGTTGGTATCAGAGGTTCGGTTTGGATAACTCTGAAAATCCAGAAACTGAAACAAAAATATATATGTATATGTATTTCAATTTTATTAAAAACTGGGTTTTCTTAAATTTCAGATGGAAAACGAAGGCACAAATCTCCTATCTCTCCCCATAGAGGCCCTAGAGACCATTGTGTCTTTAGCAAGCCATGAGGACTTTCTAAACTATGCCCATATCCGCATGACATGCAAACACCTTTACGATGTATCCAATTCACCACGAGTGCTTCAGCTACACCAAGGGGTAGGAATAGATTACCTCCTTATGATAATAACCCAGTTTCCCTCCTATGTACGTCAAGGAAGGTACTACGAGGGAATTTTCCAGATTTTCACGGTGGGTGAGAGCTTTGGAACTATGCTTGATAACCCTTTTCAAGAAGCTGCTGCTGACGGAGACCTCCGAGCGGGCTACCTTTGTCAGATTTTAAACTATGGCTTCTGGGGTCAGTTGTTGGACTTTGGGAGGTTAGAAGACGAGTCCACCCGATTGTCTTATAGACGAAAAGTGTATGAAGATGTCTCTCAACTTCATGCCCCCCATGATAGACTCATAAGACGTTATCGGTGTCCTCATGAGTTTTTCCCTGAATGCTCGGCCTGTGTTTGGTTTGAGGAGTTAGGGAGTTTTGCTTCTCTGTGTGGAGTTCGTTTAGTCAATGAGTAAGGGGAAACTCATGCACTAATAATAATAAACGCATGTTTATTGAACTGTTGTCTTTCCCTTTTCCTTACTTTGTATTTGTCCTTGAATGATTTTCAAGTGCTTGAACTCATGTCTTAAAACATTCAGATGGAAGGACAAACCCACCTGCTATCTCTTCCCACTGAGATTTTGGAAATCATTGCAATCAAAACGTGTGAGGACGAGTATGAACCCTTCTCAAATTTGCGAAGAACGTGCAAGCAATGGTTTGAGATAACAAACGGTCCGGAGATTCTCTGCACCTGTCAGGGGAATGCCTCCATCTATTACCACATTGGCTCGGCACAGCTAGCCAGACGTGAACGACGAGGAAGTTACCACGAAGGGATCTTTCTATGTTTTACCCTAGGCCGAAACTTCACGGCCAGAGTGAAATTCCAGGAGTCTGTGTTAGAGAAAAATCTTTATGCGGCTTATATGCTCTAACTTCTCAGCTTTAGCCTGTTTGACCGTATCTATGGCTTCGATATCCTCGATCGAGACATAATTCGGCAAGTCCTTCGTACATTGGTCTATAAAGACATTTCAGAACTTTGTACTGTTCGAGCTTCCCTCTGGAGGCCTGAAGGCCCGGAACATAAGTGCAACCCCTCCTGTCTTAGGTGTATGTGGAGTAGGGAGCTGGAAGAGGTGATCTTCACTACTGGGATCCCTCTAAATGCACCTGTTGACCCTATTCGTTGGTGGAGGTGGTAGGAACGTTTCTGAACCTTTTAGTGTTGTGAAATAAATTGCGAGGACGCAATTTTCTAAAGGGGGGGATAATGTGACGCCCCAGGTTTTATGAACTGGTTTAAGTAAGAAGTTTTATGACTTTAATGATGTCTCTTGTTTTATTTGTTTTTCTAATAAGGAATTAAAAATGAAATAAAACATGGAGAATAAGGTAAACTGATATATATTAAAACATTACTTTACTACGAGACCCAACTAGTTGAAAATACCATGCACAAGACCTAACACAACCACATCAAGACTACTAAAAACCACAACTCGAGGAATTGGATAATCCTCATCTTCAGAGTCCATCAGCGTGAAAAGTATAATAGCCAGGGCCACGGCACACATGCTTAACTCCAATGGTATGAGGAGAGCCATCCTTTCTGGTTCAAGTGTTTTGTTCTTGTAAAATACCCCTGCTTTTATAATGGTCCTGTGAATTATGACCGTTGGGAAATATATCCGTTAGGTTTTCAAAAAAACCTTTGGATTTCGGTTGATAAAGTTTATATTTATATTAAAACTTGTTTTTAACTTTCTTATAATTTTATAATAATATGTCTAAAGTATGTTTCACAAAAGAATCATAGTTTTAAAATAAAAACAGTATTCTCAGAAATAAATCCTCTTGTTTTCACAAAATTTCGATGGATACTTATATTTTGAAAACTTAGTATTCTTTTTATAAAAGATATATTTAAAAGGGTATCAATAATAATATCTTTTGAGCTCTAAAATTATGAATTGGGAAAACTTCTAATCTTTTAAATTTTATGAAAACAGTTAGGTGCATATTTTAAAGATCCAAGTAGTTATACTAGTTTTGTATGAAAAATATGAGAGGTATATCTTTTAAAAGATTTATAGAAAAGGGATTTAAATTCTAAGTTAAAACTATTTTGTTGTTATAATATGTTGACTCATTTTGTGCAAGTATTTATATCTTTAACTAAGCATACTTAAACTTGTTATTTCCAAAGTCTAAATAAATTTTCTTAAATAAATTATGTTAATATGAAACATATTACATAAACTAATAAAAGGAATTTATATTCTAAAACTAAGTGTATTTGTGGAATAAACCCTCTTTTGTATAAATATTTATACTTTATTTTGAAATAAGTATACTTATACTGGATGTTTTTTTAAAATTTTAATGTGTTTTTAATAAAAAAATTAGTTAGGGGCCCAGCCATGCCGAGGGAATCCCTTTAAGGGACAAGCCCTCTAGGCCGAGACCAAGCCCCAAGGGACCCGAGGTGCCGACCTTCGGGGTCCCCCAAGCGCTCTGTGGGTGTCCAACCGCGTCCCAAGCGGTGCGCATAGGTCTCTCAAGTCACGCATAGGCCCATGTGTAAGGCTGCGGCGCGCACTGCGTAAGGTTGGGCCGAATCCCGCATGGGGCCCATGTATAAGGCCCCAGTGTGTGTTTGTTTGTGTTTTGAACCGGAGGCGGCATGCTCTGATTTATAAGTCGCGCCTCAACCGCGCTGCATTTCGATGTGGGACGAGCTCCGTGTAACCGAGACCGTCCGATCGACTCCCGTGTTGATCTCGACCGTCCGCCCCCTCTTAGCCGCTTGATCACCCCGCGTTTCACCGCAACCGTTCGATCTTCCCTGAGATCTAATCCCGACCATTGGTTTCTTTAAACCGATCTCCTTAATTTCCTTCCCGCGCCCTCCCCAACCGTTTGATCTCCCAGAGATCAAATCCCGACCATCCCTTCCTCTCCCGCATCGACCCCCATCGTCTTCTTCCTCGCTGCAGCAGCCGACCAGTAGGCCTGCGCAAGGACGCCTCGACCTCCTTCCCTGCACTGCTCCCTTGACTTCCGAACACCCCCTCCTAGGTCCCTGTTTTCCCATCTTCACCACGTCGGTCTACGCATGGGTCGAGTCACCAACGAGGCACCAAGGCCTTTATAAACCCCCCTGCTTCGTTGAAGCCGGAGGCGGCTGCTTCTTCTTCTTCCTCCTTCCTCTCCCTCGAACTCCCAACAACACAGCGAGTTACACCCGGTCCGAGCTTCCTCCTCAAACACTGTAAGGGTTCCTGCATGCTTGTCTTCCTTTAAAGAAACCTTCGGTATATACACATCTTATATTTACATATATACACTTGATATATATACCCCTCGGTTCTGCCTTCAAGGAGTTGACCTTCGTGTTTCCAGTGGTTGTATATGTAAGGGTGCGTATATACCTTGTTTCCATTTTTTTTTCGAAACCTGTATATACTGCTCATATGTGTATATAAAAGTCCATCAGTTATTATATATTGTGTATATATGGTTTCATATATATGTGAATGGTATATACACTTTGTATAAGCACGTTTACAAATTTCCTGGGTTGTATATTGTTTTTACAAATGGTATATACGATTTTATATTATGATTTTCTAAAAATCTCAACCTCGTATTTAATGTATATGGTATGTATATATATATAGTTTCGTGAATGTTTTCTCCTAACTTAACCCGACCTGTTTTGGGCATCAATATTTAGATGAAATTTTTAGATATATATTTGCAAACTATGCTCTTTTGGTTTAAGTGATGTTATTTTTGTAAAACCTTAATTTTTATACATATGGTTACATTTATAACAAACCCTATATGGATTTAGTTTTCAACCATGTAATTGATTTATGGTTGGAAACCTTCAGTTACCTAAGGAATTTAATAAACTTTGTTTTTGAATTGTGTAAAACACATATATACACTTCGGGTATATATATGTGCACGTGTGTATATATTTATAGGAATATTTTCTTTTATAAATAGCAGGACTTAAACTATTCTTGGATTCTGGGAAGATTTTATTAAGATATGATTTGTGTGATTTCTAAACCAACATGTTTTTAAAATACACACAAATGGGCATGTTTTATTAAAAAGGCTTATCTAACATTGCCCTGATGAGTTTTATGATAAAATATGTATTTTGGTTCAAGGGACCGTTTACCACCGTAACTGATTTCATGTGTTTTTCATAAGCATTCCCTTTTCCAAAGATTTATAATGACAAAGATTCATCATTTAGTATATCGCTGTTTTATATGCCTTAGTGAAAAGGATGTCGTACTAAACTATGTATGTCGTTGATTTGTCTTTGCCATGTTTTTTTTACAGTGTGAACTGTCATATCATGTATTAGTAAAGTGTGTAATGATTCATTATTTATGTTAGTTATTATTTACATAATGCATGCTTATGACATATCAACTAAGAAATTGGATTACCCAAAGTGGTATGGGACACCTTGGGTAAAATGAAAATGAATGAGATATTCAAGGTGGTATGTGACATCTTGAATATACATAACCATTTCAGTAAAGAATGAACGATGTGGCACACATGATGATAAAGACAAATTTAAGGGTGCGCCCTGATAGTGCTCTAATGCATTGGGTAAATACTTAATCTCTAGAGATGACTTTTTAGACTGATACCCTAGTGAATAACCTTGGTAATTTTTAATGACACCTTGGGGATGGACCTTGGTGATATGTTCATGATTGTCTAAGTTAAATGTTGATGCCACATAATTCAAGTTATGTAACAAGTTATTTCCAAGATAAAATTTTTAAAGGACTGATGCCTTTAAAGTTTTCATAAAGTTCTTATTTCCCTAGCTTAAAGCTTGAAGCATGACTAGTGTTATCACTTAATTGAATGTTAACCAACATCTGAAAATTTAGTTGTTTCCTTGTGCAAAACTCTGATTATGTATTACTTTAACTGTTTAAATTTATGTCTAAGTAAATCATATGTAGTACTTGTTCGTAATAACCATTATCACTCCTTCAAGAATTGACATAATTGTTTCATATTCTTCTTGAAAACCTTGTTTGAGCATTTGTATGTTATGTGTTGTAATTTCCCTTTAATAAGTGTTCAATTTCTTTAAAAAGGAATGTTTTCAAATGTTACAATTGTTTAAATTTTCTTTTTCAAAAAAACCCCTTACTGAGTATTTTAATGCTCACCCCACGTTTTGATTTAAAATTTTCAGGTATCAACTTTTGAAATATGAATTGTTTCAGAAGTTTACGGTTTCCCAGAACCCGAATCGTACACGATCCTCTGTATGGGACATGATGTGTTGTTAACAAAGTGTATTTTATTTTAAGATAACACATCATGTTCAGAAGGCACCGACTCCTGGGTTTCTGGGGTCGGGGTCTCTACACCCACACCATGGTAAGCCCTTGATAATAAGATCAGAGTCTATCATGCTATCCCCGTAAGCCCTCAACTTCAAGGAAGTTGGAACCTCTGTCATCCTATCCCCGAAAGCCCTCGATTGCACACAATAACAATCAGAGTTGCACAAAGAAAATATGAACAAGAAGTTCAGTACGCACTAAGCATGAGAGTATCTCTCTCTAGAAATCACTTCAGATCAATAGTTGTCCAAAAGTTCTAAGATATTTCAAATGAACACCTATTTATAGGCAAAACACCAATGGTTGGCTTCTTCTTCTAACGATCATATTTTCCCTTGAATTTCAGAGGGACATGTATACGTGTCACTCAAACAACGGTTGGTTAGTAACTAAATGCACAACATCAATTTATAACAAAAACAAGTGTAAGTAAAAAATATGGTTACATAACTAAAATCCAATATTCAGAATGTAAGAAAATGAATGTTTGGAGTCTAGCTGAAAATGAATTTAGAGTCAATAATACAAGGATATTCAGATTCTGTTTTCTAGGAATTCAGATCCTGAACTCTATAGAATTATGGAGTCTAAATTTCAAGAAAATTCGGAATCTGGATTTACAAGAATTCAAAACCAGAACGTACAAAGTTCAATGTTAGAGTTCATGAGAATTCGGAGTCCGAACTCATAAGATTTCGGAGTCTGTATTCAAAGAACCTGGAGTCAAAAATTGGAAGAGTTGGTAACCAGAATTCGTATTCAAAATTCAAAGTCAGAACTCGGATGAGTTCGTAACCAGAATTTGTATTCATAATTCAGAGTCAGAACTCAGGAGAGTTCGTAACTAGAGTTCGTATTCAGAATTCAGAGTTGGAACTCAGAATGGTTCGGAGTCTGAATTCAGAGAACTCTGAGTTAGAACTCAGAAGAGTTCGTAACCAGAATTTGGAGAATTCAGATCCTAAAACAGAATGCTTCATATCTAGGTAGTTATAGGTTTCTGAGGTTTTGGTTACAAACCGAATTTTACACTTAGAAAAATTATTATATGAACAATGAAAAACATGGTAAGGATAAATTTCCTTAAGGATGGAAATTTTTCCATATAGAAGTAAAACACTAGTTAAAAGGAGATTTTCCTTGAGATAAAGTGTTTTTGATTTTCAAAACAAGAAGGAGTGTTAATTTCATAAATAAACCTTAATGACTTAACAATCTCTCCCAAGTATGAAGGAATGGAAAAGTCATAAGGAAAACCTTATTGACTCAACAATCTTCCCCTTTTTGGAAAGCACAAATATCCTTACGAAAAAGAATATAAGGACTTATAATTTTTTTTCATGATTTTGAAATAAAACTTATCTCCCTTTTCACATTGGCAAAGATGAATACGACTAACTCCCCCTTAGGCTTTGGAACACTAAAGATCATATTCTAGATTTCTGGAATGAGATTTTTCATTATCTTGAGTATGGAAATCTCTGTAATGAAAACTCCACCTTAGATAAACTCCCCCTTACTTAGGGATATTTCAACTTTACTTAGAATTATTTTTCCTTCTCCCCCATTGTGATTTTCAAAAAGAGTTTGAGGGAATGGAAAAAAATATGGTACATGAAATATTAGTACAAAAATCCAAACAAAAACGATCAACCACAATTTCATTAAGATAGGAAGAATTTGTACAGGGAAGAAAATACAATAAAAGATTGGATTGGATCTATTTTCCTTCCATCTCCTTGGGTATCAATTTCGTTACAATGGTTTTCAGATTTTTGAGTTCCTTGTGGTATTCCTCTGCTTGCTTCTCTAAGGATTTGATCTTATCATCCTAAGCCTTCATAGCCTCTACCTTAGCCTTAAACATGTATTCTTGCTTCACTAGCTTTTCTTCAATATCGATCCGGAGATCCCTTTCTATCTTCCAGCTTTGAGAAACAGAGTACGACTTCCCATTCAGATCCTTGACCTCCGGAATATAGGTATTCTCCTCAAGATTTATCTTTTCCTTAAAGATATTTATGAGATCCTTTATTTTTATATCTTAAGAATCAAAAACATCCTTAACATAATCTTGAAACTTATCAAGCACTCTCAAATATTCAACTATATTCTTTGACCAGCTGACCACTTTCTTACAAGATTTTCTATGGGCATCATAGTTGATAAGGAAGTTATTGTAATCGGCCTCAATATTTACACATCTATCCATCACCATGCATACATGATCCAATTTTTGATTCAAGCTATGTTGGAGCATCTAACATCTGGATTCAAAGGTTGGAAAGATCGGAATGGTTTCAACAAGCTTCTTTAGTGATTGAATGAAATAATTATGTCCCAGAGCTAATGATTCTGAATCTGACACTTTTCTTAGTGATGGTTCTTCATCTAGCTCGACAAGATTCCTCTTAGAAGATATACTAGATTAATTCTTCCTTAAAACAACTTTGGTAGGTGTTTCAACAACCACTTATTTTCCCTTATTGGTTCACGAAACAGCTTCTCTATCTGGAGACTCATGTTCACTGTCTGACAGCTGAACAATTCTATCATCATCAACCTTCTCCTTATCGGCTCTAGTCTCGGAATTTTCTGGTTGTATAAAGTGATGATTATATCTTTCTTCCTTAGATAATTTATTAACCTCTACCTCACCCATCTCATATTCACCTTCCTCATCCTTCCTAGGAGTTGGGAGCTTTGACGACTTTGCTTTATAAGTTAGGATTGATAGCTTCTTGGAAGGGGTTTCCTTTTCATGAAAATATTCAACTTTCTTAATAAGATCTTTAGTGCCACTACTACTTTCTTCTTTTTCCACTTCTTTGACATCTTATTTTTCTCTAACAACCTTCTCTTGGGCTTTTTCTGGAGTCATAAACTTCTTCCCCGGAGTCTCAGGTAAGGGTTCTACCATGAAATATTTCAGTAAAGGGATATTCTCGGATGATATTTGAGTATCCCTTAGAAGGGATTGCACTATTTCAGCCTCAGACATCTTTTTCTATAACTTCTTTTCCTTAACTTTCTTCTCAAGCTCATCAGTTGCCTTCTCTTTCAAAGGATTGGCCTCAGCTGGATCCAAGACAAACTGTGGATCTCTTTCCTTCTGATTCTTTTTGTCTTCCCTCCACTTGGAAAAAACCTCATCTAGATGGGCTTTCTACTTCATGGGATTTGGAGGTGCGAATTTTGTTTCTTTAGATTTTGAGATTTTTCATTCTTCTACCACTTCCTTCAACTTCCTCTTCTTTATTCATTTTCTCGATGGTTAAAGAACCTCTTGTTCCTTCAAAGAAACTTCGGCCTCTTCCTCGGGTAAGTCATAGAATTCTCATGTCTCCTTAGAGAAACCAACTTTCATCCTCTAGAGAGTATTATCACTGATTAACATAACTTTTCAATTCCTATACATTGAACTACAAGGGATTTCAAAGGACTCCAAGCACCGAACAATAATATTGGAAAGAATGGTTGGATACATGATTATCTTTTCTTTAAGGTTCCCATTCTTAATGTTCTCTATCATAATCAAAATATGATTAATCAAATTTATCTTCCTTAGATTTACCAAAAAATCCAGGATATACATATCACTCTACTTTAGCGTGTCTTTGTCACCCTTCCTCGGAATGATAAACCCTTGAACCCATAACTCAAGGATCCGATTATTTGTAGACAAATGAGAAATATTTGTAGTCTTGACATCTGAAATTCCAAGACAATCCATAGCATTCACCTTTACAAAACATCCTTGAACATCTGGCAGCTTGTGGGAATAGAACTCGGCTTCCCCTTCATAAGAAAGCCCCACCAAGCAAGCAGCCTTGGTGTATGAAAGGGAATAGGTTTTCCATAACTCTTGAATGCAAACTTATCTCTCCCTTCTTCCATAAAGAAACTAACCGACTAATAGAAATCAATAAGTAGATCCGGATACACCAAGTCTTGAGCCCCTGGCTTCAAAATAGAAACACTTTCCCATCCATTAAGCTTGATGTTCCTGGAGATAATAGAGTTATACTTGTTGAAGAAATTCAGATGCACCAGAATTTCTCTATAAATTTTCCACTCCACAATCAGCTTGATAGAAGACATATCTTGAGAAAGAACTTCACCAGACATTCGGATTGGAGCAATACTTTAAGATGTTCAGAAGGGGATTTTGTATGAGGGGACGAGCTTAGACACGCAAAGGCTTGAAATCGATGTGGGAAAACCATTTGGGGGTCCTTTATATAGGCGTTTGATGTGACGATTAGACTTCCAAACTCAATCCAATGGCTGATAATTCTTCTGATCAGATCTGATAGTTGAAATGATATCCGCAAGGAAAATTTGGTAAGATCCGATCTTTTGAGGTTTTTAAAGGAAAAATATCAGATTTAAGGAAACTAGAATCTTAGAAATTAAAAAAAACTACTAGTAAGTAAAAGGTTATTAAGAAAACTCAGGAAAGAATCATACCTTTTAGATTTCTAGGAAGATTATTCATAATAGGTAATTTTCTAAAAAAACTACAAAAACCTCCATTATGAAAAACAATATGAGTACGCAGATCTTCATTACGAAAATTTCAAGTACGAAAATCTTCATTACAAAATTTTTAAGTATGAAAATCTTCATTAAGAAAATTTGAAGTACGAAAAACTTCATTACAAAATTTTTATGTGCGAAAATATTCATTATGAAAATTGGAGGTATGAAAAACATCAATACAAAAAATATGAAAAAAACTTCATTAAGAGAAATATGAAAAACTTCATTATGAAAAATATGAAAAACATCATTACGAAAAAATATGAAAAAACTTCATTAATCAAAATATGAAAAACACCATTACAAAAAATATGAAAAACTTCATTATGAAAAAAACATGAGAAACTTCATTACGAAAAAAACATGAAAAACGTCATTACAAAAAACATGAAAAACTTCATTAAAAAAATATGAAAAAAACTTTATTACAAAAAATAAGAAAAAAACTTCATTATGAAAAGTATTGAAAAACTTCATTATGAAAAATATGAAAAAACTACATTATGAAAAATATGAAAAAAAACTCCATTACGAAAAATATGAAAAAAAAGCTTCATAATTAGAAATATGAAAAACTTCATTATGAGAAATATAAAAAACTTCATTACAAGAAATATGAAAAACATCATTACAAAAAATATTTAAAAACTTCATTACGAAAAACCTGAAAAACTTCATTAATTCCTTACGAGAAATATGAAAAACATTATTACGAAAAATATGAAAAACTTCATTACGAAAAATATGAAAAAACTTTATTACGAAAAACATGAAATATTTATGAACAAATGTACTCCCTCTATGAAAAGAAGTTTATTACTATAAGAATATTGATTTAACAAGAAGTTAACAAGGAGGATTAACTTATGGTTATCATTCCTAACTTCTGTTTATTGTTTTCAAATCTATCAGAGGGTAATGATTTTGTGGAAATATCAGCAAGTTGATCTTCCATTCCGATAAATTAAAGAATGATATTTCCTTTTGTCTTGATAATCATTTCAATGTAATTTTTGTTACCAGTCATATTTTGGGAACATCCATTATCCATGTACCATGTATTTCTATTGGTATCTTCTCTATTTTCCTAAAAATAAGAAAAAGTTAGGTTTTTGGAATCCAAACTTGATTGGATCCAGAATTCTCAAAAAGCAAAATCTTAGGCACCCACATTTTCGTAGAAAAACAGGCTTTATGAAATCCTAAATACTGGGTTTTGTTTAAGGAACATTTTTTTGCCCAATGTCCACCACACTGACACTTAGTGCAGAATGAAGCACTTTGAGGAACAAAATAATTGTTGCTAAAAATCAGTTTATAACTAGTATAACCAAAATGAGAACTATTCCTTAGAGGTCGGATTTGATATTACATCTTATAAAAATTTTCCTTATGTAAGGTAAAGTTTGACAAACACTTCCTTAAGGAAAAAATTTCGTATTTGAGTTTTATAACTAAGTTCTTGTCTTCCAAAACATTTGAATTTGAACTAGAGTTGGGATCGAAAACATTTTTCTAAGAAATTACGTTTTCTAGATCCTTAGAAAGTTTATTCTTTCCAAAATTTACTTCCTCAAGAATTTTTGAAATACTTTCGAAATCAACATTTTTCTTATCAAAATATTTAGAAAGATCTAATATTTCCTTAGTAAGAATTTTTTTCCTACATTTTTCCTTATCAAGTTTTTTCATGAGTTTTGAGTTCTCAATCTCAAGCAGTTTGGAAATCCTAGAAACTTCTTCATAGATAGGTAAAATACTATCATCATCAGAAGAAGATTCTTTATCTTAAGAGTTATATTATTTATTATCACTAAAGTTATCATTTAAAGAAACATTGGTATTGATTCTACATTTCGTACCTTAGACATTAATTAATTATTATTAATAGGTAGCCTGGCTATTAGACCAAGATTCTTCTGTCCAAAAGATTCATAATCTGAAGATTCATCTGAAGAGTCACCACCACTGGCACTCTAGGTGTCATTAGCATTCAAGACTTTCTTAGCTTTATCCTTATAGTAATTCTTTTTGTTTCTCTCAGAATGATTTTCCTTTCTTTATTTTCTCTTAATCATTGGACAATTAGGTCTTATGTGTCCAGATATCTTACATTCATAACATGTAACTTCTGAATCTTTCTTATCTTTCCTTTCTTTCTTCTTGTGTTTGGATTGAAATTTCCTTCGCCCAGCTATCTTGTTCATCCTTCAAGCAATATTTTCTAACTCATTCTCTGAGGATTCACTTCCACTAGACTCATATTGGTTAACAACCTTCTTAGACTTAGATTTGGTAATTCTCTCAGGAGTCTTGGATTTCATATGATTTGAAGTTGTAGTAAAAGCAACGCTGCCATTCCCATTATTCTTCTTAACATTATCAGCATCTCTCTTCATTCTAGTCTCATGTTGAAGATGATTTCCAAAACGTTCATCGAGAGAAATCTGGGTAACCTTTCTATTTTCATCAATAGCGGTCCTCTTGGATTCCCACTCATTGGACATGATTCTATGATCTTATCAACAAGAGCTTCATCATCTAATACTTTCTCAACCATGGATTGTAAACTATTCACAATATTCTTCAATCTTTGTTGCACCTTACATATGGGTTCTCCATAAGGAAAGCAGAAACCCTGATATTTAGGTCTGATCATGGATCTTCTAGTTTCAATAACTTTGGAAGTTCCAATGTGTGTAACTTCATGTTTCTTCCAAATACAATTTGATTCTTCACAAGATGAAATTTTTCTATATATATTTATAGTCATGGAGTAACGCAAATTATTGCGTACCTTATAATTCTGTTGATATTCATGCTTTTCTTGATTGGTGAAGGTACTAAATTCCTTGTCGGGAATTTATATCCTCCAGTAAGCATAACAAAATTATCAACTCCAGTATTGATAAAGAAAGTCTTTATACTATCCCTAAAATATTAATAATCATTTCCTTCAAAAATAGGTTGTCTAGTTGGATTAAGATTGTCTATGGAACCAACATTGATTTATTCCATCTTAAAAAAAGTCATTCCACAAAAACTTGTTATTAATTAATGTTTTGTAAACAAATAAAATATTCCTATGCACGGAAAATATAGAACAAGAGTATCTCTATCTGAACTATACGAATCTATAAAACTGATTCTGGAAAAGAATGAGATGAATTCTCTTCTGAATCTAATCGTGATATTAATTCAGATTAAACCAACCCTCTGATACCAATTATTGAGAAGGTATGTGAGTATGATATACTCTAGAATACCAAATGAAGGATCGATATAATAAAGATACTTTATGGAGAATCTAATGATGCTAAAGATACAAGAGGGGGGGTTAATTGTACACATTAAAAATTCTTTTGGAAGTTTTAATGATGGTTATGTTTAACAAGGTTAAACAAGGTAATTCACAAACCCTCTAGTTCTACACACATTCTAGATTCTGGAAATATGATTCCAAGAAAGTGATTCTGAAAAGATGGTTACAAAAATGAAACTTAATGAAAGTTTACAATACTGAAGATTCTACCTTAAAGCATATAGAATCTAACTAAATCAGAGTAAAAGTATTAGGAAGTATAAGATAGTTATACATTCCTCAACAATACAAATGCAGCAGAAAACTTGTAACAAAACAAGTAACAAGTAGTAAATATTTTAACCCAAAGAGAAGGGTATCCAACAACCATGGATAAAGGTACCTTGATTTATACTTTCAAGAAATTTTGTCTTACCCACACCAGGGTAAGCCCTCGATACAATGATCAGAGTCTGTCTTGCTATCCCCACAATCCCTCAACATCAAGGTAGTCGACACCTCTGTCTTCCTCAGCAAGGAATCCCTCATCTTCAAGGTAGTCGACACCTCTATCTTCCTATCCCTAGAAGCCCTCTATTGCACACAGAAACAATCCAAGTCACACAAAGAAAATCTGATCAAGAAGTTTAGTACGCACTAAGCATGAGAGTATCTCTCTCTAGAAATCACTTCAGATGAAAAGTTGTCCAAAAGTTCTGAGCTCTTTCAAATGAGCTCCTATTTATAGGCACAACACCAACAGTTGACTCCCTCTTCCAACGATCATATTTTCCCTTGAATTTCAGAGGGACCTATACACGTGTAACTCAAACAACAGTTGGTTAGTAACTCAATGCACGACATAGTTTTATAACAAACACAAGTGTAAGAAAAAAACATGGTTACATAACTAAAATCCAATATTCTGAATGTAAGCAAATGAAAGTTCGAAGTCTAACCAAAAATTAATTCAGAGTCTATAATTTAAAGATATTCGGATTCTATTTTCTAGGAATTAGGAACCTGAACTCCATAAAATTTCGGAGTCTGAATTTCAAGGAAATTCAGAATCTGGATTCATAAGAATTCATAACCTGAACTTACAAAGTTTGGATTTAGAGTTCATGAGAATTCAGAGTCAGAACTCATAAGATTTTGGAGTCTGTATTCAGAGAACTTGGAGTCGGAACTCAGAAGATTTCGTAACCAGAATTCGTATTCAGAATTTGGAGTCAGAACTAAAGAGAGTTCGTAACCAGAGTTCGTATTCAGAATTCAAAGTCAGAACTCAAAAGAGTTAGGATTCTAAATTCAGAGAACTCAGAGTTAGAACTCAAAAGAGTTCGTAACCAGAATTATGAAAATTCGGATCCTATAACATAATTCTTCATATCTAGGTAATTATTGGATTCTAAGGTTTTGGTTACAAACTGAATTTTACACATAGTTAAATTATGATATGAATAATGAAAATCATGGTAAGGATAAATTTCCTTGGGGAAGGAAATTTTTCCTTATAGAATTAAAATATAGGGTAAAAAGAGATTTTCCTTGAGATAAGCTGTTTGTGATTTTCAATACAAGAAAAAATGATAATGTCATAAGAAAACCTTAATGACTTAACACTCTTCCCCAAGTGTAAAGGAATGGAAAAGTTATAAGGAAAACCTTATTGACTCAACACATGATGGTATTAAATGAAAGAAGTTAAATGAAAAATATACTTGAAATAACTAATAAATAGTAAAAATCAATGAATTAAAGATTTGAAATCATTCAGAATCAGTTAAAAACTATCTTTAATTAATACATAATGAAGAACAAAGTAGAAGATTAATATTTAATGGGAAATATAATTGGATTGAATAATTGGAATGAAACATACAAAGAACATGTCGTGGAATCAAATGTGGAAAAATGGATTGAGTAAAAAATAAAAGAAAGAAATATAAAAAATAAATAAATAAAACAAGAACAGAAAAATAAGAATATAGGAAAATATTTTGGGGTGTTGGAGCCCACTTTGCATGTCAAGGCCTCTAGATATTTATATACATCTAATGTTACAAAATGTGTAAATGGTTTACGTCATTTATTTTATTTGAGTGGATTCTGTAATTAGGTTTTTTTGTTGTATAAATGGTTTCATGCAATGTACTTTTGATGAGAAATAGTCTCTAAATATTTTGGACCTCGTGGATTTCAGGGCTAGACTCTTCTATGGGATTTAGGTTTTAATCTTTTCACATTTTGTATTGATTTCTCATTGTGTATCTTCATCAGGTCTGAAATTCAAGGATTTCTTGACATGTAATATGTATCCACATCATATACTTGGTTCACACCTTGTACATTGGATTCGTGGGCTATCCTTCAATTCATGGGTCCTTTGATAAAGGAGTATATATCATGTACTTTGGATTCATGACATTTAATGTTTAATTTTCTTTTTTCCCATCTTGTACTCTATTGATTGTTGAATTCCCAATTCCTATGATAATACATCAAAACCTAGTGTATTATCGAATAAATCATGATTAAACCTTAAATAAAAATATCTAAAAAATATATATATGAATTCATCTTATCAAATTCCTCAACATGTGAACTATTTATTTTCCTCAAGAAAAAATAACCTCAATAGGGACTCCAAATAAAACATTTTTTAAACAAGAAATGTGTATTAAAACCATAGAAATAATTCTAATTAAAACCAGAAAAGGAATTTCCTCCAGAATCAATCATACAAATAAAATCAATCATGCTTCATAGTTCTATTATTTATTTATATTATTTTTTATTTTAATTAAAATTTCATAATTATTTCCCAGAAGTTATACCCATATTGAAATTTACCTCCAAATAAATTTTATATCATCGCTCAAGGTAAAACGTAAATCTAGTAATTCTCATACCCTGAATACATTTTCCTAACCACATGCATACATTGGTTTTAACATCTCCACTTCATAAAGGAAAATAAATAATTAATCATGTCGGAATCACCAATAAGCTTCAAATTACATTGAGGTTAGGGGAACATATGATGATAGAAAATATGAAGATAAGAAAGGATAGTAAAATCTCAATTATAATGCATGATAATTGTGAACATTGCAATAAAGTAACTCCTCCCCAGAAGTTTTTTTCTATGTGCTCCCAATAACTCAAATTCAGTCCATGAATATTTCAAGAAATCATAAAAAATATTCCTTAATTTTTTTTTAAATTTTTATTATATATATATTTTTTTAAACTCATGTCTAGGACAGAACTCACATCCATCACCCTACCACATATGATCTATTATAATATTCATTAGTCTAGTGATGTTGATTTCTAACCTTCTTAACACACAACGCATCATATATATATATATATATATTATTTTTTAAGTAGCAGTTTATTCTTATAAAATACAAATGGTAATCAAGAACCATGTCAAATCAATCTAGTAAAAATAACATCATATGTCTCCTCAGTATCAACATCTCAAATATGGAAGAGATTAAAAAACCTCAACACTTATTCAAAATGAAATCATGCACATGACCAAGAGTAGGGTAGGAAGGGATAGTAGGCTTGAAATAGATCCATCTTGAACATGTTATTCATGGATGCTATGGGATAAATAATGATATATGTATTGATAGGTTACATGAAAACTAGATCATCAAATATTTTCTCAATCATTTTAATAGTTTATTTTTTTAATCATAACCTCAATAAGATTCCCATTCAAGTTCTGAAATGATTAAATGCCACTATTATCTCTAAAGAAATGTGATCAGAAAATAATTTGAAAATATAGGTCTATAATCTTGGAAATGGGAGTATAAAATAATTGGGAGTCACTCAGGGAATATTATCCAATAATAATTCAATAAAAATAAATTGAAAGAATATAGAATTATAATTAAATTACTCAAATCAGTAATCAGGATAAAATTATAAAGATGAATAAAAATATATTTCAACAATATAAAAAAATGTATTTTACTTAAATGGTTTTATTGGTATTTTAATATTACAACATTTTTTCAATGAAAAAAGACTGGAAGACTAAATTAAACATGAAAGAATACAATTATATTAATAATATATCCTAATAAAGACACCCCTATACTAAAAGTGGTATAGTGTCTCCAATATTCTAGAAATTGATGTGTGATAGATATAAATTGATTCATTGATAACTATGAAATGAAAATTAATGAATATAAAATTTAGGAATAGAGAGCTCCTTGTAGTGAATGTCATGCCATGGGTGAAATTATAGATTGTTATAAAAAAAATTTCTACCTTCAATAACATTTAGAAACAAAATAAATATAATAGATAAACCATTAGTAAATAGAATATTAATAAATATGTCCGTAAATTTTAGAAGAACACATGTCATATAGATTCAAGAATGTACTAAAAATAAGTTTATGCAGATCGATGTTCAAAAAGTTCTAGTAAAGGGAAAAAAAGTTCTTAAGAAAATAGGGAAACTATGGAAAAAATAATATAGTTTTACTCACATAACGTGATAATTATAATGGTTTCATACTGACAGATGAAAAAAAGAATTAGTAATTGTCATCCATCAACTCAGATATCCTCTACCTCCAATAGGAACAGGTGGTTGTATTTTTGGCATCATGGGGGAAGCTTCGGGGGTTTTACCACCTGCTTAATGGGTCTCCCAAAAACTCATGTGGAAGTAGTGAATTCCTTTAAAATTGTGGAGGAGGCTCTTTCTAAGTATGGATCTTGGGATGGAGCTCCTCTAGGAATCTAAGTATTCCATCCACATATTTAAATATATCATGTGTAAGGTGATAGGGTGTCCAAATAGTCTCATCAATTACAATAGAGGATGGAGTAGAGTTAAACATTGCTAAAGTAATGTATGAATAAAAATGAAAATAAAAAATCCATGAAATAAAAATGTCTCATACATTGACATAGAAATGATAAATTTGCGATATGGAATAAAATGTGAATAAACAAATAGACACCCTAAATGGTGTACAAAAGGGGAGGGATACATAGACCTAACTAAATAATAGAGGAACACTCATTGGTCACTGTATCAGATGTCACCTCCCAAATATTGGGTCTCTTGGTCTACCTCATCATATCTATCTTAGTAATGCTGGAATTGGTATAGACATTGATGATTATAGGAAGTTACATGGTGCTGGAAGTCGTCATTGTTGTGTCAAGTAGTGGGGTATTATAGATTCGTATTCGGGACATACAATTAATAGTTAGACCCATAAGAGGCACCTCATATGTAAAAGGAAGGTACAAGACCTTTCCCCATCATGTCTTCTCCCCAAGAAAATTGTAATGGGTAGATGGTTTTGGGAATTCTAGAGGCAGACCAACTAGGTTTGGAGGTTGGGTGGGGATGGAGTTAGATTCAGGGTCTTTTAGGGGTCATTGGTAAGAAAAAACAGGAGCTGGTGGTGTGGTGTGGGAACTTAAATGTGATGGATTAGTGAATGTAATATAATGTTGGTGGAAAATATATCTCTGGTTCTCCAAACGAAACTATATAATAGACTATATATCTAAGTGAATGGATGGGACTTGTGGAGATTTTGTAGGGGTAGTGGTGTAGTGGTGGTAATAAGGGAAGAGTAATAGGTAGTTTCATGATGGGTTGGTTAAGTAGATAGAGTGGTGGAATAAGTATGGGTAGGTTTTAAGGCATGGGAAGGTGAGGTTGCGGTTGGAGATTACTAAGTTGGAGCCTTAGTAGGATCATTGATGTACTCAGTGGAACACTGGTAGCACCCCTTGACCTTCCTCAAGAGTCCTATATTATGGAGTATGAGTAGTTCAATCAAATCCATCTTCCCAATATAAAACATAGTCTATGATGTATTGGAGAAAATTATGTGATGTTCAATGTGGGTGATGAATCTTCCCCTATGGGAGTTCCACGAGCTCGTCAAACCAATGTCTTGTAATACAGTTTGAAATGAAGGGCCATATCGACAGAAGGGCTGCCCATGTACGAGGATAGGATGAGAACATCAATCTAGTTAATGTTACTATTATCACATCCTTTGGATACCCATGGATGAGATATATCCCTTTGTAGAATCTATAAGGTGGAATCCCATAATTGGGTTCTCTTCTCCATATGTGGATCATGAATTCTCTGTGGATATCGATTGATCAGTGTCCAGCTCCTAGCCTGATCAAGCTGAATAGATTTTTAGTTTGGACAGTGAAGAAAATCATCGATTTTGATATTGACTCTAATATGAAATTCTCCTAAGGTGAGATTTCAAGTCCTGCCAGCAAGTTGTAATGTGGCATGGGCCACATCAATCCCAATAAGGCCATACACTCCAGGAATAGCTCTCCGAACATCTTTTCATGGCCCTCAGTGACGACGAAGAGTTGAATATGGCCCAGTTGATCAAATAAATACTCATTGAAATGAATATGATTGAACATGGATGTATCCAATGTCTTGTTGGTATGAAACGACTTCTCCTAGAAATGGACCAAGAAAACCTGATACTTGGTGGGGTAGAAAAAGAGAGGCACAGGTGCATGTTTGGTGTGGGGAAGCACCCTAAAATGACATGGAAGTTTATAATGATTCATATGAGTCTAATAGAGTGGAATATTCATACATGGATAGTGAGGTTATTGGATCTATGAGTGGAAATGATTGTGCAAGGACCAATAACTTGGGTGGAGGAGGATCATCAACCTATGTCGTGCACTTTGCGGTCTTGGTTTGGGTCATAAATTTGAGAGGCAACGAGCATAGAGGGATTGTTGGAATGTGTGGGAGGGGATGGGGGTAGAAGAAAAGGACAACATGTGGGAGGTTAATGATCGCATGAGCAGTAAGGGCGGCTAGTGGTTGGGAAGAGGGGGGTGTTCTTAAGAGGTAATGATGGGGGGGGGCTCGGATATGAAACTAGGTTTTGTTGTTTTTAAATATTTATCACAGAGTTCACATCAAGTATTTAATATATTATGTAAAAAACTATGGTTTTTTATTTTTCACTGCATAAAACAAGGACATTCCTCTATTTTCCTATAAGGTAAGGATCTTTTAATTTTGGTTTAACTCCATGGTTTTGACCTAATGTGAGTTTTTAATGAGATCAACAGAGTTTTTAGGGTGTTTGGGGCTTCTTTGGAGGTCATATCCTCAGTATTTAGAAAAGGAATTTGGGCCACATGGTTAGTAGAAATTATGCAACCCAAGCCACACTATCTGATGAAACCATGTGAGTTGGTCTTGGCCTCTATCTGGGGCTACGTGGTTTGAGGGAATTTGTGAAAAATGGGTCTTACACTAATGCAGGGTTGTAAAGAGAGAAGAAAAGGTCATATGGTTCTCCTTAAATTTGTGCATAGATCTATACGCCCAAGGAGTCAGCTCTATAATTTCTAGTAGAGGTGGGTAACAGGGTTTCCGCACGTTTTCCCAAACATCGTGCATAAACCATGTGTCACCCCCCTTAAGGTATAGAATGGAACACGGTTGGTGAATAGATTTACTAACTATGTGGCCAAACTATTCAACCCAGTAATTAGAGGGTAAGTTACCTTTTTTCCCATATTTCAATTAAAACTAAAACCCACCATTCAATATTCATTCTCTAGTGGATCCTCTTATTGTTTGAATCTATATTCAAGTCTAATCTAGTATTTTATCTTGATTCATTACCTCAACACAAAATAGAACACTATTTTTCTTATTGGATTTGTACTGGTAAGTTATTCAATAAAAAATTTCCATTATTTTTCAGTTTTTTGAAACGATTTAGTCATTCAAGTGCAAGATAATATGAACTATTTCTAGGTTTTTCATCCATTCATCGTTTTTCTCTCTCTCTAGACCAAAACATAGGTCGATACTGGATGATTGCTCTACCATGTGTATATGTCAGGTGGTTTATATCTTTTCACTTAGGGTAAAGTTCTTTTATAGCTCATCAAAGTTGTGTCTCATGCTATACCTTCTGAAGTTTCCCCTAAAATTAAATAATTTTTTTTAAAATATTTTGGGACCTATTTAGGATGCCAACTAGTACCTTTGTGATCATTGGGTGTTTTTATCCCCAACCTAGGATACCCATGCGGTGTATCATTAAATCTCCCCTATTTTATTGAACCTTGTTAGGTGTTTGTGAGATCACTAATTTTAGTGGAATCATTAATGAGAAATTAATAAATTATATAAGGTTGTGATCACCCTATTTTACCTATTCATTTGTAAATGAATGGAATGAATTGAATTTAATGATTAGAATAAGGTTATTCCGACTATACTTGGTATTAAATGATGCAAATTTATTTAATTGTATTAATGGAAAATGTATAAATTATTTGTTTGAACTCTTTGATATTGAGTGGTTATGAAATGATTAAAGAATTGATAATGGTAATGGATGCTTTGGATGAGCTCCTGGGATCCTGATTTCATTGGATTCCAAGGACATTTATACTCTAGGGATCTATATTGCTTGTGGTAGTGGATTCCTTGGTTTATTTACATTGGATCCTAATTCTGAAGGATTCCAAGGGACTTTTTACCCCTTGGATTTTGATGACTAGGAATTTAATTAGATATCTTCTATTTACATTCTCCTTGGAATCTTTCCAATTTATTACTATGTTTTCGTAGAGATGCTCTATTAAATCGACAAGGATGACCTAGTATTCTATACCCTAGATCCAGTACTTCATGGTCTGACACTTGATTACATGAATAAGATGTTGTGGATTTTGATACTTTATTACCAAACATGGCCAATGTGGATATTTTATTATGCATATAGAGAGCCCTCGTATTGGTATCTGAATTCTATTGTCAGACTAGAAAATATCATATCTATTTATTTATGATTTATAGTTTCCCTTATTTATGGGAGCTTGACTGTTGTTCACAATGAACCATGTTTGTCTAGATAGGATCACATCTACATCACTATTTACTTTTGTTACTATAATACATGTGATATCCTACACATTGCATCATTTATATTACATGGATTGGATTTTTTATAAAAACTATTAGTGGTGGCCTAATAAGTGTTATATCACACCCTTTTGGGGCCAAGATTGGGTACCCATATAGATTTTACAGATGTAGGTATGGATCAATAAAAGATCCCCCCTACGATGCTTGATTTGACTATTGCTTATGAGAAGGGTACAATATGACCTAGATATTCTTGTGATGCAAGCTGGATATAGTTCATTTTGGTTCTTATGTATTTTGATACATGTATTGTACTAGTATTCCTATGTCTATGTATTGAGTCCCATTTTTTATAAACACGTTACATGATCATCATATTGTATATGAATCCTTGAGGCTATTTATTATTACAGTCTTCAGGATTTTATCTTCTATCTATTGTCCATTTATTATATCTACTTATGATACTTTATTATCCTGATTATTACCATTATGTTACTCTGACATGAGGTAAATGTCCCTATGTGCATACCATATTCTCTAACTTTTGGTCGGTATCCTCAAGAATACTTGCTTGTGAGGATGAGGCCATGTGACCCACCAGCTCAAGGGATCGTTTAGTGTCTCCCATGTCAGGATGTTAAAAGTGGTATTAGTGTGTATTTTATTTTATTACATTACTATTTAAAAATAATGTATCGACTCTTATGAGGTATTTGAGTTTGGTAATGAAATGTTCTTGGGAGTATCTGACCAATGTATAATAAAAAATCTAAATTTCCTCGATCAAAAATTATTATTTTCAGCATTTTTTCTATTTGAGTTTATTTGATTCCACCGTTGGGTGATGCATAAGATGTTTGATGTTCCTTATGATTATGGATTTTCTTGTTGTCTTATGAGATGTAGTTATTCCATCTTATGTATAACTTTAGGCACATTTTAGGATTCACTAGATATGCATTATTTTATGCCATATAGGATGCATTACTTGACTGCATGAAATTATTATGTGTTCCATAAGTGATTTATTAGTTTCTTAATAAACAATTTGTGTAGTTAATTGAGAAAAAGTATTGATACCTAAAGTTTATGTCATAATATAAATAGAGTTTTCCTACATAGCCTACAACAAATTCCCTATGAATCCAATTATACCACATTGTGTCATGAAACATTAGTCGCACAGATTTGAACGTGTTATGGTTTGGATTAAGTACACATCACACTTTGGTTCATGATGTGTGTGGGACCATAAAGATTAGGATCAGTGAACCATTTGGTTCTACCATTCAAATAGAATTATAATAAAAAATCGATATAAAAGTAAATTTAATTTGTGAAAAAAAGAGAGATTGACCTAGAACTGGCTTTAGAATGGGATGCAGGAAGTGTCTCTAGTTATTTTAAGGTTTTCTGTTTTACCCATCTTGGATTTAGGAGCAGGAATAGGGTTGAGGATTGTTTTATAGGAAGTATTTGACATGTCCTACACTTTTATATGTGATTTTTTTATCAATATTTTATGAGGCTTGTGTTTTGGATTGTATAGAAATGTCACCACGGCTAACTCTAGTTAGGTGCTAGAAGGGTGGTGATGACCATGATCCAGAGGTGGTGGTCCCTGGGCTACCATTATAACATCTTGTATTTCCAATTATAGCACCCAAAATTTTATCTAATATGGTTATTGAGGCCCAGTTCTATGAGGTATTCCTACACTTCATGTAGACAATTTAGGGATTCATGTATCCTGCCTCATCTATGGTAGAGATGATGTGTGTGCTCTAGAAGAAGCATCCTCCCACGTTTGCATTATATAGTGGTCCATAAGCTACTAATCTATTTCATGAGACTATTCTCTCAATCTTAAATAAACTATAGAAACCTCTTTAGTTGAGATTGATGTTCTTTACATATATTCTTAGAGGATAATCTAAGCACTGGTGGGATGTTTTGAACCCTGTTGAAATGCTTCAAGATATGTTTTGTAGGGATTTCAAATCCATGTTTTATGAATTATTTAATATTGATACCTTGATGGATGAACTGGATAGAGAGTTTATGCATCTGGATCCTGGAGCGTTGATCATTATGGTGTATTTGGAACACATCAAAGTGTGTAGTTCTATGCATGGATTTATCTTACTAATGAGAAATCAAGGTAAATACACTTCAAGGATCGTCTCAATCATGCTGCTCGATCATAGGTCAAAAGTTTTAGTTGACTAATATTACAGAGATAGTTAATTGGGAACTTACTACTAAATAGAACCTAAGGGAATATGGGGGAGTAGGGTAGGGTAGTTCAACCTCTCAAACTAATGGTTCAGAGATAGTTATCATGAAGTACCATTTTAAGTCATTTCAGGAGGGGAGTACCATCTAGACTGTTAGTACTGGTACAACTATCTTCTATCCCTACTTCGGATGATGGGGAAATTTAAGGAATTAGTGTGATTGTGACGCAGTTGAGTGCTAACTATGTGGAAGGATGGCTCATGTATAGTGTTTCTGTACACCATCTGTCCAAAAATTAGTGGGTGGGGATCAACTCTAACTCTAGTTTCAGGACCGGGATTCATTGCTCCACATTAGGCATGTATCATAAGTGGTGTTGGTCGTTTAGGCCGAGGTAGTGGCCATAGAAGAGTTGTCTTGACACCAGTTGTACCTAAACATGAGATTAGGAATACTTAGGTATAGAGGTTGTTTCATAGGGATGTGGTTCATACCAAATATATTCTATATAGTGTACACCTAAGTAACAGAGCATCGGGACATCTATGGTGAGAGGTGCGATCTTAGTATCCCATACTCTAGTATCTACACATTTTTATAGAGTTTCTTCTCATACATTTTTATATTTACCAATTATGGAAATAATTAGGATCTATTTTTAGTTTTCTGATGGTGTTATAACTTTGGATACCCTATTGGGGATCAAAATAGAGGTTGTACGCTAGTTCAAGGAGTTCCCCCTTTAGATTGGTGGGTTTCATTTCATATGGAGACTTTCTTTCCCCGATAAAAATTGGTTTTATTTCATACTTAGGATAAACTATATAGTTTATTAATATGCCTATGTCAATTATTATCAACAAAGGTAACCATCACATCACTATAGGGGTGGAGTTTTTATTCAAAATGGTTAATGGGATGTGTAGACAGGTATAGTTTGACCCGATCAATGTGGGCGGGGTGGGAATATAGACTAGGTTGCTCGTTTATATCTGGATGATTAGAGAATGTATTAGGAAGAGTTTACTCCAATTTATTTTTATTTTATGTATGATTTACAATATTCCTTTGGTTTACCTCCTGAGAGAGTGGTGAATTTCTTTATTGATCTAGTTCTATGATCCATAGAGGTATTACATCCTCCTTATAGGTTTGATACTACTAAGTTGCAGGAGCTCAAGAGACATCTAGAGGACTTGGAGGAAAAGGGGTTTATACAAACCTGTACATCTCCATGGGGATCATTAGTCTTTTTTTGAAAAAAGTGGATTAAACCCTCATGTTAGGTGTGTATTATTAAAAATTGAACTACTTGATAGTTAATAACTGGTATCCCTTTCAATGGATAGGTAATCTCTTTGACCAGCTCTAAAGAGTTTGGGTTTTCTAAAATATTTATTTGAGGAAAATTTATCACCAGGTACCTGTTCAAAAAGTAGGAATACATCGCACAAATTGTCATATAAGGTATAGTCTATATGAGTATCTGGTTATGCCATTAGATTTCATGATTGAGCTAGAAATTTTCATAGCACTGATGAACAAATTTTTCTATATTTATCTGGATTTTGATTATGGTCATATTCATGGATGATATCTTGGCATAGTCTCACAGCCGAGATGACCGTGCCAAACTTCTTAAGATCGTTTTGGATACACTGAGATTGTTTCAATTATTTTCTTTTCTCACGAAGTGCCATTTTAGAATGGATAATATTCCATTACTAGGTCATATTATTTTAGATACAGGAGTATTAGTTGATCTAGAGAAGGTGAGAGCTATAGTTTCTTGGGATATTCCAATGAATGTCTTTGAAATATAGATTTTCATGAGGATAACTAGGTATTACTGGTATTTCTTACAAGAATTATCATTCATATCATCACCTCCCATGGGCTTGACTAATATGGGTGTGGAGATTTTACGGTCAGATGCCTACAATATATCCTTTTAGAAGCGAAAAGGGTTACTGACATCAATACCAGTCTAGAATCTACTAGAGTTGAGGAGAATACATATAGTATATTGTGATGCATCATGTATTAGACTAAGAGTAGTTATGATGTAGGTGGAGTGAGTTTTGGCATATATGTATTGTCATTTGTGGCCACACGATAGGAATTACCTGATGTAAGATCTCAAGATAGCCACAGTTGTACATGCCTTGCACTGTTGGAGGAACTATTTACTGGGAGAGAATTTTTTAGTGTACACAGACCATAAAATCATCAAGTACATATTTACCTAAAAGTATTATTATGTGAGGAAATAATTTTTGCTTGAATACCATCATTTTTTGACTTTCATCTTTCCCACATACCTATTAAAGGAAATGAAGTCACTGATTCACTAAGAAAGTGGACTCAAATAAAAGAAATTCAAGAGGTCAATGGCGAGTGGTAGATAATTTTCTTATTCTCAGAATTTCAATTAGAGGTGAAAGATGCCCAAGATGAAACTATTCTATTATCCCTATGAGTGAAATCCCCTATTTTATAAATAATGATTATAAAACAATTATCAAATGTCGAATGCATAGTCATATAGAAGAGATAGGAAGGTGAGGTCCCACATCCTGGTTGAACAATGGTTGAGGATGAAATTATTTATATTCATGGTCTGGTTTTGGATCCATTACAAAGATACAGGGGGGGATGTAAGAGCATCATGCCTAATATTGGGAAGAAAATCCCATTTTTTCTAACATGTATCATGTAATCTGCCATCATCATTTGTCATAGAGGGTGAAACATGAGATATATATTTTTGTCAAGAGGTGTTTCTCCTTTCAGCAAGTGAGGGGAAACACTGGTGGCCAGTTCAGATTTTATATCAGTTACCTATTCTCTAGTGAAAATGGGAGGATGTTGCAATGGATTTCATGACCAAATTTTTGAAGTCACTTTTGAACTAGTGATGTTATATGGGTTGTTGAGGATACACTCATGAAGGTCACTCACTTCCTATCAATCAGAAATACCTTCTTGGTAGATAATATTTAGATATTGTACATTCATGAGATTGTGTTCCTCCATGGGGTTCCTCATACGGTGGAATTGGATAGGGATTAAAAGTTTAAATATTGATTCTAGAATGTTTATAGAGATATTTGGGTATATAGGTTCTTCTGATCATGTTATACCACCCTCATACTAATGGCATGTTAGAGTTCACTATTCACATTCTGGAGACCATGCCTAGAGCATGCATCCTTGATTTAGGGGACTCTTAGGAGAGGTATATATGCCTAGTTGAATTATCCTAAAATAGTTTCTAACATGAGACTATAAAAATACAACATTATGAGGATATGTATGTTAGTCTATGTCAATCATCTCTATATTAGTAAAAGGTTGGAGAGGCAGTGCTACTGAGACCGTGTCTCACATAGGAGACATCAGAGAAGGTCTATTGCATCAGAAAGTGGATGGATACTACATAGTAAATAAAGAAATATTATATTGATCATTATCTATGGCCTCAAAAGATCAAGGTCTAGGATTAGGTATTTTTGAAAATATCATTGAGGCAAAGACACAAAAATATTAGGAGACAGTGTTAGATTAAACTGAGATATGTTGGGCTGTTTGAGATTTAGAGAGATTTGAGATGGTGTCCTTCTAGTTGTAATTACCTTAGAGGTTCTGATTGATGCACGATTTCTTCTATGAATCTCAACATCACTGTTATCACTTAGAAATATCTCATACTTTTCATCCGGATGAGGTTTAGCTATAGGTAAATACATCCTGTAAGGAGAAACATATTTGTATTGATGATAGGATCACGCAGGCTATCTTAGGCTATTCAGTTCCTCTAGTACAAGTGTTATGGAAGAATGAAAATTTAAAGGATAAGACATGGGATATAGAGGTCTATATATGTTCTCAGTGGATGGAATTATTCTCAAAAAATTCTTGGAAACCCTTGGAAGGGAAACTCTTGGATGAATTGCTTTAAAGAAGGAGGTTATAAGATCATGGTTTTTCCTAAGAGGTATGAATATTTTTAGTTTCAATTTAACTCCTTGATTTTGATGAAATGGGAGTTCCTAATGAGATCATAAGATTTAATGGGTGTTCTATGATTGTTCAAATCCTGAATACCTGACATTTTTAAAAGGAATATGGTCCGAATGGTTAGTAGAAAATGTCAGACACAAGCCACATGGTTTAAGGAAACCATGAGAGGTAGTCCAAGACATTATCTAGGGCTGCATGGTTTGAGTTAAACTTTCTACAAGGGTTCATAATCAAAAGAGGGTGTGGATAAAGAGTAGAAAAGGTTGCATAATTCACAATAATCATGCACCAATGGTCTCACACCCATGTTATCAGCTCTGAAATTTTTAGTAGTGTTGTGCATCAAAATTTGCACACGGTTTCCCAAATGATCCACACAAACCATGTGCATTCACCCTTAAGGTAGATAAGGGTGCATGGTTGGCATACATTTTTCCCACAGTGTAGCCAAACCATATAACCTAGTAATTAGAGGGGGTATAATCTTTTTTTCCTTTGTTTTAATTAAAGCTAAAACCCTTATTTCTATTTTCATTCTCCAGATGATCCTCCCATTTGAAGCCATTTTCAAGCCTATTCTAGGGTTTTCTCCTTATTATTCATTTGGACTTGGAATTGAACAATTTATGTCTCATTATATTCAAAATGGTATGTTTATAAATAATCTTCTATGATTTCTCATTTCTCTTCATATCGACGGAGTCCTGTAGGTGAAATATAATACTCTTATTTCCATTATTTTTTCCCTTCTTAATGTTTATCTCGATCTAGATGGAATCAGTGGTTGATACAGGATGAGTGTTTTACCACTTGTATATGATGGTTTTTATATACCCTTTCACTTATGTTTTGGTTATTTTATAGCTCGTTGTAGTGGTTCCACACACCATGACTTCTTATGTAACACCTACAATTAATTGGAAACCTTGATTAAATTGTTTGGGGCATGTTTCAAATGTCCACTAGTACCTTTTATTTTATTTTGAGGTAGTTATCCCTAAACTAGGCCACCCATAGTGTGTTTATTTTTATATGACCAATGTTATACCATCCTATTGGGTTCATGTGGGATCCCCAATTATAGTGGGAACCTTAATAAAAATTTAAAAAATTGATTAATGTTGTGAGATCCTTATTTTGCCTTTTTATTTTTAAATGAATGTAATGAACTAAATTTAATGTCTTGAATATGGTTATGACTCCTTCACATGTGATTACATGATGTTAATTGACATAATTGTTTAAAGAGAAAAGTCTAAAATGGGTTTGATGAACTCATTCATTATAAATGGTCATGAAATGATTAATGAAATTATTGATTAATTGATAATGTTAGTGGATTCATTAGAAAAGATCCTTGGATACTAATTCCATTGGTTACCATGGAAATTTCTACTGTATGGATCTGTATTGATTGTGGTGGTGGAGGCCTTGGTCTTTTAATCCTTGGATCCAGATTCTCTAGGCTTCCAAGGGCCTTCCCACCCCTTGGATACATCTTTTTTGGACTCGCATTGGACATGATCTGTTGACACGATCCTTAGACTCATACCAATTTGTTACCTAGTTTCCATCAAGATGCTTCATGGACATTAAGAGGATGTATTGGCCTTTTATACCTTCGATCACACCCTTCATGGTCAAACACTAGATTACACGTCATATTTCATTGTGGATGTTGACATGTTATTACACAGTGTGGCCATTGTGGTTATTTTTCTATGCTTATAGATAACCCTGGTATGGGTATCTGATTTCAATGGTTAGACCTAAATTTATAATATCTATTTATATTTTCATTTCATTTTCCCTTGATTAAGGGATCTTGACTATTTTTTTGTATGGAGCCATGTTTGGCTATACATGATCACATATACTTGACTCTTTACTTGTATTACTATTATACCTCTGATATTTTTTATATTGCATCTATTTGAATAACAATTCTTATATACACTATTGGTGGTGGAAAACTTAGTGTTATCTCATAGCCAACTTGGGATATCATTGGTTGCACAGATAGACTTTATGGATGTAGGTAGGGATCAGTGAAAGCGCCCACTATATAATGCTTGATTTGAACATTTTCTAGGAGAAAGAGGGAATAAGAATGATCTATTATAGTGATTATAGATATAGATAGTTCCTTTATTATCTTTTATATTTTTATACATTTATTTTACTTGTAACACCCCAAGATTTTGTGAATTATTTGTTCGAATTAATTTAATCTTTTTAATATTTTTCATTTCACACAACACTTAATATAGTTTATTTTATATTAAATCCCTATGTTTGGATTGATTTATATAAAAAAAAATTATTCATGCACCACACACAAAATAAATTTTATCTTTATATATATGGAACATAGATGTTTTATTTTTCTATATGCAAGCATGAATTTCCTTGAGGTCTTGTGTAACATGCAAGACAGAGTTTTACAGAACAATAATATATTATCAAAATAACAATTTTAATATAATAAGATATAAACTAGCCCTTAAATTAATAGTTAAGAATAGTATTACCAAATTTATGAAAATATATGGTTTACAAAAATATAGGATAAATTCAAAGTTTACTATTGACATAGAAATGAATATGAAAATCGATTGAATATAAAAGAAAATATTATTATTTGTATGGTCACAAATCTATTTTACACTAATAAGTTAAATTAATTAAAATTAGTGAGGGATATTAATGTTTTAAATATGTTATATATTCAATAAAATATTTCTTTATATTAATTCAATATATTTTATATACATAAGAAAAGAACAAACTCTATTTTAAACATAAAAACCAATATTTTTTATAATGGTGTTTTTACTACCTTTTAATGGAGAATCCATTTTAAGTTAATTTTTTGTAAATTTAATAGATTTAATATTTTTAAATAATCATAATAATTGTTAAAAAAAAAAATTAAGTTAGGTAATTTTTTTTTTATTTTTCTGTGAAGTTTCATTTTTTTAATGAATAGTGAAAAATAAAGACTATTAGTTCAAAACTGATTTCTCTTCTAATTTATTTATAAAGATAAATTACATTTAAAATTTGTTTAAAATTTCAAATAGATCATATTTTTATCATTCATACCAATTTTGGTCATTTAAATCAATTTCACTTTGATATTAAATATAAAAACATAGAAAACATTTTAATATTTTTATTTTAAAATGCTACATTTCCAACTCGGCTATGAAATTAAATTTTAATTAATTTACCCCACTATGTGATTGAAATTGGGAAAAAATTAATTCCATATTTTAAATAATAATAATTTATAATTTATAATATTGTCAACATGGTTTTTTAAAATTAATATTAGTGGATGTAACTAAATTAATTTTTTCGATTAAGGTAAAATTAAGCTTAACTAAAGACAAAACCATAAAAATAACAGCTTAAATAACCTATAAACTTGTCCAGAATACATTTTATTTAAATATTTAGATGATATAATCACTTATATCTAATTTTTACCATTATTGGATCCACTTTACAGTGGAAAATGTGGGTGAAATTCTCTTTCCCAAAATTTACAAGAGTGCCACTCCTCCTCCACTATAAAAAGGCCTCATATCCACTCCCTTCTTAGCACCTTTAAAGACACTTTGGATTGACCAATATCTTCCAAAATAGATCCTAATCATTTATACCCTCATCCTAGATGCCTCCCCTGGGGAATAAAACAATCCTATGAATCCCTTTGGTGTAAACCAAAAAGAGTTACCCAAATAAGAGTTAACATTTTCCCACAAGTTCTTTTATCTTATTTCCATTCTCCACTCCATAAACTCTTCATATTCCATGATTTCATAGAAACAGTATAATAATAAACATTCTAGGATATTTTTAGTCTAATTTTTTGACCTACAATTACACACACCTCCATCTAATGGTTAATAAAAAAATGTTTATGTGTACGACGAACTACCACAACACAAAACGATGATTGTGCGTTTTTCATTTTCTACCTATCATAGTGGTAATTATGATGGAAAATATATTTATATATAATATATACGATATTTATAATATATTTAATCTTATTTAATTATTCTAAGACACATATTTTTATACCTTCCATTTTTTGTTAATATGATAATTTCGTTTGATGAAGTGTGGACCACTGCCCCCTCAAAGAAAGGTGATTCATTCACATACTACATGGAATGTATTAAGGATGATATTAAGGAAATCATATGATATATATGACAATATAATTATACATTAATGATATTATTAAATATATATATATATATATCTATACATATATTTCATTTGATTTCAACCATTCAATACGATAATAAAAACGGAAACAATGTTCATGCATACATACGGCTTACCATCCCCATAAACAGTGTCTTCCATTTCACACTTCTGTATTCTATAAATATTTATAATAAAAATATACTGGATATAAATGATATTTATATAATGTTTAAAATTATTTAAATCATGATATAAGTATATGGACCAAAGATATAACAAATTAAGATGCATGCATAGAAAAAAAGCGATTATTACCCAAAGTGAAAACTTAATATAGGACTGTTAAAAAATGGGTAATATAAGGTCATAATAAAAATATATATGGTATTAGATATTATAAAATTCTTATATAAAATATTTATAATAAAATTAAAATTATTATACCGGATTTTTGTACGAGTTCCTAGAGAGTCAAGACACAAGGTAAGAAAATTTTTTCTCACTTTTTATTTTGTGAGATACATAATTTATTCACCACTCATTCCTTTTTTGGGGTGTATATACTTACCATGTATGTAATATATGATTCATATAATTAAAATTAATGGTATTTAATTATCCATTTTATGACCTTTATTTCATGTGTTTTATCTTTCTAATGTTACCAAATTGGTAATGTAATTTTGTGTCAATTTACATTCTTAAAGACACATGCCAAGTTATGAACCTATATTTTTTATGAGGTATATAAATTGAAATTAACATGTTATATAATGAATTTAATTCATTTATTACTATTTTAATATTCATTTAATTTAATTTTGTTAAATGGTAATATAGTTCAAAGTTACAAAGTAGTAAGAGTTTGTTGAAACAATCTCATCCCTTCTCGAGATTGTTTATGATTATGCTTCCTTTGATGAAATATTATGATTCCTATATTGATAACTCTCATGAATTTTATTAAACTTTGTTTATTCAATATATCTTCATGTATTGGTGCCAATGTTTCACTCTCTGGTAAATATGATATTTAACAATGTGTTTTTAAGAAAGACGGATTTTACCCTCTCTTTGACCGGAGATCGGTGAAAACAATGTTTTATAAAATGTGTTTCTAAGAATATTAAATTATTCTCATATAATATTTAAAATTCATTTCCACAATTGTTTTCTTTTACCAATATTTTCAACAAAATATTCTTGATGATTTCCGAACAAGGCATTTTTCTACCCTTTTTTTCATGCAAAAGGAATGTTCTTTTCACCTCATAAGACATGTATGGATTTATCTACCATCATTTCATTTAAGATAAATTTTAATGTATAAAATGTTAATTTATAAGAATAATTTTCTAAAATTATTTTCAACAAAATGTTTTCAAAACTGTTTTAAGCTTATTTCATATTTTTTTAGTTAAAAGGTTTTTAAAACATTTGTAAACATTCCTTATAATGTTTCAATGTTTTTTCAACAAAATGGTTTTCAAAACGTTTCAAATATTTCATTAATAATTTTTCATGTTAAAATGTTTTCAAAATATTTTTTAGAAATCATTATTAGTTTACAAAGTTATTTTCAGTGAAATATTTTTCAAAAAAATTTCAATATTTTTTTATAAGTTTTATAAAAAATTTCAAATAAAAAGGTTTTTAAAATTTTGTGAATCTTTTTTGATAAGTTTTCCTAGAATTTTTTTTTCAAAAAAAATATGTATTATTTATAATTTTTCAAGGTATTTTCTAAGAAAATTATTTTTAAATTATTTAATGTATGAATGTTACATTTATAAAAAATAAAAGATATTTTCATTAAGAAATGTTTTTAAAAAATATTTCAAAATTTTTTTCCATCTAGGATGACATCCATTGATGAAACTAATGATCCAAAGGTTGGATTATTATTATTATTTCATTAATGGTTTATTTTTAATGGAATTACTCTTATGAAACTTGTTTCTTTTCCACGATTTATATACTTTTTAATGTTTCTTAATTTCATAGGTTATGATTAAATGAAATTATTAGAAAACCTATCAATTATCCATAGGTTATAATATGATGAAATGTTAATGATTTTAATTTCATTTCATGGGTAATGATTATTTTTTATGAAACCCATATCTTTTTTATGGTTCATGATATGATAGGTGTTTCATTATCCTTTTTCACATATATGTAATATTATGTTATTTTATGGTAGGACCTATATCTCCCTCCAATGCATTGTGTAATGATAAATGGTTTATGAGATCAAATGAAACATGAGTTATATCCCATTCATAATAACAATAATTTATACATTTTTTATCCCAATCCTCAAAAACAATATGGTACATGGGTTTTAGCCCAATCCGTAAAATAAGTAGTTGCATAGGTTGTAGCTCAGTCCTGAAAATAAACAAGTGCATGGGTTGTACCACAAGCCTAAAAGTAAAAGGTTGTGTAGTATTCCAATCCTGAATATTAGAGGATATATGTTCATCCAAGACCAAAGTAGGTACACAGGTTATATCCCAATCCTAACATGTTATGAAGGTCTTGGTAGGTAGCCTTTACAAAAAATATTTTCTATGTTTATGTGTATGCCATAATTATATGTCTTACTCCTATGTTTTGATTTCATGGCCTATGCTCTTGATTACTTTATGATTCATGTATTACGAACTGTCGATATTTATGTTATAATTTTTTATTATGATATTTGAAATCTATGGTATGATATTTGAATGTTATGATCATGTTATTAAACACTTATTCTCATGTTTTTGCTTACATATCTCCCTTTTTACACTTTCTGGGCTACTAAGATCATCCATTTTTATGTTTCCTTCCCTAGGTTATGATGATATATTTTATGTTTGATAGGTATAAGAGGGTTTCTAGTCTTGGATAACCTATTGGGAGATAATGGATCTCACCCTTGTACTATTGCTTATGTTTTCATGTACCCAAAGACACTAGACTAATACGGTCTTTGAGCGTCTGTTTGTATTATTTTTTACGTATTCCACATAATTTATCTAATTTTTATGTTTGTTAAGACTAGGTATATATAGTTAGAATAAGTGAAATTCTTTAGTAAACCATTGGAAACTAGAATGAGAAAACTTTAGTGAGATCCGTATGATTATTTATAAGGATATGTCTAGGGATGTCTCTATAGATAACTATAAGGATGAGTTAACATTTAGGAAAATGTCCTAGAATTTTGGTAAATGAGATAGTGAGTGGTTTCAAATAAATACATACTTATCTTGATACCATAATTGAATGTGGATCTGGAATAGATGTACATATGGGTAATAACTTAGACAACATGTCTTGGGCCTAACTCGGGGTAATCTAGTGCAGGATTGTGGGCTTTATTGTACACCTAGTCTGACTCTCCCAGGGGATATGCTTTATGAATTCAAAAACTCTTAAAAACCATATTTATGGATTTAAATATATGTTAGCTTTTAATAACCTAGTATAACCTTGGGTGTCATAGTTTAGGGAAGGTTTCGTAATTTAGAAATCCTATAAGTAATTCGTTTTTCATGATTACATGGTTTTACACTATTATAAGTGTTCCCCACACAATTGTTTCTCATTTTAGTTAATGGATGGAATAATAAATAATTGGGTGAATGTTTAATGTGATAGAAAACTTGATTATGAGTAGTAAAATTGTATTATCGGTGTAGTAAAGATTGTTTTGATCATGCATACTTTGTTTTCAGGGAACATAATTAACAATGTGTTCCTTAACCAACTATGAGACTCACCAAGGAAGAGAATGAAAGAGTTAACTAAAATTTCAGGTGATATAGACCATAGAGGAAATAAGATTTAGTTTCATTTATTCCAATAATATGGAAAAATCAACCAATTGAATGTATTAGAGGAACAAGAAGATGTTTTGACTATGGAATAGAAGGTCCAAAATCAAGTAACTGAAAATGGAAAATGAAAAAATTCAGTTAATGCAATGCATAGAAATGTTGGAATCTCTAAGGTATAATAAATTTATGACTGCTTTAAATGTAACAATTATGGGCATTATGAAAATACAAGTCCTCTGTGGAAGGCTCATAAAGAGGGTCTCAAAGGTGGTATATGTAATGGCTTTGCTACTGATGATGAGGATACAACAAATGAGTTGTGAAAAGTTATGTTATGTTCCTCTAGTATTGTTTACATTAAACATAATAATCATAACTAGTTTGAAGAAACATTATACAAGATTCATATTTCAAATTCTTTGAAATGGTTATTAAGGAATAATTTGATGAAGCATGAGTTGTGGATTAAGAATAAAGTTGGATGAATAAATTATTTATGTTCTAGAATTCAAATATTATGTTATGTGATTCCTGAAATATATAAGTATTTTTGGAAAAGGTTTTCATTAATTATAAAAAAGTATTTTTGAATGATGATGAATACATAGAATATTAATTTCATGTAAATGTAATATTTTTATTAAGGGAAGGTAACCCATAATTAATGTTTTATGTTGAGATAATGATGTCTGGTTAAGGATATTTTTTATATGAATAAGAAAATTGGAATATACGGATTACCCTAGAACTAATAATTGAAAAATTGATATATGTCATAATGGAGGAAGATTAAAACTTCTTGGATTTAGAAAATTTATCCAGTAATCATTTGAATAATGAAGTATGCATGTTTTCCTAAAGGATTTTTGGTAACTCTAGTTATTACCATCTTTGAAGGGAATATGCGATGAGGATATTTACATATTTTTAATTTGAAAACCAAGTGACAATTTGTGATATATGGGGAATAAATTTTTAATTTATTTAATGAATATCTATCTAATATTTTGGATTTTAATATTTAAAAATGGTTATAAGGTTAACCATTCATAGAAATATGAAGTTACAATTTGGATGAATTTTTAGAGATTAAAGTATTATTTCACCCCATGATTATTTATGCATATTGGATAACATATTATAAAAAATTTGGGTTGATGATAACTGATGTAAATGGAATGGCATATCACAGATCCCATGATCTTATAGTATATTAGGAATGAAATTTTCACTTTCATTTTTTGGTGAAAGAGGGAAGTGGATCAATGGAAAATAAAGGGTAAGCTTATCCTGAAATCATGAAAGTAAACATTTTTATGAAAATTATTCAAATTTAAGAAAACGGATCTTGAAAACAAAATTTTTATCTTATTAAATTTGTTTTTAATATATCTGATGGTCCATTAGGTCCTCATAGATATATGGATTTGTTATTATTAAATATTGTTTTACTATATTTTCTATTACTCTCCATAAAAACGTGATGGTTATATTTTGATTTCATGTTTACATATTCACTTCCCAACTATGTTCTCCTATATGGGAATCAATTTATGAGTTACTTTGGGTAACTGTTACAATTTTATCTTTCATATATTAAAAGAAGTTTTATTATTCATTTTTACGATGTGGGTTTCTATGAATGAAACTTGTGGGTATCAAAACATTGATTACCCAAGAGAATTTCTGTTTAGAAATTTATTATAATGGGGATAGAATGTAACATCAGGATATTTTTTCAATTTTTTACAAAATAATCTAACCTTTTTATATTTTTCCTTTCATAGGTCACTAAAAATAGTTTATTTTATATTCATGAACTATATTTGGCTTACATTACACACAACACCATGTTAATCATGCACCACATGAAACATAAAATTTAGCTTAATATAAAAGGAACAATGAACTTAGATTTTATTACATGCAATAATTACTTCCCTTGATGGATTCTATAACATACAAGACCAAGTTTTACCAAAGAATAATATATTGTTAAAATATTATTATTTAATATAATAATATATAACCAAGATGGTAAATTAGTGGTTATGAATATTATTAAAAAATTGATGAAAATATATGGTATACAAAAATATAATTTGAATACATAGGTTAAAATTAATTATAAAGGAATATGAAAACTCACTAAATATAAAGGAAAAAATTATTATTTTTAGGGTCACAAAGCTGTTTAAACCTTATAAATTTAATTAATTACAGTTAGTGATTGATATTAATGTAATATATATGTTATATATTGAATAAAATATCATTAATATTCATTTAATATATTTTATATACATAATATCATAACATACTCAATTGTATGCTGAAAAACCTATATTTTTTTATAAAGGTGTTTTCACCTCCTTTTAATGGTGAACCCGTTTTAAATCCAATTTTTGGAAGTTTTATAAATTTAATTTGTCAAAATAAACTTTATCCTTGAAATAGTTACAAAATAATTATGTAAGGGTAATTTTTTTGGTATTTTTCTAAGATGTATCATTTTTTTTGAATAGTGAAGAACTGGATTTTAGTTCAGAACTGCCTTTTAATCTAGTTTATCTCTAATGTTAAATTACATATTAAATTGTTTAAAAAATTTAATTATATCATATTTTTTCAATAAACCCAATATGAGTCATCGGAATCAATTTAACCTTAACATTGAATATAAAAACATAGAAAATGTTTGAATGTTTTTACATTAAGAACCTGCATTATCGAACCGACTATAGGATTAAATTTAAATTTATTTCACCAATTAATTAATGGAAATTAATAAAAAGGGATTTATTATTTTTAATTATAATAATTTATAATTAATAATATGTTTAAGTAATTTTGTGAAAAAAAATATTAGTGGATGTAATTAAAATTAATTACATCGATTAAGGTAAACTTAAACTTAACTAAAGACTAAACCATAAACATAAGGGCCTAAATGAACTAGAAATTTATCCAAAATACATTTCATTTACATATTTACACCATAAATCACATTAATATACTTTATAAAATTATTAGATCCACTTTCCATTGGATTAATGTGGTTAGAATTCCATTTTCCAAAATCTGCCAGATTTTCACTCCTCCAACACTATAAAAAATGGCTCATATCCTTTCACTTCTTCACATAGGTCATGCCACATTGGCTCAAATAAGCTCTACCAGAATATATCCTAAACATTACTCACCTCATACTAAAATACTTCCCTTGTGAATAAAACAATCCCATGAATCCTTTTGGTGAAAACTCAAAGGAGTTACCCGAATAAGATGTAACATTATTCCTCAAGTTCTTTTATTTTATTTCCAGCATCCACCCCTAAACTATTATTAATAAATTATTTTATAACAAAAAAATCCTAAATATACTAATATGTTTTTCGGATATTTTTTTGAACAACACTTGCACACACCTCCACCTAATGGGTAATGAACATATTGTTTATGTGTATGAAAAAATACTTCCAGAAAAAATGATGATTGTGTGGTTTTCCTTTACCACCTACCATGGATGGAATTATGATAGACACTATATTTATATATAAAATATATTATTTTTTATCTATTTTATATTCTTTAATTCTGTTAAAACATGTAACTTCATAATTTCCATTTTGTTTTAATATGATAATTTCATTTGAGGACATGTGGGCTACTACCCCCTCAAAGCAATGTGATTTGTTCACACAATACATTGAATGTATCAATGATCAGTTTAGTAAAATTATATGATATATAAAACATTATAGTGATATTTTAATGATATTATATAAATATATACAAATATATGTCATTTTATTTCTTTTATTCAATACGATAATAAAAACCAACACGGTGTTCATGCGTACGTACGACTTACTATCTCCATGAGTGGTGTATTCTATTTCATACTTTTATATTCTATATATTTTTATAATAAAAATATTATTAATATACATGATATTTATATCATGGTTTAAATTATGTAAATCATGATATATGTATAAGGACCAAAGTTATAAAAAATTAAGACATATGCGAAGAATAAAGAGAATATTTCTCGAAGTGAAAACTTAACATTGCATTGGTAACAAGAGGGTAATATAAATTCATAATAAAAAATATTATTATATATAATATTATTTTTTATTAAATATTTATAATAAACCTACATTTATTATACATGAATATTTTATGAGTTTGAAGAGAGTCAAGGCATAAGCTAAGGGAATTTCATCCCACTTTTTATTTCCATGAGATGCATGCTTTATTCCCCAACCACTCCTTTTGTGGGGTGTTTATAATTACCAGGGATTTATTATATGATTATTATAATTATAATTGTGGGTATTTCGATATATATTTTATTATCTTTATTTTATGGGGTTAATGTTTCTAAAGATACCAAATCGATAAATTAATTTTGTCTCAATTTTCCTTCATTTAGAAACATGCCATGTTATGCATCTATATTTTTCCATCAGGTGTATAAATTTACTTTAACATATTATATAATATATATAATTAATTTAATGATATTTTAATCTTAATTTAATTTCATTTTCTTACATGGGGAATATATTTAGAAGACACCAAGTAGTAATAGTTTATTAAAACAATCTCATCGTTTCAAGAGATTTTTTATGATAAGGCTTCCTTTGATTAAATATTATGATCCATATCATAGGAACTAAAATTAATTTTAATATACTTTATTTATTCAAAATAAATTTATGTATTTGTGCCATTTTTCACTTTTTGGTACATAAGATAGTTCAGAAAGTGTTTTTAAGAAAGCCGGAATTTACCATCTCTTCATTCAGAAATATGTGTTCCTTCAAAACCATGTTTTCTAAAAAGTGTTTCCAAGAATATTAAAATATTATCCTATTATATTTAAATTAAATACTTTCCCTCTTTGTCTTTTATAATTTTTTTCAAATGAATCTTGTTATCACTTTCTAAACATGGCATTTCTCTACCCATTTTACCATGTAAAAGGAATGTTCTTCTCACCTCGTATGACATGTATGGAATTACCCATAGTCATTTCTATGAAGTTTATTTTTCATGTTTAAAATAATAATTTCGGTGAATGTTTTTAAAAAAAATAAATTAAATTGTTTTCAAAAAAAATTCAACCTTCTTTCATAATTGTTTAAGAAAAATGATTTTTAGAAAATTTTCATAATTTCTTTATCTGTTTTTAAAGTTATTATCAAAGAAATGGTTTTCAAAATGTTTTCAAGATATATTTCATAAGTTTTAAAGTAAATGTTTTTTTAAAAAAATCAATATTTATTTATATGTTTTCAAATTTATTTTCAAATAAATGGTTTTCAATACATTTTCAAACTTTATTTATATGTTTTCAAAGTGTTTTTAAATAAAAAAGGGTTTTAAAATGTTTTCAGGATTAATTTATAAGTTTTACAGGAAAATGGTTTTCATAATTATTTCAAGTGTTATTTATAATTGTTAAAGTTATTTTCTAAGAAAATTATTTTCAAATGATTTTATGTGTCAAATTTGTTTTTCAAAGATGAAGGAATATTTTCCTTAAGAAATGTTTTTTAAATATATTTAGAAATTATTTTCCATGTAATATGACATTAATTAATGATACTCATGATCAAAAGGTTCCGTTCATATTATTTCTTGAATTGTTTTTGTTTTGATGGAATGTTTCTTATGACACTTGTTTCTCTTCCACGGGTTTTATGATTTTGAATCCTACTTCTTTTCACAGGTTATTCATTAGTGAACTGATTCAGAAAACATTCTATTTTCTATAGTTTATGATTTAATGAAATATTAATGATACCCATTTAATTTCATGGGTTATGATTATTTTTTATGAATCCCATATCTTTTTATAGGTTATGATATGATGCAAGTTTTATTATCATGTGCACATGTATGTATGATTTTCTTATATGGTGGGTGGAACCGATATATACCTCTAATGCATCAGGTAATTATAAATGGTATATGAGCTCATAGGGTACATAGGTTGTATCCCAACCCTGAAAAATAGAAGGTATTTCGGTTATATCCAAAGGTTGAAAACAAGAAGGTATATAGGTTGTAGCCCAAGTCTGCAAATAACCAGGTGCATGGGTTGTATCCCAATACTGAATATAATTAGTTTCTATGGTTGTATCCCAAGAATGAAAGTAATAGGGTGGACATTTTTTATCCCAATATCTAAAATAATAGTGTATACAAGTTTTTAGACCAAACCTGATGTAGGTTCATGGTTCAAAGCCCAAGCCTAACATGTAATGAAGGACTTTTTAGGTATCCTTTATATAGAATTTTCTATATTTATATCTATTCCAAAATTACATATCTTACTCCTATGTTATGATTTCATGGTCTATGCTCTTGATTACCTTATGATTCATGTATTATGAATTGTTGATCTTTATGTGTAACACCCCAAGCTTCCACGATACGTTTCCCTTTGAATAATGTAATTGCTTGCATTGTACGCAACTTCGAGATTCTAACACACCACGACCAATCAAACTAGCCGTTATGAATAGTAATTCCCACTTTTTGAAATTTGATAAATTTTATCTTTCAAAATGGAATTCATTTTTGGAATCGGAATATCGAAATTAGTTTAGGGTGAATTTTTTGCATTTTTCTGAAAACATTCAATTTGTGATGAATAGTGAAAAACACTGAGTTATAGTTTAAAACCAATTTTTTAAAATAATTATTTATTTTATTTAAATTTATTTTAGGTCAAAATAGATACATAATACCTATATAAATTTAATTTAATTCATTGGAGTCAGTTTATAATAATTTTAGATATATAAAAACTTTATTGAACTTTTTAACCGCCTCTTACCCACCTCCTAGGAGCATTTGAAAATTTGAATAAAACTTAATTTTAACTCTTCTGTAAATTGAATTTCAAAAATCCGAGAGACACGGTTGATATCAGTATGTAAAATTTGGTTCAATAAGATGAAAATAATGTTTGGTGAATAGTAAATTTTAACTTTTATTTACCACGATTAAAAGTAAATAGGGTAATTAAGGGTAAAAATGATATTATTATTACCCTAAAAAATGTCCTAATTATATTGGATAAGTGTAATTAGACAAAAAATAACCTTAGGAATAAAATATGATCCTTTAGGTCCACTTGGATTAGATTAGGACATTTATTATTATTTAATTCAAAGAAGAGTTAAAAGTGTTAAAATCAATGTTTAATAACTAAACCATTTTTAATACAGGGTAACACATAAGATAAATTCGACTATAAATATTCATTAGAAATTTAAAAATATTTCCTACAAAATGGTATTTTATTTATTTTATTTAGTCATTAAATAATTTAATTAATTTATGACACAATGATGATGCAGTAATTACCTAATTAATGAAATATTAAAATAATTGATATTATAAATATCCAATTAAATGTAATTTTAAACTTTTTATAAATTAAACTAATTTTATAGGATAATATGACATGTTAGGGTTGGTTAGATGAGTTTTCTCTAAGTAATAATGCTGTTATGAATTTATCAAAAACAAAATACCAAATAGTGTCAAAATTGACAGAGAAGATTTTTTAAAACAAATATTATATTATTAATTGATATTCTATTCCTAAAAATCTAATTTTAGGCCTAAAGACTTATATAATGATAGGTGTATCATTAATTAATCCCTTGGGGTTCTCTTGGAAGTATATAGTATGTTTATTAACCATATAATATAAAAATTCAAAGAGACATGGTAAATGTCAAACTATTTAACAAAGAGTTATATCTAAAACAGAAGGTTAATATAGTGACCCAAACTTGTATAAAACTTATTGGTTGAGTGGATTTTAGACCCATCCCCACCATATCATTTAAATAATCTATTTTGGATCCATTAAAAACCCAAAATAATTTTATTATAAAATAATATTTCTAGCTTTTCCTAAGGTTCCCCTCACCCCCTTATAAAAGGGCGCTCCCCCTTCTATATAATTAACACCTTCAAAGCCATTTGCCTCACCCAAACCCTACCCAAATACCCTCTTAACTATCCTAACTTCATCTTAGAGGCCTTTCGTTTCTCATAAATCCATCCTAAGGATCCCTTTCGATCAAATCAAAAGGAAGAACCTAAAGAAGAGGTAAATATTTCATCACCTCTTTCAAGATCCTTTCTTCTTCCACTTCCTCTTTATTTGTTTTTTAAATTCTAAAATAATAACTCCAGTATATTATATATACTCTTATGTTATTATAAATACGGTACAACCATATTCATTATTCGATCCATCCTTTTAATGACATGTCACCATAAGTGTGTACGTACGGCTTACCGTCTCCACACCGTGGTGTAATTGTTATTCAATAAATTATTATTTGGATGGTTATAATAATGATTTTTAATTGATTTAAATAATAAATATAACATGATAATTATTCTGTATATATGAAATAACATCCAATTATATATTATTTTAATATCAAAAGAATGATATCGTCGCTCGTGTGTACGTACAGATTACCCTCTCCACGAACGTGATGAGATTCATTCCCCATCGTATCCATTAAAGACTAATTTTCATTTTATGATTAAAAATAATGTTTAAAGACTTGATATAATTCTGAATATGAATTAGATACATCCCATCCATGACAAATAAGACTCACATAACAAATCATATGAAGTAAAATGACTCAGTTAAAACCTGAAACGACGATAATACTAATATATTATAAACAAAGAAATGTTAAAAGATCATATATGATATCATATTAATGTATATGATTATTTTATAATTTAATAACATTTATTTCACCATTATACATGAGGTTAACCTACCATCGACCAAGTAAAAGTACAAAGCAAGGTGTTTCTTATCTCACTTTTAATTCTGTGAGATTCCCATTGTTCGCCACTTATTTATTGGATGTGGTGTATTGTGTAATACCATTTGATATATATTATCATGATTATATTTATATTCGTGGTATTCTATGATCCATTTGTTGGTTTCTAACTATTGGTCATAAGGATCAATTTATTACAATGAAGTAAGGGTTTTTCATCTCACTTTTTATTCCCGTGAGATTCATGCTATATTGGCCACTATTTACTTTTGTGTTGAGTATTTACTATCCATGATTGTATTCTTGGTGTAATATAATTTAATTAATGAGTATTTACATCTTCATTTTATGATCCTTATTTCATGTGTTGTATGTTTCATTAGTTACCAAATCGGTAAGGGAATTTCAAATTTCAATTTCCACTCAGTGGGCTTTACGCATACTTCATTGATTATTTTACTCCAAGATTATGTGTGTAATAACTATTTATTATTTATGTAGTAATTTCCACTCCCCTTTTTGTGGATATACTTTTTATACACATAATCACTCCATTGATAATATCTCAATTCATTTATATAAACTTGATCTTAACTCAATTTCCATTCCTTGAGTTAAACATCCAAGTCATTGGTGTTGTTTTTACAAAAATATGTGTGAATTTCCTCTGATTGATTTACATTGAATATCCAATCATATTGAGTGTATTTATATTTTTCACACATAATTATGTCATTGATTTATCCTTTACCTAAGGATGCTGTCCTTATAAGGGATTTCATCTCAATTTACATTCCTTTGGGACTTCTTTATTGTTTTGCACCAATTCACATTTATATGGTGTATATACTGTCATTTGACATAGTATATAATGAAATCCTTTATTTTCATTGTATTATAATGTTTTTATTACCTCAATTATTTGTATTCAAGCGTATCTCATATGGATAGTAACTCTAACTAAAATACCATTTTAAATGTTTTAAAAATTTATTCTTCTAAATCTTTCTCATTAATGTCCATGTTTTAAAAATGGTTTTAAGGGTTTATTTATATGGTCACTAATGTTTTAAAATTAAAATTCTTTTTCAAATTTTCAAATAAGTAAGGGACACTTTGATTAAAAAAATCTATTTTTAAATGGCTTGATGATAAATAGTGTGACTTTTAAATTTTTTCAAGAAAAAGGGGATATTCCTCTCAAATAGTTTTGATGATTATTTTCATCTAAGTCAATATCCTTCATTATTCTAGATTGAGGTTAATATTTTACAATAAAATCTTCTATAATGTATTGAATGAGTTATGTTTGACTATGGATGTGCTATTTTTATACCACTCATGGTTTGTATATAAAGTATTGTCATTTTGTATGTTAGTTTTAATACGAATGTTTATGTTATGTTTCAAACTTTTCATATGAGGAATGCATTGGACTAAGTAAGTGATGGGTGGAGCCCACAATAGCTCCTCGATGAATCGGTAGGTCTCATGATACAAACTAGTGTCTTGGCACAAGGCCTTGACAAAATCTTATTTGTAGTCTTGGCACAAGGCCTTGACTATGTGGTTAAGAAGTTTGGCATTATGAATTCCATCATTATGAAAGTGGCTATTGGCACTGCATGTGATTATTAGATTGGTATAATATCCATGTGAATAGGTAAATGGAATTATTTGATTTTATCTTTTCTATATTATGTTGAAGTTCAAGTTTAAAAGGCTTCTGTTTTAGTCTTATACATAACCTTAAATGTTTATGCTTATTTTTGAATGTTTCCACTATATTGTTATCCCTACTGATCATCTGAGCTCACCCCTTTCTATGTTTTATTATTCTAGGATGTGAAGAAGTATATTATGAATAACCTGAAGGGATAGTCTATGGGATCTCAGTGTTGTCTATGGAAATTTTTTTTGTAGTTTTACATTTTATGATGTAATGTAAAACTTATGAATGTATCTAGTACTTCCAAGGATACTAAACTAATCGGTCTTTTGAGACTTGATCATTTGTGATCATTCCAATGATACATAATAATGCACCGACTCTAGGATTTTAGGGTCGGGGCATTACAATTGGTATCAGAGAAAATTTAGTACAAACCTTAGAAACTAGATTTAGATAAACTCTGATTAGAGCACATATCCATAAGATAGACTTTGAGGATTAGTATAGAAGAACTTCCTAGAATGTTGGTATTGTAGAGGTTTTGTGAGTTTTCTAAGAAATACATCCATATCTCAATACAAGTTTATAGAGGTGGCTCTGGTACAAATTCACCTAGGAGTATAACCCGAAAACACTGCTTTGATCTAGACTTGAATAGGAACTGGTGCACGACAACGGGCCTTGCTGCACTCCTGGTTACGACACTCCTGGGGGATATGCTTATGATAATTAAAATTTTCATTACAAAACTATTTGAAGGATTTTAATATAAGATGAGAATATATAATTGTCGTATATCGTAAGTTGTTTTAGATTGGAAATAAGGTGTTATGATATTCTATATAAGATTTTATTACTCACACTATGCTTTCTTGTGTTAGTCAATGGCTGGTTCCAAGGAAGTCATTGTAACATTGAAAATGATGTACAAGGTGGGCATGGAGGAGGAAATGAGCAACATAATGGAATGATGATAGGTGTAAAAGATATCATGCTCATGCCGAATCAGTTTTCCAAAAATACGATCAACAACATATATATTAACCAACTCCCGGACTCAACAAAGAAGAGAAATGCGATGAATGATAAGATCTCTAGTTGTGGACACCATGGAGAAAAGAAAGCTCAATTTCCATCATGCAGGAAATGTGGAAGGAGACGCCTAGGGAAGTGTCTCAATGGAACAAATAAATGCTTTATGTGTGGGAAAGAAGGACATAAAGTAAATAATTGTCAAGGAAAATTGAAGAGTCCTATGGAAGAAAATAAAAATGATCCCAAGAATCAATTTACAGTCATTTTCCATAAATGTACGGGACCTGGACATTACCCGAGTGAATTCCCTATTCTATAAGATATTTTCTTGGTCAAAGAAGAAGCTATGTGGAAATAAATGGTTAGAGAAATGTTTAAAAGTATTAGTGCTCTGTGTTGATGGGATTACATTGGAATAATTTTCTTTGGTATTTGTAACCTTGCAGTTTGTCACGTGAAAATGATATTTGAGGAAGAATTATCTTTTCTCTTGTGGAAATAGTTATAAATAACCATTTAATTTTATTTGATCACTGGGGTTGAGGAAATTACAAGTTATTATATTTTTGGATTAAAATGCAAGGTATGAGATTAAATTTTGGTTAAATTATGTTATGGTTATTTTGAGGAATTTATCTCATTTTGGTAATGTTATAAAATATAGTTTTTGACAAGGTACAACACACAGACCGTGTGACAACCCGTCACGTCGGACAAAGTTGTGGGAATCAAACCCACAACCAGAGTGCGATTGGGATTTATCGCCTACCACTGGACTACGCGATGTCCCTGGTTAGTGTGACTAATTATTTTTAGTTAAATAATTTTATAGATCAATAATCAGTTGATTTTGGATCTTATGTATTATCAAACAGATTCCCTTAGTATAGGAAAATGATTTGGTGATTAAGTGATAAATGTTATTTTGGAAGACGTTCGCTCTATTGGGAACACTATATGCCTAAAGAAAATAGAATATTATGGGATTTCATTTTACAAGTAATGGTGGATTTATATCTATGTTTTTATTTTGGATTTATAGTGATTTGGGTTATTTATGGAAATGATTAATCTATAATAGAGAATATGTGATTAGGTTAATTACTTTTAAATATGTGACTTTAAATTAGTCGATGTCATTTGGAGATACAATTTAATGTGGACAACTACAAAACATAATTATTTTATGTTTTGGGTTTCAATATTAGTTTGGATTATATTGAAGGATTTTAAGGACAATTGTTTATTGAATGGTATTTATTTATCTTTGGGGTATTGTTGGTTTATTTTTAGAAATTAAGATTAGTGTTTCTTTCTCTAAAGGAATATCCTTTTGGGGGATCATCTGATCTTGTACGAACCATTTTGGTTTTGATTAATCTCTAAAGTCAAGGTAAATATATAGTTTATCCTTTGTGGATCATGTGATTCTCTAGAAGTTGATTCTATCTCTTCTGGTGTGACCAAGTCATCTTGAATACTCATCGTTTGAAAAAAAATAATGAGTTAGTGGTAGAAATTTACTAAAGAATGAAACTCTACATAAAAAGTAAGTATATCTCTATATGTTCTTAGTCAATCTCATAAATAAATTCGTCATCATTACGAAATGAAACATAAAACAAAAAAACATTGTACTTTTACTTTTTCTACTGGGAAACTAATGACCGTTTGTCCCATCACATATGTGTGGTTTTCTTGTTGTTAACTTTCTCCTTATCATGTTTTATATCCCTCTCAATTATAACTTTACAGTTAGTTTATCTTCCATATCTATGTTTTTCTACATTGAATCCTAGTATGGGTTATCTCGGGTGACCTTTGTACTTCTCTTTCTGTCTTTTAAATTTGTAGTTTTATTGAATATTTTTCCAATGTGGGACATTCAATTATGTTTCTAAGCCCAATTTTAAAAATTTCAAGGATGCAATTTCCAAAAGGGGGAAGAATTTAACACCCCAAGCTTCCATGGTACGTTTCCCTTTGAATAATGTAATTGCTTGCATTGTACGCAACTTCGAGATTCTAACACACCACGACCAATCAAACTAGCCGTTATGAATATTAATACCCACATTTTATAATTTTATAAATTTTATCTTTTAAAATGGACTTCATTTTTGGATTCGTAATATTGAAATTATATTAGGGTGAAATTTTTGTATTTTTCTGAAAACTTTCAATTTTTTATGAATAATGAATAACACAGAGTTATAGTTTCAAACTAAATTTTTATTTAAATAATTATGTATTTTATTTAAATTTATTTTAGTTAAAAATAGATACATAATACCTATATAAGTTCAATGTAATTCATTGGATTCAGTTTATAATAATTTTAGATATATAAAAATTTTATTGAACTTTTTATCCATCTTTTACCCATCTCCTAGGAGCTTTTGAAAATTTGAATAAAACATAATTTTACCACTTCTATTAATTTAATTTCAAAATTCTGAGAGACACCGTTGATATCAGTATGTAAAATTTGGTTAAATAAGTTGAAAATAATTTTTTGGTGAATAGTAACATTTTACTTTTATTTACCACGGTTAAAAATAAATACGGTAATTAAGGGTAAAAATGATATTATTATTACCCTAACACATGTACTAATTCTATTGGATAAGTTTAATTCGACCAAAAACAACCTTAGGAATAAAATATGATCCTTCAGGTCCACTTGGATTAGATTAGGACATTTATTATTATTTAATCCACAGAAGAGTTAAAAGTGTTAAAATCAAAGTTTAATAACTAAACCATTTTTAATATAGGGTCACACATAAGATAAATTATACTATACATATTCATTAGAAATATAAATATATTTCCTACATAATAATATTTTATTTATATTTGTTAGACCTCAAATACATTAATTTATTTATGACACAATGATGATGCAGTAATTAGCTAGTTAATGAAATATTAAAATAAATGCTATTATAAATATCCAAATAAATGTAATTTGAATATTTTTATAAATTTAACTAATTTTATAGGTTAATATGACATGTTAGGGTTGATGAGATGATTTCTTTTTGAATTAATAATGCTGTTATGGATTTAGTAAAACCAAAATACCAAATAGTGTCAAAATTGACATAAAAGAGTTTTCAAAAAAATTATTATATTATTAATTTATATTATATTTCTAAAAATATGAGGTTTGGCCAAAAGACTTATATAGTTATAGGTGTATCATTAATGAACCACTTGGGGTTATCTTGTAAGTATATAGTAATTTCTTTAACCATATAATATAAAAATACAAAGAGACATGGTAAATGTCAAACTATTTAACTAAGAGTTAAATCTAAAAGATAAGGTTAATATAGTGACAAAAACCTATCTAAAACCTATTTTTTGATTTTGTTTCGACCCATACCAACCTTATACTTTAAATAATCCATTTTAGAGCCATTATAAATCGAAAATAATTTTATTATAAAATAATATTTCTATTTTTTCCTAAGATGCCCCTCACCCCCTTATAAAAGGGCACTCCCCCTTCTCTCTAATTCACACCTTCAAATCCATCTGGATTGTCTAACCCCTACCCAAATACCCTATCAACTATCTTACCTTAATCCTAGAGGCCTTATTTTAGTCATAAAGACAAGCTAAGGGTCAATTTTGATCAAATCAAAATGAAGAACCCGAAGAAGAGGTAATTATTTCATCACCTCTTTCAAGTTCCTTTCTTCTTCCACTTACAATTTCTTTGTTGTTTCCATTATAGAATAATAACTCCAGTATATTCTATATATTTTCATGTTATTATAAATTTGGTACAACCATATTCATCATTCTATCCATAATTTTAATGACATGTCAACACACGTGCGTATGTACGGCTTACCGTCTCCACGTCGTGGTGTAATTGTTATTCAATACATTATTATTTGGATGGGTATAATAATGATGTGTAAGTGATTTAAATAATAAATATAACATGATAATGATTCTGTATATATGATATATCATCCAATTATATATTATTTTAATATAAAAATAATGATATTGTCGCTCGTGCGTACGTACGGATTACCATCTCCACGAACGCGATGAGATTCATTCCCCATCGTATCCATTCAAGACTAATTTTAATTTAATGATTAAAAACAATGTTTAAAGACATTATATCATTCTGTATATGAATAAGATACATCCTTTCCATAATAAATATGACACACATAACATATAATATGAATTAAAACGAATCATTTAACACCCGAAACGACAATAATACTAAGATATTATTAACAAAGCAATGTTATAAGATCATATTTGAAATCATACTATTGTATATTATTCTTGTATAATTTTTTTTGTTAGAGTATTTTACTCAATAGGGGAGGGTTTAATGGAGTAACTATAAATATTTCTGTTAAAAGAATATTATTTTCAAAATAAATGGTTTCCCTAAAAAATAGATACCCCCATTTAAACAAGGCTATACTGTTATAAGAGTTTGACTTTTTGAACAACTTCTTAGAAGATTGATTAATTCTCAGTAATCTTAATTTGTATTATTAATATTACTTTTGAAGTTATCCTACTAAGAAAAATTAGTTATAACTTCATTCCAAGACTAACTATCAAAGTGAAATTAGTGTTTTCTGGATTATGCAATAAAGCATTAAAATAGAGAAGACTAAATTTAAAGGGCACAACAGATATAAAACAAGTGGTTCAGTCTCAAAACAAGACCTAATCCACTCCACTTGGTGATGACCTGCCACCAGGCAGTTTATGTAAATAAACTTTGATCCACACCCTGGATTGGGGTTAACAACAGTACACAGACTGTCCATGTCACACAGGGACCTCTTCCACAGTTTTCATGGGTAAACAAAAATAATAACCAGGCCACACAGGGACCTCTTCCATAGTTTTCATGGGTAAAAAAAGTATAAAGAGTTTAGTGTAAGGATTTATAAATCCTCCAGTTTAGAACATGAGTCAATGTTTGTATAGAATATACATAGTAGACACACTAATCAAAAAGTAAGTGAAAGAATCACTGAGAGAGAGTAGATATGAGTTTAGAATGCTCTTTTGATTTGAAGTGCAGCTCTGGACTCCTTTGATAAAACAATAATTCTTCTGAGCCCTTCTATGGTTTTTTTCTTGAAAAACAGAGTGTCGTGATTCAGCTTGTGTTCTTCACGAGTGTTGATAATGTGAAGATGTTCTCTGGATTTCTGTGTACTTCGTATGTTCTTCACCAGAGTCTGATTGCATGCATGAGACAATTCTTTCTTTGCAAATCATCCAATATGTTCTTCGCAGTCGTGCTCATAGGCTTGTTTTTTGTTCAGTATCGTGCTATATTGTTGTTGGGAACTCTTCACTATTTATCTTCGAATGCATGAGTTTTAGTCGGCAGGTTCCATGTGTTCTGCACCTCATACCTTGTACTATGTCTACAAAGAAACATTCATTATGTTAGTGCATTTAATGCATCAAATATGACCGTTAAAAATTAAATTTAAAGACGACAAAATAGTTTAGGAAATGGTGTCACAGTATGTTATGAAAATGGCGTCTCCTTCACACAGGTTAAGAGTGTCACGGTGTCAGAGTGTCATGGTGTCTGAGTGTCACAGTGTCTTGTTCACGGTTTCTTTCTTCACGGTGTCTGGCTTACGGTGTCTGGCTTACGGTGTCTGGCTTTGGGTGTCTAGCTTACTGTGTATGGCTTACGGTGTCTCACTTATGGTGTCTGTATTACGGTGTCTGGTACTTAGGAAAACAACTATATTCTAACCTAAATAGTGATATGCATGAAATGGATTGAGCTTAACCATTATAAATCATGAGAGAACTTGAAACATAAATACACATGATTGGATATAATTTAGGAGTTAACTAGGATGAAAAAGATTTGTGATCATTAAAACATGCTTAATACCTGAGGAGTCCAACAATATCCCCCTTTTTAATGATCACAAATCATGTACAGTTAAAGTGTAAATTAGATGCAATGATAGAGAAAATAACAGGTATAAACATCTCCCCCTTTTGGGATTATCAAAAATTTAAAGAAGAGAGGGAAAATAGTTCACATTCCATTAATATTAAACACACTGGAGTACAAAATAAGGAGAAATACAAAAAACAATGGCATCCCCATCAGAAAGGAGTAAGCACTAGTTATCTTCAGGGACTGGCCTTCTCTTTTCCTTTAGCAACAGCTGAAGAGGAAGCCATAGGGGTAGTGGTTGATGTAGAAGAAGGCAGAGACGTGTTAGATAAAGAGGGTAAAGGGAGTCCTTGAAAGACTGAGGGAGCCAAGGTAGGTGCAGTACAAGATCTAGGCAGTAGCTGATTTAGAATCACAGGCCTGATCTGACTGAGAGCTTGGCCAATAGACATGGTAGTTGAGGCTAAGGCAGAGGTGAAGGTAGGCAGCCTAGGTCTGAGAGGTGTAGCCGCTGGAGAAACAATTGTTGTACTCTGTACATGAGGATAAGGTCTCAAAAGTTTTATGAAGTCTGCAATAATCTCTCCACCAAACTTCAAGGCTTTTTCAAAGTCATCTTTGTTTTCCATAAACTTTTCCAACAATTGGGTGAACCCGGTTAGCTTATGGACATGGGTTTTGAAGGCTTGAGTCATGGGAGGAATTCGTAAATTCTCTACAAGGTATTTGAAGTGGTTGGTCATATCAGTCTTGGAGAAAATTTAGTTGAAATAGAAATCCACTTTCTTAAAAATCTCATGTTGGGCATCATTTACAATCTTGGAGTGAATTTGTACAAGGTTAAGAACTCTATCACTATTCTTGACAACTTTAGAAAAAGAAGCCACATTAATGCCACTAAAATCATTATGAAGCTCTTCTTTGACTATAGATCTGAGAAAAGTACTGTCCAAGGAAGGTGTAGAGGATTGACCAGAGGTATTTGAATCTTTGATAGCTATTGTCAGAGATTTGAGCAGATTTAGTACCTTTTGAAGACAATTAGTGTACTCATCAGTGAGTTTATTAAGGTTCACCACAAGCTCTCTCATTTCCTTCAACATCTGTTTGTGCATTTCCGAAATATTTTCATCGAAGGATGCCAGATAAGGGTGAATCTAAGACACAACATCTCGAGAGATTTGAGAAACAATGGGTGCTAGAGGAGCAGAAACACGCTCTGATCTCGACCGCAACTCTTTCTCCTTGTCTTCAACCATGATTCTCTAGGTTGTGACTTCATTATTGAGCAACTTATTTTCAACTCGTACTTCTTGAATCTCATGAAGCATAATAGGTTGTATTTTAAAAATGATCTTTTCCAATAATAGTGAGGCATATCTCTCACTTAAATTTGTCACAGGATGAGGTTCAGAGTTCATTAGTTTCTCAACTCCAGATAAGAGAGTATCTCCAAAATCCTTCAAATCATTCTTACTGACATAGGATGGATATTCAGATAAAGTTTCAGGTGTAGGAATTGGTACAGGTACAGGTTCAGGTTCAGGTTTAGGTTCCTTCTCAGGTGAAAATTTTGTGAAAGATTTCAACTAAAACAGGGAAGAAAGATCAAGCCCGGTTGCAGTAACCTGCTGAGACTCACTCACATCATAAAAACTAAGAAATTTGTACTGAGTGTCCACGGGACTTGACTCAGTTGGATGTGACGCTTCACCAGACTCAAGATTTGGGGTTTGATCCTCCTCAATAGGTGCATCCTTCTTAGGACTGAGAGGCTCAATAGCTTGGTTTTAAATACAAATTTTCAGCTCTAAGTTCGTCATTCATTTCATGTATATCCAGCTAAAAGGCCATCTCCATCCTCTCTTCAGTAGAGGGTATGATTTTAGGAACAGATTGTTCTACAGGGAGTTCTTCTAGATTTTCTTCTTGCACAGCAGGGAGTTCTTCAAGATTTTCTTCTTGTACGACATAGAGTTCTTCTAATGTAGGCTCTTCCATGACCTGCTTCTCAGACTCTGTCACCACTGATTCTTTTTCAGCCTCGGGTTGGATTTCCAGATTGGTATCTTCACTAGGGGTATGAACTTCTTCTTCATGAACAGTATGAGGAACAATAGTTTTTTCTTCCTCAATAATAATTGCTTCCCTTAGTGGTACTTCATCCTATTCTTCTTCTTCTTCTGAATACTCAGCAAGTTCATCTGGTTCCAAACCAGGATCAAAAATGTCTTTTGGCCTTGATGGATAATCCACAGGATTAAACTTCTTATAAACCTTATCATTTTCTTCCACACATTCCTTCTTCCAAGGATTCCAGTTTATCTTCATTCTCTTGATGATGGTTTTAGAGAGACAGTACTCACAGTCTATAAGCACTTCTTTATTAGGTCCAACCTTGCCTTTTGCAACAAGCGTGGCTGATATTAGCTGACAGTATAATAGAGAAGTGGACTTGGGTGTAACCTTGATCAACTCACACATATGGTGAATGATATACTTGGACAGGTTAATCTTATGTCCATTTTTCATAAGATGAATAAAAAACACATCTTGATATTTTAACATAGCAAAATCACCTTTCCTTGGACAAACCATATTTTGAAAAAATTTAAACAGAAGTCTTGTTTCTCCATCTAGTTCAGCAGTGATGGCCCTTCTCTTGGTGCCATTTCCAGTTTGGGTTTTTAGAGAATCTTTAAGATCAATGAAATCAGTAGAAGGAGGAGGTCCTCTCCAATAATCCTCACATATAACTTCATGAGGTATCCTAAGGAATGCAGCCCATAACCTCGAAGAGAAGGAGCATCTTTGGCCATTAATCCAGCTCCTCACAATATAACTTTCACCAGAATCAAAGGATAACTACACGTACTAGTAGGACTGAGCTACTAACATAGGATTGATGGGTCTATTCTCCCTTGAGAACAATTCTAACCAGCCTTGTTCTTTTAACACTTTCAAGATCAGAGATTTTCTAGATAGAAACCATTTGGGCCAAATTTCTTTCTCAGGTACAACACTTCAATTTACCAGGTTCAGATTCAAGGGTCCTTCAGGTGTCAGCTTAGGTGAAATTTTCTTCTTCTTCGGTCTGTGCTTCTCAGGTGTGGATGAGGACGGATGTTTCATTCTTAGCATCCACTGAGGGTTTGAGAAAGAGAGAGAGAGGGGGGGGGGGTTACAAGGTTGAAAGCGTTCGAAATGAGTAAACAGGAGAAGGCCCGAGTGAAGAACCAAGTGAAACTTTTTGTTTTATCATTTAAGAATTCCAATCGTCACAAAAATAAAAACGCGGGAAAGTAAAAGAGGTGAAATAATAATTACCGTGATACGGGTTTAAAGGAAAAAACATAAAGAATTTTTATGGTGAGATTGTGAATGGTCGTTACGGTGAGACAGTAAGTGGTCGTCACAGTGACACAGTAAGTGAACTTTTCATTGTGTGTTATGGTGAGACAATAAATGTCAAACCGTAAGTACAAAGTGCTAACAGTGAGACCGTAATCATAAGAGACTATAATTTAGAAACCGTAATCATGAAATAGTAAAATAAAACATAGTAAAATGTTGAACAGTAAGACATGTAAGATATCTATTTGAGATTTATCATTCCTAGATCATGTATGATGTAGTCTATTATCTCAAAATGTAATGTTTTAGTGAATATATCGACATGTTGATATTCAGTACCAATGAATTCCAAGGTGATATCACCTTTTTGAAAATGATCTCTCAAAAAGTGTTGTCTTACATCAATATGTTTTGTCCTGGAATGTGAAACAGGATTCTTTGAGATGTCAATAGCACTTGTGTTGTCACAATTTATTGGAACATGTCTGAATTGATATCCATAATCTAGTAATGTGTGTTTCATCAAAAACAATTGTGCAAAACAACTTCCAACAGCTATGTATTCAGCTTCTGCAGTAGATAATGCAGCAGAATTTTGTTTCTTACTACACCATGATACTAGTGACTTCCCTAAAAGGTGACATGTTCCAGAGGTGCTCTTTTTATCTAACATACAGCCACTGATGTTAGCATCAGAATAACTAACTAGTTCCAATGATTGTCATTTAGTATAGAACAGTCCGAGATTGGGTGTATGCTTGAGGTATTTGAAAATTCTCTTTACAACAATTAAATGAGATTCTTTAGGATTTGATTGAAAATGAGCACACATACACACACTAAACATAATGTATGGATGGCTAGCAGTTAAGTAGAGTGAACTTCCAATCATTCCTCTATAAGTGGTTTGATCAATAGATTTTCCATCTTCATCAAGATCCAATATACAGGTGGTACTCATGGGAATGTCACTACTTTTAGTGCTATCCAATCCGAAACGTTTTAGAAGATCTCTAGTGTATTTACTTTGATTTAAAACAATTCCATCATTATTTTGAAAGATTTAAAATCCAAGAAAGAATATTAGTTCTCCAATTTAACTCATTTTAAATTCATTTTGCATCATTTTTGAAAAATCAATACATAATGAATTTTTTGAAGACCCGAAATTAATATCATCTACATAGATTTGAAAAACTAAAACATCATTATAAATTCTTTTTATAAAGAGGGTAGGATCAGCTATTCTTTTTGTAAAACCTTTAGAAATGAGAAAAGTACTCAATTTGTCATACCAAGTCCTTGGATCTTGCTTTGAACCATATAAAGATCTTGATAGTTTGAAAATATGATTGGGAAAATGAATATTTGTAAATCCAGGGGGTTGTTCAACAAAGACATCCTCAACTATATACCCATTTAAGAATGCACTCTTAACATCCATTTGATATAGTTTGAAATTCAGATGTGCAGCCTAAGCAAGTAGGATTCTGATGGATTCAAGTCTAGCTACTGGAGAAAATGTCTCCTCATAGGAAATTCCTTCTTCTTGACTATAGCCTTGTGCAACTAATCAATCATTGTTTCTAACTATATTTCCATCTTCATCTACCTTATTTTTAAACACCCATTTAGTGCCTATGATGAATGTGTCCTTGGGTCTTTCAACAAGTTTCCAAACATTGTTTCATTCAAACTGATTATGTTATTCTTGAATAGACATTACCCAAAATTTATCATTGAGGGAATCATCAATGTTTTTAGGTTCAAGTTGTGACAAGAAGGCATGATGTTCAACCTGATTTCTAAGAGAATCTCTAGTTTGCATTCCTTTCTCTAAGTCTCCTACAAAAACATCTAAGGGATGTTTTTAAGGGTTATAACCTTTCTAGAAAAAGAGGGACTAGTTATTTCAGGTTCATCAACAGATTCAGGGTCATTATGACTCGATTTTAGGGAATTTCTAGAATTGGAGGTTTTCACAGATTCTTTCACAAAGGAATTTGTGGATTTTGAGTTGATGTTCAGATTAGATACATCATCCTACAGATTTTCTAGGATGGTTCTAGGCTCCTGTGGATCTGTTTCATCAAACTTGATATGAACAGATTCTTCCACACATTTAGTTCTCTTATTAAATACTCTATAAGATTTACTTAATACTGAGTAACCTTGGAAAATTCCTTCATCACTTTTGGATACAAATTTGTCAAGATTATCATTATTATTGAGAATAAATACTTTGAAACCAAAAACTCTAAAGTAATTAACCTTAGGCTTCCTATTATTCCAAAGTTCATATGGGGTATTCTTGAGAATTGGTCTAATCAAGACTCTATTGATTATTTAGCATGCTGTATTAAAAGATTTAGCCCAAAAGTAAATAGGTAAGTCATATTCACTAAGTATTGTTCTTGAAATTTATTGCAGGGTTCTATTTCTTCTTTCTACAACACCATTATACTGGGGTGTTCTAGGGGCAGAGATATTGTGAGTATAACCATTTTGTGAGAAAAATGATTCAAACTCTTGATTTTTAAAATCACAGCCATGATCACTTCTTAAAGATTTAATTTTAAGGCTACTAAGATTTTCTACAGACTTGGCATAATTAGTAAAATAAGATCAAGCTTCAATTTTGTGAGCCATGAAGAAGTTCCAGGTATATCTAGGGAAATCATCTACCAGAACATAAACATAGTGCTTCCCGTTTAAACTAGAAACTCTAGATGGTCAAAAAAAATCTATGTGGACCAATTCAAGAGATTGAGATGTAGAAACTTAATTCTTTTTTTTAAAGATATTTTGTGTTGTTTTCCCTTTTTACAAGGATTACATACTTTGTCATGTGGAAACTCAAGTTTGGGTAAGTCTTTAACTGGGCCTTTTCTAGTTAGCTTTCTAAGGGAGTGAACATTACAGTGTCCTAGTCTCCTTTGCTAGAGAAAATATTCTTTATGAAATACACTTAATCATGAAACATTTTTAGAAGCTAAAGAATCTAAATTAATAGAATAAACATTATCATTCCATGATGTAGAAAATACTAATTCGTCTTTATAATTAAAGACATTACAGGCATCATCTTCAAATTTGACATGATATCCACCATCAGAAAATTGTGAGATACTAAGAAGATTATATTTTTTCCCATTAACAAATAGTACTTTAGAAATTAAAATTGAATCAGAGTTACCAATCTGGCCTAAGCCAATGATTTTACTTTTCGCATTGTCACCAAATGTGACATGTCCTCCATCTACTTTTATCAGGTTCTTGATGCATGAGTAGTCTACTGTCATGTGCCTTGAACATCCACTGTCCAAGTACCATATATTTTTACAGGAGATCTTTAAGTAGCTTTCCAATAACATGATCAAGCATAGATAGATTTTGGTACCCATACTTGTTTGGGTCTAGTAACATTGGTAATAAGTGCTTTAGGAACCCATATTTGTCTTATAGGTTTCCTATAAGCATTATGTAAAGTTTTTGAAAAATAGATTGTATTTGGTCCACAAAAACATGAAACAATAGAATATGTATCATGACTTGAGATAGTTGAGTTGTGTCCAAAACTGGGTACAAAACTATATGTCCTAGAATTTGAAACAAAATTCTTTCTACCAAGGTTTCTTTTACCGAGTTGATAACCAATGCCAGTATTGTATTTAGGGGAGATTTGTTTTCCTAACATTTGGGTGAGGGTATTTTTCCCATTAGTAAACTTTTATAAGTAACTTTTTAATTTCTCATTATATATTTTTAATTAATTTTTTTCTTTTAGAGGTTGAGCATTTTTATCCTTTTCAGTAGTAAGTTCAGATTTAACATTTATTGTGAGAGCATGTTGTTTCTTCAATGATTTATATTTATCTTTTAATTCATTGCATGTATCTTAAAGAATGTTACAATATTCAAACATTTCTTCATTATTCATATTTTCAGAGTCACTTTCCTCTTCAGAATAGTATGAATTATGTACATCAGAGTTTAGTATTACCTCAGAGGTGTTTGTCATAAAACACTTCTTGGCTTTGTTAGCTTGTTCATCATGTGATGTCTCTAAGTCACTTGAACTATCATCATAGGCACTCCAAGTTGCTTTCATTTCCTTTTTGAACTTCTTATCCTTGTCCTCATATTTCTTCTTATACCTGAGCTTTGAATAGTCATCCTTTATATGTCATTTGCACTTACATTCATAGAATACAATTTTATCAGTTTTTTCACTTCTTTTCTAGTCCTTTTTCAAATTTCCTTTTGGATCATACTTTCCCTTGATGTTAGTCTTTATGAAAAAGTCCATCTTTTTGTAAAATTGTTTGAATCTTCTGGCCAGTTGAGCCATCTCCTCATCATTGTCAGGTGATGATTGTTTAGTGGTGGAACTTTCTATATAATCTTCCATTTCCCTTTGTCTTTGTGATTTGAGTAGGTGGTCTTGAATGATATAGATTTCCTCTTTGGTTCATCCTCCTATTCTTTGTTGACCTTTAGATCGTCCTCATACATCATCAGTTTCCCAATGAGTTCTTTTATAGGTATCTTGCTGATGTCGCACGATTCTCTAATACAGACAGAGGTTCCCCTCCATCTACCAGGTAGACATCTAAGGATTCTCATGATTTGTTCTTTGGCAATGACTTCCCTTCCAAGAGAAATCATTTTATTGACAATCTCATTGAACCTGAGATACATATCAGAGATAGGCTCATCAAGTTTCACTTTAAAATTATTATATTTTATAGTATAAGTATTAAGTCTCATTTCCTTTACAATAGATGTGCCTTCATGTGAGACAGACAAGGTATCCAAAATTTCATGGGCAGTTTTACAAGCAGAAATACTATTAAATTCTCCATCTCTTAAGGAACAGTGCAACACATTCATGGATTTGAAATTTTTATTATAAGAAAATTTGGTAGGTTCATCCCATGTAATTCTATCAGTCACAAGAATTTTGTATTCATCTATAATGGATGACCAAATTTCAAAGCTCATACTCTCTAGATTCATTTTCATTTTAATTTTCCATTGAGCATAGTTGGTTCCATTAAAGAATGGTGGTATGTTGGTTGCAAAACCTTCTAATATATTATCCATACTAACGTATTACTTTAAAAGAGCTATAAATTTATAATTAAAAGAAATTTATAGATCTTTAAGGTACAACTACAATCACAGTTGAGTAAGATGACACAAAGTCCTAATAAAACATCCTCTAATACCAAATGTTGGTCGGAGTAGTTTACTTATAAGGGGAGTGTGGAATTGAGTAACTATAAAAATTTCTGTTAAAAGAATATTATTTTCAAAAGAAATGGTTTCCCTGAAAATAGATACTGCCCAGTTAAAAAAAGTTATACTATTATAAGAGTTTGACTTTTTGAACAACTTCTTAGAAAATTGATTAATTCTCGGTAATCTTAATTTGTATTATTAATATTACTTTTGAAGTTATTTTACAAAGACAAATTAGTTATAACTTCTTTCCAAGAATAACTATCAAAGTGAAATTATTGTTTTCTAGATTATGTAATAAAGTAGTAAAATAGAGAATACTAAATTTATACAGCACAACGGATATAAAACAAGTGGTTCAGTCTCAAGCCGAGACCTAATCCACTCCACTTGGTGATCAACTTCCACCAAGAAATTTATATAAATAAACTTTGATCCACACTCTGGATCGAGGTTAAAAATAGTACACATACTGTCTAGGTCACACAGGGACCTCTTCCACAGTTTTCCTGGGTAAACAAAAATAATAACCAGGCCACACAGGGACCTCTTCCACAGTTGCCGTGGGTAAACAAAAGTATAAAGAGTTTGGTGTAAGGATTTAGAAATCCTCCAGTTTAGTATAGGAGTCAATGTGTGTATAGAATATACAGAGTACACACACTTCTCAAAAATTAAGTAAAATAATCACTGGGAGAGAGTAGATATGAGTTTAGAATGCTCTAGTGATTTTAAGTGCAGCTCTGGAATCCTTTGATAAAACAGAAATGCTTTTAAGTCCTTCTCTGGTTTTTGTCTTGAAAAACAGAGTTTCGTGATTCATCTTGTGTTCTTCACGAGTATTGATAATGTGAAGATGTTCTCTGGATTCTAGTGTACATTGTATGTTCTTTAGTAGGGTCAGATTTCATCTATGAGACAATTCATTCTTTGAAAATCTTGTAATATGTTCTTTACGATCGTGATCATAGGCTTGTTTTTCATTTAGTATCGCGCTATATTGTTGTTGGGCACTCTTCACTCTTAATCTTTGAATGCATGAGTTTTAGCCGACATGTTCCATGTGTTCTACACCTCGTACCTCGTACTATGTCTACAAAGAAACATTCATTATGTCAGTGCATTAAAGGCATCAAATATGACCATTAAAAATTAAATTGAAAGGCAAAAAAATAGTTTAAGAAACGTTGTCATGGTATGTTATGAAAATGGTGTCTCCTTCACACGGTGTCTGAGTGTCACAGTGTCTAAGTGTCATGGTGTCTAAGTGTCACGGTGTCATGTTCACGGTGTCTTGCTTCACAGTGTCTTTCTTCACGGTGTCTTGATTTATGGTGTCTGGCTTCACGGTGTCTGGATTACGGTGTCTGGCTTACGGTGTCTGGCTGACGGTGTCTAGATTACGGTGTCTGGCTTACAGTGACTGGCTTACGGTGCATGGATTATGGTGTCTGGCTTACGGTGTCTGGTACTTAGGCAAACAACTGTATTTTGACTTAAACAGTGATATGCATGAAATGGATTGAGCTTAACCATTATAAAGCATGAGAGAACTTGAAGCATAAATACACATGATTGGATATAATTTAGGAGTTAACTAGGTTGAATAAGATTTGTGATCATTAAAACATGATTAATACCTAAGGAGTCCAACAAATTTAATAAATATTATTTCACCATTATACAAGAGGTTAACATACCCTTGACCAAGGAGAAGTAAAAAGTAAGGGGTTTCTTATCTCACTTTTAATTCTGTGAGATTTCCATTGTTCGCCACTACTTTATTGGATGTGGTGTATTGTATACTACCATTTGATATATATTATCATGATTTTATTTATATTCTGGGTATTCTTTTATCCATTTGGTTGTTATTATCTTTTGGTCATACGACTCGATTGATTACAACGAAGTAATGGTTTTTCATCTCACTTTTTATTCCCATGAGATTCATGCAATATTGGCCACTATTTCCTTGTGTGTGGCATATGTATTTTCCATGATTGTATTCTTGGTGTAATATAATTTAATTTATGAGTATTTACATCTTCATTGTATGACCCTTATTTCATGGTTTGTGTGTTTCATAAGTTACAAATTCGGTAAGGGAATTTCAAATTTCAATTTCCACTCAATGGGATTTACGCATAATTCATTTATTATTTTACTCCAAGATTATGTGTGGAATCACTATTTATTATTTATGTAGAAATTTATACTCCAATTTTAGTGGATATACTTTAAATAAACATAATCACTCCATTTATAATTTCTCAAGTCATTCATATAAACTTGATCTTAACTCAATTTCCATTCCTTGAGTTAAACACCCCATTCATTGGTGTTGTTTTTACAAGAATATGTGTGAATGTCCTATGATTGGTTTACACTGAATATCCAATCATATTGAGTGTATTTATATTTTTCACACATAATTATGTCATTTATTTATCCTTTACCTAAGGATACTATCTTTATAAGGGATTTCATCTCAATTTACATTCCTTTGAGACTTTTTTGTTGTTATCCACCAATTGACTTTTAAATGGTGTATATACTATCATTTGACATAGTATATAATGAAATAATTTATTTTCATGGTATTATAATGTTTTTATTACCTCGATTATTTGTATTAAAGCGTCTCTCATTTGGATAGTAACTCTAACTAAAAGACCATTTTAAATGTTTTAAAATTTTAATCTTCTAAATCTTTGTCATTAATGTCCATGTTTTAAAAATGGTTTTAAGGTTTTATTTATAGGGTGATTAATTTTTTAAAATTAAAATTCCTTTTAAAAGTTTAAAAGTTTTATGGGACACTTTGATTCAAAAATCTATTTTTAAATGGCTTCATGACAAATAGTGTGACTTTTAAATGTTTTCAATAAAAAGGGAGATATTTCTCTCAAATAGTTTTGATGATTATTTTCATCTAAGTCAAAATCCTTTATTATTCTAGATTGAGGTTAATATGTTACAATAAAATCTTCCATATTGTATTGAATGAGTTATGTTTGACAGTGGATGTGCTATTTTTATACCATTAATAGTTTGTGGATAATGTATTGACATTTCGTATGCATGTTTTAATATGAATGTTTATGTTATCTTTCAAACTTTTCATATGAGTAATGCATTGGACATAGTATGTGACAGGTAGAGCCCGCTATAGCTCCTCAATGCATCGCTAGGTCTCATGATACAAACTAGTGTCTTGGAATAAGGCCTTGACAAAATCTTATTTGTAGTCTTGGCACAAGTCCTTGACTATGTGGTTAAGAAGTCTGGAATTATTCATTTCATCATTATGAAAGTGGCTATTAATATCGCATGTGATTATTCGACTAGTAGAATGTCCATTTGAATAAGTAAATGGCATTATTTGATTTTATCTTTTTCATATTATTCGGAAGTTTAAGTTTAAAAGGCTTTTGTTTTAGTCTTATACATTGCCTTAAATGTTTATGCTTATTTATGAAAGTTTCCGCTATATTTTTATCCTTACTGATCATTTTAGTTCACCCCTTACTATGTTTTATTTTTCAAAGATGCGAAGAAGTATATTATGACGGACCGACAGAGATAGTCTATGGGATCTCAGTGCTGTCTCTGGAAATAATGTTGTTGTAGTTTTCCATTTTATGATGCAATGCAAACATTATGAATGTATCTAGTTCTTCCAAGACTACTAAACTAATCGGTCTTTCAAGACTTCATATTTTGTGATCATGCCAATGATACGTAATAATGCACCGACTCTGGGCTTCTGTGGTTGGGGTGTTACATTATGACATGATTTATGTTTATGAACTTTGTTATGTAGGGTATGATCTTATAATGTTATGATCACATTCTCATACACGTATTATCAGTTTTATTCTTACGTATCTCCCTTTTCTAACCTTACTGAACATCTGAGGTCACATTTTTTTATTCTTCATTCCACATTTTATGAAGATGTATTTTATATATGATATGCCTAAGAGGGGTTCTAATCTTGTAGAACCTAGTGAGAGATAATATAGCACATCCTTGTACATATGTTTATGTTTCTATGCTTCCAACGATAATAGACTAATACGGTATTTGGGTGTCTATTTTTATAATGTTTTAAGTATTCTAAAGAAGTTATGTAATGTTTATGTACATTAATTCCAGGTCACTATAGTACTAGTATGCCTGTTTCCATTTAATTCCAGCCATTTTTTTATAGTGACATTACATGATTATCATATTTTATATGAATGATTTTGGGTATATATTATAATAGTATTTTGGATTCTATATTTTTTATTCTATATAGTTATTAGATATTTTTATACTACATTGTTGTTGTGATTATTATTGTTGTGTTACTCTGACATGACGACATAGTCTCCCCATAAACACGCCATAGGCACTCACTACTAGTTAGAACCCTGTAGTGTATGGGGAGGCACTCTTGAGGCCATGTGACCCACTGTATCAGGGTATACATTAATGTATTCTGGTTTGGTATGTCACAAAACTTTCATGTCATGTATTTCATTTACACAACATGAATTTGATTGATTTTTTTATTTTAACTTTTATAACAACTCAAAACCATCTCCAGTGTTCTTAAACCTTCCTAAAATTTAATCTAACATATCATAAGGGAACTCCTAGTTAGCACATTATTTTTTGAGATATATACATTCTTATATTCAAATGAATTAAATATTAAGGACACACACCTCGTAGAATGGTTCTTCTTATCATTGGGATCAAAATGCGGGATGACATCCCTCATTAGAGATTCAGTGTAATTCACATCCTTATGAACAATATGTACTTTTTAATTAGGAGTGAGGGTCTTTCATACATATTAACTAATAATATAATCATCTTTATCTTTAGTTATAATGATGTCCTAACAATCTAATGACTCACTACTTTTCTTAGTGGATTTCACTAAATCAAAAACAGCTTGTTCCTCACAAACAGTTAATATTAACCTTCATTAGTTTACATCGATCAAAACATTTCTATTGGTGAGAAAATGCCTCTCAAAAATAATGGGTAAATAATTTTATTTTTCCATATATAGGACAAGAAAATCAGTGGGAATTATAAACTATCCAAATATGACCAAAACGCCCTCGAGAAGACATTGCGGGTACTTGAATAAGAGGTCATCCATTTGAATATCTACTCCCATTAGTTTCAATTAATTAATCCCATGTTTTTTTAAGACACTCATAAGCATGAGATTCATACTTTTATCACGATTGAACAATTATATTTTGATATTAAATCTCCCAATAGTGAAAGGAATTGAGAAGCTTCTGGGGTCTCATGTCTTCAGAGGTGGGATACACTAAACAATTTCATAGAATTATTAATTTATGGTTATTACTCCTAAGTATTCAATTTTTTTATTACTCTATATAAATACTTTCATAAGATTAGAGTATGGATCCACTTGAGCAGCGACCTCTGAAAATGGGATGTTGATGTGAAGTTGTTTAAAAATCCATATGAACTATTGGTATTACCCCTCCCGTTTAGCTTGTCTCATCATATATGTAAAGGATATAGGGGGTTTTATGGAGGTCTTCCTACATAAACATCATCATTTTCTGGAATCTTTTGAAATGAATCTTTTTTAGTAGGATCTGATTTCCAACATTATTCCTAACTATCATTAATTATGATAAAATATCCATCTTCATTGATGATTGAAGCACATTTTGAATGATCTTTTAACTACTTGACTTTGCCTATATATATCAAATATAACTATAAAAGTATTCAAATTTTAATAAATAAATCCTTTTCCTCCTCTCTCGAAAGAGTCTTGGTATTTCTGGGCAATTTACCCATCAATTAATCCAATAATATTTTGGATATTTTCCCAAATTTGTGCTCAAGGTTTTATAGGGAAGCCCATTGGTTTTTCAATATCTAGGGGTATTCATGGTATGATATAACTTATAAATAAAGGTGGTGAGTATATTCTCAATATTGGATTGATTAGTTTGGGATTATTGTTTTGGTCTTGTAAAATCTTGTTGATACTATTATTGTTGAGCTAGTATAAATTTTTTATCTATAAGAAATGTTTTCCATTGAAATTATTGTTTTAGTTGAGGATATAAATTTTTTTGGGGGTACCCAGGTGGTCTCTAATTCTATAGTAACTCTTGACCACTCATTTATTGATAATAACCTTGGTTTTTTTATTTCATCTACTAAGCCAGCCTTTGCTGATAGTACTATTCCTAATACTCTTAATGCTACAGAAACTTCTGATTTTCTTTATTGTAATAAATGCAATTACAATCATATATTTTGTTCTTCTCCATTCCTTCTCGAGGGTCCATGTATGGTTGTGGGCCTCAACATATTTCACATGACTGTATCTCTATAATAGGGGAATGATGGGTGGTGGTGGAGTATACACTTATAAAAACTCAAAATTCTTCATGAGAGATTTAAAATAGGCTACTAGGTGGGAATTATACTTCAACTAAAGAATTTTTCACATGGCAAGTCCTCTATAACTCTAAAATTGACATTAAATAAGAGAAAAATTATCTAATATTTCCCTACTGACATCAGTCATGTTGATCTTGAGTCCACCACCAGCGAAAACATTTATACTAGTTTGTACATCTAGTTGGATTCCTTGGAAGAAGGTTTCCAATTATAGTTACACATCATGTTTATGATGTAGAAACATACGGGCTAGCTCGTGGGAATAATCCCAGGCCTCTGAGTTTGATTCTCCAACTTCATGGTAAAAATTTTGAATCTCGTTTTGGATCTTCCACATTTAGATTATTTGGAAATAGTTTTTCATAAATTTCATAGCTAAATAATCCAATGTTTTTATAGATTGGGGTCCTTCGGTTTTAAGACAATCCTTGAATCTATCACACAAGGAGAATGGGAAAACTCATATTCAGATGGAGTTAGAGGATACACCTTGATTTTGAATTGAATCACATAATTATAGGAAATTTTAGATGTGATCATGGGGATATTCTCTTTTGTAGTCCATTAAACTTCCCAATGTTTGGGATCATATTGATGATTCTATGTTTTAACTCGAACATGTGTTTCTGAATAGGAGGGTGGAAAATGTTGTTCATAGTGCCACTGATGGATGGAAATACATAATACATGAAGGTGTGCTCCTATAGTGTTGGTTGCTCTACCAGATGTTTAGCTGTTGAATAATGATCATTTTTATTGTGTTCGGGGGTAAGATATTTTCATTCTAGAATGATGAGATGGTGGTGTGAAAAAATAGATCTTTTGATTTCAGCAATTCAACATTCCAATTTTGATGTGTATGTGCTCCTATAATTAGTCAGGGGACCCTAGTTCATGCACTAAGTTAAAGAAAAGAGGATGTAGTTTCAATTCTTTGTTCAAAAAATTGTAAAAGGAAAAGGGGAAAAGGAAAGGGGGAAGGTGAGGTAATCATAACTTCATACTGATTATCAATGTTTCTAATAGTATCTATCGACAAAAATGGTACTAAAATTTTACCAAAATGTTGTGTTTTTTTATTATGTGCAGGTGTTGATCATATTAGTATTTATATTTTCCAAACTGAACTCATATACTATGTCAAAGAAAAGTGATAGTCTGTGGTCATACCCACAGGGACATATAATAGGCCAGAATCCTAGTGTTATGAACCTTTTAGTAAGAGTCCTCATGGTCTCTCTTTTGTGTTTGGTTTTTCTAAAACAACATATCTTGGTGTTAATTTAAATTAAGGAAAGGTATAAGTCTTAATTTTAAAGTCCCTCTAAAAGAGAGTCATAAATTTAGCTGTGTGTAGACCTATTTATTAGGATGAAAATCAGTGAAAAGGTTACCAACTGATATTTTTCCAAATAATTGGATCTATATAAGCTGGAAACTACTCCATCATCTTGAGATGGTTGATAACCTAAGTATAGGAAGCTTGGATTCTACATAGAATGTATCAGAGGCTATTGATCCAAGCCTAATCAACTCCAAATGGGTTGCGGCCCATTTATTTCACCGATGATTTTTATTGTAGTAGAAAAATAATGAGGAAAAAAATTTAACCTAATTACTACCCATAGGTTTACCAATTTTTTATTCACATATGAATTGTGTTTAAATCCACCATTACCCTATACCCCTAACCATAAGAGGATTATTTGAACACAATGGTATTAAATGAAAGTAGGGAAATGGGAAAATTGCTTGACATAATGAATAAACAGTTCAAATCAATGCAATAAACAATTTAAATTATACAGAATCAATATAAAACTAACTTTAATGAAGAAAAAAATGAATAACATAGTATATTATTGGTATTGAGTGGAAAAAGGAATGGGATTCAAGTGTTGGATATCAACACTTCGAGAATGGGTCTCAGAATTGAAATTAGTAATAGTGGATTGGATAAAATAATAACAAAAATCTAAAGAAACAAACTGGAACGAAAATGGGATAAAATAAAGATGGAAATAAGTTTTTTTCGTGTGAGATCCCTTTCTGTGCATCAAGGTCCTTGGATATTTATAGACAAAAAATGTTAAAAGATGTTTAAATAGTTCATGTCATGTATGTTCCTTGAGTGGATAATGTATCAAGGATTTCATGGATGTAAATGGATTTAATTACATTTAATTTAAATTCACAGTAATCTCCAAGTAATTTGGATCTCGTGGATTTCATGGTTTGACTCTTCGGTGGGATAGAATTATAAAACATTGTATGTTTTTTATTGAGTTCATTTGGTTTATCTACAACATGTTTCAAATTCAATTCTTCCATGACAAGTAATCTAAATTCATGTTGTGTTCTTGGTTCACACCTTGTACATTGGATTAACAAGATGTCCTTCAGCTCATGGGTTCTCTGTTCGAGGAGTACATGCCATCTACTTTAGTTTAATGGTGTGAAGTGATGAATTTTATTATTTTTCATCTTATCCTCCTTTGATTATTGAATTCCTAATTCATGAAAAAAAATATTCCCAATGTATTATAAAATAAATTATTATTAAACAATAAATAAACACATCCAAAATATAGATATGAAATCATAATTTCATTATACATGTTAGACATGCTGTCTCTTAAGAATATTATGATGTGATTTAGATGTGATGCCTCTTAATATATTGATTATGTGGGTTGGACATGATGCTTTTTGAGATTATGGTTATATAGGTTTGTTTTTATACATCCCAATATAATTTATTATTCAATATGTGGTTCACTACACCAAAAGTGTGCATATTATTTTTTTTGTTAGTTATAACTCCTCTTAGTAATTGTGATTAGTTATTAAGATTGGGGACTACCACTATGGAGGTAGCATAAAAAATAGACCATAATCATCACTGAATGAAGTATGTTTTAGTAAATTATTCATATGGATTATTTAGTACTCAATGATTCAATATTTTTAATTCTTGTGTTGTTAAAAGATTTATTAAAATTCAGTATATGCATGCACAAATATTCTAGTTTTTATTAGGGACACCGTATGTGGGAGAATATTAACTTTATGCTAAAAAATGTATATAAATTTTTGTTAAAATTAAGATCTAATGGTTGAAATTCAGTTTCAGCCGATTTCCCAAGTATTGGTGGAGTTACTTAAAAAGCTTATTAGGGCTTAAAAATAGGTCTTCGGTGAGGATAAGAATAAAGGATAGGGATCTATTTTATTTATTTTTATTCTATACTATACTATTTGTGATTATCCCATTAGGTCATCTTATGATGATCTATGATTTTATAGAGTGTATTAAAATTTTGTTATAGAATGATTAAATTATTATTATACATTTATTGCCACTATAATTACATATTCGATACTCTGATATGATTATTTTTAGGAATCCTTCCATTATTTATTTCTTATTATGATACTACTAGGTATTGTCTACCCACATGATCTATCAGACCCTAACTATCTATTAGTTTCATTGGTTTTATGGGGATTCATTCTTAAATTCAATTGGTTCCATTCAAGTTAATATATATTTGGTCTAACTAGTCAAGGAAATTACACCTATGAAAAATTCCAATATTTCAATATTTTTACTTATATTTCAATAGAAAATATATCCTTAATTCATTAATTCTAGAATATATATAGGTTTTTAGTTTTTTGAAATTTTTAAGTGATTTTGAATATTAAAAATAAATATAGCTTATTATTGATTTCAATACATATTTGAATTATCTAATATATAAGTGTGTTTCTACGTCTTTTATTGTAGAAATTATAGAGATAATGTTAGGTTAATTCTTTGGTGATTTTTTCTTATACCTTGGGTCGTTATGTTTTATTTTTTCATTTAAGAAATTTTTTATTTCAAAGGGATATGTTTTGAGAATATTTTATGTAAATACATTCTATCACTCATTCAAGCATATGATTTTTTGATCATAAGAATTTTGTTATGTGAAACTTAACTTGATATTTTGTATAAATGTATACATCCTTAAGTATTCTTTAAGTGTGAGTCATAAAAAACATATAATCTTTATTCATTTGGAGTTATATAAAGTCCATTTGAATATATCTGATGGAAAAAACTATGAGATCAAGGTTTTAAGATAATATAACCTTTCTTTTTCTTATAATGAATGGGTTTTTGTTCATTGTTGTTCATGTTGTGGATGTTGATGGGTGCTATTGAAGTAAATAATTGATTGGATATGTATTTGTGTGTTTCTTATTCTTAATAAAAGGAGTAAATTTCATTTGAAGCGCAAATTAAAGGCCTAAATTATGTTTAGTATTTATAAAGAAGATATGTGTTACCTATCAGAAGCTTTTCTCATGTAGGAATGATGTGGAACTGGTAGAGGAGTGTGTTCACTTAGGGTGGTTATGCTCGAGTTACTTTAATGTTATTTGAAGATTGAATGTGGGGATATTGTATGCTTCAAGGATTCCATCTAAGTGAGTTTAAAAATTGCGAACATTAGCTTTAAAGTTTTGTTAAAAATGTATATAGTGTATATTTAAATTAAAATAGATTATTAAATAAATATAAGTTCACTCTTTATGATGGGGTTACTCAAAGGTGATTCCTAAATCTTATATATATAAAAGAAGAATATGATGAAAAGCTCTAACTATATATCCATGGTAGGATAATTCTTTATTCACTAGATCTAGGTAGTAATTTGTTAATATATCATTAGTCCCTTACTCATTCTTGTTCTTTTTTTCTTTATTCATGGAATTTAATTACATTTAAATTCATAATTATCATTTTTTCTTAATTTGAAAAGAATTATTCTTGCACTATTCTTTATTTCATTTCCTTCATAGATATTTGTTTTATATATGATGAAATATGAACTAATTTTGAGTGAGTTTTTGGGTAATAACATTCCATCTCGGTATATTTTATCTTTATATTCTGAATTTAATTTTCATCTTTTTAGTAAATGTTTCTAGTACAACGAATCACTTAATTAAATCTTGATTACTTGTACTATATGAGTGAATCAATCCCCATTCATAATAAAATAGTTACCGTTATATTTTCAAAAAAAATAATTCATTATATATATATATATATATTTATTATTTAATCTCAAACATGCACACACACACACACACAAAACCCCTAAACCAATTGCATAAAACTTTATATATCTAGCATATAAGTGAAATAAACCATTTTTAAAACTCATCAGAAGGAAACTCTAGGACATATTTTATTCTTACAGATAAATATTGATTATAATTTCCTGATAATTATCCCACCATAAACCAACTTGTGGTATTTATGTGAAGAAATTGAATACCTTGACATAAAGATTAAAAAAAGGCTTATCTAATGATATGATAAGAATAGGAATTTCCGAACTTATATAATGGGGCACCATGAATACATTGGTAGCCTTTATCCTAACAAAAATGAGAACACAATTAGGTGATGATATATTGGATAAATATTATTTATTAGGAATCAATGGAGTATCAAAATCTATGAGAATTAGCTAATATATTCTTTATGAGTCGCACATGTTATTACACACTAAGGAGTGTAGATTCTGTAAAAATGTCACCCAACCCAATGATATTGTGGTGGGAGTGTCCTCTTGTGTATAATACATGGATTCATCTCATTGATGATGTTTTGAAGGATTTTACAATTTAATGATCATCATGGTAAAATCATCACACTTTATTCAATACCATTTTTGATATGTTCTATTGATTGTAAGTCCATAATGAGGTCATTAAAGATATAATTGTACATGGGATGAAATGCAGAGCTTGGGTACCCATGAGTTATCTTTAAATGTTTTTTACTTATACATGCATCAAAGGTTACATTATTGGGAGGAAAACACATTATGCATCTTATATACAAAATTTTCATGGGATTTCATAAAGAAGATGAAGATCCTATTGAAGAGAGATCTTGTTAATTGAAGGTGAGTTGTTAATATGACATAACATCTAATATTGTATGTATTAATAAGATTCATCATTTAAGATTTATTTTAAAGGATTATGGACGTGATTTGTTAATTTATATATTGAAGATATTTAGGGGGTATCCTAATTATAATGATAATCTTAAAAATGAAAAAGTATAGAAAATTTAGTTATAATATCACTCTATTCATACATTTCATTTTATTATAACATAAATAGAATAAAAAATTTCCATGAGGTTCTCTATATTAAGAAAAATTGACAAAAACGTTTTCATAAATGAATATTCTACATAGATCATATGAAAAAGAGTGCACTATTTTTCATGATGACTTTTGTATATGAGGTAAACTAAGATGGTGGAATATGATTTCATCAAAATGTGATAATGGAGGTTTCGTGAGTTCTTTTTTATAAAAAATCACACATATATGAAGATTCATGAATAATGTTGGAAACCATGAAATAAAGGTTTTTACATTATGTTATATTCAAATTAGTTTAAATATAGAACTATTGAAGAGGTTTAAATCCTAAAATAAATAGAATGTTTCAAATGGTAATGCATTCTATAGCATTAATTTTGTTCACAAACAAATGACTAAATTTATAAACTATCATACAGACAGATATAGACATTTTTTATATATAGATAAATATTGAGATAAAAGTTATATTTCCAATAAAATTTTAATCACCCCAAAAAAAAGTTTATGAAATAATTGATGTTTGATTTTCTGAAGGAATTTTTCTATATATTTTATATTGGATGTGTAATAAAATTGTAGTGGTAGTACAATTATATTATGGTTTTGGAAATAGAAAATCTCTTAAAAATATTCCAATGTTTTATTATTTAATCAAAAGTTTGAATAAATAATCTTTACAAGACCCAAAATACCAAATGGGTGAATAAGAAAACAATTTCCACTCCAAAATACCATTTGTTTCTTTAATGAAGATTCAAGGGGTTAATTGACCCATGCTAGTGAATGTTAGATGATATTTTTATTTTTGGTGGGTCCTATATGTATTGAAGGTCTCAAATTCTTTTTTAAACTAATTTTGGAATGGTTAGGAGTGTGCATGGAACATATAATGAGAAAAGGACTCTTGAGAGTGATGAGGAATGAGTGAATTCCAAGGATGAAGATATACATACACTCAAATAAATAGGAGGGATTTTTATCATTAGTAATTATAATGGTCCCTATTATTTATAAAGTATTCACCTTAAATATTTTTTTCTAAATCCATTTTATTGTACTGAATACTCCTAAAATTATGGTGATGAAGGCTTGAGCGTGTGAATTCCCTACTAAATATCATTGTGCACACTTGAACAATAAACTAAATGGGATACTCATTTGATCTATCATGATCCACCGAATAGTTTTCTGAGTAAACTTGATGGTATAAAAGATAATCATATATATGATATATTTATATGTACATGAAGAGGAGGTGGAACAGGATATCTGAATTATATTATACAAATTCCTACACAACATTAAAAATTATGAACTATTGTTTTCACTATTTATATCAATGAACCCGAGCATAAAAACAATAATGGTTGTAAAGAAATTTTCTACATTTTTAAGACTCACATGAGATCAATGTTTTCAATGCAGTGGTAGAGTTGTATAGATCCATTGGTATCATATTGTTTTCATTCATTCCAAGATATACTGTATAGTGCCTTGAGCATATATTTTTATTGATGCGAGTGACATTTAAATTATAATCATCTTTCAGATCTATATACCTACAAATAAGGGATTACAATGATATATAGTGAAGATATGAATAAGTGGTATATCACCCACTTATCAATAATTTATATCAACTCCAAAAAGAGGGGTCAAACTTGAGAATACCCACTATGTTAATCATTGTACTTTACCTATTTTCATATGGGTAAGATGTGAAGTAAATATGAAATAAGTGAGAGAAATAATCATTATTAGAAACATGTAACCTATGTTTTGAGGTATTTTTTTCCAAAGGATAAATGAATTATTTATTCACCAACCACTGATTCACCCCTCTCTCAATGTTTGACACACCTTTTATAGGGATTTCAAATTATATCAGTGCCCGATAACATTTTTGGTTCACTCACACTAATTTTTTTAATTTATATCACCCATTAATATTATTTTTACTTGTATTAGAAAAAAAATAATGGTAAATGGAAATCTCTAAATTTTAGAAGAAAATAGATTGCATGTGAAATTATCAACTTCAATGTTTGGAATTATTTTGGATTCAGTTTGAATGTTTCCAAGTGAAAAACTACTTTTTCACCCATAACTTGAGGCACCATAGAAACTACATAGTGTAAGACCCTTTCTGTGAGCCAATCAACCACACTCAAACATATGTGTTTAAAAAATGATACATATACCATATATAATATTCCTTTATGAACTGACAATTTTTCAATAAAAATACTTATATGTCCAACAGTTAGTGGGTGCAGTATTTTGTCTATTGAATAAAGTAATGAAACAATATAAATGAAAAAAAACATACCATTTCAACACAAGGACATTAATGTACATCCTTTACTGGAACCTCACAACAAAAATTATCCATTTAATGTGAATAAATAATTTTTATAGAAAAGAAAAATTCTACACCATATGCCTCTCATAGGTTCAAACATTGAATATATTCTCAAGGCCACCTTGAGTATAATCTAAAATATTTATGATAAGGCACCAAATGATCTAATGGTCAAGGGTTCTATTTAACACATACACTACTATAAGTTAAAAAAATTATAATTCAAATTACTAACTAATTTGAATCACTATCAATTTCTAACACATATGGAAAACATAACTTATATACAACATTTTCTTTATCCACAAGGACCGTGCATATATATTTTGAACATGAAGGGGATCCATTGACCATAAGACCCAACATCCATAAAATATATTTAAACATTCATATATACATGTATTTACCTTTTCCAAAGGTATAAAAACCATACATGTATAATATCATTCCCTTTTCAATCATTTAGGGACTAAAGAGTATTCCATTCCATCCATTGAAAGGTTACTACAACAAACCACATTAATTTTTTTCCTTTGACATATTGAATTGATTGTTACACATGAAACACATAACTAAAATGAAACATGATATATTATATTGAAATAAAATATTTAAATTCCTGATAAAATAATACATTATAACTATATGATATAAAACATAATTAAGAAAGCAATAAGAGTAATAAAACCACAATTAAATAAAAAGACCATGAACATGAACTCCCCATCCTTTTGGTTTTCCTTGAAGATCTTACCACTAATTAAAATTATATAAAGAATAAAAAACATTATAAACATAATATAAATTTTGATAATAAAATAAAATAAATTTAATAATGTTTTTTTTGATACGTATGTAAGGATTTATATATGAATGTAATGTTATTTTTATACATATTTTAGGTGGGAATATGGTTGTCAGACATTGAGTTGTTGGATATATAGCCATAAAATACATTGTTTTTTTATTTCTTGGTATGTAATAGGTATATAGAATTTCATTAATTTTTATTAACAAATTAAAAGTAATATAATCCTCAAATAAAAATTGTTTATTAATGAAATAAAACTATTTTGTAATAAACATATTTTTTTTGTTACATATTATTATGATTATTATTGTCAAAAATAATGTCCTGGTGTTTTTTATAAAATTCAATGAAATATTCGTATACAATGGATTGATAAAATTGAATAATATTTTGTAAAATAAATTTTATATATGTAAAAAAATCATTTAATGCTAAAAGGATATTTTTATCAAATATTATTTGTTTTAAGTATAGTAATTTTTTTCAATAAAATAAATTGATCATTTTTAGAGTATGATAATAAAAACATTTATGGCTTTAATGTATTAAAAAATTATATTAAAACTATTAAATTATTAATTTATATTAAATAAGGAATAGACAATATAATGCTTAAAAACATTATATACAAACTATTTTCTATATATTATATATTTAATTTAAAATATATATTAATAACATTTATAAATTGAGAAATATTATATGGGTTTATAAATTTTATACAGGTCATTGAAATTAGGTAATAAGTTAAATTTCATTTTTATGGAAAAAAACAATTTTCCGAGGTGAATATTACATGACATCATTAATTTCTGAAAATTGTAAAAAAATTATTAGTTTAAAATTTTCTTTAAATCATATAAAAATAAAAATTAAAGATGATAATTTATTCTATGAATAGTTTTTTTGGTCATGTCTACTTATGGGGCCACTTTACATTTAAAATTAACCATTATGTAATGAGAAATTTCCAAAGTTCCAATCAAACTCACTAATAAAAGAACCTCTCCACCAACCCTTCCAAACAACTCATATATTGTGGTTATGTATTAAATATTTACCCAATTTTACTCTCTTAAATTATTATTATAATTTTATTACGTTTTTCTCCAAGTAGGGGGGCCTATGTCCTTCATTTTGAAAAACAAATTGACAAAGAGAGGATTCAAAAAAGAAAGTATCTTGTTCTACATAATATTTTTAATTACCTTCTCATCTAAAATATTTATAAATATAATTATCCAGCATAATGAAATTCTATTAACATAATTAATCTTCAAAAAATTATATTACTATTATATAACTGTAAACTCTTACGCATTCAGTAGTATGGCATGTTCTTGAATGTGTCTATGCAATCTCCTACATGAACAAAGATAAAACAACTTTATCATTTTCAACATCAATAAGTATAAATACATTATAATTTTAATATATTAAATTATTTATTAAATATTTATATGAATATAGTTTTTTAAGGATGAAACAAAAATTAATATTCATTATTAAATTAAGTGTTATCGATAAATCACCTCAAACATGCTAATTGTGGATTCCCTTCTCGTGAACCCTAACTATACCTTCCATAAAATGTACATGGGGACAAACAAATAATTCAATAATAAGGATTCCTCTAACATGACCAATATATTAATGATTAACTATTTATTAATGAGCTTGTATAAACATCTCTATTTTGACACATATACAAAACAGTCAAAATCACAAGTATATAAACCTAAAAATAAATAGTAACTAACTAATATATGTATAATAAATTATTATAATTGAAGAGTAAAAGGTTAAACGATGTTAGTAATGTTTTTAAATAATTTATTAGTATAATTATCTTTATTATATATGAGTATAAATAATCTTTAAAAAAGTTAGGAGTAAAGGTAAGGGGTCAACATCTCAATTTCCCTTCATTGAGATAAACTTAATATTCACCACTTATTTTATTAGTGTATATAATACCCCATGAATGTATTTCATCATAATTTTTATGAAATTAAGGGGATTTAAAAATCCATCTCATGTTCTCTCTTTTATGATCTTTTGATTCAAAAGTAAGTCAATCCATAAGGGTTTCTCGTCTCAATATCCCATCATTTCAATATGTTTCAATTTATCACAAACCTTATATTTTTTTGTGTATATACAACCCATGTATTTATTTTTGTCTTAATTCTCATGAAATTAAATGGATTTAAAAATGCTTATCTCTTTCATGGGTTCTTGATTTAAAATTTATCATAAGTAAAAGGGTCTTTTCCAATATCACTTTGAAATTGATATTATGTATGAATATAATTCCATAAGTGAAAATTATATGTTCTTTCTCTCAAAATACCAATTTATTTTCTTATAGTTTGATTATATTTTTGTTTTACTTCAATTATTACCATTTCCAATTTAATTAGATAGTAATTCACTTAAAATGATGCTTGTATATGAATCTAGCATTACCTATTTTTTTAAAAATTATTTATCTACCATGTACATGTATCCTATGTGATTTTATGAATATCTTTATCCATACATCTATTATTTATTAATGTTTTTATATTTAATTTTTCTTTCTTTAGAACAATGTGAAAGGAATATTTTTTAACATCAATTATACTGTCACTTTCTCCCATAGTTTCTCATTGGTATTCTTTATAAATATTACATTTAAAGTTTTCCAAATTAATTATTACATATTTTATTCAATTTATCTTTCATTTTATAAATATATTATTTTATAAATTATTTACCTTCAAAATCAAAGTTATAAAATTTAAATATATATTTATTTGTATTTTTAAAAGCAATTTTCTATTGTGCTTATAGAGTGTTCTCCATATATGTTAATATCTCTTATTATTATATGCCTCATTGGTGATATACTCTAATTATACCATCCAAATTCTCTATTTGGAAGGATTATGTTCATTTCTGGAGTAAATTTTAATTAAACCTATTTATTTCTTATGGGTAAATTAAGATATGATGAAATTATGAATTTTTTTCTTATAGCACGCATATATGTAGTTTTTCATTATGTGATGTGTAGTCATAGAATTATATAGTCTTCTAATGCATTGGGTAAATATTTATATCTCATGAGATGATATGTAAGAAACTGAGGAGTCAACCCAATCTACTATGGGACTCTATCCACTATGTTTATGCGAATAAAATGTATACCAAATCCACTATGGGAACTTTTCTATGATGTAATTGTTTTATTTACAGTCATACATAACATAATAAAATATTTTTAATACTTATTTATGTGACACCTTTGTATACCACATTTATATGTTATGAAACATTCCCATGTAATTTTTTTCCTGGTTGGTGATTATAGACTCAGGTTTCCACACTCCTATGAATCATGCCTTATGTTATACCAAAATCCTTATACCATGAATCATGAGTTATGGTGTATATTTTATAGGTTATTATTTCTTTAAGATATATTAATGCACCTTTATTATGTTCCCATACCCACAGGTTCATCTTACACTCACTTTTGATCTAAGATTGTTATCTGTTATCTTACCCATACGGAGTGTCTAAGATCACCCTTTTATTATGTTTCCATTCCCTAAGAAGTGAATAATATTATTATGTATAATATGTCTACTATGATATCATGTGTGGTTAATTATGTCATAGATGTTAAATACTTATTTTTAAATTATAGTTTCATGCAGCTAAACTCAGATAGAAAACCTATAGGTTCTAAGGTGTGATTTATTATGATATATAATGAATATTCATCTAAAATTATGTAGTATTTATTTATGTTATGGTTGGTTCATCTCTTTCATTGAAAATTCCCCAATTTCATCTTCAGGCTCTCAAACTCTAGGTTTCATTTTGATAATTCTTAGTCATGTTATGTTCCATCATCAGGTAGTTAGTTACCAATGGAATATTTTCCCTTGAGATCCAATTAACATTAGTAATTGTCTATATAATTATATATCATGATACATAGGCATAAAATACAGGTATCTCTTGGTTTATCCCCCAACACATGAGTTGTGTATGTTGAACTAGTTCCCTTTTTATGAATGATAAAAAATTATCCAATCAGTTCCTACTTCCTGTATATATAGTCATCCTTACCCTATCTATTTTTAATGGATCTTAGGTAATTATAAATGGGATAAAATTTCATTTAATGGCCCACAACTTCTATAATTTTTCTAATAACTGGTTTCATTATTGACTTAAACCTAGTGTAGGACTATACAACTTTTTATGGATCATCTATAACTAAAAATTACAAAAAGGGACACCTATTCATATGTTCTTAAACTAAATCATTGTTATAAACCTATCACTTTGTGGAACTAGTCATACAAACTTAAAATATGAGAGACCAATGTTACAATTCATATAAACTTAAACTACATGAAATAATGATCCTTGCTATAGGATCTTAAAAGGCTCACCATTGGCCCTAACTACGTATCAAAAATATTTAACTCATCATACAACTATAACAGATACAAAAATAATTTTCATTTTTCTTTAAAATATTACCTCTAAATTCATATGTTTTTATTCCCTTCAAATTGATATGTATGAAGAAACTTTCATATTCCCAATTGTAATGTCACCTAACCTTCTACCTCATTTAAACCAATTAGGGTTTCTGGAAGGAATGAAACTCTAATGTAACATGAAGTCAACCTCAGAATCCATACACCTCTGTGTTATCTCTATTCCTTCTTTAATAGGACAAAACAATAGTAAAAAATCATTACATGGTATACTTATAAACATTTTCCATTCCTAAGGTCACTAACCCATTGCTGATGATCCAGTGAAATAATCTGATGGTGAAGAGATAAGAGGCTATAAACACGTTGGTGATGAGGTAGTGAGGCCCAATATTTCTACTATTGAGATAGTAATCCAACATCTTATCTCATAAAAATTCAATAAAACCTAAATCCATTGTTAATGAGCATGTGAACCCAAAATTTTCTGGCGATGATCAAATTAAACTAGGCATATATTGATGATGATCCATTAAATATAACACTTAGTGTTAATAATCAAGTCAACCCTATAAATATGGGTGATGAGACAATAGACCAATTTACTTGTTAGGAGTAAGTAAATTTTTGTAATTGTTTTTTAATGAGAACACACATTAAACCCATCAATGAATTCCTCAAAAAATTAAAATAAAAAGTACCATTCTATATGGTTTTATTTTATATAGTAATCTCACACATAAAAATATTTATACAACATGTATGGGATGTTATTCACTATGAGTGTGGGATTATTTACTTTAATTTTAGAATATTTCTTATTTTATTGGTTAATAAATACCATTTATAATGTGTTATTACAATGATAATGTGGAAATGGATGTATAATAAACTTTTATTATTATGAAGATTGATTTCATGAAAATTAATTAAATCTAAAGGAGATTTACGGAATATATGACAAGTACTTTCATGGGATTAATTGACCTCAAATATTTTTTTCAATTTATATTCCCTATGAAACCAAACCAAACAAGGATTTGATGAAGATATTTAGAATCATAAAAATTAGATAACCAAGCTTATAATTCTTTACCCATGTGAGATATTCCTTGATAATACAAGGACCTTTGTGATATTTCACTAATTGATATTTAAAAAAACTCGTATAATACAAATGTATTTGGGTAGATTCCAAACTACTGAAGCCCCCAACCAGCCTTATTATAATTTGAAGGATTCTAGTTCCTTTTTGATCCATATAAATCCGGTCTTAATCCCACAAACCAATAATTTTACTAATATAACCAACTTTTAGTCATCTCCAAAGCATTATCTCCCCCTCTTTACCACCTGATGTCTCTATCAATATGGGGTTAATGTGTTAGTGAAAGATTACATTAATTATGATGAAATTCCAATTATCTCAATGGTATTAGAGAAAAAATATGGTACTATTCCATGACGTTCATCCCAAAACACAAGGATCAATAGGGGTAGATTTCCCTCATCATAGCCTCTAATCACTTTTGGATTATATCGCTTGAATCTGATAAGAACCACATTTCATACATGCAGGCAGCCAAAAATGACATTTATTACTTATATTTTACCTCTTAATAGTATCCTAAGAGTGCTCCCACTCATTATGGTCATTTTTATTTCCAAATAAACAAACCTTCCCTATAGACTATGTATGAATCTTTAGCCCAATAAATCCATTTCGGTGTTCCCAAGAGGACATCCTACTATGGGCACACCAACCTCACACTTAAAAGAGACATAAAATCCCCTATTAATACTTTCAATACACTTAATAACCCCCACCTATATAAATGGATATTCAAGGATAATTTACTTTCATGATGGCTAAGAGGCTTGAGTAGCCTTGCATTATTGCTCTAAAACCCCCAAAAATGATACATTCCATACAAATAAGATGTGTTAACATGGATGTAAAACCCATACAGACATAAAAATATTACATTAGAGGCATAACCATTCCAATGAATAAGTTCCCTTGGAGATACCTAAAAACATGATGTTTCTCCTCATGTTCATAAAAAAGAACTCTAAAAATAGATAACTCTAGAAATATTGCAACCAACATCCCATTTTATGGAATTTATCATATTGGATAAAGGTGTGAAACATGTCCCAAAGTTAATACAGAATTATATATGAACTAATGTAAAAATGTTGAAATCAAATTCAAACACCTTTGAATTTGAAGTGTTAAATCCTGAGTTGATGTCATCCACTTCCAATTAGTTAACAAACATTCAGGACATAATGAAATCTCATTATTAACATGAGATCCTCCTAAGACTAGTGTAACCCATGAAAAGTGTCTCATAATTTTTATATTTTGTTTTAATAATAATTAAATATGATCATATATAATATTAATCAATTATTCCAACATCATAAGGATTAACCTATTTTAGGTAGAAAGTACCCATATAAATTTGATCCTATTTGATAATGTTAAAGGGAAAACCCTAATATGTTTGAAATTTCTAGATGAATCATACAAGGATGTTTAATCATGTTGGGATGATATGTTGAAAGATTTTTTGGAGAATGATATACCAGATATTTATTAGCCTATTTTAACTAACCAATATATGGTACCTAAGAACATTAAGGTATAATATATTCCATTCCACTATCAAAACCTGTGAGAAAAAATAATTCACTTCATAGGCCAACACATATAATATGAAATACATATAGAACATATTAATATAATTAATGAGATATGTACACAGATTGACCTTTTTCCCTCTTAATATATGGGAGTCTAAATTTTGACAACAAATATGAGCTCCTTCAATTAACATACATAAATAGATTCGATACCATCTATAGAGTGGTTGAGCATGCATCCCCTCATATATCAATCTCATAGTGGGGTATATATTACACCCACAATTTTATCCAACTTATGAGTTAAATGGGTAACCCAAATAGCACTTTCTGAACTATTAACTTAGAATAACCATCAATGGAGGCATGTGATGCATTAAAATTTTGTGGTACCTAAAATTTAATGTAAATAATTGGATAGTAAACTAAACCACTCTATAATGTCTCTAAGGCTATGAAATGATGTGATTTGTGACTTTGAGTAGTTTGAAGACTCATTCATAGGGAAACAATGTTGAAAAATAGTCAAATTTGAGAAGGTAAAAATATTTCAAGACTTAAAACCTTCCATAAGAGTTCCCCCATGGATAAAATTGGTTATACCATGGGATCGCTAAGATAATACCCTCTCTCCTATTCCTAGTAAGATATAAGACCGGTCATCAAGAAGATACTCAACTATAACATTTCATGGAATATCCCATCCACTAGGACTGAAGGTATTTTTATCCCAACTACCACCACCACCCGTTCCACTAGTCATGTCGTTGGTAGTTTAAAAAATGGTGGTGCCTACCATGAAGAAGTTTGTGTTGGTATGACTGGGGAACATCCAAATATAGATTATCATCTAATCTCCATACTTGTTTTTTATCTTTTGGATATCATAATGGATTATTTTATGATCATGTGTCTTGTAGATTCTTATAATACATCATGCAATGTCTTACCTAGTGAAAGGGAGTACCATTATGAGGTTTAAAAACATATAATGATATATGATTGAAAAGTTATTATATATAATTACCATGTTTAATTTTATGTATATTTTAAATTGAATGTGGAAAAAAAATCATATATTCCAATTATGAGTTAATTCCTAGAAGGTATGCATTTATGGGTGTAATCACTACTGAGAATTTCGAGATTTTCAAAGATAACACAAATAATGAGCAAGGTGGGGATGAGCCTCCTATTGAAAACACCACTCCCACTAAAGTAGTAAAAGAAGTTGTGTTTGTGTGTGTGTGTGTGTGTGTCTAAAATCTACAGAATACCCAATATTGAGTGTCCCCTAATGGATTTTCATTATTGGTTTGTCAACATACATTGAACATGTAACGCCCCGACCCCAGAAGCCCAGAGTCGGTGAATTATTACGTATCTTTGGAATGATCACAAAAGATCACATCTTGAAATACTGATTATTGTAATGGCCTGGGAAGTACTAGATACATTAATAAGGTTTACATTACGTCATAAAATGGAAAAATAAAACAACATTGTTTCCATAGACAGCACTGAGATCCCATAGACTATCCTTTCAGGTCAGTCATAATATACTTCTTCACATCCTGGGAAAAATAAAACATAGAAAGGGGTGAGCTCAGATGCTTAGTAAGGATAACAATATAGCGGATTCTTTCATAAATAAGAATAAACATTTAAGGCAATGTATAAAACTAAAACAAAAGCCTTTTCAACATAAACCTCATCCTAATATGGAAAATATAAATCAAAATAATTCCATTTACTTACTCACATGGATATTCTACTACACAAATAATCACATGAAATATCAATAGCCACTTTCATAATGATGGAATGCATAATGCCAGACTTTGATAACCACATATTCAAGGCCTTGTGCTAAGACTACAAATAAGATTCTGTCAAGGCCTTGTGCCAAGACACTAGTTTGTCTCATAAGACCTACTGATGCATTGAGGAGCTATAGTGGGATCCACCTATCAGTTACTAAGTCCAATGCATTCCTCATATGAAAAGGTTTAAACATAACATAAACATTCACATTAAAACTGGCATAAGAAATGTCAATACTTTAACTATAAACCAAGAACGGTATAACAATAGCACATCCACAGTCAAAAATATCATAAAACCTTCAATATGATATGGAAATTTTGTATCATAATAAATAAACATAAAACAAACTTAAAATCCATCAAAGGATGTTGACATAGATGAAATCAAAACCTTTTTAGAGAAATATCTCTTTCAATTTTGAAATAATTTAAAAGTCATGTAATTATAAAAGAAAACATTAATATTTGAAAATATTCTTATAAGATTTTAAGGGAAGCTTCGAAGATGTTATAATAGCAGAAAATAGCTGCACCCACCATATAAGTTAAAAAATCATTCTTACCTTAATTTTTTCAAAAAGGTTATAAATTACCTTGTTTGGAAAACGACGGAAAGATAACTTTTTAAAAAAATATAAGGTAAAATAACAATATAAATGACTTTAAACCATTTTCTAGTAAATAGTAAAAAGGTTTTGAAAAACATTTTTAAGAAACATGGATGTGAATGATAAAGAGGTCCTAGTAGATACTTACATAAAACCAACCTTAGATAATAAATAGATTGTGAAATTAACCCTTACCTAGTACTTTTCCTTGGTCAGGGGTAGGTTAAAATCCTTTATAATGGTGAAATAATTGTTATTAAATTATACAATAATCATATACATTAATATGATATCATATATGATCTTTTAACATTGCATTGTCAATAATATCTTAGTATTATCGTCATTTCGGGTTTTAACGGATTTGTTTTCCTTTATATTCTTTATTATGTGAGTCATATTTTTATGGATGGGATGTATCTTATTCATATACAGAATGATATCAACTATTTAAACATTATTTATAATCATAAAATGAAAATTAGTCTTGAATGGATACGATGGGGAATGAATCTCATCGTGTTCGTGGAGACGGTAATCCGTACGTACGCACGAGAGACAATATCAATATTTTGATATTAAAATAATATATAATCGGATATTATATCATATATACAGAATAATTATAAAGATATATTTATTATTTACATCTCTTACACATCATTATTATACCCATCCAAATAATAATGTGTTGAATAACAATTACACCACAACGTGGAGACGGTAAGCCGTACGTACACACGTATGGTGACATGTCATTCAAATGATGGATAGAATAATGAATATGGTTGTACCATATTTATAATAACATCACAGTATAATTATGATACTGGATTTATTATTTTAGAATGGAAACAACAAAGAAATAGGATGTGGAAGATGAAAGGAACTTGAAAGAGGTGATGAAATATTTACTTCTTCTTTGGGTTATTCCTTTTTAATTGATCAAAAGGGCTTTTTAGGTTGGATTTTTTACTAAAGGAAGGCCTCTAGGATAAAGGAAGGATAGTTGACATGGTATTTGGGTAGGGTTTTGATGATACAAATGGATTTGAATGTGTGAATTAGAGAGAAGGGGGAGTGCCCTTTTATAAGAGGGGTGAGGGGCACCTTAGGAAAAGCTAGAAATATTATTTTATAATAAAATCATTTTGGGTTTATAATGGCTCCAAAATGGATTATTTAATGGATAAGGTGGTTTTGGGTCGAAAAACACTCAACAAATAGGTGTTAGAATGGTTTGGGTCACTATATTAACCTTATCTTTTAGATTTAACTCTTAGTTAAATAGTTTGACATATACCATGTCTCTTTGTATTTTTATATTGTCTTGTTAACAAACATAATATATAATTTCAAGAGAACCCCAAGTGGTTCACTAATGATACACCTATCATTATATAAGTCTTTTGGGTGAAGCTTAGATTTTTAGGAATAGAATATAAATTAATAATATAATAATTGTTATAAAAACTCTTTTATGTCAATTTTGACACTATTTGGAATTTTGTTTTTGCTAAATTCATAACAGCATTATTACTTCGAAAACAATTTATATAGCCAACCATAATATGTTACATTAACCTTGAAAATTATTTAAATTCATAAAAATTCTCAAATTAAATTTATTTGGATATTTATTATATCAGTTATTTTAATATTTCATTAATTAGGTAATTACTGCATCATTATTGTGTCATAAATAAATTAAATTATTTAATTTATAAAAAATATAAATAAACAATCATTATGTATGAAAATTGTTTAGCTTTCTAATGAATATTTTTTGTTGAATTTATCTTTTGTGTAACCCTATATTAAAAATGGTTTAGTTATTAAACTTTGAATTTAACACTTTTAACTCTTCTTTGAATTAAATAATAATAAATGTCCTAATCTAATCCAAGTGGACCAAAGAGGTTCATATTTTATTCCTATGGTTTTTTTGTCGAATTACACTTATCCAATAGAATTAGGACATGTGTCAGGGTAATAATATTTTTATTTTTACCCTTAATTGACCTTTTTACTTTTAACCGTGGTAAATAAAAGTAAAAAAAGTTACTATTCACCAAAAATTATTTTCATCTTATTGAACAAAATTTTACTTACTGATATCAACCATGTCTCTCAGATTTTCGAAATTCAACTCACCGAAGCGGTAAAATTAAGTTTTATATAAATTTTCAAATGCTCCTAGGAGGTGGGTAAAAGACGGTAAAAAGTTCAATAAAAGTTTTATATATCTAAAATTATTACAAACTGACTCCAATGAATTACATTGAACTTATATAAGTATTATGTATCTATTTTTACCTAAAATAAATTTAAATAAAATAAATAATTATTTCAATAAAAATTCGGTTTTAGACTATAAATCATTGTTTTTCACTATTCATCAAAAATTGAAAGTTTTCAGAAAAATACCAAAAATTCACCCTAAGCTAATTTCGATATTTCAAATCCAAAAATGAAGTCCATTTTGAAAGATAAAATTTATAAAATTTCAAAAAGTGGGTTTTACTATTCATAATGGCTAGTTTTATTGGTTGTGGTGTGTTAGAACTCAATGTTGGTTACAACACACACTATTTACTTATTCAAAGAGAAGTGTAACATGGATGTTTGAGGTGTTACAGAACAATGGTAAGGCTATAAGTATTTTTGAGTTGTTATCCCAATAACCACCCATGCCTATTGAAAAACTCCTAATAATGATAATGTTTTCCAATGAAAATAAGAAATTTAAAAGTGTTAGTGAGTTAATTATGATATCTTCGAATGAAATTTGGCCATCATTAGTAAATTCAATATGAATATAAATAATCACTAGGTGATCCACCTTAATAATAATAGACAAATTTTCTAGTAAGGGAAGAACAATCCCATCAAACTGGTTATAGACAGTGAAAACCTATTCAACTAACTACTTACTCAATTATATAATAGGATTTTCTAGGACACCTTCCATCCCAAAATTCCAAATCTGATATAAAACATACATATTTTTACACATATCATGAAATTACAAAAAAATCCTAGAATCAAAATTTTGTTTTCTTTTGAAGCTAGGTACGTAATAAATAATTAACCTATATATATTATATAAAATAAAATAAAATTATTCATCAAATAACACTTCTAAATTGATCGTATTCTATTTTACATCAATGATTACCTATGTAAAGAAAGAAATATAAGAAAAGAGTAAGTTAAAATTCTCAATAATTGGTAAAACATTGTGAATGAGGCATAGATGAGTTACTAGTAGATCATAAATAAGTGATATACATGAACTTGAGATAAATTGAATGATTAATGGGACATGGTCGTGACATTTTATGAAGAGTGATCAACCAATATTTTTCATTTATTTATAGTATATTTTTAGAATAATTAATATTAAATTTTTTTTACAATGGTGTAAATAATTATTAATTTTTTGTTTTATTATTTTAGTAATGATTAAAATGTCAACCAGGCTAAATTATTATTTTTACTGGTTTAATTAAAATAAAGCTCTATTGATTAAATGAATGTATTTCTTGATTTTTTTAATGTTTTTTAGCTTAAGTTTAAAATTGTTTTCATGGGTAAGATGATGTGTAAATGATTATGAGAATATATTGTGTAGAATTATTGAATTCAAAAAAAATTATTCATTGATTTGATGATATATAAGAGTCCAGCTTTCACCGCTTCATGAGAATTGGTTAGGTGAAGAACTTTAGGAATAAGACTTCCCTTACATAAGTGACTGAGGGAAATACATTAAAATTTTATTTTGGCCATTGTGATATGAAATATTATTGAAAATTCCACAAGGATGAAAAAATTAATACATAAAGATGAATTGACATGTAACTTTTTCCCCTTTCTCATGGAAGAGTTGTATACTTATATGCATGGATTTTGGGGAACACATGAGCACCCAAGTAATTAATCCTATATAGTTACAAATGGACCTCATGTATATTATTTTTATATAAAAATAATATTCTCTATCATTCTTCATAGAAAAGTCAATAAAGGGTCGATAGTGATCTCCATGTAGAACATGTCTATTCGAAGAGGGACATAAGAGATTCCCAAGGACTGGGGATGAATATGCTTGAAGTTAGAACATCTTGGAGGAAGGAAACATGGAAATAATTTGAACCAACATTAAGAGTGATCCCATGATTCAAGAGAAATCTCACGAAATAATGAAATGACATCAAAATTGAGAATAAGGAATTTGTGAGTGGGGTTTGACTTCTCATCAATAATAAGGTTTATTATACAACTTTTTTCATTGTTTTTCATCTATTAAGTGGATCCAATTATATATTTTTTTGTATTTTCTTGTCATAATCCCCATCCCCCATTAGTTTTCCTCCTATAAAGGTAGTAAAGAAAATGATATATTGACTACTAAATCCTAGCACCAATATGTCTTAGGGTGGTGACTAAAACTGAGGGTATTAAATAAAAAATATGAGATACATTGCCTTCAAAATAAAATAAATAATCAATATTTAAGGTAAAAATACACTAACCAACACCATTAAATAAATATAAAAGTAAAGTTACCTAAATCCCATCATGCATGTGAAAATCGTACACAATGTCAAACTCTTAAAATAAATCCATACCTAGAACCTATGGAAACAGTTCCTCATAAACTTCAAAATAAATAAGTGATGTCAGTATTGGTCACCAAATACCACCTTGAAACCATATATATACATGGTATGATAATAATAAGTATACATAATAGGATTATACTCAATTCCACCCATGAAAATTTGTATGAATTATATTATTCTTTTGATCAATAAATATCACAAGAAAAACGCACCATAAAGGTCAAATAATCCCCAAGACTCACTAAGGATCACTCAAAAAATACCAAATCTATGTTTTTATTATAATAAAAACAAGTATAATCAAGGAACTCTATAGCCACTTCCCCCACTGGTTTGTCTCTCCCACTCTCAAACTTTAAATTTCATGATGCTTCCAATCCCATTTTCATTCTTATCATAGAATAATATATATCTAAAACTAAATCCATAGTAATGATGTGTCATAAATAGGAAGTATATAAACATTATATCATCATCCTTTCATGAAAACCCCCCACTATATATTTGTGTATCACAGACACCACATCTCATCACTAAAATACCATTAGGGTATTCTTGTGCACCAATGTCATACTAATACACCGGAGGATCTTCCAATACCTCACGCACCAATCAATACCTCGTAAGCTTTCTAGCATGTCAAATACCACTATATACCCTATAGGGTCTTACTATGAATCATATTACATGAATATATACCTAATAGGTTTGGTTGATACATCATATATCAATACCCCATACATTATTCTATAACCAATACCTAGAAGGATCTACAAGTACATCATAAGAGGTCATATCAAAATTTATTTCTTAAAGTGAGAGTGAAGAAGGGGGTGCATTCAGCCATCCATTCCATCCCTAACCAATATATTAGAGAATAATTATGGTACCTAGTATGTAGGGTTTTATTTTGGTTATCCATCTTGGGTATAGTGTTAATATAAATCATTAGAAATTAATATAAAAAAATCCATACAAAATCCCAACCTATGAATTTTTAAATTTTCAAAAGTTTTACTCAGCACCAGAATAAACCTTATTATCAGAATAATTATTTTTATCTCCCAAAAATATTACGTTTTCATATAATAAAAGATAATTTCACATGTGAGGTTCTGTATTTTCCTAGGCCATCTACTCATAGTGAATATTACATATCAATAACATTACATTTATGTATTGAGGACATACAAAAATTGTAATCAGTTTGACTAGAGTTACTCTTACATTTCAGCAGGATTAATTTTATGTATCAATGACTTATACAAATTCAAATCTATCCACTCATAGTTTATAATAGATATAATAAATTTTACTCAATAATATTTAGAAATGTAACTATTATGTATTGATGGCTAATCTGAATTTTTTATCCTGGTCATCTTATCTCCAAAAAGATAAAGACTTATTCTAATAAAATTGAAACTTATTTAAAATATATCCAAAAATATTAATAGATTTAAACTCACATTATAAACATTATTCTGTGTAATTTTGAACATAATTTATTTATTGAAATCAAATTACAACTCAAACAAATATCCACTTTATCTCTTATTAATCCTTATTCTCGAAAAAAGACCATTGTGAATAGGGATTATTATTCAAATTTAGATCTCAAAAAACACTCTTTGGGTATAAAAAAACAACCCAAGGTCACAAAAAATCTCTATATCACCATATTATTCATTCATTGGATCAATAATCTCCCCCTTTGGATTTTGTTGGCTGTCATTGAACATAAATGGCTTTCCAAACTCATCACACTTTGCAATGAATAAAAATTAAATATTTCTAATTCTAAATTTGAGAACATGGATTAAGAAAAATATCATTGAATAAAAATAATTTTTTTTATTAAGGTAACTAACATAAACTTCTTCACAACACCTGAAACCATCTACGTTAAAATTATTGAAACAACATTTCTTTTAATTATTTAAAACTATTCTCAGATCCTATGTGTAAACATTTTCTATATAAATGATTCAAAAACATATTAGATGGTTCAAACCCAAAATTAATTCATAATTTACCCCTTTTAAAAACATGTTTAAACATATGCTCCCCCTAAAAAAAAATATATCCCTTTTAGATTAAACACATGTATTTGGGTTATCCCCCAATATAGTTTTCACCCCCTTTTAAAATAAATTAAGAGAGAAACATAATAGTATTTATATTGTATTTATCCCCATTTGATGAAAAATAACAAAAGAAAAATTAAGGGAGGGAGTGAAATCATCATACCTTAAACACTGATGAGTAGAGTATGCGATTTATTCTTTAATGTTCATGGATTGGCATTCAACTCAAAGTTTGAATGATAACTACTTTGATCATAAAATGATTGTTAAAATCCCATTTCAAATTGGGAAAAATCATCTTCTTATTAACTTCAGTAATATGAAATTCCAAAGCCTCTTTCTTTATATATCTATTTAATTATTCATTTTCATAACTTTGACATTTTTAATCTAAAATAAAATCACCTTTTTCATCCTTATTATTATGATCTATTCTACTTGATATCACACCTTCTTCCTTCTTCTTGAGTTGATTCTTCAACCCTTTTGTAATTAATCATATCCAATGGCTTCTCAAAATCGTAATTTTTATTATTATGTGGAATCTTCATCTAAACTGATTTCATTATCTTGTATCTATCATAAAATCATCTAGAATCTTGTCATTAAAATAGTTGAATTAATAGGATCATGATAATTTAACTAATTATATGAAACTATTGATCACATATCCCGCACACTTCATTCAACTATTCAAAAAAAATCAACTTCACACTCTTTTTCATAACATTCTTCTTGAAACTGTTTATTTTTAGGGATATCTTCCAATACAAGTGTTCTATTCATAACTATTAATAGACTGAAGTATAATTACTATAAACCTAAAACAACTCATTATTTGTATATATCCGTGGTGAAATCATCAGTTACTATAAATGATAAATCTTTTTCCAGAACCACTAGTTTTTCCAACCTTAGTAAATTTATAAAATTCATTATTCTGAAAGGCTTATTAAAATCCGTTTGATAAACCAAAACTAAGAGATAATCTAAAATTTTAACCTTAATTATAATCATTTATCCTATATTTTTATAATTTACACATAATATATAATTTTTATTTAAAGATATAATTTTTAGAAGAATATAGATTCTGAATTTTTTTGTTATTTGAAAATATTCACTTTTTTTAGCATATGTTGGGATTCAAAAATTTCTCTATTTCTTTTTTTATCATTATAAATCATTGTTAGATACTAATTTTTATCATAAAATACTGGAAGTGTCACTTAGACCTCAATACCCTTCTCTTACTTTGATTAGTCTCTCATTTCAAACATGGTATTAGAAAAATCATATCTTGAATTTTTTATATATTTCTTTCTTTGGAAAGACAACTTTTAGAGATTTCAGTACTTTATCATGTAAAATACTCTTCCTTCTTAAAAATTCAAATTTATTGTTATCCTTAGTGAGTAAGAATCATACATCCTCTATACTAAGGAGAAATTCAACATTATTCATTCTGAATTAATCCTTATCCAATGAACCATATAAGAAGAATTATTCATTCTTTAATTTTTTATATCCAACTTGAAAATCTTTGTAATTATATTCTTTAATCACTTATTCGAAATGAACTCCATTTCAGATTTCATGTAACCTTACATCAATGTTTTAATAAACCGTTTCTTCTTTATTTGAATAAGTTTATTTCTTGACTCAATTGAATATATTAATTCAATAAATGATTAATCACATATAAAAATTGAAAAATAACCACTCTCTCTTCTAAAATATGATATTTAATCCTTCATGAAAAAAAACTCTTATCTTTAGTAAAATAAGAACTCATTCTCAAACTCTTTGATGAAAACATACTTCTTTGTAAGTTATTAGAATTATTCCTTAAATAAGCATGACATTATTCCACTTCATCATCATAATTACATTCTTATAGATTTGAATAATTTTCAATAAAATTTTCAATAACCCATAGTATGAAAAATTTAAAGGTAAATATAAATGAGATTTACCATTTCCTCATAATTATTTTAAGATTTGTAACATGTTCTTTTCAACCATCACATTAACATATTAATCTAAATATAAATGTAAAAAAATTCTTCATCTTTTTAATAAATTTTCCTTGATGTCCTTTCATTATTGTTTTCATTTAGTCTCCATTATTATCCAAACACTCCTTCTATGGATTGCATTCCTTTCTCAACTCTTATAAAACCATGATATTTTTCAAGTCATCCAAAGAAATTCTATCAGGACCATGATCCTCTAAATATATAAAATTAGTATCAAATTTTTCAGGTAACATATAAAGAATCTTTATGGCCATTGATAAATCTCTTAGAGACTCACTTAATCATATATTGGTTATCACCACCAGATTAACCCTTATAAAGAATTCATTAGTAGATTTTTCTTCAACTATATGCATATCTTAATACTTCAATAAAAAAATTAATTTAACATTTTTTACTTTGGTATTTCCTCCATAAGTATTTTATAGCCTTCCTCAAATACCATTCACAGTCTTCATCCCCATTAACATTTAAAAACTATTTATCAAAATGTTAGTACATAATGGAATTTCTTATATTCCCATAAAACAATAATTTTGATTTAGCATCCTGATTAAAAAATGATCATTGTGAAATAGGTGTAAAATCATCAATAATAACGTCTACTATATCCATACCCAACTAAATTAATTTGCATAGAACTAATTCCTTTTTTACATTATAATTATTTCTATTGAATATGGGAACTCATTTATATTCACTAAATTGATATTATCCACGAGAGATAAAAATATACATCAAAACTCTAACTTTTATATACACCTTAAACTAAGATACCAATTCCATCCCTTGATTATTAAAGAGATAGAAATACTAAAATTAGAATTGTGTTAGAAAAAATTCACCACAACAAAATTTAAACTTAATAATATTCATAGGAAACCTAGAATACTCTCACACAAATTCAAATGGACCCCAAAATGGTGTTGGTTCACTAAGAGGGGATTGATTCAGTGAAACATATTCCATTTTTAATTTTACAACTTCTTATGAAATAAAACACAATCTCTTATTATAGTATAATATTTCACGGTTTCCAAACACTGAGAATAGAAAAAATTACCTGATATACATGGTTCCATAATCAAGATAATTAATTACTTTTTACTTTGATCTTGAAACACTTAATAATATATAGAATACTCGAACCACCCTTTTGGATTAAAAATGGGCATGATTTATTTATTAACACATCTTATAAGAAAATCATAATTATCTCCCATAAAAATTTTCCACATAATTTTCACTTATACGTTGATATTCAATAAGGTATGGATTATTATTTTCCTCTACATGATTGTAATTTGATAATAAAAAAGGTCTCCATAACTTCTTCACTATGTATAATTGGTTTTATTTATTCTCTATCTCCATGAAACATATGTATGATGATCACACATAAAACAATTATATAATATTCTTCATCTTCTCATTATGTGCACATTTATCTTCCTACTCACTCTCTTATGTAATCATTCTCTTCCATACTATCTCTGTTTTTCTCTTTGATAGTATTTTCAAGACCCCTATTCAATTTTTTATTACACAGTAGGGAAACAACTTCTTCTTTTTATATTTTTATTTATTTATATATACTATTACATAAATAAAATTTTCATAATAATAATAAAAATTCTATAGAATCTCTAATGATATTCCATATTCAATTTAAAATTTCAATTTTCAAATTCAAACAAGTAACTAATGTGAACTTCTATTCAACTATATAATAATGTCTATTACATATTCTTCAATATTTTGATCTTTCTATATTATAATGACATGAAAATTTTTACTCCAACTGCTTCTCTAACAACCTCTCGCTTTTTGGAACGAAAAACTTCTTTATGATGTAACACGTCATCTTTATTCTTATAGGTATACATGATAACTATGTGATATCGTCGTCATGGAATAACCCATATTCTCTATGTACTTTTACCAAAATCCCTCTATATGATATTTAATCCTCAAAAGAACAAATTTTTTATCATAATTATAATATTTTATAAATTATTAACCATAATTTATAACTCTACACCAAAAAGTGACCCTTACACATTTGAGGTAAGCATTATATGACCTTTACATATCATAATAATCACCCTTACATATTTCCTTTTTCCTCTAATCAACCCTTTAATAAAAACCTAACATTTAAGTACTTTACCAATATTCAAACCTTCTACTCATATCTAGACACTCCCTTATATATAAATAAAGTTACTTTTATATATTATTAATGTTTATTGTATGTATCATCAAAGTTACTTCAAAGTATTGAGGACAATGATTTTTCAAACAATATTCCCATAGTGACTATCAAGTATCAAAAATATTGCTTTTATGTATTGAGGAATAAACCAATTTTATCCTACCTTCTCAAATTTAATATTATTTATTAGTAAGATTAATTTAATTAAGATAGAACATATCCATATTTTAGTTATTCTTATTAGAGATACTCTTATATATTATAAAGTTAACTCTTTTTTATTTTTCACAATAACAATTTGTTATTTAGGACATAACTAAATTTCCAACCCTGTATACTAAGCTCTAAGAACATATAGACATATTTTTATAAACTCTAAACTTATATAAAACCACACCAAAATTATTAAAAACCTTTCTATTAACTTATATACATTATTATATGTGAAATTAAATATTATTTATGTGTTGAAAAAAAATTCAACATAAAAACATTTCCACCCCATATACTCTCTAATTCTTCTTACCTAGAAAACAAAATGCAATTATAGGAGACCATTCTTCAATTACATATCTAAAAAACTCTCCTAGTGTCTAAAAACACCTACAAAGGTCATAAACACTCATGATATCTCCATCTTATTCACTCATGGGCTCAAAAATCTTCACATTTAGTTTTTTTGGAAACCATTTTCCATAAATCACTTTCTAAACGCAAAAAACATTAAAATGAATCATCATTCAAGGATTATAAGCGAAAAAGAATGAACTCAATGTAGAAAACTAGAATAATTAATAACAATGAATTGTTTTACATTGAACTGAAATGCATCTATTTATTCATAACACTCAAAACCAACAAAGATCAACCTCTTAAAATAATATTTCTTCTTCTTGTGAAAACATATTCCCCAAACCATTGTATGACAAGTTTTTGTATATATTCTCACCAATAATATTAGAATATTTCACATGATTTTAACTCAATATCTCACCCTTTGTAAAACCTATCTAAAAATATGGTATACCCCTAAATAATAGATCTTGACACCATTTAATTAAAGGCATATCTTTGGATTATCCTCCAATATATTTTTCCTCAACCTTTATAAATATATTAAGAGAGAAATATAAATTGGTGTATATTATATTGATCTCCTTTTGAAAAAACTATCCAAATAATGAACAAGAGAGGGGAAAAAATCATCATATTTATCATATGTTGAGTGTAGGATATATTTATTCTTCAAATTCCATGGACTTTTTTCATATACTTTTTTTGAATGAAACCCATTTTGATTAAAAAAGATAATTCTTCGAATCCAATTTTTGATTGGTAGAACTCATCTCCTTATTTATTTCAAAAAATATTACTTCCAAAGAAATGTTTTACTGATTATCTTTACATAATCATTTTAATAACCTTCACACTATTTTACTTAAACAGAATAAAATTATTCATCCTTTTTTAAAAGATATATTCTTCTTGAGATCACTCCTTTAATCTTTTTTCTTGAGTATACATGATTATCCACCCTTTTGAAGTCAAAAGTATCAATTGGGTTATTAACTTATTTCATGTTATTATTATGAGGAATATTCCTATTTACTTAATTATTTTTTCCTCTAGGATCCTTTTATTTAAAATTTTAAACTAGTAGGATCTTGAGTAATTATTTAGATATATATAAGCTTTTTTTGAAATCACTCACACACTTCATTTAGGTATTTAAAGTAGTTCATCAATTTCGTAATTTTTTTAAATGGTAATATTAAATACATGTTCACCTTTCATAACTATTTATAGAAAGAAAATATACTTAATATAAACCCAAAACATCTCGATATGTGTTCCAAGACTCCAAAAGTCCTAAATGTCTATACAATTTCAATCTTCTTCCTAAAAGGCTAACCAATATAGCATCAGTAATTTTTATAAATTCATTCTTTTGAAGGCCTTCATGACCCCTATTTGATAAACTGAAACTCATGGATAATGTACCTATGTTTCTATTTATTATTTAAGTTTTTAATGATTTTTATTATCCAAAATAATAAAATATTTTCTTCAATTTTATATATTCCATAAGAAAAAAATTCTGAATTATATTCTTTTTTTTTTGATTATCTTAACTTTTCTCAACATTTATAGGGATTTTACCTTTTATCAACTGATTTCATGATATTTATGAATAATATGTTGAGATACTTCTTTATAAGTATAATATTAAAGTTTCACTTCATCAATAATTAAATTATCTTACATCAAGAAATATCAAAATTCATACATGGAATTATAAAAAACAAATTTGAAATTTTTTATATTATTTTACTCCCCTAGAAATTATATGTTGAGGTATTAATGTTTTCTATTTAGTGAAATATTATTCTATTTCAGAAATTTAAATTTCTTCATATACTTTTTAGGTAGGTATCTTACTTCCTCGACATTTAGGAGTAATTCAGTTTCTTTCTTTCTAAATTATTTCATATTGAATTCAACCATATTGGATGCATTCTTCATTCTCTTATTTTATTTCTCCAACAAAAAAATTATATTTTATCTAACTCAATTCATTTTTAACATAAATTCTATTTGAAATTCTTGTCACTATTCGTCACTTCTTAATTATTCCTATTCTTATTTCATTTATTCATCTCCGTTGCTAGACTCTTGGGCATCCATTATTAGTATGAATGAATTCCCACCTATGGTACTTATGTAATATCCATTCTCACTTCCATCACTTTAATTTCATCTTTCTTGGATAAATAACACTTTCTTTTTTTAAAATATTAATTATTTCTTGATCTCTTTTTTGAAAACCTCCCCATTTTAATGTTTTTTGAAATAGTATGTAAAGATTCATAAAAGGACTCCACCTCATCTTTAATATCATATTTTTCAATATTTGATACATTTTCATCAAAATATATAATACTTCCATAGTTTAAACTCTTCAATAGAAAATTTACATGAATGTCTCTTAAACCTCTTTGAATAACATTTGATATGAGAGACATGATATTTTCAGACTTCACATCAACATCATTATCTAAATATAAACTTAATAATTCATATTTATATTCTTATTTAATTTAATTTGTTATCATTTCATTCATTAAAAATTTCAATGAGGATGGTTTCTCAAATAAACTATAATTTCCCAAATTTCATTTCTTTCTCATCTTCTATGCAACAAATATCTTATACAAGTCATTCAAAAGAAGTGGGTATATATCATTATCCATTATATCCAAATTTTGTTTACCAAATATATCTAGAAATATATTATATACCCTCTTGATAAATATTGAATCATTAAGAGTATCACTGAATCATTTCATGGTTCTTCGCACCTCATTATCCATTTTAAATAATTCCTTATGATATTTTCCTTTAAGAATAAAAATATATTCACACATCAATCTCCATACATTCAATTTAGAAATTTTAAATTTAGAATTTCCTTCAACGGTATTTCATAACGTGTACTAAAGGACTTTCATAGTCATGATGATAATAATATTTAAAAACAACATCTCTTAAAATTAAGATATAATATAAAATATTATATTCCCATAAAACTCCAAATTAATTCTAGTATCCTGAGTCAATGTTTATCTTTTTTAAATTAGGTGTTAATCCTCAATTCACAATTTATAGAACAACCATAACCAATGAAGGCTAGAAGGGTATAAATCTTTCAATCCAAATATTTATTTTTTTCTATTGAGTTTTGGAACTTCATGTCAATCAACTGAATTGATATTACCGATAAATAATATCAAATTGCACATAAAAACTCCAATATCAATATACACCTTAAAGAAAGTAACATAAACACTACCTTGATTTTTAAATAGAGGGAGAAAAACTTAAATAAAAATTGTGTTAAAAAATATTCAATATAGAACAATTCAATCATCTTGATCTTTAGTAGACAACTAGACATCTCTAATACCACTTGTGATAGTCATAGGCATGATGTTGGTTCCCCGAGTGGGGGAGAATCAATAAACAATATTCCATTTTCCCTTGTACATTTTCTTGTGAAATAATCATTTGTCACATATTATAGTGAAACAAATAACTAATCTAGCATGCCTAGGAAAGAAAGATAGAACACCTAATATTCAAGGTTTACTGCTCAATATGAGTATCTAATCCTTGTCCTGGTTAGAAAACACCCAAGAAAACGAAATCTAAAATAATTTTCAATATATAATACAAATGAGGAGGTTTCTTCATTTAACTAATGTTATAATAATATAACGATGTTTCTCTTAAATATTTACATATTTTTTTCAACTATCATGATATTTAATAAGGTAGGAATTGTCATTTTCCTTGGAATTGTTGTCTCCCAAAAATATATAGTTCTCAAATAATTTGTCATGATATAGAACATGTATGAATTATTCTTCCTCAACACCAAACACAGGTGTGATGATCACACAAAAACCTATAGTTTACTCATAATTTTTTATTCTAAAACTACAAACACTTCTCTACACACACTCTATCCTCAATAATTCTATTTTTACACTAAAATATCTCTCATTCATAATATGTTCAACACCATTGTTCAACTTTTTCATACACACTAGTAACACTTTATTTCTCTCCTTCCCTTTCTCTTTCCTTCTTAGTACTTCTACATACTATATATTTACATTGAAAAAATATATATTCTATAGTAGAAACAATGTTTCCCCTCCTTAAATTCAAATTTCATATTTCATATTCAGATAAGAAAATGAATACAACTTCTTTTCAAAAAATTCTCAATATCTCTTCTACCTCTCCTACTTTTTCTTCTGTCTTTGGATCTACCCAGGCCATCATGGTGTGACTCGACCATTTTTTTAATAAGTGTTTCTACAAACAATTCCCCCTTTATAGATTCTTCATGTCACTATTCTTATACTTCATTATTCTAGGTTTTTGTGATCATGATGTGATTTTATCTTCATGATGTGACCCTTGTTATAAAATTTCATATATCATAATATATATTCAGGATATTTAATCAATAAAATTATTGTAACAGTATCACCATTATAATACTTTATAATTTCTGGATGCCTTACATATCACTATATACCTCAAAGTGGTGTTTGTATATTCCAAGGAAATATTAGATGACCTTTTTGTATAATGAGGATGACCCTTACATGTTTCATTTTTACTCATATGAGTGCATAATTATCCACTTATGATTGAAGAATTTTCTAATTTTTAGACCTTGAGTTTCTTTCATGATTTGGTTAGGTTTATTTTGTATATCATAAATGTCACTTTTATATCACATGGACTTCCATTTTTCACACTAAATTCTCAATGTGACTCTTATATATCATCAATATTAGTTTTATTTATTAAATACATAAAAACATCAATACCTATTCTCATAGATAGTCATTATTATAAGAAATAATAATTTTACATATAGAGGACATATCTAGATTTTAGTCTATCTATTCTGAGTTACTCCTATTTATCAGTAACGCTTCTCTAATATATTAATAAAATAAAATATTATGTATTGGGGAATTTAAAGCATTTCCAACTTAGAGTAACCATGTCTAAAAACCTCAAAAATTATTTCAATCACCTCTAAACATATTTATAATCATTATGTCACATTATAAACTTTGTATATGTTAATTTTAACACGATATATGTGTTGAAAAAATCTACGACAAAAAAATAAATAATTCATATCTTCTAAATTTAATTTTACATAGACATACACTACAATGATAGGGAATTTGTTTTCAACTCTGGATCTTAAAAAACTATTCTTGGGTTTAAAAAACATCCCTAGGATTCAACCACTCTTGATCTCTCCATCTTCTTCATTCATGGTCTCATCATCTTTTTCCCCATTAGATATTATGAAATCCATTTGAATTCATATTAACATAATAATATTACCATGATTAATATATTTTGTGGTTGATTATGAAACCCATATTCATAAATGGAATCTTTTTGAATCATTTTTATAAGATATAATTAGAAGGGTTCGTAAGAGTAAAATAGCCCATATAAATACAAGTTGCATGGACCTATTTATGGATCAAAGGGAGGCTTAAATCATGATATGATTACATTCTCATGTGTATATAAAATATTATTGGGAGTAGAAAATTTTTACAAGTGATATATATTGATAACATATGGAAAATAGTTTTTAGTGTAAGAATTAATTAATACATAGTTAAAAGAATCTCTCTAAATATTGACACAAAGTAGAAAACCATATTGTAAGTAAAAATATCTAATGTTATTTATTTATTGGTTCACATAGACCAAGTAATAGTATATACATTAACAAAATACTTATAAATATAATTTAGAAATATTCTATTGGGAATTGACCCCTATGTCTCAAAAAATAAATATATATGAGATGATGTGAATATGATATATAAAGATATTAATATAATGATTAGAAGTTTATATGCTTCAGTAATAGTTCTATCAAGTATATTATAATATGTATTATATATTATATTGTTAATAAATATGTTATGATATGAAAATATCAAATAAATCCAAGAGAACTACACAAGGGAGAAATAAAAAGAGTCCAATGGTACTTTAGAAAGTACAAGGGATATGATCATTGTACTTGGAGATGATGGAATTCTAGTTATGAGAAGGGGAGTTAAGAAATTATCATCTTCATGATCAATTTTATATAATATCATAATTTCGGTATGTAAATGTTGAGTAAAAACATTATTTATTGCCTTATACAAGTATACAAAATCCATGTATATTGCAGCTTCTAATACGACTAAGGAAGAAGTATAAATACATAATGATTTACTCTAGTTCATGGAATTGTATTAAGATATTAAAGTATTATCACAATTTATATTATCATAATATTAAAATAGTTTTATTTTTTTATAAATTAATATTATGGTTGAGGGAAAAATTTATATAATCTAGGATATCATTTCAAATTCAGGTTATTTCATAGAAAGAATTATAACATTGTAACAAAAACATGGAGGGCCTAATACAAAAAGTTATAACATAGCATGCACATGATTATTCATGTAAGATCTAACAAGTTGAGAATTTAGTAAATTGAATCTTTCGAAATTTGGATTATCTTAAATGTGGATTCTTGATATCCAACTACATGAGTACATTTTGGTTATCATTTCATGAAATCTTCTATGTATGGATTTTTACCTCTGGGTTAAAAGATATGTTCATATTGGGAATAGGTCAAAGAGTGGTCCACTATGGAAAATGAAGTGGAGAATTTTACCATTGGGGTTACTATTCTAGTATCATCTAATTTATCTTGTTCATCTTTTGAAATAAGTACTTTTTATTATTTTGTTACCAAAAAATATGTTTTCCATATTTTTATAAAACTAGATGCATCAGCTATTTAGCTAATCCTTGACATGCCACTAAGAAATAAAATAAATCTTGAAAGGAAATGATCAACTTATTCTCTATTAGTCTCTTCATATGGGAATTTTTAAAATATTTTTCCACTACTATAAAACCCTTCAATGTTATTCTAGGAATGGTTTTGTTTAAAGAATTCCAAACAAGTATTGATTTCTATGCTAGGAGGGGATCATTCTCATCTCTAGAAGGTGTCTAGTATACACATTATAGAGAGTGAAAGTTTCAATATAGTAAATAAGGCCTTGATCATGGAAAATTGGTTGATATCACTACAAAAATTGATTATCGTATCCTTGTATAAGTAAAAAACTAAAGGGAAAAAAGATATACCTTTGGAAGTGGATCTTTAACAAGATGTGTTCTAAAAATATTTTCTCCACTTACCTTCTAAACAGTCTTTGGAAATTTATCATTGATCTTATACATAAACCTAAACCTATCTATCACAATAGCTATTATATGGATCTAAACAAATTAATGTAATTGAAGATTCAGTTGTAAGAGACTAAGGCTAGGGATTCATTTAGCCAGGAACTTCAGCCTTGGATTCTTCCATTCTTTTTTCCTAGAAATCAAATGGATTTTTATATCTTTGTGTGGGATACCAAAAATTATACCATAATATTCTCAAGAACAGATAACATTCACCCAAAATTTAAGATCTCTTTGATAAGTTCAAAAGGGTGAATGTAGTTTCTTAAAATTGACCATTATTGCAACTATCGTCAAATTATGTTCAGGATATAATACATTCCAAAGACTAAATTCAAGAGTTTTAATTAGAATTTTCAGAATATTTTCATACTATTCAAGTATAACAATGATCCTCATGAATTTATATATTTAATTAAATGATATTTCATCCATTTTTAGGTTCATTCATTATAGTTTTGTGGATGATGTCATGTTCTATTTTAAATTATACAATGAAGATTCTAGGAATATCTACATTTTCATAGTGTCTCAATGATAGAAGAAGATATATGTTAATTTATCAAAATGATAATTTTGGATATGAGAATTAAAATTACTTAGGCATGTTGTTTTGAAAGAAGATATATATATATAAATATATATCTTGATAAGGTATAATTAGTGATTTTCTAGAGAGTTCCCTCAATTATATTTGAAGTGCAAATCGTCCTTGGGCTTATAGGTTATTACAAAAAATTTATTAATTATTTGTCTAAGATCACTATATTTCTGACTCTCTTGAAAATAAGGGTCATAAGTTCATGTGGCTTTTTCAGTGTGAGATGACCTTCTAGAAGGTGCAGAAGAGGTTACCAATATAAACCATTCTTTTCCTTATCCTAGTGGGGGTTTCAATAAGTATTGTGAAGGGTCAAATTTTGTCTTTGTTTGTATTCTTATAAATGATCATAGGGTAGTAGTGTATTGTTATATGAAACTTATTCCCTGTGAATCAAATCCTTCCCATTATTAAGATTCCCCAACATTGTGAATTCTTACTTGTTTGGGGAGTTCTTTGTTATGTTTAAGGACTACAAGAACATGAAGAAAATATTCTTGCAAGAATAATTAAACCTGAAGTAGTGTTTTTAAGTAGAATACCATTTTCATTAGATTTTGATATATGGTATTCTTTTGGTAGGGGAAATTTCATTACTGATTCACATGGTGGAAAATTCCACCCTAAAAATCTATAAAAGGAAAAATAAGAATAGTGATTGATACCAATTATAGCTAAGATTCATATTGATATAGTGGAGAATTTATGGGGGATAAACCTACACCATATTAAAGTTTAATTATTCATCTTTGTGCATGTCATGGGATTTTGGATTTTATATTATAAGTAATCATTATTCGAGAGAGTCTTTTTGGTGGGGAGATCCTTGATGGTTGTTTTCAAGAACCCCATCTCTTTTTATATGTCCATTTATTTCTTATAGTCTCTATGGGAGTGAGATAAGAGGTTATGAATGAGTACCATTCTTATAGGTTGGTTATTGACCTTCATATCATTATGGTGTATCACAATATTCATTTCTAGTTCTATTGGATTGGAATGAAGAACGACATTATAGGTATTTTTGGTAAATTCATTTCCCATAATCATGTAAAATCATGACATCTAAATTACAAAGGTACCCTCTTGGAACTCAGTCCACCTGTATAGAAGTGGGAATAAGTCACAGTGGACTTCATGACTAGTTTGTCGAGGTATTATAAAGGGAAGGATATAGTGTGGGAAATTATTGAGCACAAAACTAAGAGGGATAACTTCATATTTATCAATAAAGAATCATCTATTAATGATCATAGAAAGATATATTTTCAATAAATAGTGAAGAAAAATTGGAATACTGGGTAATTTCATCTATGATTGGGTTTCAAGAATTGCATCTTGGTTATAGAAAGGTATTCAATGAGATTTGGGGTCTTATATGAAATTTATTACTTTATGTTATCCTAATATTGTAGACATTCTAAGTAAATTATCCATATATTGTTAGATAATATATGAACTTCGATTCTTGGTTTTAGTGTCTTATTAGAGTACCACATTCCTCTAGTTAAATTCTTAAATAGTAATAGTTATCGATCAACTATTAATTTAGAACCTTATAAGGCAATAAATGGAAGACCATGTTTTTCTCCTCTATGTTGGATAAATATAAGCTATTCTTATTTGATTAGGTATTCTCTTATTTAAGAAATTAAATATCAGGTAAATTAGTTTTATAAATATCTCAAAACTACTCATATATAAAAAAATGTACTATGTTAACCATCAGAGGAATACTCAAGAATTAAAAGTCAGTGGTCATGTGTTTTTTTGGATTTCACCAAGATTGTATCACTCAATAATGGTTAATAAAATAAAATTAAACTAAATATACATCGTCCCTTTTGATATCTTTAGTATAATTAGGAAAGTGGCCTATTAGTAATTCATACTAATTAAGTTCGTCATCATACACAACGCCTTACATATTTTTTGATTGAGGAATTATGTTCTTGTCTAGTCATATATGATATTGTATAATCATATGGAGAAAAAATATGATTCATCTCATTTATATTAGTGATCAGAGTCAAAAGTTTCTTATAGGAAAAGTGATCCATGTAGTTCATGTGAGATATCATCATGTAAATCTAAATGATGAAACATGGGAGAAAAATGTTGAAATAAATATCAAATGGATAGAATATTTCCCCCAAGAATTCGGTTGAATATTCTTTGGTAAAAAAAGTTAGGTAGTGGGGATGATATTAAGACACCAAACTCTATATGTAAGAAATTATTGTCATTTCTAACCATTTTTATTTTATTTATAGATTATATTTAGTTTAAGGGGATATTAGAGGGTTTCAGATGAAGTTGGAGGAAAAGGAGAAAGGGGATGTGGTGAAATAAACACTAGGTTCCTGATGTTGTAGTATCAGGTACTCGGTGGGGCTTTGGGTGGCCATGAAGTTCTATTTAGGCTACTGGGTACCATGTGGATTTATAAATGATATGTACCACCCTAGAACCATTTTCCTGTATCTATTTTCTAATAAAAATGAATTACAAACCTATCATTTATTCTTATATAAGATTATAATATAATTCTCAAAAGTATTGTCTGTATAAATTTTGTAATATAGTTTTATAGAATTAGGACATGTCACCCTCAAATAAATCTCATGTATTCTCATAAAATAGATATTCTACAACAATATAAGAAACTAATAAATTCATAATGATTCTTCAATGTTTCCAATAAATTATTTAAATATGATATTCTTCTAGGATTAACATACTTAAAAATTTCATTCATAACTATGGAAAAGGAAAGAATAATAAGGGGTGATCTCAAATTCTAAGAAAGGGTAAAAAATAATAAATCATAACATGAGATAAATTAGTAAAACCATGATATCATAATGAGAATTGAATCAGTACATGGGAATTGATGACATAAGATCATGGAATAAGTATGACATTATAAGGGCATGGAATCGTAGGAACAATAAAATATCATAAACATGATATCATAATCATAATTCAAGATTACTGAACTCATTAACAAAAAATAGTTAGTTAGGCTGACTTACCACTCTAATTTTTGGCAAGGCTCACTACCCACACACTATGATATCTCATGAGATAGAAATATTACCTAATGCATTGGATAACTATATAAGAATGCACATCATAATAAAACTTCATAAATATGTGTGCCACATGGAAATAAATCATTTTATCAAAAATAACCTAAGGAAATAAATTGGGCTACATATGTTTCAAATGGAATAATATAATGAAATTATTCATAATTCTATAAATATACAAAACTTTAAACCCTGTAGAAAATAAATTGGTATATGTTAAATTTAATTATAAATATTGTTAAATACCACCCATTAATGATGATTGAGCATATAGTATAAACTTTTTATAGGAAATTCCTATATGTTTTAGAAAACAACTTCCCAAATCAATCAATGTATTGAGAATCTAGGTAAATATCCTTTAATCAAAGTAATAGAACATGGGGAATTAACAATAGAAAGGAATTATAAAAATATCATGCCAATACAAGTGGATCATTTGAAAATACAATTGCATAGATGGGTCTCTCAAATATATAAATTTTAATTCCATAATAAATCTAGATTAAAAATGTGTATATTATCATTTGAAGAATTACTATGGTTAACCATGCACCCTAGATGAAGAAAAATCATAGACGTATGAGGAAACTTTCATTAAATATAAACAATTCCCATATTTTTGAAAAAAAATTAAAAAAATCATTTTATTAAACCATGATAATAATAATTTCATTTTTAAAAACATGAAATATTAGAGAAGAAGTCTCTTAGAAAATGAAAACGGTGGTGCAAATATTTATTCACATGGAAATGTGTAAAATAGATTCCTTCCATTTAAAATTACCCCTATTTAAAGTGTTAAAAATATTTATTCAAAAAAATTACAAAAAAATGTGGTTGAATATAAAATTTGAACAGTGTTATGGAATAATTTTTAAGACATTTATAATATTACATTAAAGGAAAAAAATTGAAACAATACATTTGGAAAATGTTAAAAATAAATTACAATAATTTTATAAAACCCACATTGTAAAAAGGATAATAAAACATTAATTTGAACATATATGAAGGGAAACTTGAAGGTCACTTTAGATGAAACATATTTGGTTTATAGATCCCACATTAATTATGTTAAACATTGATATGGGATAAAAATATAAATTATAAAGTATATGAAATATTCTTATCGGTATCTTGATTTTATTTTTGGAAGCATTCAATCAAAGGGGGATATTAATTATAGAAAACTTATACACAAATAAAAAATTAATCTACCATTTTAAAATATTCTTTTAGGAAAAATATATTTGGATGATCAAAATCAAGATGATATTTCAGGAATCATAGGAAAAATGACTTGTATCGACAATACAATTACAACATGAGTAACATTTTAATCAACACCCTTGAATGAGAAGGAAAATTAAAATCAACCTCAAATATCATGAATAAAATATATTTATTTATTAAAAATAATCATCATATACACAGTATAAATGATGACTGGAACAAAAAGTAAAGTGTGTCTAAATGAAGGGAGTTTGAGACAAAAATCTCTTACCTTATTTACTTTATTAGTTGATCACTATATTACATCATATAAAATAACTGTAACAATATTAATCATATATTTCTGAACCTTATTTTTCTCTATTACCCTTTTATATAATTCATTTATAATTATTTACTATTAATATAGAGGTTCATTATAGCATATTTTTAACATCAGGTGTTAACACATTTAATTGTCTTGTGCAGGTTTTGTAATGTTAATGTTGATCCTTGACCATTGATAAAAACATATAATTATTATATTACTAATGGTTCCTTTATATACATCTCAATATTATTTAAAATGATCCACTTTTATCCCATAATAATTACAATTATGACTCTTAAAGATGATTTCAGAGACAAACTTGTTTCAATAATTTTATTATGAACATAGATAATATAATATTAAATAGTTTAAACATTAATACTATAACTCCATATCCTATAAATAATATTTAATATATTTTTAAAATTTTATTAATATTATATAACATTCCTTAATATTTCAATGCATAAACATTGCAATATCACTCAAGTACGTGGTAAACCAAAAAAAGTGGGTCGTAATGATCAAATGACTAAGTAAGTTTTTATACATAATGCCAATATAAAATTTATTGATGCATATAAAATTGATATAAATCAAATATACGTTTATAAAACCATTAATTATTGGTTTTGAGTAAAAATTAAATTCACTATTTGTGGAGGTGATAGATTGAACGTACGCATGAATAACGAACATTTTTCTCAATGAATGGAAGGAGTGGCTATTTATGAAAAAATATAATTTAAGAATAAAAATAAATTTATAAAAATTTTATTAGTAAATTAATTACACATTTATTTACGTCCATCCTTTTTTGTCTAAGAGAAATAAGAAACTTCATTCATGGAGGTAGTAGTTTGTACGTACATATAATTAATAATATCATTCCTTAACTAATGGGCGGAATGAAGGTAAATGTAAAGGGTGGTAATTTAATAATTAAATAAGTGACATAAAAAGAAAAATTTTAAATGAAAACCATAATTTATATCATCCCTAAGAGGAGGGGATGAGAAATGAACAGCATCATTTCATGATGGTGTAAATCCACACATACACATGATCAATGTGTTTTTTTATTAGTGGAAGATACCAAATAAATGAATAATTTATGTTAAATTAGTATAATGAAATATTTATATATATATATGATACTAAATTAATAGTATTAACAAGTTTATGGAATATTTAGAAGAGTAAAATTAAAAAGAAGCAGTAAGGTGAGACTAATATTATCCTCCAAAACATTGATTTTTTGGAATTATCCTTGAAAATAAAGGGCTTGAGACAATTTAGGCTCCAAGAAGGATACAATTCATGGTTAAGGGATATAAGATTAAAAAAATGGTATAATTTCTCTAAATAATTCAATGTATCAGTGTGTAAAGAAGGGTTCTATATGGTACCTTTTATAATAAAATGGAAGGGACTTTTTCATGGAAAAGAATGTTAAGTAAGCGGTATGATTAGAAGGGCATAAAATTTAAGTGATTTAGGAGAATTAAGTTAGGTAATACATAATGTAAATACAATAATTCAAAAAAAAACTTAACTCTAGAAGGTCTATATATCATGTATACTTATTAAAATTTGTGTCACATTATATTATTCTTTTAAATACTAATGTGTCTTAATTAACTATTGACCATGATAAATAATTTATTACTAAAAAATATAAGAGGATCTATACCCCCAAAATTAAAGGTTTTGAATAAAAATTTGGTATAAATTTAACATAAAAAGTTATACAAATAAGGTCAAACAAGATTTTAAATTAAACACACATAACCTATAAAAATTATTTTCAAATAAAAAAATATTTTTAAAATTAAATCATATGTATAAGTTAAATTTTTTATGGTTACTAATTTTTATATTAGTTATTGATTTATTAAAAAAATTAAAAGGTATGTTTTGTTAAAATTAATATAAATTATAATTTTAGAATTAAAAGGTTTAATTAAAAGAAAAAATGAAAACAATTATTAAATTCTATGAAAATGATGCCTATGTCCTAAAATAGAATATATATGTTCAAAATAATATTTTAGATTTCATAATTATACCCCTTAAATATTTATTTGGTAAATTAAAATATATTATAAATTATTTTCCAGACACATATATTGATAATTTTATAAAAGTCACTTTTTTGAAAAAACATTACCTTTCAACATTAACCTAAAAATTGATTATTTCATAAAACTAAAAACAATAAATTTGAATATAATTTTGTTTTTAAGAATTAAAATTTTAATTTTACTTTATGAAATTTAAATTCTAAAATTTCTTAACCTCTTATTTTAAAATAAAAGGTATATAATTTAGATAAAATATATTTTATTGAAAGTTTCCTTTTCAATATTAACACATATTAATTATCATCCTTCTAAAGCTAACAATTATTAATGATTTACCACAAAAAATTTAACATTTTATTTAAATAAAACACATTTAATGAAAAGAGGGAAATCAAGAGAGTACATAAACAAAAAAACATCAAATCTCATATGAGAAAGAATGGGCATGCCAAATAAAATTAAAAGAGTTGGAATAATTAACTTTATATACTTTTTATTGGATAGAAGATACCTCAGGGTCCTTATTTTCCTTGATAATCTCCGAAAATTATATGTCCATTTATTCCCATGTCCTAACGTGTTCTCCAAGCTTGTCTTCCCGTCATTGAAGCCACGTATCATAATTTTATTCTTTTTATTAATGTAAGAAACATATTCTTCATTAAAATTGACCTGTAGTGGTATTTCAATAATTATTTGATCATCCTCCTTAGAGATATTTATCCTAAAGGAATCCTCAAACATCCAATCATTATAGTCAAGGGGGGATCTCTTGAACTACTAATTTGTTAGCTACCACCTTGTCTCCACCTTACATGGTGCTAACATTTGAAAATTACATTATATATAGGATGCATTTCATATCATCCCAAGATCCAATAAAAATTTGTGAACCCATGATCATACCATAATTATCCTCTTCAGCCCTAACACTAGAATCTGATGCTTTATTAGCATGCATGATGTGATTTGTAATAACAACAACTTACCAAATAGATTCAATTGGACATTCCTCAATCCCAAATTTTTTTTACTTGATGATCTGGTAACCACTATTTTTGTTAAATTTGACTAGTCCTTAAGAGGCCTTTATTTATTTCCCTTATTTAATAGGAAATTTATAGTGATTAGGTTACCTTTATTTCCTTTTCTTGATATATACCCAACACTCATTACCTTTGAGGGTCTTTCTCATAGTCTGACATTTATTGTGAGATCGCTTCCTTCTTCCTCAATCTGTAATCCTCATGGGACCTTGATCTAACCTTCTTTATTTTTCATTTGGGAATAAATGTTCTCTATAATTTTGGAAACATATTACCCTTCTATTCCCCAATCAACGAAGTAAAATGATTTTTTAGTGGTAACGAGCATGGTGAGTCTCCCTGGGAAAGAGACCTCTGCCTCAGAGGGAGTGAATTCAAACAAGGGAGGACCAATATGGAAGAGATAGGACTTAGATCCTACCATTTTCCTACACCTCTAAATTTCACCACATTAGAAAATGAAGAATAAACCATTTTAGGATATGGTTCAACATCTCCTCAGACCTTCGTGATAAAATTGAAAACACCCAAATCATATTTCAATCTTGAAAAGAAGTATTCCACCTTTGGATTAGCGTGCACAGTAAAAAAACCATTCTATGAAGGATCACCATAGGAGGACTCTATGATATATTAGTGATCGATAGTGGGTGAAGTAAGATCAGGCCCTTTCAACCTAAGAAAAGAAATGACCCCCCTTTATTATCACAACTCATCCCCCTGGGCCCGTGTCGTGACTACCCCAAGCCTACCTTCCATAGGCCAGGGGCTGGAAACTAGCACAGAAGGCGTATTCCCTATAAATGTAAAGGAATTACCTATATAACCTATAATCACATTCAACCAATCACACAAAAAGATACTAACCCAAGTAAACTTAATAGTAAACAGTGTAAGTGCAGTAAGTAAAAGGGGCCAGAATACAAGCCCAACTGGAAAGTACGAGAAAAACTGGAAAGTACAAGACATCTGATAAGTGAAAAGTAGCTTCTGGATCATCTACCATGGATCCAACATGAAGGGTAGGTACAGCTCACAAACATCCATCTCTACAGTTCGCCTCGTCTAACGTCCACCTCCGAGCTACCTCCAATCCTCGTACCCTCATCCTCGATCAGCGTTGTCCATTGTCGGCACCAAACACAATGAAGTGCAGGCATAGCCCATGTAGGGGTGAGTATAATGATACTTAGTAGGGACCCCAAGACCCTCAAGGTCTCAAAAAATCTACTAAGGATAAACCACAAAGGAAGGAAACAACAGATAACCCTACTTAGGCATATGCCCATACATATACCTAAGTTATCAAGTATAACCATCTCAATCATGTGGAAACACAGGGTCCAACCCAAATGACCAAAGATCAACTATTCCAAAAAGGAAGGAAAACCACAAAGGCAAGTACCACACAGGTACTCCACACATAACAATACCACCAAGGTATTACCACAAAGGAAAGTAACACACATGTACAAACTCATCTCTCATCAGGTATAACTTAAGTACATCGGTAGAGATGATTAGATGTAACTACTAAATAATATTACTCGGTAAAGATGATGTCCCACATAGGATTTCGAGGAGATGACCCACAAAGGATCACTAAGAGCTGACCCACACAGGATCGCTAGGTGGTGACCCACCCAGGATCACTAGGAGTTGACCCACATAGGATCGCTAAGAGCTGAACCACAAAGGATCGCTTGGACCTAACCCACACAAGATCACTCATAGATGACCCATAGAGGATCGCTATGAGCTGACCCACACATGATCCCTAGGATCTGACCCACATAGGATCTCTAGGATCTTACCCACACAGGATAGTGAGGTGCTGACCCACATAGGATCGCTCTTCATTCTTCTCGTCACAACCAGCTATTGGGTTCCCGCACTAAGCCTGCTCATCTCCAAGAGGATATGCTTCACAAGTCACTGGTCGATACCCCATATTCCACAATTTCCTAGGAAGAAGTTTCTCTCAAAGGTTTTCCACATCATAGGGGTATCAACACAACAGACTGTGCGTTAATCGAATGCTCGGTCTGTGAGTTATTATCCTTTTAGTCCTGGGGCCCAGTTGGATTTGTGCTCGATCCAACCTGACTATACCCCATCATAAAAAAAATCTTTAGTGGGGTATACTCAAAGGGACCTTATTTTTACATGATTTCTAGCGCCACTGACGGTTCTTCAAACGGTCATCCGGTGCCAAAGTTATGGCCAAAAGAGCATAAATGGGTCGAAGTGGGTATGGGCCCAGTCTGCCCCGGTAGGACCTACCTGGCCTGGGTGGACCCGGCCTGACCCGCTGGGTCTGACTCATGCCACATTGTGGCCCAGCCCGCTGGGTCCAGCCCAACCCATGCTGGGTGGTCCGGCAGGCCGCGAGGGGTCACGGGGGACCATGGGGCGGCTCGGCCACGGAGGGTGCCGTGAGGGCGGCTCGGCTGAGGGGGTTCCGCGAGGCTACTGGGGGAGCATCTGCAGAGCAGCATAGCGGTGGGTGGTGGCTCGACCGCGGGGCAGTGGTTCAGCCACAGACGGCGGCCCGGCCACGGTGCGGCGGCTTGGCCGCAGGCGGTAAGACCGCGGATGGCGGCCCGACCTCGGCACCGCTGGCGTTTTAGCCACAGAGCGGTGGCCCGGGCACGGGGCGACGACTCTTCCGCCGACGGTGACACAACAGTGGGGTCGCGGCTCGGCCACGGGGTGGTTCGGCTGCGGATGGATGCTCGACCGCGGGTTGGCGGCTCGACCACTGGGGTTTGGCCATGGAGCGACGGGGCGGCGGCTCGGCCACAGAGTGGCACGGAGGCCGCGAGCGGCAGTGCCCTAGGGCGCCGAGGCCACGAGGCGGTGTCGTCACCTTTTTCGTGGCCGGCAGAGGTTTCGACCACCGTTCTCATGCCTTATTGGTCCCAAAAACCCACTCTGGTTGTCGTCTTCCTCCGTCGCAATGAACACCACATATCATCACAAGAATTGCAGAGTGGAAGGGCCATGTTTGTTTAGCCCTCACTCTCCGCATTAAAACGGTTGTTAGCAGATCAACATAAACATCAATCAAGAACGAGTATGGAAGATATTTAAAAACATCAATCCCCACAACCCTCATCAATCTCTATTTCCAATCCCGCAAAAGAATTATAAGGGGAGTACATGGGAAGTGATAATCATATAGAAATAAACCCCCACCTCATTCACTTGATGACGTCTATGAGGTCGCGAGGAAGAGGATGAATCATTGGGAATAGACAGACGTCAGTATCATCAGTGTTTTCCTCGATTTTCGGTTCATGCGTCGTCCTCTTGCTTGATTCCGAAGAATGTTCTTTAATGGCGTTCTTCGTTGAAGAAAGAAATCCTCCAAGAGCTCTCTCCTTTTCCAGCCCAAAGGAAAAGCGGTTCTAATATAATTTAACCTAAGATGAAATTAAGTTGGCACTCACACACAAGATAGAAAAATTCATATAGAGGTTGTTCAAGAGGATTATCCTCATTAAAGAGGGAGTTGAGAGGTTTCTCCCCCATTAAAAGGGGTCGGGTGGTCGCTACCTCTAGGAATTCAAATTGGGAGTTTATGATCAGGTGGTCCCTACCACCACAACCCACACATGGGAGGTTTCAAGAATAAAAAAATAAAATGTTAAATATTTTTATTTTTATTTTCCGATAAAAAATCCCAAAAACAATCTTTCACCCTCAACCTGATGCGGCTGAGGTGAAGGTCTCCTTAAGCGAATATTGGCGTTGTGAGTTCAACGGTGCCCTCAGATTTTAATTCCAAGAACCTGTTCAAAATTTATAAAATCTTGCTCGCACGTTTACTGAACGTACCCGAAATAATGTTCAGAAATTCATTCTGGGCACTCCGGGCCTCAGAATCACGTGCCATCAATTGCGCGGACTCATAAAATTCCTATTTAATTAAAAAAACATTTACATGGAAATTATAGGTCTTTAAATTCTCCCCACCTCACGGCTTTACGTCCTCATAAGCCAAAACTCAAACTATGGGAACAAGTGGGGGTACTGAGCATGCGTCTGAGCCTCCCACTCCCATGTGCTCTACTTGAGGTTCCCGTGCTGCCAAAAAACATGCACCAGAGGTATCGGCCATCCACGAAGGACGTGCTCCTGTCAATCCTTAATCTCCACTGGAACCTCTATAAAAGTCACCCATCATCGAAGTCCAACTCCCCATGGTCGATGATGTGAGAAGGTTCATGCACATATCTCCTCAGGTGAGATACGTGGAAGATGTCATGCACCTGGTGCAACTGTGGTGGAAGAGCTAAGTGGTAATCCACCTCGTCAACTCTGCTGAGGACTTGAAAATGTTCAATGAACCTCGGAGATAACCTGTCGCCTCATCCAAATCGCTTTAAACCTCATCGAGATGAGACCCGTAGAAAGACGTGGTCACCATCCTCGAACTCTAGAGGTCTATGTCTCCTGTTGGCATAAGACTTTTTCCTACTTTGTGCAGTCTTCATCCACTCCTGGATGATCTGAAGTTTCTCTATGGTATCTCGTACCATCTCTAGCCCCACTAGTGCGGACTCCCCTGGGTCATTCTAGCTCAAAGGTGATCTGCAATGTCGCTCATACAACGCCTCGAAACATTCCATCACAATGGTGGAGTGATAGATGTTGTTGTATGAAAACTCCACTAATGGAAAGTGATCCTCCCAGCTGTGACCAAAGTCAAGGACACAAGCACGCAGCATGTCCTCGAGGTTCTGAATGGTCTGCTCAGTCTGGCCATCTGTCTGAGGATGGAAGGCAGTGCTCAAATGAAGATGCGTCCTAAAATCCTCCCACAACCCCTTCCATAGCTGGGAAGTAAAACGCACATCACTATTGGAGACAATTGTCGAGGGTACTCCATGTAGCCGAACAATCTCCAGCACATAGAGGCGTCCCAAGCTCTTTACTGAACCCAACTCACTGATCGGTAGAAAGTGGGCCGACTTGGTGAATCGGTCGACGATCACCCAGATAGATTCATGAACCCTGGATGTACGTGGAATTCCTATCACGAATTCCATGGATATCCCATCCCACTTCTACTCTGGGACCTCTAAAGGTTGAACCAAGAATGTTGGTACCTAATGATCCACCGTCACTTGCTGACAAGTGAGGCATCGAGATATAAAATCTACTACTTATTTCTTCATTCTCGTCCACTAGTGCTATCGTCAGAGATCCTGATACATCTTCACCACTCCCGGATGTACCAATAGAAGGGATTCATGGAACTCCCTCAATAATACCTCCCAAAGCGACACTTGTACCATGGTACGTCCTCTGAAAAGGATGACATGCTTCCCACCTCAGAAAATACATCAGGTGCTTGTCCTGTGGATATCTGAGCTCGTCGTGTCTCACAGTCAGCATCCCCACACTACGCCTCCCTGACTCACTAAATAAGTGGGGGAGTGACTGTAAGAGACTGAAGAAAAGTTTCTCCATCTCTATCCACAAAGGATATCTGGAAAGCGGCCAATTGCTCTGTCGCCTCACCTAGCAGCTGTATACTAGAACTCCTGTTGAGTGCATATGCTACAACATTCCCCTTCCTTGGAGTATAGACTATCTCTAATTCATAGTCTGGGAGGAACTCAAGCCAACGCCTTTTTCTCAAGTTCATGTCCTTCTGAGATAAGATATTCCTGAGACTCTTGTGATCCGAGTAGACTGTAAAACATTCACACATTAGATAGTGCCACCACATCTTCAAGGTGAAGACCACTACTGCTAACTCCAGGTCATGGGTATTGTAGTTATTCTCATGTTGTCTCATCTGTCAAGAACCATATGCGGTCATTTCTCTATCCTACATCAATACACTTCTGAGCCCGGTCTCTAAAGAGTCACAGTAGACTACATTACCTATGCCCTCCTCTAGAAGCCTCAAGATGAGGGCACTAGTCATCCTCTGCCTCAGCTCCTGAAAACTCTGCTGGAATCTCTCTGACCACACAAATGGTATCCCCTACTTCGTCGAGGATGATAGTGGTGCTGCAACTCTGTGGAAATCTGGCACAAACCTCCAGTAGTATCCAGCCAAACCCAGGAAACTTCGTACCTCCGTCACACTCTTGCGTGGATCCCAACTAAGTATCGTCTCAATTTTAACTGGATACACTGCAACTCAAGCCTGTAATATGACATTTACCAGAAATTGAACCTCTCAGATCCAAAACTGGAACTTCAAGAGCATACCATAAAGCTGGTGCTCTTCAAGTGTGTCTAGTACTTCCTACAATTGATAGGCGTTCTCCTCCTTAGTAGTCTAGTAGATCAGTATGTCTTCTATGATGACTACTACAAAGTGATCAAGGTATTGCTGAAAGATCTTATTCATGAGTCCCATGAACACTGCTTGAGTGTTGGTTACACCGAATGGCATAACCAAGAACTCTTAATGACCATACCGACATCTGAAATTCGTCTTATGCACATCCTCGTCTAACACTCTGAGATGGTGATAGCCTGATCTGAGTTCTATCTTCGAGAACCACTGTGCTCCCTTCATCTTATCATAGAGGTAATCAATCATCGGAAGTGGGTACTTGTTCTTCATGGTCACCTGGTTTAGGCTACAATAGTCAACACAAATACTCAAGCTCCCTTCCACCTTCTTGGTGAATAAAATCGGGGCTGCCCAAGGTGAAACACTGGTCCAAATGAATCTCTTCCCCTGCAAATCCTCCAGTTGTACAGGAAGCTCATGAAGCTCCATGGGATCCATCCATTACACTGGTGTAGATATCAATGCCATCCTAGGGTACAATTCAATGTAAAATTCCACCTCTCTGTGAGGAGGTAGACCCGAAACATCATCAGGGAAGACATCTAGGTACTGGTCCACCACTACAGGATAACTCGGACTCCCCACATCAACCGCTCTGAGGGTAATGCTAGCCAACCGATGAGTAATCGGTTGTACCCTCCTCCGAGTAAGTCCATCTTGTGCTCTCAAGGTTTCCTTCTTGCTGGTGAAGGTAAACCTGGGCCCATCCATGTGGACATACCACACTTTGCACCTAATACAGTCTATCTGAGCATGGATTGTAGATAAACATTCCATACCCAAGATGGTGTCGTAACGCCTCGATGATACTACTAGGAGATCCCATCTGAAGCTCTCACCTCCTAAAGTATGCTCACACAGCTGGCCCCAGTGCGAAATTGTTGAATCTGATCCCGTAGGAGTCTCTAGTCGTAAGGATCAAGCCAAAAGGTCCATAGAAAACTCTGAGCTCTGAATGAGGTTTGTGGAAATAAAATAATGGCTGGCACCTGTGTCTATAAGTACTACAGCTAAGGTGGAGTAGACACAGATAGTACCTAAAATCTTCTATGGAGTGTCGTAATCATAGGCCTTAGCTACCTGGAGCTGAGCTCACCCCTGTCAACCTGCTCCCTTTGGTCGGGGTGGACCTCCTGGTGGTGGTGGCAGTAACATCTCGAATCATCTCTCACCGCCAACTGCACGAACAGCTCCTCTGACACATCCGCCTGCTCCCTACGGACCTCCTCGGTCGAAACTCTGTCTCTACCTGGATAGTCCTTCGACCATCTACTGATCATCTGTATGGCAGTTTGGACAGTCATGAGCCATGTGACCTTAACCGACACTTTCATAACACTTCTCGCTCTTGGTATGATGGGCTCTACCTCAGGTGCCCCGCACAACCGATCCTGAGTCATGAGGTCATCCACCTGTAGGTCTGATCCTATTGGACCTCTGCGACATCTGTCTGTTGTCAACTATAGAAGACTCCATTACGAGATGACTAGTGGTGGGTCTTGCTACTGGTGACTGCTCTGCAAGAAAACTCTCCACTAAGAGGGATCGCTCTAACACCCTCTCTTGCATCAGGATGTTGAGTGAGATCATTGAAGCCATGATCTCCCACCTGATCCCCTACTCGAAGGTCTAGGACCAAAAGAATGGGACTCGTACCATATCTGTGGAGTAACATGAGAGGTTAGTGAACCTCGTTGAGTACTGAGGTATAGTCATGATGCCCTATTGTAGATGAAAAATCTCATGTATGCGCACTGCGCGAAGAGTCGCCAGAACAAAATCTGCCCGAAACAGGCTCTTGAAGTCTGCCTAGAAAAGTGTCACATTGTCGTGAACCTGGACCATCAAGCTCCACCATCTGCCTACTACTGCCTGTAGAAGGCTGGTGGCAAGGATCACCATGATATCGGCTGGTGTCCCTACCAGTCGGAAGACTCTCACTACAGCCTCCAACCAATCATCAGTTGTCTGTGGGTTCGTCTCTCCCCTGATCATGGGTGGCCTCTACCACTGAAACTCATGAAACACACTCCGGTAGCATACACCGTCTACTACTGGGGCCAGTGGCATCGGTGGCCCAACAGGTAATGGTACCGTTGGTGCCTCTACTGGAGGAGGTCCCTACACCGATGCATCGTCACTCGGTGGGATATCAGTGCATACTACTCTCGGAACCCTAGCTAGCTGTCTGCATAGAAGCATCCTAAAAATAAACAGGTGCGCCAAGGTCAATAAGTTATACCTAGTGAGATGACTCAAAGAGATCACAAAAAAACTCTTCAAAACACACATGCAATCAGTGTTTTTGTGCACTGAGTCAGAAATCAGAAGTCAAGGTCCTGATGTATGGATACGTCGGCCACCGTACTAATATTGGATTCCCTAAAATGTTAACCACACTCACTACACTTAACACTATTGTAGTTAAAGAGAAATATTATATTTTTATGTTCTATGGTAGAACCGACTCCTCTAATACCAATTTTTCATGACCCATCCACCGGGGCCCGTGTCGTGACTACACCAAGCCCGCCTACCATAGGCCATTGGATGGAGACTAGCACCGAATGTGTATTCCATATAACTGGGAAGGAATTTCATTTATAACCTATAAGCACATGAAACCAAGTACACAACAAGATACGAACTCAAGTAAACTGAATAGTAATCAGAGTAAGTGTTGTAAGTAAAAGGGGCTAGAATACAAGCTCAACTGGAAAGTATGTGGAAAACTAGAAAGTACAAGACATCTGATAGGTGAAAAGAAGCTCTTGGATCATCCACTATGGATCCTACCTGAAGGGTAGGTACAGCTCACGAACGGTCGTCTCTGTAGTTCTCCTCGTCTAACGTCCACCATCGAGCTACCTCTAATCCTAGTACCCTCTTTCTCAGTCAGAGTTGTCCGTCGTCTGTACCAAACACAACGAAGTGTAGGCATAGCCCATGCAGGAGTGAGTATAACAATACTCAGTAGGGACCCTGAGATCCTAAAGGTATCACAAAATCCACAAAGGATAAACCAAAATGGAAGGAAACAACTGATAACCCTACTTAGGAATATGCCCATACATATACCTAAGTTATCAAGTATACCCATCTCAATCATGTGGAAACATAGGGTCCTACTCAAAATCTCAAAGCTCAACTGTTCCACAAAGGAAGGAAAACCACAAATCCAAGTACCACACAAGTACGCCACATATAAGAATACCACTGAGGTATTACCTCAAAGAAAAGTACCACATAGGTACGAACTCAACTCACATCAGTTATAACTTAAGTACAATAGTAGAGATTATTATATGTAACTACTAAATCAACTGACTCTGTAAAGAAGCTGACCCACACAGGATCACTAAAAGCTGACCCATACAGGATCTCTAGGAGCTTACCCACACAGGATCACTAGGTGCTCACCCACACAGGATGGCTAGGAGATGACTCACAAAGGATCCCTAGGAGATGACCCACACAGGATAACTAGAATCTGACCCACACAGGATCCCTCGGAGCTGCCCACACGGGATCGCTAGGTGCTGACCCCCACAGGATCTCTCTTCATTCTTCTCATCACGGCCAGCTACTGGGTTCCCGCACTAAGCATGCTCGTCTCCAGGAGGATTCGCTTCAAAATTCACTGGTCAATACTCCAACTGCCATGATGTCCCATGAAGAAGTATCTCAAAGGTTCACCACGTCATACGGGTCTCAACGCAACATACGGTGCATCAATCTTACGCCCGGTCAGTGAGTTGTTAGCCTTTTAGTCTCGGGGGCCCAGTTGGATTCATGATCGATCCAACCTGACTGTACCCCATCATAGTCAAAATCTCCAGTGGGGTATACTCAAAGGGACTGTCTCACTAGAAGACTTCCATCGCTGCTAACGGTTCTTCAAACAGACGTCTGGTGCCAAAGTTATGGCCAAAAGAGCGTAAATGGGTCAAAGTGGGTCTGGGTCCGGTCCGACCTGGTCCGACCCGGCTTGGGTCGACCCGACCCGTCCCGTTTGGTCTGTCATGGCCCGTTGGGTCTGGCCCGGCCCATACTGGGTAGTCCGGCAGGCCGCGAGGGCCGCGAGGGGCCGTGGGGCGGCTCGACCGCTGAGGGTGCCGTGAGAGAGGCTCGGCCGTGGGGGTTCCGCAAGGCCACGGGGTGGCTCGGACACGAAGCGGCTTGGCCATGGGTGGCGGCTTGGCCTTGGGTGGCGGCTCATCCATGGGGCTGCGGCTTGGCAGTGGGCGGATTGGTCATGCACAGTAGTCCTTCCACGTGGTGGTGGCTCGACCGCTGGTGGTTCGGCTGTAGACGGAGGCCCAGTCGCAGGGCTGTGGCTTGGCTGCGGGGGTTTGGTTGCAGAGTGGCAGCCCATCCGCGTGGCGGCAGCTCGACCGTGTGGGTTCGGCCAAGGACGGCGGCTCAGCCACAGGGCGGTTCGATCGTGAACGGTAGCCCGACCGCGGGGTGGCGGCTCAGCCGCGGGGGTTTGGCCGCGGAGCAGCAGCCCGGCTGTGGGGCGAAGGCTCGGATGCGGGTAAGTTCGGCTGCAGAGCGGCACAGAGGTTGTGGGAAGTAGTGTCGTGGGGTGCAGAGGCCATGGGGTGGTGCTGTTGCGCCATCACCTTCGTCGCGGCCGGCGGAGGTTCTTTCCGCCGTTCTCATGCCTTATCAGTGCCAAAAACCCACTTTGGTTGTCGTCTTCCTCCATCGCAAAGAACAACACATATCATCACAAGAATTGTAGAGAGGAAGGGCCATGTTTGTTTGGCCCACACACTCCGCATTAGAGCAGAAGCAAGCGGCTCATTGTAAACATGAATCAAGAACGAGTATGGAAGATATTTAAATACATCAATCCCCACAACGGTCCTCAATATCTATTTCAAATCCGGAAAAATAATTATAATGGGAGTACATGGGAAGTGATGATCATATAGAAAAAACACATACCTCATTCACTTGTTGACATCGATGAGGTCGTGAGGAAGAAGACGAATCATTGGGAATAGATGGACGTCGGTGTCATCTGCATTTTCCTCTATTTTCAATTTGTGCGCCATCCTCTTGCTTGATTCCGAAGAATGTTCTTCAGCGGCATTCTTCATTGAATAATGTAATCCTCCAAGAGATCTATCCTTTGCCAACCCAAAGGAAAAGTGGTGCCAATATAATTTAACTTAAGAAAAAATTAAGTTGGCACAGACACACAAGTTGGCAAAATTAATGTAGAGGAAGTTCAAGAGGTTCATCCTCATTAAAGAGGGAGTTGAGAGGTTTCTCCCCCATTAAGAGGGTTCGGGTGGTCCCTGCCTCTAGGAATTCAAATTGGGGGTTTATTGTAGGGTGGTCCCTACCACCATAACCCACACATGGGAGGTTTCAAGAATAAAGAAAATAAAATGTAAAATAATTTTATTTTTATTTTCCCACAAAAATCCCAAAAACTATCATTCACCCTCGACCTACTACGGTCAAGGTGTGGATCTCCTTAAGCGAATACCGGTGTTGTGAGTCCTTCGGTGCCCTCATATTTCAATTACAAGCACCAGTTCAAATGTTGGAAAATCACGCTCTCATGTTTAATGAACGTACCCGAAATAATGTTCAGAAATTCATTTCGAGAACTCAGCGCCTCGGAATCACATTCCGTTAATTTTTGTAGACTCGTAAAATTACCATTTAATTCAAAAAAAATTACATGGAAATTCTCGGTATTTACATTGAGATTCATTACTTCCACGCCTATATGGTGTGTAAAGAGAATGTGAATTATCCCAAGAATAACCCTTGGGAGTATTTTTTTGGCCAAGGGAACTATTAGGGAACATTCTCCATGAAACATAATAATTAATGTTATGTACCTGACCAAATCATTATTGGATTTCTACCCATGGATTCATTTTTTCCAAAACTACATCAACATTCGAGTGTCCAAAAAGGAATTAAATTACTAAGAAAACCACAGAATCACTACAATACGAAAACTTATAGAGGTTCTACAATACATAAACTTATATCTATAGCTTCCACTAATGTTATCTTACCCTAGTCCCCTTATAATAAAAAATATTCAACACTAATTTTTTTTAACTATATCCTTGAAACAAATATCATCCTCAACTTATAAACAGTTTATATCATATAAAGATCTCAAATTATCCTCAAATGATAACATCATAAACTTTCAAGTTATATAAACACTTCATTGATACCAAATGGTTGTTCCCCGAGACTCAGGATCCCAAATACAGTGTCAAAAACACATAACTTATAATATTATCTTCAATACACAAATAGGACTACAATATTTTTCCCACAATTACAATCTAATGGACTTTTAGTTTTGAGTTTAAAATAATTATAACACATCGTTAACTAATAAATCTCAAGTCTTCTCATAAAATGGGGATTTTTCCATTATATAAGAATCTAATAAATACATAATGAATCAAAAATTATCCTAGAAATTTTCCACGAAATATACTCTTTCAGGATTATCATATTTAAATTTTTATCCAAAACCATAGATAAGGGAATCATAAGAAGGGGTGATATCAAATGCTCGGTATGGGTAAATGTAACATGTTAATAAATTAAAATAGTATTTATATTTTAATTAAGTGTTTATTTAATATTTTTTATATAATATATAACCAAAAAATAAAAGTTTTAAATTAAAAATGTTATGAAAATATAGTATTGTGTATAATCAAAATAAGTTTTGTTTCAAATTATAAAAATATTACTTTATTTTTCAAAAAATGTTATATTTATATCTTAATGTAGGTAAATTAATATATTCTTTAAATTAATTTCTTTTCATGAAATAAACCAACTATATGATTATTTAGAAGAATGTCTTAATAATTTAATATTTTTAATATATTATTTTTTTTCATGAAAAAGTATTTTTATATAAGGCAAATTTTTTAAAACAATTTTTTATATTATAGTTATAACATGGATGATGAGTTAAAAAATGTATTTAATACTATGTTGAAACAAAATATTAAATTCTTTACTTTCTAAATAATAATGGTAGAACTGATATTATTAATTGTAATATATATTGAACTAAACATTAATTTGAAATAAAATTAATGTAAATGTTTTGTGAATTAATATTGTTAGAATTAAAAATTATGAATACATCATATTTAAAAATAATTATTTTAAATTTTAAAATATTATTATTCCTTTGTTAAAAAAAATTAAGCCACCACCTAAGATATAACAAAGTGACAGCTCAACTAAAGGAGGACCCACATGGACTCAACCCCATATGGGATGCATCAACCAAATCTAGCCCATAAGTTCATAGGTTGAACAGTGGTGTTTTAGTGAAGGGGATCTCCCTCAATGCATTAAGGGATTCCCATGTATGTTTGTGTCTATGCATAGTGTGGGAAAGAAGCCCATTAGGCCTATTTATAAGCACCATTGTTTGATTTCTGAGCAGTTTATAGAAACCATTGTGATATTCCCTTTGACCTCTTATTCACTATGTGTGGTATATGTATATTTCCATTTTATTTATGATCATCATTCGTTAAATATCCATATTTCATGTATCATGGATATGATTATATTCTTAGACATATAAATTTATTTGATATAGTGATGTTATTTAATTTAATCTACGTGTGTATATCTATTTTTACTTGAAATGACTGGTGGGGCCCGATTATAGATAGCCCCTCGATGCATCGACAGGTCTCATGAAACAAAACAATTGGTGACAAACCCTACATGTTAGTTTCCAAGAAGAATTAGAAGGTTATTTATCCATAGATGTAAACCATATTTACAATATAATGGTTAATGTACCAAATAAATTATTTCCAATAAATAATAATTTTCTTTATTTAGTATTCAGTTAATACTTTCTATGATATTTTCACTAAGAGAAAATCTATGGATGAATTTTCATTCGTAGTATATTGATGGAATGTATTCTTCAGATTATTTACCTTTCCATAATTTCCATGAATTATTAACTTTTATTTAGTTCTTATTGTTTTACATAACCCTTATTGATAATTTGATATCATGCTTTTATTTAGTTTTCCTTCCCTGAGTTATGAAGATGAAATATTTGAATAAGTGACAAGAAGCGGTTTATTTTTTTGTTATGTTCTATGTTTAATTATCGATCTAATAATGGCACCATGTATGTATCTAATTATTTATTTCTATGAAATAGATTGATCGTTGGTGATGTGATCTCTCGTATCTATTACATTGTAAGAAAATGACCACTAACACTAGGTTTTTGGGTTCGGGGTTGTTAAAAATGTAGTGGAAAGTATTTTCACATAAAAACATGTAACATAGATTCCTACCATAGAAAATGACTCATGCCGAAAAGATTAAACAAATTATTTAAAATTTGTTTTTACAAAAATTCAATATAGTTGAAAATAACATTAAAAAATCTCTATGAAAAATTTTTAAAACATTTATAACATTACTTTAAAAGAAATCCTTTTTTTGAATGAAATTATCCATATATAAATTGATAAAACTAAATTTAAAAAATAAACTTGAAGGTTTTTTATGATGAAACATATTTGGGTTATAGATAACAACTTTGATTGGTAAAACATGGAAATGGAAGAAAAATACCATTTAGAACGTATATGAGTGATTCATATCGAAATCATGCTTTTATTTGAGTAATTATTTCATAAAATTGGGGACATTAAATTAGATATGTAATATCCTTGTATAAAAATTAAATAATTCATTTTAAAATAAATTGGTAGAAAAAGAAACTTGGAAGATCAAAATAAATAATAGATTTCATGACTCAAAGGAAAAATTCCATGAGTCTAGAAAATATTGAAGGCTAGTGTAACATTTTAATTATACCCCTTTATAGAGAATAATACTGAAAATAAACCTCAATTATCATCAAACAAATTTCATGATAACATAATAAAAAGGAATCATATACAACATATAAATTTATATTGGCTCATAAAGTAAAATGTGACTCAAATAATGGATTTTGAGATAAAAATCTATTACCTTATTCACCCATAGAGTTGATCACACTATAATATCATATAAATAAACCATAATTTTCTTAATAATATATTTCATAACCTTATTTTTATCTATTACCCTTTTATATAATTCATTTAAAATTATTTACTATGAATATAGAGGTTCAATATATCTTATTTTTAATATTAAGTGTCAACACTTTTAATTTTCTCGCTTGTGTTTTTCAATGTTAATGTTTAGCCTTAATAATTTATACCAAGTTAATAATTCACAGATTTCCTAAGGTTCAATAATATATATCTCACAATTATTTATAATTATTCACTCTCATTACATGTGAGTTTCAATTATGACTCTTCAAGAAGATATCAAATACAAACTTGTTATGACAATTTTTAATTAATGGATATGATATATTATTAACTTGTTTAGATATTAAAATTATCATAACATAACATTTAAAAATAAATAATACCATATTATTAATTTTTTTAATATTATCTGATATTCCTTAATGATTCACTATATAAACATTACAACATCACTCAGGTAGGCCATAAACTGACCAAAACAAAAAAGTGTCATAATGAATGAATGAGTAAGAAAGTTCTATTACATAATGTTAATATAAAATTTACATAATATTATTAATTTAATATTTAATATATATATATATTAAATAATTTAAACCCCTAATGATTGGTGGTGATGAGAAATTAAATTCATCATTTGTGGAAGTGGTAGTTTGTACGTAATCACGATTAATAGCCCCATTTCTCAATGAATAGACAGAGTTAATGTATATGAAAAAAAAATTATTTTATGAATTATAATAATGTTATAAACATAATATTAGTTCTATCCAGGTTAGGTGGTTAAGATAAATAAACCACATCATAAATGGAGGTGGTTTTCCACACATACATAGGATTAATGATCTAATTCCCTAATGAATGGAAAGAGTGAAGGTGCATATAAAAGGTGATCATTTAAGAAATTTAAAAGTGATTTAAAATAATAATAACTCATGAAATACATCATTTCTTCCATAGATAGTTGGAAATGATGAAAAATGAACTGCATCTTGCTGTGAAGTATGTAGTCTGCACATATGAACGATCAATGATTTAGTTTTAATTAGTGCATGCTACATAATGAAAAAATAATTAATGTTACGTTAATAGAATGAAATTTATGTATATATATTAAAATCAATTCATTAAATTCCAAAAAATTAGGGATGAATAGAAAGAGAAAATTAATAAAAATTTCTAAGAGGAGAGTAATATTCACATTCACCTCCTCAATTCAATTTTTTTTATTTTGGAAATCCACTTTTTGGTCAAGTGGGAACCTTCAAAATATTTATCATGTTAATTAATTATTTACAAAATATATATAAGAGGAACCTTCCCCTAGAAATTAATTTTTTTAAATATAAATTTCTCATCCATTTAAAAAAATTGTCTTCAAAATATGAGAAAATATGAATATAAATTAAACAAACATAACACATAAAAACTATTTTAAGAAAAAATTATTGTTTTTAAAATTTAAACATATGTATAAAATAAATTTGTTATGGTAAATAATTTTGATGACAGTAATTGATTTATTATAGTAAAATAAAAGTTATATGGATTTATTATCAAGAGAAAAATGAATTCCACTTGAAAATGTTTAATGAAAAGAAATAAAGGAAAATAATTTTTAAATTCTAATAAAATGCTCGTTGAGTACACAAAGAGAATTTTGAAATTAAAAATAGTATTTTTTATATTAAATAATTATACACTTCAAATATATATCTGAAAAAATAAATGACTTTATAAAATCTTAGACCTTTTACACATATTGAAAATGTTAGAAAACAAACTATTTTGGAAAAAACTATACTTTCACTGTTCACTTAGAAATCGATTATTTTAGAAAAATCTAAAAACTACATCCTAAGATAATTTAGTTATGAGAAGATAAAAAATAAATTTTATTTTATCAATTTTAAATTATAATATTTATAAACTTATCTTTTTAAATGGAAAAAATCATAATAGAAATAAAAGACTTTTATTTTAAATAAACATTTCAAATTTAACACGTATTTATTTTTTACCATCTAAAGGTAACAAATATTAATGATTTACCATATTAGTTTTCATTATATTTTTATTAATCATGTATTTCTAATATGATGTGGTATTTTTATATTGGTTGTTCCATGTGACAGAAGTTAGAACATAGTATATATCTTAAAGAATCAAAAATCACGATTCATTACCAGATGAATCGTCCACCTGATCCATACGGACTGCCACAGTCGAACCTCTGCCTCTACCTGGGTGGTCCCTCAACCGTCTTCTGCTCCTCTGCATGGCGGGTCGGGCAGTCACGAGCCATGTGGCCCTACCCGCCGCATGCATAGCACTGTCTGCCTCTCATATGACTGGCTCTGATGCGTGTGCCCCACACATCTGATCCAGTATCCTGAGGTCGCCCACCTACTAATATGTTCTGGTTGGACCCCTATGACATCCGTTGACTGCTATCTGCAGAAGACTCCGCTACGTGCCGCCCTGCGGTAGGTCTCGCTGCTGGTGTAGGCTCAGCAAGAAAGCTCTCTAAAAGAAGGGCTCGCTCCAGTACTCCTGCCTATGTCCGAATACTGAGGGAGATCATTGAAGCCCTGATATCATGCCTCAGTCCCTGCTCGAAGGTCCAAGCCTGAAGAATGGGTCTCCTACCATGTCCGTGGAGTAGCACGAGAGATCGGTAAACCTCGATGAATACTAGGCTACAGTCATGCTACCCTGCCGCAACCGTAGCAACTCCTGAATGTGCACCGCACGGAGGGTGGATGGAACAAACTCTGAGCGGAAGAGGCTCTCGATGTCTGTCCATAGAATTGATTCCTTGTCATGCAATTGGAGAATCAGGCTCCACCATCTACCTACTGCCACGCACAGGAGACTCGCTGCAAGGATCACCATGAGGTTAGCTGGTGTCCCGACTAATCTGAAGACTCGAACAACAGCCTCCAGCCAATCCTCTGATACCTGAGGGCCCGTCTCCCCATGGAACCTAGGCGGTCTCTGACGCTGAGACTCGTGCAGTACACTAAGGCGACGCGCACTCTCAGCTGCTAGGGCTGGTGCCATCGGTGGCTCAGCGGGTATAGGTACCGCAGGTGCCTCCGCTGTAATGGGGCCCTGCACCGAGGCCTCGTCGCTCGGTGGGCTGCCATCTCGTAGAAAGCTCGGAACCCTAGCTAGCTGCCATCATGGGGCCATCCTGAAAAGAAATAGGTGCACCGCAGTCAATACAGTATACCTAGTGAGCTAAAAAAAGTAATCACAAATAAAACTTTGAGACACACAGGCAATCAATGTTTTCGTGCATTGAGTCGGAAATTAGAATTCAGGGTCCTGGTGTATGGATATGTCAGCCGCCGCACCAACACTGGACTCTCTGGACTGATAACCACACCCAATACCCTTAACATTATTGCTTCACATAGAAGAAAGATCAGAGTCCTGAGTTCTGCGGTAGAACAGAACTCCTCTGATACAAATTTGTCATGACCCGTCCTCGGGGCCCGTGCCATAACTACCCCATGCCCGCCTTCCATAGGCCATGGGCTGGCGACTAGCACCAAAGGCGTAAATCCCGATAAAAGGGAAGGCATCACATTTAAAAAGAAAACCACAAACTGATGTAAACACCAAGTAAACTAAATACACAAGTAAGTGCTGGAAAGTAAATGGGTCAGTATACAAACCCAACTGAAAGTGCAGTACAACTGAAAAGAAAGTACAACAACTGAAAAGTAAAGCAGCGACCACCAAGTCGTCCTCCATAACTCACACCTGAAGGGTGAGTACAGACGGTCTCGTCGGCTCCTCGGGTCTGGTTGTTCTCTTCATGTACGTCCCACCAAATAGACCACCTACGGGTACCGTCCCGCTCCTCAAGTCTCAATCACGATCAGCGATGTCCGTCATCTGCCACCAACACAACGTAGTGCGGGCGTAGCCCGTGCAGGGGTGAGTATACGATACTCAGTAGGTTCCCCGAGACTCCCGAAGGTCTCCCAAAATCCACAAAGGATAAACCACAAAGGAAAGATACGAATACAAGTATCAACCAACTCTACTTAGGTATATGTCCATACATATACCTAAGTCATCAATTCCAGTTTTGCTCCAACTCAAGAGCTCAAGTACAACCCAGTCCACATAAGAAAGTATAACTCAATCAACACAGGAAAGTACGTCCCAATCCACATAGGAAAGAAAGAAAATCATATCGAAGATAAAGATTGAATGTCAAGACTCAGCTCACACAGGTATATTATTCCCAAAGAGGGGTGGAAATGATTGATGTAGCCTCCGAATCATCTCCTCTGCCAAACCGACGTAGGATCCAAGTACAGATGTCGTCGCTGTCGAACCCACATAGGATCCAAGTAAAGTAACCATTGCTGTCGAACCCACGTAGGATCCAAGTACAGCCGTCATCGCTGCCGAACCCATAGAAGATCCAAGTACAGCCGTCCTCGCTGCCGAACCCACGTAGGATCCAAGTACAGTCGTCATCATCGTCGTAGTCGCAGCCGGCTCTAGGGTTCCCGCACACAGCACGCTCGATTTCGGGAGGGTCCGTTCCACAAGACAAGGGGTCGATACATAAACTGTCACAAATTCCATATTTGATGTATCACAAAGTTCCGTCTCGTCAATAGGAACTCAACGCAACAGACGATACGTCAATCAGATGCCCGGTCTGAGAGATATTGGCTTTTCCGTCCTAGGGGCCCGGTTGGTTTTTAAGATAAAACCAACCCGACCATACTCTAGATACTTCCAAACCTTGATCAGAGTAAGCCAAAAGAACTTTCTCACTAATAGGAATCCCACAAAGTCGACGGCAAGTCAATCGGACGTTCGGACCTCAAGTTATAAGCATTTCCGCTCCGAGGGCCCGGTTGGTTTCGTCTTAGAACTAACCCGGCCAAACCCAAAGTTCTCTAAATCCTTAAATGTAATATACCGAAACGACCATCTCGATCCAAGGATCCCAACGCAACTGACGGTGCGTCAATCGGAGGTCTGTAGCCCTTATTATGGGCATTTAAATAGATCTCTCCGAAAATAGGGGGTTTGGGCCCGGTCCGACCCGGCCCAATACCCCCTGGGTCGGCCCAAACCAGGTTGACCCGACCGGGGTCCGGGGATGGCCCGTTTGGGCACGGACTGGCTTGCGGCCCGGCTTGAAAGCCGGCTGCGGGGTGCAAGGTGCGGGGGCGCGGCCCCCCCTTTGTTTTGAAACGGCGGCCCCCATCTGGTGGGGTCCGCCCTAGGCGGCTAGCTAGGAGTTTCAACCCCCCGGTATTTATGAAAATGGCCGGCTATATTGGACGGCTGGTGTGGCTGCCATGGGGCCCGCCGGTCCCACCTCCTGGTGTGCTGGCGACAGGCCGAGCCTGGCATCCTCCTCTGAAACCGCCGCAGCGCGACGGCGCCGCACCCCTCCGCCGCGGCCTGCTCCTGGTCGCGGCCTCCTTTGCCCTCACCGGCGCGGCGCGATGGCGCTGCGATCCACCGTCGTGGCCCGCTCCGGCAGCGGTCTTCATCGTTCCCGCGCGGTGCAATGGCATCGCGCCGTCTTCGCCTCAAACGCCATTGTTAATATACAAGAGACGGGGAGGAGAATCGGTCGTGTTTGTGAGGTCCGATTTCCTCCCGTTACATTGGTAACAATTGAAAAAGTTAAACGAGATACGTCAACATTAAATCAAAGCCAATATTAATTCACCAATAATGAATTTAACCCCTACCTCAACAACGATGACGAAAGTCGGCGTTGCGGTTGACGGCGTCACGCGGTAAAGTTTCGATGACGGCGTAGGCATGCGTCAATGGATGGAACGACGTTGCACACTAGTTGTGGAGAGATGAAAGAATGACACGTCGTCTCTCCTTGTAGTGATGGCATTCTTCATCGAAGGGCATTGTTCTTCGCGGGAGGATGAATCTCTTCAAAAAGAATAACTCAAGATCTCTCTCCCCTTTTCTTCCCACAAAAAAAGCCAACCAAAATAAAATAAGGCTTTGCCTTATTTTATTTACTCATGCCAACATTTCAAAACTTCAAAAAAATTCAAATCACCTAAATCAATTAATTAAAGGGGTTAAATTAATTGAATAATAGTGTGTTGGCACTCAATTAATGTGAGAAGAGGAGAAGTCAACTTTATGAGGGGTTAAAGGAGTTAAAGGAATTTGAAGGGGTGGGGCTAGTGTGGGCCCCACCTCACAAATATCCTAACAAGAGGAGTTAGGATCAAGTGGGTCCCACCCCAACTCCTATACTTAGGATAAAACCACTTAGAATAGAGAAATAAATTTGTAACACAATTTTATTTCACTTTACACTTAATCCACTTTTTTTAACAACTCCTCCCGAGCAAACGAAACTCCAGTAAAGGTCTTCTTAAGAAATTACCGGCGATGTGGTTTCATCGGTGCCCTCGAATTTCGATTCCGATCACCAATTCAAAAGTTAAAAAAACCCGCTCGTTCATTCACTGAACGTAGCCGAGCTAAACTTTGGAAATTGATTCTGGTCACACTGGGCCTCGGAATCAGGCGCTGTCAGAAACTGCGTACTCGTAAAATCCCAAAACATTTAAGAAAAAAAATTCCTTGAAATTTACGGGTATTTACATTTCCACATATCATGGTTGGTGCACGATCGTGCGGCCTAACCCTACACAGTTACTTTTTCCCCATGTACTCGTGCATGGCTTTTTCACAGTTTGACAAAACTGTGCAACTGATTTATTTTAGGCAGAAACGTCTAGCACGGTTTGAAAACATATGCGGACAAAGCATGCACATGCTAATTTTTTGGGTAATTTTTCAATTTTCTCCTCAATGATCTAATTTAGTCACTCCTTCCTCCCTAATCAAAGTTTATGTGAGATTGACCTATTTCTCTCTCATTTTAGATATTTTTGAAGATCTATGCTAGGGATCAAGATATCTCCATCATCCGACATCTGATCGATCTTCCTTTCATCACGTTGGATGCACAACGGTATGTAATCGACTCCTATTTATCTATTCTTCTTCTCTTTTTCTCTTAACCTAGATATCTCCATGTGAGAATTTTTCACCTTTTTTTAGATCCACTCTGATCTAAGGAAAATCATGGGCCGGTACTAGAGAAGAAATATTGTACCTCCCAAAGGTTGGTGTTCTACAACTTATCCCTGAAGTTCATTGATTTAGGAATGTTCATGTGGGGCCTGCCGATTTAATCAGGAGCTATTTATTAAATTTAAATTCCATGATTATACTTGTAACACCCCGAGATTATCTTTCTCTATATGCAACACCATATTAGCTTGCAGTATACGCAATACTATTCTTGGATTGTGTTACACACAACTTCAAGTTCGTTTTATAGTAGTTATTCTACGCAACATTGAGTGTATATATATATATATGTATATATATATATAATGTATAAATGAAATATGGTTCAATTCTGTTATACGCAATAACAAAAGAGTCTTTCACTACATTCAACCCTAACTTGGCTTGCATTACATGCAATCCCGACCTTTCTCGATAGCGTGTGTCGTATGCAATATCAGGTTTCATTAAACAACGATATATTGTTATAATATTATTATGGACTAACCGTTATGAATAGTATTAACTAAATTTTGAAAATTATAACATTATTATTCATCTTAAATATTTTCTAGAACATGGTATTAGAACATAATAAATTTTTCGGGTAGAATAAGTATTTTTTTCAAAAAATGCAGTTTTGCCGCCTTTTGATGGCGCACCCACTTTAAATCTAGTTTTTTACATGTTTATAAGTTCAGTTTGATAAAATAAAATTCTTACTTGGAATCATGATATAAAAATTTAATTTGGATAAAATTTTCATATTATTTTGATAACTTTCATATTTTAATGAATAGTAAAAACACGCTATATTTTAATTAAAAACAACTTTTTTCATCACAATAATTTATATGGTTAGATTATCTTTTTAATTTGTTTTAAAGTGTAATTATAATATATTTTTACCATTTAATCCAATTTTGGTCATTGGAATTAATTTCGCTTTTAAATTGGACATAAACAAGTGTCGATCTTTTGATAGTTATTGTTTCTTAAAAACACGCTATTTGTTTTGATAACGGGAATTACTTTTAAAATTAATTAATGAAACTTATATGTTTTTAATTTCAAAAAATAGACATCATTTTTGAATTCGGAATATCTAATATAGCTTAGGCTGAATATTTGGTATTTTTCTAAAAAACATCAATTTTTGATGAATAGTGAAACCACTTAGTGGTAGTTAAAAAAACCGACTCTTTCATTTAAATGAAAATTTTCCACTTCTGTGAATTGAATTTCAAAAATACTACATACATGGTTGTTATCAAGAAGTAAAATTTGGTTCAATAAGATGAAAGTAATTTTTTATAAATAGTAACTTTTGACTTTTATTTACTGCGATTAAAGGTAAATAGGGTAATTCAAGGTTAAAATAATTTTATAATAATTTAAAATTACCTTAACACTAGTTATAACCTTATTTAATGAGTAGTGGCCGACCGTGGGCATCCTTGGGTCGATTTTGGGACCCCATTGAGCCAATTGGTAGTGATAATGACAATTTGGATTAATTAATTTAATGTAAAGACAAAATTGACATTAACAAAAATCTTTTAGTAATTAATGTTTATAAGTAGTTATATAAATTATCTTTTATACTATAAATATTCATTTGAAATATAAAAATATTTCCTACATGTTAGTTTTTTTATATTTTTTAGACATAAAATTAAATAAATTATTTATGATACAATAATGATGCAGTATTTACCTCATTAACAAATGATTTAAATAAATAAGATTATAATGATTAAAATATTATCCAAAACATGTCCAATTCTGATTGGATGATTTTATTTCGACCATGAGTCATCTTATCTTCATCTTTAATGATTTTGGGACCTATTGAAACCGAAGAGAAGTTTATAATAAAATAATATTTTCACACTTTCCAAAAGTGTCCCTCTCCTCCCTTATAAAAGGGCACCTCATCCCTCTTCTCGTTACACAATTTTGAGCATTCAAGCTCGGCCATCCCCTACCCATTTCCCTTCTCAACTTCCCTAGAAACATTATAGAGGTTCTCTTCTATTCAAAAGACCAACTCTAGTGCCTTAATAGGAGGTTAAGAAGAGGCGCGTCAAAGAAGAGGTAATATCCTTTACTGATTCTTTCCAATTTATTTCTTCTTCTACTTCTTCTTATTTATTTGTTTCATTATAATTTAATAACATAAGTATCACTCATATAATGATATTTTATTATAAATATGAAATAACCCTATTTTATCTTCTATCTATCCTACGGAAAACGAAATCATCACGCGTGCGTACGTACGGAATACCGTCTCCACGCCGTGGTGTAATCTGTTTTCCACCACAAACATACTTGGATGGGTATAATGGTGTAAATAAATAACTATATATGATTATTGTAAAGTGATATTGATTCTGTAATATTATACATACACTTCAATACAATTCCACGATCATGGAAATGATATCATCGCTCGTGCGTACGGACGGACTACCTTCTCCACGAATGCGATGAGATTCATTTTCTATAATTAAACATTCAAGTATGATTTTAAAGTATATATAATAAATAATCATGAAATATATTACATAATAATGATACTTGATTTATTTACATATATGTTTCATTTACTTAATTTCATTTAATTCAATAAAGAAACGAAGACAGCGTTCATGCATACGTACGACCTACCATCTCCATGAACGGTGTATTTCATTACATTTATTGATATATCATATATATTTATATGCTGAATATATATTATATATAAATCATGTTTTACCTTCTGTAATTAATTAAATCAATATATTAGTAATAATATCAAGAACAACATGTCGAAACACGTACGATAAATGAAACGATTTTACCCAAAACAGTTGTTTTACATGGAATTTATAAAATAATGGTTAATATAAAGTCATAAGTGAACCATATATTATATCATTACAATGGATATGATTCTATAATAAGTCAATGTCATTATTTAAATCATTATATAGGAGGTTCAGATACATACGAAGTATATCGGACATAAGGTAAGGGATAACTTTTCCAATCTCGTTTTTATCCGAGATTGTTTATTCGTAAGTATTTACTGGGGTTATATTTATCATTCATGTCCCTGTTTTATAAAAATGGTTTCATTTATTTTTAAAATTCTTTTTACCCATTTTTTACTTCTACCACATGTTATGGAAGGAATATTTCTTTTGTTTACCTTACAAGGAATTTTTGTTGACTTTTCCGATAGAAGTACGAGGAGAATGCTTTTTTTAACTTATACGGCATGAACGGATTTTTTCTATTTCATAACGCCTTATTTTCAAGAATCATACTCTACAAGATTTCATTATTATTTTAAACAAAATACTTTTCATTTAAAATTTAATTGCATTTTGTGAAAATAAAATGATTTTGAAGAAGAAAGGATATTTTCCTCAAGAATTCATTTCAAGTGTTTTGTCAAAACTATTTTCCATCTAAGATGACATTATTTAGTATGATTATGTTTCAAGTATAATGTCTCTATGATTTACATGGTTTCATTTTTCTTATGATGAAATGATATCCATTTGTTTTATATGGATTATGTTATGATGAGATGATGTTTATGAAACCCATTTTATTCATTGGGTTATGATGAATGATTTATGTTTATGTTGTGGCACACGTAAGAATGATTTCATTATGAGATGAGTGGGACCTATATCTCCCTCCAATAAATTGGGTAAAGATTTATATCTCATGAGATAGACATGGCTAGAATGGTAAGTAAATCCGGTTCAGTAATACAGGGCCGCAACGACAAGTAAACCCGGTTCAGTAAGGGACTTTGTCCATTAAGAGGGTCTTGGAAGCAATGCCTTGGCTATTATGGAAATCATATCATGTGATTAATGTTTTTCCACAATTACAAGTTTTATTCCCATTCTATTCTATCATTATTAATTTTGTTTTATGATCTATGCCTTATGTGCTGCAATGTTTTATGTCACTTCTCAAGATTTTGATATTTAGATTTTATGCTCATGTTTTTACATTCAAATGTCTATGGATTGTTTTGTGTTCTATATGTTTACGCTTACTAAGCATTTGAGCTCACCCTTTTTATGTTTTCTTTTCCCCAGGATATAAATAAAGATTTTAGGTAAGAAAAGAAAATGGGAAGATCTTTATGTGAGATGTTAACGATCTTTCACCATGATTAGAAGATTATGTTCCGAGTTTCCAAAGACACTAAACTATTATGGTCCTTTTGTGTTGGTTTTTGTTATGTATTAAGTATTCCACAAAAGTAATGTAATGTACATGTACGCGAAGATATGGGTCTCTAAAATACTTGTTATAATATTTTGGTTATGATATTTCCAAATATGTGATTAGTTGTTAACGGATATATCCACAACTCAATCATCCTCATGTTGAAGTTTATGCCATTTAGGGTTTTTAGTGTTTCGGTATTTTTTATCCACTGTTTGGGTGTGCCTTTACTTGACCTTTCTAAAGGTGAGCCTTTCATTAATAAATGAATTTTCATTAATGATAATTTCATAATGTCATGTAACATGTATGCTCACCACTTGACCTACAAAAGGTAAGTTCTTTAAAATGTTTACTAAATGTAAAATGTGAAATGGAAAGTATACTAAGTATTAGAGTGAAACTCTCTAATTAAATATTCCTAAATGTTTAATTAAGACTTGATTGAATGGTTTCAAGGCTACTTTTCCTATACACGCTAATTGAAGAAAAGGCTTGAACCAATAAATAATTGTTCATAAATCAACTTGACCTATCTACACTAATGGAATGCAAGACTTGAACCAAATGAATTACTATATGATTACAATATAAAATAGGACTGGACTGACACAAGTTCACCATGGATTTTGATAGGATAATATCTTGGGTCTTGGGAACCCCATTCTAATTCAAGGATGCTGATTTCATAGGATGATACGCACCTAGACTATGATTATTGTATATTCCATGGATTCTTAGTATACTACAATAGGGTCCTTTTCATTATTATATGATACCACAGATAGACTCCTTATATCCATCATTGACTAGTAGGTTCTATGGTTAAATCCCATCAGGACATGTCCTTTCTTAGGACCATTTTACCTTGGTCGGTCACCTTGAACTCAGTAGGCACCTTATTGTGGAATTCTTTGGATTGCACTCTTATCCCTTAAAGAGACTCAGATACAACTGGGTTAGCATTCTTTGATGTTTACATTACCTTGGTTATAACCCTGGAACTCCCTCACTAGATATCTTTTTCATATTTCATTGTTACATCTTGGGACCTTCACTACTTATACTGTCACAAGGTGATGGCAGTACTAGATATGCCTCACATGACCTATTAACATTTTATGGTGATTACTTAATTAATTAATTGGTTACATGTTCAGACACCATCTAAGGGATGAGGTAGGTATTTGGTTATTTAGTTATATTATACTGCTTTCCTTAAATAAATATGTATGCTTAAACACTTCTATATTGAATTAGATGGTCTAGATGTTTTTGAAATCATTGGTGGTGGCCCACTGAGATTTATCTCACACCCTCTATGGGTGCAGTTGGTACCTGGAGTATATTACATGGTTGTTGCTATTGACATATGGAAGCAGACAACTTCTACAACTTTATTGTGTGCTAATAGGATAGAGCTTGATAGCAGATGATCGAGTTGGATCTCGGGATTCTTGCAGTAGCCTTTGTTTTCTTTTACTTTGTGGAACATGTTGTTCCTATTATCTTGAATCCATGTTTTCCAGTTTTCTAGTTACATTTCATTGCATCATCATTGTTTCAATTCATACAGTTACTGTTATTCTTGGTTATTATTATTGATTCAACTATTTACTATTCATTATATTCCTTCTGTTGTGCTATAATCTTCTAATGAGGGAATAATCTTCCCATGGGCACATTCTATGCCCTCTCTGCTAGTCGGAAACCTCTGACATTTGGGAAGATGCACTTGAGGCCATGTGGACCATTGGGCTTGGGGCCCCTGTTAAGTGGTATCTAGGTCTGGGTTTTCAAAGTGATTCCACCATCATGATTTCATAAACAATCCTATGATTGTTCATAGAAACATTATTGTTTCATGTTACGTATTTGTCTCTATTTAATCATTCTTATCAATGTATAAATTTTATAGATATGGATATAATTTATACCTTTAAAATTAAAGGTATTTTTGAGTTCATCTCATCCTTTTGATTTCATCAGTTATATCTACTTTGAGTTCATAACCTAGAAATGACACTATGTTGAGAGGCATGTTGAATGGCCCTCAATAAAAAAATATGAACCTAAATTATTTTAGTGATACAGAAACTAAGGTTTTCTCAAAATATGAGAGTGTTTTGAAATTTTATTCTTTTTTTAATGAGTTTGGTATGTGAATTCAATAATTTCTTTGTATTATATTAAATTAAAGTTTAATTGAAGTGAAATAAATTTTGATATCCCTTCACCTCTAGTTTTGTAGTTATTTAGTTCATTTACCCTTCGTTTTTCTCTCTAACCATGTAAAACCTCACTTGATTACCCATTCCTAAACTATTCATCTTCATTAGAAAAATGTAATAATAATTATAATCACTAATATCATCATGCCTAGTGATTGGAAATCTCCAGTCACTCTTAGATAAATCTCTTACTCATGATCAAAAGTAGTGTTCCGTCGCTAGAGAAATTTTTGTTCCATCACTAGCGAAATTACATCAAATTGAAATGTAAATATTGTAATAAAATATTAATACCACAACTATCAATCCAAAAATTGTGGAAGCGGCCCAATACTTATTAAATAATTGTACTTTAAATAGAGAAACTAAAGTGAATCAAATGTAGTGGATTAAGACCCATGTGATTCATATAGAATCTCCCCTTTATCATATATTAAATCTTTGAGAGTTTTCATGAATTCTGATTCCCTAATTCCCTCCTCATTGAATTTTCAATATGTGAACCTATACGGTTGATATTCCTCTAATTTATTATCATTTGACTTTTCTTATTAAAATATTTCCCTCAAATGATCGTGATCCATACTAATTCTATAAGAATCATAGTTTAAATGCTTTTCTTCAGCATGGCTACTATGGAAGATAAGTATTTGGGGGTTTATTAATCAAGTTTCACATAAATAAGATGATGCACATGATGGATAGAGTGGGTTTCCTTGAATCATATAGGAGTTTCTTGGATATATATCCTAATTTGAAGGATTTTGTCCCAGTTTTTGTACATTTTCATGGATATCACTTTATTTCCTTGAACATTTTTTTACATTTCTTGGACTAGGGTATTAGTTAGTGAAACATGATAGTTTAATGGTTTGTAGGAATGGTATCTTGAGTGTTTTCTAATGTAGTAGGTTGTGAAGGGTGTGGTAGATTTTAATATGGAGGAAGAGTGTGTGAGGAAATATATAGTTGATTTATCAGAGTTAGTCGAGTGACCAAACAACCTTCATGTGATAGATTATGGTTTCTTGTGTTGTCACTTTGATTTCATTGTACTGCATCTTGAGAGTGGTGTGGTTGATCACCCATCTTTACGAAGTAAATTCAGTTGGTTGTGTGATAGCTTGAGGAAATTACCATTTTTAATTCACATTATCTCAATCGATCATGGGGCCTTCATGTAGTATATTCTTTCTTATGTTGGACACTTTCCACTAACATCTGGTTTATAAAAATTGTAACACCTGGATGTTTTTATGATATATTTTCATTAAATAATTTTTATTCTTCAGTAGATTTATTTCATGAAATCATGAGTTTAAAAGAACCTTGAGATGCCCTTATTTTAAAATTACTATTATATCCTATTCGTTAGGTTAGCGAGAATAATTATGTCTAACTTATGAAAATGCATTGTGAATTCATTGGGTGTCAATTATTTATGAAAAATATAAATCAATTAGATATTTGTATTTTTGAGTGAATTACTTTATCTAATTAAATTAATGAGATATATATGTGTTATATACATAATAAAATATTTTCTATATTCATCCAATGGATATTTTAGTCATAGGGTATGAATAAATCCCTATTTGATGTATACAAATCTATTTTTTAAGAGGTTAATTTTACTCCTTTGAATTTCAAAACCATTTTAAATTAATAATTTGACATATTAATAATTTTTATATGAAAATATAAACATGTTATTTTGAATCGGGATATAAAAATTCAATTTGAAATTTCTTTTTGATGTTTTTCTGATAACATTCAGGTTTTGATGAATAGTAAAAATACGTTAAATTTTAATTGAAAACAACTTTTTTCATTGAAATGATTTATATAGTTAAAATATATTATTAAATTGTTTCAATGTATAAATATAATATATTTTTACCATTTAATATAATTAAGATCATTGCAATTAATTTTACATTGAATTTATATGTAAAAACATTTCAATCTTATGCAATTTTTTATCTTTTAAAAAACTCATTCTCTCATTCCGAGAACGGGATTGATTTGAAATTAATTAATGCAAATTTTTTTATTTTAAATATTAAAAATGGATTCCATATTTTTAATCAGTAGGTCTAAATTAATTTAATAAGATATTTTTATTTTTGTTCATTATAAATAGTAACTTTGGTAACTATTTTTATTAACATGGTTAACGGTAAATCAGTTAATTAAGGGTAAAAATAATATCATAAAATTACCTTTACACCTATAAAAATTATATTGGATGACTAGACTATTCCATTATCATCTATATTTTGAATTATAATCACTTTATGGACACTTACCAGTGAATATGACATAGATGTAATAAAAATTAATGAATGTGACAAAATTTCACAATCTCATTTTGTATAGGTATATTAATTTTATTATATGGATAACTAGGAGATAATATAGACTATAGATATTATAACAAAAGATAAAAAATATTCCTACTTCATGGAAATTTATTTATAATTTTTATATATCAAATAATTACCATTAATGATGACATAATAGTGATGTAGAAATTATTTTATTAAATGAAATATCAAATAAATTGTTTTAAGAATATTAAAAGAAATATCATATAAAATAAATAAAGTGATCCACAAACTTTCTAGGTGACTATGACATGTTAAGAGTTTATTAAGTATTTTTTTAGAATTTATCTTCTGTGTGTAGTTTATTTAAAATCAAATAAATGAATAGTATCAAATTGACACTACTGAAATTGTAGAAAAATAACATTTTATTAAATTTTGTAAAAATCATAAAAATATTTTGAAATTAAAAGGTGATAATTAAAAGGTCTAAAATTATAAATTATATCCATTTATGATCAATTAACACCAATTAAGTAAATAGTTATACCCATTAAATATTTTGAATTGTATTACCACAATTAAAATTAAACAAAATAACTATGTGTTAATTAAAATGATAATGATTTAATTCACATAAAAACTTGTATAAAATTTATTGGTTGATAATATTACAACCATATATCACATAATCATCGAAATTGGGACATTTTTAGGATTTTAAGTGGGGTTTGAGTTTAATATTAATTAATATTTTGGAGGATCCAAAAATGCTCTTCACCTCATTTATAAAAGGGAACCTCCTCTCTCACCTCTTCACTTCATATTCAGTCTTCAATATCAAACACCCCATGACATTATTTTCTTCTAAACTTAATTATTTTCATTCTATAGGTTCTGGTCTTCTTCAATGACCAACTTCAGTAACCTATGAAAAAATTTGAAGGAGGTGTGTCGAGGAATAGGTAATCTCTTCAACCGATTCATTCAAATTTATTTCCTATTATACTTCCTCTTCATTAGTTGTTTCATTATAAAGTAATAAAATAATTATCACTAATATACTTATATGTAATTATAAATATGATCAAACCTATTTCACCTTCTATCCATCCTACGAAAAATGAAATCACAGTGTGTGCGTACATACGGCTTACCGTCTCCACACCGTGGTGTAATGTGTTTTTCACCACCACCTTAATTTGATGGGTATAATGATAGAAATAATAAATATATATGGTTATTATAACATGATACTAATTATGATATATTATACACCATACAATTAAAATCCATTCGACAATTATGAGAACCATATCATCGCACGTGCATACATACAACTTACCGTCTCCACGGTGCGATATGATTCGTTCTACACAATCTTCAATAAAGCATGATTATATAAATGAAATTAATTAATAAATATGATTTATATTATACTAATACCATGATTTAAAGGATATAAAAATAACCTAAAATTGGAATGAAAACTTGTCCGAAAAAACATGCATAAGAACATATGCAGTTAATACTCGAATAACGAGTAACAATGAAATGTTACTAACAAACGGATGAAAATATGATCATAAATGTTGTCATTAAAATTATTATGATTCTGTAATAAATCATTAGAATTATTTAAATAATTATATAATATTTAAGGACACATATGAAAAATATGGGACCTAAGGTAAGGGATAACTTTTCAAATATCATTTTTATCCAAGATTGTTTATCCATAAGTATTTACTGTGGGTTATTTGTCATTCACATCCATGTTTATGAAATATGTATTTCAAAATATTATTTATATCTTTCAATAATTATTTAACATTTATTTTACCCATTGGTAAATTTTTACTAAATGGTAGGAATGAAATCTTTTTTCATCTTCGGTATGAGGTACTTTTGGACTTCTTCAGCAAAAGTATGAGAATAATGTTTTTTTACTCATATGGAATGAACAGATTTTTATGATTTCATAATGTTTTATTTCTATGAAGCTTCCACTACAAGCTTACAAGGTTATTTTCACATAAAATAATTTCATCTAAAATTGAGTGGTATTTTGATGAATGAAAACATTTTTGAATAAGGAAATATATTTTCCTCAGGAATGAAGCTCAAGCGTTTATCAAAATTATTTCCCATATAAGATTACATAGGTTTATGTTTCTATCCCTATTATTATTTTGATTTAATTATGTAAATTATGGAATTATTTTTATGAAATCCATTTATGGATTATGTTATGATGGAATGATGTTTAAGAAACCTATTTTATATTATGGGTTATGATATATTAAATGTTTTTATGTTTTTTGGCACAGGTAAGAATGGTTTCATTATAAGATGGCTGGAAAATGTATCTCCCTAAAATTCATTGGGTAAATATTTATATCTCATGATATAGACATGACTGGAATGGAAAGTAAATCTGGTTCAACAATACATGGCTGGAAAAAGGAGTGAACTCGGTTCAGTAATAGACTTTTTCCGCTATGATGGTCTTAGAAATAGGACTTGACTGATATGAAATTATTTTCTATACTTTTGTGTGTATTCCACAAAATATCATGTCTTTTGTTATGACTATTTTTATTATATTGTACTTTTATGATTTATCCCATGACATGGTATTATGATCTTTTATATACAAGATAAGATTTTCAAATGTTATGTTCTTATGAATATGATATGATTGATATCTAATTTGTTCACCCTTAATGAGAATTTGATCTCACCCTTTCATATGTTTCTTTTCCCCTAGTCATGACTAAGGGTATTAAGTATGATATTCCAAAAAGGTTTCTAGTTATGATGAAATAAAAAGGAGTAAATGTTGATATTTTAAGAACCAGTTGTTTATGTTTCTCAGTTTCTAAAGACACTATACCTATACGGTCCTATCTTGGTTTTTTTATATGTTATAATGAATATACTTCAATTCCGAATTAATATAAATGTATGTAAAGTATGGGTCGCTATACAAATGGCACGATAACTTATTATTTTCCATTTTAAATCCGTCAGGATTTTTAATCTTTAGTTACTCGATGACTTTTCATTAGATTGAGAATGATTCACAGTAGGTTGGTTTTTGGTAATTAAATAGCTTAGGGATTTTATGAATTTCCACGTAATGTCAGTCAAGCTTGGTAAGTGGAGACACTACATGAAAGAGTTTCAATATCCACTTGCCTATATAAATTTTCCTTCTTTCACTTATATAATTTAAACCCAAAACATAGTTTAATCTTTCTATATATTAAAATAAATATTAATTAAAACATCAAAAACCTAAATTTTAATCCTTTTTCATATTAAATCCAAATAAATAAATAAATGTATTCAAAAATATTTTAAATAAAATTCTAATTTTAATCCATTCTAAATTTCACAATTAAATTTTGGATTTTTATTATTTTAGAAAATTAATAAATCACTAACAATTACTATTTAATCAATTTTATAATTTAATCCTATATCCACAAAATTATCAAATTTTAGTACATTACCCTCTATAAAAATGAATTATGGGGTTAATTTCTAATAAAAGTCATATCAAAATTTAGAAATTTTGGCTCACATAAAATTTCAATCAATAATAAATCTAGCTTGGTATGCATATTAATAATCCTTTAAAAATATATTTTCTCTAACTTTGAAAACCATAAAATAGTTTAATGTTACTTAAATGTTGCTCATTATCTTTTTTACATATAAGAGAAGTTGTTTCTTTGGACAAATCTAAAATCATTCTTTCAAGTATATTTCATTGAAGATATTAGGCCTAGTTTCTATAAGATACAATAAACTTCCAATAATTCTTAAATATAATTTTTATTATACTCCTTCATTATCCTTATGCTTTCTATGTTTTATTATAACAATTATTAGAGTTGAAACTAGTTTGGATTCTCCAATTATAAAATTATTTTACAACTATCATGAATACTTCACCTATGAGATGAATGGGTTTCCTCATTTAGATGTACCTAATATCCAACAAAGTTAGTGAGATCTCCAATAATAAAAATATAAAATTCTGAACACATTATTTGTGCAAACATGGCAATAGAATTATTATTATTACCAAAAAAATGTGATATCTACAACATACACAGTCCGTATAAATCAAACACAATCCAAGAAATTACGTAGAGGTCATAATCTAACCATACTCTCTAAAACTCTAATATTCATATATATATATATGTGTGTGTGTGTGTGTGTGTGTGTTTACTTATTCATACAAATCATGAGGTTCTTGTTTTAGATCATGAAATTACTTTTTCAATCTAAAAATTTTGAATAATTATCTCTAATAAAACATCATACTATTTATTCAATATTGACTTATTCATTCAATACTCCATTAAAAACATTTTCCTTCTCATCCAATTGATAAACTTTGAGCTTCCTTTCAATTTCCACTACCAAAAAAATTGTTTTATTACATTGTTTACAATGGTGTAAATGTTTCTTCAATGTCAAATCCTTTAATATGAGCATGTCCATTCCATATAAGTC